>CM048744.1:312959667-315850917 GCA_026315105.1 Locusta migratoria | reverse complement strand
CTTCATATGATCACTGTGTTGTTTCTTTCTCTGCTGTTCATTAAAATCCTGGTCTCTTCTGTTTTATGTTGTAAAAGGTACGGGTTTAATATGTTCCTCAATAATTTTCTATTATCTGTTATATTTGCTTGTCTGAGGCCCTGTTCAACTTCTTCTATCCAATTTGTTTTTCCCGTGGCTAAGTTGATGACTTTAAGAATCCGCTGTGAAATTCCAGTTTCATTCATCCTGTGAATATGGCCACAGAACTGTATTCTTCTTTCCCTTATTGAATCCGTAATCTAACAGTGTGTTTATATATTTCTGATTTTGGTTTCTTCTTCCTGATCCCTTTTTATTGTTCGGACCAAAACTTTTCCTGACAATCTTCCAATCTTGTCTCCATTTCTCTGATTTTCGTTTGCACACCCATTTGTGCTGTTTCAACTGCATACAATGCTTCAGGAAGTACGATAGTGTTTCGTAGGGTCTCAATTTTGCGTTAATGGAAATGGACTTCTTGTTGCAATAGTGAGTATGTATGCGTTTTTATACTTTTCTTATTCTTTACTCTAATGCATTTAGGTTGACCCCAGATGGCTGGATGATTTCTCCCAGGTACTTAAAATGTGGTACTTCCATTCTTTTTTTCCATGTGTTGTCCAATAGGCATATTGTAGTATGGAACTCTGTTTCCTCATACGAAATTCGCGGACCAGTTCTTTGTGCAATTTCGAGTAATTTTTTTCAATGACGTTAGCAGCCTCTTTTCTATTATTTGTGAAGATTAGAAGGTCACCTGCAAAAGCAAAACACTTAAAGTGGACTCTCTTGTCCTTTTTAATACCAATTTGGAATCGTTTGGCTTTTTATAATTTTTCGAGGCTGATATTAAAGAGCAATGATGAAAGTCGGCCTCCCAGTTGCACTCTAGTTTGAATTTGAAACAAATGAGTGATATCCCTCATTAACATTGGAGACTGTCAGTCAACGTTTGCGCAGTGATTCATATTATTTTTTTTATTTTTTCAATTAATTAATTTATTTATTTTTTTGAAATTTTAAAGGTTCGAGTCCTCCCTGGGGCATGGGTGTGTGTGTTGTCCTTAGGTTAGATTACATACTATCCCTAATGAATGAGGTGGTTTAATCAATGAAAGGCATGTCGAATCGTCTAATTAATACGTGCCATTTTGATCATTGACAACATTAGAATGGTTCAGATGTTCAAATATATGTTAAGTTATGGGATCTAACTGCAGTGGTTATCGGTCCATTAACTTACAAAATATTTAAACTAACTTATCCTAAGAGCAATTCATACACGCATGCCCGAGGGAGGACTTGAACCTCCGACGTGGAACGGCTGCACGCACCGTAACAAGGTGCCTCAGTGCGCACGGCTATTCCGCCACGGCATTGGGATGGTAATTATCGAATTATGTACGTGTAAGTCGGTATTTTGAGTGTGTTCATAGGTAAGATTGTTAGTTCATTTTTTTGTCCTGTCTTTCCACAGTTGCTTTATTATATTATAGCGTAGATATTTTTGTTATCGTCTGTGAAACGGACCTAATAACAGTTTTTAATTGCCATATATATTTCGTCTTTATTTGGAAGGCATCATTAGTGGCCTGTAATACATACATGATTTTGTTTTACAATATTTCTTTTTTACATTTCGTAGGTTGAAATGTTTGTAAATCTTATGGGACTTAACTGCGGGATCAACAGTCCCTAAACTTACAAATTACTTATCGACTTGCTTATACTAAAGATGGCACAAACATCCATGCCCGAGCGGGGGAGGGGGAGGGGTATTCCAACCCCCGACGGGAAACGGCCGCGCGCATCTCAGCATAGCGCCTCAGTGCGCTCGGCCACTCCGCTACGGCAGTTCCGATGCGTTATCTATGTTTCGTTACTGGTATTTGGTGGATCCTGATTTACGTGTAGTGCTGATTGCTGACTTCATGTTGTTTCATTTCAATAATCTTCCTTTGGCGTTTATGATTTTTTCAGCACTTCTTCACCACTTCACCACTAGACCACTAGGCACATATTTTAGTTTTGGTTGGTGCTGCCAACTCAAAATGTTCAAATGTTTGTAGAACTTGTGGAACTTAACTACGGGGTCATCAGTCCTTAAGCTTACAAACTACTTATGAACTACCTAAGACTAAGGACGGCACAAATATCCATGCCCGAGGGGGGATTCGAATCCCTGACCGCAGTGGCCGTGCAGACCGTGACTGGAGCGCCTCAATCCCCTCGGCCACCGCGGCCGGCTGCTGCCAACTGTTTAATGTGTGTTTGTCCTATCTTTGATTTATGTCATTTACGTCAATGTTGGTGTGTGTGTGTGTGTGTGTGTGTGTGTGTGTGTGTGTCGTGTGTGGTGTGATTTTCATAGGTATTGTATTTGTCACGCGTATATTTCAAGGATGAAAACTGCTACGCAGGAGGCAGTGTGTAATCCACTTGAGCGCCGGCGCGGCGCGCGCAGTGCTAAGCGCTTTGCGTGTTGCATAACGACAAGGCGGGCAAGTAGCGGCCTGGTCAGTATTCCCTGTGTTGTCCGCGGGGCCCTGAATGCGTGCCATGGGCTCCGCAGCCTTATACAGGCGGGACACCGCCCCGCCTATTGCGTAATCCGTATGCGAGGCCACAACGAATGTATCCTGCAGGCCGAGGTTCTGCCGAGACTCTGGAACAAACCGACGGCCAGGTTTTGTGCCTGAGCAGCACTCCGGTTATAAGTGCGTTGCAGAAATTGCTTCATTTTACCTTGTTTCAGAGCTAAATCCCATTACCTTCTGCACTATAGCTATCGCTTTTCACACTTCTGGTTTGGGACAATTAACTTTTATTTTCACAAGTAAAAATCCAGTCACGAGAAGATACGTTTTTCTGGTTTCAACTGTTCTAGCCAATGTTGAAATTAGTGTGAAATAAACATATTTCTACTGTCGCTGTGTTTAGAGTACTAGCAAATAATTTCCTTGTAAAACGCTACACGACCGAAACATCATATTAATAATAATAATAATAATGAATAACAGTCGATTCAGGAACTCAGTTTTATCTTTCAAGCTTTTTTATACCAACAGAAGAGTGTAAAGGAAAAAGTGACGAATTTGTCATTTGTTTTTAGTCACGTTTCGTTGCCTTTGCGTACCTAATTTGAGCGCTGAAATATGATGAACTATTCTCACAGAATTATGCTGCTTTCTTCAGCGCCACAGACAGGAAACGACGTAGGAAATCAGTCCATCATAAAAGAGACTTCTTTCATTAGAAAGGTTCATATCAGTTGATTCTTTGCAAAAGAAAAAAGTAAATAAATAAAATAAAATGACACAAAATAAAAATAAATAAATACATAAGATCTCCGACAACCCGCTTTTAAGTTTTCATCTCCAGGCGGCTGTTACACTTGTGTCTTTTTACATAATTTCTTCGTCTTTTTTCACAACTGTTTATGTTAATAACGGAGATCGTAATATTCTACTAAGTTACTGTTTTCTTATGTGTTCTGTGTTTTAATATTTTCACTACGGCCGTTTCAGCTTTACACCAATAATCTTATGTGGAAAGCAACCTCACAGATATTTTTAACAACTACTTTACTGCAAAGTAGCGTAGGATAACAATTTTAGACACAATATTCATCTACATCTACATATATACTCTGCAAATCACATTTAAGTGCCTGGCAGAGGGTTCACAACCAATTTCATAACCTGTCTCTGCCGTTCCATTCTCTAACAGCGCGTGGAAAGAAAGAACACCTAAACTGTTCCGTTTTAGATATGATTGCTCCTACTTTATTGGAATGGTCATGTCTCCCTATGTAGGTGGGTGCTAGCAAAATATTTTCTCATTCAGAAGTAAAAGTCGGTGATTCAAATTTCGCAACTAGAACTCACCGCAACAAAAACGTCGTTCTTTTAATGATTTCCTCCTCAAATCGTGCAACATTTCCGTGACGCTTTCCCCCTTGTAATGTGATAAAACGAAAGGAGCTGCCCTTCTCTGAACCTATTCAATGTCCTCCGTCAGTCCGACCTAGTGAGGGTCTCACACTGGGCAACAGGACTCCAGGAGAGCATGACTTAGTGTGACGTACTTAGTCTGTTTGGTGGTGCTGTTGCATCTTTGAAACGTTCTAACAATGAACGTAACCTTTGGTTCACCTTACCCACAATATTTTTTGCGTGTTCCCTCCAGTCTAAGTTGTTCGTAATTGTAACTCCTAGGTATTTGGTAGAATTAAGATTTGACTGATTTATCGTGTAATTGAAGTTCAGAGGATTTCTTTTAGTGGTCTTGTGTATTAATTACCAATTTTAGCACCATGTAGAAATTTTGTCTAAATTTCTTTGTAGTTGCTTTTGATCCTCTGTTGACTTCAGTGACCGATAAACGACAGCATCATCCGCGAACACTCTAAGGGAGCTATCCAGATTGCCTCCTAAATCGTTTATAAATACAAGGAAGAGTAGGGGACCTATAACGCTTCCCTGGGGAACGCCAGATATTTCTGTTTTACTCGATGACTTACCGTCAAACACTACAAACTGTGTCCTTTCTGATAGGAAATCACGAACGCAATCGCACAATTGGGCGATATTCCATAAGCACGCAATTTCATTAGAAGCCGCTTGTGAGGTATAGTGTCAAAAGCCTTCCGGAAATCCAGAAATATGGAATCGATTTGAGTTCCCTTTTCGATGACAAGAGCGATACTTTCTGAATCCGTGCTGACTAATAGATCGTTCTCTTCAAGGTAGTTCATAGTGTTCGAACAAATTATATGTTTCAAAATACGACTTCAAATCGACGTCAGTGAGATGGGCATGTAATTTTAGGTATCACTCCTATTGACATTCTTGAATATTGGAGTGACCTGGGCAACATTCTAGTCTTCCGGTACGGCTCTTTCGCTGAGTGATCGGTTGTTTATGATAGCTAAGTATGGCGTTATTGCCTCAGAATACTCTGAGAGGAATCTAGTTGGTATACAATCTGGCCCGGAAGATTTATTTTTGTTTAGAAACTTAAGTTGTTTTACTACTCCAGGAACATGTACTTCTAAAATTCTCATGTTGCCAGCTGTTCTTGGTTACAATTCTGCGTCATATAATTCTTTGATGGTATTGCATTCTGTCAGTTTCTGAGTTCCTATGTCTTTACAAAGTTGATATGTTCGAAATTTTGTGCTATCGTTGACAATGAAACGGTGCATCTTTGAAATTAACCGTTATCGAGATTTGTTAGTATCGATAAATTTATCAAATTAATTTTGAGTATGAAATCTCTGTGATCGTTGAGAAACTGTATTTCATAATCAGAGACAGCATGTTATACTTTTCTACATAGTCAATAAAAGAAATGAGTCAGTTGACGTACCGTGGGATCAACTTTTGTATTCCTGTGCCGCCTCTTCATTCAGTACTGTGAAAAAATTTGGAAACGGCGACATGCTATTCAGTAAAAGAGGCGTAGTCTTACACCAGGTGTAGAGCGGCCCCATACGGCTCGAAGCGTAGCAACTGTCTTGCAGAAATTCTGCTGGAAGCTTTTTGATCATCGAGCGTACAGTCGTGATCTTGTTCCCGGCGATTTACATTTTTCCCTTTCGCCTCATGTAACTCCTGTATTCCGGCCGGAGTTTTGGCAACGAAGAAGAGCTGAAGGGGATTTTCACACGCTAGTTTCACTCACGAGCGGCAGACTTCTACAACAGGAATAAAAAACTAGGTCCCACGATATGACAAGTGTGCCACTTCTTTTGGAAACTACCAAAAAAATTGTTCAAACATTGCTTGCATTGCATTGCTTGCCAATACGTTCCTCACGTTAAGTATGCCCTCTTTATTTCTAAAAGATAAGTAAAATATAGAAAATTTATTGATGCGCCTAGTATCTAAGCACTTTTACAGTTCGAAGCTTCCGCCGAAAACTTTTGTTGTGTGAACATGATTGCTGTTTACTGCGTGCATATTTGCAAGCTCAGCGTCTAGCAAAAGTAGTAATGTTGGTTGTGGTTAAAAAGAAACAGAGGAATTTTGTTTGAAGTAAATGAGGATAAAACAGAATTCATGAGGTTACAAAGAAATTGTAAAACATTGACGGAACTCTGATAATTAATAACCAGAAAAAGTAGATGAGTTCAAATATCTCGGAGTATTAATAAGCAAATGAAATGATGAGAATCAAGAAATAGAGACGGGAGTCAAAGCTGCATCCAGAGCATCATATTCACTCAACAAACTACTGTAATCCAAAATGTTTTCAAGAGGAACTAAAATAAAAAGATATGTATAACCATAATCAGACCAGTGTTACTGTATGGGACAGAAATATGGAGAATAGATAAACATACAGAGAAAAAGACAAAGCTTTAAAAAATAATACGCTGTGAAAGATATTTGGACCACTCTGTGAGGGAGATGAATGACGAGAAAGAAAGAACACGGAGTTTAAGTTGTTTTACAATTAACCAGATGTTGCCCCGGAAGCCTAGACAAAAAGATTAAGATAGGCAGGCCATGGCTATAGAAGATAGCAGGGATCTCTACTAAAAGAAGTCCCGGGTAATAAACTAGAAGGAAGATCTCTAGGCAGGCTGAAAACGAGGAGACCAGGTTGCCAAGGATTTCCAGGTACTGGGAGCAAGGGAAGAAGATGTCTAGGGCAGAATACCATGGACGACGCTATATGACGAGGCCAAAACCCGTCTGTGGTTTGCGGAACCAGGAGAGTAAGTAAGTGAGTGTCAAAGTGGGTCAGGTAGTGGACAATATTATAACATCTGCGAAACGGAATTACTCGTCGCAGAATTCAAACACCTGAGTAATGCTTTACTTAAGAATGGGTATTCGTCCACAGAGATAAGAAGAGCGTTGAGGCCGACTCGTGGAATTGAAAACGATGAAAAGGTTCCTGTGAAATCCAAAGTCTTCCTGCCCCTTATTTAGGACGTTACCGACCGCATCGGTAAAATTTTGACGAAACGGAATGTTGTCGTTATTTACAAATCTACTCGGAAGATAGAGGATCACCTAAAATCGGCGAAGGATGCTCGCAAACCGCTGGAAAATGCAGGAATTTATAGGATTCCATGTATCTGCGGAGACGTATACGTGGATACCACAAAAAGAACAGTAAAAAAAAAAAACGACTAGAAGAGTACAACGGGAACTGTAGAAGTAGAGAGATTGACAGATCAGCTGTTGCTGAACATGTTTTTCAACCAGGGGACGACCTTATTGAAATTGATAAGACTAACGGTTTAGCAGCCACAAATGGATACCACGAAAGACAGCACAGAGAGGCTATAGAAATTGTAAATAATTTGAATAGGTTAGAGGGGGAGGGGGGGGGCGGCACGAAACTGAATGAAATCTGAATTCCGGTGTTCAAGAAGAAATGTAACAGTCTTTCACCATGGAGCGATATTAATTAGACGACGGCAATCGGCCACGACGAAATTCGCGCGCATATCAATGACGTCACACCTCTGGGTAGAGCTCCTAAATACCCAGGTTGAATCGTCCGCCATGTTTTCCCCAACGTGGTTGGAATCGCGCTTTACTAACAGCGTAGAGGGGCGTGCCCTGCCATCTTTCACAAACGATTTCGCAGAAACTAATTGGTAGAAGTATTTAATTTTTCCGCTACTTAAATCTTTATATGCCAGCATTGTGACTAAATGCTCGTCATTTCGTTAATAGTCATAGTTTATAAGATATTGGCTTCAAAATAAGGGACTGCGCTACATTAGGAAAAGTTTGCAGTAAAAAATAGAGGCTGGTATGATATTCCCTTTGGTGTTTGTTGCATCATATGTTGCTGTGGATGAAACTTTTCTAATGGATTGAATCTTATTTTCGACTTAGGAGGAGATCTTTACCTTTCACTCATACCGCTAAACTTTATTTTATTTAGCGCACTCATTTTGATGGCGATGAAGCCAGAATGAATCATTGGGTATCTTATACACGGTTTGAGGTATCAAAATGATATTTTGACAAATGATAACATGCTAAAGGGGGAGTATTTTTCCACATGGTTACTACGCAAAACTTCATTAAGTGTCACTTTATTCAAGGAAATACATAGTTGTAGAATGAATAAGAGTAAAGTTAGTGATTTAGTATTCGATTTGCAGATATTCCTTCGTCACTCACAAATGTTTATTTCTTTGCTTCTTGTCTATTGTGTTTCATAGCTACTACTCAGTTTCGAATACCTGATAGGAGTAACATTTCCTTGAGTTTAATGCCTAGCAATAACAGAACGGAAGTTACTGGATCTAATGAGGATTTTATGTGAGAATACTTGAAAATTACAGATAACAAGGATCTCTTCACTAGCTAACGAACTGCTTGTTCTCATTTCCTCACATAATAAACCATTCTGTATTGAGATATTTAGAATATCCTTTTCATATAAATAAAAAATTGAAATTGCATATTACACAGACACAGTACTTTTGTAGTGTGCAACTATTAAATTCAATTGTTAAAAGAAGTCAGTACCAGTATCTTCAAGTGTGGGTGTTATGCAGTAACAACGTGTGCCTAATTATTAGGAGCTCTCATACGGAAGACGTGTTACTATTAGACGGGCGGGCGGATGCCAGTGCGTCATATTTAACTGATATTATCTCAAGTCATACATTTCTCACAGAGTTTCTGTATGGAGAGGATGAAAATTTGAGGTATTTTGAACATTTCATTCCTGTAATGTGTTCACGTAACTTCAACAGAAAATAAGTTCCTCGCATGTCGAAAATTCCGTAACGTCGTCAGAAAGTGCATGGTCGTAAACTATCAGTATATGCTGTATATAAATTATTGCCATAAATAAAACTAAAAAGAAAATGTGGTGTAGTTCTTAATGAAGACATTGATGAAAATTCCACTTTCATACAGTGAATACTTTGTGAATGTGAGCGAGATGAATGAAACGAGAGGTAACATGTGAGCTCGTCCGGAAAGTGGCAACACCTACAGCTTGGGGAAAAATGGCGTATAGTTCAGCTCGGGTCTATAGGAGTCTTAACTCCGGGCGCGAGCCCTCGTAAACGGAATTTCGCTTCAGCGAATCAGGGTGTGCATCGGACATTCAAAAGTACCACGATCCCCCTTGAAAAGTCCTTCGAAGTTGGGGACGAAACGTCGGTTTTCAATAATAAACCTATAAGACCACGGCATAATAGACCGGAAATTTTTAGTAATATTGACCTTTCCCCGTAAAAGTTTACTTTTTACAATAACTACGGGTAACATAAATTAGGAATTCCAGATGAAGGTTGGAGTCTTCCTTCTCCGGAATTCAGAGCCAATCTGTCTAAAAGAGCGTAGCCTCTCGTGAAGAACACACTGCTCTGCGACAGTCGCCGTGAATCTGTGACGTCAGAGAGCGCTGTCTAAGTGGATTAGAGTTCAGAGGACGACGGATGCTCAGTCAGCGTATAAGAGAATCCCCGGCACGATGCTCCTCTTAGCGGATACAGCGCGACGCGGGTACAGGCGATGAATGGGCGGCAGTGAGTCAAGAGTCATATAGCCGAGTCATTTGGCATCAGCATACGGCTACTGGCGGCGCTGCGCTGAACAACTGCCCAGAGCCTCTCAGGTTAACAAGAAACCGGAGGCCTGTTCATGGTATGTCATTCTTTTTCACACCTAGAAAAAGGATACGCAAAAGCACAACTTAACAATGGTTCGTATTTCTGATCATTCTTCGGGTCTCTTACAGTTACTTGGAAAGTAAGGTCGCATAAATTATCAACCAAACGATCGTTTTTTCTGAGATTAAAAGAATTATTTCAGGGATTACTGACTTCTTACCGAAGAGGAGATACACCAGTGTTTGCGTGAATTGTCTGCAGCTATGGGGAGGGCCGGGGGCGGTGGGGGGTGAGTGCGGAATTGGAAATGAAGGAAGTGATGTCCATTAAAAACCGGCAAATGGAGAGTAAAAGAATACTTGCATATATTTGGAAGTATCGTTACAAGAAGGGGGAGAAGGTGATAGATCGCTTGAAGAAAGTTTTACCAGCTTTAGTTTTCTTCGAACATAGTTACACTATCCTATAACAGAATATGATAAAAGCGTAGAAATATGCCATCATGACGGCTCCACTGCAACTGCAATTTGCGGCTCTTCCAGAGGATTAATACATAGTCATATGACCTTTCCGTCGCCATTGCATTAACCCTGTGACGAAATATACACTATGTGATCAAAAGTATTCACACACCTAGCTGAAAATGACTTAAAAGTTCGTCGCACCCTTCAGCGGCAATGATGGAATTCAATATGGTGTCGCTCCCCCCCCCCCCCCCCTTTGCCTCGATGACAGCTTCGACATTCTCTGGCATACGCTCAATCAAGTGTTGGAAAGCTTCTTTGGGAATGGCAGCTGATTCCTTACGGATTGACGGCCGCGGTGACCGAGGGGACTGAGGCGCTCCAGTCACGGTCTGCACGGCCACTACGGTCGTGGGTTCGAAGCCCCCCTCGGGCATGGATATTTGTGCCGTCCTAGTTCTTAAGAAGTTCGTAAGTAGTTAAGTCCCATAAGCTATACAAGCATTTGAACATTGAACCTTACGAATTGCCGACCTGAGAAGAGGTATGTAAGTCGGTAAAGCCTGGCACAAAGTCGGCATTTCAAAACATCACACAGGTGTTTTTCTAGGATCAATGTCAGGACTCTGTGCAGTCCAGTTCATTACAGGGATATTATTTTTGAGTATCCACTCCTCCAAAGACCGTGCATTCTGCACAGGTGCTTGATCGCGTTGAAAAATACCTCGACATCCAAGAATTTCCCTTGAACAGTCAGTGACAAGAAGGTACTTAAAACTTGAATGTAGGCCTATCCTGTATTAGTGCCACACAAAACAAAGGCTGCAAGCCCCATCCATAGAAACACGACCACACCACCATAACACCCCGCCGCCAAATGTTACTGTTCGCACTACACACTCTGGCAGATGACGTTCAGCGGGCATTCGCCATACCCCACCCTACCATGGGATCGCCACACTGTGTAGTTACTCGACACAACTTTTTTCCCACTATTCATTCGTGAAATGCTTACGCTCCCCACACACGATTCTCTTTACACAGCTGTAAAACTCTCGCTATGCTTTTTTAATCTATGGCTCACGTCACTTGTTTTTACAGCACTGATGATGTTCAACCATATAATGAAATCGGTATGCGATATTGTTAAATATTTTTTATCATACCAACAAGCTGAAAATTTGTTGTTACTACAATAATAACACATTATGGAGTTGCTATACAAAATTAGGGTTGTTAATTCAACTGAATAACGAAAACGTGTCACTGTAATGAGTACATAGATAATTTTGTAGGGATAATGAGTAAAATTTGGGTTTTATTGTTAGGACACTCAAAAGGTGCAACGAATCCACCCTTTTCCGCCATCTTCTGGAGTACTTCTATGCAGTATGGAATCGACACCAGATATTATTGATGTAGGACAATCGAAAAAGTCTAACGTAAGGCAACTAGTTTTGTCTCATCGCGATATAGGTGAGAGAGTATTACGGAAATAATACACGACTTGGGATGAAAATCATTAAATGGGACTTATGGTTGTGCAGCAAGTCCGTTTTACGAAACCAAAGTCACCCGTTTCGTCTTCAGAATACAAGAATATATTGTTGCCAGCCACTGCATTGGGAAAAATGATCATTGTAATAAACTAAAGGAAAAATCAGAATTGGTACAGAAAGATTTATGTGTACTTTTTCTTCGGGAGCTGTTAGCGAATGGAAGGTGAAGTAATGACGTGAAAGTGGTTTGCAAAACCCAGTGCCGGGCACTTGAATGTGATTTACAGCGTGATAATGTAAATGCATACGTAGAAAACCAATTAAATTTATGTAATTACGCATGTACATGCACCCGAGGGGGGATTCGAAACCCCGGCCGTAGTGGCCGTGCAGACCGTGACTGGAGCGCCTCAGTCTCCTCGGCCACCGCGACCGGCAGTTGCAGGCTTCACCTGTAATTACGGCGCTTTCACGGAGCGAGCAGTGGACACTTTTGCCCATCCACAATAGTTAGTTAACGTCTATGGACGATTGCAGTAAGGCGCGCCGGTGGGTTGGTTTGCTGAATCAGCGTACCTTTCCATATTTCTTTTTGACTAGGAAAGTTAGCGGATCTTGATTGTATCAAAAGTAATTGGATGTTTTGGCTGATTCAGTACAGCCTGCAGATTTAGACAGTATCTAGATGGCATTTTAGAGTCACAGTCGACGTCCAACGCAACGAATAGTAATCGGCACAAAGGCATGGCTAATTTTGTTTATGCAAAGTCGCTTCCGTGCAACGGCACCGGCACTGGCATTTTTCTGTTGTAATGTCAAGTGTAGGGAAGGCCTCAGCCACCTTCTGATAATTATTTTTCTGTTGATAACAGTTCTTTTTTAAATTCCGGATATCATTAACGGTCTAACTCTATTCTTCTTAATTACATTTAATTAATTATTTTATGCCAACTGTGTCTTTGCTTTTACAGATTTTTTGATGCTGTGGTCTTCAGGGCGGAGACTGGTTTGATGCAGCCTCCACCCTACTCTATACTGAGCAAGATCTCTTAATCTTTTCATAAGAACGTCAATCTACATCCATTTGAATCTGCTTACTGTATTCATCTCTTGACCTCCCTCTGCAAGTTTTGCCCTACACACTTCCCTTCAATGCTAAATTTACTATTCCTTGGTGTCTAACAATGTGACCTACCAAGCGATCCCTTCATTCCGTCAAGGTATGCCAGGAATTCCTTTTCTCCCCAATTCTGTTCAGTACCTCTTCATTAGTTACTTCATCTAACCTCCTAATCTTCAGCATTCTTCTGTAGCATTTCACAACAAAAGCCTATTTCTCTCACATATATTTATCGTCCAAGTTTCACTCCCGTACAACACTCCACACAAATGCCTTCAGAAAGCACTTCATTACACTTAAATTAATCTTTCATATTTGAAATTTCTCTTTCATGCTGCATTTTATATCCTCTGTCCTGCGACCGTCATATAGTATTTTATTACCCGAGTAACAAAACTCATATACCACCTTTATAGTTTCGTTACCTACTGTTATTCCTTCAGCAATGCCTGATTTTCCAAGACTACATTCCAATAAACTTTTTTCCTTTTTTTTTCGCTCTTGTGAATATCTTATACTCTCCTTTCAACACACTGTCCATTCCGTTAAACTGCTCTTCCACGTCCTTTGCTGTCACTGACCGGATTACGATGTCGTCATAAAAAGTCAATGTTCTTAATTCTCCATCCTGAACTCTAATTCCTTTTCCAAATTTCTCTTTGCTTTCCTTCACAGCTTGCTCAACGTACAAATTGAATAAAATCGAATAAATGCTACAACAAGCACTGCGTCTCTTTCACACTCTTCAACTCTAATAACAACTGTTTGGTCAATGTACAAGTTGTAACTAACCTTACGTTACCTATATTTTACACATGCTGACGTCAGAATTTGAAAGAATGTATTAATATTGTCAAAAGCTTTCTCCAAATCTGCAAAAGCTAGAAATTTAGGTTTGACTTTCTTAATCTATATTCTAAGATAGGTCGTACGTTGAGTATTGCCCCCGTGTTCCTGAATCCAAACTGATCTTCTCCGAGGTCAGTATCTATCAAACTTTTCATCCTTCTGTAAATAACTCCTGTTAAAATTTTGCAACCATGACTTACTAAACTGATGGTTCTGTAATTGTCACACCTGTCTGCGACTGCTTTCATTGGGATGGGGATTATTATATTTTTATTCGAGTTTGTGAGTATTTCGCCTGTCTCATACTAAAGCCCTAGTGGTATTCCACAGTACACTCACACTTACGCGCGTAATGCACTGCGAAACCCCACTGTTATGTTAATACACCTGTCCCAGGACTTTAGTTTTAACCGTGTTGTGTGTCTAGCGGACAAGAAATACTTTTTAAACTTCGTCTCTAAAGATTTTTCGTTTCGAGAAGGAATGTCCTTCAAATAAATCTGTCAGATTCAGTATAAACTAAAAGTTAAATGAACTGTAATGTTTAACAAAAACGTTCGACACCCTGGTTTAGGGAAATAAATATATTGTATCAAAAATGGAATTTCAGATCAAGTGAATTTAGGCCTACATTAGTTATCATAGCTGTCCAAGAACGTCAAGTCAAAAAGAAAGGAAATATTTATTCCAGTTAAATTTGAACAATTACTAATATATACAACACTGTGTTGCAGTCAATAATCTGTTTAAATTTGAAATCATTACCAAGATAAGCCTATATTAATGTTACTGGTTAATAAAACAAACAAGTTAATGGGCTGCAATGTTCAACACTTGTGACTACAGTATGTTAAAATCTAGCAAAGAAAAAAAGAAAAAGAAAAAAAAATCATCCTAACCAATTAGCACGAATAGAAGATCTCATACTTTGAATATTTAGTAACCTTATGATTGCTTTTATCAATGGGTACAAGAATAATATTGAAATTAACGGCACTTTCATTACTTTACTAAACTGAGAATATTACTTTTCAATGGCTTGGTGTTTCTAAAAGATATTTGACAGCTAGTTTGATTCTGGATTTATATAATAATGGAAAGTCCAAGTTGGAATTAATAATATAGTAAGTACAGTTTACAACTCACCGCAAAGACGTGGCGACGAGCTGCGACAGGCACATACAAAAGACACACACATACAACACTTTCAGCTATCGGCCATGGCCTTCTTCAGAAAATAGAGCACTCACGCAATCACACAGGCACACAACACAGTCATACAACCATCACCTCCGACTACCGCACTTCAAATCTGGATTTTATAGACAATAAATGAAACTATTGAGCCTTGAAATTTGATGAAAGACCTGATTCTAGCTACACTTTTGATACTGCAAATAGATTTGTTTGCTGTTTAAAAGTTTAGAAAACGTGACTTTCAACAAAATAGTTATTCAACTTTGTTAGTTTTTTCTATCAGAACACTAGTTAAATAATTGGTACTTGGCTACTGTACCGATAATATTTTATACTAGTACTTTTCTGCTTAACACACACACACTGCATTAAAAGATCTTGCTAATAATAATATTTACTCTCAGGATTCTCGGAATCTGCATCACCAGGAAAAGAACCTACCTCGGGAAAATCACGGTCTGGTACAATGTTTTATATGGATCAATGTATTGTGCAACTGTAAAAAAAAACTGCTGGTTCATGCATGAATATAAAAGTAAAGATACATTATTTGCAGTTGTGTAGGTGGCTGATTAGGTGATTTAGTGACTACAATATACTTTCAGAAAAATTTCAGTAGTTGGTGTGGCTGTGAGCTCATTTCCTCTTCGTGGCGAACTTAGTATTGCACAACAAGCCAAATGACAAAACCACATTACTTCGGCGACTATGTACTTCTATCCGAGGCTTGGTAACTTGCAGCAAATTAATTTAGCCTCTAATTCCAATTCTTCTTCTTAGTCACCAATACGTTTGTCACAAAACCCAGTACTGCAACTTGGTAGTCGGCTGCTTCTGTACTTCATGCTCGACTGCTCACGGCTACCACTGATCTAAGACTCCCACTCCGCCAAAACTGTGTGTTACCACCATTCCAGAAGCGTCTCCCTCTAACCAACCACCTTTTACCTTGCACTGGCCACCTTTCCGTTCCTAGGTACTGCACTCCATCTTTTAACTACAATTACTAAATTTGCCCCAACATGAACCATCACACATTATTCCATACTTTATACAGAAAAAAAATTATATAATAACAACTGCAGAATGTTTAAACAGAAAATAAACATTGTCACAGAAAAATACTTACGTTTTACATTTTCTATCAGAACACTTGCTTCTAATAAGTTAAGATGACAGACATCAGTCATTACAATACAATTGACAATCGATATATATATAAAATTATTAAAATAAATAATTTAGTAACAATAGCATAAAACAATAAACAATGGATTACCAGGGAAAGGAGTATGCTATAGTGTTACAATACATCTTACTCATCAGGTGAAATAGTTTTGACGTGGCTAGTTCTTCCAGCGATTTCAATAGCTTTGAGGGAATATCTACTCCAGGGACTTTATATTGACTTAGGCTTTTCAGTGCTCTGTCAAATTCATTTCTCCGTTTAGTATATTCCATTTCATCTACTTCATCTTCCTACAATATTGTCATTTCGTTTATACACCTCCCCCCCTTCTATATCCTTTTTCCATCTTTTAGCTTTCCCTTCTTGACTCAGAATGGTTTTGCATCTGCGTTCTTTATAGTCATACGGCTATTTTTCTTGTCTCTAAATGTCTCTTTTATTTTCCAGTTGGTGGTATCTGTTTAACCAGCTATACACTCTCCCACATATTTGCATTTGGCTTCTAGACACTCCTGCTTAGCCCTTTTGCACTTCCTATCAATCTTATTTCTTAGTCGTCGGTACTCCATTTTCACTGTATTTTTATATTTTCTCATTTAGTCAATTAAATTTAGTATTTCCTGTGATGCCCAGAGTTTTATTTGTAGGTCTCCATTTCTAACTATTTGATCCAATGCTTCCATCACTATTTCCTCTCTTAAATTTACCCATTCCTCTTCTACTGTTTTATTTCCCTTCGTTTTTGCCAATTGTTGCCTAAATCTCCCTCTGAAATTATCAAGAATTTCAGGTGCCTGCCTTTCTGCAGTTTCTTAAGTTTCAATCTATGTTCATAACCAATAAGGTGTGGCCAGAGTTTGTATCTGACCCTGGTTCAGAAATGTATGCCTTATAAAAGGTATCTGGTACCTTCCAGTATCTCCTACTCTCGTACTCGTATACAGCCTCCTTTCATGTTTCTTGAACTTTGTATTTGTTATGCTTAAATTATGTTCCGTACGAAATTCTACCACAGGGTTTCCTCTTTCCTTTTCCCAGTTCACACTCATCTATTATTTTTTCTTCTGGTCCTTTTCCTACAACAGAATTCCAGTCCCCCATCCCAATTAAGTTTTCTTCTCCCTTAATTGTCTGAATAATTTGCTTTACCTCGTCATTCATTTCTTAGATCTCCCCATCGGCAGAGTTAGAGGAGATTAAACAGCGATATCTATCTTGACTACGATAATACAATTACTGCGCTGCTCGCATTCTTATTTTCTTATTCATTATGAGACCCACTTCTGTAATACAAACCCTTCCCGATTCCGGTCCTTGGAATACCAGTGTTGTTTTGTCTGATGACGACATCCTCTAGAGTAGTCTCCGCCCGGAGATCCGAATAGGGGACTATTTTATCCTAGAGGGTGCCATCAATTATTTATACAGTAGAGCTGCATGTACCCAGGAAACGTAACGGCTGTAGTTTCCCTTGCTTTCAGCCGTTCTCAATAACTGTATGGCAAAGCCACATTACTAAGCCAGATCAATCATCCAGACTGAAAAGGCTGCTGCCCCTCTTCAGGAACAACACGTTTGTCTGGCCTCTCCGCAGATACCCCTGCGCTATGTTTGCACCTACGGTAACGGCTATCTGTATGATTTAGGCTCGCAAGCCATCCCATCACGGCAACGTCTGTGGGTCATAGCACCTTTACATAATATACTAAATTCTATCCTTTCAGTAGAACAGAATTTTCAATTTACTGAGCCATTGCTTGATACCACATCCCTGTACCCAGTGAAGTCATTTAGCAGTAATTATTTATTATTCTCCCTACAGGAGTAGTATTTCGGTTCTTCTATGTACAGTTAAGTACCTCTTACCTGAATTGGATTGAAAACCCCATGCTTTCTAATGTTTGAGCCTACTAATCACGGTGGATTTATTCCACCTGTAGAGCCACCGTTTTAGGGTACGAAACAACGCAGGTCAATCCTTGCGCGCAATACATGGTGGAAAGAAATCCTCTGTCGTGTTTAAGACCGTCGGCACGCTTAATGCAATAGCTTAGAGTGGAATTGAATGAAGAGCATAGAGAAATACTACAGTGTAATATAGTTAAATCAAAAGGAAACGATTCTTCGATTTACAACCAGCTATTTTTTACTTTACGAAGAGAGCAAGATTGAGAAGTACAGTATACTGATTGGATTTCAGATGTCATATTTTAAGTCTACCAGAATGAACGCTGCCTCGGGCAAGAGATTCCAAAGATAAGAAAAAAGTATTTCGGATTTGATGGGAATGCATATAAAAAGAAAATCGCGTTATGCAATGGAAAACTCCTATCAGAAAGCACTGTGTGCATACCAAAACTCACTGCAATTACAGAACACGCAAAATTGAAGCAATGTACTTTTGCCTTGAAAGGATTACAAAGGTGATTTGCCAAACGTTTTAAGGTCGCTAACAATGTTACACATTTTCCAGACCGTTTGTCGTTTCACTTCAAAGAGACCCTGTGCGTATGCAGATGGAATGATTGCTCTG
Organism: Locusta migratoria; assembly: GCA_026315105.1. Lineage (NCBI taxonomy): Eukaryota > Metazoa > Arthropoda > Insecta > Orthoptera > Acrididae > Locusta > Locusta migratoria. The sequence continues at coordinate 315,832,444 of CM048744.1, read as the reverse complement.
CAGTGCAGTTCCCGTTTCAAAGACCAATACTTTTATCGTTAAAGGTTCCACAACATATACATCTATTTCCTCAGGTGGAGTTCTGACAAATGTTCAAATGTTCAAATGTTTGTAATTCTATCGGACCAAACTGCGTGGTCATCAGTCCGTAGCTTACAAATTACTTAAACCTAGGTAAACTAACCTAAGGACAAACACACACACCCATGCCCCAGGGAGGACTCGAACCTCCACGGCGAGCAACCGCGCGCTCCGCAGCGAGACGCTTTAGACCGCTCGGCTACTCCACCGCGGCGGTTCTGACATACCGCAGGTTGCAAAATAATTTCAGTTCGATAAACGTGTGTAAAAGACCGCGAAACTAAGTAAGCTACGATTATGTTGCATCTTGTTTGTGCAAATCTTCGAAATTACCTGTATAAAGTCCGTATTCCTAGGGTTTTAATATAGGCTGAAATGTTCTAATATTTGTAAAGTTATGGGACTTAACTGCGAGGTCATCAGTCCCTAAACATACAAACTACTTATGAACTAACTTATACTAAAGACTACACAAACATCCATGCCCGTGGGAGGATTTTTTCTTTACTGGGAGTGAACTGTCCCTTATTGAAGGAAATACCTAGCGGGGTGGCGCAGTGGTAACACACTGGACTCGCATTCGGAAGGATGGTGGTTCACATCCACCTCCGGCCATCCAGAATTAGGTTTTCCGTGATTTCCCTAAATCACTCCAGGCAAATGCCGTGATGGTTCCTCTGAAAGGCTTCCATATCCTTACCCAAACATTCTCAGCGTAAGCTCCGTCTCTAATGACCACGCTGTCGACGGGACGTTAAACTCTAAGATTCCTTCCTTCCTTCCTTCCATTGAAGGAAATAACTTGAAACGCTAAACTGCTAAATATTTTTTTCCGGTGACATTTTATTCAAATGTGTATTTGGTAATTGTCTTCAAGGTCTGATGCGGACAGTAGGGAACTGCCGAAACCGGTTATCGTTTGGCAGAAATATTTTGTATATTTCCGCTGTTGCAGATAAATTTTTCCCCACAGGCTCTACAGGTCAAAAGTAATACGGGGTGTTTCAAGACGAATAGTAAATATTATAGAAGGTGGTAGTTTAAAGGTAATTGCAATAAAATGTCGTAAAAGTCAAGTTTTTGAGTTTAGGTTATAGCTAATGCATTTTTCTAACATGTAGTCCTCCACGGCTCGGGTCTTCACGAATAAAAACTTGCGGGCTAAGAAGCCGTTGTCCGTCTGTAAAACGTCTTTCTCCTGGCGTTTCGTCGCCTATTGTGAGCGGCATCTTCAGAGGTGAGTCGGCGACCGGCTGCTAGGCGCCGGACGGCCTGCTTATACGGAGGGGATAGAGGGCGCTGACACTTGTCACTTACAGCCGACTACGAAGCTATCTCTAACGAGTGTCATCTCTCTCGGTTACAGGTATTAGATGGTCACATCGTCGGTGCATATAATAAGGAAAGAATAAAAACAGGAAAAAAAAATTAAAAAGATTAAGGGAATATTGTAAGGGTTGACACACAGTCCGTATTATTTTTTCCCTTTTTATTTTTATCGTTTTTTAAATCCCACCAGTCCATCTCCAACCTCCTCCACACCTTTTACCTTTCCCTCCCATTCCCTTCACTGTATTCAATGTCACAATTCAAATTTCTGCATATCAGAGCTTTCACAATGCATCACTCGCCATTTCACTCACAGTGTATGTGCTTGTCGCGCTGGAGAGGCCGAACATAGTGGTGTGTATAGTTGTCTACGTGATTGTGTGCAGTTATGAGATTCTTTTATTAATTAAGGCAATGGCTGATAATTATGTGAATGTCGATTTTTCGTGACTGTCAGCATCTCAGCGAGCCTCTTGACGGTGATTTGTTGTCTATCCTTCGTTATTGACATTCTATTCGTTGTTCCATTGTTATAATTGTAAAATACATACACAGGTCAATCCAATTCATTTTATACGTGTCCGAAAGAACAGCCACCACATATGTATATACAGACAGCCATAAATAAATGTAGTGCACTTGGAAAGACATCGATTTTGATCCGATGTCGGCAGATTACACCTGGGGGATAGTGTGTAATGGTAACAACGTCGTCCATCGACAGCGTAATGACGTTGCTCCAGATCGCCATCTATGTGCCGTTTAACAGGGAACGTTTAAAGCAAAAGGGCCAATGTGATATCAGCGTGTTAAGGAAACACGCACAATGCCACGGAGATACTCGTGTTTCCTACAAGCATCTGTGGAGTTTGAGAGAAGCAAAATTGTGGCCTTCCGACCAAACTGTGGAATGTTATGGGACAAGTGACACTTGTTACTTTTAAACTCACAACTCTTTGCAGAAGCACGTGGACAGGTACAAAAGTCTGGAATAATGTATCCCATCACAGTGTTAGCCACCTGTATGACCGAATGGATGCAGAATCAGCACCTACATTGTCCAGCGTGGAGGTCACATCGCGTACCAGTACGGATGTTTCAGGACGGATCGACACCTGGTACTAAATTATTACTTGAGCAATTGATATGGGCATGTAATAATTTCATGTACTCCATGTGCACTATTTCAGTCATAAATCTTGAGCGTGTTGGAAACATCCAAGAGGGTATAGTAATGTTTGTTTCCGGCAGTGTGTAATGCTACAAAGAGTGAAACAATCCCTAAATGCAGTGCAGATGTTCCCGAGGCTCGAATTCTTCACGGGAATCAGCTAACCATGGTTGCGAAAAAACGAAAATAATGGCCAATCGACATTGCGATAATAGCGTAGACATTTGTGTCTCACTGGTAGCGTAATAAGACAGTTACGGCAGTGCACCGTGTCCAGGTGGCTTTGTGGATAGATCTGCGGAATACTCGGATTTAAACCCGCTCTGGGCACAGATTTTCAACCGCCTTATTAAGGATGGTTCAGTGTCCACATAAAGCAACTATAACGACTCTAACAACCTTGAATGTAACTATAATAACTGTACACGGGAAAAATAACTTACAAGGGAAATGCAGTCCACATAAAGAAAGGCAGAGCAAATGATCACTTTAACGTAAATATCTAAATATTCTAATTGGCGGAAACGATTATGACTTCTAACACTTCGAAGAAACGGGCTCAATAAATTTGAAGAACAGGCTTTCAGTTTATATGCCATTACATTAGTACTTATTCTAATGATCATGAATATGAGATTTCTTAATGATGTGTCAGTTCAGTAAAAGATGACATTGCAGGACACACGATTTTTTTATTTAATCGTATGTTTTATAATTTTATAATTTCTTTGTAAAAATTCATCTATTGTGTAGAAGGAGTGATCCTATTTCTCCTGTATTAAACTGTTAAGGTAAAATTAGACTAGTAATTGCAACAGCTAAAATATTATTGCCTTCCACTTTCATTTCTGAGAGGAATGCAAATGAACGATGATGTTGTGCGATACAACGCGGTCACTGGTGTGCAGTCAGTCCATCGGCGGATTTCTGAAGGACCTGTACATTTTACCATTCAATATTTCATTTGTCAATAGAGTATGAGGTTACAAACATGAGCAATAAACCGCCACTCTTTCTGTTTTTCAGTATATAAGAATGTTGATGTTGACAGTTCGTAGTAAGGACAGTTTACAACTCACAGCAAAGACGTGACGACGAGCTGTGACAGGCACATAAAAAATAGGACACATACAACACCTCAGCTATCGGCCATAGTCTTCTTCTGTGTGTGTGTGTGTGTGTGTGTGTGTGTCATTTTTTATGTGCATGTCGCAGCTCGTTGTCACGTCTTTGCGGCGTGTTGTATACTGTCCGTAGTACATATTATTTTCAACGTGGACTTTCCATTAATAAAGTTGATGTTGAGTTACCTCACTCTACATAAAGCAAACATGTGTTTCAGTGCTGTAAAAGCTAGTAAAATTATTTATCGTCAGACATTTTCTGTTTCTATTCCGTCAGCTCTTGACAGAATATATTTCTGTACATTATGAATGAAACACACAAGATAACTGTGGCATATTTTGCGAATTTATTGGTTTACAAACCGATTTTTGGATGTTATGCCATCATCAGGTAAATAATAAAACAATAAAATTATTTACCTGATCACATAACACCTTGCGTGATTCATTTGTAATTTTCTGTTTCACTGAACATTTTCGCGAAAAAAAAAAAAAAAAAAAAATACTAATTCCATTTAAATTTCCTCAGGTTATAATATTCATATTCCATTACTATCTTTCAGCTTTTCTTCGATGTAAACTTAGTAATTTATTTCGATATACGGTCATGTGTAAAGTGAAAAAAAATTCAGACTACGATCCCCACCTGCTAACCACTGCCCTCGTGATTTTAGTTTCATTACTGCCATTGCTACACTGGTACCAAGTTAGGACAAATTTTTCTCCATCTGTTATTCCCGAACGGCTTCATTATTGATGCGAGACCCACAGAGAAGTTATTAAATAACAGCTTCCAGAATGAAACAAAAAACCTCATCCATTTCTACGAAAATCCGTGTAATTTATGGGCTTCAAACCCAGCATTAAATGGAAAGGTATTTGCTATATTACCGTCAGTAGGCTTTACTCAAACAATAGCTGGACTGACACAACCGAGCGAATACCTCTGATTTATTTCCACAGTGGGGGATTATAACCCAAATAAAATATCTGGTCACCACCATATACAGCCCAATGCGTAGGGCGCAGTGCTCATTCAAACTACAGTGTGTGTAAATTTTAATACAGCAACAGCGCAGCTACGCTGTTTTCACTCGAGCTTGTACCGCCTGTAACTTGGCAGTCCACTAGGGTGGAAGCTTAGAGCTATGAGATGTTCCTTGTTCCACTTATTTATGACCTCGGAAAAATAATCGCTTTAGTGCCATTTGGTTGACCGCAATTCACTGAAGCTTTTCCTCGACATCGCTACAGGAATGACGCGTAGCGATTGTAGTATATTCATAAATTCTTAAGTGCTGGGTCTGGAAACGGGTAGCCACGATAACTAGAGTTTTTCGTCATACATTTTCAGATTTAGTTATGTGTATTTATTTTTGAGTCTCTTTAATACGATGTTAAAGAGACGCGTGGTCTAAGGCGTCATGTCGCTCCCGCCGGAGGTTAGTCACCCTCGAGCACGTGAGTGTCTGTGTTGTCGTCAGTGTAAATTAAGTAGTTTGTAAATCTAGGTACTGATGACCATACCTGTTTGGGCCAATAGTTTTACAAGCATTTGAATATTTCTGACACTCTCCCACAGCTCTAACAAAACTGGGAACATTTATGATACCGTTATTTGAATACATTCACTATCTCAGTTTTATTTTTAAGGATACCACGGATGTACGAGGGCATTTCGAAAAGTAAAGATGTACAGCACTTTACCCCACGGATAGCCGGCCGCGGTGGCCGAGGGGACTGAGGCACTCCAGTCACGGTTTGCACGGCCACTACGGTCGAGGGTTCGAATCCCCCCTCGGGCATGGATATTTGTGACGTCCTTAGTCTTAGCTAGTTCATAAGTAGTTTGTAAGTTTAGGGACTGATAACCCCGTAGTTACGTCCCATAAGTTCTACAAACATTTGAACATTTACCCCGCGGATAACACGAAAGTAGCACAACCCACCCTATTGCTGTACAAATAAGATGGGTTGCAGGCGCTGTCAGGATGGAAGGCGGAGCATTGAAGGCCTGTGGGCGCCCTAGGACAGGGTGGCTGATTGGCAAGTAAGAGGAAGGGTTCAAGTTAATATTGGTTATATTCTTGACGTACGGGATACATGGGGGGATTTGCCCTTGGGTCGGATGCAATAAATGAGTGCCAGTCTAAGTTAGCGGCTTAGAAAACAGGAAAGGTAAGGGCTCTAGTTCACACAGTTGGTGGATGATACCGAACAGCCGCTAGGCGGGAGTGGACGGCATGCCACTTGGGTTTTGCCATTAACACTCTTTTTGAGATGCATCACTGTAGTATGCGCCACTCCCATCACTAATGTTTCGCTTGGAGCTACTAGGAGACGAGTTCACATTTTCAGCAGATGTTCTTTCTTCTGACGCAGCTTAATTGCAGGTTTGTAGTTGTTTCTCACGTCTTCTAATCACCAAGTTATTCAAACGCAGTTTATCCAGTTTTTTTATATACTCGTTGTTATCGTAGCATAACTGAATGAAGAAAGAATCGAACACTTGTATAAATCCCCATCAGTATCAGAAAGCAAAAAAAGAATTCCTTCGTCATAGTTTATTGTTTATAAGATACAGAACAGAGTCAAAGATGACCTATAAAAGCAAAGAGTATGTAGCACGGTTTTATAGACGTATCCGGCATGTCTGGTTGAAAGTAATGTAGAGAATCGTTGTTCACTGAGCTGGTACTGAAGAGCTGCCCTAAAACGTGGGCGTGGTAGGGAGGCTGCGTGACACCTTTAATTAATTTTGAGGCAATGCGAATGCGTTTTAAACATTGAAACTTTGGGAACTTATTGTCCATGAGTTGTACTAACAAATAAAAAATAAATCGAGAAATTGACGTTTTTTGTTAATTTCGTTATCGTCCTCCCTTAAAGGATCGCACCACGCCCGTTAATTGATGTTGTTACATGAGACGTATTGTTATAAAACTCTAACAGCCGGGTAAACTTACAAGGGAAGCACCTCATGAATCAAAATGTTGAACTTGAAATATTCATTATCATACGTCATTTTCTGTAATTTATTACTTCGTTTAATATCTTACCTCATCTCTTAGTTGTTTTGAGCACTGTATGTTTCAGCAGAATATCTGTTGGTTTGAAAACCAGGAAATTATTTTTGGAACACCAAGTATATAAAAAAAAAGTTTTTTCAAGTACTAACCCTCACCTTTATAAGCTATAATTGAAAATACGTAGTAGAAATGTTCTTCTTACTTGAGTCAGGTGTGGTACAGAGTTCATAATGTACAATCCAGAAGGAACATTTAAAAGGAAAATAATGACTACTAAATGTGTACTATTTGTTATCGCCTTTGTACAGCCTTCTCAGTTGAATAAAGCCTTTCTAATAAAGAAAGAAGCTTCTGATTTGTAACACACTTCTGTTGCTTTCACGGCTAGTGCGTATTATCTAACGAAATTATTACAAAATTCTAACATTTTTCTTCCTGCACGAGCTTTAGGCCAACTTTAGGTTACGCTAGTAACACTAAAAGTGGGCTTTGCGATCGTCTTTTGACAGCTCGAAATTTAAATAAAAGTAACGGCTTAACCATTCATCTGACAGGAAAATCGAATAACCGACTTTGTAGAGGAGAAAATTCTCTACAACTTTGCTCTACACCTCTTTGCTCTTTCTTCTAGAAGAAAACTACTACTATCTCCAATTTTAAAAGATGTTCGTGGAGACCAATTTCATAAGAGTTCATAGGCTTTTGTTGCTTCCCCCGCGCTTGACTCGGCCGACGACTGATGTCCCTCCCTCTTCATTCTGAGTAAGGCATCATTGTAACAAAATCATGATGTTTATTATGTAAGACTTCACATCTAGTGCACATATATGGCGGCTAAACGTGTAGTTCCTTCACGAGCGGTTCCCTTCGCCCTCTCCACACGTTTCCTCATTTCCAGAGCCGTAGAGTCAGGTGGTCGACAGAGTTATTTTGATACATCCACCACTTCTCCGTTTTTCGAAAGCATATTTCCTTTGCAATATCCTATTTTCGGCGTAGGAACAGCCACCTTCCTTAGAGTCCCTCTTGTTTATGAGACACTTAACCATTGTTATGGGTACAAGGCCTGCCCTTCGTCGTTGTAATAACTTCCATACTGATGGTCACTTTAGGAACTGCGGATGCGATGGCTATGTTCCGAAAGAACAGACGTCACTTCTGATCCTGCAGTTGTTATTCTTTCATATTCAAAGAATATATGACATCAAATGCGAATGGATGAAGCTGAAAATGTGTACTCAGCGGGGATTCGAAACCGGGTCTCATTCTTACTAGGCAGTTGCGCTGACCACTACGTCACTGGGGACACAGTGATTACCGCACCTGCAAAGACTACCTAAGGCGCCTCCCTTCAGATAGAAATTCGCAGATTTACTTTGCGCACAGTACTCACACAGTACCAAATAGAAATACAAATCTAAATCCACTTCACTCAGCAAGTCACATGTAACTGCATGGCAGAGGGTTCGTCGAACCTCTTTCACAGTATTTCTCTACAGTCCCATTCTTTAATACCGCTGGGAGCTGCTTTCTCTTATTATTATGATCATGTATGCCTTTGTAGACGTGTGCTGACAAAGTATGTTCGTTTCGGAAGGAAAGTCGGTGAAAGAAATTTCGCAAATCTCACCATGACGAATAACGCCTTTCTCTTAATGATATTTCACCCCTCTTAATGCGTCACTTCTGTGACGCTGTCTCCCCTGAATCGCGATAGTACGGCTCGAGCTGCCCTTCACTGAACCTTTTCTATTTCCTCCGGCAGTCCCACCCGGTAAGGTCCCCATAATACGCAGCAATACTCCAAAATAAGACGGACTAATGTCTAGTGAAGGTAGAACGATTTCATATGGCCGTTCTTCCATTACTGCATTCCAGGGCTGCAGCCGTTGTGGGAGGAGCTGTTCTGGCTGCCATGCGCCTCCCAAGTGCACCTCAGACATACTCAGTCGCGTTTAAGTCTGGTGAACAAGCTGCCCACAAGTGCAGCTCCTTGGAGACATGCGTGATCGTCCACCGAAAGGAACCCGTCTCCAAAGGCACCAGCGTACGGCAGGGTGAGTCGTGTCGGGATAGCACAGTCGGTAGTGCGCTTCTCCGCGAAAGGCAAAGGTCCCAGGTTCGAGTCCCGGTTCCGGCACACAATTTTAATCTGCCAGGAAGTTTCATATCAGCGCACACTCCGCTGCAGAGTGAAAGTTTCTTTCTGGAAACATCCATTAGGCTGTGGCTAAGCCATGTCTCCACCATATGCTTTCTTCCAGGAGTGCTAGTCTTGCATGGTTCGCAGGAGAGCTTCTGTGAAGTTTGGAAAGTAGGAGGCGAGGTACTGGCGGAAGTATAGTTGTGAGGCGGCATCGTGAGTCGTGTCGGGATAGCACAATCGGTAGTGCGCTTGCCCGCGAAAGGCAAAGGTCCCAGGTTCGAGTCCCGGTTCCGGCACACAATTTTAATCTGCCAGGAAGTTTCATATCAGCGCACACTCCGCTGCAGAGTGAAAGTTTCATTCTGGACACAAAAAAGGTCTAAAGACCTTGTCTCCATACCTCTGAGCAGTCAAAGCTCCATTCTGAACGACATAGAGCTCCGTCCGTCTGCCAATGCTGACTTACACCCACGCCTTTCGTCCACCACCGTGACATCGTAAAGTTTCCTGCACGGAAGTAAGATTGTTCTGCCTTCCACGGTCTCTCCAGAACACAAAATCTTGTGTCATCCGTGTACATAACCCATCGCTATTCGTTACGACTTCAATCCTGATATGCCTCCGTACAGTTTCTGCGGGCTAAACGATGTCGTGGTTTCAGTGGAACACATCGTAAGCTTGCGTGCGTAGAGTTAAAATTTCCAAGGCGATTTCAGTTTTAATATGGCGCGACTTGTTGCCTCCCTGGAGGGAGCGTTTCAGCTGTATTGAATTCAACATTTAGTATAGACGGACTGAATCTGAGATAACGGTCAGCGCTTACTGATGTTACACTTGGACGAACTTGGTCTTGCCATCTTTTAGCAGTTACTGTTGACAGAAATCGTGTCCACCTCCTGGAAATTCCTCTATGGTCCACTACAAAAGGTACAGCCACCGTCCTCTGTGTCTGATCTACTTCCAACCTTCCTATGGCTCTCCATGCAGTAGCGTCGGGTAATTCACGATGTTGTTGCATTGTGTAATTCGTTTGCTAGAGCAACTCGGTTGCCGTATGTGGGCCCCTTCCAATCCGTATAACGGACAGAAAGACGTCGAACCAAGATAACTGACAATGGGACAAAAGTACTCAAACCTATTGGACCAAACTGCTATGGTCATCAGTCCCTAGACTCTACAAACATAAGCTAACTTAAAGGAAAAAAGAAAAAAAAAGAAAAAGAAAAAAAAAAAAAAAAGAAAAAAAAAAAACCTGTGCTCTCTGCAGCAAAGCCACTAGGAGCGCTCGACCACGCCACCGCAGGTTGAAGGGACCGTGTGGTATGTAACTTACAGTTATTACGTCATATTGGCTTTGGAAACAGTTCCAGCCTCTGTCGGTGTAGGTCAAGTGCTAAGTTCTGGCCTCGCAAGCATGGAGTCGGTGATTCGAATCCCACTTTGACTGATACTTTTTACGATTTCGAATTCAGTTATATAAAACACTTTACGATATCTAACGCCGCGTACTGTATCAATTTTTATGTGTATGTTGACTAGCTGAAAATCTTGTCAGGTAAAAGTATGGTTGAAAGCCATTAGTAGCTGTTGGTGTGAATTTCCAAAAACAGCGTAGTAGCTCTTCACAAACTGATCAATGACTACAGTCGTCAACTATTTGCGACGCCATAACTGTAAAAATCTACTTAATTTTTTTTAATTTATTGATTCCTTCGTTATAAAAAAACAGGAAATTAGGAATAAACAAAAATAGTGCACTTTTATTTAAAAACTTAGTATGAGATATTAAAATTTCCGAGGCATACTATTAGGTTTTTTTGTCATTAGCAAAGGTCTGTTGCAAGGTTGTCCCATGTTACCAACATTATTTAAAATCTATATAGGTATTTGTATTAGAACGTGGAAATGTAATAGTATGGGGTTAGAAATTAGAGATGGAGTTTATCTACATCTTTTATTATTTGCTGATGATCAAGTTGTCATAGCACAACACGGGGAGGATGTGTAATCAACTCAAATTGCATACAAAAATTTTGGTCTGAATATTGACAAAAAACAGAATACGTGACTAATGATCCAGATGAACTATACATAGATGGAAAGATAATTTAAAAAACTTTGTTATTCAGGATCCATTTTAGAAATTGAAGAAAATCCCACATAGAAATTAATAAAAGAATCGGAAGTGGACGAAAGGTCATTGGGATGCTCTGTAGTTCTGTATGGATCGGAAACCTGGTCCATTAACCTGAAGCACACTCAAACTACAAGCTTTAGAGTCGGATTTGTGGGACAGATCGGCCAGATTTTCCAGGAAAGAAAAATAGAAGAAACACCGAATAAAGAGGATGGAAATAAAAGAAAGAATAGATGAAGTGATGGTTAGAAAGAAATTACAACGGTATATGAATGTACGTAGAATGGAGGACACCAGAATACCGAAACTGGTACTGGAAGGGAAACCTGAGGGGAGAAGAAGACGACCTGTGACCACCTGGATTCGAAATGTACAGCGCACAGTGAGAAGACTGGACGCAGAAGAAGAGGAGACACAAGATAGCGACACCTGGAGGAATATATTGACTGAATAGTTTGTGTAAAACCTTATGTACGAGGTGTACTCATTTCTGGGCGAATTGTTATCTTGGAGGTAAGCCTCCGTAATGGGGAAAATCTCAATAAATAAATTAAAAAAAATTAAAATTGCTTAAGTATTCGAACACAACGAAAACAAAATCTATGACGACATGATCCGAGCCACAGACACTACGATTGGAAGGCCAGAACGGTACCACATTTTTTTTATCTATCACTTTTTTATCTATCACTACTTTTATATATACACGTTTGTAAATGCGACTCTTACCAACTTTTTTTTACGGGCCTCCTAACCAACCCTTCAGCCCGGCCTTGCGTTCACCATGTATCGCCTTCCTCGGCGTCGGCTTCAATGCCTTTAAAGGAAACAAATTGGCCTTCTGCCACATATAATCTCTTTCAATATTCCAAATTACTTGTATATATGACTGCGCGTCTTTTTCGTCGTGGTGGCCACCACAAAGTTCGTCTTCCCGAATGTTGCAAGGGTTTCCGTGTCGTTCTTTCTGTCCTCAGTATTCCGTATCGTAATTGCTTGTTGTCTTCTCTTAACTTCGGGCGTCAGTTGCCAAAATTCGCGCAATACTTCTGTTTCTCAGGGCTCGTGGCCCCTTCTCCATTCCATCAGCAACTTACATAATAAATAAACCAAAGGATGCCTCGATTACCAGCAGGCCATTCCTTGTAATAGTGCAATTAGTAGGAAATTCTGGAAGCGATTTTTGTATGTTCGATATCTCTGAATCTTTCGATGTTCAGTAGAGATGTACAACAAAAAGTCTTCAAAAACAGGTGTGGTATATGCTATTACGTAGTACACAAATTGACCCATGAGCCAGGTATAACTATTATGTTTTGCTCCGGGATAATAGTTCCATTCAGGGAAGAGTACGTCATTAACGGATACTGTGCCCTCAGTTCTCCTTGTCATCAGCGCCAGTTTTTTCCGCGTCCAGTTCCATATTCGTATTTTCTCCCCGCATAGAAGTAAATGCGCTACCGACTCAACGACTTGACAACGGACGCATAACGGGGTAGCTCGAAGGTTAATTTTGTGAAGTCTCTCCGCTGTTTGGATGGTTGCATTAACGACATCATACCAAGCAGCGCTCACTCTGGTAGAAAGGTTTACGTTGGAAGTGTTGTTCCAAATATTTTTCCATTCCTTATGTGGATATTTTCCTTCGACCGTACTCCGCGGACGCCGTAACCTGAGCTACACTGACGGATGGTGCAGTCGTTTTGATTATTTGTACTTACGTGTACGTTACAAAACTTCAAAATGGATTTCAATTGTTTGTATAGCTTCTGGGACGTAACTACGGGGTCATCAGTCCCTAAACTTACAAACTAATTATAAACTACCTTATACTAAAGACGGCACAAATATCCGTGCCCGAGGGGGGGATTCGAACCCCCGACCGTAGTGGCCGTGCAGACCTTGACTGGAGCGCCTCAAAATGGATTTTCTCGAGAATTTTTGAGAGTTGTGACGAATAGCTTTGGCTGGTTGTTATTTGAGTTCTACCGTAAATATCAGAAAACTCTCAAACCCGACACCCATGTGGTCTCCTAAGGCCGCCACGTGAATAGGTATTCCTCGCTCTAATAAAAAAAAGTCTGTAGCGGCCCGCTGCCGTGGAGCCCGTTTCTCGGGCTGCGCGACTTCATTAGCGCGACACGGGACGGCATTAAAGGGAGCGCACAACGAGCCAAAGGACCCGAGCGCTCAGCAAAGCGGTCGCCGTAAGCTGCGCGCCTAAGCTGCTTGCGGTCACCGCTGACGGCGTGACCCCCCCCCCCCCCCCCCCCACCGCCGCCACACACCACCGCTCCCGGCATGCACCGCGCACTGACGCAAAAACTTGGCTCCGCTCGATGTAGTACTCTGCAGACCGCGAAAAAGTGCTTTTGCTAATACGGCGTTGTAGAACGAAAAAAATCGCACTGACGTGTTTTACGGCCCATTTTAGACTTGTAGTTTTATAAGTTTTTGCAGTGCGCCTCGGTTGCACAGTGGTAGAGTGCCAGACTACAAATCCAAAGGACCCGGGTTCGATCTCCGCCAGGTCCTAGGATTTTTATCTGTCACTTCCCACTTCTTTCACCTCTGGTAGTATTGCTCATGTGAAAAATACCGAGTAGCACCGTGGTTCGGAACCCACGTTAAGCTGTAGGTCCCCCTATAACTGGCTGGGTAAGTCAGTTCGAGGGTCGGAGGAAGGCAACGACAAACCACTTCCAAACAGGACCATGCCTAGTAAAGCACTGTGGTGTTCAAATCAATCTTCGGATTGTTGGCTGCTTTACCTTTAACTTTTTGCAAACATTTTGGACCAAAATAATAATCTATATAATAAAAAATATTAATTAATAAGGTGTGTGAAACCCTTTTAGGGAAAAAAATTAGGTAGTGGAGGTTTTCGAACTGACCTTCAGCGTCACAGTCTAACGCATTGCCTACTACGCTACGGATAACAATTACTAGTTGCGTTTTGTAATTTTATACTATTGATGGCCGTTATTAAATGATGCTAATATGACATTTGTAGACTCTGTGGTGTCGCACAAGTATAAAGTGCGCCACCTACTTTCACCGCGCGCCGCCATGCACGAGCGCCCTCTGCTACAACTCCGCTCGTGGCCACCACTGAACGACATCGTTCACTTGGGACTGAGATAGGAACCAGTTAACACTGCGGAATCAGATAGGCACCAGTGAAGACTTGACTATCGAATAGGCACTAGGCAGGCCTCAACCATGTATCAGCATTCTGCAGTACTGAGCTACGTAAAAGTTAAGTATTATATAAATTCTGTGCAATGTATATCTCGTTCTAATTTACTCTAGTGTTTCTAGTTTCTGCTGTCCCACTGGGCTGGCCGCGGTGGCCGAGGAGACTGAGGAGCTCCAGTCACGGTCTGCACGGCCACTACGGTCGGGGGTTCGAATCCCCCCTCGGGCATGGATATTTGTGCCGTCCTTAGGATTAGCTAGTTCATAAGCAGTTTGGAAGTTTAGGGACTGATGACCCCGTAGCTAAGTCCCATAATCTATACAAACATTTGAACTTTTTTTTTTTTTTTTTTTTTTTTTTTTTTTTTTTTTTTTTTTTTGTGGACGAATGTTTTTGAAAGGTGATACAACACAATCATTAGTATTATTGGAAACCCTCATCTTCGAAGAATCATCTATTTGGTGGTGTGTTTGAAAACGGAATCAGAGCTCAGAAACTGTATGGATTTGAAGATGGAAATGAATCCTGAAGATAAGAAGAGAAAGAAAAACGGCTTCAGCTGGACGACAGCATAGAGAGAAGCGTATTATGTTATGATCGTAAATAAAGTGTACTATAGTTAAGACTAAGGCTAATTATAAACGTGGCAAATTGGAAAACGATCATTTATCAGAATGAAACTTTCTCTCTGCAGCGGAGTGTGCACTGATATGAAACTTCCTGACAGATTAAAATTGTGTGTCGGAACCGGGACTCGAACCTGGGACCTTTGTCTTTCGCGGGCAAGTGCTCTACCGACTGAGGTATCCCGACACGACTCACGAGCACTTGCTCGCGAAAGGCGAAGGTCCCAGGTTCGAGACCCGGTTCCGGCACACAATTTTAATCTGCCAGGAAAATCATTTATAATTTTGATAGTCCAAAGCCTGTGTAAAGTGTGATGGGAATCAGCTTTTATAAGTTGCAAAAAATTTTTAAAAAAATGCAGCTTGCCTCAGTCTCCCTAAATAGCGTAATGATGAAATTAGCTGGTCCCAGTTCAGTTCACTAGCGTTTAGACAATAAGCAGTGTCATTTGGCTCTACGAAGCAGAAACATTAAGCATCACCCAAATGATCCTCCTGCAACCAGAACTGACAGTTACATCTACCGCTTTTCCATTTTCAGTTTCCTGTTTAGGGCACCTATAGTCGACACGTTAAGAGACTTTTTTCTACTTTCTAATATTACGGCCATAATATTAAAGAATTGTGCCTTCTAAAATTATTTCCAGAAGCTTTAGAGCCGCGACTATCACCTAAAAGTTTCATGTTTTGTTAAACTGATAAAGTACGCTTTAAGTTTGAAAAAACCTGAACATTAGAATTGCACCAAAAATAGACAACTCAAAACACATCTGTTCCTACGGTTGACAATTTCGGCAACTATAGTGTTGAAATATTACCCATGTCACCAAAAATAGACAAGGATAGACATAGCTGTACAGTAGATGTAGATCTCATTAAGTACTTTAGATATAGTCTTAAAAATTAAAATTCCTGAGATTGTTGATTTTTTTAAAGGCCAGGAAAAGCAATACAAACTATGCATGGAGCTTTCTATTGAAAAATATTTGTTGCAAATGAATATCAGAAAAAGGTATTAGACGTACTTTTCTTATACATTGCAGACTTTCTGTAAACATATTTGATCATTTTCTCTGTCACTGACAGTTTAGACATCTCTGCAACATCATTTATTTGATAGGGAGATTTGCACTAAGGATACCTTCTTCTGTTATTTTCGCAGCTGTTACCATTTGTAATTGTAGAATATTTAATTTTTTCTTCTTTGGTGAAAGAACTTCGGCATTTAGGAAGTCCACTTCGAGGGCACTGTCATCAGTAACATTACCGTCGCTGGCCGAGGGGACTGAGGCGCTTCAGTCACAGTCTGCACGGCCACTACGGTCGGGGGTTCGAGTCCCCCCTAGGGCATGGATATTTGTGCCGTCCTTAGTGTTAGCTAGTTCATAAGTAGTTTGTAAGCTTAGGGACTGATGACCCCTTAGTTAAGTCCCATAAAAAAAAGAAAAAAAATTTACCGTCGCTATCGCGGAGTAAAGACATTGACTGAGTCTTTCCGCTGATGTACATAACATAGGTCCTGAATCTCTTTGGATTTCCCGCCCCGTTTCTAGAAAGAGTTTCGTTTTGAAAACTATTAAATGAATCTTGCACTGAAGTCAGCGCAAGACTTCGAGCTTCAGTAAAACTCCGCCAATCTTGGCGACTTTGCGTTTGTCTAAAATTTCTGCAGAGGCTTTCTGTCCTGTTTAATATGCCATGGGGGATCAGTTGACTCTTAACTAATTTATTTTGTACGAATCCCTCGAATATTGTTGACATTAATTCTTTTGTCTTCACTTATATAGTTTATAAGAAAAATAAGATCGTCTCTTAGGAAGATGTCAACCGTATTTTTATCCGCTTTTTTAAATATTTATATTTAATCTTCAGTTTTAATGAATATCGCTACAACATTGTGTTCAATAATCTCTTTATCCGTCGTGATGCTGAGGAATATTTGTGTCTAAGACGTCAAGTGTGTTCTGGAAACCATTTACAATATGAATGAGCTCGTGAACTAATTGAATAAAATAATTTTTTAAAGCATTAGAACAATTTCGGGAGATGGGTCAACCACCGTGTCTAAACACTGATTTTTGTCAACAAACGAATAGTGGATTTAAGTCACTCCTAACTATTGTGTGAGTAGTGTACCAATTTGTGATGAGACTCTAGTTTTGTTTGAACTGTTTAGCAACTGCAGTATCTGCGTCTGGGGATCTGTAAACGGAGACAGTTATTAATTTATTCCGGTTATCGAGTATAACCTCTGTTCATACTAATTCACAGGAACTATCTACTTCAGTTTCGCTAGTGAGCTAGTACACGCATTACATTACGATTTCCTTAAGTTGTGCTTCTTGTTTCTGTTATAGTGCAGATCATGGCCGTTATGGATTTTCCGTTTAAAAACTAGGAGGCTTTCTCTGCGACTCTGTAGATACAAAAAGCTAAACGATGTAGAACAACAATGTACTTAAAAGCATAGCATTCTGTCTTACTTAATTTCCTTATTTCAAACATTTTAAAACTTTTTTTTTCCGACTTTAGGCGACCTGTCATACAGACTGTCTTACCTGTACTTTGTGAACGTATTTTCAGTCTCTGTTTTGAACGTTGCCCGAACACACTTTAATGAATTCATGTTTCGCTGCAAGGGACATCGGATTTCAGAGAGTAGATTAATACGAAGTGTCGTTCTTTTTTCCTGATTTTTTTTTCTTTTTTTGACATGCAGTTGTAGAATTAAAGTAGGCACAAATGCAATGATGAAAACTGATTAGCAATATCTTTACATCGTTCCTTTCGTGTTCCTCCTATAGTGAAGCACTATTTCTATCGCAATCAGTAAGTGTAGAAGGACGCTACCGTACAGACGAAGGAAGAATGGATCCATGTTTGTGCTTGAAAGAACTAGCCACATACTGAAAGACGACGGTGTTGATTTCGTTTACCAAAAGTTGTAAATATTTAGATTTCGGGATATTGAAAAGAAGCTGAATATATCGGCAAGAGAAGAGTTCTACGGCATGGCTGAATCGAGTAAGATGTGGAGACAGTAGTTAGAAAGCGGACAGCAGGAGTACGGGGAAGGGCGTCCCTTGCCTGATGGGCCGCTACTCAGGCTGCCTGGCGAAGGTCAGGTGTGGCAAATTTCCGGCATTCGCTGTGTACGGCCGTATGAATGACACTCCACTAAGTAGGTACTCAAGTCTCCACAATAGTTTGCTCCACAGAGGCAAGCGATGCAACGTGTTCACACAATTCTCACCAAAGTGTGTGCTAATTTTTCTTGCGCACATGGTTTAAAATGTGCATATCAAGCGCATTATCAACATATTTTGCATACCGTTGGTATCCCAGGGAGAAAATCTGATTCGCAGGAAAAAAATCCGTTTCCAAGTAATCTAAGTCACAACTTGGAATATTAATAAAAATACTCCTTTTTCGCGCAATTGAGCAAGATCGCCAATATGGAACATCTTATTTGTCTTGAATGGTTTCGATGATACATATCATGATCTTCAGAAGGTGGCATTGGCTTTAAAACATATTCACTTCGGACAACATGTAAAATAAAAGGTTTCTCGTCAAAATAAAAAATGAGAAAAAATACATAGCCAACTTTTTAAAGTACAAGTCAACGAAATGGATCATAATATCATATTAAAAGATATGTTGACTTTTTTTTCTCTCAACATAATTTATCTTTTAATATGATTATCCATTTGAATAACGTTAACGAACGTTCATCGTATTTCATGATGGTATCAATGTATTTAACTTTTCGGTTAAAAGAAGGTACCCAATTTATTTTGTTGATAAGATTTACTCTACTGCAGAGAACTGTCTGGAATTTAGTGCTATAAAGTGTAGACATTTTACAAAATAGACCGTTTAGGTTGACACCTTGAAATATGATCGGAACAATTAGTGTAATACAAATATACGACTATGTCGCGCGGAGCGACAAATACGTTCTTACGTTTTGCACCTGTCGAGTTATAGGAACAACGTTGTTTGTTTGTTATAAATCTACTGGCTTTGCTCAGCGCCTGGAAACATATCGGAAAGATAATAGCTTGGCTCAGCTAAAAATATTTACCGTCAAGCTGTAGCGAAATGGGGAAATCGCAAAAATGTAGGCGCTGCTGCCATTGCAAAATTCCGCCTACTGTCCTATTCAAATACCGAGTAACAAAGCGAAAGAATATAATTGTATCCTACACAATGGAATGCAGTAGATCAACGTAGCGCTTAAACGGCACATCACAGGGAGAAGAAATTTTTTCATCTAAAGCCAATTTAACAAACATTATTTCCAATGAACATCGGTTAACCACCAATTACAGTGCCGTAATGATTTGGCCACACAGCACGGTCAGCTGGTAAACGTTCATCATCAATAAATACAGTTCTGCGGAAACAATAATTTGCATGACAAGCAAAAATTCCTTTATTGTAATTAAATTCTTCCACATCCATATAGGGTGATTGCTGTGTATCATCCCAGAAAGATGCATAATAACGCAGTTACCATTAGTTAACTTTCAGTGTTAACAGAATCCTTTCGTAAAGCATTGTATGCAACACAAAATTTGGCTGTAAGTATGTTAATCTATATGTCAATATATCTTTAACTTGGAAAATAAAAATTTAATTTGTTTCTTTATCAATTTGAGTTTTCTTAAGAGTAATTAAAGCCAAAATTTACAATCAATTTTTAATTTCAGTAACTAGCGACATCACTTGAGTACGCGAACTGATCATCACTAATTACACCTTGTTAATTTTAAGGTTTTTATTAAAGGAGATGTCATCTACGTCTACCATGCATAAGTGATAAAGTTTCACCAATTGTAGGTAGACAAGGAGCATCTTTCTAAATTCTGCGTGCCAAGCTGTTATCTTCCTTGCAGGAGCCTCGGGTACATTAGATAGTCAGGTTTGCCCATCGTGCACTACGAATCGTCGGAAGAGTAGTATCAAAATCACAACAGAATTTAATTTCATTTGCTTCGTTTATACCACTATCCCAATAGCCTTTCATTTTTGATATGAGAGATGTTTCGTTGAAACGAATTGCGTGCCTGTTTTCTAGGGAATATACTGACACGGCTTATTTTTTCGGATAACGAAGACGTAAGCACCTCTCGTGTTGTATCCGGCGTTGTTCCGCAGTACAAATAGTTTCTCCAATATAATAGCATCTACACTAACATCTTGTACAGAATTAAAATAATCTACGAAAAATAAAGTAAGTCAGTCAGTCAGCCCGTATTACGCAGCCGATGTCCTTCATTTTTGTTTTAAACGAAATGAATTCATCCACAGATTTGTCATAAAGTATTAGAATATACATAGCTGTCACCCTCCGTTTTCTATATTCAAACGTGATTTTCTTCTTTATATTTCTTATGGGTATGTCCTTGCTGTAAACTAAAGTCAGTCGGTCAGGCTGTTCTATTCGACTTTTTTCCTTCATTTTTGCTTTAAACGAAAAGTATTCATTCGCAGATTTGTCATAACGTATCAGAAGTATGTCTCTTCATCCTTCATTTTTATTCAAACGCGTTATCTTTGAATATTTTAATCGGTTTGTTTTACGATATCTTCGGCTCTAATTAAGGTATGCATTTGTTTTTGACCTAAGAACACTAACCGGATCGAGCTCTTTCATTTGCGCTTTTAAACACTTGCATTCATTGATTCTGAAGAAAGCTATGCGTGAGCATTCAACTTCTATTTTTTTCCAACTACGTAAGATTCCACTAAGGTGCGATGTATTCACGCAAGTCCTCTAGTTGTATCTTATAACTTCTGCTGTTTTGAGCCCGAGATTGTTTTTTACAGGCCTCATCATCTATCGTTTTTGCTAGGAGCCTGATCACAGAAGCGATGTTACATCGCTTAGCCTGCCCCTGAGGAGATACAGATGTAGAACACTCGCCATCTAGGACAAAGTACTTCGAGCCACTCACATAATTGGGTACCTGTTCCATATGCTCGTACCTTCTTTATTAGTGCGGCTCCGAAAATCAAGAAATATGCAATCTTCCTGTTTCCCTTCATACACAGCACGCAAGATGTCAAGAGAGAAAAGGGCAAGCTGAGTTTCACACGATCGAAGATGCGAAGGAGGCACACGAGGTACCTTTCTCGAATGTATGTGGGAGTGGAACATATAACGACACAGCTGCGTCCACCTATTCCTCGATGGGCGAAGGTGCCGTTATATTCTATTTGTTTTTAATTAATCCTTAATCATTGTTCCAATAGTATGACGGTATGGGATGCGGACAATTACTGGGCTGATCCATAACAATAAACTTTGTTAACTTCCTTTATTACGGAACGACAAATGTTAATAACTCTTTCTTTAAATACACTGATTAAATAACCGCGTGTCACTACGATAAATGTTTACAAGTTCACACTGAAACATTTCCATACGCAACTGCGACCGAAACTCATATGCGATTCGACGGAATGCGGATTACGGACTCACTGTCAACATGAGACTGCCTCGCTCTGCGGTCGGCGGGAGACTGCCGCACACCGTCCAACAAACGAGAAAGGTTCAAACCTAAGCATTGTCGCCCAACAGCTATCGCTGCATGCTAACGATAACTAATGTTCGACCAAAACGTACCAAAGAGGTTACTAAGCTAAAACCCGGTATCCCTACAAACAGGAGAGGAAGTGACAACAAAATTCAAATGTTCAAATGTTTGTAGAGCTTATGGGACTTAACTATGGGGTCATCAGTCCCTAAACTTACAAACTACTTATAAAATCCAGAATGAAACTTCACTCTGCAGCGGAGTGTGCGCTGATATGAAACTTCCTGGCAGATTAAAATTGTGTGCCGGAACCGGGCCTCGAACCTGGGACCTTTGCCTTTCGCGGGCAAGCGCACTACCGACTGTGCTATCCCGACACGACTCACGATGCCACCTCACAACTTTACTTCTGCCAGTACCTCGCCTCCTACTTTCCAAACTTCACAGAAGTTTATGAACTAGCTAATCGTAAGGACGGCACAAATATCCATACCCGAGGAGGGATTCGAACCCCCGACCGTAGTGGCCGTGCAGACCGTGACTGGAACGCCTTAGTCCTCTCGGCCACCGCGGCCGGCGAAGTGACAACAGTGGCGCTGAAACGTAGAGGCCAGAACTGTCAATTTTTGCGCACGCGCCCTCGGCCTTCCGCGACGTATATAGGGGCCGCCGCTCGCGGCTTGTACTCGGTCTCGGCGAGCCGGTGTACGAGCACTGTCACCTGAGGATGGCGGCCAGGTGGACCGCAGAAATACTGTGTCAAGATACGTTTTGATCCAGCAGGAAACCCGAGAATAATATTATAATGGCGGACTAAGACTACCGGAAGCCCAGGGCGGCGACAAAACAAAATGAGGCCCCCCTTCCACTTGGAAATACCTGTATTACTACCTCCCAGGTAGAGAGGAACAGGACAGCCTAAAAAAATAGCCTGAGTGACAAGTAGTTCGGTCGGGGGTTCGAATCCACCTTCGGTCATGAATTTTGTGCCGTCCTTAGTATTACTTAGTTCATAAGTAGTTTGTAAGTTTACGGACTGATGACCTCGTAGTTAACATCTATGAAACATCTATGGAACTCTCAAACACTGCCACGCTCACGACGAAACTATGTACAGGGCCCACTTCACGTCATCACTTTATAAGGCTTCCCAATTGTCATCTAATGTAGGAAACTATAGATTGTTCAAATGTCTGTAGAACTTATGGGACTTAACTGCGGGGTCATCAGTGTGGTGTCGCACAAGTCCAAAGTGCGCGCCACCTACTTTCGCCGTGCGCCGCCATGCACGCACGGCGCGGCGTTCTTACGACGACAGCCACGAGCGCCCTCTGCGGCAACTCCGCTCGTGGCCACCAGTGAAGACATCGTTCACTTGGGACTGAGATAGCAACCAGTTAGGATCTTCGGAATCAGATAGGCACCAGTGAAAACTTGGCTATTGGACAGGCACTAGGCAGTATTATGTATCAGCATTCTGCAGTACTATGTAAAAGTTAAGTATTGTATAAATTCTGTGCAATATATATCTCATTCTAATTTAGTGTTTCTAGTTTCTGGCTGCTCCCCTCCGTACCTGCACCAGCGTGCTATCTTTATTCTTGTGTCGGTCTCATTCCACTCGGCCACCGACACCTACGACGGAAAGGGACACAAAAGCGGCGACGAGGCTGGGACACAAAAATCAGTCCCTAAGCTTACAAAATACTTATGATCTAGCTAAGACTAAGGACGGCACAAATATCCATGCCCGAAGGGCGATTCGAACCCCCGACCGTAGTGGCCGTGCAGACCGTGACTGGAGCGCTTCAGTCGCCACCTCGGCCACCGCGACCGGCAACTATAGATTGAGCACCAAAAAACAATCAATTACTACTAATCATATACAGTAAGAAACTGATAGGTTGTCTCATTGTGTAAATATGTCTTCGTTTGTGAATCTCAGTAGTAACGAGTGTCCACTTGCAATTACGTAAATACCGGAGTAAGTTCCTATTTTTGTAATAAAGTTGTCAAGTACTGACAGAGAAAACAATTTATTATACAATTTAGACAGTTTTTGTGACAAATGAACGGTTAAGACGTAATTTTCATTTAAATTTCGAGCTGTCAAAAGGCGATCGCAAAAGCCCACTTTTAGTTTTAATACCGTAACCGTAGTGGTAGGGGGGTAGCCTGCAGCGCGCACCTTGCGGTGCGGTGTGCAGATGCGGGCGCGTCACACGGACTGCCGTATGGACACGGCAGGCTGGCGAGCCGTGGCGATGAGTGGTGGGCGTGGTGCGTGGTGCCGGCTGCCGCGGCCGCCTGCTCGTTACGGCGTTAATTGAACCAGTTGCGCTAATTAGCGGCCGTCAGTCGCCATCCGCCGCAGTCCTGCCGCCCCACCCCACACCGCCCCCACCGCCCCCACCGCCGCCCCCGCTGGCCGGCAGTTAGCGACAGATTCCGCCCCCGTCACTTGCCGGGTCAAGCGTCGCTCGGTATGGCCAACCGCCACCGTCGCTTCTTACTATTTTACCAGGCTGTGCACAGGGGCGTATCCAGAACGGCCTGCTGGGGTGAGGGGTGAAAGAATTCTCATCGTCATCTAAACTCTGGCTCAATAGAAAGTCTCTAGTATCGGCCACCCCTTTTTATCCCACGCCCTGTCAAACAAAAGTCTCGCAGTTTTCAAATGTTTGTATATTGCTTAAGGGACTTAACTACGGGGTCATCAGTCCCTATACTTACAAACTGCTTACGAACTAGCTAACACTAAGGACGGCACAAATATCCATGCCCGCGGGGGGATTCGAACCCCCGACCGTAGTGGCCGTGCAGACCGTGACTGGAGCGCCTCAGTCCCCTCGGTTACCGTGGCCGGCCGAAGTTTTCAAGAAGCATGACAGTCATATAGCACGCTAGTTTCGAATTCTAAAAAAAAAAAAAAAAAAAAACGACATTTGCCCCCCCCCTCCGACACACACACTTGGATCCGCCTATGGCGGTGGGCCGCAGATTGTTCTTCGGATAGTTGTCTAGAATAACCGACTACATACCATTACAGATCCGTGAGGGTTACTAAATGAAAAACGAGGTGTGTTCAGAAAATAAGTAGACTTTTCAGTTGATATATATATATATATATATATATATATATATATATATATATATATATATATATATTGGATTCCATTATCTGGAGGGGTGTACTCAACAGCCACAAATTCACTTTTATCAATAATGAAAGGAGCAGCATTCGCCGTAAAATCTTTTGCTTTATTGAGGCAACATAGCTACATACATGTGATATTATCTGGTGCCATACGAAGTCAAACTTGACTTGACACCAGATAATATCACATGTATGTTGTCAACGGATATGTTAAACGTAAATGTCATTGTACTTTCATAAAAATGCTGTTTCGAACTTTCTGCCAGCACTGAAGATGGTTTCTTGGAAAACCGAAATCGATTTGTCTGAATAAAGTAAAAGATTTTACGGCTAATGCTGCTCCTTCCATTATTGATATATATTCACGTCGTCATCTTCAAAGTAATTCCACTCAGATACATTTCACTTGCGCCAACGCGTTTCGGTCAATACCAGGTAATCGTCCTTGTGAAATTTCTAATAACATCTGGTTCCTTCAAATTTTCCAGGCATCAGGTTGCGGGTCGGTAGCAAAGTGGTCGACTGCCAGACATCTAATCCAGAGATTGCGGGTTCCATCCCCGCCAGGTCCTAGGATTTTTATCTGTCACCTTCCACTTCTTTCATCTCTGGAGTGTTACTGATGTGAAAAATATCGACTAGCACCACGGTTCGGAACCCAAGTTAAACTGTAGGTCCCCCTATAACTGGCTGGTAAGTCAGTTCGAAAGTCGGAGGAAGGCAACGGCATACCACCTCCAAAAAGGGCCATGCCTAGTAAAGCACTGTCTGTGGTGTTCAAACCAATCTTCGGATTGTTGACTGCGTTACCTTTACCAAGTCCTTAATATCCCACCTTTTGGCAGTTTCGTAAGTTTGAATCTAGAGTCTGTCTGTGTCTGCACCTGCATAAAGTTATTAAAGTACTTTCCTGAAACCATGTAACCTAACTTCGAATGACTATTAATGCTATTCTGATTTTCTAGGTCGTAAGCGACTTATTGCAAATAGTCATACCTCAGACGGTGCATGAGACCGTAAGAGATAACAAGCATCAGATCCATTTTCCCGTGCCATTTGTTCCTCTACTTTCACAGCTCCGAAAATTCTTCGACTTAACCTACGTTTGCTGTCATATTGCGGACTCTTGTTTAGTTTCCATGACACCAGTCGCACAATAACGGAAGCCGGCGCGGTGCTGGTGTTGGGAGAGGGCGGTAATATCGTCACCAGACTGCGGAGAATTCCAGCGGAGCGAAAACGCACCGCAGTGCCCGGCCTGGCGCCGGAGAATGAATTGGAGGCGGCTTAAAACTGCTGCACTGTGCCCGCGGCTGGCACCGAGCCACTTGCCGTGCCGTGGGAGGGGGAGGGCCAACTGGCTGTGAACTGTCAGCCGCAGCGGCCACAACTTCACTTTATAACGGGCCGCGCGCGCCGATCCGCGCGATCCATACCCCTGCAGCCGCTATCCCGACGTTCTTGGATACAGTCGGCAGGACCCCCCATTCCCCTTCATACTTCTTTATTTATCATTGAACGTACATCAGAAGTTTAACTGGGTTCTTCCAATCTCGGCTGCTCATGGATGTTATGAAAATTTATAACTGGGTCGGAATTCGAACCCGGAACCTCTTGCATACTAAGCTGATTTGCTGTCCCTGCATCAGTCCAGGAACATCAGCTTAACCCACTTGCAAGGACCATCCGAGCATACACATTTGATTCAGACTCTCCTACTTCGATTTCTGTAGAGAGCACGCAGGATTACTTGGCCGGTAGATGCTCAGACGGCTAGGCAAGCGTGTGGATAGCGGTAGTGGTGGGGGGTAGCGGCCGGAGCAGTGAGCGAGCTCTGGAAGGTAAGTGCCCAGCTCACTGGCCGGCAGGCGAAAGTGAACTGACGTAGCCTCCCCTTCCAAACGTAGTAATGAACTCGCCAGGCACTTTGTCTCTGTGCATCGTCCACCATATCCTACGTGTACTCTGTGCTCGATTGTCAGACGTATGAGACTGAACTGAATGGGGTGCATGACTGGGTAGTCCTTGCGGCTGTGTTAAGGCCGTGTACATTGGTTGGTTGGGGGGGGGGGGCAGGGCCTTAGCGTCACTGTCTAATATGGAAAATGTCCTGTGTTCTAATCATGACAATGTTCAGTGAATAGTGCTGTATCATTAATGTAGATGAACTATGGATTACAGTTGCCTCGCATTCCTTCGAAATAGTCAACTACCATAACTGTAGATCACTGAGCAATTTGATATCTACCTGGAAACTTTGCACAAGCCGGCCGCGGTGGCCGAGCCGTCTGCGGGGTTCCAGTCACAGTCTGCACGGCCACTACGGTCGGGGGTTCGAATCCCCCCTCGGGCATGGATATTTCTGACGTCCTTAGTATTAGCTAGTTCATAAGTAGTTTGTAAGTTTAGGGACTGATGACCCGATAGTTAAGTGCCATAAGCTCTACAAACTTTTGAACATTTGAACTTTGCACGAAGTCTTCCTTTCAGATGTTGTTAAAAAGCCTTGTAACGTTTAGTTGGATGCGAGAAATAACGTCAAATATCTTTACATTCCAAACTAGTTTGAGTCGAGGAAATAGGAAGAATTCGGGAAGATTGAGATCCGGCGGGTATGTTGGATGTTAAAGTTGCACGATAACGCTCGCCCACACACAGACAATATTGTCAAACAGTTCCTGGCAAAAAAGGGAGTGGTTCAAATTGAGCATCCACAATATTCAATGTATCTCAATCCTTCACGCTACTTCACACTCAAGCTCGCTTCGAAAGTAAAGATATTTGACGATATTGCCCACATTCAACTAAATGTGCTGAGGGTTTTGAAGACCATCGCAAAAGGAAACTTCGTGCAAAGTTTCCAGGACATGTAACACAGAGCTCATCGGTGCTTAGTTATTAAGTTGAATATTTCGAAGGATAGTAAGGTAGATGTAGTTCATAGTGGTACCTGGGTATTGGGGAACCCAACTTAATCTTAAACCGCCGCCCAGGTTGTAATAAGGATATAGACAACGAAGGGGTGACACTCATAAATGTCTTAACTAGTAAAATCCAATGCAATCCATCATTAGACCGCGTGAAGCTGGGTGGTCACATCGTGCAGCTGTGAAGCATGTGGGCTGTGATTTCACACTTGTCCACTTTCGGGATCAATGCATACATGAGGGCACCCACTCATTTCGTACATGTTTGTGTCGACCAAGTGCAACGTAACTTTAAATAAAATAAATAAAATTATTTTAAGCTATTCATGTTATTCTGAGTACTTTATTAAATATAAGGAGAGGCATACAGTTATTATCTGTGGCTAAGATTGGAATCCGGGCCTCCTTTTTACTAGGAAGGCACTTTAAACCACTCAGCTAACACAGAGGATCGGACAAAGCGAGTATACGGACCGTCTTAAAGCACGTCTCCCTCCCCACCACATACTTTAATTCTGCCTCATGTTCCCTGTGAAATACGTATCAAATTGCCAAGGCTCTCCTATACTGGAATAGCACCCCAGCAAAGAACGTGAATGGCAGCAATCCCGCCTTTCCCTCAACGGGAGGTGATATAAAAATCAACATTAATTCATTTCCCTGACACAAACATTGTCTCTTTATACCAAAGGTATTAAATTTAAGGACAAGCATTCAATCGCAGCCGCAGTACGAATTTTAATTCCACTTCTCTCATTATTTTTGTACCTCTTGTCTAACGAGACAATGTTTGTCTCAAGGAACTGAATTACTGTTGATACTTGTCTATGTCTGTGTAAATGTGTCAGCGTGTCTAGACTGGTGAATAATTGTCAATATAAAAATTTATTTTAGTGTCTGTCATTGAAGTGTCATCACTAATCAGCTTGGCATCGAATGATACCGAAATGTGTGGAGCCCTCTTAGTGCGTTTAATTATCCATTACATTGGTCTGGCTAAATGTCATCACTGAATGATAAGTTCCGTTGTAGCACAAAGCAGAATTTTTTACTTTGACAAGTAATTTCATTAATGAAACAGTGCAGACCAATATTAACTGAATATATATGTTGACTTCGTTTATGAGGAAGCAATCCACTTACGATATGTTCCAAAAATGTTACAGCCAAGATCGCTGATAATTAATTTTATTTAGACGACAGGTTTCACTGATCTCTGCCAGCATTATCTGGCCCAAAAAAATCTTTTTACATTGCCGTCATCTTGTAAAGTCAGACAGTTGTTAGTGCACGTATGCACACTAAATTTTACAATTTGAAGGACATGTGAAAATATTTTTTTGGACCAGATAATACTGGCAGAGACCTGTCAAAACGATCGTGTAAATAAAATTAATTACCAGCGATCTTGGCTGTAGAATAGTGTGTGTGTGTGTGTGTGTGGATATAGCGAAGAAGTAATCGCTGAAGTTAACAATAATGAAATCTGCTAATTGAACTTAGTACCAGTGAATGTTTAATACCCGTTTTAGAGCAAATACGTGCCTGCACTTGTAAATTTATATACTGAGATCATGAGTGTCGAATTTCGCGAATAGTATTTTTGTTTTTCTTTTCGAATACGTTTTTATTCTACTCTTGAACGGTCTAAGTCATGCATGGCCAAACACCCTCGCCGTGCCCGCTCCGCCGCCCTCGGGCAGCCTTTGTCTCATCCCCGCCCAGCGCACTGTGCGCAGCGGCGTTTGGGGCACTAGCGACACAAGGTCGCGACCGGGGGCGTCAACTACAATGTACTCCGTCCGCGGGGGGCCGAAATGTTGGCCATGCCTGGTCTAAGTGATATTAGGGCTGCACATTAAACCCCAAAGCCCAAAGTGGCGGTGAAGCTGCAGATATGTGTAAGCTGCAAGTGTTCGTCTCCCTCCTCAGAACTTCCGGATCATTAATATTACGTGCTGGACCACGGAGTCAAATGAGGATGCCCCTAATATTACGAGTTCTATAGTTCTCGGTAAGACGGAGCGAACGTAATATTACGGGCGAAGCATTTTCATACACACTACAGCAACACAATATTACGGGCATGTCTCTGTTAAGTCCAATATCTCTGTTTAAGCTGCCCGAGAAATTATAACTACTTTTTTCCTCGATATTCATTAATAGCTATGTTCCAATAATGTAGGAAGTGACAAAGACTGTAGGAGAACAAAGCGAGTAGCTTGCCTTCTTGTGAAATGAGAAAACTTTGCAACCCTTTTGGGTGTAGAAGGTAAGTGTGTACGTGGGCGATGCACCAAGTACATTATCGCTTCCATATATCTGCGATGTCCGATGGGCAGATTTCACTCAACTCAGGCCTATAAGAATATTGAAGTTTTCAATACTTTTTATTCCAGTCTTACCGCCTGAGGGTTTTTTTTTTTTTTTTTTTTTTTTTTTTTTTTTTTTTTTTTTTTTTTTTTTTTTACCATGTAGCATGTCCGTTACATCAGCCTAACAGCCGTCATCACGAAAAAATCGCACTGACTTGTTTTACGGACCACTTTAGATTTGTAGTTTTATAAGTTTTTGCAAACATTTTGGATCAAAACATTAATCTAAATAATAAAAAAATAATTAATAAGTGTCTGAAACTAATGTAAAGAAAAACCTAGGTATTGGCGGGTTCCGAAACACTTACTTTCAATATCAGAGTCCAACACATTGCCCACTACGCTACAGCTAACAGTTACGAATTGCGGTCTTTAATCTCATACTATGGATGGCTGTTGTTAACTGATGCTAATATGGCATTTATAGACACTAGATTATCATTTATCGTACGAATAACGACGTGGTTTTTGTTAATTCCTCAGTGCGCCATTGCTTTGAAATAACGACGTGTAAGTTACAATAAGAAAATCATCAAATACGCAACGCAAGATGGCGTATGCCAGAGACAGTTCTGTGAGAGGAATATCACGTGACATCTGCGAACGGCTGGTTTTCGTCAATTTAATGGAGGGTATCAAAACTCCGCTATTTTTGCAAATATCTCTCAAACGATACGAGATAAGAAAAAAAAAACCATAAGAGAGGAAAATTGTACATAATTTTCTCCTCTATAAATTCGGTTATTCAATTTTCGTGTCAGATGCATGGTTAACTCATTTCTTCCCAGTGTTGCGTACACGCAACACAAAATGCAGTCGAAATGGACTTACTATACAAAACTTAGCACACATGTGTTAAAAGGCCTTCACTGCTCTCTCTGTACATGTGTTAAAGTATCACAATTACCTTAACACTTCGTAAAAAGATGCAATATGTACAAACGTCAGACGACCTACATACACAAGAAATGTCAAGTTCAGCTTCACACAGAGTGTTTTTCAATATTTCATGAGTGATACCATCTATATAAGTTAGAGTTATCATATAATAGACAATATTGCACAGTTTGAACAAATAGAAGAATGTGATCACAAAAACTAAATTTTTCTATTTTTTTTTACTAGGAAACAGCGCAACATTATAGGTGGTGAAAATTTCAAAACATACTGCTGGTTTGTAATATTTTTAATGTTATTTCAATTATTTAAAGGGGAACCTGATCACTAAATATAACACTTTTTCACAATTTCTATATTTGGGAAGAAACGGGTTAAGCCGTTATTATCATTTAAATTTCAAGCTTTCAAAACAAGAGCGCAAAGGCCCACTTTTAGTGTTACTACCTTAACCTAAAGTGGGAAAAAACAACTTACGTGTAGGTAACGGAAGAACTACACATATTATATGATACTGCCACTGTCCAACGTATTCATATGACAGCCTTTTCAGCAGTTAGTAGATACTTCGTTAGCGCTGCTCTGTAGAAACTCCGTTTTGTGTTTAAAATACAACCTGTCCCTCTGCAGTTTTACGGATAGAAAAAACTGAAACAACCTGAAACAAACAGAGGATTTAATATTTTGTTCGACGTTAATGGATGGCACGTCTCTAATTGGCTACATCGTGTGGCACAGTGGCATTAATGTCGGTATTATTTCGCTGATGATTGATTTTGCATCGCATTAGGACTGCTAACAGTGTCCGATTCGGACACGCAGCCCGTAGTGCCCCCAGCGGTGGCCCAAATGAAACGGGACGTGGATGTAAATTTAATTAACTCACCGGCCGCCGCGGGCATTGTCCCAGGCCGCTCGGAAAAGAGAGCTGGCCAACAAAATGGAAACTCTGCGCGCGTTCCGAGACACTGCGCCGACACGCGATACAGCTCCAAAGCCGGCCGCGGTGGCCGAGGGGACTGAGGCGCTTCAGTCACGGTCTGCACGGGGTTCGAATCCCCCCTCGGGCATGGATATTTGTGCCGTCCTAGTTCGTAAGTAGTTCATAAGTAGTTTGTAAGTTTAGGGACTGATGAGCCCGTAGTTAAGTCCCATAAGATTTACAAACATTTGAACATTTGAGCTCCAAAGGGCCGTGACACACCGCACACTGTGCTACGGCGTGCGCGCCTCACTGAGATTGGTAGGCGTGAGATCAGAGTCTAATCTGCCGTAGAGGTTAAATGGTTTTCCAAAACAATGTTTGCACTGCTGCAGTGCTGTCGGAGGCCCGGGGCGGCAGCAGAACATGACATCTTGCGAGCCATGGATGAACGGCAACAGGCGGATTGTCTTTTTCTCGACTTCAAAAAGGCGTTCGACGCGGTGCCACACTGCAGACTGCTAACGAAGATACGAGCTTATGGAATAGGTTCACAAATTTGTGACTGACTTCGTAAGTAATAGAACACAGTACGTTGTTCTCGACGGCGAATGTTCATCAGCGACGAGTGTATCGTCAGGGGTGCCCCAGGGCAGTGTGATAGGACCGCTATTATTTTCTATCTATATAAATGATCTAATGGACAGAGTAAGTTGTCATTTGCGGCTGTTTGCTGATGATGCTGTGGTGTATGGGAGGGTGTCGTCTTTAACTGACTGTAATAGCATACAGGATAGAGAGAATTTGTAGTTGGTGCGAATAATGGCAGATAGCTCTTAATGTAGAAAAATGTAAGGTGATGCGCAAGAGTAGGAAAAACAATCCCATAATGTTCGAATACAGCATTGGTAGTGAGCTTCTTGATGCTGTCGCGTCGTTCAAATATCTAGGCGTAACATTGCAGAGAGATATGAAATGGAACGAACATGTACGGACAGATGTGAGTAAGGCGGACGGCCGACTTCGGTTTTTAGGAGAATTTCACCTGTAAAGGAGACCGCATATAAAACGCTTGTAAGACCACGTCTTGAGTATTGCTCAAGTGTTCCTGGAAGGAAGGATATAGGGATATGGTGGAGACATGGCTGCCAGGAAGTTTCAAATCAGGACTCACTCTGCTGCAGAATGCAATTGTCATTCTGGAAACATCCCCTAAGCTGTGGCTAAGTCAAGTCTCCACCATATCATTTCTTCCTTGAGTGCTATTCCTTCAGGTTTCGCAGGAGAATTTGTGTGAAGTTTGAAAAGTAGGAGGCGATCCTGTAGCGTGTCGGGATAGCTTAATTAGTAGAGCGGTTGCCTGTGGAAGGCAAAGATATCAAGTTAGAATCCCGGTTCAGGAACTCAATTTTAATCTGCCAGGAAGTTCCGGGGTACACACGCTAAACAACAAGAAAATAAGGAACGTTCTCTCAATCAGAGACAAAATAAATCAGTGGAAGCATGCACGATTATTTTTTTTATTTTTTATTTTTTATTTATTTATTTATTTTTTTTTTTTTTTAGATCGGGTGTTCAGGATATAAAACTTTGCTCTTTAAACAGACTTGTAAAATTTTATCAGTCGGTAAGATATTTTCGTCACGTTTTGTAGTCATCAGGCGACCCACCTGAGTACACCCAGCGACGCATTAGTGGGTCGTGATCCATAGTTGTGGAACCACTGGTCTACAGAAATGATGCTTTTTGATGATTGATTATCGAATAGTGTGTGTCCATGTGCTTTTCAGGCATATTAATAATTTCTCTTGGTTTGAAGGTCAACAGTGCAAAATTTTATCGCAGTACAGGAAATACCAATCTGATAGGAAGTGACAATTACCAGTTTCAATTTTTCAGTTTTTGTATCCATATACGACGTCCAGTTGTGAATCTAAAGAATCCAGGGACTAACTCAAAAACACACATACGCAAATATTAATTAATAAGGTCCAGCGATTTAGGAGGAATTCATTGACTTACCCAAGGTACTTTCAACTCATTTGCGCCTTTCTTGCCACACGCCAACACTCATTGCTGAGGTTAAAATTTTTCAGGGCATATTACATAGTGCAGTTAGAATTATAATGGGATAAACGAATAATTAAGAAACGACGTAATGTATGTAAATTAGGTGTAAAAATGCGTAGTGTGAATGAAAGTGTAGCACAAAGAAAAGGTTTCAAATCGTATCAAGGAGCCATCTAGTGCCCAACCTAGTTACGTAAAGTTTGTTTGTAAATCTATCGGACCAAACTGCGTGCTCCTCAGTCCGTAGCTTACAAACTACTTACACCAAGGTAAAATAACCTAAGAACAAAACACACACACACACACACACACACACACACACACACACACACACACACAGACACACAGAACCGTGCCCCAGGGAGGATTCGAACCTCCGACAGCGAGCAAAAGCGCGCTCCGCAGCGAGGCGCCGTAGACCGCTCTGCTACTCCAACGCGGCAGTTACGTAAAGTTCGGAGTTTTGGCTTTTCAGGTAAATACTGTTTTGCAGAGTTATCTTCTGTGATTTCGAAACAAGTCAGATCATTTTGTTATAGCTCTCTAGCTGACAAGTACACAATTCTTAAATTTCGGTAGTGCTTATGTTTCCAGCGGCTTTATTCTTGGTAATTTTGAGTAAGTAACTTGCCTGTTGTGTGCGGATGCAGGATGGGTCGGCCGCGGTCGGTAAGCAGCTGGAGGCTGTCATTGCCGCGGTCAGCAGCCTTGACGCTGTTGCCCTGGACTCTGGTGTCACCCGAGCACTCTAGGCGGCTCTAGTGCCTACTGCGGTGTCTGCGGTAACCGACGCCACTGTGGTTACGGTTTCCGACGTCCCTGCAAGTCGGCAGTTACCTGACCGTGACTGGTGAGCACTGCAAGGGTCACGAAACTCAGGGCACAATGCGAAACCGCAAACCGCGTGGTGGAACGGGGACGGGATAACTGCGATGGTTAATACAGTTACTCATGTTCATTTTAGTCTCTAATCATGGAATTATATTAATCCTAGGAAGGTTTTATCAGTTGCTAGGACGTTGTTGATTAGTTACTTACAGTCCCCTAGCAACACTGTCACAATCTAACCGTGCAAAATTCCAAGACTTTGTCCGAAGTGTCCCGCACCAAAAAATAAATCAGAAAATATAGGAATAACTCCTTTAAATAGTTCACAACAAATAAATTGGGTTCTTGTACGAGCGGGTCAAGGAATCTAGTCTCTGGCCGTTACTAAAATTTTTAGTACTGAAAAAAATTAAAATACCACTGACTGCTAAACACTGTTTTTCCACATTCACACACGATACCAATGTAATATCACATTTGAATTCAGTCAGTAATAAATTCAAACAGTACTGAAATTATTTTCTGAAATGAGTAGAACTTCTTCACGAAAATCAAATTTCTCTTGCCATAATATATTCTTGATTATAAATAACTCATCATAAATGCAAGATACTTTAAATATTTATTCTTTTTCGTACTAATACAAAGTCAGTATAGCAAGAGACCTGAACCTGTACAACCAGGTTGGACAGAATCTCAAACAATAATAATCAAATAATGATTTTGCAGCCAAGATCGCATTTCTTATTTATTATGTTACTGGTTTCGACGTGCTCGACCCCATCTTCAGACCTGTCGTATTTTACATAACTTCACAACATTTTTACATACTAAGAGTAAAAAATGTTGTGAAGTTATGTAAAATACGCCAGGTCTGAAGATGGCGTCGAGCACGCCGAAACCGGTAACATAATAAATGAAAAATGCGATCTTGGCTGCAAAATTATTGTTAAACAATTATAGATCGCCCCATTGAACAAAGAGTTCCTTATAATAATAATTAATCATTTAATGTTCTTTTCTTCTTTTAAACGATTGACGCGCGGCAATAAAGGAGTAGCTGCTTTCGTAGCCCCGTTGCCGTCGGTTAAATTCTGCTGGTGGTGACATACTTCAAAGTTGGCTGCGGCGGCGACGACGCTGCCGTTGTTGATTGTGGCGCCTCGATCGTAAATGTAACATACAGATAATAAAACAGTTTAAGAATGATATTATAAAATAACAATATTTACATGAACATCAAATATGTATACATTTTAAATAAAAAGTTTCGTTTTTCATATTTACAACTTCAAAACAGGGCTGACATAGGAAAATGTAGTACGACTATCTTGTCCCACTACAACCGGCCGCAACGCTGTCCCCTTTACGCATCACCTGTAGGTTCCAGGGTGTTGTCCGCTGCTGATGATTCCTGTGATCCAGCACGGTCTGCCTCGCCCACTGCGGCAGTGGCCATCCGTTCCGACAGGTCCTGACAGGCGCGAAGAATGGGTTCGCTAGTCGTTGGTATCACCAGTCCGATGAGGTGGGTGATGCAGACCCTTAGGGAAATAGCGGGAATGTCGGGAAAGAATGCCATTTTGCATTTCTTTTGCTTGCTAGGGTCTCATTCGAGATTTGGAAGAGGCTCTGCCGACGGCGATAGCGTTGGGTACACCCGGCTGCAGGTCGTTGCTGCAGTGACTCCTGCTTCCTGCATTCAGCGGTCATTTTCGGTTCTTTCAGGAGGCTGGCAGTTTTGGTGAAGAGAACTAGCCTCGCTCGTAGGGTAAAAGCGGAGATGTGGATTTGCAGCATTGTTTCCAGAATAAATCGCGGTTCTCTGGAATGAAGACTTAAGCCAGAGACTCTGACCATTCTGTGGGGATTCTGGTGAAGATTTCTCGACCTCCGGAATGGGGGGAAATGTAGGATCCCCTGAATCGGTCACGAGTGCACTACACGTGGCTGCTAGGACGAGCACGTGTGGGATTCAAATTAATTTAAAAAAATTAGTATAGAAAAGTTCCTCCCCGGGTCCGTTAAGACGCTTATTAATTTCGGTCAAGGCAACACTCAGTACAATAGAACGGAGAAACAAGAGGGTAATATAGTAATAATTTAATAGTCTTCAAAATGAAATGCCAAGGTCGCACATTAATAATTTATTCAATGACGACCGGTTTCGGTGAACTGTGTCACCATCATCTGGTTATATATATATATTTCAAAAGCTGGTCATATTGTTAAAAATGGATATAACAATAATTTCGTTGCACTTATTTTATTATATCCCTTTTTTTAACAAGATGACGAGCTTGTAAAATATTTATGTGACCAGATGATGGTGACACAGTTCACCGAAACCAGTCGTCATTGAGTAAATTATTAATGTGCGATCTTGGCATTTCGTTTTGAAGACTATAAAACTGTCAGATCGCCTCCAAATCCGACAATGACAGTTAATCGTAACAGTAATAATTAACTTTAGGAGTGACTGTGCTACGATAGCAGAACTGCTTTCAGTTCAGTCACAATGGCCAAATAGTGCCAGAGCGGGAACTGGCTTAATCGACATGACAGTAGTAATGAAATCCTAAACTATGACACGAACGTATATCACAGAGATAGCCTCGACACTGACATGGAGGCGTGTTTATAGTAATAAAATATACTATTGTATCCAGTGAAATCCGGAATGAGAAATTATTTGACGTAAGGTCAGGACATTGGATGTTTTTATAGACCACCTATTTCAACAGCAGTAGCGGCGGAACGTCTTACTGATAATATTTCTCGTACTCTCAAATGTCTGTAAGGCAAATGGGACTTAACTGCGGGGCCATCAGTCGCTAAACTTACAAAATACTTATGAACTAGCTTATACTAAAGACAGCACAAACATCCATGTCAGAGGGAGGATTCGAAGCTCCTACGCGGGAGGCCGCGCGATCCGCAACGTGACGCTCCACACTGCTCGGCTATTCCCGCGCAGTCTCGTGCTCTTCTTCGTGAATCGTTTGCTCTCGGAACTTTGACAGTAGCACGTGCCGCGAAACAGATCCTCTCTTGCAGCGCCTGTCACTGCAGTTCCTAACGATCTCTGTGACGCTTTTGCGCTTACTAAATGAGCCCGTAACGAGGCATGCTGCTCTCAGTTGGATCTTATCTGTGTCTTCTATTAACAATCGCACACCGGCACACCCTTATCGTAAGCGAATTAAGTGGTGCATTTGAACTTCGTCCACAGCTGCGCCACTGTGTCAGATTTACAGAGACGCACCTTTCGTGTTCCACAGTCAAGTACTGTCAAACGTGTCCCTTCTCCCTCTTTTATTATTTCTATTTATTTTATGCTAATTCGGTAGTTTGTATTCTTAGTTTTTGGTGGTCCAAGTTATGCTTTGAGATGTTAGCTCATTTTATTATTATTATTATTATTATTAGCTATTATTATAGAGGGCGTCGAGCCCTCTGACCAAGCGCTCTGCACTTTCACGCTGGCTCGTGCAGCCAACGCAAGAATATTGCTCATCGGTGTCAGATTGTTCATGTAAGACAAAGATAACTTCGAACTTAGAGTAGCACGCCTCGTTATAGGCTCGTTCAGTAAGCGCGAAAGCGTCACAAAAATGAGGAAACTCCATTGGTAGGAGCTGCAAGAGGCGATGTTTCGCGACACAGGTCTCTGTCAAAGATCCGAGAGCAAACGATTCATGAAAAGTCATCCTATATATTGCTTCCTTCAACGTACATCTCGTCAAACGACCACAAGGATAAAAACAGAGAGATTAGGGCCTACACAGTGGCATACCGACAATCATTTTTCGCGCGAACTGTAAGCAACTGGAAGTAGAGGTAATTCGACTGGTAAGAGAAGTAAATTCCACTACACACCATTAGGCAACATTGTGGACGTAGATGTGTAAATAGGGGCTGACGGG
Source organism: Locusta migratoria (assembly GCA_026315105.1). Lineage (NCBI taxonomy): Eukaryota > Metazoa > Arthropoda > Insecta > Orthoptera > Acrididae > Locusta > Locusta migratoria. The sequence continues at coordinate 315,793,955 of CM048744.1, read as the reverse complement.
CCGTTATAACATTCAATTTGCATTGAAAGAAGAGGCCATTAATTGGAATATCAAGTATCCTATCTTGTGTTATCCTGTCATGATGTATGGAGAGGATAGGAAACACGCAGTTTGCTTGTATGGTGGATGCGGTAACGTATCGCAATTTCGGCAATTATTTACCAACCTTTCAACCAGTTTCGTGAATGTGTAGCTTCTAGGTAACGCGATACAAGTGAATCAAATGACGATATAAGTCGGCAAATTGATGCTCTGGCTGCTGCTGTAATTGATTCGCACATTAGTTCACGCGCAATAACACCAGGAATTGATATGAACCAGGCAAGTATCACAGGCATTTTCCGTAGACATCGCATTACCACAAGATACTCTAGATGCATCAAGTATTTTAATTAGTGATGACACCACATTTACCAATCATGGTAAACGCAGAAACGTTTATTACATGTCTTTCGACCATACCCGTTGGCGCCGTGGTGGAGTAGCCGAGCGGTCTAAAGCACCTCGCTGCGAAGCGCGCGGTTGCTCGCCGTGGAGGTTCGAATCCTCCCTGGGGCATGGTTATGTGTGTTTGTCCGTAGGTTAGTTTACCTAGGTTTAAGTAGTTTGTAAGTTACGGACTGATGACCACGCAGTTACGCCAGCGTGAGTGGGGTGTGAATGTGTGGTGTGGAACAGTTAACAATCATCTCTTAGGTCCAGTTTTCATAGTCGGTACATTCAACGTGCACGAGTGTTGCAGCTGACTAACAGACCATCAGCCACGGTTGCCAGAAGACGTTTCCCTTCAGACGGCGAGCAACCTGTGGTTCCAATGTGATAGTGCATCGATTACTACAGCAGGTCCTCACGAATTGTTTCCAAATCGTCGGACTGGACGTAGAGCACCTGGGCAGTGGCCGGTTCGTTAACGGGATTTTACTCCTGTAGTCTTTCTTTTTAAGTTTCACATGTTTGCAAATCTGTCGGACTCAGCTGCGTGGTCATCAGTCCATAGCTTACAAACTACTTAAACTAAGGTAAACTAACCTAAGGACAACACAAACGCCAATTCCCGAAGGAGGACTCGAACCTCCGACGGGGAACGGCCGCGCGCACCGCAGTACGGCGCCCCAGTGCTCACGGCTAAATCGCCGCGGCGACATTTTTCAGTGTGTAAATCTGAAAGACGTTGATATGCGACGACATATTACTCGAGCCTTCTCGGACATCTGTTCCGAAATGATAAAACGTGTACAGCAGTCTTTCCACTGGAGACTGAAAGCATGTATTGTCACTGTCGGTGGACATTTTGAACACAATTTGTGATGCTGAAATTCTATTTACTGCTCAGAATTCACATCACTAGTATATGCGCTCATGTTGTATTTTATTGTGTGCTGCCACAGTTATGGTATAACCTCATAGACGATATACAGTACAGTCCTACAACAAACGCCATCGGCATTCTAAAACCAAAAGTTTGTAGCGCTTATGGGACATAACTATGAGGTCATCGGTTCCTATGCTTACAAACTACTTAGGAACTACCTTATACTAAAGACGGCACAAACATTCATGCCCGAGAGGGGATTCGAATCCCCGACGGGAACGGCTTCGCACATCGTAGCATGGCGTCTCAATGCAGTCGGACGCTCCACCGCTCCATCGACATCCTAATTAATGCAACTTTTAGTTTATGTCAACAGCCATTGTTCGGTTTAAAAAACGTGTAATTTTGCACAAAAATATACTATCCATGCATAATTAAAATCTGTTTATTGGCTCACAATATAGAGGATCGTTGCCCGTTATCGGCAAATTGTGTAAGTTATAGGATCTTTTCCTCCAGTGGTGCCCGACGAAAGGGCTTAACCCCTTCAGTAAAGAAGAAGAAGAAGAAGAAGAAGAAGAGAAGAAAGGCTGAGCCAAGAACAACAACGAACAAACACGATCAGCGACCGCAAGGAAGAGAATTATCTATAGAGGTGGTGTAGGGGTCCGTGCAACTGTCTAGAAGTTAGAAAACCTGGGTTCTAATCCCAGCTTGAAACACATTCTGAACTTTGACCTTTCGCATACATTCCGTGAATATGTACAAGGGACACTCCACAAGAATGAACACTATTTCTTTTAAATACAGTTTTTATTATACTTATTTGAAAGTGTTACAGTATGTAGATACATCCTTTAGGAACAATGTTTTCATTTCTTCACATAATCTCCAACCCTAAAACTGCCTTACGCCATCATTATCTGGAGTGTCTGAAGTACGAGGCCTGCCGCTGCGAGGACAATCCTCAATATTGCCTTGTGCGCTTTCATCACGTAACATGCTTCCTCACCGACTAACTATACTGCGATCGACAGCATCATCTCCATACACATTTTTCAATCCCTCTGGATGTTTCCCAGTGTCTCGTTTTCACAGCACAGGAACTCGATGACAGCGCGTTGCTTCTGACGAACGTCCAGTGTAGCAGCCATCTTGAATACTTGCTGTGACGGCGCCAATCACGAGACCAGACTCCTGGTCATTAAAATTGCTACACCACGACGTGCTACAGACGCGAAATTTGACCGACAGGAAGATGATGCTGTGATATGCACTGTCATTCTGTCAGTCCTCATAAATGTAAACTCCTGACCATTAAAATTACAACACCACAACGTGCTACAGACGCGAAATTTGACTGACAGGAAGAAGATGCTATAATATGCAAATGATTAGCTTTTCACAGCATTCACAGAGGGTTGGCGCTAGGGTGGCGAAACCTACAACTTGCTGACTTGAGAAAAGTTTCCAATCGATTTCTCATACACAAACAGCAGTTGACCGGCGTTGTACTGCCTCCTGTAAGGGGGAGAAATGCGTACCATCACGTTTCCGACTTTGATAAATGTCGGATTGTAGCCTATCGCGATGGGCGGTTTATCGTATCGCGACATTGCTGCTCGCTTTGGTCGCGATCCAATGACTGTCAGCAGAATATGGAATCGGTGGGTTCAGGAGGGCGATACAGAACGCCGTGCTGGATCCAAACGGTCTTGTATCACTAGCAGTCGAGATGACAGGCATCTTACCTGCATGGCTTTAACGAATCTAGCAGCCACGTCTCGATCTCTGAGTCAACAGATGGGGACGTTTGCAAGATATCATCCATGTGCACGAACAATTCTTCCTCGGAGACCTTGGTTGCGGTTAACCTTGACGTTGCATCATAGACAGGAGCGCCTGCGATGGTGTACGCAACGACGAACCTGGCTGCACGAATGGCGAAACCTCATTCTTCAGGATGAATCCAGGTTCTGTTTACAGCATCATGATGGTCGCAACCGTGTTTGGCGACATCGCGGTGTACGCACATTGGAAGCGTGTATTCATCGCCATACTGACGTATCACCAGGCTTGATGGTACGGGGTGCCATTAGTTACACGTCTCGGTCACCTCTTGGTCGCATCGACGGCATTTTGAACAGTGGCCGTTACATTTCAGATGTGTTACGACTGGTGGCTCTACCCTTAATTCGATCCCTGCGAAACCCTACATTTTAGCAGGATAACGCACTACTGCATGTTTCAAGTCCTGTACGGGCCTTTCTGGATACGGAAAAAGTTCGACTGCTGCCCTGTCCAGCACATTCTCCAGATCTCACCAAATGAAAACGTCTGGTCAATGGTGGCCGAGCAAGTGGCTCGTCACAATACGCCAGTCACTACTCTTAATGAACTGTGGTGTCGTGATGGAGCTGCATGGGCATCTGTACCTGTACACGACATCCAAGCCCTGTTTGACTGAACGCCCAGGCGTATCAAGACTGTTGCTACGGCCACAGTTGATTGTTCTTGTTACTGATTTCTCCTATGCACCCAAATTGCGTGAAAATGTAATCACATGTCAGTTCTAGTATAATATATGTGTCCATCATCTGCATTTCTTCTTGGTGTAGCAATTTTAATGGCTAGCAGTGTAAGTTAGAAAAGAAGTGGAAAGGATCTATTTACACATTGTAAAACTTTCAAACATGCAGAATGAAAGCTGTTTTTCTTCTTCTTCTTTTTTTTTTTTTTTTTTCTTTTTTTTTTTAAATAGTGAGTATTTTTGGATTGAGCTTTATATATATATATATATATATATATATATATATATGTGTGTGTGTGTGTGTGTGTCATGCACTTACGTGTTTATGAAAACGCAAACTATTGTTATTTTAAACACAATATTACATTTTCTTTGTTTATTTGGATACCCCAGATTATTTCTTACGCTGTCAAAAGCATGAAAAATCGCAGAAAGAATGGCGTTGGTTGCATGGCATCCAAAGATATCTGTGGGACACCCTGTATAGAGCCTTTTCTTACAATATCTGGTACTAACTCCGCTTATGACCATGGAGGCGTGCTCCTCAGATGGGTCCTACAGAACATGCTACTAAATAAATAATAATAAAATAAAATGTTTTTCTGGAGATTGCCGTTACTTCAGAAGACCTATTGAGAGCAAATATTAATGAAGAAAGTTAAATGCAACGATAACCTAAGAGTCAAGCAACCACATAACGACCGCAAAGTCAGCTGCGCTGGTGAGCACCAATAGTAAGTCAGTAAAGTCACGTTACAAGACCTGTTGCTCTTGTCAAATGTGTGAAATGCAGAAGAACTTATTGTTCGATTTACAAGGGCTCCAAACAACATTTAAGAATTATGCATAAACCATCAACAGGATGTTTGCCTAACTGCTACAAAATTTCGATCGACTCGCCTTTAATTAGAAAAACTTTAATTCTAACCTCCCTGTATACCAATCATTCTAAGAACGAGGCTTGAAAAATATGTTGTTTAATTGTGTTTGCTCCAATACGGATAAGGTCAGTCGCATAAGCTACAGTACGTCGTATTTTACTGTGTGCAAAAGGACTGGAATGAACTACCTTTGACAATTCATGATAGCGAATAAGATTGTAAATTAAAATATTTTTGTATTACACGATCTGAACTAGTCGGTGAATTATTAGGATACGGATAGAAATAGGTAACAGAGTGACAAGTTTTATCTTCGTTAAGAGAGAGTAAACAACTGTCGCAAACGTTAATTAAACACGGTAACTTTAATAGCGCCTCTTTTAAAATAAGCACCTAAGAAATTTAGTCAACTTTCAGAGGAATTTTCTCAGTTAACATGCTTTACAGACCCTTTTCTATGAGATACAGAACTTCTTGTGCTTTTATTCCGTCGATGAAGAACGCAAGACGTGATTGACTCATTATGTACTGTTCAGAGGAGTAGCTTCAGAATTCTTATTGGACCACGAAAATATTAGTACTGCATCCAGTCTTAGCTGCTCGATCGCGCGGTCTGAGATGTCATAATGCGGACTGGGTGCCGTTCCCGCCGGAGGTTCGGGTCCTCCGTCGGGCATGATTATTTTGTGTGTGTGTGTGTGTGTGTGTGCGTGTTTTTTTCTTTTCCTTAGTGTAAGTAATTTTGTGCATTTTGCCGCGGCAGTATAGCCGTGCGCACTAAGGCGCCTAGCTGCGGTGCGCGCGATCGTTCACCATCGGGATTTGAATCCTCCCTCGGGCATGGGTCTTTGTGTTGTCCTTAACATAACTTAGTGTAGGTACTTTGTAAGCCTAGGGACTGATGACCTACATAGTTAAGTCCCTTAGATTTACTGACGTTAGAACTTTTTGGTAGCTTCTCATTGCTTCGTTCTGTACATATAACGAATCAAATCTGAACAAAACTGGTAATGAAAGATTTAATTGGAGTTTATCTGTCACCTTCACTAAGATAAAGTACATCTGTTTATTAATCACGATAATTACATAATGCAATGTAATACAGCAGATCAGATAAGTGATTGAGAAACAGGTAATAAATAAGGGTGAAGGTGTCCAGCAGCATATCATGTGTTGGTTGCATCAATAATCTGTCGTCCGAGAAATTCTCTTTAGAGCTGACATTACTCGATTCGATTCCTCGTCGCTAGAACAAAGAGGAATGTAATTTCCCGAGAGACAGTCGTTGATGCACTGTAGTCGTAGTACAATCGAATTCCAACTACAAAATTAGCACTGGTCTCGTATCAGTATGTGATCCTGTGATGAGCCTGAGGTACTCAGCATGTTCTGTTTATATAGCAGGTACTTCAATATGTTAACGTTTTTCCCTAATAATCACTACCGTTAATACGGAAGTATTTAATGTAGACACATGTGTAAAGGTACCCACCGAATCCGCATAATCGTTAAAATACCACCTTATAAAGAAAATTATGCAGGTTTACCAAAGAAGACCACTGCTGTAGAAATTGACACAAATATGTTAGTCAAATATTTATTAACGTCAGAAAGATAACCCACGATTTGTACTTACGACTGAGATGTTGTTGTTACGGTCTTCAGTCCGGAGACTGGTTTGATGCAGCTCTCCACTCTACTCTATCCTGAGCAAGCCCTTTCATCTCCTCATAAGAACGACAACCCACCTCCACTTGAATCTGCTTACTATACGCGTCTCTTGGTCTCCCTCTGCGATTTTTACCCCACACACTTCCCTCCAATACTAAATTTACGATTCATCGATGTCTAAGAATGTGTCCTACAAACCGAGCCCTTCTTTTAGTCAGGGTATGCCAAAAATTCCTTTTCTCACCAAGTCTGTTCAGTATCTCTTCATTAGTTATGCGATCTACCCACCTAATCTTCAGCATTCTTCTGTAGCACCACATTTCAAAAGCCTCTATCCTCTTCCTGTCCGCACTGCTTTTCGTCCATGTTTCACTCCCGTACAAGGCAACACTCCTCACAAATGCCTTCAGAAAAGACTTCCTTACACTTAAATTAATATTCGATGTTAGCAAATTTCTCTTTTTCAAAAATGCTTTTCTTCCCATTGCCATTCTGCATTTTATATCCTCTGTACTGCGACCATCGAATGTTATTTTACTACCCAAGTAACAAAACTCATCTACCACCTTCATTGTTTCGTTACCTAATCTAATTCCTTCAGAAATACCTGACTTTCTAAGACCACATTCCTTTATTTTTGTGTTGCTCTTGTTGATGTTCATTTTATCGCTCTCTTCAACACATTGTCCATTCCATTCAACTGCTCTTCCAGGTCCTTTGCTGTCTCTGACAGAATTACAATGGCATCAGCAAAACGCAATGTTTTTATTTCTTTCCCCTGAACTTTAATCGCCGGCCGCGGTGGCCGAGGAGACTGAGGCGCTTCAGTCACGGTCTGCACGGCCACTAAGGTCGGGGGTTCGAATCCCCCCTCGGGCATGGATATTTGTGCCGTACTTAGTTGTAAGTAGTTCATAAGTAGTTTGTAAGTTTAGGGACTGATGACCCCGTAGTTAAGTCCCTTAAGCTTAACAAACATTTGAACATTTTTTTGAACTTTAATCCCTATTACAAATATTTCCTTGCTTTTCTTCACCGCTTGCTCGATGTACAAATTGAATAGCATCGAAGAAAGTCTACAAACCTGTCTTACTCCCTTCCCAACTGATGCTTCCCTTTCATGCCCTTCGAGTCTAATAACTGCGGTTTGGCTTTTGTACAAGTTGTAAATAACTCTCATTTCCCTGTATTTTACCCCTGCTGAGTTCAGAATTTGAAAGAGTGTATTCCAGTCAACGTTGTCAAAAGCTTTCTCCAAATCTACAAAAGCTAAAAATGTAGGTTTGCCTTTCCTTAATCTATCTTCTAAGATAAGACGTAAAGTGAGTATTGCCTCCCGGGTTCCTCCTGAATCCAAACTGATCTTCCCCGAGGTCATATTATACCAGCTTTTACATTCTCCTGTAGATAATTCGTGTTAAAATTTTGCATCCATGACTTATCAAACTGATGGTTCTGTAATTTTCACACCTGTCTGCGCCTGATTTCTTTGGAATGGGGATTATTACATTTTTCTTAAAGTCTGTGGGTATTTCACCTGTCTCGTATATCCTACACACCAGTTCAAATAGTTTTGTCATGGCTGGCTCTCCCAGAGACTTTAGTAGCTCGGAGGGTATGTCATCTACTCCTGGGGCCTTGTTCCGACCTAGGTCTTTCAGGGCTCTGTCAAATTCATCTCTCAGTGTAGTATCTCCTATTTCATATCGATCTACTTCCTCTTCCCTTCTTACAACATCGTCTCTAAGTCCATTTCCTTGGTAGAGCTGCTCTATGTACTCTATATAAAGGTGGATACCTTTCACCTTTCCCTTCTTTGCTGAGAACTGGTTTCCCGTCTGAGTTCTTGATATTCGTAGAGTTGCTTTTGTTGTCCCCAAATATATCTTTTATTTTCCTCATAAGAACGACAACCCACCTCCACTTGAATCTGCTTAGGCTGTATCTACTTTTCCCCTTCTTATACATTCTTCTACAGATTTTCATTTGGCTTCTAGCCACTCCTACTTAGCCATTTTCCACTTCCTGTCAATCTCATTTCTTAGTCGTCTGTACTCCATTTTGCCTGTTTCATTTACTGCATTTTTATTATTTTCTCCTTTCATCAATTAAATTTAGTATTTCCTGTGATATCCAAGGATTTTTCGTAGGTCTTGCTTTTCGACCTATTTTGTCCTCTGCTGACTTCACTATTTCATCTCTCAATGTTGCCCATTCCTCTTCTACTGTTTTATTTCCCCCTGTTAATTTCTGTTAATTGATGCCTAAATCTCCCTTCTGAATTTCTCCAGAACTTCACGTTCCTTCAATTTATCTAGGTCCCATCTCCTTATTTTCCTACCTTTCTGCAGTTTTTTCAGTTTCAGCCTACAGTTCATGACTAACAAATGATGGTCAGAGTTTATATCTGCCCCTGGGTATGTCTTACAGTTTATCACCTGGTTCCGGAATCTATGTTTTACCATTATAAAATCTATCTGATACCTTCCGGTTTCTCCTGGTCTCTTCCACGTATACAACCTTCTTTTGTGATTCTTAAACCACGTGTTTGTTACAATTAAATCATGTTCCCTGCAAAATTCTACCAGGCGACTTCCTCTTTCATTCCTTTTGCCCAGTCCATATTCACCTACTATTTTTCCTTCTCTTCCTTTTCCTGCTACCGAATTCCAGTCTCCCATCACAATTAAGTTTTCCTCTCCCTTAACTGTCTGAATAATTTCCTTTAGCTCATCATGTATTTCTTCGATCTCCTCATCATCGGCAGAGCTAGTTGGCATATAAACCTGTAGTACTGTTGTCGGTGTTGGCTTCGTATGTATCTTGACAATGATAATGCGATCACTGTGCTGCTCGTAGTAGTTTACCCGCATTCCTAGCTTCTTATTCATTATCAGTCCTACTCCTGTGATACCACCAACTGATTTTGTATTCATAATACTGTACTCACCTGACCAGAAATCCTGTTCATCCTGCCACCGAACTTCACTAATCCCCACTATATCTAACCTCAACCTATCCATTTCCCTTTTTAAATTTTCTAATTTTCCTATTCGACTAAGGGATCTAACATTCCACGCTCCGACCCGTAGAATGCCAGTATTGTATTTCCTGATGATAACATCCTCCTGAGTAGTCCCCGCCCGGAGATCCGAATGGGGGACTCTTTTCTCCGGAATATTTTACCCGAGAGGATGCCATCATCATATTTTCATACAGTAGAGCTGCATGTCCTCGGGAAAAGTAACGGCTGTAGTTTCCCCTTGCTTTCAGCCGTTCGCAGTAACTGCATGGCAAAGCCACATTAGCTGATGTTACAAGGCCAGCTCAGTCAATCATCCAGACTGTTGCCCCAGTGACTACTGAAAAGGCTGCTGCCCCTCTTCAGGAACCACACGTTTGTCTGGCCTCTCCACAGGTACCCCTCCGCTGTGGTTGCACCTACGGTACGGCTATCTGCATCGTTAAGGCAAGCACGCCACCCCACCTCTGCAATGTCTGTGGTTCATGGGGGTGGATTGAGATACAACAGACCAATTTATCTCGATACTTTCGATTTATTTTAGTTCTGAGAACTGCTGTTGAATGTTCTGTGAATAAAACGAATGAACAAATGAATGAATATATATGATGTGTAAAGCCACTATTGTTCGTTAGTCTAAGGTATTACTCCACGTGTTTGATCCAATAACTGGAGTGTTCGTAATAATCGTATCCATATATGTTTGCAAAGTTATACGAATTATTGGGAACAGTGTTCAAATCGGTGAAAAAGTTAAACTGACACTCTCGTAGAGTAAAAGAAGAATATTTAGGCCCAAGAAACAAGACTGGGACATTCGAGAACAATGATCTACATGTGACTGTAGGTCTGGACATTTTTCTGACTGGGGTAGATGATCAAAATGAGAATCGCTTTACTTTAAACATAACCCATTCATGAACTGATTAGTACAGTATTTGGCCTACCTATGCGGTACAGAAACTGCACTTCAGTCACTACTCTTTACAAATGCGTCGCTAGGAGCTGAAAATTGTAATTACTAACTGCACACAATAGGTAATTGAATCTACCAAGCTATTAGTTAGTTCTGACTTTTAATCATTAAACCAATAATTGTACTTTATATACCAGAATTAATATTTTAAAAAGATTCACACATTTTTCTTACTTCATTACACAGTAAAATTAATGCTTCCTGTACAAAATTGAACTTATATTCTACTTAACAAGAAAAGTCTTTTCCAATAATTTCATCTGTATATTCAAGGATCGTCCAAAGAAAAAATACCTCAATACTATTAAACTTTCCAAAGAATTAGAAAGAAATAGAATTATTAACTCCCCAATTGAAATATACGTTATTCAGTTCAGAATAAAAGGATATACCACAGCTAACTATGAACGCAAAATGTTACCTTAACTGTTCATTATCTTCTGAAGTTATCCATGTCATTTAAACCTCATTACTCAAAATAAATCCACTGTTTTCCTTTTGCAGTCCTTTGTATTAAATATTAATGAATTTCTGTTGTGCACTTTGTTCTCCGCTCTGCTTGAAGTCAGGCCACAGCTGTGAGGTCACGCCTTACTCTTGCTGCCACTTAACTGACCCAACTGCTACCGACTCAGCGTAAAGATAATATTGTCTCTGGTGGAGAGGGCACTCGCATCTCAAACATTTCCACCACGTTCACAGACATTCCAGAACTTCCAATATTACCGCCTAAAAGAAACCTTTCACTTTGCAAGATCACGCCATCTCGTGGAAGGCCACTTAAGCTGTTCGTATGAAAGTTACCAGTGCTCTGCAGTCTCGCATTTATGACAGGGTTCTGCAACCTGCCTGTCAAACTATTCATTTCACTGTAATACACGTAATTTCTAATTTAATAGCTTGGTGTGCGCTTATTTTATATTCCTCTAGTACTGTACTTTCTCTAGTCCATATTTTCATAAATTCCTTTCTCCACCTTTCCTGCAGAAAATGTCCTAACATATGTATAAATGTCTGTTCGGTGTACACTTATCACTTCCGAACCAAAAGACGCAGAGACTTAAAAATTTGTGTAGTTACTACTTTATACCAGAGGAATGTTTTAAGGTACGGGTTTATACCGATCGGATAGATATTGAGTGATTTGAATATAACACGAAATACGGAACAATAATTGAAAATTATATTTACCCTCCTACTTTCTAACTGTACCATATTTCTGAAAATGGTTTAATTGGTTGGTTCATTCTACTAAAGGTGATGCAACGCAAAGAGTGCAATGTTTACACAATCCTCAATGTGTTTTATCCGTATTTATACACTGATACTATTAGTCTAATATAAACGTACAGTCGCGACAGTCTACATGTTCAAATGTTTAAGCTGAAGGGAGTTAACTGCAGGGTCATCAGTCCCTAAATTTACGAACTACTTATGAAGTACCTTGTACTAAATACGACACAAATATCCATGCCCGTTGGGGGAGGGGGGTTCGAACCCCCGAACGTAGTGGCCGCGCAGACTGTGACTGGCGCGCCGCAGACCGCTCGGCTACCGCGGCCGGCCCCCAGCAGTATCCGTTATGAAAGTTTATATCAGGCATTTGGAGCGTCGGTAGCACCCTAGCGGAGTTTTTGCTTTCCTAGCTTCAGTAAACTGACAAGAGATATTAGTGATCATAAAAGAAATGTAAAAAAGTGGCTAATGTCACTTATACATGACAATGTATTAGAAAAGGGATACAAAACCACGGGCGTATGCCAACGGAATATGATGTGAAAAATTGAATTCAATCGGTCAGGAACGTTTGCGATGTGTAGTTTTGACTGCAGAGTGAAATATAGGAAGAAACGTATGAATATTTATATATGATTGTGCCTGTATTTCACTGCGCAGTCAAAACTACAAATCGCAAACGAATAGTGGTTGAATGTAGTAGCACTTAGTCTCTCATTGTGCACTATGGTGGTTGAGGGTTGATAACTACAAATGGATGGGTGATATGTAGGTTGAAAGTTGTCGACGTATATTAAAAATTTACATGTGCCTGTCAATATTTCGTGCCTGTCAATATTTCGCTCTGCAGCAAAAACTACTCAACGCGGCCGAATGCTCTCTGTGTGTAGTTGTAGTCCTAAGTCTCCCGTTGTACACCAAAGCAATACTATGTGGATATCTATAAGGGGCTGGAAGGTACGCTGGTTGAAAGTCGACAAACGAAAAAAAATCGGATTGAAAGGCAGCAAATTCTCTTTTGTGGAAAAAAAAAAAAAAAAAAAAAAAAAAAAAAAAAAAAAAAAAAAAAAATGTTGATATAGATTTGAAAGTAGGATCACCGTGTTTATGTTGCTCAGAAATTTGAGACTTCCAAAATTGTAGAATGGGATTAGAACGATCGTCAAAAATTTACTCCAAAAGCTAATTGAATCTTCACATTTACGCTCCAAACAATACAACAAATAACGTAGTTTACCAGAATGCTTTAAAATGAAATGAAAATCTGTTTTGACATTCCTGTCATGATACGTGTTGAGATAATGTAACACAGGCTGTAAGATATATTGAATGTATTATTTATTGTAAATCACTAAGCACTTGACATACTTTAATTTTTTCATTCAAATGTTGATTTAAAAAATTGAATGTTAAAGAAGGTATTTAATTTTCATTTCTTTCTTCAAAACCACTTTCATAATACACAACTGAATGTGTATCTGTCGTATAATACCAACAAGTGAGCGGAGCCACCGCTTTAAGCTAGTTATATATGTAACTAAAGTGTTGGACATTCTTTCGTACTACCACACTGCGAATAGTTTTTTTCTCTTTCCGGTTTTCCTACTGTCCTCGACAGAGTATCATATAATGTTCTGGTTAAAATATATATTTTAAGAAATTCCTCCTTGAATTTAGGGCCTACGGCTGACACGAGTAGATTTCTCTACGCCATGAATGCAGTTTTGGCTGATTCTAGTCCACTTTTTATATCATCTCTGCTCATCCGTCGTAGATCACTTTGCTTCTGAGATAGCAGAGATTGTAACATAACATAGGTAGGTCGGAGAATCGACCGTGTAGACTTGGTATGAGGCGTGATAACATTAACTGCACTGTGATATCTTAATGACCACCGGGGCAAGAAAAACGACGCTATGTTGGCTGCTTCCATTGTCCAGTGGATCAACGAACTACGTGAGCCGGTCGCAGTGGCCAAGCAATCTACGGCGCGCCAGTCACAGTCTGCACGGCCTCTACGGTCGGGGGTTCGAATCCCCCCTCGGGCATTTGTGTTTGTGCAGTCTATAGTATAAGGTAGTTCATAAGCAGTTTCTAAGTTTAGGGACTGATGACCCCGCAGTTAAGTCCCTCACGCTTAACAAACATTTGAACATTTTGAACTTCCTTATAGGAAAAAAGCCCAACAACATCGATCAACACAGAAGAACAAAGGCGATGGAAGGAGCCAAACTATGCGAAGAACAAAGTAAAAACAGTGGCCTGAGTGTGATGTTTTAATAGCAGCAATGCAGAATTATCCTATTGCTGATATTCTCAGTTAATATCGTTTATGTTTTTTGCCTTTAGTTCGAATACGTGCAGGAAAATAATTCTGTAACGCCCCTAACCTGCGCATCGATGCGGGATATTGCTGTCGAGCACCTCTTTCGATCACACAGAGCCCTTATTACAGTAACTGTCTGTGAGGTCCATCTGCACGTATGCCCACACAATCGCACGCACGCTCGAGTCCTCGCAAACAATGGAACATTGTGTTCGGAACCTGTGTAACTAACGTATCAGATATTGCCAGACCACACGCTGCCTCCCGCCAAACAGAGCAAAAGTGGTCAACGCGATAACGCCAGCATACACGGCACACAGACCTGTTCCGCCAATGAGTTTCCGTAACGGACAAGCCAATTCTGCGTCCTCCGTCCTTATTTTCAGACGACGATATCTGGCTTGATGGTTGGCAATACGTTTCTCTGCTAACTCATATAGGAAAAATAATTATGGGAAAAATAATATTTATAAACTAGGTGTAAATTTAGGTGAGGATGCAACATAATTGTGATGCAGACCACGTAGTGTAGATATAGAATATTAAATATGACGAAGCGTTTATATTTCATTAATTAGCACGTTTCATGAAACAGCTTTTGACCCATAAGTTCATTTATTTTCCGTCATACCAAATGTGTACAGAATAACCTCTAAAAATGTCGTTACATCAGTTCAAAGATTTGCTCTCACAGGTTATATTCCCAATGTGGTGTAAAATAGTTAATTTAATAACAAAGTAATGGGTCAGCTGACACATTTCATACTAAATGACACAAAAAGAAAATTTTATAAATATGGCTTCATTTGTCTGCGCAGGGGTAGAATTGAATAAAGATCAAATAAATTCTAAAGATGGAACATATTTCTACCGAGTTAAGTTTGTGGAGTGTTAATGAATACTGAAATAAAATTTAGATAAATGAAGCCATCATTTACAATGTGGTAAAAGAAGACAAACATTGACAACAAGGAAACGATGAGTATGAACTTACTGAAGAAGGAACATTCATATGCCTAACGCATGTGTGTAAACCCACGGTCACAACAGGGTGACATGGAAATTCTGGCACATTACATCCCTTCTCAAAGAAAAATGATTATACTAGGTTGCAACACGTTACCAGCATTTACCATAAATTCATAAAAGTTATTTTGTTCGTGGTGAATGTTATGAATCCTTCGTTTTGTGTGCTGTTTCTTTATTTTTAAGTTCTTCAGGATTTTATTATTCAGTTTCGTAATGACGCAAGCATTAAATCAGTGTAACGTATATCTGAGAGCTGATTCCTCTTGTGGCATTCGGTCGTTAGAAGAGTGATGTAATATCATGTGTAAATCAGTACTTTTCTTGTATATGTTGAATGAGTAAACGTTATTTTTCTTTGACATTTGTCCAGGAAATTTATTTTCTCCCCTTGTTCTTTCACCAGAGCGAATTGTGTTTATTTCTTTGTGTCGTTGGTCTATTTTATTTAGTGGTTTATCTGTCAAGCAGATATCATTCTTTTGTCTCCACAAGTATATGTTACCGTATTTGCGTGGTACTATTCTTTTTATTTTGTTCATGAAAATGTTTCCTAACTTTCTTGAAATGGGAAATCCCATTAGGAGCCCTTCTACCTGTAGGTGGAATTCTTTATTGAATTTTTTTTTTCTGTCATGAGGTTTGGGGGTGTAGTTTTCCTGATATGTGTTCTTGAAGTAACTAATTATAAGTATCTAGGTCTTGATCTGTTATCTTGATTGTTAATTTGACTGGGATTGTGGAATACATGTTTTCGACAGCAAATAATATCACTGTAGCTTCTGTCATGGATATGCGTGTATATGGTTCATTAGTTCTTCTGTGTTCCTGATTGTTCTGTCATTTTGTGTTTTATTATATGTCTGGCAAGGGAGTATGTGGCGGCTCTTCGGTAATTAACTGCTGCTCTAACTGGATAATTTATTTTATGAAGCTGTGGTTGGCTCTGGAGTTTTTTATGTATTAGGTTTCGTAAGTGTCACACGAGCCTTTTGTCATCCATTGTGTTCTCCCGTTTTTAGTATGTTTTTCAATTTTGTATAGAACCTGTGAAATTAATTCTTGTCCTATTATATTCTTCCTCGTCCATAAGGCCAACAGGGTTTCCCTTATCATTTTCGTTCTGATTGTTTTCTCTGTGTAGTTTTCCTGTAAGGGTTTTCAGGGCTTTACTTTCTGTGATTAAGTGACCTGTTTTATTGTGTTCATGCGTTGTATCAATTATGTTTTAATTTCTTTAGTCGTGTGTTCATGATGCATGCGTCCTTACTATGTCTTAAAATTTGCTACATAATATTCGTGTATTTTTAAGCTGACATTGTGTTTCAGACCTTTCTGTGGTAGCTTTGTTTCTCCATTAGAAAGCTTGGCGTCTGTGCGGTTTACAAGGCGTATGTCTCTGTCTGTTTTTACGGTTTGACTGTATCTGTTTCTTTAGTTTCTTGCTGTTTATTCGCTTTACTGTTCAGTTTTATTACTTGTGTATTTTTCGACTTCTTCAAGAAATATAACAGAACAATACTCTTACATACAGTATCTCCTAAGTCCAAGAGTGTTTCATACTGTTTTTGTTTCAAGAAACGGTTTTGCTTATGACCCAGAATTATTGAGCTAATGATTTTGCTTTCTCAGCTAGATGTGAAATGTTTCTGATCATTACATTGACATATTTCGGTTCTAGGTTGTTGCATTTACACTATTATGAAATCTGATGAGTTGAATCGATTCATGAAGCATGAAATGAATACTTGTCTTACACTTGGGTGAACCCTACCTGGATATGCCACTTGCGTACAACAGATGCGAGGCATGTTTGTTTTTATAGGTAACAATGTGTACACATCAGATATTGTAAACTTTTGAATATTGAAATCAGTAAATTTTTTTAATGCAAGACATATTTAGTCACAATATTAAGACCATGTGTAGGGCGAAGCATTGAATTAAAATTTGTCTTAAGGCCAAGTTTCGAATTCGGGTCAGCTCTAAGGTAGGTAGTTGCGTTAACCACTTCTTTTTATTACTTATTTTTTTTATTATCTTGAGGTAGCTCGGTTCTTTGTGGAGCTGGAATCGTGATTTTTCAGTGGGATCATGAATTTATTACACACTTCTTTTTTTACGGAGAGAGGGCAGCTCTCAAACAGAACGCGCTGAGCTACCTCGACAGCTGAACCACTGAGTCTGGTAATCTTGCTACTGCAGCTGTACGAACTATCCCCAGTACATCGCCTTCCTCCAACATCAATTTTATCTCAGAAATGGCGTCTCAGCGGTTAAAGGAGTTTTCTAGAGAGCGAGAGACCCATGTTAGAATCCTAGCTTTGGCATAATTTCTTATTGAAACCATCGCCCTATTCTCATTATCTTTGGTAATATTCGTCTTAGGATAAAAAGAAATTGTGTTTAAGTATCTCCTAGATGCTGGATTATCTCCATTTACATTCAATGTATTAAAACTATTAAAAAGCCTCGGCAATCATGATACAAATGACGAAGGGGAGCATCAAAGTAGACTGAGATGGAACTGAAATTCTCTATTGCGGAGGGAGATGCACTAAGGGTAATAGAGTAATTTTTTTTTTTTCAATGACGGGTACGATCGGATTTAAAGCAATCAACGATTGACTTACATTCATCTGACACGAATTTCAAAAGACGAATGTTTGTAAAAGAAATGATAAAGTTTCTCGCTCATTTCTCTTATTGCAGAAGCTCTCTCTTTCGAGAAATTATTGAAGACGTGAGCATTTTCTTGTACTCTCTGTATCATCAATAATAGGAACCAATCTTACCTCTAAATCTCTTTCAATTATCCAGCTCTGGCTTCTACCCGTGAATTCAATCGCGTTGATGTCCTTGCGTACATGTCTAAGACCATCGAAAGTACGCCGGCCGCGGTGGCCGAGCCGTCTGCGGCGCGCCAGTCAGTCTGCACGGTCACTACGGTCGCGGGTTCGAATCCCCCCCCGGGTATGGATATTTGTGCCGTCCTTAGTGTTTGCTAGTTCATAAGTAGTTTGTAAGTTTAGGGACTAATGACCCCGCAGTTAAGTCCCATAAGTTTACAAACAGTTGAACATTCTTCCATCGAAAGTACAATAATTTCGAAACTTTGTTCATATGTCCAGAATTGTCAGGATAAAATTAAAGTTACCATTTTTCCGGTTTAAATATAAACCGTGTTTTGAATGACGGTAAATATTGCGCTTTTGGCTCGAGATGAAAATAAATATATTATTAAATACGGAATCAACTCTATTTGTCCTAACGTGACTAAACGGCTGACTAAAGAAGCTGTACGTCATATAACGTGTGAATTACACAGGATTCAAATTTCATCGAAATCGTTTCGGCAGTTTGAAGACTTTCACGTCTTGTGTAAACACTGTATTCATTACGTTGAATCGTATTAAAAACAGCATATCAATATTTAAAAGTATAATAAGTGTGATAAGTTTCAGAACTCAAAGAATAAGTAATTTCCGAAAGGATTCTTCCAGCGACTCAGAATCTATAAGCTGCTCACCTGTTTCATACTTCGAGGTATATACGTAAAATGAACAAATATCTTGAATTACACACTCTCTAAAGTAGCCTTTGTTTCCCTTTAGCATTCAATCTCTCTCTCTCTCTCTCTCTCTCTCTCTCTCTCTCTCTCTCTCTCTCTCTCTCCAATTTCATCCATATTGGTTAAGCGGTTTAGTCGTGATAGCAACACCGGCAGGGAAATTTCCGCATTTATAATAGGCCTACCAGTATGAAAAAAAAACCTGCCTTTTCTGTAATCGTCTTAATTACGATTCTTGTACAGTGTGATTTAACTGTGGGAATGCTTCGTTCGATAATGTTTGTTTATTCGAATACTGTTTAGCCCCGTATCGCTGTAAGAACCATAAAAGCTTTTCCGTAAGAAGTTTGGCAGTCGAATTAGTAACCTATATTGTTCTATTCTACCTAGCAATTGTGTCCAACGATTATTGTCACGGTTGACATTATAGACAATTATTTTATCACCCACTTGTTCAACATCACTGATGATACAGTTAAGATTTTCTTCTTTCTTAGCATCTATTTGCTCTCTTCCTTTGGGCTAACCCCTTACTCCAACAATAACAAGTACAGAAATATTACTATTATTTTAAATTTGTATGTGCCTCATAAGTAGAGCATGCAGCTGTTTTAGTAATAGTGGGTGGTTCAATCGACGGGGTAGCTCAGTGGGTAAATATTAGCTTGGGTCGCCCGGGTGTGGTTGAGCGCTCTAAAGCCCGTTTTACACGATCGACTTCTTTGTCGAAAATGACTTTTTAAACCGCGAGCTAATTTCGTAGCTGCGTGTAAATCGCCGCGCGGGATTAGCCGAGTGGTCTGTATCGCACGTTGCGGATCGGCGGTCTCCCGCATCGGAGGTTCGAAGACCCGCTCGGGCATGAATGTGTGTGTGTGTTGTCGTTAGGTTAGTTTAACTTTGTTTGTAAGATGGGGTGCTGATGACCAACGTAGTTTGATCACATAGGATTACAAACATTTGAACATTTCAGCCTGTAAATCAGCAGCCAAACCCATCGCTAGTGCCTCTATGAGGTCAATGAGCTATAGACTACGCTGAGTGTGGAGATATAATTTCCCGAATGTGTTGCAGAATGCGCTTGCGCAAAAGCAAGAAAGTGTAGTGGCGTATGCTGACCTTGGAAGTTCGATTCATTTACATTATAGAAATGCTTTCACAGTTCGTAAACTTTAGTCTGATGTTTGCTTTGTGTTCTCTCACACCGGAAAATATTCCACCGGAATCTAGTATTCTTTCTTCTACTAGAGTACTTTTACCAAACAGACGAAGTACTCACAACCAGAAATATATTTACGTTTAGAGGGAAAATGCATTAACATGCATAAATACGACTGTAAATATATAAACGTTTTTAATAAAAATTAATGCAACGTTGAAACATAGTGCCGGCCGCGGTGGCCGAGGGGACTAAGGCGCTCCAGTCACGGTCTGCACCGCCACTACGGTCGGGGGTTCGAATCCTCCCTTTGGCATGAATATCTGTGCCGTCCTTAGTCTTAGCTAGTTCATAAGTAGTTTGTAAGTTTAGGGACTGATGACCCCGTAGTTAAGTCACTTAATCTATACAAACATTTGAATTTGAAACAGATTTATTAGGTGAGAGAGTGATTTTCAACTATATTTGTTCATTAAAAAGAAAACAAGCCATGAAAACTGCCATTAAAGGGGGTTTTAACTAAATATTCGATACTACTTGATGTATTTCCTAGTATACATTCATATGTCTAATAAATATTTATGTTTTGAAATGTCTGGACGACACATTTTAGCTTCTCAAATCTGTACAGAATTTACCACATGACGTTTGACGAAAAAATTAAGTATATATTAGCTTTTTAACATTAATAAACTCAATTACTATTTCCTGCTCCTACGCAGAAAGTGTTCTCATAGCTTCATCATTAAAATGTGAAACTACACAGTAGATAGCTCTATACTTCTGGTGATAAAGTCTAAACGAAAACGATGACTCGAAGCAGACGAGTCGTAGTACGGAAATAACACGCCATGGCGCTGCTGTAGACTAACTTGTCTGGAATAGTTAAAGTAGACAAGTAAGTAGATAACGTAAAAGGGGCTTAAGGCGCCTTGCTGCGGACTGCGCGGTTTCTCCCCGCAAGAACTTCGTATCCTCCTTCAGACATGGGTGTCTGCGTTGTCCTTCGAATAAATTAGTTTGTAAGGCTAGGGACTGGTGACCACCACAGTTTGTTCCCACAGCTTTGTTTTTAGCTGTTCATAATATATCTCTGTTTCAATTTTTATCTTTAAAACGGCTTGACTAGCTGCAAACATTTTAGATACTCATCTTGAACTTAAGCTCAAGCCCCATCCACAGAAAATTTTTGTTCGCGCTATGGCATGTTAACCTTAGCGGTGACTCACTAGCGCCACTTTTGATCTCAAACGCTCGGAACAACACGAAACCAAGCTTGGAACAACAGGGTATGATGAACAGAGCAGTGATGTGCAAGTCTTTGCATTGCACCTCAAGTAACATTTTAACACAGAGAAACAAAGTAACAAGATATGAATACCCTAGGAACGTAATTATGTATAATTTAATGACGATATTTAATCAGCTACGCCAAAAAGTCTCTGCTTAAAGTACTTCTAATAGCGCAATATACAGCAGTACCGCACACCTCAAAGTTCTTATATTAGTCCTCAAAATGCAGATGGGGATTTCGATTGAAGTGGTTAAAGCAATGTGGGAGAGTGCAATTTGCACAATTTACTGAAGCCAAGCCGGCCGCGGTGGCCGAGGGGACTAAGGCGCTCCAGTCACGGTCTCCACGGCCACTACGGTTGGGGGTTCGAATCCCCCCTCGGGCATGGATATTTGTGCCGTCCTAGTTCGTAAGTAGTTCATAATTAGTTTGTAAGTTTAGGGACTGATGACCCCGTAGTTAAGTCCCATAGACTATACAAACATACAAACTGAAGCCAAGTTATCACATTCTAAATCACTTTCGCATTCACGCAAAGCTATATAAAAAGGGAAAATGTCATACCCCAGCTTTCGCAACGTAGGCTAATACGTAGATTCAGCAAATTGATTGTAAATCAAAGAATGAAGTTTAAAGATGAAATATCGATACTGTACTTTCACTTGCGGGTTGGCATCTTGTAGTCTTACAAAATCATTAATCCTTCTGGATATAGAGCTTATATTGCCGAAAGAAGTAAACGTCGAGGGGTTGGCAATATTTTGTTGTTTTCGGTGACTGGATCCTCCGCGTAACATGTTGAAAACATGCCCTCTCAAAAATCACAACACTACGTTCTTCTCATGCCACCATCTATCTAGTGGCGCTAGAAAACGAGTGGAACGTTTTGTGTGGAAATGACGCACACCACTGTTTCATTTATGACTTGTTATTGTAAGCATGTCGGGCTCGGTGGTCTTCGGGTAAAGCGCTCGACTCGAAACCGAAGGGTCGCGGGTTCGAAACCCGGTTGGGCCTCGAATTTTTTCAGACTGCGTTTCAACCCAGCCTTCGCCTCTCAACGACGTGAGGAGTCGCCAGAAACGACACGTGGTTCTGATTCCACGCTAAGCTGTAGATTCCCTTTCCCCGGTTGGATACCTGGGGTAAGATAGTAAGCTAATTGCCGAAGTGGCGTCCAATTGAAAGATGCCGGGCGCCGTGTCTCAGCGCGCCCGGTCAGGGCTGAACTTCCTCTGTAATAAAAAAGCTGAGCCACACGATCAACGAACGATCAAGTACGAACAATGAAAACGACCGCAAAGCATAGATTAGCCTGGAAAAAAAATTGAAAGACTTGCACCAGGCCAAAGAGCCACACGAAATAATTATTACTGTAAACATGGTTTCGTACGGTTCTGAGCGTTAGAAATCAAAGGTTTCCTTTGCCAGTTGCGTAGGCACATTTTGCCACTCAGCATCTGTCACGCGATAGCGCTGAAGCTAGCAGTGTGACTCGTCGACATGTGTACTGTCGCCACGGAACACCAGTCCACTTGCATAAAATAAGTTTTTTATGAAGACTGGTGATAGTGGCACTCCACAACAAGTCGTTTGTAATCGATCTTTTGGGCCATACTATGTCAACTCAACACTATAGAATGTCACATTTAACAAAAAGGTCAACTTTTCGACCAATATGTAAGATATTCAAAACCAGAAGGAGAACGAAATTTTATATTCCACAAACTTGTGCTACTGACCTACTACGTGTTTAGTTTCATGTTCATCGTGTGATTCAGATAAAATATCTAAAGTCGACGTTTGTTTCGTCACTCAATTTTCATGTTCCTTTTTACTTCGTATTATACACTGTTGTTAGTACGCGTTGCATAACTAAATATAATTCTTTTTTGCAGGTAAAGGCACGCTCTCTTTAACGAACACAGTTTTGGGATGGTTTTAAGTACAAAAAATGTTCAAATGTTTGTATAGTTTATGGGACTCAACTACGGGGTCATCAGTCCCTAAACTTACAAACTACTTATGAACTACTTACGAACTGCGACGGCACGAATATCCATGCCCGAGGGAGGATTCGAACCCCCGACCGTAGTGGCCGTGCGGACCGTGACTGGAGCGCCTTAGTCCCCTCGGCCACCGCCGCCGGCTTTTAAGTACATATTATTTTGAAAAAAGTGGAATGTGGCGCAATTCAGGCCTTTTTCTACAATATCTACAAATATGTACTTAATTGATTTGGTAATGGAATGTTGTCCAGTAATGAAACTTCTCATTTTAGAATCTCACATTGTTAGGTTACTACATGCCAAGTTTCACGTTTTTAGGCCTTTAGTGCCCTAGATATACTAAGCCAAACTTTTTTTTAAAGAATTTATAAAATTGTAGAAAATGGTCAAATTTAATTTTTTTTTCAATAAAATACTTTCTTTTGGATTTTCTACGCCCAAAGTTTTCTACCATTTTCTAGTTGAAAGAGGCTTGTAAAGTACTTCTCAAAAATTTTCAAATGTTTGTTATGGTTGACGGACTTAACTGCGGGGTCATCAGTCCCTAAACTTACAAACTACTTATGAACATAAAGACGACACAAACATCCATGCCCGAGGGGGGATTCGGACCCCCGACCGTAGCGGCCGTGCAGACTGTGACTGGCGCGCCGCAGACCACTCGGCCACTGCGGCCGGCAAATACTTTTCATTGTTATTCTTAAAAATATTATAAATGTGTAGAAAATGACAAATTTCATTTCTTTAAACAAAATAATTCCAGAGATATTGCAGATGAAAGACGCTAAAAATTTGCGGTGTTTGTACGCTAATTTGAGGATGGAACTAAACAAGTATATCTCCGGCAGTATTCCACGGTCGAATTATAAACTTTACTAGTGTTCATTGGCGGTTCATCTAAATACATGCTCCGCAATCCATCCTAAGATGCGTGACGGAGGGTACTCTAAATATCCTAAACAGAGTTTCTCTAAAAAAACCTCGACTTCCCTCCAGCGCTCCAATTGGATTCCGAACCTTTCAGTAACACTCGCACATTGATCGAACTTACCAGTAACAAACCTAGACGTCTGCTCTGAAAACTGCCTTTGTGTCCTCCTTTACACCGATATGATGGGGATCCCAAACACTGCCACGCAGTTTCCACCTGGTGCATCAGTTGGGACAGATTTGCTGATAATGATGGACACGGTAGAAGAGCCCTTTCGTTGTACGGGTTACGTGAGGGTGTCCATTGTCCTGTTGCATGAGCATATGGTTTTGTTGGTGCATGAACTGTGGTAAGAGGGTTGAATGATGGTTTCAATGTACCTGTTCAGTTTTCCTTCGACAGTCCCGAGAGTAGAACGGCTGGTGTAGGATATGGCTCCCCACACTATGATGCCAGGTGTCGGCCCAGTTTGCCTCTGTCGCGTACGGTCCAGACTTCGGTGCTCCCTGCACGACGCCACACACGCGTTCTACCACCATTGGCACCGAGGCAGTAGCGACGCTCATTACTAAAGACGACATATGTCCATTCGTCCCTTCATAAGTACCTACCGTGACTCACATTGAGGCGAGCTGAACGATATTGTGGCGCGAGCGGAGGACACTCTAACGACACGCATCGTGAGAGGAGCCATGTCGTACACTGTCTGTTCTGCTCTAGTGATCTTCTAGAGAACATTGAACAGTGCACGGTAAATTGAAATCACCATTCAACCCGTCTTGCTATCACTCGTCCACCAACAAGGGGATATGGTTTTCCATCAGACCAATACACGTCAAACGTATGCCGTACTACTCGACGTGCTCGTCAAGGTGTACGTCTACTACCCTGACCAGCACGATCCCCGGATTTGTCACCTATTGAGCATGTTTGGACTGCATGAAACGTCATGAGCGGCGCTAAATGTGACCAAACTGGTTCCCCAGGTGGAAAGTGCATCGCAGGCCATTCCACATAACCACATTCGGCTCCTCTACGATCGTCTCTTTGGAATAATTATAGCTTGCATTGTTGCAAAAAAAAAAAAAAAAAAAAAAAAAAAAAAAAAAAAAAAAAAAACAGCATACATATACTAACGCCGAAATAGCGCAAGCTCTCGTGACGTACGTGCGTATGGTACTGTGTTATCGTGTGTTTTGTGTATCCTCAAGGATCTGTCAAACATTTCCCTCTTCTGGGTCGACAAATTAATGGTGTTCTTTATTCATTTTCGAGAAATGTATAACTAAATTGCAGATAACAATTACCCTCGAAGTATCTACGTCGCTGTAATTGGATGACTTAAAGTAACTTTGATCTAGTGGATAATAGTTTTGCAAATATTCCAAAATAAAGTTTTTTTTTGGTAAAAATTTAGATAAATTGGTGATAACATTACACACAAGACCTTTTCTGCTATTTAGTGCACTACTTTCATCACATAGCGTCTGCGTATTACACTTCAAGCAACGACGTCAGCACGGCAGGTCGCAGTACGAAAACAGTCAGCAAGGGTAGTAGCGAACGGCGGCGGTCACTGCTCTCTGCAGCAGCGGGGAGTCGTGTTTGTGCGGCAGCGGAGCGCGCTATCGCTGGCCGCGCCGCCAATTGCTAACGAGCGCTAGGAGGCGCCTGTTGTGTCTACAAACACCGGCGGCGGCGAATAGGCGAGGAAGGGGAGCGAGGGGGAGGGGGAGAGGGATCCGCCGAGAAACAAAATACGCGGTGGCCGCCGCAGCGGCACGCTCAATCTCGCTGTATCGGCGTTTTGTTTATTTTGGCGAGCATTGTTTCGCCGTGACATGCGCCAACTGTTCCGCCGCCGCCACCGCCGCTGCCGCCCGCCTTCGCCCCGTCCGCCATATTTTCATTCCTGCCACGATTGCGCGCCGCACCGGCCAGAAAATACACACGCCGCGCAACGGGGAAAAAATTAAATCTGCGCCCAGGCGGGGTTCTGCGCGTGGCACGGTTGGCGGCCCTGCGCTGATAGAACGCGCGGCCGGGAGGCGGCGGCGAGCCGTTAGCGAGAAATGGAAGCACGGCCGACTGCGGCGGAGGCTGTGCTGGGGCCGCGGAGGGGAGAATTCCTGGTATCTCTGCGTCCTGATCGTCCAGTGGCCGGGGAAACGGCTCCACGCGAAGGCATTCGTTTTCCTTCTTGGAGTCGACATTTCATTTAGCTGCATCCCAAGTTTGATTTTTTCTGCGAGAATTTCTGTCAATTGAGAACTGTCAGAGACAGCGAAGGACCTGTAGGAGCAATTCAATGGAATGAATAGTGTGTTGAAAGGGGTATTTAAGAGGAACATTAACAAGAGCATAACCTGGTGGAGCAATTGAACGGAAAGGACAGTGTGTTGAAAGCAGCATTTAGGATGAACGTTAACAAGAGCGTAACAAGCTAATGGAATGCAGTCTTAGATAATCAGGCGATGCTGAAGGAATTAAATTAGGTAACGAATCAATAAAGGTGGCAATTGTTTTTTGTTACTTGGGCAGTAAAATAATATATGATGATCGCAGAACAGAGGATATAAAATGCAGAATGGCAATGGAAGAAAAGCGTTCTTGTAATATAGAAATTTCTTAACATCGAATATTAATTTACGAGTTAGGAAGTCCTTTCTGAAGGCATATGTGTGGAGTCTTGCCTTACATGGGAGTGAAACAAGGACAATAAACAGAGCAGACAGGAAGAATGCTGAAGTAGGTGGGTGGATCGCGTAACTAATGAGGATGTATTGAACAGAATTGGGGAGAAAAGGAATTTCTGGCATACGTTGACTGAAAGAAGAGATCGATTGGTAGGACATATTATTAGACAAGGAATTGTGAATTTAGTGCTGGAGGGAAGTGTGTGGGTTACAAATCGCAGACCGGCCGCAGTGGCCGAGCGGTCTGCGGTGAGCGTCACAATCTGCACCGCCGCTACGGTCGGGGGTTCGAATCCCCACTCGGAATGGATGTTTGTGTCGTCATTAGTATAAGGTAGTTCATAAGTAGTTTGTAAGTTTAGGGACTGATGATCCCGCAGTCAAGTCCCTTAAGCTTAACAAACATTTGAACATTTTGAACAAAAACCACAGAGGGAGACCGAGAGATGAATACAGTAAGCATATTGAAATGGATGTAGGTTGCAGATGTTATGAGGAGGTGAAGAGGCTTGCTCTGAGCAGGGTGGAGAGCTGCATCAAACCAGTCTCCGGACTGAAGGTCACAACAACACAACAAGAACTTCTGCCCCTACTCCACACAACAGATGTCGCCATGAAACTGGAACTGTTGTAGACGTAGATTTGAATTTGGGGCTTTTAGTCTACTCGTAGGTGATGTACTGTTACAACAGGGACCAATGAAAATTTGTGACGGGATTCGAACCCCGTACCTGCTTATTCGGCAGTTAAGCTAAACCACTAACTCTCCCCATGCACATGGTCTTTTGGATGTTACATGCAGGAGTCTTAGGCGCAGTGCCTGGAATGACACAGTGCGTTAGAACAACTGCCTAGTAAACCAGATGCTCTGGGTTCGAATCACGCTCCTGCACAAATTTTCATATGTCCATACAGTATCGCAACAAGAACTACGATTAAATGAAAATCCGGAGTTGTAATCTATAGTATTTCTTATTGAATCCATCATTACTGTTGGAACCGGGACAGCGGCTGGTCAAGATTACGTAGCAAGTGGGATACCAACAGCCGTGTGTTTAACAGAAATATTTATTCCTTAACTACCAGTTTCGGCATCCCATCATGCCATCAACAGGCACCTATATCGGAGTATCCCTACTTAATGGATATAACACTCAGATATAGGGGCCTGAAGATGGCATAATAGAATGCCGAAACTGGTAATTAAGCATACAGTTGTTGGTAATATAGAATTTCTGTCGCTTCCCAAAATACTGACTGTATTATTTCATCTACTTTTATTAAACAATGTAAGGATTTCAGAATGAAAACATCGTACGCAGAGGAAAGTGCTTCGCTACTAAACATCATTTTCTATTAATTCTGGCAAACCGCCATTCACCATGCGGTAGCCTCATGGTCCGTCAGGGCAGTAAGCTTCTTTCTAATCAAAATTCCCCAAATAATCAAACTATTGTTTGCCCTGATATGATGCGCCTTTTCTCCAATCGTCCACTAACAGCAAGGCCGTTGGGATCCGCGTGAAACAGGTGATGGAGTCACTTGGTATAGCTCAAGTACGGCCCCAAGCACAGGTCTTCAACCGCCTGCCATCCTGGTTACTCATAATTTTACATTTAGTGCAGTACAACGGAAGCTGTACGCATGTTAGCGTTTTTACCTCATTTTATATACTTTTAACTGAGCACTGCGATTATGTAGCTGTATTCACGGATGGGTCCAAACAAGGGATGTTGGTTGCTCTGCTGTTTTCCGTGATCGGGTCACCAAGATCCGACTACCGCCAGAGTTTACTGTCTTTGATTCGGAAATTCATGCCAGATTGTCGGCAGCGCAGCAGATGAGAGGTGTAGTAAGTGTTAATTCTCTCATTTTCTCGGACTCACTGAGTGCCCTTTAGTCCATTCAAACCCTGCAATCCTGAATATCCAGCACGCCTTCTCCCACCTACAAAGATTGTCTTTCTATTGGGCCCCAAGTCATATGGGTATTCAAGGGAACGAAAGGGCACACGTAAAACCGAAAGAGGCGTGTTGTACAACATATCTGTCATATTCCCTAGGATTCTCTGGCCCCGCTGTTGAGGAAGAGTCATGTATAGAAAGGAGAACAGGTGGTGCTTAACAGCTTTGATATGAAACTTCCTGGCAGATTAAAATTGTGTGCCGGAACCGGGACTCGAACCAAGGGCCGCGGTGGAGTAGCCGAGCGGTCTAAAGCGTCCGCTGCGGAGCGCGCGGTTGCTCGCCGTGGAGGTTCGAGTCCTCCCTGGGGCATGGGCATAGGTTAGTTTACCTAGGTTTAAGTAGTTTGTAAGCTACGGACTGATGACCACGTAGTTTGGTCCGATCGATTTACAAACATTTGAACATTTTTTTTCGAACCTGGGACCTTTGCTTTTCGCGGGCAAGTGCACTACCGACTGTGCTCTGCCGACACGACTCTCGATACCGCCAGTACTTCGCGTCCTACTTTCAAAAGGTCCCAGGATCGAGTACCGGTTCCGGCAACAATTTTAATCTGCCAGGAAGTTTCATATCAGCGATACTCCGAACTCCGCAGCAGAGTGAAAGTTTCATTCCAGCTTTACATAATTGCAAAACGACATATTGTCCATAGCTGGTAATCTCAATGCTACCGTTTTCGGTTAGTTTACCATTATCAAGCGTTAGCAGAGTTTAACTAATAGCTTTTTGTCTAACGACGTGTTAATGTATTAGTTAAACTCTGCTAACGCTTGATAATGCTAAAACAACCGAAACCGGTAGCATTGAGATAAAAAAAATTGTTCAACTGTTTGTTAAGCTTATGGGACTTAACTACGGGATCATCAGTCCCTAAACTTACAAACTACTTATGAACTACTTACGAACTAGTACGGCACAAATATCCATGCCCGCGGGGAGATTCGAACCTCCGACCGTAGTGGCCGTGCAGACCGTGACTGAAGCGCCTCAGTCCCCGCGGCCACCGCGGCCGGTGAGATAAAAAAAAAATAAACAGCTATGGTCAATATGTCGTTTTTCAATGAAGAGTCATGTGTCGATGGGTGGATGAGTGGCAGGAAATTATGAACATGAAGCTGCGAGTCGTGAAGTCCATCACACAGCCGTGGCGCACATCCTTTCATCCCCACGGGTGGGATGAGGTCCTCCTACTCCTCTTCGTACATGTTATTGTTCCATGACACAAGGCTTGTTGCACCATTGATAGAACCTCTTTGGCTTGGTAATTGTGATGCACCGTTAGCGGAACATCACATTGTAGTTGAATGTCTTTTGGGTTCAGATCAAAGGGCGTCAGCTCTTTTGACGAGTGATCTGTTCTCTATTTTAAGCGATGATCAAACGACTGTGGTATGTCTTAAAAATTTTGGCAATCTACAGACTTACTCCCGAAAATTTCAGGTTTACATCCATAACACGACAGAGACAGGGACATGAGCAGTCTGTACCATCTTTCGTCTATGGCCCAACATGATATTTTCTACGCTTTGTGTAGTGCCATGCGGCCTTGTAGTGATAGAAAGCACGAGGGAAGACGGGGGAGGTAGCGGTTGCCTCCGAGGTCGCGAAGGATGAGACGTTTACGAAAAAAAAAAAAAAAAAAAAAAAATGGTGCTCGCCTCAGCACGACGTACGTGGGCGCGCATCTCGCGGTTTTCCTCTGAGCTGCCGCTGAGCCCAGGATTTGTGGCGTCTAGCCGTTGTGACCGCCCTGTGGCTGGTCAAACGGCTCCACGCACAAACGTTCGCGATCCTCTCTGAAACGGGCATTAGAGTTTGCTGCGTCGATTCAGTAGTCTAACAGAATATCATCCTCTTGCGACGTAGAATCTGTGCGTTCCAATAAGTTGAATAGGTCTCATACATTCCCAAACACAAATTCTCCAACGCGAATGAGCTAGTTCACAAGTGAACGCGGATACAACCTGCCCTTCGTGCCCAAGAATGATATTTTAATTTGTAGACTGTTGTTTGACGTTGTTACTAAATACCCCGACAATTTCTTGAACTATTTGTTTCATATTTTTGCATAATACTCTAATGTCTATGCCGGTTACCAGTGCGAGTTAACCCTTTCCTGCCAAAAGCTATATAATATTCGGTTACTTTAATATTCAGCACCGAAAATTCCCATGACTATGGTCCTTAAGCACAACTATGGTCCAAATCGGTTTTGAAGACTCTACACAGTACCGTTTAATGACAGCCGAGCGCTTCCATCGCGCTCGAAATACTGAGGGATTCTACCGTCCACTGGCACCATGATTAACTGCAAGGTCGCGCACGGTAAAGCATCACAGTAGTCACAGCGATAACGTGAAGAGGCTCATTTTCAATTTAGTCGTACTGAGTGCAAGGTAAGAGACAGCTCTATTCAATTTTCTTTATCTGTCTTTCAATATACTTAGAGCATATTATCATTGGTTTGGTGCTTATCTGCTGACGTTATGCATGAGAAATGTGCAATATAGTTGAAAAATGTGAACTAGAGCAAATCTATGGTCAACTTTCCAGGATGGATTTTAATTTTCTTATTCCCAAGAATTAGGTAATCAGTAGTGGTGATGAGGATACAGCATCGTTTGTTTCATATGAAGATGATACCTTTTATTTGAACACATAAGGAATTCGTGACGTTGTAATGAAGTTTGGTGATGCAAAAGTAGTGCTCGTGCCTCAAGTGGGTGATGATGTAATAACTCAGAATGAATAGGGCGGCGGAGGGGGGGGGGGGGTTGGAATACTGGCCTGCTGGTGTTCTGAATGTTCATAAATTGCGCAGCACAGTTAGCTTTGTGGAGAGAAGTGCGAATTTTTCCAAGAGCCGAACTGTAAAATATATTTTAACGTTCAAAATGTCAGATATTGGATCTAAAGTTAGTGTGACAGTGAAGGTCCCTTCGGAAAGGGATTTGTACTGTATGCCTGAGCTGAAAGACAAGTGAGGTGTAAAGGGGTAGATTGTTTTTCTTATAACATTGTGCCACTTGTTGTTAGAGACTTTTGAGAAAGTGTGTGCTTTATATTCGGATATCATTTTTCATTAAAGTACTGTCTATATCGTCATGGGTAAAAAGATTAGTGACATAAATAGTTAAAAGTAACGGCATCATTGATCCAGCATATAAAAATCATAGTGGACTATAGTTGGGCACTTGCCATACAACAATGTACCACTGTTTGGCATGAAGTTCCACCAACGCATTGGCATTGTTGATTTCAACTCTCAGAGTAATTTCTTACATAAACTACTATCTGTAAAACACAAATTGTGGCTTTCGGATATTATACAATAAGGTTACGTATTAAAATATATGAAAAGTGGTATACAGTTGTGGGAAGTTACGGTAATTTTATATTCTGTTATTTAACAACCAATAAAAGGATGTAACGTAAACTGTACTGCTGTGATAATTTTAATTGACTTAATCACCCAAATAATTTCGTTGCGTAATAGAATAATCAGACAATGTAACCTTGATTCCTGCTAGGAAAAAAATCAACAGCATGTTTAGTAGATTTAGACCTATGATTTACAATCTGTTGATTATTTAATTCATGTATTTAATATATATGTTGCACGTGTTTTTTAACTTCAATTTTTAATTAGGTAAGATGACCACATGGTGTAATTTTATATGACCAGATGATGGTGGCAAATCCCATTGAAACCGGTCGCCATGAAATAAATAATTACGATCTTGGCTTCCTACTTTTGAAGTTAACACTCTATTACGACCGCATAGCCCACTGTGGAGGATGAGTCTCGGAGCTGCGTAATAAATGACTCTGTGCTTTTAAAAGTGTTATTTACGCGTAATTTAATTCACTCGCCATGGACATGAACATTAAAGTGTGTCACATCGCAGCACTAAAAGGAACATCCGCATTTCATTTACGAGGCAGTCCCCCTCTCTCTCTCTCTGGTCCATATTCTGTAAAATCACTATCGACTGGGTTCTCCCCTATTCCGTCAACCCTCCTCCCGACCCTTCAAAAATGAAACAGTTGAACCAGCGGGAGTTGACAAGTAGCATATGGAATAAACAGTACCCTGTTAAGTTGGTGGTTGGTAGTTGATTATATTTATTTCTTGATCAAATGTTAATGTGGGATGGTTGCTAGCATTTCGCTAGTCTGATGTTTCACGGAATTATAAGTGATGTTTCGCAGAATTGTAGGTGATGTTTCTGAAAATACACCATGGTAGTAAACAACTATTACTCACACTTTTTTCTGGTTGGTATACATTACACTCACTCGTTTTTATATTATGAGACTTTTCATTTTTATAAGTGCTGAAACCACCAAGTGATTTATCATAGAGTAATACATTTAGACTTCGGCTTTCTTCCTACATGTAGAATCGTGCAAGCGGATGCATTGATTAACACATTGGATCTGTATTTGGGGGCACAAAAGGTTAACCAGCGGACGATCATTCTGAATTAGGGTTTCCATGATTTTACTCAATCGCTCCACGCAGTCGACTGGATGCTTCCTTTCACTGGACACAGCCAATTTCCTTCCTCATTCCTGACACAATCCGAGCTTATGCGCCAGTGACGTTGTTGTCGACGGAACCTTAACGCTCAAACTTCTGCCCTTCCTTTTCGTTCTAGACGTGAAGAAAATGTTCAATAAAGAGAGGTGAATTTTTCTCATTGCATTTTGTATCCAGTTTTCGCTCACCTGTTTTGTTTTGAGGTACTTCCTCGTCTGTCACTTCGATGTCTTGACGTAATGTCACATATGTTGACTTGAGCCGCGGTGGAGTAGCCGAGCGGTCTAAAGCACCTCGCTGCGGAGCGCGCGGTTGCTCGCCGTGGAGGTTCGAGTCCTCCCTGGGGCATGGGTGTGTGTGTTTGTCCGTAGGTTAGTTTACCTAGGTTTAAGAAGTTTGTAAGCTACGGACTGATGACCACGCAGTTTGGTCCGATAGATTTACAGACATTTGAACATTTTTGTTGACTTGAAATGCCTCACTGTACAGCACCATTATTTTCATAATCATACCTAAACGTTTGTGCGTACATATTAGTACGAGGCCAAACTAATTTTTGGTTTCACTTTGTACTTGATCTAAAAGTGTTCTCTTCTTGGCCGTCACAATGATACCGGTTCAAAGCATAGTAGTGCCTTAAAACTGAAGCAACACCTAAATAAAAAAAAATAAAAAAAATTATTTCTTACCATACTGCTTCACATCATACATCATGAATGTTTGGTAATTTCTTCTGCTTATAATTATTAACATTAACAGTTTTCTAAATAATTGAAAATATCCAGAAAGGAATTACAGCCGCGTGGGAATAGCCAAACGGTCTGGAGGGCCACGTTGCGGATCGCACGACCTCCCGCGTCGGAGGTTCGAATTCTCCATCGGGCAACAATGTTTGTGCTGTCTTTAATATAAGTTAGTTTATAAGTAGTTTGTAAGTTTAGGGACTGATGACCAGGCAGTTCTGTCTCATAAGCTTTACAAACATTTAAGAAATTACTGTAGTGTGGACTTAATCACTACTTTCAGTCCTATACCTCCTGTTCTAGAAAATCTCTTAGAAGTGCAACAGGAATGGTGGAACGTAAAATAAGAAATCCCATAACATTTGAGAAATTATGAAATACAACAAAAATATGAGTAGAACATACGCCCCTATCATGGTTTCAATGAATCTTTACAACGAAGACAATACTGTAACTGTAATGTATATCTTGTACGTGTATTACAGTTATTATTAGTCAAACTAAGGAAGCGTTTCGCTGTGGAGCGCGCGGTTGCTCGCCGTGGAGGTTCGAGTCCTCCCTGGGGCGTGGGTGTGTGTGTGTTTTCCTTAGGTTGGTTTACCCGGGTTTAAGTAGTTTGTAAGCTACGCACTGATGACAACGCAGTTTGGTCCGATAGAGATTTACAAACAACAACAAACTAAGACTTGAAGCTTTCTGAACTGTTCATTCAAGTTGTCTTCGTTTATCAATGGCTATAAGTCTTCGTACTAGTGCATATTTTATCGGTTCTCTAGAATTTTATGTCCACGTCTCTCTGTATATGAAATTTCGCCTCACGGTACTTTGCATGTGTTACAATACTTTCCTCTTTCATATTTTCACTATTTACCGACTGAAACAGTAGTCCGTAGCAGTTAACAGCGTTTTAAGTACGCCTTGCTACGTTGCACTAACTCATATAATGTATTAATCTAAGGTCGTTTTCTCTTTTTGCAGGTGAGTAATACCTGTCTCCCAGTTGCCGGCGGAGCGTTACGCATTGGAATACCGAAGGTATTGACTCTACTGCAGTATAAGTTTAGATTCAGAAATAGTAATTATGTCTTCTTTCCCCTTCGATTCATTGAAAAACTTATTGTTGTAATGTTACATATTTTGAACGTATTAATATATTTAATCTACAAATTAATTTCGTTTAATGTAATAACGATGTCTTTCATGCAGAGGAAGAACGATGTCTTTCATGCGGAGGAAGAACGATGTTTTCACAGAAATATTTATTCAAGATTGTTTTGGTTATATACGAGTAAGAGCTATCCATTATAAATACCTGTTCTTGGAACGAGTGAGTAGAACTGAATGAAATCTGAATTTGTAGTCCAGAAGTTCAGAGACTTATTGTTAGCAATTCTACTGTGACGTGGAAAGGTGAGAATTATAACTGGCTTACTGGAATCGATATTATCTTCAGCGTTCTTCACGAACGCAGCAGGTATTTAAAATGACTTCATTTCTATGTTCATTGCTGAGACAAGAGGTAGAATGATCCACCGACATACAAGCTGACCATTTCCTTTTTTCTACAGACCAAGCTTAAAAGCGCGGTCATCAAGAACAACACGAACAGCGTAAGCGGGAGCAACATTGGCGAATTTATCCTGTGTACTGTCAATACAATTCCTATGGATGTGCGACGAAATTGTCAATGTATAAGATTTCTCCGACGTCAAAGGAGGCTGTAGACAATGGTCGTGGAATTCTACGCTTCTAAATAACCTATGTATTTGCATAAGAAATACAGGACCTAGAACGATTTAGACAGCTAACAAAAAATCCCTAAGGACACTGTCGGGGAATAAAAGAAACCATCTCCACTGTCTCATTTGAGTAGAAAGCCATTGTGGAAAATATGACGCAGTAATCATGCCGAAGGAGATTCTATACGCCAGCAGTTACCGCTTAGGTGTCCTTAAAGAATGGCAGCAGTGGCTTTCAAAGACACTTCTTATGTGTAATAAAACGAAATTAAAGTAATTTCGCCGCGGCGGAGCGACCTAGCGCATCCATGCGCTACGCTTCGATACGCGAGGCTAGTTCCCGTCGGGGTTCGAATCCTCCCTCGGGCATGGATGTCTTTTGTACAAGTTAGTTCATAAGTAAGTTCAAGGACTGATGACCCCGCAGTTAAGTCTCATAAAATATCTCTTTCTTCATATCACAAAAGCAGTTAGGTTCCGACTTTTTGCTGATATTTACACAGAAAATATTTTGGTAATTGCTATAAAATAGCACACTTGATATCGTCGGAGCTCCTTGTATAAGATTTATAACTGGTGTCTGGAGTTCATATGATCTGTCACAAAGGTGACGATTCACGGCAGATATATGTTTGTCTGAGCCGGTTGCATGCAATCATTTCAGTGACAGAGGCAGAAGTGGTGACGTGAGACAACTGTACGTAGGAGCTGTTGTTTTTATGTGAGCAAGACGACGACGTGCACAAAAGAGTTTCGAATGCCTACGAATAAACTTAGACTACACAACGTCTCTAAATGGGATGATGTACTACACATGCTCATCTTGAGAACAGTGGTTATAAAATTACCCTAAGTAACAGGATCTGCACAGCAGTATCATACAGTTTCAGACCGTACAGCAGATACTGCAGTCATTGGATCCAGGTCATTTTGTTTCCGAGCGAGCTCTGTACAGCCAGGTGCTTGCAATTGACATGTGAAACAACACAGGAACCTACAATATCAACTAATCAAGACTTTCCCTACATTCAAGATGATTAAAGTGCGTCCTCTGGGTAATGGCAGTTTATCCTGCAGAAGGAAGTGTGTAATTTAGGCCAGTAATGATTCCGAGGTCGTTTTCTGTTTGCTGTACGTTTGGCTCCAGTGAGTCAAGGACGACGTAAACATGAACAAGAGTTTTTATTTCTACATATTCCGCAAAAAATGCTTTTTATCTTTCTGACGCGTATGTTATGCTCACTACCGTCTTTCAAGACAACAACAGTAGTGTTCACATGACTGGACGCACATATCCGTCACAGGTCTACTGACTCACTAAGTCAATCTAGTGGTTTTACGCTTCATCTAACAACGTAACGACAGTGTCTTTTATGTTATATTCTTCGTGCAACTGAGGCAATTATCAAGAGTACAGGCTGTGTCGCAATATATCAGCATGGAATGAAACTTCCCAACAGAATACATCCCAAATTGGCAGTGCCATTTTCTGTTGTCATGTGCTATCTAAGTTCAACTCACGAACCACACTTACAGCTTCGCTTCCAAGTGCACCTTATAATGTCGTGGGTAGAAGACCCGGTCCGACACATGATTTTAATGTGACGGTAAATTTAAAATGTGCTGCAGAGTGTGTCTGTTGGCATGAGATCTCTCGATCCACCTTTTGGTCCGCTGTGAGTGCACAATTTAACACTTGGATAAGAAACTAGAAAGAAAATTCCATACATGGAACGGACCAGGTGACACCGGACGGTATCAGTTTGATTTTATAATGGTATGTGTTAGATTCCCGAAGCAGCTTTCAAACTGTAAGACATATCCAGGGGGGATAAAGAGTTTTACCATAACTTAATGGTTATGGGCCGTAGACTAAAACAGCAGAAATTGCAAAGACGTACAAAATTAATGGGATGGAACCTGAATAAATGGAACAAACTGCAGGTTGCTAAAAGTACGATAGCTGAAGAATGGATAACTTTGGGAGATGAAAGAGGGATTGCTACAGAAGATGAAAGATGAAGAACTGAGCATGTTAAAAATACTTGAGTAAGAGATACCGAAGTTAATTGAAGAAAATAGAAAATATAATAAAATCATCAGATCGAGCATGCAAAGACGAGTACAGACGGCTAGACTGTGAGGCTGACAGGAAAGATAAATTTCTTCTTGCTTTCCTGCACAGCTTGCTTAGTGTACACAATCAGTAACATCTGGGAACGGCTACTGTCCTGTTGTACTCCCTCACCAATCCATTCGTATCTTTCATGCCCTCCGACCCTTCTAACTGCTGTCTGGTCTCTGTACCAGTTGTATATAACTTTCGCTTGTGCAGAGCTGCATCAAAGCAAACCCCGAACTGAAGATCACAACAAAACATTGCCATTCTGCCTGGAAACAACCTTAGGATGATCCAATTCTTGCGTCAAATAATCAGGATCAGAAATTGCATAAGCTCTCTTAACGAGCGTACGTAGATGGTGGCCAGGTGGACCGCTGAAGTGTCAGCGGAACGACGTAATACGACCACAAGCAAACTTGTGAAGAGAACCGGCAATTACTACGCCGAGAAAATCTAGGATATTACATCGTTCCGTATCCTTCAGCAACAATCCGAGCGTGAGCTCCGACTCTAATGACCACGCTATCGACGGGACGTTAAATCCCTTCCCTCTGTTATAAGGGAGCCAGTGGCAAATCCTATGACTACCATAGCACAGATAAGAGAGTTTCCGAGCATTGTAGATAGGCATCACATAACGGTTGCTAGCGTGGGACCACAGGCACGCGCTCCTCTGGTCAATCCTCCATTCACGCCACAGCATCGACCTGTAGGGCCGTAATGGTGCCACGAGACGATCACTTGAAAGACGGAAGGAGGCTTGCGGTCTTCATCGAAAAAAGCAGGGTTATCAATCCCTAAACTTACAAAACTACTTATGCACTAACATATACTAAATATAACATAAATATCCATGTCCGAGGGCGGATTCGAACCCCCGGACGCGGAATGGCCTCACGCATCGGATCATAGTGTATAGTTTGCATTCGTTCAAAACGAACTGGCTCACCGCAGGCCTCATGGTATGGGATGTGAAACAATTGTCGTTCACTGTGGAGTGAACGCTAATAAGCGCATGGTACTGCAGAATGTTGTAAGACCCTTCTTCTGCCAATTTTCGAAAGAAAGCTGGCGTGTTGTTATAACAGAATAATGCTCACCCACACACTGCATGCAAAACTCCACGTACACTGCAAGGCGAGAAACAACTTCCATGGCGCGGACAATATCCAGAATTGTGGCTAATTAATCACGTTAAATTAGATCAGATTAGTTGTTCGTTCAATAGTTCTATTTTGAGAAGATCCTCGTGAACGTGAGACATGATAACTTTTTATAATAATGTTTTTATGTTTATTTTTTTATTTTTTTATTTTTTATATTTTTCTTAATTTATTTTTTCATACAAGCTGGTAACATAATATATGTATCAGCATTCATACTATTAGTATTATTATTTGGTTCTGTTTAAAAATTAGTCAGCGGATTAGGAGGAGTTGGACACTAGCATGTCTTTCAGGCTTAATTTTTTGTGGTTGCTGGTAAATTACTGAAAATGTGTATCACCGAGTACTGGACCCCTTTTTGAACATAAGTGTTGGAAGTACTTGCGTAGATCGTTTGCTTTGCTAATGTTGTTTATATGAATTGAGTCGTTTCTTGGAAAAAGAGGTATATTATTTACAGCAAATTTCATTAAGGAATAAATATACTGAGAGGTATAGTATACCCAGTTCTTTGAAGAGGCTTCTACAGTATGTCCGTGTATTTACTCCACAAATAATACGTATTACTCGCTTTTGGTCTCCGATAAATTTCGCTTGACTTCAAGAGCTACTCCAAAATATGACATTATGGAATGAAAGTGAGCAAAGTGTCACGTACAGGTGGTTCGCCTGATGAGCGGACAACCCGCAATGCAGGGTACAAGCGATGGAAGCATGACAGTGAGGCGTCCCACAGCGGCGGTTCTGGAGTCACCAGAGGACGCGACGAGCACCGCCAGAGAGCGCAATAAACCGGAACTATTTGCCTCCGCACAGTCACGTGAGATCACCTCGAGACTGCCACGTATCACTGCGCGCCGACTATTTAGGGAGGCGCAGTGCTACACGACGGCAGTTCCCCGCCGACCGCCTGCGAGAACCACAGCTGAGGGATCGCGACCGACGCCTCTGGGGAAGAGTCTGCTAGCGACGCCGCGTCTCCGGGACTTCCCGCAACGGAATACGTCGTCCGGCTCCGTCTCTCTGGAAGTTCTCTCCAGTCTGTCGTTATCTCCCTGGCTTGTACCTAATTGAAGGAGGAAACTTTTAGTTGTTTGTTTTTTACTTAGTTTCAGAAGTTTGTTAGTGTGTTTTGTTTCAAGAAGGTGATTAGTTTGTCTGTCCAATAAACATATTTTCCGTATCAGACAGTGTCTTTAAGTTATTAACTCCTCAGGCGAGATATAGCACAAAGTATGCAAGCTATTTTTTTGTTTCCTATGTCTGATAACTCTTACTAGAAATACACATTTGTTAAGTCCTTTCTGTAGTTCTGTGGTGTGCTCCTCCGGAATGAATTTGTTATCAAGCTGTAAATCAGGAATTTAATACTGTTAACCTTTGCTATATGCTCATCTTCATACTTTATGCACACAGTGGATGGAAAACTCTTACATGTTCTGAACTGCATGTAGTGTGAGTCTTTTCGAAGTTTGGTGTCAATGAATTGGCTTTAAACAAATTAATAATGTTCATGAAAATATCTTTATCACACATCTAAAACTATGCCGGACATACTTTTTATTGCAATACATATAACATCTGCAAACCATTCTTCTGGCAGTTCAACTGATGTGACGTCATT
Source organism: Locusta migratoria (assembly GCA_026315105.1). NCBI lineage: Eukaryota > Metazoa > Arthropoda > Insecta > Orthoptera > Acrididae > Locusta > Locusta migratoria. The sequence goes on along the minus strand of CM048744.1, from coordinate 315,753,411 downwards.
AATGTACACAAGAAAAAAGCAATGGCCCTAAGAAAAATCTTTGTGGGACATCACATGTAATTTCATCCCAGTCAGATGACTGATGCGTTAATTTAATAGTCTCTTGTACTGACACCCTTTGTTTCCTGTCAGCGAGGTATGACTTAAACCATATTGCAGCGTTCCCCGTGACACGATAGAATTCTAATTTACTTAAGATGTAGTGTATTAGCCATCAGCCAACAACTCCTGCAGAACTATATGAACAGGTACAGCAGACGTGAAATAATAAACTACAAAAGACTACTCGTCATCGGCCAACCATGCAGGCTACACCACGTAATGGTGTGGGTGTTTCAGCACGGCTTGGCACCTGTGACCTCAGTGTCGCTTGATATATTGATCTGTAAATGTAACCATGTGATGTAAACCATGTTACCTGTTTCATCAATGAATTTTGAACTAATTGGAAAACTAAGATGTGTATTAATTTATATTTCCGAAAATTTTTGTGTCTGTATATTAGTCGAAGATCTGTCATGAAAACTGCTAACTTCCTTCCATATTTCAAAAGTGTGTTGACTTTCCAGAATGAAACTTTCACTCTGCAGCGGAGTGTGCGCTGATATGAAACTTCCTGGCAGATTAAAATTGCGTGCCGGAACCGGGACTCGAACCTGGGACCTTTGGTACTTTGTTTTGGTATACAAGAAATACGAACTTAGCAAGTCAATTTACTCATCATAGAGAGCTAACTTTTGCGTTAATCTTTATCTATATAAAAACAAAAGTACTCTTTCACTCACTGACTAAACAGGAAATCTCGAAAACTACGTTACCTAAGGAGCTGGCAGGAATGTAGTTTATAGGTAGAAAACGTCAGCTAAGGAAGGATTTTGCGATAGGTCCGATAGTTTAGGAGATAAAACGTAATAAACAATGAAAACGTTCCAATTTTGCGGCACGTGATAGTGTGACTTCATCAGTCCACTATTTAACAAGGAGAGCACTTAGCGACCTGCAGCAAACTTTAAACATAATTTCAAACCTTTAGGAAACTTTTTCTTACTAACAACCGCAGCAAAAAGATGAAAGGAAGAAAGTTTGTCGCTTACTACTTTTTCGGCGTTCATTCAGTAAAATAACGGCATTTGGCATGATGTTACAATTTATTAGTCGTACAGTATTAATTGTACTCGCGAGAAATACGGTAGACAGTGTACAGACATACTAGTTAACGTACGTTCGTAATTTTATCATAGTACGACACAAAGTTCATGAGATATGGTGTCATAAACAATTACGTTCAAAAGAAACCGTCTCACTACGCATGACGGTTTGACTTATTACATCTTTCCAACTAAGTCGATTAGCGACGTATTTTGCTGGCTGTACCTTCGAAATAATATCCTATTACGACATATAGTTCAGGTGCTTTGACGCCAAAGAGAATGAAATGAATGAAAACTTCCCTCTAATAATGATGCGGTTGTAATTTACTACGTCTGTACTACCAACTATATTTACAACGTATTTCGCAGGATGTTTCCTAACATTGCTCTCTACGAACCTGGTAAATAATGTTTTTGTAGGACACATAATTCAGGAGATATGAGTCATAAACTTGACATCCGTAAATAGGTACTGCATTACGATTACTCTGGTTAATAAAGAAAGTGACACTGTTCACAACTGTTTAGTATGTCAATGACTTTACTGTTAAAAATGTTAAAAATGAAGAGTGTTGGTTTTTAGTTTGTTTATAAATTCTGTTCAAAAATTAAAAATGTTTTTATTATGTTAATAAATTGATTGTTAAATAAAGGAATGGGCTGTATGTAATTTCGTCAAGCGAGCGAAGACGCAGGAAGCAGATAGTGTAAACAGAAGTGCCAACAACACAATTTTTATCTTTTATTTACTTAAGACGATCGGTATCAATACTCATTGCTTTTACCTTCTGGTCTCCTACAAATGGCTTTAAGTGCCCATTAATGTGCTTCACGCATAATTTGGAAGGTGTTTTGGTTGCTAGTGAGATATCTTGTGCAGGTTCCTAGTCAGATATAAAATCGATGGCGGGTCAAAATTAAAACAATATGATAGACATAAAAACAGAACTGCCATCGTACACATTTCTGGCTCAAAAAGTTGGATCTTGGCATTTCACTTGATATTAACGTAGAAAGTATTTGTGGACAGCGTTATCATCAGTGTAACGATGTGAACGGAAGGAATGTGCGTGAAATGAGTAAAATGTGTGCAGTGACCAGCGATGAGACACGAATAAATGATGTACCTTACTTTAGGAATCAACTAGTACGTTATGTAATTAAATGCTACATGTTTGATAGGTTTTAATTATTCTTTACCGTGGTATCAAGTTGTCATATCTCATAATGTTATGAAATTGTCTGTGTATAAATAAACATCAAGGTTCAATCCAAAACGTCATTTTCGTTCAAGAATGAATTACAGGTTTAGAAACGTTGCCTCAGTCCGACGGTTCCATTTAATTGATACGTACGTGAATAAATAGTAAAAAACAATTTTTAATTGTTTATCCTGTTGCACAGTATTAGATAGCATTAATGTCTTTACGTGATTCCAAAATTATTTTTCTGAGGAACTGTCAGTTATAACCATAGATATTTCAACTAATTCGTCGTTCCTAATTACGAATAACGTTAAACTCGTCGTGAGCCACTAGCTCTGAAACTGCAGCTCCACGTGATATCAGTGCTCGGTAATACAATTTACCAGGCACTGCAGCACTAGAAATGCACGCATGTTACCATGTGATAAATAACGCAACAAAATCTTGAGTAAGATGAGAGGAACCCCTGCCAATTGCTAATTGTAAAATAAACTGCAGTCGAACGCAGCGGAGCCTAACAACACTTACTCACATTTTGTTCAATTATAAGTAATTATAATTAAGGAACGTAAAATAAATAATGTTCATTAACTAATTATGTAATCAGCGTACATTGCATTGACGGCTAGAATGGTCACTCTGGTGTTATATATAATTTATAAAGGACATATAATTTACTCATAATTTTCTGTAGTTCGTATCAGAAAGAGCAGAATATTGCTAATAAGTATATCACTGAAGTGATAATCACAAAACGTTAATTCGTTAAGCGAAATATGGAGTGGTGTTGTCACTGGAAGTCAGTTACCGCAAATCACCGGATGAAGAACTTTTCCCATAATTTTGCACTGTACATTTTTTTCTGAAATATGGAACAAAATATAGTTGCTCTTTCTAATATTGAAGTATATTAATAAACCGGCTTTTAGACGTTATAACTGTGAAACAAGGAATATTTTTGTGACATGAAAAATGCAAACCTTATACATTCAATATTTATTGAATGAAATTCGGAACAGAATTCTGAAGAAATACACTAGTGATTATTTGGCCTAAAAAATCAAATCGGCGTGAGTTTCTAATTTTACAAACAATCTAAATTTACAATACTTTTCCCAACAAAAACATACATTGTAGCACTACACTTCAAAAAAAACAAAATAAATAAATAAATAAATAAATAATAAAAAAAATAAAAAAAAATAAAAAAAACCTGCTGGTGTCAGTAAATATACTACCAGTTTACGGCATCTAAATATGCCACTAGGTGACCATTGCCGTATTTGTGCTAAACAAAATGTTTGGCTCGATACGAGAGCTGGCACTCCACAGCTTTGTACACATAGTCAGTTTTCACGATTACCTCTCAATGTTACGGTTAAGAGCTCTGTATTATCAGGTCTTGCACCCAGTGAGCGAAAGTTACTCCACAATAATGTAATAGTCTGCTATTTCCTGTTGCGTTATAGCTTTATACGTAGTAAATCGCATTCTAATGGCTACTTGCTCACTGCACTGTTCACATTGCGACTTCTCAGACCGAGTTTTAAAGACTGTTCAACAACGACGGGATAGTATTCGCGTCTTTGTTACTCACTAAATTCGCTATGTATACGTAGACTATTATGGCGTTGCTCGCTCGATTTTTGTCTTGAATTTGTGTTCTTTAAAAGATGCTGCCAGACGGGCTGAATATCACTATTGGCCTCTGACAGCGAGGCTGAGTTTGGTTTCACAGATAATATTCCACTGAAGTGAGAATGCAACCTATATTAATTTTTTTAATGATGGTGGGGTCTGGGGGGGGTGGTTGAGAGCAACACTATGACGAAAATCTAACTATTATTTTCTTTTCTATCCTTTACAATTAATTTAAGCAATGAAATTAAATGAAGGCAAATTTCGCATAGTATTCTGGATATTTTAAACTCTATTTCGTAATGAAAGTAAACTGTTTTCACTAAAGTCCAAAAAATATTAATTTAGGTAAAACAATTTTTCATATTTTTCAACTGTCATGGATGAGAAAAATAACCACGGTAACTAATGAAATTGTAAGGACAGAAATAGTTGCATTTCATTGCTTCGTTTCTCAACGGTCATTTTCCACGTAATGGCGACTGACAATGGTGTTTGTCCTGATTATCTAGTATTACTAAAAATGTATATAATTAACATGCTGAGAAAATAATTGAAAAATCAACTTTAATTATAAGGTTTGCACTTTTCTTTTCTTAATTTATTTCTTCTCAATACATCACACTTACCGTGCGAGTCAGCGCAGTGGTAACGCACTGGACTCGCACTCGGGAGAACGGTGGTTCAAATCTCCGGCCATCCAGATTTAGGTTTTCCGTGATTTCCCTAAATCACTTCAGGCAAATGCCGCGATGGTTCCCTTGTAAAGGCACAGCCGATTTCCTCCCCATCCTTACCCAAAAATCAGAGCGTAAGCGCCGTCTATAATGACCATTCTGACTACGGGACGTTAAACCCTAAGCTTCCTTCCTTCACTACATCATACAAAACTGAAGCGTAGATCTTCAAATCAACCGACTTAGAACAGGACGAGATAATAACAGACAACTGTTATCGTCGCCGTTTGTTCTCCTTCCTGATCCGGGAAAGATGATGTAGGCAATGGGCATAGATAAGAAAAGAGAAAGATAGCGGAAACTTGAAATTTCCCGGTATCCGTGACCTATCAATTGTTATCTTTGCTGCGGCAGAATAGACGTGTGCACTAAGGCGCCCAGCTGCGGTGCACGCGGCCGTTCGCCCTCGGCGGTTCGAGTCCTCACACGGGTGTGGGTGTTTGTGCTGTAGTTAGCATAAGTTACTTTAAATTAGTGTAGGTAGTTTATAAGCTTAGGTACTAAAGAACAACGTTTTTATATTGGTTTGATTTTGTTGTCATGAATTATTTTAATTGGGTGTTTGAATATATTTGATTTTATGAATCTTCAGTTTTATAGTTAATTATTTTTCTTTGTCTCTTTTGGGTTCTTCTTTGGCAGAAACTAACCAGACTCCATTTGATTTACTGACATTTGGACATTTTGTTATTCTAGGCTTAATATTTCACTAAGCATATGTGTGTATAAGAAACATTTTCAAAATGCATGTACGTACATACGTCTGGGAGTCGTCATAAAATAGATACATATGTGATAATGGACATATTAGAAACGCGCCATACATATATAAAAGTAAAAAAAATTATAAATAAAAAAGTTTCCTAGCCAGCCAATTACTGAGAATTGTATCATTACCTGACTTTTCAGTATGTAGGCGATTGAAAATTATGTCATTCAACAAATCCCAACTCAGATAAATCGATCTGAAGACGATGCCATAGTGCATTGAATCCCGCTGTCAAAAAAAATAAAGGCCTTTTCTTTAAAAAAAAGTGATGTTTACTATATTCCGTTATGTGAGTTATTGATAGAATGGGTAAGGTGGATATGGGCGGTGAGGGGTTGGAGAGCAGATGGAGGAAATTGTCGTAGAAGGAAAGGGAAAGCCGACGAGGAGAGGAAATTGTAGAGAGATGGACGACGCCAGGTTGTCAGTTAGTGTGTAATAAATTTGGTTTGCTAGACGCTGGTTTGACAGTAGGAACATTCATTCTGTGTGCAACGCATTTCTCCTGAGAGTGCCTTCACAATAGTGCCGTAGAGAGAGATGAAGCTGCTGCCAAGTTCATCCATCGCCAGAGACGGCAGTGGCTTCGTGTGAAGGCCCGTGGGGTGGCTTCCTTTTATTTCCCCTGTCCCTCCCTTCTTTTTCCGGCGCTAATGCAGCCCGCTTTCCGCATTAGCACCACGCTGCGCTGCGCTGCGCGGCCCGCCCTGTGTGTGGGCGGCGGTTACCCCGCGGCTGTCGGCCGCCAATTGCCGGCCTGATTGGGCCTTGTGAGGGCGATAAGTGCCGCCCCCGCGATTGCTCTGCCGAATTAAACTCGCCCCTCCCACCACCCCCAACCACCCACCAACGCGCGGCTCTGATTTCGTTCCATCGCCACGGCGCGGCGCGGCGCGTCGCTTTCCGCATGCCGGCATACACGTCCATCGCCGTGTTCCACCGACCACCTGCCGGCGTTCACCGCGGCGCCCGTGCCGAAAAATCTGTCGCATCCGGTATGTCAAACAAAGATGAGCCTGAACACTTCTGCCAATTCACGGTTTAATGTAATCACAAGCGATATCGTAGTAGTAAATACATGGGTTTTCAAAAATTCTGAGTCGAAACGGGATGTTATACGACGATCCTTTGCTGATAAAGCTCTGTAGTTGCTGTGGGTGCGTTCCGCCATCTACTGGTTCAACGGTTGAACTACGATTATTAGCAAGCACATTATACGCGCGCCGAAAGCGGCGGTACTTGTGCGTTGTGTGTGTGTGTGTGTGTGTGTGTGCGCGCGTGCGCGATTGCGTGTGTTGTCTATTCCTGACGGCTTCTGTTATCAAAAATTATTTAATTTGATGAGTATGACTATCTTTCCCACGCGCCTTTTTGTGCGTCTGCGCTACTATTTTCAGCTTTGAGTCAATCTACATTTTATGTCCAGTGTCTGAGCGCACTGAGCGATTACAAACTTTCCTGTCTGGTATTATACTCCTTGGATAATGAAACGGCACAAGCATCGTACTAAACCGGACGAATAAAATAATAAAAACACATTTATGTACGGTAAAGCTCGTCAGAGTTCATAGCTATTTCTAGGGTCTTTATTGCCTCACCACCACGGTCCACAGTACGAAATTGAAAGCTACTTCGATGCATAAACGCCTTTGCTCTGCGGTGAATAGTTATGGCTGCAATCTAAAACGAAAGGACACACGTCCATTTCTATATATGGATTGAGTGTTGCTGAGGCCGTGGGTAGACCTGATTTCAGTTTTGCGGATTTTGAGCATTTTCACAGTAATTAAATTTTTATAAATACAATAATGAAACGAAATAAGTATATCTCTGCCTGCGGACTTTTTTTTGTACCTGATGTTTATGAAAAGAATATTTTATATTGCTTGCTCCTTTTTTTATGAAATGGCATCGAACAAAGTGCCATTAAGCGTCTTTATTCTGGTGTACATAGAGGACAAGTGTTCTGATCATCCACACGACCCCCTTTGTCATGAATATGTACGTTGGCAATCGTTTATTTCTAAGATGCATTAACAAAGGCTGCTTTTCAGAATAGGCCACATTCATCCTCAAGAAATTAAGAAAATTCTTGGGGGATTTTAAGACCTTACATCCTTCATTAGCTGTAAATATTATCCCCTACCTTCTTTCCTCCTTTCTAGCGTCCAACCCAGCAACGTCTAGTTACTCGCCTTCGTCGTCCCTCGATCTGAAGCAATCTGAAGATTCACTGTCACTACCAGGACAACAGCTCCAAAAACCGAATGAGTCCAGTGTTCAAATGTTTGTTAAGCTTATGGGACTTAACTACGGGGTCATCAGTCCCTAAACTTACAAACTGCGTATGAACTACCTTATACTAAAGACGGCACAAATATCCATGCCCGAGGGGGGATTCGAACCCCCGACCATAGTGGCCGTGCAGACCGTGACTGAGGCGCCTCAGTCTCCTCGGCCACCGCGGCCGGCCCGAATCAGTCCTCTATGTGCAAAATGCTGCACAAACGTAAATTTCGTTATACATGTATTTGTGCAACCAAGTGACATAGCACAAAAGCAGTTATTACGTCTGTATGTCAGAGCATTAATAGCAGAATTCCGTAATAGCAGCAGAAGAGAATGAAAATTTTTAACCGAATGACCAAAACAACTCCTGTATAACAGGAAACTTGAACGAAGGACGTGCCAAGAACCGTCTTTTTGGAATCAAGTGCGCATGCGTGCATTTGAGCCAGGGATCTCAGGCGTGCTACGCGTAAGAGATCGAGGTGGAACAGTGTGTTGATCGAGGTATTCACGCTTGGCGTGTTGCTCAATAAGTGTATGCCTTGGGTGCAACGTGTAATGGCGCTTACGCAGGAATGTCACGTAGCAGCATCAAGATATCGTGAGGCTACTAGATTGGCAATTTAAACATCATTATATCATTACATCTGTACACGAACACGAAAATTGAAGTAAATATTTTTATATTACTTATAGAAGCAATGAAATTCATATAAATATGATTTGCTAGAGATGTACACAAAACAAAAATCACGTATGGCAGAAGCCTTTAAGAATTGTAAAAGGAAGTAAGGGAGAACAGGTCCGTGCCGTTCAGCGGGGTAATGCCTGCATCGCTGTTTCTAGTTTCCTCGAGGGGGTAAGGAGCGGTGCACAGTTTAGTGGAAGGAATACGATTGGGGGAGGGACAGGGGGTTTGTGGTGCTTTTACAGTCGCTTTCGGCAACTGCTTTCATTTCAGAGAGATGAAACTAAAGAAGAATAATTGAATTGGCCGGCCGCGGTGGCCGAGGGGACTGAGGCGCTTCAGTCATGGTCTTCACGCCCACTACTGTCGGGGGTTCGAATCCCTCCTCGGGCATGGATATTTGTGCCGTCCTTAGTTGTATCTAGTTCATAAGTAGTTAGTAAGTTTAGGGACTGATGACCCCATAGTTACGTCCCATAAGCTCTGCAAATATTTGAACATTTGATTTGAATAATTGAATTAGAATTTCTATCCAATGACAATCGTGTTCCGATTCAGCTGCGTAAAGGACCCAAGACACATACTACTGCCAATATTGTGATATTGTGGACACAGATGGACAGCACAGCGATACTTCAGATATTTTGCCTCCTGACGGTTTAGCACTACACCCCGGGACTGAGTTCCAAAATAGAATCCACATGTGTCGTTGGACAGTCTCCAACATGGTAAGGTCCTCCCTTGTCCAATAACGTAGGCTTGCCGTTCCTTAACCTGCCATCCAAGATAAGTCATAATGTGAGTATTGTCTCAGATGTTTCTAAATTCATACTGATCTTCAATGAGGTCTTTTCAAAATTCAAAATGTTCAAATGTTTGTTTAGCTTATGGGACTTAACTACGGGGTCATCAGTCTCTAAACTTACAAACTACTTATGAACTACTTACAAACTAGGACGGCACAAATATCCATGCCCGAGGGGGGATTCGAACCGCCGACCGTAGTGGCAGTGCTGACCGTGACTGGTGCGCCTCAGTCACCTCGGCCACCGCGGCCGGCTGAGGTATTTTCCAAGCAGGTGCGAGGCGCGTCCAGAAAGTAAGATCCGTTTGGTAATAAAATGAAATTGTACACAGATACAGAAGAAATTTTTATTGCACATAATTCCACAACATTTAAACTACTTTTCCACATAACTGCCGAAATTTTGCAGGCATTTGTCTCATCGTGGCAACAGGTTTTGTATACCTTCTTCATAGAAATCTGCCTCCTGTGTCTTCAACCGGTTGGAAACAGTTTCTTTCAGCTCGTCGTCCACAGCGAGAGCCCTAATTGTAAACCTATGGTTTTCCTGGATCTTGTCATCAATCGCATGATTCAATTCTTCTGTAATAATTGTGACTGGTAGTGGATTTTATTTCCACAACCTAAAGCGTACGTAACTGACAGCTATCCCAAATGGCGCACGTTCTTCTCCTTGCTACACATCGTCTACAGCGCTTGTGCGGAACTGCAGTCGCAGCGCTGCAGCGGAGATAAATTGAAATGGAAATTACATTCTGGACGCGCCTCGTATTTTGCAACCATCACTTTTTGAACTGATTGTAGTGCAGTTTTCACACTTGTCTGCACTTGGGTTCAAAACATCAGTATTGACATTCATGATGATCGGTCAGTGTGCTAATACACAGTCCAGCTTCGATCATCAGCCAACTAGGACCAGTGCTACCAGCGCCGTGTCAACACAATTAGGTTAATTGGGTGCACGTAAACTGGGCATGGCTGCCCCCGCCTGCTGAGGTAATGGCCGGCCGCCCCGTCAGAGCACCGGCTATTTCCTGGCTTGGGACGCGCTGGCCGCAGCAGTCTTGGCCTCCTCCGCCTCCGCCTCGGCTAATAGCCCATTTAACCGCCGCGCCGCGCCGGCTCGCTGGTAATGCCGCTGTTGTAGTCAACAACGCGGCGCGCCGGATAATCTCCAGCCACCAGGACGCACAATAGCCTCCGTGATTGTCGGCCCCGCTCTGATGCCGTAATCAAGCAACTTATTCGCTCCTAGTCGCGTCCGCCTACCTAGTTCTTCTGACGCTGCCTGATTGGGGGAAAGTATGAGTCTAGATACGAAAACAAACTGCCGACATTAGCTGCCACGGGTATAGAGTTACTTCAATGCGGAAAGTTGGAAATCTGTACCGGACCGCAATTCTCGTGCTTACTAGCCAGTTGCGCTAACCACTACGCCATCCAAACACATTGATCATCATCATGGACGTACTATGCTGTTCCTTACTCGTGGAATTTCGCCCATCCCGTATGAATTACAGCGCGTTGACGCACTTGAAGGGAACACTAGCGGCCGGCCGCGGTGACCGAGAGGACTAAGGCGCTCCAGTCACGGTCTGCACGGCCACTACGGTGGGGGGGGGGGGGGTTCGAATCCCCCCTCGGGCATGGATATTTGTACCGTCCTAGTTCGTAAGTAGATCATAAGTAGTTTGTAAGTTTACGGACTGATGACCCCATAGTTAAGTCCCATAGACTATACAAACATTTGAACATTTTGAACACTAGCGCCGCGGTGGAGTAGCCGAGCGGTCTAAAGCGTCTCGCTGCGGAGCGTGCGGTTGCTTGCCGTGGAGGTTCGAGTCCTCCCTGGGGCATGGGTGCGTGTGTTTGTCCTTAGGTTAGTCTACCTAGGTTTAAATAGTTTGTAACTTACGGACTGATGACCACGCAGTTTGGTCTCATAGATTTACAAACATTTGAACATTTGCAACACTAGCCGTCTTCACCTTGATTCTGTAAAAGTCCGAGAAAAAAAAAAAAAAAAAAAAAAAAAAAAAAAAAAAAAAAAAAACGAGAGAGATTTGTACACTGAAAAGACTTTGAAATTTTCATATTCACAGATATATGACATCAACTGCGAATGGGTAAACCTGAAAATAATATGCACCCAGCAGGAATACCCGCTTTCTAGTCAGTTGCGCTGACCACTACACCACTGGGACACAGTGATGCGGCGTTCTGCCGTCGGTAGTTCGAATCCCCCTTCGGGCATGGATAGCAAATTTAACCGCCGGCTCGATGCTAATGCCGCTGTTGTAGTTAACAATGCGCACGCGCAGGATAATCTCCAGCCACCAGCACGCACAATAGCCTCCGTGATTGTCGGCCCCTCTGATGCCGTAATCAAGCAACTTATTCGCTCCTAGCCGCGTCCGCCCACCTAGTTCTTCTGGCGCTGCCTGATTGGGGTAAAGTATGAGTCTAGGTACGAAAACAAAATGCCGACATTAGCTGCCTGGAGCATTGAGTTACTTCAATGCGGAAAGTTGGAAATCGGTACCGGACCGGGATTCTCGTGCTTACTAGCCAGTTGCGCTAACCACTACGCCAGAGGTGGGCACAAATCGGCTCAATGAGCAGCGCTCCGCCTCAGGCCGGAAAAGAGCAGCGTCTGCGCTCGGCCGGTAGTTATCCTAGTTGCCGCTAGAGGTCTGCATGCTTGCTGGCGCACCTGACAAACGTTCGATACGGCGACTTATACTACGCCGCGACAAACTTGCGAAAGAACGTGATAACTGTGGACACAGTTCGTCTGCTAAGACTTCCAAACTCTGCTTCACAAATTCACCGTCACAAAATGGTCGGGAAGTACGTGCTATCAGCAAAGCTATTCTGTAACTAGCACGAACAGCTGTATCGGAGGATGAGGCATCACATTTCTGTTTAAGAAGTAAACAGTCATTTCAAAGGAAAATTGGTTTTATTAAACAAAACACTGTGATTAACCTATCTTGTAAGTAGGTACGCATTATAACACATACCTCTACTTTACTTCCTACCTCATGTAGGTTATTAAGAAGATTAAGTCGCATTTCACCTTCTACACATCCATACTGGTTGAAGTGATGTGTTCTATAGTGGCGTTCTAAATTGTACTTCTTTATGCCTAGTATTTTACCACATACCAAACATTTCGCTCCTCCTTCGCTTTGAGTGAACAAGTAATCACACTCACAACTAGAGTTGAACTGGAAAATAGAACGCCGCTTTACCGCACAGATTTGACTAGCATTTTCAACTCCACAGTGTACTGTACCATAACATAATATCATATATCATAACGAAAACCCTGAAGTACAAAATTCGAACTAACAAATGGCACTGCTAGCGGTGTCTTCTGATACAAAACAAAAAATCGCTCTTATCTTTATAAGATATGTGCCGGCTCGACTGCATGCGCTGGACGTTTTAGAGAAGAGTTTCCAGTATCATGTTTATAAGTTACTTAGTTATAAACATAATAGCATTTTTCAGGAGATACCCCTAGCAGTGGAATCTGTTCATTCGAGTTGCATACTAAAGAGTTTGCACTATTATCTTTATAAGTTATCTTATAATGCACTCAGCCAGTTGCATTTCTGCGACTACGTTAGCGGGTTGGCTGCGCATAACGCCATCTAGTCTTTTCAGCAGGAACTACGTGGCGGACGCCAGCTGCTCGCGGCTCTGCCCCCACTCAGGCAGGCGGCTCCGAGAGCGCGGCTCGCTCATTGCCCACCTCTGCACTATGCCATCAAAACACATTGACCATCATCAGTGACGGACTGTGCTGTTCCTTACTCTTGCCATTTCGCCGATCCCATATCAATTACGGTGTGATGTCGCACTTGAAGGGAGCACTACCCGTCTTCACCTTGATTCTGTACAAGTCCGAAAAAAAGAGAGATATTTGTACACTGAAAAGACCGTCAATTTTCATATTCACAGAATATCAATGCGAATGGACAAAGCTGAAAATAATGTGCACCCAACTGGGAGACCCGCTTTCTAGGAAGTTGTGCTGACCACTACACCACTGGAGACACAGTGATCACTGCACATGCAAGGACTACCTAAGCACGCCTCCTGTCAGACACAAGTTCCCAGCTTCACGCTGCCCACAGTACTCAAACTGGTAGTCATAAAACTTACTCCCGTAAGAGTAAGGGCCACAAAGTTGCTCACCCCTTCCCACTAACGAAAGGATCATTGTCCGTCACCGGCATATTATACAGGGTGTCTCACCTACGAGGCGTCAGGCGTATTTTCTTTGGTGTTTGAGCATATATCTGATATCTCGGCCAAATAAATTCTGATCATGATGCCATTCCTGCGACGCCCAGTTTAGATGTAAGGCATCGGTTTGTTTCCCATCACGAACAAATTTATTTATTTACTTATTTTATTTTATTATTTCTTTTTAGCTCAGTCGATAGAGCAGTCTCCATTTTAGTGTGATATTCGGTTTATCGAAATGTATTAACAGAGATAGTAAAACACGTCAGTTAACCAGTACTCCGGAAGCGGCTGTGAAGTGCTTCCATAAAGCAGTAGCAGGCGCTGCGCGTCAAGGCGGCACACGTGTGATGGAGCACGTCGGCCGAGGACGAAGTGGCGAGCACATGTGTACCGATACGTCGGTGTCAGTCGTGGGTATCAAATGCGTTCGACATCGGCTGAGAGCAATGCTAGTAGCCACAGCAGTAATGCAGCACAATACAGTACCATTTTCAAGACGATTTCACGAAACGGTCACGAGTTTCAGCTTCTGCATACCTAACACCATAATATCTAGCGAATTTTACGAAGGTCTGAGATGAATAAAACACAGACCAAAGCAGACAAATTTGTTTTAATTTAGCTTAGTTACTGCACCTATTAGTGACAGGACTATACTGTACATTTACGAAGCAATTCCTAAGCAACTGAAAAGTTAAGTACTAACTTAGTCACTATCAAAGCAAAGCAGTGCACATCCAAACCGCCTCCTTGGAGATGTCATTAAACATAAAATTTCGCTTTAAAATATTTTGGTTCCTAACGGGAAGCAAACCGACGCTTTACATCTACACCGGGCGACGCAGGAATGGCATGAGGAGCAGAATTTGTTTGGCCTGAGTCCAGCTACACATTGCAAAAACGAAATTGCAAATATCTGCTCAAACACCAGAGAAAATGCGGACGACTCTTAGTTAAGACATCCTGTATAGGCTGTTTCAAAGAAAAAACTTTTCATCCTACAGTGGGGAGGGATGGGCAACTTTGTGGCTCTTACTATTACAGGAATTAGTTTCATAACTACGAGTTTGAGTACTGTGGGCAGGGTGAATCTAGGAACTATATCTGACGGGAGGTGTGCTTAGGTAGTACTTTCAGGTTCGGAGATCACTGTGACCTCAGTGGTGTAGTGGCCAGCGCAACTTCCTAGAAAGTAGGAGACCCGGATTAAAGTCCCGGCTGGGTACAGATTTTCAGCTTTACCCATTCGCAGTTGTCATATATTCTGTGAATATGAAAGAATAAGTGCAGGATCAGAAGTGACGTTTGTTCTTTGAAACAGACGCCACATGTATATATTTGTCAGTTTTGGTGCCATCAAAGCAGATGTCAGATTCACAGGAATGGCAATGCGGTCTGAGTTTCTATGTCAGACTTTGCGTGGTCCCTTGTATCAGTACTTCGAGTCCTCTATCTGGCATGAGTCTGTATGATGTCCTTTAAATTAGTTAGTTTAAGTAGTTTTTAAGTTTGCTCACTTGTAAGTAGTCAAGAAATATAGTCTTCATTACTTGCCATTTTTGTAATCTACATACTTTGCAGAGTAATTTTGATACCCCCACACAAGATAATTGTGATGGTAATTACAGACAGTGGTTACTGCATTGTGTTAAATATGCTGCACGTATTAAGACTCTGCCACTAGACAGACATAGCGTGGCATGGAAGCCGTGTTTTGAGAAAGGGACTGTTTCCTGCCTCATGGGAAAGGCCCTAGACCCAAGTAGCAGGCGGTCCCAACTGAGAGCTTTTATCAAGCAATACAATGTTACGCTAGTCCGTCCTCTTAGCATTTCTTATGTTTTAAGTGTGAACCTGGACCTGCTAATCATTCTGTCTGCAAGAATCAGCCATGTGCCCAACACCAGATGGTTATTTAACATTTTTAATATGCACCCTAAGGATGGGCTGGAACTGATGTAGCAGGTCTACCAAAATGTTGGTATGTTACTTCTTATTGGCTGACAAGAGCAGGTGTGTCTCAGCCGCAAGTTTATAAAAATATCAAAAGATGTATACAGCGGCCTTCCTTCTTGACTTCTTGGCAAAGACTCTCTTCCTCTTTGCCTCTTGGACAACAGGATGACGCTGTCTGATGTCGAAGTGTGATCCACAGACAGTGAGCTTCTGTGAGAATTATTAGTGGCTAAGTGTGGCCTTGGCTGCAGGAATAAACAGCAGTGTTAAGTGTTCAGTCATCAGTTGTGTGCTTCACATATAACAAGGCACTTTCACAGAACAATCAGTTGACATTTTTGCCCATTCACAATAGTTAGTTAGGCCGGCCGTGGTGGCCGAGGTGACTGAGGCGCTCCAGTCACGGTCAGCACGGCCACTACGGTCGGGGGTTCGAATCCCCCCTCGGGCATGGATATTTGTGCCGTCCTAGTTCGTAAGTAGTTTGTAAGTTTAGGGACTAATGACCCCGTAGTTAAGTCCCATAAGCTTAACAAACATTTGAACATTTTTTTTGAATAGTTAGTTAATGTCTGCAGACGATGGCGAGGTGGCACAATGGTGGCTGGTTTACTGAATTAGTGTTTTACTTTTGATTACGGAAGTTATTGAGTCTTGACCTCATCAAGATTTTCATTGATTTACCTTCTTATTTCACATCACTACATCTACCTCACAACTTCTGTTAAGTCGCATTCCTTGGTGAGTGCATCACTATGTATTTCTTACGATCATATATTTACAACACCTACTATGATTATTGTTCGTGAATGTTAGTTTCATCACTTGTTACAAACGACTGCGGTTCGCCTGCTGCCACTGAGCATTCTTTGTTGCTATTGCTGCTTAGTTGTTTACGCATTCACGCTGGTAAGGTCCCAGCTCACTTTGTGATGGGTGTCAGTTGTGGATACTGCAGCAACGTATTGAAGTATCTGTTGGCTGCCTCATGCTGCAGGGCCTGTGAGGCAACAATGTTGTGATAGCATTGTATGTATGCCACCAGTGGTAGTGGCAGTGGAAGAGACGCCAGTTTGCAAGTCTGCTCATCCCGCAGAAAGTTTCCACTGGGGAGAGGCGTGGTCGTGAAAACCGATATTAGCGATTGGACGACACTGTAAAACCAAGCCACTGATCACAGAGCCAAAGAGATGCAAAATTCGAGGAGAAGTGTAGCTGGCGGAGAAATAGGACTTAGTGAGAAACGCCGATAGAGACAGAATCCGACTCCGGAGAAGCAGGCAGCTCCCGCCTTGGCAGACGCAGCACTTTGACTGACGCTTTCACTCGGGGGATCGCGCCGCGCCACACAAGTGCAGAGCCGGGAAGCCATGTTGCCATGACCGCCACCACTGCCAGCGCCCACGCACACCGCACCGCGCTGGTCCAATGTTTGACGCCATAGAGTAATATATACAGAGGAGAACCCCACTCCTAAACCACTGTCCTACGCTCCCCTCGTAGTTTCGTAACATGCCACAGATGTCAGGCTGTTCCGCGGCTTAGTACTGCTAGACCACACTATAGGCGCTTTTGAGAGTGCCTCTCCTACATGAGAGGGTAGCGTGGAGGGGAGGCTGAGGTGAGAGCTCGCACCACCTTCCACGTGGCCACAGCTGTGTCCGGCGTGCCGGCGTTTGAGGGGAAGTGGTGGTGGGGATAGCCGCTACCTGCCGCCTGGTCTGACCAGTTTTAAAGGGCTGCTTCTGACTGTAGCGCCATCATGCCACATCCTCCGGAACTGCTAGGAACCCTCCCTCCCCACAACCTTGTGCATGTGACCGGGCCCTTAAGGCTAGTTTACACGACGACACTACGTTTCATGTAACTGTGCTACTGGCCAATGCGCATGCGCAGCAGGCCTTTGTGTAACTCGTCGACGAAACTAAATAATTTCGGCACGTTCCAACTTTGCCGAAACTGATTGCGCGTGTTTTTAGGTTAGGTTATGACCAATACAGAACAAAATACAACATAAAGAGGGGAACGCGAGAAATAATTCGGTTTTTGAACATACATGCGTTGAGTAGGTGTTTGTGCGATTTTAACGGCGTGTTAGTGCTCTTCTGGCAATTATTTGTGAAATTAAATATTGATGGGTTGACGATTAATGAATTGCAGACTGAAATACTCCAATTTGAAATACCTATACAAACGAAGTACGGCAATTGTGGATTTCGGAACATGGTACAAGTACTCAGAGACGAATATCTACTTGACAAGAAACGTAATGCAATATGTAATTTCAGTTCTGGTAACTATGCTACACACATAACGGTAACTTGTTTCGTTATTGCATTACTAACTCTGTTTAAAAGGAACGTTAACTGCTCTGGTGACATTCTAAGTTGATTAAAATCACTTCTAGGGCCACAATTTCTTTCAGCAAGGTCGCTGAGCAACACAGCTGACGTCTTTATTTTTAATCCAGTCACGAACCCAAACACGTTTCTTAATCTTTTTATGTTTAGTCTTATGCAGCGACTTCACACAGACAAGCAATAGATTCGCCACAACTCGTATAGGTACCAAAACTTTCATTTTACGGCGACTACGGCACTCAGAAAACAACGAAACTGAAGTGTATGGTATTGGCACGTTGTCTACAGACACACACAAAACAAGTTGCGTGCAATTCATTTCATGAAACGAGTGTCACAACCTAGTGTTGTCGTGTAGACTAGCGTTAACATATACAGAGAAGAAGCCTCCAACACCCCCTCCCCCCTAATCCACTGTCCAACGATCCCCTTAAGCTGCCAGCAGATGTCAGGCTGTTCCCCGGCTTAGTACTGCTAGATCACATTAGAGGCGCTTCTGAGGGTGCCTCTCATACATCAGAGGGTAGCGTGGAGGGGAGGCTGAGGGGAGAGCTCGTGCCGTCTTCCACGTGGCCACAGCTGTATCTGGTGTGCCGGCGTTTGAGGGGAAGTGGTGGTGGGGACAGCCGCTACCTGCCACCTGGTCTTGCCAGTTTTAAAGGGCTGCTTCTGACCGTAGCGCCTTCATGCGACATCTTCCAGAACTGCTAGGACCCGCACACCCCCGAGCATATGACCGGGCCCTTTCGGAGGTTTCCCGTTTGTATATATTTGTGTGTGCTGATGCTCACATCGAATTTATGTTGGTGAGGTAATAAATTACCTCTCTCTTCCCCATTCTTATCAGAGTTGTGTCCATGTCCTGTCAAATTGGCCCCGAGAGATTGTTTTTCAAATACTTTAATGCATACAACTAAATTACATCATATGGTAATCCTCTGTGTAAACTGTTGTCAAATCAATCCCTTGAATCCAGTTTACATAACAGGCAATCTCCGTAGTTTCTAATTATATTTTAACTATATTACTGCAAAGTGAGGGTTATTCAGGGAGAGGTTTAATGTACCATAATATAATGTGTGAGCGTGTGCGTGGGTGGTGCGGAGGAGGGTGAGTTCAGTCTTTATTTGTCTGCTTAGCGTGCACACGTTCTAGTACTGCTAGACCACACTAGAGGCGCTTCTGAGGGTGCCTCTCTTACATCAGAGGGTAGCATGGAGGGGACGCTGAGGGGGGAGCTCACGCCACATTCCACGTGGCCACAGCTGTGTCCGGTGTCACAGAGTAACATATACAGAGAAGCAGCCCACCCTAAACCACTATCCTACGCTCCCCTCATAGTTCCGTAAGATGCTAGCAGGTGTCAGGCGGTTCGCTGGCTTAGGGTGCCTCTCACACGTCAGAGGGTAGCGTGGAGGGGAAGGCTGAGGGGAGAGCTCGTGCCATCTGCAATGACGCCACGGCTGTGTCCGGCGTGCCGGCATTTGAGGGGAGTTGGTGGTGGGGACAACTGCTACCTGCCGCCTGCTCTGGCCAGTTTAAGGAGCTTCTTCTGACTGCAGTGCCATCATGGGACATCTTACGGAACTGCTGGAAACCCTCCCTCCCCGCACCTCGGAGGGTAGGACCGGGCCCTTACGGAGGTTTCCCGCCTGTATATATTTGTCTGTGCTGGTGTTCCGGCGTTTGAGGGGAAGTGGTGGTGGGGACAGCCGCTACCTGCCGCCTGGTCTGGCTAGTTTTAAAGGGCTGCTTCTGATCGTAGCGCCTTCATGCGACATCTTCCGGAACTGCTAGGAACCCTCTCTCCCCACACCCCTGTGCATGTGACCGGGCCCTTACGGAGGTTTCCCTTCTGTATATATTTGTGTGTGCTGACGCCCACGTCGAATTTATGTTGGTGACGTAGGAAATTACCTCCCTCTTCCCCATTCTTATCTGAGTTGTGTCTATGTCCAGTCGAATTGGCCCTAAGAGATTGTTTTTCATATACTTTAATACATAAAACTAAATTACATCATGTGGTAATCCTCTGTGTAAACTGTTGTCAAATCAAACCCTTGAATCCAATTTAAATAGCAGGCAATGTCCTTAGTTTCTAATTATATTTTTAATTATATTACTGCAGAGTGAGGGTTATTCAGGGAGAGGTTTAATGTACCACAATATAATGCGTGGGTGGTTGGGGGGGGGGGGTGAGTGTCAGTCTTTAGTTGTCTGCTTAGCGCGCACACGTTCACGTCAGCATGACGTCAGTGCCGCCCTCGGGAGCGGTTGTCGGACACGCCACGCGACGGCCACGGCCGGGCCGCGGCGCTGGTGTCGCATGCCGCGCGTGCCCCAGCGCACAATGGCCGCCGCCGGAAGTCGCCGCCATTGTGGGCTGCAGGCTGCCGGACAATGCGCCCGCCAGGGAGCCCGGCGGACAAATACCTCACTTAGGCCGCCCACCCCCCATCCCGGCCACCCTGTTAACACGAGACGCCGGTTTGTCCTGCCGCGCCACAATTTAGGACCGCTTTCCTTTCTCTGTATGGCCCCACTAAGGTAAAAATCTGCCTCTTTGCTGAATATCGGATACGTAGGAGGGTTGAACGCCGCTCACATATATAATCCTTCCAATAACTTTTGTCATACAAGTGCAGAGTAAGAATAAACATCTTGCACGCTCATCCATGTGTAAGCTACGTCTTCATATATTTTTTATTTTCCTCTTCTCAGTTCAACAAATGAAAACAATGTCTTTTGTATTGTCTCAAAATTTGTTTAATACTCATAATGTAACATGTGGCAGGTTTTTATTTATTCTATACTCTCGTAGTTTTCATCTCCCCTCCTCTCTTCATCCATCTCTTCTGATTCCATTTTCTTGTTTATTCCCCCCTCCCTCTCTCGACCCTTTGTTTCCATTCCCCCGTTCGTCCTTCACGCCTCGTCGGATCCTGCCCCTCCCCCTCCCCAAATTTAGGGAACCTCATATGCCGGTATATATTTTCATTTTTATGGAATGTATGGCATTAACTGCGAATTGGTTATTTTGAAAATCTGTACCCAGCTGAGACTCGGATCCGGATCTCCTGCTTCCTAGACAGTTTCGCTGACCTCTAAATCATTGGCGACACCGTGATCACATGTAGCGAATTATTCAGGTACGTCTCCCATCAGAAACAAATTATCAACTGTAGCCCTGGCCACCAGAAGTCAAATTCATAGTTGTTGTTAACCAACTCTCGTAAGAGTAAGGGCCTAGGAGTGCTTCCCACTGAAATTATATGTGTTGATAATGGGCAATGATCCTTTCTTCAGCGTGGAGGCACTGCTAGGTCCCATAGTCTTACGGGCATTACTTTACAGCAACTACGAGTTTTAGTTCTTTTGAGCAAGGGTAGAGTTGAGAATTTGTATCTCACGGGAGCTGTACTTCAGGTGTGGTAATTGCTGTGTTCCCAGTGGGCAGGGGGGCAGAGTAAAGGTAAAAAGAAACACCACAGTGCTTTACTAGGCATGGTCCTGTTTGGAGGTGGTATGCCGTTGCCTTCCTCCGACCTTCTTACTGACTTACCCAGCCAGTTATAGGGGGGACCTACAGTTTAACGTGGATTCCGAACCAAGGTGTTACTCGGTGTTTTTAATATGAGCAATACTGCCAGAGGAGAAAGAAATGGAAAGTGACAGATAAAAATTCCAGGACCTGGTGGGGATCGAACCTGCGACCTTTGGATTTGTAGTCTGGCACTCTACCACTTTGCAACCGAGGCCCACGTATTTGCCTAGAAAGCAAGAGACTCGGGCTCAGGTCCCACCTGGGTACACATTTCCAACTTTACACATTCATAGTTAAAGTCATACATTCCGTGAATAAGAACGAATAATAACTGCTGGAGTGACGTCAGTTCTTTCAGACATGTCCGAAAGAGGGATCGTCATAACTCAGATATATCTGTCAACTTCCGTGGTGATCGAAGAAAGAGTCACAGTTTATTACAAGGTACCCTCTTGCCATGCACCATATGTGGCTTGCAGATTATGAAAACCTTCTCAAAACATTGGTGGTCACATGTATTCACACATCAGGAAATATCATACGTAGAAACATAAACAATCAATATTGTTTCTTTTGTGTCCCAGCCTCGTCGCCGCTTTTGTGTCTCGTTCCCGTCGTAGGTGTCGGTAGCCGAGTAGGAAGACCGACACAGGAATAAAGGAAGCACGCTTGTGCAGATACAGAGGTGAGTAGCCAGTGGGACAGCGGAAACTGGAAACACTAGAGTAAATTAGAACGAGATATATATTGCACAGAATTTATACAATACTTAACTTTTACATAGCTCAGTACTGCAGAATGCTGATACATAGTTGAGCTAAAGGCC
This sequence comes from Locusta migratoria, assembly GCA_026315105.1. Lineage (NCBI taxonomy): Eukaryota > Metazoa > Arthropoda > Insecta > Orthoptera > Acrididae > Locusta > Locusta migratoria. Next base: position 315,731,183 of record CM048744.1, on the reverse strand, counting down.
TGCCTAGTGCCTATCCGATAGCCAAGTCTTCACTGGAGCCTATCTGATTCCGAAGTGTTAACTGGTTCCTATCTCAGTCCCAAGTGAATGATGTCGTTCAGTGGTGGCCACGAGCGGAGTTGTAGCAGAGGGCGCTCGTGGCTGACGTCGTAAGAACGCCGCGCCGTGCGTGCATGGCGGCGCGCGGCAAAAATAGGTGGCGTGCACTTTAGACTTGTGCGACACCACAGTTTCAAAATAAATTAATAAAATATAAGAAAATAAAATTTTAACTCTACTGTGATAATGGGCGTTCGTAAGTATCCACACAGTCACTTACTTTGCACTGACTTACCTTCATACACCTAATAGCGTGTGCTCATTCCCTTGCTTCTAATAACAGCTTTCACGCCTGTCCTGCATTGACTTACTAGCTTTTCTGTTACCGCTGAGTCAGTCTGTCCCGATTCTTGAACAATCGCCGGTCGCGGTGGACGAGGAGACTGAGGCGCTCCAGTCACGGTCTGCACGGCTACTACGGTCGGGGGTTCGAATCCCCCCTCGGGCATGGATATTTGTGCCGTCGTTAGTATAAGGTAGTTGATAAGTAGCTTGTAAGTCTAGGGACTGATGACCCCGTAGTTAAGTCCCATAAGCTTAACAAACATTTGAACATTTGATTTTGAACAATCATTTCCTACAGATGTGTGTTACTGGAAATGTTTTCTGATTCTTCTTTCTAACTCCTCCCACAAATGTTCAATAGAGTTAATGTCTGGGGACTGATGTGTTTGTATCGTGTGGGGGTATTATACAGACTCCACAAACGTACATTGTATGCTGTATGTTTGTATGACGCATCCACGCACTCACAGACCATGATACCGCCACCACAATTTACAATACAGGCCATACTAACAGGTTTCAACTCGGTATTTCGTCGTCTTCTTGCTAAAACACGTCCATCGTGATGGAAAAAGTTGCACTTACTCTCGTCAGAGAAAATCTCTGTTCCAAAACTCTTGAGTCCTTGGTCACATTTGCATATTGCCACCCTTTCTTCCTACTTACCTTATATAGGGCTTCTTTCTTGGAACTCGAGCTGTTTAACCGACTTAGTGAAACATCCTCCGGACAATGTTTGGGTGAACTTGTATCCCATAAAGCTCGTGTATATGTGCAGCAACCTGTGATGAATTTATTTAAGATTTCTTAATAATCCTCACACTGTGCTTCTCCTTTCTTTCTGAAGAGACATTATCTTCTAACACGATGCCAATTTAGGTTTTTTTCGTAATTTATTATTTATTATTATTTTTCATTTTTGTACCTGTTAACAACACTTCCCACTGTATAACGGCTCCTCTTAACGACGTTGCTTTTTCGGCATATGATTCACCCTCTTGATGCAACGTTAACCTCATCTACTTCTCTACTGGAGTTGTTTCCTTCCCTTTTCTACCTATGTTGTTATTATTTGAGTGTTCGATACACTGACCTTGCTGTTGTCTTCACTCAGCGACATTCAGCTTAGAACTGTAGCGATGTGTTTGCATTGTACCGTCGGTGTATGAATACTTTCGACTGCGTCAGCTACAAGACCTATCAGCGTTTCTGTGTCGGTCTTTTAACCATTGCATTGGATTTAAGTAATCTGTGTATACGAAAACGTTTCGGGCACATTGCGTGACTAATGAACATAACAAAATCTACAGTACACCACCTTCATTATAAAGAAAGGATCTATTACAAACAAGACTGTGCGTGAATACTTCTGTCCACCTGTGTTTACGATAATAAGCTAATTTTAATGGTAATTGGGCAAACTGAGTTGGCGTTAGACTGAAGAAAATTCCAGAATCTGTGTTTATATCTATTTGTAATTAAAAAAGCGACCAGTTTCGGTGCTTTACTAGCACCATCTTCATGCTCCCGTCATCACCGGTATCCGAAAAATTTGTGTCCACGCGTGACAGGTATCAAACGACCACCCCAATTAGTTGCCGTTTGATACCTGTCATGGATGGACACAAGAAATTTACGGATACCAGAAATAACGGCCACCCACTTGGTATGTACTGTAACATGTAACAGTTGCGTAACGGGTGCCTGAAAATGGTGGTGTTGAAGCACTGAAATCGCTCGACTTTTTAATTAAAAAAAAATATAAACACTGCTGTTGGAATTTCTTTGACACTGTATTACAGCTGTTGTTCCAATCCATTAAATATGGAGAGGATTAAACTTAAATTCCAGGCGTAATATGAAACATTACGCACACATTGGTCTTCCTCTTTTGTTTAAAGTCAACTGTGTAAAATTTCTTCTAAATCCGAATAAAATTCTAGGTAAGCTTTGAAGTCTGCAAGTAAAACGCCCCCACCCCCGTCCCAACCCCACCGCCAAACATTATTGGGAAATTCATGGAGACGGTGAACTTCATCTTATCAACTGAATGGACGGTTTAGCTGAGCGTACGATACGAATCTAATTCAAAGTAGCGACATCCACACAATATCACCTACAGTAAGTTTTTCGATTTTTCAGCATCATCTATTGGGTTCGAATGTGAATCTAATGCACCGAGGAAGCTACCCAAACACAAGCAAAAAATTTCATCGAAATCGGTCCAGCGGTTTAGAAATTCAGTGTCATACAGATGTACAAAAGTTTGAAAGGGGATAAGGGAGTTCGTTTTTACGCTTCTTAGTACCTTTCTTCAGTTTATCTTTTCACGAGAATCTTCCTCGCACTTCAACAAATATTTATAAAACAAAACAAAATAATAAAAAAATTGGTCCAGATGTACTCTACATTCACGCATTCCATCACATTAATCAATTCATTTTTATTTATTAGAAATTTCAGGCTTGTGGCGCAACTTCAACTCCATAAGTTGCATTTGTAATAATTAAAAGGTTCTGTAATCTCAATATGTGCGTAAGGTATGAAACGAGTTATTGTTCAATAAGTTTAAAAATTTCAACAGATAATATTTTCATTCATTAACACGTTGGCTGCCGTGTAACCGCTCTTGCCAAGCTGTCTGCGAATCTAACGGCCAATTTATCCTGTGTACTCAATGTCTGGCATTTGCTCCGATACAAGCACCCATAGTGCAGACAGAGCTAACGTTTGTATCATGTCATTCTTCAGTTACTACAGTTCTGCCACACTTTTGTGACTACGTTAGACTGTACTTTCGATTAATGATGGAAATTCTCCACAGAGGTGATAAATCATTTTCAAGAGAGATCGATTGGTTGGCGAGTACTTACCTTTGTGCTGTAACACCAATAGTTACACAAAGAAAGAAAAACAAAAAGAAAAAGGACGAAAAAAGACAAAAGAAAAAAATGGCTGTGGAGCACAATCTATCTCCAGAAAATTAATTTAGACTGTACTTTTACATGGTACTGGTACAGTAGACTGTGATTATATACCTGTGGATTAATGCGCTGTTGATTGTATAATACACAAAGGTATTCATTGTGTTTTTATCATATTACGCCAGGGCGAGTTTCTATTTGTTAGATAAATTAAAAAAGAAAAAAAAAATGAAAACTGAAAGCGAGACTTTTTTATACCTATAATATACATTTCGCCTATGTGCGTTGATACATGCAATTCCACAGTTACATGTTAACAGTTGTATTTGATGGTGAAAGACGATGGAGAAGATATAAAAATAAATAATGTATCTACAAAGCCGCGGCAGAGTGGCCAAGCGCATTGAGGTGCTATGCTTTGATGCGCGAGGCCGTTCCCAGTCGGGGGTTCGTATCCCGCCCCCTCGGGAACGGATGCTTAAGTCGTCTTTAGTATAAGGTTTTTCGTAAGTAGTTTGTAAGTTTAGGGACTGAGGACTCAGCAGTTAATTCCCTTAAGCTTCACGAACATTTGAGCATTTTTGTATGTACAAAATACTAACTATATTTCTTGTGGTTGAGAAATAATGAACTTGTTGCACTTAGGAGCTCCTGAGAGGCTTAATGTTTTCGCGGCGTAATAACTGACCCATAAAGTTTCAGGCGTGTAACCACAAAAAACTATACTACTACTAATATCTCGGCTGCATACCATCCAGACATCGTCACAGTGAACTCATCGAATTACTCACTGTTGAAAGAAGCCATCTAAATTATCTTGGGTATAAATTACTAGTGATATCGGCTTCAGTTTAGAAAAATCGCGGCATTCGGTGTTTTTAATAAACCCAAGACGTCGCCACAGAACAGGTCACAGTAATAAGTAGTTCTAGTCGCGTAGCCATACAGATAATTCATACAAATGTTGTACCTCTTTCCCCTAATGAACGCCTCTGCCGTCCTTGTATCTGTGGCCACATGCGTAGTGGCGCGGTCCGCGGATTTAAAAGGACAAAGTTCACTCTCAAAGTGACTGGATGGTTAGTAACGGAAATATTAGAAAAAGCTAAATTTATGCTGTTGCACTCCCTAAATGTCAAGGTTCGAAGAACATGTTCCAATTCCTCTACATATGCAAACTCAATTAGAGCAAATAAAATTTCTTTTTTAATATTCTTTGCCCAAATATTATGGCTCTACTCGTATGTGTATTCATCACTTCTATCACTTTACTTTCGTAAATAAAATTTTAGATGGTCCTCAATGGTCGGCCCAAAATTTACAGCATTCCACATCGCAAATTCCTTTAATATTCCGGGAGTTTCGCGTAACATGACGAGCACAAAACACAGAAAAGCACTATGACTTAGAAAATTAATGTCGATTCAGGTGAAGTATTACAACAAAATAAGTAAAAAAGCTCTTTGTAGTTTTTTGGATAAAGGTAGACATAAAACGAAGTGTTGTTGAAAACGTTACTGCACTTAAAGCTTATCTGCAGACCAGCCTACTGAAACTGCTCAACGAGCTACATGAAAAAGACACCAGCAAACTAGACTGATTAATATGTGGGCCAAATTCGTGAACTATTTTCTGCTGAATGCAGTGAAGTTAACCAAACTATCAACTTGTCGGGAAAGTAGGTTTCAAGTAGATCTCATCATTAGGAAGCGTGGAATGGCCGCGTGGTCTAAGGCGTTATTCTAAGGACTGGCGGCCGTCTCCACTGGAGATTGAATCCTCCCTGGGGCATGTGTGTGTGTGTGTGTGTGTGTGTGTGTGTGTGTGTGTGTGTGTGTGTGTTTGTGTATAATTTAGTTTAATTAGTTTGTTAGTCTAGGGTCTGATTCTGATAACCATAGCAGTTTGGTTCAACATTTGAACATTATAATCGTTGTTCTGCATCAAAATCACCTAATCACCCTGTTTATCCATTTAGTGAACATGGCGTATGAGAAAAAGATGAAACAAATTTGAAATGATGTGTTTGGATATACAATAATACACAACATTATGGTGCAACTTGGTAAAAATATGCAAGAGTGACTAAAACATATGCAGGTCAATGGGTTTCTAAGCTGTACAGAGATATATTCCTTTTTTGAAATAATTTATACTGCAGCAGTCACTTTTTACTAATATTTTTATTGGCATGACGCGTTTCGGCAGCATGCTGCCATCATCGGGTGCATTTTTACAGTTACTGATTCATTATTGTTTTATTATGATTTATGTTGTGGGTGCCAGTGAGGATATGGTTGGACGTTTTAACCTGTTCAGGAAGATACAACTATTTTAGTATTAATTTTTATGGTTATAGCTTCTGGATTATTGTAGTGTTGTATTTACTTCCAGTTTTGTTGATAATGTTGTTGCCTGGCATACACAACACAAGAACACAGTTACATATACACCACATGTAGACATTTTGTATTAGATCTTTACGCTGTATCAAGATCCTTAAAAGCTAAGATAACCTACTTGCATCAGTATTTACAGTGACTATGCCATAAAAAGTGCATATGTCGATAGCATGTGTTGAAACAGATGTTGCTACATTTTAAAGAATTATTCAATCAGAGTTACATTATTAATGTACTTTTATTAATTTTACATTTTAATTAAAAATACATTCAACACTGGAGAAATTTTAAAAGACATTGGTGTTGTTGCTTTCCAGTTTATCATTTAGTAGAAGCTCACCATGTATTTTTTCATGGATGGAGATTCCCAGTTCTTCATAGAGGTCCATTATATGCCCCTTGTCCATTTTATGCAGTATATGAAGATCACTCTTAATATTCTGGAATATTACAACATAAAACATAATAAAACAATAACGAACCAGTAACTGTAAAATGCACCCGATGATGGCAGCTTGCTACCGAAACGCGTCGTGCTCATAAAAATATTAGTAAAAAGTAACTGCTTCAGTATAAATTATTTCAAAAAACTTTATAATACAGTGGCAGACCTCAGAACAATCCACATAACATGGATAAATTTATAGATGTATTCCTATTCTTGTAAATGTCCTTAAATTCACTTTAGTCGTATCACATTCATTCCTGCACTGTGAAAAATTATCTTAAATTAATATAGATTGGGAATATGTGACAGTATTAGTGGTCATCCGTTTGACATTATGTAACATTAATCTCACTGTCCACGCCGACAGAATTCGAATAGTCCATGTATGTTCACATTGAGCTTCGATGATTCGGGACGTCTTAATAACTGTTTTCGGTAATTCAGTATTACCATCTTCAGACCTCTGCTCAACACACAAATTCTGATGTGTCGAATCGTGTCATGTAAACAACCGTCTGCTGATTCCTGGAAGTATAACATCGATAAGCAAATCGCACAAAGATGTATCTACGTTATAGTTCACCAATGTACACCCTCTTTACAGGTGTGAAAATTACAGAACCATCAGTTTGATAAATCATGGTTGCAAAATTTTAACACGAATTATCTACAGGAGAATGGAAAAGCTGGTAGAAGCTGACCTCGGAGAAGATCAGTTTGGATTCAGGAGGAACGTAAGAACCCGGAAGGCAATACTCACATTACGTCTTATCTTAGAAGATAGATTAAGGAAAGGCAAACCTACATTTTTAGCTTTTGTAGATTTGGAGAAAACTTTTGACAATGTTGACTGGAATACACTCTTTCAAATTCTGAAGTCAGCAGGGGTAAAATACAGGGAAAGGAGAGTTATTTACAACTTGTACAAAAGCCAGACCGCAGTTATTGGACTCGAAGTGCATGAAAGGGAAGCATCAGTTGGGAAGAGAGTAAGACAGGGTTGTAGCCTTTCTCCGATGTTATTCAATTTGTACATCGAGCAGGCGGTGAAAGAAAGCAAGGAAAAATTTGGAATAGGGATTAAAGTTCAGGTGGAAGAAATAAAAACATTGCGTTTTGCTGATGAAATTGTAATTCTGTCAGCGACAGCAAAGGACCTGGAAGAGCAGTTGAATGGATGGACAGTGTGTTGAAGAGAGCGTATAAAATGAACATCAACAAGAGCAAAACAAAAATAATGGAATGCGGTCTTAGAAAGTCGGGCGATGCTGAAGGAATTAGATTATGTAACGTAACAATGAAGGTGGTAGATGAGTTTTGTTAACTTGGGTAGTAAAATAACATGCGATGGTCGCAGTACAGAGGATATAAAATGCAGACTGTCAATGGGGACAAAAAGCATTTTTGAAAAAGAGAAATTTGCTAACATCGAATATTAATTTAAGGGTAAGGAAGTCTTTTCTGAAGGCATTTGTGTGGAGTGTTACCTTGTACGGGAGTGAAACATGGACGATAAGCAGTGCGGACAGGAAGAGAATAGAGGCTTTTGAAACGTGGTGCTACAGAAGAATGCTGAAGATTAGGTGGGTAGATCGCATAACTAATGACGAGTTACTGAACAGAATTGGTAAGAAAAGGAATTTTTGACATACCCTGACGAAAATAAGGGATCGCTTGGTAGGACACATTCTTAGACATCGGGGAATCGTAAATTTAGCATTGGAGGGAAGTGTATGGGGTAAAAATCGCAGAGGGAGACCAAGAGACGCGTATAGTAAGCGGATTCAAGTGGATGTGGGTTGCCGTTCTTATGAAAAGATGAAAAGGCTTGCTCAGGATAGAGTAGCGTGGAGAGCTGCATCAAACCAGTCTCCGGACTGAAGAACATAACAACAACATTCGTCTAGTACGACAATAAATATGAATGTTTTACTTGGAAAACTTTTGCCATTTTGTGATATATGACGCTGTAATAGTCACAAACGTGTAAGTACTGTACATGGTGTCGGGTAACATTTCGTCAGTGCGGACTGTATTTGCTCGTGTTAAAATGGACCGTTTACCAATTGCAGAAACGGTCATATGGTCTTTATGTATGGCTATTGTGATCATAATTCCCAACGGGCCTGTGCTATGTATGTTGAACGTCATCCTGGAAGACACCATCAAAGTGTCCGGACCTTTCGTCGCATAGTTACGTTATTTAAATAGACAGGAAGTGTTCAACCGCAAGTGATGGCATCGCCATCTAGCGGGTCAACCATAGAGCCATCTGTTTTCTCCCTTCAAGCTAGAAAAGTTTTTTTCTTTGTAAATGTTTGTATAGCTTATAGGACTTAACTACGGGGTCATCAGTCCCTAAACTTACAAACTACTTATGAACTAGCCAACACTAAGGACGGCACAAATATCCATGACCGGGAGGAGATTCGAACCCCCGACCGTAGTGGCCGTGCAGACCGTGACTGACGCGCCTCAGTCTCCTCGGCCACCGCGGCCGGCTTTTTTCTTTGTTGTTTTTACGTTTGATGCTTGTTTCGTGAGATATTTGGCCCAGTCACTATCAATGAACCATCCTGTATATTGAAGTCTTGTTTCGCAAAGTCAGTTTCCTTCCACAGGCCACTCTCGTCATTCCTCAGTTGTCAAACTATTTGGAAAACCTACGTAAACTGCGTGATGCTGTCTCCCGCAGTGCTAAGGTCCAAAATAAAGCGTGTATCGATCGGTGAACTATATGAAAAAAAATTCCATTATGGTCATTATAATGAATAAATCTAAACAATATTTAAGATGCGCATTGTTAAGTTTTATATCAATCATTTTATTCAGTGTTTACTTTTATTTGATCACTGTAACAGGCTTTTGAGGGTATCAGTTAGAAAATACGGAAATAAAGAATAATTTTGGTCAAAAAATTAAATATAAGGTAAAAAAGTTAGGGCCTGGTTTTTCTTCGTGCGACTTGCAACAAATGTTTGTATTACAATATGATTCCATTTTATAATATTTTTGCAATTAGTACTGAAACATCACTAGATACTGTTATGGTGGATTTCAGGCATTTGAAATGCTCTCAGGGTATTAGTCAGCACTTGCAGTAAGTATAAACCGTATTTCGCTTCTGAAGCGCCATCAGCAGAAACATTGCCACTGCACATGTCAACCCGATAATGAACAGCGTCCACAGCCGTGTGCACAAAAATCGGGAATTCCGCAGCCGTTATGCCGCGCTCGTACTTTTTATTTTGACGCCTCGACAAAACAAGAGAGCTTGAAATGCATTCCATGTTTACCTGAGAGTGCTGGCTGTTAATGACGTACATTCTGTCCAAACGTTCGGAGATTACACATTTCCATACTCTATCAAAATCCAGTCGCTCGGTATTTACTGCCATGTCGAATTCACGGTGGACGAACCTTTACCGCTCATTACATTACATGAAGTACTATTTTCAGCTAGTTTCGTGATAGTTGTTGTGAACGTATTTAAATGTTCACAATTGCTTCTGTGTTGTGTGTAAGATATCGTAGGATGTGCGAAGTCTCTAGTAAAGTCTCCATGAAAAAATTAATTGAATTTGGGGAAGAGTTAAGAGCTTAACCTCCCATTGAGCAAAACAGAAAGCAGAAATAAAAGAAAAAAACACATCTGTGTAGTATCTCACTATTTTAATACAATAATGTAGTGATATGGGATACTGATGCTGTAATATTTTTTGCTTGATATTTTAGGGGACATATTAATATCTGCAGATACAGATGAATCAAGGTAATGGTACAGAAGTTCTTTCTCGTTGATACATTTCGTGTAGGAATCGCTTATTAGAACCTAAGAAACTGTGTTTTATACTAGCTCCAACTCCAACGTAAATAAAATAACAAAAATACAAATATACTAAATATAAACCACTACGCAGATAATAATCTAATAGACAAAAATTGTTTGTGTTTTTTTCCATATATTATGCATGGCCAAACTGTGTATCTCATTGTGATAAAACTTTGTCAACTTATTGCTTCCACTCGTAGGTCGTAATTAACTTCGTATAGTTCATTAGAATTACTTAATTCGTTTCTGACGCCTTTACTCTGAAATAGCCGGACGGATATGAATGAAATTTGGAACAGAGGTATCTTATACCCTGATTAATACGTGGGCTTCCTTTCGTAGGCCAACGTACGGTGCGTAGCGCAGGATACCTTACAATGCGTTATACGTTTGTTTCTCTCCACGCTGAAAAAGGCGTATTTATATAAAATTTCGAATGCAGATAGCTTATACAGTGAATTAATTAATACGTGGGCTACCTTTGGTAAGCCTCCATAGGTGCATGGCAGCGGGTGCGTTAGAACATGCAAATTTTTTGACGTGAAAGTCAGCACATAAATGTATATATTCAAGAAGAAGATTTTTTTAAGCAGCAAAGCAGTGACTTTAGCATGTTGGAAGGTACCTTGTGACTTTGGCACCGTTTGACATGTCACCGTGAAACTTAGCGCATTTGTGTACATTTTCATATATACGAGGGAGAGGATTAGTTGGAGGAGGTGGCGGACAGAAAGGGCAGGGAGGAGACGGGCAGAAAGAGGGGAGAAGAGGAAAATGAGGGAGGGGACATGGTGAGAGACAGGTGAAAGCAGATGAAGGGAGAGGAGGAAACTGACAGAGAAAGGGACAGGGGGGAAGGAGCAGACGAACAGCTAAACTTAGCGGCGATATCCAGTAATGAAATCTTCTCGGATTACAAGCCGCGTCATGTGTAACCCGAGAAGATTTCATTAGTCATATGTATTTGTTGGTTTGTTCGTATTTTATGCGCTGCCATAACGTTCATTACCTTACTTCTAGTTCTTCGCGAAGGTTATGGACCCAGTACAGTTAACTTACAGTAGGTGGCGTGGGTATCGTACCAGCAAATGTATTTTAAGGGTAAATGTATTCCAACCTTATAAGCACAATTATTTTCGGTAGTAGCAACGCACCGGGTACCAGCTAGTAATGGATATAATAATAAATGTAATGTGTAAGAAATATAACACACCACATACCGGAAGCTCCGGTGGCGATAGAGTTTAGTGAGGCACTTAATCAGGTCATATATACTTAACGCCTGTTCTGCGAAAAATTCACTGTCCCGATTCCTTCATAGAGGTGGTACTGCATATCCTGCATTATGGGTCGTAACAAGTGCTTGTCAACAGTTGACCATCAAACCTCTTACCAGTCAAACGCTCTCTTAGACAGAGGCGTCCACCATAATGGACACTATATGCTCGGGCATTGTAACCTTTTTTGTGTGGGCTGAAAAATCATCCAAAGCGATTCATTCTTGGTAGATACGGTTTTATTTTCAATGCATATGCAGAAGATCTGGTGTGAAATCTTAGTAACTCAGAGGATGTCCACAGAGCTACGGATCGCCACATATGCTGCAGCATCAGGGAGCCATGTAAATGCACAAAAATTGGCAGAATTTCTTAATTTATATCAGGTTTTACGACTCCCGCATGTGACGCTACCAGTGCCTAAACACACAGCAAAGAACTGATCGCGGCATTCGGTTCATTCGTCATTTATGGGATGCTAAGTAAAATGCGAATCTCTCACGCTTCCTAAAGAACGCAGGAGACTAGTCAGTGTTCATGATAGAGCCATGTCTCTATTCATTTCAAGCTCCAGAAGCGCAGTCCGACCAGTCTAACTGGCCTTGGCGGGCTTTGCTTTCGACTTATCTCGATCCACCGGAGGGGGGGGGGGGGAGAGACGGGGGGGGGGGGGGCCAAGAGGGTTTTTTTTCGTTTTTTTTGTGAATGTTTCAATATGATGTGTCACTCGCTTACCAATGGCCAGAGACAACTACCGCATAAAGTTACAGCGCCGTGTCATAGAATTGAAACACCCGAACGTGCCCTGGGAAGTGGTATAGCGCACGGGAAATGCAGCAGTGTCAGAAGTCCGATGTACGATCTACTTGGTATGTTGGTATCTGACAGTGAACAATGAGAGAGAGACAGACGGACTCGTCTTACTGATAATCCTATGTCTGTGAACTGCGACGTCTCTGATACTATCGAACATCAATTACGTAGCGTGCCCGCGGAAGATATATGAGCGCCAAATTCTGGTTCTCATTTTACAGGTGTCACCGGCTTCTATCATTTCAAGCACATTATGATACGGTACAAGGCACAAAAAGCACAAGAAATAACGGTCCAGAACTGAAATGTGCCAGCTGCGACAGTAGCTTATAAACATGTGGCATACGGAATAACACAATGCAGACAATACCTCCGTGTCCATTTCCTCGTCCCCAGCATGCGTGGAAGGACGAAGATAAAGCACATTGATCCGACCAGAGGAATGATATACACTTTCTAACGGGACATGACCCATCTTGAATACATTTGCACCGATTTGGCCTGAGAAATAAGAGCACATATAGACTATGATGATGATAAACACTTCAAACGACACACTAACAATTGGCTTACCAATTGCAGCAAATAAAATATCTGCATCTTTGCTGAACACTTACAAGCAGGAACACCAATATGCCATATTTATAGTAGCCAAAACAAACATAATAAAATACCTGCAACAGTTCAGACACAAATACTGCAAAGAACTCAGACCACGGAAACGACGAACGCGTACAAATAACCTAACAAACATATGACAAGGAAAAACCATATGCAAGTTGACAGCAAAGACAAATCATTTTATGAAATGTTAAAGTAGTAAGAATTGTAAATATAAAAAATAAATAACAGTAAGCAATGATATTACATAATAAAGAATAAAATACAAATAACGTAAAATAATCCTAGGAGCGTGCAAATAAGTGGGTGCTTCAGGGGTGGGGGGACAGGCTCGAGGCATTACAGAAGCCTTCCTGCTTGGAACAACCAGCTTAAGGGATATAATTCTGCTTTATAATTCAAATTTCTGTTTCCATCCATTCATATGATTTATAATTAGCAGACAGATCACAATGAACAAACATACTGTACAATTTAAGTAAGAATGTTTGATTAAATAGGGCAGGTTCAGGAAGAAAATCTATTTTTTTCCCCGGAAACCTTTCCACCTGTAACAGCCTGATAAAGATCTATAACCAAATTTTATTTCTTAAATATTTTCGAAATATAAACACTGTCTTCTTTATTTCTCTTTTTCGGTGGCTAATTTTCTAATTACTTGTGTTTCTCTTTTTCATTATTTATTTTTCTATTTCATATTATTGTATGATATATAATCTTAATAGTAACTTGAAACAATGTATGACTATTATATGATGTATTATGAAACGAACGACTTGCTCATACAAAAGGGCAAAAATGAAATAATAATTATAATTAAAAAAACACCAGGATAACGATTGGTGGTAAACATTTTGCAGTATTTCGTCCTTTGGTAGTAAATGACGAAATACTGTGCTGTCACGTGTACACGAGTCCATGCAGTCCATTACTTCTTTGGAAGTGGTGTCATAGAGGTGACGGACTTGTGAATCTACCTCAACGAACGTTTGTGAAAATTCGCAAGTAGAGTCTGTATTTATCAAACTTGTTGAAGAGCATCTTTTACAATTAGCCACGCGGATGGATGAAACATGATAAGAGATAAAAATGATACAATCACACAGAACAGATGAACGACAACTGAACTACAAGATATGCTATGGAGAATGGGTAGCGGCAATCGGAGTAAGACTCAGAAGTTGTGGTCACCAGGAATGTTATTTTCTTCCTAATTTTCGCATGCTATACTTATCTCCTTATTAATTTCTCTCGACAACAAAAGCCCAGCTGGGAAAGGCGGTTTTATTTGGTTATATTACAAGAAAATAAAAATAAAAAAGCTAAGAAAAAAACGCACAAAAATTGTTTCCTGTGCACAGTTTTAAACTGCCACGAAGATTCATATGATTACACACACCGTTGCATAGGGAAACTATGTTACAACAATGAAATAAAAATTCGAAGGCCCCAAAAAAGGATCCAGAGTCATAATAAGCGGTGCTTGTATACAAAAAATCACAGGTACGTTCCCTAAAAGCAATAGTTGTAAAGGACGACACAGAAGCGAAACAGTATACAGCGAATATACACATCAATGACAGAGGTGATATTTTGTGGGATAAAAACCATACACGAGGGACAATTGAACACGGAATCCCACACCTTTGTCGAGGACCGTACACTGTTTTTGTTTTACACCTTTCTTTTCATATCTCGGTATATCTACACTCCTGGAAAATGAAAAAAGAGCACCATGAATTCGTTAAACCAGCAGAGCGAAATTTTATTGACACATTGTTGAAGATGTATACAACACACGATCACGCAGTCAGAACCATACGCACGTCAGTACAGTCACCGGAGCGTGCACAATATCGTGTATAACCTTCTTTTGTAACAATGCAGGGTACAACGTTCTCATGAAGACGATCGTAGAGTTGACGAATGAAGTCTTACAGTGTGGCCTGCCATGCAATTTCCATCTGATACCTCAGTTGGACCAGATATCGTGCCGGTCTTGTAGATCGCGCCAAGATGACGTTTCATTCGGTCCCAGACATGCTCATTGGGGGACAGATCGGGGATGATGATGGGCAAGATAGTGATTTACATCTAGAAAAGCATGTTGTACGGGATACATCTGAATCTGCATTGTCCTGTTGGAAAAGTAAATCACCATCTTGGTGCATGAACGGTGGCAGACGGGTTGAATGATGGTTTCAGTGTACCGTGTACTGTTCAATTTTTCAATTTTTCCACATCGAATACCAGAGGACAACGCCCGTTTTAGGATATGTCTCTCTACATCATGCCACGAGTGCCGGCCGCGGCGGCCGAGGGGACTGCGGCGCGCCAGTCACGGTCTGCACGGCCACTACGGTCGGGGGTTCGAATCCCCCCGCGGGCATAGATATTTGTGCCGTCCTTTGTGTTAGGTAGTTCATAAGTAGTTAAGTCCCATAAGTTATGCAAACATTTGAATTCATGCCATGTGTCGGCCCCGTTTGCCTCTGTCGCGTACACTCCAGATTTTCGGACTCACTTGCACGACATGACATACTCGTACGCCCATCATTGGCACTGTGGCAGTGACGACTCACAACACTGAGGACGACACGTCTCCATTCGTCCTTCACAAACGCCCACCATGACGCCATTGGAGGCGGGCTGAACGGTGTGGGGGCGTGAGCCGAGGACACTCTAACGGCACATATGATCGTGCATCATTATGAGGGGAGCGATATACAACACTCGCCATTCTCCTCTAGTGATCGTCTAGAGAACATTGAACAGTGCACGGGACATTGAAACCACCATTTAACCTGTCTTGCTACCACTCATGCATCAACAAGGTGATATGCTTTACCAAGAGGTCAGTGCACATCCACATGTATCCCGTACCACCCAACGTGCTCTTCAAGGTGTATACAACTACCCAGGCCAGCACGACCCCAAATCTGTCCCCCATTGAGCATGATTGTGACCACATGAAACGTCAAGCTGTCTGGAGGAGCGGTACGAAATCTGACCCAACTGAGGCACCAGGTTGCAATTGCATGTCATGCCACTGCACATAACCACATTCGAAATATCTACGATCGTTTCCATGAAAGAATTACACCTTTCATTGCTGTTGAAGTACGGTATACACGGTAGTAACGCCAACATTCCAGACGCTCTGGTGACTGTTCTCACATGGGTACGGCTCTGCCTGTGTAATCGTGTATTATACACAACCTCAGTTACGTGTCAATAAAACTTCCCTATACTGGATAGACGAATTCCTGGTATTCTTTTTTGATTTACCAGAAGTGTATTTACTGTTACATCTGGTACACCCCCCGTTGTTACTACTAAAACTGCTTGTTGTTTTCATGAACTTTCTCTGCACTACAGTAGTTACAGAATATTCCATGGCAATCACTGTGTGCCCAACGAGGTCATCAACAACGCTCTGACGGATATGTTTTAAAGAATCTGGCCTTCATAAAGCTATAATATCCGTCCGTATCCGGCAGCAGCAACAGCATCTCATCTTACGTGAGTTAACTCTGAATCAGGATCGACTTAAGAGCATACTAGATTTGACCGGAAGAGGGAAGGCAGGCGTGTTGTGGAGGAGATGTGAGATTTATGGGACAATTAAGGGCAGAAAACAAATCACGTAAAAGTTGGCGCCCGGCTGGCAGGAGCCGGCAGTAATAACGGTGACGATCTTCCTGGGCGGCTGAAGTTGGCCGTTATGCGGCGCAATTACGACTGCTGCAGCCGGCGGCCGGCGGAAATGAGCGAGAAATTCAATTACCTTGCATCGCCCCTCCGACCGGGCGCGCTGGCATTTAAAACTGTAGAGCCGCTCCCGCGCTTCACGGGGGACATTGTTCCTTTCTTTATCTTGGATTAAACCTTCATTTCCGCCTGTCGCCGTTATTTCCTTAGGAATTAGAATTTTCGCCCCATCTGTCTGTTCGACTTGACTTTATCTTGTAAGTAAGAGGAAAAACAACAGCCAAGGATGTTGCTTTGTTCTAAAATATAACGCCGTGGGTTTACCCTGTGTAAGTTTTAATTACTTCTTTGTTCTTCTACTTATCTCTCTCTTTTTCTGTACATATTACATACAGAAAATGCGGTCGCCTTAAAAGACGTACTCAAACTACAATGACATAATTTTATTTAAAATGACAATATCTTGCATTCAATATGCTATGCTTCAAAGGAACCAGTAGATAGAATTCGCTGACCCTTGTAATAGAAATTAATTTTCTGTAACACTTTACATTGTGCGCATCCTGAAAAACATTTTTGCAGAAGTCATATATTTTAAAACTGTTGTTCATTTACTTAGCAAGAAAATGTTATCTGTAAGGTGGTTTCAAAAGCTGAATACACCTTTGAACACACTAATAGTTCAAAATGTTCAAATGTTTGTAAAGTCTATGGGACTTAACTACGGGGCTATCAGTCCCTAAACTTACAAACTACTTATGAACTACTTACGAACTAGGACGGCACAAATATCCATGCCCGAGGGGGGATTCGAACCCCCGACCGTAGTGGCCGTGCGGACCGTGACTGGAGCGCCTTAGTCCCCTCGGCCACACTAATAGTAATTGAAGAACGACATGTTGACCGTAGTTGTTTATTAATTGTCAATGCTACCGGTTTCGGTTTTGTACCATTGTCAAGCGTTAGCAGAGATTAGCTAACAGCTTAACATTAGCTAATCTCTGCTAACGCTTGACAATGGCACAAAACCGAAACCGGTAGCATTGAAAATCAATATACAGCTATGGTCAACATGTCGTTCTGCAATTATCTGAAAGCTGTTATGCCCCACCTATTCACCTTTATAAACACTAATAGTAATAACAATGGAATAAAAAAGGGATTACCACAAAAAATAGAATCATATATTTATTTATTTACATTGTACAGTGGGAAGAGATACTGATGTGTAAAGAAATACAGAAAATAAAAATTTTAAAATATTCATGGTATCTGATATGAAACAACAAGAAAAACGATAAACATTTTATTCATTTTTTTAAAAAAAAATTAATTTACATAACTTAGTTACATTTCATGAACAGTAAGTATCATAAGGAACGAGAATGCACTTAGCAATTCACTAATTTGGCTATAACTTCCTGGAATTCCATTCCAGTCAACTAAAACACCACATTCCGTTTTGTTTGTGTTAGTATTTTTGTATACTTCTCTGCATATTAACATCTACCTAATTGTAGGCATGTCTATAACCGTAATGATGCCTACAACAGACAAATGACAATTCCTGTGTTGATGCACAAATACACCAGATCCCTTGTGAGAATACAATTAAAGGTACAAGCAAGAGGAAATAATAGTCACGCACTCTGCAACCACATTCTTAGGTAGGTTGAGTATTTGGGCAAGATAAGGAAGTTACCTGGTTAGGGTAATTGGATATTGTCGGCCGCGGTGGCCGAGGGGACTGAGGCGCTTCAGTCACGGTCTGCACGGCCACTACGGTCGGGGGTTCGAATCTCCCTTCAGGCATGGATATTTGTGCCGTCCTAGTTCGTAAGTAGTTTTTAAGTTTAGGGACTGATAACCCCGTAGTTAAGTCCCATAAGATTTACAAACATTTGAACATTTTTGTAATTGGATATTAGCACATTAGCTCAGTGTTTTCAGTCTGAGCTTACCTGGATAGGGTAATTGGATATCAGCACGTTATCTCAGTGTGTTAAGTCTCAGCTTACCTTGACAGCGTATTTAGAACATCAGCACATTAGCTGAGTGTATTCAGACCGAGGGCTAGCTGTTCTTTGTAATAAAACACTAAGCCAAGACATCAATGATCAATATAAAATAAACATGATCTTCCATCCGCAATGAAATGAACTGTGCCTCGGAAGTCGCTGTACCTACACAGGAAATATGAGTTCCATTCCCAGCCCACCAGAAATTTTCAACTTCAGCCCTGTAACAGTCTAGACGTTTGGATATTTAAAATTCATTTATGGAATTACTTTAACAGAAATCATCCACTAACAGCAGACAAATGGTAGACTCTTTCACTGGTAATGCATTAGTTTATTTCATAAGTTTGGGAGAAAGACGATATTAAATCTTAATTCTGCAAGGTGTGCAAAGCGAAATTATTTGCAGTGAACGGTGAAGAGCTTTATATCTCTTCATAGAGGCATCAGTGATACAACACCGGCACATAGCAGTATGTTATCAGATTAGTACCGTGATGTAATATCAGAGGAACTTACAATTTCCATGAAAAGTTTTCTTATTATCCTTTCTGATCATTAGATCAATGAGTGCAGAACTTCCTGACATAAACGTCGGTCCAGTGCAGTGGTCACACTTCCATCAGTTTCTAGTAAACTAATCTTAGCGTAGGTAATATTCCAAAGTATCCATTTTTGGAGGGAGTACGTTCTTGTGGTATTTGCGTTAAATCGAAGAAAACTTTTCTAAAGAGATACTAATATGTTAGAAAACGCTGTATGTGAGAAAGCTATTCTTCAGGGACCTGTATCTCATGTTCTATATGCAGATAGGGGCTAAAGTGTATTGGATTGGCGTTGGCCTTGTGTTCATTCGTATATTAGCAGTGTAAAAAGTATAAACGTCAATTACAATTATATGATTCTTCAATTTCTCTCGAAGGGTCCACGGGTCTACTGGTGGTTTATAGTGTCCACGGGTCACAATATTCTGGCGAGCACACATGTCGCCATCGTCATCGCACTTGACAATTACTTCGCCACTTTGCAGTGCACTCCTCTGCGCCTCCGCAGGTCTGCTACAACCTGATGATTCTGATTCAAGACCTTCAGTTTTACTTTTTACTCCATTGGCGATCTACGGGTTTTATCGATAATACGGTAGTCAAAATCACGGGATTACATGTCCCACATTTTAACGTCCATGTTTTTAATCCTGAAAGACACCGATTTGATATTGGACTTGGACCCATGTATTCGGCCCTACTGAATTTTTAACGAATTGACGGATTAAAGCAACTAGAATGTTGGGACTCAGTAACGAATTATGACGAGAGAAAAAAAATTAATACCTGAAGAAGCGTCTTTATTGACGCGAAACCGGTAGTGGACTTGTATATAAAAGTATCTAAAAAAAAAAAAAAAAAAAAAAAAAAAAAAAAGCTGACGCGGCTCCAGAATTTATTGGTTGTTTTATGAGAGGACATTTTTAAGTCAATTTTCAAAATAGTATTTCTTTTACTATATAACAAATTTTTAAAACAATTGATAAATTCATAAGAGAAAATTACGATAATAATTATGTCACTAAACGACATATTCAACATTGCGGACCCCGAACGTCACTCTTTTTCCCGAAACATTTTTAAGTTATTTTAAAGAGGAAAAATTTAATTAATTAATTTTTAACAACTTGTGGGGCTGCAATTTGTCAATTATTTTGCATCCAGTTGCTGCACATAAGGCCATGTTCAGTATTATAAGGAAGACAGTTATGTTGACTTTCTACAGTTTGGGATTAAAGTTTGGTACCTTTTTTTTTCATAAAAGGCGCCCAGGTCATTGCCACCCTCTACAATCATTTATGTCTGAGGGGGATATTACTGCATCGATAGTATAACGAAGAATATCTCGACAGATCTGTCTTCAGCCAGCTGCTCTCGCGTTACGCAAAGTGAGCTGTGACGCCAGTATCTGGCAGCGTGACAGTGTGTAGGTTGGGAGCACTTTGGTGCGAGATTTAGTGCAGTGTCGGCCAGTGAGTTATGAGCTGGCATCGCTTCCTGTCGAGAGCGGCTCGGGATCGAGGCTATCGATATCGGCGGGCGCATGCGCCGTGGGCGTGCTGTAGTCGCGCACTCACTCCCGCGCCACGCACCATGTTGCGCGCGAGGGCGGCCGTGCTGGGGCGTCGAGCACCTCTCCACCGGCGCTCGCCTGTCCTCACCAAACGCTTAGGCCGAGGGGGGGATCCGCTGCTGCCGGCGGGGGCGATACCCGTCTCTGCAAAGCCTGCCGCTTTCACTTGATGTGGCGCTCCCAGCACTGCAAACATTCGTGAATCTTGGGGCGTAAGTTGGAAGAATTGCTACGGCATGGTAAATATGGTTCTTGAAAGAAATACCTGTCGATTTTTGTATAAAGGAAACCAATTCTCTGTACGAGTTCGCGATTCTTTTCCAGCACGAATTAAAACTGTCTATATAGCTCATTTAAATTTGTTGATTACGACGTTTCGGAATCTGCCATCATCATATTTAAAAACATCTAAACTTTACTGTGCACGTTAAGAGGTTTTTAGATTTGACGATGACCGATGCTATTTCTTGGGACGTACGTAGGAAGAATTGCTACGGCATGATAAATATGGTTCTTGAAAGAAATACCTGTCGATTTTTGTATAAAGGAAACGAATTCTCTGTACGAGTACGCGATTCTTTTCCAGCACGAATTAAAACTGTCTATATCGCTCAATTAAATTTGTTGATTACGAAGTTTCGGCATCTGCCATCATCATATGTAAAAACCTCTGAACTTTACTGTGCACGTTAAGAGGTTTTTAGGTCTGATGATGACCGATGCCGAAACGTCGTAATCAACAAATATAATTTAGCGATTCTGAAGTCAGCAGGGGTAAAATACAGGGAAAGGAGAGTTATCTACAACTTCTACAAAAGCCAGACAGCAGTTATTAGACTCGAAGGGCATGAAAGGGTAGCATCAGTTGGGAAGGGAGTAAGACAGGGTTGTAGCCTTTCTCCGATGTTATTCTATTTGTACATTGAGCAGGCGGTGAAGGAAAGAAAGAGAAAATTTGGAATAGGGATTAAAGTTCAGGGGGAAGAAATAAAAACATTGCGTTTTGCTGATGACATTGTAATTCTGTCAGAGACAGCGAACGACCTGGAAGAGCAGTTGAATGGAATGGACAGTGTGTTGAAGAGAGCGTATAAAATGAACATTAACAAGAGCAAAACGAAAATAATGGAATGCGGTCTTAGAAAATCAGGCGATGCTGAAGGAATTAGATTAGGTAACGAAACAATGAAGGTGGTAGACGAGTTTTGTTACTTGGGTAGTAAAATAACATGCGATGGTCGCAGTACAGAGGATATAAAATGCAGAATGGCAATGGGAAGAAAAGCATTTTTGAAAAAGAGAAATTTGCTAACATCGAATATTAATTTAAGTGTAAGGAAGTCTTTTCTGAAGGCATTTGTGTGGAGTGTTGCCTTGTACAGGAGTGGAACATGGACGATAAGCAGAGCGGACAGGAAGAGAATAGAGGCTTTTGAAATGTGGTGCTACAGAAGAATGCTGAAGATTAGGTGGGTAGATCGCATAACTAAAGAAGAGGTACTGAACAGAATTGTTGAGAAAAGGAATTTTTTGCATACTTTGACTAAAAGAAGGGATCGCTTGGTAGGACACATTCTTAGACATCGGGGAATCGTAAATTTAGCATTGGAGGGAAGTGTGTGGGGTAAAAACCGCAGAGGGAGACCAAGAGACGCGTATACTAAGCAGATTCAAATGGATGTGGGTTGCCGTTCTTATGAGGAGATGGAAACGCTTCCTCATGATAGAGTAGGGTGGAGAGCTGCATCAAACCAGTCTCCGGACTGAATACCATAACAACAACAACATCGCTACAATTATTTTTGTTGATTATAAATCCGGATGGAATACCAGTTCGGTTTTACAAAGAGTATTCTGCGGCATTGGCCCCCTACTTAGCTTGCATTTGTCGCGAATCTTTAATTCAGCGCAAAGTTCCTGGTGATTGGAAAAAAAGCGCAGGTGCCTCCCGTTTATAAGAAAGGAAAGGGAACTGACCCACACAATTACAGGCCAATATCGTTGACATCGGTTTCATGTAGAATTTTGGACCATATTCTCAATTCGAATATAGTAAATTTCCTTGAAACGGAATAGCTTCTTTCCATTAATCAGCACGGGTTTAGGAAACATCGTTCATGTGAAACTCAGCTCGCCCTTTTCTCACATGACATCTTGCGAGCCATGGACGAAGGGCAACAGGCGGATTGTGTTTTTCTCGACTTCAAAAAGGCGTTCGACGCGGTGCCACACAGCAGACTGCTAACGAAGATAAGAGCTTATGGAATAGGTTCACAGATTTGTGACTGACTGGAAGACTTCCTAAGTAATAGAACGCAGTACGTTGTTCTCGACGGCGAGTGTTCATCAGAGACGAGTGTATCGTCAGGCGTGTCCCAGGGGAGTGTGACAGGACCGCTACTATTTTCTATCTATATAAATGTTCTGATGGACAGAGTAAGTAGTAATTTGCGGCTGTTTGCTGATGATGCTGTGGTGTATGGGAGAGTGGCGTCATTAACTGACTGTAATAGCATATAGGATGACTTAGATAAAATTTCTAGTTGGTGCGAAGAATGGCAGCTAGCTCTAAATGTAGAAAAATGTAAGGTGATGCGCATGAGTAGGAAAAACAATCCCATAATGTTCGGATACAGCATCAGTAGTGAGCTTCTTCATGATTTCGCGTCGTTCAAATATCTAGGCGTAACATTGCAGAGCGATATGAAATGGAACGAGCATGTAAGGACAGTTGTGAGTAAGGCGGACAGCCGACTTCGGTTTATTGGGAGAATTTTGGGAAGACGCCGTATAAAACGCTTGAACGACCACGTATTGAGTATTGCTCAACTGTTTGGTACTCGCAGGAGATTAGTTTAAAGGAAGACATAGAACCAATTCAGAGCAGCTAGGTTTCTCACTGGTAGGTTCGACCAATGCAAAAGTGTCACAGAAATGCTCCGGCAACTCAACTGGGGACGTTCTTTTCGTGAATTTCTGTTGAGGAAATTTACAGGGCCGAAATTTGACAATGAGTGTAGTACGATCTTGCTTCCGCCTACTTACATTTCGCGTAGTGATTACAAAGACAAGAGAAATTAGGGCTTATACTGAGGCATATAGTCATTATTTTTTTCCTCGTTCTGTTTGGGAGTGGGATAGGAAAGGAAACGCCTAGTAGTGGTACAGTGTACCCTCCGCCACGCACCTTACGGTGGACTGCGGAGTATGTATGTAGATGTAGATCATTGTATCTAAAAACGTCTACTGTGCACGTTCAGAGGTTTTTAGATCTGACGATGACAGATGTCGATACTTCGTAATCAACAAATATAATTTTAGCGATCTAGACGGTTTTTATCCTTGTTGAAATACCTGTAGAGGTACATGGTGTCCCATTTAAACTTTTCACTACCTATAAATTTAGAAAAAATAGTAGATATTAATAAAGAACGTGTACAGGTATCAACCTATCAATATAAATGCGGGGTGTGGCTATGTAGAATTTCCCGGCGTACAAACTGATCAATTCTTTTCGGGTTTCCAGCCGGATCGTACTGACATCTGTACACAATATTTCTGCGTTGTACCCGATGATGGCGGCCAGGTGGAGCGCAGAAATGTTGTGTACAGATGTCAGTACGATCCGGCTGGAAACCCTACAAGAATTTGATAAATACAGGGTGTTTATAAATGAATATCGGAGTTTCAATGGTTCATAATACACTCGTGGAAAATGAAAAACGACCACCATGAATTCGTCGACCCTGCAGTGGGGAATTTGATCGGCACATTCTTGAGGATATAAACCGCGATCACACAGACAGACCCATACGTTCGCGAGTACAGTCACCACAACGTGTGAAAAAACGACGCTAGTACCGTGTATAACCTCATTTTGCAGTAATACAAGTTGCAATTCTCCAAAGGACACGTTCGTACTCTTGCCGAATGGCCTGCTGTGAAATTTGCATCTGGTGCCTCAGTTGGGCCGGATTACGTGCTGGTCGTGAGGACCAAGCAATCTGACGCTTCATCCGGTCCCAAACATGCTGAATGGTAAAAAGATCCTTGGATCGTACTGCCCAGGGTAGTTGACATACGCCTTGAAGAGTACGTTGGGTGGTTCAGGATACATCTGAAAGTACATTGTCTTGCTGGAAATACTTATCTTGTTGGCGACGAAACTGAGCAAGACGGGTTGAAAGATGGTTTCAGAATTTTCAGTGTACATTGCGCTGTTAAATGTTCCCTGAACGATCAGTGGATTAGAAGGGCCAGTGTAGAATATGGTTCCCCACACCAACATGACGGGTGTCAGCCATTTGAGCCTCTCAAGTATATACATATTATCGCACTTCCTGCATGACGTGTACAAATATCATTGGCGTTGAAGTAGACGCGACTCTCATCACAGAAAACGTCGCGTCTCCATTCATCCATCCATAAGTACCTGTCGTGACACCACTGGAGGCGGCCTGAAAGATGTTGGGGCGTGAGCGGAAGACGACCTAATGGTACACATGATCGTGCAGAATGGTGCGGGGAGCCATATCCTACACTGGCCGTTCGGTACTCGTGTTCATTGAGGTAACATTCAACATTGCACGCTACATTGAAACCATCATTCATGCACCGAGGCAATATGCTTTTATAACTGAACAATTCACGTCCACGTGTATCCCATGCCACCCAATGTGCTCTTCAAGGTGTACGTCAACTGCCCTGACCAGCACGATCCCCAGATCTGTCTCCAATTGTGTATGTTTGGGACCGGATGAAACGTCATCTTGGCGCGGCCAGTACGACTGGTACGAATTCTGGTCCAACTGAGGCACGCGGCGGAAATTTCATGATAGGCCTTACTAAAAGACTAAATTTTGCACTTCTATGATTGTCTCCATGGGAAAATTGCAGATTGCATTGCTGCAAAAGGAGGGTTTACACGGTACTAGCATCTAAATTTCGCGCGCTCTGGTCACTGTCCTCCCGTATGTCTCTGTGTGATCATGTGTACATCCTCAAGAAAGTGTCAATAAAATTTCGCTCTGCTGGTTAGATTATAGCGCCTCAATGCGCTTTGGGGCGTCATCAATGATTGTGTGTACGTGCCTGCGCTACCAGATGGCGTCTCTGAATTAAGAAACCGGATTGAAGCATGTTGCTGTAATCACTAGACACACTTATCACCGTTTGGGAAGAATTCGGCTATAGACCTGATGTGCGCCGTGTGACAAATGGTGCTCACATTGAACATTTTGGTAAAACTGTTTGTGCTACATGACATTCTAAAATGATAAAAAATTACTATTTTCAACACAAACGTACTTTTTAACCCTTTAACATATGACTTTTTGTTTGAAGCTGTAATAGCTACCACAACTAATATGTAGTATCTACAAATAAAAATATTTTAAACAAATTTCCTTAAAATTATTATGCACTACTAGAAACAAACAGCTTATAGCTAGTCAGCTATATAGAGCTTCCATGATTTACCCGATGCAGTACATGTCACTATTTTTCTTCTGAACTTTCGGTAAAGTGACTCTTAATGCAACGGTAGTATGTGAGCACTCACATGGGAAAGCATGTGTACTAAACTGAACAAACGGCCATGTTACGAGTAATTCAACGCAACTGTCGAAGAGATTCAGTAGCACTCTGCGACTTACAATTTCTTGGATGTGCTTCTTGCCTATGTAACACTATGTACATCACTGGCCATTAAAATAGCTACACCAAGAAGAAATTCAGATGATAAACGAATATTCATTGGACAAATATATCATACTAAAACTGACATGTGATTACATTTTCACCCATGTCAACCACATCTGGCCGTAATAACGGCCTTGATACTCCTGGGCATTGAGTCAAACAGAGCTTGGATGGCTTGTACGGGTACAGATGCCTATGCGGCTTGAACACGCTACCACAGTTCATCAAGAGTAGTGACTGGCGTATTGTGACGAGGCAGTTGCTCGGACACCATTGAACAGACATTACCAATGGTGAGGGATCTGGAGAATGTGCTGGCCAGGGCAGCAGTCGAACATTTTCCGTATTCAGAAAGGCCCGTACAGGACCTGCAAAATTCGGTCGTGCTTTATCCTGCTGAAATGTAGGGTTTTGCAAGGATCGAATGAAGGTAACATCACGGGTCGTAACACAACTGAAATGTAACGGCCACTGTTCAAAGTGCCGTCGATGCGAACAAGAGGTGACCAAGACGTGTAACCAATGGCACCCCATACCATCACGACGGGTAATAAGCGGGTATGGCGATGACAAATACACGCTTCCAATGTGCGATTACCGCGATGTCACCAAACACGGATGCGATCATCATGAACCTGGATTCATCCGAAAAAATTACGTTTTGCCATTCGTGCACCCAAGTTCGTCATTAGGTACACCATCGCAGGCGCTCCAGTCTGTGATGCAGCCATGGTCTCCGAGCTGCTAGTCCATGCTGCTGCAAACGTTGTCGAACTGTTCATTCACATGGTTGTAGACTTGCAAACGTCCCTACCTGTTGACTCAGGGATCGAGACGTGGCTGCACGATCCGTTACTGCCATGCGGATAGGATGCCTATCATCTCGACTGCTAGTGATACGAGGCTGTTGGGATCCAGCACGGCGTTCTGCATTGCCCTCCTGAGTCCACCGATTCCATACTCTGCTAACAATCATTGGATCGCGACCAACGCGAGGAGCAATTTTGCGAACGATAAACCGCAATCGCGATAGGCTACAATCAGACATTTATCAAAGTCGGAAACGTCATGGTACGCACTTGTCCTATTTACACGAGGCATCGCAACAACATTTCACAACGCCGGTCAACTGC
This sequence comes from Locusta migratoria, assembly GCA_026315105.1. Classification (NCBI taxonomy): domain Eukaryota; kingdom Metazoa; phylum Arthropoda; class Insecta; order Orthoptera; family Acrididae; genus Locusta; species Locusta migratoria. Next base: position 315,703,802 of record CM048744.1, on the reverse strand, counting down.
TGTTTGTGTATGAGAAATCGGTTAACTTGTGTATTTTTTTTATGTAGTGACTAAGTGCAATGTTGCACTTGTTATTTTATACCCAATTTTTTTAACAAGATGACCAGATTATATATATATATATATATATATATATGACAAGATGATGGTGTCACTGTACACCGAAACCGGTCGTTATTTAATAAATTATTAATGTGAGATCTTGGCAATTCATTTTGAAAACTAGAATACCTGTTTATTATCTGCATTTCTTCTTGGTGTAGCAAGTTTAATGTCCAGTCCGGAAACACTTTCAATTTTTTATTGCACAAGAACCAAAAATTGTACAGATATCATACATATGCCATTATAAAGAGAAACTTTGGAATTTTTTTTCTTCATGTATACCGACACAGCGTGGTATGATAAATTCCCGATAGCTCTACTCGCCAATATGGCCATGGAACGGCCCCTGTCGATAGACAACACTGATGACACAGTGATGTACCGGGATACACACATAAGAGGATGCAACATGTCCCAGTAGGAACAACCAGTGATTAAGCTCTAGGCGAAGAAGAATGGCCCCCAACAGTTTTCGACGTGACAATGCACATAGTACACTAACTTTTGGGGAATAAAGTTTAAATCCAATGCATGCGTGTGGTTGCTTTGTACCCCAGGATCGACAATTATACCTGTTCACTTCCCATAAGGGTGAAAAGTGGTTCGTCGCTAAAAATTAAGTGACCAACAATGCGATCCCCATCTTCATTCAGTTGTTGCAACTGAACTACGAGGGGAGCGTAGGACAGTGTTTTAGGGGGGTTTCCTCTCTGTATATGTTACTCTGTGCCATAACGCATCAAGCCTGACAGACACCGTCCTGTGTCGGAACTACAGTGGGAAAGTGATTTATGGGATGTTCTCTGTATATATTATTCTGCGACATTACTTCTACAACAGTCGGCGCCCATCTGCAATTGGCGTATAAGACAGACAGCGTGGTTTGCCCTCTACTCCACTTAGACCTAAGGTTGCGTCCAATTACGGCGTTACATCGGAAATGAAAAAAAAAGTCCGAAATGACATTTGGTGGTGACACGTGACATTTGTCACCTCAGTATATTTATGACTTTATGTTCTAGCAGCAATGCTATCGCATTTTACAAGACGTCCCATGAGCTCAAACAAAAGAAGCCTAAGGTTCAGAGGAATGTGTACGTGCCTGACCTAGGTAAGTCCCTCTTTCTAACTGATTTTGGAGTTTAGGACGAAGATGATTGGCACTGCAACGCGGTGAAACTGTTGAGCCTGACGGAATCTCTGGCTGCCTCGGAAATTCGTCCTCCCGCCGCCCGCCGTCAGCGATAACGAAGGCAGAGCAGAGGCAGAGGTGGAGGGAGAGGCGGAAGCAGAGGGAGGGAGGGGTGGGGGCATGGCGCGTCGCACAATGGTCGGCACTTGACCCGCAGGCGGCAGGCGGCGGGCGCTGTATTAACAACACCACCTGCTGCCTGCGCCGCCGCCGCCAAATTAGATGCCGCAGGCGGCCTGGCCTCCTTATTAAACGCGCCGGCCGCGGGCCACCTGCCGCTTCCACCGGACACGCCGATTGTTGCACACATCACAGCCGCCACACAGTGCCTAGCATCACTGCAACCTGCTCATTATTTTGCGTTTCCATTTACGAGTCACGCACTTCGTGTCATCAAATGACGCAAAACAGACTTTCTCTCTCTTTTTCTTCGGCCATGTTCTCGCACGTGCAGGTTCGGCTCTTAGTTATATCCCGCAGGCCGCGGTGGCCTAGGGAACTGAGGCGCTTCAGTCACGGTCTGCACGGCCACTACGGTCGGGGGTTCGAATGCCCCCTCGGGCATGGATATTTGTGACGTCCTTAGTCTTAAGTAGTTCATAAGTAGTTTGTAAGTTTAGGGACTGATAACCCCGTAGTTAAGTCCCATAAGCTGTACAAAAATTTGAACTTATTTTTTTTTTTTTTTTTTTTTTTTTTTTTTTTTTTTTTTTTTTTTTTTTGTTCGAATCCCCCTCGGGCATGGATATTTGTGCCGTCCTAGTTCGTAAGTAGTTGATAAGTAGTTTGTAAGTTCAGGGACTGATGACCCCCTAGTTAAGTCCCATAAGCTTTACAAACATTTGAACATTTGATTTATATCCCGAATTGGCGTGTGTAAATATTTTCGAGCTGGCCGGATGTCTTCCTAGTTTTGAGATTTTCAGAGTTTTAGAAAAGTAGCTACAAGCGTTGCTTGAGGGGCAGAAATTGCTTTTATTTTTATTTTCTTCCCCTTCTGCCACATTGCGAGGGGTCTATATTCAGTTGGATTTAATATTTTGTAATATTCTGTTGGAATTATTATTTTGTGAATAAGATTCCCGTAAGTCAGAGTATAAACTGTATAGTTAGCTTCCTTGGTCAGAGGTGTAGCATTATTGCTCTGTCTGGTAATGGTGGGGTGTCTCAGTGTAACGATGGGAATGGGCAGTCGTGTCTTGTTGTTGTAATGTAGCGGGCGGAGTGGGAGGTTGAACTGTGAGCTGTGGGCAGAGGATGTCTGTGAGCTCGACTGCTGAGTAGAATGAACATGTTCAGACTAAGAATGTATAAGATAATATGTATATGTTTATGTAATGATGTTGCTTTTTAATTTTCAATATAAGTGTGATAACGAAATTTCTCTTTCATTATTTTGTAGTGTAGAAACTTCCATTTTTTCCTCAAATAAGTTTTACGACCAGTTAATTGATGTGAGTTGTTTTGAAGTGAAGTAAAAGTATTAATCTCAAACGTACTTGCACGTGGTGGCTCTGTGAGTTTATGTTTTAACAGATAACTTTCACTAAAATAATTAGGGTCCAGGTTAGGATTGTTGAAAACTATGTTGAAAATATGATAATGATGAGGCAGTTACAATGAGTGAAATATCAAAGGTAGAGTGCTTATCTGTGGGTTAAGTCAAATTTTATGTGCTTGTATTAACTGTGAGTAGAGAATTTCAAGGGATCATTTTTTGATAAATTAATTAGGTGATTAACAACGCTCGATAATGATGTGTTTCACTGTGATGAGGCAACCACCGCATTAAAGTGATGCATTCATTTTGAAATAATTTATGGAAGTAATTAACGGATCAGTTAGAGCTTCTTTTCATAGCAATGCACGACTGAGTTATCCGTTGCGCGGGCCTGACGCCAAAAAAAAAAAAAATTATTTATTCACATAATTTACTATCAGGACTTAGTTTTTAAACCAGTGGGTGGAACAGTCATAAAGAATTTGATGTGCTTTTCTTATGTGTGGAAAATCTGAATTTTACGTAACCTATCGTTTATCAACAGAAATCACTGCTAGTCAGACAAACAAGATCACACATACTCACACGGCCAGATAGCAAATCCCAGTTCCATCTCCACGACCAATCCACAAAATAAATTATATTTAATAAATATTATAAAACAGACAACTTTCAATGTGACATTCAATATGTACTTAATTGAGCTAAAACGATGAATGTTAAATTTATTACTTGTGGCCAGTAATCACCTTAGTAAAATTTCATAACTGACGAAGTTTGCTCTAGAAATAGTGTTCGTTTCACATAACAGGAGAGAAATGCTTAAAGTTACGATGGAGTAGAGAGGGACCTAGTAAAAGAAACCGTTATCATTAACACGAACAATTTCCGACGTTCAGCGAAGTTAAATTTGGCATTAGAAGGCGCATTTTGGAAAAAAAACGAACACACAAGCTTTTTTCATACCTGAAACAGTAAATATTTGCTGTAATGATCATGCATATATGACAAGATTGTTATAAAATAAGATTATGTGGGCAGTAAAGTTAAATTTAAGTAAATACCACAGTGAAATAAATGCAAACATATTATAACAATTTAACAGCGCAAAGCCAAAAAGCCCTGTCGATGACCCGAAAGTACTTATCGGCGCAAGTAAAGCTGTCGTACTTGAGGCAAAGGCAGATCCATTCAATTTTATTATTTGAGACTAGCTTATATGCCCGTGCTTCGCAGCGGTTGTTAAAGACGGACCTGTGTATATAATTTTTTCTAGGGTTTCGGAACTAGGTCAGCAAAATCAGAATCGTTGTTGGATCGCTCTGTCAGTAAACTCAGTTCTCCTAGCCAAGACGTCAAATTTAAAAGGTTTTTCATAAAAAAAATTGAAATCAAATGAAGTCTGTACTCTGGAACGATGTAAATTCATTGTTAGTGTTCATAAAGTTAAGATTGAGGCGTATAATTGTCTATCTGGCATAAACTTCTGAAAACACTTCTATCTTTTAGATGAGATTTAGTAATAATAATAACAGCGCCATGTATTGATTCTACAGCGTGGTACTAAACTGTTTATCTCCCACAGTAAGTGTATGCGGAAGTATTAGAATGTTGCAGTGTTACACTGGGGACAATGAAGTTATTCTGTATGCAGTGCTCCATATTATAGGAAAGTTGACGAATACTGAATGTCTGGTTCATGTCTGTTTAAATAAAACGTCATGGTGGTGTCAATGTGCGATAAAGTTGTTGTGGTCTTCAGTCGGAGACTGGTTTGATGTAGCTCTTCACAATACCCTATCCTGAGCAAGCCTCAGGCAACCTACATGTGTCTGAATGTACTTACTGTATCCATCTCTTTGGTCTTCCTCTGCGGTAATCGTTGAAGGAAAGGCGGCAGCTGATCGTCTGTACAGAAATTTCCATTAAATATAGTAGTATTTCCAGTGAATTGTCTTGACAGTGTTAGCAGCATAGGCCACTCATTCGGCTAATACATGTCCTCGCGTCCTGCAGTGATTACTTAGTAAACCATGAATTGGAAATCGATCTTGTGTAATAGAACTATATTTCCAGAAGTTGGATTATAACTCTAAGTACAATTGTCTCTGCAAAAGAAGACGTCTTTATCTTACATAGTCCGCAACAAAAGTAAGTAATTACAAACTTTAATCACAATGTTGTACCGAACAATTATGAAAGCAGGGACGTATCTGATGAGTTTGTCGCTCGCGTGTGTATATTATCTCTAGTGGCAGGCACAGAGCAGAAATATCTCTGGAGTGAGCATTCAGATTTTCTGCCCTCAACATTAAGGTGGAAATATCGTCTGATGTTGGAAAAAATCTGCTAATCCACGACTTCATCTTGGTCCTTTTTGGTTCGGGTAAGACGGATGACTATTTGTAAATGGCCCTTTTAGCGAATCTTCCTCAACTTTCCTGTTGCTTGTGCGACACATTTATTTAGATATTATTTTATGTTACGTGGTTTCTCTGCGAAAAGGAGGTGGGGTTTTTCTGCAGCCAATGCGGTACAAACCAATTCTAAGAGCAAATAAATATGTGGAAAGATTGGATTTGTCTCAGTATCACTAGGTAATTCCGAGCTTACTGTTGAGAAGATACACAGAAGCCAATGCTCACTCCATAGATATTTCTACTCTATGCGTAATGTAGTGGTTATACCCGTTGAAAGATGCACTTCTTTTCTTTCTATGACATTGCAAAGCTTATGGGTTACAAGTAGAAAGAGGAAATCAATTATTCTTTTGTGTCCTACCTGGGATAAACTTTAATTTCAGTGGCAGCGGTTTAGTTTCCTATCGTTGGCAACGAACTATTTGCATTACTAGGATGACTAATTTACTGACCAGGACAGCGTAAATTATTTATTTCATCGTGAACATAAAGAATAATTCTCCTTATTCTACGTGAGTGATTTCTGAGAAAGCATTCAACGGCAGTTGCCAACATCAGCGCACAACGCCGTCGCGTTGTACCCCTTCTTGTAATGTATTATACCACAGTTATGAGAATGAAAAAAAAAAAAACAAAAAAAAAAAAAAAACGCAGCAACGCCATAATTAGTAATTTGGTGTACTATGTAACTAATGTCGCCTCGCTTTTTCCATTCCTAAAGAGAATGCACTCAAAATGTAATGAAGATAGACCGAAATTAGAAAATGAACTACATAAATTCCATTTTCCTTGCAAAGAATTGTTATGTAAATTAGAGTATCGATAGACGCGAAGGAATGTCGTTATATTTTAAATTCAAATGATACCCGCACAAAGAAGCACCTGGGTTAAATTTTACTTGCAGTGGCAGCAATTTAGTATGTTGACGTTGGCAACGAAATATTCACTTGAGGGAATAATTAATTTACTGATCGAGACAACATTAATTATTTATTTCATTATCAATGCTAAGAATTATTCAGCTCATAGTACGCGACTAATTTTTCGAAAAGGATTCAACGGCCGTTACCAACATCAATAACTACACCACTGCCGTAAGGAAAATCATAGCCCTCGTTTCAATGTATTACACTTTAGTTATGAGAATAAACAACGCAGCATCGCCTTATATTAGTTATTTGGTATACTATGCCAGTAACACCGCCTCTATCGGATCTTTGCTATACTACGCTGCAATTCAAGCGTAGTATACTCCAGAAACTACAAATTACGATATCTTTTTTCTCCTGATCCGATTTTGATGAAACTAAGCCTATGATACTCTCCAAACTATTCTCAATTTACCTGTGGAAATCCATGAAGGTTATTGTAATACTTTTGGAGTTTACTCTCAACAAATAGACGTACACGATGGTTTTTAAGCAAATGATTAAATTACGATATTTTTTTATTCTGTGATCCGATTGTAATTATTGAAGCATTTTTGTAATGGCACGATGTTCCAAATTTACGAGTGAAAATCCCATGAAAATTCGTCAAGTAGTTTTGGAGATATACGCGTTAAAAGAGACAATCAGACATAACGGTCGTAGATAAAAAATTTGAAATTACGATATTCTTTTTTTACGTTATCCGAATTTTATGAACCGAAGTCTACATATTGTCCAGTTACGCTCAATTTACCTGCTAAAGCCCCATGGATACTCGTGAAGTAGTTTTGGAGAAAAGAGGTTTTTAATAGTTAAAAAAAAAAAAAAAAAAAAAAAAAAGACACGACGGTTACTGAAAGCACTTAAAACTACGATACCTTTTTTCCGTGATCCGATTTTGATAAAATTATTCCTATATGTTGAGCCCAACTTTTCTCTTGTTTCCTGAGAAAACCGCAAGAAAATTCGTCAGGTAGTTTTGAAGATTGAAGGAAACAGCTACAGGCCTACATTTACAGATTTACTATTGGTATAGATTGTTTTAATGTCGTTTGACGCTTCGAACATTTCTCAACATTTTGATTTAATAAAAGTGTTGCCAGTTTCCTATTTTTCCCCCTCTTTTTACTGATTTCGTATGTTACTACATGGTTGATGCCTTAGGTCCTACACATGCTCAATGTTCGCTGTCTTTCCTTAGCTACTTGCTATCCAACATCCGTTTTCCTATCTACTCCTCTGATAGTTCCTCGATTAAACCGTCGCGGAGTAGATTTACTTCCCAGAAATTTTCTTGCACATCATATGAACTGCTTTAGCCGACTTTCAAATGTTCAAATGTTTGTTAAGCTTATGGGAATTAACTACGGGGTTATCAGTCCCTAAACTTACAAAGTACTTATCAACTAGCTTATCCTAAGGACGGCACAAATATCCATGCCCGAGGGGGGATTCGGACCCCCGACCGTAGTGGCCGTGCAAACCGTGACTGAAGCGCCTCAGTCCCCTAGGCCACCGCGGCCGGCTAGCCGACTTCAGTTAAGACACATATTCCAGATTTCAGTTTCATCTACAACATCTCCATTAGTATTTGACAAACTGTAATCTCACACGTAGCCAGCATGAGTCAGCTCGGTCGGTGAAATGGCTGGAATACCTTGAGGAGTCTTTCGAAATAATGGCGGACACCTATACTTCCTCATAATTTCTTCTTGCGAATCTGAACAAGCATCAGCTGTAAAATTTATTGTTGGAGTATAAAAAATTGTGCGGGACCGCAATTCGAAGGCAGATATCCCGATTTTAGAGAGCGGTTTACCCGAGCACGCTTGAGGACCGACTCCCTACTTTCATAAGAATTTTCCACTACCGATGTCTGCTAATAAATTTTCCCACACTGGGGAAGAGTTTGTCGCATGCTTTCTTTGGGTTTAAATACGATGTGCAGTGATCGTATTTATGTATGTAACCAGTTCAAAAGTCAAGACGGCAAATAATGTAATTCACGTCTTCTGAATCCAATAAACGCTCTCCATCAGGATGTTAAAATCTAATATACTTTAATTCAGCGTTTTCCATATACCTTGTAAATATGTGTATCGGTGACACCTGTGCTGCTGTTCCAGGTCACGTCACTGATTTTAATGAGTAATTTTAGTGGTCCATTTTTTCCGGCGTTCTCGAAGCGAATTTAATGAACAAGGGAATGAACCCTCTACTCGTTATAATTAATTTGCTGCCAGTATCTGCTGTCTGTGTGACGTGTAGTACAGTACTTGCAAATATAAAGAACACAATGGATGTCGATTTGTCGGGAACAGTACGGAATATAAAAGACCCAGCGTTAACAGACACGATACCCTCTACGTGTTTACAGTTCGCACAACATCCATAAATTACATCTCAATAAATTTTACAATCACGGAATACGATAAATCTTCATGCTTAAACTGGAACCGATATGGTTCATTTCTCGTTTCTCCTATATTAAGTTTTACGTTCATTAATTACAGACCGAAACAATTTTTATGAATTCAGGAAAGCCCTCACTAGCAAACACGTTGATTATCAGTTCTTCAAGTGAAAGATATTTAGTTTTATAATGCATTTATTGAAGTGGAAAGCGTTATACCGTGAACAACCAGACCTACCATTACCGAATTATACCTCAAGTGCCGGCCGCGGTGGCTGAGGGGACTGAGGCGCTCCAGTCACGGTCTGCACGGTCACAACGGTCGGGGGTTCGAATGCCCCCTTGGGCATGGATATTTGCGCCGTCCTTAGTGTTAGCTGGTTCGTAAGTAGTTTGTAAGTTTAGGGACTGATGACCCCGTAGTTAAGTCCCATATGCTATACAAACATTTGAACATTTTGATACTTCAAGTATTTAAATGTTTGTCGTGTATAACTTAATTTCATCCATGTACGAGTTTGCTACCAGTACCAAATTAAGCGATGTCTGCAGGTGAAGCATGATTTGACACATTATAAATTTTGGGCATGTCTCATTTTATTTAAATTTTCAGTTGCACATCGCAACTCAATATTCCCGGGGTCGCGAACTTGAAGCTTACTGCAGTCTTTGGAAATGAGGAAGCATCCACCGGCTGATCGATCGCAAAGAGAGCCTCTGCAGTGAAATACGTAGAGCCAGTGGTGGTTAGGTGGACTTATAGAAGCAGAATGAAAACAGTAGTACGTCGAAATAGTCCTACGAAGAGGAGAACATTAGGAAAAGGAGTATTTCAGTACCTCAGAGAAATAGCCGCTTGTGAAGAGGTGATACATGGGCAGAGGTGTAAACAGGTAACTAGATGTTGTGATCTTTGATCGCCAAGCGTCGTTTATTGCAGTTGGGCACCCAAAACGGAACACCTTGAACGATGTATGAAAATCAGGTGACATTTGCCGCGACGAGTGCTGCACATGATCTGCATTCCAGCGCAAGCTCACATCACGGGCGACATTTTTTTTTTTTTTTTTTTTAAATGTTTGTTAAGCTTATGGGACTTAACTACGGGGTTATCAGTCCCTAATCTTACAAACTACTTATCAACTAGCTTATCCTAAGGACAGCACAAATATCCATGCCCGAGGGGGGATTCGAACCCCCGACCGTAGTGGCCGTGCAGACCGTGACTGGAGCGCCTCAGTCCCCTCGGCCACCGCGGCCGGCCACGGGCGACAGTAGTGCCTTCTGGAAGCGCTGTGTAAAGGGGGAACAGACGCTGTGTAGACGTACTGGAATTGTTTTCTCGAGCAGTTGCTTTCCTTAAACAACTTCAGCATACCTCATAGAAGACAGCGGGCGTCTGTCGAGCACGTTCAGAAGTTTGACCGAGGAAGACTTGGCGGATTATTCTTAAGGCAAATCGACAAATATTTCGGATGTAGCCATGCAACTGTGAGGCACGATACAGGAGGGAACTATAGACCGATTTCACTGACTTCTGTACGCTACTGCATGGGATGGCTGGCGCATTGTGCTCTTGACAGATCACTCTGAGAGATCAATAAACGTATCACAACAATCAGTGTTTACGCGTAGTCTTCACGCAGCAGAGCAGATTATCAGTAAGGCGTCCATTGTTCTGTTTACCACCAAATTATCGCCAGTGGAATTGGTGTCAGCAATGGTGCGTTGCAGAACTGTTGTGGACAACCATTTGGAATTTGTAATTAATAAACAGTACGACTGAATAGGACTCCAAGATGAAAGGTAAGCATTAGGCATCGAAAAATTCATTGCTTACAGAAGATCTTTGTAGTTATTCTGTTACCAGATTTCCGCCCGTGAGCGATTGCTGCATGTAGATATGGCGTTACTAGGTGCAATGCTGACAAATATTCGCGAACTACTCCCAATGTCTTCAAAGCCCCCTACACACGTTACAATTTGTTGGGACCAATTTTTTGGCGTTCCGATAAATTGGACTTGGGAAGGCACTTCCCCACCAACTTTTCTTGTCGGATGGTTGGTCGGGCCTGACCGTCCAACATACGATCCCCCCCCCCCCCCCCCCCCCTCAGTCCACACGACAAATTGTATCATGTATAGAGTTCCCCGACCAACTTCCTGCCTGCGATCGTCGGTCTGCTGTCTGCACAGCGAACACGCAATAACAAAAGTCGTTCAAGCAGACACCAGACACCAGAAGACGAAGGCGATCCAGTTGGTCGAAACGTGAGGCTGCTACGAATTTGGTTGGTTTGCTGGTGAGTTGGCTGGTCGGACGATAAATCGGAGCCGCGGCGTAGTGGCCGAGCGCATTACGGGCCCTCACACGGACACTCTTAAACCGCGCAAGAACGTCCGCGTCGACGCAGCGTGATTCAAGAGACAGGCGTGCGGTTAAGCCGGCGGTTAGGCGCGCCCCAACCTGCCAGCGCCTTCACACGCCACACCTGGCGTTTGGCGTCTCTTGTCTGCTCTTAGCTGCCTACTGTGCGCGGCGCGATTACCATACACTCTTACAGTGTTACGTACACTGTTCTTGGTAGGACGATAATGGCAGATTCACACTGCTGGACCAACGACTCTTTGGCAGAATTTATAACCATATATAAAGAGCAACAGTGCTTGTGGAAAGATCCAAGGCTTATAAAATTATAAATTTAAAGGCAAAATCTTCGTGTAGACAATTGTCAAAATACCCAATTGTTTCGTTAGTATGTACCTGTACTTCCTCGCAATTCTGCAATCACGTTATCAACACAGATTTTCTGTGAACGTTTGGGCAGGAATTGTTACTGATGTCTTGATTGGGCCTCACTGGAGTACGTTATCATGATTTCATACGGAATACTCCAACTGTGCTGCTACAACATGTACGTTTACAAGTACGACACAACAAGTGGTTCATGCACGATGGAGCTCCTACACATTTCAATCGACGTGTTCGTACGCTTCTCAGCAACAGATTCGGTGACCGATGGACTGGCAGAGGCGGACCAATGTCATGGCCTCCATGCTCTCTTGACTTTCATTTATGGGGGCGTTTGAAAGCTCTTGTCTACGTAACCCCGGTACCAAATGTAAAGACTCTTCGTGCTCGTATTGTGGACGCTGTGATGCAATACACCATTCTCCAGGGCTGCATCAGCGCATCAGGGATTCCATGCAACGGAGGGAGGATGCATGTATCCTGGCTAACGGAGGACACTTTGAACATTTCCTGTGACAAAGAGTTTGAAGTCACGCTGGTACGTTCCGATGCTGTGTGTTTCCATTCAATGATTAATGTGATTTGAAGAGAAGTAATAAAATGTTCTAACATGTCGACATAACATATTTTCTTTCTTTGTGTGTGAGGAATGTTTTCTGAATGTTTGTCCGTACCTTTTTGTAACAATAATCGTTACGGGGCTCCTTTCTAAAGAAAGGAAATGAAGAAAGTGTGCGACAGGAAACGTAGTGGCAGGTCACTACATGAAACGTATGTGCCTTCCTTATAGTTCAACAACTTGCTTTTATTTACTGTGGATCAGGGGCTGCCAAGTACATGTTGTTCAAACATGGACGTATCTGGTGGTGTGGATGAAACTGACTGTGAAGATGATAATGGAACTGATAAGGAATACAGCGATGAGGTCAATGTGGATGTAATGGGGGTAGTCAACACAGTGAAAAACTACGTGAAAAAAATGAGTAACAGTTATGTATTTACATAGTTAATGTACAGTAAGTAGAGTGACTTTACAACATTATAACTTCCAGAAAAATATGACAACAAGAGGACATCGTTTACTAAACAAATTTTTTTTATGCAATACAAGTTAGGCTACAAAATGTCTTATAATCTTCTCGATTGTCTTTAACGCTAATTATTGGAGGTTTTGACACTGCAGCAGACTGCAAGCTTACACTAGCCACCCTTATGTACCGTCTAGTGTTGTAGTAGAAATGTAGACTTTTCTTCGTCTACGTAAAATATTGCGCAGCACACACATGGCACAAGTGAAATTTATTTTTCCCCCTTTCATTTTGATTGTCGTATGCAGCATTCGCAATCGCGACATAATTATACCAGAAACATTTTCCACGACAATTATAGCAAGTGAAAATCTGTAGTGATCTAATTCACGTTCAGAATAAGGTTTTTCAAAATTTTCGGTCAATTAGAAAGCTTCATCAATCAAGAAAACGAAGTATAAATTCTTTATAGTTTCGTCGATACTTGTTGTACATCCTTTAAAGCACGAAAGAATTCTGTGTACTCAATAAATGCCTATCGCTGCTGTAGCGGTAACAACAGGCGTTCGATCGGCTTTCGCGTGAAACACGACTGCAACTTAACTACATGTTGGGCGCGTGCCACGCAAGATTTCAGAACTAACGAAGCTCCATGCGCCGCGCTTACACGCGTTCCTGGGCGCCGGTTTCGCCCTTTAGGCCGTGTCCTACGTGGGCGACAAAAGCGAGCGACAGCGCGCGACATACAGCTACGCGACACTGCCGCTACAAGCAGCGACTTTCAGCGACATGGCCGGGTGTCCTACGTGAGCGACAACTTCTCGCTACTAGATGGCGAGTAGAACCGATCAGCTGTTTCTAATATTTGGCACCCGTAAACCGTAGAACAACGGTAGCTCCAGAGTAAGGCAATAAAGTTTTATTTACACTAGGAAAAAAGACGTAAAAAGAGTGCCGTGCATTAAATTTACAAAGTGCAGAATGTACGTGGAATATTTCATTCATAACTTGAAATATGAAAGTAGACAGTGAAGATCACCAGCCAAATACAACATGTACAGATACTTTCGACTCGAGTGACTATAAACCATCAACAACTGAATACGAACAAAATAAATCTTATTGTAAGACGACAGTAAATCATTTAATTCTGGACGAATTTGCTAGCAGTTGGCGTTGTATAGGGGTAGTGATGTGGGCTCTACCAATAAATTCATCTTTATTGCGAATACACGTATCTCACTGAAGGCCTACCAAACAATTTAAATTCCTACTGAAATATCATGAAACATTATATCAAGATATTTTATTCAGAAACGTAATTTTACACACTTCTCGTCTGACATCTTAGTGTTATCTCTCTCCCTCTCTCTCTCTCTCTCTCTCTCTCTCTATCTATCTATCTATCTCTCTCTGTCTCGCTCTCTCCCTTTAGTAAGTATGTTGTTACTGCAAATGCTTAAAAAGCACACAAATGCAATTGTTCAAAACACGTTCATCATTGTGTAAATCAAACTACCACTCAGAGTAAAAACAACATACTTCATATTAGAAACAATTTAAAAATTGAACTTCAGTCGTCTTTAAAGTGTAAAAGAAAATTTACGAGGTAGTTATTATTGGACATTTCTTTTCCCAATCAAACTTCTTAATTATATGTACAACTGCAATTTGAGATTCAAACGTCGCTCGTTGTCGCGTCTGACACGCGGCGCTGCAGATGTCGCTCACGTAGGACAGTCCCGTAACTATACATGGGTTGAGATTTGTCGCTTGAAGCTGTCGCATGCTGTAGCTCGCTTTTGTCGCTCACGTAGGACTCGGCCTTACACGCACTTCTGTGCGTGGCGCATCTCAACGCAGACTTGCGCGGGGTTAAGAACGTGCCTATAATTTCGCGTACACGCACCTGAGCACCACAGATGTGCGCGCGTTCAGGCTCGCCGCGCTCATTCGTGCGGTTAAAACGTGTGGTGGCCCCTATTGAGGCGCTATGCTGCGATGCGCGAGGCCGTTCGGCATCGGTGGTGCGAATAACAGCTCGGGCATGGATGTTTGTGCCGTCTATAGTACAAGGTACTTCATAAGTAGTTTGTAAGTTTAGGGACTGATTACCCCGCAGTTAAGTCCCATAAGCTAGACAAACATTTGAATATTTCATAAATAGGAATGTGCCTTTAAACTTTGCGTCTTGTGACGCCATATCGTTGTGTGGTAATCGCTTACGAGCTGCATTATGAATGAATTCCAAAACGCGTCATACGAAGTTATTTTGTGTCTGAAGTTCGAATTTCACCGTTGTGTGCTATACACTACTGATTACAGTAATGGTCGCCTAAATTCACATTTAGGAGGTTATTTCTATCAAAGAATCTCAATTCCTCCTGCAACACCAAAATGGGTATGGTGACATCATGGTGGAATACTGTTGGTTTTACAGTGTAAGCTTTCGTTGCTGGCGTTCATTCCAAATTTCCGGGCTCGAATTGCAAAACTTTTCCCTAACGTTTCATCTTCTTGCTGTGGAAGACATCCTCAGAAGTAAAGTGGCGACATGTGATCAGAACGTGAGGGAACGCCGTATATATACTTGTATAACACCTCCAAATAGGAATATTCCTAGTAAAGCAATGTGGTGATCAAACCAATCTTCGGATGTTCACTGCTTTTTAGGCGATGTAGAGAGCGCATTCAATATCGCCTTTCTATACGACGCTCCTTCATGTTCTGAGTGCACTTCGCCACTTTGGGGATGTCTTCTGCAGCAACAGAACGTACCCGCGTGACTTCAAACACTTTGTTACAGGAAATGTTCAAAATGTCTTTCGTTAGCGAGGATACATGCATCCACCCTCCGTCGCATGGAATCCCCGATGAGCTGATGGAGCCTTGGAGAATGGCATATTGTATCACAGCCGAGCACGAAGAATCTCTACATTTGGTGCCGGGGTTGCGTAGACAAGAGCTTTCAAATGCCCCCATACATGAAAGTCAAGAGGGTTGAGGTCGCCGGCCGCGGTGGCCGAGGAGACTGAGGCGCTCCAGTCACGGTCTGCAGGGCCACTACGGACGGGGGTTCGAATCCCCCCTCGGGCATGGATATTTGTGCCGTCCTAGTTCGTAAGTAGTCCATAATTAGTTTGTAAGTTTAGGGACTGATGACCCCGTAGTTAAGTCCCATAAGCTGTACAAACATTGGAACATTGGTTGAGGTCAGGAGAGTGTGGAGGCCATGGAATTGGTCCGCCTCTATCAATCAATTGGTCACCGAATCTGTTGTTGAGAAGCGTACGAACACATCGACTGAAATGTGCAGGAGCTCCATCGTGCTGAACCACATGTTGTGTCGTACTTGTAAAGGCACATGTTCTAGCAGCACAGTAGAGTATCCCATATGAAATCATGATAACGTGCGCCGGCCGCGGTAGCTGAAGGGACTGAGGCGCTCCAGTCACGGTCTGCACGGTCACTACGACCGGGGGTTCGAATCTCCGATCGGGCATGGTTATTTGTGCCGTCCTAGTTCGTAAGTAGTTCAAATATTCAAATGTTTGTAGAGTCTATGGGACTTAACTACGGGGTCATCAGTCCCTAAACCTACAAACTACGTATGAACTAACTTGAACTAACTAAGACTAAAGACGGCACAAATATCCATGCAGGAGGGGAGATTCGAACCCCCGACCGTAGTGGCCGTGCAGACCGTGACTGTAGCGCCTCAATCCTCTCGGCCAACGCGGCCGGCCGTAAGGAGTTCATAAGTAGTTTGTAAGTTTAGGAACTGATGACCCCGTAGTTAACTCCCATAAGCTTAACAAACATTTGAACATGATAACGTGCTCCAGTGAGCGTAGGTGGAAGAAATACTAAAATGAGCTCTAACATGGAAATTAAGCGCTTCCGTCATGTCCACATAACATATTTTCTTTCTTTTTGTGTGAGGAATGTTTAAAAGTTTGGCCGTACCTTTTTGTAACACCCTGTGTATATATACGAAGCCCGTCCAGAAAGTAAGTTCCGTTTCAATTTATCTCCGCTGCAGCACTGCGATTGTTCCGCACATGCGCTGTAGACGATATGTATCAAGGAGAAGAACGTGCGCCTTTTGGAGATCGCTGTCAGTTACGTACGCTATGTTGTGCTTGTTTGAAATGTCGGCGTTGATTGAAACTCCCGCCGCCTGTGAAGTCAGATCGGTGATTCGGTTTCTTAATGAGAGGAAAGGAAACCAAGTGAAATTTATCGGTAAATTTGCGATGTTTACGGACCACATGCGATGAGTGATTCGATGGTGAGAAGATGGGTCCGACAGTTCAATGGAGGGCGTAGGGATGTGCACGATGAAGAACGAAGTGGGCGTCCACCTTTGGTTACAGAATAACTGGTTTACGCGATTGATGACAAGATCCAGGAAAACCGTAGGTTTACAATTAGTGCTCTCACTATGGACTTCCCCCAAATTTCACACTGATGCATGAAAGAAACTGTTTCCAACTGGTGGAAGACACAGGCGGCAGATTTCTATGAAGAAGGTATACAAAAACCTGGTGCCACGCTATGACAAATGCCTGCAAAATTTCGGCAGTTACGTGGAAAAGTGGTTTAAGAGTTGTAGAATTTTGTGCAATAAAAATTTCTTATGTATCTGTGTAAAATTTCATTTTATTTCCAAACGGAACTTACTTTCTGGACGCGATTCGTATATTATTTAGTAATGGAATATAAACTTGTACAATATTCTTCAAAAATGAAACGCTAAGATTGCGAATTTATTATTTATTTAATGACAGCGGTTCCGGAGGATTGCGCCACCATCATCTAGTCATATCCATTTTGTAAGCTGGTCATCTTATTGAAAAAATGAAGATAAAATAATAAGTGCAACTTAGCACGTAGTCAACATACAAAAAATACAAAAATTAAAACAACACAAAACGGTTGTCGTTACATAAATAATTCATTCGCGATGTTGGTGTTTCATTTTTGAAGAATATTAAACTACCAGATCGCCTCCAAAACATAAAATGTGAGGTAATATCAATAAACTTGTACGTTTCTTCATTTGAGCCACCGCTTTACAGGGAGCCCGTTGTCTCACCATCTAGGATGAACAAAGCCGTTTTGCTACGTATCTAAGCAGTAAAATTCGAGAGGAAACATTAAGTAATGTGGACCAAAGAAGGGTATCCTGGCGTGTGCAGGGCTGTAATGCAAAGTAAAACCGAAGAAACATCGAAATCGATGAGAGCACTGATTGTGAACGACTGGTTTCCCATCTGACGCCAGCACACATATTTTATTCAAATGACATCAAGAATTAGCTAACTTTGCCACATTATGATGAACTCTTTAACATCAAATCATAAAACAAAACATCAAGCTTTGAACTAGTCGAATATTGATAACGTCAACAGTCATCAAGTACACTGGGTGTTACAAAAAGGTACGACCAATCTTTCAGGAAACATTACTCACACACAAAAAGAGAAAATATGTTACGTTGACATGTGTCCGGAAACGCTTAATTTCCATGTTAGAGCTTATTTTATTACATCTCTTCAAATTACATTAATCATGGAATGGAAGCACACAACAACAGAACGTAGCAGCGTGACTTCAAGCACTTTGTTACAGGAAATGTTCAAAAGTCCTCTGTTAGCGAGGGTACATGCATCCACCCTCCGTCGCATGGAATCCATGATGCGCTGATGCAGCCCTGGAGAATGGCGTATTGTATCACAGCCGTCCACTATACGAGCACGAAGAGTCTCTATATTTCGTAACGGGGTTGCGTAGACAAGAGCTTTCAAATGCCCCCTAAATGAAAGTCAACAGGGTTGAGGTCAGGACAGCGTGGAGGCCATGGAATTGGTCCGCGTCTGCTAATCCATCTGTCACCGAATCTGTTGTTGAGAAGCGTCGACTGAAATGTACAGGAGCTCCATCGTACATGAACCACATGTTGTATCGTACTTGTAAAGGCACACGTTCTGGCAGCACAAGTAGAGTATCCCGTATGAAATCATGATAACGTGCTCCAGTGAGCGTAGGAGGAAAAAATACTAAAATGAGCTCTAACATGGAAATTAAGCGTTTCCGATCACATCTTCAAGAACATATTTTCTTTCTTTGTGTTTGAGGAATGTTTCCTGAAAGTGTGGCGTACCTTTTTGTAACACCTTACTAGCTGAAAACCCGGCGTCGCCCGGGTATTTATCTCTTTATTCCTGCCATTTTTCAGGTTTATATTCATTTGTGTAAGGGCTGTACAGTTTGTAGTAAAAGAGAAATGGATTAAAACTTGGTGCGTGAAGGGGTGGTTTCCCATGAAAGCTATTGTTTTTGTGCTCCTATAGAATGGGCTACGCGTCGTACTGTGTTACATTTAGAAGGTACACTGAACCATATGTGTGTTTACTGTCTGAAAAATTTCCTGAGGCTACAATTTGTGGTGTAGAAATTACAAATTGTAACGTCATACAGTATGCCGTAGTTTTACTCCATGAACAGCGGAAAAGTAGTAAGCGAGAAACTTTTTTCCTTTCATCATTTTGGTATGGTTGCCAGCGAGAAGTAGTTTAATAAATGTTTTAAATTATGTTTAACGTTAGTTCCAAGTCGCTAAGTACTCGCAAAATACGGCGTATTTTTAAAGTCTCGCCTGATTATGTGGTAGTTTCTTACGATTTCTATTGTTTATGACGTCATATCTCTTAAACCATGTGTCGTATGTGATTCTTAGCCCTATAGCAATTATTACCTCACGATAAGGAATGTGTGTACCAAATTTGGTTGAAATCGGTCCAGTGGTTTAGGTGAAAATGAGCATCATTGTAGATAAATGCAGCAGTTTTTCGCGCATCTCATCGTTTATGACGTCATATCTCGTGAACTATATAATGTATGTGATTCTTAGACTTACGGCGACCGTCCTCGTGGATTGAAGCTTACGTGTACAAAATTTCATAAAGACTGGAACAAAACTGTAGATTTGTATGCAACACGTACAAACATACGGACACTCTGGCGGAGGGGGGGGGGTGTAATTTCAGTTACATCATTGTACTCAACCCATCAAACTTGTTTCGCAGAATACAATTCACTGTTTCGCACCTGATGTAGTGTGACTCTTTACGCTTTGTTGGGTATTAATACAGAGGCTCCCGCTGAGACTGATCCGTCAACCATGAAGTGAAATATACGAGGATGACGGACTCGATTGTGGCGGGCAACATGTGTCCGCTTTGTGGGCGGCCCTTTTGTGGAGACAGCTGGCGCTGGCAGCTGGAAGCGGCTAACGACTCCGGCTGGCGGAAGAGTGCTCCAGGGAGCGGCGGACTTTGAGTTGTTAGCGAGTCACCCCGCGCGGCCGCGTGATCAGAAAGTTACCGCGCTCTGCGGCCGCCAGCGCCACTTGCCGCCGACAACTTCTGAGCGGCGCGCCGCCACAGGTCGCCCAAGCTGCGGAGCTTTGCGGTCCTTATCCCGGACTCAGCGGAGGGCGTGTGGCCACCTTCAAAGGCGCTCAGAAATCAGCGATTCTGTCTGCCACAGACACGTCGTCGTGAGACTAATATGCCACTGTACGTGACGTGCGGTTGATGAACTGGTTATCAAATTCAAATGTTTGTAAATCTATGGCACCAAACTGCGTGGTCATCAGTCGGTAGCTTACAAACTACGTAAACTAAGGTAAACTAACCTAAGGATATCACACACACACAAACACACACACCCATGCCCTAGGGAGGATTCGAACCTCCGACGGCGAGCAACCGCGCGTTCCGCAGCGAGGCGCCTTAGAGCGTTCGGCTACTCCACCGCGGCGAAATGATTATCCAAAGAGTACAAAAATAATAGCAACGAACTTCCTACCAACGTGATTCCACAAACGACATCTCTGCAAGGAAACTACGAATGTACGATTGGGACCCACCAATTATTGAATTAGAGAAGATTCTTATATATTCAGGATACTATGTCTAGGAAATTTTGTTGTTGGTTTGTGATTGGTAAGGCGGCGTAGGTACGTTTTTACAGAAGATACGTCAATTTTAGTAAACCATGTGAAGTTTAGAAGTAATACTCAACTTTAGGCGCTGGAGATGTGCAATTATTTCAGACTGATAAAGTCCAGGCATCTATGTGAATACTTCAAATTCGTCTTCGCTGTCTTCTGTAGTTTCAAATCTCAGTTCGTAAACAAATGTTCATATATTTGTAGGGCTTATGGGACTTAACTACGGGGTCATCAGTGCGTAAACTTACAAACTACTTATGAACTAAGTACTACTAATGACGGCACAAGTATCCATGCCCGAGGGGGGGATTCGAACCCCCGACCGTAGTGGCCGTGCAGACCGTGACTGGAGCGCCTCAGTCCTCTCGGCCACCGCGGCCGGCTGTTCGTAAACAAGTGTTAAGCGACAGTGATAAGGTGAGTACACAGTTCGGCGAAAAGTAGCACTGTTTAGCGAAACAAAACATTACATGTTGAATCCTACTGTACTGTCTGCTGGATGTAATTACAGTGATAAATCGATGGCTACATGTTGTAACCGCAGAATATTATTCGTACGCCAATTAGATTTGTCACTCTGATACTATTCGTAATGGGCGGTCTCTTCAAGGAATCCATGATACTCAGGTACAAGCTTTCGGTGCTCCAGTGACCGTACCGGTACACATAAAAAGATACCTTTAATTTATTTATTACAAAAAATTACGTTATGGAGTGGATACTGTGTAACAGTTTTTAGTTTCATAATGCAACTTAAAAAATATGACAAATAAACTATTAACAATTATTGTATAAAAATAGATCGTCCTTGCGCCAATATCTAGACTAGAATCTTCAAAGCTGCCAGTGTTTTTGTAAATTTTCATGTTTTATCTTGTGTACTTTTTTATAGTGACCAAGTGCTGTGTTAAACTTATTATTATAAATCAGTTTTTTTAGTAAGGTAGGGTTAGTGCCCCTTAATCGCAAACGTATTTTATATGTTTGTACGTTTTCTGTTGCAGGTCTTATATATTTCTAACAGAGGACCATTTCGTAAGATATATGATGGTGACACAGTTAAATAAAACCGGTCGTAATTCAATAAATTATTAATGTGCGATCTTGGCATTTCATTGTGAAAACTATAAAAGTATCAGATCGCCTCCAAATCCGACAATGTCAAGTAATCTTCAAATTACATTTGACTTATAAACAATTTTTGATAATATTTCTGCTACCTTTGATCTCGTTTACTACACGAAAGAGCCAAAGAAATTGATATAGACGTGATTATGGAAACACATAGATATGTACCCTCATTTGTAAATATCCTGTGATACTCATTGTTATAATAAAACAGTTATAGAAAACCAAATAATTATTTTAAACATCCCGTATTCATAAGTGCAATGTACTGCGTGATCAAAAAGTCAGTATAAATTTGAAAACTTAAGTAACGAAATAATGTAGGTAGAGAGGTAAAAATTGACACACATGCTTGGAATGACATGGGGTTTTATTAGAACAGAAAGAAATTCAAAAAATGTCCGACAGATGGCGCTTCATCTAATCAGAAAAGCAATAATTAGCATAACAAATTAAGACAAAGCGAAGATGATGTTCTTTACAGGAATTTCTCAATATGTTCACCATCATTCCTCAACCATAGTTGTAGTCGAGGAATAATGTCGTGAACAGCACTGTAAAGCATGTCCGGTGTTATGGTGAGGCATTGGTGTTGGATGTTGTCTTTCAGCATCCCTAGATATGTCGTTCGATCACGATACACTTGCGACTTCAGGTAACCCCAAAGCCAATAATCGCACGGACTGAGGTCTGGGGACCTGGGAGGCGAAGCATGAAGAAAGTGGCGGCTGAGCACACGATCATCACCAAACGACGCGCGCAAGAGATCTTTCACGCGTCTAGCAATATGGTGTTGAGCGCCATCCTGTATAAAAATTGTATGTTCCAGCAGGTGTTTATCAGCCAGTTTGGGGATGACGTGCTTCTGTATGATATCGACGTACCTCTCACCCGTCACGGTAGCAGTTACAAAACGAGAACCAGGCAGTTCCTCGAAGAAAAAAGGCCCGATAACGGTAAATGTGGTTCTGATAAAACCCTATGTCATCCCAAGAATGTGTGTCAATTTTTAGCTCTCTATCTACATTAATCCGTGTTTTGTTGAGTTTTCAAATTTATACTGGCTTTTTGATCACACGGTTTATAATACGTCTAACAACACTTGGCATGTGTTAATATTGATCCAATATTGATTCTGCGTGGATTTCTGGTCCTTATAACAAATGACATGTTAGATGACAAGTAGCTCTTGCCATAGTCTTTGTTCAAATTTTCATATGTTTGTAGAGTTTATGGGACTTAACTACGGGGTCATCAGTCCCTAAACTTACAAACTACTTATGAACTACTTAATACTAAGGTCGGCACAAACATCCATGCCCGAGGGGGGATTCGAACCCCCGACCGTAGTGGCCGTGCAGACCGTGATTGGCGCGCTTCAGTCAGCTCGGCCACCGCGACCGGCTAGTCTTTGTTAACATCACAATACACACTCCACGTACGATATGCAATTGCATCTCGTCTATTTGCACTCTCAAGTCCAGACAATGCTTTAACAGTAGCTCCATTACACCGCAAAACATCCACAGTTAACCAACCGTTGCCAGGTTGTGGATTCGTACCTTTTGGAAATATGGAAAAGTTCACAACACATCCTCGAAATACCGATGGTCCTTTCAATATTTCTTGAGCACCTGTGGAAGATGCCGAGCTGCAGAAGAAGCCGTAGAACTCGTGCAGTTGTGTTTAAGGCTATCGACAATTTGGATCTTACTAATGAAAGTAATATTGGTGCTCAAGAAATATTGAAAGTTTTTGTTTCGAGGATGTGTTGTGAACTTTTCCGTATTTCTAAAAGGTACGAATTCACAACCTGGCAACGGTTAACTGTGGCTGTTTTGCGGTGTAATGTAATGTAATTGTAATAACTTCCTGGGAACCTGGGAACCCCATGTGAGGTGCAAGGCTGAAGTGTGAACCGTCTATAATTCTCCCCCTCCCCTTCTCTGTCTCGCGTAACTTATTACAAATGTTCTCGGCCGCCGTCTGTAATCACCTGGGGTCTGCAACACTTTTCCTTGGACCCTCGACTCCTCCGTTCGCCCAACCAAAACATCTCTCTGACAAAAAGGGCCTCCGATTGCGGAGGGTTGTGCTTGGCGAGTGCTGGTCGTGCAATTGCAGCCCCACCGCTGCAGTTTTACTGCCAGTAAACAAATTCATAGTTTCAAGGGGAGTTGGAGGGGTTTGGGTGGGGTGGAGTGCAGTCCCAGCTCGCTTTACGGCTGGTAGCGAGCCGCCGCGCTGACGAAATGTTGGCCCCCTGCCACCGGGATTATTGGGGGCTGAGTGCCCATATATCGCACCGGAATGCGCCGATCCGGATGTGCAGCGGGCAGGCGGCACGTGACGCGGGTTTTTCTACCTGCGGATTAGCGGCCACTATTTAAATGAGCGACGCGCGCCCAAACTGATTAAAATGCCCGCGGGACAGCGCAAGTACGTTTCGAAATGGAAAAAAGGGGGAAAATATGATCTTGCTGGCTGTTACCCGTGGACTGCGGTAAATTTCTGCTTCTGATTTTTGAGGATTGGAGGAGCGCGGATATTTTTAGATTACGTACGAATGATTTCCAGTAAAGAACAAAAGAGTATTTTCAGTTGATGTAAGGAGAGTCGTGTAACGAAATTACCAAATTAGAGGCGAACATTGAATCCAAGCTAGTTTCTGAAATACGCTGAGTAGTATTCAGTTCTTTAGACTGCGTCACAGATGTACAGGGTGGTCGGAAATTCTCGTTACAAACGTACAGGAATTGCAGAGGATAGTGAGTACATAACATTTTGAATAGGAACTGATGTCCGGTAACGTATCGTTTCAGTTCTACGACAGTTTCAGTTTAGATGAGTAACTCTTTAACGTCTGTTTAGGGACAGAGAAACATCTGGGTTACCTGTACTGGTATGCAACAGTGTAGACACGATGAGCAATAATTACATCCCTACCACTTACAAAGCGTACACGCTATGGGGCCAGCAGGTTTTCCATAACGCGTCGCCTTCAGCACATAGTTCTTGCACCGTTCCATTGACGAGCCCCTATTTCCACGTCGAGTTCTCTTCACAGGTTAATGTAGGTTCACAAGGGAGTGTGTTCTGAATGTTCGAAATAGCCATGTCTGGGCGGACGAAAACCGTCATGCCACGCATGTTCAGGGATTTCAATACAGGTTTGAAATTAAGGTGTTGACAGGTTTTCTGTACGGTCATGTGATTGGACCACACCACCTTCAAACCATGCTCACGGGTCCTTCATACTTGATCTTCCTACGACACGTATTGGACCCGTTTTTGGAAGATGTGACTTTAAATGTCAGTCAAGAAATGTGGTTTCACCATGATAGTGCACCACCTCACTTTTCAATGACTGACCTCAACAGACAATTTGGTGAATCATGGATAGGCAGTGGTGGTCCAACCGCGTGACCGCCATGATCGCCGAATTTAACCCCTGTGGACTACTTCTTGTGGGGTCGTATGGAGAGCCCAATTGAGGCAGAGGAAAATGTGCTGGCACGAGACCTGGCCGCTGCAAAAGACATTGAAGAGGCACCACGTGGGACGGAGAGAATGAGCCAGAACATGCTTCGGGGGGCCAATATGTGTAACGAAGTTACTTTACAACATCGAGCCACTGCTGTAATGCAGCAGGTCGTTGTGGCTGGTCGTATAAGCTGTGTTCTTGTTGTCGACTAACGTAAACCATAAGGTGTAAATTGTAATGTAAAAGCGTGAGTAATAACGGAACGATTCAGTATTCTTTTCAAATTGATTGCAACAATTATTCTGGGTCACGCCTAATTACATTCCTCAAGTTCGAGTAATTGAAACCATCGTGGAACGGAAACGATACGTTTCCGGACATGGGTTCCTATTCAAAATGGTGTGTACTCACTAGCCTACACAAGTCCTAGTAGTTTTTAACGGGAATTTCTGACCCCTCTATATACTAGCCTCAGGAACCTAGTGTTTCTGAGTACGTACTCGTATTTATTCCAATCTTAAGCAGTCCATCAGCTTCGTCTCCACTGTCCATCGCCTCTTGCCCCATCAGATATTCATTCCACCAGTACATGTAGACAATTTCGTCCTATGATTTTATTTTAGTGCAGCTCATTGTCACACTGTATATCTTTAACTATTTGTCCCACAGTAATGTAACTTCCCTGATGTGAATACATCACCATGTATGGAGGGTTATCGGAAAACTGATGTGAATACATCACCTTGTATGGACAGCGGAACTTCGGCTATTTGACGTCTTGTAGAAAAAAAACCCTCAAAAAATCTATCTCTTATTTTTCAAGATTTACTCAGAGAATGCTGTAAATTTCGGTATTGCAGTCGTGCCTTCTCTAGGCCCGTACACAGTTACAAAACAATAAATGGAAATGTAGTCCTAGAAAAGTCATTCTGACAGTATATTATCAAGCACATACTCATTGTAAAAGAGTAAAATTGCGTCATTAAAGAGCGAAAATAAACTATACATATAAAGCGTTTGTGGTGCACAGCCGCGGTGGAGTTGCCGAGCGGTCTAAGGCGCCTCGCTGCGGAGCGCGCGGTTGCTCGCCGTCGGAGGTTTGAGTCCTCCCTGGGCATGAGTGTGTGTTTTGTCATTAGGTTACTTTACCTTAGTTTAAGTAGTTTGTAAACTACGGACTGATGACCACGCAGGTTGCTCCGATAGATTTACAAACATCTAAACATTTGTGGTGCAGAATGGTGTCACTGTAACAATCGCGATAACAACGATAAAAGAATTATGAGACCAGGTTGTAGTCGTATTTAAAACCGAGTGGCGAACAGATGTGAGAGACAAAAGGTCGTGCGGTGGTACCATGGTTGCATCTTAAGCTTTCACATCCCAAAATAAAAGATTACCTCCAGGTAATAAGAAAATCATAAAACAGTATTGTAGACAACAATTTTAGAACAATCACCCTGTTTTAAATAATTGAGATTTCATCGTTCCTAGTAGATATATATAGTGGATCTATATGCGTTTGCTAATGTAAATGCCACGCGGGATTAGCTGAGCGGTATGGAGCATGACCTTGCGGATCGCGAGGACCCGCGTCGGAGGTTCGAATCCTCCCTCGGGCAAGGATGTTTGTGTCGTAGTTCGTAAGTAGTTTGTAAGTTTAGAGACTGCTGATCTCGCAGTTAAGCGCCTTAAGCTTAACAAACATTTGAACATTCAACTAATGTGAAATGAGATTATGTAATTCACATTTGTAATGTGTTGTCATAAAGACATTGTTGTGTCTATTTTTCTACCTGATATTCTGCCAACTAAATTGGGGCCCGATTGGAATGCCTAAATGTTGAACACTGTTACATTCTACATATATTAGGAAATCTTCTGCAAAACATGTTCTGAATAGACTTGGCGGTAAAAACGAGCCACAGGGAATGGCTGAGCGGTTGTTGGCGCTTTGTCAGGGACTGAAAGGCCGTTCTCGCCGGAGGTTCGAGTCCTCCTTCGGGCATGGATGTGTGTTATCCTTACGTTAGTTTACCGTAAAGTAATTTGTAAGCCCGGGGACCGATGATCACACTAGTTTGGACCCCATAATATACAGTCATTTGCATATTTCATTTTTGGTAGAGACATGATAAATTAAAACTTCGTGACAGATACCACACTCTTAGCACTTGCATGTCGTACTACGATGCTTTAGGTCAGTTCTAAATAATAACTAAAAATTACAGCTACACTTCACATTGTTCAAAATGACAAAACTGGCTTCCTCTCCCGAGTCACGTGACATTGATGCTCTTCCCGCGCAGTTTATGTCATCTTTCATCTATGATGTTAAATAGACTCAGTTGTGAAGGTTCGGATAACGGTATCCTTTTAATATATTTTATCAATTTTTTTATTTATATACAATCTTAAATGGCATATGATTGACGACGTAAACAAAAATACATCTCTTATCAAATATATAACTGTATTTACCATGCAATAAGCAGACCGAAATGTACGTCTATATAATTTTGGCAGCATAATGCTTACACTCTGTATATTCAGGATAATTAGGAAAGAATGTCATAGGTTACAAATTGCACGGCTATTTTTAAAGATTGTCAAACAGATCTAAATCAAACTTTCAGATCCAAAGATTTTCAGATCGTCCTCTAAAACCCTTAGGTATACTAGTAGCAATGCATAAAATGGCTGATTTCCAAGGAATCGGTTATACGCAGATCACTTACATTTTACGCTCCATTCTTCAAAAATTTCCGTTGATGTGGCCAGTTTCACTTTGCCCTGCGAGACAGGGTCAGAGCAGAACCGAATAACAACGACAAATTGACTCCATAAATATATTAGTGACGCGAGTGATCCAGAAAATAACAAGTTGTAGAATTGTCACATGGACATCTCGAATGAACGGGTACATTATATTTTGCATCAACATTTGGCCAAGAGATAGCTATCCGCAAGATGGGTGCTGCGATTGTTCATGCTTGACCAAAAACGGAATCCTGTGAAGGGTTGCAAGGTAGGTTTGCAGCTGTTCAGCAAGAATCCCCAGGACATTAAGCATGGTTTCGTCACTGTGTATGAAACAGGGACACCTTACTGTACTCCCGAGACTAAATAACAATCTAAGCAATCGGTTACCAAGGGTCAATCTGCACCATAAAAGGCGAAGACCAGTCCTTCGGCCGGAAAGTTTATGGCGACGGTATTTTGGGTTTCCCAAGGGATATTCTTCGTCGACTATATGGAACAGGGTGAAACTATTACAGGAGCACATTATTCATCGTTATAGGACCATTTGAAAACCGAGCTGCGAGAAAAACTCTGCGATAGGCCCACAAAAGTTCATTTCCATCATCACAATGCACCAGCACACACCTCAGCAGTTGTGGTCGCAAAATTATTAGAGATATGATTCCAACTCTTTTCACATCCCCTTTGTTGTCCAAACTTTCCCGGAGTACTATTTCTTCTCCAGTTTGAAGAAATGGCTGGCGAGACGAAGATTTTTGTCCAACCAGTAGGCGAGTGCAGAAACTAATAGCTATTTTTCAAGCTTGCACAATTCCTATTATTCGGAAGGGATCACAAAGTTAGAACAGCGTTGGACGAAGTGTACAAGTCGATAAGACTATGTAGAAAAATAAAAATGGTTTATCCCTAACACGTTAGTAGTTCTTATTTTTGCGCTGTCTTTTCCAGCACCCCTCATATGCTGATCATAACAGCTGATCTTCATTTGTTTTAAGCAGTCAATAACATTGCAGTGACAGTGACGTGAAGTCTGTGTTCAAAAATGTTCAAATGTTTGTAGAACTTATGGACTTAAATACGGGGTCATCAGTCCCTAAGCTTACAAACTACTTATGAACTAGCTAAGACTAAGGACGGCACAAATATCCATGCCCGAGGGGGGATTCTAACCCCCGACCGTAGTGGCCGTGCTGACCGTGACTGAAGCGTCTCAGTCCCCTCGGCCATCGCGACCGGCGAAGTCTGTGTTAATCGTTGACTCTTGCTGAGCATAATAGATGAAGAATCCGCTTCAGTTACACAATTGCTTTATTACGTCACTAGATGATTTGGTGAACTTTGTATCACTTACCTCTTAATACATATCAGATGTATTTTAGACCCAGTAGCTTTATAAAGGCATTTGCTTTGAACGTCAAATGTGTCAAATTTTATCGCAATCGTACGAATGATATTAATAGCTCAAAGAAAAGAGCTCTTTCAGTTTTCCACAAATTTTCTTATTTTCTGGCCAACTATTCCAAACGTTTACTTCACTCAAACCTTCCTCTCGCTTTGAACGTCGAATGTGCAAAATTTTATCGCAATGAGATGAATGGTATTGATATTTCATAGAAGAATCTCTTTCCATTTTTCTATATTTTCCAATTTACCGGGAAACTTTTCCAAA
This sequence comes from Locusta migratoria, assembly GCA_026315105.1. Classification (NCBI taxonomy): domain Eukaryota; kingdom Metazoa; phylum Arthropoda; class Insecta; order Orthoptera; family Acrididae; genus Locusta; species Locusta migratoria. The sequence continues at coordinate 315,674,398 of CM048744.1, read as the reverse complement.
TTTTTATTTCATAAGAACGTTACTGTTGCTTTGAACGTCAAATATGCAAAATTTTATCGCAATCAGACGAATGATATTGATATCCCATTGAGAAAAGCCCTTTCAGTTTCTCGGGAATTTCCAAATTTTCCGGGTTACTTTCCTGAATTTTTAGTTCATAAGAACGTTCATCTTTCGTTGAACGTCAACTGATCAAAATTTTATCGCAGGCGGATGAACGGTTCTCAACTTATAGTATTAAGAACTTTTAGAAACACATCGAAAAAGAAACTTGGTTCGAGTTTTGCGACTTTCCTTTTTAATTGTCTCTATTTTTTTTATTTTATTATTTTTTTATTTTTTTACTGACAACTTTTCTAAGATCATAATGAACAATACAGCAAAAGAATTTCCCCTCTCCGTCGTGCGAATAGTCAGTTATAGTGCTGAATTCGATCAAAAACACATTGAAAAGGCTCTTTCAGTTTTTGTCAAATTTTCCAGTTTTCCGGTATATTTTACAAGAAAAAAAAAGAAAAAAGAAAAAAAAAATTATTTCATACAAACCTCGTCCTGTCAAGCCGTACTAAAGTGATGCTCTTACAACCATGTGGCAATTTATTTTTATTCGTAGAAAAGAAGTCGCTTTCGATTTTTCCTAAATTTTCCTACTTTCCTGATGACTTTTCCAAATTTTTATTTGATGCAAACCTTCCCGTTGTTTTCAACATGACATGTACAAAATTTTATCGCAATTTGACGAACGGTGTTGATAGCACACTGGAAAAAGCTGTTTCAGTTATTCCCGGTTTTCCTCTTTCCCGGAAACGTTTCCATATTTTATACCGTTTATACTCTCCCTGGACTTAAACAAATATTTCAAGACTAAAATTAATCAAATCGGTTCACCCGTTCTCGAGTTTTACCGAGACTAACGAACAGCAATATATATATGTTGTTTTATGGTCTTCAGTCCGGAGACTGGTTTGATGCAGCTCTCCACAATACCCTATCATGAGCAAGCCTTTTCATCTCCTCATAAGAACGACAACCCACATCCACTTGAATCTGTTTACTATACGCGTCTCTTGGCCTCCCTCTGCGATTTTTACCCCACACACTTCCCTCCAATGCTAAATTTACGATTCCTGGGTGTCTAAGAATGTGTCCTGCCAAGCGATCCCTTATTTTAGTCAGGGTATGCCAAAAATTCCTTTTCTCACCAATTCTGTTTAGTACCTCTTCATTAGTTATGTGATCTACCCACCTAATCTTCAGCATTCTTCTGTAGCACCACATTTCAAAAGCCTCAATCCTCTTCCAGTCCGCACAGCTTATCGTCCATGTTTCACTCCCATACAAGGCAACACTCCACACAAATGCCTTCAGAAAAGACTTCCTTACACTTACATTAATATTCGATGTTAGCAAATTTTTCTTTTTCAAAAATGCTTTTCTTCCCATTGCCATTCTGCATTTTATATCCTCTGTACTGCGACCATCATTTGTTATTTTACTGCGCAAGTAACAAAACTCATCTACCTTCTTCGTTACCTAATCTATTTCCTTCAGCATCACTCGATTTTCTTAGACTGCCCTCCATTACCCTAGTTTTGCTCTTGTTAATGTTCATCTTATAAGCACCTTTCAGCACACTGTTCATTCCGTTCAATTGCTGTTCCAGGTCCTTTGCTGTATCTGACAGAACTACTATGTCGTTGCCAATATATATGACGTAATACAACAATTATGCAACTGAAGCAGATTCCTGCCCTACCAGGATAAACATTTATTCGTCGGTACTATACCAGGGCAGCGGAGTGAAACTCCCTGTAGAGGGCGCGACTGTGCTTAGCCAGTGGTGTAGGCTGTGTTGCCGGCAGCAGCAGCGGCGGTGGCAGGGGCCGTGCTCCCCGGGTAGCCGGTAATTAGGCGTGATGGCAGCGGCCAGCGCCCAGCGCCGGCTAGCGGCGATAAGGTCCGCGCCGCAACTCGCCAGCACCCGAGGCGACGCCGCTAGATAGCGCCGCCCCCGCTTTAATTCCCGATCGATGTGCTTATCGCCCATTTTGGGAGGGGCAACCGTGTAACTGCGCACCACCAGAGACCTCACTCGACCGTACGGCTCTGCGATACAGTGAAACTGCCGCATGAAAGTGATGGCTGAGAGCAAACTCGCGGCGATGTTTGTTTTATGACACTGGTCGGACACATGAAATCCGACGGCCATACTGCGCCCTTACTCCTCTTGCGTTTTTTTTTTTTTTTTTTAATCGTATCTGCAACGAAGCCGAAAAAATATGTAACATGCGCGTGGCTTCTGTGTCGGCCCTGTCACAGAAAATATCTATATCTCTTTTTGAAAACCTCCCTTTCCTTATTGTAAACTACCTGAAAACCAGGCGCTGCAAGAGAGTGTATTTATTCTTGCAGTACGTCAACCCTCCAGTCATGTCTTTTAACCCTATCCGTCACTCTGCCTTTCTTCTCCTGCCTTTCTCAGCCCATCTTTCTCGCTCCCCTCCCCCTCCCTTAACTCGTCCTCTTTCTTATTTATTTATTTGTTTAGCCTGATCAGATTAGGGCTATCAGGCCCTCTCTTACATCGGAGCAGGAGTTTTACACATACAATATTTCTTTACATGTGAGTTACCTAAAACAAAAAAAGTTCAAATGTTTATAAATCTATTGGGCCAAACTGCGTGGCCATTAGGCCGCAGCTTACAAACAACTTAAACGTAGGTAAACTAACCTAAGGACAACACACACACACATGCCACAGGGAGGACTCGAACCTCCACGGCGGGCAACATCGCGCTCCTCAGCGAGACGCTTTAGAGCGCTCGGCTACTCCACCGCGGCTACCTATAACATAACAATGATTTTTACAGATAAACAATTAATAACATTATTTATACAGGTTGATTACATGTAAATGTAAATAAAAGGTTTTGACTTAACTCTAATAGGATTAATACTAGCAGTACCACTGAGACACCTTCTGCTGCTGCTGGTGTAATAATAGAAGTAACAACATTGATATTAGCAGATACACGATGTACTTTTGAACATATCGAGACTGGTTAAGGCATGCCGAATTTTAACAGAAGGAAGTTAAGAAAGCTGTACCTGGCGAGAGCAATGGCAGTCGGAGAATATCTGGGAGGAGGAATGGATGTGACGTACCTGTACCGTAGGGTAGTAAAGACTGGCGTAATTATTGTTTTAGGAGATAATCCATTAACTGTCGTTTGAAGCTGGCAGTGTTATTTAGTTCTCTGATATACTGAGGTAGATTGTTTCAGAGCCTGGTTCCTGCTACTGAAAAGGATTTTGAGAAACCGGCTGAGTGATGGATAGGGACAGAAAGGGTTTTGTTCTGACAGGAACGAGTAGTTCAGTTATGTTAATCAGATAAGAGTGTTAAGTTCGAGGAAAGATATGAGGGACAGTGTACGTTGATAAGAGAGTAGAGGAAACAGTGTATGAAAATCTCTGCTCTTGTCAGCACGGAGCCAGGATAGTTGCTTAATAAGATGGTGAAATGTGATCAAAGAGGCGGATGTTACATATATATCGAACGCAGGCATGAATGATTAGTTCCAGACGTCTTTATCTTTCCCAAGAAGGACCTTGCAAGATAACATCACTGTAATCAATAATTGGAATTACACGCTTTTTAATATTTCCTCTCCTCCAACTACGCTAAGGAAACACACATATCTGTCAACTTTCGTGGTGATCAGTGGAACACTGCCAAAGTTTGTTCTTAGTTACCCTTGTCATGCACCAAATGCTGTCTAACGGTTTAAAAAATCCCGTTCAGTGAAGGAAACATTCATACATAATTGAACTATCTAATAGAAAAATGGAGTCAAAGGCTTTTGTGAAGTACACTCTTGTTATGGTTAGCAATGTGCAAAATTTCTTCATTCTAGGAATAACACTGTAGGTGTGTGTCGAAGTCCGTGTGTAAAGTGCCATTCGCCATCCATCATACCATTGACCTTAGTCATGACTTTACGGCCAGGTGTGAGAAATTTCATCAGGATCACAGGATCGGAATAAAACTATAGTCTTGCATGAATTGCAAGCAGTAATAATAATAATAATAATAATAAACACACAATCGAACACCGCTTCATTATATATAGGGATAACATTAATTTATTAATATTACCATGCATCGGCGGTGTAGAACTGTGCCCCTTTTTCTTCCTACAAAAATGTTCAACTGTTTGTACAGCTTATGGGACTTAACCACCCTAAGCTTACAAACTACTAATGACCCAACTAATACTACGGACGGCACAAATATCAATGCCCGAGGGGGGATTCGAATCCCCGACCGTAGTGTCCGTGCAGACCGTGACTGGAGCGCATCGGTCCCCTCGGCCACCACGGCCGGCTGCTTCCTACAGACGGCTCTGTGCAGACGGCAGAGAATCACAGGCAAGAAGTTGGTCGGTAAGCGCTACACACACTACAGTTTGTCGGTTGGAGTGGTCGGATGTCGGACTGCCAGGCCCAACCAACGATCCGACAACAAAAGTTGGTCTGGAAACGCCTCCACACGTCCAGTTTATCGGACCGCCAGTAAGCCCGGTAAAAACCCCGATCGCCGTGCAAGTGTCACTGCTTGGAAATGTCATTCCGTACAAGTGTGGATGAGTAGAAGAATGAGTTGGTAGATAGAAAGGAAGAATGAATGGGCAGTGAGAGATGGCCACGGGAGAGAACGAGAAAAGAGGAAATGAGGTGCATTAACAGATGATTGGAATAAGAAAGTCTACAAGCAACGCCGGGGACTGACTCCAGTGCAGAATATTTAGAACAAACACAGTATTATAGGGAATCTTCAGATAATTATTGGGATAACAACGAAAGACAAAAATTAAGGCGTGGTTCTAACGCACACAAATGGCCAAATCTGGAGGCTTAATACTGCCCTTAAAATTTTGCCTTTATGTCACACGGAAAGCGTCAAGAGTCTGTGTTCAACAATGAAGCACGCTTATGAGCAGTTTGAACTGGTGATAGTCTAGTGAAGAATAATAAATCTCGGCTGTATGATCGTTACAGTTTTTTGTAGTGGAATATGCCAGTAAGAATGTGATAAACTACTGAGTTTCAAACTTGTAAAATTTTCGATGCAGCTCGTCAGTAGTAAAGCGGCTCATTTGATCTGGAAGCCTTCTCTCGTGAATAAAGGTACAATGACTTGATATAATTAGCTGCCTCTGTATTGAAGAGCTGCATCAGAAATTTCCAGAAGCTCAAGTTCAGTAGTTTATCACATTGTCACAGACAAACTTCAGTATAAAAATAAAATGTCTGTTGGCAGTGTTCTGTGATGCTGAGATCCGAAAGCTGATGCCACGACTTGACAAATATGTAAATTTTGATGGCGACTATGTTAACAAGTGGAGAAAATGTGCTTATTCTAGTTTCTGACTCAATTTTTTTTTTCGCTACAAATCGCTTATTACTCTGAAAAGTGCTTCGTACATATGAGGATTTTGTTTCATTGGATCTCAAAATATTGAAATGTTGGTAAGTCTATCGTACTTAATTATCAACCCTAGGCCCAGAAACTAATTAAAATAACTTAAACTATCCTAAGCACAAAACACACACACACACACACACACACACACACACACACACACAGACACACCAGCTTTATAGGACTCGAACCTCCGATGGGGAGCAAGCGTGCGATCCAGTAGGAAGGCGCCTTAGTGCACTGATCAATTCCACCGCGGCTTATCGGACCTGTTCGAAAGAATCAGAGGTCGGAGGTGCTGCTACAATACAATGGCAAATTATCACGATTGAAGAGAGGCTGAATGTAGTGTCACAGTCGGCGCACGAGAAATGCGATACGGCTTTTCCGACGTTGGGATGAGGTGCAGATTTTCCTATTCAACCATTTCATGAATCACCAAGAACATCGCGAATCCGGTGAAACATCTAATGTTCGAGATCTGCTGTGGCCGGAATATGATCTTGCGAGAACAGGACCAACGACGTCCATCATGCCGTGCAACCGTTCCACAACGTATTTTAATGCTGGGCCGTGTAATGAAACAGCGATATTGACGTACGGAGCCGAAGGTTCACTAGTGCACCCTTGTTGGCTGCATGATACTAAATTTTAGTAGCTTAAAAACTACTTTAACTAAGGTAAAGTAACCTAAGGAATAAACACTAACACCAATGGGGAGGACTCGAACCCCCGACGGCGAGCGGCCGCTCGCACTGCAGCATGGTGCTCCAATTCACACAACTTATCCGCCGCGGCCCAGTTGCATCGAGTGGCTGGACATGTATGGGTATGGAGACAACCTCATGAACCCATGGACACTGCATGTCAGCAGGCTGAAGTTGGTGCAGTGTCTGTAATGGTGTCGAGCGTGTCAGTTGGGTTAATATACGACCCCTGCTACGTCTAGATATGACTTTGACTGGTGACACGTACGTACGCTTCCCGGTCGATTACCTACATAATTTGAAGAAAGCTGACATTCTGATTACACATAATGGGCATATGATAAGTGAGACTGAACAGTTTAAATTTCTAGGTGTCCATATGGACAGTAAGCTATTGTGGAAAGCCCATGTTCAGGTTTTTGTTCCAAAACAAAATTCTGCTTTATTTACCTTTAGAACAATATCTGAAATAAGTGATTTTTCAACACGAAAAATAGTCTATTAAGCTTACTTTAACTCACTAATGACGTGCGGCATTATTTTATGGTGTAACTCGCCTGATGCAAAAAGGATATTTCTGGCTCAGAAACGGAAGGTTCGAGCAATATGTGATGTAAGTTCTTGAACTTCATGTCGACCCCTTTTCAGTAGGCTGGGAATTTCGACACTGGCGTCACAATACGTTTTTTCTGTAATGTCGTTTGTTATTAATAATATCGGCTTATTTCCACGAGTTAGTAGTTTTGACTCGGTGAATAGTAGACAGACGTCGAATCTACATTTGCATCAGACCACCTTGACACTCGTGCAAAAATGTGTACAGTATTCTGCAGCATCCATTTTCAATATACTACCACAATAACTAAGGAATCCTTGCACTAACCCACACGCATTCAAATCTAAATTGAAGAGTTACCTCATAGCTCACTCCTTTTTTTCTGTCTAGGAACTCCTGGAAAAGTTAAACAAATAAGCTAATTCATTTTTTTTCTTTATTGATTCTTTTCACTTTGTCTTAAGATCATCATCTGCATAGGACTACTTAAAAAATTTTCTATTACCGTTCTTGTGTTAAACTTTATGTATTGACTTGTTCCATGACCATGGATTCTCACTCCTCAATTACGTTCTGAGGAAAAGAAAACCATTTTTTTATTAAAATATTATTATTAATAATAATCATGTTTATTATGCATTGCGACATCCTACATGTCCAGAATTGCTCCAGGAACTCTTCTGATTTTGAACACCTCCGCTGGCCAACGAACCCCTCAGACTTGAATGTTATTCAGCATATTTAGAATGACTTGCCACGTGCTGTTCAATATCGTTCTCCATCTTCTCGTATTCTTTCGCATTTACGGACATCCTTGCAGGACGCAAGGTGTCAATTTCCTTCAGATTCCAACATTTGTCGAGTCCGTGCTACGTCGTCTCGCTGTACTTTTTGCGTGCTCACACGATACTAGGCAGGTTTACCAGTTTCTTTGTTTCATCAGGTCTGACATTACGAACAACTTTTCTCATTTTATGAACAGAAATGTAAGGAGCAAGTTTACAAGCTGGCACTAATAGGTCAGAGTGGCACCTTGCTAAAGAGGATGCAGTGCTGCTAGGGTGTGGCGTGGTGGAGCACTGGAGTGGCTGAGAGCTGCCACACCACAAGTTTTAATCCGCGTCGCGGCTGGCGCCGTTATCTCCGCGGTCTCCGGGGAGCCGCGCGCGCAAACAGCTTCTCGCCTGCTGCCGGCTAGGCGCGTGCCCAGACAGCGCAAGTCGGCTGCCGTCACTGCAACGGGCTGGCTGTGCCGCCTTCACCGTTGTTATTACTGCTGCGGGGGGAGGGTGTCAATTGTTGTTGTTGTTGTTGTTGTTGTTGTGGTCTTCAGTCCGCAGACTGGTTTGATACAGCTCTCCACGCTAACCTGTCCTGTGCGAGTCTCTTCATCTGAGAATACTTTCGGCAACCTACTTCCCTTTGAATCTTCATACTGTATTTGTCCCTCGATCTCCCTCTACGATTTTTAACCCACACACTTCGTTCTAATGCTACGTTGACGACTCCTTGATGTCTCAGGATGTGTCCCACCAACATATCCCTTCTCTTAGTCAGAATACGCCTATTCTCCCCAATTCTTTGAGAACCTCCTCATTAGTTACGTGATCTACCCATCTCATATTCATCATTCGTCAGTAGCAACACAATTCAAAAGCTTCTATCATCTTTTTGTGTGAACTCCTTATTGTCCACACTTCACTTCCATACAATGCTACACTCCAAATGCCTTCAGAAAGGACTTCCTAACATTTAAACTAATATTGGATGTCAACAAGTTTCGCTTCCCATAACCATTCTGCATTTTATATCTTCTTTACTTCGGCCATCAGAAGTTATCTTGCTACCCAAGTAACAAAACTCGTCTACTACTTTCATTGCCTCATTACCTCATTTAATTCCTGCAGCATCGCCTGATTTTCTTACGCTACATTCCATTATTCTTGTTTTACTCTTGTTGATGTTCATCTTATAACATCTTTTCAAGACATTGTCCATTCCATTCGATTGCTCTTCCAGATCCTTTGTGGTCTCTTACAGGATTACTATATCATCGGCAAACCACAAGGATTTTATGTCTTCTCCCCGAACTTTAATTCCCTCCCCAAATTTCTCCTTACATTCCTTCACTGCTTGCTCAATTTACAGATTGAACAACAATGGCGAAAGGCTACAACCCTGTCTTACTCCCTTACATGCCCATCGATTCTAATAACCGCTGTTTGGTTTTTGTATAACTCTTCGCTCCCTATATTTTATTCCTGCTACCTTCAGAATTTGAAACAGTGTATTCCAGTCGACATTGTCAAAAGATTTCTCCAAATATACTTAGCCTATCTTCTAAGATAAGTCATAATGCCTCCCGTGTTACATGTCTCCTAAATCCAAACTGATCTTCCCCAAGGTCGGATTCCACCAGTTTTTCCATTCGTCTGTAAATTATTCGTGTCAGTATTTTGCAACCATGACTTATTATCTGATAGTTCTGTAATTAAAAATTAACGACACGAATAGCCCTGTCCTCCAGGCCATTTTACTGATTACCGAATGGGATGAACTTTAGGACATCCCTGTGTATACGCTACTCGGGTAAAGTGTGGGCGGTGACTTGTTACTCTGCCGGTACACTTGCAAAGACAAATACGTTAAAAGGTAGCAGAATATTTCACCACCTTACATGCTGTGTTTATGTATTAATACTTAATAACTTGCATTTATTTACAAAATAATTACTGGTATCACTTTGATTCCGGATAATCTCAAAGCAAAAACAGGTAGTAAGAGTTGACTAGGGTACTGAAACTGATTGATACTGGTAGCCAACATTTAATATTAATAACATTCGAATGTATTACTTTTCTTGAAAAAAAAAAAAAAAGAATACAACCAAGTCAGTGAGAGAGGCCTACAACTGGCGAGGGCTGCCTACCTAACTGTACCACAAGCACAGACAAATATACACATACGGGGAAACCTCCGTAAGGGCCCGGTCACACGCTCAGGGGTGTGGGGAGGGAGGGCCAGAGCAGTTACATAAGATGTCCGATGACAGCGTTGAGGTCAGAAGCATCCCTTTAAAACTGGCCAGAGCAGGGGGCAGGTAGCGGCTGTCCCCACCACCAGCTCCCCTCAAATGCCGGCACGCCGGACACAGCCGTGGCCTCGTGGAAGGCAGCACGAGCTCTCCCCTAAGCCTCCTCTCCACGCTACCCTCTGATGTGCGAGAGGCACCCTCAGCAGCGCCTCTAGCGTCGTCTACCGGTGCTAAGCCAGGGAATCGCCAGACATCTGCTGGCATCTTACAGAACTACGAGGGTCAGTGTAGAACAGAGGTTTACGGGGGGGGGGGGCTTCTTCTCTGTATATGTTACTCTGTGCCACAAGGGCGCAGTGTTTTGACCAGCTGGTGCGACGTCACAGGTTACTGAGCAGCCGATGACCGCTGCCGACGGTATGTTTGGAAGATGATTCCAAATGGTCGAAACGTACTAGAACTTTCTAGAAGCAACTAGAAGCTTCTTTTTTTGTGGGAAAGAGTTTCGGAAGTAAGTAATTGTGGGGGAGAGATATTTGAAGCTATGGCTGTGATTGGCTCTTGAGAAAACGGTCTGGAGAGTCTGGAGGCTTTCGAAAAGTGAGTAGGGATTTGGCTATCTGCGCTCTTGGTGCGAGGGCACATGTGGGCAGTTTCTGGCAAAGCGTCCAGCGACTCATAATTAATTGCAAGTGCAAATTACATTGCTCGGAGTATTAACAATTATTTTTCAGTGAACAGAGGAACAAAACTATTACTTAATTGTATTGTATTTGCATTTCGATGCACTCATTTACAAACTTACAATCGAGCTGCTCTTCTACTTCTGGCCAGTGGGGCAAGCAGTTTCCAAATACCTTTTGTTGGCCTTTGATACTTGAGTGACTTCAACTTAGGAATTTTTTGAGCAAACTCTTTCGTTCACTGTGTAGCCATCGACTCACAGCTTCCGCTTCACGTAGGGTCGAGCCATCCAAGCTGAGCAACCACCATCCATCTTATGAGATCTGTATTGGGAGGAAGCTTGGAGTTTAACGTCTCGTTGACAGCATGGTGTTTAGAGACGGTAGCTATATTGGGAATTGGTGATACACGCACATTGCGTTTGCAATAGCGCAGTTAAAGATAAATGTACCACCCACTAGTTGGCTGTATTCTTGAGATTCGTGTTGTATTATTTACCGAGTGGGATAGCGATTTTTAATTTCCTTTAAAATAACAAACACATCCTCAGTATCAACCATTTTTCGTAATAGGTAAATTACTATGTAGAACATTGAACCCTCCGATTTCTTATTTATTAGGATTAGGAATCCCTGCTATCCCTAGTAATAAGAAACTGCCTATGATTTAAACCTTTATTTAACGGTAATTGTGTAATAGAGAGGAGTGATTCATATTTATTTTAATAATGATACCGTAAGGCTGGTGAACTACACGCAAATTAGCGATTAATTCCACCAACTACGGACTTCATTACAGTGTTACTGAGAGGGAGGAAAGCATACATGCTGTACTGCTCTGTTGCGGAAATCACGTATGCTAAATTGTTAGAATTGTCAAAGACAGTTGCTGCTGGTGGAGTATGAAATACATCAATGAGGTAAGTTGAAATTTGTGCCAGTTCGGGATAGAAACAGGCGCCCTTGTTCTCTAGGCGGGTGCACTTATCGCTATGCCATCCGGCCCGAAGTGGTCACTACAAGGGCAAGGAATACTCCAGGGCGCCTCCCCGTTACACCAGCATTACCGAAAGAGAAGGCCGCGGCTTGGTCGTTTGACGTCACGCCCATCGGCTCGCCGCTTCGACATAGACCGCTAAACACAGCCACTAACCACGCGATCGTGGCTTACCTTGGCGTGACGTCAAACGAGAGAGCCACGCCATTTATTCACGCAATACTTACGTAGTGTCGATGCCCATTATCCTGACCACTAACGCCGTTTAACCGATTCACGAAGAAGCGTGACGCGCATCTGTATTCGAGGGGACGCTTTGCAATTCTAAACTGCTAGGCACAGTAATCATTGAACAACTTTCATAGTATTTATCTACCGTTACAGCAACTAACAATCTCCGTTTAAGATTTGATATCTTGAAACACGTCCACTGAATGTGTGGTCGTGTTTTATTATGAGTTATTCTTTAACCTAAAGTGTTTGTGCACCATTAATGTAATCTATCTGTGTGTTAATTATTTTATTATTTTTATCAGTGATCAATGCCCCATCTTTATTTATGTTTGCCCTATATTTATATATGTTTACACCCATTGATTGAACTTGTGTGTTCATGTGAATGTGGAAGGTTGCATTTAATACTGACTGCCGCGCTCTGGCTTACAGTCGCCACCTCACGCCTTAGGCGTCTGCGCTGGCGTCTGTTGGCTGGCCAGATACATGCTAACTTGGCGAGGTGGCGAGGTGGCCGTGGTGTTAGTGTCGTACCAACCTAATCTTGGACAAAATAGGTTACAGGAGATCTCTTTGGGAGCGGATGTAGAGGGAATTGGATTGGCCAGGCTTGGCAAGGGTTGGTAAACACTAGTCTCTGAACGCACTCTGCGTCACTTTTAGCGCGCTCTACAACCGGTGTTTGATGGGGTTAGGTTTTTCTGTGGCCTTAGAGCTACACGCTTCACTCTTTGTTCTTCCTCCGACAACTATGAAAGTAAGTATTCCGCCGAGTCATGTAGAGGGGAAGAAATGCTGTTAGGACTTTACTTTCTCTGTGATCAGGCACTCTTGGTTTTCATTGAGAGTTTTCTTGAGTTATTCTTTCGCTATGTGAGGCAAAATGTTTCTTAATTTACAGAAATCTAGTAAATTCATTGTAAATTTATTATTTGCCTTTTCATTCTAGTGATGATTTTGTGTCCAATTTTGCTTAAGTTAGGATACACTTGTGTGGCCTTCAGCATTTGTGTAAACTTAATATGTTTGAATTTCGTTGCAGTTTTTAATTAACTTTTCATGTCACATCTCTATCTGTGAGTATTCTAAATATACCTCAAATTTTCTGATTTGATTCCATCTTTCGTGTCTTGTATGACCAATTGCACATGATTTTGTACTTCAGCTGCCAGCCATGGTTCTATTAATACTAACTTTCTTATATATGAATTCTCACATATGTTCTATTTGATTATTCTGAATTAATTTACTTGGTAAATTCTATGTAATTCACTGTGGTCGCACACCATGTGGTACTTAAGAATAGCATGTCACTGCCTTCCAACACATGAGTTCGTTTATTGCACAGTATAATTAAAAAAATTGTGATCAAGGCACCCACCATCTCATCAAGATGCCACCGAAAATCCGTTTTCCTCCTGCTTTCATGTGTTCCAGGATTGTAATGTTCTGCCAAGCATTATGTGTATGTCTGTGAATGAATGAATGTGCTTTCAGCTTTTAAAATTTCATCCCACATTATCTCCATATTCATAAAAGAGCAGAAATTTTAATACGGGCAGTAATTATACAACTTAATTTTGTACAAGGTGTGTGCTTAATTTGGTCTCCCCACATTTATTTGCCTGGTATTTCACTGAATAGCTTATTATTTTAAAGTATCAAACCTCTGCTTTATGATTTCACGCTCACTGTCCCATGTTTATTTATCTATTCATATATTTCTTAACATTGATTTTGTGTTTGTTAAAACGTTCGCTGCTCCCTTAAGGTAAGTCAGGTAAATTTCCGTTGCACATTTACTGTGGCCGCTCATAAAGTAGTTTAGAGCTGTAGTGAGTATTTTAACTTACATTTGCAGATGTCAACTGCCCGAGATATCGCTTATTTTTGTAACAGGCTACTTTCAAAATCTTGTTTTTTATCATTATGTAGATGATGTCAACAATATATTTTCCCACTCAGCAGAGAAAGTTCATGATGGAAATTACGTAACTAGACCTCGCCACAACTCAAAATGTCGCTGTTGTAATGAATTCCAAATCGTGTAACATTTCCAAGACACTATCATCTATCATTATAATTCAAAGCGAGTCTCCCTTCTGGTGTTTGTCAGTCCTCCATGATCATTGCTCATCGCCTTAATCTATGTGATATCTGTTCTTCCGAACATGTGTAAATTGATTTCCAAAATGATACGGTCTTGCACAAGATATGGGTTTTTGTTTCATAGGGGAGAGTCGGGAAAGAGTACTCATTTAGTATTTAAGCCTTTATACCTAGTAGACGAGAAGCTTAAAAGAAACCTTTGCTATACCAAATTATTACTGGTTATTTATAAATAACATATATCAGTTACAGCTGGCAACTGCATATCACAAACGTTAAGAAATTAAAAAGTCTGCTCGTTAGTACTCTGAGTCGCAACGTCGGAAAAGAGTACTCACTAATATAAATCACAAAAAGAAAACTTGCCATGTCCCTCATAAGCCGTTCATTCTTTGTGCCACTATTTCGAGCAGTTGCCACAATATCCAGTCTTCTATGACAGGCTCACTGTAGACTTCACCACACTCTGGGCAGCTCAACACATGACTCATCATTGGATTTAGAGCTGGTTATTCCTAAGTTGATGGGATCGATTAATCCAGATTACGTTTTGTTTTTATGTATACTTGTGTCTTCTTAGTTGTGCCTGACATGTGCAGTTAATTTTTCATTTATTTATTAATTTATTTATTTTTCATGGCCGATTTCAGTCTGCATAGACAATCGTCAGATTGATACCAAAATGATAGTAGGCGGTGGTGGTGTGCGGTCTGTTGTGTCCACCGCCACTACCCGTCATCACCATGGTATTCATCTGAAGAATGTCTGTACAGACTGAACCAGTCATCAAATAGAAACTATAATTTTGCGATCTGGACTGTTTTTAATTTTCTGTTATATCAAGTTCGTTAATCATTAGTTAGCTAACATAGATTTTTTCAGCAAGTCATTATTGAAAAATAATACAGTCAAAAAAGAAGAATAATAAAAAAGATAACTGTAGTAATGTAATAAATTGTCTTTAACTGTGTTATTCGGAATCAGTAAGGTATTAGAAAATGGGCACAAAACCTGGAACCTACGTCGTGCAAAATAAAAATACCTAGTTTTGTAAAATAGGTAATAAATGAGGATATTCATTTCATTGAAAATATTTCAGCACGAACCGCCGGTTTAATCTATATGAATAAAACACGTTACTCATCTCTGCGATGAATAACCCCCGAGATGGCGGCCTCTTTGGGCAGCAAGTTCAATATCAGTAACACTAGATTTAGCTTATGACTTTTTCAACTTACTCTCATCTAGTGTAGGCGAGAATTTCATTGACTTGTTAATTCAACTTTCTGGAATCGTAAAACATTGCTGCCACAAAATCTAACCGACTTGTGAAGTGGCACGGTTCAGCCATACTGCAGCTGGACGTAAAGGCTATACAGAAACGTTAACCCTTTAATGCATGACTTTTTTATTTGAAGATACAAAATCTACCAAGAGTAAGGTATAGAGCGTATATAGTGGGAAAAATATTTTTTAAAAAATTCCTAAAAGTGATTACGCACTACTTGCAATAAAAATTTCATGGCTGGTCAGCTACATAGTGCTTCCATGTTGTACCCGATGTAGTAAATGTTACTATTGTGCCTCTCATATTTCCAGAAAGTAACTTATAATGCAACAGCGGTATGTGATTGACTACTTTTAAATGGCAAAGGAGGAATACTAATGTAAACAAACGCACATGTTAGGAGTAACTCAACGCAGCTAACTGTCGAAACGATTTAGTTGAACTTTGCAATTTATAATTTCTTGAACGAGCTACTACAATATGTAATACTATGTATACAAGCCGCTACAAATGAATTTGTGGTAAAATGTTGAACAATTTGGGAGATAATGGAAAAAAAATAAGGCATGTAGCTGATCAGCGACACCATTCCTTAAAGGGTTAAGTAGCCTTCACGCGTTTCCAACACGAATGAAAGAAGCCCTTAAAAGTCACACACTAGAAATACCATAATTGCATAATACTATAATTGCAGCGGTCTAAATCGCAATATGACATTATTTTATTATGATGACCGGTTTCGATCAATAGAGATAATTCTCAGATCATGAACTTGTGAAGATTATCTTTAATGATCGATACCGGTCATCACAATAAAATAAAATATATATCATATTGTGATATACCCGATTTCCGAGGGTCTACTTTAGATTCTCGAGCTTGTAGAAGCAATGATCCAACCCCAACTTGGAGGATCAGTGTTTGATATCAGGGTTTACTCTCCTACGAGGGTTGGCTCCACCTCACCTATAGAGACCCCTCTTCCCTAGGTATGACACATTTCGCCTGGCTCCTCCGTTGAGCCCTGTCTGGCTTGGGTAACCTTGCCAATAGCTACGCTACCACCGGCATAGCCTTTGTAGATTAAGAAAAAGCTTACGATACAGTCCCTAGATCTAATCTGTGGGAAGCTATGAAAGATATAGGTATGGAGATCGCCTATCACAAGTTCTTATTAAAATGTACAGAAATAATGTGGTACAGATTAAACGAGGTTCAGGGTTATCAGAATCTATCAATGTCACTAAAGGTTTGCGACAAGATTGCAGTATGTCACCCATCTTATATGTAGAAGTGGTTCTCCGAAACTGGAAAAACAGCTGCACAGGAATGGGAATCACTGTCAACGATGTACAGATAATTTCATTATGATTTGCTGGCGATCAAGCTAATATAGCACAAGACGATTATGACCTTTAGTTCATGGTACGACGGTTATATCATGAATACAACAGATGGGGACTACAAACTTAGTCTAAGAAAAACAGAGTATCTGATATTGATAAAATAATTGCATAATACCATAATTTACAGAAGTAAAATACTGAATACAGCAAAGCACAGAGGTGTTAGGGCGTATGAATTCATTTTTGTGTGATAAGAATATTTCTAACAACAATATGAAAAGAGTAGGCAAGACAATGGTTGAATTAGTGCTATATTATTAATCAGAACTAAAAGGAAGCAGTGAACAATCCAAAGATTGGTTTGAACACCACAGTGATTTACTAGGCATGGTCCTGTTTGGAGGTGGTATGCCGTTGCCTTCCTCTTCCGACTTTCGAATTGACTTAACCATCCACGGTGCAATTCAGTATTTTTCACATGATAAATACTGTCAGAGGTGAAAGAAGTGGAAAGTGAGACATAAAAATCCTAGGACCTGGCGGGGATCGAACCTGCGACTTTTGGATTTGTAGCCTCGCGCTGTACCACTGCCCGACCGTGGCGCCTTATTGATATTAAATACGGGTATCAAAAGAATACTAATAAGCTGTGGAAATGGATTATTTGCATAGGAGTGCCAGAATATCAAGAATCGAAAGAAAAGCAAATGATGAAGTAAGAGCTAGAATGAAGGCAAATGATTCAGTGATAGAATTGAAAGAAAATCAGTGAAATGGTACGGACATCTGATGAGAATGCCAGATCATCGGTGGCCAAAGAAGGTTTATGAATAGAAACCACCAAGCAGACGTAAGGGCGGAAGACCACGACGTTCGTGGGCAGACAAATTAAATAGAGTAATGGAGCATTGCGCCATCGACAAGGAGGCTGCGCTGGATAAACAGGCTTGGCGGAGGATAACAGTAGTACGACAAGATGTTATTAATTAATCTTTGTATTGATTGATCCTGTAATAATAATAATAATAATAAAATAATAATAGTAATAGGAATAGGGGAAAGGGTTATATCTTGGGACAACTTTTACATTTTAATTTTTAAACTATATTTTTTTTTTACAAGAAATTACAAAATTTACCCCATTACAGGCACTAATTTTAGGTAATGTTGAACGAACAGCCGTTTAGTTTATCTCCAATATCTACACAATTACTCACCAATGAAGACCTTTGTGGCACCTGTCCCAAGCTAAAACCTATGGAATCACCTTGAGACAGTGGTGGTTTTACCTTGGGATACGTTGTTGTATTTCAATATCTTAGTTTTATGAACCGTTTTGGAATCGGGTAGTAAATTTGTTAGTCCAAATACAAAAGTTATTTTACCTTAAAATAAGAGATGGTGGGAATAAAATATTAAATTTATAAAACCCACGACACACCACTGGAGTTGGTAGTTCTTTCAGTATATTACTGCGATTAACACTGCTGATGTTCTCAACATTATGGAAAACAAAATGGTTTTTTGCTTCCTTAAGAATTTCACACTTATATCTTGTTCTGTGTTTTCTAAGACTACTCCAGCATAGTACACATGAGATCTGCCACTGATGACAACTTTTACCAAGAGCCAACTACCCTTAGAACAAGAAAGTTTTACTTTTCCAGTTGTTAGTAAGGACGGCAAATCCTCTTCTTCAGATGAGAAATCACATATGCTACCTCCGGATCTACTGCCAAGCTGGGGAATTTCTTCATCAAAAGAACTGGAAGATGAAAACTCCTTTGTCCTTTTGGTGGCTTCTTTCTTTTGAAAAAGGCTTCTTTTTTCCCTCTTAAACTCTTTATTTGTCTGGTGTATCATTGAGAACCATACACCTTCCAGGTGTCCCAAGGTGCAACCATATAAATATCCCAAGGTAAAACCAAATACACAATAACAGAAAACAGTATCCTAATCTATGTACACATTTATATAGTTATAACTTATGGTAACAATAGCTTACTTAAATAATGCCCTAAAACATTGTATTTAATAAATATCAATAATGATACTTAGCTTTAATTTATATCTTCTAAGGATAGTGGCTAAATTTTACTTTCGAACACGAAAACTTGTAATACTCCTCGTCAGATCTCAAACATCATCCGAATACAACATGGCCTCTTATTTCCTCTGAAAATAGGCCTGAAAACTTCATAGTTCTTAAAGTTTCCACTAGAGTGCACTGCCTGTATTATGATGTGTCCAAAGGTAAAACCGTCCCAAGGTACAACCCTTTCCTCTGATAACAATATTGCGATCTAGACTGCTGAAAGTATTACATTATTCAGATATGTTTTTGTTCGATGTTTATTTTCCAAGGGAACATTACCTCCCTTGCGGTTTGCAGTTCACAGAGTGTATCTGCAGATACACTTTGTGTGTGAAAACTACAGAACCATCAGTTTAATAAGTCATGATTGCAAAGTATTAACACGAATTATATACAGAAGGATGGAAAAGCTGGTAGAAGCCGACCTCGGGGAAGATCAGTTTGGGTTCAGGAGAAATGTAGGAACACGGGAGGCAATACTCACTTTATGGCTTATCCTTGAAGATAAATTAAGAAAAGGCAAACCTACATTTCTAGCTTTTGTAGATTTGGAGAAGGCTTTTGACAATGTTGATTGGAATAAACTCTTTCAAGTTCTGAAGCAAGCAGGAGTAAAATATAGGGAGCGTAAGGTTATTTACAACTTGTACAAAAACCAGACAGCGGTTGTCAGAATTGAAGGGCATGAAAGGGATGCAGTGGTTGGAAAGGGAGAAAGACAGGTTTGTAGTCTTTCTCCATTGTTATTCAATTTGTACATTGAGCAAGCTATAAAGGTAAGCATGAAGAAATTTGGAGAAGGAATTAAACTTCAGGGTGAAGAATTAAAAACATTGCGTTTTGCCCACGACATAGTAATTCTGTCAGATACATCAAAAGACCTGGAAGAGCAATTGAACGGAATGGACAGTGTGCTGAAAGGTGCATATAAGATGAATATTAACAAGAACAAAACTAGGGTAATGGAATTCAGTGTAAGAAAATCAGGTGATGCTGAAGGAATTAGAGTGGGTAACGAAACAATAAAGGAGGTAGATGAGTTTTGTTACTTGGGCAGTAAAATAACAAATGATGGTCGCAGTACAGAGGATATAAAATGCAGAATGGCAATGGGTAGAAAAGCGTTCTTGAAAAAGAGAAATTTGTTAACCTCGAATATTGATTTAAGCCTAAGGAAGTCCTTTCTGAAGGCATTTATATGGAGTGTTGCCTCGTATGGGAGAGAGACATGGACGATAAACAGTGCGGACAGGAAGAGGATTGACGCTTTTGAAGTATGGCGCTACAGAAGAATGCTGAAGATTAGGTGGGTGGATCGCGTAACTAATGAGGAGGTACTGAACAGAATTGGGGAGAAAAGAAATTTCTGGCATACCTTGACTAAAAGAAGGGAGAGATTGGTAGGACACATTCTTAGAAATCAATGAATTGTGAATTTAGCGTTGGAGGGAAGTGTGTGGGGGTAAAAACCGCAGAGGAAGACCGAGAGATGGATACAGTAAACAGATTCAGACGGATGTAGGTTGCCGTTCTTATGTGGAGATGAAGAGACTTGCTCAGGATAGAGTATGGTGGAGAGCTGCATCAAACCAGTCTCCGGACTGAAGACCACATCAACAACATCTGCAGATGAAGAGGCAGTACGATAATTAGTGCCCTAAATATGCACGGAAGTATATCCTCAGCTGGCGCATACGGCATCCTGGGCTTACCGCGCAGAACGAGAGCTAAATATACACTCTCCTGTGGGAGACAAAGCAGCAGAAGAGAGCGGCAGTGCGTCGTTTATTGGTAGCATTTCCGGCATTCTTGGCTGGCGCACCTCCGCGCCTGCGGGCCTGCGGGCTCACCTCCGGCATAGCGCGGCTCGGCTTGGTTAGGCCGCGTGCAGCGGGGAGCCGCCCAGCCGCCCAGCCGCCCAGACAGTTATTGGATTTGCGAGGGACACACAAAGGACGCCACCCGACCACCGGCGGCGAGGGCGGCGCGCCCCTGGAATAACTTGTCTCGCAGCTGACACTGAGCGCGTAAACCGCCCTAACAAATACTCCGACAAGCCTTGCCGCAACAGGACTCGGCGTAAATATCTAACAACGACTGTATGTTGGCGTGCAGTTTGAGATATGGATACGTAGGGACCTTCCCCACCAATCCACCACCCCCTCCACCATCCTACGAAGTGTTGGAACATATATGTGTCGGTGGTAAGGGGGAGACGAGTTTATTTCATTACAAGCTAAATTCCCGCTGCTTCGCACGCGTAGACTGGATGGTTTGCATTGGTTGTTGCTACTTCTAAATATAACATTTCATAGATTTGGCTTTAAAAATGCTTTCCTAAAAAAGTATTTTGATACAACTTGCCACTCCGTATTGCACCATTGTTGGAAGAATTCAAAACATCCCGAAACGCATTTTCTTTTATACACATGGTTCCAAACCGAAATTTTCACATTTCTAACATCAAACTAGTCTTAGTAGCACCCTTAAAAGATTTTCCCTTATTTCCTCCGCTTAATGGTTGAATTTCCAAAAATATCGAAACACGTGTTTCCAAAATTCCAATCAAATAACTAAATCGCAAGTTTCGTATTTCTTCTTCAAAATAGCCTGAATAGCAATGTATTAAAAAAAAAAATAACGGTCATCCCCTTTTTCACCCCCTTCGGGATGGGAATATTGATAAATCGCTGATGTCTACAGTGTAAGATAAACAACATCAACAAATTTCAATTTGTGGTAATTATTCAGCAATCAGTCGTCAGAAATATAAATTCTTTATTTGTTGGCAAATCCGGATTTCGACCACTATGTGGTCATTATCAATGCTAAAATAAATACAAAAGGGCCAGTTATAATAACATGCATGTCAGATTATAAGCTAATTGTACAAGTTTCAGTTATAGTCAATTATAAAAATACATACCTTAAAATAAATTAAAAAACTTAAAATATCTCGACCTCCATGTAGGAGGTTGCGTTTGTACTGACGCAGCTGTTACAATCCTTACACAGTTGACGTCAGCATGGGTCATTTGTGACTTATGCGCCCTCTTTAAAGTTTCATATAAATAACAAATTTATATGATGTATATTTATGGTAGAGAAAATTACATTTTATTGTATTTTTAATAGGCATTTTAACTTTAAACTGTTCTTTATTAATGAGTCTCGTTTACTGTTTATATATAATTGGTAGTAAAAATGTGTACTAATTGGTGTCTTACAATATATATATATATATATATATATATATATATATATATATATATATATATATATATATATATATAGCAACTCTTTTAAAATATTTTATATAAAAACTGATGACCTGTTGATAATTTGTTCACAGTCAAAATCATAAAATCAAATGATGTCAACTTTAAAAATCAAATGATGTCAATTTTAAAAAAATAGCTGTAGTAGTAAGTACAGTCGTCAGATGGTGCTAACCAACGTCTATCCCAAACTGTCTTCGAGCGTTTATATTATAAAACATGCTTGTCTGTTAGGGTTTTCATTAGAACATGTAACAGATGTTGTAGTCTAGTGCTAAAAGTACTGTATATTCCTATTGTATACATAAAAATACTTGATGGGTACAATAATTGTCACTGTATGAAAGGTACTCGCATGTGACAGGTGGGAAGTTTAGATGTAAATATCGGCGGACCAGTGCATGTGTTGGTTTCAGCTTTATATAGCTGGACTCAACTGATTTTTGAATAGCTCCCAGAAATGGGAACTTTTCGATATCGTTTGCTCATTGAGCAGTGTCACTTTATTGGGGATCTGATGGCGATAGATCTCGACAGTGGTCGAAATCCGGATTTGCCACCAAATAAAGAATTTATATTTCTGACGACTGATTGCTGAATAATTACCACAAATCAAATACAGTCGTGGAGCACCCAGTCCAATATGGAATCAAGCCTGAACAAATTTCAAGTTTCAGCGCCGTTTTCTAACTTTTAGATCCGCGATGCATTAGCCCAGCGGTCTAAAGCTCCTCGCTGCGGAGCTCGTGGTTGCTGGCCGTGGAGGTTCGAATCCTCTCTGAGGCATGGGTGTGTGTGTTTATCCTTAGGTTAGTTTACCTAGGTTTAAGTAGTTTGTAAGCTACAGACTGATGACCACGCAGTTTGGTCTGACATATTTACAAACATTTCTAACTTTTAAAAATGGATCGAGAACGCAAAATTTCTTTCTTACGCTTTGACATCTTTCTTGGTAGTTTTACTTTTCAAACTGCAATACGCATTTACTTTTCCAGAAAAACAACTTAAGAATGTGCATCACGTTTTGCTGTATATAACCTCTTTGCTATTATAGTGTCAAAAGTCATCGCTGGTCTTCAGTGCGAATTTTTTATAGGCCGACGACTTTCAACTATTATATCATCCACCCTCTTATAGCTTTCGACACGGAACTGCTAATCCAGTTGTCAGTATTTTGATCCTAAGTTGTCTTTCCAGTGTTTATATTGAGATCATTGGTGTATTACCAATGTATTCAATGCTCAGTTAGTATATATCTGTTGATCGTCGTATTGCTCCACATTTTACGGATTTTTGTTCGCCACACTCACCCACCGCCACATAGCGCGACAAAAACACCATGTTGCACACCGCGAACCTAAAGGCTACTCTCATGCATAACAACAGTTGGTCTGCAGTGAATAATTTTGGCTACCAAGTGAAACATACACGTCCCACGTTCCATTTTTATAAATGCATATTGATTTCTTTACTCACATCACACAATTAATTTGCTCATTGATAGCTGAAATAAAAATTCAATTACTTATTCGCAAGTTCAGTTCCAGTCTCTCGTTCCCTTAACCCCCCCCCCTCTCTCTCTCTCTGTCTGTCTACCTTCTGTTTCTCTCGCTCTGCCCATCTCCCCCTTCCCCTCTCTCTCTATTCATCTTCGTCATCTACTATTTCTCTGTTCTTATTCTCCTACTCCTTTCTTTGAAAATCACCTCCTTGTCTCTGTGTAACTCATCCACCTTCTTAGTCCATTCTCCAACTTCAAGAAAAAAAAATTGGGTTGGATCGTTTGCTTGGGATAGGGGGACTGAACTGCTAAAGTTATCAGTCCCCCAGTGGAGAGGGAAAGGAGTGAGGATAGGAAAGGAAGGGAGGGGCGGGGGAAAGGAAATGCAGTCCGGGAAGTAGGGTGCAAGCAGGATAAATTGGCCGATAGATGCGCAGAGAGCTGAGCGTGGTTGGGGATAGCAGTAGTGGTGAAGATAGTGGCATAGCAGTGAGGGGAAGTGCCCGGTACTGGAGGCAAAACAGAAGCCTACGCTCCAATACCTGGCAAAGTTTAACCATACTATCAAAAATAACTTTTCCTAATATTTTACATTATTAATATTTCATTATTTTTATCATTTTATTAACGTTACCTATCTTACTTCGAAATAAACATTACTTAAAGCATTAGTTATGTAACATTTGCGATACAGAATATGGACTAACTTCTTAGTATTACTGGTGTGCATGAAGGAAGTATGGTCTTGCTCTGCCGCGGTGGAGTAGCCGAGCGGTCTAAAGCGCTTCGCTGCGGAGCGTGCGGTTGCTCGCCGTGGAGGTTCGAGTCCTCCCTGGGGCATGGGTGTGTGTGTGCTTGTCCGTAGATTAGTTTACCTAGGTTTAAGTAGTTTGTAAGCTACGGACTGATGACCACGCAGTTTGGTCCGATAGATTTACAGACATTTGAACATTTGGTCTTGCTCTAACTTGCAAACAGAAAAATTTTTCAGCTGTTTTCAATTTACTGCCGTCATTTAGAAAGAGCTTAAACAATCAGTCAGAAGCAATACTAAATCGAACACTAACAATACGAAATAGAAAAAATTTTCATTAATCTTCAATTTACAGCACACATCTGGATAGAGCTTAGACAATAAAAAATCATCTTGTTCATGAAGATCATCTAAATATAAGATCTTTTTCTCATTATACCGCTGAGGATATAATGGTTGATAGAGACGTGTAACCAATGGAACCCCATACCTTCACGCCGTGTTAACGCCTGTATGGCGATGACGATTACACGCTTCCAATGTGCGTTCACTGCTGTGTCGCCAAACACGAATGCGACCATTATGATGCTGTAAACAGAACCTGGATTCAACCGAAACAATGACGTTTTGCCATTCATGCACCAACGTTCGTCGTTGCGTACACCATCGCATTCGCTCGTGTCTGTGATGCAGCGTCATGGGTAACTGCAGCTATCGTCTCCGAGCTGATAGTCCATGTTGCAGCAAACGTCGTCGAACAGTTCGTGCAGATGGTTGTTGTCTTGCAGACGTCCCCATCCGTTAACTCAGGGACCGAGACGCGGCTGCACGATCCGTTACAGGCATTCGGGTAAGTTGCCAGTCACCTCGACTGCTAGTGATACGAGGCCGTTGGGACCCAGCACAGCGTTCCGTATTGCTCTCCTGAACCCACCGATTCCATATTCTGCTAACAGTCATTGCATCGCAACCAACGCGATGAACCGCATTCGAGATACTCTTCAGTCCAACCTTTATCAAAGTCGGAAACGTGATGGTACGCATTTCTCTTACTTACACGAGGCATCACAACAACATTTCACCAGGTAACTCAGGTCAACTGATGTTGGTGTATGAGAAATAGGTTGGAAACTTTCCTCATGTCAGCACGTTGTAGGTGTCGCCACCGGCGCCAACTTTGTGTGAATGCTCTGAAAAGCTAATCATTTGAATATCCTAGCTTCTTCTTCTTGTCGATTAAATTTCGCATCTGCAGTTCGTTATCTTTGTAGTGTAGCAATTTTAATCCAAAAAATGTTCAAATTTCTGTAAATCTATCGGAACAAACTGCGTGTTCATCAGTCCGTAGCTTACAAACTACTTAAACCTGAGACATTATTGATAGATGTGAAGCATTGAATTAAAATTTTTGTGGTGCGGCCGGGAATCGAACCCGGACCTCCATGCTTACTAGGCAGACGTCTTAACCGTTAAACTATCACACCACTAACGATTAAGTCGCCTTGGAATAGTCTATGTACGATTTCCCTCTACAACACAAACTTTAATTCAGCTTCTATTCCAAGGCGCCTTAATCGTTAGTGGTGTGGTAGTCTAACGGTTAAGACGTCTGCCTAGTAACCATGAGGTCCGGGTTCGATTCCCGGCCGCACTACAAAAATTTTAATTCAATGCTTCACATCTATCAATAATGTCTTTGATATATTTGAGACGTAAATCCGTCTCAGGGATTATTTATTCATATTAATTGATACTTAAACCTAGGTAAACTAACCTACGGACAAACACACACACCCATGCCCCAGGGAGGACTCGCACCTCCACGGCGAGCAACCGCGCGCTCCGCAGCGAGGTGCTTTAGACCACTCGGCTACTCCACCGCGGCCAATTTTAATCGCCAGGAGTTATGTAACATGTTATTCTAGATAAAATATAAAAGTAAAAATCACACGGAAGATGGCACAATAAGTGCCGAAATATGTTTGTGTGTTGAAACGAAACAAGGTGTCTTGCATAAGGCGTATATAACCACAAGTCTTATTGATAAATTCATGTACGAAAATTAATATTCTGAGTACAATATGCACTGCGGTGAGCAATACATACTCTTCCACGCCCCCCCTCCCCCCCCTCGTCACCCCGCCCCGCACGCTATTTCTGTGCATGTTCATTCGTTACGCCAAAAGCTTTCCGCTTGCTAGTGCTAAAGTACTTACTGGCTTACGACTGTAGTAGTGTAAGCATTTTTCAGCACCGAGGTTACGTGTTAAAGTGCTGATGCTGAGCATAGCGGTCACAGTGGCGTGTTATTATATTAAACCTGAGTATTTTTGGTGAAGAATGAAGGGAGCCTGACTTGAGGAAACGGCACAGTGGTCGGTGTGGCCGGCAGCGGCAGCGACAGCGACTGGCAGTCCTTTAGACGGCAGAAGAGGTGGGGCGTGACGCGCCTGCCGATCGCCAGTTTATGCTGATGAGGCGGCGAGCCGGCACTGGATCACTGTGCCCCGGCCGCGGGATCGTCGCCAGCGAAATTTGACGAGGTCGTAAATTTATTAAGCCTGCGACACCTAATAACAACTTTCACGGTTCACATTTTGCACCGGCGATGAATCGCCGATGCGTGCTGCGGAAACGTGCGAGGAAAACGCCTTCTCATCATTATTTTGTTGTTTGTATGGGTGGGCTAAAAGCTTTTTATTCTATTCAACGTTATTGTCTAGGAGTGTGACTGAAATTGATATTTTATTATATACCACATATGTACAGTGGTTAAGCTTTAGTCACAAGGAAGAGAAATATCTTTTATTCACATAACGTAAGTAGTTTCGACGACCTTTGTCGTTATTATTAAACGTGAGAATGTCACAAATTGCAAGAAACTAAGCATTAACTGAGATTGTTATGTGAATAAATTATTTAAAAAAAATGTAGTTACTTCAGAAACTGGAGCCAGGCCGTCTAAAGGAGTCAAAGTGGTCCCCAAATGTCTTCTGTATTCACAGCATACGGTATCAAATAGATTTGCGGCCATATTTTACTCCATACCATACAGCAGCAGAGCAAACTGGTTTGGTGAAATAGATGGTAGTGTATTGCTGATATGCCTTAATCCTATAATGTAGCATGCACAGACTGTGAAAAATAAGTAAATAAATAAATTAAAAAGGAAAGTGTGACATTCATAACAGTTACTGTCTGTGAATAATTTGTCACGTATATCGGGTGATGAAAAAATTCAGTATAAATTTGAAAACTCAATAAATCGCAGAATAATGTAGATACAGAGGTAAAAATTGACAGACATGCTGGGAATGACAGGGGGTTTTATTAGAACAGACAAAAATACAAAAATTTTCTGACAGATGGGGCTTCATCTGATCAGAAAAGCAATAATTAGCGTAACAAAATAAAACAAAGCAAAGACGATGTTCTTTACAGGAAATGCTCAATATGTTCACCATCATTCCTCAACAATAGCTGTAGTCAATGAATAATGTTGTGAACAGCACTGTAAAGCAAGTTCGGAGTTATGGTGATGCATTGACGTCGGATGGTGTAGTTCAGCATCCCTAGAGATGTCGGTCGATCACGATACACTCGGGACTTCAGGTACCCAAAAACCAATAATCGGACGGACTGAGATCTGGGGACCTGGGAGGCCAAGCATGACGAAAGAGGGGGCTGAGCACACGACGCGCGCAAGAGATCTTTCACGCAACTAGCAATATGAGGTGGAGCGCCATCCTGCATAAACATCGTACGTTCCAGCAGGTGTTTATCAGCCAGGCTGGGGATGATGCGATTCTGTAACATATCGGCGCACCTTTCACCCGTCACGATAGCAGTCACTGACGTTTTGCTGTCCTGCGCCATATGTCGGACATTTGTTGAACTTTTTCTCCAAATAAAACCCCACGTCATTCCAAGCATTTGTGTCAATCTTTACCTCTCTATCTACATTATTCCGTGTTTTATTAAGTTTTCAAATTTATACTGACTTCTTGATCACCCGGTACTTATTTATATTAGGTGCACTCTTCTGTCATCTCCTGATAGATACGCTATATCAGCGGCGTCAGTAGTCATTGGTATCGTGAGACTCGTGGAACTCGTGGTCTTCGAACGTGGTCAGGTATAATTTGTGTCACAAATCTGTACGCCAGATTTCCACGCTCTTAAACATCCCTAGGTCCACTGTTTCTGATGTGATAGTGAAGTGGAAAAGTGAAGGGACACGTATAGCGCGAAAGCGTTCAGGCTGACCTCGTCTGTTGACTGACAGAGACCGCCGACAGTTGAAGAGGGTGATATAGGCAACTATTAAGGCCATCACACAGGAATTACAAACTGCCTCAGGATCCACTTCAAGTACTATGACAGGCGGGAGGTTTGTTGAAATACTTCGTAAGCCTAGGGACTAATAACCAAACAAGTCCCATAGGTTTACAAACAGTTGAACAATTGCCTCACCGACCTACATCGCCACTTCTCATCAGGGCGGCACCCCGAGAAGAATGGGCTGCCATTTCCCAAGAAACCTATCAGCACCTGACAGAACGTATGCCTACGACAGTGGAATCTGTCGTCAAGGCAAAGCAAACACCATACTGAATTACAGCATTGACGGTGGAGGGCGGCACGAACTTGTAAGTCATTTTGAGCCAGGTGGACACTTTTAATTCACATCTACATCTACATAGATACTCTGCAAATCACATTTAAGTACATGGCAGAGGGTTCATTAACAACCATCATAACCTTTCTCTGCCGTTCTATTCTCTGATATCGCGTGGGAAGAAAGAACACCTAAGTCGTTCCATTTCCGATCAGATTTCTCTTATTTTATTGGGATTGTCATGTCTCCCTATGTAGGTGGGTGCTAGCAAAATATTTTCACATTCAGAATGAAAACTCTGTGATTGAAATTTCGCAAATAGATCTCGCCGCAACGAATAAAGTCGTTCTTTTAACGATTTCCACCTCAAATCGTGCAACATTTCAGTGACGCTTTCCCACCGGTAACGTGATAAAACAAAACGACCTTCCCTTCTCTGAACCTGCTCAATATCCTTCGTCAGTCGCACCTGGTGAGGGTCCCAACTGGGCAACAGTACTCCAGGATAGGATGTACAAGAGTGATGTAGGCAGTCTCTCTGGTCGAGCTGTTGCATCTTTGAAGAGTTCTGCCGATGAAACGTAACCTTTAGTTCACCTTCCCGACAATATTTTTAGTGTTTTCTCTCCAGTGTAAGTTGTTCGTAATTGTAGCTCTTAGGTATTCTGTAGAATTTACGACCTTAAGGTTTGACTGATTCATCGTGTAATTGAAGTTCAGTGGATTTCTTTTAATGCTCATGTGTATTACTAGACAGTTTTAATTATTTACAAGGAAAGTACTTGGGATTGAACAAACATATCTGTATGAACGTTTGCGTACAGGATCACCAGTGTGCTGGTGGGTGTCGATTTTATGCAAAACTTTGCAATCGTGCTCTAGATAGCACTGTAGATGTAATTGTAGACGTCATACGTAATGCAGATATCTTAACTATAACTTATGAAATAATCATCGTACATGTTCTCTAGCGTATTGTCATCAAAAGCCGTGATCATAGTTGCAACTTTAACCTTCTCGGAAGACTGTTGGTACTCACTGCCACTGCTTCCATCGCCTCCTCCTGCACTTACGGTAGCACTACCGCTTGCAATGAGTTGTTCGTCATTATCATCCCTATTATCATAATTATGTGTTAGTGTTACAACAGTATGTAACTTATGCTCATATTTATGTACTATAACATATACGATAAAGCATGCGAATGATTCATCTTCTACACTAATACCATCTTCACGAAGGAGGGTTCTTCGTAACTTCATCTCAACCAATCGCAATACATTAGCAGGATTGATTGCCAATCGCCGCCCCATCTGACGCTTCACCACACAAATAACATCACAAAACGCAACTTCGAAGGCACACTGCACCGTCCCTACTGGCGAACCGACAGGTCAAAGTGCAATGTGGCATGGCACACGCAGAGGCCTCTAACGGACGACTGCAGAGTTTTGCAGATGCGGGGATATCACTATTGCAATAAGGGACCTTCAGATTATCTCTCATACGATTTTGGTGTATATGTGTTTGTTCGAGCCCAGGTACTTTTCTTGTTAGTGTTAATTGCCAATTATCGCATCATGTAGAATTTTTGTCTAAATCGCTTTGCAGCTGATTTTGATTCTCTGTTACTTCACTAACCGAGAAACGACAACATCATCAACGAACAGCCTGAGGGAGCTATTCAGATTTATAAACACAAGGAAAAGTAGGGGACCTATAACGCTTCCCTGGGGAACACCAGATATCACTTCTGTTTTACTCACCCGGTTTTAACCACAGATAGTGGATAAACATGGACAGGGCACATCGTGACAAACATTCGGTATTCAGACAATGAAGGAAGCCCTGCTGGAAGCTTTGGTGTCCCGTCTCTGGGTGTCGCAGAAAGCGCACTACGCCTGGCGTGTTTCCTCACCGCGGCACAGTGGTTGGCCTCGGGTGGCGGGTGGCGGGCGTTCTCGCGGCAGAGTACAGCACAGCCGGATAACCGGTTTAGGCGGTGCGAGGAGCATTTTTAGGCGCGCGCGCCTCCGCGGGGCCACGCCAGCGGCAGCGGCAGCGCGCGGCCGCGTAATCCACTTTATGCTCGCGCGGCTCTAAGTTGATTACAATCTGGCGCGCGGCAGACGGCTGCGGGGCGCCTCCGCGGCCTCCACCGCCTCCTCCTGGGGCGGCAGATAAATCCCGCGCAGACAATGGCCGGCCGGCCCTTTGTTCTATTAACGGGCACAGTTAACGCAGCCCTTGTGTCGGCGTCACGGCAACTAGGCCGTATTTGCCTGCCGGGGGCAACGCCTCGGCCGCCGCCGTTCCAGCCCGCGCTCTCACCAGTCTTTTGTGGCCGTCACGCTGCTGCGTTACAGCTCAGGGATGTGGTCCCACCACGTCCACACCGACGTGCTGAACTACAGAACAGTTCAAGACATTAACGATAATAACAAGCAAAGAATTAAAATTTGTGATGCGGCCAGGAATCAAACCCGGACCTCCATGCTTACTAGGCAGACGTCTTACAGTTAGACCCCCGCATCAATAATGATTAAGGCGCCTTGGAATAGTCTAAGTAGGACTTCCCTCCACATCACAAACCTTAATTCAGCATCTCTGTTCCAAGGCGCCTTAATCGTTAGTGGTGCGGTGGTCTAACTCATTATCGGCCGGTCCGCCGTAGCGGCCGGACGCGTGAGCGGAGCGGGTTAGCCGGTGCCATTCGCCTTCTATTTACTTCGCGTGCGTTTGCATATTTTTATTTGGTAATGGAGTCACAAGTGCGAAAGTATACATTAAAGTTCAGTTTTAGTTTTGGTGTTCCACGACCGAAGATTTACGAGTTCGATGACTGGTTTCACGGAACATTCAACTAACCTGAAGAAGATCTGCTTGGAATGGCCTACGATTTTATAAGCAACGTCCACACAGTGAAGCTGAGAAACGACGAGCTGTGCCGAGGGATCATGGACAAGACCAACGGAACTGCAAAGTACAAGGCATCAAATGGCGAGGTGAGTGACGTTACAATTACGTATGCTGGGCTCGGCCTTCGGACCGTAAAATTTCATTTATTGCCGTTCGAAATTGAACTGGATTATATTAAACAGGTCCTTTCCAAGTACGGTACCGTTTATACTGTAACTGCTGAAAAATGGGGTGGCAATATGCACTATAAAGTAGACAACGGTGTACGGTCTGTCAAGATTGATTTGCAATCCCACATTCCGTCTTTCGTAAACGTGTGTGGTTTCAAGGCCCTTGTTGTCTATGAGGGACAGCCTCGTACTTGTTGTGCGTGTAACCAGGTCACCGTGATGCCAGGTCATCTTAGAGCAGAATGCCCGCGTAGGCGGCCTGTTCAGCTCCCTGTCGAGAGAGACGCGGAAGGCGGGCAGCGCGCAGTATGCCACGGTCGCCAGCCGCCTGCTCCCGCGCGATCACGTAAACACGGCCCTGCCCGATGACGTAATACTCGCCGCCGCGGCAGCCGCACTAGAAGAGACGCGACCAAGTACACTTGCTGTCGGAACTGACGTGGAAATGATTGACGCTAGTGCAGCCACTGACACGAACCCACTAAGTCTTGGGGTTCCACAACAAAATAATGATGCCGACAATTCGAACCCTGAAGTAGGCACTAATAAAAATATTGCAGTGGCAGAGGACGCGCCTCGTGCCCCCTTGATGAAACTCGCTGATAAACTCGCTTTCCTCGCAATGTATGTTCGGAAAACGCAACAAGTTCCGCCCCCAAGACCCACCACAACTTGCAGTAAATCTTCCAGATGCCCAGGAGGCACGCAACGAGGATTCAGTTGTTCCCGACCGTAAGGGTTCGACCTCCAAAAAATAAAAAAAAAGTCTCATCCGAATGTCAGAAGGAGGTGAAAGGCCAAACTTCACCGGAAAAAAAAGAAAATCCGTGTTGCTCGTGGTGGCGCTGCCGAAGTCGCAAGTCAGCTACGCCCGATCGCAAAACAGGTCGCTGAGAAACTAAAAAACAACGACGCTAACAAAACAGAAGTACCTGCGTCCACCACCGTAGACAGGAGGGTTTCGGACGGAGACCGAAACAAAGCGTTATCTGACTTCTGGGGGCCAAGATATGGAAATAAATGAGGGCCCAGCATAATATTCCGTGTTTGTGTGCGTAGGTGAGTGATATAGGCACTTTTATTGGTTTTAACTCTCCCTCAAAGAATGAACGATACCTTCACGTATAATATAACGACCATCAACATCAACAGAATTCAAAGTGAGGTTAAATTCAGGGTGCTCAAGGATTTTTTATACAACACCAACGTAGACATTGGGCTATTACAGGAGGTGTGTGTCGAACCCAACATAGCAGGATATGTTACCATAGCAAGAAGAAGACCACACAGGCACTGCAATATTATTACGTGAAGGCATTCCTCATACTAACACAGTACGTCTTACCAATGGTAGAGGCATCTCCTGCACAGTCAATGGCGTTCAAGTCATTTGTTTGTATGCACCATCAGGTAATAATCGTCGACAAGAACGCTCCTCGTTTTATAAAAATTATGCTCCTTTCTTAATTAATGGGTGTTCTGAGAACCTCGTTGTAGGAGGAGACTTTAATTGTGTCATCTCGGCCAAAGATCAAACACCAAACCTCAATAAATGTTTAGAACTTGACCATCAAGTCCACGGGTTAAAATTAATTGATACGTGGGAAAAAGTTCACGGGTACCGCATTGCTTTCACCCACATCATCGGCAATTCCGCCAGCCGGATAGACCGCATTTATGTGTCGGATGCGCTAAGATGAAAAGTCATGAACAGTGACGTCGCGCCGGTGTCTTTCTCAGACCACAGTGTCCACCAGTGTTACGTAAACCTACGTCGACCACCAATATACCGTGGGAAGGGTTACTGGAAACTGAACACCAGCTTGCTGCGAGACGAACTGTTAGATGAAGAAATCGAACAGACGTGGACACAATTAAAACCTTCCCGGAAGCAATACAGGTCGACTATCGAATGGTGGCTGTATAAAGCCAAACCTAAACTTCGGTCCACAGCCAAACGATATGCATACCAAAAGTCTTATTGGCACAAGCAATTTTGCTTTTCAGCTCTCCGTGAAATTTATCACTCCACCGACCTCACACTCGATGATGCCTACCGGCGCATCAAAAAGTATAAAGCTAAGATCACAACTTTGTATCGGAAGCGAATGGAGGGCACTATATTACGATCGCGACCCAAGGATGTAGCGTCCGAAGAAACAGCATCTCTTTACCACACACTTAGAACAGTAATGCGTGAAAGAGCCAAACTCATAGAAGCGATTGATGATGCATCGAGGATGGTAGCCAATAAGCAAAAGGACATTTCATCTATAGTATGCAGCTATTATAAAGACTTGTATGAAATGCAGGAGATTAACGATACGCTATGCAACAGCGTCGTAAGTGAAATAGAATCCGTCGTGTCAAATGACAACCTATCTTTGGAGGCACCGTTTAGCGAAGAAGATATCAAAGAGGCGGTCTTCAATGCCGCAAACCGAAAATCACCGGGACCAGACGGACTTAGCGCCGAATTTTACAAACACTATTGGTCTATACTGGGCCCCACGTTAACCTTGCTTGCTAATGAAATGTGGTGCCTCCCAGCTGTACCACATGAGCTAAAGGATGGAATCATAATCCCCTTACCAAAAAAGGCAAACAGTAAAAAGATTCAGGAAATGCGGCCTATCACGTTACTCAATGCAGATTTTGAAATTATCACAAGAAGCAACAAACAACGAATGCAATCGGTGTTATATAAAATACTTGGAAGACATCAGCATGGGGCGCTGCCCGGACGGATTGTGATATCAGCCGCTTGTGAACTGCGGGATATTATATGTACACTGGCACACAGCACACAACCCGGCGCTTTCCTATTCCTGGACTTTGAAAAAGCATACGACCGCGTGAGTCACGACTACTTGTTCAGGGTTATGTCGAAGATGGGTTTTGGACAACGACTTCTCCTCCTACTTAGGAATTGCATCTGGAATGCATCGTCACGAGTGCTGATTAATGGACACTTGACCAACCAATTACCAATTAGGAGGTCTATTATATAAGGCTGTCCGTTGTCTATGGCCTTATACGCCATAGCGGTTGAACCCCTGTTTTCCAGCATCAATCGCACAGTTTCTGGAATTAAAATATGAACAGAGGAAGCGGTGTGTATCGCGTACGCTGACGACATCTTTCTTGCAGTGTCATCTACAGAGCATTTATCCACAGTGAGGGCTCTCGTCAATGTTTATAATTTAGTCAGTGGGGCAAAATTAAGCAATAAGTAGACAACGTTGCTCCACATAGGAAGAGGCATTGGCAATACCAACCACCTCGACTGGTGCGAAACGAGAGCTCAACACAAATCCCTTGGCGTCTATTGGAGTGCTACACCAGACATTATGGCGACAAAAAATTGGACGGACATGTTGCACAAAATTAGAGCAACAACACAGATTTACTCAGACAGGGATTTGGACCTTCTGCAACGAGTACACACCGTAAGAATATCCATTGCGAGCAGGGTGCACTATCTTGATCAAATTCTACCTATTTCTGAACACCTTGCAGACAGTGTACAGAAGGCGTTATGTTGGTACGTTGTAAGAAGCCATATCTTTAAAGTATGCTTCGACACCCTGACTTTACCAACATCAAGGGAAGGACTAGGACTAGTCAGCGTGAGACACAAGTGCCGTACATTATTGATTAGTCATATTTACAAAACGATCAACAAACAGAGACCCAGTATAACCAAGTTTTTAATGTCCCGCTGGAAACCCAGTAATATGATGTCACCCATTCAGGAAACCGTGATACCGCTCACCTATCGCCATATCAGGATTTACTACAACGAATTCAGTTACATACAACATGCGACCAACATTGATCTGCCATATACTAATAAGAAAATATACAACTTCATCAGGACAAATGGAAGAGAAAACAGGGTTATCACAAAATATCCTCATGCAAAGTGGAATATTATTTGGAGAAACATTCACTGTCATGCACTGCCATCACGCATTAAATCTACGTGGTTTTTAGTAGTGAACGACAAAGTTCCCACCAATGAAAAGGTCCACAACATCCGCATATGCCAACACCAACTTGCGCGGACTGCGGACAAGTGGACACGCTACTGCACAGGTTCGCCTGCGGCACCGCTGACCAAATGGTGACGCACATGCGACACAGACTGGAGATCATTGACCGCACGACGCCGCAGAAAGTTGATATCACTGAACTTATCAGACCGGAGAAGCTAAGATACCCTAGAAAGAAGCACAATGCGGCTATCTGGTTTCTAGGACACACCGCTGCTTATATCATTCATCACCGACATGCAACGCTTGCAGAATATAGAGCGTATCTAGAATATGAACATCCGAAGTTACTACGACTAAGAGACTATTCCAATACCTACGGTAATATGCTGAGAATCATGGTGCAGACTTAATGTAAAACAAAATCACTGATGTATTCGTTATGTAACTGTTTCAGTACTGTATAGAAAACAATGAAAGTCCAACGCAATGTGCTTTCAGAGTTATGAGCAGAACCACGCAACACAATCGGGAAACCACTTATAATATTATTCGAGAAGACGCGCTGAGAATTGATCGAGAAGACGCATCCAGTTAGTCTTTTTTTTTTTTTTTTTTTTTTTTTTTTTTTTTTTTCTTCTTCACTTCCTTGAGGAGATAAGGATGCAAAGCGCAATTTATTTGGCAAGGAGCCACACATT
Source organism: Locusta migratoria (assembly GCA_026315105.1). Classification (NCBI taxonomy): domain Eukaryota; kingdom Metazoa; phylum Arthropoda; class Insecta; order Orthoptera; family Acrididae; genus Locusta; species Locusta migratoria. The sequence goes on along the minus strand of CM048744.1, from coordinate 315,637,928 downwards.
TCTTTGATTTCTTTATTTTGCGAGGAAGACAAGTCATCGGAGTCGACTGTCCGCAAACGGAAAACGCAGAAAAGTAAATAAATTCTGACCAAATAAAAGTAACAAAAGGCTAGAGAAGCCACGGCCGACGAAGGCGATAATGGCGAGCGCAAGGCCGGGCTGAAGGGTTGTAAGGAGGCCGGTAAAAAAAAAAAAAAAAAAAAAAAAAAAAAAAAAAAAAAAAAAAAAAAAAAAAAAAAAAAAAGAATGAAAGAAAGAAAAAAAACAGTAAGACGTCTACATAGTAAGCATGGAGGTCCGGGTTCGATTCCCGGCCGCATCACAAATTTTAATTCATTGCTTCTTATTTATCGTTAATGTCTGGACACGTCTGAGACGAAAAACCGTCTTGAATTTGTATTTAAATTGATGCATAACAGTTCTTACACTATGTGATTGAAATTATCTGGGCATTTGGCTTAAAATAATTTCCTAGGTCCTGGCGCCCTCTATCGGTAATGCTGGAGAGCAAGGTGGTTTTGGCCCTCCCTTAAGGCGGCCACACGCGTAACAGCGTGCTTGACAAGCACGCTTGTGCAAGCGTGCTACCGCAAGAATGCACATATTGCTCTAACGCCTACACGGCTCAAGCAAGCTTGTACAAGCGACGGTTCGTTTACTCGTTTACTCTCGCCAGTCTTTCGCGACCATCACGCTGCTGCGTTACAGCTCAGGGATGTGGTCCCACCACGCCCACACCGACGTGGTGAACTACATAACAGTTCAACACATTAACGATAATAAGAAGTAAAGAATTAAAATTTGTGATGTGGCCGGGAATCAAACCCGGACCTCCATGCTTATTAGGCAGACGTCTTACCGTTATACAACCGCAATAATGATTGAGGCGCCTTGGAATAGTCTAAGTACGACTTCTCTCCACGTCACAAACTTGAAATCAGCGTCTGTATTCCAAGGCCTACAAAATTTTATGAATAACTAGTTTCGGGCTGTGCCCTCCATCAGACATCCTTGTCAAATACACAATATTCTGTACAATCAGCACCGAAGAATGACTAACATTTCATAAGCGTTCAGTGACGTGCATTCTACGGTGTCTGCCACATGTGTGTGTGAAATCTGAATTCCGTGTAAAGTTTTAGTTCACACAGTGGAGTGCTGGATGTGGCACCTGTAAGAGGCTTGTATACAATTATTAAAACACGACAAGAATATTTTTTCATTTGATATGATATGTTTCCCTAAAAGAACGAGATAATATTGTGAGAAAGACAATAAAATTTTTATAAGTTGCTTAAGCTAAGTAAGTCAAGTACACGGCTGCGTTACAAAACGTACAATCCTTTGTTGATTTACTTACCTAATTAACCCTCCAACCCCTACAAATTCTAACTATAGTTTAAACAAATGAATACCGTACTGTTTCCTCGATATCAGAACCCGGAGTTTACGCTTCACTTGGCCGTTACGCTGTCAGAAAGAAAGCGTTTACCTTGTGGGTAGGTACATAGGCGGTAGTTATAAAAGTTTCTTCTCTCGATTTCAATTCCGGAAGGCAAAGTTTCTCAATTTTGTGAAAAAGCTAGTAATTTTCTAAATAATCAGCCATGCATTCCTGTAAAAAGTGCTTATGGGATGTAGGGTTACATGTGTACGATACAACAAAACCTTTATCACGGTGGTGCCTAATTTAAAGATACAATTTAACGATTCTGTGTAGATCAGTAAACATTTAAGAAGTAAAATAAATCTCAAATGTATTCAGAATCAAAGTAAATTTATTGCTGTATTTTGATATTTTCTACAATAGATTGACAACGAAACGGTCTTTCACCAAGAGCAGTAGAAAGACCTTCTATGCCATCTAGGATAGATCTTCGAACTACTTGTTTCATAATGAATCCCGTCAGAGGCAAAGTCAAATGAAAAGTCCAGGGAAAACCTGATAAGTCACAGTTCTTATTTTTTTCTGGATACTCTCATTCTTTACTTTTCCTTACGAGGAAAATATGTCATTAAGAGAAAGAGTACTACTAAAATTATACACATCTGGTTCAGGTTTACAACGATATGACTAATTTTTAATACGAAGGAAGCTCATACAGAGGAAAAATATGACAAATCCATAATAGAATGCATATCGTATTCAGTAAATGACCTACCTTACGCTTACTTATTCCATATAATGGGATAAGTGCTTGCTTACACATATTTGTTTCTCTGAGATTTGCACTAAGGGCAATAAAAACACTACATTTGTGAGATGCATCACTGAACTGTACCTCCCACTATTCTCTTTTGGGACGCATTCGTTGTATTGGAACTACTATGATTAAATCACTTAAACAGAGGTATATTTCATGTTGATTTTCAAATTGGTTCATATTATTAGTAACAATCCTTTTATTTTCATCGCAGGCAATATCAAAATAATTGTTTCTACACTTACTTATCCTCGTGTTTCATATGTCTGCAGTCTTCAAGGTTTTGAGACATCAGTAATACGACCAAACTTCTTCTTTTCATTAGTTAGCGTCTCCGATGTCTTTCTGTATATTTTTCTCTCGAAAAGATGAGTTCCTGTCTACTTTATTCTTATTACGTTGCTATAACACAACTCTAAATCTGACTTCATTCAGGAGCAAAAGATAACTACAATAACGATGTAATACAAACACAAAAAAATACTGTGGCAACAATGACAACAGTAGTGGAAACACATGTGCATGGACCAGGAATCACTACATCATAAAATTTGGCATTGCATTCTGTGATCTTCATAGAATATTCCGCTGTTTAGCACTGAGTTAAATATTCCCCCCCCCCCCCCCCTATACACGATTTATGGAAATATCTCTTGACCTGCCAGATGTTTCACCATACCAGTAAAAACAGCTAAAACTACACTGATACAACTGCTGGTAATGGACAAACAGAAAATTTGGAATTTTGGACTTATAAGGTTTTTCATCAGCAATTTGGCCTTACCCTCCTGTGGAGCATGGTCGAAAAGCGAACGATGGGTAGCGGGTTTTAAGGGCAGAGGTAAAAATGGACCAAAGCAAATCTACATCTACATACATACTCCGCAATCCACCTTAAGGTGCGTGGCGGAGGGTACACTGTACCCTCAATGGGAAGAAACCTCTGCTGCAGTTTGAACAAGCTGTACAACAGTAGCGGTTTCCTCTCCTCTTATGCAAGAATACGGGTGTGTTAATTGTGCCCAGCAAGTATCTCTCGCTATCATTATCATAGCTAGGTTCATCAGAAGTGTGATGATATACCGTAGCAGCTGTTCAACTTTGAAGGCTTCTGGGTCATCTGGGTTTTAAGTCACTGTAACATAACCAAGTATTTTCGTAGAAGGGTCGTTCGGAAAGAAATGCCTCCTTTTTTGGATGTCTACGCTAAATGTCTTACAGGGAGATCACATGGATATCTGATTTCAGAATTTTTATTTATGGTACGTGAAGTTCAGAACGTAAATAACTATCACCCAAAGCTATTCGACGCAGCTCTCAAAAATTCTCGAGAAAATCGACTTAGAAGTTTTGCAAAGTTGTAACTGGTTAAGTTTTGCTAAACAAGATGAAGCAAGAAAGGTTGCTGCCTATCGTCTTTTCTCTCAGACAGGAAGTTACGCTCACCTGCTGATCTGCTGTCCTTGGACCGTAAAGGCGTCGCACGTCTTCTCTTGGCAAGTGTTCCGTCGCCTTACTTAAGATTTAATAATTGTAAAGTGGACAATAGGAAAGTTACAGAACAATTAGGCTGAACTGTGGTGAAATCTGTATCATAAAGATATGACGAAATTGAGGTAGCCCTGTTGCATGTCTAATATTATTTTACAAATAAGATCATTTTGCCACGAAACCACCTTGCTGTAGGACAAGGAATTACTTAATAATTAAACACACTTTTAAAAAAAGATACATTTGCAGTCCCTAGAGAGCGGAGAGTGGTTGAATCTGAGAGAATGTTGTTAATAAATCTTCCTAAATTCTTTTAATTTCGCTACTTTTTAATTAAGATCGCGTCCGGTCCTTTATTGGTATCGGAGAGTTTGTAATTTTACTGGCAACTTGAATCCGTGGACGAAATAACATATTTAATTTTATTTTGCTCTGATTTCTTTCTTATGGCACAGCCGTTGCGGCCTTGCATTTTGTGCTCGCAAAAGGTCTGTGCGTTACAAAGTACACGTAGGCAATTATCACAGTTGTAGCAAACGTCGGTGTAGCTTAGGTAGTAGCGCTCTGGTCCCACAACCATGGTGTCGGTGCTGTGAATCCCACTCTGAGAGTTTGCGGTTCTTTATCCCAATTCAGTAGTATGAAACATTATGAGATCAGTAATTCCACGTGTTATCAGATTTTGTTTATGTGTGTGTAGACGAGCTGAAAACCGTGTCGTCACGTAAAGTGATGGTTGGACAGAAAATAATAATAATAATAATTACGTGTGGCTCAGTGGCCTTGTGCAAGTCTTTCGACTGGACCCCACTTCGGCGACTTGCGTGTCCCTAGCCTACCCCAGTTATCCAATCGGGACCTACTGCTTAACGTGGAATCCGAACCACGTGTCGTTTCTGGCGACTTCTCACATCGTTGAGAGGTAAAGGATGGGTTAAAGTGCAGAATCAAAAAATCTGACCGGGTTTCAACACGCGACCCTTCGGTTTCCAGTCGAGCACTTTACCCCAAGACCACCAGGCCCGACGTTGGACAGATTAGTTGCATGGAAAGCCATTTGCAGCTATGGAGATAATTTTCCAATAACAGTGTCTTAGCTCTCTACAAACTGAACAATCAGATACTATCGTCAACTAATAGTGAAGCCAATAATTTAAAAATTGTAACTTTTGTTTTTTTATTGAAACCATCATTATTAACAGCCTTCAATAGAAAATAGAAAATAACGAATAAACGTAAATATGTGCACTTTTCGTAGAAATTACCAATAGATATTAAAGTTGCATAAATATTCGATCACAACAGAAAAAAATGTCATAACAGGATTCGAATCGGACGTCCTAGGATTGTAAGACCAGAGCACTACCATCTGAGTTACACCGAAAGGTACTATAATCCATTTAGTGAATGGTACGTGACTTACAGAACTACAAAGTCAGTTTTCACGAGAATGTTTTATAGTTGACTCGAATGGCTGTTATTTGAGCTCTGAAATACACATACCATAAATATCAGAAAATTATTATAAAATCCGATACCCGTGCGGTCTCCTTGTTAGTGCTAATGCTCGAATCTTTCTCTTGATTTGCAGGTTGTCCCATTGTTCTGAGGTAGTTGGCGCCAGCAGGGAAGTGTGTATAATCTAATGTCGTTTGACTGAATTCCTCACAGCCGAATAAATAGAGACGGTTGAAAACTATCGACGCTTGATGAAGGAAAGTGGAGACAATACACCAGTTGTGAGCAATGTGAGGCTATTGATGCAGCAGCCAAGCACAGTGGCCGAGCGGTCTTCGGCGCACCAGTCACAGTCTGCACGGCCGCTACATGTTTTTATTGATGCAGCATATCAAGGCTGAGAGAAGGGTGCACATGGAAGGCCACAGTCCAATCCATCCAGCAGAGTTGTCATACCTTCGAAGATGAAGAGTGTCGTCGTCAACTCAGCGGCTCACCCATGCTGATCGGCGTATAAAGACCAGATAACTGTGTGCGAACCTCAATGTCGCCTGTAATGCCTTTTATTTTGCCAGGGCAGTACTGCCAACATTGGGGATTGCGCACATGTTATAACATCGTGGTTGTCACAACGCCTTTGCAAGATGGGTGTCGGAGATCCTTAACGAAGAACAAAAAAATTCATCGCATGGAAATATGATGGGACCTGTTGGACTAATGTGACAGTTTTCTGAATTACATCATTACCGGAAATGTGATTTGGTGCCACCACTATGAGCCAGAATCCGAAAGACAGTCCATGGTATTAGTTGAGTTGTGGTACTTCAGGGCCTCATTATTGACCTTGAACTCTGTGACGTCATCTAGGATAGTGGCTGGGGAAATCCCATGACGTCGTCCAAGATTGTGGCTGGGGAATTCCACCCCCAGCCAAGAGGGAAAACCCCTAACCCTCCAGGGGAAACCCAGGTCCAGCACCACCCCCACCCCTGCCAGGTCCAGAATTGCCTACCCCCACCCCAGTGGAAAAACCACAGACAGTGAACTTCCGTAAACATGTACAATGGAAGGAAGCCACCAGCAGGTTCAGACTTTCCTGTCCCCCACCCACTCTGCCATAGACCAATGAGAGCACAGCAGCATTCAGAACGTGTGTGACGCTGCTCCTTCACTTATAGCTCTACCACTGGTGTGGAAGGACATCCACATGCATAGAAGCTGTTAAACTTAGTGAGCAAAGTCACATCTGGTACATTATACAGCATAAGTAGCCCAGAACCAAGACTGCTTCCTACAAACAAGGAAAAAATAGAGAAGGGATTCTTTATTTAATTGGTGCTGTAGATATATATTTTTTTTCACACTAATCATCTGTATGTTTATGCACCTGAACTCTACCACTTGTAGTGGACGTAAGCTATTACTTCGAAAATGACTGGTGTTACCTCACAAGTCATAATAGAATAACTCGGGAGAATTTAAAAGCGATGAGCAATTTCGACTTAAATGCATTGCTGAACATCTTGTTTGGGCTCGACAAGCTGCCCACTTGTCTGAGGCACAATAGGACATGCCTATTGCCGAAGAAAGGCGACCTTACCTGCCCCTCTAATTGGCGGGCGATAACTATTTCCTCAAATGTAATGCACTTGCTCAATAAGATAATCGCTTATCAGCTGGCCAACTCGTTGAATATTCATTCGAGCCAACGTGGATTTTGGTCGGTTGATGGTATTCTGGCCAACTCCCTCATCCTGGACGTTTTGATGAAAGTGTGGAGGAGTTCTGGAAAGCCTTTCTTCGTTTTGGCAATCGACCTCTCAACGGCCTTTGATCGAGTTGCCTGGAATGCTATCCATCAGACGCTTTGGGATCATGGAGTGGATGATCTTACTCTAAGATACATCATGGAGGCGTACAAGGACCAGACGCCTAGTCTGTGTCTGAAGTCAACTGAGGTGGAAACAATAAAGGTCTTCACGGGGGGGGGGGGGGTTAAGCAGGGAGACCCCCTGAGTCCTATCGTCTTCAACCTGGTAGTCGATAGCCTCATGACAGCCATCAGGCAAGACTTTGGTGCTGCAATAGGTGGGGTGAGAGTAGGCACCCTGGGCTTTGCAGATGATATCGTGCTGCTCTCAGAAACGCAGAAGGGCATGAGGCAACACATTAAAGCCGTACAGGCCTTCCTAAATGCCACCACACTCAAAGTGACCACCGAGAAATGCAAAGCCCTCCAGTTTGTGCGTGCTGCACATACTAAGTGTTGTGTAGTACAAACTATGCCTTTGTTCAAAATTAGTGGACGACAGATTCCCAGCCAGCTTCAATATCTAGGCTACCCCTTTGACTACCAGGGGTTGCAGGCGCCTACACCAGCCAGATTGGAGTTGATGCTGGATCGCCTTCGTCAAGCTGCACTAAAGCCTTGGCAGAAGATCACCGTATTGCACACATACCTGGTGCCAAGATTGGTGCATACCCTCCAGACAACCAGGAAATCAAAGAAGTTATTGAATTATATTGATTTATGTGTGCAGCGATTTGTGAAGTGTATGCTTCACCTGCCTAAGACGACTCCAACTCCGTATCTGCATGCCAAACAACGTGATGGCAGTCTGGGGATACCTGCTATTTGTTTGTTGTTTGGCTCAGTCTATCTAGGGCGAATTCAGAATCTTAACAGCATGAATGAGGAACCAATTCAAGCTGTTGTTCAGTCGGAGCCTGTCATGAAGCTAACTAACAGACTTGAAACCGTACTTAGAGTTGGGAACCAGGACCTGCCGCCAACCGCCAGCGCTATAGCATCATTTTGGCGCAATAGCGTGCACTGTACTGCTCTTGGCCGTGGCCTTGAATACGGCAGCAACAACCAGGATTGCAGTAGTTAGATCAAAGATCCACCCCCTTTTTGGTCCGGCAGGCAGTACATAGGCGCAATACAACTTAGAATTAGGCTACTACCTATGCGGGGTGCGCCATATGTCAAAGGCCCGAATGCAAACTGTTGTGCAGGCGGCCCTTGTAAGGACCACAGAGAGACAGTGCAACACATCCTTCAGAGATGTCCAGTCACACACTTCTCTCGGGTCCATAGAGATGATCAGGCATCCATGACCATCAGGGAGGCCCTTGATAGTAAAGGGTACATTGTAGTCTCAGCACCCACCATCTCGGCTGTAAATAGCAACAGGTATGTTCCACACTTGCTGGTAACACACGACGAGCAAGGGAAACCTGGCGTCGGATGTGCGTCGATAATTGAAACAACCATCTGTTACGAGTATGCAGGAAGCCTACTCAGAGCTCATGAAATCAAGGCTCAGAAATACGGTTGTCCAGACTTCATTCAGGCTACCATGAGGAAATATGGCTTGAAAACAGCCCCCGCAGTAATGCCACTCGTGATGGAGCCTGTGGTGTATGGAGTCCCAGTAACAAAGTAATCTGGGGGAAATTTCACCTTCAGAATTTCCTCTGTAGGAGAATAATCTGCGACGTAATTGTAGCAGGTCTTAAAATCCACAGCCAATTCATGATATTTGGCTGGCGAGATCAGTAAACACTTTCTGCTACGAACATCAGTTGCATAGCACGGTAGGTAATGTGTAGAGATAGCCGCACTGCCTTTTGCCCGACTGGTGGCATCATAACCTGGGCATAGCTACTAGAAATAGTGCGCTTACTCACCTAGCCAAACTGCCTCATCAATTATTGTTGTTGCGTTTGCAGCTGGAGAAACTATGACTCTCATGAGATAGCCAAATTCATTGACATCTAATTAATGTCAGGCATCAAGTACACACACAATCGTCCAGGTGAATGAGTGAGCAAGTCTCGACTTGGATAGGTCTAAACCTGCAGGGATAGATGCTGAGCTTCCATTGGTCAATGGAACAAGCAGATTGTAAGTTACTGCCGAGATGTGAAAGAGTTTGAGAGATGTTAAGTAAGTGATCTTATATGTTTTAGTTCATAATGTGTTACTTCATACTCTGTAGAGCAGTTACTATCATAGATAGTGTTTACGACTTGTGAGGTAACACCAGTTATTTTTGAAGTAGCAGCTTACGTCCACTACAACTGCTCTCATATACAGACGATTAGTGTAAAAAAAAGATTATATGTACAGCACCAATTAAATAAATAATCCCTTCTCCATTTTTTCCTTGTTTATGATAAATAGCCCTGGGCTACTTACGCTGTATAATGTACCAGAAGGGACTTAACTTACTTACATTAACAGCTGCTCTGCATGTGAAGGTCCTTCCGCACCAGTGGTAGAGCTATAAGTGAAGGTGCAGAGACCCTACACGTTCTGAATGGTGCATTGCTCTCATTTTGCGATGGCAGAGTGGATGTGGGGCAGGCAACTCTGAACCTGCAGGGAGAGATACTAAGCTCTCATTGGTCAATGGTCACATGATGGTGGAGTGGGGGGGGGGAACATGCAGATTGTGCAGTAGCATTTGAGATGTGGAAGAGTGAACACACACAAATACAGTACAGAGTAATAATTTTTTTTTGTAATTGAAAGCATGTGGATAGGTCTGAACCTGTATGGAGCCAGGAGTTTCACTGACAGGGGAGGGGGGGGGGGGAAGGATGGGAGGGGGGTGCGCAAGTCTGGACCTCCCAGGGGTGGGGGGTAGGGCTAGTCCTGGGTTTTCCACAGGGGGCGGGGGTTTTCCCCCCTGGGGTGGGGGTGGGATATCCCCAGTGTCACAGAGTTCAAAAACGAGGCTTGGACTACCACAGGTCAACTACTTCCATGAATTGCGACGTCCCAGTTCTCCGCCATAGCAGAAACTCACACAGCCGCATTGATGTGCAGAGTGTTCTGGGAAGTTCTTTCGGATGAAGAAAGTTTCGAGCACGCTACAAGACGGCAGTGACTAAGCCGAAAGCTAGAATTTGAAGGGAGGTCTAGAAGAGTAACGAAATTTAACCTGCAACGTGATAACGCCAATTCCCACAACAGTTTTGCGATGACACAACTCACTTTATAATTCAGCTTGGACTGACGCTTTCATTTAGCACCTTTAGACTTCCATCTCTTTGGGCCACAGAGGTGGAACACATGGCGAACATTGTCAAAACTGGCTTGCTTTTCTCAAATCTGTAAGGACCTGGTTAGCCTCAGCTGATTCTGATGTTTACAAGGCTCTGGTTCAACGTTGGCAAAAGTGCAGAACGAATGATGGTGACTATGAGGAAACATTACAGTATGTAACTGAGATGCTTCTGTATTTAACTGTGCTGTTGTTATGTCTTGTAGTTTCCATGAATTAAAATTGGAGGCTTTACTATCTGAACGGCCCTGAACTTACTTAGTTCGGTCAAGTGACTAAATGTGCTTGTTTGTGTTGTAATTTATAAGCGTTTTACGTTTAAAGACCACCGTCACTTCTTTTGCCACTTTGCCGGCAGTATAGCCTCAGCTGGTGTTGACATATTGATTTCATCTGCGATTTACTTACTTCCTACCTGCAGGAGCTTTGTCCCTAATCAAATGAGTTTCCATCTGTTATTGAGTTTATAGTCTCCCAGTGGTAGTATAAAAGGATTGTTTTCACTCGGAATGCGTGCAGACGCGAACTTATTTCATTTGATCCTAAACCAAGATCAAAAACAAATTTTTCATAGCGTCTACTGGATTCCTTAGTGAGTGGTACCCCTTTTTGGTTTGCAGAAATATAGTAATTTCGTCAGAGATTATATGTCTGACGAGATTCTGACCACTTCATTTCACTGCATTTATACACACCAAAAGACGATACCATAGTGCACCGAAGCACGTCATCGTCGTGTTGTTGTTTTTGTTGTTACTGTGGCATATAGTCGACACTCCATGCTACCCTCTCCTGTGTACAGCCTCTTAATCTCTGAATACGTATGGCAACCTACATCCCTTCTCTTAGTTAAGATATTCCACCAATTTCTCTCCTCGCCAATTCTGTCAGTACTTTCTCATTAGTTATGTGATCAACGCGTCTATTGTTCAGCATTCGACTATAGTATGACCTTTCAAAAGTTTCTCTCATGCTTTTGTCTGGACTCCTCATTGTTCAAGTTTCACATACACCAATTCTTTCATAAAGAAATTCAAAACTTTTAAATTTAATACTGGATGTGAACAAATTATTTCTCTTCTTCAGAAATGCTTTTCATCCCATAGACATCTTTATTTTGACTATCAGAAGTACTCAGGAATAACCTCAATTGCTACTTATATTTGAAGGTGTCAGAAAATACCAGCATCTGTATAATTCTTATTGAGAGATGGCAGTCCCTCTCTCATCTTTATTAACTGTGTTTAACGTTCGTGTATTGATGTAAAGTGACCAGTACATGCATTTTTCTATATTTGTCGGGAATGGAGTGCAAGGAAGATTTGTGCAGAGGTGAGAAAGAGAGCTGACTTTCTCTTGACGGGGGAGAGTGGAATTCCGGTGGAGACGGCCGTTACAGCACTCTGTACCTACGACCAGCGGCGTGACTTGGTGGCCGAGCCATAGGGGTCCTGATAGCAAGGTGAATTGCCAACGACAACAGTGGAATCCAACTTTATTGTTGTGCCAATGTTAGCTTGCGATATGCTTCGGGAATAGATTTCTTGGTGGAGCACAGGGCAGTGTTAGACATCGGTCGTGGGGACGTTATTTTGAAGAAAGATGGCAAAACCACAATTAGGTTCAACGATCAGGTGATGACAGTAGAAATGTCGGCAGAATGTCTGTGGTTATGTGGGTCTGACCACAAACAAACAGAGAGAGCATTATCCCTGCCGACAAATCGAAGGATTAGTGTGCGAGGTACCGAGGGTCATGAAGAAGTAGCTCTTGCAATCATGGTCTAGTGGATAGACTGACATTTCCTCGGAACATAAGTCAGAATTGACTAACTTGTTGAATGAGAATGCCGAGGTGTTTTATCCTAAGACTGATGCCAAACGCAATTTCGTGTAAAACGGCACACAGAATTTTCCGTGCCTCCGTACGGCATTCCGTGAGCACATACAGCAGCAGTAAGGTCTGAAATAAAAAGAATGAAACACGAAGGCGTAATAGAAAAGGCATCCTCTAATTGTAAGTCACCTCTTGCGGTGGTTGAGAAACAAGATAAAACAGTTCCCCTGGTTCTCGATTCTATGCAAATAAATAAAATAATCGAACAGGTGACTGATCGTCCCGAAGGATTGAAGAACTTTTACAAAATTTTCATGGGGCCAGGATATTTACCACACTCGAATTACGATCAAGTTTCTGGCAAATTGTGTTACACCCCGAATTCCACAAGTACACGCGTTGGGCACGTGTTATCAGTTCAGGAGATTGCCGTTCGTTCTAAACGTGTCGTCCGCTGCTGAACACTGTTTTGCCAGAGAAAATGAATAACAGAGTAACAAGGTACGTTGATGACGTGGTAATCGCGGAACCCAACTGGGAGCAACACAAGAATGTTCGACAGGAGGTACTGTCAGCTTTTCGTAAATGTGGAGTAACGGTGAATATAAAGGAATCCTGTATTGTCACATCAAAAGTAAAATATCTTGGGCATGTAATTCGACAGAAGGGATTGCACCAGACGCTGAGAAAATAGAGGCCATTGTAAAGTTTTCTGTTCCAAAGACAAAAAAACATCTGAGAGGGTACCTTGGGATTATTAATTTTTACAAAAAATACATATTTATCAATAAGTTGGCAGCCCCGCGTTTATGTGCTTTAACTAGCAAGAAAACATAGAGGGCTTGGGACGAGAAAACATCTACATCTACATCTACATACATACTCCGCAATTCACCGTAAGGTGCGTGGCGGAGGGTAAACTGTACCACTACTAGGCATTTCCTTTCCTATTCCACTCCCAAATTGAACGAGGAAAAAAAGAATGCCTATATGCCTCCGTACGAGCCCTAATTTCTCTTATCTTGTCTTTGTGATCTTAACGCGAAATGTAAGTAGGCGGCAGCAAGATCGTACTACACTCAGCTTCAAATTCCGGACCTCTAAATTTCCTTAACAGAAATTCACGAAAAGAACGTCGTCTTTCTTCCAGCGATCCCCAATTGAGTTGCCGGAGCATTTCCGTGACACTCGCGCATTGGTCGAACCTACCGGTAATAAATCTAGCTGCTCGCCTCTGAACCGCCTCTATGTCTTCCTTCAAACCGATCTGCTGCGGGTCCCAAATACTTGAGCAATACTCAAGACGTGGTCGTACAAGCGTTTTATACGCGGTCTCCTTTACAGGTGAAGTACATCTTCCCAAAATTCTCCCAATAAACCGAAGTCTGCTGTCCGCCTTACTCACAACTGTCCTTACATGCTCGTTCCATTTCATATCGCTCTGCAATGTTACGCCTAGATATTTGAACGACGCGACCGCATCAAGAAGCTCACTACTGATGCTATATTCGAACATTATAGGATTGTTTTTTCTACTCATGCGCATCACCTTACATTTTTCTACATTGAGAGCTAGCTGCCATTCTTCGCACCAACTAGAAATTTTGTCTAAGTCAATCTGTATGCTATTACAGTCAGTTACAGACGACACCCTCCCATACACCACAGCATCATCAGCAAACAGCCGCAAATTACAACTTACTCTGTCCATCAGATCATTTATATAGATAGAAAATAATAGCGGTCCTATCACACTCCCCTGGGGCACGCCTGACGATACACTCGTCTCTGATGAACACTCGCCGTCGAGAACAACGTACTGCGTTCTATTACTTAGGAAGTCTTCCAGCCAGTCACAAATCTGTGTACCTATTCCATAAGCTCGTATCTTCGTTAGCAGTCTGCAGTGTGGCACCGTGTCGAACTCCTTTTTGAAGTCGAGAAAAACACAATCCGCCTGTTGCCCTTCGTCCATGACTCGCAAGATGTCATGTGAGAAAAGGGCAAGCTGAGTTTCACATGAACGATGTTTCCTAAACCCGTGCTGATTCATGGAAAGAAGCTTTTCCGTTTCAAGGAAATTTACTATGTTCGAACTGGGAATATGCTCCAAGATTCTACATGAAACTGATGTCAACGATATTGGCCTGTAATTGTATGGGTCAGTTCTCTTTCCTTTCTTATACACGGGAGTCACCTGCGCTTTTTTCCAATCACTAGGAAATTTGCGCTGAATTAAAGACTCGCTATAAATGCAAGCTAAGTAGGGGGCCAATGCCGCAGAATAGTCTTTGTAAAACCGAACTGGTATTCCATCCGGACCAGCAGACTTTTTCGTATTTAGCTCTCTCAGCTGCTTCTCTACACCGGAAATACCTATTGCTATGTCCCCCATTTCGGAATTAGTACGTTGATCAAATGATGGTATATTTGTGCGGGCCTCCTGCGTGAAAGATTTCTTAAAGGTTAAATTTAGAACTTCAGCTTTCCGTTTGCTTTCTTCTATTACTGCCCCGGAATGATCAACTAGTGACTGGACAGTGGGCTTTGACCCGCTTATCGATTTTACATAGGACCAGAATTTTTTCGGGTTCTCGGAAAGATCTTTTGCTAAGGTATGGCTGTGATAATTATTGTATGCTTCATGCATCGATCTTTTTATAGACGCACGAATCTCTACTAACTTTTGCCTGTCATCATTTGCGTGTTCTTTTTTGAATCGAGAGTGCAACAGCCTTTGCTTTCTCAGCAGCTTTCTAACATTATTATTATACCACGGTGGATCTTTTCCATCCTTAATCGTCTTTACTGGCACATATTTCTCTAACCCTTCATTAACAATGCATTTAAATTTAGTCCACAAGTCCTCTACATCCATAGTCCCAGAATTAAACGATGCCCATTCATTTTCTAAGTGCGATCGTAACATTTGCTTGTCGGCTTTTCCCAGCAAAAACACGCTCCTAGCCTTCTTGACTGGTTTATGAACTTTGGTCACCATCGACGCTATGATGATATCATGATCACTAATTCCTGTCTCTACACAGACATCGTTAATAAGGTCAGGCCTGTTTGTGGCTATAAGGTCTAGAATATTTCCATTGCGCGTGGGTTGCCGGTTTAACTGCTCAAGACAGTTTTCGGAGAATGTGTCCAAAAGTAGCTCGCAAGACTGCTTTTCTGTACCGCCTGAAATGTAACTAGCGAGGTCCCAATCTATACTCTTAAGGTTGAAGTCACCTCCGACTAATATTGCATGGCCCGGATACCTATGCACTACCTGGTGTAGACTTTCCTTGAATGATTCTAAAACTGCTACCGCAGCACTGGGGGCCGGTAAAAACAACAAACTATTAACTTTACTTCTTTTAGACCTGTTATGCGTGCCCAGATAACTTCACAATTACTTTCAACCTCGATCTCAGTAGAAACAATATCTTTGTCCACAGCGATGAACACTCCTCCTCCGGTTGTATCAGATCTATCTTTCCGATATACATTCCACGCTTCGCTAAATATTTCTGAACTTTCCACATCATCATTTAGCCAGCTTTCGGTGCCTAAAACTATCTGAGCGCAATAACTTCCATGCAGCGCTGCAAATTCGGGAACTTTGTTTCTAATACTCTGTAAGTTCGCGGCTAATATTTTTATGTTCGAATTTTTGTTCCGAACGTGGCCTGAATTCGCTGTTTGAATGCTGACAGGCGAGTGCTCATCAGAGTTAGCGCCTAGCCTAAAAAAAAACCATGTGCACTCCACAAGTACTCTGCTACCAGAGTAGCCGCTTCCTTAGTGTAGTGCACCCCTGATCTATCTAGGGGCACCCTACAATTCCCCACCCGATAACGCAGATCCAGAAATCTGCAGCCATGACTGTCACAGAGTCGGCGAAGCCTCTGGTTCAGACCCTCCACTCGGCTCCAAACCAAAGGACCCCGATCAACCCTGGGAACAATGCTGCAAATCGACAGCTCTGCTTGCACCCCTCGTGCGAAGGCAGCAGCCTTCACCAATTCCGCCAGCCGCTCGTAGGACCTGAGGATGTCCTCAGAACCCAAGCGACAAGCGTCATTGGTGCCGACGTGAGCTACGACTTGCAGTCGACTGCACCCCGCACCCTCGATAGCCGCCGGCAAGGCCGCCTCCACATCTCGGATGAGGCCCCCCGGCAAACACACCGAGTGCACGTTGGAATTCCTTCCAGATCTGGACGCTATCTGCCTAAGGGGCTCCATCACGCGCCTGACATTGGAGCTCCCAATAACTAATAATCCCCTCCGCCCGTGCACCTGCTCGGACCCCGCTGAAGGAGTGGCCACACTTTCACTCACAGGACGAACGGGCGCGGACGGACGTCCAGCCTCCACATTGGCCTTCCGCCTCGAGCGACGCGAACGCCGTACAACCCGCCACTCCCCTTGTGGAGAAGGCGGCTCGACGTCGTCCGGTACACCTGAAGGTGCCTCGGTAGCAGGGACAGGGAGCGAAGAGTGAGACACCTGAGGTGTCCCACTCGACGCACCAGACTCCCCACCATCGCTGCACCCCGAGCCAGCAGCCTGAAGACGGCTGACCGTAGCCAACAGCACGCTCAGCTGTTCGCGAACCACGGCCAACTCCTCCTGCGTCCGCACACAGCAGGCACACATCCTATCCATTCTATCGATACAATTAACAGCAATTAACAACTTTAAAGGAGCCTAGTATTCTAATGAAGGCGGCTGGCTGCTGACTTAACTGTGGTCAGTGGTAACTACACTGTCGAATCAACAAAACTGAGTCCGGCAGCTTAGCGCTGTTAACGCTGCGGCACTCGTGGCAGCTGGCACTGGACTGACTGATAACGAGCTTAGTAACGGTCTCTGACTTGTTTTGAAATACACCGGTCAAAGACGAAGACTAAACACAACGGTATTTATCAAATAGGGAGTTCCATAGTTTGAAGAAAGCTTTAGTAGAAGCACCAATCCGTCACATCCAAATAATGAAGAAGAATTCTGCAAGGCGACAGTTTATATAGAGGCTTGGGTGTTATGATTTTCCAAGCGGTATCAGGAACAGGGAAACACAGTTTCTAAGACCATAGGTTTCTGCAGCCGCGTGTTGAATAAGGCGGAGAGAAATTACTCCGTAACCGAGCCAGAATTTCCGATACTTGCTCTACGGAAGGAAAACCAAGGTCTACACCGACTACAAAGCGTTGGAATTCTTGATGTCGGCGAAGTTGCGGAGCAAGAGACTCAGCAAGTGGGTGCTCACGTTGCAGGAGAATGATTCCTCCGTTGTTCATGTCCCGGGTATCGAAAACGTTATAGCGGACGCACTATCACGATCTCCGATAGGTCTGAATATGTTTGTGCTTTAACATTGGAGGAGGAACATTACAGCCTGTGTTATATGGGAGGGGTGGCTTTCGAAAACTATGTGAGTTCAACTCTGAAAGAAATTGGAAAAGATCAAAACAAAGATCCGGCTCTGAGTGCTATCAGGGAAAAGATAAAAGACAGGAATGAGCCAAACATCCGTAAGTTTTATTTGCTTAGAAAGGAAGTTCTGTTCTACAATAGTCGGGGTGATGGCACTGTGGCGCGTTAGTAACAACAGAAGAATTAGTGAATAAGTTTACATGGCACACTCACCTAAGCTAGGGCCACTTTGGTCCACTTTTCTATGCCATTTCAAAGACATGGACAGACGGTTACGTCGTGTACTTACCATTTGCAAATAGGCGAGACACAGCACGGTAAATATGCAAGTACCGCTACATTCCATAATTCCGGAAAAGTTAAAGCAATTGGCAGCCGTAGATTTAATGGGTCCTCTACCGTAGGACATCACGAGGTTTTTGCAATATTCTGGTCGTGTTGGAACTTTCCTCTAAGTTCGTCACTTTTACTCTATTGAGGAAGGCAACTGCGAAAACTGTAAGCAGTGCTTTCTACCGGGACTTCCTGTCGCAGATGGGAAGAGTAGACAAGGTAATCTCGGATAGTGGTCTCCAATTCAAATCTCAGATTTGGAAGAGGACTTTACGGAAACACAGAATTGAACCAGACATCCGCAAAGCAATCGAGCTGAAACTGTGATGAAGAAGATCGGGAATATGTGCAGGATTTATTGCAAAAATAAGCATGCTA
Organism: Locusta migratoria; assembly: GCA_026315105.1. Classification (NCBI taxonomy): domain Eukaryota; kingdom Metazoa; phylum Arthropoda; class Insecta; order Orthoptera; family Acrididae; genus Locusta; species Locusta migratoria. The sequence continues at coordinate 315,619,724 of CM048744.1, read as the reverse complement.
CATGGGACGTTTTTCTGAAAAGATTTTGAGGAGGTCATTAACGAAATTCCGCACAGTACAACGATGGTAACTCCGTTAACTGTCCTGAAGAATATTCGGCCGAAGGAACTCGTACGGGAGGTGGTTGTTTTTCCGCCACAGAGTAGGATCCGACATCAAATGATTGTCGATAAGGCGCTACAGCGCATAACAGCAGCCGGGAGGAAGCGAAAATTAGCTGTAGACCGCAAAGCAAAACCGAGGTCATTCGAGCCGAATCAGAAAGTTCTTGTTAAGAGTTTCAAAATCTCATACAGACTAAAACAGTTGTGCCATAAGTTTTACTCGGTGAGCCCAGTACGTGTACGAATAATTGTACATCCATATGCGGCAGAATTAGAGACCATCAGGACAGGAAAGAGTCTCGGAATACATCATGTGTCCCACATAAAGCCCATGATTGAGTAGATGTGTACATAGTTATTTTATGTTTAGATAAAGGTATAAATATAAGAACATGTTATATAAGTCATTTCCTTCAAATGTAAGTTAATTCTTGTGTACAGAATGAAACTTTCACTCTGCAGCGGAGTGTGCGCTGATATGAAACTTTCTGACATTAAAATTGTGTGCCGGAACCGGGACTCGAACCTGGGACCTTTGCCTTTCGCGGGCAACCGCTGTACCACTGAGCTATCCCGACACGAATCACGGTGCCGCCCCACAACTACAATCCTGCTAGGACCTCGCCTCCTACTTTCCAAACTTCACAGAAGTTCTCCTGCGAAACTTGCAAGACTAGCATCATTCTGCAGTACCGCCCCAGACCTTCTGTGGACATCGTAGTGCACAGTCATATGTGCAGGCACAATCTCTTCAGGCGGTACTGCCGCGAATGTTGCCGATATGTGTGTTGTGTTGCCCTCAATGTACTCCCCAGTGTAGTTGCCAAGCCCCTATATACAAAAGTGTTGCCACGAAACAATGTTCATGTCACAGTACTAGTTCCTCCCAACAAATACAATTTTTGCTGGCTCTCTCCAGTTTCAGTCCTTATGTGTAGATTCTTTTTGGTAATTAATTTGACACCTGTCATGTTCATTATTTGACATTGCTTATCATACTGTAATCTAGATGTATCATGTGTTCACTATGTTTACATATGTATCAATCAAATGAACACTTACTCATGTTACATTATAAGGATACAGATTATTGACTCATGTAAACATATTGTGTTTCATGTCATGTAAAGATTTATGTCATGTCTGTTTTATATTCTTAAGTGTCATGTTTGTCTTGTGTAATGAGGAGCATCGTTTCGAAACGTATTAAGTGCATTCTTGATCAAAATACGTTTTGATACGATTTCCCCCTGTTTTTATGCGATCTTTAAAACTGTGAATTCAGATTGAAACATTTCGTGTTATATCCATAAAAATTTCCATGTCGAAGTAGATGCGTCGGATCAAATTGTATTAAGTGCATGGGAATGATCGGTTCAAAGTGTGTTATGTGCAACTTTCGTCTAGTTAAGTTGAACAACCTGCATTCAACGTTCCACAAATTAATGAGGGAGCGTTCTGCTGAAACAAGAAGCTTCTGCTTCGATTTGCAACAGGTGCAGCCCCTTCCAAAATTATCAGTTGGCGAAGCATACTACTCTCGACAAATATCCTTTAATATGCTGTGTGTGACTGACGTCAGCAACAAGAATGCTAAGTTCTTTACATGGAATGAGACTGAAGGTGCTAGAGGGTCAAACGAGGTGGCATCTGGTGTACTTTCGTATCTAGAGGAAGCCCATTTTGACGATTGGGTCACCACTATTAGGCTTTTCGCTAATGGCTGAGGAGGCCAAAATAAAAACATGCACGTAATTCATGCTCTCGTTTGTTGGTTCCAAAAGAAAGCACTAACTCATCTCAAAAACATTACGGCAATATTTCCCGTTAGAGGGCATTCTTATTTACCCGCAGATCGCTTGTTTGGAGTTGTAGAGAAGGCCCTCCTGAAATGTTCCGACATTCTCACTCCTGAAGAATATAGAGAAGTTTACAAATCTGCGAGGAAAGTAAGAGCTTTTGGATATGATTGGGCTGTCAGAGAATACAAAATACTCGCAAAACAATTCAGAAAAATGGATGGAATAAAGGAAATGAAGAGGGTAATGTTGAAGATATGTACTATAAATGGGAAGCCCCTCGTCAGAGTAAAGATGGAGACAACATATAGATGTGATGATCCATCAAAACATTTTGTAACAATACTCAAACGAGGAACAAACATGGAGCAAGTGTTTGAACCTCCTGTGCTTCATCATTTGAGAGCTTTAAGCGATGCAAAGAAATTACACGTAGACACACTTTTGAAGGTAAAATTTGGCGATAACTGAGAGAAATTCATAGTTTGCAGATGTATAAATTAGCTCTAGATTTCGATGCAGCACCTGAGTGTTGTGATCCTGAAGATTGTAATTGTTAGGAAGAAGAAATGGGACTTTCAAGATTGTGATACGTTGACGTCGTACTGTAAAATTCAGGTTTTGATTCTATATGCATTTATAAAGCATAATTTGTAATCTCAAAGTATGTAAATTTAGTATGACCTAATAACTTAACATGTGAAAAATTTACTGAATGTTAATATTACTTTTTTTTTTTTTTTTTTTTTTTTTTTTTTTACTTTCTCTGAACTTTGTGTATTGTTGTGACAATTTTAAAACATTACATAAACATAAACTACATAAAAACTGATTCGAAAAGCTATAAGTGTTTGATCTCCTCTGTGTATGTTTATTCACTAAACGGTTCAGAACGTATTATGTTCAGTATATCGGTTCAAAACGTATTAAGTGACAATTTTAAATTTAAATATAAGACCACTTAATGAAAAACAAATTTCAGTTTTTGTGGATTCTCAAACGTTACCCTAGTATATACACTCTTCCAATTTCGGAAGTAAAACCTTTTTCTTTATTTCTGAAAAATTTACATTGGTGCACCTAATACGTTTTGAAACGACGCTCCTCGTATGTTTGTAGTTTGTTGAAGTGCCACACCTGTATGTTGTTTTTGTACACAATTTTTTCGTTATGACACACGATTAAACATTCACACAATTTAGTTCATGAGAAGTACATATCTTACATATGTAACAAATACATTCAATTTTTGGATTTTATATTTGGTCTGGGTTATGTTTTTACGTGCCACGATTGTAATCCAAGCTGTGACTGCATCCTTTAATATGGGCCTTCAGCTAATACTAATAAATTAGTGGCAACCGTAAGATTGTAATTTAGTCTGGAGAAAATGTTACTGTACAGACTCCAGCTTTCATTGGATAGGGCGTAATTACGTATAATATTAATATAGTTAATAATTTTCATTTGTAAACGATTGGCAAATTGAAGTAACTTCTTTTCTTTTGTGACTCATAGTAATTTTGATGTGACACTCCTTATGCAAATTTTCAATGGCTGTGGGGTAATGAGGGATGGTAGCACATCTCTAAGCTTTATTAACTGTGTTTATCGTTCGTGTAATGATGTAAAGTGACCAGCACAAGCATTTTTCTATTACTGTCGGGAATTCAGTGCAGGGAAGACCAGATAACTGTGTGCGAACCTCAATGTCGCCTGTAATGCCTTTCTTTTGCCAGGGCAGTACTGCCAACATTGGGGATTGCGCACATGTTACAACATCGTGGTTGTCGCAACGCCTTTGCAAGATGGGTGTCACGGATCTTTACAGAAGAATAAAAAATTCTAGTGAAAATATGATGGGGCCTATTGGACTAATATGAAGCTGAAGGAGACAGTTTTCCGAATAACATCGTTACCGGAAATGAGATTTGATGCCACCACTATGAGCCGGAATCTGAAAGACCACGGAATTGCGACTTCGCAGTTCTCCGCCATAGCAGAAACTCACACAGCCACAGTGATGTGCATAGTGTTCTGGGATGTTCTTTTGGATGTCCTGGAGTCTGGAGAAAGTGTCGAGCACGCTACAAGACGGCAGTGACTAAGCCGAAAGCTCGAATTTTAAGCGAAGTTCAGAAGAGTAACAAAATTTCAGCTTCAACGTGATAACGCCAGCCTCCACACCAGTTTTGCGACGACGCAACTCACTGTACAATTCGGCTGGGACTGGCGCTTCCATTTAGCGCCTTTTGACTTTCATCTCATTGAGCCTCAGAGACGGAATACATGGCGAACATTTTCAAGACTGGCTTGCATTTCTCAAAGCTGTAAAGACCTGGTTAGCCTCAGCTGATTCTGATGTTTATAAGGCTCTGGTTCTTCGTTGGCAAAAGTACAGAACAAATGATGGTGACTATGCGGAAACATTACAGTGTATTTGAGATACTTCTGTATTTAACTGTGCTGTCTTGTAGTTTCCATGAATTAAAATAGGAGGCATTACTTTCTGAACGACCCTGCCATTTACTTGGTTTGGTGCTTGTTTGTGTAGGAATTTATAAACATTTTGAGTTTAAAGTTCTCCGTCACTTCTTTTGCCACTTTGTCGGCAATATAGCCTCAGTTAGTGTTGCCATAGTGATGCAGGGGTTTGACATATTGGTTTCATCTACGATTTATTAACTTCCTACCTGCAGGAGCTTCGTCCCTAATCAAATTAGTTTCTATCTATTATTGAGTTTATAGCCTCCCAGGGGTAGTATATTAGAATTAGTTTTACTCACAATGCGTCCAGAGGCGAACTTATTTAACTTGAAACATTATAACGATCCTAAACCAAGATCGCAAACAATTTTTTCATAGCCTTTACAGGATTCCTTAGGGAGCGGTAACAATTTTTGGTTTGTAGAAATATAGTAACCTAGTCAGAGATTATATGTCTGACGAGATTCTGACCACTTCATTTCACTACATTTATACGGACCACAAGACGATACCATAGCGCACTGAAACACGTCGTCGTCGTGTTGTTGTTTTTGTTGTTTCTGTGGCATGCAGTTGGCACTCCACGCTACCCTTTCCTGTGTAAAGCCTCTTCATCTCTGAATACGTACGGCAACCTACATCCTTTTGGCATTATTTCTGTAATCGTCTGTGCGATTTTTTCTCAACAGTCTTCCCTCTAAAGCTATACTGACTGTCTCTTGAAGTCTCATAATGTGTCCCAAAAATCTAACCCTTCTCTTAGTCAAGATATTCTACCAATTTCTCTTCTCACCAATTCTGTTCTGCACTTCATCATTAGTTATGTGATCAACGTATCTAATGTTCAGCATTTGACTGTAGTATGACATTTCAAAAGTTTCTCTCATACTTTTGTCTGAACTCCTTATCGTCCAAATTTCACATTCATAGGACGTAATAGACCATTCTTTCATAAAGGAATTCAGAACTTTCTATTTAATATTGGATGTCATTAAATTATTTCTCTCCTTCAGAAATGCTTTCCTTTCCATAGACATCTTCTTTACTTCGACTATCAGCAGTACTCATGGAAACCCTTAATTGCTACTTATATTTGAAGGTGGCAGAAAGTACCAGTGGCTGTATAAATATTATTGAGAGATGGCAGCCCATCTGTCATTTTTATTGACTGTGTTTATCGTTCGTGTAATGATGTAAAGTGAGCAGTACATGCATTTTTCTATTTCTGTCGGGAATGCAGTGCAAGGAAGATTTGTGGAGAGGTGAGAAAGAGAGCTGACTTTCTCTAGACAGGGGAGAGTGGAATTCTGGTGGAGCTGGCTGTTACAGCTCTCTCTACCTGCGACCAGCTGGCGTGGCCTGGGGGCCGCGTCATAGGGGTCCTGATAGCAATGTGCCTCGGTGCTCTGGCCGAGCAGCAGGTTGTAAATGTGTTAGCCAGGTATCCCAAACCAGAGGCAAATATATATAGACGGGATACCTCCGTAAGGGCCCAGTCCTACGCTCAGGGGTGCGGGACAGGGGGTGCTGAAGCAGTTCCGTAGATGTCCCATGATGGTGCTGCGATTAGAAGCAGCCCTTTAGACTGGCCAGAGCAGACGGCAGGTAGCGGCTGCCACCACCACCACTTCCCCTCAAATGCCAGCCCGGACGCAGCCGTGGCATTGTGGCAGGCGGCAAGAGCTCTACCCTCATCCTCCTTTCCACGCTACCCTCTTACGTGCGAGAGGCACCCTCAGAAGTGCCTCTACTGTTGTCTACCGGTACTAAGCCAGGGTACGGCCTGACACATGATATCATCTTACAGAACTACGATGGGGGCATAGGACAGTGGTTTATATGTTTATATGGTTCATTGGTGAGAAAAGGAATTTTTGGCATACCCTGACTAAAAGAAGGGATCGCTTGGTAGGACACATTCTTAGACATCGGGGAATCATAAATTTAGCATTGGAGGGAAGTGTGTGGGGTAAAAATCGCAGAGGGAGACCAAGAGACACGTATAGTAAGCAGATTCAACTGGATGTGGGTTGCCGTTCTTACGAGGAGATGAAAAGGCTTGCTCAGGATAGAGTAGGGTGGAGAGCTGCATCAAACCAGTCTCCGCACTGAAGACCATAACAACAACATGGTTTATATGTTACTCTGTTCAAATGTTCAAATGTATAGTCTATGGGACTTAACTACGGGGTCATCAGTCCCTAAACTTACAAACTACTTATGAACTAACTAAGACTAAGGACGGCACAAATATCCATGCCCGAGGGGGGATTCGAACCCCCGACCGTAGTGGCCGTGCAGACCGTGACTGATTCGCCTTAGTCCCCTCGGCCACCGCGGCCGGCTATGTTACTCTGTGCCCAAACTGAGGAGGAGGAGTATTGTCTGTGCTTTTAGAACCGCTCCTTCCGATTTAGAAAAAGACAGCCGGCCCCTCCGCTGAGACAAGCTCCAGAATCTTGTCTTCTAAAAAAGAAGACGACACTGAAAGTGATTGTTTTTTCTCTAGGAGCTTGGTTTGCGTTTCTACGATGACAGTTTGGACCGTTCGTGAAGAATCGCGCCAAAAGTAAGTGTGGAAGTGTTAGCCCATTCTGATTGACTGATGTTAAATGCGCCACCTTTTCGAAATCGTCGGTCGCTTACTGGCCTTAGTTTGAGCACTCGATGCTGATAGGTTTTCCGTAAAAACGGGTTCTCGCGGGTCTTGCGCAGCAGACGCGGTATGGTGGGGCGGGGGAGGATGCGTGGTAAGATTAATCAATATACTATGTAAAAACGTAACGTCACGTCATTATGTTTTTGTTTCCTCATATGGAGAGCCTAAACCCTTGAAAATATATTTACATGGTAAAGCACAGAATCCGAACGAAAGTTTCAGACGTTTTATTTGGGAACGCTTGTGAAAAACTGGTTTTGTTGCCATGTCAGATTTTCAGAGTAGTGTGTTAGATACCATAATGTGTTTGAATGATGGAGTAAGAGGCAGATTGGAAACCATGAGCACACTAGGCATAAAAACTGGGGACTACATGAAAAATGGTCTGCTATGAATAGACAGGCAACGTGTCGTTGAAGCGAAGAAGCTGGTGAAAAAATGACCGGAATAACAAAGTAAGGAAAGAAAACTAAAGACAGAATCATCAAGATTATGAAGTAGGAATATTTTGAAATGTTACCACTGAGAAAAAAAATTACATTCAAATATTTAGTTTCAAATTTCCGTCATAAACGTTTTTGCATACTTTGGTATCTTTGTTATCCAATAATAAAGCTACAAAAATAAAATGTTTCATTAAGAGCAATATAGTGCTTGCCTACACACTGAACCACATTAATCAACATACCTTAAGTATTTTAAGCCAGTCATATGTTCTTAAAACGTCAGGAGAAAAAAATTGACTTGTAAAAAAACTTTAAAGATATTCAAAGTATAAAATTTGTTAATATTATTGGTTGACAGTTCCAATACCTTATTAAAAAAGAATAAAATTGGTTTCACCTTATATTTTGAATAGTATGTAAGTGCAGTGTAACTAAAATTATGATTATACATAACTCAGTACGTGAGAAAAAATCAATATTTACTTCACCATGTATTCAATAGGTTTCAAATTTTTTCACATAGATGTCATAACATACTAATTGTGAGTTAAAATTTCATTCCTGTATCTCTTCACGGTTTTTTATTAAATATCGAAGTACAGCAGGACACCTGTTAACCGAAATAAACGGGGATGTCCGTTTCAGATATTAGTTGTTTCGGTTAAGCCATGGACATCTAATATGCACAACATTATTTTGCATTCGGACAATAGTACGAATTTTCGGAAGTTTTGAACGTAAAACAAAATCTAATGCATTATCTTTTCAGAGGTCTTTTTTAAGTTAAAATTGCACGTTTAGATTTCCAGTATAATAGTATACAACAAACAGTACATAATAATTTGAAGCACATAAAAATCTTATTCAAAACCTGCTTAATTTTTGTTAGTTTCATGCGCCACCCAAAAATATCTCCTAGCAGCAGAGTCGCGCCAATCTGAAATCTCAGTCTGAAACTGTAGACAAATCAAATCCATAATTAGTTGCAACAATTTTCAATATACCTCCCTTTTTTTCAGTTCTTTGATCACAACTGATATCCGCATGGCACAAAATATGAAGACACATGACATAAAAATACAACTTGAATGCCGGTTTGTGTAGCACATACGCACAAATAAGTCCACAGTCAGTGGAATGGACGTGAAGCTAAGTAAAGAACACTGCGAATCATTGTAGCCGATATTTGTCGAAGTATTGAAGTACTCACATGGAGGGAGTAAAGAGTACAAAAATAATAATAAATTATCCATAGACACCGCAGCTGATCCGTAATAATACTATAGTAAGTAAATACTGCAACCAGCCGCAAGATTTTTGTAAAGCATTTATTTCAGCGTTACTAGTTTCGGTCCTGAATCCATTATCAGATGGCAGTGTTGATTTAGGGCCTACATGTGTCGCTCCACCTTAATCTCTCTTTATTTACTACGGTATTATTAAAAATAATGTTACTTATACAAATTAAACAGAAACTACCGACCTCCTTGTTACATTCCCGCCCTTAAGAACCACATTCACATTGTTGTGTATTAATGCTTAATTTAGGTCTAGAAAGGTATCCTCATATATATATCGAACACTAAAGTCAATCGACCAGACTAAACTACCCAGCCGATTTCCTTCATTTTTGTTTTAAACGAAAGGTATTAATTTGCAGATTTGTTATCAAGTATCAGATTTTACATAGCTTTCGCCTTTCTTTTTCTACATACAAGCGCGATTTCACTTTGGATGTTTCTTGTGGAGATGTCCTTCCTGTAAACTAAAGTCAGTCGATCAGTCCGTTATATCCGACCGGTTTCCTTCATTTTTGCTTAAACGAGAACTCCTTTCGTTCGGAGCCATGAGGAATAGCATTTCATTTCATGTTTTTAAATGTTTTTTTCTGTACTACTGTGTTAATATTGCTGAGATTTTATTATGCTAATAATTTGTTATTGTTTTTATGAATGTGACAAGATGAACAGTTTCTCCGTGACGCCGCTGTCCCTGTGAGAATGTTTACTTGCTTTATTCAGTATGTGCATGTATGAGTATCTTCTAGCATGTCAGTTTGAGTGAATTTTACTCGTCGGCTGCTGGCTGCGCGCTTTGTATCTCTGGCGTCGAGTCGATAGGTAGTCGTTACCAACCTCTGCTTTTGTTACAAGTTGGGTTGACAATTCCCACTAGCGAGTCTCGACAGGACGTGCGAGTTTAAGCTTCCCCCCCCCACCTCGTTTTTCGTAGGTTTTGTCGATTTCCGGCCGCTGGCGAGGGGCTCACGGGCCTGTCGACTTAGATATTCTGTGGCTTCACTTCGAGCTGGTAAGACGTTCTGATTTTCTTTCCGCCCTTGAGCTGGTAGCAATTCGTTGTGTGCTTTGTTAAGGCTAGATTTAAGAACATAGGTTCATTTTCCGGGATAAGTTTCTTTGATCATGTACGGTTGAGTATTCGATTTCACTTTGGAGCTTTTGCATAGATAAGTGCAGTGAATACGTAACTAATTAAGTTTGATAACACTGGGAATCGGTAACCTGTGTGAAACTAGCTTTTGATGTATGAACACTGTTTAATTTCTTTCTAGATTTGTGAAACACAACTAATATTAAGGAATATTTTACTCTGTGTATTCCTTTCCGTTTCCTCCTTCCACAAGTGATATATACATCATGTGGTGTGTTCTTACAACAATGCCTTCATCTACCCCTGTGTCAGTTTCTATGCCCTTCAGGGAAGAAATTCTGCATATATCCTTCCGATTTCCTTTAGTATATCGCGATTTCCTCTCCACCTATTTTAAATTGCTGTTTCGTTTCCAAACTTGAACTTTCCTTTCAGACTCCCCCAGTAAATTCTCTTCTAGCCTTGTACAACCTCCTTAATTAGCTTCCTTATGAAATACTAACTATTTCTAGGGGCCACAGGCCATATTTCTTAGTTGATTTCCTCCAACTTGGAATTTATTCCACTTTTCTGACTTTTGAACACTGGACTTTGTCCATCCATGTAATCGGGTCTATTTCCTTAGCTTCCTTATGATATCCTACGCATTTCTAAGGGTTGCATGCCATAGCTATTTTTCTATATTTTTCGGAAATTGAATTTTTGTATTTTTACTGGTTTACGGAACCACATGGCTCCGAACTCCGACTTGAAGGGTTTGTAGCTAGTCACATGAATTCTCGCCGATGCTCACACACCAATGTTTTACTATTAAGTATTCGTGCTTCGTAATCTGTGATTCCGCTGGTTTTTGTTAAAATGAATGCGATCTTTAAGCACTTCGCATTCAGTGGAGTGCAAACATGTAATGTAGCAGACATGAGCCATGTGTCTCAATAATTCTGCATGCTCACAGTTTGATTGAATGAACTTTAATGTCGCTATTATCGCGTACCATATCAAGTAAAGGAGGACAGACCAGAGCGACCTACGAAGTTTATTTTTTCTTGTGTTGTGTAGTACATCCTGGTTCGGTGAATTTCTTCTACGATAGCGGCGCCTGCTTCTGCTTCGTTTCAGCACGCTAAGTTCGGTGGGTTTCGCTTTGCTTCGAGCATGTGAGTGGCTGAATTCTTGTTGATTGTAAATCCCTGCCCTGACAATGTTCAGTTCAGGTTACTTTAAGTTAGTAGTTCAATGGGATGAGTTTTTATTGTTTAACAAAATTGATTCCCCCATTTTCTCATGTTTCAACAGAATAAGTAATTTATTGTCAGTGAAATTTCATCCTAATATTGTATATTTGTTAATGAATACCTCCCCCTTTTATTTAATGTTGTTTTTCACCAGTGCAGAGAACAAATCCAGATGCGTATTATCGTATGTTTAACTCCGTTGTACCATAAATGTTCTCACAGCCAACTTCTTGAAATGATTTAGTTCGGGGTGGCTTGTATATTAATGATTTTGTGTAATTCTCATGATCTACGGTGTTTTGGCCACCGTCTCTTTGTCTTCCTGCTGCTAAGGTAAATTTTGAGTCAGTTCTAAATTCTGGGGCCTGGGAACAAGATTCTGTTGCAGGAAGTAGTTAATAGTTCACGAGAATCCTTTAGCTGGTTTTTAAGGCCATAATTATATGGTTAAAGTAAGCTTTTAACTGGCTCCTATCAGCTAGAATTAATTTTACAGTTAACGGTGGTCTTTCAAGGTATTCATTCGCAGTCATGAAGTATCAGAATTAACTTAAGTCTCTTCATCCTTTATATTTATTCAATCGTGGTATCATTCTGTACTTGCATTGAATATTTTAATCAGTTTGTTTTACGATATCTTTGGTTCTTATTAAGGTACGCAGTTCTTACTGAACTAATAACACTCAGCGCATCAATCTCTTTCATTTGCGCTTTTAAACATTTGCATTGATTGATTCTGATGAAAGCTATGCTTTAACATGCAACACCCATTTTTTCCCAGCTTTTTTTTGTCATTCCACTAACGGTGCGAAGTATTCGCACGGTCCTCTAATACATATGATTTTCGATCGAGAAGGGTATCTTGCCCTATTTCTGTTTTGACATGTCACTTAACAAAACATCTTGCAATTTACTCTGAAAATACGAGGCGCGTCCAGAAAGTAAGATCCGTTTGGTTATATAAAAAGAACGGGTACAGATACGGAAAAAATATTGACTGTGCAAAAATCTATAACTGTTAAACTACTTTTCTACATAGCTTCCGAAATTTTGTAGGCAATTGTCATAGTATGGCACAAGGTTTTGTGTGTCTTTTTCATAGATGTTGCCGCCTATGTATTCAACCATGTTGTAACATGTTCTTTCAGCTCGTCATCATCGTTGAAGTGTTTTCCACCAAAGACAGATTTTAGGTGCTAAAATCTGTTCTTGATAGTCAACACTTCAACGATGATAAAGAGCTGTTACCACATGGTTAAATACATAGGCTGCAACCTTCTGTGAAGGATGCATGCAAAAACTTGTGACAAGCTATGACAAGTGCCTACAACATTTCGACAGTTATGTGGAAAAGTAGTTTAAGAGTTGAAGCATTGTGTGCAATAAAAATTTCTTCTGTATATGTGTACAATTTCATTTTATTACCAAACGGAACCTAATTTCTGAACGCACCTCGTATATACAGTCTGTCAGCACTCAAGCGAATTAATTGCGGGTGGAACAGGTGTTATTATTATTTTTTTTTTTATTTTTACTTTTTTTACTTTGCGTTTGGTATAACCCGACTTTGCCGGCCACGGTGGCCGTGGGAACTAAGGCGCTACAGTCACGGTCTTCACGGCCACTACGGTCGTGGGTTCGAATCCCCCCTCGGGCATGGATATTTGTGCCGTCCAAGTTCGTAAGTAGTTCATAAGTAGTTTGTAAGTTTAGGGACTGATGACCCTGTAGTTAAGTCCCATAGACTATACACACACATTTGATTTTATAACCCGACTTTCTGTTGACCCTGTCTCGGTTAACAGGGGTCTTCTTCTAGTAGTGAAATCTAAGGCTCTAGTCCAGGTCATCGTATTTACTGCACACTATATTTCTCGGCAGTAGAAAGTCTCAGCTCCACAACACCTACACGCCACGTAAGAGCTGCCGACACCGTTCGTGCTCTTCAACCCTGCCACGTATCGCCTCCGTGGGGATGCTTACCGATAACGCGACACGTGAACCACGAGCTCACCAGAAGGCGTCTCGGTGAACGGCTGTGCAGCTCGGGGCCCTGCGGGCGCCAGCGGCTGGCCTCTGCTTAGCGTAATGCTTGCAGATTGCCGGAGGCGGCGGCGCGCGCTGGACCGAGGCGGCGGTCGACCTCTCCCCGCCGCGGCGCCCTCTGCGGCCGGAGACTCGGATTAATAATGCAGGCCGGGCGGCCGCTCGGAATACGTGGTTGGCGGCCCTGCCCCCGCGAAACGTTTCTCTTCAGCAAGCGCACACACCGACGCCACGACCGCGTCGCTCCCCAATGCCGCCACCGCTTTGCAACGCCAGTTCCGCCAACCTTGAAGCAAACAAGTTTCGCTGTACTGCCTGCTACCCAAGGCATTTCATCTACATGTACATCTGATACTCTGCAAATCACATTTAAGTGCCTGGCAGAGGGTTTATCGAACAACCGTTATACTATTTATCTCCCATTGGACATTGAGAATGCAAGATGAGAAGAAAATTGCAGCTTGTTAAATGTGGATATGGCGTAGGATGGAGAAGATCAGCTGGATCAATAAACTCAGAAATGAAGAAGTACTAAACAGAGTTGGAGAGGAACGGAGGATGTTGCTGACGATAAAAAACAGGAATCTAAACTGGCTAGGCCACAGTTTAAGACGAGATTGTCTTCTGGTAGAGGCAATTGATGGTTGCGTTCCAGGAAAGAGAGGGACGGGCAGAAGAGGGTACCAGATGCTGGATGACGTCAGCAAGCCACTAGGAGGGTACCAAAGAACGAAGATGATCGCAAAAGTCAGAGATGCAGTCTAAACCTGCCTTAAGGCAGACAACCGAATGATGATGATTCCATTTTTGAATAGTGCGCGGGAAGAAGGAGCACCTGAATCTATTCGTTCGAGCTCTGATTTCTCGTATTTTATTCTGATCATCCTTTCTACCTATATAAGTGGGAGTCAACAATATATTTTCCCATTCGGAGGAAAAAGTTGGCGATTTGAGTTTCGTAAGTAGCCCACGCCGCGGCGATAAGCGCCGTTGTTGTAATGATTCCCATCCTATATCCTGTATCATTTCCGTAACGCTGTCTCCCCTGTATCGTGACAATACGAAACGAGCTGCCCTTCTTTCCACTCTTTCGATGTCCTCCGTCAAACCCACCTGATAAGGATCCTACACTGGGCAGCAGTACTACAAAAATGAACGGACAAGCGTAGTGTATGCAGTCTCTTTAGTAGTTTTGTTGCATCTTTTAAGGGTTCAGACAATGAAACTCAGTCTCTGGTTCCCCTTTTCCACGACATTATCTACGTGTTCTTTCCAGTTTAAGTGTGAAGTAATAGTAATTCCTAGGTATTTTGTGGAGTTTACGGCCTTCACTTTGAAATTCGTCCGCTATTCTTTTGACTTAACTAGCCGTGTTTGTGAAGTTAACAATTGACTGCTTGCTCACAAAAATCTAACTACGGCGATATTCACACGGAAGTATACAATTCCCTTAAGCAAAACTCTGATTCTATAAGTTAAGCAACAGTTCTACCTTCACTGTAATCTTTCGAGGAAACTGCACCCAATTAAATAATGATCCTCAGTCATGGATCTAAATCAAAAATAAATGTTGGCAACGGAAACATAACTATTATCTACTCCAGAAGGGAGCAGAGACACAAGATACATGAACAACTTACATTACAGTAATCCAAAATAAATGATAAGCGGAGAATTTAAATTAGCAGAAAAGGATTATAGTTTAACAAATTAATTTATTGTTAAAAACAATAACAACAAGGGGGAGACCATTTTTTAAAAATACAACAAAACACACACCTCACAAAATTATTCAAAATATCCACAATTACATGGGCCTAAAATTGCCCACCTGCAAAGTTGAGTACAGGTTAATTATGATCTCGTTTCATAGGGGGCAACGGAGGAATTGTAGCACATTCACACACAGATTCATACGCCAAGCCATGCAGGTACTTACCAAACACCTGACACCAATACACAAAGACGACAGCCAAGCAATGTGAAGCATGCAGATCGAAGGTTCACTTGCGCACAATGAAATAGTACTTCGCTTCCATAAGTGTCAAGCTAGTTGCTTAGGCTCATGATAGACTATCAGAAACAAACGCACTTGGTTTAAGACCACATAGTGCGGTGTACAGACGGAAGTTAAAGTTTCCCTAGAACTTCTAACTATACATTAAATCAAGATTTCATTAAATAATATCTAGAAACGGTTGCTCTGGCTTTCGTTTAGCACAGGGAGAAGATAACTACAGAAGGTTAAAGTTGTTAGATCAATGCAGCACTCTACTAAGTCGGAACACAAAATATGCAAAAAGTTAACAAAATCAATTTCGAAGAGAATAACATCGCGAAATATATCGTTTAACCATTCTTTCTGGTCAGAGGAATGATATCTATTAGATAAGCAAGGTTACAGATTGCTACAGCACAATACAAAGTTCGGTCATAAAAATTCAGATAAGTGAGATAATTCTATTTCATGAAAATTAAAAACACGATATACGTCGTACAACGGTTCTTTCTACACAGAGGAAAAAGATCTATTTAATGGTAATAACCACGACAGGGAACACGATAATCGGTGAACACGTGGGCTGACAAGTACACAGATTACAATTTTCAGGGAAAATTATCACGCTACACTCACTAGGAAACACATTAACAAATTAGCTATACAATTATTAACCACTCATGTGCGCTGAATGATGGAAAAGCTGAAGGCTTAGCCTGATATCGTCCACGTTTTCTGTCGACAAAGTACGAACAGTATAGGCTCCGCGAATCCCCAAAAATATTAGAATTCAACGACGATAAGAACGCGAAAGACATTGAACATATTTAAACAGGCAAAGAAGTGATTTAAAAGTTATAAAGTGCAAGAACTATGCTATCGAAACACCATCAGAGCCTTGGAATCAGATTCCAGCAAAAATCGACATAAAATTATCAATCATGTAGGAAAATAAGCAAAATCTCACTACTACACATAGTGTAGCTGCTACTCCCAGAATTAAACTCGCGAACATGCATAAGTGCGAAGGTGGAGCCTGAACTAAGTCGAGCCATAAGGCCACAGCAGAACGAAACCCAGAGGTACTTACCCTACCAGGAACCGAGAAGCGAATGAATACCTATCCTCACCACTGCCAAGTCATTACCGAAGAGGGATAGTGGAGGGGAGTCCTGAGAGCATCACCGTTTGTCAGACAGGTAACATGACCAACCCCAGCCAACGAGGTTAATAGCAAGCTACATTAGGAATCCTTGCTAAGACTGGGTTCTGCTCAGCAGTTGGAAAATCTGCTTCGCGCCCAGAGACGTTCAACACCTTGAGACATTCAACGCGCAGAGTTTGAAAGCAATGACGACACAAAACAGACGAGGCGTGCCTAGCACTTCCTAAACTTTCTTACATACAAGGTTTCATTCATCCTGTGGAAGCCAGGGCCAGTGTGAGCACATGACAGTACACACTAACAGATATTTGGGGCCTCATGTACAATATAGACACTTAGAATTTTGCATACATATAAAACTGAATCAGTATATAATGCCTGGTATCTCGCTTATTGCGATTGGAGTGTCTTGCTACACTAAAAAAAAAAAAGTCTGAAGCTCGTCAACATTTGTTCATGGGGAGTGAATTGAATGGAACATGTTATGTGGACGTTTTTCAACTTTTGATTGATGTATCTTGTAAACAAAGTTTAACAGATTGCTTTTCTTACTCATGTAGACGACTTCACACTTCTCATTATTTAGAGTTAATTGCCAATTTTTACACCATAGTGGCATCTTGTTTCGATCGTTCTGCAGTTGGTTTCCATCTTCAGATGATTTTAGTAGACGGTAAATGATGGCGTCATCTGCAAACAACCTGAGAGAGTTAGTTAAATTTTCCCCTAAATCGTTTATGTAAATAAGGAACAGCAGAGGACCAATAACAATACCCTGTGGAACGCCCGATATCACTCTGTTTTAGTCGATGCCTTACCATCGATTACTACGAACTGTGTCCCCTCTGACAGGAAATCCCCTATCCAATCGAAAATTTGGGGCGATATACTATAACGATGCAATTCGATTAAAAGCCGTTTGTGAGGTACGGTGTCAAAAGACTTCTGGAAATCAAGAAATTTGGAATCGATTTGCAAACCCTTGTCGATAGCACCCTAGTTGTTTTGCATGAACGATATTTTCTAAATAGGTGTTGATCTTGGGTCAATAGATCATTCTGTTCGAGATAATTCATAATATTTTAATACAGGATATGTTCCAGAACCCTGCTGCAAATTAACGTCAATGAAATAGGCCTGTAGTGAAGTGGCTTACTCCTACTGCCTTTCTTGAATATAGGTGTGACCTGTGCAACTTTCCAAGCTTTACCCTTGAAACTTACTACGTCATGAAGCTGAGGCCCGTGACGCCACGCCATTTCTCAGATACGATGTACAACTGGATGCCAGGTAACAGAACTAAACTTCTTTTTCTTCCAACTCTGTGGTGTGTATCGCAGCACTGTGTCGCCTCTCCATGTACTCTCCTATCATTCAATACGCTATCAGTGCACAAAATTTTAGGCGTGTCTTTGTTTTCTTTCTATAAAGGTGACTTGGGTACCGAGGAACCAGAGGTATCCGTACTGAGAGATTTTTTTCGTGACATAGTTTTCAGCATCTTCGTTTTATACTACAATGCTTCATAAAAGTGAACGACGAAGATATTAGGGATTCTCTGAAGTACAACTTTGAACATGGCTAATTAACAGCAACCGCAATCCTTTTTTTTTAAGGATTTTGCTTATAAGCCAACCCTTTGCGTAATTTTTAGGTGCTAGACCTAGGTTTTGTTGCCACTAGGGACAACTTCATCAGAAGAATATAAACAGTTACATAAAACACGTGACAAAAATATTATGAGCGGGATTGCTCAAGCCGGCCGCAGTGGCCGAGCGGTCTGCGGCGCGCCAGTCAAAGTCTGAACGTCCGCTGCGGCCGGGCCTTCGAATCCCCCTCCCCCTCGGGCATTGATGTATCTGTCGTCCTTAGTAGCAGGTAATTCATAAGTAGTTTGTGAGTTTAGGGACTGATGATCTTGCAGTTAAGTCCCTTAAGCTCGTCTTCCAGGTTTTATCTATAAGTTTTCACCTACTTCACCTCTGGAAATGTTGATGTGAAAAAAATTAATTAATAAAAAATATAATAAAATTAAATTAAAAACCAGAGTGGCAGAGAGGTCGCAATCCACTTTAAACTTTAGAATCCCTGTAACTGGCTTAGTAATTAGGACCATGCTTACTACATCACTGTGGTGTTAAAACTCATCTTCAGATTATTAACTGTTTTCCCATATATTAAACTTTTTGCTGTACCTCGTCTGGAACCCAGGTTTACCGCCTCTCGGAATCGGTTGGCTTCACACTAGTCGGCTATACGGACACACTTCCAACACCACCCAAATTCCTAGGCATGCTGGCAAGATAGTCGTTTCTACCCGTCTCCTCATGTTTATACTACTGCGTGTATGGTTGCTGTTGTGTCAAACATGTCCGAAATAATAGACAACATACGATTTCAGAACGGTTCGGGAAGTTCTGTGAAGCAGCTGTGAAAACATTTGTCCCTCAGATTGAGCAACTTTTGTAATCTAGATTGTAGATATAGTAGTGTATTTGCACCAAGCGTCGGTTGCCGTTGACTCTGGGTGACATAGACGGAGGATGAATGGTCTTTTATGACGTCCAGTGATGAGTTCGCCCTCTTCGTAACCTCTAATGACCATCGTTTGGTCTAGAGGAGAGAGGCATCCAGCCAACACTGTAGAGAGAGACAGACAGGAGCACTCTTGGCCCTATGCTCGGCAATACGTATCACTTGTCTCCATGGGCTCTATACACCATGTAGAATAACCAGCAGCATCCATGGAAGTTCACCAGCGTTGTATAGAACCTATTGCCAGCGATGTGAAAGGCATAGTATACCGTTAGCAGAGCCTGTTCTGTTGATGGTGGTGTAATATTACGGGGAATAAGAAATTATTTAGTGAGAATTAATTTAACACGAACGAGAAATGCAAAACCTATGGCAGATTGACAGTAAACGATGTTGTTATTTAATTAACTTGACAAACTCCAAAGTCAAAGAACTATTTTAAGTACCAGAACGAAAAGACGATAAAAAATGAATATTTTCAGCTGTCAATTGTCTTGAGCTAGCGCCAGAAGCGCGGACAGGAAGATCGGTCTCACTCGTTTAGGACTTTGTATTGATAGGACGTATTAGTGAACTTCTCTTGGCTTTAACTGTTTTTCATATGGAGAACATTCGGTCTTGTATGTAAGAGGAAGTGTCCGTTTGTAAAAGATGATTTTGCAATAATAATTTACTAACAGAGAATTCCGAATGCGATGTGATAATTTAAACAACCTTGATCTTCCTTTCATAATTTTACAAAAATTATAATATTATGTGATGTTCTATATCCTCCATCTTGGCGCGGAACGGATGCAATTGTTGGAGATGCGTAGGGTGCTAAAACCGATTCCGTTCACGGTATATATATCAGAAATAACTATTCATAATTTAAAAGTCCCCCAGATTTGCCGATTTATTTAAATTTTATCAGATTGATGCTTTTCAGCTGCCGGTGGGTTACGTCAAATAAATCGGCATTTTGCATTCCAGCTGTTGGATTCTTACGGAAAAAGGCAAACAACTACCGATCTTTAAGTTGTTGTGCACTGCCTGTTATCTTTTGGTATTGTGAGATTACCGCCCAATAGAAATATTGGTAATTAATAGCATTTGATAATTAAACAGTATGAAGTTCACTGCAAACATTGACCATTCCAATGCACTAAATGTTACACAATTTTAATCTTATTAATTATGGTAGCAATGTATGTACACAGTTGGGTGACAACATTTATAGTTAGGCCATAGGTAGAAATTCTCCACTCTGAGATTTGCTGTGTACTTGTAGCTGACGGGAGGCCAACGAGCAGGCCGACGTTGGTGGCTTATTCCAGCTTAGGATTTTCCAGTTCGTTTCCGGTGAGGGGAGAGAGGGACAATGGCGAGTGCCAGGCACAGTGCAGTGCACAGCGGGAAATAAAATATTCTAATACTACTGGCATTTGAAGTAATATGATGCAGTTAGGAATCTTCAAGGACCTCATTACAAAATAGCCTGTTGATAAATAAACAATACATTAGCTGATATAGTCAGATATGGCGTAATATGTTTAATTGACAATGAAAAGTAATAAATTACCAACGAAGACAAGACAGTTACACAACTAGCATAGCAATGTTTGTTTATAAAAATAATATATTAACTATTTCTCATTTTATTTTCAATTAATCTTGTGTATTTTATCTTGAAGTATTCAGTTAAATCACTTATCTGTGACATAAGAAATTACACGACTATGATAAATAGTACAAAGAATGTTTATACTAATATAAAAACGTAAGCAAATATTTGTTTAATGTGTAGTGTAATTATTTTGATTTTAAGTAAAGTTTTAGAAATGTATTGGCTGAGCGTTGTACGTTGGCAAATCGGTTAGAACAGCTCACATGGGGAAGTTGATGACGTAGGGGAAAAAACCCCGGCAGTTGAGCTTTTGGCGCGCGCGTGTGAGGGCAGGAAGTGGGGACTCGGAAGCACGTGGTGAGCTGGCTGGTAGGCGTCGCTCTGCATCAGTCGGCATGTGGATCTCGAGGTGGTGACTTTAGATTTGTTTGTGGCAATCGCCACATGTGGTTGCTCGTCGTAGACTGTACCAAGTTACATCGAGTGCTAGTGTGTGTTTGTGAATATTTAGCCGGTAGAACAAGGTGTGCATCGCATTGAATTAAAGTGACTGTGATTTGTTAATGTAATACGTGTCCTCGCATAGGCATGAACATAAACAGTGTTTGAGACAGCCACGTGGTGTGAAAACAATTCGCGACAAATATTCATTTTGTCTGGGGGCTCACGAGCTATAACTTTATTTGACAAATGTGTCGACGTACAGACGTATCAGCCACAGGGTTCTAATATTGTGAAATAAACAACATAAAGTGAACTTTCACGTGTTTTCAAAAATAGTAGTTACTACACCCTTTTCCCTCTTGAACTTAATTTCATTATGAATTTGTTTTGTTAATCATACGCAGGGAAGGAAAGCTGCGAACGTGTGATATCATCCCCTAGAAAACGAGTCAAACAGTCGCAATCACAGTTCCAGTATTTTTGCATGTTTAGAATTGGTTCCCAGTTAGTGGTGGTGAGATTTAAAAATTAAACTTTCTCTATTTGAAACTCTCACCCCGACCTTTACTCTCGCAGTATCATCATTAAACTTTTGAAGCCAACTATTTAATTAAAGTTGCGCTGGTATATATTTTACAGTTCATGATAAATGCAGTGCCATTACGTAGGAAATTTAACATATGGTGGGAGACATTATTTCTTTGCTCAGACAGGAATTCCGTATAACTAAAAACATATTTTCAGACTGATACTAAATCAACAGCATACTGTTTTATTATTTGAAATAGCTTGCTCTTGCATGCAGTACATTAAAGAAAAAAAAAAAAAAACAGATGTATTGTTTTGTCACCATCCAACAACAAAAAATCAAAACAATGATGTATTACATTCCAGTAGGAATGGAGAGGTCTACTGTGTGTTGAATCTCCTGGAACAGTTCTGAAACGAATGCCACGAAGTGGTTCTCAAAAAATTTTCAAATGTTTGTAGAACTTATGGGACTTAACTACGGGGTCACCAGTCCCTAAGCTTACAAACTACTTATGAACTAACTAAGACTAAGGACGGCACAAATATCGATGCCCGAGGGGGGATTCGAACCCTCGACCCCAGTGGTCGTGCAGACCGTGACTGGAGCACCTCAGTCCCCTGGGCCACAGCGGCTGGCGAAGTGGTTCTTTCATGTTTGTAATCAAATCAAAGTTAACTGCGAGATCGCTGGATCACAAGCCGCTAACTGTCAAAGATGCCGTTAGTGGGAGTCACAACGGAGTTTCCATAAAATTTGTATCAAAATGTTCAAATGTTTGTATAGCTTATGGGACTTAACTACGGGATTATCAGTCCCTAAACTTACAAACTACTTATGAACTAAGTAATACTAAGGACGGCACAAATATCCATGCCCGAGGGGGGATTCGAACTCCCGACCTTAGTGAAAAATTAGTATCGATGACCGTTTACAAAAGAATGCCCAGCTAAAGCAGATTTCTCAAGGTGTCACATACGATAAAACCTGCAATGTTCCTTCATGTGTTGTTCGACTGTTCCTACTGTTCGCCCGATATGAGACTGGTCACACTCTCAAAGTATCTTGTCGTCCGCCGCGGCGGTTAGCCGTGCATACTGGGGCGCCGTGCTGCGGTGGGCGCGGCCGATCGCCGTCGGGGATTCGAGTCCCCCTCGGGCATCGGTGTTTGTGTTATCCTTAGGTTAAGTCACTTTAGTTTAAGAAATTTGTAAGCTACGGACTAATGACCACGTATTTGAGTCCGATAGATTTACTAACATTTTTTCTTGTCGTCAGGCTTTATCACTCGAACTGGTGCGTGAAACATTGTGTTAAATTTCATGTTTTGCCGCTAGTTACGAATTGTAACATTACATTAAATACGAGGCGCATCCAGAAAGTAAGTTCAGTTTGGTAATGAAATGAAATTGTACACAGATACAGAAGAAATTTTTATTGCACAAAATTCTACAACTCTTAAACTACTTTTCACATAACTTCCGAAATTTTGTAGGCACTTGTCATAGCATGCCACAAGTTTTTGCATGCATCCTTCACAGAAGGTTGCCGCCTGTGTATTCAACCATCGTTGAACTGTTGACCACCAAGAACAGATTTTAGGTGTAAGAAAATATGAAAGTCGCTAGGAAAGAGGTCCGCGCTGTATGGAGGAAGATCAAACAGATCCAATTGAAATTTCCGTAAGAATTGTTTGGTCACATTCGATGTGTGAGGTCAGGCAATAGCGTGAAAAAAAAAAATAGAGAGAGAGAGAGAGAGAGAGAGAGAGAGAGAGAGGAAGAAATAAAAAAAATATTTTGACAGTAATCCTCTTACCACATGGTTGATTACACAGGCGGCAACATTCTATGAAAAAGACACATAAAACCTTGTTGCATGCTATGACAATTGCCTACAAAATTTCGGAAGCTATGTCGGAAAGTAGTTTAACAGTTGTAGAGTTTTGTACAATCAATATTTTTTCTGTATCTGTACCCGTTCGTTTTATATAACCAAACGGAACTTACTTTCTTGACGCGCCTCCTATTTTTACTAAAATTAGATCTCCGACGCTTGTAGCTTGCGTGTCCGTTCTTCGTTTAATTTTTGAGTTCTGTTTCACCATTATCAATTTCTTCGTCCGGCCTGGAGAGAGAACGGAAGCGCTCTTCGTTCTTTCTGTTCTGAAGTCTCGTACTGATCAGACGGCTCTTCATACTCTCCACCATTAATATGCAACTGTGAGCTTCCCATATTCATTCTTATTATAATAAAACCCCAGTTTAAAAAATTCAAAATTAACTTCTCATATTCCCAATACCTTTTTATTATTTGTTTTCAGCAGTTTCCCATCAGTTGCAAAGAGATGCTTGCTCACTATTACAATTCGTTTCGCGATTACGTAAGTTTGTTTCACCTTCAATTAAATGTATACTTATTTGATTTTCAGAACCTGCAGTTAATGTTTTTATTCAGAGAAGTCCGATATTTTGCAACTCTATTCCCCTTTGTGTCAGAAATTTAACAGTATTGTGGAACTTGAGGTCACCAAGCACCGGCTTACGGCGGATAGTTTAATTTCATTCCATATTCCAGCACAAAATGTCTACAGCTGTTCCACGGCTGATTCTGCAAGTAAATATAACTATTCGCCGACGTTCTTTTGCAGTGGTGGTTCCCGGTGTTGTCTTAACTTCAACAACGCCTATCGACATTTTTAACGCCTACATGTTCGTTGCTCTGGACTGACATCTTTGAAAAAAATTATTTCCCGCAGATTTTCAGAATCTGTTCGATTCTTTAAGCAGCCGGCCGCGGTGGCCGAGGTGACTGAGGCGCTCCAGTCACGGTCTCCACGGCCACTACGGTCGGGGGTTCGAATCCCTCCTCGGGCATGGATATTTATGCCGTCCTTAGTTGTAAGTAGTTTATAGGTAGTTTGTAAGTTTAGGGACTGATGACCCCGTAGTTAAGTCCCATAGACTCTACAAACATTTGAAGATTTTCTTTAAGCAGTATTTAATCCAGATCAATACAACATCAAACATAAAATTATAAAAGCAGCAAGTCAGAATGTGTCTATCAAAGACTCTTTAGACTCAGTGTCTTCCTATTTTCTATACAACGGTCAGTATTATGATCAGACGGACGGCGTTGCAATGGGAAGCCCGTTAGCTCCAGCTATTGCGAACCAAATCATGGACAATATCGAAAATATTGCCTTAGTCACGGCGTCATTAAACCAAAGACGTTTCTTCAGATACGCTGACGATACGTTAGTCATTCGGCCCCATGGAAGTGAGAAACTCGACGAGTTCTTGTAACATGTGAACAGCAATTACAGTAACATCCAGATCTCCATTGAAGTACTAAAAGACTACTTTTCCCTTCCTCAACGTCTTCGTCCGCTGGAATCGGAATGGATACCATGGCAAGAGCGTCTGTAGAAATCCTGCGCACACCAGTCAGTACTTGGAGGACATTAATCATCATCACCTGTCAGAGAAGCGCACTGTATTACAGATATTGGTAAATCGTGCAAGAACAATATCAGGCGCCGATAACCTGGAAAATTGGTTAACCTACGCAAGATCTTCAGGAATAATAGCTACAACGGCCATGAAATTAGTGATGCGATCTCAGGAAAGGAGCACAATAACGCCACCGACGAGGAGACAAGAAACTTTTTCTTTCTTTTTTTGCAGTTCTGTGTTTCTGTGGAGAACAAAAACGCCGCTTGTTAAGGAGACAAAGGATTGAATCAGTCTTCAGGCTTCTGAAAAAAAAAAAAAAAAAAAACACGGCAATTATTGACATCAGTTACAGACGCACCCGAACTCCTGCTGTCAACAAGATACGAGTCTGGCCAGTCTTGTATCGGACAATCAGTATGAAATGTCGAACAACACAGGAAGGAACATCAAAGGTGTTACCGTTTACGATTCCTACAGAAATCAGTTTTAGCTGACCATACTTTAGTAAACGTTCATCGAAACAAATTTGATGAAACCTTCTTCATGGCTCGTAATAACAACTTCTGGGACTATATAATTAAAGAAGACATCGAAATTAAAAACCTGCACCTCAGCGCGGTATGGGAACCAGTGATCTCACAGTTAAGGCGGACGCATCGAACTCAGAGTCGACGTCGACGCATCCCGATATATAAAGATCCCGCGTGCCACCAGTGACGTCACAGGCGGCAGCTAGTGCATATAAGTCCGTGTTTACAGCCACAAGGTAGTCATACCACTTGACAAAGGCAAAGGAGTGCTTAGCCGAAAGCCCGTGGAGTTTTAAGCACTTGGCGCGGACGCAAAACCGAGAAAGTTTTATGCAACCTTATCGTTGCGAGTCAATGCATTTTATACCTTACTAGCTTAAACCCGCGGCTCCGCCCGCGTGTTCGTTGATTACATTTCCTTATTCGTATGCTTATCCTTACAGAGAAAGTGCTGGAGACATTGTAGCACGCATAGACCAAATTTATGGTCTGTGGAATCACGTTTCGCTGTATGTAACCTCCTTGCTATAGAGTCGCAAACGTCATCACCGGCCTTCAGTCCAAAGGTTTCTGTAATTTGGCGACTTTCAACCACCATATCTTCCACCCCCTTATAGCTACCGGCATGGAACTGCTATGGTGTACAATGGGAGACATCACATAACAATTACACACAGACCATTTGTTTGAGTTCTGTAGTTTTCGCTGCAGAGCGAAATATTAACACAAACACACACACGTTGAATTTTATATGCACCGGTAACTTTCCATCCCAATATACTCCACCCTTTTATCATTATCAAACCTCAATCAACAATGCAACCAATAAAACCATTTTCAAAGAATAAATATACTTCCAAAGAGTAATTATTGTTCCGCATTTCTCGTTATATTCTTCAAATTACTAAATATGTATCAGATCGCTATAAAACCGTGCCCAAAACCTTCCTTAGGTATAAATTAGTAACTGCACAAGTATTTAAGTCTCTGCGTCTTGACCTGCCGCGGTGGCCGAGGGGATTGACGCGCTCCAGTCACGGTCTGCACGGCCACTGCGGTCGGGGGTTCGAATCCCCCCTAGGGCATGGATTTGTGCCGTCCTTAGTCTTAGCTAGTTCATAAGTAGTTTGTAAGCTTAGGGACTGATGATCCCGTAGTTAAGTCCCATAAGTTCTACAAACAGTTGAACAGCAGTCTGCGCCTTGTCGTTCGGACGTCATATGCGTACAACGAACAGTAATTCACATTATATATATATCCGATCGCCATGAAACCGTGCCTAAAGCCTTCTACTGGTAGATATTAGTAACTGTACAAATTTTTAGCTCTTTATGTCTTGTGGTTCAGACGTGATAAACGGACAACGAACAGACATTAACTTTTATAGATATAGATTTACCGGGAGCCAACATATAATAGCCATCGGTTATCTCTATTTCATCCGGTATTGTTATCAGATAATTAAAGTCAAATGGTCTTTTATCATAAGTAGTTTCATTCACTTCCAACCAATCCTTGTGGTCGCATCATTCGTTTCCATCCAGTGAACAGTGTAGTAACGGTTTTTCAGTGAGTTCTAAATATAAAGCGATTTAAATTGAAATTAAATGTCATCACTGTAACAGACAGCACTTGCATATTGGAAAATGTTATTCAGTTACACGGTATGAGATAACATGTTTCATATTAGTGTGCAGCATATCATCGACGGTTAAAATGATTTAAAAACTGCACGAAATATGTGTCTGCCAGACAGTTCGAAAAGTTTCAGCTCTGGATAACGTTGTAAGATTTTCAGCTTAAACAAACGCACATATACAGTTTTTATTTGTAACCGTTGAAACTTCAGTACAAATACCACAATCCTCTTTGTGTAGTCCGTTCTTTATCCTCTTATCAGATAACGACCTTTTTAAAGGAACTCTGAAAATGACAAACTAAATACATTTGATTTATCGACGTCTGCCAAATAGTGCTCTCTTTTATTCATATATATATATTTGGTATTTATTTATTTATTTATTCTGTTTTGAGAAGGCGCTTCTTATCATTCTGATTTTTTTCTCCTAATATTTGGATGGATTTTAGCTACGCATCTCTGAATATTTTTTCTGTTGGATTGATTCAGAAACCGTGTTTTTTTTCAACATCTTTTCTAAAGTGTATTTAATATAAGACTGTTTGTCGGGAACATTCCTGTTTATTTTATTGGTAAAATAAATTCGTTGATTTTTTGCCGCTAAAGTCGCATGGAGCTCGAGCCGGTTTTTGTACGCGACACAATTTTAATCTTGTCCGGAATGAATCGCTGTTATTGACATATGTCAATGCGGTGTCCTGCGAAGTAATAAAGAAGGCGTGTTCCCGAGTGGTGGAACAGGCAACGCCCGTGTCGTCATGTTTGCTGCAGATAGGCACGAGTAATGCGACATCATTTCCTATTCATCCGTGCGAAAGTGCAGCGTCACGGAAAGCTACACAATTGGCTAATTGGTTGAACTTGTTAAAATTTGTATCCGAACACTAATTCAATCGCAATTATGCTCGATCCGTGTATCGTGAGTGCGTCCGATTGTTATTCTGGGCGATGACTCTAGGCAGCCGACACTATTGCCCCTTTCGTTGCATCGTGTCCCATCAGTATACCAGTTATTGAAGTTGGTGGAGAATTCATGGATACCTTTATGTCGTTTCATGCCTACTAGGAGATACACATTAAAGACATTAGGGCATTGAATTAAATTAATGCCGCGGACGGGATTCTAACCCGGGACTTCATGCTTATTTGGCAGACGTAATTTTTTTTTCTAATAGTACATATTTATAAGGGAAGAGTTGAGATTTATGTAGTGGAGCGGGGCGTACCTTAAGACTATCCGTGCAGTCGCTATAATTATTAAGCCTCGGTGGCTTAAAAACGTGGTAATGGCGTCTGCCAAGCAAGCAGGAGGTCCCGGGCTCGAATCCCGGCCGCGGCATAACTTTAAATTCAATGCCTCTAATTTACTTTAATATCTTTATTAGATATCGAGACAAAGTATGTCACTGGGCAATGTTTATTTGATAAGGAGATATAGATTATTCAGATATGTGATGCACGTTTAATAGAAAAATATCTGGCATATAACAAATGACTGCACCAAATGATAGAGTCGTTTGTGATTGTATCTTCATAACGTGTCGTAACTATTGTTCAGTTTCCGCTGAGCATCTTGGGAGATTCCCTCTCTGGGGTGATCCTCGAAAGTTTTACTTACGTGAATTATTAAGTAGCCTGAATGACATTAAAGGCACAGAGTTTTGTCGTGTGGAATTGTGTCACTTACATGAAACTACCTTACTATACGGACACGGTTGGCTGGCTGCTGGAGTCTTCGGAGGGCATCCAAATTCACCTTGAGTTTACACAAAGCTGTGTTCGAATTTTGATACCCCTTTGAAACAGTGACATCTTTTTCATTTATGGCATTATGGTACTAACGGATATTATGAAAGAGGAAATTACTTTTTTCTGTTTAAAAGAATCCTTATTATTGGCGATGTATATATTATCATAATTACGTAATTGAGTGGGCTTGGCTAGTAGCATGAATCTTAGTCTACCTAAAGATAGCTATGTTCGGAATTTTTTATGATTTATTTTACATTTCTTACCATGACTAGAGCCCTATTGCAATTCCTTGAATCTAATCATGTTATTCATTTTTCACATATACGGTATTTCTCCACGCACATCACTTCATTCTTCTGATATAGAATGCATAATTAACAGCTTATATCTCGCGTGAACATTTCAAATGATGTGGATTCAATTATCTATTACCAGTTATACTTTTACTTCATTTTAATAGCACGCCTCGTTACATGTTAGGCCAGCCGGAAAACAACCTTTGGGCAATCTCCGTGTGTACTAATCCATTAGTGGTTGTTTACGATTTTTAAAAAATCAATCAATGTGATAAGACAAGATGATGAGATGGAGGAGAATGTAACTGTATCAAGATACGATTTGACAATCAGCACGGTTATAGAGCTGCTATTCATTAGCTCAGCACCGATTCTTTCATAGAAGAGGATGGAAGGAAGGAAGCACAGAATCCTCGATGTGGCCATCAAGAAGAGAGCGGCCAACTTGTTTGTTGCGAAGGAAGGCTGGATGTTATCAGACATAGCCCGCGAAAAGTTTTTCCCGCGGTTACGGAAGACTACTTGGGTAGAGCCCTTTGTTTCCTTTTCCTTATCGAGATCTGCTGCCCGCCAATCTACGGAAAGGAGCAGTGGCACAGATGTATCTACAGCTGCAGGAGCCTTGTACTCTTATTTTATCTTACTTGCAAGCGAAACAATAAGATTACAGTAATAGTTGTGTTCATATACAAACGTTTAACATGCATATTTATTACTACGTAGTAACTACGTCAATCCAATAATGTGTCAACACAATAAAATAAATTTGAGCGTAAAACGCGATTCATGACAAAAAGCTCTTCTTTACCTTTCATTAAAACTGATATTATTATATTCATTTGTACCGCTGCTGCTGTTGTGACATTGAGTAGGAATACAGCATTTGTTTGAGCATTGTTTTGGAATATTGTCTAAAAATATTGCGCTGTGCCGCACAGTACAACAACTCCAGAAAAAAAAGTGTTTTTATTGTTCCGAAGAACGTAATGATGCGTTTTTATGGTCGAAACACGCTCGGAAATGAGATAGCGATCGCTTCATGCGTTTGTGTCTGTGAGGATTATTTTGATGTTGTATTCGTGCATTGTTGATTATCATGCTTTGCAGCTGCAATCTAAGTTTTATTATGTGTATATTAATAAGCTTACGTTTATATTAGCAGAGCAGCTATTCACGATATATAAATCACCTATCGGTAGACGCAACTATACGAAAGAAAAAGAACCAAACCATAAAACTGTTTTTCGGACTACCAGAAAGCTGAAATGTAGTCAAAGCCACGACACTTGAAATAACTTTACCGTCTTGACAACAAATTGCTTTTTATTAAGGCTTTATGCGTTTCGACATTTCGTCGTCCTCAAGGGCTACAACAAGACAACGGAATTAATATTCATCGAACACTTTAATAAAACATGAGTAACATTATCTTTACACTAACCACATCTGTTAAAATTATTAAAAAGTAAAACTAAAAAATTCCGTTTAAAACTATTACTGTCATAGACATATGTCAGATATAAAGTAAGATTAAAAAAAAAAAATCCCCCAGAACATCCCTGTAGGATGATCAAGTGTATGCTGCACTTCTTTCAGATACTATTCTTTAGCCACTTAAATATGACCATGCCTCCAACTCTGATGATTACTGACATGGGAGTGTAAATAGTTGCGCTGCCAACATATGCAGGCAGGAAACAAATGCTTCACATTCAAATGTTTGTATAGCTTATGGGACTTAACTACGGGGTCATCAGTCCCTAAACTTACAAACTACTTATGAACTACCTAATACTAAGGACGGCACAAATATCCATGCCCGAGGGGGGATTCGAACCCCCGACCGTAGTAGCCCTGCAGACCGTGACTGGAGCGCCTCAGTCCCCTCGGCCACCGCGGCCGGCATGCAGGAAACATTGTGGGGCGCTGTATTATTCCAGTGCCTTAGGGGACCGTTGTCCCTGATTGCAATGCATAGACTCCATGATCTATTAATAGCTATACATGAGTTTTTAATTCAAAATATTCGATATAGAACCATTCGTATTAATTAAATCATAAACTAAAGCCTGTTTCACACTCCGTATTTTCTTTTATTTGGAGCGGCAGATAGTTTCTGTGTGAACAAGAGATGGTGCGGCTACATGGGCGCTTCCCTGTTTCAGTTCTTGAAACGAATAAGACTGGCTTATGGCGTTAAACAAAAATCGCGTGAAACCAGAATGGGTGGAGGCAATAGAAAGAGCGCATTCGTCGCTTCTTCTCTTTTCCTACCCTGAATTCAGCGCGAATTCGTGAGATTAGCGATGGATGTTGAAAGCGACGGAATAATATTTTAGATACGCAAGATGGGCGATTGAAAATTGTGGTAGTGACGTAACAGTAGCGGTGTTTCTTTCCAGACATGCGTTGGCGGCGCTGAGGCCCGGCGCTCGTCGTCAAATCAAATGTTCAAATGATTGTGAAGCTTAACTGCGGAATCTTCAGACTCTAAACTTACAAACTACTTATGAACTACTGTATACTGTGTGTGTGTGTGTGTGTGTGTGTGTGTGTGTGTGTGTGTGTTTGTGTTGATGGAAATGAGTGACCAAACAACGAGGTAATCAGTCCCTTTAACTCCGAATTGTACATGCCACAGAAACCAACGAAAAATATGGGAAAGCTAAAAGACCATTCTACTAGGAAAAAAAAAAGGAATTAAGATCATCTCACCGACAAGACTAAAACCATCTTAGGGTAGCAAAAGCTACAGTGTCCGCACCCACAGCTCCGGAAGCGACCACAACGTTCTAAATCACAAGTTACTAATGGTAGGCTACAGTGGTCAACAGATCACAGCTTTAGAGTAGGGAAAGATAAAACAACGTTAAAAACTAAAAGAGTGAGTGGAGGACTGGGTGGGGGGGAGAAGGCTCTAAACCCGGCAAACAGCAAAGAGTCACAAACCCACTCACCCTGAATCTTAGAGCTGAGAATGAAACCTACCTTCACGGAGGAAGGCAAGGACACGATCAATCATCCGTGGGTCATCCACCAAAACTAGAGGCAACGAAGGCGGTAGGCCATAGTCGCCACGAAGCGTCAAATGGAGAAGACATTCAACCAGAATATGAGCCACGGATTATACGGCTCCACCATCGCAATGCGGTGGATTGTCATTGCGTAAAAGAAATCCATGGGTCAGCCTGAAATGTCTAATACGGAGGCGACAGAGGACAGTCGATTTTCTCCAGGAAGGGCGTAAAAATGAACTCCAAGCTGCAGTCGTATCTTTGACGGTGCGTTTATTGGAAGGGGCAGTAACTTTCCAGCTGCTATCCCATGAGTAATGAAGCAAAGATCTGATCCGCAACAGGAATTAGAAAGGAAAGTGGGCAGCGTGTAATTGCTAATCGAGCCAACCGGTCAGCCTGTTCATTCCCTGTAATACCAACATGGGTTGGCACCCAGAGAAAGGTAACGGAGCAGGTAGCACGATGGAGGTCAGAAAGGAGATCGTGGATGGAAATAACCAAAGGATGGAAGGGGAAACATCGATGAATGGCATGCAGACTGCTCATGGAGTAAACACAGATTATACCACGTTCCATGGCAGTCTGTTTAATAAAACAGAGAGCTCTATAAATCGCCATCAGCTCTGCCATGAACACAATCCATGCCTTTGGCGGAGAATGGCATTCCGCCGCAACAGGAGGCCTAAACGTATATCCGGAGTGGCCCATAGCTTTCGAGCCATCAGTGTAGAAAATAGAGGCTCCCTGAAACTCTTCTAGTACTGGGCGCACCAGACGCCGAAAGACCATGGGGGAAATTAAAGCTTTTGGGCTCTGGAAGAGATCCGCCCGAATTAGTGGTCGTGGTACCATCCACGGGGGTGTGCGTGC
Organism: Locusta migratoria; assembly: GCA_026315105.1. Lineage (NCBI taxonomy): Eukaryota > Metazoa > Arthropoda > Insecta > Orthoptera > Acrididae > Locusta > Locusta migratoria. The sequence continues at coordinate 315,586,720 of CM048744.1, read as the reverse complement.
AGTGAAACTGGGTGCGCAATCCAGGGAAGGGCAGTCGAAATCTCGACAAAGAGAGGCAGCCGGGTATCAGGGGATCGAAGCCCTTCATATGGAAAAACATGGTAAGAGGAGATTTAAGGGGGATGGGAACGGGATGGAGGGGGAAGATGGGAGCGGGAAGGGGAGGGTAATAGGTAGTCCCATCTGCACAGGACGCTCATACTTACTGTGTGTCTCAGGGTATGTCAAACGCTCCAGTGATTTGTACTCTTGTATTTTCTTTTCTTTCTTGAACATAGGGCAATCTGGTGACCATGAAGAGTAGTATTGATGACAGTTGACGCACACAGGCGGAGGAAGACAGGGACTCCCCTCATGTAGTGGGCGTCCACAATCACCGCATACACGGACTGCTGTGCAGCGAGAGGACATATGGCCAAACCAAACTGCATGAATCAAAAACATCGCATGGGAGGTGGAATGTAGGGCTTCACATCACAACGATATATCATCATCTTGACCTTCTCTGGGAGTGTGTCCCCTAGAAGGCCAAGATAAAGGCCTCAGTATCAACGCTGAACGCGGCGAACAAAGTGTACACCATGACACTCGAGGTTGGTCCTAAGCTCCTCATCAGTTTGAAGGAGGAGGTCCCAGTGGAATATTACTCCCTGCACCATATTCAGATATTTGTGCGGGAGTATTGTCACTGGGATGTCGCCAAGAGTGGTGCAGGCGCGCAAAGCCTCAGAATGGGCTGCCGAGACTGTTTTAATAAGCAAAGAGCCAGATCTAAGTTTACTCATGGATTCCACTTCACCAAACTTGTCCTCTATGGTCTCAACAAAGAACAGTGGTTTATTGGTAGTGAAAGTTCCTCCATCAGTCCTTGTTCAAACCAGGTAGCGAGGAAAGGCTTTTGCTCCTAACCGGCAAGCCTGGCCTTCCTCCCAAGGGGTAGCAAGGGACGGAAACATCCTCGTATCTGCAATAGCAGCATTGACGGCCGATACACGACCATTTTGGAGTCTTTTCATAGTGCAAGACATCCGCCCTGGTGTCACCCGCTCCGAAACAGGGGCCCTCTACATGGGCGCCACCCAACCTCAGCAGAGGCCACCTGGCACGATAGCCATTGCCGGGAGTTCTGATACCCCCGAGGACAGGCATCAACTCCTTGGCTTGCATGGAGAAGTCGCAGCTCAGACACCAGTAGAGTGATCCCTGTGGTGTCAGGGGGCTCAGCCAAAGGGTACATAACAGCTCCCCCCCCCCCCTACACGGACTGGTTACATGTACTGGGGTCCTAGTGGGGACGGGGCCTACGGTGAGGAAAGGAAGTGGAAACGAAAGGATAAGACCTGCGCCGTAGTGGCTAGGTAGGGAGTTCTTCCCCAATTGGCTCACACGTTATCGGAGGGGGGCCAAACTGGGCCGAAACCTAGTGTAAACAGCAGACGAAAATTGCAGGACAATCGGTACCATGGGATAGCCAAGCCGTCAGCTAGAGAAACGCCGAGAGACGGAGAGGGTGCGAGAGAGCGATTGGGATGGGAAGGAGGGAGAACTAGGAGAGGTAATGCAGCCTCGGAAAAGTAGAAAAATAGGCTGCAATGGCTCGGGAACCCGTGCACGTCACACACGTACCCACAAAAATGCTGTGGGCTCCCTGGGGGGCTACTTTATACTAAATACGACACAAAGATCCATACCGGGGGGGGTGGATTCGAACCCCCCCTCTCGCATCGGAGCATAGCGCCTCAATGCGCTTGGCCACTCTGCCTCGGCCGGCGCAGGCCATCCCATTAGAGGTCTATCAGGGCGGGGATGATGCGGTAGTCATAACATCTCTGATTAATGTTATTCTTTGACTTAGTCGATGTAAAATAAATAAAGTTTGTGAGAAATGTCAAACATTGTATATGACAGGTAGATATCTTCGAATTCCGTCATGCCGCCCCCTCCCCTCCTCAACAGTATTGTGAAGTTGTCGCCTCGGCAGTGTTGTGTAGCGAGTGTGTAGTCAGTGGCGTCGTGCCTGCGGCAGAGGGTGCCGTGCTGTGCTGGGCTGCGGTGCGGCTAGGCGCCTAATTGAGGCGGTGGGCCGGTCGCTTCCATTAGGCGCCACTCGTGTAATTGGCCCGCCGGCCGGCAGGGGCGCTGCTGCTGCGGTCCGTGCCGTGGCCGTGGCCGTGGCATGCGCAGCCTTCCCGCACCGCACACTCCTGTCGCCAAACGCTATTACCTGCCACCGCCGTCTACACCCGGCCCAATTAACGGCGCGTTCGTTACTTAGAGCACCGTTGCGTTCACCACTACTGCTGTTAACCACATATGCTGTACGTGACATTAGTGTTGTAATGAAACAGCACGTAACACATTTCAAATTAGCATTCCGATTCTGCAGATCTTTGTGTATGTGGGCATTTAAGAAAGTTAAGGAACCCTGACTTAATGATTTTCTACGTTTGTGTAATCTTTTAAATGGAGAAGTTTTTCCAGAGATGATGAAGCAAAAATGGTCAGTGCCTATTGACGTTTCTCTCAAGAAGGAAATTACACTCTCCTGCTGATCTGCTGTCCTTGGACCGCAAAGACGCCGAATTACTTTTCTTTTCAAGTGCTTGTCGCCTTATTGTAGATTAATTAATTGAAAAAGGGACAGTAGGAAAGTTACAGATCAAATAGGCAGAAGTGCGGTAAAAATCTGTATTCAGAAAGGTATGAAGATTACGAGGTAGCCCGCAACGCGACAGTAGCCGAGCGGTCCAGTCTGTGTCGGGCAGCGACGCGGTAAGACGTGTTTACGTCCCGCCGCAGCGGGCGCTTTGCTGTGTTCACGTGCTTAAGAAGCCAGTTTTAGCGCGAGTAAGTGATTTTCGATTATCATGGCCAACTCATACAGGAAATCGACACTGAAATTCACCTTCTCGACCAAATATGCACGACTGAAATCGCTAGAAGTGGAACGATTTCAAAAATGTTCAAATGTTTGTAGAACTTATGGGACTTAGCTACGGGGTCATCAGCCCCTAAACTTACAAACTACTTAAGAACTAGCTAAGGACGGCACAAATATCCATGCCCAAGGGGGGATTCGAACCCCCGACCGTAGTAGCCGTGCAGACCGTGACTGGAGCGCCTCAGTCCCCTCGGCCACCGCGGCTGGCCGGAACGATTTCTTTAAGAAGATGTAAAGATCCCTTGGACTGGCCTTATTGGAATCCATGTCTCCATTGTGAGCAGTGAAACTAATAAATGAAGCTGCATGTAACGCGATGATAGAGCAAGCGAAAGACGGTCTTAAATTTCGACATAGTGGTGGTAACGTTGGCCCAGTGAATGTGGATCATGTGGGTCTCAGTCTCCGAATGAATCGTATCTTCGAACTCCCTTTGAACTGCCGCCAGAAGAAGTGGAGATTTCTCTCAGGCCTTATGGTTAAGTCCTCAGCCAAGTTGCAGAGAAGTGGACACAACTTACCACCTACCCAGTGCTAAATGGAGTGCGACAGGTGCGCATTTAACCCACTTAACATGTTCCATCGTACGTTAACGGACAACCAAAGACCTGCTCGAGTTGTGGCAAAGAAGGCCATATCCGCTCAGTGTCTACAATGAAGGTTTGCCCAGCTTCCATCTACGGATCTACTGCATCCTATCACACCGACAATCCTGCCTCTTACATATGTATCGGCAATCCGAGCAAACACCGGACAGATGCATTAGCCTGAACTACCGCAGTATCTTTCACAAATGACGGTGTCAGGACGAGAAGAGAAGGAACGACTGACAACAACACGGTCCCCCCTTCAGCTCCACCGGTGCAGAAAACTATGACAAAATGGAAGTTGATCAGATGGTAGTGCCCACGGTCGTCTTTGTACCTGAAAACACATTCTTGGAAACAGCGGTCCCCAGAGACGCATAAGAAGCGAAAGAAGGCTTCATCCGATGAGGCATCGACACAATCACAACGAGGCCTCTCCCTATCACACTGAACTGGTGACCAATACTTCAGCGACGAACTGTGCCATGTCCTTTGCGACAGGTCGTGTCACAGCTCCGCACAGAAAGTGTGCAGGGGACGCCTGACGATCAACACGGCGAACGGCGCCTCGAGTTCAGCGAAGGACCACTGCAAACGAAAGGAAAGGCCTCGGAAGACGCAAGCACTCATCTGATGGCATGGGCGGACGATCTTGACCCTGAGTCTTCTGCCAAGGATGCAGCGTCAACTGCCGCCTTGGCCACACACGACATCCAGAACGTTTAGCCGAATGAGGGGATGACTTGACGTGATGGTTCTTCAGCTACGACTATGCCGCTTCCCCGAGTGGTGTTGAATGTCCTACCACAAACTTACAGAATTGCTTCCATCAGTCTTAACATGATCAGTTCACGTGTCAAAATTCAACTACTATGTGTTATGCTCAGGATGGCTGACGTGGATGTTGCGTTAATGCAAGAAGATCGAGTGATCGCTCTACCAGACTTTGAAGGTGACACTGCTTATGTTACCCCAGCTGATGCGAGAGGCAGTGGAATGGATGCTCTCGTTCGTGATGGTATAGAGGTCACCAAATGTACTTACCGTCGGCGCGAGGACTTGCCTTCTGGGACAGATAAAAGACGGTAACGGTCACAGTTTTATGCAGAGGAAATTACACCTCTCTTTATGGGACGATACAATAACCTCATCCTAGGCGAAGACTTCAACAGCGTACTCTCTCAGAAATATCAACTACACTCCATGCTCCAACACACTTCACTGCAGCGGCGTTGACCAACCACAGGTGTCAGAAAGTGCGTGGGGCCGGCAAGAATGTACAGCGCATCAGGTGTGACATCGTTTGATTTTCTCCACATTGGCAGCGCTCTTCTACCTATCCCCACTTGAACAGATTATCGTTTGATCTTCCCAGTCGACACCTAAGTTTATTTAGGTTCTTCCAGACTCTACTTTCCAGTTGAGATCCAGCCGGTAGTTTTTATCTGATGCTACAACTTGCCAAGCTGCATTTTTCCAATTTCTATTAATATGAATAAATGATCCCTGAGACGGATTTACGTCTCAAATATGTCAAAGACGTTATTGATAGATGTGAAGCATTGAATTAAAATTTGTGGTGCGGCCGGGAATCGAACCCGGACCTCCATGCTTACTAGGCAGACGTCTTAACCGTTAGACTACCACACCACTAACAATTAAGGCGCCTCGGAATAGTCTATGTACGATTTCCCTCCACAACACAAACTTTAATTCAGCTTCTTTGTTCCAAAGATAATTGCCACTACTGCCAAGGCTCTCCATGCAGCGGAATAGCACCTCAGCAATGGACATGGTGGAACAATCCTGTTATGGTGATATAAATATCAATTAATATGAATAAATGATCCCTGAGACGGATTTACGTCTCAAATGTGGAGGGAAATCGTACATAGACTATTCCGAGGCGCCTTAATCGTTAGTGGTGTGATAGTCTAACGGTCCCGGTCAGAGGGCACAACGCCCTCTGCAATAAAAAAGATGAGTCAACAACACACCGAACATGAACGAACACGAATGATCAGCGACCGCAACTAAGAGAACTACCCATAGAACAAAAAAAAAAAAAAAAAAAAAAAAAGTTAAGACGTCTGCCTAGTAAGCATGGAGGTCCGGGTTCGATTCCCGGCCGCACTACAAATTTTAATTCAATGCTTCACATCTATCAATAATGTCTTTGACATATTTGAGACGTAAATCCGTCTCAAGGATCATTTATTCATATTAATTGATATTTATATCACCATAACAGGATTGTTCCACCATGTCAATTACTGAGGTGCTATTCCGCTGCATGGAGAGTCTTGGCAGTAGTGGCAATTATCTTTGGAACAAAGAAGCTGAATTAAAGTTTGTGTTGTGGAGGGAAATCGTACATAGACTATTCCGAGGCGCCTTAATCGTTAGTGGTGTGGTAGTCTAACGGTTAAGACGTCTGCCTAGTAAGCATGGAGGTCCGCGTTCGATTCCCGGCCGCACCACAAATTTTAATTCAATGCTTCACATCTATCAATAATTTCCAATTTCTGTTACCACATCGATACCCTGGTTATAGATTGATTTCCATTTAGTGGATCTTAAAATTTCATGAAATCTTTCCTTGATTTTAATCTTGCCACCACTGTCAGATGTCCGAACAGGTGATGTCTTCTATCCTCGCTCTGCCTTCTTCTTTCAGCCATCGCCAATGTTTTCCATCTGATCTGTGTGTGTGTGTGTGTGGGGGGGGGGGTTATTCCAGAACACACATCAACCCGGTTTGCAGTCTTCAGGCAGTCCGTAATTAATCGACATGAATCGTTCAGTGCTGCTTCCAGCTTGTGGGCGTGCGTCGATCTTCTCCATATGGGTCACGAATATACATCTGTAGCAAAACATAAACCCAAGGATGATGAACGTAGAATTTCAGGATTTCCTCCCCAGTGTGAGTTGGTAAATTTGTGGATTATATTGTTTCGTGAGTTAGTTTTCGTTCAAATGTTCAAATGTTTGTAAAGCTTATGGGACTTAACTACGGGGTCATCAGTCCCTAAACTTACAAACTACTTATGAACTACTTACGAACTAGGACGGCACAAATATCCATGCCCGAGGGGGGATTCGAACCCCCGACCGTAGTGGCCGTGCTGACCGAGACTGAAGCGCCTGTTTCTAGGACAGTGTTCAATCTAACGTGACTGCGAGACAAACTGGGTATGGGCTATCTCAAGACAATTGACAATAATTTTTTTTATTGTCTCTGCTTTCTAGTCAGTTACATCTACATACATGCTCCGCAATCCACCGTAAGCTGCGTGGCGGAGGGTACACTGTACCACCACTAGGCATTTCCTTTCCTATTCCACTCCCAAATAGAACGTACGAGTCCTAATTTCTCTTATTTTGTCTTTGTGATCACTACGCGAATATAGTTCTTTGTCTTTGGCGCTGTCAAATAACAATATCATTTGCAGTTAGTCGTAATTTCTGCGTTTATAGTTCATGTTAAATTTAAGTAAGTTTCACTTAATTCGTTTGTTATTCCTCGTAATATTCTAGGTCTACTGATGCTGTCGCAACTGCAGAAAAACATGTAAGATTAAGAAAGGGTAGTAAGTGAAATCACATTGTTTTACAAGGTATTTCCTTACAATAAAAAATAAAAAAATAAAATAAAATAAAAACGGAAACATTGGTTTAGCAAACAGTGAGCGCAGGAGCTGCAACATAAACATGAAAGATCATGTAATACCATTTTGGTACACCTGGTGTTCGTGACGTGATGACGCCGTAAAGGAATGTGTGAACAAAGGAAAGGCAGCTGGCGAGTGGGCTGGAGCGTTGGTGCGGCTGGTGGCAGAACACTGTGCCCTGCGCGGCGCCGCGCTGGCAGTTTTTGCCGGCGCTGCGGTCCGCCATTGTGCTCGCCCGCCAGCCGGCCTTTGTGAGGTGTGCGGCCATTAATATGTTTCCGGACACCCCTCCTCCCCACCCTATTTACCCACTGACGATGATTGATTTTTAAGCGGTATCAAAATTAGTGCGGAAACACCCTCGATTGAAAACGCCCCCCGTATCGCACGGTGCGCCCGCGTCACGTACGGTGCGCCGGAAGGCGGCTATCGCCCGCGTTGTTGCTCCCACACCGGAACCAAAATGTGCGCTCTAAATTTTGTACCAATTATCTCCTCGCGATTAAAAATTTATCTAGCCATTAATTTGTTTGCCGTTTGGCAGTTGTGTCACCTGAAGTAAACAAAGTAATTTATCAGAGGGCAACAAAAGCTCTGTACGAGACGCTTTGTGGACATCGTGTGACACCTTTAAGAAAGGTAAGAATAGTCAAGACCTGTAGCAGGCGCTATTTAGAGATCGCCTGTAACACCTAAAATATGGAAAGAATACTGAAAGCTCCGCCTTCTCACACACGTGCCAACAGCAAGGTCATGTATCTCTAAATTCAGTCTGCGTTGCAAAATTTTTTTTTTATTTCACTAACGTTTTTCCCCCTTTTTAGGCATCATCAGCTAATCTGAAGGAAAAAACACTTGCGATGTGGTGCATACTATATATATGTACATGAATTTTAACAGTCATAAAAAAAATAACAAGTCTCGAGTTGGGGAACGGGACTAACGTCTATGGCATAGTTCTATGCTGTACGAACCGTAACTGAATTTAAATAAAGTAATAGAGGATAAACTTACGTTTATTTTACAATGATGACAGATAGCTAACCGTATTTCGTTTACATTAAGTTTATTCTCTTTTACTTTCTATAATTTCAGTTACGGCTCGTAGAGCATGGAACTATGCAATAGTCATCCCATACCCCACCTCCAGACTTGTATTTTATTTTATTTATTTATTCTTTATTTCACTGCTAAAAGTCTTGTACATATATGCAGTATGGACAACATCATAAGTGTTTTTGCCCTCAGCTTATCTGATGATGCCTCAAAAGGACGAAAGTCAGTGACATAAAGAAAATAATTTGCAGCACAGACTGACTTTTGAGGTAAATTCATAACCTGTGGCTGTACCAGCCACCAGTATAGAATGGAACCAGTTTTAGCTAGGTCGTAGTTTACAATGTCGGACAAGATGAAGACAAACGTAGCGTCAGCAGAAAAACCAAGCCATAATCGATGTTCAAACGTTGGAACCGTCGGCTCTTAATGAGGTACATCCTCACATGGAATTACGAAGCCCAGTTGACTAGGAAAAACGCTTCCAGCACACGAAATCTATCCCCCAGGATCCCAGTTGACGTACTGTAGCGTTGACCACTTCCATACAGAAGTTAAAACCTTAATCATTAAAAAGATGTATAATTTTCCTCTATTATAGTATAGTGCGAGGCGAAACAATGACATGACCTCTGTTGTATTCCAAATGTCAATACTCACATTGAATGTGTGGTATAACTTTATAATAAAAAAGTCATTTACTGCTCATAATATTCTAGCTGTACATTTATAACACAGGTGTGCAAAAAAATATTTTTTGAAAGTTGTTTGAAGTTTTATGACTGACTTTTATGTACTTTTCAACGCTGATTCCAAAAATGAAACCCATTTTATCTACCATGTCAGGTTTTCTCACAAAGGACTCGTTTGGGTATAATAACAAAATGTAATCAATTTATCACATTTTTTCCAACGTTATAAAATTTTATTTTATTTATAAATCATGTTCTAAATTACGTTTCCAGTACACTTCCACTTTTGTATAAGCTCATAAGTACTTATTATAACGCTTTTGCTTTCTGTCTCAGCTTCTTTCATTGCTTTTCCGGCTGTGACAGCTGTGGATTCGTTGAGGATCATCTGGTTTTATCACCCAGCATTAGTCAGCTATCATGTTGACGTTCCATCTACCTCGATATCTTCTTTTCATTTCTTTGATGTCTCCACTTGTACCACCAAGGTTTGCAGGGAAGTAGTCACGATGTGACTGGAGGAAATGAACTTTAATGCTCGTGTTACAGCCCAGTTCCTGAAAAGCATGTCTACGACGCCAAAAACTTCTTCCTTTAGCTCTGCCTCAGATAAACCAGGAAACTGTCCCAAAGATATCTGTAACACTCCACTCCTTTTTGCAATTCCTCAACAAATTATTTCGTTGGCCCCAACGTAATGTGAAGCGGTGGAAGTAACATCTTTTAGGGATCCACAAGGATTTTCCTCTCAACATTTGGAAACTATAACTGTAAGGTTTTTCTATAGGGCTAGGCTTTGTGTGTGTGTGTGTGTGTGTGTGTGTGTGTGTGTGTGTGTGTGTGTGTGTGTTGTGTGCTGCTTTCTGTCTCTACAGTCCCAGCCACAGAAAAAGCTAGGGAACTTTTTATGGCAACTTTGTAGACTAAGCAGCATTGAAATAACTTTGATATCACCACATGGTGTCCAATTGTGGTCTGAATAGCAGAGTTTGCTTAAAACCAGTTCTAGATTTTCTTAACATTCTTTCAATTGAGCCGAATGTCCAACTTATTGCTTTTTAAAGGTGTACTTACCACAAATGTAACAGAAGCAATCTGGCGAGTTTATACATCCTGTGATAGCCATTGTCTATTGTCCATAAAACAACTTCAAAAAAGTCACTACTTTAAATCGCTAGTAACAACAACATGCGAACAGCACAGAGTGAAGAGGTACTGTGAACTGAAGGACAATGACAGAAGCTCACTGCTTGTTGATGGCGGGGGAAGGGGCAGCGCGACAGACAGGCAGTGACGTGAAAGATGGGCAGTGAGTCAGCAAGTGGATGGGCACGGACTCTTTATTTGACGTATATCTAGTATAAAAACTGTTTAATAACAGTTTATAAAGATCCTAAACACCAAAATTCAAACTCACTAGTGCTGAAATATGTATAAATATATCGAAAAAGTTAAAACTAGGCAAGCAGTTTGTCTAATACCTGCAGGTGATGGAATTTTTTCCTCTATTTTTCCCGAAATCATTATTAAAAACACTATCAACATCACTTATTAAATTTGAAACAATTTTTGTGTCTCAGACCTGTGTAATTTATGTAAATCCTAATACTTCCCGTACAGCACAGATGTATATCCTACTCTCCTCGCTCACCTTCCATTATGTCGCTACCGTCCGAGGTGGCTCAGTGGTAAGACAATGGACTCGCATTCGGGAGGATGTTGGTTCAAATCCACCTCCTGTCATGTATCATTTTCTTTCCTCCCCCACATTGCCATGGATAACGTACAACGATTTACGTTTGTCGGCAATGACAGTGTACGCGAGTGTAGTAGCGAGTGTAGTAACTCCCCACAGCACTGTGTGAAGAGTAGACGTCTTATGTAGATGTCGTCCCCACGCAGATGATAGCACACAGGTTGGAGTTCTTGAAGTGAGGCTGAAATTATTAAACTATCGGCAGAAACTGATCTAATTACAAAATAATACTGAAATTCTTGGGAAGCCAGCTAGTTTTATTTAAAGTATGCAGAAAACTAACAAACCACAGAATAAATTAAACTTGATAGCATTGTTTTAACTGAAAGTTTAATACATTGCCATTTCGCATTGTTCTAAAATAATTAAACTATGTCTTATGACCGCCTCCGATTGCGGGTTCTGGACTGAAGTGTGGCGGCTCGATGCAAGGCTGCCTTCGGTCCACAATTCGTCACGCAACATGGTCGCCCTGCATCGTCCGTCTTAAATTAATCGTTTTTCTTATTACTATTGCAATAGTTACTACCTGTTATCATGTCAAGGCATAGATTGGCTTTGAGGGGTTTTCTAACTTGAATTTGACATGAAATAAATAGTTTATTAAGTATTAATAAAAGTATGCTCACGTTTATGCGCATGACCGCCAGTACTACAGCCAAACTGTGCCTGCCACTCGGGGACTTCCCTAGAATTCGGTGATAACTTGCCAGGGCTCTTTCCCATGAGAACGCGATCCATCGTACCACCTGTCGTGGTTCTCACCAGCTTTTACCATCTGTCGCCTACTGGTTCTATCCGGCTGTACTGAAGCAATACTCACATCTTAATATGATGGCTTTAAGCCCAAAATATTACACCATCCAGATTTAGGTTTCACGTAATTTGCCTAAATCATTCCAGGTAAATGCCGAATGGTTGCTTACAAAGGCCACGGCCTATTTCCTGCCACATCCTTACAAAAAAAGTCTGAGCTTAAGCTCCAGCCGTAATGACAACGCAGTCGACTGGAGGTTAAACCCCAAGTTTCCCTTATCCTTTCCTTTACTTTGTCGCCCTCATCTACCCTTCTTGTCGTTCACCTCTTACAGTACAAAACTCTCTCTGTGATGTCCCCCTGTCTAACCTCCCATTCTCTCCATCTCATTCGCTCTGTCTTTCTTCCTCCGTTTCTACTTCCCCCTCTTTCTGCACAACTTCTCAAATGTTTGTAAATCTAAGAGTATTGTTCAAATGTTCAAATGTTTGTATAGTCTATGGGACTTAACTACGGGGTTATCAGACTTACAAACTACTTACGAACTAGGACGGCACAAATATCCATGCCCGAGGGGGGATTCGAACCCACGACCGTAGTGGCCGTGCAGACCGTGACTGGAGCGCCTCAGTTTCTCGGCCACCGCGGCCGGCTAAGAGTATAGCTACGCTTGTCAGTCCCTAGCTTACAAACTACTTAGCCCAACTAACTTACGCTAAGAACACCACAAACCCTCATGCCGAAGCACCGACGATGAGCAACCGCACGCTCCGCAGCAAGGCGCCTTAAAGCACTCGGCCTCTCCACCGCGGCTGCACAACTTCTCCCTCCTACTGCACCCCCCCCCCCCTCTTCACCTCCCCCCTCTGACATACTGACCTCCCCCCATCCTCTTTATCCTCTTACAAGTCAGTATACCTTGAAGGGTGTTTTAGAGATACGAAAATACTTGACGGAATGCTTTTAAATTTTTACGTAATGCTGCCAGGAGAAATTTCGAGAGGGACTTAAAAGTTCATGGAGAAGGAACCGAATCTTATCCGTTTGCCAATGACATAGAAATTTTGTCAGATACTGCAAAGGAACTGGAAGAGCAATTGAATGGAAGGGACAGTGTCTTGAAAGGAAGATATAAGATGAACATTAACAAAACGAGGGTAACGGAATGTAAGGTCAGGAAATCAGGCGATGCTGAAGGAATTAGATTAGGTAACGAGACCATAAAAGTAGTAGATAAGTTTTGTTATTTGGGTAACAAGATAACTTCTGATGGCCGAAGTAAAGAAGATGAAGAATGGCTATGGGAAGAAAAGCGTTTCCGAAGAAGCGAAATTTGTTGACATCCAATATTAGTTTAAATTTTAGAAAGTCCTTTTGAAAGCATTTGTCTGAAGTGTAGCATTGTATGGGACTGAAACGTGGACGATCAAGAGTTCAGACAAGCAGATGATAGAGTTTCTAGCATATCTAGACTAAGAGAAGGGATTGATTGGTAGGAGAGATTCTGAGACATCAAGGAATTGTCAACTTAGAATTCTAAGGAAGTTTGTGGGGTAAAAATCGTAGAGGGATACCGAGGGACGAATACAGTAAGGAGATTCAAAAGGATGTATGTTGCCGCTCGTATTTTCAGATGAAGAGACTTGTACTAGACAGGGTAGCGTGGAGAGCTGCATCAAATCAGCCTGCGGACTGAAGACGACAACAACAACAATAAAAACGCAGAACCAATTTTTTAAACTTAAGTTAATTTGACCACCACTCAAAGGGTAAATACACTTTTAAATATATTTATTATATTAGACATGTCCTAAGGAACAGACACAACACCAACATAATAAGTATTTACACTCGAAGAATGCGTTAACTTGAATTTCTTCACCGCAGCTGCGGTCAAACATTCGGGAATCCATAATGGCGAGTGTAAGAGGACATGGACGATAGGTGCGCTACAGCCACAGCGTGCGACTTGTGGGAATTTGAGACGAACAGGCAGCCAAGTGGTTAAGGGGACCGCTGGTCCGAAGCGGGAGACCCGGTTTCGATTTCCAGTCCGGCTCACATTTTCTCTTGTCGCCATTGTTTCATTTCAATACCCTAAATGAGCCATTGTCAATCCTTTGCTTCCTAATTCTTCTTCCTTCCTTTCCTTTTTGAATAATTTTAAATATACATTACTGTGTGATATTAAACCCAAAGAGGATTTTAAAAACATAGTATGCATTGTGTTAAACATCTTACGTAGAACATAGCAACGAATATACGAGGTGCGCCCAGAAAGTAAGTTCCGTTTGGTAATAAAATGAGATTCTACACAGATAGACAAGAAATTTTTATTGCACAAAATTCTACAACTCTTAAACTACTTTTCCATATAATTGCCGAAATTTTGTAGGCACTTGTCACAGCGTGCCACAAGTTTTTGCATGCATCCTTCACATAAGGTTGCCGCCTGTGTATTCAACTATGTGGTAACAGCTCTTTATCATCGTTGAAGTGTTGACCACCAAGGACCACCAAAGATTTTAGGTGTAAGAAAAGATGAAAGTTGCTAGGAGAGAGGCCCGAGCTTTATGGAGGATGATCAAACAGCTCCCATTGAAATTTCCGTAAGAATTGTTTGGTCAATTCGGTGTGTGAGGTCAGGCATTATCGTGAAAAAAAATCTTTTGACAGTTATCCTCTTCTTACACCTAAAATCTGTCCTTGGTGGACAACACTTCAACGATGACGACGAGCTAAATACCACATGGTTGAATACACAGGCGACAACATTCTACGAAAAAGGCACACAAAACCTTGTGCCACGCTATGATAATTGTGTACAAAATTTGGGAAGCTACGTAGAAAAGTAGTTTAACAGTTGTAGATTTTTGTACAACCATTATTTTTTCTGTATCTGTGCCCGTTCGTTTTATATAACCAAACGGAGCTTATTTTCTGGACGTGCCTCGTACGTTACTGTGTGATATTAACACCAAAGTGGATTTTAAAAACATAGTATGCATTGTGTTTAAACATCTTACATAGAAAATAGTAACGAATAAAATATACTCACATCAAGTTTGATAGATATTCCACCCGTGCGAAGCGTTGACCACCAATTAGCTTTTTACAACATTCAAGTTGTAAGCAGCAGAGTTTACCAAATCTATACTCGTTCGCAATTCGTCTGGCAGACAAACCGTCACATCTCCTGTACTAACGATGTCTCCGAAAGAAAACGAAGAAACCGTATAGGCGCGTAATTTTACGAAACTCGGTATCAGCGAACAACAGGTTGCGGTGCAGCAGGCGTCGCGCTGCGGGCAGCCTAAGCTGCAGGTGCGGGGAGGCGGCGCCGAAATCGATAAGGCGGGAGGCGCGCCACCGCATCCCGACACTACAGACAACAGCTGGACCACAGCACCGCGCACACAACACGCGCTGCTCAGGGCCTGAGGCTCCACAGGGGTGTCTTAAGAGCCGTACCTAGCAAACGGCTTTTAATCAAACTGCTTGGTTATCGAATATCGCCCCAGATTTGTGACTGAATAGGGGATTATCCTGTCAGAGAGGGCACAGTCACTTCGTTTACATATAACACATCTTCCGGAAGACTAAAACCGATTTTCGTAAACCGTTTCTTGCTGTCGTGTTTACATGGCACAGCCTGAATCGGATTTCCTAATCCACTTGGCGGCTAAAAACAGCTGATTCAGTCCCCGATAATCGCTATCTTTCTTTACTTCAAAACACAGATTCATGCTCACTCTAATATTAATAATTTTATTTCCCATTAGAAAATATCACTCTGTCCGTATGTGCCGAAAATTCTTACCAAGAAAACACAATCTGACAAGCCAAGAACGCTTCAAAAACGGTTGCGTTTACATGGACACGAAAATCGATTGTGGAAGTGGAAAACCGCTTTAGAGAAGTGGATTTGCAGAATCGATTTTGGAGTGTTTACATGACCAACCGAAAGCGGAAATGGGAAATCAGGTTACAAATTCCGGTTTTGGGAGCCCATGTAAACGGGGTGTGTTTGTAGTAATCGATTGTAAGGCATCGACTAAAACAGAAGATATCTGATGTTCCACACGGTAGTGTGCTACTGTTTCTTACCTACATAAACGATTTGGGAGAAAATCTGAGGTTGTTCGCAAATGACGCCGTCATTTATCGTCTAGTGAAGTCATCTGAAGATCAAAACTAACTGCAGAACGATTTAAATAAGGTATCATTATGGTGTAAAAATTGGCAATTGACTCTAAACAATGAGAAGTGGGGATGTCGTCCACATGAGTACGAAAAAGGAATCCGTTTAAGTTTGTTTACAAGATAAATCAAGCTAATGTGAAGGCCGTAATCTCCACTACATGCCTAGGAATTACTAATACATCTGACTTAAACTGGAAATAACACGTAGATAAGGCGAACCAGAAACTGCGTTTTATTGGCAGAACGCTTAAAAGATACAACAGAACTACTAAAGACACTGCTTACACTACGCTTTTCCGTCCTCTTTTGGAGTATTGCTGCCCACTGTGGGAACATTATCAGGTGTGTTTGACAGAAGTCATCGAAAGAGTCCAAAGAAGGGCAGCTCCTTTTTTTATTGTTCCGATGCAGGGGAGACAGCGTCACGGAAATGATACAGGATCTGGGATGGGATAGAAGCAAAATGATTGCATCAATCCAATAAGGAACTTAGTTACACATAAAACATTCCTATTTTAAAGAACACGTACTTTCATAGTTGCCACTATTTAAGATCCAAACCTCGTATATACGTAATTTTGGATGTGTACAACTACTTTATATCTGCACTTCACGGGTGTGAGTAAAATTCTTCATTTTGAACTGCTCCTTGAAATGTATTTCTGTATTCTGAAAATCATTTTCATGTTTCTTTCCGAGGAAAGAGTTACATAGCCAGCAACTGAATGTATACATTACCCATATATGAGTGCAGAGGGTAGCAAAACTATTCATGCACACCCATGTCCATCTCACGGAATATATCTTCAACTGTCGAGAAGTTTGAGCACGCTTATGAAATCCCCACAAATATTAACATAATATCTGCTTCAAAAACTGTGACGACTGCTACTTTTTATCGAAGTAGCCTTTGTGGCGTACTTTTTTCCACTGTTTAAATTACTGCAACTCGTCAATGACAAGGGTGTGTATATGAAATCTTTCTCACCCATCCTTTTTATTTTTAGGAATTTATGCAGCGCTGAGTTCTACGGTATAAATGTTTTTCGTTACTGACATCTACATTGTACGATGCCATGCATAGACTAATAACCAGTTCACTGTGCTGTGATATTAAAATTACACTGTGGGCATCTATAGATTATTAAGCGTTAGATCGTCATTCATAATGATGGTATTTCATTTCTTCTTTGTTAGAGAATGGGATCACATTTCAGGTACTGCATCTAAGTAAAATTACAAAATTTACGTGGATTACTCGGTGTCAGGTAATGCAGACAGCTCATGTTGTTTGCGAGCTCATAAGTACACAGGAAACTCATTGCTTTACTACTGCAACTCCATGAGTAAAGAAACCTAAATTACTTTTATCTCTTGTTGCAGGAAGCTCACACAACTTCATTACAGTGAGCAAATATGTTGCTGGCTAGAAGGAGACCCTTAAATGAAATTACTTTTTTACATTAAGTTTTCTCAGAAAACAAATAAGGAAACAGAACAGAAATTGAAACCTTCTACATTTTACTTTTGAGTTCTTTCAGAGATGTGAACGAATTTTTGTGACTACAGTGCCTTACAAGTATTACTAAAAGATGCACACAATATTCCCGAAACGACATACCTGATACATCAACAAAAAGAGCAAATGATATTGACTTGCAGAGAAAGTTATTGTTCTATATAATGGTATGCAGAATATCAAAAGATCATGTTAATGAAATCTATTTTACCACAAAGAACTGACACTGTTGTTACAGCATTAATGGGTGAAAACACTCTTTTGTGAAAGTGTAGTCAATTACTTCAAGGCTCTAACTCCGTTTCTTACTTGATACGCGTTGTTGAAAAAGGTTACTGATTAATGGGGAACACTCTCCATTCTAATAACTTATGACGTCATTAATCGTGGCATTCTTCACGTCTGGGTGACTTAAATGACAATCGAAAAATATGTAAATGTAATTTTGTTTTGTAAAAGTAGTAACAAGATTAGTTGTTTTAAACAATTGAAGGTGATATTAATTTTAATGGTACACTGGACGATCATAGTCCTCGGGAAACTTGACAATACTAACAGGATGGACCCGCGGTGTTGGTGCACCATATGTAATATTTAATAAAACACGGATTCGAAGAAGTCGGTTCTTGAATTTTTAATAACTGTCACCGGCAATGGCGGTCGAAGATTTTCGGAGGAAGATGCCATTCTCGTTCTGCCAAAAGACTGGACAAAGAGCTAGGAGGAGCAAAAACAGACGAGGGGCTCTTTGTTAGTCTTTGTAACGTTTCTGCTATGTTGCGCGCTCCCTACAAATCCATTGCCAACATCACAAACACAAAGTATTGGACACCTAAGTAAAAGTTTACCATTGGACATGTCGAGTATCACACTTTCGCGTTCTTTTTAAAATACTATCAACACTATCAGTAAAACACGTTTAAGAAATGGTATATTAATTTAAAGATAACTTTGGCCGTCCTTTTACGTAAATTTCAACTTTCATACTTTCGTAAATAATAACTACAAAAGCTAAAAATGAATTTCGCATGATTATGGAATATGCTGTTCCCATAAACTTATAAAACCAACAAAACTACGTGTTATAACTATTGCACAACATTATTATTTACCTTTGTTTAAATAAATTAGTGCAGACCATGTTTTGTATATCACTGGATCCGAAATTAAATACTTATCATGATTGCCACACTAGATTTATTGATCTGTTAGTTTCTTAGTACCAATCTTCGAAATAAACAAAACTACTACGACATCATACAAATCCGTATTTATAAAAAAAATAGACCACGAATTAAAATACACTAAAATTACGTGTCTCAATAATAGTACACTTACACAATATTGTCAAAACAGGTATGTGTGCACTTCTAAAACACAAATAATGTAAATAAATTAAGTTTAACATGAGTCAAACCACGACTTTTAATTTGCGTATTACATTAAATAGAAATTTCATGAAACACTTACACAAACTAAGCCAAATAGTAGTAATGTAAATGTAATATTTTAATTTAAACATTTTGACGTATTACTGTATTATTTATTTAATAACAGCAAAACATTGTCATTGATCTTATTAGGCAGTACTGTGGTAGAGAAGCCATGTTTTGTCACTCTGTACAAGTATATGTAACTGTAAACAGATCTGTCATCTGCTGCTGGATTTTTGGACTTTGTGCAACTATATGTCTGTGTCTGGTTTAATCTTCATTGAAATGGAAATAAATTTTCCATAAAAGGAAATATCATCAAGAATGTTTATTTTTATTTAAAGGAAAACCTAGCACATACCTTTTTAGTGAATCGTAGCCAGCATCAACAGCGCAACGTCCGTCTTCAAGAACCAAGATAAGTAAATACTTGTTATGATACATACCTACAGTGAAGTGGTTTGTTTTTCTAGATCCGACTGTTAAAATAAAACATGTTTCCGACCTTCAGGAAAACTTCACTGAAACAGTGAAAACCACTTCGAAAAGGTGTGTTGCTGTTTCATCTTGCGGTGGTAAATTAGTCCTGAAAGGCCAATGAATTAGATATGATTAATTGCACGAGAGTTCATAATTAAGTGGAAATCACTGAATTAAAGACACGTAATATATATATCTACAGGATCAATAATTCTTGTCTCTACTGGCAATAGGTTCCTGATTAGTCCCTCACTGGGGATTCCGGAAGGCGACACCCAAGAACAAGTGACATTAGAAAAATATTGGATACCAAAGAAGGGATAACATTATACGAACCTGAACTTGGAACATTAGTAGTTTGACCGTAGTAGGATGGCAAAACTGAATATTAATATTCAAAGGTTGAATCTAGTCAGTGAATTTAAATTCATCAAACTAATATAGGTTAATATAAACAGTAACAGAAATCGGTTTTACGCGAGATGGGTTCATAATGGGAGGGGCAGAGATTGAGCTACTTGTAATAGTTCAGTGACAGAGATGTTCCGATTTGACAGCAAACCAATATCAACAGAGATATTTCATGTACATAACGCGGCCACAAGCGGAGGATGAAAAAATAAAAGTTCAAATGTTTGTAAATCTATGAGACTTAACTACAGCGGTTATCAGTCCCTAGACTCACAAACTACTTACACTAACTTAAATAAGCTAAGGACAAACACAAACAACCATACCCGAAGGAGGACTTGAAACCCCAACAGCGAACAAACGCGCGCTTCTCAGCAAGGCGCCTTAAAGCGCTCCGCCACTCCACCGGGGCACAGTGGATGAACATGAAAAGACTGTATATTGGAATAAAGAAATGGTAAATCAGTAAGTAACTGCAGATGAAAATGTGATAATCACATAGGATTTGAACGCAGTTAAATACAGGGAAGGAAAAGTGTTGAGAGTTTATGGACTTGGCAGTAGAAATGAGAGATGAGAAAGACTTATTAAGAATGAAATTTTCACCTCGCCTCCTACTTTCCAAACTTCACAGAAGCTCTCCTGCGAACCAAGCAAGTAGGAGGCGCGGTACTGGCGGAAGTAAAGTTGTGAGGCGGCATCGTGAGTCGTGTCGGGATAGCACAGTCGGTAGTGCGCTTGCCCGCGAAAGGCAAAGGTCCCAGGTTCGAGTCCCGGTTCCGGCACACAATTTTAATCTGCAAGGAAGTTTCAAGACTGTTTCAAGTTCTGTAAAATCAGGCTATCTAGACATTGCCCTTGAGAAGGGAAACAAGACGAGGGACTCTGTAGAATAGAAAGTGTCTTCGACAATGTGCCTGCATTGTTTCTGCATGGTGAATATGAAGAAGACGCGAAGACACAGTGTGATTCCAGCTATATTACATCGACACCAGAGACTCCGAAATCAGAAATTTGACTGTAAGTCGAACACAGTACTTGGTAGAAATTCAGTTTATCAATGGTGAAGAGCAGAGTGATGGGAATTGCCCGAAAGGACCAGTGTGAAAGGAAGTGGGATACTAAAATTCTGGTGACCGCATAAGGATTGGTATCCTGTGATAAGGAACATTAGAATAGGTACTTCACTTGGAAATGACATCTCTAAATCTCTTATGACGTCGTAGTACGTGAAGTAAAAGTCGTACTACGATAAAATTTTGAAGGTGCATCAGTGGTATATGTTCACACTGTCTGTAAAATATGTCGCGAATAGGTAGTAGTAAAGATGTAATGCGTGATGGGGTGATTTTAGAGGTACCTTATAGTTTATGTCGTCGTATTTCATGAGCTATGCGTCGCAGTATGATGTAATTTTGAAGATCCTTTCAGTGGTATATATGCATACAGCGCGGGATGTCTCGCGAACACAATAAGTAGCTTAGGAGTAATAAATTTTTATCTCGTCCCGAATACCATAGCTTTGCTGTTTTAACATCGGAAAAGAAGTACACGATAAATTTCCTTTATTTCGTCAATTTTCTGGGATTATCAGCGAGGAAGAATAATCTGTAAAATTATGTGTAAAGTTTGTTTCTAGCCGCAGAGAGCCCTAATTCTCAAATAGGAGATGAATAAAGTCTCGCTATCACATGTCGTATGAAGGGGTAGATTTTTCCTAATCTATTATGTCATACCTCTTGAACAGTGTGGTGGTTCTTACCAACAAAGCTAGTTTTGTTGTGGTCTTCAGTCCGGAGACTGTTTTGATGCGGCTCTCCACAATACCTTATCCTGAGCAAGCCTTTTCAACTCCACATAAGAACGGCAACCTACATCTGTCTGAATCTGCTTACTGTATCGATCTCTTGGTCTTCCTCTGCAGTTTTTACCCCACACGCTTCCCTCCAACGCTAAATTCACAATTCCTGGATGTCTAAGAATGTGTCCTACCAATAGATCTCTCCTTTTAGTCAAGGTAAGCCAGAAATTCCTTTTCTCCCCAAGTCTGTTCAGTACCTCCTCATTAGTTATGCGCTCCACCCACCTAATCTTCAGCATTCTAGCATTACATATTTACTAGAATTCTAGAATTCAGCTAGTTTTACATTATGGTAAAAATTTCTGTACCACTGTGGATGAAATCGTTACATTGGTTGAAACGGTCGTATTGTTTCTTTGTCCGGGAGACCCGTCTGGTGTAGTTCGGCCGCCTTAATACGAGTCTTCTCATTTGACACCATGTCGTTGACTGGCGTGTTTATGGTTATGACAACACCTGCCTGCCCTGCCACCATCAGGGAATCGAACCCGGTCCCTTGCGTGGAAGTAAGTGAAGAAGACATGACATACTGTCACTGATATTGAATTTTTTCACTTACTTCATTGTATATGTCGTCATGTCTTGTGTACTGTGTGACGTAGGTGGTTTGCATATCCACAGAGATTGTTTCCTTGCGGTAAGGAATGTGTGTACCAAATTTGCTTGATATCGGTGTTAGTTTAGGAGGAGATGTGAAACATAGCACACATACATACATAGATTTTTATAATATTTACGGATTAACGTTCAATAATATTATAACTCAAGCTAGAACGACATTTACACGTATATGTAAGTACATGTTTCAAGACCGAGCGTAATACCAAGTTTAAAGTAATTACGCACCGTGTAGGCACACATAATTCAAGAAAACAACGAAGCAGCAACTTTAATTACAAAGTTTGCTGAACATGAGTAATCTAAATTATAAACAGTTAACAAGTTTTGCAATTAAATGCGGTACGCCCAGCTAAGAGCGAAAAGGGCTTGTGGGCTTGGGATGCGGCTGCAGCTGATGAAAGCCGCGGCGGAAGAAGTTTGAGGCGGCGCGCAGCGGGGGCCGTCGCCAAGTTCCCAGCGCTGCGTCTGCGTGCAGTAAGCACAGTGTAGCCTACTGCCACAGACAAATATATATAGACGGGAAACCTCCGTAAGGGCCCGGTCCTACGCTCAGGGGTGCGGGGAGGGAGGTTTTCCAGCAGTTCCGTAAGATGTCCCATGATGGCGCTGCAGTCAGAAGCAGCCCTTTAAACTGCCCAGAGCAGGCGGCAGGTAGCGGCTGCCCCCACCACCACGTCCCCTCAAACGCCAGCAAGGCGGACACAGCCGTGGCCTCGTGGCCCCTGAGTCTCCCCTCCACGCTACCCTCTGACGTGCGAGAGGCACCCTAAGCTAGCGATCCGCCTGACACCTGCTAGCATCTTACGGAACTACGAGGGGAGCGTAGGACAGTGGTGTCGGGGTGGTTTCTTCTCTGTATATGTTACTCTGTGCTACTGCGTCCGGCCGGCGCGGGGCTTCCGCCGGCGGAGAGCTGCGCGTGGCCGGATCGCGTTACCACTGCAGGGCACAGTGGCGGGCGCGGCACAGACCTGGTAGGGCGACAGAGTACAGGACAAACTCACCCAAATCTGTTTGCAGGCACAGTTGGTGTTGCGAAGATAGATTGATAAGTGAGTTGTTGTTGTTATTATTGTTGAACAGAACGTCACTTCTGATGCTGCAGTTATTCTTTCATATTCACAGAATATATGACATCAACTGCGAATGGCCAAAGCTGAAAATGTGTACCCAGCTGGAATTCGAACCCGGATCTCCTGCTTTCTAGGTAGTTGCTCTGACCCCTACACCACTGTGGACACAGTGATCACCGCACCTGCAAGGACTACCTAAGCACACCTTCTGTCAGATACTGTGGGCAGGGTGAAGCTGGGAATTTGTATCTGACAGGAGGCAAGCTTAGGCAGTCCTTGCAGGTGCGGTAATCACTGTGTCACTGTGGTTTAGGGGTCGGAGCACTGTCTAGCTAGAAGGAGACCTGGGTTCGAATCCCAGCTGGGTACACATTTTCAGCTTTGCCCATTCTCAGTTGATGTCATATATTCTGTGAATGTTGTTGTAGTGGTGGGGGTCTTAAATCGAAAGACTAGTTTCATGCAGCTATCCAGGCTGTGACGTTACAACAGCCTACAACACCCATTTCGAGTGCAAAGTGCGGTAGTTCGACAGCTGAGAGCGTCGAAAGTTGTGACGACTGAACAGGCAAAAGCACACAGGCGGACTTGGCGTCATGTCCAACTGTCATTTTTCCTGTCGAAAAACGGCATTGCCTATCTTTTAGATATTATAGTGGTCGGGATGGATTGAGGGTTCAGCGAGAGTCCGAACAGCTCCTTCAGAGCATAAATACTGGACATGATCCTCCAAAGTCAGTCTCAGTTAGCACCTGAAGGCAGCGAGTTACCCAGTCAAAATATTGTGCCAGAGCGACACAAACATCCGGCAGTAAACCCGTTTACTCAACATGTCAAGTGTTCTCCACGAAAGCCTCAAGAGATACAAGAGTTAAATGGTTTTATTGCTTCTGGATGTACATGGTGTCACAGTCTGCCGAAGCTAGTTCTGGTCACGCCTCTGCAATGTCACTGCGAACGGCGGTGGGCTGTTGTGCTTCGGTGGCATAACACTTCACGCCGACGCTGCCACCTAGGGCTGTCAGGCTGGTCGCCTTCGAAGGTCGAAGACGCAGCCGCGCCTGCCCACTCGCTGATTCCCAGGAGCCGCCCGCCGATGTCTCGCTGTCAGATGAGCGGTGACGAGGCCCCTTCGGTGCTGCTGCTTTGCCCAGGGAGAGTGGTTCGCACCCTGGCGCCGTCCTGCGGTAAGGAACTTTTACCCATCTTGTCGCGCGGATGTGGCTACCAGTAGCTGGCGACGTGGCTAGCCCCTCACTGCGGCATGACGTCACGCCGACCTCTCGAGTGGTCCGTCGGTCGGAGTCGGGAGATGAATCGCGAACCGCTGACGATGACGACCGAGCCGCAACTACTGGTTGCCTACTCGCTGCCGCACTGGAGTCCTCCGAGATGCGCTGCGGACTGTGCCAACTCCGAGCTCTACTCGAAGTCCAACTCCCACTGACGACTGCTTTGGAAAACATGCTTTATATTTCGCTCGGCTTGGCCGTGTTTCCCAAAAAGCCCTGTTTCAAGTCACGTACAAGTCAACAACGCCGATACACACCTGTTCGTTACACACCTGCGGCTTTTGCTGTGTTTGCAGTTCTGGTCTGCTGCGGCCCAAGAGTCACGCACTTCATACACAAAGCTGTTGCGGTATCGGAATTCAAGTCTTGCCTCAACCACAGGCTCTGAACTGGCGCCTCGCTGCCTGCTTCTTTCACACCGCAACTTTTCCGTTCACTTGCCAAATATTTCTCCAAAATGCTCTAGCGGCGCTACAATACTACGCTGACACTATTAGAGTTACAGATTAGCACGCAGAAGAGGAGAACAGCACGATTCGGATAATGTGTTGAAATCATTTATATTAATTTTATATCAAAATTTATCAAAAAAACTAACATTAATTCACTTGGAAAAATCCAGAGGCTCAACTAATGTACAGTAATGAGCGAGGACTCAAAGGAGAAGTTTCATCGAGGCGCAATGATTGGTGTAATCATATTACCTGCAACATTTACATTGCGCACAATAATGCACTAACAAGGAAAAACAATGTTTTATTAATAACAATTAATGCAAGACAGATACACAAGCAACGAGGCAACACGCATTCTGAACTGTGTAGAATATTATTATTTTTCTATAACCTAATTTATTTTGCTTATTGACTGTAATTTGTTTAAGTTTGTGAGCCCAGTAATTCTGAATAGTGGATTGGAAAGAGGACTGGAAAATCTATCAGAAAAACACTTGCTTAAATTTTCATTGTGCCATGGCCGAAATTTATTGGTCACAATGAAATTATTCATTTTTTAACGGTAAGATATTGGGGGTATAATTAGTGTTAGAAATTAAATTATGTTCAAAAAAACTTACAAACTACTTATGAACTACTTACGAACTAGAACGGCACAAATATCTATGCCCGAGGGTAGATTCGAACCCCCGACCGTAGTGGCCGTGCAGACCGTGACTGGAGCGCCTTAGTCTCCTCGGCCACAGCGGCCGGCATTAAATTATATATTAGACTCTTAGTTGCCAGCCGCGGTGGCCGAGGGGTCTGAGGCGCTCCAGTCACGGTCTGCACGGCCACTTCGGTCGGGGGTTGGAATCCCCCCTCGGGCATGGATATTTGTGCCGTCCTTATGATAAGCTAGTTGATAAGTAGTTTGTAAGTTTAGGAACTGATAACCCCGTAGTTAAGTCGCATAAGCTATACAAACATTTGAATTTGAACTCTTAACGCGCATTTAACGATGCCGTCATACCTACATTTCAATCATTATTTAAAAAGTTGTTTTACACTACTTTGAGAATCACCAAAGCTTGTTAGGTGACATATTACTGGAACGACGTCACAGATCGTATGTAAGTGGGAGCATGTAGTGGCCGGAAAAACAGTCGATGACAGCTGAATTTCGATAACAGGCGTGTGCAGTGAAAACGAGTGAGACGACAGGTTTTCAACATAGCCGCAGAATCCGTCTTGCTAGACTGTGAAACATTTTCGAACTTAGTGCCCAATCAACGTATTTGACATCCGCAAACAAACGTCACGCAACCCATTCTATAAACAAGAGTTTGTTTCAGGAAATATGCGTTTCCAGGTCTATGTTTATTAGACTTATTTTTCTAGAAGTAACATCACTAAAAGTATTCGACACTTGTTTCCTTTCTTTTTGAGCCGCGCGGGAATGGCCGTGTGGTATGGTTCGTCACATTGCAGATCGCACGGCCTCTCGCGTCGAAGGTTCGAGTACCACTGCGGGTATGCCTCTGTGTGTTGTCATTAGGTCAGTTAATTTAAATAGTTTAAGTCTAGGGACTGATGACCACAGTAGTTTGGTCGCATAGACTTACAAAGATTATAATAATACCTTTTTTTGAAAACCCTATGTAGCTTATTTGTAAAGTAATCAGATGTTTTTAGCAATTTTAGGGATGAAAATTTGATTCTTTGTGATTCTAGAATTTACTGTTTGGTTTTGGGAGTCACAACGGTAAAATTAGAAAATTTCAGATGTGAAATGAAGCCCTGATGAGGTACGCTCCCATTTATGAGTTCCAGTTATTATACAGTGCCTTTAAGGACGCTGTAGAAACATAAAGACCACATGTTGTGGTGCTGCTGTTAATTTATTAACACGTTGCGAAAGAATCAAAGAATTCAGGGCTGCAGTAAAGTTCTATCCTAAACATATAGCGTCATGGGCCAGCTGAACTATACAGGGTGAATTTAAATTCGCGCACTCGGGCTTAGCAACGTGATTCCTCACATGCTAGCAATAAAGTGCCTGTCACAGAATTTCGTCCTGCGCATATTTCCTGCAGTAAATGTACGACGAAGATTGAGATTAGTGTGTGTCTCATACGTCAGTGTGTTTCAGAATTACACTACTACACCAACAAACGTCTAGGGGATGTGGGAGGTGTCTTGAGGAACAATGTGACCGTAGAGACCCCATGCCCGGGAACAGAATTTAACGACGCAACGTAGAGTCCAAGTTACAGGCACCAGCTCCTGCCGCTAGACATCCCCTCCAGCAAGTTCGACGCTGTGTAGCGTCATTGGATGTTTCCGGGCATGGGTTTCTGTAATCACACCTCCCACATACCCTACAGGTTTGTTGGTGTAGGAGTGTAATTCTGAAATAGACTGTCCCATCTTAGTCTTCGACGTCCATTTACTGCGGGAAATATGCGCAGGTCGAAATTTTGTGAGAGACTTCTTTTTTATTGCTAGCATATGAGAAATCGCGCTGCGAAGCCCGAGTGCGCGAATATAAATTCATCCCATATAGTGCCACGAGTAAGCTTGGGTGGCTATTGCACCAATACTATAAAGTGGAGCCGGACATCGACCGGATGTCCTTATCGGCCTGATAATTTTAATTTTAGCGCGGCGTAAATGTTCAATTGTGGACTTAACTACTGGGTCATCAGTCCCTTAACTTACAAACTACTTATGAACTAGCTAACACTAAGGACGGCACAAATATCCATGCTCGAGGGGGGACTCGAACCCCCGACCGTAGTGGCCGTGCAGACCGTGACTAGAGCGCCTCAGTCCCCTCGGCCACCGCGGCCGGCAGCGTGACGTAAGCTAAGTGAAACATATAAACGGTTTCCAGAGACAACTCTCTTAACCAAGCCAAATGCCTCGTCAACAAGAAATACGCAACACTCACCCAACCAACCACCCCTCCACCGTTACCACCCTATACAGTTCGCCTGCTTAACTATAATGGGCGTTCAAAAGGAAACTAGCCCGAGTTTGGAATGCGCAAGCCGGTTACAGGGGGGTAATATCGTGGCGTCTGTAACGAGGTGTGGTTGCCACCTGATCGTGGAAGTTCACAGCCCGTCGTTAGAGAAAGTTAGCAGCAGCAGGCATCTTTCGTCCACGCTGCCAGTTGTGTTGCAAACAGTCTCATGGAGGTGTCAAAAGAAGAGCAAAGAGGTGTTGTTCGTTTTTGACAGCGGTAGGAGAAGGGCGAACGGGGGTTCATCGACGAATGTCACAAGTGTACGGCGAACACTGCGTGTCCCTTGCAAGTCTCAAGGCGTGCCACAAGCGCTTCAGGGAAGGACGAGGGTCGCTAGTCGAATATTCACAGTCTGTAGCACCGCGCTGCATTACGGATGGCATCGACCTGCCCAGTGACAGCGAACGCCAAAGTCCCCGTGTTCGGGTTGAGCATTGGAAATGTTCACACCATCATGAAGGGACGACTACGCTTGCGCAAAGTTTGTTCCTAATAGTGCCCATAGTCTTCAGCCACTCAAGAAACCTTGTCAAAAAAGATGTTCAAATGTGTGTAAATCTAATGGTACTTAACTGTGGTGTCATCAGTCACTAGACGTACAAACTACTTATGAACTAGTAAAGACGGCACAAAGATTAATGCCCGAGGGGGGATTCGAACCACCGACGGGGAACGGCCTCGTGCATCCTAGCGTAGCGCCTCAATGCTCTCGGCCGCTCCGCCGGGACAGAAAGCTTGTCGAATGCCCCACCTTCTTGCTCATCTCCAGAGCTATGCTCGGGAACAAAATGCGTTCCTGGCACGAATGGTGGCTTCCGATGAGTCATGGTGTCATCATTTCGAACCAGAATCAAAACGACATAGTTTCTAGTGGAAGCATCCAGAATCACCACCAAAAAAGTAGTCAATGCCATCCACACGAGTGCAGGAATGTTATAAGTAAGTTTAGAAAGCATACTGGAGAAGAAACAGCGATCTTGACACAATAATTGAAAACAGTTCAGATCGTAGAATAATGTTACTTGTACTTCATAACCAGTTTAGGTCTATTGCCGACCGTCTTCAGAACGATACCACCATGGTGGCAGGCGGTGGCAGTGACACAGCAGGCCGCACAGACGTGAACTGCTTCCGCTTGTGCTGCCTTCAAACAACATTCTTTTTCGATCTGGACTGGTTTTGAATTTAATTTTAGGAAAGGTTACGGTGACGTTCTTCTTTGACTAAGGCAGCGTCCTGTTTCAGTTCCTGCAGCACAAGACAACAGTGAATACCCTACGTTACTCGTAATCTTTGACCACCCTCCGCCAAGCGAACAAATCAAAACGAACAATCAGTGTCACTCTGTTCCATACAGTTGCGGAACTCCTACAGAAATTCAAATCGTAGGTTCTCGGCCACTCTCCATACAGTTCAGCGTTTTCTCCCTTCCCTTAAAAAGGCTCTGATGAGCAAACGATTCACCTCGGACGACGATGTCCAGCTGTACTATTTCACATCACAACATCGGGAATTTTACGAGACGGTCATTCACCGCCTTGTGTCACAGCGGATAAGTGTCTCAACAGACAGGGTCAGTGCTTCGAACATAAAGATATTGTTTTTTTACATACTAGATCAATGTGAAATTAAAATTGTAAAAAAATACAGTTGATATCCGTTTTGGCTATGGCAGCGCCATTTAGCGGGCCAACCATAGCGCCATCTGTTTTCCGCCCTTCAAGCCAGAAACGTTTTTTCTTTGTAATTTTTTCGTTTAATGCTTATTTCGTGACATATTTGCCCCGGTCACTATCAATGGACCACCGTGTATTGTTTAGGAGGGCCATGATGATACACGTTTAAACTTTACCCCAGGCCTAGATTCTGTAGATAGTTTCGAACAGACGCATTAACAAATGTTCAAATGTTTGTTAAGCTTATGGGACTTAACTTCGGGGTCATCAGTCCCTAAACTTACAAACTACTTATCAACTACCTTATACTAAGGACGCCACAAATATCCATGCCCGGGGGGGGATTCGAACCCCCGACCGTAGTGGCCGTGCAGACCGTGACTGGAGCGCCTCAATCCCCGCATTAACACCTGTGACCTTAATACGAGGGTCGTCCTAAAAGTAAGTTCCGTTTCTATTTCTATCCGCGGCAACGCTACAATCGCAGTTTCGAACATGCGTGGCATTTCCTCTGACTCAAAGAGAAGACATGTACGCCATTTTCAAATCGCTGCTGCCGACATGTGATATGTAGTGCTTCTTTGTAATGTCAGCCGTAATTAAAAGCGCGGGCGCGTGTGAAATCAGATCTGCGATTCGTGTTCTAACTGCAAAGAAACTTAAAGCAAAGGAAATTCATCGACAAATGCTATTAGTGAGTCAATGGTTAGATTACGAGTCAGGCTGTTCAATTAAAAACCTGATCAAGTGTACGATGAAGAACGAAGTGGCCGCCCGTTCTGTAGATACTGATGAGTTGGATTCACACAATTTAAGAAAAGATTAAGCAGAACTGTAAGTTTACACTTAGTGCCCATAGAATGAAAGTTCCGCAAATCTCATGATCAGTAATTCATGAAATTGTTACTGAAAAACTACGAAAACTTTGCTCACGATGGGTACCCAAAATTCTTACAAAACAACACAAAAAACAACGGACGAGCAATGCACTTCAGTTTTTGACACGTTACAGTGAAGAAGGCGATGGTTTTCTTTTTCGGGTTGTCATGGGGGATGAAACTTGGGTATCTTACGACATCCCTGAAATAATACGGTAACCAGTGGAATGCACACTTCATCCCCAACGAAGGTTAGGCCTAAGGAAATTGCGACACCTCGAAAAGTCATGTGCACCGTTTTTAGGGACCGAAAAGGCAGATTGCTTATTGATTTCTTACCAAGAGGCCAATCAATGCACATAGTAACTTCGAGGCCTTTAACCAACTGCAGCGCGCAATACAGAAGCAGCTCCGAGGATTACTGTCCAAAGGTGTTGTATTTTGCCACGATACTGCCCTACCTCGCACGGCGAATGTAATCAAACAAATCCTACGGAAATTTCACTGTTCATCATCCGTACAACCCGGACCTCGCTCCTAGCGACTTTCACCTCTTCTTACACCTAAAATTTGTCCTCGGTTGTAAACACATCAACGATGATCATGAGCTGAAAGAGCATCGTATCACATGGTTGAATACACAGGCGGCAACTTTCCATGAGGAAGCCATGCTACGACAAGTGTTTACAAAATTTCGGAAGCTATGGAGAAGTTAGTGTAACACTTGTAGATTTTTGTACAATAAATACACATCTGTATCTGTACAAGTTTGTTTTTTTATACCCAAACTGAAATTACTTTGTGGACATACCTCGTATTTCTATAGCGTCCTTCATAGCACCGTTCAATAATTAAAATTAGAGAACTTCGGAGCTATGGGGATGTATGGGACCTACGCTTGATACGTATCAAATAAAAAATGGCAGAGAGTAGGGAGAGGAATGTAGAAGCAGAGGGGTGGGAGAGTAATACAATGACCCATCTTCCGCCCTGTACAGTGTTACCGCTGAATGAAAATTCAGATGCGGAGACCGTGCCACTAAAAAAATATGGTAGCGCGCGAGCAGGGACGGTCGTGATATATTCTTCAGCTTTCAACCTTCATTAGATCGGTGGCAGAGCGTGACGCTGTCGACCGAATCCCAGCGGTTTCCGCAGAGAGGCACATGTTTGTGCGTAAAATATAGCCGCCATAAATCGGGGAGGGACGGCCGTGGCGCGTGCGTTGTGCGCATGCGCAGCTCGGCAGCTCGCCGGCCGCTCTGTGGACTGGCCGCTGCCGCGAGGTCCGGCGCGGCAGACTCTGACCACTTTGTCCGCGTGTCGCGCTGTCATTTGTAGCAGCGGCGGCGGCAGCGGCGTCCGCTACACTCCTCCGGCTACCGGCTGCACGGGAGGGACAGCAAAAAGAGGCGAAGAGCCGCGACCAAATTTACTGCCGACGAGGTCAGCTGCGCAGCTCGCTTCATTCATGGACGGAACATTTCGCGAAGAGGACGGGGTGGCTGATGAAAATTTCTCGCCCCGAGTTACAGGCCTCTTGAGTTTTAGTCTGTTATTTTGTGACATGGTCTCGTTTTAGTTGACCTTTGTATGCGAAGGGCCAGACGCGTGTATTCTCGACGCAGGGTGCGGACTATATAATACGAAGACCTGGTACGGACACTACAGTCAGACACTAAAGTCTACGTAATCACCAATTTCGTAATATGTTGCGTAAAGCCTGGATGTATAGAGGTAGACGTAATAATAATAACATGAAACTTCCTGGCAGATAAAAATTGTGTGCTGGAACCGGGACTCGAACCTGGGACCTTTGCCTTTCGCAGGAAAGCGCTCTATCGACTTTTTTCTTTTTTGCTCTATGGGTAGTTCTGTTCATTGCGGACGTTATCGACTTTGCTCATTCTTGTTCGATCTGTTCTCGGCTCCTGTTCTGACCGGGCGCGCTGAGCCACGGTGCCAGGCTAGCGACTGAGCTACCTCGACACGACTCAGGATGCCGCCTCACAACTTTACTTCCACCAGTACCTCGCCTCCTACTTTCCAAACTTCACAGGAGCTCTCCTGCGAAACTTGCAAGATTAGCACTTCTCGAAGAAAGGATACGGTGGAGATATGGCTTAGCCACAGCCTAAGGGATGTTTCCAGAACGAAAATTTCACTTTGCAGCGGACTGTGCGCTAAGCCATGTCTCCTCCATAACCTTTCTTCCAGGAGTGCTAGTCTCACCTGTCTCGCAGGAGAGCTTCTGTGAAGATTCGAAAGTAGGAGATGAGGTACTGGCGGAAGTTGTTAGGCGGCATCGTGAGTCGTGTCGGGATAGCTCAGTCGGTAGAGCGCTTGCCCGCGAAAGGCATAGGTCCCGGGTTCGAGTCCCGGTTCCGGCACACAATTTTAACTGCCCGTAAGTTTCATATCAGCGCATACTCCGCTGCAGAGTGATAGTTTCATTCTGGAATAATAATATGGTTTTCTGTTCCGTAGGATCTAATTGAGGAGAAAGACTCCACGGTCATGGAACAAGGCAGTACATGAAGATTAACACAAGAATGGTAATAGAAAAACTTAAAGTAGTCCTATGCACGCCATAATATTAAGCCTAAATAAAGAGAATCAATAGCGAATAAAGGGAAATAGATTAATGTCTTAATGTTTCCAGTACTTCCTCGACAGGATAATAGCAGTGAGTCGTGAGGTAACTCTTCAATTTAGATTTGAAAGCGCATCGGTTAGTGCTAATATTCGTGAGTACTTATGCCAGCTTATTGAAAATGGACGCTGCAGAATACAGCACACCTTTCTGGACAACTGTGAAGGTGTGATGCATATGTAGATTCGATACCTGTCTAGTATTTACCGAGTGAAAGCTGGTAACTCGTGGGAATAAGTTGATAATGTTAACAACAAACGACAATAAAGAAAATCTTTATTGTGACGCCGACGTCAGATTTCCCAGAATACTGAAAAAAAGTCGACACGAAGTACGAGTTGCTCGAACCGCCCATCTCTGAGCCGAAAATATCGTTTTTATATCTGTCAAGTTACCCCAAAAAAATAACGCCGTACTTCATAAGTAAGCGTAGTAGACTACGTGTTGAAAAATCGCTTATCTGAGATAATGTTCGAAAAGTAAAAAAGAAAAATTTAATTTTTGAACAAGATACTGAACATGGACTTTCCACGAAAACTTTTTATCTGTATGAAAAAAAAACTACCTAAACTAAAATAAACTAACCTAAGGACAAAACACACACACACACACACACACACACACACACACACATACAAATCCATGAACCAGGGGGGACTCGAAACACCGACAGCGTGCAACCTTATCTGTATGAACACCTAAAACTTTGAACTGTTCATCTCAGTCATAGGCCCATTATATGTTACCAAATTATGTGTTAGAAATTGTAAAAACTAAGTTTCACTGTGATTTTTCACCAATTTAATTTCTGCAAGCCATGAACTTATCTATTGAACTGTGTAAGACGACCGTCTGTCGTCTTCCATATATTTTTTGTATATTTCTGTAAAGTTATAATTTATTTAATGTCACTAGATTATCATTTTGTTAAAACTTGAGCCCCACTCTTTTCAGGGCTTGAGGAATAGCATTTTTATTTCATGTGTTAAAATATTAGGTTTTTCTTATTTTATTATGTTAATAAATTATTATTATATTAATTAATGTGTCATAAATGTGACTTCTCCTCTACGCCACTGTCCCTTTGAGAATGTGTACTTGTCTTCCTTTTAAGTGGATGTGCAGAATTTATGGCTGTTTGAATGTGGGGAGTGATGGCTCGCTTTGCATCGTTCTTTCTGGCTCAGAGTCCATAGCTGCTGAGTTTACCAAAGAGGTTTTTACACCCTTTGGTTACAGTCTAGTAAGCGAGCCTTCTTTAGTGCGAGTCTCACTATCTGTCCCCACCACAACTGTATCTTGGTTTTTCCGGCTACCGGTCGCTTCCCGCGTCCGTTGGCCGCACGGTCTGAACATTCCGGGCTGATCGTCTGGTGAGGTAAGGTTGGTTCTGCTCTTGTTTTTGGAGATGGTAGCGTTTCATTGACTACCACGTTTAATTTAGATTCGTGAACTTAGAACCTTTTTTTTTCTCCGATCATATGCGAAAATGTGTTCTCGTTTTTCAATTCAGTGATTTCCAATAGATAAACGCAGTGTGTGTTATTCTAGTTGCAGTTTGATAAAGGCCTGGTATGTTAAAACCTTTTGTGATCATCTGGCGGTGTATGAACTCTGTGTAAATACTTTCCAGCTTTGTGGGGCCCGATTTCTAATAGGTGATATGTTCATTTTTGTACAGTGCATGCAAAAAATCTTCTCATCGTTTCCTTCAGTGAGTGATATGTGTTCCACATGGTTGGTTCATAGAACGAAGCCTTCAGCTTCCGCCCTTGTTTGTTCCATGCCCATCAGGCAAGTAACTATGCGGGTATCCTTCAGATTTCGACTAATATATCGCGATCTTCTCCCCCCGCCTATTTTAATCTTGCTGTTTCTTTTCCGACTGGAAGTACGCACTCTGTCTGTGTCAGTAATTCTCTCTGATCCTTGTACAACCTCCTTCAATAGTTTCCTTATGTAATTCTAGACTTCTATTGGTTGCATGTTGTAATTCTTAATTTTATTTTTCCGACTTTGTAATTATTTCACTGTAATCGCTCCCTATCGCTTGTAGCTGCATTTCTTTCGCTTCTTCATGTAATTCTAAACATTTCTATGGGTTGCATGGCGTAATCCTTATTTTTATCTGACTTTGTAATTATTACACTTTTGTGGTTTTTCTGAGACAGGACCTCATCGGTCTCTGTAATCGCCCCCTATCACGTGTAGCTGTATTTCATTCGCTTCCTTATATAATTCTAAGCATTTCTATGGGTTGCATGCTATAGTTAATTTTCTTTGTTTTTCTGAAACTGAATTTATTCAATTTTATCGGTTTTGGAAACCACGTGGGTCCGAGTTCCGACTTCTGGGGTTTGCAGCTAGTCGCTGAATTCATGCCACTTCTCATATAAAACCAACACCTGGATCGAATTCTAACAGACTGCAATTTAAGAATCCACCGTGATTTTGTATAATTAATCCAATTTTCAACCACTTCACATTCAGTGGAATGCGTTCATGTAACGTAGCCGTGCGTCGCCGTTATCGTGTTTGCTCGCTGTCCAATTCAGATGTAACTTGGCTATACACATGCACCATCTCAAAACAGGGACGACAGCTTCAAAGTGTTTTTGTATATTGTGTTTTGTGCTACCTCCGACTTGCTGAATTTTGCCTGAGATAGCGGCTCCTGCGGTGGCCGAGGGGACTAAAGCGCTCCAGTCACGGTCTGCACGGCCACTACGGTCGGGAGTTCGAATCCCCCCCTCGAGCATGGATATTTATGCCGTCCTAGTTCCTAAGTAGTTTGTAAGTTTAGGGACTGATGACCCCGTAGTTAAGTCCCATAGACTATACAAACATTTGAACAATTTGAACATAGCGGCTCCTGCTTCCGTCTCGTCTCAGCACGCCGAATTTGGTGAGTTTCGCTGTGGCATTGCGTGTGTGAGAGAGAATGAGTGTTATTTGTGAATCCTTCCTCCCAGTAGCATTAAATCGTGTATAATTTATCCGGGACACCGTCCCCATTAATCTATGTAAGAGATACATTTTTATTGTATTAATGAAATTTGTTCCCCATTTTGCTTGTTTTCTATCTCAATAAACAAGTTTAAGTTCAGTATAATCGGTAAGTTGCCTATAAATTGTAGTTTTAGAGCACCTTAACTATTTTATTTCACATTGTTCTTCACAAGTGCTGAGAATAAGATCAGATGCAATTTATTTACGACTAAATTCCGTTAAGCCATAAATGTTTCTTAGCCACCTTTCCACGATAACTTTAATTGTGGTGGCTTGCTTATTAATATCTGTGTATAATAACGTGTGATCTGCTATGTATATTGACCACTGTCAGTTTGCGCCAGCGAACAAGGCTTTGTAGCAGGGAGTAACCAGTAGTTCACACGGACCTCATTTACTAACTTTAGTGATAAAACAAAGCTCTTGTTTCGTACAGTGGTCAACTTTTAACAGCATTATTTGATTCTGTGTCGATACTACAATACACATCCTTCACTACCAATGTGGTATCAGCAGTAAATAAAATATTGTACAGCCACATTTATATACATACAAACCAACATTTCAACTGCAGAGTTGTGTAATTAGTCCTTAATAAACCGTTTCTGAAGTCTTTTACCCCGGAACGAACTGAACGTAATGATACATACTTACATAAAATAATGATTTTATTAATATTGGAGTACATGTATCATGGACGACGCTGAGATGTCAGATGTGAGCTAAACGTTTTACATTTTTTTCCTCAGCCTTATCCTTTTCACCATCGTTATCACAAAATATTGTACTTTGATGACCTATCTTCAACTTACAAAAATAATGACAACGCCCTCGAAGGCGTACTAAAACATTAACCGAACGAGTGCAAGTAAAATATAACGATGGATGAACAAAGACAAAATTTAATGTTTTAAATTTACAACCCATTAATGTTACATACTTCACACTAGTTCCATGTTGTATCATACGTCAGGTTCTAAATTAATATACAGTAATTACAATGTATTAAATGATCTAAAAGCAGTAGACAACACAAAGAAAGTAGTCTTGTAGACCTACATGTAGTTTGCAAGTGTTCCCCAGTATAAGAATAAGAGAACAACCATAAAATGAGCCATTAGCAACGTAACAGCGCAGGAAAAAGAAGAAACACTAGATTAACTAACTGAACGAGTGATGCTGTGCTGTCTAGTGAAAAGATGACAAAAATAGACAGTTAGTCGCCAGTCTCTTAATCAGTGAACTAGGAGAGAACCTTTTTTTCTTTTTTTTTTTCTTTTTTACAGTTACCTTTTTTTAACTCTTTCAGTAGTTCTTTCTCTTAAGTAGTTCTCTCTCGGCGACCTCCACTCGAATCACTCTCTGCAAAACTCGTTACTACCTCCAGTCAAAGTAACCTAAAAATTCCATTTATTCACCAGCTTAGTGCTGCAAGACTTCCTAATACCCATAGTCTTTTTAATATGTGCTCAGTCACAAGTTTCCTACTCGTCCCCATTATTCATGAACTCACATCAGGAGAATACCTCAGACTTTTTATTGCACCCCCTCCCCAATCCCTGCACCTCCCCTCCCCACGCAATATGTTAATTAGTCGCAGTCGGCGTCACATCCGCGCCAGGTCTGACGCAAGTAAAGGTGTTTAATGAACTTCAGCCGACTGAGAAAAATAATTATTTTAAGCCTCCTAGCGTGAAAGTTCTCTCGCCGTTCTCCCCGTCCGTGCGCCCTAAGCACAACTAAGCTAATTATGACTGCCATAATTAATGACTTAATTATGAGGTGCCGGCGGCGGGAGCTACACGGGAGAGAGCAGCCAGCTTGCGGCGGATAGACACACGTGAGCGGCCCCACACCAAAGCCGAGCAGCACTCCGTCTTGAAAGGTCGATTACTACTTACTGCCAGGAATAACACAAGGAGGAATTGAACAAAAAATTAAACTATCGATCAGATAGGATTTGATAAAGAGGCCACGTGGGCAGGCATTACCTTTGCTTGATAATATATAGGATAATACGAGGCGCGTCCAGAAAGCAAGTTCCGTTTCAATTTATCTCCGCTGCAGCGCTGCGATTGCAGTTCCGCACATGCGCTTTAGACTATGTGTATCAAGGAGAAGAACGTGCGCCATTTGGAGATCGCTGTCAGTTACGTACGCTTTGTTGTGCTTGTTTGAAATGTCGGCGTTGATTGAAAATCCCGACGCCTGATTCGGTTTGTGAATGCGAGGAAAGTGAAACCAAACGAAATTTATTGGCAAATTTGCGATGTTTACGGACCAAATGCGATGAGTGATTCGATGGTGAGAAGATGGGAGCGACAGTTCAATGGCGGGCGTAGTGATGTGCACGATGAAGTACGAACTGGGCGTCCACCTTTGGTTACAGAAGAACTGGTTCACGCGATTGATGACAAGATCCAGGAAAACCGTAGGTTTGCAATTAGTGCTCTCGCTATGGACTTCCCCAAATTTCACGATCACACTGCAAATGTGACGAACAACCTCCTACAGGGATTGTGCTGGGACGTGTTTGACTATCCTCCGTACAGCCTTAAACTCGCTCCTAGGGACTTTCATTTGTTCTTACATTTCAAGTCTTTCCTTGGTGGTCATCACTTCATCAATGACGATGAGCTGAAATAAATTGTTTCCAGCTGGTTGAAGGTTTCTATGAAGAATGTATACAAAACCGGGTGCCACGCTACGACAAATGCCTGCAAAATTTCGGCAGTTATGTGGCAAAGTAGATTAAGAGTTGCAGAATTTTGTGCAATAAAAATTTCTTCTGTATCTCTGTACAATTTCATTTTATTACCAAACGGAACTTACTTTCTGGACGAGCCTCGTGTATAGGATAAACAGCTAGGTTCTTAAATTCATCGTTTGTTTATCACTTGAAAATACAGCTGATCGGTTACAATGCTAGAGGTTGAGTGGCCGAGAACATTGAGGCGCTATGCTACGATGCGCACAGCCGTTCAGAGTTCAAATGTTCAAAAGTTTGTAGAGCTTATGGGACTTAACTACGAGGGTCATCAGTCCTTAAACTTACAAACTACTTATGAACTAGCTTATTGTAAAGACGGCACAAACATCCATGCCCGAGGGGAGATTCGGACCCCCCCTACCTCAGCGGCCGTGCAGACCGTGACTGGCACGCCGCAGACCGCTCGGCTGCCGGCCCGTTCCGAGTCGGAGGTTGCAATCCTCCCACGGGCATGGATGTTTGTGTTATCTTTAGTATAAAGTGTATATGTAGTATGTACGTTTAGGGACTGATGACTCCGAAGTTAAGTCCAATAAGCGTAACGAACATTTTTGATTACATAACCACGGTTTCGGCTTCAACTGTGTGTTGAGTGCAGTTAAGTGTCTCAATAAATTAGTTAAATAAAATTCAAAAATAAATGAATGTGAATAATACTTGAGGTAAAAGGGAGAACGTAGTTCAGTCAGGCATGGCCGAGTAAAGCAGCACGCTTACACTGAATTCCGAAAGTCCAGCGACCAGCTAACGCTGCGGATTCAGCACGGCATTGT
This sequence comes from Locusta migratoria, assembly GCA_026315105.1. NCBI lineage: Eukaryota > Metazoa > Arthropoda > Insecta > Orthoptera > Acrididae > Locusta > Locusta migratoria. The sequence continues at coordinate 315,547,143 of CM048744.1, read as the reverse complement.
TCCGACAAGTATTCACGTGTGGCAAGCAGTCCTTCGCTCCCTCCATGAGAGAAAGCCGTTGATTCAGCGATCAGCCATAGGCCGACGAAATCACGTGAAAGCACGGACTGCAAAAACGTGAGTTTCGCGAACTTCTAGGAGCATTGTGATCAGAAGCCAATAACCTGGTGTATTGACCTTCGGAGTAACGTTACGTTCGACCTTTCTAGAAACTGTGCAAGCAACGTGACAGCAGAACACAACCACCCCGAAGATCGTTCACCTATAGCCAGGTCCATCAAATAAATACCACAGCCAAGACGACGCCGAGAGTCAGTTTGAGACATATGAAGTAGTCAGATTGGCAGTAGCAGCATTAGTAGCAGCAGCAGGAATAGCAGAATTGGAGTTTAGTCATGATCAGCCACCGATATGACTGTTGGAGTTGAAGATAGAAGAAACAAGACGGAAGAAACTGGGTGCCAGTCCCAGCATCCGGAAGAAGGTCAACAATAACAGAGGTACTCACCCAGGATGACTGGCCAGAACGATAGGTTGCTGTCTGGCCCTGGTAGTCACCTGTGATCTCCGTCTAAGGTACTGTCTATAGAAGACGTGCAGCCTGAAGACAGCCGGTTCGACTCCAGGTCAAGGGCGAAAAACCTCCACGCCTTGCTACTACTTCTGGTCGTAGCACAACACAACACTTTTAGAAGATGGGAAAATCACACCGCACCGCCAGGAGGTAATCCTGCAAAATTTATGGCCTTTTAACGCACAGTGCTTATACAACGGCAAACGCAGTTAGACTATCCAGCGAGCAGCGAGGAGGAGATAGCCGAGGTAGGAGGAGATACGCCGCCAGTGTAACCGGGGGGAGAGGCAGCAGACGCTGCGAAACGCATCTTCGCAGGCGCACGCCTCAAGCCAGTGACATTCGCCGAGCTACTAATTCACAGTAGGAATAATGTATATAATTTGTGTAAATGCTGATTCATTTCCGCCTCATACCAGAGCCAAGGAAAAGATCCCACATGATTGAAGATTCCTAATAATTGCTATCCTGACAATAAAATGTTAATTTGTAGTTAAAACTTGCCAACCTGACAATAGGACGGTTGTTGTGTTCAATATTCATCAAAATGGTAAGATTATTTTATTAAATGACAAAACCACTCTCCATTTAACAGAAAAACGCAGCTGCAATTGATGTCACAAGTGTCCCCCACCACCACCACCACACAACCTGTTACATATGGAAGCCTTCATGAGAACCAAAAAAAAAAAAAAAAATTAGTTACATGAAATGGACAGTGTTCCTTGAGCAACAGAGCTCACGTTCAAGCTACAAATGTAAATTGCATGCGTCAGGATTAAAAAGCAGCACATATTTCACGCACCTAAATCACGCCGCTACAGCTCGCGTCTGTGGCCAGTACTGTGGGTGGCGTCTAACTGTCCATTTCATGTAAGTAAAAAAAAAAAAAAATTTTACTTCTGATGAGGGCTTCCATAGCTCATGCCGAAACCGTTGTTGAGTAATCAGCCTCTAGCTTTGCAAGCGATGTTGCAACCGAGAGTTAAACCGTCACGAACCTTTCCTGTCTAAAAAGCCATCTTTAAAATTGTAGCTCTTAGTTTGTTTTAAATTTCCCTCGCTGTTTTTATTACTCGTTTCCAGTGGTGACTAATTTTAATCATTACAGTCCTTGACTTCACACATCGGTGTGTCCTTACTGTTGCAGCAATGTGTATAGGGCCGGCCGCGGTGGCCGAGGTGACTAAGGCGCTCCAGTCACGGTCAGCACGGCAACTACGGTCGGGGGTTCGAATCCCCCTCGGGCATGGATATTTGTGCCGTCCTAGTTAGTAAGTAGTTCATAAGTAGTTTGTAAGTTTAGGGACTGATGACCCCGTAGTTAAGTCCCATAAGCTTAACAAACATTTGAACATTTTTTTGATAAATTTTTGTAAACATTCTAATAGAATCATTCTTGTGAAAAACCAAGCACCCCTCTAAATGAGACAAAAGAGCTACATGATTGTGGGAATACAGATGAAAATGCCTAGTTCTTTTAAATTAGTTTGCAAAGTTTTAAAAGATGTCATTTATCATTTTTGTTCATGAGCAATCATCAGTGTTAACGTTAATTGTAATACAACGTTTTTTAATAACTGAGTCATAAACCTTTCGATATGATCATTCGGTAATTAATTTTATTCAAACACCTAACACTCTTTCTGTGTTATAAGTTTATATTAACTCCTCATAGTATCATTGGTTAAACAATTATTACTTACAAAATCGTTAATGCATGTCGTGTAATTTAGAAAATCGGGAAAATCCAATATATAACTTCAAAGACAACCAATTGCTACTTTTAAACATTTTTGACGGCTTCATTATTGATTTTTGCCACTTTATCGTTAGTGCAAATTACTTTTCGGCATAGAGACGTACTTGAACTTCTTTCCATGGTTTATTTCCTCTCAAAACCTTGAGTACAATCTCCAATGTCGTACGTTATAGCATATTATAATGGATGTAACTGTCAGAGAATGACAACGGTACTATCCCGCCGAAGGGGTAGCCTATCAGCAAGCACCAGCACCCATAATTCATCATTTGGGTGACGTTTCCGGACGTGGGTTCCCTACCTCATTTTGTTCCTCGAGCCATCCTCTGCCACCCCACGAAGTTTGTCGGTATAATTTAGAAACACCCTGTATATAATCTTCTACCTTGTTAGATTTCTCCTTGTCAGACCGAGCGAGGTGGCGCAGTGGTAACACACTGGACTCGCACTGGGGAGGATGGTGGTTCAAATTCACCTCCGGCTATCCTGATTTAGGTTTTCCGTGATTTCCCTAAATCACTCCAGATAAATGCGGGGATGGTGCCTTTCAAAGGGCACGACCGCTTTCTTTACCCAAAAACAACCCGAGAGGTTGTGACATGAAGAAACTGAGAAGTTTACGGCTACCAGTATTAACGGCTACCCTGTTCAAAAGTGCTATTAATGACAGTTACACAACTGGGGCCTGAAGATACTGTAACTGAAGCACCAAGAGCGATCGCACTAAATTGAATAAATGACTTCTATACAGCTGCTGGTACTTCCTTCCACCTACAAATTTTGTGAGTTGTGTCCCAGTACATCGATTTTGGACAGAATTAGACCATTATATACACCATCTCAAATCGTAGCCAGTGAGAGAAATAAGGACTCGGCTGGTACGGACTAGAGGTACTCGGTCGAGTTCACTGCGCTCGGACGTGGCTAGTTCGAGTATGAATGATCGAGCGCTGTTGTGCTCGATCGAGGCTGGGAGGACAGAGACCGCGAGGCATCGCACGCTCGCCGCTCTGCTGTTGCAGCCGACACAGCAGCTCTGTATGTTCAAGGGCTAATGCTGATACACTGTGGTTCCACCAGCTGACGGAACTGTACTCACATCCATTTAGCTGTGCCATACACGATTATTCACGCGTATTGAACAAATAAAAATAAAGTAACGAACCAGTTGCGAGTTCCAGTTCTCGCGTTATTTGTTAAGACTTCCGTGACGGTTCACGGTTGCATTAGATATTCAATTTAAAACACTGTAAGCCGGCCGCGGTGGCCGAGGGGACTGAGGCGCTTCAGTCACGGTCTGAACGGCCACTACGGTCGGGGGTTCGAATCCCCCCTCGGGCATGGATATTTGTGCCGTCCTTAGTTGTATGTAGTTATAAGTAGTATGTAAGTTTAGGGACTGATGACCCCGTAGTTAATTCCCTTAAGCTTAACAAACACAACATTTAAAACACTGTAAAATTCTGTACGTATGAATTCACAAGCATCCATGCAACATAACCTGCAGGATGAAAGTAAGACGTGGAAAGAAAGGGTGATGTGGTGTCGCACAAGTCCAAAGTGCGCGCCACCTACTTTCGCCGCGCTCGGCCATGCACGCACGGCGCGGCGTTCTTACGACGACAGTCACGAGCGCCCTCTGCTGCAACTCCGCTCGTGGCCACCACTGAACGACATCGTTCACTTGGGACTGATATAGCAACCAGTTAGGACCTTCGGAATCAGATAGGCACCAGTAAAGACTTGGCTATCGGATAGGCACTAGGCAGGCCTCAACTATGTATCAGCATTCTGCCATATTGAACTATCTAAAAGTTAAGTATTGTATAAATTCTGTGCAATATATATCTCGTTCTTATTTACTCTAGTGTTTCTAGTTTCTGGCTGCTCCCCTCCGTACCTGCACCAGCGTGCTATCTTTATTCCTGTGTCGGTCTCATTCGACTCGGCCACCAACACCAACGACGGAAACGAGACACAAAAGCGGCGACGAGGCTGAGACACAAAAGTGGCGACGAGGATGGGATACAAAAGGTGAGTCGGCCAAACAGAAATAAAATTGTATTGCCGCAAAACCACAAGTTATCAGAGTATTGGCGTGGCGGAATGGACAGCGTCACCGACCCCGGTACTGAAGGTCAACGGTTTAATCCCGTCCACCCGCAAAAATGTATTTCTTTATATTTATATTTACAGAATTTTCTACGTGTTTCTTATGTTCAGTTGCAATTTCTACATGTTTCTTATTTTAACAATTCTTCTAATTTTTGATATATTCTCTCTGTGGATAAATAGCAGAGCACTCTGACCGATAGGCAGCCAGTGCTGCGTGTAGTTCAGTTTTCAGTAAACTTGTTTTCAGTATAAGTGCTGTGTTCAGTTGCCTTCGAAGTCAAGCCTGCTTCCATTTCAATAAATTTTTTAACGTGATTGGCATTACAGGCATTAAGGTAGCCATTATGAAACGTCACATAAAATTTTGAAGCGATTTGGTGGATCTCATTTTGAAACTTCAGAAAAAAAATGTTCAAATTTTTGTAAAGCTGTGGTACCAAACTGTTGCTTCAATGTTTGACACAATAAGCTGAAGTCGCTTCAATTGCGTTGTTTTGCGAGCGTGATATTGACACCATTACACGTATTTACTTAGAAATAATTGGAGATGACAGTGTGCCGGCCGCAGTGACCGAGCTGTCTGCGGCGTGCCAGTCACGGTCTGGAGGGCCGCTACGGTCGGGGGTTCGATTCTCCCCATTCCCCCTCGAGTATGGATGTTTGCGCCTTCTTTTGTATAACGTAGTGCATAAATAGTTTATGAGTTTAGGGCCTGATGTCTCCGTGGTTAACTCCCATAAGCTCTACAAACATTTGAACATTTAGATGTCAGTGTTAGTATTATTTGGAAAAAAACTGTTTTAGTTTTTGCTACATTTCACCTGTAGTAATTCATAACCGAAATCGTAGCGATCAGTTAGCTACACACTGTCAGACATTTCAATGTAAGGGAATATACCAGAAAAATTGTATAATTTCACAGAGACTGTTACGAATTATGAAAAAACAAATAGTCTATTAATAAGCTAATACTTCACACTAAAAAAAAAAAAAAAAAAAAAAAAAAAAAAAAAAAAAAAAAAAAAAAAAATTAACGGTTACATTCTACAAAATCGTCTGAGAATCATTGATGAACAAAAAAGTAACACGAAATGAAAAATAATACTCTTACATTTTCTTTAAGGAAGTGCACCGCTTTGTTAAAAAACACGTGGTGTAGACTTATACGCCTATTAGTAGTTTTGAAAGCATAAAAATCTGAGGCGTAGATTTACCCCTCTCCGCCTCAGGAGGCTCAAGGTTCTTTCGTGAAAATGTGCGTGGTGAGCGCTGGGCCCCGAGCTAATGCAGTCTTTCTTTCTTCCTTCTTTCCGCCCTGGACTGCATTTCCTGTCCCTCCCTCTCCTATTCTCACTCCTTCGCCTCCCCACGGGGTAAGTGATGGCCTTATCAGTTTGATCCCCCTGTCCCAAAGGAACAAACAGTGGATGGGCGATTATTTCGGGCTTTGAACTGTCAAACGAGCACGAGCACGAGCATCGTTGCGTTCCAAGCGACTACATTGACATGTAATTGCCAATGAACTCAATGCCTATTCATTTTGAGCAAGCATAGAGGAGAGGGGAAAAACGCGGTGATAATGGCAGCAATGGATGGAGTTGCCGAATGAAGGACACCACGAGATGGAGGTATAATACTGTGAGAGACGTGTCTTTCCTGTTTACTCATTGAAGACCAAGGTTTTAAAGATCGTTGCACATTGCTTCCTCACTGCAGTTTCGCCTTGAAAATGGCAGGGTGGTCTCCTGCCGAAATATCGACCGTCGTCGACTTTGATACCTGGCTGCATACGCGTAAGTTTATCGAAGTACGGAAGTTATTTAACAACAGTTACATTCTGCGTCAGGAGTTAGCAGCATTAGGTCTCATTTTCCATGACGGTGGTGTTCAGAAGCAATGGATCCTGATCATTTACGGAAATTAAATCGCCAGAAGTTTCCATTTTGCTTTTTCCTTGCTGTGAGCTTTTGCGGCAGAAATTTGGATCATATCTGCCTCATACACAAATAATCGAGAACTAAGGTGAGCACCGTGCCTTTGCTAATGACCAGTTCCTCCGCAATCAATCTGAAAGTCCGTCACCGATCTCGTACCAGCATTTGTCAGAATTTCTCGATCAATTCTGGAGTTCTACTTGTCGATGGCTGACCTGAAAGTGGCTCATCGTCAATTGTTTCCTTTCCTCAGCGTTCAGCTGGTCGCACTCTGTTTACACTGCCAGTCGCATGCAGTGTATGCTGCGAATCGATTCTCCTCAAGTCGCAGAAGAAGGAAGGAAGGAAGCTTAGGGTTTAACGTCCCATCGGTCGCAGAAGACCTATGCCATTCATTAACAGGTGCTCCAAGTTCAAAAATGTTCAAACGTTTGTGAAGGTTATGGGACTTAAGTGAGGGGTCATTATTCCCTGAGCTTACAAACTACTTATAAATTTCCGTATACTAAAGACAGCAGAAACATCCATGCCCGAGGGAGGATTCGAACCTCCGACAGGAAACGGCCTCGCTCACCGCAGCATAGTGCCTCAATCCGCTCGGCAGAAAATAAAGATATTGTAAAGCGATGTTGAGCAACCGTTCTGGTTTTGCAATTTATTTTTTTTTTTTTTTTTTTGTTTGGTATCGCTCTTTTTCTGTCATATATTCGTCAGCGCCTTTTCTTACATAGGAGGTTTCGTCGTTATTGCCTGACCTATCGCGTCAGCTAGAGGCGCCCGTTAAGCTGGGTTTACACTGGCAACAAAACTGGCACCACAGCATGTCGCATGGCTGGCAATACGGCGTCAGTTGAGATCTTTCGAACAGACACTGGTGTTGCCATTTACGTTATTGTATTTGAAATGAGATGAGGTGAAAAGGAAGCATAAATGTTGTATTTGGGGATGGGCTATGTGTAGGAACAACACTCAGACATGAGAAACAGGTATAAACCAAGTAGCACATGTAAACAAAAATCCATTCTTGAAACAATTACGAATGACAAAAGTAAATCTCGATGATGGAGCTGTGTAAAAAAGACCGAAATCAACATTAAAGGCGCAGTACTTGCTCCAGTGATATAACAATTCAAATGTTTGTGAAGTCATGATCATCGGTTCCTAAACTTTAACTTACACACACACACACACACACACACACACACACACACACACACCACAAAACACACACACACACAGTCACACGCATTCTAATTCCGAGGGCGACGGCCGTGCGCATCGCAGCAAGGCGGTTTAGTGCGCACGCCTATTCCGCCGCGGCAATACAAGAATTTTCGTGATTATTTGACACCTGACCATTTACCTGTTATCTCTCCAAACGATATGTCTTCTCATAAAAAAAATCTCAGTGTTCTGACATGCTGCATTCTAACTCTGGAGGCTTATTAGAAATCTATCGACACTACAGTTAAATACAGTTAAATTCTATAGCGAATTTTGAGGTTATGCTTTATGCAACTGCACCGGCAGTCACTATAATAATATTATTCCCTTAATTAACACGTACATTCAATCGAATATTGTAACAGGAACCTTGTCACTTCCTTTCTGAAATGCATTTGGCAATTGTTTAAGGGCAATGACGATGACAATTGCAAAATCTCAGTGTACTTCCAGTAGCATTTTTATTTTCACCATTTGTAGAATTAAGCAGGTTATTATGTGACTACAAATCACCTTTCAGTAATCATTCAATAAGACTTGTTTAGTCACACAAATCTTAATACTTTAATGCATGGCTTTTTATATGAAGGTATAAAAAGTACCACGATTTATATAAAGTGAATATATATACTGAGAAAAATATTTCCTTTAAATTATTATGCACTAGTACCAACAACAGAATCACAGCTGGTCAGGTATATAGTGCTTCGATGATGTACCCAATGCAGTAAATGTCATTATTGTGCCGCTAATGTTTTCATAAAATAGCTCTTAATGAAACGGTAGTATGTGATTGACTACGTTTACATCGCAAAGGAGGTATACTAAGTAAACGCACATGTTACGTGTAACTCAATGCAGTTAACTGTCGAAGTGATTCAACAGCACTCCGCGAGTTAAAATTTCTGTTACGTGCTTGAGCATATCTAACACTATGTACACAGGCAGCTACAAATGAATTTGTGGTAAAATGACGATCAGTTTGAGAGATAATGGAAAAAAATTGGGTATGTTGCTGATCAGCCACACTATACATTAAAGGGTTAATCATACATTTTTTAGAAAATAATAAAATACGCAAAGTCACAATTAATATATTCATGAAAACTTTGGCCTGTCTTCCGATGTCTATCACTGTAGTCCACAAAGCATACTTGAAACAAAATGTTTTAAAATGAGTTTGAATTTGGCGTGCAATCAAAATGCACATCGTTCGTAATACGCGACATAAATACACGAAAACAGCAAATACAATTTTAGAGTAGGAATCCTTGACATAAAGACGTAAAAAGGGGCATCATAAAGTTCAAATGATATACTTCTGTGGCAGCCCATAAGTGGGGATAGTTGAGTGTCGCCACATGACATTTTGGTATTGATACTAGAAACTTCTGTGGCGTAATTCAAATGGCGCTGTTTATGTGGCGAGTCTCAACCAGCCCTTGGGCAGGTAAATTAGTGTCGCGCAGGGAGTTTGGCGCCTGCGCCGGTCCGCGTCCCTCGGGACGGGCGACCCTGGCGGCTTGGCCCGGCTTGTCGGCCTCTTAATAGCGTGCCGTGCTGCAGCCGCTCATCGCACCCCCGTGGCCGCCTGACATACAGCGCCCGCCCCATTACCCTTGTCGATAATGGCTCCGTGGTCAAGGACACGGCTGCACACCTGCCGCCTATCACAACAACAGCGCCGCCCAAGCACACAACAACGGCGGCGCGGCGGCGCGCGCACACAAAGCAGTAGAATGGTTCCCCTGCGGACTCCTTCTGTATTTACTACTAGCTACTTCTTGTTGTTTGTAAATCTATCGGACCAAACTGCGTGGTCATCAGTCGGTAGCTTACAAACTTAAACCTTGGTATACTAACGTAAGTACAACAAACACACCCATGCCCCAGGGAGGACTCGAACCTCCACGGCGAGCAACCGCGCGCTCCGCAGCGAGAAGCTTTAGCTATAAATCCGGTGTCGCCCGGCTATTTATTCCTCCGTGCATACCACCGTCTCTTCCTCTCTCTCTCTCTCTCTCTCTCTCTCTCTCTCTCTCTCTCTCTCACTCTCCTATTTCTATCTTCATCCGCTGCTCCCTCTCTGTCCATCTCTACTTCGCCGGCCGCGGTGGCCGAGGGGTCTGCGGCGCTTTAGTCACGGTCTGCACGGCCACTACGGTCGGGGGTTCGAATCTCCCCTCGGGCATAGATATTTGTGCCGTCCTTAGTTGTAACTAGTTCATAAGTAGTTTGTAAGTTTAGGGACTGATGACCCCGTAGTTAAGTCCCATAAGCTCTACAAACAATTGAACATTTGAACATCTCTACTTCCTCAAACAGTCACCTTCTCGGCTCTCCCCCCTTTCCCTATTTTCTCTCCCCCCCTCCCTTTCACCTCTCTGTCACTATCTCCCCTCTCTCATTCTCCTCCCCTCTCTCTGACTCCTCCTTTACCGTTTCTCTGTCCGTCTCCGCCCTCCTCTTTTCGTCCGTTTCCTCCTCCACCTACTCCTCTCCCTCCTATATTTGTCAAAATACATACAGGGTGATCAAAAAGTCAGTATAACTTTGAAGACTTAATAAAACACGGAATAATGTAAGTAGAGAGGTAAAAATTGACACACATGATTGGAATGACATGGGGTTTTATTAGGAAAAAAAAAACAAGTTCAAAAAATGTCCGACAGGTGGTGCTGGACAGCAAAACGTCAGTGACTGCTTCCGTGACGGGTGAGAGGTACGCCGATATGTTACAGAATCGCATCATCCCCAGCCTGGCTGATAAACACCTGCTGGAACGTACGATTTTTATGCAGGATGGCGCTCCACCCCATATTGCTAGACGCGTGCAAGATCTCGTACGCGCGTCGTTTGGTGATGATAGTGTGCTCAGCCGCCACTTTCGTCATGCTTGGCCTCCCAGGTCCCCAGACCTCAGTCCGTGCGATTATTAGCTTTGGGGTTACCTGAATTCGCAAGTGAATCGTGATCGACCGACATCTCCAGGGATACTGAAAGACAACATCCGACGCCAATGCCTCACCATAACTCCGGACATGATTTACAGTGTTCACAACATTATTCCTCGACTACAGCTATCGTGGAGGAATGAAGGGGAAAATATTGAGCTTTGTCTTAATTTCCTATGACAATTATTGCTTTTCTGATCAGATGAAGCGCCATGTATCGGACATTTTTTAACTTTTTTTTGTTCTAATAAAACCCTATGCCATTCGAAGCATATGTGTCAATTTTTATCTCTCTAACTACATTATTCCACAATATATTAAGTTTTAAAATTTATACTGACTTTTGGATCACCCAGTATATCCAACAAGTTTCATGTTTACTTGTCAAAGGGTGTCCAAGTCGTAACGTACTTTCCGCCAAGCTAAATTCACTGGCTTGCAGATTATAAAATTCTCCTTCCTTAAACGACATATTTACCTCCTGAATCTCATGGTGACCTGTCAGTTTTGATGTTTTTCCCTCCGCCATACACCTACGGCGGCTTACCAAAGGTAGTCATTGTATTAATTCGGGGTAATCTTCATTCCACATCTCATTCAGTTCCGTCCAGCCGTATCAGAGTGAAGAGTAACAGACGTGTTAACACACTGTAAGGTACCTTTCGCCATGCACCCACTGTAGGGTTGCTTCCTAAAGGTAGCTACTGCGTTAATTCAAGGTATAAGCTATCTGAATTCCAAATTTCATTCTAATCCGTCCACCTATATCACCGTGAAGAGTAACAAACGTATTAACCCATTGTAAAGTACCCTTCATCACGCACCAAACGGTGGTTCACAAAAGGTACCCCCTGTATTCAAACGTTCAAATGTTTGTACAGTCTATGGGACGTAACTACGGGGTCATCAGTCCCTAAACTTACGAACTAGGACGGCACAAATATCCATGCACGAGGAGGGATTCGAACCCCCGACCGTAGTGGCCGTGCAGACCGTGACTGGAGCGGCCACCGCGGCCGGCACCCCCTGTATTAACCAGTTTATAAGCTACCTCTTTTCCAAATTTCATTCTATCCAGCGATTTCAGCGTGAAGGCGTAAGAAACGAATTAAATAAATGCAAAGCACCCTCCGCCATGCACCATAGGAAGTTAATGCCTATAACCTTCGCGCAAGTACGACTTATAAGTTGAAGAAGTTTGATCGCTATCGGATGTACAGTATGGCCGTGCATAAAATAAGAACAAAAAGACAAATAAACATTACTTTTTACGTAGTAGAAAATTAAATCGAACCCCACCCCCTCCAAACGCTTCTGGTTCCCCGTAAGTGGAAGAACTAGGGTACTTTATTTGTTAACTAAGCGAAACCTGGTGTTGCCTGGGTATTTATTTATTCCATACTTTCGTTTTCCCTTCCCCTGTAATCTTCTGTTCCTCTTTCATCTCTCTGTCCACCTCCTCTTTCCCCTTCCTCGGTCCATCTCTTTCATCTCCACCTTACCCCTGTCTCCTTGTCCTCTTCCTCTGTTCATTCCGCCTCTTCATCTTCGTCTCTGTCTATGTACAGAGTGTCCCATTTATCTCGACCACCCAAAATATCTCTGCAACAACAAAGGCTATTGTAAAAAGACTTTCACCGGTTTCAATGTAAGGCAGGGGCACATGAGTGTAAATATTTTGAAACATTGAGCCTCTGCCTTCCATTGATACCGGTGAAAGTCGTTTTACAATAGCCTTTGTTGTTCCAGAAAAATTTTGGGTGGTTTTTATGACAAACATATGTGTTTTAGAAGGACATCCTATATTGCTTCATTAGCAATCTATAGCATGACAAATCACATTAACAATGCCGTTGACTGCATCGCGATATGCCAATTACATTCCAAGATAAATGTTCAAATGTTTGCCGGCCGCGGTGGCCGAGGTGACTGAGGCGCTCCAGTCACGGTCAGCACGGCCACTACGGTCGGGGGTTCGAATCCCCCCTTGGGCATGGATATTTGTGCCGTCCTAGTTCGTAAGTAGTTCATAAGTAGTTTGTAAGTTTAGGGACTGATGACCCCGTAGTTAAGTCCCATAAGCTTAACAAACATTTGAACATTTTTTGTTCAAATGTTTGTGAAGCTTAAGGGACTTAACTGCGGGATCATAAGCCCCTAAACTTACAAACTACTTGTGAAGTAGCTTATACTAAAGACGGCACAAACATCCATGCCCGAGTGGGGATTCGAACCCCCGACGGGGAACGACGTAGCGCATCGTAGCATAGCGCCTCAATGCACTCGGCCGCTCCACCGCGGCACATCCCCAGATATTGATAAGTTATGTTGACGCTTGAAATATGCTAAATGCTCGTCTAGAGCACGTCCTGAAGCACAGGCGAGAACCCCTTGCAACTCAGAATGTGCACTAGCCGCGCGTTTGTCGTATTTAAAGCGTCAACTTCGCTTCGTAATATATCGGTAAGCAATTTGCGTAATGCAATGCTGTGAACGCCATTGTGTATGCAATTTGTCATAGATTGCTGATGGAATACAATAGGGTGTCAATTTAAAAACACATAAGTTTGTCTAAAAAAAGCTTATGCTTTGGTTTATAATGTTTCTAAATATTTATATTCATGAGTCTCTGCCTTCCATTGATACCGATGAAAGTCGTTTTACAATAGCCTTTGTTGTTTCAGAGAAATTTTGGGTGGTAAAGATGGACAGCACAAACATCCATGTCCGAGGGGAATTCGAACCACCAATGGGTAACGGCAACGCGCACTCAGCCTAGTGCCTCAATGCGCTCGACCTCTCCGCCACAGCAATTAGTTGGGTGGATCACGTAACTAATGAGAACGTACTTAACAGAATTTCGGAGGAAAGGAGATTCTGGCATATCCTGACTAAGAGAAGTTATAGGTTGGTTGGCCACATTCTGAGACATCAAAGAATCGTTAACTTAGCGTTCGGAGGGAGTGTGCGAGGTAAAAATAGTATAGGGAGACCAAGGGACGAATACAGTAAGTAGATTCAAAAGGATTTAGGTTGCTGTACGTATTCTCAGACGAAGAGGCTTGCACAGGACGGGGTAGAGTGGAGAGCTTCATCAAACCAGTCTGCGGAGTGAAAACCAACACCAATATGTCAGTCGCACTTGTGCAGAAGTATTTTATTATAGATGTTCTCGTCAATAAGTTCTGAGAGGTGGGTTTTAACCACCGTCCTCCTGAATGCGAGTACAACGTCTTATCACTGCGCCTTATCGCTTGGTGAGAAGTTATAACGTATTTGTTGCTTACCCTGCTGTTTAGACTATATGTGCGGAGAGAAAAAAAATCGCGATTTTTTCGGGTTTTCACAAAGGCAAGCATAAAAAATGTGTATCTCATATTTTAACCGTTTATACAACACATTCGATACTTATCGGAATCGGCGAGTGCAGTTGGGTAGCAGGCTTGGAGCCCCGGGACTTGCTCCGCGCCTGCAGTCACGAGGGAAGGTGGCGGACAAGTTGGTGTGTCCTCCTTTATAGGACAAGGACAAAGGCGCTCAGCAGTTGGGGAGACGGGCGCGCAGGGAGCTGGCCGCACAGAAGTTTCCGGAACTCACCTGCTGGCCATTCGTCAGTGTGGGGGAGGGGGAGGGGGAGGGGGAGGGGGAGGGGAAGGAGGGGTGGAGGGTGTCCATGCCGCGCATGCGCACAACGCGACAAATTGCGACCGAGGCGAGGCGGCGGTCCGATTATTTAAGCCTGGCGGGATATATGGCAGCGCCGGCGGTTACGTCTAATGCGGATTTATGCGCCGACACTTGTCGCTAATCCGCGGACGGCTGCGCGCTCCGGCGCTCCAGAAAACAGCCGTCCGCTACTGGCCGGGATTAATCCACTCTGTGGGCGGTGGCTGGGGCCGCGTGTGACTGCCAGCTCCTCCGTCTCATTTCACTCTCACTCGTGTGTGCGACAGTCAGACATTTTAAATTGAAATGTACGTAACAACCTAGTACAAGTGGCTGACCACAAATGTGAATCACTATATACTAACACGAATTACGTACAGACGAATGGAAAAACTGGTGGAATCCGACCGTGGGGAATGATCAGTTTGGAATGGATTTCGGAGAAATGCAGGAACACGCGAGACAATCCTAACATTACGACTTATCTTAGAACAGAGCATTTGCGGATCTGGCGAAAGCTTTTGACAGTGTTGACTGGAATACACTCTTTCAGATTTTGAAGGTAGCAGGGGTAAAATAAAGGGAGCGAAGAGTTATATTCAACTTGTACGAAAACCAGACAGTAATTATTAGAGTCGAAGGGCATGAAAGAGTCGCAGTGGTTGGAGAGGGAGTAAGACACGGTTGTAGCTTTTCCCCAATGTTGTTTAATCTAAAGATTTAGCAAGCTGTGAGGGAATGCAAGGAGAAATTTGGAGAGGGAATTAAAGACCGGGGAGAGGGAATAAAAACCTTGCGGTTTGCTGACGACATAGTAATTCTGTCATAGATAGCACGGCCATATGTAGTAAGATACAGCTGCGCAACTTTTACTTACTTGTATAGCGATAAAGTTGCGAAGTTTCTGACCCAACCTCCAGCATGCTGGAAATGAAGATTTAAAAATATGAATTTTTGAAAATTTTATATTTAAACTTACCTGAAAACGGTGACAAAATTTAACGAAACTACACACACAAATAAATAAATAAATAAGTAATTGATAATCTTGTGTCACTACGATTCTAGGTGTTCATGACCTCTTACATAAAAATGGTTTAGTGATATACAAAAACAACATTTCGGTTCTGTATTTCTCATTAAAACAGAAACTGACAAACTGTACGACAATAACGTAGATATTCTCAATTTGTGTTGGACATCACAACATACACCAGTATCCCTAATACATGGTAACACTCCGTCTTGAGCAGACGCATGTATGTATTCGTCATACCTTTCTGTCCACTAGGCCATCAAGGGACTGTTGGTCCGGATTGTCCCATCTTCAATGACGAATTTTGCGTATACTTTTCACATTGGTTAGTGGATCGTCTCGTCCAAAAACAACTAGTTTCAGTGTATCATAGACATGTTAGGTAATGTCTGGAGAACATGATGGCCATTATAATCTTGCGATGTCATTATAATAAAGAAACACATAAGCAGTGCACGATGAACCCGAGAATTGTCGTCCATTATCACAAATCCGTCATCGAAACACAATAGTAAACGTTGGAGGATGTCAACACCGTGCTATATAGCTAGAGGTCTGTGTGGTGTCGCACAAGTACAAAGTGCGCGCCACCTACTTTCGCCGCGCGCCGCCATGCATGCACGGCGCGGCGTTCTTCCGACGACAGCCACGAGCGCCCTCTGGTACAACGCCGCTCGTGGCCACCACTGAAGGACATCGGCCACTTCGCACTTCGGACTGAGATAGCAACGAGTTAGGACCTTCTTAATCCGATAGGCACGAGTGAAGACTTTGCTATTGTACAGGCACTAGGCAGGCCTCTAACAACTATGTATCAACATTCTGCAGTTCTATGTAAAAGTTAAGTATTGTTACATTCTGTGCAATATATATCTTTCTAATTTACTCGAGTGTTTATAGTTCCTGGCTGCTCCCCTCCGTACCTGCACCAGCGTGTCGGTCTCCTTCCACTCGGCCACCGACACCTACGACGAGGCTGGGACACAAAAGCGGCGACGAAGTCGGGACACAAAAGTGGCGACGAGGAGTGATAGAACCTTGGACCAGCCCGCTTGCAGCAGCCAGACAGCAGCAGTCGGAGCACGCAAAAATTGCTCCCGCCCACCCACCCTTATTATAAGATTTTTGGGGGAACATATTCTGTTACGTATTTTGTGGACTTTTTTGTTGCAGAGCGTCCTCTTTCATATTGCATTGGTGTTTTGTTATAATTTACTTGTATGCGCGGCGCCTAATCGGTCAGCATGGCCACTACCCCGAACCCAAACTTAATGGAAATTATTCAGTTACAGACGGCGCAAATTACCCAGCTCCTCCAGGCTGTGTCCCAGCTCACAGCGCAGGCAGCCAACCAACAACAACAACAGCCGCCGCTTCAACAGCCCACACCTGCCGCCGTAACGCTTCCGACGTTCCGCCAGTACAACGAACGTGAGGAAGAATGGAGCGACTATTTCGCACAGTTTCAAGAACTCGTCGCGGCTCATCAACTTACAGGTCAGACTGTTAAGCATCTTTTATTGTCTGTGGTGGGCCCCAAAACTTTCGTGTTACTGCAAAAACTTTTCCCTCTCGCATCTCCTCGTGATGTAGACTTTGAACAAATTGTAGATGCACTGAATGCTCATTATGAGAGGAAAGTTCTCGTAGCTGCGGCTCGGTACCGATTTTTCAGACTGAAAAAATTACCGCAGCAGTCACACCAAGAATGGATCACGGAATTGAAGGGCTTAACCCGCCATTGTAAATTTACTTGCTCTTGTGGACTTTCGTATAGTGATGTGATGTTGAGGGATGCGATTACGCAGAATATTCAGGACCCCAGAATTAGAGCAGCAATTCTGAAACAGTCTGACCCCTCATTAGACAGTGTACTGCAGCTTATTGAAGCTCATGATACTTTTGACTTAGCAGATGTAGAAATGCAAAGCCACAGTGTAAATTCAGTGCGCCGCAACGGACGCTTTCCTAGCCGTAGTTCTCAGTATAGCACTAGTGATTCTTATTTTTCTACCGGCCGTGCTGAACAGACAGTGAACAGTAGCCAGTGTAAAAGTGCGACACAAAGGTCGCCCCATCGTGTTAGAAACAGTAATTTGAATAACGGGCGCCAACGCTCATTTCAGAAAAATGTTCGTAAGTCTTGCCCCCAGTGTGTGTCTCGCCACAAGCGTGCTCATTGCCCTAGTCGCAACGCAACCTGTTATCAATGTGGCAAATCGGGACATGTGCAGTCTGTGTGTATGCAAATTAAAAACTCAAAGAACAGTAACGTTAGAAACAGTGCTTCGCAGAGTGCGAGAACAGTTCATTCTGTAAATGTTATACGGGCTGTGGAATTGAACACTGCTTTAGTTGGTTCTCAATTACAAGAAAGTTCTTCTGCACCTATTGCACAACTATATAGTGCACCACGTAGCAAGCGCCGACGATCGCGTAAAACAGTGCAACGGAAAAGGGTTCGGGACAAGCAAAATGACTATGAACAGTGCATTCCTGTAGTGACAATAGTGCCTTCTGCAACTTCTAATTGTAATAGTGCCCAGTACTGTGTAGCTAGTGACAGTAGAATTGGTGTAGCTACTCAAAGTAATTTTAGTGCAGTAGCCTCGCATTGCGCGGACGCCGATCCGGCGGTAGTGTCATCTAGTGACAGTGTGGTTAATCCGCTGTGTGCCGAGTATGCGCCGCTTCCTACCGCACGCAACCCGCGCAAGCGCAGAAAACAATATGTATTAGACGTTGCCCACATTCGCGCACCGGTCGTGCGCCAGAAGCACAAGCTGTTTGTTACTCTCTCTATGGAAAATAAGACTGTGCAATTTCAGCTCGACACTGGTTCCGCTGTTACCTTAATTAATAAAGATACTTATGAACTTCTGGGTTCGACAAAATTATCGCTGTGTCAACAAGTGTTAACAGCTTATACAGGTCAAAATATTCCCGTGCTAGGAACGTGTAGCCTGCCTGCCTCTTTTCAAGGTGTTACGAAAACAGTTGCTTTTGTTGTTCTTCAGGCCAAATCTACGCAGAACATTTTTGGACTAGATGCTTTTGACTTGTTTGGTTTATCAATTCAAAGAGATGTGCTTCAAATTTCGTCAATAGTGCCTCAGGATAAAATCAATGCATTGTGTGACAAATATAGTGACTTGTTTTCGCCGGAACTAGGTTGTGCAAAAGACTTCGTGGCACATGTAACTTTAAAAGAATCTGCAGTTCCAAAGTTTCGTAAAGCTAGACCAGTGCCTATCGCCTTGCGTGATACAGTTGCCGAAGAACTTAAACGTTGGCAAGATAGTGGGGTGATTTCTCCTGTTTCTGCGAGTCAGTGGGCCTCGCCTATAGTAATTATACCCAAGCCGTCAGGAAAACTTCGTCTCTGTGCGGACTTCAAATCAACTGTCAACAGTCAAACAATTGTAGACACTTACCCCCTGCCCAGACCTGACGAACTAATGGACAAATTAGGACAGTCTCGCTTCTTTTCCAAGATTGATTTAGCAGAGGCATACTTACAGATTCCACTTGATGACGAGTCAAAAAAATTTTTCGTCATTAATACTCACATGGGCCTTTTTCAGTTTCAACGCCTACCATTTGGCAGTTCTTCCGCTCCCGCTATTTTTCAGCGCTTTTTGGAACAGCTGACACTTTCTGTACCGTGTTGTTCGAACTATTTAGATGATATTGTGGTATCCGGACGTACAGTTGAAGAACATTTAGCAAACCTGGAGTGCCTTTTCAAAGTTTTGACTGCAGCAGGTCTACGTTGCAATAAAGCAAAGTGTTCGTTTTTTCAAACTGAAATAGAGTACCTAGGCCATGTGATTAATGCCCAAGGAATTCATCCCTTACAGTCACATCTTCGAGCAATCACAGACTTGCCTCCTCCTAAGAATGTGCACGAATTGCAAGCAGTGATGGGAAAGCTGAACTATTATTTCAGGTTTATTCCCAATGCCTCTCAGATTGCAGCTCCACTGCATCGCTTACGTAGGAAGAATGTTCCTTTTGTATGGTCCAAAGATTGTCAGGTTGCCTTTGACAAGTTAAAGTCTGCACTGCTCAGTGATGCATGTTTGATTCCCTTTGACCCCCAGAAGCCTGTAGTGTTAGCAGTTGACGCCTCATCGTACGGCCTAGGCGCTGTAATCTCACATCGTATTGGATGTCACGATCGTCCTATTGCCTTTGCATCCAAGCTACTGACGCCGACGCAACAGAATTACAGTCAGATAGAAAAGGAGGCCTTAGCAATCATTTACGGCGTCACAAAGTTTCATCATTATCTGTATGGCAGAAAATTCTATTTGTTGACAGACCACAAGCCTCTCACGTCGTTGTTCTCACCCACAAAGCCAATTCCGCCACGAACGGCACAAAAGCTTCAGAGATGGTCCTTGATATTGTCTAATTATCAATATGAGATTTTGTACCGACCTACCACTAAACATGCTAACGCGGACACACTTTCCCGACTTCCGGTTGGCCAGGATAAGTCGTTTGATTCTTCAGAAATGGCATGTTGTCAGATAGACTCCAGAGATGCTTCCGCTGTCGCAGACTTTCCTTTGAACTCTCGTCGGGTTGCACAGGAAACAGCTGCGGATGCAGACCTAAGTGTGGTAGCACGTTTTGTTCGCTCAGGGTGGCCTGCCAGAGCCAAAGACATTGATCGGCCTCTGGTTCGACGTTATTTTGCACAACGTCATGCATTATCTTTAAGTCAGGGTGTACTGTTGTTGCATACCGACAACGACCAAACAAGAGTGATTGTTCCTCGTTCCCTGCAACGTGAAGTGTTACGCCTCCTGCATCAAGGACATTGGGGTATTGTTAGGACAAAGCAATTGGCCAGACGTCATTGTACCTGGGTTGGTATGGACGCTCAGATAGAGAACATGACATCACAGTGTACTGTTTGTGCGGAGCATCAGGCGGCTCCTCCGCAACGTTTCTCAGACTGGCCACGCCCCAAGGGACCATGGCAACGTTTACATATTGACTTTGCCGGACCTTTCTGGAATACGCGCTGGTTAATTGTTGTAGACGCTTTCAGCAAGTTTCCTTTTGTGATTGCCATGAACTCAACGACAGCTTCTAGTACAATCAGTGCCTTAACATCAGTGTTTTGCATCGAAGGCTTGCCTGAAACTATCGTCAGTGACAATGGACCTCAGTTTGTTAGTGCGGAATTTCAACAGTTTTGTCGTGTGAATGGCATTCAGCATATCACCACCGCACCTTTTCACCCTCAGTCCAATGGTGAAGCAGAACGTTTCGTTCGAACATTCAAGTCTCACATGGAGAAGATGAAAGGTCAGCACTCCAGGCAGCAAGCTCTTCAAATTTTCCTGTCTACGTATCGGTGCATGCCACGTGACGGCCCGTCTCCTGCCGAGCTGCTACACGGCCGCCGTCACCGCACTCTCCTTCACCTGCTGCAGCCTTCCACGCACCGAGTCGGTTCGTATGGCGCTACGCGTTTTCAGGTTTCTACGCCGGTGCTGTACAGGGTGTTTGCTGGAAACAAGAAGACATGGTTGCCGGGCACCATTCAACGCGTGCTTGGCCGCAATATGTTTGTTGTACGTTCTTCCACAGGGTCGGAGCTGCGGCGCCACGCAAACCAATTGCGCCTGCACAGGCCGCGCGATCCTGTCTCCGGTTTCTTGATTCCAGACCCAGTTCACCGCCAGGGAGCACAACCACATCGTTCGTCCCCGGACTACGAGATCCCTATGGACGTCGACACACCTCCGACGCAGTCGTCGCCGCCGCTGTCGCCGCCGCAGATGACAGCGTCACCGAGAGGGACTCCGGGACCGTGCGGGCCCCCCCAGCCTGGGCCACGCACCTCAGAAGAAGATGACCTGCTCCCTCTGGGCGGGGGCGGGCGCCCTTCCCCAGGTTTCGGCGGGTTCCCTGGAGGATCGCAAGGCGGATGCCGGGGCGCGGACGGCGTCTCGATCCCGGCCTCAGCTACGACGCCCGTCCCACCAGTAACGCCCCCGCTCAGGCCCTCCTCCCAGTGCCGTCGCCGTGGCCCTCAGCCCTACGCCACGACGGCGCGGCGGTTTGGGGGGGAGGGGTGTGGTGTCGCACAAGTACAAAGTGCGCGCCACCTACTTTCGCCGCGCGCCGCCATGCATGCACGGCGCGGCGTTCTTCCGACGACAGCCACGAGCGCCCTCTGGTACAACGCCGCTCGTGGCCACCACTGAAGGACATCGGCCACTTCGCACTTCGGACTGAGATAGCAACGAGTTAGGACCTTCTTAATCCGATAGGCACGAGTGAAGACTTTGCTATTGTACAGGCACTAGGCAGGCCTCTAACAACTATGTATCAACATTCTGCAGTTCTATGTAAAAGTTAAGTATTGTTACATTCTGTGCAATATATATCTTTCTAATTTACTCGAGTGTTTATAGTTCCTGGCTGCTCCCCTCCGTACCTGCACCAGCGTGTCGGTCTCCTTCCACTCGGCCACCGACACCTACGACGAGGCTGGGACACAAAAGCGGCGACGAAGTCGGGACACAAAAGTCTGCGCGGATGCTGATATCTGCG
This sequence comes from Locusta migratoria, assembly GCA_026315105.1. Taxonomy (NCBI): domain Eukaryota; kingdom Metazoa; phylum Arthropoda; class Insecta; order Orthoptera; family Acrididae; genus Locusta; species Locusta migratoria. The sequence continues at coordinate 315,525,302 of CM048744.1, read as the reverse complement.
GATATCCGCTGTATTTCTTACTTTGCGGATAAAATTGTGAGCGACGCGGATATCTGCGTGTTATATGCGGATATAGAGCGAGGTATCTGCCCAGTACGTCTGTCGAAATGTTAGCTAAAAACATCAAGCCTATGCACATTTTTCGAATCCTTGCAGGGCCCAGGTAGAGCGGAAGTCTGTTGTCCTCAGCCCCTGACCACAGCGGACGTAGCTGTACCTGAGGGACCTGCGTGTAATCCATTTACACGACTGTGTCTTATCTGCGATCTGTCAAGTGCTTTCTGGGTGGAAAATCAGCCCACTGCCCACCAGAGGTGCCATTCCATATTTCCGCTGCTTTCGGGTAGCGGTTTGTAGTGACTGAGGGACAACATGTATTGAATACAGTGACAGTTTTTTTTTTTTTTTTAAATAAACACGATGTCAATGGAGACTATATCGTGCAAAGTGAAAAGAGGTGATTTGACATTAGTGAAGTGTAAAAAATTGAAATCGTCAATATGGAAAAAAAAAAATTGGTACGTATTTGAAGGGAAATAAAAACGATCAACAATATAGTGGCCTGTTCCACGTGTAGAAAAGTGTGTTCATGCACTGGATACAAACATCCATGTTTATGTATTAGATAAATGGTGTCTGAAGTAATAAAGATTGACAATATCATTTTATAGCAACTTTCGTAATCAGATACGATGTACCACGAAAGTAACGTATTTACGAAGGTACACAAGATTAGATTATACAGGCTGGCCGTAGCTGCAGTCGACATTGTCTCTTTTTGCTGACAATTACCAATTATAAGTAGATGGTAGTTTTAACACTTGAAATGTGGCACATAAACTCTTGTGCGTTAATAAGAGAAAATTACGTGTTCCTTTTGTAAAACTTCGAAATAACTTTTTTTTAAATTTTTTTTTCTTTTCTTTTTTTTAATTTTAATTTTTTTTAATGTAAACACAGTAAAATCTCCTCTAAACCGATTAATTTTAAGCACTGAAATTTAAGAAGATGCCTGTATTGAAGAGCTGAAGTAGCGCTCCGACCACAGAGGCTCCGAAGCGCTGCTATGTGTGTCCGGAGCGCCAATTTGGAATTGCCTGTTTTGGAGTAGGCACTTGTCCCCTGCTCCGTGGACGTCAAGCTTATGCCACATGGATCTGAAGATGACCCTGTAAACGGGCCGAATCCGGTCATCATTTTGTATAAATGATAGTCTTTGCGATTTTGTAACTTTTTTATTTATGAATAATTATATCATTTCATATCATGGTTTTAAATACTACTATCTATTACTATTAACCATTCAAAACTTTAATATCCGCGGACGCGGATAAGTACCGCAGATGCGGATGCGATTGCGGATATGGGCCTTGCGGATGTGGTTCGGGTGCGGATAAAACTTTTTTTATTCACCCAGACTTCTACATATAGCCCTTTGATTATTTTCTACGACCATCAGTGGTGTATTCTACCACCATCAGTGGTGTACGATAGACCCACATATTGCCAACGCAAAACATCGGGAACCACCACTTTGCTGCATTCGATGGCTGTCTAGATGTTTGGGCTGCCTGTAAAAGCGTCTGAGAGAATAACCTGGTTGAATACAAATTCGAGTCTCATCTATGAACAGCACTTGATGCCAATGCTGACGAGTACATTCAGCATGCTGTTCGGCCCATCTGTACCGCACTGCATGGTGACTCAGTGTGATAGCTGGACGTCACCAAGGACGTCAACAAGGGCAAGTTGCATGTTATGTCATACAGTATGAGTCGCAACACTACGACCTGTAGCTGCAAAAAGTCATAGTCAAAATGGTGGCGTTACTCTTTGGGTGCCTCAGAGCTGAAACCCTTAAGTAGCAGTCATCAGCTGTTGTGATAGCGTTTCGGCGGGCAGGGCGAGGAAGTCGGCCACAGTTGGTGTATCTCTGTGCCTCCTCCACGTGCGAACAGCTTTGATACACTACAACAGCTTGAATCTTCACTTGAAGAGAGTTCCTGTTTACACTAATTAGCAATGCGGATAGGATCAAACTTCGGAATTGACCTTCAAGGCTAGGCAGAACTACAGTCAACACAAACAGTGTACTTCCTTCCCTATATTATGGCGCCGTCGTTTTTTACGTTGTTTATAGTTTTGTGCGGGTTTAGTGACGTCTGTGGACAATCTAACAAAGTGGGTCCTAATCCACCTTAGAATCAAGGTGATGCAACACTTTTTGATGAGTGTAGTAATCACTAAAATCAAGTGTTTGAAAGTAAATTTGGAGAGCTGAGCACAGTTAATCAAAAGGTTAACTTCGTTAATCCTTAATTCGTTACTAAAATTTCGTTAAATCTTAAAGCGTTAGTCTGCCGATTACTTAACGGAATTTAACGTAAAATGTTAACCGTTAATTCATAACAGTATTGTGTAGCAACGAAAAATCGCCTTCAGTCTCCGAATTTATATATTTGTTATATTATTGAAATCAGCCATTAAAAAATACTACCCGACCTGATATTTGAGAAAAATGTTTTGGATACGCAAGTTTAAATAAAATATGTATTACTCGGTCACTCTGTCGTGGCAGTAGGCCGTGAGCGTAAACTAATGATGTCTAACCACACACTACAGTGTAAAACAGACTCTGAAAAGGTCATTCGCTTTGGGAGAAAAGTCTTTTGTTCTTTGACATGATTTGTCTTCTTGTATAAAGAAAAGAATGTTTGTTTGTCTTTCGTTTGTGTGAGTCTTAATTGTCGATTACTTCATAAGGCACAATTTACAGTTGAAAGGTGTTTGTTCTCCCGATCTAGATATAAATTCAGCAAAATCACTTACATATACATGAGATACTCTGCAAATCAAAGTTCCTGGTAGAGGGTTCCATTCTCGAATAAAAAAATGTTCAATTGTTTGTATAGCTTATGGGACTTAAATACGGGGTCATCAGTCCCTAAACTTACAAACTACGTTTGAACTAACTAAGACGAAGGACGGCACAAATATCCATGCCCGAGGGGTGGTTCGAACCCCCGACCGTAGTGGCCGTGCAGACCGTGACTGGAGCGCCTCAGTCCACTCGGCCACCGCGGCCGGCCATTCTCGAATAGCGCGCGGTAAGAAAGAACACCTGAATCTCTGGTTTAGTGGCTGCCTTACAATCCATTACTACGAACTGTGTCTACTCTGACAGGAAATCCCCTATCCAATCGCAAATTTTAGATGTGGCCACGGATTTTCATCAACTGTTGAGCCCATGCTAACGTTTCCACACACCAATCTTCTTCGACACTCAGATCACTTCCGCTGATACACTTGAGGCAAACTTAATAAGCAGCAACCTACTGCCGGCGAGTACAGACCACTGACCCGGGACGTTAAACTCTTAAAACTTTCATCCTCAGCGCAGGTATACGCAGAGTCGCGGTTTTCCCTCAGTTACAGCAGGCTTACGCTAACTGATGGGTCTCCCCTGGGCTCCCAATTTCCGCTGTTCGGGTCTCGGAAGCGCCATTCAGAAGATCAACCGCGCGCTTCCAGGGAGAGAATTAACGCATAGCGTGGGCGTAGGCGCATACAGAAATGAGTGTAATTTACTAAAATGAGCATAATATACGCGGCAAAGTAACGGATTAAAGCATTTACGGCAAATTAACGGAAGTTAAAGAGTGCGTTAAAGTTTTTTTTAAAATTAACTTAAAAGTTAATCCGTTACTCAAAAAGTTAACTTCGATAATTAACGATTAACGGACTTGGGCCCAGCTCTGTAAATTTGCTATCCTGGGTAAAAGCTTCCTCCTGGGAATTTATGTTTTGTTCACACAGGAGGATTGCAACCACTCTGAAAATTAATAGGAGAGATGCTCAATTGCTTTTTGGTCACTACGTAAAACTTTATCTTTTGCTGTGTTTCGAGTAATACAGATCAGTTATTTCGCATCTCCTAATGTTTGTTTTAATCGTAGAAATAATACATTAGTCGCTGACCGAAAATACTGATGTCATTGTAACTGTAACAATGCAACACGGTTATCTAGTGTGTCTTTAGTGTAATAAGAACTAGACACCATCAACTACAGTAACTTGATGATGTATGCAATCCCAGTAAGAAGACAAGAATCCAAAATTCTAACCCAGTGAGCTGGCGCAGTGCTATCACACTGGACACACATACTGGACGGCGATGGTTCAAATCCACTTCCGGCCATTCGGGTTTAAGTTTTGAATTCGCTAAATAATTCTACGCAACTGCCGGTATGGTTACTTTCAAAGGGCAACGCCATCTTCCTTCATTATCCTAACCCAAAGCATCTGATCGTAAACTCCGTCTTAAATGATGATTCTGTCGACGGGACGTTAAACCCTAAGCCTCTTTACTTTGAAAATTTTAAATTACTATATCTTTTGTTATCGTTATCCAGCTGTAAGAGAGAAACAAATTATGTATGTTCCCTCAAGATATGTTCGGGTTTCCATTGATTACTCCACACAAATTAACAGATAAGCGTGTTCAGAAGGACACGGTTACTTTATACTACGATATTTTCATTTTCCAGATCGTATTTAGATTTAGTACCTATGGTTGCTTCAAACACCGCGGTAATTGCCTGTGGTATTCGCTGAGTAGTTCTCAGGTGTAAGTGTGTTCAAGTGATATTGGCGTCCCCCAGGGAAGTGTTATAGGGCCCTTACTCTTCCTGTTTTTTCATAAACGATTTAGACTATGTGAGTAGTTCTCTTAGAATGTTCGCAGTTGATGCTGTCGTTTGTCGGTTAGTAAAGTCACCAGAAAATCAAATGAACTGCAAAATTATTCAGATAAGATCTCTGTATGATGAGAAAGTTGGCGATTGACTCTTAACCTGCGAAGCATACGCTGCCTTCTAATTGACAGCACCTGCGCATGTACCACCAGTGCTGTAAAAGCTATATCTAATGAGGTAGCAGGAAAAACATTCTGAAAAAAAGTAGCGTTAACTATTGAAAGTGTAAGGATTTAACAGGCTAATTTACTTTAGGCACAAGGAGTTTTAATCATGCTATAAAAATTAATTGCTTACAAGAATTTTTTGACATTGAGAATGCTCAAAGCATGGCAGAATACACAATGCATCAAAAGACAATTAAAACTCGTCTTTCTTATTATAACCATCGATTAAAATTCACAGAACTTCATTTTCAATCAGCCAAGCTATTGCTCACAACTATCGAAAAACGGCACGCATACAAAGACAAAAACGTTCGCATATTTGTAGTCCATACAGTTAATTTAATGTAAACTCTGTCAGCATGAAGCGAAAGAATGTATGAAACTGCCATCTCGCGGCCGTTTTTCAAACTGCATCGGCAGATCTGCAAAATGAATTTAAAAAGTGCGGTCGGCATATGCTTTCGCACTCGCTTGAGGGGTTAATAAGTGTGAAGTCATCCACATGAGCACAAAAAGATATGTTAAACTTAATTTACACGATAAATCAGTCAAATATACGCCCCACCCCCAGGGGCTCACGGTTTTTCGTGAGTACTTGCGTGGCGAGCACGGGGCCCCGAGCTAATGCAGTCTTCCTTCTTTACTTTCCCGTCCCCTCCTGTCTTCACTCCAAATGTTCAAATGTTTGTAAAGTCTATGGGACTTAACTACGGGGTCATCAGTCCATAAACTTACAAACTACTTATGAACTACTTACAAACTAGGACGGCACAAATATCCATGCCCGAGGGGGGATTCGAACCCCCGACCGTGGGGCCGTGAAGATCGTGACTGGAGCGCCTTAGTCTCCTCGGCCACCGCGGCCGGCTGTGTCTTCACTCCTTCCCATCGCAACGGGGGATTGATAACCTCAGTAGTTTAGTCCCCCTATGCCAACCAAACAACCCAACCCAACTCAAATGTAATTAAGAACAACTTAAATTGCTAAGAACACACAGAATAAATTGATGGGAAGGCGAAGCAAGGCATTGGCAGAACGCTAGAAAAAGCAACATTTCTATTAAAGAAACTACCTACACTACACTTGTGCGTCCTATTTTGTAGAACTGCGGTTCAGTGTGGGATCACTATTAAGTGGGACCGACGGAGGATACAGAGAGAAAGTTCAGCTCGTTTTGCGTTATCGGGTTATAGGCGAGTGACACCGAAACATTGTACGAGTTGGGGTGGAAATAATTTCAAGAAAGGCGAAATTTCAGTCACCGACTTTCTCTTCCGAATGCGAACACGTTTTGTTATCACACGCCTTCAAAGTGAGACTTGATCATCTTCATAAGAGAAATCATATCAAAAATGGGAAGTTCAGGTTTTGCTGTCCCCAGTGCTATTAGGGAATGGAACAGTAGTTATGAATTTCTGTATGATTAGCGGAGTATTGACGTAGATGTAGATGTAGATTACCAACAGTTACGACAGTTTCATAGCGTTATTTTAGTATAAATAACAGAGAATAGCACATCGCTGACTATTTACCCTCATACAATTTTATGAAGAAGGAAATGATCCATCTTCTGGCAACCGCTTAATGACACACTTCTGAAACTAGCAGAAAGATTAAAACTTTGTTGTGGTTCTAATCTAATCTGGTTATATCACACAAGTAGCTGAAAACCCAGCGTTGTCCGGAAATTAATTTATTTATAACTGCCATTTTTCAGGTATATATTCATTTCTAAAAGGGCTGTATGTCTGTAAAATCTCTTGGAAATACAATTGGTAGTAAAGAAGTAATCGATTGAAACCTGGTGCGTGATGGGACGGATTTCCATGCACTCTCCTGTTTATGTGCTCATATCTCATGAACTACGTGTCTTAATGTGATACAATTTAGAAGGTACATTCAAATATATGTGTGTATACTGTCTGTAAAATTTTCTGAGGCTAAAATTTGTTGTGTACAAATTATAAATTGTAACGTCATACCGAATGCCATAGTTTTACTCCATAAATAGCAGAAAAGTAGTAAGCGAGAAACTTTTTTCCTTTCATCGTTTTGCTGTGATTGTCAGAGAGAATGAAGGTTTGAAATTATGTTTAAAGTTTGTTGCAGGTCGCTAAGTACTCTCATTCTCTATAGCATATTTATAAAGTATCTCCGCATTATGTAGAAGTAATTGTTACCTCACGGTAAGGAATGTTGAAATCGGTCCAGTGGTTTATCAGAAAATGAGCAGCACTGTCGCTAAATATAGCATTTTTTCGCGCATCTCATTGATAATGACGTCATATCTTATGAAGTATGTATAGTACGTGATTCGTACTCTTACGGCAATCGTCCTCATGAATTGAAGCTTACGTGTACAAAATTTTAAAATGATCGTAACAATGGAATTTGTGTTCTGTTGTGCCGTGTACCTTCCTTATTCATGATGCCTTCACGTGGCAGTTTAATTAGGTGCGTACTGTTTGTTGATACGATGAGGACGGCATTGTTCTCTCCCCTTATATTTGCAGATTAATTAAGATTTGTGTGTTTTATATCGTCTTAAGGTTATTACATTTGTTTTTATTTACTTAGCTGCCTAAAGGATCCTTTAATAATGGACATCAAGAAGGTTACTGGGACATCAGAAGGTTACTGGAAGAAGCTCTGGAAAAATCTGATGAACGAGAAATTGGTAAAGAAGAGGCTTAGTGAAAAGGGGAAGAAGCACGAAGTGAAAAAATATATATGTGTTTTCAACATATTGAAGCTTTGTGCAATAACTGTAAATCAGTGTGACTGTTATTATATTAGTAACAGTATTGTTGTTTTTTTGTTTTGTTTAAAAACTTTCAAATATGTTAGTCTGGAGTTAAACTGCGGATATTTAAACAATGGAATTCAATTTACATCTTTGCGAAGTAGTACATTTTAATTACCTGACAAACATTTGCATAACTAATTGTAAATGGTTTATTTACTCCAAAGCGTACTTTTAAACAGTCACCAAGAAAAAGAAAATGACTAAGTAACATTTTTGTATAAAGGAAACGAATTTCCTGGACGATTCAGCGATCCTCATATTTTCAATAAGAAAAAAAACCCTCTAGATCGCTAAAATTAAATTTATTGATTACGACGTTTCGGCATCTGCCATCATCAGGTCTAAAAGCCTCTGTACTTGCACAGTGATTAACATATCTTCCTGTGGGTACAACTTAGTTGATTTATTGAAAAGACTGAATATCATGAGGCACTGAATTAAAATTTGTGCTTTAAGACAGTCCGTGTAGTTGCTTTGTCGGCAGCGCTGTGTTAGCTTAGCGGGCGCCGGGCGCCGTGGCTCAGCGCGCCCGGTCAGAGGACTAAACACTCTCTGTAATAGAAAAGCTGAGCCAAAAAACCCATCGAACAAGAACGAACCAAAATGATCAGCGTCCGCAACAAAGAGAGGAAAAAAAATTAAAAAAAAAAAGCGGGCTAAAGCGCCTACCTAGCAAGTAGGAGGACCCAGGTTCGAATCCCGGCCACAGCACATATTTTAATTCAATGCCTCTTCTAATGTTTAGTACCACGTGGCGATGTTGTCTCAAGGAAATATATTATTGTTGATATTTGTATCAATGTGTATAGAAGACATAAATACCATGTCAGTTCGGTTGTTTTATTTCGATTATCTGTGAGGCCTACTTCAGTAAACTTGTTACTTAAAAGGTGTCACTGACGGAGGGTTAAATAGTAATATACTTAAAATTTTGTGGGCAAAGCTTTCTTAGCTTTGTATTACATATTTTTGTAATCTCTACGTTTATGTCTAAAATTTAAGGTTTTCGTAAGTGTTATATGTATTGTCATAAATAATAATACGTAATTTTTTGTATGAGTCCGCGAGCCGCGAGGGAGCGGCCGAGCGCATTGAGGCGCTATGCTCCGATGTGCGAGGACGTTCCAAGTCGGGTGTTTGAATCCCCTCCTCGGGCATGGATGTTAGTGCTGTCTTTAGTATAAGGTAGTTCATAAGTAGTTTATAACTTTAGGGACTGATGATCCCGCAATAAAGTCCCGTAAGCTTTACACACATTTCAACATTTTTTTGGGTTCGAAATCTTTATTTTTTCCATTAAGAATAAATCCGTCTAGATTCCTAAAATTATATTTGTTTACTACGTCGTTTCGGCATCTGCCATCATCAGAGCAAAATACCTCTGAACTTGTACAGTAAAGTTCTGCGTCAATGACAAAATACGTACCTAATAGGTACATACTAGGTATGTTAATCACTAACGCTGAACTTTACTGTGCGAGTTCGGAGGTTTTTGGATGTGATGATGGAAGACGCCGAAACGACGTAATAAATGAATATAATTTTAGCGATCTAGACGGATTTATTCTTATTGAAGTGGTTTTCAGCCAAGATCGCTTTCTTCTTTTAATTACATGACCGGTTTCGGCGTTCTAGATGCCAACTTCAGTCCTGTCGTAATTTTTTACGTTACTGCTATTGCAACTATTGTTAACATAGCAAATTGGTATACGTCCACATTGATGTGTCATCCAAATAAAATTTACACGTCAATATTGTGGTTCACATCAGTCAGTACTGAACTTGATTCTGAAGTGCCTCTGACTTCGACCTTGATAAAGATGGATTCAGTCATTTTATTATTGACGTGGAAATTTTATTTGGAAGACTCATCAATGTGGATGTATACCAATTTGCTATGTTGAAAATTGTTGCAATAGCAAAGATGTAACAAATTACGACAGGTCTGAAGATTCTCCTAGCACGCCGAAACCGGTCGTGTAATTAAAAGAAGAAACCGATCTTGGCTTAAAACCTCTTATTAAACGATTCTAGATCGCCCCAATAATGTGTTCCTTATAAAACGCAAGTTGTTGATGCTTCTGACACGAATAAATAAAAAAAGAAGGGTTCGTCACCTCTTACGGTAATTTTCCGCTGACAGTCCCAACTCGGAAGTTCGAGACCAAGTCAGACACGCAGTTTCAGTCTGCTACGAGTTTTCAAATAACCACATAGATCATCGCTGACTGAAAATCGATTCTGGACATACTTATTCTCCTCCTACTCCATGTCGACGTCACCCGGCTGACAGTGTCATTAGCAGAACTATTCCCATAATGTTCTACCGAAGTACCTGTCCGCCACTTGGCCAGCTCCTGCCTAAATCACTACTACGTCTAGGGGACTAGCGGCCACGAGCGCGCGCAAATTCTTCCCGCCGCCGGCGCCGGAATTTGCAAATTGCGTGATGGACTCGGCATTCTTCGGCCGGGTTTTCGGGGCTGTCTGAGGCGAAGAGCCGGCGCGGCGCGGCGCGGCCCGACCAATTTGGGCGTCTGGCCGGAAGTGTGTGATTTATGTGCTGGCTGGCAGCAGGTGCTGATGAATGGCCCAGTCCCGCTCTCTCAGCCACCACCACACTGGCGGGCGGCCGAGCGCCGCTGGGCCCGGAGTCCATCACTGGCGCTCCCGTACTGTACTGGTCGTCACTAAAATAGGCTTCAAACATCGTATCGCCTGTTATTCTAAATTTCAATTATTAGAAAAAAAGTATTTTACAAAATTAAATAAATAAATAAGTAAATCTAAAAATAAAAATTCGCCGGATGATACACAAATAAATAAATAAATAAATAAGTAAATAAAAATAAAAAATAAAACTATAATAATAATAATAATAATAATAAACTAAAATTGGCTTCAAACTTCATATCGCCTGTTATTCTAAATTTCAATTATTAGAAAAAAGCATTTTACAAAATTAAATAAATAAATAAGTAAAAATAAAAATAAAAATTCGCCGGATGATACACAAAATAAATAAATAAATAAATAAAATAAAAAATGAAAATAACAAACTAAGATAATAATAATAATAATAAATTAAAATAGGCTTCAAACTTCATATCGCCTGTTATTCTTAATTTCAATTATTAGAAAAAATATTTCACAAAATTAAATAAATAAATAAGAAAAAATAAAAATAAAAAATCGACGGATGATACACAAAAATAAATAAATAAATAAGTAAAATAAAATAAAAAATAAAAATAAAAATAGAAAACTAAAATAATAATAATAATAAATACAGTAATGTTGGGCTTAGAATCACAGACCACGTGCGTTACCATTACAATCTAAGATTACCTGACATAGTCGAGTCTGGAGGCGATCTAATCGTTTTATAGTCTTTTTAAAATTACAAGCCAAGATCGCACACTAACAATTTATTAAATGACGACCGGTTTCGGTGCACTGTGTCACCATCATGTGGTCACATATACAGGGTGTTTCACTAAGTGTGATTGCCTCTGTAACTTATAAAATAACAGGTAACGGGAAATTTTAATCCGGGTAGGTCAACACAAGAAATGTTACACTTTCTGCACTTATTTTACAGAGGCAGATACACTTAGTGAACACCCTGTATGTTATAATCTGGTCAGCTTGTAAAAAAAATTGGGCATAAAATAACAAGTTAGAAACATGACAGCTTTCAAAATACTGTCATGTTTTTAACTATTGTATTTTTTATATAGTGACTAAGTGAAATGTTTCACTTGTTATTTTACACCCATTTTTTTTTACAAGATGGCAAGATTATAACATATATGTGACCAGATGATGGTGACACACCGTGCTCCGAAACTGGTCGTCATTTAATAAATTGTTTGTGTGCGATCTTAACTTGTCATTTAAAAACCTATAATTACAATCTAGCTTGCTGCCTACTACAGTAAGGCGAACAATTACGAAACATCCTTAAGTCTCTCACTGTTGATGGCTAGTTGTTAAAGGTAAAGCAGTCAACAATCCGAAGATTGGTTTGAACACCACGGTGCTTCACTAGGCATGGTCCTGTCTGGGGGTGGTATGCCGTTGCCTTCCTCCGACCATTGAACTGCCTTACCCAGCCAGTTTTAGGGGGACCTACAGTTTAACGTGGGATCCGAACCACGGTGCTACTCGGTATTTTTCACAAGAGCAATACTGCCAGAGGTGAAAGAAGTGGAAAGTGACAGATAAAAATCCTAGGACCTGGCGGGGATCGAACCCGCGACCTTTGGATTTGTAGTCCGGCACTCTACCACTGTGCAACGGAGACGCACAAAAAGTATTTACAAAATTAAATAAATAAATAAGTAAAAATAAAAACTGCTCCTCGGTTGCACAGTGGTAGAGTGCCAGACTACAAATCCAAAGGTCGAGGGTTCGATCCCCGGTCCTAGGATTTTTACCTGTCACTTTCCACTTCTTCCACCTCTGGCAGTATTGCTCATATGAAAAATACCGAGTATCACCGTGGTTCGGAACCCACGTTAAACTGTAGGTCCCCCTATTACTGGCTGGGTAAGTCAGTTCGAAGGTCGGAGGAAGGCAACGGCAAACCACCTCCAAACAGGACCATACCTAGTGAAGCACTTTGGTGTTCAAACCAATCTTCGGATTGCTGACTGCTTTACCTTAAAAAAAATTGCCGGATGATACACAAGAAATAAAAATAAATAAAAAACTAAAATAATAATAATAATGAATACGGTAATGGTGGCCTTGGAATCACCGACCACGTGCGTTACAATTACAATCTAAGATTACCTGACATAGTCGCGTCTGGAGGCGATCTAATCGTTTTATAGTTTTCAAAATGACAAGCCAAAATCGCACACTAACAATTTCTTAAATGACGACCGGTTTCGGTGCACTGTGTCACCATCATCTGGTCACATATATGTTATAATCTGGCCATCTTGTTAAAAAAAATGGGTGTAAATTAACAAGTGAAACACTGCTCTTAATCACTATATAAAAAGTACAAAAGTTAAAAACATGACAGTCTTTTGCTCTCATGTTTTTATCTTATGTATTTTTTATATAGTGACTATTTTGTAAGCTGTCATGTTTTTAACTTATGTGATTTTTATATAGTGACTAAGTGCAATGTTGCACTTGTTATTTTATGCACATTTTATTACAAGATGTCCAGATTATAACATACAGGGTGTTTCACTAAGTGTGTTTGCCTCTGTAGCTTATAAAATAATAGGTGACGGGAAATTTTAATGCGGTAGGTCAACACAAGAAACTTTACACTTTCTGCGGAGCTATGAACATATTTTATTGTATCATTTTCCAAAGAGTTATAGCACAAAGATATAATTTTTTAAATGGAACAATAGTTTTTTCTATCGTGCATTGGATTCGTTTAAACCAGCTGCGTCCAAATCAATTTAAACTACATTCCTATCACAGTTAGTTTGGGAGCTACAACCCTTCAAAGTTTAGGGGGTGGAGGCTAAGACAGCGTTGCTGACTGGCTGGTGGTCATGAGACAGTGGGCCGTGCCCCAGAGGATAGCTACTCGGCCAGTTAGCTACGCTATCGCAGCCTCCGCCCCCGGAACTTTGAAGGGTTGTAGCTCCTAAACTAACAGTGATAGGAATGCAGTTGAAATTAATTTGGACGCAGCTGATTTAAACGAATCCAATACACGATAGAAAAAACTATTGTTCCATTTAAAAAATTATATCTTTGTGGTAGAACTCTTTGCAAAATGATACAATAAACTATGTTCATAGCTCCGCAGAAAGTGTAACATTTCTTAACCTATCGCATTAAAATTTCCCTTCACCTATTATTTTATAAGTTACAGAGGCAAACAGACTTAGTGAAACACCCTGTATGTTATAATCTGGTCATCTTGTAAAAAAAATGGGTATAAAATAACAAGTGCAACATTGTACTTAGTCACTATATATAAAATGACAGCTTACAAAATACTTAGTCACTATATAAAAAATACATAAGATAAAAACATGACAGCTTACAAAATACTGTCATGTTTTCAACTATTGTATTTTTATATAGTGACTAAGTTCAATGTTTTACTTGTTATTTTACACCCATTTTTTTTACAAGATGACCAGATTATCACATATATGTGACCAGATGATGGTGACTGACACAGTGCACCGAAACTGGTCGTCATTTAATAAATTGTTAGTGTGCGATCTTAACTTGTCATTTTAAAAAACTGTAATTACAATCCAACTTGCTGCCTACTACACTAAGGCGAACAATTACGAAACATCCTTAAGTCTCTCAGTATTGATGGCTTGTTGTTAACTGATGCTAATATGGCATTTTTAGACAATAGGTTATTGGACCGCCATTTGACAGTAACTTTGTGTTATTAATTTTATTGGTGTGGTGTCTGTCCTTTCAGACGTCCGAAAGAACAGACCCACTGGCCCGAAGGGGGAGACCCGGTTTCGAATCCGGGTCCGGCTCACATTTTCACTTGTCGCCATTGTTTAATATCAACGACCAAATGCGTCCACTGTCAATCCTTCCTTTCATATCCTTCCCTTCCTTCACCAATCATTTACAAATTTGTATTATTTATTAGCACAATCCGGATTTCGGCATTTACGCCATTATTAAGTGTACAAATAGTCCATTTACTCGGTATATGTAGATGACCAAGATGTCATTTTTAAGATATCGGTTTGCATATGTGTTAAGATGCAAGCTGTCAGTAAGTAAAATGTCAAAATAACGTAATAACTTGTACATGTTTAAGCAAAATGAAACATTGTTCTCGTGATCTTGTAACTTTCCATCATACAACTGTTTCATGGCAAAATAGAATAAAAAAAACTAAACCATTTAAATTATATTATCAAAAACACATACAACAACAAAAAGCCTTTCTATAGCTGAAAAATTACAATTTATTAAACAGTTACATAACTAGAAATAACATAGGCACCTAAAACCATCCTCTAAACAACGAATACAGTAGAACTTGGAAGAATACTAAAGACAAAAAGCACAATAGTTGGGACATGTATAAATAAACAACATAAAATAAATGGGCATTGGACAATAGCTTAAAATGAAGAAGTATATTACAAAATAGACTCAGTAATCAGCATAATGAGAAAGAACCGCATCTAATTCTTTGTGCATCTGATAAAAACTCCACAAAACAGAATTAGTAAAAAAATTAAAGAAAATTGTGGAATAATAAGAGCAACTTTAAATGGATCACAGACATTAAGGAAAATATTAGAGAATTGCAAATTACAGTAGATGACCTAAAAGATAAGGCCGAGAGAATCAGAATACTGCAATACACGCAAACCAGGCTCCAAACGATCAATAAAAGGACTATTGGAAGAGTGATCTCAGACAAGGAAATAAAGAAAATATCGGAAAGAATGAAGAAGTATTGCGCAGACATAAAAGCAAAACATCCTTCTATAATAAAAAATTGTAATAATATTAATTTAACCTGTGTATCATTGAATTATGTCGAATTAGTAGTGAACTATATTGTGTTACTGCAAAATAATAACTTGAAAAACCTTTGTAATATTGACTAGAGTGGTCCAATGAGGCCACAAAATTAATAATAACAATAATAAATAACTTATATATAGGAATTCTTTTCAAACTAATCAAATTTAAAATCGAAAAGGGTTCGTATGTGTTGTTAAGGATGTACACTTACATGTTTTCAACACTTGACATGTTCTGTATGCATAATAAATTAAATTACTTGTAGGTTATAAAATCTAAGAAGGGACACTTTTGATCTCGAAAGCTATGAACCGCACGAAACAATAACACGCAATCATAAACAAAACAGTGGCGTGCGTCATTTCCCTGCAAAACGCCACACTTGTCTGCTAGTGGCACTAGATGGTGGCATTGTGTAAATGCACTAAACAGTTCTCCAGCTGCGTGAATGGTATAGCTGCGTTACGTATTTGTCTCTTGGAGTGTTCGCAAGCGAGTTACTGTGTAAACTGTGTACAATGCAGTGATGTCATGAAGAGAATTAATACTACGCATATGAGCAAGCATTATGGACGAAGTTCCGACGTGCTGAATATGGAAATGATATCGGGGCCAACGATATGGTGTTAGAGGATATGATCGTTTTTTCATCGTGAAACTTCACGCTGTGATTTACAATCAATTTCCTTCATTTACGTATAATCCTATGTAGCAATATGCGTGGCGAAAGAGAGGGTATGACACTGATATACCGACATAATCATTTGGATATGTTAGTAGTATGGCTTTTGATACTAGTCTGCGTGAATGCGAAAGTGATTTGGGAAGTGGTAACTTGGCTCTATCGAGGTGTGCACATTGTTTTCTCCCCCTTTGTTTTAACCACTTCATCGAAATTGTCTGTATGAATGTCTGTAAATCTGTCGGACCAAACCGCGTGGTCATCGGTCCGTAGCTTACAAACTACTTAAACCTAGGTAAACTAACCTACGAACAAACACACACACACCCATGCCCCAGGGAGAACTCGAACCTTCACGGCGAGCAACCGCGCGCTCCGCAGCGAGACGCCTTAGATCGCTCGGCTACTCCACCGTGGCTCATCGAAATTCCGCATCTGCTTTTGGAGGACCAACATAAGCACTTCCAAGTGTGTGGTACTGCTGTATATAAGTGTTTTGCGCTATTGTAAGTACTTTAAGCAGAGAGTTTTTGGCGCTGCTGATTTAATATGTAATGACACAGACGCCATTAAATTCCATATCATTTCCTTCCTATGGCATTGATATTTTGTTACTTTGTTTTTCACTGTTGAAATGTTAGTTGAGGTACGATGCAAAGTTTTGGATGGAAAAGATGCCCACCACCGTCCTTTTCATGGTTGCCTGTTATTCCAAGCACGGTTTCATGCGGTTCCGAACTTTAGAGATCAATGGTGTCCCTTGTAAGTGTCTTCTACTTTACACACTCGAAACAAAACATCTTTGCCTTGCTTTTTGACGAGCAAATTCATCAATAATATTTTGAGAACACAATTTTGTAAGCACATCGTGTTCCACCGTAAAAAAAGAAAAAAAAAAAAAAAAAAAAAAAAAAAAGGTAAGAGGAGACAGGAGTTCTTGCGATATGCTACTTCTGAAATAACAACATTAAGAATGTAAATTTCAGAAGGCGTATCTCCCTGTCCACGTCCGTAACTCACTGGCAGGGAAGGGCTGCGCAGCTCAGCCGAAGCTGCAGCAGCCTCTTTTGTGGGAAACGTCGGCTAAGGGACGAATGTAACACTTGATTATTAGTCACAACCATGAGTAAACAAGGGCGCAGAGAGAGAAACAGTGAATCTTGTATTATTTGAAGTACGAGCAGTAGTCACGTGTTGACAATGGACATTAGTATAGCCAGAGCCGTCTTTGTCAGGGCTTGCAAGGGGTGCAGCCACCCCGGGCGCCGGTAAAAAGGGGGCGCCAAGCGGATGCCGGACGGGGATGGCCGAATGGTCTGAGGCGCCATGTCATCGTGGAGGGCACGGTCGCTCCCAACGGAGGTTCGAATCCTCCCTCGGACATGAGTGTTTGTGTCGTCTGTAGAATTTTGTGTAAGCTAATTAAAGTGTTAGGTAAGATGTTGGTTGTTGGCTTTTGGAAGGGAACAGTGACGGTTATCAGCCTGTTGGGTAAGAGTAGGCACCGATGACCTTAGCAGTTAGACTCCAGCACAGCATCGACTTTCGATATACAAGTACAGATCACGCACTTAAACGTGGCCCTGTTAGGAGCTGAAGCTTGCATTCAGCTCTTAGCGCATTGGCTGTTAGAACAAGCCCCACCTCTTTCTACTAGTGCTGCCAGCTTACGGCGTGTAGCTTACAGGTTTTTAAAAGAAACAACATATACGGGTTTAAAGCGTCGCAGATGGAACACGAAATTAAGGATTACTTTACTGTTTAAGAAATAGAAAACGAACGTATATCTTAGTAATATAAATAATTTGAAGGGACTCATTAAGCGTGTGTAGCAATGCTTTCTGCCTCGTTATTGTCGTAACTGAATAACAATCGGAATTAACATTCTTCATAGTACTTTCAAGGACAGCCTTCCTTTTTCTAAAAGAAGTCGTCTGGATATGTGGACTTACTTTATCAAATCAACTGGAAGACAATAATACTAAGCAGAAATCAATACTACATTGACGATGTCTATGGTGTACAATGCTGTTAGATGTAAGGTTAGTAGAGACCATAAACATTCCGTAGACACACGAACTCAGCCGACTTCCGACGATCACAGAGGGACCACGAAAAAGTGTGTGACCTGTATAAGTGGCACACACGCACACGCGCGCACACACACACACACACACACACACACACACACATAGGTTTCACATGGTAGTGAATGAAATGACAGCCATTGTGGAAACGGAAGGCGTGCAACAGAAAAAGTTAACCTTATACACATCCAGTGTTGCTGGCAGAAACTGTAATTCTTACACTGGCTACGCAGTGGTGATTCTGCAACTTCTAACCACTGGCTGTGAATTGTAGCTGAAACACTGAAATGAAATGAAGATTTAAAAAGTGAACCTGAATTTAAAAAAAATTACTCGTCCACGTCCTCGGAAACAATATGTGGATTACAGAACTTCAGATGAGCCCATTTTAGACCCAAAATCAAAGTTTATTGTAAATTTGTTTACATTAACACAACAGGTTTTCATTTTTGCAAACCATTGAATGCTGGAGGGAATTGAACGGAGAGTAAACAGAAATACAATATCTCAGCACTGAACACAAGTTAACAAATGAAAAAGATTGATGAGGAACAGCTGTTTATATGATGTGATAAATTTTGTTTATTCGAATAATTTAAGGTCTGTGATGCCAAATGTTTCAGCATATTTGTATATATATTTAACATTTACTGTGACAGTAGCAGAAGACGAAAGGTCATTTTCGAAATTGAAAATAATGAAAAACTATTTACGATCATTCATGATCCAAGATAAACTGACAAATTTGGCCATCTTAAATATCGAATGAAAGATACATTTCAACACAGATGATACCATTAAAAAAGTTTACCGATTTAAAAGCCAGAAGTATTGAAATTATTTCTTTTTTTATGTTAGTATTAAATAAAAGAAATGTAACATAAAAATTATTATTATTCTTTTATTTTTTATTTATTTACTTTTTGTGGTACGTGTGAGGGGGAGGGGTGGGTTGACTGATTTTACGCACCCCGGCGCGCAATATCATTAAGATGGTCCTGAGTATAGCGCATCATTATGGTTCCTCGACTCCAACATAGTTATCTAACTCTCAAATGTACTGCCGAGGCCATAGTCATGTCGGACTGGGTATAGATAGGGGGAGGGGAATAAAACAGGAGGAATGGGTAGCATTGAGAGATGAAATAGTGAAGGCAGCAGACAAAACAGGTAGAAAGGCAAGACCTACAAAAAATAATAAATTTAATTGAACAAAGAGGAAAATATAAAAATGCAGTACATGACATAAAATGTTCAAATGTTTGTAGAGTCTATGGGACTTAACTACGGGGTCATCAGTCCCTAAACTTACAAACTACTTATGAACTACTTACGAACTAGGACGGCACAAATATCCATGCCCGAGGGGAGATTCGAACCACCGACCGTAGTGGCCGTGCAGACCGTGACTGAAGCGCCTCAGTTCAAATGTTCAAATGTTTGTATAGCTTATGGGACTTAACTACGGGGTCATCAGTCCCTAAACTTACAAACTATTTATGAACTACTTACGAACTAGGACGGCACAAATATCCATGCCCGAGGGGGGATTCGAACCCCCGACCGTAGTGGCCGTGCAGACCGTGACTGGAGCGCCTAAGTCTCCTCGGCCACCGCGGCCGGCTACAACACACATCAAAGTGGAGTGCAGACGACTAAAATGAGATTGACAGGAACTGCAAAATAGCTAATGTCAGCAGAAGAATGTATAAATAGGGGAATATAGATACCGCCTACAGGAAAATAAAAGAGGCATTTGGAGACAAGAAAAGCAGCTGTATGAGTATAAAGACATCGAATGGAAAACCAGTTCCTAGCAAAGAGGGGAAAGTTCACAGGTGGAAAGAGTCGTTTATTTTAAATTTAAACCTCTGTCACACTGTGGAAATGATTTCCTGACACATGAATGTACTCACAGCTTGTGGATGATCTTTGGAATTTGGAGGTCTTTGTTTTCATATGCATATGTGCGCCCCAGTCCTGTTGTTGACTCGGGGCATTTAGGTTGTGTTATGTGCCGCCAGTGCTGGGGTCTGATTTGAATACTGACGTATCACAGTATTCTGAAGACCTTTATTTGTAGACCGGTTACAAGGGAAGTAACCACATTTTCTTCATGTTTTAAGATTCTTGCACAGATTATCTGATGATGAGTGCTTGACCCATGAAACCCGTCATATTTTAGTGTTTTTACACGATATCTGTGGTTGAGCCTACTTGTTTGACAAAATACTTAAGTAATACAACCATGACCTCACATCCATTACAGATATAATAATTGGAAAGAGTATCTAGAGGGGCTCTACAAAGGAAATAAACTTCAGACAATATTGTAGGAAGGGAAGAGGAAGTACATGAAGATGAAATAGGAGATACTAAGAGAAGAATTTGAGAGAGTAGTTACTTGAGTCGAAAAAAGGCCCCTGGAGTAGATGACGTACCCTCGGAACTACTGAAGTCTCTGGGATAGCCAACCACGACAATACTGTTTCACCTGGTGCGTAAGATGTATGACACAGGGGTGATTCCCTCAGACTTCATGAAAAATATAATAATCCCCAATGCAAAGAGAGTAAGGGCAGACAGGCGTGAAATTTACAGAACCATCAATTTAATAAGTCATGGTTGCAAAATTTTAATCCGAATTATTTACAGAAGAATGGAACAGCTGGTAGAAGCCGACCTCGGGGAGGATCAGTTTGGGTTCAGGAGAAATGTAGGAACACGGGCCGCGGTGGAGTAGCCGAGCGGTCTAAAGCGCCTCGCTGCGGAGCGCGCGGTTGCTCGCCGTGGAGGTTCGAGTCCTACCTGGGGCATGGGTGTGTGTGTTGTTCTTAGGTTACTTTACCTAGGTTTAATTAGTTTGTAAGCTACGGACTGATGACCACGCAGTTTGGTCCGATAGAATTACAAACATTTGAACATTTAGAAACACGGGAGGCAATACTCACTTTACGGCATAGGTAGATTAAGGAAAGGCAAACCTAAATTTCTAGCTTTTGTAGATTTGGTGACAAATTTTTACAATGTTGACTAGAAGACACTCTTTCAAATTCTGACATCAAAATATTGGCGACGGAAGTTTATTTACAACGTACAACAACCAGACAGCAGTTATCAGAGTTGAAGGGCATGAAAGGGTTGCAGAGGTTATTCAATTTGCACATTCAGTAAGCTGTCTCCGTAGGTTCGTGGACCCGTGGAAGATGGCCACGCCGGGGACCCGGGTTCGATTCCCCGTCGGATTTGAGAGTTTATCCAATCGGAGGCTGGGTGTTGTGTCATCATCAACAAACCGCAAGTCGCGTAAGTGCACAAGGCAGGCCAAAAATAACACACGATCGTCATCAAGCTGACTTAAACGCAGTCGGAAAATTGAAACGGATTGAGATACGTTGTCTAACTGATACGAGAAAGTTTTTCGACAAAATCAGAGGTCATACTGAAATTACCACAGTTTAGTCTGTAAGAAATTCTTCATATGATCTGTATAAACTCTCTGACGTTTCTGTTCAGTTTGACTTACTGACATGTTATGTAATGACAAATGTCGCAGGGTAATTTCTTTTGTAGTTTTATCACTAGATGTTTTCCACTTAAGATTGTTACCTATGATTTCTTCTTGAATCATTGCACTGGGGATGGGTATTAATGGAGTGAAAGTCGATTTACAAATAAAATGAACAGCTAAAATTATAACCAATATTGAAGTTTCTTGTGTTATTTTAAATCACTTTTTTACTCAAAATTATTGTAAGAACATAACCCCTGACTTATTTTGACTGGGCCGGCTGCGGTGGCCGAGGGGACTGAGACGCTCCAGTCGCGGTTTGCACGGCCACTACGGTCGGGGGTTCGAATCCCCCCTCGGGCATGGATATTTGTGCCGTCCTTAGTATTAAGTAGTTCATAAGTAGTTTGTAAGTTTAGGGACTGATGACCCCGTAGTTAAGTCCCATAAGCTATACAAACATTTGACCATTTTGACTGGAAAAATATGTGAACGTTTTCAATCCATTCGGTTATATGAATTTGGTTTGTAGTGGTAACATAAAAGTATCAGAGACGAAGAATGGAATACCGTAAGGTTTGTGAAGCTGTAGTCACTGATACATTCTTCTAATAGTGGACCTGGAAGAATGTACAAGGGAGAATGTTACTATAAAAAGGCATATTTATTGCATCGCAGTGTGGGGTTGGCACCTTGCTGCGATATGCGTGGCTGCTCCCCGTTGAAGGCTCGAAACGTCTTTCAGGCGTGTGCGTGTGTATTTGTGTGTGTGTGTGTGTGTGTGTGAGAGAGAGAGAGAGAGAGAGAGAGAGAGAGAGAGAGAGAGAGAGAGAGAGAGAGAGAGAGAGAGAGAGAGACTATTCCCTTAGCAATAGTTAAAGTAGTTGTAAGTCTAGAGACTGATCATCAGTGCAGATTGGTCCTGTAGCTTTCAAACATTTAAACCTTAGAATTATTGTGTCTTATCACCTATGGAGGTAAATTATTTCCCAGGTAGTCTGGGCGCAGCAGCACGCTAGTAAGCCTTCGCCAATATTTTTGTTCCGATGGCTTGCACGAATAGCATCGAGATTATTCACTCCTTTTTTATGTCAGAAATGTACTCCCTAATTCGAGTATGAATAGTTATTACACGTATGATTTAATTATGTCGGATTTTGACTCGAACCCCGATTTCTCGATTTCCTCTATCTATAACGTCACCATTACGCTACCCGGCCACCCTCGCGGTCCGACTCTAACTTCCATATACCGGTGATGCCCCTACATTCTGTAATTCCAGCTTCGTCGAAAGCCTTACTGTGGCTTATTTAAATATGACTGGCACTGTCCGTCTTTATCGAGAAAACAAAGCAAATGTCTTTCAGAAATTCATACAAACAACATAGTAAGAGCATTCATGGTCAGTAGGATAAGAGTGATCTTTTGAAGTTTTAGTCGTACCGTCTGTCGTGCGATGGTAGTAGCATAATGGTAAAGCGAAATATCGGCATCGAGTACCTCCTCGACACAAATTTTCATGTGTCACAATTAAAACACACTGTTGACGCTGATTTATATTCGCAATATCGCGAATAAATTTCGTTTATGTAATTTTACAGCTGTAGTGGACGTCCTGTTCTTTCCCTTAAACATGTATGCATTTCTGAAGGAGTTTGAGGAGTATTACCATTAGATTTGGAGATTGCAAATCGATTTGATTTTCTTACTTATTGCTACTGCAAATCCTTCGTCACTGCACTCATCATGCAATATGACCATATATGCAAAACAGTCGTTGCTGTAGCTACATTCCGTGTTTTATCTAGGTCAGGGCCGGATGAACACTGCACTCTGTAGAGGTGCGGAAGTGCTACATAGATGTGAAGGAATTCGGCTGGGCTGGCAGAAAAATTACATATGATTGGCTAAGGGACGAAGGTATAAAAAGCAGACAAGCCCATGCCGAGTATTTCTGGCTAGTACATGTCTTCTAGTATCGAATATTGGCCTTAATGTCAGTAATGATTACCTGAAAAATTACAATTATGGATGACAGCGTTGTGTTGAAGTTCATAATGCATTGAGTGAAAACCGAGAAAATAAAGCATTTGAGGCGCGATAGAAGAACGTTTCGAATTAAATGAAGTGATAATGCAAGGAAAGAGAACATTCTTCGCATAATTTACGACAAAACGAATAAGTGTAATGAGTATAATCAAGACTGGAACGATACTCCAGAGAGCTGAAAACATCTTAAGAAATAATCGAGGAAATTTGCTGTAAGCTTCTCTAAGATGAGGTGGTTAGTACAAGATGGCCAATATCATATCATCTTGTGCAGCCCTTGTGGAAATGTATATTTCAAATCTAATGATATATACAACTTTACCATCAATGTATTTCTCGTTTGTATAAATGCATACAACTGTACCAAGAAGTTTGTAATGAGAGGATATAGCTAAAGCCATATGAGATGTGACAGTGTGAGATAGAGCAGAAGATGACGTCTAACGTCAAAACCGATCCTAACAAATAAACACGTGATGTTGGCTGGAAATCTGTAATAATTGTTTTAGATCGCCCCAACGAACCACGCGCTCCATACACAGTATCATACCAGACGACTAATGAGTCCTCTCCATTGCAATCGAGAGTTAGTTACGTCGCGTTCTTGCTACAGGTTCACTACCAGCGTTGCTATGGAATATCTCGGGCCACTCAAATGTTCAAACATTTCTAAATCTATGGGACTTAACTACTGAGGTTATCAATACCTAAGATTACTAACTACTTTAACTCACGTAAGTGCAACACGCCACACACACACACACACACACACACACACACACACACACAAACACACACACGCACGTTCTAAGGAGGAATGAACCTCCGACGGGGAGCAACCGCGCGCTTCTCAGCAAGGTACCTTAGAGAGCTCGGCCATTCCACTACGGCTCCTGGACAATGCGTTTTCCTGTGTCTTGTGGTCTTCTCGAAGTACCAGCAACTACTTAAGAGCAATGAATACCACTTTTATAGAAGATGAAATGTTCCAAGTTATCTCACTACTGCCGTAACTTACGTACGACATGCAAGTCAGGGGGTGAACGCAGCAACTCAAACGTACCCAAGTTGAGCTCGACAAACAATATTCCTACACCACAAATGTGGAGTCGTCTAGACATGTGCAAGCACTGCTGAAAACGATACTAAATCGTGTCTGGCAAAAGTTTGGCCGGCGCAAGTTACGCACGTGGCAGATAAGTTTGCGGTGTGCGGAAATCGTAAATCAGCATCTTCCTTTGGAAATAAAAAGATGCACTGCCACATTCTGCAAGCGACATAAATAACTTTTGGCTCGTAAATCTGGAGGGCTGGTTGCAAGTGACGTGCTGGCGCTACTCCAGAGCGTCTGCAAGAGTGACGTGCCAGCGCCAGTAACAATAGCACTGGCCGCGCTAACGCCACGCCAGAGCCGAAACGTCCTACTGCTAGGTGTGTGTGCTGCACAGTTTCGGGTTTTACATTTCCTCCAATCTAAACATTGAAAAAAATGAACTTCACATAAATTTATCGAAATTGCACAGGTGCATCCAAAAAGTAGGTTTCTCCCCTTTTTTTTAAGCCAGTGCAACATAGTTACATAGCAACCTTCTTTGATAACAGGTACAGCAATATTAGACATGCTCATTAAAAGAATCGAGGCCCTTGTCGAACTATAAGATCAAATTTTCAATTCCTCTGTCGTAGAAGAAAAGGGAAACCTACGATTTTAGCGTTTGTCGATTTGGAGAAAGCTTTTGACAATGTCGACTGCAATACACTCTTCCAAATTCTGAAGGTATCAGGGGTGAAATATAGTGAACGAAGAGTATTATTCAACCTATACAAAACAGACAGTGGTTATTAGAGTTGAAGGGCAAGAAAGGGAGGCAGAGGTTGGGAAGGGAGTAAGACAGTTGTAGTCTTTCCCCAATGTTGTTCAATCTGTACATTGAACAGGCAGTGAAGGAATGGTAGGAGAAATTTGGAGAGGACATTAAAGTGCAGGGAGAAGAAATAAAAATATTGCGGTTTGCCGATGACATTGTAATTCTGTCAGAGACCGCAAAAGATCTGGAAGAGCAATTGAATGGGATGGACAGTGTCTTGAAAGGAAGATATAAGATGAGCATTACAAGAGTAAAACGAAGGTAATGGAATGCAATGTCAGAAAATCAGGCGATGCTGAAGGAATTAGATTACGTCATGAGCAATAAAAGCAATAGATGAATTTTGTTATTTGGGTAGCAAGATAACTTCTGATGGTCGAAGTAAAGGAGATACAAAATGGCTATGGGAAGAAAAGCGTTTCTAAAGAAGCGTAACTTGTTAACATGCAATATATATTTAAATGTTAGAAGTCCATTCTGAAAGTATTTGACTAGAGTGTAGCATTATATGGGAGTGAAACGTGGACGATAAGAAATTCAGATAAAACGATGATAGAATCTTTTGAAATGTGGTGCTACAGACGAATGATGAAAATTGGATGGATAGATGATGTAACTAATGAGAACGTGCTTAACCGAATCGGGGAGAAAAGGAGTTTCTGGCATATCCTGACTAAGAGAAGGGATAGATTGGTTGGACACATTCCGAGACATCAAGGAATTGTCAGCCTCGCATTAGAAGGAATCGTGTGGGGTAAAAAACGTAGAGGGAGACCGAGGGACGAATATAGTAAGCAGATTCAAAAGGATGTAGTTTTCCGAATGTATTCTCAAAAATGTTCAAATGTTTGTATAGTCTGTGGGACTTAACTACGGGGTCATCAGTCCCTAAACTTACAAACTACTTATAAACTACTTACGAACTAGAACGGCACAAATATCCATGTCCGAGGGGGGATTCGAACCCCCGACCGTAGTGGCCGTGCAGACAGTGACTGGGGCGTCTTAGTCTCCTCGGCCACCGCGGCCGGCGGTATTCTCAGAAGAAGAGACTTGCACAGGACAGGGTAGCGTGGAGAGCTGCATCAAACCAGTCTGCGGACTGAAGATTCAGCTCTTATTCTTTGCCCTTCACAACAGGACGGGTGGAAGGTGTTGTGCTGCTACGTGGCAAGCTCGTACTGATACGGCTCGGCGCAAAGTAACTGTTTTACTAGAGTTCAGGTGGGACGTGTTTGATCATCCAGCACACAATCCTGATATTGCTGTGACTTCCATTTTTTCGTATACCTCAAGAAATTTCTACCCTGCTGCCAACGGTTTGGAATCCACTAAATGCTGAAGAGAAATGACACAGGCTGGTTCTATTCACGGGTGGCAGACATCCACAACACAAAAGATAGCATTGTATGACCAGTGTCTCAATTCTTTTGTTGATCATATACAAAGTCAACTCAAACACTGGATTACATACTTCCAATAAGGCTTTTCATGTAACTATGTTTTGTTTCTTAAAAAGAAAAAAAAATAGGGCAACTTGATTTCAGGATGTGAATCGTAAATATTAGTGTTTGCGCATATCAAGATGAGAATTAATGCTCTCCTGATTATACGAAAAGTTTTGAAAACCCTCTTCAGAACCAGATAGAAATACTGTATCTGGACGCCATTCGCAGTTCGTATCCTATGCCATTCACCAAGTGCACACACTTTCTTCTCTTTCGAGCTAATTTTCAGTTCTACTACATAAACCAGAAAACCCAACTCCCAGAACATCCATTTCATCTCCTGTGGCTTACTGTTACGTTATTGTTCGATCGGTGCGTAAGTATGTATACTTTGCTTAGTAAGTATAATAGCAAGAAAAATTATTAAAAAATAAATATTTAATATAGTATAATTTAAAGATGTTTAGTCACAACATAATATCCTCGGATTGGGGTAAATTAATTTATTTTCCAACTGTTACTTACTCTGTGATTAATTTCTTGATGTACGTTTACAGGTTAATGTCTTTGTTGAGCAGTAGGTAAAATTCACTTTACAACCACGAAAGCAAATAGGTTCACGCAATAACTGTCTCCGAGGAGTACCATTCGTAGCACTCCACAGATAAAAACTCATAATAACTCATAATATGCCTGTAGTCATGGTTGCAGAGGTCACGATATATACTAATTGTTTTGAACTGTGTATTCTGCAAATAACATATGTAAAGATGGTCATAACTGACTGAAACTGATAGTCTAATGACTAAATATTGAAACTATTGAGGTAAAGAAAGAAAATAAATTTAGTAACGTATCATTGTTGTCTTCGCGATAGTCTCGCAGCTTACTAATATGTTGTACACCTGGTGCTGATTCATACTCGTATTTGTATTCTTGGGATTTGGAAATATAAACGATAAAACATTATCTGTTCATCGATTTCATGAAAGCTTATGACTCCATCATAAACAAAACTTGTGAAATAACTGAAATTGGTTTTCCAATTGATAAATCTTTTCGAAGTATGTATGGATGAAAATACAAGCACTTTTTTACCAAATGGATTAAAGTCTGCCCATTTTAAAAATAAAACTATATTAAAACAAGGAGATGCTTTGTCCCCCCTTATCTTCAATATAACTTTAGAAACAATTATGAGGAAGCTCAAACTTGTACCGGCTGTGATTCTCCAAGAAATAAAAATTAACATGTTAGCATACATATATGAATGATATAGTGCTCATTGGAAACAGTGAAAGTGAGATTAGGCAATAATTTGTGACGCTTGCAGCATAAGCATCAAGACTTTGTTTGAAAGTAAATAAGGAGAAAACAAAATACTTGATTGTTGAACGATGTAGAGATCAACGGGATAACCCATCACACACAGTTACGACAGTAGAAGGCAGTGGAACTATGAAAATGCGAAGTTTTTCGAAAAATAGTGGAACTTTTCGACCTGGTTGCCAGAACGAGGGATATATGCAGGGGATATAATACTGGCACCCACTCATGATAACTTGGGGAAAAAGGCGAATCGCGTGTGGGTGAATTGTAAAAATAAAAACCCTTCATTTGCAGTAGCAAAAGGCGTTTTCTTAAAAAGAATATACTACTGTGAAAACACATAACCAATCACATTTAATAATTGGTGAACACACATTCGAACGTACTGATAAGTTCTAATTTCTGGGATCAGCGCTAGATGAATAATAGAGTCAGATAGAAATAAATTTGAGACTGCAAAATGCCAACAGAACCTATTATGCGATACAAAAACCCTTATGGTTCAAACTGCTGACTAGGAAAATTAAAGTTATGTAATACAATCATCAGACCAGTACTAATCTATTGGGCAGATACATCCAGCCTACCAAAATCATACCAACACTGTTTACAAGTGTTTGAGAATAAAGTTTGTAGATGAATCTTCGGCCCACATTATGACAATGAATCAAAATGTTGAAAGAGAAGACGCAACACAATTCCATGAGCTATCACAACCAACGATAGTAAACATAATAAATGCTAGAAGACTGTAATGTTTGGACATCTGATGGGAATGAAGGAAGACAATATTGTGTTAAAAATATTTAGGGAGAAGCCACATGGTAAAAGACCAGACCAAGCGGGAGACCCTGCAATACTTAGCGCAACGGAATTGATTGCATGTGCGATGAATTGGGTATAAATAACTGGCAAAGAGCATCTGGAGGAATCATCTGAGATAGGCACGGGAGCTTCGAGTCCCTTAGAAGCCTACGACGAGTCGTTCTTGGCAGCTATACACGCCACAGTGTCTTTTACTTCATCAGATGTGAAAACACTGCACATCTACACTCCCGACCATTAAAATTCCTACACCACGAAGATGACGTGCTACAGACGCGAAATTTAACCGTCAGAAAGAAGATGCTGTGATATGCAAATGTGTAGCTTTTCAGAGCATTCACACAACGTTGGCGCCGATGGCGACAACTACAACGTGCTGAGATGCGGAAAGAACGTTTAACCAATGGCATCCCATACCATCACGCTGGGTGATACGCTAGTATGGCGATGACGAATACACGCTTCCAATGTGCGTTCACCGCGATGTCGCCAAACACGGATGCGACCGTCATGATGCTGTAGATATTTGAACGTCACGACTACATCTAGAAGCTCACTACTAATGCTGTATTCGAACGGTAAGACATTGTTTTTCCCACTCATGCGCAACAACTTACATTTTTCTACATTGAGAGCTAGCTGCCATTCTTCGTACCAACTAGACATTTTGTCTAGATCATCCAGTATGCACACCACAGCATCATCAGCAAACAGCCGCAAATTACAAGTTACTCTGTCCATCGGATCATTTATATAGGTACAAAGTAATAGCGGTCCTATCACACTCCTCTGGAGCACGCCTGACGATACACTCGCCTCTGATGAACACTCGCCGTCAAGAACAACATCAAACTTCAAAAATATTAAAAACACAATAAACTGTAACGTCTCTGCTATTTAAAATCTCCAAACCACCAAGTGATTTGATTGCCACCTTACTTCCTTATCTAAAAAGCAGTCGACAATCCGAAGATTGGTTTGAACACCACAGTGCTTTACTAGGCATGGTCCTGTTTGGAGGTGGTATGCCGTTGCCTTCCTCCGACCTTAGAGCTGACTTACCCAGCCGTTTATAGGGGGACCTACAGTTTAACGTGGGTTCCGAACCACGGTGCTACTCGCAATACTGCCAGAGGTGAAATAATTGGAAAGTGACAGATAAAAATCCCAAGGCCTGGCGGGGATGGAAATCGCGACCTTTGGATTTGTAGTCTTGCACTCTACCAGTGTGCAACCGAGGCGCACACTACTTCCTTATCTATCAAGACAGAAAAAGGACACTACACATGAAAATAGCCAAAAGCCGATAAGCGATTATTGCGATTATTGCTTATCAATGGCACTATGCGATGTTGTGTGAGGCACTTCCTGGTTTCCCTGTGATAGCTACTGTGTCTTTATAAATAATATCTTTGGTCATCGTCAGCTACCATACAGAGGCTGGAACGTAGGGTTTTCCGCGTGTGTCAGAGCTCCTCAAGTCCTGTCCAGAGGCAACACTAGCACGGCAGCTGCCTCCAGGGGCGTGTAAACTACCTGCCGGGAGCTGAGCTGTGGCTACTTGTTGACGGGGGCTACACGGACGCAGAGTGTGGGGTCGTGTCGCGGCGCCCAGCAATTACACACACGTCCCACCATTAGCGGCGCCAGACTGCCGCACAGACGGCCAGGATGCAGAGTCGCCGAGCAGCTGAGAGCGGCTCCTGCTGGGCAAGTGCTCTAAGTTTCTTCAAAGTGCTCTTTTAACAAGTCTGACACACATGTTACATATACACTACTGGCCATTAAAATTGCTACACCAAGAAGAAATGCGGATAATAAACGGCTATTCATTGGAGAAATGTATTATATTACATCTGACATGAGATTACATTTTCACGCAATTTGGGTGCATAGATCCTGAGAAATTAGAACCCAGAACAACCACCTCTGGCCGCAATAACGGCATTGATACGCCTGGGCATAAAGTCAAACAGAGCTTGGATGGAGTGTACAGGAACAGATGCCCATGCAGCTCCAACACGATACCACAGTTTATCAAGAGTAGTGACTGGCGTGTTGTGACGAGCCAGTTGCTCGGCCACCATTGACCAGACGTTTTCAGGTGGTGAGAAACTGGAGAATGTGCTGGCCAGGGCAGCAGTCGAACATTTTCCGTATCCAGAAGGGTCCGTGCAGGACCTGCAACATGCAATCGTGCATTATCCTGCTGAAATGTAGGGTTTCGCAGGTATCGAATGAAGCGCAGAGACTCGGGTCGTAACACACATGAAATGTAACGGCCACTGTTCAAAGTGCCGTCGATGGAACAAGAAGTGACCAAGACGTGTAAACAGTGGCACCACATACCGTCAGGCCGGGTGATACTCCAGCATGACGATGACGAATACACGCTTCGAGTGTGCGTTCACCACGATGTCGCCAAACACGGATGCGACCATCATGATGCTGTAAACAGAACTTGGATTCATCCGCAAAAATGACGTTATGCCATTCGTGTACCCAGGTGCTCCTTTCTGTGATGCAGCGTCAAGGGTAACCGCAGCGCCGGCCGCGGTGGCCGAGGTGACTGACGCGCTTCTGTCACGGTCAGCACGGCCACTACGGTCGGGGGTTCGAATCCCCCCTCGGGCATGGACATTTGTGCCGTCCTAGTTCGTAAGTAGTTCATAAGTAGTTTGTAAGTTTAGGGACTGATGACCCCGTAGTTAAGTCCCATAAGCTTGACAAACATTTGAACATTTGTAACCGCAGCCTTGGTCTCCGAGCCGATGTCCATGTTGCTGCAAACGTTGTCCAACTGTTCGTGCAGATGGTTGTTGTCTTGCAAACGTCCCCATCTGTTGACTCAGGGATCGAGACGTGGCTGCACGATCCGATACAGCTATATGAATAAGATACCTGTCATCTCGACTGCTAGTGGTACGAGACCTTTGGGATCCAGCACGGCGTTCCGTATTGCCCTCCTGTACTCACAGATTCCATATTCTGCTAACAGTCACTGGATCTCGACCAACGCGAGCAGCAATGTCGCGGTATGATAAACCTATATGGCGATAGGCTAAATCCGGCCTTTATCGAAGTCGGAAAGGTGATGGTACGCATTTCTCCTCCTAAAACGACGCATCACAACACCGTTTCACCAGGCAACGTTTGCCAGCTTTTGTCGCCACCGGCGCTAACCTTGTGTGAATGCTCTGAAAAGAAAAAAATGCGGAGGGGATGATTTTTACCGTCAATTTTTGAAATAAATTCCAGGTTGGGGCTGTAGTACACCCCAGTCCCTCATCCTCAATCCTCGCCGCATTACGGATAGCTTCAAATGTTCAAATGTTTGTATAGCTTATGGGACTTAACTACGGGGTCATCAGTCCCTAAACTTACAAACTACTTACGAAGTAGCTAACACTAAGGACGGCTCAAATATCCATGCCCGAGGGGGGATTCGAACCCCCGACCGTAGTGGCCGTGCAGACCGTTACTGGAGCGGCTCAGTCCCCTCGGCCACCGCGGCCGACGCTGCATTACGGATAGGTTCTTTTCAAACTTGGCATCTCTGGTATACGCTGAGGCCAGGTGACGCTGTTCCAGCGTCCCAGTAAGAGTGACGAACCCTGGCTGCATTACGCCGGCTCTTCCCTATCGCGTGTCCTGAAGTCGGCAGCAACACAGTGGTTATCTGACACAAGTTTAAGCACCAGGTGACTCAAGCAAAAGTGAATAGCAATGGTCCCATAACAGTTCCTCCGAAACTATTTTCACTTCTGTCGTTCTGCGCCCTCTCTCGCTTTACAGCCTGTTTCGGTGGCGGACGCCGTTGTCTGTCGGAGGTCGCGCCGTGTCACGCGCCCTGCGGCGGCAGCAATTAATGCGGAGAGCAAGGCGGCTCATAATGCGCCGGCGGGGGCGGCGGGGGCGGCGGGGGCGGCGGGGGCGGGCGCCGGCGGAGCGGGGGCGGCATCGATCGGCCGCGGGGGCGGCGGCGGCGGCCTCTCGCTGGACGACACCAGCGCCAGCGCCAGCGCGAGCGCCAGCAGGCTGGATTTATAGAGCCGCGGCCGCAGCCAAATTACAGACGCCCTCAATGGCCGACCACTCAGCGCCCGCCCCACCCCACAGACTGCGCCACGCCGATCCTTACCGATCGTCGCGCGTGTTAGGGCTCGCTCTCTGTCCGGAATCTAACAGAATATTCGGAAAGCGACAGTCACTGCATGTGACTGTCATACTGATGTCGTTTGTGTTCTGGCTGCTGGGTTCACAGGCTCACTCGAACTGCAACTGCCTTGGCCTGCAGAAATGCAATCTGCATTAAAGTGTGTAACTAAATTAGTGAAATAAAATGCAGTACTAAATGCACCTTCATATACCGAGTAAATGGACTATTTGTGCGTTTGATAATGGAGTAAAAACAGAAATCCGGATAGTGATAATAAAAAATACAATCTTACAGTCAAATGGCGGTCCATTTTATCAGTACTGTATGACTGTGGCTCAACATAACAAAATATTAAATGAAAATTGTTTTTAAAAGCTTTTAATAATAATGTTATGAAGAATGAAATCTAAGATCCGAAGAGGCAGTTAAAATGCCGAAATCGGTAATCTTAATATAAATACAAAATAAATAGCGATCTAGGCTCTTCAATAAAATGAGATTGAATAATACGTGAAGTAAAAATGGAAACGTAGTTCAGTTAGTGAGGCATGACAGAGTAAATCAGAAGACCTGCACTGCATTCCGATAGTGTGTTTGACCAGCCAACACTGCAGTCAGCAAGGCCATTGTTATCACTGGCTATTACGTGTGGCCGAATGCGACAAGGAGGCCATCTCTTTCTCCACAAGCGGAAGCCGTTTTTAATGATCAGGCCATCGACTGAGCACATCACGTGAAATGACAGACTGTCAGACGTGACCATTCCGTACTTCTCGAAGCAACCTGACCAGAAGCCAATAACCCAGTGTATTGATCTCCAGAGCAACGTGACGATCTATCTTTCTAGAAACTGTACAATGTGACCTGAAGATCGTTCATTTCCAGCCAGGACCATCAAATAAATACCAGAGGCAAAAGGACGCCGATAGAAACAGAGTGATAGATTTAGAGAGGGAAAGTTAGTATCGTCAGATTGGCTATAGCGGCATTAGCTCCACCAGCAACAGTAGCAAAAGTTGTAGCCGTGCTCAGCCAACGACAGTGACAGTCGAAGATGAAACAATCTATCTGGTCGCGAGTAACAGCGTTCGAAAGATCAGCAGAAGTATTCATCCTGCTTGACTGTCCAGAATCATAGGATGCGATCTGGTCGTTAAAATCACCTGTGATTTCCGTCAAAATTTCTGCCACTCGGAGACTTACAACCCGAAGACCGTTGATTCGACCCCTGGACACAAATGCACAGCCTCCACGCTACGCCGCTATCTCAGGTCGTAGCACAGCACAACACTTTCAGAAGGTGGAAAAATCACACACCACCGCCAAGAGGTAATTCGGCAGAATTCGCCGCCTTTTCACGCACGGTACTAGCCTCGTCGGCGAGCACTTTCAACTAACGAACAGATAGGCCGCAAGCGTAACGGAGAGAACCACGGCCGACGCTGCGAAACGCATCGCCGCCGTGCGCCTTACCGCTGTGCCGCCTACACTCACCGAGCGACTTAGTTCACAGTAAGAATAATGTATGGTTTAATTAAGTAATAAGCCAAGGAAAAGATCCAACATCCCACATGTTTAGAAGATTCCTTGTAAAATGCTATCCTGACAATAAAATGTTAATTTGTAGTTAAAGCTTGCCAACCTGACAATAGGGCAATGAATTAAAGTTGTTGTTATGTTGTTATGTGTTCAATATTTAGCTGAGCGGTAGGGTTACTTCATTTGATAACAGAACGTCCATCTTCATTTGATGCCAGAAGTGTTATCCTTCACTTTGCCTTCTTCAGAAGTATTCAAAGAAAGATTTTGTCGCACTCCATAGGGGTATACGGAATCTCCTATGTGGGTGACACCCTTGCCGTTGATGGCGATTTGCCCCCTTGACATCGATATATGTGAAAAGAAGGGAAGTTACCGGGCAAAGTTTGATGAGAACACAGAGGGGAAAGTGATGATCCTACCATACGTGTAGTAAGTGTGGGACAGTGAAGAATCTGGAAGAAGAACTTAAGAAGAGAGAATGCAAACGACACACTTCCAGAACAGTCGAGGAATGATAGACTTTATGAGAGGCCATGGCTCATATTCGGGTTACACATGCTCATTTGGGAAACAGGCTTCTCCCGAGTGTGTGATGTCACTGAGGGCACAGCATACCACGTCATATGCGAATTCCAAACACCTGACAACGTGGTAGCTGAACTGAGACGTCAGTTATCGAATAAAGACATATTTTATTGAGTTTTACAATTTTTATTCGAAGTTTTTGTAGAACATCATGATGAGCAAGCCTACTGCAACTAATTTCTGTTAATACAGCATTATCAAGCGCCATCAGAGCTTAGCCAGTTGACTAACATGACAGGTTATAATTTTGAAAAAATTGAAAATAAATCTTTGGCATGACATTTGAGTTGTTTGTAATGAGCAGTCACTGAAAAAAACATATCTAACAAGAACAGTACCATGCAAGATATTTATTTTCATTTTTTAACATGTCACGTTAATCGACTGACTAACCTCTGCTGGCGCTTGGTAATAGTGTATTAACCGAAACCGGTAGCTTTGGGCTAATAAATAAGCAGCTGTGGTCAACATGACATTCTACAAACCAGTAAAAGCTGTTTTCACTTTTACTCGAAGGTTGACGCCACCAATATCCCCACAGGGTGCCATGCCACTGCTTCCAGCAGGTGCCTCAACAGTTCTGCAGCTGCTCCTACGGCTCGGAAACTGTACATCCGTCTGTCCTACAACCGGAGGTGACAACTTGGATGACCCCTGTACGGCTATAATTAGTGTTTGAGCCAATGGAAAAGGCAGCCTTTCACACAGCTGTACTATGTCCAGCTCGCACATCTACAATCCGTGTATCATATTCCATTGTATCTGTGCCAGTCAAAGTCAGCACGTTTGTAACTCCAGTTTCGGTTATACGTGTGAATGACTGTGCCCAATAATATCAGAAGAAACTGCAGCTACAGGAACAATGAACATGCACACAAAGCAAGATACACACACAAATCTAGAATTATTGTTGCTTGTACTTCACTGCAGCAGGTGCAGACGAGAAGTTTGTTGGTATTTAAAAATACATTTGAAAACAAAGAGACAGTTGTTGATTTTTGAATTTAAAAACCTGACAATGTGTGGAGAGCGAGGGTGCAAGAGGGGCTGAAGGCGGAGCCTATAAAACATCAATCATCATTGTCATCACGTGATGGTCGGCGTGTATCCGACAACAATTGCTTCGGAGTTACAAAACGCGCGCGATACATTGCACAGGATCGTACACCACGTGACGCGTTAATAACGAGACTTCATTCATTTACTATTTGAGAACGAGAGCACTTACAGGCATGCAAAATAATTTCACATACGATTTCAAACCATTAGGAAGACTTTTCTCGCTGACAACCGTAACAAAACGATGAAAGGCAAGAAGATTGTCGCTTACTACTATTCCGCTGTTGATGCAGTAAAGTTACATTGACATGACTTTACAATTTATCAGTTCCATACTGCTAATTATATTCGCGTGACATTTTGGAGATACTATACACATATACCATTTAATATACTATCGAAATTATGTCATAGTACGTGAGATAGCTTGTGAGATATAAACAATAACATTAATGGAAAACCACCCCACCAATGCATTACTAACGATTTATTGCTTCGTTATTCCCAGCTGTATCAGCGACTTGTTTTGCAGAAGGTTTTAACACATGGCCCTGGATGAACCTTCAACATTATACCGTAGTGCGACACGTACTTCAGGACATATCTCGTCATGCTCAATGAATGTTTGAAAACCCTCCTCATCTTTACTACAAAATATACTAGCAAAATATTCTGGAGAAAGTTTTTAATATTAAGCTCTAAGTTTCTCCAAAATTATACTATTGTAGGACGCAAGGTACAGCAGATACATCATAACGGTTTTACATACAAACAAAAACTGAAATGATATTCCAGCATGCTGAGTTTTCAGATAGCAGGAGTGAGCGTAACATCATCTACTTGCTGGTTTTTCCGTCCACCTCCGAAAAGTTTACTAAGCTAAATCGCAGATGATCAGTGTAGCGAATGGCCTTTTCGCTTACGCTTCGTGCTTTCTTCCGAGTTTTGAGTGCGTGGAAACACGACAACTCTAAGAAAACAAGTATGACTCTTCTGGAAATTGACGCACAGTGTTAAGTCTGACCGCTCTTCTCTCCCTATGACCTTTATTACTTATTACTTTATAGCACCGCTAATTTTCAGTAATAGTCTAGATATCATAGATAAGAAGTGTGTATTTTCACGTTCCCAT
Source organism: Locusta migratoria (assembly GCA_026315105.1). Lineage (NCBI taxonomy): Eukaryota > Metazoa > Arthropoda > Insecta > Orthoptera > Acrididae > Locusta > Locusta migratoria. The sequence continues at coordinate 315,487,795 of CM048744.1, read as the reverse complement.
TTTACCGGCTTCTTTATATGAATCAAGGAAAATGGAAATAATAACTGTTGAACAAAAAGAATTCTCTTACTATTATCTTTATTATTATTTTGGTCGTTGTAATGGTTTCACGTACAATGGTGTACTTTATTGAAGGTTAATTTTTTCACTTCATCACTTCTACTTACTTATGAATGAAAGGTCGCGGCTCCTTTTCATTCAAGCTATATTTTGATTTTCAAAAAATCAAATGCTTGAACCCTAGTGGATCAAACTGCTAATGTAATCAGTCCGTAGAATTAAAAAGTACTTAAAATAACTTACACTGAGGACAACACTCTTACCCGTGCTCGAGGGAGGACTGGGACCTTGTTCAAATGTCTGTAAATCTATCGGACCAAACTGCGTGGTCATCAGTCCGTAGCTTACAAACTACTTAAACCTAGGTAAAATAACCTAAGGACAAACACACACACCCATGGCCCATGGAGAACTCGGACCTCCACGGCGAGCAACCGCGCGCTCCGCAGCAAGGCGCTTTAGACCGCTCGGCTACTCCACCGCGGCAGACTCGAACCTCCAGCGGGAACTGCATCCCAGTTCGTAGCTTTATTTCGATCTTCCCGGCTCACTTTCATCTATAGGGTAGGGAAGGGAGGCAGATAACACATGACCGCGCGGATGATTTTAGCAGCGGGTAATGTTCAAGTACCATTTGAAGTGATCAGGAGCAACGCGTCACAGCATATGTAATACGAGTACATTTCTGAAAGAAAACCACTGCCAGCTGCCAGCAGAACCACATTTCAATAAGGCGCTACCTGCTTCATGGCCTGCAACCCCATCGTCAACAATGAATACAAGAAAGTCTCTCTGGGTCAGGAGTTGTGCCCAATCGTCAATATAAAAATCTTATAGGACGAATCATCAGGAGATATGATCATCTCTCAATATCCTTGTTCACATTCTGTATTAATTCAACAGATAATTTTCGTGTGCAATTTCTATATGAGAAAACCATGGTCATTGATGTATGATGAGCCATGTTCGTTGATGTGCGTTTTTTAACAACGCTGGATTTCAGCGCATTAGTATTTCTTATATGATTGTTTATCTCTAGAATTATATTTAGTTGAGGTAATGCACAAAATGGTCCGCAATGATTCATTCACACGCTATCATAGTTTAGTAGCGCCTGCTGTTGTGTTTCTGGCATATTACAGGCCTGTTGGCACTTACCAGTAGAGCACACGGCCTCATTTCAAAGAGTTCCATCTAAAACAACTTGAACATGTAGAACCGAAATATGAACATCAGTTTGTGGAGCCACTTTCACCGAATTCAGTTTTAATGACCTCATTAGGCTAGCAGTCACGCAATTGTTCTGTCATCTCGGGATTCAGTTTATATTTGTCGCAACACACTGTTTCTTTCCTTGTTGCTGCTGTAATGGTCTCCAGAATAAATATTTTGTCATATTACTTGATGATTAGATGTAGGACGTGGTCAGAATTAGGTGTGCATCGCATAGGAGCCTAGAATTATAAGGCAAGAACATAATGAAAGATTATTGTTTGTTATTATCGCAAGTCGACTGTCCCAGCTTCGTTTGAGAATTCATTAGCCAGTAATGACGGGCATAAGGAGATTTTTATTTCGATGTCGAGAGCGGGTCTGCGAAAATAGTTGAAGGAAAGACATCATGGAGAGAGAGAGAGAGAGAGAGAGAGAGAGAGAGAGAGAGAGAGAGAGAGAGAGAGAGAGAGAGAGAGAGAGAGAGGGAGAGGGAGGGAGGGAGGGAGGGAGGGATGTTGACGTGTATTTGTGTGAGTGGGGGCGAGCGTAAAACGTAAAGGGATTCGATGCTCCAGGCAGACGATCCATCCGTTTACACGTGATTTCTCTAGCGCTCTTCTTGCTGGCTAATTGGCTTCCGAGAACCGGTTCGTTGTGAAAATGTTGTCAGCAGATCAATTTCCAATTTGCTCAGTGGACGGTTCTATTGCTCTCGTAGGCCACAATGAATTGTACTTGAACATTACACGAGGGTACCAAAATGAAATATTACAGGATGAAGTAGAATTTAATAACCAATTATGTGAACGGAACAATGAATTTGTTACAATAATTATTCAATTCGTGCAACATGGGGGTAAGCACCCTTCTGTTATTCTACGAATTTATAGCGGCAGTACTTTCACAGTAAGTAACATATTCCTTGCTATTATTCAGTAATCGGGTAGATTTCTATCGAGAACAGTACATATTTTCCATTGCTCTTCCAGGTCTTTTGCTGCCTCTGATAGAATTATTGTGTCATTTTTGTTTCATCTACCTGAACTTCAATTCTCTCCCCAAATTCTCCTTGCATTCCTTCAGCATTTGCTCAATGAACAGTTTGAATAACATTGGGGAAAGGCTACAACCCTCTCTTGCTCCTTCCCCAGCCACTGCGTCCCTTTCATGCTCTTCGACCCTAATTAATACTCTCTGGTTTTTGTACAAGTATGACTCCTCGCTCCCTACAATTTACCCCTGCAACCTTCAGAATTGGAGATAGTGTAGTCCAGTCAACATTGTCAATAACTTTCTCCAGTTCTACAAAAGCTGAAAACGTAGATTTGCCTTTCCTGAAACCTATCCGTGACCCTACACTTCTAAATCCAAAGTGATCTTACTCAAGGTCGGGTTCACCAGCTTTTCCCTTCGTCTGTAAATAACTCGTGTTAGTATTTTGCAATAATGAATTATTAAACTGATACTTCGTTAATTTTCAACCCTGTCTGCATTCGATTCTTTGGATTTGGAATTACTATATTCTTCTTTAAATCTGACGGTATTTCCCCTGTCTCATACATCTTGCATACCATGCGGAAAACTTTCTCTCCTAACGATACCACAGCCTTCTTACTACTCAAATCTAGCAGTGCTCTGTCAACTTCCTCTAGCAGTATCGTATCTCCTATCTTTATTTCGTCTTCCATTTCTCGAATACTGCCTTCAAGTTTATTTCGTACTATGGGCCATCTCTATATATTCTTTCCGCCTTTCAGGTTTCCCGTATTTGCTTAGTACAGGTTTTACATCTGAAATCTTGATATTAATACAGTTGCTTTTCTTGTCTGCATATGAATCTCTTGTTTTCTTGTAGTCGATATCTATCATTCCTCTTCTTAGATATTGTTCCACGATTTGCATTTCCGCACTAGCCACTCCTGCTTAGCCAGTCTTCACTTGTCATTTTTCAGACGTCTGTACTCCATTTGCCTGCTTCAGTTGTTGCATTTTTATATTTCCTTCTCTCATAAATTCAGTTTCTCCAATGTTACACAGAGATTTCTATTACGTGTTGTTCTTTTAGATACATTATCCTCTGCGGCTCTCACTACTGTGTCTCTCAAAGCTACCCATTCCTTTTCCACAGTATTACTTTCCCCTTTTCAGGCAAACCTTATCTAATGCTCTGAAATTCTCAACCACCTTTGGATCCTTTGCCCAGGTTTCATCTCCTTATTTTTCTATCTATTTTGTAGTTAGGTCCCATAACTTTATAAATATTTAAACATTTGACTTTTGAAAGACCACCGTTAATTGTAAAATTAGCTCTAGATGATAGGAGCTAGTTAAAAGCTTACTTTAAACATATAATTCTGGCCGTAAAACCAGCTAAAGTATTCGCGTGAACTAATGACTACTTCCTGCAACAGAATCTTGTTCCCTGACCCAGAATTTAGAACTGACTCTACTTTAGCAGCAGGAAGACAAAGACACGGTGGTCAATATACGTCGTAGATCACGACAATTACACACAATCATTAATATACAAGCCACCCCGAACTAAACCGTTTCATGAAGGTGGCTGTGAGAACATTTATGGCGCAACGGAATTAAAACACGATAATTTGCATCTGAGTTTGTTCTCAGCACTGGTGAAAAAACATTAAATACAAAAAGGGGATTTATCGTTAACTAACATTCATAATTAGTTTCACTGATATTAAATTATTTATTCACTTCAAACATGAGCAAATGAGGGCATCAATTTTGCTAAGCAATCAAAATGCATCCCCATTTAAAATAACTTAAAGTAATCTGAACTGAACATCGTCGAAGGAGGGATTTACATCAAATAAGCATTCAGCCACTCACACGCGCGAAGCAAAGCGGAATTCACCAAACTCAGCGTGCCGATACGAAGCAGACGCAGGCGCCGCTATCGTAGGCGAAATTTTTGCGAACCAGGATGTACCACACAACACAAGAAAAAATAAACTTCGTAGGTCGCTCTGGTCTATCCTTCTTTACTTGAGATGGTACGCGATAATAGCGAGATTTATTTCCATTCTAATCAAACTGTGAGCATGCGGAGTTATTGAAACACATGACACGTGTCTGCTGCACTACATATTCGCACCCCATTGAAGGCGAAGTGCTTAAAGATTGCATACATTCCAACAAAAACCAACGGAATCACAGATTACGCAGCAAGAATACACAATAGGTAGGCACTGGTGTGTGAGCAGTGGTGAGAATTCAAGTGACTACCTATCGACCCTAGAAGTCGGAGTTCGGAGCCACGTGGTTCCGAAAACCAGTAAAGATATAAAAATTCAATTTCTGAAAAATAAGGAAAAATATCTACGGCACGCAACCCTTCAAAATGCGTAGAATATCATAAGGAAGCTAAAGAAATACAGTTAGACGAGATTTTTCAAAAATCAGAAAAGTGGAATAAATTCAAAGTCGGGGTAAATCAACTAAGAAACACGGGATGCAGCACTTAGAAATACGTAGTTTTCATAAGCAAGCTAATAAGGGGGGTGGTACAAGGCTAGAAGAGAATTTTCTGGGGGGGGGGGGCGAATGCAAATTACAAGTCTGGAAACGAAACAACAATTTAAGAATAGACGGAGAGTAGAATGCGAAGTACTAACGGAAATCTGAAAGATACATGCATAATTTCTTGCCTGAAGGGCATAGAAACAGAAACAGGCTTTGTTCTAAGAACACACCACGTTATCAGTTCGCCTCCATAGCTCAGTGGCAGCATCGCTGACTACCACGTAGGGGGACCGAGTTCGATTCCTGGCAGGGGACTGGGTGTTGTGTGTTTTCCTAATCATCATCATATCATCATTGGCACGTAAGTCGCCCATGCGGCGTCAAATAGAAAGACTTACATCCAGGTGACCGAACAATCCCATAAGGGATCTCCCGGCCAAGAAAGCCATACGCTCATTTCCATTACCATGTTATCAAACCGAATTAGTTGCATATTCACCGCGTTTACCTATCCAAAATCACCGAAATGAAATTGAATACATTTCTGTACATGATTGGACAAACTTACCCCAAAAAAATGTACCTAAGATCTGAAGTCTAACAAACGAGACAATGAGCTGCTACCAACTCAAGGGAGGAAAGAAAATCCAGAACGTCTTACCAGGTCGAAGCGCAGCAACAGAATGTCTAGATCGTCTACCTACTCCCCTCCACCACCGTAAATCCACAGGAAATCGCTCGAAATCCCTGGTACAGCCGAGGTAGTGGCGTGAGCCTCCTGTAGAGGCTCGCTAACTAGGGTAGAGGAACCTCTTTGGTAGCATCGAACAACAATTTATCGATATAAAGCCAGAGAACACTAGTAGCGAGCAGCCAGCAGCCGACGACGAAAATTCGCATACATACACGCAGACTCCCATGCTAGATGGTTCTCATACCTCCACATACAGAGTATAGCAACTACACGTTCTCACAAGGACAGTGACGTCACGGAGAAACCGTTCATATTGCCACATTCATTGACACAATGATAAATTATTAACATAATAAAATCCCAGAAATATTACAGAACTAACATTTTAAAACATGAAATGAAATGCTATTCCTTATGCCTCCAAACGAGAGGGGTTCTCGTTTAGCAAAAAAGCCCTTTTAGCAAACTTAGATAAATTACAAAGTTAAGAACCTAGGGAAGATGGCAGACAGCCGTCTTTCAATTTATTCAAATTTTCTAACTTACCCTTCTGATTGACGGATAATACATTCCATGATCCGATCCTTATAATGTATGTCCTGTTTCACTTGATGACGACATCCCCCTGAGTAGTCCCTGACCGGAGATCCTAATTAGGGGACAATTTTACCTCCGGAATATCTTACCCTTGAAGACCATCATCTTCATGTAGTAGAGCTGCACGCATTCGGGAAAAGTAATGACGGTACATTCCCCTTACATTCATCGGTTCGCAGAAGCTAAGAAGCTACATTGCAAAGCCACTACAGCTTATGTTACAAGGCCAGCGCAGTCAGTCACCAAGACAGTTGCCCCTGTAACTACTGAAAAGGCTGCTGCCGCTCTTCAGAAACCACACGTTTGTCTGGCCTCTCCACAGGTACCTCTCCGCTGTGGTTGCACCTTCGTTACGGTCCCAGTATCCAACCAAATGCCTTCGTGGTGCACCACATCTAACAACACCTTGCTCCCATAATCAAGTAGAGATTGCTCGAAAGTTCTATAAAGTCTATGCAGATTATTCCTGTCTGTTCCCCACAAAGTGTGGCTAAGACATTGTAAGAGACAAAGCACCTTTAAGCACCGGAATTTCAAGTCTTTAGGGTGTGGCAGCCATGTCAGTTTTCAGACAAATATGTGGTTGAGAAACCTCACGGTGTCTTTAAGTCAGTTTATTATTCCTCATCTTCAGCTCAGGTAAACTTAAAAAAGAACGATAACGGTTAAACAGTACACACACAGACATCTCTGTTGATGACTTAAACCAGTCGTCCCTGTTTATTCATTCAACCTTCAAAACGTTAATTGCAATTGACGTGTAGTGTCACAATACTGGACGAAGAGCAAAATATAAGCAATTACGGAACACTAACAGGTTATTAATTGATGGAAGATTCTTAATCGCCATGGGAAGCAAAAGTCATATTTAAAACATTAACCTTAGTGACATCGTTTATTTCTTAAGGGCGACTTGAAAGGTCGCCACCGACTCGATATTAAAATAGCGCCGAGAAAGAAAGCATCGATTAAAAATTTGAAGATAACTACGAAAATCCCATTTGTGGAGCTGTCTGAGGATGTCTCCAAATAGTATTGTGGGCTTTCTTAAAATCAAAAACTTCACCAGAAGGTGATGCTTTCGGAGGAAAGTCTCTTGTATTTCCGCTTCCACGAAGGCCAGGTTATCAAAGGTGGATCGACTTCTACTGAACCAACACCGGAAGTGACTAAGAAGTTGTCTGATCCTGTCATTCATACAAGGAGGCGCATGACCATCCACTGTAAGGTATTATCTACGATAACGCTAGGGAGTTTTTTCAGGCTTTAGAAAGAAATTACAATTTCTTCACGTCATAAGTCGGGAAAGTGACCGGACATCGAAATTTATAAAGAACAAGGAGGATTCCTTCCTTTGTTATCTACTGTAGCATATTATAATGAAAATTTCGTGTAACGAGCTACAGATAGCGATTTCACCTGGAAAATGGGTGATCTAAACCGTTCCTCTCCATAGTCACCCTTTGGCGCTCGAAAATGCACCTTAAGTCGGAAAGGGCGAAATGGGCTGCCATAGTCTGCCCGTGTCCTGTGGGATGGTTGTTTGGCTGCCATTTCCCTTTACAACAGCCAGTGCGTGCTTCCTCACCTCCCATTAAGTTGCGCCCGGTATCCCATACTTATGAGCGTTTCGTAGAACAAATAAGGGTATTCAGAAATTGCTGCCCTGGTAATGTCTTGCTCGCTCGTATAGTTTGGTGACATTTTTCCTGACAACTATAAACGCTGCGAGGTTCTCTGCAGTTGGCCTGCTTTTGAAACTATGCAGAGTTGCACGTATCGTTGCAGAACGGCACTCGTCACTCCAACAAGGACGAGCTGCCGTCCCAGTTATCCGGAAGACTGTGGAATAGAAGCTGCTGCAGCTTGATAAATCGTTTCGGTTCTAATGTGAGAAATTAAGTTTGCTGTGGTGTAATTTTGCATAGACTTCCAATTTTTTGTGGTCTAGATATCTAACAGTATAGCCGTAGATCTTGCATGGAAGAACCTAATAGCAAGTCGCGTGGAAGTCAGCAAGATGCTCCTTGTTGAACTAAGATATGATTCTATGACGTTGCTTAAACAAACTCAGATCACATCTCCTGTAAGAAAAACATATCTCTAAATATTAATAGTAATGTAAAATTGGGTACAAATTTGGCGTCACTAGCTACTAAAAGTAAACACAATTTTAATGTGAGTACGAAGTCTTTCACGGCGACACCTGTGTATAAAACTTTCTCGGCCTTCTTTCCGCGTCAATTCTCGATAAAATTTCAAGCTTTCGAAGATATCCTCCGTCTTCTTCAGTCAGCGGCTCCTGACGAAGAAGATGGAGAATATCTTCTAAAGCTTGAAATTTTATCGAGAATTGACGCGCAAGAAGTCCGAGAAAGTTTTATACACAATTTTAGTGTATTTAATTTTTAAAAACAAATAATACGTGTTGATTGAACTAAAATTTCACAAGAGTTGAGGTTTTTTAAGATAGAAGCTGTTAACCGGAGGAACAGAAATTACAACGAAAAATCATAGAAACTATATCCCGAATTTTTAAATAAATTTTAAAATAAAGAAATGTGCGCTCGGCAAATTGGCTGAAACACCGCGCCCAACTTGACTTTAAATTGACAAAGCTACAGATATGTTCGAGGCCGTCGCACTAAAAGCGTGATGTTTTTGTTGCCTAAGCATCAGCGTTGCGCACAAGTACCACTCATTGAGATGACTGCAAACTGGTGCTGAAAATCAACCTAACTTGCCCGACTGGATCAACTTCTGTCGATCGAAATACTTTCTATGTCTCAATGATGTTGAGAAACCCTAACACACCCTGGTCTCGCTACTGGCGTGGTACGCTGATTGCATGAATCAACTCACCGCGATACCACAACAATTCGCCCACAGGTGTTAACTATCTCACTCCGTCCTTATTCGTGACAGACAAGAAGTGCTTGACCAAAACAGAAAATATCGCGCGATTTGATTACTCTCAAATAAGGAGTAATTTCAGTTCTACTTTCCACAGATCTGTTCGTTTCAGTAAAGTACTGACAATGAGTCTTTTCTCTCACTCACTTTGTTCGCTCTCGAAGATGAGCAATTCGTGCCCTCAGAGTGTTCGTTGTCCGTCGACACGACGCGACGTGTGGTTCGCGAGGCAGATCGCTGGAGTGCCGCTGGCACGCACCGTCTCCACTGTACATACCTCGCCACCTTTCTCTCCCTCTCTTCGCCACGTCACGTCTCCACGTCCGCATCCCTTAGCCTAACCGAGCCGCACTATTGTTCAGCTTTAGGCGCGCCCTCGAACTGGCCAATTATGGACCTACTACTACCGCGTTTAGGTTCACCACTGCTTCCGAGGTCACCTGCCGCCACGCAGAGACTGCCGGCCGCGGTGGCCGAGGGGACTGAGGCGCTTCAGTCACGTTCTGCACGGTCACTACGGTCGGGGGTTCGAATCCCCCCTCGGGCATGGATATTTGTGCCGTACTTAGTATTAGCTAGTTCATAAATAGTTTCCTAAGTTTAGCGACTGATGCCCCGTAGTTAAGTCCCATAAGCTCTACAAACATTTGAACATTTGAACGCAGAGACTCGCGCCCGGGAATAACGTAGTATTTCACCATACTTTGAAACCACATGAAATACCGTTACTAAGTACTGTCTGCCATGGTATTTTAAATGATTGTAACCGAAAATATTCCCTCAGTGTGTACGTCTGAACTGCTACTTGCTCCAGCCTCGAGGAAAGCTAATTATCGCACTCGCGATCTAATGCCGAACTTAGAATAACTTTCTTAAAAGCAACAAATAAATTAATTCAGCATTCAGATGTTACTTGTAAGCAATTATTACTGTTTTACAAGTCCGAATATGCAAGAAAATATGTCTGAGTGACTTGATTCCTTCCACTGTGATATGATCCACCCATTCCTAGACAAACAAACACGATGATGTAACAGGACAGAAAATGGTACAATCGGCTCTGCTAAGCAACTATTGCGGTGATTGTCTAACAGCCTCATCAGGCTGGTGAGTCCAGAATGAAAAGTGATCACTTCCATGAAGGTCATCAGGCACCTTTCACTGTGCGGCAGTGGCAAGGGCTGGAGAGCAAAGCAGAATTTCAATAGGAGAGAACTATCCTGTTAGAGTGTAGGAGTGTGTGTTCTGACTTGTATTTGGTAAATGGGCACTTGAATAAAAGGGAAACCTCATTACGTATGTACCCTAAAGCCCCAAATCATACTGTATGCATAAAAATCACCACAGAGGATGAATGTGTGGGGGAGGTGTGTAAGAAGATATGTCAGAACCACTTCATCGAGCATATCGTGTGGACTCAGATACAGGGAACATATAGCAGTTGTGGCGCACGTGCACTGACACTGCAGCTGCTTGTAGATTTGTAATGAGGGCGAGGGTTCAGAGTGGGAGGTTGCGTTAAGGAAAAGAGCCACTCCCCCTCTGACTCTGTCTCACTAGCATCGTCCTTTCTGTGGTCTACATAACCACTTATCTCAGGGTCAACAAAGAGCTTGAAATTCTAGAGACATACACATAGGTCGTCCCAGAGATAGTAATCGTAGTACCTCCACGTTTGACCGAAATCCCCACAAGTTCCGTTGCAGTATGAGAGATATCTATCACGGAGTTTGAACCGTGACTCTCTTCCTAGGTGGGTACACTGAACTTAGTGGAGGTTCAGACTTGGGGCGAGATACACTTCATGTACACTTATCTTTTAAAATCCCCGATATGTTTCTTACTGGTAGTGTCTCCAAGCAAATAAGGAGAAGGACATTGAAAATTATTATTGTTTATTTACTGCTATTGGTGGCTAATGTTCTTTACAGTATCATCTCTTTTAAACTGTATGATTATGTGTTTGATTTAAATCTGTTCGATTAATTTTTGTGGAACAACTTTGACATATTTTACATACGTTATTAATTCACTGACAAGTAAAGTTGTAATCCTAAATTTGGTACATACGAATTGATTCATATTCTTTTTAATTAATTGAAGTGAATGAATTTCGATCCGGAAATGTAAAGTTCTTCAGTTAAATTTTTAATGCAGACTGAAAAGAATTTCATTTTGCCGAAAACTGAATCGTTACTCCAAGACTGTGTAGAAAAGACAAGTTAATTTTAAAAAAGGATTTGTTTATTATTAAAAATGCTATTTATTTGAAAGAATATCGCTGTCACCGGTTTTGATCCTAAAGGTTAATCATCAGACGGTTGCTCACGTTCAGATTTCCTTTTTATTGTTCACTTCTATTTTCAACACCCGCTTGTGGCGATATATTCTTTGGGGATTGTACCTTAAAGCATACAAATGATGTCTGAAATGACGTACTGAACGTAGCTAACGATGTAACACTCTGTAAACAAATCCTCACTATCGAGTTGTTGACATTTTTACTTACATCAGTAACGTTTAAGCAACTCATCAAACTCTTCATCAGGTATGCACTCAGCACACATGAAATAAAAATTAAGAAGACCAGTTTCAAATACTACATTAAGCTAGAAAGGTATAATTGCATGAATAAATATAATCTCATATAGGTAAAGACAAATAATATCTCCTCAATGAAGAGACAGAATTGGTCAGTGCAACGTCTCTATATATAAAAACGCTGCGTTGGTTTGTGTGTGTTTGAAAATCCCAAAAACTTCTTCACCGACTGACCTCCAAATTTGTCACACCGTTGCACTGTAACACGGGAAGGTTCTTATACACCTATTTGTTTAATATATTACTCGTAAGCTATGTATATATATGGTACTTTTGCGATTGTATCAATATTTCAAAGCATTCAGTCAAGGGTAGGCAATGTCGAAGAGGGGATGAGAGATATATACGTACTTTTTTAATTGTAAAGAAGACTCCAAATACCAATTTTTGTAGTCCAGACCGCAAAACTAGCTTAATAGCAGCATTTTTCATAAATCTTTACATCCCCTATTTGACCCTTTTAAAGGCTGATTTTCAGAGAAAGCTGAAAGGCGCCTTTTTTACATTCTAACTAAGAATCCGAATATCAATTAATGTACGTCTAGCATCAAAATTGACTGGATAACATCTTATTTTTAAAAAAAAACAACTTTTCATTCCCTATTTCACCCCCTTAGGGACGGAATATCGAGAATATGCTTCTTAAGTGGAGTTGCTCACTAAGTCGCTCACAAAGTCGCTTACTAAGTCGGATGAGTGGGTGGTCGATCCTGCTGCTCAAGGAACTCCTGCACGATGAAGATATGGACCCCCGAGCACCATATAATAGTCCCTCAAAGTGCAAATAAACGCCAGGGATATGGACACGTAGATATAACTTCGTCATTCTTACAGCCTTGAGACAATGATTTAATTTATCCCAAACCGGCGGTGCAGCTTGCCAATGTTGGCAACGGAACAACCCTTCAACAAGAGCAATAATTAATTTATTGACAGTAGTTCGTACAGGAACGTATTAACGACCGAGCAGAACTGCGTAAATGGTTATTTTATGGTAAAAAAAAAAGATTCATTCAAAATATTCATTCTGATAAGGACATCCTTCGAATTACCACTGCATTATAGAGAACAACATTCCCGAGTAATGCTCGGGAACAAATGTTTAAATGTTTGTATAGCTTATGAGACTTAACTACGGGGTCATCAGTCCCTAAATTTACAAACTACTTATGAACTAACTAATACTAAGGACGGCACAAGTATCAATGCCCGAGGGGGTATTCGAACCCCCGACCGCAGTGGCCGTGCAGACCGTGACTGGAGCGCCTCAGTCCCCTCAGCCACCGCGACCGGCGCTCGGGAACCAGATGCTTTATAATAATGTTTGCAACTGAAGTAGCCCGGTCTCTAACGATATATATCGCATGTGCGCTTCTAAATCTTTCCCGAAAAAAATTTGACAGCATCGTAGAATTAATTGTAAATGAAGTGGTTATTTTACTTACGGCAGCTGTGGCATTTCGTGCTAATGTAATATTTTATTGTAAACGCGGTACATTATGAGCCTCATTGTAAGTAATTGAGTTTTCAAAGAGCAGTCGAGAGATTTTGGCAACACCAGCCGCTGTCGCAAGTGAAATTTTACCGAAATTATACAGATACAGTAACATGAAAAGTGACGTATCGATTTTCGATTATAATTTTACAATCGACCAGTAAAACTTAACACAAAAGGCGCTTTGCCATAGACGCGTGAAAAACGAAAATCATGTGTATACGTAGCCATTAAGAGAGGAAATAGGAACCAGATGTTTTTATAACTATATCTCTGATCACGCTTCATATTCTCCAGCTGCCAAGTAAGTGAGTGACGAAACTTGAGGTCGTACTAACTTCTGCTTTGCGTACTGGTCAGGTCTTATGGTAAAAATGCGACACTAAAGTAACAACGTTTCGTGGAAAACGCATTTTATATACGCTCATGTTTAATGGTTAATTTTTTAGTAAGATAGATCATGATATTAGCAGTGGAAATCAAAACACCATAGAAACGAATTCTGAACAAAACTTTGTTAATGTGCGTCGTTATTTCATTTACTTTTTGTAACAGTAACTTTGTGATAGTTTCCAGCAGATAACACACAATTTGAGGCAATTCCCTAATTTTTAATTTCTTCATTTTATGTAGCTACGATGAGAGAAAGACGAGACGTGCTTAGAGATAGCCGGAGGAGGAGATTGAAGATGGGTAGATAGAAAGGGAGTGATGAACAGAGGCCGGGGATTAGATAGAGGTAGAATCAAGAGGTAGACAGTGAGGAAGCAGGTAACAGACATAGCGGATGGGAAATAGACGGAAAGAATGCAAAAAAAATAGCTGTTTACTAAGATGGTCCAGAGTCGGTAAACTGATCTGCGTGTATGTGGAGTATAACGAACGACCAAAAAAGTAATCTATCTTATGGGTTTAAAATAATGTGTCTCTGTGAAGCTGACCTTTCGTTTTACATACTTTCGTTTCACATAGCCACTGGTGCCTAACGAAAGAACGATATTGATATGATTGAAGCATTCTCTCGGTGATTCTATGTTCACATGAGATACAGTGTTTCCTTTCCTACTTATTTCACACGAGAGTGAGCCACAGCGAAACGTGGCCGCGTTTAGCAAGTTTTTATATTATTTCACACACCTACTCAGAGTCTGAAGTGTAAATAACAAACATTGCTCCTTTTGTCAAAAAAAAAAAAAAAAAAAAAAAAAAAAAAAAAAAAAGTAATGAATAACCGAATATAAACACGAAATAAAATAAAACAATCAATTTAGGGGCGTATAAGAAAATAATTAAATAGTATATGCTTTCAATTTGCCAACATAAGACTTTATCGTAACATTTCTATATAGTTTTATTTCACCCTTCACAAATTTCCCTGTGTGTTCTAAGATGGCGCTGATGTACTGATAATATATCATTTGTATACAAATGTTTCCAGGTGGCAAAACGATTTTGGTTTTTATGTTGTTATTCACGCTATGTTGATACATATAAGTGCGCTAAGTGCTTCGCAAAGTGCTAATTATGTTGTGAGAAGAAGAAATCGACATAGTCAAAAATAGCACAGGATTTTCGATGCGAGTAAAAAAGCATCATCTGATTTGTGATGATTTGTTTACAATATGTTTCAACGTTATTAGTGATAATTATCTTAAAAATAAATGATTGCAGTCATCGCTTGTGAACTGTAGGGCACAAACATCACAAGAGCATTTAACACCAAGGTACTGTTAAGAAAAGTGTAAAAATTATTTTAGACTGCAAAACCGAAAAGGCGCCATTTCTTTAAGTAAATGGCATTATTAATAGTGGCTTGTTCATCGGAAGAATGCAGCTGTAGATCGAAAGGAATTTACATACCTACCACCTAGACTACTCTGCTACTTAGCTTGCATTTATAGCGAATCTTTAATTCAGCGCAAAGTTCCTGGTGATTGGAAAAAAGCGCAGGTGACTCCCGTGTATAAGAAAGGAAAGAGAACTGACCCATACAATTACAGGCCAATATCGTTGACATCAGTTTCATGTAGAATTTTGGAGCATATTCTCAGCTCGAATATAGTAAATTTCCTTGAAACGGAGAAGCTTCTTTCCATGAATCAGCACGGGTTTAGGAAACATCGTTCATGTGAAACTCAGCTTGCCCTTCTCTCACATGACATCTTGCGAGCCATGGATGAAGGGCAACAGGCGGATTGTGTTTTTCTCGACTTCAAAAAGGCGTTCGACGCGGTGCCACACTGCAGACTGCTAACGAAGATACGAGCTTATGGAATAGGTTCACAGATTTGTGACTGGCTGGAAGATTTCCTAAGTAATAGAACGCAGTACGTTGTTCTCGACGGCGAGTGTTCATCAGAGACGAGTGTATCGCCAGGCGTGCCCCAGGGGAGTGTGATAGGACCGCTATTATTTTCTATCTATATAAATGATCTGATGGACAGAGGAAGTTGTAATTTGCAGCTGTTTGCTGATGATGCTGTGGTGTATGGGAGGGTGTCCTCTGTAACTGACTGTAGTAGCATACAGGATGGCTTAGACAAAATTTCTATTTGGTGCGAAGATTGGCAGCTAGCTCTCAATGTAGAAAAATGTAAGGTGATGCGCATGAGCAGAAAAAACAATCCCATAATGTTCGAATACAGCATCAGTAGTGAGCTTCTTGATGCGGTCGCGTCGTTCAAATATCTAGGCGTAACATTGCAGAGCGATATGAAATGGAACGAACATGTATGGACAGTTGTGAGTAAGGCGGACAGCCGACTTCGGTTTATTGGGAGAATTTTGGGAAGATGTACTTCACCTGTAAAGGAGACCGCTTGTACGACCACGTTTTGAGTATTGCTCAAGTGTTTGGGATCCGCAGCAGATCAGTTTAAAGGAAGACATAGAGGCGGTTCAGAGACGAGCAGCTAGATTTGTTACCGGTAGGTTCGACCAATGCGCGAGTGTCACGGAATTGCTCCGGCAACTCAATTGGGGATCGCTGGAAGAAAGACGACGTTCTTTTCGTGAATTTCTGTTAAGTAAATTTAGAGGGCCGGAATTTGAAGCTGAGTGTGGTACGATCATGCTGCCGCCTACTTACATTTCGCGTAAAGATCACAAAGACAAGATAAGAGAAATTAGGGCTCGTACGGAGGCATATAGGCATTCTTTTTTTCCTCGTTCAATTTGGGAGTGGAATAGGAAAGGAAATGCCTAGTAGTGGTACAGTGTACCCTCCGCCACGCACCTTACGGTGAATTGCGGAGTATGTATGTAGGTGTAGATGTAGATGTAGACAGGCTTTCGCACTGGCTTCTCCAACTCGAAGCCATGATTCGTGTCACAAGTTCTCACTCACTTATCTCAAACGGTTTAAGCACCGTGGCAATTAATCTGTGACGTAAATCGCCTTGAGAAAGTTAATTTAACTTGGTGGCTCGAGCCCATTTAACTTGCAGGCACGCAGGTGTTGGTAAGCCCGCCAGTGGGATTCCCTCGGCACGCATTCGCGTGATTTAGCCTTGGTGGGGCTAGAGCACCTGACGTTCGCTGGCTCCGAGAAAACCTCGCGTGATTGATGGACTCCTCGTGACGCCCGCCCCTCTGCAATATATCACTCTCGCCTGTCTACACAAGGAGAAATTAACTCGGTAAACATAAAATTGTATTGAAATTGAGGCGGGCGATGTATCATATTGCTATCCCCTTTATCTTACAGTTTAAGGGGATAGTCAGAAGACGGGAAGCCAAATCGTCTCTCCAGTTATTCTTTCATTTCTTATGTAATTGAACGCTGGTTGTTTTTAATCACTCATATTCAGTATACCTAACGATGATGCTTGTCTGACTCGCATAATCGAAAATCTACAGAGTGCTAGGCATTGGCACTGTGGGTAAACATTTGAAGATATATTTCAGAAAAAACAGGAGCTATGTCCAGATAAAAAAAATTTGCGCGAGTCACTTCAGCTAATGTGTTTAATATTTAATGATAAATCTGAAGCATAGAAATACATTTTGTGATGCGGCCGGGAATCGAACCCGGACCTCCATGCTTACTAAGCAGACCTGTTTCCGTTAGACCACCACACCCCTAACGATTAAGGCGCCCCGGAATAGTCTAAGTACGATTTCCCTCCACGTAACAAACTTTATTTTGTAAGCTGTCATGTTTTTAACTTAAGTATTTGTTTATATAGTGACTAAGTGCAATGTTGCACTTCTTATTTTATATCCATTTTTTTAACAAGATGACCAGGTATAATATATATGTATATGACCTGATGATGGTGACACAGTGCACCGAAACCGGTCGTCACTTAATAAATTGGTAGTTTGCGAACTTGGCTTATCATTTGGAAACTATAAAACTTAATTCAGCTTCTGTGTTCCAAAGATAATTGCCACTACTGCCAAAGCTCTCCAAGACGCCTTAATCGTTAGTGGTGTGGTGGTCTAACGGTAAGACGTCTATCTAGTAAGCATGGAGGTCCAGGTTCGATTCCCGGCTGCATCAGGAATTTTAATTCTATGCTTCAGATTTATCATTATTGTCTTTGACATATTCTAGACGAAAATCCGTCTCTGGAATTGTTTGTTTGTATTAAATTGTTTAATATTTATTTATTTATTTACTTTTAAGAAATTATGGTCTTTAATGCTTTTGTTGTCAACCCGCTAACACCTTTCATCATATATTTTCTCTCATAAATTTATCCTTCTCCTCATGGGGATCATTTACCCATTTCACTGCTGAACTAAATGTCCAACAAACATTTGTCTCTTCTAATGAAATTTTGTCTGTTCATCCCTATTTACCTCCATACCGTTATTGACTGCATAGCGTCACATTTAAACTCAACCATCCAGTATTGTGCTATATATTCACGTTTACGAGCTTCTTTTTAAAAACATGAAAAACATATCCCCCCCCCCACCCACTCATACGATCTAGGGAATGTACTTGCTTCGAAGCAGACTTACTACACATTTTAAGCTGTTTCCATCCAAATGTTAATTAGAAACCCCATTTTCCCCTGATTCTTCCCAGGTAAAACATAGCTTTAAACGTCTTATTACACATCAGCAAATGCGTTAAATATTCGACTCTACGCATGTAGGCAAGGCAAGTTTAAAAACGATTTAAATTTTTGTTCCAAGTTGGTTAAAACACACTACGAGTAATTTTCACTCCTTTTTAAGCTTCATTGTTCATGAGGATGTATTCTGAACTGTGTGCCACACATATATTTAATCTTATAAATGTACGGGCTAAAGATGATACCGAAAAAGGCTGTCGTATCATCAGTAATTTGCGGGTGTGTCAAGGGCAAAAGCTTTCGTAAATGATGAAGTAAAATGTTTTCGTGAAGTTCGGAAATTACGTGCGAAGTTTGCTGGAAATTTTTAAGTGTTCACATACTCAAATAATAATAAATAAATAAATAAATAAAAATAAAAAATAGAAAAATAAATAAATAAATAAATAAATAAGATAAACGTACAGACTATTTCGGAATACATGTTAGACACTTCTAGAAGTTGTAAAGACGTAGTAGATTAAGTTTTACATACGAACCCATGGTCAGAAGCGTCATCCATCGAAGTTCTGTCCACCGCTGATACTGTGAAACAAATCTCTGCTTTCAATATTTTGGGATGAGTCACTATGGGCTAAATCAACCAAACTAAATCTATTAAATGTAGGTTCTAAATTGCAAACCTTAAGTGCAATGTCATTTTGGCCGAAAGAAGTTTTCAAAAATGAAGAATTGGTCGTAGTAGCTCTTATGGGATGCGTTTTGATTGCACCTTCTCCCAAAATATGGAAACCGAAGTGTTTGCAGTGTAATACATTTGATTCATGACATCTAAAAAGAATAAGTGCTCGTAGCTTTACTAGACTACATTGCCGGATGCGGGTTCCAGTATAAATGGTGATCAACGAAGATCCCTCTACAAACTCTGAAAGTATGTAAAACGAATTGTGAAACACCCTGTGGCGTTGGTACTTTTTGGCGCCGTGCCCAATATTTTTCCGAGACATAAAGAATGTCTACAGTACTTTTAAATTTAATAGCCAAAAACGTCAGACAAACTACGCACTGAAAGGGTGACAGCAGTGAACAAGTAGTTCTAAGAATAGATTTCAGAGTAAGGGTCACGTCCGATAGTTTGAAAAAATGATAATAGGTTCTCTCATTGCTGCTAGCTGAAGCAGAATCGCCAAACTTTAACAGCAGAACTGCAGTCGAACCATGGGACAAATGTTGCCATGTTCTTAAAGAAATTAATAGAAATTTTAATAGCTGAACGCCAGGCTAATTAAGGTCCATAATGGAGATTATGCAAGCCCACCACAATATTGCAATAAAAACAAGAAATTTCCAGCTTAGTGGCGCGATATGAAATATTTGTTAAAAAATAGCATATAGATTTCGTTCCCATGCTGGATCATCATCAGTGCTGTAAAATCAAGTTTCTCAAGTCAAAGGCGAAAATACCATACAAATATACACCAAGAATGTTTCAACTGTATAACCAAAGTAATGATGACTCATGTACTCAGCACAAAACGTTAAAAGTATGTTCCATAAAATAACTAAAAATGTCTTTGTAGTACACGTTACAAGTATAAAATGAGGTAGCTGCTGACATTCATCTACACAGCTTAACTTGCTTGCAGTTGGTGCTTGCCGTCATCTTTATTTAAGGAGTTTAATACTCTGTAACTTTTTTGAATAGATAGAAAACATTAAATGTATAAAGGCATACACGGCAATACAATGTATAATAGGGTACATAGATTATGCGGTATTCTAAGAAAAATACATAAAATTAATATTATTTCAGCGCCACAAAGCGAGTATCTATTAAAACGTGTTAAATCCTCAAAATGCCTACGTTGTTAAAGTATAATGTGTATCAGGTACAAAAAAAAATTTCTGTTAAAAAATTGTATAAAGAGGAACATAATAGAGTTCACAAATTTCATAGTTACACTATTGGGAGACAGACCGCAGTACACGGCAACTGGCGTTGTTCTATAAGAATATTCAGCTGGCCGACTTTGTTTACCTATTACAGTGCATCCAGTTGTAAAGTTAAGAGCAAGTTAATTGGATAAAAATTGTTTTCGGCATTTCCGTCTGTTCTCACATATATTTGCAGTCCTGTATGAAAACAGAAATCTGCAAGCTTAAGATTACTGATGCTACAATGTAGTGGTCAATTATTTGTTCATTTATTTTCTCTCTCTCTTTTGCCTTTATACGTGCTGTGTGTAGTGGGAGTAATTTACTAGTCCTTTTAATTTTTATTTATTCTTGCATGTCGTAAGGGTGTGCCTCAGAGTGTATTGTTTGGTGAATCTGTAGCACGTATCTTGGATGAGAATTTCCTGGTTGTTCTTGAGACCTGTATTAGTTAGCTGTTAGGCGCTGTCCCTGCCCGCAGAAGGTAGAGCTGGACTGGTGTTGTCGAGGGAGGCTGGTCACTCGCGATACATTTATGGGGGCAGTTTGCGAGGCAGGACCTATCTGTTGGTAGGCTCACTACCTGAGGTGGCTGCACTCTCTAGAAAACAATGTTTTATCGCATTCATTTTAAATAGCGAGCAGTGTGGCCCGCATTCTGCGGGTTCCTATCATCATAGAACCCTCTTAGTGTACACGTTTGCTGAGTTTATCTTCTAAATATCCGTTAGCCCTCCTTGTCTGCACAATTACAGTCGGGGGCTGACTCGGGCCATGTTTTTTCAGCCTGATATACTGCTGGGCGTCCTGTGGAATTTCGGCACACAATGGAGTCTTGTCTTGTGTCCCCTTTCCACTTTGACCTTCTATTTGTCGCTATAAGCTTGCTACATAAGACTTTATATTCCTTTTAGAGCAAAAGGCTGGGAAACGATGGACTTGTGGAATTTTCGAAAGAATGGTTGGGTGGAGTCCTCTGGAAGCGATCTAATTGGCTCCGTAAGTGACAGGTCTAGCTATCTGTCATAGCTGCCTCTCCATCTTATTGGCTGGAGAGTTAGAGCTCTGCAGTGATTGGTATATCGATTTTAGGGTGGTGGTGAGTGTCTGTCCTAGTCGACACTGGAAGCATTTACCTAACAACTGCTATCTGCCATGACAGTGGGGCTGTTATAGTTAAATGTCGATACTGCTTCACAGATCGTAGTGAGATTGCCAGGCGAAACAATTTATTCTCTTTCAACTCCACTCCAACTTCGTCCAGTCACCAGCGAGATCTAGCGTCGACAGATCAAGCCGAATGAAGGTTATTGGTAAAGTGATGCTCGATATTTGCTAGGGAAGTTTTATATACTTGCAGTAATTCCCCATCAGTGTGTATGTGTGTACATGTGATCGATGTTGACCGCTCTTTCCTATAAAAAATTTCTTAGCGCCTCTGTCCACCTTTCTATTTTTCATTATAGGACAACACCACACGTATAGCCATGTTATGGCTCCATTTGTTCATTCCTATTAGTCTTTGTATATTAATTTGTAAACTTATTTGTTAAAACTCAGACAATTTGCTGGTCACACATGTATTCCGCGGTGTTAACCTATATTACTGCATTTCATGTCCTGTTTATAAATATTTGTTATCATTTGTAACCCATTGCTTGACTACTCTTTTAACTGTGATTTAATTTACAAAATCCTTCATATTAATTGTAAAATGTCCCCCGAATTTCTGTGTGTTTTAATGAATAAATGTATTAATTTAAGTCATAAATTTACTTTCCTTTACAAATTCCTAACTCACTATTTTAGAGGGGTAATTAGATATGTAGAGCACTGTATTTATTATTTGGTGCACTCTGCTCAATTATCTCGCCACCCTGCTTGTAGATTTAGGGTGTTGGATCTTTTTCCATGTTTTTAATAAAAAAAAAATGTGGTGACAACTCTTGATAATAACATTAATGAGGATTATATTTAAAATTAATTTGTATATCTGCCATTTTGCACATTTGCATACCAGTGGACCGTCTCTGACAAGTAATAATATACACACTATTTGGGGTTATCCCTCCATTTTTGAGGCTACGTCATACAACACAATAATTTAGGCTTTTGTAATACCTTGTTTATGTATTGCCTTTCGTATCAGTATCTTTGACAGACGTTTGTCACAGCTATAACAATGGAAGCTAACTATTGAACTGCTCTGTCGAAAGTGAAACGAACGTCGGTCAACGATCTTGGCATGGCAGCTGTTACTTATGAAAGTCTAGTGATTTACTAATTTTGCGTATTTTGGTTTATTTCAGGTAACTCCATCCTACGTCCGATTGTTGGAGTGAGACATGGATTCAGTGACGAACGGCCCTCTTACCAGCCACAACTGCCATACGCTGCCGCGTCAACAGTAACTTGCTTTTATTAACCTTTTTATCGGTATAGGTTCGACCATTTCCATGTCTTACTTACTCTGAATTGTAGATAACTCTGCTCATTAGATTACAAAATGCAATTCTGTATTTTCGTATTTTAGTGTTTCTGTATATTCTATTTTCAGGAAAGTAAAAGGCAATGGGTCACACTACTCGTACACAAGAGAATAATGCAGCTGGTTAAAAGCATTAGACACATTAAATGCCGGTTACAGTTTGGTACAATTCTACGAAAGAATGAACACAATTCGCAGTACATGATTTTCTCACATCTTTTCAAACCCTTCAGTAATAAAATGTTTTCACAGAAACCATTCAAGATGATCCATGTTGCGCACATCATATATCATAATTTAAAGATGTTCTTATTGTTATTACATACTTTGATATGCGCCAGCAGTTAAATTTTTGTTAGCGCATCTAGCCCTCGTCGTGGAAATAATGTTACTGAAAGTGTGCATTCGAGCCAATTATAACTCTGATGAAGTCAATTAAAAAGAAAAAAGAAAAAGCTTTTTTTCCCTTACACTACCAACAAATGTTTTGTTCGCAGCTTTCCATTTAGTGGAACGAACTGAATTCATAACTGTGGTTTTTTTTTCTTTTTGGAAGTCGACAACAAAACTAATGAAATCACAAAAACTACTGTATGCGCATGAAGTTTTCTGAACGCCCAAGGGAAATTACAGGAGTGTCTTTTTTTAAGTACTTTGCAACGTGCCTAATGACTTTGATACACGTCAGGAAACTTTGTGGTGTTGTTCAGCTGTTCCATTTTGTCACGTACTTCTTATGATTGTAAATCTATTGGGAAAAAAATGTTCAAATGTTTTGTAATGCTTATGGGACTTAACTACGGGGTCATCAGTCCCTAAACTTACAAACTACTTATGATCTAGCTTGTACTAAAGACCGTAGTGGCCGGGCAGACCGTGACTCGAGCTTCTCAGTCTCCTCGGCTACCGCGGCCGGCATTATTAGGAAGATGTAATCCTAATCGCCGGTAGTAGGGAACGAGCTGAGAAGAACGCCAAGCTCCTACTGCCTGATTGCCAGTGAAGCAGGCTTGCAAGTCAGTAAAGACAAGACGCAAGTCCTCTCCCGGTGGACAATCTACGATTGAAAAGGGCGAGTACTTTCAAATATCTTGGCAACCTGTTTAGTGACCAGAACCTCTGTGAAACTGAAATAAATGCAAGAATTTTTGGAAACAATAGAGCATACTTGAGCCTTCAGGACGTCCTAAAGAAAAGGTCTCTGACAAGAAATGTCAAGATGAGGTTGTATCAAAGTATGATTATGCCAGTGGTTATGTACGGTTGTGAAAGCCTCACCCTGAGAAGAACAGATGAACAGAAACTACTGGTTTTCGGACGTAAAATCCTCCGGAAAATGTATGGTCCTCTGATAGATACACAAACAGGAGAATGGAGAATTAAAAAAAAATTAAAAAAGCTTTACGCACAGCCGGACATTACAAAAATAATGAAGAGAAGAAGGTTGACCTGGGCTCGACAGGTAGCAAGGATAAGCAAAGGGAGGATACCCCATGATGTGTTGCTGGGAACGGTCGTTACAAGAAGATATCGGGGACGACGACGGACTAGATGGAAACACTATGTTGACAGAGACACAGAGGACGTGAGATTAGTAGCAGGTAACTGGTTGAAAGAGGTTCGCAACCGGAAGCGATGGAGGAGGAGTGTGGAGCAGGTATATGGTCACTAAGGCCCAAGCCACGGATAAGTAACTAAGTAATGTTATGAACCTCTAGAATCTTGATGATGGAACACTGGTGTGTGTGCATACAATATCTGTGATCGATCTCCATACAACGTAAATTTTTGAGAATACTTCAGAAACACGCCACCTTTCCTATTCCTGTCACATAGTTCACCGACAAGTTTGCGAACATAACAACGGTAACATAGCCGTAAGATCTAAACCTAATTAATGCAATTTCGGCCACACTTTTGGAGTTGGCAGGCAGGCAGTTTTCCGTCTCCTGGGAAGTAAGCCGGAAACGTCAGTTCTGAACGGCGTCGGCAATTTACTGGGTGCGGTGTGGGCGTCGGGATGAATTTGTATTGGGAAGGAGCGTCGGGACAAAAGTTAATTAAAGTTGGGCACGGGTGAGGTGAGCGGCTGCGGCGGCGCCGTATATTTCACGCCACTGGGGCGCTATTGATTATAAGCGCGAGCTGCGAATATTATCCGCCGCGACAAAGAGGCCGCCGCGCCGCGCCGAGCAGGTATTAAATCTTCAGGGGAGCCCCGCCCACCACTTGCAGGGCAGCGCGGAAACTTCCACAGGCACCCAAGGCGTCCCATGGCGACACCGCATACGGTGACCGCCACGCGCTGACCTCGCCTCTCAAGCGACGTTTGGAATGTGACAGCAGGCAAACGAAACTCATTGGAGGCTGTCTCATTCCTGTGAAGGTTCCGCCAGTTCAGATTGTCACAATATTCATGGATCTATAAGAAATGTATTCGCAATTGCGACTATCAATCAGCATCGGCTGTAAAATGTTTTGATGATCTCTGAAGTGCCGGACTGGGAAGGAAACCTATTGCACGCTTACAGGGCCTATCACTCACCCGTTGTACCCGTTGTATATCGCTCCAAATTTGCGACTGGGTAGGGGATTTCCTCTCAGAGAGGACACAGTTCGTAGTATATCGATGGTAAGGCATCGACTAAAACAGAAGTGATATCGGGCATACCACAGGGTAGTGTTATTGGTCCTCCGCTGTTCCTTATTTACATAAACGATTTAGGGGAAAATCTAAGTAGCTCTCTCAGGTTGTTTGTAGATGACGCCGTCACTTACCGTCTAGTAAAATCATTTGAAGATCAAAACCAACTGCAAAACGATTTGAATAAGATATCTGCATGGTGTAAGACTTGGCAGTTGACTCTAAATAATGAGAATTGTGAAGTCGTTAAACTTTGTTTCAAGATAAACCAATCAAAAGTTAAGGACGTAAACTCCACAAAATACGTAGGAATTACTATTACTTCAGACTTAAACTGAGCCGGCCGCGGTGGCCGAGGGGGCTAAGGCGCTCCAGTCACGGTCTTCACGGCCACTACGGTCTGGGGTTCGAATCCCCCCTATACAAACATTTGAAACTTAAACTGAAAAAAAAAAAAATCCACGTAGATAATGTCGTGGGAAAGGCGAAACAGAGACTGCGTTTTTTTGGCAGAACCCTTAAAAGATGCAACAGAACTACAAAACAAACTTCATACACTACGCTTGTCCGTCCACGTTTGGAGTATTTCTGCCCAGTGAGGGGTCCTTATCAGGTGGGTTTGACGGAGGCCATCGAAAGATTCCAGAGAAGGGCAGCTCGTTTCGTATTGCTACGATACAGGGGAGACAGCGTTACGGAAATGATACAGGACCTGGGATGGGAATCAGTATAACAACGGTGCTTATCGCTGCGGCGTGGTCTACTTACGAAACTCCAATCGCCAACATTCTCCTCCGAATGCGAAAATATATTGTTGCCTCCCACTTACATAGGTAGAAATGACCATCAGAATAAAATACGAGAAATCAGAGGTCGAACGGAGACGTTCAGGTGTTCTTCCTTCCCGCGCGCTATTCGAGATTGGATTGGGAGGTAAATAGTATAATGGTGGTTCGATGAACCCTCTGCCAGGGACTTAAATGTGATTTGCAGGGTATCCCATGTAGATGTAGAAATGTATTCGCAATTGCGAATATCAATCAGCATCGACTGTAAAAGGTTTTGATGGCCTATGAAGTGCCGGATTGGGACTCACTCGTTGTACAGTTGGCTGACAGTGCAACTCCCGTTTGATGTTTCACGATAACCATTGTGACGAAATGAGGGGTAACTCTGTTGATAAAGTTTCAGGGTCTGTAGTGACATGGGATCTGTGCGCCAAGGTAGGAAACGGTAATTCAGGCTCAGCTAAAGGGTGACAACTATCAGTTTGCACAAACTGGTCAGTGTCATTGGATTCCAATAAGGAACGTGCACTAACGCACCATCGCCCTTCCTCCTCATCAACACATTAAGGAAGAAAAGACAGCGATTCTTTTCCACACCTGTCATGAAAGGAATATTCCGGTGCATCTAATTAAGCATTCCGAAAATTATTCCAACAGAGCTATAAAATAAAAAATAAATAAATAAATGAGTAAAATAAAAAATAAAACAAGCGACCTTTGTGCTAAGTGAACAATGGAATGACTGTTGTACTATCGACTTTTTCTGAAAGGACCGAGTGACGATAGTACCGAGGTGACACCTACGTTAACGGCCTTTTGCCTCAGTCAGGAAGGATTAGCCGTATTTTCCAGAGCTAAGATTTGAGCGCTGCTGGGGTTCTTGGTTTGCGTTAGGCAGGTGCCTATCGTGTTCCATGCAGTTGCGGTATTACATACATTGGTCATTTTACCTGGACTGTGGACAACCAGTCTACTGAACATAAACGTTCTACGTATTTGTAAAAGTCAAGCAAATCTGGTACTGTAGAACACTGCCTGGATACCGGTCACTCCATGCAATATAGGAAGATGCATTTCCAGCTGATAGGATTGTGTTACAGAGGATACGGTTGACACTAACAAATAACCTAAGAGATGGAGGTTTTTACCTAAATTCTGCTTCGAATTCTACGCTCTCTCTTTCTTTCTCTCTGTCTATCCCTCTCTCTCTCTCTCTTCCTCTTGTAAGGAAACACATGAACAATATTGTTATTTGTTACTTCACCTTTTGATTACTGATATTCACCATTGTGATTACAAAGGTATTCACTATTGATACTTGACATTTATCTTTGAATCTGTGGTAGCACTGCTGTTTACTTGTTCGTTTATGCTATCTTTTTACTTTATTTTATTCTATTCATATTTATCATGTTTCACAAAGTCTGAAGAGTGAGACTACACGGTTATGGAAGAAGTCAGTACATTAAACAGTAACAAAAGAATAGAAATAGGTGACATGAAACGAACAGCAATGCTATGGTCACGAAGGAGCTAACCATAAGTAAAAACAACAACGTTACACAAAAAGTAGCTCTTTTTCTGGAATCCGATGAATAGAACGAATAAGTCATGAGGAAACTGTCCAGCTTAGATTTGAAAGTGCGTCGATTAGTACTAAGTTATTTGGATTCTTGCGTCAACTTACTGGAAATGGATACAGCAGAATACTGCACGGAATTCAGCACAAATGTCAATGAGGATGATGCAGATCTGATTTCTGTCTCGTATTAGCTGGGTGTAAGTTGCTAAGTCTGGTGGATAAGCAGATATTGATAACAACAAATGAAATTAAAGCATGTATTTATTGAGAAACCAGTGTCAGAATACGCTGGCTATGAAGAGGAATATAAAATATGTTCGCGAGCCCACGCCATATATTTCTCGAACCACCCGTTTCAGCGCAATAAAAACCATTTTTCTAGTGAGTTACTCCAAAAAATAACACCATACGTCATCAGCGAATGAATCCTGCACGTTATCATTAGCAATCCGAAGTATAACATTTCCGTGTGGCCTGCAGTGTTGCCTTGAGAAAGGTACGGTGTTCTTCTGCGGTCATCGATTTTGTTGGCCTGCTGCATACTCGTAAGTTGATCGAATATTCAGTACGCAGGGAGAAGCCCAGGATTCTCAACTACTGCGTAGTATGAATTTCAAGCCGTTTATTCCAGGCGGTATGTGGAGCACGAATTTATTTTGTTTGGCGTAACTTCACTACTGTAATTAATAGTGTTCTCTCTTTGGTTCATATGAATACCGTTGTTTTGATCATTAACTAGTTCGATTTGTAAGAAATAATGTGTTCATTTGGATCTGAATCTTATTTGAACTAGTTACTGTTTAATAATATTATGATTTATTTATTTTCATCGTTGGTTAACTATTATTTAGTTATTATGTAATTTAACTTAATTTTCTACCTTTAGAGTCAATATTCCGACCATAATTTCAACTTATTTCCATTCTGTCTAATTCATTTTCATTGATCTTAAGAGTGTGTCAGAGTCTGGGTAGTTTCTAGCTCAATTTATGACAGTCATGCTTTTCAGTTATGAAATATGCGTAGCTTTTTAGATGTGTCAGTTCTTTAGATAGTTACATGTCCTATGACGATAGGTTATGAGAATGATCGATGCGATGCGACAAGGATCACAACGTCGTTTCCAGAATGAGTATTAAACTCTGGAGAGAATAGTACAGTAATTAATAGTGCAGTTCGAGCAATTTATAGGACCAAGACTTAACACAAGAATCTTTCGCAGGCATGCTCTTACCGTGTATATATTGCATAATAATACTCTACTGTGGTTATGAAATTACGATTCGGATGTTTTGTGGAACGAAGTTCAAAGCAACTAGTATAACACAGATGTTATGTGACATCGACACTTTTAAAATCTTATTGTTTGCACCCTAAACAATAATTTCTCACTGTCTTCTGTTCCCTTTTCCTCAATCTCGTTACCACTATCTACGTGAACCTATCACTATTTCTACTAGTAATACAGAACAAGTAAGGGGGTAGTTGTCTCCTATCGCATCAGAATAGAAGGGAAACGTTTCTTTTATAGTTTTCCACTAGCCTGGTGTGTTCTCAGATTATGTAAAAGCATAGATCCGTTGATTTGATGTGAGACTGTAAATTTTAAGTATGTTTCAATGGGTTTTGATATAAAGCGATAGTACTATATCGTTTTTAGGAGTGTGAGTTACCTTAATTCTGTCGTTGTAAAGAAGCAAACTGCCAACAAGTGCACTCGTACACAATAAATATCTTTCACGAAAAATACACGAGTTAAAATGTAATTTCTTTGATACGTTAAAATGGATTATTTAACAATTAAGACACATTACTCTGATACTGATAGTTTTCCAACATCACTGTTGACGTCATAGCAAACTGCTAAAAACTTTGCTGTACCGCGCCAAACAAAAAATTAAAATAGGGACTACAAAAGTCAGAACCCTCACAGTAGATACAATTTCACAGAAACATTCGCCAACTTTATGACATGATAATTGTATTAGAATTAAAAGAATACTCAAGTGTAGCGTTGGCGCTGCACAATGATGACTGATAATGATCCCATTATCGTTGTTTAAAACTTCAAAAACCCTTTACTGTCTGCAATAACTTTTAAGTGTCAATACAAAGACTAACATTGAGGCAATTTCAACATAGAGTGACAGTGTGTCCGAAATTATAGAATTCTGTTGGGTCGTAGCACTGCTGACTCGAAGCACACACTTGATGAACACGTTGATCTCTGAAGATGATGTACACTCTGTATGGACTTATTGCAGTGTGTGTCACAGGCCGTATGCGCCGACTGTTTAACTATTTATCAGCCCATTAACTTTCGCGCGCGTGATACTGACAATACGTGCACAGTCTCTAACAGGGATCTATAAACTTCTCATGCTGTCATTCTTTTCGAGAGCATACAGATACTGTTGTAGTAACATTTGGTTGACTCGCACTATGCGATACTGCTATATAGACGACACACCGAGTCCAGGCGAGTACAGTTTTAACTTACACGTATTGCTGCAAACGTTACCTTGTAAAAATTTGTTACCAGTATTGCTTATTAAAAAATTTCCATTAGCGTTTACCGGTTTCGGCGGGTCTTGACGCCATCATCAGAATTAAACCAACTCAAAGAAGAACACCAGTAAATGCACCTACAATTTTTCCATAAGCATCAAATTCTTGAGCACAATTAGCTTTATTACAAAAGATATGTCGATGTATCAATGTCCCCATTAAAGGTGTAAAAGATGATGCTGAGTGTTACCTAACAAATCAGAACGAAATAAATAGAACATGCAATTCACAGTAGAGCTTGAAACCAATAATTTTCTAAAGTTAATGAATCTGAAGGTAGGTAAATCGCGGTGCAAACACACTTTTCAGATTTACTGGAAACCGTTTTCTACAGATATGGTAATTAATGCTAATTCATCGTATACAACTAGATATAAATGAACATATTTTCATTCGTTGCTTCAAAATCTCCGCTGGAACAGGTAGCTATTGATAATGGCATTGCGGTAGTGAGATTTGTTTTAAGTAAGAATGGATATACTGCTAAATTAATTGACGATTTGTACAGCAAGGTAAGGAGTAGGATAAAAAGTGTTTGTTAAGCTTAATGGACTTAACTGCGGGGTCATCAGTCCTTAAACTTACAAACTACTTATGAAGTACCTTAAACTAAAGACGACACAGCCATCCATGCTCGAGGGGGGGGGGGGATTCGAACCCCCAGCCCTAGCGGCCCTGCAAACGACTGGCGCGTCGCAGATCGCTCGGCCGCTACTGCCGGCTG
Organism: Locusta migratoria; assembly: GCA_026315105.1. Lineage (NCBI taxonomy): Eukaryota > Metazoa > Arthropoda > Insecta > Orthoptera > Acrididae > Locusta > Locusta migratoria. The sequence continues at coordinate 315,456,978 of CM048744.1, read as the reverse complement.
AACAAGGATAGTGTGAAAACCCATAATAACACAAAATATATCTGCATGAATGGCCCCGTCCCAAACAAAATAGATATTTTAGTGAAACTAATACGAGTGTTGGAACTGAAATAGCGGCAACACTTGTGTGGAGACACAATGCAATTGAATCTACTATTGTCACTGATAGCACACATTTTTGACGTACCTACCTTACCTCAGTGCAAATGGACTCGTCCGTCCCATGTGACCAGCTTGCGCGTAATCGAGGGAAACAGTCACTTCTGAGCGAGCGGTCTAACGTAACGGTGTCAATATGTTTTCGAAACAGGAGCAACGGAGACCGTCAGTGCACAGTATTACTGTTCGTTTTTGGAGCATCACCTGCGACCAGCTTTGCGAAAGAAGCGACAACACGTTCTGCGCATTCCACACATTAATATTTACGACAATGTGTGGGCGCGTACAGCGCGAACTGTGGCTGCTCTGTTCGGTCGATGGGACTGGTAAGTACTGTACCATCCATCATACCTCCGGACGTAAGTCCTTGCGACTTTGATTTGATTTCGAAGATGAAGGAACCACATCGTGGCATTCGCTTCAGAACTGTTCCAGAGATTCGACAGGCAGTAGACCGCTCCATTCGCACCATCAACATAACTAGCTTTGCTAACGGTATACTACGCCTGCCACGTCGCTGGAAACTGTTTCTACACAACAGATGCAAACATGTAACGATTTTGTATCGGTTATTTATAAATAGTTGTCACTAATTAACTTCCAACCCTCGTATTAAAGTTTCCTTTTGTACAACTAATAAGTTTACAAAGAAAACTGCACCACAATGTTGGATCAAACGACGGATAAATAGGGAAAATCGGGGGTGTACAAAATTTACTGCGGAGATTATGAAGGGAGGTCATTTATTTCTACATTTCTCGTGCGTACTTCCAACCATAATAAAACTACCTCTGGGAAACACATACGAATAAGCTACCATAAAATCAAGGCTTTAGTGAGGGCATGATCATCTTGTAACAAGCTCTTAAAGGAAATAAATTAAGCCGGCCGCGGTGGCCGAGGAGACTGAGGCGCACCAGACACGGTCTGCACGGCCACTACGGTCGGGGGTTCGAATCCCCCTTCGGGTAGGGATATTTGTGCCGTCCTTAGTATAAGGTAGTTGATCAGTAGTTTGTAAGTTTAGGGACTGGTGACCCCGTAGTTAAGTCCCATAAGCTTAACAAACATTTGAACATTTTTTGAAATAAATTAAACATTTTTGGAACGTTTACAGGTATACAAACATTTGAAATTCCAGAGGGAAAATGTTCATAACGATCTAAATAGCAATTTGTTATGTATGGAACTCGTTGTTCTTTGGGGCGATCTAAATCAATTTATACAAGTTTTCAGCCAAGATCATATTCTTTATTTACGGATGATGGGTTTAGACGTTCACAGACGTCATCTTCTAGTCTCCTATATTTTACAATGTCATATGTATCTATAAATGTGAATGTCTGTTCGGTGTACGTTTATAACGTCTGAACCACAAGACATAAAAAGCTAAGTATTTGTACAGTTACTAATGCCTACCCGGGGTAGGCTTTAGGCACGGTTTTATGTATATAAATGTGAATGTCTGTTCAGTGTACGCTTATCACGTCCGAAAGATAAGACGCAGAGACTTAAATATTTGTATACGTACTAATTTATACCTCAGGAACCTTTTAGGCACGGTTTTATAGCGTTCTGATAGATATTTAGTAATTCTAAGAATATAACGTGAAATTCGGAACAATAATTACACTTTGAAAATTATATTTACTCTTTGAAAATGGTTTTAGTAGTTGCATTGTTGCTCGAAGATTGATAAAAGGTTTTAGTATATCGGGATGGAAAGTTATCGGTGTATACAAAATTCTACGTGTGTGTGTGTGTGTGTGTGTGTGTGTGTGTGTGTGTTAATATTTCGCTCTGCAGCGAAAACTACAGAACGCAAATGGATGGTCTGTGTGTATTTGTTGTACGAAGTCTTCTGTTGCACACCATAGCAGTTCCATGCCGATAGTTATAAGGGGGTGGAAGATATGGTGGTTGAAAGTCGTCAAATTATTAATAAAATTCAGACTGGAGGCCAGCGATGACGTTTGCCACTCTATAGCAAGGAGGTTACATACAGCAAAATGTGATGCCACAGACCATATATTTGGTCTATGCGTGCTACAATGTCTTCAGCTCTTTCTCTGTACGGATAAGCATACGAATAAGAAAATATAAGAATAAATCAATAAAGAAGTAAGAAAGAAATTTCTTTTAATACATCTCATTATAAAAATCGATTTGTCGTTTCACGCATTACATCAAGTGATCGGTCTGTAATATTATTACAATCATTATTGTTGAATTTCGTAATTGGAATTTTTGTAACGAGTGCATTTTTACGTGTGATTTCTTATATAATCTCTGATAAATGTAACATGTTTTTAGAAAATAGGAGATGGACAGACAAAGAGTGGATAAGAAAAGTGCTAACTCAAGGCTCTAATAAATAAATATCCGGGCAACGCCGGATTTTTAGCTTGTATCTTTAAGGTTTTACCTACATCCTTTCATTACATTTGTCATGGCGTAGTTGTATACAAACATTGACGGTGAAGTTGAACATATTGGATCTACCCTATAAACACACTGCTTGCACATAAATCATTAAGTCTTAGACTCTTACCTATAGTATCCAGGGTGATTTCTTTAGCATTTTTGATGTACTACAATCCCCCTGGATGCTATAGGTAATTATAAGAAACTGTGGGTAATTAAGAGAAATACCATGAGCCGAGTACGACACCTAGTTTATTTCTTTAACATTTTTTATGTACTACAATCCCCCTGGATACTATAGGTAATTAAGAGAAACTATGGGTAATTAAGAGAAACATCATGAGTAATGTACGCCACTAGCGATCAGTTTAATAACTGTCTGCTCGTGAACCCCTCGGGAGCTCACACAGTTGTGTATGATGAGATCCGGCGACAGCACGCCAGGTGGACGTGTGTCGGTAGTCATGTGATGTGGAAACAATAAGATTCAGATTTTATAATTTGATTAACAAATTTTACATAATTGACAAGTGCGCAAATCGGCGTACATCTACATCTACAAGGGATACTCTGCAAATCACATTTAAGTGCCTGGCAGAGGGTTCATCGAACCACCTTTATACTGTACATATTAAGGCTTTCCCGGCGGGGTGTTGTAATATTGGAGAATCGGGTTTCTGCCAGTAACCTGCATCGTACTTGCACATGCTTGAGGAAGCACCTGATAAAAATAGCGAGTAACGCGATCGAAATATCCTGCAAGTACGACGCGGATTACCGGCAGAAACCCGATTCTACAAGATGATTACTTTATACTATTTCTTTCCTATTCCATTCTCGAATAGCGCACGGCAAGAAAGAATACCTGTATCTCTTCGATCGAGCACTGATTCCTAGTAATTTATTCTGATGATCATTTCTACCTATGTTAGTGGGAGTCAACAATACATTTTCGTATTCGGAGGAGAATGTTGGCGATTGGAGTTTCGTAAGTAACCCACGCCGCAGCGACAAGCGCCGTTGTTGTAATGATTCCCATCCCAAATCCTGTATTATTTCCGTAACGCTGTCTTCCTTGTATCGTAACAATACGAAACGTTCTGCCCTTCTTTGAAGTACTTCGTCAAACCCACCTGATAAGGATCCCACACTGGGCAGCAATACTCCAAAAAAGGACTGACAAGCGTAAAAATGTTTGTATAGTCTATGGGACTTAACTACGGGGTTATCAGTCCCTAAACTTACAAACTACTTATGAACTAACTAAGACTAAGGACGGCACAAATATCCATGCCCGAGGGGGGATTCGAACCCCCGACCGTAGTGGCCGTGCAGACCGTGACTGGAGCGCCTCAGTCTCCTCGGCCACCGCAGCCGGCTGACAAGCATAGTGTATGCAGTTTTTTAATATTTCTATTGCATCTTTCAAGGGTTCTGCCAATAACACGCAGTCGCTGGTTCGCCTTTCCCACGATATTATCTATCTGTTCTTTCCAGTTTAGGTCTGAAATAATAGTAATTTCTAGGTATTTTGTGGAGTTTACGGTCTTAACTTTTGATTGATTTATCTTGTAAGCAAAGTTTAACGGATTTCTTTTCGTTCTCATGTGGACAACTTCACGCTTCTCAATTTTTGAGTCAATTGCCAAGTTTTACATCATAGTGATATTTAATTCATATCGTTCTACAGTTTTTTTTTTTTTTTTTTTTTTTTTTTTTTTTTTTTTTTTTTTGGTATAGCTTATGGGACTTAACTACGGGGTCATCAGTCCCTAAACTTACAACCTACTTATGAACTAGCTAATCCTAAGGACGGCACAAATATCCATGCCCGAGGGGGGATTCGAACCCCCGACCATAGTGGCCTTTCAGACCGTGATTGGAGCGCCTCAGTCCCATCGGCCACCGCGGCCGGCGTTCTACAGTTGGTTTTGACCTTCAGATGATTTTACTAGAGGGTAAACCTGCAAACAACTTAGCCGGCTGCTGTGGCCGAGGGGACTGAGGCGCTCCAGTCACGGTCTGCGAGGCCACTACGGTCGGGGGTTCGAATTCCCCATCGGGCATGGATAATTGTGCAATCCTTAGTATAAGGTAGTTGATAAGTATTTTGTAAGTTTAGGGAGTGATGACTCCGTAGTTAAGTCCCATAAGCTTTACAAACATTTGAACATTTTGCAAACAACTTAAGAGAGCTTCTTAGATTTCCCCTAAATCGTTTATGTAAATAAGGAACAGTAGATACAAGTAATGCACAACAATTGAGAAATATCGATTCCATGGTTACGTAAACAATATCGTAGACTGCGTTTTACTTTTAGTGTTGCATGTGCATTTATTTGTGCTCTTATTTCTGTTTTTCGTTCTAATGACGCTGGTAAGGTCCGCCGAAACTAGTAAAAACAAGTGGAAATTTTGAACAAGCGATCTTAGCAATTTCATTTTTTAACTACCGAGCCCGAGAGATCCTTAGCTGCAATGACCCTGGTCTTCACTTAACGCAGCACTGTGGTAAATGCTCGCGCCGCCACCTGGCGATTTAGCAAGGCCAGTAAAAGAGCGGAACAACTCGTCCTTAAGTCTCACTCAGCACCTTGATTCTGGAAGACATCTCGCGGAAAGTTCCGCGGCACGAGAGGTGGATTACTCTCTGAAAGAAGAGCGCAGCGGCCGGAATGCTAATGAGGCCCCCCACCCACCCCCTGTGACGCTTACCGGTGGAGAACTTTCACGTCGTCCGGCAGAGCACCTGTCCGCTGCGTCGTCGAGACCTGCGCTCTGCCAGCCTCCTCGCTAACTGCCGACTCTGCACTGCCGGATAACCAGCACTGCTGGCTCTGCCCCAGTTTCCTACACGCGCACCGAAACCGGTCAACTCTCAGATCTCCTTGACGGTGGAAGGACTGGGGCATCAGAGTTTGAACAGCATATGTGCTTCTACATCTACATCTACATACTCCGCAATTCACCGTAAGGTGCGTGGCGGAGGGTACACTGTACCACTACTAGGCATTTCCTTTCCTATTCCACTCCCAAATAGAACGAGGAAAAAAAGAATGCCTATATGCTTCCGTACGAGCCCTAATATCTCTTCTCTTGTCTTTGTGATCTTTACGCGAAATGTAAGTAGGCGGCAGCAAGATAGTACTACACTCAGCTTCAAATTCCGGCCCTCTAAATTTATTTAACAGAATTTCTCGAAAAGAACGTCGTCTATCTTCCAGCAATCTGCAATTGAGTTGCCGGAACATTTCCGTGACACTCGCGCATTGGTCGAACCTACCGGTAACAAATCTAGCTGCTCGCCTCTGAACCGGCTCTAAGACCTCCTTCAAACCGATCTGCTGCGGGTCCCAAACACTTGAGCAATACTCAAGACGTTGTCGTACAAGCGTTTTATACGCGGTCTCCTTTACAGGTGAAGTACATCTTTCCAAAATTCTCCCAATAAACCGAAGTCGGCTGTCCGCCTTACTCACAACTGTCCTTACATGTTCGTTGCATTTCATATCGCTCTGCAATGTTACGCCTAGATATTTGAACGACGCGACAGCATCAAGAAGCTCACTACTAATTCTGTATTCGAACATTATAGGATTGTTTTTTCTACTCATGCACATCACCTTACATTTTTCTACATTGACTGCTAGCTGCCATTCTTCGCACCAACTAGAAATTTTGTCTAAGTCATCCTATATGCTATTACAGTCAGTTACATACGACACCCTCCCATACACCACAGCATCATCAGCAAACAGCCGCAAATTACAACTTACTCTGTCCATCAGATCATTTATATAGATAGAAAATAATAGCGGTCCTTGACATCATTCAAGCCGTGGGTGCGATCGAATATCTTGCAATGGGAAACTGAATAAGCAAAGGAGTCAGGATCGCTAGTTTCAAATTCCTTTATTGATCAATTTCAGAAAATCTCTGTTGCCATCTCCATATTCGTAGATATACACTCCTGAAAAATGTAAAAGAACGCAATGAATTCATCAGCCTAACAAAGCGAAAGTTTATTGACACATTCCAGGATGTATGCAACAAACGATCACGCAGTCAGAACCATACGCACGTCAGTACAGTCGCCAGAGCTTGCACAATATCGACGCTAGTATCGTGTATACCCTCATGTTTGTAAAGTCCTACCTGAACTGTAAATATAATATCTGTTATTGACGCCACTTTAGTTGTGTGTAAGCGGAGGTTTACATGGTGCCACTAAGTTACATCACAGAATGTCTAGTTGCATAATTATTTTTTACTGTAGAGGTCATTAAAATATGTATCTAGATGAAAGAGTGTTCTTCTTGCTTTGCTCTCTGTAAGGAATGGTTGCTCGATATGTAAAAAAAAAAAAAAAGGTAAAGCAGTCAACAATTGAAAGCTTGGTTTGAACACCACAGTGCTTTACAAGGCATGGTCCTGTTTGTAGGTGGTATGCCGTTGCCTTCCTCCGACCTTCGAACTGACTTACCCAGCCAGTTATAGGGGGACCTACAGTTTAACGTGGGTTCCGAACCACGGTGCTACTTGGTATTTTTCCCATAAGCAATACTGCCAGAGGTGAAAGAAGGGGAAAGTGACAGATAAAAATCCTAGGACCTTGCGGGGGTCGAACCCGCGACCTTTGGATTTGTAGTCTGACACTCTACCACTGTGCAACCGAGACGCCCACGTAATGGTAAAACAAAAAGATTATTATTCTGCAGCCAATTAATCAAGTTCTGTAATGAAAATTGATTCTGTTATTATTTGAAAATACAGTGACATTTAAAACATTATGTGTGTAATTAAGTACTTAGAAGTTAATCACAGATTTTGAGCATTTTCAGTATATTTGGTACTGCTGTTAAAAATCCATTGTTGGCGGTAGACTGCCATTAATTTCCTTCGGACCAGCGGCGGACAAAAATAAAGCAGAACTGATTAAATTGCATGAAAGAAGAGAATGAAACTAAAAACTGTTAGGAAATTTATTTTCTATAGCAGTTTTAGATTATTATAGCAATGGTCTGTTGCGTAAGTTTAGTGTGTAGAAGAAATCTTCATCGTGGGTAGTGAAATTGCCTATATGAAAGACAGTGCAGAATTTTAAAAGAAAATGCTATTCACAATTTTTGGAAGATCTGTACATGAAACTTTCTGTGGTGTTTAAATTATTTGTGTGGAGGTTAACGATTGTACCATTACTACAGAGTCTCAGAGCCAGATTATCATATTTCAACGCCAGCCATTGAAAAGAAATAATTAAGATATTTATTATGTGAACCTAATCTCTATGTTCCATGAACAGTGTAAAAATCAAGTTTAGGTAGGCAATCTCTAATTACATGCCACTGTGAGTTACTGGAGAATATTTAATGAACTGATTTTCTAGTAAAATAGTTTTATTAATTACTGAAAACTTTTATGAAGTTATGATTGGATTGGTACATGTCAGGTACAGAAATACTTTTACACCACTACAACATTCTTATTCTTCTACAGTGGTACAAGAAACAGACGAAAACCACACACACACCCTCAACACATAATATAGGACACCACATGTTGTAGCAATGCAGGGTGAAACTTTGTCATGAATAAATGCCAAATTAAGCCTTGCGTTATGGCATGCTATGCAATTTCCGACTGATGCCTCAGTTCGACCAGATCTCGTGCCAGTTGTGTAGACCACACCAAAATGACGTGTCACCCGGTCCCAGACATGCTCATTGGTAGCAGAACTGGGGATAATGATGGGCAGGGCAGTTGACGTAGACCTTGGGTTGTACGGGATACTTGTGCACGTGCATTGTCCTCTAGGAGAATCACAACACCTTGTTCGTGCATGAACGGTGGCAACACGGGTCGAATTACGGTTTCATTGTACTATGTACTGTTCAAGTTTCCCACAATGAACATCAGAGGAGAACGGCCAGTGTAGGATGTGACTCCCCACACCATGATGCCAGGTGTCGGCCCCGTTTGCCTCTGTCGCGTACACTCCAGATTTTCGCACTCCCCTGCACGACACCACACACGCGTACGACCATCATTGGCACCGGGGCAGCGACGACTCTCATCACTGAAGACGACAGGCCTCCATTCATCCTTTCGTAAGTGCCTCCCATGTCAACATTGCAGGTGGGCTGAACGATATTGGGGCATGAGCGGAGGCACTCTAACGGCAGACATGATCGTGCATCATTGTGATTGGAGTGATATTCTAAACTCGTCTACTGATCGTCTAGGCAAAATTGAACACTGCAATCATCATTTAACCCGTGTTGCTACCACTCATGCATGGCGGATGTACGGACTTCTACGTCGTGCAGAAGAGGTATAGAGTCATCGCTGGTGCCATAAGAGATGGGTTTCTTCTGATGAACGATAACTCTCATCCCCACAGAGACACATTGGTGGACAACATGCTTGAAACTGATGGAATTGGAGTAACCAGCTTTTTCACCGGACTTAAACCCGATTGTGCATGTCTGGGATGCATCTTTCAGACACATTGGCTGCAGAATTGGATATTGTACTTATTGAAGAATGGTCATATATCCCCCAAAGGCTAATTGATTACCTAAATCTGTCATGATACACAGATGTGCAAATATACTGGCCGTCCGAGTTGATCACACCATATTAGAGGGCAACGAGAATGACTTTTTCACTACTATGGTAACCGCATCTTGCCTCTAAGGAAACGCCATGTAAACTTAAAGTAATGAGTTCAGGTGGTAACACATCGTACCGTTTCACACAAAAATGTCCAATATCTGAATAAAAAACATTACCTATGTATATTGGGTATGATATCTCTGTTGATCCCCTACTTCGTTTCGAGGTGTATGAAAACATCCACGTTCATTTACCCATCTCCGTACAACATGATTTTTGCTCCTTTCACATCTGTGGCAAAGCCCTTATCGAATAATGCAAGCTTCATTAGCCTAGTTGTATAATTAGTGCTTCAGTTTTCATATTCATGAATACATATAACGCCTGATAAAACGTTAATACGTTACTGCAAAAACTCTCATGGAGGATCGCTGTTTAACATCCCCTTTAAATACGAAAATTTCTACTTCCATTAATCACTCGTTTCGACTGCGTGATTTACACACTTGCTTTTTGTTTTGTATACATCTGTGGCAAAGTCCTTTTCTAACTGTACACGTTTCAACGCCTTCCTTGAATAATAAATATCAAACATTGGTACTTCAGTTTTTGTGTATTGATGGTACATGAAATTCAGAATACAAATAACAACTACCCAAAGCCATTCGATGCAAATCTAAAACATTCCCGAGAAAACTGACTTTTAAATTTCTCGAAGAACTGCAATTACTTGTGAATGAGTGAATATTTCCGATTTTGGCCGTGTCTCGTTGGTTTTTGGAGGAATACACATGACTAACAAAGGTATCCAAAATGAAATTACGAGCAACATTCGGCAACCGTGACTGTAAATTAGAAAAAGTTACATACAAATATCGGGTAACTGAATAAGCAGTTAATCTTAGGAAACTAGTTATCGAATGTATAAAATAAAAATTTAATGGTTGATGATCAAGTTACACGACAACACTCGCCCACACACAGCCAATATCGTCAAACAGTTCCTGGCAATAAAGAGGGTGGTGTAACTGGATCATCCACCATACGCGACGGACCTCCATCCTCCAGACTCCTTCCCACATGCTCGACTAAACTCGCTTTGAAAGGACGATATTCCGGATGTCGAACGAAACGTGACGAGGCTTTTGAACACCATCCTAAAGCAAGACATCATGCAAAGTTTCATGGACACATATCGCAGAGCTCACTGGTGCATAGTTATAGGAAGTGACTATTTCGAAGTGAGTAAGGTAACTCTTCATAGTTCATCTACGTTAATGACAGCTAACCGGACTTTGTCAGAGGCGTGGCGAACCCGGGGTCCCTAGCTGTGGACTGTGTCGAGCCAACAGTCCGCCACATCATATGCTCTGTGCGTGTTTCAACGACCACCGTACACGACGGTGGAATGTTCAAAGGTTCAAATGTTTGTAGAGCTTATGGGACTTAACTGCGGGGCCATCAGTCCCTAAATTACAAACTACTTATGAACTAGCTTTACGCTAAGGACGGCACAAATATCCATGTCCGAGGTGGATTCGAATCCCCGACCGTAGTGGCCATGCAGAACGTGACTGGCACGCCGCAGACTGTTTGACCAATGTGGCCGGCACGGTGGAACGTTTTACGTGTTAGTGCCCAGGGATCTTGTCTTAATCGTCAGGTCGCGAGGATGGTAGAAACCTCAGTCTCAAGGTGTGCTTCGTGCCGAGGAGATGCCTGTGCCGACCGCGGTGGCCGAGCGTGCTGCGGCGCGTCAGTCACATTCTGCACGGTCACTATGGTAGGGGGTTCGAATCCCCCCTCGGGCATGAATATTTGTGCCGTCCTTAGTAGTACCTATTTCACATGTAGTTTGTAAGTTTAGGGACTGATGAGCCCGTAGTTAAATCCCACCAGCTCTACAAACATTTGAACATTTAGATGCATGGCTGTTGAAATTGAACAATCGCTAGCGAGCAACCTCTGGGGAACCTGCCGCTCCTCTATTAACACCATGACAAGATCTCGAAACGTTGGGGGACGTACAACCGTCGTCTCTAAGCGAGGAAGGCCTGATTTAAATGCAGCACGTACAACCCCTACTCGTTCCCTTGCCTGGCCACCCCACGGCAGGAACGTAGGTCATGTCAACAAGGAGAGGCTTACGCCCATAAATACCTGGTCTGTAGCAGGACAGATGGAGAATCCTTCTAGTCGACGAAGCGTTTAGTTTTGTGCAATATATGGAGGATAAGTTTGGAGACGTCGAGGGCATGTCTAAAATGAGATGTGGAGCAGTTCTCATAATGATGTCATCCCCAGCGCAGTCACGGGCATTGGATGAAGAGGTAGGTGATTTCCCTTATCAGTAACACCTGATATGGGCTTAAACGTGGCACAACATTTCATAAAGACCTTTTGTTGCAATCTGATGACGAACTAAGAGCAAACCTAGAGCGGCGAGGCCTTAATTTTATCAGACGTATTTATAGGGGTGCGAAGGAGAATAGGGTTGTCACCTGTACCTTCATCTTGGCTTTCGAGGGTGATTCTTTGCCTGAGAAGATCAAGGTGCTGGAGGTTTTAGCACATGTCATGCTGGTGTGATGCCAATCCAACCTGCCGAGAATGCAGACTTGCATCTCATCCAGACGTTCCACTTCCGAACGCCACTTCAGTAGCAGAGCAGTGACGCCAGACTACTTCCACCTTTACAAGTGCTCTGTATCAAGAAAAGAGTGGCTCGACGCAACATGGTGGCATGTATTTTTTTTTTTTTTTTTTTTTTTTTTTTTTTGTTCCATCCCATATTTTTTGAAGCAGCATTTTAGGCTGGTAAGCCAATGTTCCCTTTGGACAGCTGTTGCTTATTTGTCTCGGCTTGATTATTAATTATCTCCTGAGGCGAGAGGTCTTTTTCCTCCTCGTCCTTTTTTTTATTATTTTAAACCGCTCGACGTCCCCATATTGCAGACGCCGCGCAAGATAAATGCTTCATTACGACGTCAGAGGGCTGTGGCCGAGATTTTAATCCCTCCTACGTTAAAATCGCGCAGACGGGTTCCGCGCGCAGAATATAGGCAGGAAAATGAATTTCGAGCTGATATCAAAGTTTTACTCTCGCTGTTATACTGAAATTGTCTCTCTATACACACGAATATTTTTTATCCGAAATTAGAAATTATTTTTAAGCAGTTTCAGTGTTATTTTAAGGCATTGCATCATTCAATTTTTATTCAACTCGAAATTATTGAGAATTTTCTTTTACTTGTCATAGTTTTTGATTTCCTACAGTTTGATCCATTGTTTGTTTAAAGAATTAAGTAATCTATGCACCAACAAGCTACCACGTATCCAGCGCTTTGCACTGTTAAAATAGTTCATTTTCATATCTTTCTGGGTGTGTACTGGGTAACTGCTGATTTCCGTGTTTAGATTTTCTATGAAGTTGGTTTTTTGCAGCAGATTTTTTTCGCCGTTACGATGTTATTTTGGTTTTGAGAAGGAAAATATGCAAGACTAACGTACTAGTTCATTCTGACATCGTACCAGTATCAATTGCTAAAGTTACCAATACTTGTTTGCAGTTTAACTTTTACATGTCAAAATTAATAACGAAACGCAGCTACTATCTAACTTTCCTCTTTTAATGAGATGATCAGATAGTCGTATTTCAACTACCCTATCAAGGAACTGTAGGTCCAAGGTCCAGATTATCCCAGTCCGCAAAGGCGATTGGGCGTAGATATCTTAGATTGGGTTGGGGGATGGGGCTCATCCAAAACCAGCTCTTTTCAATGTATCTGGAGAACATGTTGGACTTCCCAGTCTTGCGATATCTTTACAGCCGCGCGGGAGCAACCAAGCGGTCTGGAGTGTCAAGTTGCGGATCGCGTTGCGTCCCGTATCGGTGGTTCGAATCCCCCTAGTGTATGAATGTGTTGTAGTTAGGTTAGTTTATTTTAAGTAGTTTGTAAGCTATGGACTAAATACCACGCAGCTGAGTCCGATAGATTTACAAACATTTGATTTTGATATCGTTATCACATACACGATGAGCGCGAGAAGAATTGACGTCTAGACGACGAATCCCTCAGTAAAATGCTGCCGATTGGTTCTTTTATAAGTGATAGTCATCCCTGCAAAGTATTGCCTTTTGATTGCCTTCCGCGATGACCAGTGGCGTAAGATGGCTCCACATAATACCACTACTAAACACGAAGAAACCACCACCTTGCTACACTCGCTGGAAGGTGCGTGTAACACATTCAGGCTGACCAGTCTCCCCCCAAAAACGTCTCCTACGATTGTCTGATTGAAGGCAGGTGCCAGTGTTATCTTTGATAGTACTTCATCCCATTTTTGACGAATCCATTCGGCATGCTGTTGTGCCGCTTTTGTACCGGAATGCTTGATGATTAGGCGTCAAAGCAGGACTTTGCCATGGACGCTGGATATCAAGCAGCCAATTACGCACAGCTTGAGTCGAAACACGACGTCCTGTGCTTGCTCGAAAATCATTACTCGGGATGGTGGCGTTTCTATCAGAGGTTCTCCATCCTGAAATCCATAAGTAGCTGCTTTGGGCAGCCACAGCAAAACAAATCGTTGACAGTTTCTGTTCCCCCAGGGAGCTCACGGTTCTTTCGTGATGTCCCGAGATAATGCAGCCTTCCTTCCTTCTTTACTTCCCGGACTACATTTTCTTTCCCCCTCCTTTCCTATCCTCACTGCTTCCCCCCCCCCCCGGGGGGACTGATAACCTCAGCAGTTTAGTCCCCTATCCCAACCAAACAACCAAACAGTTTCTGTATCCCTGTACCTCCTCCACTGAAAATTGCTAATGTATAGTCATGAATGATAGTAATGATAATAATAATTATGTTTCTGCTGAGCCAAAGATGAAAATAAAAAGTATAGATGATGGTAATAATAATAATTGTATTGCATTTGCTAAGTGAAAGCCGCCTGTTAAATAATCTTAAAAAAATTGCCGTTGTTGCAGGAACTTGTTAAATAATAATGAAAGTGCTTAATCAATTTAATTAACAAATGGTTAGTGTTCCAGTTGCAGCTTATTAATAATGTGTTGTCTGACTCGGCTTTGGTTATTTCACTAACAAGTTTACACGTGCGCTGTGTAATATTTGATGTGTGTGTTTATGTCACAGACTATTTCTGCACTTCAGCTACAACTCGTTAATCTGACTTATCAATTTGGTTATACTTTGAAAAGCAAACATAAGTATGCAATAAAGCAAATCCAGATCCTGTAACTGTGTTCATCAAACATGCATCTTGACCTCCAGTAATAAACGTGAAATACGGCTTGAACAGTATGACAAAGGATTTTTTTTTTCTCGTAGATGGTTTATTTTATGATGATGACAAATAGCTCACTACATGTTTACATGCGGGCCGCGGTGGCCGCGGGGACTGAGGCGCTCCAGTCACGGTCTGCACGGCCACTACGGTCGGGGGTTTGAATCCCCCCTCGGGCATGGATATTTGTGCCGTCCTTAGTATAAGGCAGTTCGTAAGTAGTTTGTAAGTTTAGGGACTGATGCCCCCGTAGTTAAGTCCCATAAGCTAAACAAACATTTTTGAACATGTTTACATAATCTGATGATGCCTCCAAAGGGCGAAACGCGTCAGTGAAATAAAATTGTCATCTGTGACTCATTTTTGAGATAGGTTCAGAAATAACTGGTTGACAAGAATTTGGAAGTATGACCATAATTCCAGAAAAATATTTCTCTCAACTGGTAAAACTGTTTTTTTTTTTTGTTTTTTTTTTTTTTTTTTTAATGGCCTACTAGTGCGCCAGGATAAACTGCCTGTGCACCTGCTATCCAAATTACTGTAAGATAGCACTAACTACGGAATTCGCGGAGGTGCCATGTGAATTAGCTAACCACTACACAAATACAGTCCATGTTTGTTGTTTTCAAAGAAAAAATAAATTAATAGGTTTTCTAAGTGAATGACCAAGTCGACACAAATAGGAAGTAAGTTTGAAATATAATCCTTATCCATTATCACATAAGGCAAAAATAAGACAGACAATATCTTACAATTTTGTCAATTAATATCTTTTAAGTCTGTTCGTTGCATCTTTTCGTTAAAACCTTAATTGTAAAACAAAACCATCCTTACTTTCTGGACTTTAAAGGGGGTTTTGAAATTCCTACATTACACTCTTGCTGAGTTTAACGACAAACATGAATCACAACTGCACAACACGTACAATAATGAAATTATAATCATCCTTACCTCTAATCTTCATTATGTTTCAGAAACAGATAAGTTCAATTATTTTCTCTACATAGTTACGTAAAGAGAAGACATACAAAGCAAAGAGCTAAGTTCGTCCAATAAATTTTAATTTCATTCCTTTACTTCTGGTATAACACTCTCCCTGTTAACTCGTTTGAGTTCAGGCCGCAACTACCAGTACTACTCAAACGCGAGACAGCGTGAACCAAAGACTGTCCTCGCAGAGCCAAACATGAGTCACAGATATTCAATGTAACATGTCTACGTTTCACCATGTTCGAACAACATTGCTTTGATTTATTCCGAGACCTGGAAATATGCCTTGATGAATGTCCCTCCTAATACAAATTAACAATGCGGATACAATCAAACATCTGAATGGACCATCTAGGCATCGCAGAAATAGAGTCAACACAAGCAGTCTCTCCTGGTGTTATGACTGGAACAGATCGCCCGTCCTACCTACTCCGTCACAATGCCACTGTTCATATGGGTTCAGTGACATATACGGACTAATGAACTGTGTTCTTGACGCAATATATCAATTCAATGTCAGCAGTCAGAAGTCCTTGGAACCAAGGTAATACAACACTTTTACGTGTGTATGGTAATATATAAAATACAACGAACCCGCTTAGCTTCGCACTGATAGCAGGGCATATATGACTACATTTTGTAAAAATTGCACAATGTCATGCCTTGATAGTTATTAAAATCTGAAGGACGAAACCGCGCACTCATCGATCTATGAACTGTAGAGTTCGTAACTCGTTGTCTGCATAGCTTTTCCTAAAATAAATTTTTCTCTATTTCGCGCATTGTTGTCGACACACTCATCCACACACGGACATTAATAAATTATAAATCACACCGTCCATTTCCGACGTAGCAACAATATCTGTCAAGTGATTTTTGAGTGTCTCGAGAACAGACAAGCAGACAGACGCGGCCGGTGGACTTTGTTTTGTAATTTGTATATTAACCTAATGCATAGTCTATATCCTTCTGAATCTTCTTTACAGATACGTTCCAAACCTTTAAACAAATCTGGCAAGAATTTTTAAGATGTTTGGTGTCAATAGAAAACAAGGACTTGATTCTGTATAGTAAAGCAGGTAACAACAGGAAATAATGGAAGACAATATCTACCCCAAAAGTTACTTCGTTAAATAAGTCTCAAATGCTGAACAACGAGTGGCCAATGATCTCCGTACAGAATTGTGAACGCTAATACCATTAATACTATTAATATTGTGTCCGCTATGCCTCTGAATATGCCTCTTGTATCACTACTAGTAGTCTGGTGATGGCATTACAGTGGAACCTCGCATAACGAGCATAATTCGTTCCAGAATCTTACTCTTAGTGAGAAACACTCGTTAAGAGAAACAATTTAGCCATTTTTAATGAATCTAAAATACGACAAAGTGCTTCGGAATATTTTTCACGACCAGATTCGCCTCATCCCAATTACAATCTTGTTGCGGCTGATAACCGTAAGATTCTACCAGCATCATAAAACTGCTGCTGAGATTCTCTGCTGCCTTTATGTCGGACCTGGCTGCTTCGCCGCACTCAAAAAACTGGATTCTCGTTTTATCTTAAACCTCTCGAAACACACTCTCCGGCAAGAGCGAACAGCTGGTGACAGCACCTGGATACCTACTGGCATGCGCATCTGCCATTTTTGTTCCTCCCCTTCGACGCGCGATTGTAGAATAGGACAGTCAACACGCTTTCAGCATGTTGGGCTGTGCAGCTCTGAATTGTTTTCTAGTCGTATATATATTCGGATTAAAAATTAATCTCGACGCAATAAATTAAAGTAATACGATTTAAAAAATCGTAGAAATTATGTTTTCTGGTATTTACCCACATGGGTGTGTATTGTGAGCTAATCTTTCGCATTCGAGAGCTCGGTTTTATGGGATACCACATCCACTACCAAAGATGCGCTAACGTGCGAGAAATATCCGTTTCAGAATACCATAAATTTGCTTCAGTATACACTACCGGCTCACTACTTTTTACGGCGTATTTTTCAGAGTTCATAGAAAATTCCTTTTCAATGCAGAATACATATCACCAAGATAAACTGGGATGCAGCAAAAGATTTGAATATATGAGATATTTTCGCATTTAAAAATTTACTTTCTCAGCGGCGTAGTGTGCTGATGTTGGGAACGACCTTTGAATACCCTTTGAAAACTCGAACCGGTAGAATGAGAGAAAATAATTTTTCATGTTTACCATCTTCTTTTGTGTACACTTGTGCGGTCAATAAATGAATTATCCTTCTAAAGCGAACATTTTCTTGCCAACATTAGCAAATTACAGCTCCGACGCCGTAACTAACATTGCAGTACATTTAAACATCGTTACGAGCCGTATCAGTCATTATAACTAGTAAAAAACAGTGTGCATCATTTTAAGGCAATTAGTATTGTTATCGTCTAAATGTTGCTACTGTTCGTAGGGTGGAATCCTTCGCTAAGAAAGAAAGGGGAAAAAACCGTCTCGAAACCTGTCGTTTACAAGTACAAATGAATTAACTCACCTCGCATAGTTTTGAAGACCTTTGGTATATGTATTAGAAATGAAGCAAGCGACATTTGAAAGCAATAACAGCAGAAACTCTCTTCATTCCCTTACACACGAAAGGGTGTATCAGGAACTGCTCCAACTACCGAACTATCTCACGCAAGTAAAATTTTACTCTACATACTGTGCCAACGTTTGAAGCCGTACATTCAACCCCACATATCCTCAGAACAAGCAGGTTTCGTTGAAGGGAAATGACCTCGTGAACAGATTTTCAACGTAAGACAAATAACAGAAAAATCACGAGAGTTCTGTGTTCCTGTTTTTATCTGCTTCCTTGACTATAGAAAGCCTTTGACTGTGTTGTGTGGGAAAAGTTATGGCAGGTACTTGCAGAGATCGGTGTCCCTCCCCCCTTGACAGCATTGATCAAACATCTGTACAATGATCACTCCGCAGTTGTAAAGACTAGTGCTGGCACGTCTGATTCCTTCAGAGTTTCAAAAGGTGTGAGACATGGTTGTGTTCTATCCCCACAACTGTACAACATCTATGCAGAACACGTCATTAGGAAAGTTCTTGATGGTTGGACCAAAGGCTTCTGAATTGGCGGAAGAACTGTCAACAACCTCCGTTTTGCTGATGACACGGTACATTTAGCCAACAGCGAAGATGAACTTGCTGAGCTACTAACTAGAATAAAAAACATTAGTGTAGCATATGGACTAGACATCAACCTCAGTAAGTCTAAACTCTTGCTAATTGATCGAGAACAACAGATCCAGCTCACAGGTCAATTAAAGGAACTGGAAGTCGTGCAGTCCTTCACCTATCTTGGGTCAACCATCTGCAGCACAGGTAGTTGTGAAAAGGAGATAAGAAGGCGGAGTGGCTATGAAGAAGCTCACGAAGATCTGGCAGAGCAGAGCAATAAAAAATAGCACAAAGATCCGGCTAGTTGAAACACTCGTGTTTTCTGTCTTCTTTTATGGCTGTGAATCTTGGACACTCAAGGCCAGAGACAAACAACGCATTGATGCATTTGAGCTTTGGTGCTGGCGTAGGATGCTATGCATAAATGTGTCCATTATTGAACAACTGAATATCTCCATACGCCTTTCTTCTCGAGTCGACGAAAAAATTCTCCAGTTATTTGGCCATATTGCGAGAAGAGACGGAGAAAACCTAGAAAAAAAAATCTTACAAGGAAAGATCGAGGGCACAAGACCAAGAGGAAGAGCAGCGAGCAGATGGATAGACCAAATCAAGAAGATCTCCGGCCTACCTCTTCAGCAGGCACTGAGAGAAGCTGGCAACCGTCCGGGATGGAACGCTTGGTTCGTGGGGTCACGACGCTCAGCAATGAGCACAACGACTTATGACGATGAACAGCAGAAAAACTCCGCCTTTCACATGTTCACGACTGAATAAGATAGCAGTATGGTGTAAAAATTGGCAATTGACTCTATATAATGAGAAGTGTGAAGTCGTCCACATGAGTACGAAAAGATATCCGTTAAACTTTGTTTACAAGATAAATTAACCAAATGTGAAGGCCGTAACCTCCACAAAATACCTAGGAATTACTTCAGAGTTAAATTGGAAGGAACACGTAGATAATATGGTGGGAAAGGCGAACCAGAGACAGCGTTTTATTGGCAGAACCGTTAAAAGATGGAACAGAACAACAAAAGAAACTGCATACACTACGCTTGTCCGTCCATTTTTGGAGTATTGTAGCCCATTGTGGGATCCTTATCAGGTGGGTTTGACGGAGGACATCGAAAGAGTTCAAAGAAGGGCAGCTCGTTTCGTATTGTCACTATAGAGGGGAGACAGCGTTACGGAATTGATTCAGGATCTGGGATGGAAATCATTACAACAACGGCGCTTATCGCTACGGCATGGGCTACTTAACGAAACTCCAATCGCCACCATTCTCCTCCAGATGCGAAAATATATTGTTGACTGCCACTTACATAGGTAGAAATGATCATCAGAATAAAATACGAGAAATCAGAGCTCAAACAGAGAGCTTCAGGTGTTCTTTCTTCTCGCGCGCTATTCGAGAATGGAATGGGAGATAAATGGTATAATTGTGGTTCGATGAACCCTCTGCCAGGTACTTAAATGAGATTTTCAGAGTATCCCATATCGATGTAGATGTAGATCACCGCTTGGAACAAAAATGGTGCCGAGAGCTGCCGCTACAGCAGAAATTGATGCGCATGCCCGTCTATAGTTTTGAAAACTATAATTCTCTATTAATTCGCCAGTTTCATCAGCAGTTCACATTTTGAAATCTGCATTAAATTTCTCCTGTATTAACACGAATATGGTAAAATTGTGAGTCAGAAATCTACCCTCAACTGAAGACCGGAGTAAAATTTTGCTGATAGCGTGTCTACGAGGGCTTGAAAGTACAACAAAGAAAAAGAAAAACCTATATATCACCAAATATTTCTCAATGTCTGGTTTAACATTTGATCGTTATTCCTCATCATCACAAAACTACTGACATGCGATTGCTACCGCGAAAAACTGTTTGTTATACAAGAGAACGACCAATTAACCAATATACAACATGGATTCAGAAAGTATCGCTCTTGCCAACCACAGCTTGTCCTTTCTTCACATGAAGTGATAAGTGCCATCGACAAGGGATCTTAAACCGATTCCATATTTCTGGATTTCCGGAAGGCTTTTAACACTATACCCCACTAGCGGCTATTAATGAAATTGCGTGCTTATGGAATATCTCCACAATTGTGCGATTGGATTCACGATTTGCTGTCAGAAAAGACACAGTTCGTTGTAACTGACGGTAAGTCATCGAGTATAATTGAAGTAAAATCAGGCGTTCCACAGTGAAGCGTTTTAGGTCCCCTACTCTTCCTCGTGTTTATAAACGATTTAGGAGGCAATCTGAACAACTCCTTTAGACTGTTCGCGGATGATGCTGTCGTTTATCGGTTAGTCAACAGAGGATCAAAAGTAACTGCGAAGTGATTTGAGCAAAATTTCTCACTTGATGCGAAAATAACTGACACTAAATAAAGAAATGTGTATATAGTGCCTTACGTCGCACTAGCTCGTCATCACTGGACATCGCTCGTTGAAAGACTATTTTTTTTAATTATTCTTTTGGTCGTTATCAGGAAACCGCATTACGGTATGTGGTCGTTGAGCGAGGTTCCAGAGTACTCACTCGGAGCTAGCTCAGTGTTGGTACGCTGGCGTCGAGTGGAGTCCGGTGGTGTGACCACGTCGTGTTGTAACACGGGCCGCCGCGCCGCGCCGCGCTAGCCAGACGAGCGCGTGGGCGGTGGCGGTGGGCGGCGCGACCGCAGACACGCGACACGCATTTGCAGCCGGCGCCGGATTTCGTTTGCGGTGGGCGTCGCGGCGCCCGAGTGGCGGGCCTGGCGCACCGCACCTCGGCGGCGCCACCGGCCGCCAGCGCCGACGATCCAATTACACCGACACCGGGCCGCTCGGCCGCGTCCGGTTACCCCCCGCTGCCGTCCTGTTTCACCAGCATTTGGGCGAGATGACTCACATTTCAAATACATCACCTAATTGTATAACAAAAAGTTCTACATCTACATCTACATGGGATACTCTGAAAATCACATTTAAGTGCCTGGCAGAGGGTTTATCGAACCACCATTGTACTATTTATCTCCCATTCCATTCTAGAATAGCGCGCGGGAAGAAAGGACACCTCAATCTCTCCGTTCGTGCTCTGATTTCTCGTATTTTCTTCTGATGATCATTTCTACCTATGTAAGTGGGCCTCAACAATATATTTTCTCATTCAGAGGAGAATGTTGGCGATTGGAGTTTCGTAAGTAGACCACGCCGCAGCGATAAGCGTCGTTGTTGTAATGATTCCCATCCCAGATCCTGTATCATTTCTGTAACGCTGTCTCCCATGTATCGTGACAATACAAAACGATCTGCCCTTCTCTGGACTCTTTCGATGCCCTCTGTCAAACCCACCTGATAAGGATTCCACACTGGGCAACAATACTCCAAAAATGGATGGACAAGCGTAGTGTATGCAGTTTCTTTTGTAGTTCTGTTGCATCTTTTAACGGTCTTGTTCGCCTTTCCCATGCCATTATCTAAATTTCCTTTGCAGTTTGTCTGAAATAATAGTAATTCCTAGGTATTTTGTGTAACTTACGGCCTTCATTTTGATTGACTTATTTTGTAAACAAAATTCAACGGATTTCTTTTCGTACTCATGTGGACGACTTCAGACTTCTCATTATTTAGAATCAAATGCCAATTTTTAGACCATACTGATAACTTATTCAGATCGTTCTGCAGTTGGCTTTGATCTTCAGATGATTTTACAAGACGCTAAATAACGGCGTCATCTGCAAACAACCTGAAACAGCTACTTAGATTTTCCCCTAAATCCTTTATGTAAATAACGAACAGCAGAGGACCAATAACACAGTGGAGCGCTCGATATCACCTCTGTTTTAGTCGATGCCTTACCATTGATTACTACGAACTGTGACCTCTCTGAGAGGAAGTCGCCTATCCAATCGCAAATATGGGGCTATATACCATAACCACGCAATTTGATTAAAAGCCGTTTGTGAGGTACGGTGTCAAAACTCTTCTGGAAATCAAGAAATACGGATTCGATTTGCGAATCCTTGTCGATAGCACTCATCACTTCGTGTGAATAAAAGCTAGTTGTACATCCACATCTACATCTACATCTACATAGATACTCTGCAAATCACATTTAAGTGCCTGGCAGAGGGTTCATTAACCACTTCCATAACTTTCCTCTGCCATTCCATTCCCTAATAGCGCGCGGGGAAGAAAGAACACCTAAATCGTTCCGTTTTCGATGTGATTTTTTTTTTTTTGGGATAGTCACGTCTCCCTAAGTAGGTGGGTGCTAGCAAAATATTTTCAGATTTAGAAGTAAAAGTCGGTGATTGAAAATTCGCCAACAGATCACTCAGCAATGAATGTCTTTCATTTAATGATTTCCACCCCAATTCGTGCGACATTTCCGTGCTGCCTCCCCCCCCCGTAACGTGATAAAACAAAACGAGCTGCCCTCCTCTGAACCTTCTCAATATCTTCCTTCAGAAAAATGTTCAAATGTTTGTAGAGTCTATGGGAATTAACTACGGGGTTATCAGTCCCTAAACTTACAAACTACTTATGAACTAGCTAATCCAAAGGACGGTACAAATCTCCATGCCCGAGGGGGGATTCGAACCCCCGACCGTAGTGGCCGTGCAGACCGTGACTGGAGCGCCTCAGTCCCCTCGGCCTCCGCGGCCGGCTCTTCCGTCAGTCCTACCAGGTGACGGTCCCACAATGGGCAACAGTACTTAAGGAGAACACGCACAAGTGTGATGTAGGCAGTCTCTTTGGTGGAGCTGCTGCATCTTCGAAGCGTTCTGCCAATGAAACGTAATCTATGGTTCGCCTCCCCCACAATATTTTCTGTGTGTCCTCTCCAGTCTTAGTTGTTCCTAATTGTAACTCCTAGGTATTAGTAGATTTTACGACCTCAACGTTTGACTGATTTATCGCGTAACTGAGGTTCAGCGGATTTCTTTTAGTCGTCATGTGTATTACTACACACATTTCTTTATTTAGTGTCAATTGCCAATTTTCGCACCATGTAGAAATTTTGTCTAAATCGCTTTTAAGTTGCTTTTGATCCTCTGTTGACTTCACTAACCGATAAACGACAGCATCATCCGCGAACAGTCTAAAGGAGCTGTTCAGAATGTCTCCTAAATCGTTTACAAACACAAAGAAAAGTAAGGGACCTATAACGCTTCCCTGTGGAACGCCTGATATCACTTCTATTTTACTCGATGACTTACCGTCAGTTACAACGAACTGTGTCCTTTCTGATAGGAAACCGGTAATCCAATCGCACAATTGTGGAGATATTCCATAAGCGCGCTTGTGGGGTACAGTATCAAAAGCCTTCTGGAAATACAGAAATATGGAATCGATTTGAGATCCCTTGTCGATGGCACTTATCACTTCATGTGAAGAAAGGACAAGCTGTGTTTCGCAAGAGCGATACTTCGTGTTGTCTATTGGTTAATTGCTCGTTCTCTTGTATAACAAACAGTTATTCGCGGTAGCATTCGCATGTCAGTAGTTTTGTGATGATGATGAATAACGATTAAATGTTAAACCAGACATTGAGAAATATTTGGTGATATATACGTTTTCTTTCAAGCCCTCCTGGAGAGGCTATCAGCAAAATTTTTACGCCGGTCTTCAGTCGAGGGTAGAATTCTGGCTCACAATTACCATATTCGGGTTAAAACAGTAGAAATTTAATGCAGATTTCAAAATGTGAACTCCTGATGAAACTGGCGAATTAATAGAGAATTACAGTTTTCAAAATGAAAAGCCAAGATTGCACATTAATAATTTATTAAATGACGACCGGTTTCGGTGCACTGAGTCACCATCATCGGATCACATATTTGATATAAGCTGGTCATCTAGTTGCAAAAATTGGATATATAATAACAAGTGCAACTTTGCACTTAGTCACTATATAAAAAATTCAGAAAACATGACAGCTTGTAAGCTGCATGTCCTTGAATGGAAGATTTAATTGAATTTTATTCATATGTACGAATTACACGAGTCACGGTGAGCTGGTAGTACTATGCAACAACAACGTCACTTACCCGAAACTAAGGCATCGAGGGCCATAGAACGTTTGGAAGCGAGAAAGACAAAGAGGGAGGTGTATTCGGCTATTGGAGTGTCGGAAGTGCAATTCACTGACATGGACGCGATTTCGGATAACAGGAACCGTTAAAACAAGGCACGTTCGTCCACGGGTAACATCAGATGCCCTTTATCTGCAGTTAATAGCCTGTCGAGGCAGGAGTCTGAATGCAACTCAGCTGCAACGCACCCTCCAGGCAGCCAAAGGACGCTCAGTATCAACACAAACAGTCCGGATTTGCCTTCGGGAATGTGGTCTGTAAGCACGGAGGTCTACGATGAGAGTTCCATTAAAACCGCGACACCGTTCCGCCCGCAGAGGAATTGGGCGAAGGAACATGAGGATTAGAGACGTAATGAATGGCACCGGGTTCTGTTCACAGACGAGTCTCGCTTTTGACTTCAGCCCAACAATAGTTTCTCCATCAGCCTGACAGAATGTGGAACGCGGAACAATCATGCTTATGTGCAAAAAACATCATGGTGGTAAACAAATGGTGTGAGCAGGAGTCAGTACTGGTGGACGTACGGGTATATCGTTCAGAATGGCGCTTTGACTGTTCAGACTTACAGAGAGGAGATTCTCCGACTTTTTCTTGTGCCCGTCGCTGGCGCCATAGAAGATGGATTCCATGTGCTGGCCAATAACGCTCGTCGCTACAGAGCTTCACTGGTGGACAACGTGATTGAAGCTGAGGGAACTGAACAAATGGAGTGAGTGGCCAGCTTGCTCAGCGGACGTCACCTCGTTTGAGCATTTGAGCACTCAGCCAGACCAGCACCTCCAAGAATGGTTGCAGGGCTGGATATTGCACTCATGGCAGAATATCTTTCAAGAGATGATTGATAACCTAGTACTTTCCATGCCAGGTGTGTAACTGTACTGGCTGTCCGAGGTGATCACACACCATATTAGAGGCGAACGAGAATGACGTCATCGCTATTATGGTACCTCCATGAAACCTCGCTCTCAGTAAATCTCATGCCATGTAAACCTCAAGTAAAAAGTTGAGACAGCATACGTAAGTTATATTTGTAACCAATATCTGAATAAAATTCTTTAGCACATGTATTTTGTGTATGATTTCTCAGCCGATACCGTAAATATTTTGAATTAGTGTAACTGCGACAGTCCAGAGAGTTCATACTCCCGTTGGAACTGTTCAGGCATTTAAAAGGGGTCGCATTTCGGGTTTGTGCGATATAGAATGAAAGTACAGAAGGCTTCGTGAACGTGGTGGACGGAATGTATCGATGGTACATAAAGTTACGTTAAAAAATAACGAAGTAAATAAATAAATTAAGCTTTATATTTGAATAGTTAAATCAGAGCGTGAGTGGACATCTGTAAATATTTACCAGTTGTGCTAATCTGTGTTTTCTGTATCGTTTCTCTGCTTGGTGCGTACAGAACATAACAGTATATGAATATTTAAATATACTATAATCTTTTCATCAATATCTGCTACCACGTTCAGTATAAACAGTTAAATAAAACTAGTATCAGACTTGTTTATCGTATAAAGCACTCGATAACCTGGAACAATATAATACTAAACCACTGCTCGATTGTAAAAAGAAAATAAATTCTTTGAGATCTGGCTCATAAAAGTCGCTATTCCGCAATAAAATTCGGTAAATAGTGCAGTATCGTTAACGTAGATGAACTACGAGCTGAAGTTACCCGACTGTTCTTCTAAATAGTTACCTTCTATGACTATTCACTATTGAACTCTGCTATCCACATCCTGGAAACTATGGACGAGGTCTTTCTTATGGTGTTCAGAATCCTCGTAACGTGTTGTTGGGTGTCAGGAACATCGTCAAATCTCTTTCCTTTCAAAACGAATTCTCGAGGTAATGAGAAGTTTGGAGAATTGAGATCCGAAAACTATGATGGGTTTTCAAGTTGCACGACTACGCTCGCCCGCACAGCCAATAATGTTAGAGAGGTCGTGGCAAAAAACGGGGGTGATGTCAGTTACTGATTTAATGTTTTAGAGGAGTGTTACATTCATTTCATTATGTGATCAGTGATACTTTTGATGTAAAAAATAAGTAATTGTCGATATCACTGTTTGAATGTGTGCCATAAAATCGTCTTTATTACAACAATGTTATTTCATAAAAGAAAGAGAAAGAATTGACAAATATTTCAACATTAAAAGATTATAAAATAGTACGAAATGCCCCCGGTATAGGACGGATTATGCGTAACGGTCAACAATTGAAAATTTTAATCGTCGTCCTCATAAAAATCTACATTATTACGCCAAAATCTTATTACTGTTGTCTTACGTTTTCATTTCTGCCTAGAGTATTTCCTTTTATATCAAAATTCAATTCTGCTATGCACTGCAGGTTGAACAGTGAGCTCGTGCGGGTGCCAACGTCATTCACAACGAACTCACTGCCCAACTCTGTAAAGCAATTGGTAAGCAAAACAGCATCTCTGGCAGAGTACCAAATCGATTAAAATGTACCCTACACGGTAACAGACATTGACTAGAAAGAATTTCCAACGGAACCTTAATTACCTACTTCCAGTGCGTCACTAGTTTCAGCAGAATTCTGTGCAACATTACTACATTTGTACAACAGTTCAGCAGACGAGTCGTACAAATGTACGTCAAGACAGACGCATTATACAAACGACGACGGAAGACACCATCTGTCAATGAAATATGGTCACGTAATGGAGCTGCTGTCTCATAACGAAACACTGTGAACTTTGTGCCTGAAACAGGATTAAGAACATGTGTTATTGTGGCCAGGCTGCCACTGACATGATGTCCCCGCCATGCATGACTACCGTCGTGTCGTCAAACAGTTGACTGAGTAGTGGAATCGTACCCTGTTGTCTTCATTGATGACAGCAAGTTCTGTAGCGTGCACATCTACGGCATTTGCTTGGCATTACGCCTATTCCAAATTGCATTCGCCCACCACACATAGGTTCCCCACCAGACATCACTTTGTGCACGGCTGAAATTTACAAGCAGCAGTCACATGCGGTTTTTCGGCATGCTGCAGTAACAAGTTTCGACTACTCTGCATACATTGTAATCCCCTTGTTGGTTTGACAGGAAGGTGATGCGCTTTCCCAGTAGGATACTACACTTGCACATTCGTTTAGTGCCACGTTACGAGGTATTTTTCTGAAATTTATGACCTCTTAATAAATTAGGTTATAGAACTAATATTCCCTTATTTTAAGTTACTATTAATTGTGGAATACTATTTACAACGATCTTCATATCAAAGTTGACTTCCATAGTTACATCATTGCATGACATTACAATCACTTACTGCGAGATGTTTTTAGAACAACATTTGTAAATAGTTTCAGAGCATTGCTGTATAAATGTACAGCAGAAGCAAACTGACTCCAGTCAGCCGCTTTGCACATATGAGAGTCAGTACGTCATCTGTGCACAGCAACGAACTAAAAACTATTTGCAGACGGTGTACAAAAGTATTCTGCAATAAGTGATTAAAATGTTGGCGTGAGACCTTTTTGTCTCACAGAAGCACCAAGTACGTAATATTGTAAATACAGAAGACTGTTTGGAAGAGAAAGGTTCGACAAAGTTCACTTAACTAATAATCTACAAAGCATCATATAACGAGATTTTGACTTTATTACATTTATTAAGACATTATACGTTTTACCAAACTCGTTTGACTCTTTTTTCTCCTGATCACATCAGGTAATTATAATCATGTTGTCCTTTTTGTGTACACTAATTGCCTTGAACAGCAATTGTCTTCGATGCAGTGAAGCTGTTTCGACGAGCTACTACAATCTACTCAGGGTTACTATAATTTCCTCTGAAGGGTTCGGTAAATAGTCCACTGACTAAAGAAATGTTCAAATGTTTGTAATTCTTATGCGACCAAACTACGTTGGTCATCAGTCCCTTGACTTACAAACTACTTAAAATAACCTAAGGACGACCCACATATCCATGCCCGAGGGAGGATACGAAACCCCGACGCAGGAGGCCACGCGATCCGTAATGTGGCGCTCCAGACCGCTCGGCTACTCCCGCGCGGCGTCCTCTGACTATTCTAACCTTTTGCACAGGGTGTGATAGCGAAAATCCTCGAAGAGAGTGTTTTATACGGGTAAATACACTGCAGGCAATATAATTTTCAAGATAATGAGGAATACCTTATGTTTCTTGAATGTATACTTGAAAAGGAAAGTTACAGTCATCCAACAGTGGGCGCACATTGCGGATTTAGAGCATTCACCATAATTTTCTATGTCAGTCTGTGCAATATGCTATTCTATTAAAATCCCTATATTCTATTTTGCTGTCTCAAACACTGTCATTCGGGAGGATGGTAGTTTAAATCAACCTCTGGCCATCCTGATTCAGGTTTTCCGTGATTTCTCTAAATCACTCCAGGCAAATGCCGGTATGGCTCCTTACAAAAAAGGCCACGGCCGATTTCCTTCCCAATCCTTACCCAAAACTCCGAGTGGTAGCTCAGTCTCTAATGACCAAGCTGTCGACGGGGCCTTAAACCCTAAGCCTCCTTCCTTTGAAACACAGTCAGTATCTGCACAGTGCTGAGAAAATGTATTATTCTGAAGTGTAGGTAATTTCACAGAGTGTGAAATCATTGTGGTTTTAGAGCCT
Source organism: Locusta migratoria (assembly GCA_026315105.1). Taxonomy (NCBI): domain Eukaryota; kingdom Metazoa; phylum Arthropoda; class Insecta; order Orthoptera; family Acrididae; genus Locusta; species Locusta migratoria. The sequence continues at coordinate 315,427,585 of CM048744.1, read as the reverse complement.
ATTGGATTTTCTTTCACCTCAATAGCTCCGAGTGACATTATTACTTAGAAATGGAGCTGAACTATTAAACGCAAGGCGTTCAAGGTAGCAGGATTTTTTTTCAGCTTTACAAAGGATTTTTCATTTTCCCACATATAGAAGTTCTCTCTCCTAAAGCGTTTTTCCCTGATGCATTTGTACTAACTGCATTTCTCATTGAAGATAAAAGGGGGAAATAGGTTATAAGTAGCATGTGATTAAAAATGTTTTACTTGAAGAATAGTTCGTATATTAACAAATCTGTCAGCTTTTTTTCTTTTTTCTTACGTTCCTCAAACTTTTCACGGTTTCAGGACTTTATGAGATGGCTCATTGTGCCATCCAGAATAACGATAGTCCTACAGGAGACTTGAAATTATTATTAAAAACAGTCTACAACCTAAAACTTGTATTATTTACGGACCAGTCTCAGTCTATATAGACCATCTTCAGATGAATACCACCTTAATACCAGGCGGTGGCGGTGGACGCATCAGGCATCAAAAACGTCAACTACTCCATTATACTTTCTGAAATTGCTACAACATAGTCACTGAGCCGCAAATTTGCTCTCCTGTGAAATTTATTTAAAACCTAAGGTGAAATTGAGGCTATGAATATGGTTTGTGAGTCATGCCTGAACAGATAAATCTGCGGAGCATTACACTGTGAAAGGCAGACTGGGAATAGGGAAGGGTGAACCCACGTGGCACTCGTAAAGAGGTGGCGAATAGTCTGCAAGACGAGCAGGTAGGGAGGCGGGGGAAGTAACAAAGCACAAACAAGGAGAGGGTGAAGTCTGCCAAAAAAGGGACACAGACTGGCAGGGTAGGTTGAGTAGGTGGTAGGGGCTCGCCAGAAAAAAAAACATTGGAGAGGAGGTCGCCCAAAAATGGACACTGTGTGGGTGGGGATACACCGTAAAAAAGAGACACTGCACTGTGCACTGGGTGGCGCCGAAACCTTGGGGAGTGGGTGACAAAAAAGAGATATTGACTTGGTAGGGGGAGTGCCAAAACAAGGGGTGCTTAATGGATGCGCAGATAAAAAAATGGGCACAGAAGTGGGGGTTACGATAAAAAAGGATGCTACATGGGAGTGGGAAGGGGTTTTTTAATTTGTGCATCCAGCAGCAATGAATGGCAATGATCCGTGTTAGAATCATAATTTTATTCTTCCATTAGGTTTTACGCTTTCTTTAGTATCACTCTAACCAATTACAGTTATGTATCTGTAAGTTGATTTTAGTGTAGGGTACTTTCGGACTTAGGCTGTTCATTTTCAATAATTTTTATTTTCAGTAATCTATTTATCAGGCAACATGTTCATTTTCTTATTCTAAAAAGAACTTAAAGTCGTGCATCACCCATGCCGCTATTCTGGTTAACACAGTATATAAAAATCAATACTGACTGCTCGCAATACGCTATATTAATAGACCCTCTTTATTGCCGGTTTCATGCGTAGCACATCAGATAATCATTGTATGCAGTTCATATGATGAAAAGCACTGACATATGGCATATACATCCAAAGGAGTCAATCAAGTGTATTCTACGATTGTTAGTGTTCAACTGATGAGGCAACAGTAGCATGATTATGTCATAGATCTACAGATACCACTTGGTGCTGGCCCTTATACATTACAACATTGCTGGAATCATTGTAGTATTACTTTAGTCACAGGACCTGAAGGTGGTATAACAAAATCCTGAAATAGACGACTGAATGTATTAGACTACTTATCCTGTATTTTTGAGGTTTCATACTGTACTCAGAATTCTTAGTGAAGAGAATACCTTCTACTTGCCATACTTTCATATGAATATTCTTCTTCAAACATTTGTAAATTCCACTGGAAGATATATCTTACCATCAGATATATCACCTTAGCTCACTCGATTTTTCATAAGTCACTCAGAATTCATAGTCGTTTTTAGATTTTTTATGATTTAACAATGTACACAACGCAGAAGAAGCTCTTTTATAATCTCATACATCAACCGTCCGGTTTGAAACGAACTCCAGTAAAGTCTTCTTTTGTTGCGTAGAAAACCAGTGACCGCAATGTAATTTCCCCGGTAATCGAGAATAGTGAGCTACTTTGTCACTGTTACCTGTAGCATTTTCGTCTGGTAGGAGCGAATAGCCGCGCATGTGTTTGTTTGACCTTTCAAAACCCGGACAACGCATTACATTTATCGGAGTGTACAAATAATCAAACATTCGGTTTGCGTAACAACTGACATTTATCAATGTACAATGAAAGTTGTGGATACAACGGCTGTATAGGTAAACACGCATTTCACGGCAATCACAGTGGCTTTCAGAGGTGGAATTCCAGGTGTTCTCATGTAGAGTGGTTTGGATTTGTAAAAATACAAATCTCATTTCAACACACTACTTCTAATTTTTATACGATTTGTTGGTTGAAGCAACTTTATTTCATTACTTCAAATCTAGCTTCGAGTGGTTTATGAAACTTTATTTTTTATAAGTAAACCAGTTCACTTACGCGTTTTGATAGTATTGACGAAAATGTACCACATTTTATAGTACACGGTTTTCGCTATTGAGTAATAGTTTTCAGTGATTCTTAATAACCAATTCACTGAGAATTAACGTTTATTTATCATATCGACGTCGGATACAGCAATGTTACTGTTGACGTTTTCATAGATTTTTAAGTATTAAATAAGACAGGTGGTCAGTATTGATTAACAGAGTCAAGTCCAGGCACTTTGTCTGCTAAGAAGTATAAAATTAATATCTGACATAGGTCAGTTCACTACTCAAGTAAGATGCACGCCAACAGTTGTGTTTATTCAGTTACACGTGTGTTCTAGATAAACAAGGACGGTTTGAATTTAGTATAGTTTTTCCAAGTGTAATTTAAATGTTTACTTGTGTTTTGATAGTTTGGAAGTATCTCTCTATGCAATTGGCGTGCTTCTCTTCAATTTAGTTGATAGACTTGATTTTTTTGCACTACAATTTCCAACAGTTATTAGTTTTGAATGGTGACACGAAGAAATTAATGCGACAATTTCAACTGTTAAGCCCTGCACTTAGTGGAATTTGTTTCTCTTAGTAAACATAATAAGTTTTGATTTAACATGTGACAAACAAAACGATCTGTTCGTGATTATATGCTACCGTGAGGGCCGTCTAATTGCATATCAATGACACGATACCTAAACGTACATAATGGAATTCTCACAAAAACCTATTGACTCTGTATTGACAAGTTACCTCCAAAAGTATTATTGGAACTAACGTGTCCATGTATCTAGACAGCCCGTAACAATCCTAAAGACCTATTGGTTCCTACAGTCGGAAATCTGATAGCTCCTTTATGACTTCGGAGGATAAATCGTGAAATTCAGGTCGTTCCACTCGCGGGCCGGATTACTGAAAATGAATATGTCGCTATCCTGTATATTGCGGTGCTTACAAATACTGGCATATTGATACCAAATAATACTTATGCCAAAATGATTCTGCGCACATATACACAGTCAAAATGGTCCCACATGGTTTGTGGCACAATTATCAGAGTAACTTCAGTAATTGCGCAACCAGCCGTTTCTAGTTCACAGCACAGTTCATCTAGTGTGCGTGCATCTCGCTGTACACCACTTACTTAAGGGGGGGGGGACGTTGATGAGAAACACAGACTATTTAAAAAATGCACCAAATCCAGTATTTTGGAGATATGCTAATGAACGTTTGCATCACGCTTTACATGAAAGTAACACATGTACTTATAAATCCTTTGATTATGTATATTGTCACGTTGAAACGGAAGCAGGCTTGACTTAGAAGGCACCGTTTTCAACTGAACACAGCACTTACACTGAAATCAGGTTTATACACGGCCAGAGTGCTCTGCTATTTATACACAGAAGAATAGTTAACATAAGAAACAATTAGAATTTACAAATGAACATAAGAAAGATGTAGAACATTCTGGCCGGCCGCGGTGGCCGCGGGGACTGAGGCGCTCCAGTCACGGTCTGCACGGCCACTACGGTCGGGGGTTCAAATTCCCCCTCGGGCATGGATATTTGTGCCGTCCTTAGTATAAGGTAGTTCGTAAGTAGTTTGTAAGTTTAGGGACTGATGACCCCGCAGTTAAGTCCCATAAGCTTAACAAACATTTGAACATCTTTAGAACATTCTGGTAATCATAATTACAAAGAAAGAAATCTTTTACTGGTGGATGAGATTGAAGCGGCGACCTTCAACTCCGCAATCGGTGATGCTATCCATTTCGCCACGCCGGCAGTCGGATAACTTGGGATCTTGCGGAATTGCTCCCTCTCTTGAGAAAACAGTGACCCGCTGTTATGTTCCCTGTGGAGCCAGCTGCAATGTCCTGGATCTTGATCTTGTCATGGGTCCTCTGTATGGCAGATCTGGAGAACCCTTCTGCACGATTACCGACGACAGACGTCCCTGTCGTGGTTTCATCAGTATCATTACCGTCCTTAGAGTCCTTGAACAAGAAGCCATTTTCGCCGAACTCTTCAGGCTCGTAGTAAAGCTTCATTCGGAAGACGTGAACTATGTCTCGTCGTTTTTTCGTTTCGACGACGGCTCATAATCCTCGAGTTCGTATGTGACGTTTACAGGCGGCCTATGACACGATACGGTCCAAAGTATCGCTGAAATAACTTTTATTATAGCTCAACTTTCCGTACAGGGTAAAAATCCATACAAGATCTCCTGCGCTGTACACAACAGGTCGGTGCCTGTCGTTATACCGCTGAAGATCCTTCTCCTCGGTGTCCAGAGTCCGTATGCAAGCCAGCTGTCTTGCTTCTTTGACCCTGGTGATGAGCTGTTTAACATAGTCATCCTGAGTGTCGTCCGGTTGGAACGGGAACAGTGTATCCATTGTCGTCTCACCTTCGCGGCCATGGAGAAGGAAAAACGGAGTGAAGCCTGTGGTGTCTTGTCTTGCGGTATTGTAAGCAAATGTCACGACTGGCAGAATTGTATCCCAATCCTTCTGCACAACATCGACGTACATCGACAGCATATCTGCTAACGTCTTGTTAAAACTTTCTGTAAGACCATTTGTCTGAGGATGGTATGCAGTTTTCATTCTGTGGACAATGTCGCAACGTGACATTACGTATGATACTAGTTTTGACTGGAATACTTTTACTCGATCAGATATCATCACACGTGGTGTTCCATGCTTCAAAATAATGTCTTCTGCAAGTTATTTTGCGATCTCTGAAGCTTCTGCAGTCGGCACAGGTTTAGTGACAGCATAGCATGTGAGGTAGTCAGTGCAGACTATTATCCACAGTTACCGGTTGTCGACTTCGGGAACCTCCGTTAAAGGTCGACTCCAAACAATGGAATGGAGCTGCTGCCGGCGGAATTGGTATGAGATGCCCTGGAGGTAACTGCGGCACATCCTTCCGTCGCTGGCACTCTTTATAGTCCTTTGCGTCTGATTCTGTCTAGGGTCTTCACGAAACCCAGATGACGGCATACTGGAGCATCGTGGAAATACTTGAGAATAGCTGGCTGGAGATGAGCTGGAACTACCAGTGGATCATATTTGCCCTTAGACAGTGTCCCGTTTATAATTTGGAACTCTCCATTTGTCGGTTCTCCTATCTCAAAGGTCCCTATTGTCTTTAATAGTGCTGGATCTTTCCTCTGTTCAGATGTAACGTCACCTAATTCAGTGAGGGCTGAAATTTCATTCATGCTCTTGTGTTCCACTAATGGATTCCCCGAAAGGTAATCGGCATCCTTGTGTTCTTCAATACCACAATGACGTCGTGCTCTTGGAGTCTTAGTGCCCATCTTGCTAGTCGACCTGATGGATCCTTCAAGCTAGTCAGCCAACACAAAGATTGGTGGTCTGTTACGACGGTGAATGGTGTGCCGAATAAATTTGTTGATAACCATGATAACGAGATATTCTTTCTCAGTTGTAGTTTATCTCGGTCTTTGAGAGTACTCTCGATGCATAGGCTATTACCCTTTCAGCACCTTTCTGAATTTGAATAAGCATTGCATCAATACCATAACCGCTTGCGTCAGTGTGAAGTTCGATTTCCGCATTCTCGTCGTATAAGGTTAGAACTGGCGCGGAAGTTAGAACCTTCTTAAGTGACTGGAAAGCTCTTTCTTTCCTTTCATCCCAGTAAAACTTGGCTTCTCCCTGCAGAAGTTCTTGCAATGGACGTGCCTTGTTACAAAATCCTTTTATGAAACGTCGGCAGCCTGAGCACAGCCCGAGAAAACTTCGCACATCACGAATGTGCCGAAGAGTTGGAAATTATGTGACTGCCCATAATTTATCGGATCAGGACGGACACCATTTCCGTTGACTAGTGCCTCAGGATTTTTACCTCTTTGGCAACGAAGAGGCACTTCTTTGGATTGAGGTGGAGTCCTGCAGTCTGAACACACTTCAACACAGTTGACAGGCGACTCAGATGCACTTAAAATGTTTTCGAGAAAACGACAATATCATCTAAATAGCAAAGACACGTCGTAAAGCAAGCTGACCATCATGCATTCGAATGTGCCATAATCCAAATGCCATTACTTTGAATTCATCGATGCCGTCAGGTGTAATACACTACTGACCATTAAAATTGCTACAGGAAGAAGAAATGCAGATAATAAACGGGTATTCATTGGACAAATATATTATACTAGAACTAACATGTGATTCCAATTTCAATCAATTTGGGTGCATAGATCCTGAGGAATCAGTACCCAGAACAACCACCTCTGGCCGTAATAACGGCCTTGATACTCCTGGGCATTGTCACACAGAGCTTCGATGGCGTGTTTAGGTATAGATGCCCATGCAGATTCAACACGATACCACAGTCAATCAAGAGTAGTGACTTGAATATTGTGACGAGCCAGTTGCTCGGTCACCATTGACCAGACGTTTTTAGATGGTGAGAGATATAGAGAATGTGCTGGCCACGGCAGCAGTCGAACGCTTCCCATATCCAGACAGGACTTGCAACATGCGGTCATGCATTATCCTGCTGAAATGTAGGGTTTCGCAAGGATCGAACGAAGGCTAGAGCCGCGAGTCGTAAAACATTTTAAATGTAACGGCCACTGTTCAAAGTGCCGTCGATCCGAACAAGAGGTGTCAGAGACGTGTAACCAATGCCACCCCATACTATCACGCCGGGTGATACGCCAGTATGGCGACGACTATTACACCCTTCCAATGTGCGTTCACCGCGATATCGCCAAAAACGGATGCGACCATCATGATGCTGTAAACAGATCCTGGATTCATCCGAAAAAATAACGTTTTGCCATTGGTGCACCCAGGTTCGGCGTTGCGTACACCATTGCACGCGCTCCTGTCTGCTTCAGCGTCAAGGGTAAAGCAGCCATGGTCTCCAAGCTGATAGTCCATGCTGCTGCAAACGTCGTCGAACTGTTCGTGCAGATGGTTGTTGTGCAAACGTCCCCATCTGTTGACTCAGTGATCGAGACGTGGCTACACGATCCGTTACAGCCATGCGGATAAGATGCCTGTCATCTCGACTGCTTAGTGATACGAGGCCGGCGGGATCCAGCTCGGCGTTCCATTTTGCCATGCTGAACCCATAGAAACCATATTCTGATAACAGTCATTGGATCGCGACCAAAGCGAGCAGCAATGTCGCGATATATGAGCCGCAATCGCGATAGGCTACAATCTGACCTTCATCAAAGTCGAAAACGTGATGGTACGCATTTATCCTCCTTACATGAGGCATCACAACAACGTTTCACCAGGCAACGCCGGTCAACTACTGTTTGTGTATGAGAAATTGGTTGGAAACTTTCCTCATGGCGGCACATTATAGGTGTCGCCACCGGCGCCAATCTTGTGTGAATGCTCTGAGAAGCTAATCATTTGCATATCAGAGCATTTTCTTGCTGTCGGTTAAATTTCGCGAATGTAAAAAATTCAAATGTTTGTAGTTCTATCGGATGCTGGAATTCTAGCAGGAATCGTTGAAATGTTGCGAATAAAAATAGTAATGCGCAGCAGCTCACACGACTAGTTTGTAGATAATTAGAAATATGGGTCGTACGGGAGTGATGTTAACTACGTACGAGGCGAAGTACACAGTGCAACTTGTTAGTAATCAGGAGAATTTGGTTCGAAGTTCGGACCGGCACAAATTTTTAGATTTTTCCTCGATATTTAGCAATTCAGTGCACACAGTCAGCTGTTGTCTCTAATATGCTACGTGTCTTCACTCACGCAAAAATATACGGTGCTTGCCTTTGACCAAGATTCATGAAATTTGAAAAGAAAAAAATGTAAAGGGAAAAGGTCGGAAAATTGTCACTATGTGAGTAAACCAAATAAAAATACTTTCTCCATTAAATAATTACATTTTATTCTTAATTTGACGAAAACTGTAGTACATTCTGTGAGCTTTCGTACAAGGTGCACATATCATCTGTTGTGTCGGCGACATCTAATTTCTTTACAGCACAATGTATTATATTTAAGCAATCATCTCTGGGTTTGTCGAAGCAGTGATCACAAAATTAACATTTCACAGGCACATGTTCACATGTTTGTAAATCTATCGGACCAAACAGCGTGGTCATCAGTCCGTAGCTTACAAACTACTTAAACCTAGGCAAACTAACCTAAGCACAAACACACACACCCATGCCCCAGGGAGGACTCGAACCTCCACGGCGAGCAACCGCGTGCTCCGCAGCGAGACGCTTTAGACCGCTAGGCTACTCCACCGCGAATGTAGCACGTCATCTTCGTAGTGTAGCAATTTTAATGGCCAGGAGTGTAGCTCGTGAAATAGTGGTGTTAAAAGTACATAGAGGGACACAAACGCTATTTACGAAGAAAATACGGAGACTGGATAAAAGACACTGGCGATACATGTATTAGATGTGGCGGTCTCACCGAGTTAAAAGATAATTAATGGATGTTCCTCACAGCAATGATGACGAATCACCGTTGCACTGTTGGCGCCTTCGGGGGCCACGGGGTGGAAGGAGGGAAGGACAAAAGGGAAGGAGTTGTGCATATACGTTATTGTTCCATCAAACTTATCGCGACCGACGACGAGCAGTATTTAAGTGTGTTGGTGGTTGCGTTTCCGTTGGTGGTCGCATTCCATAGTGTTGCTTTTAGTGTTTCTGCATTTCACTCATATTCTGGAACTCCAATAAGATTTCAAAATGCTGTTCCGTTGCCTGAAAGTCAGACATACTTGTGCCACGCTCTCACTTTCCCTGTTAGAACCCTACTGCCATATGTTGGAGAACACCTCAAAACACTAATGCCAACTGTTAAGACTTCTACAACCAAACGTCATAGCCAACTTATGGCATTAACGTATTATACAATCTTAAATTCTCAAAAAATGTTCAAATGTTTGTATAGCTTATGGGACTTAACTACGGGTCATCAGTCCCTAAACTTACAAACTAGCTAACACTAAGGACGGCACATCCATGCCCGAGGGGGGATTCGAACCCCAGACCGTAGTGGCCATGCAGACCGTGACTGGAGCGCCTCAATCTCTTCGACCACCACGGCCGGCTCTTAAATTCTGTATACACTTTTCACCACCACTGATATACCAGGTGGTTATAACAGACGTTTTTTATAGCTCTGTAAAACTAAAAACCGCACGTGTACTAAATTTAGTAGCATTGACCTCAAGAAAAAGGCGAAGAAAACTAATACACAAGGATTTCAAGTAAAACAGTTTAAATGGGCTGCTACGTTAGGTCACACCATTAAACGCCGGTACCATTAGTGCTACAAAAGTGCCTCAATATGGTACCCGTAAAAGTGCAATAAGTCTGAACGCGCAGGATTGCATCCCACACAGCAGAAGGAAACATGCCCATAGGTGAACTGGTTACATTTGTTGGTGTGTTGCACTTCAGATCAGCACATGCGTGAATGATTCAAAAGTAAATACTGTCCTACAGTTGGCTTCAAAACAGAAATCGTAGGAAGTGGGTTCAGGTGATCGTGCTTGTGCCAAAGTTCATGTTGAAACGTCAACTAGTTTACTGCACCCCATACTCTTGACATTGATGATTGAGGTTTGTTATTGGTACGATAATTATAAGCATCCGGTAGATAATAATTGCATTGTGTCCACCCCCTTCACTTCCAACTTCAGCCGGCCGCGGTAGCCGGCGCGGACTGCGGTGCACCACTCACAGTCTGCAAGGCCGCTACGATCGGGCATGGATGTTTGTGTCGTGTTTAGTATAACGTAGTTCATAAGTAGTTTGTAAGTTTAGGGACTGACGACCCCGCAGTTAATTTCCTTAAGCTTTACAAGCATTTGAACATTTTTCCAACTTCAGTGTCATTAAAATTACTTGCTATTTAACAGTTCACGTATTAGAGGTGCTTTCCTCCAATGAGGGCTCTCAGCGTCACGCCCGAATCGTTTACTGTTGCCAAAATCTCACAACAACTGGTAAATTCACTTGTATTTCTTTGTATAACTCTTTTTTGATATGCTGTCTTCCCTATTTATAGTTCTGTCCCATTTTTTACTCCTTATGTCATGACTTATTGATAATCATACGGTCATCGGAAAGATACACACAGCACTAATCACATGCTACTGGATCATTTCCTACAAGCCGTGCTTTCACGTTAGAGATAAAAATACGATACGAGAGATATCAGCTGACATTTGATGAGCTTCATATGATTTACGTGAAACCGTGCTCTCCAAAGGCTACAAGTCACTATTGCTATCGTGTGTGTAAGCATCAGAAATCCGAAGTTTTGTATTTCTTGCTCTTTCTGAAGACTGCTACCATGGCGATTCTTAAGGTACATATGGTCAAAATTTTGCATGTGATTACTGTTAGAAGCTGCTGTAAACTGTACGTGACTACCTAAATAAAATTTAAGTGCACATTTGCACTTTATATATGAAGGTGATATTTGTATCCGACATTACTCTCCCTTCCTTTCATTGCTGATAATCGTTCTATTTTGCCTTGACAACTTTTAAAGCTAATATTACTATGTGAATAGCCTTTACAATATATGAAGGACGTCCAACGGTTATTTTAACGACAAGTAATTCCAGTTATAGCTATATGTATTTAGGTTATATTTCAAAAATTAAAACTGTACCCGACAATCCACGCCACTACTCTAACTTGTTTAATTCAATTACATAAGTTCTAATATTACGTCTTTTTTTTATAATTGTATTGACTTGTTTTGTTGACTCTTATTTTTCATTGTATGATTCTGATATTCATTTAATAACATGTTATTAAATTGGAAGCATGACTGCTGATAGGTTCGTAACACGGCAGCTAGTATAGCCAAAAACCTGTGTGAGGGTATTTTCAGATAATCACTGATAGCGAGAAATTACAGTTTGCCCTTTGCTCTGTAAGTGAAATATTTCCCTCTAAATTTGCTCACCGTTAAGTAGCAATCGTGACACTCATTCTGCTGGATATGACAGATCGCCGTTTTGTCGGATGTTATGGTTATAACACGGAATTCAAATTAGTACTACAAAATGCATATTCTGCTAGAGCTCAGTAAATGATCATTTAAAATTAGCTGTCGGCAAAATTTATTGTCATTGGAACCGTCAACTCCTGGCGGCCTCTTTGAATACTGCCCCACTTCATATGATACCGGGTGATCGAGCGTTGCTCGGGAATTATTTTCTGTTACATAGTGGCGTTGTTAGATAAGTACAAGCTTAATTCCCGCTGTCTCGCTCGAGTAGACTGGATGGTCTGCATTGGTTGTTTCTACTTGTAAATAGTTAGAAGATGTAGCTTTCAAAATTCTTCCCTAATCAAGTATTTTGATAGAACTTGCCACCCCTTATTGCACCATCGATGGCATAATTCAGAACATCCCGAAACACTTTCTTTTAAATTCTAACCATACTTCAAAATCCCAATTTTCACATTTCTAGCATCAAAATAGTCTCAGCAGCACCTTTCAAAGATTTTCCATTATTTCATCAGCTTAATGGTTGAACTTACAAAAATATCGAAACACGTCTTTTTAAAAATCGAAGTCAAAAATCTAAATCCGAAGTTTTGTATTTCTTGCTTCAGATTTTCCTGAACAGCAACGTATTTTTAAAAATCCGTTCATCCCCTATTGCACACCTTTAGGAATGGGAATATCACAAAATCGCTGATACATACAATGTACGATAAACAACGTCTACAAATTTCAAGTCTCTATCATCTGAAAATTCAGTTTTCTGTGCCGTTTTCTATCTTTTAGAAACGGATCGAGAACGCAGTTTCTTTATACGCTTTGGCATCTTTCTTGGTGTTTTACATTTCAAACTACAATATGCACTTATTCTTTATCAGTACGCTTGTTGCAGATAAAGAACTGAAGAATGTGGTTCACTTGTCGCTGTATAGTGTTGAAAGTCATCGTTGGTCTTCAGCCCGAATTTTCTATAAGCTGACGATTTTTAACCACTATATATTCCACCTTCTTATAGCTATCAACACGGAACTGTTATGGTGTAAAACGGGATACTTTTTACTACAACAACACTGAGAGATCGTTCGTCTCTATTGCGTAGTTTTTTCTAAAGAGCAAAATATTGACACCCACACGTAGAATTTTAAATAAGTCGGCAACTTTCAGCTCCCATATCTTCCATCACCTTATCGTTATCAACCCTCTACCATCATAGTGCACAATGGAAGACTGAATCCTACTACCACATACAAAAACTATTCGTTTGCGATGTGTCAGTATCACAGTAAATATTTTTGTACAAAATATTATAGATACGAGGAATGTCCACAAAGGAAGTTCCGCTTGGTTATATAAACCAAACGTGAACAGACACAGAAAAAATATTTATCGTATAAAACTCTGCAACTGTTCGACTACTTTTCTGCATAACTTCCGAAATTTTGCAGACACTTGTCATAGCGAGGGACAAGTTTTTGTGTGCCTTCTTCATAGAAGGTTGCAGCCTGTGTATTCAACCATGTGGCAAACATGTCCTTCCAGCTCATCATCCTTAAAGTGTTGACCACCTAGGACAGATTTCGGAAGTTATGCAGAAAAGAAGTCGAACAGTTGCAGAGTTTTATACAATAAATATTTTTTCTGTATCTGTACACGTTTGTTTTATATAACCAAACGGAACTTACTTTGTGGACATACCGCGTATTTCGACGTGTATAAGTTGGCTACAAATGCAGAAACTGTTTTTAACATTCTGTCACAGTTAATTCGTCACCTCTCGCACATCACATGCATGATCAGATACTCGTTTTACGATACACGACACGCCATTGCGATGGGTAACAACATTGTCACAGGACGTGCGGCCTCAGTGGTAATTTTCTGCCCACGAGCTTTCGACAGACCTCTCCTCTTGCGTTGTCAAGTGTATGAGTGTAATTTCGAGGTTTCTGCCACGCCGCCGCCAGTGACGTCAATGGTGCCCAGTTTCTTGACCATATCTGACGATGTTTAGTACAAATGTTTGTAAAGCTTATGGGACTTAACTGCGGGGTCATCAGTTCGTAAACCTACAAACTGGTTAGTAAATGACTTATAATAAAGGAAGCACAAACATCCATGCCAGAGCGGGGCATTCGAAACCCCGATGGGGAACGGCCTCGCACATCGGAGCATAGCGTCTCAATGCGTTCGGCCACTTCGCCGCGGCTCCAATGTTTCTGTCGCGCGCCCGCTGCGTCCACTTTAACTCCGCAATTACAGGTTTCCATGTCGTACTAAACTGCAAGCCGCCGTCGTTATTAAGTGTTTTCACAAAATTTGATCTCTATATGTAATTTTAGAAATTTCAGAATCTGCGAAAAATAGAAGTGTTAAGGTGAACTTAAAACTGTGTAAATACAAAATTGCATCGAAGTCGTTAGAGCCGTTTCGGAGAAAAAATGTTCAAATGTTTGTAAATCTATCGGACCAAACTGCATGGTCATCAGTCCGTAGCTTACAAACTACTTAAACCTAGGTAAACTAACCTACGGACAAAAACACACACCCATGCCCCAGGGAGGACTCGAACCTCCACGGCGAGCAACCGCGCGCTCCGCAGCGGGACGCTTTAGACCGCTTTTTTTTTTTTTTTTTTTTTTTTTTTTTTTTTTTTTTTTTTTTTTTTTTTTTTTTTTTTGGCGCCTAACTACTATATCACACATAAACCTAAACATCTCGCCTGCCAAAAAATAAAATAAAATAAAATAAATAAAAAAAGTCTAGTGCCACCGCCACTTTTACCCTATACTAAATCAAGGATGCAACTAAGGGAAAGAAAAGGAAATAATGTGTTCTTTTATTTAAACTTCATGGCTTTTATTGTAAATACAAATAGACAACAGGAGAAACCGTTGTGTTTTGAAGTCTTACCTAATTCTTTGAATTATAAATAAAATTAAAAAGATTTTTTTTTTCCTTCTTCTACTTGAACGTAAGGAAGGTATTTAACGTGACTTTCTAACTGTCCGGAGCCTTGGCCGTCTTCTCGTGGTCTGTTTATTACCGGTAAATTCAATCATAAATCTATTTTTTTTTAATGAACCAGGTCATCTCCACTTCCTTTACTTAATATCTGCTCATGCCCGGCTTCAACGGACCACCAAGAAGTCATCAAACACCTTCAGGAGAAAGTTTGCGTAATTTTTACGGTAGTTTGCATTCCTCTTAATTTTCGAATGTTGGCTCTCTATAAAAGTTCTATAATCACCGACGTCGTGTTCCGTTGTGCCTAATATATAGTGCACTGTTATTCCTTTCAGCCAGTTTACTGCATTTCTCTTCGTATTTGGGTATGGAATCTCATCAGGATAGAGTAAGGTCGTCATCGGAAGAGCATGAGGCGCAGTGCGTTGAACGAAGGCCAGAAGGCGGCAGAGCAGATGCCAAATGTCCTTTGTCGTTCCGCAGACTAGTCGGTGTGTGTCCGTATCATGCACGTTGCACGTCTGGCACAGCGGGGTCGCCGCGAGGTGAATGCTGTGCAGACGTGACTGCGTGGGGTATTTTCCGTTCACGTAGTAGTACCATGTAGTCCGTGCCGCTGTCGGCAAATTTGGGGAGTGTACGTTCCACCAGACTGCATTCCAGTCGATCGTTGGGTGTTTACCTTCCACAACATTCCGTCGTTGCCCCATCATGAGGGTTCCGTACACCTTACGGACCGCAGGTAGATCATCTATGCGTAGTATACGTCTGAGGTAACTGTATTCCAGTAAAAATGTACTGCAGTGGGACATTGCCGCGGGGATATGATGGAGATCTATCGGTGGGTCCAGATTGGGTGGTGCAATTTCCGTGAGAAGAAAAGCGATCAGACTGCTGGGGTCTCGTTTCCATTGCCACAGTGTCAGCCTCACAAACAAAGCCATAGCCTTGACATACACGTTGGTGAGTCCTAGTCCACCGCCCAACACCGGGAGTGAGAGCGTGGAGTAGCTGACTTTAAAGAGATGTCCTTGGTTCACGTAATGTCCAAAGGCTGCTTGGATTCTGTCCGCCGTCGCTCTTGGCATCGGAAAAATCCTTGCCAAGTACGTCATTTTTGATACCAAGTAGGTGTTAATCAAGTCGACCTTTTGCAGCGCATCCAAGGAGCGTAGTGAGTGTAGACGGATACATGCACGGATATTGTTCAAGAGGCGTTTGTAGTTGAGCGCTATCGTGCGGCGTGTGGTCTTAGTGTACACCACCCCTAAACATTTCATCTCAGTGACCAACTTGATGCGTCCGTCGAGTTGCGCAGGTAATCCGCAACCGATGTTCATGATTCCTGATTTTCTCATGTTCATCTGTGCACCCGACGCTTTCCCATATCTCTCTATCTGAGCTATGGCTGTGGCAATCTCTTCATTTGAACGGACGAGGAGAACCACGTCATCTGCATATGCACGATACACAAATTTATCCCCTCTTACATTGACGCCGCTTAACGTTCGATGTAGTTGCATCAGAATTGGCTCAATTGCAAGTGAAAATAGGCCCATGGAAAGAGGACACCCCTGTCTGACGGAGCATTGGATAGTGACTGGTCCTGTCGGACTACCATTCACAAGTACCATTGACTTCGTCCCATTCAGAAGTCGCATTACAGTCGCGATGAAACGTACTGGTATTTCCATCGCTACCATCGTGGCTCGTAGGAAGTCATGGCCGACTGCGTCAAAGGCTTTTTCCAAGTCGACTGCCAGCATCGCGCCCTGAATTCTGCAGGCTTGCGCGATTGCTATCAAATCACGATAGTCACAAAGCGCCTTGTGGATTGCACGATTGTAACCGATACATGTCTGATCTTTCCCTGTTAACACTGTGAGGGCTGGTTTTAATCGCAATGCTAAAAGCCGTGCAAAAATTTTATAATCGCTGTTGAGGAGCGTCAGTGGTCGGAATTGGTGCACTGATTGTCCCGTTGATGTCTTCGGGATGGGGATGATTAAACCTTGGGTAAATTCATTTGGTATAATGACTTCGGCGTGCAGTAGTTCTTGAAACATCTGTCTCAAAGTCGGTGTTAATATATCTTGAAATTCCCTGTAGAATTCAATTGGTAGTCCATCGAGGCCTGGAGCTTTGTTTGGGCGACCTTTCGCCAGGGCCGCCTTCACCTCTTCCTCGGTCACGTCTGCTTGCATCTCTACCGCCGTCTCGCGGTCTAATTTCCGTGGCAGTGCCGCAAGCATGTCGTTGAGTGCCGCTTCATCTGGAATCTTCTGTGAGTATAATCGAGCGTAGTAATCCACAAAACCTTTCCGAATTCCTGCCTGATTTGTTAAAAGTTGGTCGTCCTCTGTCCGCAGTGCCGTGACGAGATTCCTCTTGGACCGCCTCTTTTCACATACTATGTGGTGCATAGAGGGTGGTTCGTGCGCAACTCTGTAGTCCTGTCGAGCTCTAATGACTGAACCTTCCATTTTCTGGCGCATTAGTTGTAACAGTTTGGCTTTGACACGGTTGATTTCTATCAGACGAACTGGTTGCTGCATTGCACTGTTGTATAAATCACGGAGGACGCTGAAATAAAATTCGATCGTGTTGTAGTACCATCTCATTCTGTCTCTTGAATAACTCATCAGTGTTCTTCTCAAGGCCGGTTTGGCGCACTGTAGCCACCAAGACAACACCGACGGATAGGCCTGTCTACGTCGTGAGCATTTTGTCCAGGTTTCGGAGACTAATACACGACAATCTTGGTCCTTCAGAACGTCTACATTCAGCTTCCACACCCCCTTTCCACGATAGGTTGTCTGACGCTCCAGGTTAACGGTGCAGATGTAAGCCAAATGGTCAGAAAAAACTGTCGGCCAGAGTTCCGATTGCTGAAGACTCCCACGAAGCTCACGTGAAACGTATATGCGGTCTAGACGGCTCGCTGACGTTGCGGTGAAATGCGTGAACCCAGGCGCGTCCCCGTGTAAACAGTTCCAAGTGTCCAGCAGGGCCATGTCACGTACCAGGGCGGAGAGCTGTGGGCAGGTGTTGTAATTTGGCGTCTGGTCGCGTGGCAACAATACGCAATTAAAGTCCCCTCCAAAAACTAATTGATTGTATCGGCCAGCGAAGAGGGGCATTATATCTGTCCTGTAGAAGTCGGTGCGGGCGCGTCTGTTTCCGGAGCCCGATGGGGCGTATACGTTGACGAGCCGGACGCCGTTGACCGTGAGCGCCGTTCCTCTCGCCGATGGTAGGTACTCTACGTCCCTAACTGGGATTCCCTCTTTGATCAGGATTGCAGTGCCCAATTCTTGTGCAGTGCCCGGATGGATGTGTGCAGTATAAGCGCACAGGGAATGGAGGCCCGCCTCCCTCACCTCCTGCAACAGCGCTATATCAACTTCCGCCGCTCGCAACATGTCACTCAGTAGCTGTAATTTATTCCCACTGCTGATTTTGTTGATATTGATCGTCGCGATGCGATATGCTTGCAGGGGATTCATTTTGCACCGCCTCTCTACGCGTCCTGCGGTCCAGTGACGACTACTGTTCCACTTCTAGCGTCTTGTGTTTTGCTGGTCGTAACACATTTGCTCACGCAGTCCTCTTGAGATGGTTTTTCCGTCATTTCTACGTCTTCATTGCACTCGTCAACGTCTTCTGTCCAGTCGCCAAGACTGTGGTCAGGGGCGAACTTCTGTAAGTTCTGAAATTCTGGACCCGGATTTTCACTAAGCTGTTGCACTGATATCACGTCTTTGGGAGACGCTTCATGTCTTTCACATACCCGCTGACCTGTGGTATCGTCCTTCTCCATCGTATTTGGCAGCGTACGATCAAGTTCTTGAGCGCTTTCGTGGCATGGTTCAACTGTCTCGTCGACGTCTGGGGACGCAGTACGTTGTTTCTTGCGTTTCCTGTAGCGGCGTCGTGGAGAGCGTCCTTCCTCTGTATCGGAAATTTGAGACTGTCCCATACCTGTAGTTTCTGATTCCTCTCCCTTATCGTGCGACTTGTTGGTGTCTATCTCCATTCCATCAGGCCTCACTTCTTCGTCTCTCGTCGGGGGGTCGTCCTCCTTTCGCGGTGGTTCGGTGGAAGCTGGTCCCTCCTGCTGCACCGTGACCTCCGGCACTTCAATCTTGGACACTTGTTCATG
Source organism: Locusta migratoria (assembly GCA_026315105.1). NCBI lineage: Eukaryota > Metazoa > Arthropoda > Insecta > Orthoptera > Acrididae > Locusta > Locusta migratoria. Next base: position 315,408,941 of record CM048744.1, on the reverse strand, counting down.
ATCTGGTAGCGACGCGGTTCTTAGCGCCGCTTGAACATATGTGAGGGGCAGAGTTTGGGGACGTTGCGGTAATTGGCCTTCACCCGTCGGTAATTGCATGATTCGTCTCTGTAAGCATTCTGATCGCACGTGGCCCTCGTTGCCACAGCCTGAACAGGTGCGCGGTTGTCCGTCATACATAATGATCGCACGGCACCCACAAATGTAGACGTAAGAGGGAACGTGTTTCTTGAGGTCTATCCGTACTTGCCGTACTCCATTGAGAACATGATATGTCTCAAAACTCGTCCATTTTTCTTCGGTATAGGCGAGGACCGTGCCGTATTGCCGGAGCGCCGTAGTTACCTGTTGTTCCGTCACTTCAAATGGTAATTCGAAGACACGTATCGTTCGAATTCCGATGCCCGCTGGCTCCACCGTGACGTTTCCTACATTGCCGTCGGAGTGAAGGAACTTATAAGACCCGCCGGAGTTCTGAATGAGTCGATCGCAACATGCATCGTTGATTAATTTGACATTTACAACACTCGCCACAATCGAAAAGTGAATTCCAATCAATTCGTGAGGATCGAGTTTGACCACTTCTTTTAAAAATCGTTCAACTTCTAGTGCTTTAGGTCGAGCAAAACGGTTCTCAAATGTGAACTTCACGGTCGATTTCCGTAAGTAGTCAGCCATGTGAACGTTGTTTGTATACAGTACGCGCGCCGCTGCTAAGCCTCGCACTCGCCGCTTCCTCCTCGCCGCTAGCTACGGCTCGGACGTAAACAAGACGTCCTCACCGCGAGGCCGCTCGGGCCAGACTGACCGCTCGGCTACACCACTGCGGCTATCGGAGACAGCTAATATATATATTAAATACTAACAGCATTTTTGAAGTGACTCCAATGTTTGAGTGTCGCCTACAGCGAAATGATATCCGGATGCCGGTATTCAACACCGTAGTGCCACGTAACGAACGTCAACCAGCAAGTGCTTGTAATGGGACTACAGTGCATCAAGTAATTGTAATCGGACTATACGGTAATTCACAAAGCTTATGTCTAAACGTGACAAGATTTCGAAGCTGACTAGTAGTACTTGTTAAGGGCGCAGTCATTCTAAGTGCGCATTCAGAAAAACGCCAACGTTCCCTCTGAGTGCCTTTGGTGCCACCAGAAGTTGCGCCGCCGGCCGCAGTGGCCGAGGGGACTGTGGCGCTCCAGTCACGGTCAGAACGGCCACTACGGTCGGGGGTTCGAATCCCCCCTCGGGCATGGATATGTGTGCCGTCCTTAGGACCTTAGGATAATCTAGTATGTAAGTAGTTTGTAAGTTTAGGGACTGATGACCCCGTAGTTAAGTCCCATTAGCTATACAAACATTTGAACATTTTTTGAAGTTGCGCCATTGACGCCACCACCGCAACGGCAGACTCTTCAGCAAAACGCGCCACCGCCGGTTCTACACGCCGCGACTCTAGGTTACAACACGGGCAGATGGACCGGCAGAGGCCTCTCTGCAGTTTTAGCTAAATTAGAACTTCTTTATGCGTTCGTCGTTGCCTTTCTCTCACCGTATTTCCGGTACTGCCCCCCCCCCTCCCCTTCTTTTTTTGTTCTTCATCTGCAGTGCCAGCACATTAACCTGATTTATTTGTGTGTAAAGAAGCCCCGGGGAGCCTCAGAAAGTAATTCGGCCTCGCGAGCGCGCGCGGCAGGAAAAAGGTGGCCCTTTTCAGCGCGAGTGCCTCCGCCACTCTCGCGTGTTCCTTTTTCCTCTCGCCACACGCGGGGCCGCGGTTTACTCAGCATTGGTTCTTTATTCGGCGCGCGCAATCGCTTCCCATTAACGCCAGCGGCGCGGCCGAATCCATTAGCGCTGTAGCGGCCAGGCGAGGCCAGCCGGCCACGCTATTATAACTCGGCGCCGCTCTCATTACGAGTGTAAATTGCTCGCCCACTGCACGCGGCCGCTGCTGTCTTCGACACTGGCTCGCTGCAGTCGATCGGTAGCGGCTCCCGTGTAACGCCCACTCGCCCACCGCGCATACGTTTACTGTCCATTGCGCCGCCGTTGCCACGCGTCCGAGGGCAGACTGAACAGCACAGATTCCAGGTGTGGGGATTAAATCGCGTAATTCATTCCGAAAAATGGGAAACGTTTTCCGGCTCGCCGTAAGTGCTGACCCCACGGCCATGATGGTCTAAATTCCACGCGATGCGTGGAATTAGGCATGTTCCAGGCAGGGTACTATTACAGTCCAAACATATACTGTTACGATCAGAGGCGCCTACTTTTGAAAATCAGTGTGTGTGCTCTATATCACAGTTCAAAAATGTTCGAAACCAACCCTTCTGAAAATCATATTAATGCATTTTTGAATGAGCAATACTTGATGAAAGTAAATAGGCAGTTTTCTGCCCTTTTAAAGGTACGCCGGCCGCAGTGGCCGAGGGGATACCGGGCGCCGTGGCTCAGCGCGCCCGGTCAGGGCTCTCTGGAAAAAAAAAAAAAAAAAAAAAAAAAAAAAAAAAGCTGAGCCAAATGATCAACGAACGACCAAGAACGAACTACAGCGACGACCGCAAAAGATAGATCTACCTGAAAAAAAAAGAACTAAGGCGCTCCAGTCACGGTCTGCACGGCCACTACGGTCGGGGGTTCGAATCGCCCCTCGGGCATGGATATCTGTGCCGTCCTTAGTTGTAAGTAGTTCATAAGTAGTTTTTAAGTTTAGGGACTGATGACCCCGAAGTTAAGTCCCATAGACTCTACATACATTTGAACATTTAAAGGTAGAAGGAACAAGGAGGAGCAAGAAAAGGAAAGCATGAATTCATTACGACACTACAATAAAGCGATCTAATTGGCCGAAGTGCATATTTAGATACAAGTAACACACCAAACTTCTACACGACCAATGAAATAATTGTTCACTGTACACTACTCTAACACTTTTTGTGCGAAAGTATTCATTCTGATAAAAGCGTTTGGTAGAACACCGTCACTAAGGTCTAAAGAAATCTTTGAAATATTGAGATTTTGAATGCTGACATCAAATTATTTTCGTCAGTTCCAAGAAAGAGCTATATACTTCATCGAATCTTTCATCACATCGAGATAACCTCATGACATCTGTGACAGTATTAATGTAGTCCTAGGTTTTTTTAAGTCTGAGAGAAAAGCTTTACAAATTTAAACTGAACCTATAATTTTAATAATGAGGTAAGTAACAAAGATAAATGAAAAACGATTAACTTTAGCATCAGCATCAAATTCTTCAAGCTAAATTCCTTAAAGAACACAATTGAAAGTTCATAAATACGTACACCTGAAAGGTCAAAAGGACCGATGTGCCTCAGGATGAATAAAGCTAGCTTAGTGGCTAAAACATGGACACTCGTTACTACTCGCTTGGGGACCCTCGTACATAGCTCATCCTTTCTTTCACTTATCAAATATCGTCTCTCGTTATGGTCACGTTTTGCATTGCCTCTTGAGTCATAAAGAAGGTTTCGATTTTCCAGATTTATTTTATTTTTATTTCTTTTATTTATACAATTTTACTACCCACCTCAATTTTATGTGGGTGCTGAGCACCCCCAAAAAATTCTTGGGGGGTGCACGAGCCCCGGAGCACACACGGAGTCGGCGTCCCTGATTTTTGTTATATATCACAACACCAGCGCTCCAAGGGGCTGAATACTGTATCGGATGAATGTGAATGATATCGTATAAATTCATTTTAACATACTTTTTACTGAGAAGATATCTAGTGCCATAAAAATAGGTAACAACCAGGAAGTAACTCTACATTTGTCTTTATTAGGTTCCCTAAGAACCAATGGAAGGTACGATACAGTACTTTGCAGGACAGTTTACTTAATTAATTTTGACAGCATTGTCAGAGGAGAAAAACAGTGATCTATTTCGTATGATCAATATTAGAAAAAAGTCTTGATCGCAGAAATTAACAGTTTCAATTAACTGGTTTCGACCTGATGTAGTTCATCTTCGGAATTACAAATAGTCCATGTGGCCAGTGCTGCACTCGGCTGGGCTGGGCTGTCCTGGCTGTTCTGCTGTGTGTCAACAGTTACCAGTTACAGTACTTTTTTGTAATATTGATCAGTTTATTTAACATTATATTGAAATCTACGACTTTTAATCAAGAATCAGTTACTATTAATAGAAAAGATTGCTAACAAACACCAAAAGACCCTACCCTTCTACAGAAAGACATCGGTTTTTAACTCAGAAATGTCGGGATTTCTTCACTACAATTCCAGCCAAATCAGCAAGTCCTTAACATAAGAAACTTATATGAAATGCCATACCTACATTATTAAATTTACCACATCAGCCGCTACAGCTGTAGCTGAAATGAAATCTTCACATCGGAAGCAAAAATACAGTTTCTCAACAAATCAGAAATCACTTCCACAATTGTTACTATACATGAACAACAAACGGCAAGAATCTTCAAACACTCGTTTTATAATCAAAAGTAATTATACTCAGAAATGTATGGGTTTATAACAAAGGCGAATGAAGTGCAAATATGTTGGAAACATTTAATTTTCACACGTCAAAAAAATTCCTGTCATATAGGAACAGACCCCAACATGAATTAATGTATCTCGTCTGTTTATATTCTCTCACTTTCAGTGGAGTAGGCTACAAAGTATACAGATATTCCTATTTCGTCATAAATAAGTTGTTGTTTATATCACTGAATCAGGGAAATACGGCTGTTTTTACTTCTATTTCACGATTACTCATGTCTCTCGATATGTTAGTAATGTTTGGAACGGAAAAATTACGCAGACTATTTGGTTAATTAAGTAGAAAAGTAATTATATCCAAACATATATCTTACGTCACCTTGCCCACAACCAGGAGCGCTACTGTCGTTGCAACTGTCAGTTGGTAACAACTTTAACAGCAGTGAGTGACGCGACTGTGTATGTTTGCCCGTGGTCGTATGGCGAAACAGACCATCGCCAAACAATTTTAAAATATTTGTTTTATTTTCAAATGTTTGTAAATCTTTTGGACTTCACTACTCTGGCTATCAGTCCCTAGGCTTACGAACTACTTAATCTAACTTACGCTACAGACAACGAATACACCCTTGCCTGATGGAGGACTCGAAACTCCGACGGCGAGCGGCGGCGCGCTCCGCAGCGACGCGCTCCGCAGCTAGGCACTCAACTGTGGCGCACTGGTACAACAAGGCATTGTGACCCTTGTTTCATTGATGAATTCTAAGGTCTAAGTAGGCTTTCGGGATAAAGTTAAGGAAATTAATAAAACTAAATATTCATCACACAACTGAAATCAACGTTTCCAATTTTAGAATGGCACAATCACCGTTATTCTTCGATGAACTTTTCAGGAACATTGTGAATCAGTGGCGTTACTGTCAGGGAAAGGGCGATCAGTGAGTACTGAATTTTCCTGCAGGAAGACGGTAATGCTGGAATGCCATTCCGCCGACCTGCACCTTTAACAGTTAATTACAGAAAAACAGCCGGCCGCGGTGGCCGAGCGTACTGCGGCGCGCCAGCCACAGTCTGCACGGCCACTAGGTTGGAGGTTCGAATCCCCCTCGGGCATGGATATTTGTGTCGTCCTTAGTATCAGCTCTACAAAAATTTGAACATTCGAACAGAAAACAAATTCAGCAGGCTGGACCGAACTATATACGACTCGCATACTTGATGCTTTGTAAATCTCCTATGGAAGTTCAGAAGAAATAGAAAGGCTGTATTATAGTGCTGCCGCTACGTATGCACACAGTTAAGGTTCCCTATAGACGTTGTCCAGGCGGCATACTATCATGAAATGTGTCTGCGAAGACAGACGTGTTGGAGCAGCCGGGATTACGGAAACCAGTCACATGGGATAGCATGGTAAATCGGCGGTTACTATGTCCATCAATCTGTGGACTTTCCAGGTAAGACTCTAGAGACAGTTAAACTTTGTAATGTTTGTAGAAAATTTCAGCAAACAGTCGAAAATATTTTGTTTATTCACCAGATGTAGAGTTTGTATGTCCATTATCAAAGCTTAAAACAAACAGTTAAAACACAAAAAAATTGCGACCCCCATGTTAAAGGTTACGTCCTAACATAGGAGGTCGAACTGCAACGACGTATTTACTAAAGGTACACTTATTTCCAGGAGGAGGATAAGCAGTTTCTGTCATAATTTGTAGGCCTTTGTCCCACTGTCTTTCAAAGTAACATTACTACATTTCTTTTGAATTATTGGTAACTAGTTCCAAATATTTCGTTCATTTACACATCTGGCTTCATAATAACTACCAAAACAATCAATGTTTACTTTTTTCATTCGCAATAAGAGTTCTTGATCTCATATCAATGTGTAAAATCATAAATTTTGTCATTAACGATAAACAGTATTATTACTGGCCTGAAATTTGAGTAAAGGAATACAAAGATATTGCCACTGAAAGAACTCCAGTTCGGCAAATTTGTTGTCGGGCGTCATATCCACAATGCGTTGGCGTAACAGAACAATGAATCTGCGGTCACTGCGCCTCCTCACATGCCAATAGGCTGTCGCATAACAGGCAAAGTTTGTTTGATCTGACCGAAAGTATCAGATCACCTCACTGTACAAACGGAGCCGGCGAGTCTAGTCTTCTCAGTAGAGAAGTAATAACAACAGAATGCGTTGTTTAGGAGAGGTCACAGACTTAGAACGACGAGTACTAATTATTCGATGTCATCAGAGTAAAATAGACATTTTGAGCCGTACAGCAGAAGGAATTACTGATGAGTTACAATGTGTTTTTAACAGTCAAACTGACTTAACTATTGTACATTGAGAGTTAAAATAACGTGGTACATGTTCAATCAGCGCATCACAAATTGCACATTAGTGGCATTAGATGATGAAAAGAGGGTCATTTCAGGACAGTGATTTGGAGTGATTAATGAAGATACGGTATACAGCAACGTGGTGGAATGGTTTGGGTTTCCCGAATGCCTGCAGCAGAGAGCATTCCATAGTGTGTATTGCAACAGTGACGATGGAGACAGTGGTATGGTATAAGGTTTCCCTTCGCGGATGGGATTTGGCCCTCTTATTGCGTTTACAGGAATATTAAATGTTTCCATTATTGTACACTGTATACGGTAAATGACAGTGCGGAGACGATATTTTGTGCCAGCGAAAGAGTGCTGTTATAAACCTCCATATGTGAGATAATTGTTTGTGATCAATGACGTTCATGAAATTAAGTGACTTCGCCAAAGTACCTGTCTCAACCAAATGGAACAGTGCTGAGATGTGTCAGAGCGACGACGTTGCAGTAAATCGATGCGTGAAGATCACTGCCTTCACTATTTCCGTTTATTGAGGAAGATGAAACGGGGGCCGCGGCGTAGCGGACGAGCGCATTGAGGCGCTTTGCTCCGATGCTCGAGGCCTTTCCCCATCTGGGGTTCGAATCCTCTCTCGGGCATGGATGTTTGTGCTGTCTTTAGTATAAATTAGTGTATAAGTATTTTGTAAGTTTAGGGAATGATGATCCCGCAGTTAACTCCGATAAGCTTAACAAATATTTGAACACTTTTGATCGTGAAACGGGGGCTTGGTATTGGAGTGAGCAGTAAGCGAATAGGCTACGAAAATTTTAGATTACAAAATCTTTTTAAGAATCTTTATCCCACTCAACACGAGTGAACTAAGTACACAAAGAACTAGATTACCAAATCATGTGGAAGATATACAGGATGAATCTAAAATTGAGCATTCGGACTTCGCAGTGCGATTCCTCTCATGCTAGCAATAAAAAATGTCTCTCACAAAATTTTGTCCTGCGCATATTTCCGGCAGTAAATGGACGTCGAAGATAGAGATGGGTGTGTGTCCCATACGTCATTGTTTCAGAGTTACACTACTACACCGACAAACTTTTAGGGGGATATGGAAGGTGTCTTGAGGAACAAAGTGAGCATAGAAACCCATACCCGGAAACGCTATTCAACGACGCTATGGAGAGTCCAAGTTACAGGCACCAGCTCCTGCCGATAGACATCCCTTCCAGTAACTTCGACGCTATGTAGCGTCATTGGATGCCGTTTCCAGACTTGGGTTTCTATGTTCACTTTGTTCCTCAACCCACCTCCAACATCCCCTACAAGTTTGTTGGCGTAGTATTGTAATTCTGTACAAACAGACGTATGGAACATACACTAGCCGCGGCGGGTTAGTCTTGCGTACTGGAGTGCCGTGATGCGGCGCGCGCGGCCGTTCGCCGTCGGGGGTTCGAGTCCCCATCGGGCATGAGTGTCCGTGTTGTACTTAGGTTAGTTTACGTTAGTTTATGTAGTTTATAAGCTACGGACTGCTAACCACGCAGTTGAGTCCGATAGATTCAAAACATTTGAGTATTTTGACACACACCCATCTCAATCTACGACGTCCATTTACTGCTGGAAATATGCGCAAGACGAAATGTTGTGACAGACAGTTCTTTTTAATAGCTAGCATGTGAGGAATCGCGAAGCTCGAGTGCGTGAATTTAGATTCACCCTGTATAATTTAATCAATTTCACAATGAATCTACTTCCATCTCAAACGGAACCGATTGCCAGTTTGCTTCACTTATATCAAGTGAAATACAGTTGAAGCGAAATTAAACTGCAGAGAAAATATTTGTACCACTTTCACTACATACAACTTTGTCATCCATCAGCGGTCACAAACAGCAGACATAATGAACCTAAAAATATCTTAAAATAAATTAGTTACACTGTTGAATGTTTTCGGAATTTCATTGTAGAAAGTGATTATAAAACAAACAATTAAAATTGAGCCACAATAGAATTTTAAATCTTTATTGGACTAGCAGGAACACTCTCAGCTCAAGAACATGGCACAATTTCTGTTCCAGAGAAGAATGCTTTATAGTAAACAGCCTAAATACAAACAAGGAATGTTAAAAATTTCGGAAATATATTGGTGACAGAGAACGTCAGTTCAGAAGAAAGTCAACAGATGCGTTCATTCACTACCACAACCACTGTACATCAGCATTGGTCGAATAATACTACCGTGCAATTCCTTGTAATTGTGCAGTTCTGCAATACACAAAGAGAGAGAGAGAGAGAGAGAGAGTCGGAGAGAGGGAGAGGGGGAGAGGGAGAGGGAAAGAGAGAGAGAATATTATCCGCTTGGACTCAGTTCTATAGCTCTTAGTATTGTAGATCAACAAATCAGTTTTTTAATTATCGAGAGCAAATAATAACGCATATCATTCTGTACTGCTCACATGTTGGATACCTAAGTACCAACGAGAAATACTTTGTCAAAGTAGAAACTTACGACAGCAGATATTTGTGGTCTCTAAAACTGCAGTAAACGTAACAGGAAATCAGTGGGTCGTTAGTAGTTCACAGCTTCGCCAGCGTAAACTTTAATGCCTCATGAAACCAGTAATGAATCTCTTAAACGTGCTACATTAAATTTGAAATCTAGAGCTTCGTAAACGAGCGACCCTCATAAGTATTAGAGACCACTGCTTGTGAAATTTTTTAATGGTGTTTCGCAAAGCACTGGGTTCGACTGTAGGGATTCCTTCGAGGAAGTATGCGAAAGAAACATTAGCAGTCTTTATTTTATTGGACATTTATGGAGTAGTCAATTAGTAATGCAGAGGAAACCTTACAATTCCCATAGTGTTTAATTGTTAAATATTCTTCCACTGAACCCCCCAAAAAATTAACGCTTTCATTTTGTCATTCGATCTGAGTTGTACCAGTCTTCACGTTACTAGTAAGCTGACGAATAAAGGCGTCAACTTCACGCACTAAAACGTCTCAAAATATAAATGAAACATACAATTTAAACATACGATACACACACTATAACACTGAAAAATCGTCGGAATATGCACTATCGTCATTTATTATTTTTTCAGAATTTATTAAATCATTTCCATTATCGAACAATACAACTGCCAAGGCAACTATTTTCTTTTTTTTTAGTTTGCTATGCTTATTAGTCACAAAATATTTGCAGGCAGAACTCATAGGCAGAAATGCACATGTGAACGAACAAATTTGTGACAGTGTCAGGTCACGTGCATTTGTGCTTTCACATTACCTTCTTCACTGAACCGAAGACTTTGTTAACTGCGCTTCTGTTCATGACGATCTCCAGCTTGTTGTTTGCATCTACCGACCGACCGATGTGGCGCAGTGGATAGTATATAGGAACCGCATTCAGGAAGTACGTGATTGATTGGCCTATCCTCCTCCAGTCTTGCAGATTTCGACAAATGCTGGGATAGTTTCAAAATGTTCAAATGTTTGTGTAGTCTATGGGACTTAACTACGGGGTCATCAGTCCCTGAACGTACAAACTACTTAGGAACTAGCTAATACTAAGGACGGGACAAATATCCATGCCCGAGCGGGGATTCGAACCCCCGCCCGTAGCGGCAGTGGAGACCGTGACTGGAGCGCCTCAGTCCCCTCGGCCACCGCGGCCGGCTGGGATAGTTTCTTTGAAACGTCACTGCAGACATGCTTCCCCATCAACAAAGTAATAGGGATTGGTGCTCCGACTCTAATGACCATGCCGTCGGCCGGAAGTTTAATCTTCCTTCCTTTTTTCCTCTTTTGAAAATACTCTCACTTTCTCTGGGGAATCAAAATTTAGCGAAAAATTTCATTTTAAGAAGAATCGGAATTGATGGTGAAATCGTTCAAATTCCACCAGTTACAGCTGTATCATCGTCACGACTGCTGCGGTACCTGACTTAGAAGGCTAAATGTCCAATTTACTCGAAGCAGGCTCGCCATTTGTGGTGGTGAATAAATGAATCTGATCACGATACGCGCTCGGTAAGGGGCTGTGTGTAAATTTTTGTGGAAGTCATCATACTGTGAGAATTTTAACTCTCCAAGATTCAGGAGGTTTCTTTATTGTTTCCATCAAGTAATTTATTTACATTTTGATATATTATCAAAATCTTAACTTTAAATACACATAATACATTGGCTTTAAAAGTACAACATATAAATACGAAAAGTTGAAAAGACCTATGACACAGAAGATACACTCTCATGCATACTAAAAACTAATAACGCAAATGGATATTTTATTATTTTTGGGTATAAAATTTTAAATTTTAAAGATACAAGCAGAATGATCCGTTACATCAAAGTATGCACTACTTGAATTAAAGCGTCTAAAATTATTTTTTACAATCTCATGGCATATCTGCAACTTGCAAACAACTTGCTGCACAATGTGTCAATAAAATGTAGGTTACCAGTAAACAACAAAATTCTGAAACTCTTATTATGAGATGCGAGGAACAGACCGCCTTCTACATGCGTTGTTATTTGCCAAGAAATCTCCAAAATATCAAATGATACTTAATAATTTAATGAACCATCTGGAACAAACTCTTTTGTGTAGCCAATTACTATTACTGGACCAGATTCATTATCAGTATCTAGGAAATCACCGGTACGGTCATGAATTCTCTGTATATTATCAACTGTAAACGCTATCATTCGGAGACTATTTAGGGTTCTGCGTGACACCATTGATAGAAAACGTATACATGTTCTGAATCAGAAAGTGATAAAATGAATACAAACTAAGCATGTGCTATGTTCAACATTGGCGAATATAGCATGTTTCCGAGGGGGAAGAATAAACATTTTGGGGCATCGTATCTCAAATTGACGCCTAAAAATGTTTCTCTTTCTTATGGCGTTTGCATTTGCATGGAAGTCTCGTCTATACTTGTGAAACTCGGACACTGGAAAATTCTGTTGTGTATTTTGGCACTGATTATGTACTCAGATAAAACTTAGGAAGAGAGGGACCACTTTTTACAATTATTTTGCACACAATGACCAGAGAAAATAGTCCAGCCAAACCGGTAAAAGTAATTATAGTGACCCTTTTATGACTCATTTAAAGTAGTAACATGATAACAATTTCCATGATTTCTGTGGTCCGCGGACTAAAAGTTGTCTAAACGAGCGAAAATATTACACCAAACTTTCGTTCATTTTAAATTAAATCGTTCTTACACGTTCAATGAATCCTCCTCCTATGAGCTTTTGTTATAATAGTTACTGTAATACATACTACTTTTGAGTTTAATAAATATGTACCAATATGTTAAAGATTTTGTAAAAAATTTATTTTTCCACTGACATAATCGTCGTCTTTGCTCACAAGTATGGAATCAATATGGTTCCTCGTTAGGAAACAGTGTTTTAGAATTTGAGGAGTCTTCTATTCTTTTACTATCACCTTATTTAGAATTGCTTGTACCATCTGTTTCCAGTGATAACCCCTGCGAATTTCACTAATAGAAAAAAATGGAGGGGAGGAGCGATAGAGATTGCAGTCTTATTCATTGTTTAGTGTTCACCATTCAAAGAACGAATTTAAGTGGAATGGCTCTAAGTGTATGCTAAGTGCTGGATCACATGTATTTCAACGTAATCTACATTATGATGTACCACAGTGGATTAGCCATGCCTACTGAGGCGCGGTGCTTGCGGTCGTTTACCGTCGGAGGTTTGTGCCCTTCGTCGGGCATGAGTCTATGTGTTGCCTTTAGGCTAGTTTTAGTCTGTAACCTAGGGACTAGTAAGCAATAAAGTCGCATTTTGTTGTGGTCTAGTCCGGAGACTGATCTGATGCAGCTCTCCACCCTACTCTATCCTAAGCAAGCCTCTTCATATCTTCATAAAGCCTGGAACGTACATCCATTTGAATCTGCTTACTGTATTCACCTCTTGGTCTCCCTTTGCGATTTTTACCCCACACACTTCCCTCACGATTCCTTGATGTCTAATAATGTTTCTTACCAATCGACCCCTTCTTTTAGTCAATGTGTGCCAGAAATTCTTTTTCTCCCCAATTCTCTTCCGTACTTCTTCATTAGTTATGCAGTCCACCCACCTAATCTTCAGCATTTTTCTGTAGCACCACATTTCAAAAGTCTCTATCGTATTCCTGTTCGCACTGTTTATCGTCCATGTTTCGCTCCGATACAAGGCAACAGTCCAACAAATGCCTACAGAAAGGACTTTCTTTCACTTGAATTAATATTCGATGTTAACAAATTTCTCTTTTTCAAAAACGCTTTTCTTCACATTACCATTCTGAATTTTTTTTACTCTGTACTGCGGCCATCGCATTATATTTTACTGCCAAAGAAACAAAACTTATGTACCATCTTCATTCTTCCGTTATCTAATCTAATTCTTTTAGCATGGCCCGATTTTATTAGATTGGACTCCATTACCCTTATTTTGCTCTTGTTAATGTTCATTTTACACGCACCTTTCAACACACTGTCCATTCCGTTCATCTGACTATGGTCCGTTACTGTCTCTGGCAGAATTACAATTTCATCGTTCATCGGCAAAACACAATTTTTTTTTTTTTTTTTTTTTTTTTTTTTTTTTTTTTTTTTTTAATTCCTTCACCCTGAACGTTAATTCCTTCAAATTTCTCCTCGCTTTCCATTAATGCTTGCTCAATGTACAAATTGAATACCATTGGGGAAAGGCTACAACCCTGTCTTACTCCCTCTCCAACCACTGCATCCCTTTCATGCAATTCAACTCTGACAATGACTGTCTGTTTTTTTGTATAAGCTGTAAATAACCCTTCCCTTTCGTATATTTTTCTCCAGCTGACTTCAGAATTTGAAAGTATGTATTCCAATCAACACTGTCAAAAGCTTTCTCCAAATCTAGAAAATCTAGAAATTTAGGTTTCCCTTTCCTTAATCTATCTTCTTAATAATGAAAAAGAAAATTCATTAAGATGTATCTTAGTGAGACGTTAATGTTGGCAGTCTACAGTCTACAAAAAGTTAGTGTGTGAACGTTTCCGTCGAGGCGGCCTTCCACACGGGCTCTGAAACGCGTTCCGGCCGCGGTGACCGAGGGGACTGAGGCGCTCCAGTCACGGTATGCACGGCCAATACGGTCGGGGGTTCGAATCCCCCTCGGGCATGGATATTTTTGTGCCGTTCTTAGTATTAGTTAGTTCATAAGTAGTTTGTAAGTTTAGGGACTGATGATCCCGTAGCTAAGTCTCATAAGCTGTACAAAAATTTGAACATTTTTTCTGATACGCGCGATCTGTGATAGTTGTTTGAAGCTATCCGTTCTCGCCAGTGTATGCTTGCAATCTTGCTTTCGATTCTGGCATGCATGCGTACTGTACAGAGATTGCCCCATTTTTTTTTTTTTTTTTTTTTTTTTTTTTTATTAATTTGTGGTTTGCCCGGGGCCTTTGGTAACGTATAGAATTACTCTTATTAAATTAAAAATTTAATTGCTAAAACAAATAAAACTGAAAATACGGTATTTTTGATCAGCCCTCGTTGGCGTATTGAATTGCTGTTACATCTCATACGTTTTAAACGCATAAAAAACGTATTTTTCTTCGGTTATTTTTTGTGTGTTTGATGTTGGTTTGGTGTCAGCCCTGTGTTGGCGTATTTAATTACATCTTTATAAGATTTCGGATAAAAATTAAATAAAGTTGTTTGTTAACGGGCAAATGATGTCAAATAAAATGCCCTAGTCCTATCACACAGCTGTCGTGATTCTAGTAGTTAAGTTTTCACTTGGGGCGGGTTGCACTGCAACATGCGAGGTCGTTGAGTCAGTGGTGCAGCGCTGTTTGTCTGGAGCCTGTAGTCGGCGTAGGCAAATTCCAGCGCGTTAGGTTGGCATCAGGAGTGCAGGCACGCGCGTCTCTAATGGGCTCCCCAGCCTCGCTTACCTGCAGGGCAGCCAACCACCAACACACTCCAGCCGCAGCGCTGTTGCTTGCAAACAAGTCTCTGTCCGCTTCTGCTGCCGCTCATAGTGGCCAGCTAGGGGAAAGTCAGCAGAGAGTACGCACTTAATATTTAAGCCCCTATATCTGGTATATGAGAAGCTTAAAACAAACTTTTGTTACACAAAATTATTACTGGTTTACGTATTAAAAACAGGGTGGTCTATCGATAGTGACTGGGCCAAATATTTCACGAAATAAGCATCAAACGAAAAAACTAAAAAGAATAAAACGTTTTTAACTTGAAGGTGGAAAACAGATGGCGGTATGACGGTATGATCGGCCCGCTACATGGCGCTGCCATAGGTCAAACGGATATCAGCAGATTTTAAATAGGTAACCCCATATTTATTACATATTCGTCTAGTACGTCAATAAATATGAATGTTTTTATTTTGAACACTTTTTTCTCCTTGTGATAGATGGCGCTGTAATATTCGCAAACAAATTGCTCACAATTTTAGACGAACAGTGGGTAACAGGTAGGTTTTTTGAATTGAAACATAGAACGTAGGTACGTTTGAACTTACTTCGGTTGTTCCAATGTGGTACATGTACTTTTGTGAAATTGTCATACATTATAAGAACGCATGCTGTTACTGCTTTATTACCTCATGACTTCGATAAATGCTCTAAATGATGTCTTTCAACTTTAATGCATTTGGCAATACGCGTAACGTAATTCCTCTCAACATCGAGTATTTCGCCTTCAGTAATGTTCTCATATGCATTGACAATGCGCTGTTTCCAGGCGTTGTCGGTGTATCACGGCCGGCCGCGGTGGCCGAGGGGACTGAGGCGCTCCAGTCACGGTCAGCACGGCCACTACGGTCGGGGGGTCAAATCCCCACTCGGGCATGGATATTTGTGCCGTCCTAGTTCGTAAGTAGTTCATAAGTAGTTTGTAAGTTTAGGGACTGATGACCCCATAGATAAGTCCCATAAGCTTTACAAACATTTGAACATTTTGAATTTTGGTGAATCACGATAGCAAACATCCTTCAATTTTCCCTACAGGAAGAAATCCGGTTGATGTAAGATCCGGTGAACGTGCGGTACTTCTACGATCAATCCACCTGTTATTAAATATTCCATTACAGACCGCTTCAACTGCACGCGAGCCATGTGGCGGACATGCATCATGTTGACAGTAGAAACCTCGCCATTCTGTCATGCAGTTAAACATCTTGTAGTGAAATCGGTAGAACATTACGTAAGAAATCAGCATACATTGTACCGTTTAGATTGCCTTCCATAAAATAGGGGCCAATTATCCTTCCTCCCATAATACCGCACAATACATTATCCCGCCAAAGTCGCTGATGTTCCACTTGTCGCAGCCATCGTGGATTTCCGTTGCCCGCTACTGCATTCGTGCCCTTTTAACGTTACCTCTGTTTGTAGATGACGCCTAGTCACTAAACAGTATGCGTGAAAAAAATCTGTTAAAGGTCGTGGTTGACGTTTCGCTTGTAGCTAAACACTTCCTTTCTCTTTAAAAAAACCTAACTATTCGACTAAAGTTTTTTTCCAGCATAACGATCAATGTTTTCCAGCGTAACGATCAACATACATAGCACAGGACCGTTGAACATTTTGATCACAATAGCAATACGTAAATACCATATCGACCTTATGTGCATTAGGTAAACGGTCCATTTTAACACGAGTAATGTATGACTAAGCAAATACCGTCTGCTCTGGCGATACCACGTACTTATACGTTTGTAACTATTACAGCACAATCTGCCACAAAGCGACAAAAGTGTTCCAAATAAAACATTCTTATTTATTTACGTTGCTATAACCAATTATTCATGCTATAACCAATAAACAAGGCAGAGTTCTTTAATATTTAGTGTGATTGCGTCGGTATAAAAACAATAATTGAATGTAGTTTTCCAATGTCGCTCAGTGTTGCCAATGTGTGAAAATAACACAGCGTACCCTTACGCAGCCTTACCCTATGGTCCCCACAGTTGTTCTTTCTCCTTTTTTGTGCTCCTCGGCATTTCGTACACTGCTGACGTCACAATCAAATGCAACAAGTATAAGGTTATTTTTATTTATTTATTCTAATTTATTCTGTCTCAAAAGGTATAGGCACAGGAAGAAATTCGCGATTGCCAACATTTAAAAAGGATTGGTACGTCGTGTATATAAATCAATACTTCCATTCTGTCGCAACTGATCAATTACATGTACCAGTACCTGGGTGATATTCAATTGATGTAACATGGGAAGCAATAATTTTGACCCCCTGTTGCGCACATTGTGAACGCCGCCTTTTTTGCTGTGACATGGTTTTTTTATGGTTCCGTAGAAAAACAAGCTTGATTGACATTTTGGAAACAGATTTTTTCGTCACACAGTCCAACTGCAAGCCCCGTGTAATGTAACATGTCGCTAAATATTTGCGAGGATAGCTGGTGACGTACGGAGGTTGGAACTTAAATAGTGGCCGCTATTATTTTATTCACAACCAATACAAAAGCGTTATATGTTTGCAGCTGTTATTGTCCTCCAAAGTTGTCACCAGCGTTGTTTACAACCCGTTGCCACGAGGTATAAGGCGTAATACACCGTTAGCAGAGCCTTTTCTGTTGATGGTGCGAATGGAGCGGTCTACTGTCTGTCGAATCCCTGGATCAGTTCGGATTCAAATGAAAGTCAGAAATACTTACGTCCGCGTAGTATGGTGGATGGTACAGTACTTGACAGTCCCATCGACCGAACAGAGCAGCCACAGATTCCGCTGTATTCGCCCGCGCATTTTCGTGCAAAATGGTGGGTAGATTGCGCAAAAAGTGTTGCCGCTTCTTCCGCAAAGCTGGTCGCAGGTGATGCTCCAAAAGCGATCAGTAATACTGAGCATAGACGGTGTGCCGGGAAGGAACGTAATGCGTTAGGGTAATACCATCACAGTCCTACACGATAATCACCATAACTTTCACCATAATGGGGCTATGACGCACTTTTGACTTTCGCGGCAACCCATAACGACGCCATTCATTAGATTGGCGGTTCAGGTTTGGCTCCTATTTCGGTATTTCGGAAACATAATGACACTGTTACGTTTAACCGCTCGCTCACAAGTGACTGTGTTTCCCTCGATTGTGAGCATGACGGTGACTTGGGACGGGCGAGTCCATTAGCTCGCAGGTAAGGTAGATATGTCAACAACCTTTCAGCGACAATAGTAGATTTCATTGCATAGTGACTGCAAAGCAGTGTTGGCACTATTTATGTTCCAACCCTCGTATAATGGAATGTAGTTTTATGCAAGGTTCTCTGGAAGTGACTCCCTCATTTTTCTCGATGAGGCAATTTGGTAATTTTTTAATTACATACCTTACCTGTTGATAAAAATCTACATCACACGTTGCACTAATGCCTTAAATTTGGGTATTACTTCAATACTGCTCGATGGCATTCCGTGTTCATTTTAGAACAGTTATTCGAATATTTGTAGATTTGTTTGGCCTCCCCACAAGTCAATCGACGTACATTTATTCTCTTGCACGTAGAAGTTCATCACAACAGTAAAATTCTTTTGCCCATGTATGTTGTCAGTTTACCGGATATTGAAGAAGTGATGACAACATTTCTATATTTTGCTTCGTACTGCGAGTTAAAGCTGTATTTCTTTCATCACAGTTTATCACAGCTAAGTTTACAGCAAGTGCGACTATACGCTGTAAGAACCACATTCATTTATTTATTTAGAAGTTCGGATCGATGTTATCTTAGGGTCGAACAGAACATGTCTGGTTTCATGCCCCAGCAACTACCTCACTTGCAGATATTATCATTTTACCTGTGATTCTGTAGTTAAAACACTCTGTGTATAGGCTGTAGTTTGCGCAACAAATAAATGTTACTTAAAACAACTGGTTCATTAATAAAATTGTTTTATTATAACGTTGGAAAATGATATAGGGAAAGTCGGGGGTTTAGTTCAGTAAACTTTATTCAATCAAATTGGTTCTTTATTGAAGTGGTCAGGTGACATATTGATCAAAAATGAAATGTTTAAGTAGTAGCATTGTCGGCGATAAGTAATTTGTAGTACTTTTCCCCAACTAAATAATCACAACTTTCAGAGACACTTTCGCGAGCACTGAACATGAAACTGTCAACAGATCAAAATAGTTTAAGTTTCACAATCACAATTTCTACATGAGTAATTATCAGCACCATTGGAGTGCACTTATTATCGCCAAATTCAAAGTCCCGAACAATGACCGTTCGCTAAGCAAAACTTCCATGTCTCCCCGATCAAATCACTCCTATCATCCAGGAGTGCCGTTCTTCTGCCAAGACTAGACAAGGAGTTCACTTTTCGCTTACACCCCTCGCTCACCTTTAGAAATAACGCGAGTCCACGCTTCATCAAGTTGGTAGCCACTGTCCCGGTTCATCAGATTTTCCGCGACACGTATTTCCACAGATTCTTTAATAATGAAGTCCCAAAAAGATGTTGCTGTTGCCAGATTTACTGTTTTAATCATACTCCATAGTGTGTCCGGTGGAAATACAGCGTTTAAGAATAGCAGACTTGCTTTCTGAGAAAGGCGAGAGTAGCGATTGTGTTCACTGCAACGTTCGTCATCGGTACGCGTAATCTGGCCTATATAAGCCACACCACATTGTCAGGGAATTTTGTAGATGCCAATCTTTCGTAACAACAAGTCATCCTTAACCGAACCAACGAAGTCTTAAATTTTGGATGGTGGACGGAAAATCACTTTTACCTGAAAATTATGGAGAATACTAGCTATTTTAAAAGACATATTACCCACAAACGGAAGAAAAGTAAACAGATTTCACTGGAGTATCTCCGTAATTCTTTACTTTCTTGTTCTTTCTTAGAGTGCCTCATTTATTTGCTGGTTGGAATATCAGTTTTCTTGAAACACTTGCTGGAGGTGAACCAGTTCATTTTGCAATCAGCTTCTGATATTGTATGAGCTCTAAAGGACACTACTGGTTTGCGACGGATGGTGACAACTTGAAGCCGGTAAATATAAATCAGTATAAATTGGCTTCCGATAATCGGAGTGTCCCAAAGAGCAACAATCATTCTTTCATCTAACTAATCTGTGGAAATACGTGTTGCGGAAAATCTGATCAACCGAGACAGTGGCTACCAATTTGATAAAGCGTGGAATCCCTTTATTTCTAAAATTTGATCAGATGGAAGACGACAGCGCCCACGTCGGCTGTGAGCGGCAGTGCAGGGGACAGCTGATAAGGCGCTCCAGTCACGGTCTGCACGGCCACTACGGTCGGGTGTTCGAATCACCCCTCGCGCATGGATATTTGTGCCGTCTTTAGTATAAGGCAGTTGATAAGTAGTTTGTAAGTTTAGGGACTGATGACCCCGTAGTTAAGTCCCATAAGCTTAACAAACATTTGAACATTTGAATTTGGGACAGCTGACTTCAGCGGTTCCTCCAGCGAGGGCGCTGCCGTCCGGCAGTGTGGCCTGTCTGCTTGTAATGTTTTCTATATGTAGCGGAACGCTGAATGTTCTCATCTCTGTTACCGCTGCTAGAACTGACATGTGATTACATTTTCACGCAATTTGGGTGCATAGATCCTGAGGAATCAGTACCCATAACGACTACCTCTGGCCGTAATAACGGCCTTGATACGCCTGGGCATTGAGTCAGACCTTGGATGGCGTGTACAGGTACAGATGCCCATGCAACTTCACCATGATATCACAGTTCATCTAGAGTAGTGACTGGTGTATTGTGACGAGCCAGTTGCTCGGGCACCATTGACCATTCCAGTTGGTGAGAGATGTGGAGAACGTGTTGGCTAGACTAGCAGTCGAACATTTTCTGTATAGAAACGCCCGAACAGGACGGGCAACATGCGGTCGTGCCTTATCCTGTTGAAATGTAGGGTTTGGTGGGTATCGAATGAAGGGTACAGCCACAGGTCGCAACTCATTTGAAATGTAATGACCGCTGTTCAAAGTGCCGTCGATGCGAGCAAGAGGCGACCGAGACGTGTAACCAATGGCACCCCATGCCATCACGCCTGGTGATACACCAGTACGGCGATGACGACTACACGCTTCCAATGTGCGTTCACCGCGATGTCGCCAAACACGGATGCGACCGTCATGAAGCTGTAAACAGAACCTGGATTCATCTGAAAAAGTGACGTTTTGCCATTCGTGTACCCAGGTTCGTCGTTTCGTACAAGCGCTCCTGTCTATGATGCAGCGTCAAGGGTAACCGCAGCCATGGTCTCCGAGCTGATAGTCCGTGCTGCTCCAAACGTCATCGAACTGTTTGTGCAGATGATTGTTGTCTTGAAAATGTCCCCATCTGTCGACTATGGGCTCGAGGCTTTTTTTGCAAGCATATCACAGTACCATGCGCGTCTGTATAGAAAAGCAGTACAGATCCATGAACAACACAATAATCTTTAATTTTAAATAAAATATGGAGGTTAACTTTGCCCCAACGAAAAGAGAACAGATTATCCTTAGAAGTATTAAAATGCCAAGATCGTACTTAATTAATCTATTTTCCTGACGATCGGCTTAGAAACACTTAGGGTACCATCATATGGTCACTTGTGTCATATGCTTCTCATTTCTTTAAGGCGCATGTCATGGAACGAACAGGATACAAGTGACCAGATGATGTTACCCTAAGTGTATCGAAACCCGTCGTCGGAACAATAAATTAATTAATGGCGATCTTGGAATTTTAATACCTGCCCTCCTACTATGGAATATAGTCTTAATGGAGAATAATGACGCCATCCGAAGATAACCACAAAGTCGGCATTACGTGAAGAATGGTGGTGCCGTCTATGCGCTTTAGAAATGCGAGAGACCGTAGAGTCCAATAGCTGTAAAATCTCAGAAGCTGTTTTCCAAATGTGGAGACAAAACGCCAGGAATAAGTTTTATCATTCAACAAAGCGCTCTTAGCCCATTAATTATAACTGCTGGAAACTCCGTCCGTGAAAGTTTACAGTAAACGATTAGGTCTGAAATTAGGGACACTATTTCTAATTCACTACAGAATAATGCTTATTTACTTACAATTTTTAAGTGACTCATTTGTTCAAAATTAAATATAGTTCCCTTAATTTTACATTTAGTTGCAAGAATATAAATGTTCATTTCTTGTACGAATGCCGAGTTTTACAGAGAAGGGTTCCTGCCTCCGGAAAGGTGACTGCTGCGGCCTACGGTTTTCTTATTTTTCATTACCGGTTTCGGACATTCTAGATTATTTTCAAATCAACCAGTTGAAGTGCAACAGGGATCACAGTTAGAAAGTTGCTTTTCTTTGTTATGGGATGACAGCCATCTTTGTGAAAGAAGTACCATGTGACGAACCGTGATAGTAGAATAGTATTTCATTGATTTGAAAATGGACTAAAATGTCTGCACCGGAAAAAAAAATCCACCAGCGAGGGCACTGCCGTTCGACAGTGTGGCTTGTCTGCTTGTAATGTTTTGACGCATGCGCTATAATCGCAAAGTTTGCTATATGTAGCGGAGTGTTGGACGCTCTCATCAGTCTTGAACGACTCACCTGAAGATGGCTAGCAGGTTAATGGCCGAAATATCGTGTGATGTATTAGACGACGACCGGCTGCATACCCGAAACGTCTTTGTACATTCTATTCGACTGTAATATTTTAAAATGCCTCAGGACGTATTTGCCATGTCAGATTGTAACAGACCTCCAGAATTACTTTAAAAGTAAGTTTGCTTTCATCGTCAGTGACCTACATGTATTCCTGCCTCGTTACTTTGTCATAACTTTGTGATACCAGGTTCACATAAACAATTTTCGCTAGAGGAACAGTACAGTTTTGAGGACAAGATTCTAACCTTCTGAATATAAACTAGCGTACACACATCTGGCATTATTGGTTGCAAAAAATTGTAACCACCTTTGTGTTGTTTTTTTCAAATGATAATTTATTCTTCTGTTTACCGAAAACATTACGTTTCGTGAAAGGAATATGCAACACATCATAAACGTTTACTTCCATGTACCCGAATACCAATTCGGTAGAACTTTGTTGGATTAATGCAACATATTCTCCAAATAAAATGTTTTTAAGGGAGTTGTTTTGTATATATGGCTGCAAGTCTTGGCAGCGGATTACGTTGTCCAAGTCACACATTTCGCAGATACCTGAGGTATCCAGAGGATGCTGCTGGAAACTGCTGCCGGCTCCCTCGAGGGAAACTTCAGGGTACGGTACTAGCGAACTTGGTTAATTTAACGCGCCAGGGCGAGAAGGAACAATGTATAGTGTAGAGCATGTGTTTACGCGTGCGTGGTTGCCGTAGCTCATCAGAATTTCCTCCTGGCCTAGCTACGGATAATATTCTATACGGATTTATCGATGCTGTGAATTTCTTGTAAGATTGAAAATACTTCTATACTCGTATTTAAATCCTATATCCTGTAATGTGGTAGATACAATTATTTTTTTCAATTTCCATTTTTCTCAATTTTTCTGATGTGTCTCCTAGCCTTTCTCATAAAGCTGATAGATTGTCTGCATGAGGTCTTTATCAAAGTTGTTTGATTTACTCAAAGCACAGCGTTGTGTTTAACATTTTTCTTGAATGAATCAAATGACTGGATTTTCGCTCATTACATTGAAGACGGATACTTCCTAAACGACTGACACAGGCTGAATGATAATTATCCTCCATCTTACTAAGTTTTTTTTCTTACAATTTTCTCTTCTACATTGCGTACCACTGAATTTGATGATATAATCACTGTTGGTCTTATTCGCGCACTTCATTGATTGTAAGTATTTGTATGAATAGAAAGTGTAAACATGATAAGATTGGTAATTCCCAGTACTATACAGCACAGGTTTACAAATCAACATTACATATTTTAACAGTTGGAAGAATGAGAGTGAAAAAAGGAAATGAAATTGGGAGACGAAGCAAATCCTGAATCAACAGTGTCTGCACATCTAATAGAAAACAATGGTGAAGTGTTCATATTTACAAGCACATTCATCACAAAATAAGTTACACATCATTAAGATATGCAAAGTTCTATTACTAAAAAATAAAGGTTTTCTGAAAAAAAAAAGACTTGGTTATGAAAATTCTTCGCCAATTGACTGGCTACTTGAGGTGCAGGTTGTGACCTTGGTTAAACAACAAGCCCGATATTGTGTCCTGTTCTTCATGGAAAAGTATTAATGTTCTTTTAGGATTCTTTTCAAAATAAGGCCGTTTAGCAAAATAAATTTATTTTGAGACAACTACTTTTTTGACTCACAATGCGCTATGGTTGTGTAAATACGAAGTTTCTGAACGTCATCGTCAGCGAGTTACAGTTATTCCTTTTTCCACATGATTTATTTGTTTTAAATTGTGTCCTATACGACGTAATATATTGAGGTTTTTAAGAATTTTATGATTTTGGTTTGAATGTCATCTGGTCTACAGATGTATAACGCAGCATAACACCCAATAACTCAAATTCCTTTATTATTCAGATTACCAATTTCACCAAGTCATACTGCCATTACCGGATTTGTCTTTAACATGCTTCTCTTGTCACACAGGGATCTTAATGAAACTGAAACCCTTCGTCTACCATTGCCATGTGTTAATGAAAATGTTTCCAAAAATTTTCCACTATACTGAAGAGGTGACACAAAGAAGTAACATATTACCAGCATCTAATTAAAGGTTACATGATAATATGATAATATTTATGCATCGATTTTTAAAATAGGCAATCGACTAACACTGCGCAATATATATAGATTACTTTTACGACTGTTTCTGTTCACACTCTGTTTGCTAATGGTACTTTAGGAACTACACCTATAAATATCAGCCCATTTATGACAAATTTCCAGAAAATCAGCAGCCTTATATACGTATAAGTAAGAGAAAAATAAATTCCGATGGAGGCAATTCAACCAATCGTGTTAATTCTCTACTTTATCTTACATTATCTACACTAAACAAATTTTACAGTTGTAACAGGTGACAGGGAACTTGCATGCTGTATTTCTCGAGAACCGGAGTAAAATCGCTGGAAATTGCGATAGTACTTGTTGCTATGAAGCCAGCTGCGTCATTAATATGCGAATAATTATGTAGACTGCAGTACTATAACAGTACAATTACCTTTAAGAATTATCTCGGAATTTGTTTTAGTACTTAATTTTTTGCATAAAAATAAGTCGTAGTTCACGCAATACATAACACAGATTCCAAATTTAGAGGAAATAGATTGTACTAGGCAATTCGATTGGTTACTAATACCATGTCGAGAGGATAAAGTTGAAGGGCTTCCTTTATATGAGTGCAGCTTCTACAGCGCCTCCTCCATCGATGTCAAATATGGAGTATTCTACAACGCTTCCTCCTGTGCTTGTCGACACTTGGTGTAACTTCGTTTCACGTGCTTTTTAATATAATTTAATGTAATTATATTTTATTGACATATCCTTCTAAATAAAGTAACTCTGAATTTGAGGGGATTTTCAGTGATCCAAACTAGGATTGAAACCGATCATCAATAAATTTAAATGGTTCGCGCTAGACTGTTTTCCTTCTATTACTAATAGAGAATGTTTCAGTGTCTAAAACGATGTATCTCTTGCACTTAATAAGAATCGATCTATTTGCTGAGTTTCGACATGTGTTGGAAAAGCATTAAACATTCTTAATAACAGAATTATCTGCAATTCTTTAATGTTCATGTTCACAAATTTCATGTTTACTGCAAGTATAGCGCACGGTAAGTCGAAAAGTACTTGCTTCAAAATTTAAAAAATAAAAATAAGTTCAAAATGAAGTTTTTTGAAGAAAAAGGCTCTTTAGGAAATTGGCTAGATCTTCGTAGTCGATCCACCTGCAGTAATGTTGTAAGGCTTATTTCATTCGTAAAGTGTTGCACTACGAACATATTAAATCTTCCAAGATGTTTGTAACCATTAAAACAGCTACAATTAATGTGGAAGACAAGCATCTAATCACAGCACTGAGTTTCCACATATGTGGCAATTGTATGACATCGGTTAGTTTAAAGAGTCCTTCATGTTGAGCTTATTTGTTTCCGAAAACCGATCGACTAATACTTTACAGCCATTTATTATGTATCCAGCATTGGTAGACGAAACGCTATTCGAAGAAACATGTTCATACAACTTAAATCTCAAGAAAGTAAAATTCGTAACTGTGTACATTGTCGGTAGACACTAGGTGGCTAACGATTTAGCTATATTACTAATGTCACTTTTCTACCTTGTTAGGCATTGAGATTCAAAAGGAAACTTTAAACATTTTGAACATCCTATATTAACTTGAAAATGCATAACAACTTACAAAATTCAGAAAAATGGTTACATTTTCCTTCTCGTTACCATTGTATTCCAAGACTACTGACCGAATACAAGTCACAGTTCTGAAACTGAAGTATATGTTGTAATGTTTTAATGTGGCTCGGCTGAGGTAATTATATTACACGTAATATAAATTTGGAACAGTAATTTCACGTACTAAGAGATTGTTTACGCCACAGATTGCATAGAATCTGAATGTCACAAGTGAGATATCTGTGAGCTTGAGTCTAAGCAAACGTTAAAGCAGTTTCTATGGGGGTTCATGCTGTTTTAACTATACCTTGTGAGGCAATAATGTGAATATAATGTTTAGTGACACGTAAATAAGTGTGTCTTCTTTCATTTAAAATTTCTGTAGTGTCCTATTGAGCATTATTTTCGTCGTATTTCTCCAGACTTCGTGTTTCCACAGTAATTTATGAACTTAAATTTATTATATTTTCACCGGCCGCGGTCTTCGGGGCGCTGGTCACAGTCTACACGGCCGCTACGGTCGGGGGTTCGAATCCCCCCCTCGGGCATGGATGTTTGTGTCGTCTTTAGTATAAGGTGGTTCATAAGTAGTTTGTAAGTTTAGGGTCTGATGGCCCCGCAGTTAATTCCCTTAAGCTTAACAAACATTTGAACATTTTTGGTATTATGTTTTCCTGAATATCGTCGTGTTAAGCTGTTTCGCTACTGGCTACATATGCGTGTCCATATTTTCAGATTGTGTGACAAAATATTACTGTCTATTTCAATACAAACTCGATAGTCCCCATCCTCTCAAAATTTAATACACTTGGTGATGACACACAGTTTTATTTGTGCAAATTAAATTTTGCATACAGTGAATGTATGGGTGTTACATGGTAACATCTCTAATCCTCTCTCTCTCTCTCTCTCTCTCTCTCTCTCTCTCTCTCTCTCTCTCTGGCCGTATCTGCGCGTTAGATACCGTCTCACAGCAGCAATAAAATGTGCCGGAGCTGCATCATGCACTAACTAGGACGATGTTTACGATAACGTCAGTGAAATATGAACCAAATGGGGTGTAAATCTTAATAGTAAAGTTTAAATTTCAAATTATTGTGTGGTAACTAGGGAGATATTTGCAATGACGTTAGTGGCGGCTTGGAACCATACATTCGTAATTATCTCGGTAAGGGCCCATTAGCGAACGCGTATTTACTGGGATTTTATTGCTTCTATTATCGTGTAATTTCAACTGTGTAAGTTTGCACCATCCTGCTTGATACACCTTATACATATATACAGGGTGTTTCACTAAGTGTGTTTGCCTCTGTAACTTATAAAATAATAGGTGACGGGAAATTTTAATGCGGTAGGTCAACACAAGAAATATTACACTTTCTGCGGAGCTATGAACATAATTTATTTTATCATTTTCCAAAGAGTTACACCACAAAGATATAATGTTTTAAATGGAACAATAGTTTTTTCTATCGTGTATTGGATTCGATTAAACCAGCTGCGTCCAAATCAATTTAAACTATATTCCTATCAGTTTGGGAGCTACAACCCTTCAAAGTTCCGGGGGCGGAGGCTGAGATAGCGTAGCTGACTGGCCGAGTGGCTATCCCCTGGGTCACGGCCTACTGTCTCATGACCACCAGCCAGTTAGCTACGCTGTCGTAGCCTCCGCCCCCTAAACTTTGAAGGGTTGTAGCTCCCAAACTAACAGTAATAGGAATGTAGTTTAATTTGATTTGGACGCAGCTGGTTTCAACGAATCCAATGCACGATAGAAAAAACTATTGTTCCATTTAAAAAAAATTATATCTTTGTGGTGTAACTCTTTGGAAAATGATACAATAAACTATGTTCATAGCTCCGCAGAAAGTGTAACATTTCTTGTGTTGACTTAACGCATTAAAATTTTTCGTCACCTATTATTTTATAAGTTACAGAGGCAAACAGACTTAGTGAAACACCTTGTATATATTGTAGCTACTGACTTTACTCAGCTTTACTAGCTTTGAGAAGAATGATTTGATAAAGTTTCATAAAAAAGCAGTTTAGACACCCTTATACTTTTCCGGTAAATGTACCTATAAAAGTATCACAATGAAAGTCTAATATTCGCATTTTCCCACTTTGAGTTATAATTGAAACTGAACTATCCAACTCACATGTTTCAAACTGTTATTTCCACTTACCTCTTCATTTTTTTTAACATCCCCTCTTTTAACAGCTTTATCAATGGGCCTAATTATCTGTCCATTCTTATGTACAGCGTCCTCCTTGCTGCCCGATTATATCCTCAATACTATCCCAGTGTATACTTTTCTATGCTGCCATGCCTCCTTGTATCAAGTTTGTCTTTTGTGTATAACATGTTTCTCACTTCGTTTCTCCATTATTCTTGTTTATTAATTTCTATCCATCTCCTCTGTATTTCTTTCCTTATTAAACGCACATGATTTCTGTAAGAAATACGGATGTCGTGAGTTTGTTTTAGCTCTACTACTAATTTTTTCAATGTTAGGGGCACACGTAGATAAGAGCAATTGTGATAGTGCTACAGTGAGAAAGAGCACCTACAACGTCTAGAAAGCTGGCAACGACCTGAAGAGTGGGACTAATACTCTAACTTACACTATTTTCTTTTCTTTATTATATAACACAGCTGAGACCTCTAATAATCTTTATTTGCGATGACTGGTTTCTGCAGGTTGATCTGTAACCACCGAATCTTTCATTTCCTGCACCACATCACAAGGGAAACCCTTTATAAACATAACTGTACACAAACATTTTAAGTGTTTCCCTTATGTGCGGCATGAAATGAAAATTCCAGTGATAGTTGTTAATCTGTAGAAAACGGTTATATTAATAAAATATTTAGCTATCTTTGGCGTTTTACATTATAAATGATTTGAACATTCCTCCCTTCCTTCCCCCAATTTCGTTTTCTTTCATTCATTATTTCTTTCTTTTTGGAGTCTAGTTTCCAACTAGTTTATTGTGGCCCACTATGAAATTTTGTCATGTCCTAACCTCATCTCAGGCAATTAAACACAATCTACCTTGATTCCATATTTTTAATCATGACGTTATATTACAACGGGTATAATTTCGTGACTGACCGACATAATAAATGACAAGTACAGTTAATTAACTGAACGAACGTAATTTGAAGACAGAGACATACACTTTTGTTTTACTCTGTTTCACATATATTCCTATATAGATCATTTTCTCTACATCTAATCATGCTGAGATCTAATTAATAAAAATCAGAAATAAAAGGTAAAAAAACCTTTTATTTCTGATTTTTATTAATTAGATCTTAGCATGATTAGATGTAGAGAAAAGGATCTATATAGGAATATATGTGAAACAGAGTAAAACAAAAGTGTATGTCTCTGTCTTCAAATTACGTTCGTTCAGTTAATAACCTTTCTTAATTATCAAAGAACTTGTTAGTATAGAAGAAGAAGCACTTTGAAACATTTTAGCACTTCTCTGATGTTATGTTCAGATACTACGTAGCAAGGGAATATTAAAGAACATTAAGCCCTCGTAACCGTTGCCCATACAATGGCAGTTTCGTTTACCGGCAGCACCCAAAGTTCTAATTTTATATTTACGATACTCAGTATACAACCACTGAGAATATCAGTGCCATCATCGAATCTCAAGTTTGATATAAAATACTCAAACCTTGAATATGAGCACCACTCATAAGTATTCTCTTTTTTCTGTTATTTCGAACACCTTATAAGATGTGAAACCTTGTAAGATTTTACGTTGTACTAAGTTAATGAATTTAAGCTTTTCTTCCACTATCAGTCGCAGCGCTACAACAGCTTGTGTTATACCCTTATTTTGTTGCGAGAGGAAACTGAAACTCGTCTAGTAGCTTCACAAGGCCTTTCCATGCCGCTTTGTCTTTTTTGTGTCATCAATTGCATGAAATACATTTTTGTTGAAACCTGGAAGTAAGTCTCAATGCTCATAGATCCTACACATGAAATTGAATAATCGTTTGGTTGCCAATTTACAATACGCTATCACAAACTCAGAAGTAATGTTACTTGTTCATTTTGCCTCATTTTTCTAAAACTCTAAATTCGATGTTGAAATTCGTAAGTCTTTCGTTTCCACTCTCATTTCTTTGCCAGTCACGTTGAGGTCTTTATATTCTCTCTCCATCCATACGGTCTCGTATACAACTAAATTTGCTTTGCACATTGACTTCGCTTTCTCTGACAAGGACATGTGCTCTTTATTTACATTCAATGTTCGAAAATTGCAACAGTTAATTCTTATAAATTGCTGTTAGGCAAAGTGGTAGAAAAGTCGTTACTGGTACAAAGCAATAAGCAATTTGGAAATCTTACGAAACCGAGTGTGCCGTTCGCTTGGCGTTAAAACTGCCACAGGATTGTCGTATCGTTATTTTCTTCTCTTTTTTTACTTCGATTTCCACGCAAAGAGCGACTTCAAATAGCGACTGTGCGATAACCGGTACGATTTCGTTAAGCGTAATGGTTGTTGGTGTGGGGCGTCCGTAAGCGTTTCTCTCTTTGCAAACATTGGGGGTAGCAGTGCGCCGTGCTCTGTTATCAGCTCCTATTAAAGCCCTGAAAACCGTAGCCCGTACAATGGCAGATTCGTTTACCGGCATCACGCAAAGTCCTGTCACCGCGGGCTATCGAACCACAGCATCTGATCAATTCGATCTCTAATTATTATCAAACTCGGTACACGATTGACGTCATATACTCTGCTTCTCTCTCATGCAAAACTTTAAATGTGAATATGATTGGGAGATTAGTGAAACAGTCTCTGGGTACTCAGGGTCAACGGCCTATACCCTCACACCCGAATCCACCTACTTGCAGATTTAAAAATTTAACTTACAGTTATGTTTGTTTACTTCCCATAAATTCATTTTATATATAATCATTATCATCCATTAACATAAACTGATAGGCGTCTTTCTTTTTTTCGGTTTGACAATTGGGAATTTATGACAATTTTCGTACAGTAAATAGTCGATGTGCTTTCCACCAGATCTTCTTCTATGTCTATGAGGAATCTAGGAAAGAATACTGACCACCCATGAACCTCTCTGTAACACCTATACACATGTATTTCTCTTATCCATTACAGTTGATATCATACATATTTTTCCACGGTCATTTGTTCACCGATCGGTATATTTGAAATATGTACTCTTAGAGCCGCGTTGGAGTAGCCGAACAGTCTAAGGCGTCTCGCTGCGGAGCGCGCGGTTGCTCGCCGTGGAGGTTCGAGTCCTCCCTGGAGCATGGGTGTGCGTGTTGCCCTTAGGTTAGTTTACCTAGGTTTAAGTAGTTTCTAAGCTACGGACTGATGACCACGCAGTTTGGTCCGATAGATTTGCAAACATTTGAACATTTTTTTGTACTCTTAGAGGACTTGACAGCAGTATTAAGCAATAAAATCGTTCCTAACATATCGCAAATTTACCCAACAATATTACTCTGCACATTTTACATAGCAAAACCAGTTATAATTGTTGTGTCACATTGATGTAGCGCGGTTGTCAAAATCTACAAAATCTAAATGCTAAAACTTGTTAGTTTCAACTCAAATACATCTAAAAGTATAGTTTTCGCAGCAGTATTAAAACAAATGAAACTTTAGTGGTGTGTTCTATTTCACTTCATTTTATTTCTATACAGAACCCTACAAGATGTAAGCAGGAAACAGATTTTAGAAACACTGAAACTAGTTGCTTACACTATGTCATTGTTCACATAAATGAATTGGTTACCATCACTGTTGCGACTGATTTGTCAACCTATATTTGAGTATGCTTATTAGGTGGGGAATACAATATACATAATAAGTTTTAGTTATTTCTTAAAATGTGCGACAACAAGGTATACAACCAAATACTTCTGGCAACGTAACCAGTTGTACTGCTTAAGTCTTTGTACATTATTTAGCGAGAGATTTAATTACAGTTTACGAATACTGCCGAGAGTGAAGCTTACTTTTTCTTACTGAGTTTCTTCACCTAATAACAATTAGATAGTATTTATTTTAGCATTTAGTGTAAAGGGTTTAAGGTGTTGTGTTCACACTTCTTTAATTCACTTGAATTTAAGTTCACCACAGGTTAAGCCTTGTAACTACAATTAGTGTCAAATTCAAAGATTTGGCGCTCGAATATTTTTTTTATTTAAAGGGGTTTTGTTTTTGTTATTAAATTTAAAGTTTATTATAATAGCCATCTTGCTATATTACCTCCTAGGCCATTTATTATAAAATGTTGAATTTCATAATAAAGCTTTGTTTAGTTAATGTGATACATTTAAAATATTTATGGAATCTGTATCGAGGCGTCATTAAAGACAAAAATATTAATTTCTTTAATTATAATGTAATCCCTGCCTCCTTTATTTTATGAAGGTTAATGTTGAATTTGAAGTCATATGTACATTACTATACTTGTTAAAAAAATTTTCTTCGTATCATAGTCACGTGTTTGCCTCAATAGCGACCAAACCCCCCCGCCCCCACCTACCAGTGATATTCACTCATTAAATTCAAATTGATTTCTTTTTGTTTTACATCCTTTTACTAGTCGTACTTCGTCGAATTCCATTTTTTACTACCATGTAGGGCTGTGATTCTTATATTCTTCCGGTAACCCAAATATATTTTGTAGAAAACCCCCTGAATTTCTTTTTATTGCTGAATATCACACCAGAAGCCATTTATGTAACAATCTACACTACGATACGGCAACTAAATATATTGACAAATAAGTGTCGTAGGGTGCGGAAAAAATAGTGTCACATCTTGGTGTACTTGACGTCTAGTTTTTCATGCAAGCGGCAAAAAAAATAATTTGCAATAATTAAAAATGCCAATGTTTATATTTTTAGCGGTTGTTATTAGGATGTACGCACGAACTAACTGAATATGCCAGAAAGAGAAGATACGGTGAACTCTGGTGAGAAAATGTCAACCACATTAACGCACAAATATCTTACGTTGGATTTTACTAAAGTGTAGAAGCTTTTATTTCAGGACAATAGTGTGTGGCATGTGTTCGTAGATTTCCTGGTTGGTGTCGCAAACTTTCGAATATTTTCACGAAATTTAGCTTGGCAATTTGAGGTGATTGAGAGCAAAACTGTTAGAGTCACGCAATCGAAAGCCTGTGACAAAGTTGACGAGTTGTAGGGTGGCTTTAAATTTTCTTACGGCATTTCAGTAGAGAGTTCCGCTAATGCTATAGCCAGTACAGTAAGGCAGTTTCTAACATCCAGGTGGTTGAACCATGTGAAGCGACACTAGCGCTAGCTCGGCGGCAAGTTTGTTTCTGTTTTCGAATAACCACACATTATTATGTTGCGTGTGGTATTCAATCAGTCAGTGAGCAGTATATGAAGTATTTAGATGCAATGAAAAGTAATATCTACAAACGTATCGAACAAAGCAGATATTAAGTGCAAGCGTAGGCTTTCACATCCGTTGTTACTATCAATAAAAAAAATTTCGCGGTGTAAGACCCTGTCGTCGTTTTTATAAAATCTGTCGACGTTTCAGCCACTGTTGCAACGGCCTTCATCATCAGACTGTCAGACACAGACCCCGTTGAAGGTCGCCTGCAACAGTGGTTGAAACGTCGATAGATTTTATAAAAATGACGACGCGGTCTCACACCCTGAAGAATAATATTGACATAGCTGATGTCATTGTATTCAGAACGATACTGCCACAAAAATAAAACCATAAGATGATTTAAAGTATGACAATACCGAGAGATCATCATCAGTCGTTATGTAGTAACCATACTTTGAAAACAAATCAAAAATAGGAACATGAAATCTAAATTTTGGCGTAGTGCAACTTACATTATCTAAAAATATCATATTACCTACCATATACAAAATTCAGAGTGATAATTAGTGAACTATATGAAACAAACGTAAATAAGTTACAAATTGTGGCGTGAATAAACTTAATCAGTATATTAACGTCAGTATAGGTATTCGGAATTACGTTATGGCAAGTTTGATATTGCTGCCTTCAGTGGGAATGGTGTGGCGCAGATAAATAGCGGAATTCAGTTTGACCCACTGAATTGTCATTGGCCTGTTTAATGCTCTTTTCAGATTGGAAATGGTTTGGGGTTATTGCTTTATACCTTGTCTTTAATATATCCGCACTTAAAGGAGTCGTATGTATTCATATCCGAAGAATATGACGGCTAATCGAGAGCCATACCAGTGGCGTGTAGATGCCTCAGAGTCCAAAATCCTCTTCCAGGATATCAGACACTTTCCTCCTTTAATGGAGTAGAGCTTCGTCTTGCAAAAACTACATGTGGTCGAAATGAAGTTTACTTTGGATAGCGGGGATGAAATCAGCTTCCAACGCCTTCGCGTACCGTTCGGTAGTCACCATCCATCAAACGATTATTCCGTGACTGGAAGTTGCTTACCACACATTCATCCATAGAGGGTGAAGAGACTACCAGACTGCGAAATGAGGTTTCTTCCTCTCCAAAATGATGCGCCAGTTTACTTATTGATGAGCCCATCCAAATAAAAGTGGGCTTATCGCTACACGAAACCAGTCACATGCGCATGCGCATACTGAAACTACCATGCCCAGTTGCAAAGCGCGCCGTTTGAACTTCGCTGCGCGGGAGTAGCCGAGCCGTCTGGAGCGCCACGTTACGGATGGCGCGGCCTCCCGCGTCGGAGGTTCGAATCCTCACTCTGGCATGGATGAGTGTGTTGTCCTTAGATTAGTTTTTTGTAAGACTGGGGACTGATAACCAATGCAGTTTGGTCCCGTAGAATTACAAACATTTGAACATTTTTTTGAACCCCCTAACGCAATCTTTTCAGACGTCACGGCGATTCTGTTTCATACATTTCTATAAGTCACCCTATATATGCGACCCCGACTATCGTGAAAGTTAGTCTTTGTAATTAAAAGCGATCAGTGGTCTCTTAAATAAATCTACATGTTCACAATGCGTGGACAGTTACAATTTTAGAATAGCAGTCTAAAAGACTCCCAGGCAATCATCTAAAGGGCTATGATAAGCGTTATCCAGTGTATGAACCTCTGACTTGTAAAGACGACGCAAAGAAAAAGAAAAAAAAATAACAATCGGTCCACGAGAGGAACTACTGCCAACTTTCATTTCCTGTGGCCGCTGTGAGCAATCTCCGAGAAGCGACCCCTGTCTTGGGTGGGGACGCAGACCCGCTGGCCACAGCAGTGCGGGCGGAAAGCCACAATGGAGCGGCGCGGCAGCAGCAGGGGATATCGGCGCATCATTTCCGATCGCCCGTAATCGGCTCTGCGCACTCGGCGTGCGTAAACACTGAGTCCGATGCACGGCGCATTGTCTGCCGCGAGCGCGAGGGCGCCC
Source organism: Locusta migratoria (assembly GCA_026315105.1). Lineage (NCBI taxonomy): Eukaryota > Metazoa > Arthropoda > Insecta > Orthoptera > Acrididae > Locusta > Locusta migratoria. The sequence continues at coordinate 315,373,306 of CM048744.1, read as the reverse complement.
GCCGGCTGTCAGCTCAATTCCACCAGGGCAGCGCCGCGCCTTGCCACAGGAAACGCGTGAACGTTCGCACTTCCACACTAACAGCTCCACCAGGATGAGAAATGATCCTACCACAGCACAAATGGTGAATATGTGCTAGGTGAATAGGAAACATGTAGAATAGTAGAACAATATTTGGACTTATATGCGAACGTAGACTTCCGCTGTTGTTACTATCAATAAAATTTCCTCCGCGTATGAGACCGCATAGTCATTTTATAAACTCTACCGACGTTTCGGCCACTGTTGCAGGCGGCCTTCATCAGTCAGACACAGACCCTTATGAAGGCCGCCTGCAACAGTGGCCGAAACGTCGGCATAGTTTATATAAAATGACGACGTGGTCTCATACTCGGAAGAATTTTATTGATAATATTTGGACTTGCTTTAATGGAACTGCCTTTGGGATTGGAATTAGTCTAACGTTCATTTTTATGTTCTGATTTAATTTGGTAAAATTGTTTTTAGTCTGGATTGGGTTCAAACATAGTTAAAATTTCGTAAAAAATTATTTCACTGATAGGAATTACTAAATAAATGGTGGGATTAGTAGGGATATTTTAAAGATTTTGAAAGCTATTTGGAGTGGATATTGGCGGCAGTCACATTACAAAATAATAATAATATTAATAAAATAAAAAAAAAACGGATATTACCTCACTTTTGTTCCTTCAACAGATCAGCTGATTCCGGTGTTATAGCTGTAATGAATCGCAAAAATCAAATGTTTGTATAGCTTATGGGACTTAACTACGGAGTCATCATTCCCTAACTTACAAACTACTTATGAACATACTAATACTAAGGACGGCACAAATATCCATGCCCGAGGGGGGATTCGAACCCCCGACCGTAATGGCCGTGCAGACCGTGAGTGAATTGCATATTTATGGAGGTAAATGACCGTCATGAAATGGTTTTGGACAGGTTTCGTGCAGCTGACCGGGCGATAAATTTGAGTCCAGAGTCCAGTCGTAAGTTACAGTTAAAATCTCATACTAGGAAATAAAATAAAATAAAAAACCGCGCTTCAGATATTTAATATGATAAGTAGAAAACGCTATTGCAGGTTCTATCATGCTGATTAATATCTAATGGGAATGATGTTCTTTCAAAGTTAATAAATTTGCCAACAATCACTGCACGAATGTTCGTCAGCCGTAATGGAGTCCAAACCCATTGCAGAACTTAACCGGACTGAATTACTTCGCCAGATGTCGGTATATTAAACTGAATGTCTTGGCAACTTTTTTTACGGTTTATTTTAACAAATAATCACACTATACTCACATACATCATGGATAACAGGAGCCGTCCAGAAACGTCTAAACAGTTCTTATCCAGAAAAACAAGCAAATACTGATAAGGTAACATAGATCTACGAGAAGTAGAAAAATATTCTGGGATAAAACGTATCTTCGGTTAATTTTTTTAAATTCTATTGTTTCATTGCCTGGTATCGTGTAAATGCTCGTAAATAAAAATTAGTGATATTATTGCGCATACGCAAAGTGCCACGTGGTATAACGTCATCCAATATGGTTGTTCTCACGTAGTAAAACGGGACACTACATACCACTGAAGTTACGATGCGTGCAACCCCACCCAGAAGTACCTCTTACGAGCTGAAAACTGCTCTGATTGGAGATCTAAAAGGATAATTATATTCCTTTCTTAAGTGGTGTACTAATTGTTCTCATTCCGTATTTCTGACGAAACATGTTGGCATGGTGTAATATTTGCGCTTTTTGCAAAGGTAAATCTGCTTAACCAGTCTGTGCTCATATGGAAGTTTTATACGCAGCACCTTCCTCTCACTGCCACAGATTGCAGATATTCTCTCTCCCACCGTTTCCTTTCCTTGTCACATTCAGATCGCTGCCACTCCTAGTGTTACCGTATTCATTCCTTTATATCTTCATTAGCACTGGCTATTTCTCTCCTAGCCCATCGTCTCTCTCTCTCTCTCTCTCTCTCTCCTCTCTCTCTCTCTCTCTCACTCGCCCATTGATTTTCGCTCTCTGTCGCTACAAGCCGCGGCAGAATAGCCGTGCGCACTAAAGCAGCTTCTTGCGTTGCGTGCGGCCGTTCACCATTAGGGGTACGAGTCCTCCCTCGCAAATGGGAGTTTGTTTTGTCCTTCGCATAAGTTATTTGAAGTTCAGTTTGTAAGCCTAGGGACTAATGACCAACTTATTTTTTGTCATATATGAATATAAGATCTTAATTTACCATAGATCGCTTCTACACATTGATTTGACATTGATGACTAGTTTCGACTTGTTGAAGAGTCATTATCAAATCTATAACAAGTGAAAAACAAAACTTCAGTAAATACACGGTGCCTAAATGTGCAATAAATGTTGACATTATTTGATCTAGATGTTATGCATGTCATCTACACAATATATAGAAAACAGTCAATTTTATACTGTTTCAAGGGACCTATAAGTCGAATGAAAAAAAAATGGGTTAGTCAAGAAACTTCCTGGCAGATTAAAATTGTGTGCTGGAACCGGGATTCGAACCTGGGACCGTTGCCTTTCGCTGGCAAGTGCTCTATCGACTGAGATATCGCGACACGACTTACGAGGTCGTCTCACAACTTTACTTCCGCCAGTACCTCGCCTCCTACTTTCCAAACTTCACAAAGCTCTCCCGCGAAACATGCAACACTAGTACTCCTCGAAGAAAGGATATGGTGAAGACATGGCTTAGCCACGGCCTAAGGGATGTTTCCAGAATGAAACCTTTCACTCTGCAGCGGAGTGTGCGCTGATATGAATCTGCCAGGAAGTTTCCTATCAGCGCACACTCCGCTGCAGAGTGAAAGGTTTCCTTCAGGGTTAGTCAAGTTCATGCCCTAATTGTGCAGGCATGGTAAGACGTACGTTTCAGAGGAGCTGGCACTATAGAGTCATGCTATAAATGGTATGCACATCACCAGTCAAATATGCCTCAACGTCATGTTGTTCAATATAATGTGCTTTCCTGTCCCACATGTCCAGGCAGTGTGACATCACAGCAAGAACTGGAGATGGACTGATGCAATATGCCATAAATATTTATAAGTAAACTATCTGCCACCAGGTGGCAGCAGGATGGTGGAATGAATCGATACGTATTACATCCAATGAGGTACAACATCTATACTTCTCACTGTGAATGATAATCATAACCTACCTGTCATTTTACATTAATTGAATTGGGTTTAAAATATCCAGGATGTCATTGAATACTGGACAGTTTTCATTTCCCTTTCAATGGAATTATTAGAATATCAAAGTATAATGACAACCCTGAATATCCTAATTAAATGAGTACAGTGATACAATATAATTCATTGTACAACTTGAATGTGATATTTTCGGATATTATATTTATGATAAGAGATGTTTCATTCTGCTGTATCATTTTTAATATCGCATGCTACATCAATCCTGAATAAGATGTCAGGTAATTATAATTCCCTTTGTCGCTACTACTATTACTGTATTCAACCTTGACTGTATTCCTTGCCACATTCTACTTCTTTACAATTTTCAACTTTTTTATACCATTCTTCTGCCATGTCCTTCTGGATGGTTTAGTCAGTCTAATATCGTCTACATGGGAAAACCCTAACAATGAGTATAACGATTGGTGAGAAAGAACGAAATTTTGTTATTAAAGATGACAGGTCTGGTGGGTCTAAGCCATCCATACATCTAGTTTCTTTCAAAATACTGTATCCTGTCTACTTCTATCTCACTACTACCATCGCCAGAAAATCTTTTTTACGCCTACTTTATCGCTCCCACTGTGACTTTTCTCAATCTTTCTCTCCAACTGTTTTTCTCATTCTTCCTTTTCTTCTATTCTTTCAGCGCTAAAAACCGCGAATTTCCAGAATTATACTTTTACTACGCATCCGAGTGTGCATTAATATGAAACATGCTAGCAAAGTGAAACAGTATGTCGGATCGGGATTCGAACCTGGAAACTTCGTCTTTCCCGGGAAAGCGCCCTCCTGTGTACGCTTTGCTGGCACGCTTCACAGCCTATCATCAGAGCATTATCCTAATTTCTAGGATAGTTAAGTCGGTAGAGATCAAGCCCGTGAAAGGCACCCAGTTTAAATTCAAAGGTTTGTTAAGCTTATGGAACTTAACTGCGGGGGTCATCAGTCCCTAAACTTACAAACTTCTTGTGAACTTATAATAAAGACTACACAAACATCCGTGTCCGAGGGAGATTCTAACCTCCAACGCGGGATGCTCCGCGATCCGTAATGTGGTGCTCCAGACCGCTCGGCTACTCCCGCGCGTCTCACAGTTTAAATCTGCCTGAATCTTTCAAGCGCAAATATGTTGGCATGCAAAAATTATTGATGGAGGAGGTCGAAAGAGGGCCGCGCAGTAATAAACAATGCGTGGCAGTGCAAGACTCTCACAGTTCACAAACGCATCTTTTAACTGATGTTTGGATACCGCATTATGCACATTATGCACATTACGCACCATCCGCAGTAGTCGGACACGAGGCAGTCACCTCCATTTTTGTAGGAAAATTCAAATCTTGTTGTTGTAAAAACGTCGTTGGTACACTGCTCTTTCTTGCTACACTAGCAACGTCTCAACGCTATGCAGGTTCACTGCTAATGGGGCCTGCCCCTCCCTTTGTTGTTAACTAGACCAACCTGCGTCTGCAGGACGAAGCGTCCAGTGCAGTCCCGAATGCACGTGCAAGGTATTTCGAAAATCACAACAAGTACACGGTTTCCAAAAAACCTTAAGCGCTTGGTCGTTTACTTGTTAAAATTCTAAAAATATTTGTTGTAAACATAAATGTCGGTGAAACTATACTTTATCGTTATATTAAGTTTGAATTATATATATACGAACTAATGTGACTAGCTTTGAATAAAAAACTAAATGAATAAAAATAAACGACAGTATGTGTTAGGGTCTAACATGCGATTCACCGATTGAAAAGCCAGAACACTAGCCACTTTTTTGTCCTTCAGACAAATCGATGCTTTGCAGTCGTTTTGTTCAGTTTCGTTCTGGGTTATTCGTTGAGTACTTCACTCACTTTCTTTTTTTAATTCAGTACTGAGCTATTGCGGCCAGCAGCCACTGGGCCACCACTTTCTCTTGTTTTTGACTTACATGTAAGTGCAACATATGGTTACACGCTCGGCGCGTGAAACAACTACTGCGATATTCTTCGTTTAAGTATTGCGCCTTAATTTTTGCATATTATGTTGGGTACAAAATTTGAAGAAAATCCCTGACCCGAACGTCGTGACCTCCTAATGTAAGATACCAGACGGTGCTATGTGTAAAACTGAAAAATTTTCGTCGAATTGATATTTTTAAGGGATGGTTAGTTTAATAGCCTCATGAGTGTAGTTTGAACTTTTGGCAACTTAACATGAAGTTTTTCTGGTGTATCTCCACAAAGAATTTTAGAAGAGGGAAAAATAATTGTTATAGGCAATTTATTGAAGGATATACAATTAAAATTTGAGACATTTGCTATAGTTATTTAGATATTTGATGCAAGCGGATCAAAAGCGACTACAAAGTATTTTTGTGATTTTGTAAATTAGTAGAGTAACTTTGAACCTCTTGTGTACGGTAACGAAAAACGTAAAAATGTTAGTTCCAGAATATCGTTTTAAGAATAAATGGTAAAAAATGTAGACGATTTGCACTGATCTGAATGTATAGTAGCGGACACACAAAAATTCATAAATTTGTCACCGTGAACCAGTGGTTTTTAACATATAGACTTTTCGATCCCCTTCCAAATAAAAAAAGAATTCTGGCGACCTCCCCTTCTTCACGAAACTTAAAAAAATAACTGAAAGAAAACAAAGTTAATCTATTTTCTTGGTTGATCTTAATATTACTGAAACCCAGGTTATTTAATGATGCAGCTACTTTCTCTTGTGACGGCGACCCCTGAGCAAGACTTTGCAACCTCTCTGAACTCTGAACTATCGTTTAACGTGGTTTTCTGAGAAACTGACCATAAACAAATGATGGCTTTTATTAGCCGTATAAAGACCAACATAACAACTTCTACTTTATAACTTGTCTGCCGGCCGCGGTGGCCGAGTGGACTGCGGCGCGCCAGTCACAGTCTGCACGGCCACTACGGTCGGGGGTTAGAAACCCCCCTCGGGCATGGATATTTCTGCCGTCCTTAGTATTAGCTAGTTTATAAGTAGTTTGTAAGTTTAGGGACTGATAACTCCATAGAACATTTTTGATAACTTGTCTAGTTTCCCTGGCTTGCAGGAAGTGTGCAGAGTTTAAAATTTGGACCTCAAGGATAGCTACAGTATGCCCATACTTCTGATAGAAACAACAAATGATCACTATGCAAAGGCTGCTCAAAACTCTTAACACCCAACTTCTGAGGACAACAGACTCCCGAGAAATGAAGACCTGTGAAACATCATCTTAGTACGCGGCCTTTCCCAGAACATAAAGCACTGATTATTTTAGTTTTATTTGTAAAATATGTTGTGAATATGTTTAGATTTCCTGTTTTAAATGCTTTTGAAGCTGCCACAAAAGCTAGTTCTCCTTTTTTACACCTATGTGCATGACTTATTCGCTTTGTCTGCGTAGTGATAGGGTCATTTGTCAACTTTTTATTCTAGCTTAGTCCATTAGCTGTTGAAGTCGACATCTTTTGTGAGCTACACATCGTAATGACAATTATTTCACTTTACATTCTTAAATATTTAATGCAATTAATGTGTGACCAACGAAACGATAATAAATGACAGAATAATATCAACTTTTACGTCTGCCATTGTCTGGACGTCCAAAGAATCACATCATGTTGTAAATTTACCTCGAATTTAAAGCATCGTATCTATTTAAGGATAATGATTGCCGCGTGAACTATCTGTTTAACCTAGCCTGTATCTTCTATCTTGAAAAGGTTTAACCGATTATTTCAAGATTCAATCAAAAGTGACGCTATTCAAAAGCCTCCCCAAAACAAACATATTATGCACAAAACAATCAACTAAACTGTGAACGATGTAAATAAATATGTTGTCATTATTTGAGCATAAACTTTATACCAATTGACTTCTTTCCAAAAGAAAGTAATGGAACCATACCCTTTTCGTGGACGCTAACTCTTTGCTTGTAACATAGGAACAGTAATAAATATGTTCTAATAGCCATTCTAGTGGGCTCTGGTCCAGGCCATATATATATATATATATATATATATATATATATATATATATATATATATATATATATATCCCCACATGCATAGCTACTCGTAAAATATGAAACATATTCACAACGTATTTTACAAGTTACACTAAAACAATCAGTGCTTTATGCTCTGGAAAACGCCGCGTAGTAGGATGATGTTTCTCAGGTTTCCATTTCTCGGGAATATGTTGTCCTCAGAAGTTATATACATCAAGCTGAACGACTAGTAAACCAATAAGGAACGGAAATTTGAACATTCTATATTCACTCTTTGATTCATAGTCACTAAAATTAAACTCTTCTGTTGATCCGTGTTAGCGTAACAAATGTGGGAATGTTGCTCGACATTTATGTAAACAGTTCTGTTTATTTTCTTTACTAAACTAGTTTCAGCGTACATCGCGCTTTCGTCATTGGATTTGTTTATTCCAAAAACATGCAGAAGCGAAAGAGGTAGTTGACACAATAATCGGCACAGTGCCGCGGCCGATTAGCCGTGCACACTGGGGCCGTTCACCGTAGGGCGTTCGAGTCCCCCTTGGGCATGGATGTGAGTGTTGTTCTTAGGTTAGTTTACCTTAGTTGAAGTAGTTTGCAAGCTACGGACTAATTAGCACGCAGTTGCGTCCGATAGATTTACAAACATTTGAATCTAAGTCGGTACAGTGGTCTTGCATTTGGAGGACGCCTTTAGAAACTTGGCTGCGGCATTCCAGATGTGGGATTCTTGATTACCCTAAGTTATTCTAAGCAAACGGTGCTATGGTTTCTTCCAAAGGCATGGTAGGTTTCCGTCCTCCAATGACCGTGTTGTCGATAGGATCTTCACGCCTACTAGTCCTCCTTTCTTTACAATTATCTCTGTTTCAAACCATAACGAAAATAGTACGTGGATACCATTTGTTTATATATACTGCAGTGTGTATACTTAACCGAAATAAGTAATTATCGAAAATTCAGTACATTTACTGTGTTTACTACCGAATTCTCGGCTAACAGCATGTCCTCTGCAAAGGTCTGAGTGGTTGTAAACGGCAAATATAAAAAAAAGTAATTTAATATAGAAGGTGATTATAATTAAACTTCCAAAACGCTGTAAAAATAATACCACTGGTCAGAATGTCATCAAATTGCATCGGAATATTATCGGAGAAAGGGGGAAAGAAAAATAAATAGTGTGAAAATGCATTAACAGATGGCGCTGTAAGCATCATAATATAATAGCGATGGACTGCAAATGACAAATGAATCATACGGCAATGACTGAACACACTGTACTACTCGGTATACATGGGTCTTCAGGGTGGTACTAATAGTTACGCAATCCCATCCACCATTGCAATGACATATCAAATTGGCCAGGAAAAATCGTTTTCCGATTGTCCTGAGGCCGAAAACCGCATTAAAAGCATCAATGAAAATCAATTCGGATTTTTAATTTCTCCGTGTCTCACACAAAACACGTTTAGTATGCAGTCCACCGTTTCCTGCAGCAAGTTGAAATCGAAAAACACGTTGTTCCCCAACTTATCCAAGCGTTTCCGGGGTCATGTTCACAATTCTTGCCTTAAGTGCAGCGGAGTTCGCAATCGCAACACTGAACACAAAATCTTTCAGACAGCCCCACAGCTAGAAGTCACAAGGATTGAAATCAAGTGATCGAGACGGCAGTAGGGATATGACGGTTGATAATTCTAGCGTTTCCAAAATGGCGCTTCAGTAGCTGAATATGCAATATGCGGATTTGCGCCAGCTTGCATAAAACGATCCTATTCATACATCCATGTTTTTGGAGTGGTGGAATGACGCGGTTGCGCATTTGATACTCGTAGCGCTTAGTAGTGACCTAACAGGACCTGAAGCACCTGTCTCTTCGAAAAAATATGGCCCTATTGTAAATGCTGCCTTAAAACCCACCATACAGTGATCTTTGCAGTATGATGTGGTACTGGCTGACTTGCATCTGGATTTTCTGTTGCCCATATTCGACAATACTGTTTATCGCTTTCAGGTCCTGCACGCACAATTGTGCCTTTATGGTTTTACTCGCTTTATTTCTTTGTGATCCACGCTAGGAAGTTCGGGCCTGCATCACACAATCGCAGATGGACTGTGGTATCGTGCGCTACGTGTGACAACAGCAGTCGGCATACTTCCAGTACACTTACAATGGCGGAAAGAAAGTCTTGTTCACAAGGAGTTGATATCCTTGTTTTGACATATTAAACTATCATATCTGACACCTACTTGATTTTATATGATCCTGTGATGTTGTTATGTCACTTTTTTAAAAAGGCATGTTACTTTAAGTAGATCATAAAACTTTGTAGTGAAGGTGCAAAACAGACAACTGTGTGGGTACAAAATTATTGAAAACAAATTTCACTATCTGTTTTGTAATGAAATACTGCATGTATTTTTTATTTTAAACGTGCCTCTGAACATCAATCTGACGTCACTTACAACCCTGGGTCTGAAAGGGGTATTGAAAGATCCTATCACATAGGCTTCGTGGGCCCACAAAAGTCTTCGAAGGACATTTTCATGCGAACAAGAAATTCTAACGTAAAAGTCTACTTGCTGTTAGGTCAACAGGAAGGAAATCGTGCACTTAGGTAATTTTGTATGGATAGCAAAGACGAATGTTTCGTAGGATTTTACGCTCCTTGCTCACAGGTTTGTCCAGTGTTCGGGCAGTTCTCCGTGCACTACCCGTTTGCACACCACCAGCCGACTCCTCCTGCATTGCTGCGGCCACTTCTTTCACTGGCGTCGAATCATTTCGTTTCCTCCCTGTACCAGGTTGTATACCAACGGAACCCATCTTTCCATTTTCTGCAGATCCACGTCAGTCATCGGACGAATGCCTTTTTCCAAATCCTCCAACGTCCGAAATTTCTGCAGAGCGACTTTTGCACACTCTTCATTCTTGTAAAACAGCTTTACAAGCAGAGCTCGATCCCGCTGTAAGACACTCATGGCGAACGTCTCAGAGGCGAAATCAGGAAAAGCCATATACCCGGCGTGTTTATAGAAACTTCAGTTGGTCGTGAGCATGGCGGGTGTTTTAATTTACACACTGTGAGACATACAGCGTCGTCTGTTGATTAATTTTCACCCAATTTTTCTTCTGCTATACGTTTTCTTCCTTCTCTGGCAATATTCCGATAACATTTGACGTCATTTTGACCAGTCGCATTATTTTTTGTCAGTGTTTTGCAATCACCTTGTACATCAATGTCATTCAATGAATAAAAATGAATAAATCCACATAAATCGCTAAAACTACCTTTATTTATAATTAAAATTATACACAATAAATGTTTGCGACTCGCGTAACTTATGCGGGAGTTTGGTACTAGCCCGGTACTTACCTAGGAGACGTGGAAAACCGCCTAAAAACCATTTCCAGACTGGCAAGCACTCCGATCCCCTTCGTTCGTCCACCGGGCGGTTTCGAACCGGGGCCGTTAAGCCTCTCTGTCTCGAAAAGTGGTGCGCTAGACTACAGTGTTAACCGAGCGGGCCTAACATTAAAAACAGACCAGTTCGCAAAAATTGTTATTTGTATTGCTCTAAGCGGTTTCAGTCTATTGTGGAACATCTTCAGATGGATTCCACCAGGACGGCAGACGGTGGCGCCTGTGTGGTCTGCTCTATCACCGCCACCGCATGCCATCATGGTGGTAACCGTATCAATTATGAAATACAAATAACAGATTTTGCGATCTGGAGTGTTTTTAATGTTAGACCCGCACGGTTAGCCGTGTGGTCTAGCGCACCGCTTTCCGAGACAGGGAGACGTACCGGCCCCGATTTGAATCCGCCCGGTGGATGAACCAAGGGTGTCGGAATGCCGGACAGCCTGGAAGTGTTTTTAATGCGGTTTTCCACGTCCCCTAGGTGAATACCGGGTTGGTTCCCAAGTCCCGACAAAGTTACACGATTCGCCAACATTTCGTAGCACTTTACACTTTTAGACATTTAACACTATACACAGATATTTGAGGAAGACATTTTCTCCTGGGGGGCATGCGGTGGCGACAGGAAGGGCACCAGGCCACCCCGTAGATATCAACACGCTGAATCCGAATTAACAAATCAAATGTTCAAATGTTTGTAGAACTTATGGGACTTGACTACGGGGTCATCAGTCCCTAAACTTACAAACTACTTATGAACTAGCTACAACTAAGGACGGCACAAATATCCATGCCCGAGGGGGGATTCGAACCCCCGACCGTAGTGGCCGTACATACCGTGACTGGAGCGCCTCAGTCCCCTCGGCCACCGCGGCCGGCTACTTATACACTAACTTATACTAAAGATGACTCAAACATCCATGCCCGACGGGGGATTCGAACCCCCGGCAGGGAATAGCCTCACGCATCGGAACATAGCGCCTCTATGCACTCGGCCGCTCCACCACGGCGCGTTAAGACTATTTCTTTGCATTAGCAAAATGTAATAGGCATTTACTCTGATTACGCATATTCTACAATCCAGATTTGACAATCCATTTTCAATTCTGTTAGCTATTCACTTTAACATGAAAGTCTCTCATTAGATCACATTTTTTCTTTGATATTCCTAATTGTTTTCACTTTAGTTATAAATACCCTCATTTGTATCATACTCACTGTTGCTCTCTGGTAAGTAAACTTCTATTACAAATGGAGCTATCGATGTAACATTAAAAAAATTGGCAAACCACGTGTATTTTTTTACAAGCAAGATACATACAGTAATCATCAAATAGAAGGTTTTCTATGGGCTTTCTAGTATGTTCCATTATTTCTCTTTCATTATTTCTCCGGCTTCATATAGGATAACCATATTCAAAACAGAATATTTTGTTCTCTATTATGTTTAGCTTTACAAGTATTTCACTTTATGACATTTTGTTACTTTCCTAACGCTCCGATGCACTAAATGTTTATTTATTTAACTGTTCTTTAAACATGCTTTAGATTGCCTATTGCGGTAATTTCTCCTATATTCTTCGTCACTATTCACCTTCATTGTGACTCTTCTACCTTTGAGTATACTTGCTTATTACCAGAACGAGAGACCACTCTTATATCGCAATGGTGCTCATGAGGAAGGAAATCGCTTATGATTACAGCATTCGTTCGATATCCTCAAAATTTATTCGCTTGTGACTCTTATTCCTTTCCATAACAATGGGGCAATTGGGCGTAGTATTTAATTGAAGAAAAAAAAAAAGAAACTAATCGATATATCGTCTGGTCATTGAGTGGGGAGCGAGAGAAGGACAAAATTTAACCTCGTAATGCACAGTGTAACTCGTCTGCCACATACTTACTTGTTTGCCAAATTCGTAAAACAAAAAGTCACCATAAATTCGTTTGTAGCTGCTTCTATACATAGTACTGTATATGCTCATATCACGTCTCAGAGGGTATCAGTAGCAGCGTGCTCCAGATGCTGTTTGACAGCTGTTTATTTACGTATTCCTTTCTTAACACATAAGAGAATTAATCAAATTCAATAGTACTATAATGATTTTAAAAAGAGGAACAGCCAGTAGTGACGTAATGAAAGTACTATGTGATGAATTGGAAAGTTGTCGCCGCGGTGGAGTAGCCGAGCGGTCTAAAGCGTCTTGCTGCGGAGCGCGCGGCTGCTCGCCGTGGAGGTTCGAGTCCTCCCTGGGGCATGTGTGTGTGTGTGTGTTTTGTCCTTAGGTTAGGTTAGTTTAAGTAGTTTGTAAGCTACGGACTGATGGTCACGCAGTTTGGTCCGATAGAATTACAAACATTTGAACATTTGATTTTGAAAGTTGTCGAGAACTGCCACTTTATTTCAATTTTTACTGGATTTTAATATTTTTCGTTCAGTTAAGTTCCATGGGGAGACCAAGCCAGTGAGCTCTGCCTTTTTCTAAAGCGCTTCTGGGTGCTATCGGAGGGGGAGAGAGGTGCCGAGTCTCTGCGAGAAAGGACATGGGCCTTCGTGGAAGGAACCCATACATTACGAGGTCAGTGGCCGGCCTCTTTAGCCGCCTCACCCGATCCTCGAGGGGATCGCGGTCAGGAAGGATTCCGTTACGAGATTCCTGCTTAGGGGCGGTGAGCCTACAGTGAGGAGTGCGGCGCCGCTACGGCGGACTGGATGCAAGATACGGCACTGGTGTTTCCCCGACGCAGAGAAAATTTCAGTATAGTGCCCGTAACTTTTCAGTCGGACCTTCCAAAGTTTTGTAACAGGAGTATGCCGCCGGCGTGCCGCTCATCAGGGTTCAAATGTTTGTAATTCTATCGGACCAAACTGCGTGGTCATCAGTCCGTAGCTTACAAACTACTTCTACCTAGGTAAACTAACCTAAGGACAACACACACACCCATGCCCCAGAGAGGACTCGAACCTCCACGGCGAGCAACCTCGCGTTCCGCAGCGTGACGCTTTAGACCGCTCAGCTACTCCACCGCGGCGCTCATCAGGGTTGCATCGAGGTTTGCATCGTTAGCGCCCTGGGAAATGAAGAGCCAAGCCAGAGACCCACAGTTAGGATCAGGTCAATGACAGACCCGCGGAGGAATACTTTCAGCGCAAACGGCTATGTCAGCATTTCGCGCGGGAACTGTTGTCATTCGACTGCGCCGAACAGGTGGACAATGTTTCGCGTCTATCTCGGTGTCGTGTCCGCTTATTGGAGGGAAGTTGGAGCCTAGAGAGAGATTTTTAGTGAGGGAGTGGCCTCGCGTTTAGCGAGTATAGTGCGGAGCCGTGCTCCAAGAGAGACTTCGTTATAAGAAATCCGACGAGTACGGTGTAATCAACTTGCTTGGGTGGGTCTTAGACTTCCGTTATTTATTCGCCTATTCCGCATTGTGGAGACTCGGATCCACTTTTCAGACACCATCTGAAACTGGATTCTGTTGGTCTGAGCCTCATCGAGGGGCGAAGAAGCTCAGCCAGTCTGAATCAGATGCATCGCCGCGCTGATAACGTTAACCCTAGCTCCGGTGTCAAATATTCGCTTATCTTGTCTAGTACACATAGTCCGAGATGGCGAGACAGAGCCGAGCCTGTGTTTTCCTTTCATACTGTGTACCTTTCGTAGACACACAGGCTGAGAATAGGGCATTTTACGCTTCTATCTGGAGAAGTTTTCTTGCGATAAGGCCGCGCTTTACATCACTACAGCACACCACCGCTGCCGTCCCGATTGCAGTGGCGCCGGCTCCAGCTGTACTTGGTATAGCTTGCAGCTGCTTATCTGGGAGAGAGATAGGTTTCTCCGACAGATATTTTAAACACCATTTTGAGTTGCAAGTGATCGTATTATCCAGGGTGTTACAAAAAGGTACGGCCAAACTTACAGGAAACATTCCTCACACACAAAGAAAATATGTTTAGTGGACATGTGTGGACATGTTAGAGCTCATTTTATTACTTCTCTTCAAATCACATTAATCAAGGAATGGAAACACACAGCAATAGAACGTACCAGCGTGACTTCAAACACTTTGTTACAGGAAATGTTCAAAATGTTGTCCGTTAGCGAGGCTACATGCATCCCCCCTCCGTCGCATGGAATCCCTGATGCGCTGATGCAGCCCTGGAGAATGGCGTATTGTATCCCAGCCGTCCACAATACGAGCACGAAGAGTCTCTACATTTGGTCCCGGGGTTGCGTAGACAAGAGCTTTCAAATGCCCCCATAAATGAAAGTCAAGAGAGTTGAGGTCAGGAGAGCGTGGAGGCCATGGAATTGGTCCGCCTCTACCAATCTATCGGTCACCGAATCTGTTGTTGGGAAGCGTACGAACACGTCGACTGAAATGTGCAGGAGCTGCATCGTGCATGAACCACATGTTGTGTCGTACTTGTAAAGGCACATGTTGGGTATTTTGACAATTGTCCGCACGAATTATTTCAATTTACATTTAAAGAGAAGTACTAAAATGAGCTCTAACATGTAAATTAAGTGTTTCCGGACACATGTCCACATAACATATTTTCTTTCTTTTTATGTGAGGAATGTTTCCTGAAAGTTTGGCCGTACCGTTTTGTAACACCCTGTATATCGCGCCCCTCGGTCTCCTTCGTGCCTTTATTTGCCATTATGCGAAAGTACGTCTATATTAGTGAACTGAAAGTCAGTTATTCGAGTGATATTTGAGATTTTTCGTGTACAATAATCTGCGGAATTGCTTGAAATTTTTTAAATATTCTGACAACTCTTGCTTTTTGTCAGTTTATGGATGGTATCATGCAGCAGATTTTGGTGTAATAAAAGAGGCACATTTTTCAGTCAACCCTTGATCTAATTCGGTAGTTAGATTCCCTAATGTCATCATTTCTAGGTGGCTATTTGTTTACCAATAGGCTAGAGGTTTAGGGCACATTTCAGTAATTGTCGAAGGGGTCTGCCAATCCACTCTCCATTTCCCACATCTCCGCACCCAACAAATCACCCTCCATGATGCTCAATCCACCGTAACGCTACAATACTGCGTATTCATTTTTAAGTAAATTTATTTATGAATTTTTCCTGTTGTACTGGGTGAATCTAAATTCGCGCACTCGGGCTTCGCAGTGCGATTCCTCACTTGCCAACAATGAAAAGTGTCTCACAAAATTTCGTCCTGCGCATATTTCCGGCAGTAAATGGACTTCGAAGATTTAGAAGAATGTGTGGTCGATAAGTCAGTGTGTTTCAGAATTACACTACTACACCTACATAGCCGGCCGCAGTGGCCGAGCAATCTGCTTCATGCGAGTCACGGTCTGCACGGCTGCTGCGATCTGGGGTTCGAATCCCCCCTCGGGCATGGATATTTGTGCCGTCTTTAGTATAAAGTAGTTCATAAGTAGTTTGTAGGTTTTGGGACTGATGACCCCGTAGTTAAGTCCCATAAGCTCTACAAAGATTTGAACATTTTAAACACCAACATACTTCTAGGAGATGTGGGAGGGGTCTTGAGGAACAAAGTGAGCATAGAAACCCCTGCCCGGAAACGTCATCCAATGACGCTACAGAGCGTAGAAGTTGCTGGAGGGGATGTCTAGGAGCAGGAGCTGATGTCTGTATCTTTGACTCTCAGTAGCGTCGTTGAATGGCGTTTCGCCGGCCGCGGTGGCCGAGGAGACTGGGGGCGCTCCAGTCATGGTTTGCACGGCCACTACGGTCGGGGATTCGAATCCCCCCTAGGGCATGGATATTTGTGCCATCTTTAGTATAAGATAGTTGATAAGTAGTTTGTAAGTTTAACAAACATTTGAACATTTTTGAATGGCGTTTCCGGGCATTGGTTTCTATGCTCACTGTGTTCCTCAACCCCAAGAAGTTTGTTGGTGTAGTACGGTAATTCTGAACACAATGACGTATTGAACACACATCCATCTCAGTCTTCGACGTCCATTTACTGCCGGAAATATGTGCAGTACTAAATTTTGTCACATACATTTTTTTTTATTGCTAGCATGTGAGGAATCGCGCTGCGAAGCCCGAGTGTGCGAATTTAGATTCATCATGTGTACACACTACGAACTAATCATACTAATTTTTGTTGGCTCGAAATGAGGTCATACATTAAAGGATTAACGTCATAGAGACCTACACTGAAGCAGTCGAAACAACATGGCATTGGATGTTTGTACTGGCAATCATAAACCAACGTGCGCCGTATAAAGTTACGATTTCCACTTTCGCGGAATCGCGTACGTTTCCCCACAGTGAGATAGCCGGCCTCTTTAACCGGCCGGCTCGGAAAGATTGCTTCTGGTGAAGTGTAAGCTCTATAAAGCAGACAGGTAGCGCTCTATTTTGTTTCCTGCGGCCGGCGCTCGGATGTGGCGAGATGGGATCGCGCGGCCGCCGTTTCCGGCGCGCCTTGGAGTGGCGCCAGGGGGCGCGAGCCGAGCGGGGCCGACTCCGCCCGAGGGCGGCCGAACCCGCCGATCTCCGGAGGCGGTGAGTTACGCTGGCGGCGGCGGCGGCGGCGGCGGCGGCGGTGCTGATAATTCACGGGAAGTGCGGGGGCGGGCCGGCGCGTGCGTGGCTGCCCTCCCTATCCATTGCTGCGGACCCACACAAGAGTCGCATCGCGTATTGATTCCTGAGCACTCGTCATCAGCTGAGTCACTCATCCGCGCACGTCCGTTCAATTGAAAGAAATTAATATTTTGCAGATCTGGCATAAAATCACGCACGCGGAGAGCAAGTATGGTAATTAATATGAGTTGTTTTCGGATTTCTGAGATCTACGTCTACATAAATACTCTCGGCAGAGAATTCATCGAACCGCTTCCATTCTCAAATAGCTAGCTGCAAAAGGAACATTTTAATCTTTCTGTTTTCGATCTTTATTATTTTTGATATGGTGGGCGCGGGGGGGGGGGGTGAGGAAGTGATAAGGCACTGAGCCCAAATAAACTGTTATAAAATATAGCCAATTTATTACAGCAATTATTTAAATAAAACAAAACTTAGAGGCATCCTTTGGTTACTAAACACATATCTCATGTCACAGAATTTTCACCAACAATCAAATATCAACAGAGAATGTACCTTAACTACCGACAACATTTAACAAAATGAAATGTTCAAATGTTTGTTAAGCTTATGGGACTTAACTATGGGGTCATCAGTCCCTAAACTTACAAACTACTTATGAACTACTTACGAACTAGGACGGAACAAATATCCATGCCCGAGGGGGGATTCCAACCCCCGATCGTAGTGGCCGTGCACAGCGTGACTGGAGCGCCTCAGTCCCCTCGGCCACCGCGGCCGGCTAACAAAATGAAATCAATGAATCAATAACAGTAAACTTACCCTTCTTCGGGCGGTACTTGAAAGCAAACAAATCAGTCAGGTTTTGCCTGAAGGTATTACGTAATTACATAGTATGAAGGTATTACTCAACTTCAGACGTTGGCTTTAATTGAGTAATTATCACAGGAGCTACATTTTACGTTCTTCCGACGTACTGCCATCCAGCAGTAAGACATTGCCCCTTATCTGGGCCTTAAATGTTTTGCCACTTACATTTAGTTACAAGGCACAAGGAACCAACTTGGGTGAAACACCAGAAACACAGGAACTGTTACCACACATACACAGAAAACATAAGGTTAGCCACCTATAGGCCAAACACCATGTAAATGTCAAATTGAAACAATCGCAGCAAAATGTGGCATGACATGTTAGCAGCGCAAGTCTCTCAGCGGGACGGCTGTGCACAGGCATCAAACCATTTCCGTCTATAGGGAGCACAGAGAGCACAATAACAAGTGACACAATCCTTGTACATCCCGAAGTTTCGGAACAGTTTGGCCACAACTGGTTGACCTTTCCTCACGTTCCTCCAGTTAAGGTTTATCGACAACACCAGCTGTCCCTGAGAGCTGACTAGACTTTTCAGATCATTTCCGCGTCGAGGACACACACACGCCCACGTGTATAACTCCGACCATGATCGTTCACTCACTTCGGCGCCACCGTCCAAAACGATACTGTTCCCCGCTCCGACGTTTTCGCCTTCAGGAAAAACAGTGCGCCGCCACTTACACCCTCTGGCCTTTAGGTCGAATTTGCTCTCGATACCACCAGCCGGCCGGCGACACGGAACTGCAAGAAGGCTCCGGCACGGCACAATTTTATTTTTATAATCACGTCTTCCTATGTAGGTGGAAGCTAACAAAATATGTACGCATTCTGAAGAGAAAGTTGATGAAAGAAATTTCGCAAATAGATCTCGTCGCAACTAGTAACGCCTTCGTTTTAATGATTTCCACCGCAACTCATCATTCCTGAGACACTCTCTCGCCTATATCCCGATAATAGCAAACAAGCTGCCCTTTAAATCGTCTGTAAGTCCTTTTCGGTGGGGATCTCACAATGCGCAACAATATTCCAAAGTATGACTAACGAGTGTTGCCGGCCGCGGTGGCCGAGAGGACT
The DNA here is from genome assembly GCA_026315105.1 of Locusta migratoria. Classification (NCBI taxonomy): domain Eukaryota; kingdom Metazoa; phylum Arthropoda; class Insecta; order Orthoptera; family Acrididae; genus Locusta; species Locusta migratoria. The sequence continues at coordinate 315,354,100 of CM048744.1, read as the reverse complement.
GAGGCGCTCCAGTCACGGTGTGCACGGCCACTGTGGTCGGGGATTCTAATCCCCCCCGGGCATGGATATTTGTGCCGTCCTAGTTCGTAAGTAGTTCATAAGTAGTTTGTAAGTTTAGGGACTGATGACCCTATAGTTAAGTCCCATTAGCTTAACAAACATTTGAACATTTTTAAAAAGTGTCGAGCTATATGAGGTCCCGTCAAAACCGAAGGTAACCCCACCGAGTGGATATATTTTTACTCTCAGAGATGGTCCACTGGTATGCAAATGTGCAATATCACACATATGCAAATTAATTTTAAATATAATCCTCATGAATGTTAATATCAAGGGTCCCCACCATATTTTTTTAATAAAAACATGGAAAATATCCAACAGCCTAAATCTACAAACATGGTGGCGAGATAATTAATCAGAGTGCACCAAATAATGAACACAGTCCTCTACCTATCTAATTACCCTTAAAAATAGTGTGTTAGGAATTTGTAATGGAAAGTAAATTTATGACTTAAACAAAAACACTTATTCAACAAAGCACAGAGAAATTCGGGGGATAGATAACAATTAATAAAAACGATTTTGTATATTAAATCACAGTTGAAAGTGTAGTCAAGCAATGGGTTACAAATGAAAACAAATCTTTATAACAAGGACATCAAATGCGGTAAAAACGATTAATACCGCGAAATACTTGTGTGAACAGGAAATTGTCTGATTTTTACAAATATGTTTACAAATCAATATAGGAAGTCTAATAGCAGCCGTAACTTTTACATGTAATATTTTTAACATCAAATTACTCAACACAGTGAAATATCTGACTATACATGTGGCGTCGTCCAATTGTGAAAAACTAGTAAGTTGGACAGAGGCGCTAAGAAATTACTTACAGGAAACAGAAGTTACTGATGGGTGACGAGCATCACTTCACCAATAACCTCGAGTCGGCTTGATCTGTCGTTGGATTTCGCTGGCGGCTCGGCGATGTTTAAGGACTGAAGTTGAAAGAGAATATATTGATTTGTGTAAGTGCTGTATGTCGGTAAAATCTTTTGTGAATATGGTTAATATTAAATAAGTATTAGATACAATGTGTTGGTTGATGGGGCGGTTATCCATTGACGTTAATCTTTACATTCTCATATCTCATTAACTACGTTTCGTACTCTGGTGCAATTTCGAGTGTACACTCAAATTTAAGTGTGTATACAGTTTGCAAAATTTCCTGCGAATAAAATTTCAACTGTAGCACTTATAAATTGTAACGTCATCCCGAATGCCATAGTTTTGCGCAATGGACAGCGGAAAAGTAGTAAGTGAGAAACGTTTTTCTTTCACTATTTTGCAATTATCGAGAGAAAGTTTAATAAAGATTTGAAATTATGTTCATAGTTTGTTGCATATCGCTAAGTATTCTCATTCTCATATAGTGTATTCATAAAGTCTCGTCGCATTATGTGGTATTTTCTTGCAACTCTTATTGTTTCTGATGTTATATCTCCTAAACCATATGTCGTATGTGGTTCGTACTCCTACAGCAATTGTTATTTCACATAGGGAATATGTGTAGCAAATTTGGTTGAAGTCGGTCAATTAGGTTAGGAGCAAATGTAGAATACTATGGCAGGATGTGGCCGCTTTTCACGACTGTCATTGTTTATGACGTCATATCTTCTTACGTATGTGTTGTAGGTGGTTCTTACCCCGACAGAGATTGTTGCCTTATAATTAGGATCATGTGCACCAAGTTTGGTTGCGATCGGTCTAGTAGTTTAGGAGGACATGTGGAACATGCACACACACACATACACACACACACACACACACACACACACACACACACACACACACACACAATACAGCTTATTTTATACGATGTAAAATTAATATTTCATATGACCACCTCTAACAAGGAACCAATTTGATTGAATGAACCTTATTAGACTAAAGTTCTGTCTTTGTCTATAAAATCTGCAAACGTTTATTATTGAACCGGTTTTTTTGTATAATATTTCTTCTTTGTTTCGTACACACAGCCTATGCAAATTGTGTTTTTAGCTACAGGATCACAGGTACAAGATAATATCAGCAACTACGGTACTTGCTGGGCCACTAAAGCATACATGTGCAGCTCGCCGGAAGATAACGTCGAGCCTCACTTCCGAATCAGAACCGTACATAAGCCAATACGCAGGTTCTTACAGCGTATAGCCACACTTGCTTTAATCATGGATGTGAGATAAATGCGGTGCGGGATAAAGCGTGGGGTCGCAAGGTTATAAATTAACTTTTGAGTGATAATTGACCATTCTTCCAAGGGTGCAATATTTAGCAATATTTTGTGGGAGGTTCTAGTGTGGTTGCAACGCGTCTTCCAAGTGCAATCCAGACATGCTCAATTGGATTTAAATCCGGTGAACAAGCTGGCCATTCCGTTCGTTGAATTTATTATCTAGCACGTTGTTCACCAGTGCAGCTCTGTGGGTATGAGTTTCATCGTCCAGCAAAAGTAACCCTTCCCCTATGACACTAGCGTAGGGCACAACGAAGGATCTCCTCTCTGTACCTCTGAGCAGTCAAAGCGCCATTTTGAACGACGCACAGCCAATTATGATCGCTGTTTCAGTGGCTGGGTTTCGGGGTCGCATAGGGGTGGACTTCAATGTTGTAGAGGTTAGGACGGCGACGGAATACCACTTAAGGAGGGGTGGGAAGGATCTGGGCAGGGTGTCTCATTTCTGGGCACGAGGAAAAAATTCAAACATTGGCGAATGATGCAGTTTAGGTGTTCAAGGGCAGGGTAGTACTGAGTAGCGGAGCGCTCTTCTTGGATCGTTACTGGAGATGGAGAATTTCGGACGTGTAAGGATATGGCACAGGAGATCTGTTTACGGACTCGATCTATGGGATGGTTCATATCTGTGAAGGCCTTTGTGAGACCCTCAGCATATTGAGAAAAGAGTTCTTGTCACTGCAGATACGCCGTCCATGGGTTGCCAGGCTGTAACGGAGGGATTTTTTTAATGCGGAAGGAATGGCAACTGTCGAAGTGTAGGTAAATATGGCTTGAGTGCAGAAAATATTGTCTATAAAACTGAACCAGACCACGGATGCTAGGAAGGGTTGCTCCAGACAGCCCATAAACAGACTGGCATAGGATTTGATAGTGAACATTCTCCTCAAATGAAAAGTAGTTGTAAGGATAAAGTTGGTGAGGTTATGACGAATGAGGTATCAGGCTTAAATTAAGAGGGACCTTGTGGGAGGTAGTGATCGAAAGTGGCAAGGCTATGGGCATGTCGGATGTTCCTGTATAGGGAGGGGACATACAATGTGCCAGGTAGGGATCCAGGAGGTAAGGTGGTGGTGATAGTGGAGAGTTGGTGAAGGAAGCGGTTGGTATCCGTGATAAGGGAAGAGAGGTCTTGGATAGTTCGTTTAAGGTTTTGGTGAACAAGGGCTGAAATTCTTTTGGTAGGAGCACAGTAACCTGCCATGATTGGGCGTCCAGGATTATTTGGTTTGTGAATTTTTGGGAGCAGGTAGAAGATGCTGTTGGAGTGAGGAAGGAGACGGATTAATGGGGGAGCTTCTGGGAGGGCATGGATTTTAAAAGGGTTTGGAGATTAGTTTGTGGATGAGGTCATTCTGCCACAACTTGTAAGTGGAAGAGTCATAGAGTTGGCGGAGTCCATCTGCCAAGTAGTGATCCATAATTACAGTGGTGTAATCTTTATCTGCCGGAAGGATGATGATGTTGAATTATGAGGTTGCTCTTCTTTCTTCTGCTAAAAGCTTTGAGTTCTTAGGAAAGGACTTGGGGAAAGACGGTGAGGACAATGTCGTGAGAATTCTTGGAGGGTAACCAGGAGGTGGTTCCATGTTGGGATTAGGTTGTCTGCGGTTAGGGGGAATGGTGGAAAAATAGTGTTTCCATCGTAGGGATAGGAAAAAGATGAGTAGGAGACAAACATGATTGAATTGGGGCGTAGGGCTGAATGTAAGACCTTTGCATAAAACTGAAACTTCAGTGGGGTTGAGGTTTTTTTGTGGACAGGTTAACCACATTGTTCTGGGGTTGTTTTGGTATTGGATGTTATGGGGTGTTAGTAGGGAGTTTCGAGGGATAAAGTGGGTTCAAGAGGTCAGCTAAGGAATATCTGTGCTGTTAGGGGTTCATGAGGAAAGCACTGTGGGTCAGATAAGGATTGGATATACGTGCTCTAAGGCGGCAATACGATAGCAGCCTTGACAACTTGTGGAGGTGGTGTTAGGTGTGTTCCTCCAGTTGCTGGAGAACAAAGAGAAGCAGCCTTGTAATTTATCAACTGTGCTGCAATCACTGCACAGCTTTCTATATTGCCATGACCACTAATCAGCTGCCATTTAGGATGATTGGCCACCGCCAAACTGAGGCCAAAAACAAGGTGGACCACCCTGTGACATAGGATGCAGTGGACCACTTGCTTGATTTCAATGGCTCCTTCACAACCTGGGCCATCTGGATTCTTCTACCCACCGCCAGCTTTCCTGTACTGCATAGATGGGAGTTAGCCCTACATTACACTCTCCGACCCCGAAATTATCCAAGCCTCACCCTGCGATAACTTTCCGTTTCTCCATACTCAATAGTTCCTACCTCTCTATTTTAAACGTCTCCTATTTTGAGTGGTGTTTGTGTTTGTGTGCGCACATTCGGTGTGCGTGCGTGTCATTTATTTATTTTATTTTTATCTTGATGTTTGTTCTGATTTATTTATTTTCCTACCATCCATTTCTGACCTGCATCTCTTTCATCCATCTAATACCAACATTCTCTGCAAGGCCGTGCTATATTCATCGCCTCCACCGTGACGCAACCTTCCTTCCCCTATTACCACACCGCAGAGTGTGATTCGAAGTGCGGAAGCTGGATATGACGATTGTGTGACTCTGTTGTGTGCCTGTGTGACCGCGTGAATGTTCTGCTTTCTGAAGAAGGCCATGGTCGATAGCTGAAGTATTTGTGTGTCTTTATATGTGCCTGTCGCAGCTCGTCGTCACGTCATTGAGGCGAATTGTAAATTGTCCTTCTTACTTTTGTGTCCCGACTTCGTCGCCGCTTTTGTGTCCCAGCCTCGTCGTAGGTGTCGGTGGAGGGGAGCAGCCAGAAACTATAAACACTCGAGTAAATTAGAAAGATATATATATTGCACAGAATGTAACAATACTTAACTTTTACAGAGTACGGCAGAATGTTGATACATAGTTGTTAGAGGCCTGCCTAGTGCCTGTACAATAGCAAAGTCTTCACTCGTGCCTATCGGATTACGAAGGTCCTAACTCGTTGCTATCTCAGTCCGAAGTGCGAAGTGCCCGATGTCCTTCAGTGGTGGCCACGAGCGGCGTTGTACCAGAGGGCGCTCGTGGCTGTCGTCGGAAGAACGCCGCGCCGTGCATGCATGGCGGCGCGCGGCGAAAGTAGGTGGCGCGCACTTTGTACTTGTGCGACACCACACCCCTCCCCCCCAAACCGCCGCGCCGTCGTGGCGTAGGGCTGAGGGCCACGGCGACGGCACTGGGAGGAGGGCCTGGGCGGGGGCGTTACTGGTGGGACGGGCGTCGTAGCGGAGGCCGGGATCGAGACGCCGTCCGCGCCCCGGCATCCGCCTTGCGATCCTCCAGGGAACCCGCCGAAACCTGGGGAAGGGCGCCCGCCCCCGCCCAGAGGGAGCAGGTCATCTTCTTCTGAGGTGCGTGGCCCAAGCTGGGGGGGCCCGCACGGTCCCGGAGTCCCTCTCGGTGACGCTGTCATCTGCGGCGGCGACAGCGGCGGCGACAGCGGCGGCGACGACTGCGTCGGATGTACGTCGACGTCCATAGGGATCTCGTAGTCCGGGGACGAACGATGTGGTTGTGCTCCCTGGCGGTGAACTGGGTCTGGAATCAAGAAACCGGAGACAGAATCGCGCGGCCTGTGCAGGCGCAATTGGTTTGCGTGGCGCCGCAGCTCCGACCCTGTGGAAGAACGTACAACAAACCTATTGCGCCCAAGCACGCGTTGAATGGTGCCCGGCAACCATGTCTTCTTGTTTCCAGCAAACACCCTGTACAGCACCGGCGTGGAAACCTGAAAACGCGTAGCGCCATACGAACCGACTCGGTGCGTGGGAGGCTGCAGCAGGTGAAGGAGAGTGCGGTGACGGCGGCCGTGTAGCAGCTCGGCAGGAGACGGGCCGTCACGTGGCATGCACCGATACGTAGACAGGAAAATTTGAAGAGCTTGCTGCCTGGAGTGCTGACCTTTCATCTTCTCCATGTGAGACTTGAATGTTCGAACGAAACGTTCTGCTTCACCATTGGACTGAGGGTGAAAAGGTGCGGTGGTGATATGCTGAATGCCATTCACACGACAAAACTGTTGAAATTCCGCACTAACAAACTGAGGTCCATTGTCACTGACGATAGTTTCAGGCAAGCCTTCGATGCAAAACACTGATGTTAAGGCACTGATTGTACTAGAAGCTGTCGTTGAGTTCATGGCAATCACAAAAGGAAACTTGCTGAAAGCGTCTACAACAATTAACCAGCGCGTATTCCAGAAAGGTCCGGCAAAGTCAATATGTAAACGTTGCCATGGTCCCTTGGGGCGTGGCCAGTCCGAGAAACGTTGCGGAGGAGCCGCCTGATGCTCCGCACAAACCGTACACTGTGACGTCATGTTCTCTATCTGAGCGTCCATACCAACCCAGGTACAATGACGTCTGGCCAGTTGCTTTGTCCTAACAATACCCCAATGTCCTTGATGCAGGAGGCGTAACACTTCTCGTTGCAGGGAACGAGGAACAATCACTCTTGCTTGGTCGTTGTCGGTATGCAACAACAGTACACCCTGACTTAAAGATAATGCATGACGTTGTGCAAAATAACGTCGAACCAGAGGCCGATCAATGTCTTTGGCCCTGGCAGGCCACCCTGAGCGAACAAAACGTGCTACTACACTTAGGTCTGCATCCGCAGCTGTTTCCTGTGCAACCCGACGAGAGTTCAAAGGAAAGTCTGCGACAGCGGAAGCATCTCTGGAGTCTATCTGACAACATGCCATTTCTGAAGAATCAAACGACACATCCTGGCCAACCGGAAGTCGGGAAAGTGTGTCCGCGTTAGCATGTTTAGTGGTAGGTCGGTACAAAATCTCATACTGATAATTAGACAGTATTAAGGACCATCTCTGAAGCTTTTGTGCCGTACGTGGCGGAATCGGCTTTGTGGGTGAGAACAACGACGTGAGAGGCTTGTGGTCTGTCAACAAATAGAATTTTCTGCCATACAGATAATGATGAAACTTTGTGACGCCGTAAATGATTGATAAGGCCTCCTTTTCTATCTGACTGTAATTCTGTTGCGTCGGCGTCAGTAGCTTGGATGCAAAGGCAATAGGACGATCATGACATCCAATACGATGTGACAGAACTGCGCCGACACCGTACGATGAGGCGTCAACTGCTAACACTACAGGCTTCTGTGGGTCAAAGGGAATCAAACATGCATCACTGAGTAGTGCAGACTTTAATTTGTCAAAGGCAACCTGACAATCTTTGGACCATACAAAAGGAACATTCTTCCTACGTAAATGATGCAGTGGAGCTGCAATCTGAGAGGCATTGGGAATAAACCTGAAATAATAGTTAAGCTTTCCCATCACTGCTTGCAATTCATGCACATTCTTAGGAGGAGGCAAGTCTTTGATTGCTCTAAGATGTAACTGTAAGGGATGAATTCCTTGGGCATTAATCACATGGCCTAGGTACTCTATTTCAGTTTGAAAAAACGAACATTTTGCTTTATTGCAACGTAGACCTGCTGCAGTCAAAACTTTGAAAAGGCACTCCAGGTTTGCTAAATGTTCTTCAACTGTACGTCCGGATACCACAATGTCATCTAAATAGTTCGAGCAACACGGTACAGAAACTGTCAGCTGTTCCAAGAAACGCTGAAAAATAGCGGGAGCGGAAGAACTGCCAAAGGGTAAGCGTTGAAATTGAAAAAGGCCCACGTGAGTATTAATGACGAAAAACTCTTTTGACTCGTCATCAAGTGGAATCTGTAAGTATGCCTCTGCTAAATCAATCTTGGAAAAGAAGCGAGACTGTCCTAATTTGTCCATCAGTTCCTCAGGTCTGGGCAGGGGATAAGTGTCGACAATTGTTTGACTGTTCACTGTTGATTTGAAGTCCGCACAGAGACGAAGTTTTCCTGACGGCTTGGGTATAATTACTATAGGCGAGGCCCACTGACTCGCAGAAACAGGAGAAATCACCCCACTATCTTGCCAACGTTTAAGTTCTTCGGCAACTGTCTCACGCATCGCGATAGGCACTGGTCTAGCTTTACGAAATTTTGGAACTGCAGATTCCTTTAAAGTTACATGTGCCACGAAGTCTTTTGCACAACCTAGTTCCGGCGAAAACAAGTCACTATATTTGTCACACAATGCATTGATTTTATCCTGAGGCACTATTGACGAAATTTGAACCACATCTCTTTGAATTGATAAACCAAACAAGTCAAAAGCATCTAGTCCAAAAATGTTCTGCGTAGATTTGGCCTGAAGAACAACAAAAGCAACTGTTTTCGTGACACCTTGAAAGGAGGCAGGCAGGCTACACGTTCCTAGCACGGGAATATTTTCACCTGTATATGCTGTTAACACTTGCTGTGACGGCGACAATTTTGGCGAACCCAGAAGTTCATACGTATCTTTATTAATTAAGGTAACAGCGGAACCAGTATCAAGCTGAAATTGCACAGTCTTATTTTCTATAGAGAGAGTAACAAACAGCTTGTGCTTCTGGCGCACGACCGGTGCGCGAATGTGGGCAACGTCTAATACATCTTGTTTTCTGCGCTTGCGCGGGTTGCGTGCGGTAGGAAGCGGCGCATACTCGGCACACAGCGGTTTAACAACACTGTCACTAGAGGGCACTACCGCCGGATCGGCGTCCGCGCAATGCGAGGCTACTGCACTAAAATTACTTTCAGTATCTACAACAAGTCTACTGTCACTAGCTACACAGTACTGGGCACTATTACAAGGAGCAGTTGCAGAAGGCACTATGTTCACTACAGGGATGCACTGTTCATAGTCATTTTGCTTGTCCCGAACCCTTTTCTGTTGCACTGTTTTACGCGCTCGTCGGCGCTTGCTACGTGGTGCACTATATAGTTTTGCCATAGGCGCAGAACTACTTTCTTGCAATTGAGATCCAAGGAAAGCACTGTTCCATTCCACAGCCCGTATAACATTTACAGAATGAACTGTTCTCGCACTTTGCGAAGCACCGTTTCTAACGTTACTGTTCTTTGAGTTTTTAATTTGCATACACACAGACTGTACATGTCCTGATTTGCCACATTGATAACAGGTCGCGTTGCGACTAGGGCAATGAGCACGCTTGTGGCGAGACACACACTGGGGGCAAGATTTACGTACATTTTTCTGAAATGAGCGTTGGCGCCCGTTATTCAAATTACTGTTTCTAAGACGACGGGGCGACCTTTGCGTCGCACTTTTACACTGGCTACTGTTCACTGTCTGTTCAGCACGGCCGGTAGAAAAATAAGAATCACAAGTGTTATACTGAGAACTACGGCTAGGAAAGCGTCCGTTGCGGCGCACTGAATTTACACTGTGGCTTTGCATTTCTACATCTGCTAAGTCAAAAGTATCATGCGCTTCTATAAGCTGCAGTACACTGTCTAATGAGGGGTCAGACTGTTTCAGAATTGCTGCTCTAATTCTGGGGTCCTGAATATTCTGCGTAATCGCATCCCTCAACATCACGTCACTATACGAAAGTCCACAAGAGCAAGTAAATTTACATTGGCGGGTTAAGCCCTTCAATTCCGTAATCCACTCTTGGTGTGACTGCTGCGGTAATTTCTTAAGTCTGAAAAATCGGTATCGTGCAGCGGCTACAAGAACTTTTCTCTCATAATGAGCATTTAGTGCCTCTACTATTTGTTCAAAGTCTACATCACGAGGAGATGCTTGCGGGAAAAGTTTTTGCAATAGTACGAAAGTCTGGGGGCCCACAATCGATAAGAAAAGGTTCTTCACTCTCTGACCTGTAATTTGATGAGCCGCAACGAGTTCTTGAAACTGCGCGAAATAGTCACTCCATTCTTCCTCACGTTCGTTGTACTGGCGGAACGTCGGAAGCGGTGCGGCGGCAGGTGTGGGCTGCTGACGTGACGACTGTTGTTGTTGGTTAGCTGCCTGCGCTGTGAGCTGGGACACAGCCTGGATCAACTGGGTGATTTGCGCCGTCTGTAACTGAATAATTTCCATTAAGTTTGGGTTCGGGGTAGTGGCCATGCTGACCGATTAGGCGCCGCGTATACAAGTAAATTAGTACAAAACACAAATGCAAGATAAATGAGGACGCTCTGCAACAAAAAGTCCACAAACACGTAACTGAAAATGTTCCCCCAAAAATCTTATAATAAGGGTGGGTGGGCGGGAGCAATTTTTTTGCGTGCTCCGACTGCTGCTGTCTGGCTGCTGTAAGCGGGCTGGTCCAAGGTTCTATCACTCCTCGTCGCCACTTTTGTGTCCCGACTTCGTCGCCGCTTTTGTGTCCCAGCCTCGTCGTAGGTGTCGGTGGAGGGGAGCAGCCAGAAACTATAAACACTCGAGTAAATTAGAAAGATATATATATTGCACAGAATGTAACAATACTTAACTTTTACAGAGTACGGCAGAATGTTGATACATAGTTGTTAGAGGCCTGCCTAGTGCCTGTACAATAGCAAAGTCTTCACTCGTGCCTATCGGATTACGAAGGTCCTAACTCGTTGCTATCTCAGTCCGAAGTGCGAAGTGCCCGATGTCCTTCAGTGGTGGCCACGAGCGGCGTTGTACCAGAGGGCGCTCGTGGCTGTCGTCGGAAGAACGCCGCGCCGTGCATGCATGGCGGCGCGCGGCGAAAGTAGGTGGCGCGCACTTTGTACTTGTGCGACACCACACTTACCATATTGTTGATTGTGTAATTCGTTTGGTAGAGTACACAAAAATCAACACCAACGCCCTCTGAAACAGCTTCCTTTTATGACCACTATGTCCATAGCAGTAATGTTGTTTCCACTCTTTAGAACTGACAGAAAGAAGTCGAAGCATTTTAGTTCATTTTGCCGATGACAATACTTCAGAACCGTGATATCTGGGATCATCCACTAATTGCTCCGTCTACTTTAATAAGAATTGGACATTCCTGAACAGTTTTTTCTTCTTTGGTCTTATTTACATAACCCAAGGAGTAAATTCATCAGGACTGCCTCGTTCTTATTATTAAAAGGGAAATTGTGAGTAAATTATCAGCATTGGGAAACGTCTATCTTGAAGACAGAACACATTTGTACTGGTGATTAAAATTCTTTTCGGGTGTTGAACCGCTTCATTCTATAAAAATGTAGATCAGAAATGCTCCATTCTATAAAAGACAGATATTACAAATGGTTAACAACGGGGCAGAAGATAACAAGTCCAGCACTGATATATAAAAGCAAAGTTTTCGTGACAAAAAGGATCCGCTCTCTCGACTCTAATAGGTATTTTTCTGAACTGCATAAAATTTAACTGCACTTCTGTTGTATTGCTATAAAGATTTGCAGTTTACTTCTTCCTATCAGGCGCCAGACGAAAACTTTCGTGTTTGCGTTAGTACCTCCAGTTTCACGTAGCTTCATAATTTAGACAAGTACATACACCCTTCGGGTACTTCTACTAATCTTAATTAACTCGAAAATTCTCTGAACCCTTTTCATTGGACAGATTTATATTCCTGCAGAAAATCGCCTCTAGGCAGAATAGGTGTTAATGGTCTAAAGTTCTCGAAGAGGTAATTCCATTTACGACACCTCTTTAAAACCGCCCCATCTATTTCCTATCTGGAACACCAGAAGATTTCCCTCCTGAATATTTATAAGTCTCAACGCGTATTCCTTCCATGTCTTCGTCATTAATACATTAGGCCATGACACGTATCGGAAAATTATGCCAACTAGGTCTTGTCACCCTTAAATCACCGGAGACGAAGGCCAAAATGTTTCATTGTTTTCCTCAACCTGTTGTCTCCTAATCTTAACGGACACCGCGCTCTCATTGTTTCAAATGGCATTGTTGCAGAGGTTCCGTAGTCATTTTGCAGTCTCTTTTCACGCGAAAATGTGGACTGATAAACACTCAGAATGAATAACTGCTGTTCTAAGCCGCTAAACCAATGCACATGCTTCTGAAGGAGCTTCAATGTTCCTTATGTAATGGAAACCATAGTACATCATTCTTTGAGGAATATAGTGGGAACGTAGAGTGCGGGGGGGAGGGAGGGGGAAAGGAGGGGGAGGTTGCTTGAAAGTTGATACGGATCATCAACATTCTGTCTTTGAACAGTTTGATGGATCTGTCGCGTTCCTCAATACGCCTCTCGTATGCAACTTGACCTTCATCTGTCACATTTGTTTTCCTCTCAGTAGAAAATTGATATCGTATGGCATGAATGATTGGGAGACCCTGAAAAGCGGGTTCATTCGCCTAATTGGTAATGTCTTCCCCATCATTCGCGTCTGCAGGCACCTTCGCGAAGTGTGAGAACTTTGTACTGACGTGTCTATGTTAAACGTAGGCGACTGTAACGGCACCGTGTGTAGTGTAATGTTAGAGATGATTGCAGAAGGGAGAGGGTGAAACCAGGTGGTGGCACATAGCCTACTCCTCTAGAAAAACACCATGGGGGCCGCCGAGCTTAACATACCCATCCGACTGATGGATGAGAGCTAACAGCGTCCCATGTCCTCACTCAGCCACAGAGTTTGGAATTTAATCCGTGACATTCATGTGAAGACTGGTGATCAAAGACTTTCCACCACCATTCCTGCTGTCCCCTCTGACCTAAAGCAAAGGAAAACTTGTCAACAGCGCGTGGCATACCCGGATGGTTACCGATCCAAGTACTAGCCACGCCCGGCGGTATGTAACTTCGTTGATCTGCCGGGAGTGTTCAAGAGAAACGTGTTTACTAAATACCTTTTATATTTTATCTTCTGGAGAAAGTCATTTCCAGTACCAAAGTAATTTACAAAATACATCGTACAAAAATGTTACCACCAAATTTTCTCTAATATCTTCCGCGTCAAAGCAGATCGGGAAATCGCAGATTATTAAAATAGCGTTTGTTAATGTTTTAAAAATAATTTTTTTAAAGTTAAGTTGGTTAAAAGCAAATATTGAAATGGGTATGTAGCAGCAATCATTAGTTGTTGAAATACAATCTTTTATTGGCATAAATCCCGATTTCGGACAGTATCAAGCTGTTCTGAATGCATTAGTTTAAGAATGAAGTTTTAAATGTTCCAGCTACGCCTTATACATCTTGGTGTTAATTGGTCACAATTCAAACATGCTATGTTTCACAGAACATTCCAAAGAGGACCATACCATGTAAAGTACTCTGGTGTTCAGAAGAACATACGAATTGTTAACTGATTTATTTACGACGGAAATAACATGCATTGTTTCATTATTTCAGCGTAGAATGTTCAGGCTAGAGACTATTGACCGTCCTTCGTTTCTACGTTTCAATAAGATGAATGTACAGACATTTTCAGATTTTGTAAGCTGTGCGAATGTTTTATGTATCGTATATTAACGTACGTATTAGTGAATGTCAGTGCTCATTTTTGGTCAATCACTTCTATTTCAATGAAAATATTTCCGGTGCTGGACAAGAATCAGCCAGATTTAGTTTCTTCACACAGATTTTTACGTATGTAGCGTGAGTTCATAATTCCATAAACGGAACCACACCAATCAGCTGATGCGGAGAGAGCAGGCAGTAAAGACCCTAAATTTGTGTCTCTTATAGGAAAAAACCGTCACTGTTGCCACTATAAACAAACATAAAATAATTAATGTAAGCAGAATAAAAGTAACACGTTTAGTAGGAACATTATCCACTAAAGATGATCCAGCATTATTAAATACAGAAAAGAAAATCAGAAAAAAACGTTTACAATGTTAAGGCAACAAACTGCTAGGGTTAGAGGTCCCTAGACTTACAAACTACTTAAGTTAATTATGTAATTAGATATCTAGTCATTAAGGAGTATGATTGAAATAATGTATAATATTATATACTTCATCATTGAAGTAAAAGGCACAGTTACTATTATTTAGTAACGAAACATGACTAGTTATGATAGACGGAGCTTTTATTTTCAAATGTTGCAACTGTATTACAATAAAAAACAAAATAATGTCAGTATACACCGAAATGGTTTAAATATTTTGTTACAGTGGCTAAACTTGTACACATGAGAGGTTAATATGTCGAAATTAGACATGTTTTGTTGATGCAGATCGAGACTGTGACTTTTTCTATGGGCAACACACACACACACACACACACAGAGAGAGAGAGAGATAGAGAGAGAGAGAGAGAGAGAGAGAGAGAGAGAGAGAGAGTGAGTGAGAGAGAGATACACACCAATGCCCAAGCTGTGCATCAATAATAAAGTACCAGTGAGTTTTTTCCACCTATTCCAATTAATTTGGTGACAAAAGCCTTTGTGACAGAATAATGGTTTAATAGAAAAATCTTCAATGTGGCTGAATGTAAAACGCTGAATACGAAACTTCAAAGTGAGTCAATTTGCATTGCGATTTAAAATCAAATTATGACACCCTTGCATATATTCCCGTTTGTACAACAGAGGTAATGGTGATTTAAATTTGAATACTGATTATTCGCAGTGAATGCTGTCGTTAGTCTAAGATATTTAAGGTAGGCATGTTCAATGATGGCGACACGGAGTTGACGTTCTACACCCACACCTACGAACAGTGTACAATATTAACTGTGACTTGGCGGATGAACAAAATTTCCCTACCGCATGCAATACTGATAGTATGTTTCAGCATCAACACATCTGTATGAGAAAAAAGGACAACATGTTAAGATACGGTGAAACTTGCCTAGGCGTAGGGTTTGGCGTGATGGCACTGGCACCAACATCTATGAACCACCTTTAGATATTTCCGTAAAACGGGAATGCGCTAACGACCCTAGAATACGACATTTATATCAAGTTCCCTAGACTATATAATATACTATGTGATCAAAAGTATCCGCACACCTGGCTGAAAATCATAAGTTCATGGCGCCCTCCATCGGTAATTCTGGAATTCAGTATGGTGGAGGTCCGCCCTTAGCCTTGATGGCAGCTTCCAATCTCGCAGGCATACGTTCAATCAGGTACTGGAAGGTTTTTGGGGATAGCGCCTCAATGCGACATGCGAAACACAACTAGCTCTTAATTCACACGAAGTGATGGGTGCTATCGACGAGGGGTCGCAAATCGATTCCGTACTTTTTTGATTTCCAGAAGGCTTTTGACATCGTACCTCACAAACGGCTTTTAATCAAATTGCGTGGTTATGGTATATCGCCCAAAATTTGCGATAGGGAATTGGAGATTTCCTGTCAGAGAGGACACAGTTCGTAGCAATCGATGGTAAGGCATCGACTAAAGCAGAGGTGATATCGGGCGTTCCACAGGGTATTGTTATTCGTTCTCTACTGTTCTGTATTTACATAAACGATTTAGGGGAAAATCTAAATAGCTCTCTTGGTTGTGAGCAGATGACGCCGTCATTTACCGTCTAGTAAAATTATCTGAAGATCAAAACCAACAGCAGAACGATCTGAATAAGATATCACTATGGTGTAAAAATTGGCAATTGACTCTAAATAATGTGAATTGTGAAGTCGTCCACATGAGTACGAAAAGAATTTCGTTAAACTTTGTTTACAAGATAAATCAATCAAAAGTGAAGGCCGTAAACTCCACAAAATATTTAGGAATTACTATTACTTCAGATTTAAATTGGAAAGAACACGTAGATAATGTCGTGGGAAAGCTTCCTTGCAGACGGAGAAGTTAGTACTGCTTCCTCCCACAAGTCCCCTAAAACCTCCACATACTTGCGGATGCTGTTGCGAAGCAGTGTGCGTCTGCACCGCCCTACAGTACGGACGAGGTGCCGTAGTTGCTGTCCAAAACGTTATGGAAAGCATTGTGTGCTGACTAACCTGTTGTCTTCTATAGTTGTGTCCCCAGCGTAGAAGACAGCACACAGGTCTTTGGTTCTCCTACAGCATACAAGTGAGGCTAAAATAAGTTCTGTATGATGGAAGTATAAGAAGCGACTCACGAGATTTTTAATTGTCAGGGATGCCGTTTATTAAATAAATAATTTTTAAAAAATGAGCAACTATTATTAATATGATACGTCCTATGCTGCCCATAGTTCATGTTGAGATCTCGACTATTATCACATTTACGCAAATCTTTACTCATGACCGGCGCAGTCCTGCGCATATAGCGGTCAGCTCGAGACTGAAACTGCAGCGCGTTGCGAGAGGGTACCTGACGCTCTATTTCGCGCCAAAACAGGGCCGTCGCGCGCCTTCTGCAAAATTGCTCTTCTCTTGTTACAATAAGAGAAGGCACCTTAAACTTTTTAAACTGTCAAGACCTAGCCTGTCCTTGAGAGTTATTTATTACAAATTCTCAGCTCTGAATAATTAATATTTAGTATATAATAAACAAAACTAATTTCAAAAGAAATCACGTGACTTGAAACGCAGCAGCCAATGCGAGGAGAGCCAGTAACATAGGCGGGCTTTCCCACGGGAATCAGCACCTACTGTGCCATATGCTACTGCTCCCCACCCTACATTACAACATATGCTGCACTTCTGTCTTTCTTCCGCGTTTAAGACACGTACAATGTTAGCAAAGAAACTGCCAGCGGCCAGAAATATGAAGTGGCCATAGGCCAGGAATATCACAAAAGGCGAACCAGAGACTGCAGAACCCTTAAAAGAGCAACAGAACTACAAAAGGAACTGCATACACTACGATTGTCCGTCCATGTTTGGAGTATTGCTTCCCAGTGTGGGATCCTTATCAGGTGGGTTTGACGGAGGACATCGAAAGAGTCCAAAGAAGGGAAACTCGTTTCGTATTCTCACGATACAGGGGAGACATCGTTACGGAACTGATACAGGATCTGGGATGAGAATAATTACAACAACGGCGCTTATCACTGAGGCGTGGGCTACTCATGAAACTCCAATCGCCAACATTCTCCTCCGAATGCGAAAATATATTTTTGACTCCCACTTACATAGGTACAGATGATCATCAGAAAATAATAATAATAATAATAATAAAACGAGAAATCAGAGGTCGAACGGAGAGATTAAGGTGTTCTTTCTTCCCGCTCGCTATTCGAGAATGGAATGGGAGATAAAGTAGTATAACGGTGGTTCGATGAACCCTCTGCCAGAGTATGAATGCGCTTGGCCACTCCGCCGCGGCAGCGCTACATGCACTGACAGATGACGTTCAGCGGGAATTCGCCATTCCCACACCCTGCCATAGTCGATTCGCCACTATGTGTATCGTCACTCGTCACGTTTCTCTAATATTCAGCCGGCCGCGGTGGCTGAGGTGACTGAGGCGCTCCAGTCACGGTCAGCACGGCCACTACGGTCGGGGGTTCGAATCCCCCCGCGGGCATGGATATTTGTGCCGTCTTTAGTATAAGGTAGTTGATAAGTTGTTTGTAAGTTTACGGACTGATAACCCCGTAGTTAAGTCCCATAAGCTTAACAAACATTTGAACATTTTTTTTTTCTAATATTCAATCGTCCAATGTTTACGCTCCTTCCGACAAGGGGGGGCGTCGTAAGGCAATGACCTCCGTGGTGTGTGGATCACGGGCGTGAAATCAAAGTTTTCTCACCCCCCCCCCCTTCCTGTCATACTTGGAGTGTATCCTGATGCAGTTCGGAATTCCTTTGTGATGGCCTGGGTATATGCCTGTACGACCCTATTCAACTGTCGGCGGTCTTTGTGAATCATAAAACGAGATCCGCCTGTACGCTTTGGTACTGTACGTGTCCCTTCACATTAACACTTCACTATTACTTCTGTGACGTTTAGGTGTGTGGAATTATCACTTATGGATTTTTGACACAAGTTGCACCCAATCACTTGACCACGTGCGAAGTCCACGAGTTCAGCGGAAGACCCCATTATGCTCTCTCACGATTTCTAATAACGACTTACGACGTTGATCTGGATAGACTGGCATTAGATGACAGCACAATGCACTTCATATGATAAACGTATGTTTTACGGGATGTTTGGATACTTCAAATCACGTAATGTAGCATTGTTGCAAACTGTGCAATAATATTGAAGTAATCTTCGTTATTCCACAAGTCATTGCTCTGGCTACTGTAAAAATATTTTACTGCAGTAGATCTTAGGTCATTTCAAACTCTTTTGGCAACATGCAATTTTAGGGGTGTTTTCATGATCATATTGATTTTGATCTCTTTTCCCTTGCTGTGACACACACACACACACACACACACACACATACACACACACACACACATAAAGCTAGGAGAGGAAGTAAATGGTATCTATGAATGCATCACCAATTAACTAGCGTAACATTCTTCAGTTACTGTTTCTGTCAGGATCTTAAAATAATGGCCAACACCAATAATTGAATCGATGTTTCTAAAATACATCGATAAATTTCGACGGGACGTTTAGGGACTTAGACCAACTTGCAGGTAGAGTCCATGTCTGGTAATGAACAATTATTAAACTTTTGTAATGTAAAACAAATGTCTTCTGCTGCAATCTCCATGTTTCCATATTTCGGGATGAGGAAATACCGACCACAACACTGCGCAGCTCGCGGTTGCTCGCCATGGGGCATGAGTGTGTGTGTTGTCCTTAGGTTAGTTTACCTAGGTTTAAGTAGTTTAAAAGCTACGGACTGTTGGCCACGCAGTTTGGTCCGATAGATTTACAGACATTTGATTTTGAACAACACTGAACAAAGTGTCCAGTAAACATGGCCTTAAAACCTTCTCACACTTAAGTAGCAGAAGACATGTGTTTCACTCCTAATTCTTAAGGTATTTATTTTAGAGTCCATGTTTACTGGAAATTGTTTGCTTTTGGTCCAAAATTCCCAAATTTATAATGCAAAAACCTTGCAGTAAAACAAATTTGTATCAATGTATCGAAGTGAAACGTCTGAGGTGAGATTTCTTGATATCGGTTACTACCTATAATTAGTACCTATAACTAGATCTACTAAGTTCTCTATGCATACCCGAAAGAATGCGAGCGCGCACGTGTGTGTGTGTGTGTGTGTGTGTGTGTGTGTGTGTGTGTGTGTGTAGAAAAGTTATTATTTGTATTGTCCAAATCGATTTCATTTCTGATGACGGCCCTCTCAGAAAAAGGAACAAGATGTTAACTGATGTGTCATCCACGTATGCCATAGCCTTTGTGTCGCAGATGGAGTGTCTGGCATTCGTCATGGACCCCAGTGTTCAGTGTGATCAGTAGCAACTTTCCAACAATGTTTTCTTTTTATACAGCTATTAGATTGTCTTCGTTACTTGTACATGGAGAACCCTGTCATCCCGTTGAGACACTCCTGTATAGACACAAGATAATTCCCACAAGACAGCAACCTTTATTTCAATGTATAAATTCTTGGAAGCTTGGAATTCAAAGATTGGAAATTATGTTTTTCATTTAATTTGAATCTACGATATTAGCAACAAAAATTATCATAGATTTATTTGATGGAAACGATTGTATCAATATATTTGTTAGAATATAGTTATCAGAAAAGCCCTTTAATGATGAATTTCTTAGAGTCCATTTGGATGGAAACGGGATAATGGTAAACAGTCCAAGTTTAGCTCAGCCATCAGTATTCAAATAAACATCGAACGTCAGATACAGATATCAAGATCTGAGTATGTATAGCTTTGAGTAACGTTTCTCTACCTGAGAAGAGTACCAAACATCGAAGACGTTTGCTATGGATTTTGATTTGTCGGTGTTTGAGGAAGGGAAACGGAGCGGACTCCCCGGTGTTTGATGAAGGAACCATGTGAGTGGGCCCCGATCTCACAAACTGCTGAACTTGCAAGTAGTTTGAGAGCAGTCGCAGGAGGAGTGCGTAGAGTCCCGTGTCAACACGGGAAGCTGAGCTGTCGGCTCCACCGCAGGGACGCCGCTGACAGACGTGTACCTCGAGATGCCAAGACACGCAGTCCCGAGAAGCAGTTAACTGCAGACAGGCAGTTGGCGTACGCTCCTGTTTAAAGGAGTCGTTGCAGACGTAGTACTTCATCTGAACCCACAACACAGCACGCTCTTTTATAAGAAACGACGTTTCCCCAGACTCAGTTAAGAAACACCTCTACAAACTGAATGCTTGCATAGGCAAGAGATCACTGCGATATATCGTAAGTAACCATTCTCTACAAAGTTTAATACTTTACGGTAGTCACGTTACTTACACTGTAAATACAATCATTGTGGGCGGGGATCGCGTATTTGATTATAAAGCACTGGACTAAATCTCAAAAGTCATGGAATTGTATTGACCTGGCGTCATAAGTCCCGGTCATTTCTTGTAATGCAGCGACAGATGAGGTATGTATTCTTGCTCAGGATGTACTGTGGGGAATGAATCATAACTGAACATATATTCCGGTTTAGGCAGCCGATGTACGGGAGTAGAAATTCTGCAGGGTATTCCATCATTTTGTTAACCATTTCCGGCTATGTGGTTTCAGCCAAAAACCACATTTTTACTTTGCCTACTATTCCGACTCAACGGTTTCTTCTTGAAACCACCACCCCTCATTGATTGCTGGTGGCATCTAGTGTCAGATCCAGCTTCTTGTTGCGGTAGAGAAGTTATTGTTGTCGGGTAAAAGACTAAATCTGTGTAGCGCTGCGCCGAATACAGGGGATTTAGACCCAGACTTCATAATGAAATTAGTTTCTGACATCTATAAAGCAGATAATGTGTTATTCTTATAGGCCATTTTATGATATTTCGAAGATCGATATTAATAACTAGCTGTAATCCCGGCGTTGCCTGGGTGTTTATTTATTATACACTCTCGTAGTCCACCTCCCCTTCCCTTCTCTGCTTTCTTCTTTCCCATGTCTCTGTTCGTTTCCACCTTTCCCTTTCTCGGCAATGATTTTTGCAAGGAACATACGAACATGTATCATGTGACATTCCTCTTTGTATAAGTGTGGTGTGTGCAAAAATTCATCAAGATCTGAGAAAACCTATACATTTTATCAAAGTTTGTATATTAAGTACCCTCCACCGTCCATCGAACTAAATGTTATACAGACAGTGACATTCCTCTTGTTTTTATGGTGAAGTATGAAAAATTGTATTATATCGGAACAAAACTATAGATTTGTATGCAATAGAAACACAGAGTCACTTTGAAAAATGCACTTTGTTGTTCTCAAATTTTCCAGTTTTATTTCGTACATCCTGTGTTCTGAGAATAATATAAAATAAAAAAAAAAAATAAAAAATAAAAAAAGGGGGCAGAGAGAGAGAGAGAGAATCTGTGAAATCGGTCGAGCCGATCTCAAGTTATGGCGTGAGCAACATACTAAGGGATCCGTTTTTATCTTGCAAGATACTCTCCCCAGTGCACCGTATGAAACTTTCGGTAGATGATAACCTTCCTTTTGAAGGTCAAGCGTGCAAAGTTCCGTGAAGGTCGGAATGAAACTGTAGATTTTGTCAGTCTTTAGGAAAAGCATCCTCCGCCATACACCTTCATTCCATCCTATCGTACATACTTTCTTTGCTAACATCTTCTACCTTTAAACTACATACCGACAAAATTTCAGCTTCAAAGGCGCTGTAGTGTTAGAGATTTCGTGTATCGTCAGTGAGTGAGTGAGTGACATTTAGCTTTTATATCTGCTGAATTATGGGTCCTACAAAGACATTATTTACCAGGTTCGGAGAGGAATATTAGGAAACTGCATGCTAAATGTGTCGTAAATTGATTTGATAGTAAAGACGTAGTAAATTACAACCTCATGCTTTTTAGGGCGAAGTTACATGTCTTTCAATGTCTTTGACGTCATAGCACCTGAACTATATGTCGTAATACGATATTATTTCGAAGGCACATCCAGTGGTGCATATGTAAAACGTTTGCAAAATACGTCTCGAATATAGTTAGTAGGAAAGACGTAACAAATAAAAACGTCATGTGTCATATCTCATGAACTGTTTGACGTACTATGATAAAATTTTGAACGTACGTTCAGTGGTATGTGTGTATACAGTCTGTAACATTTGTCGCGAATACAAATAATATTTTACGAGAAATAAATTGTAACATAATGCCAAATGCCGTAATTTTACTTCATGAACGCCAAAAAGTAGTAAGCGACAAACTTGTTTCCTATCATGATTTTGCTGGGGTTGTCAGCGAGAAAAAGTTTCCTAGAAGTTTGAAATTATGTTTGAATTTTGTTACAAGTCGCTAAGTCCTCTCCTTCTCAAATAGTGGACTGATAAAGTCTCTCTATCACGTGCCGCAATACGGGGAAGTTTTCATTGTTTATGACGTCATATCTCCTGAACTATCGACCCTATGGAAAAACAAAAACCCTTTCTTAGCTGACGTCTTCAACCGATGAACTACATTACTGCCAAATTTCAGCTTCATAGGTGATGTAGTTTTCGAGATTTCATGTTTAGTCTGTGAGTGAGTGAGTGAGTGTCTGAATGGGTGTCCTTTCGCATCTATATAGGTAGAGATTATAATGTAAAGTTCACTTCTTTACAAAACTGTAGATGGTTACAGAATGAAACCACTGGGAGTAACAACCTTCTAACGGTAAATCTTCAGGTTGTTTTTTCTTTTATTCTTTGCAGCGTGTCAGTATGAATAACAGAGCGCCATCAAGAGTAAAGCAGAAATTCAGAGCATCTGACCTAAGCATGTATATGCAAATGGATGTACGTACATTCTCAAAATCCAAGTGATACTGAGTCTGCTGCTTCGGACATCGGAAGTGAATCGGACGAAATTGATGAATTAATTAGACTTCATTCACCTGAATAGACCGTAGTTCAATTTGAAGAGAGTGTGAATGCAGCTGTGCGCTGAAAGTGACTGTTTACGTTAGTAGCGGCAACATAGATGATGATGTGTGTGATGACAATAGATCATAGTCAATGGATGCAACAGATATTGTCCAAAGAAACAACTGAGTTTTCATAGGAATATGGTTCAAATATCCCTTCTAACAGATCAAGCCCCACCGAAAACCGTCGTAACTGCCCAGTGGTTTCTCTATGAAACCACATAGAATATTTTATTGTGAAATAACACTACATTAATGCTTTTAGAGAAAATAAAAGTCGATTTTGAAAGAAATTATTATAGTTTTCTTCCTGTGTTTATTCATGGGCCTCAAAAGGTTAAAGACGGTGGCGCTGGTGACTATAAAAGAATCGCCCTCACACTCTCTTTTTCTTTCAACGATGAATAATCTGTTATCCATATGTCAACATTAAGGAATAATTTACTTAGCATTTTCAGACGGAGTGGAACGGAGACGGAACAGATTGACTATTCCATAATCGCTGTGGAAAATGATTCAGATCTTTCCACTCGCAACCAGGTAAATTATATCGACAGCTAATAGTCACACGATGGTTCAGATCCTCCTCCGTCCAACCAGATTTAGGTTTTCCGTATTTTTCCGAAACCACTCCAGGCAAATTCCTCGATAATATTTTATGGAACATTGTTCCAAAGGAAAACAGCAGCGATCTAAAACAATTAATGAATGTAATAATGGAAGCAGTCAAGATGAAATATAACGCATTATTTTCCTTTTTTTATTATGATGATCAGTTTCGATTAGCAGTGATCATCATCTGATCATGTACATCGAAACCGGTCAGCATAATAAAATAAAATGAAATATTACACGCGATCTTGGCTGCTTCAATTATTACATTATTCAAATGCCGCGATAGTTCCTTTCAAAAGATATGCGAGCGAGAGCTCCTTCTCTAATGACTACGCTATCGATGGGAAGGTAAACCCTAACCGCCGGCCGCAGTGGCCGAGTGGTCTGCGGCGCGCCAGTCACAGTCTGCAAGGCCGCTACGGTCGGGGGTTCGAATCCCCGCTCGGGCTTGGATGTTTGTGTCGTCTTTAGTATGAGGTAATTCATAAGTAGTTTGTAAGTTTAGGGACTTACGACCCCGCAGTTACGTCCCTTAAGCTTAACAAACATTTGAACATTTGTAAACCATAACCTTCGTTCCAAGGACGGATCACAAACACTAAGCTCTTATCTTTAAAAAATGCTAAGTGGAAAAAATTAAGTATAGCAAGATTTAATTTGATTTAGCGTAGCATGTATTTGCTGCTCGTTTATTTCACGTGTTGGTCTCGCAGATAATGTAAATATATGACTTCGCATACAGTTTGAACTCTTACCTTGATTCTTATATCTGTACGCACAGTTATTAAAATGAACGTACAGTGATTGCCATAGCAATTGTTTAAATTTGAGCCGCGATAGAATAATAAATCAATTCCTTTGGTGAAATTTAAAGAAATATATTATTCTGCAACCTCATTAACAAATTAAAGAATTACTAATGATACATTCTGTCCCACCTACGACCTAATAACATCAACAGGGATACACGCCAAAACCTACCATTAATTAAGAATGGCGTTTGTTCTGAAATGACATAGTACATGCAGTTCAAATACCAATCAATATACCGATTATTTTTACAGTCACAAATTCTGACCTATTGCTCACCGCATCGTTAGAAACATAATACCGACACAGTGTTCACCGCAAATAATCATTAATCAAACCGGTCTTTATTTACATCATTACTGCGGTTGTTGTATGCCGTAGCTTTCGGCAACAGCACATTTCGCGTACCTGATGCCGTGAGTGATGTTATAGTCTCATTGGACATGGCCCGCGTTGACCATTTCAGCCACAGCCGAGATGCTTCAGCATTCGGTGTCGCCGGCATCTCTAAAAAAGAGGAGTTTGTCACAGAACAAATTGTCTTGCTACTATCCCAGATGTAAGCCTTGAAAAAATCCTTCTTATAAAAAGTGAAATACGATATTTTCAATGTGCATAGTAATGGAGATTACACAAAAATGCAAGTAACGCTTAATGTATGTCAAAATAATTTTGCAGCAGTAATGCCACTAGCTCAAGAATGATAACCTCATGTGAAGTAGGAATTAAGGTCAGATCAGGCGTGTCACCATTACGACTTCAAGAGGGAAACAAAAATAAATACAGGAAACAAAAACATATACTGAAATATATTAGTTATTCCGGAACAAGGTTAAGGGTCAACACATATATTTGGAGAAGGGCACAAAGTGCTCGAAACATGTAAAGAAAAAATACGTAATCAAAAATACATGTGCAACTCATAGCAGCTTTTCGAAAAAAAAAAAAAAAAAAAAAAAAAAACACTGAATAAAATATCACAGTTGCTGAAATGGACAAAGTACTTGCTGTAACCTACGATTTTACACTAAAAGTTTGGCAGAGAGGTACGAATCGGGATAATAAAATCCTATATGAGGGTACCAAAGAAGAAACGAGGATAATTATGTTTATTTGGAATTCAGTCTCACTACTAACCGCTATATAAAATTAATAAACCCGCAATGGTTATGAAATTGTTGAATATGTTTTCCAATTTTTCCAATGAATTTGTTGCATGATAAGACTATGTATGTCTTCAAAGATTTTCCCGAAGTTCTGATGATGGCCCCAAAAATCAAAGCTCATTAAAACGTTAAATATCCACAAATTAGACGGTGTTTAATGCGAAGTTTATATGCGTATGGTAGCTGCAGCCCTGCAGATGTATTGGAAAGTAATGTATAGTGAGGATGTATTATTCTGCCGTAACACATGAAACTTTGAAATGATAGTGGCAGTGCTTGAGCCACGCGGGAGTAGCCGAGCGGTCTGGAGCCTCACGTTGGGGCTCGTGCGGCCTCCCGCGTCGGAGGTTAGACTCCTCCCTTGGGCATGGATGTGTGTGTTTTCCTTAGGTGAGATTAACTTAATTTAAGTAGTTTGTAAGTCTAGAGACTCATGACCAACGTAGTTTGGTCTCATGGAATTACAAACATTTCAACATGTTAACATTTGAACAGAGCTTGAAAAGCGTCCAGACAACGCCACTCAATTTCCAGGCACTATTAATAAACAAGAGTAATAATGCGGATCCAGTTGCAGTTGTCACACGTTCTGATTCCATTCCCATTAGGTTCACACGGGTGACAATGCTTTTGTTTCACCGAATGTACTTTTGTTTATCAGTTTGGAAAACATTGTTTGCTTTCTTGGAATAAACAGCGAACTTATTATTTAATGATAAAAATAACAGTCCAGTTCGCAAATTATTTTTACAATTTATCAATATAGGTGACCGGGTTCGATCTAGGTTTAGATCATCTTCAGACCTCGCTACAGGTCTGAAGATGATCTAAACCTAGATCGAAACCGGTCACCTATATTAATAAATTGTAAAAATAATTTGCGAACTGGACTGTTATTTTTATCATACTTTTGTTTAAATCCTTAGTTCCACTATTACCACCCCAAAAATACGCTGAATAAATGATGTATTTTTCATTTTTTGTTTAGTATTAAGGCTTGTCTTCAGTTACATATCTAGTTTCCTATTAAATCGGTCTTTCCAAGCATTTACACGAAGAAAAGGACTGTAAACATACGACTGTTAGTGTACTGCTTACAGCACTTGTATCACAGTTCGTAATACTTACTTTCCGTCAATTTAATCTAAACAATCATTTTCTTTACTCTATAATCGTAAAACATCAACAATATTTCTATTGAAACTTCCCGGGATATTAAAATAGTGTGCTAGAACCGGGATTCGAAATTGGGACCTTTGGCATGCAAGTGCGAGGCGAGGTACTGGCAGAAGTTAAGTTGAGAAGAGGCCGTGAAGCGAGCTGGGATACCTCAGAGGGTTGCGAGGTGAAAGATCGGGGTGAGAGTTTTAATGGGGAAAGACTAATTTTTAAAATTCACAACCACCAACTGCGAACCAAATTCCTAAACATGCAAAAACACTGGAACTGTGATTGCCACTGTTTGATTCGTTTTCTAGGGGATGATAATGCACGTTCGCAGCTTTCCTTCCCTGCATATGATTAACAAAAAAATTCATAATAAAGTTCATGTGAGAAAGGTTATACTAACTACTATTTTTGAAAACACGTGAAAGCTCATTTTATTTTGTTTATTACACCATATTAAAACCTTATGGCTGATAGGTCTGTACGTCGACACATTTATTTGATAAAGTTATAGCTCGTGAGCCCCCAGACAAAATGAATATTTGTCGCAAATTGTTTTCACACAATGTACCTGTCTCAAACACCGTTTGATAATCGTCAATTCAACTTGGTGCAATCTACGACGAGCAACCACACCTGGCGATTGCCACACAAAAGTCTATAGTATCCACCTGCAGATCCACACGCCGACCGTGCAGAGCGACGCCGCACCCGGCCAGCTAAACCACTCGCTCCCGACTCACCACCTGGGCCACGCGCACGCGCGCCAAAAGCCCACACTGCGGGTTTTTTCCCTACGTCATCAATTCCGCAAGTGAGCTGTTCTAACCGACTTGCCAACGTACAGCGCTCAGCCAATACATTTCCAAACTTAACTTAAAATCAAAATAATTACACTTCACATGAACCAAATGTCTTCTTAGGTTTTTATATTGGTATTAACATCCTTTGCACTGTTTATTATAATCGTGCAATTTCTTATATCACAGATAAGTGATTTAACTGAATATTTCAAGATAAAATACACAAGATTAATTGAAAATAAAAATGAGAAATAGTTAATATATTATTTTATAAACAAACATTGCCATGCTAGTAGTGTAACTGTCTTGTATTCACTGGTAATTTATTACTTTTCATGTGATGAAATTATGTTTCCAGTGACAATTAAACATATTACGCTAGATGTGACTATATCAGCTAATGCATTGTTTATTGCCGGCCGCGGTGGCCGAGGGGACTGAGGTGCTCCAGTCATGGTCTGCACGGCCACTACAGTCGGGGGTTCGAATCCCCTCGGGCATGGATATTTGTGCCGTCCTTAGTATTAGCTAGTTCATAAGTAGTTTGTAAGTTTAGGGACTGATGACCCGGTAGTTAAGTCCCATAGACTCTACAAACATTTGAACATTTTTTATTGTTTATTTGTCAACAGGTTATTTGTAGTGAGGGCCTTAAAGGTTCCTAAGTGCATCGTATTACTTCAAACGCCTGTAGTATTAGAATATTTTACTTCACGCTGCACTGCACTGCACTGCGCCTGGCACTCGCCATTGTCCCTCTCTCCCATCACCGGAAACGAGCCTTCAAAATCCTAAGCTGGAACAAGCCACCAACGCCGGCCAGCTCGCCGGCTTCCCGTCAGCTACAAGCACACAGCAAATCTCAGAGTGGAGAATTTCTACCTATGGCCTAACTATAAATGTTGTCACCCTGATGCGTACATACATTGCTACCATAATTAATAAGATTAAAATTGTGTAACATTTGGTGCATTGGCATGGTCAATGTTTGCAGTGAACTTCATACTGTTTAATTATCGTGGCGGTAATCTCACAGGGTACAGCTCTTGCCCGTGAAAGGCAAAGGTCCCAGGTTCAAATCCCGGTTGCGGCATACAATTTTAATCTACCAGAAGTACCAATACTCCGCTGCAGTGTAAAAGTTTCACTCTAGAATATCTGTACTACTTATTTCAACAGTCATGAGAGTTATTAAATGAAGAGTTCCTAATAATTTATAATTATATACACCACCGGAAATAAAACTTAGTACACGCTATCTCACTTTAACATTTCACTGAACATTTATACTTGAAACCGTTCGTAAGGAATTCATTAAATGACTATATTTAGAGATTAATACCACATATAGTTTCATACTGAAACACCCATATTAATACGTGGTAGAGATTCTACAGGCAGCAAGGCAGACGCTGATTCTGCAATCCATTCTGTCATCTGGCGATCCACAGGGTAGTGTTATTGGTCCTCTGCAGTTCCTTATTTACATAATAGATTTCGGAAAAAATCATAGCATAGGTTGTTTGCAGATGACGCCGTCATTTACCGTCTTGTAAAATCATCTGAAGATCAAAACCAACTGCAGGACGATCTAAATATCACTATGGTGTAATAAATGGCAATTGACTCTAGATCGATAATGAGAAGTGTGAAGTCGTCCACATGAGTACGAAAACAAATCCGTCAAACTTTGTTTACAATCAAAAGTGAAGGCAGTAAATAGCTCAAAATACCTTGGAATTACTTTTACTTCAGACTGAAACCGGAGAGAACACGTAGATAATACCGGGGGAAAGGCGAACAGAGACTGCGTTTTATTGGCAGAACCCTTAAAAGATTTAACAGAACTATTAAAGAGAATGTATACACTACGCATTTCCGTCCTTTTTGGAGTAATCTTGCCCAGTGTGGGATCCTTATTAGGGGTGTTTGATGGTCATCGAACGAGTCCAAAGAACAGTAGCTCGTTTTGTATTGTCACAATAAAGGGGAGACCGCGTTACAGAAATGATACAGGATCTGGGATGGGAATCATTACAACAACGGCGCTTATCGCCACGGTGTGCGCTACTTACGAAACTCCAATCACCAACATTCTCTTCCTAATGCTAAAATATATTGTTGACTGCCACTTACAAAGGTAGAACAAATCACGAGAATAAAATACGAGAAATCAGAGCTCGAGAGATTCAGGTGTTCTTTTTCCCGCGCTGTCTTCTAGAATGGAATGGGAGATAAATAATATAAAGGTGGTTCGATGAACCCTTTGCCAAGCACTTGAATGTGTTTTACGGAGTATCCCATCCCATGTAGATGTGGATGTCATGCAGATGGCGAATACTAACTTGTGATTTTACAAGATGACCAGCCACTCTAAACTAGCTTAGAGAAAACTCTTTTATTAATATTATTCCAAAATTTTCCCTAAATTTTACAAGTGTTCTCCCTGAGACAATGTGACCAAACCTGTCCACCTTGCAGGACAGAGCCGGCCAAAGCCGTATTGACTGCTGATTCTAAAATCAGGCCACCCTTCTAGCGTCCGTGCTGAAGCTACTGACGTTTCCATGCTACCGTGGAGCCAATAACAGACATCAATGATTGACCAGATGTGCTACTGCAGAAGCACTCTTAAACGACCGACAACTGCTTGCTGACGTAATCTACTTTCATCGATGAAGCTCATAATTATTCCGTTTTCCAAATGAACCAGTCGAGGCGTTGTGTG
Source organism: Locusta migratoria (assembly GCA_026315105.1). Lineage (NCBI taxonomy): Eukaryota > Metazoa > Arthropoda > Insecta > Orthoptera > Acrididae > Locusta > Locusta migratoria. The sequence goes on along the minus strand of CM048744.1, from coordinate 315,323,732 downwards.
AGTGGACAACAGGCTAGAAGTGTACGTATGTGTAGTCCCACTGCTAGTAACAGTTAGGCAACAGTTCGCGTTGACATTTGTGGGCTAACAAACCATCTTACCGGTCCTCAGTTTTAGCCTCTGTTAACAATGTTTTAATGCTTCATTAGTAAATTTCATCTATCTCTGTTTCAGAAAAAAATATTTGTGCCCAACTGCATTTGTCTCTATCTCCCCTTAACTGTTAAAGAGATATCAACATTGTTTTAGGAAGCGGTATGGAAAGACCAAGTATAAGTAAAAAAAAAAAAAAAAAAAAAAAAAAAAAAAAAAAAAAAAAAAAAAAAATTCCACTTTTAATTTATTTTTATTTTGTTCTTTCCCATACACACGTCAATCACAGTTTACTTGTCGACGTACATTTTTAGCAAGAATGCAGGTTAAGGACTGAAAGAAACATACTAATGAAGCAATATTGAACATGGTTCTGTAGTTTAGGGAAGGGCAGAATTCGAATCTTTTTAATTCATGCTGTACAGGGTTTACTGGCGAGGAAATTCCACAGGTGGCAAATAAACCATCATCGACGTTATGATGACCTTTTAAATTACGTTTAATATATAGTAAATAGCCTATTTCGCTTTTAGTTTTCAGTTTTTTTACTCTTGAAAATTTTGTATATTTGCATTTACTTCATAAATGACAAAACAACCAATCAGCTAAGCGCAATATCCCACTTTGTGATATGTGCATTTTGTCATTTAGTCCTCGGCGTGATGTTCTGTTAGTAAGTTGCAGCTCGAATAGGGCTCTCTCTCTCTCTGCGTAGATAGAATAACGAACTGAAATGTCCATTAACCATAACACTGATATTTCCGATGTGCAAACAGTTGGTCGGCTTTCCACTGCGCCCTTAATCCACTAGAATTATCGGGATGTGGCGGAAACACACGGTACTCCGACCACTCGATAAATAGCTTTTTGCCGGCTCTATTCCAACTGAGAAGGATGATGCCGTAACAGCGGAAACCTTGTTTCTCTCTGATAGTGAAGTCTACAATCCCTTACGGTACATGTGTAGCAATAGCTGTTCAGCACCGTCTCTTGGTCTGTTTGTACAGTAGTTATTCGTTTCAGTTTACTCTTTAAAATATGACATTTTATTTGGAGCTAAAAAGTACCACGATTATTGCGTATATACTGAGAAAAATTAATTCATAAAATGCAGCAACCAGTTGCTTGTGATAATTTTATTTTCGACGACCGCTTTCGGGCGCTTGAGTGCCCTTCTTCTGGTCTCTATACAGGCAAAAAGTGCATTGGTATTACAGTAAAGGATATAAAACGTACAAAAGTCGGTTACAGAAATTTGAAATTGAGTTAAAAAAAGAGACCAGAAGAAGGGCACTCAAGCGCCCGAAACCGGTCGTCAAAAATAAATTATTACAAGCAACTGCTTGCTGCCATTTAAGAATTAATATCCTGAACAGTTGCTGCCATGGGTAGCTGGTCAGCTATATAGTGCTTCCATGATGTGCCCGATGTAATAAATGTCGCTAAGTCATAATGCAACAGTAGTATGGCAAAGGAGGAATACTACAGTAAACAAATTCACATGTAAGGAGTAACTCAATGCAGTTAATTGTCGAACTCATTCAGTGGCACTCTGCAATTTATAATTTACTACTTGCATGAGTAACACTATGTATAGAAGCAGCTAGAAATAAATTTGTGGTAAAATTTTGATCAGTTTGAGAGATAATGAAAGAAATAATGAATGTTGCTCATTAGCTACACTATGAATTAAAGGGTTAAACGCCATGTCATAACAATCAATTTTTACTTTACTACCTTCACCGTTCCGTAACTTCAATTCATTCGAACCTTCTGTCATCTCTATACTTATAAGACGCATTTGTTGTCTGTCTGTCTGCTCTCTTATAACTCAAGATCCATACAACCAAATAACGTGAAATTTGGTACACGTACACAAAATTAAATGGGGAAGGTTCTTAAACAGGTTTCGTTCCATGTTTTGGAAAACCAACCGGAAAATTTGAGAAAAAGTGAAAGTGCGTTTACAATGTGTCCGTTTAAATCTATAAATGAGTTCTATTAAGATGTACATTTAGTTTTTGCGCAAATTCAGTAAATCTGAACTAGCGGCCAGTAACATGGTTTCCAGGTATAAAAACTGGATTTTTAATAAATAATAACTTTAGTATTAGCGGTAGTACGGTAAACTAGACTTAAGGAAACCACAGGATCAACAATATTTTTACATACTGAACAGTATGTTTACATACTGAAAAATCAAAGGTAGAAAAGTTTAATTGATAATGTAATATGTACAATGTTTTTGATGCCATATACTTTCTCAGCGGCAAAATTTCCATTAAATACTATCATCACATGTATTTATTTCATTTGTATTTTATGTAAAGGAGGCAAGTTTTTTGAAAATAAAACACCGATTTGATTTCAGACTAAGCCAGCGAGGATACTTATTAGGTTGACCATTTTGGCCTGTTAGAGGCAGTCTGTTAGTGTCGGTTTGACAGACAAGACGTGTCATCACGATGGGCGACTGTGGAATCGCTTGAGGACTTGTAAAATTTCAGCGAATTTTCTTATCTTTTTTTTTTTTTTTTTTTTTTTTTTTTTTTTTTTTTTTTTTTTTTTTTTTTTTTTTTTTGGCTGTAGAATTGCGTGCTTGATCCAACTGAAGGAAATAAAATTGCGTAAAATTTTATCACCGTGCACAGAATAATGTGTTTTTTCGTAGCTTTGTTTTGAAAATTACGTATGTAAGCTCGCAATGTGTAGTGCGGTCCACTAAATTGTCCTTATTCTACAGGGGTAATGTTGCTTTTTTTTCTCATCTGGAGCCCCATGAATTGGTCATTTTGTGACTTTTTGGCTCCAGTCAAACAGCATGTCATTCCAATAACTTGATTTCAGATGCCTTCATCTACAAATAGCCCAGTTTACCATAATGTGGTTGTGTTGGATGTAACCTCATACCACTACTAGTACCATCTATGTTCCCGTGACAAATACACGACTCATACAAAACAATTTATTTTAATGTCTATTTCTTTGAATACTCATGTACAGGTAGTTTTAAAATACCATTTTTTTTTAAATTTTAGTAGTAACTCTTCTTCTTTGCTTCATGCCTCTTGTTGATTAGGAAAAAATTAATCTTTGAAAGAGAAAATCTAAATTTTATTGCACAGTAAAGAGATTAGCAGTCATGAACAATAATATTAGGTTTTCTGATTATAGAACTACTGAGCGGGTTCTGTGAGCATTTGAGCCTGTTTCTACCATGGTAGTAGCTACTAGAATCATTTTCTGATGTTTTCTCTCCTGAGACATCCAAATCACAAATGTTTGTGTCTCTGTTGTCAGAACTGTGTTCACTTCCACAATGACTTGTATCAGAATTATGTTACTGGCTTCCTTTCTTCTCTTCCAGATTCATTTTCTATGTAATTTAAATACTCTATTAACTCTACTGCTTTCATAACATGGTCGGCGATGTGAATAGATTCACTAAGCCGGCCGCGGTGGCCGAGGTGACTGAGGCGCTCCAGTCACGGTCAGCACGGCCACTACGGTCGGGGGTTCGAATCCCCCCTCGGGCATGGATATTTGTGCCGTCTTTAATCTTAGTTAGTTCCTAAGTAGTTTGTAAGCTTAGGGACTGATAACCCCGTAGTTAAGTCCCATAAGTTCTACAAACATTTTTTTTAGATTCACTAAATTGTTGGATTACGCATGTAACTCTGTAAACCCAATGGAGCATTGAGCAATAAAGTGCACGGAAGTACTATCTATATCTTCAGGGACCCAAAAATCCAATTTATCAGTAACAAACAATGTCACAATTTACACTACCACGTTTCCCTGAAGACAATTGACTTCTAAGATAATAAATAAAATCTTTGTCGCAAGAGTGGCGCCATTCCAGAGATGTATAATATTTATTCTGAGGTCAGAAATGACCTAGCGATAGTACTGAGGGTTAATGATAAGAAGGAAGAGGGAGACGAGAGAAAAAAGTGACTGCCCGCTATGTGGCATTCATGTAAGTCAATCGCAACAAGTAATAATTGGGCTGTCCCGGGATTCGAATCCGGGTCTTCCGCTGCGGAACAACGGCCGGCTTAAGCACTCTGTCCACGCGCACGCCTTCCGTACGCCCACAAGTGGCACAGTACGGACCATGTCCTCTTAATCTTACTACTTGTGGGACTATGGAGCGGGCGGGGGCTATGTGGGGGTAGCCAACATGTTACGGCGACTATTGGCTAGCAGCGAAATACCTGGGCTTGAATGCAGGCCCGGCACAAATATTCACTTGTAGCGATGGATTACTATGTGCCCTATAGCAACGAGAATCAGTCTCCGTTCTCTTATTAAGTGTGCATTCCTCATTACGTTCGAACCTACCAGTTTTAAACCTAGCAGTCCGCCTCTGAATTGCTTCTTTTTCTTTTTACCCGAGTTAACGCGTGGGTCACCCGGTGATTGGTTTGCAGACTATGTTCTTTTGATGTTATCCATACCTTTCAGTGTTTATTGCGTGACTGTTATACTATTGTAAAACGAAGAGAACTAGCCTTCAGTCACAATAGCAACTGATTAATGACGCGATACATTAAGAGCCCTGGAGACTCAGCTTCAAGTCTCTTCAGCAATTACGTTTTAAACAATTCTCGGCTGATTTACATTAATGAATAAACACTTACGGTACAGCAACAGGCAGACGTAAATGTTGTCTGGTTTTCAGCACATTTACAGTTACAAATAAAGATTATACACATCTGATACTAGAATTCGCTACGAAACAAAGGGCAGTATAGATGTTTATTTGTATCTGGAAATGTCCTAAGCCGGCCGCGGCGGTCGAGGGGACCGAGGCGCTCCAGTCACGGTCTGCACGGTCACTACGGTCGGGGGTTCGAATCCCCCCTCGGGCATGGATATTTGTGCCGTCCTTAGTTGTAGCTAGTTCATAAGTAGTTTGTAAGTTTAGGGACTGATGACCCCGTAGTTAAGTCCCTTAAGCTCACCAAACATTTGAACATTTTGAAATGTGCTACAATGTAGACATCAGCAATACATGATTCACAGCGACAGTGCGTGGTTCGGCTAGAATTAGAAAAGACGTCACACAAGTCGAATACATGTCCAGCAGTATTAGATACACGGGCAACTCGTTCTTCTTGAAATGTGACGGGTCACTCTTAAACCAGGCTTTTAATAAGACCTCTTTAATATGCCCTCTTGTAAATTATAAATAATTTTTTGTCCTCACTTTCCTTTTTACTTTCCTGTCATTCATACTTTTGAATATGCTAGCTCCATAATATGCCATTTTCGACCACATATTACTATACGAAATCTGCGGTCCACTTTACATGTCGTTTCATTTTTGACATATATTTCAGGACTACCCTCTTTCTCCTGTTGTATCAACTGCAAATCAGGAGTGCTAAAATACTAAAGTAAATCACTCAAGAGACACCTGAAGTTAGCCCTCAGACCTAAAATGCATCTGGTTATGAATAAAAAATGGTCTAATGTTTGTAGATCTAAGGGACCTTACAGCAGTAGACATCGGTCACCAGACATAAAAACTACTTAAACTACCATAAGGACATGTCCGAAATATCAGGAACAATTTATTGCCGTCGGCCGCGGTGGCCGAGGTGACTGAGGCGCTCCAGTCACGGTCAGCATGGCCACTGCGGTCGGGGGTTCGAATCCCCCCTCGGGCATGGATATTTGTGCCGTCCTAGTTCGTAAGTAGTTCATAAGTAGTTTGTAAGTTTAGGGACTGATGACCCCGTAGTCAAGTCCCATAAGCTTAACAAACATTTTTTTTTTTGAATTTATTGCCAGCAACGGCTGTAGTTTTACGAATTCGAAACATTAAAATATTTCCACCGTTTCTGGGTGTTGAAGTAAGTTCATCAGTGACGCAGAAAATTTATGCTGGACTGGGATTCGAACCCGGATTTCCCGCTACGGGTCAGCGGTCGTCTTAACCAGTCAGGCTATCCAGGCACGCTTCCCTTCCATCCCAAATTCCCAACTTGTAGCCCCCTTCCCATTGATTCATCTTACTTTAAGCCTATACTGAATTTCGGCAAGGGATCGAGCGTTTGAATGCGTCCACAATGAAATTGTCAATTGCCGTTTGGTGCGGACGAATTCAGATGCTCGATCCGTTGCGGAAATCCAGTATAGGCTGAATGTAAGAGGAATCAATGGGCAGGAGAGTAGAACTTCGGAATTCGTGATGGAAGGAAAACGTTCCTGGATAGCCTGATTGGTTAAGGCGATCGCTGGCCCGTAGCGGGAAATCCGTGTTCGAAACCCGGACCAGCACAAATTTTGTAACTTCACCGTTTAATTTATTTCAACGCCCCGAAGCGTTCGAAATGTTTCAGTGTTCCGAATATGTACCGTTATCGCTAGCTGGTATTATATATCGTGACTTGTTGACATAAGGAAAGGAACTTGTGTCCTGTTGTCGATCTGTATCGTGGAGTGTTGACATAAGGAAAGAAACTTGTCCTGTTGCCGATCTGTACCCTTGGCCAATGTCGGCTCACAGTTATCCCCAAACGTTCACTCCATATTTCCAGATTTTTACCATTTAATTGCATTGTCATTTATTGAAATAGGAAATGTGGAAAACGAATTTATGATTGTAGCTCAGTGTGTGACAATTTGCACTACATATTTTTCCTCATTTAAGACTCACCCTGTATAAATGCCCGAGGGAGGACTCGAACCTCCGACGAGAGTGGCCGCGTGATTCGTAACGTGGCACTTATTACGCTCGTTATTAATTTTAGGATTTTTGTATTCGGTATATTTTATTTTTACGAAAATATTAAGATATTTATCAGTTCAGGTATTTATATTTGCAAAATTAGTTGTGTATATACGTAATTATTAACAGTGGGAAATTAGTTTTCTCGGTCATAAAGAATATTTAAATTCAGCGAATTGCAAAGAAAACTATTGAGTACCAGCATGTATGATGTAATAGTATCTAATATACTCTCCATTTGGCGTATATAAGCAAAATTCCGAGATTGTTACAAAAAACTAATATTATATCCAGTTTAGTGCGGACGTGCGTATCTGTCAAGTTAGTTCGCGGTTCATGAATGATGGAAATAATTGAAACGCTCCAAGCTACATGCTCACTTCCGCCCGTGTGACTGGAGACGTGTTGTTTGCATTTTAAATAAATTTTTATGTACGTTATTAGTAACTTTTATTGCGTCTTCGTTTAATGAGAGTAGGTAAAACGTGTTGATAATACGAGGCGCGTCCAGAAAGTAAGTTCGGTTTCAATTTATCTCCGCTGCAGCATTGCGTCTGCAGTTCCGCACATGCACTGTAGACGATGTGTATCAAGGAGAAGAACGTGCGCCATTTGGAGATCGCTGTCAGTTACGTACGCTTTGTTGTGCTTGTTTGAAATGTCGTCGTTGATTGAAAATTCCGCCGCCTGTTAAATCAGCGCGGTGATTCGGTTTCTGAATGCGAGGAAAGTGAAACCAAGTGAAATTTATCGAAAAATTTGCGATTTTTACGGGCCAAATGCGATGAGTGATTCGATGGTGAGAAGATGGGCCCGACTGTTCACATGGCGGGCGTAGTGGTGTGCACGATGAAGAACGAAGTGGGCGTCCACCTTTGGTTACAGAAGAACTAGTTCACGCGATTGATGACAAGATCCAGGACATCTCAAGTCTTTCCTTGGCGGTCATCACTTCACTAATGACGGCGAGCTGAAAGAAACTGTTTCCAACTGGTTGAAGACACAGGCGGCAGATTTCTATGAAGAAGGTATATAAAACCTGGTGCCACGCTATGACAAATGCCTGCAAAATTTCGGCAGTCATGTGGAAAAGTAGTTTGTAAGGTAACCCTTAAGGTAAGCCTTACATTATAACGAGGAATGAGCTTCATTTTGCAAATATTATTCGTTTGAACCTGTTTATAGTGAATATGTGGTGATGCACCATGTGTGTAGTTAATTTAACTGGAAATATTTTCTGTCATTTATTTATTATTTGTATTCTCATTCTTTATGTATATTTTATTTAATTTAATTTGTACATTGTATGTTTTCTTTATGATTGTGATTACTTGTTAGGTTTAATTTGTCAATGTAAAATACTTCTCTGTAAACGAGATCAAATATCGATCTGAATAGTAATCGAAGTGGCTCCTTAGATCAGAGACTTTATGGTATAGCAGCGCTCGCCTGGGAGAGAGCAGGCAAGCAGCAGTATCTGCCGCCCCGTGACGTAGATCAGACGGTCGTACGCGGTCCGCGGAGTGCTCAAACAATAATAAGTAATACAGTTAAATGAAGTGAAAGTTATAATTTGTTGTACGTGCAACGATATGAAAGTTTATGTGAAACCAGTGAACATAAGTGAAGTAAGAATTGATCTTAATGAAACATTTATTCGTTCGTTCTGCTGAGGCAGAAATTCGTTACGTGTTCGGTAACCGTCCCAGACACCCGAAACGCGGTAGCGTCATCGCTGACGCTAACGGTCGTGATTAATTATGCGATTCGCGAAGCATCACGGCGAACTGCTAGCAAGCTGCCAAAGGAGGAGCCACCATCAAAATGATTTATGTATGAATTTATGTACCATTTATATGACTGCAGAGTATCCCGTCGCTGGACTGATAAATAAGATAAGTTAAATACTATTGGTTGTAATTTACGGAGCGTGCATGTTTAAATTTTGTTTAAATACAGGAACATTAGACAGTACTTTTGCTATCTTATTTTAACAACTAAGAATATGACAATCCTCAATAATGCATGAATAATATTTCTACACAATTCTACAATCAAGTGAATGTCATTAATTGTTAGAATCTGTGAAATTAATTTCTGTTGAGACTATTTTGCTAAAATTGATGGTAGAAGATAACAGACGAATTAATAAATAATTTTTCTATTTTGTTTTGCTCTGAGGTCAACAATAATAGCCACCGCCACATCTTACATATAAAGAACCAACCTCGTACAATTGCAGTATGCATAGCATCAATTAAGACTGATATACTTAAATTTCCTATTTGCTTGAGTGAAATAATTTTTATTAGATCCCGACTATAGTGGTTGGACTGCACCCACTTGCGAATCACTTGATGTTAAAAATCCTCCTATTCATAATTTTCTAAATTATCGGTACCATTACCATACTAATTGAATCATACATATTGCACAGACGGAGTAAGTTAATTTCTGCTATCTGAGTGTGCACAGTCTCTGTAGGAGAGTTTGTAAGGAAAGGAAAAGTTAGTGATCTTTTGAAAAGTTTGTCAGATAGGGCCATAGTATTTGTTAATTACACTTATTGTCTTGCTAAATATTTTCAAAATTTAAATACACCACTTGCATTAATCACGAGTTTAACGTAACCAACCACGAAATTAAGGTCAGATTTGTTATGTTGCTCAAACATCACAACAACCGCCACCACAGTTAATAACACGTAAAACAATTTTTTTACCTCCACTCACACTTTTGTTCAATAAAATAAACACCTTTCATCCCAATTTAAGGTAGGTAAGCAGTCAAAAATCCGAAGATTGGTTTGAACACCACAGTGCTTTGCTAGGCATGCTCCTGTTTGGAGGTGGTATGCCGTTGTCTTCCTCCGACCTTCGAACTGACTTACCCAGCCAGTGATTGGGGGACCTACTGTTTAACGTGCGTTCCGAACCACGCTGCTACTCGGTATTTTTCACATGAGCAATACTGCCAGAGGTGAAAGAAGTGGAAAGTGACAGATAAAAATCCTATGACCTGGCGGGGATCGAACCCGCGACCTTTGGATTCATAGTCTGGTAATCCACCGCTGTGCTACCGAAGATAAAAAATATAAATTCCCCAAGTATCAAGGTGGACAGGACGGAAGTACACAATAAAATTGTAATACACGGTAGGAAATACACTAAGGTACCTGATAACGCAGAGTGAGGTGCGAGGGTTTCATCCGGCTGACAGGCTACTCGGTATTTTTCACATGAGCAATACTGCCAGAGGTGAAAGAAGTGGAAAGTGACAGATAAAAATCCTATGACCTGGCGGGGATCGAACCCGCGACCTTTGGATTCATAGTCTGGTAATCCACCGCTGTGCTACCGAAGATAAAAAATATAAATTCCCCAAGTATCAAGGTGGACAGGACGGAAGTACACAATAAAATTGTAATACACGGTAGGAAATACACTAAGGTACCTGATAACGCAGAGTGAGGTGCGAGGGTTTCATCCGGCTGACAGGCTACTCGGTATTTTTCACATGAGCAATACTGCCAGAGGTGAAAGAAGTGGAAAGTGACAGATAAAAATCCTATGACCTGGCGGGGATCGAACCCGCGACCTTTGGATTCATAGTCTGGTAATCCACCGCTGTGCTACCGAAGATAAAAAATATAAATTCCCCAAGTATCAAGGTGGACAGGACGGAAGTACACAATAAAATTGTAATACACGGTAGGAAATACACTAAGGTACCTGATAACGCAGAGTGAGGTGCGAGGGTTTCATCCGGCTGACAGGCTACTCGGTATTTTTCACATGAGCAATACTGCCAGAGGTGAAAGAAGTGGAAAGTGACAGATAAAAATTCTAGAACCTGGCGTGGATCGAACCCGCGATCTTTGGATTTGCAGTCTGGCACTCTACCATTGTGCTACAGAGCCGCACCATCCCAATACATCCCAATATATTCACCACAAAGTATTTTCTTTCCTTACAAGTTTAAGAGTTGTAGAATTTTGTGCAATAAAAATTTCTTCTGTATCTGTGTACAATTTCATTTTATTACCAATTGGAACTTACTTTCTGGACGCGCCACGTAGTAGTTCAGAAGGGGGCTGGACTCAGCTACTTGGTATCTCCTGCTCCAGAGTCTGGCAAGAGACAAGGTCTGTCCTTGTCTCGTATATCTGAAGTTCGGCAAAAATGGATGGCTGCAGGGTCGCGGACTTCGGACCTCCGCGAGCCAACTCGGCCAGCAGAAGGCCAGCGCGAGAGCGCAATTTCACGCCTTGCAGGTTCGCCGTCTTCGGCGCGGCGGGGATGACCCCGGCAGCAAGACGAATGGCGGCGGCGGCGGAGGAGGAAACGCGACCCGGCCGGCCGGTGCCGCTTGTTCATTACCATTCCATCAGCACAGAAACACATTTTTCAAAGTGCCGACCTGCGGCGGGGGCGGCGAGGGTGGGGAAATGGGGGGGGGGGGTGATTGGGGGGGGGGGGGGGGAGGGAGGCTGCGCCCGGATCTCGTCCTTCCGCAATTACTTGGATGGATGTTGGCTCACTTCAATTTGCACGAATTACATTCGCGGGGGCCGCTCAACTTCCCTCCTGATTTGAATAATTAACCACGGCAGCGGCTCGGTCGAATTTAATCGGCCGTTTCACACGGCGGCAAACTGCGCACCTCGAGGCGTGGGGCCGAGATTCTCCAGCCGCCGTTCGGATCGCGCTGCTCGATGGGGAGTGGGGGACGGGGCCGTAGAGGCCAAACACGTGTGCGCTGAAATTAAGGCAGCGTGTCTGATTCATTACTTCCTAAAGCGTACTGCCCTATCAGTGTAATAAATGTTCAAATGTTTGTCAAGCTTATGGGACTTAACTACGGGGTCATCAGTCCCTAAACTTACAAACTACTTATCAACTACCTTATGCTAAGGACGGCACAAATATCCATGCCCGAGGGGGGATTCGAACCCCCGACCACCGGCCGCGGTGGCCGAGGGGACTGAGGCGCTCCAGTCACGGTCTGCACGGCCACTACGGTGGGGGGTTCGAATCCCCCCTCGGGCATGGATATTTGTGCCGTCCTTAGTTTTAGCTAGTTCATAAGTAGTTTGTAAGCTTAGGGACTGACGACCCCGTAGTTACGACCCATAAGTTCTACAAACATTTGAACATTTTTTTGAATCCCCGACCGTAGTGGCCGTGCATACCGTGACTGGAGCGCCTCAGTCCCCTCGGCCACCGCAGCCGGCTCAGCGTAATAAATGCACCTGATAAGATGTCGTAAAAAGTCATTTACATTAATAAAAAATTCAATATCAACAATAATACATTTCCTTGAGACAATATTGTCTCGAAATACCAAAGGCATGAAACATAAGGATAGGCATTGAATTATTGTGCTGTGGTCGGGATTCTTACTCGGGACCTCCTACTTACTAGGTAGGCGCTTTAGACCACTTTTTTTTCTCTATGGCTAGTTCTGGTCCTTGCGGTCGCTGCTCGTGTTTGTTCGTTGTCGTTAGTTACATGTATATTCGACTCAGCTTTGTTATTACAGAGGACGTTGAGCACTCTGACTGGACGCGCTGAGCCACGGTCCCCGCCATCACTCAACTAACACAGCATTGTAGCCAAAGCAACTACACGGACTGTCTTAAAGCACGTCTCCCTCCACACCACATACTTTAATTCTGCCTCATATTCCCTGTGCAATGCGGATCAAATTGCCACAGCTCTCCGATAATGGAATACCATCCCAGCAAAGAACGCCAATGGGAAAAATCCGGCCTTGTTTCTCAGGTCGACGTGATATAAATATCAACAATAATGCATTTCCTTGCGACAATATTGTCTCGTTATATCAAAGATTAAACATAAGGAGAGGCCTCAATTAAAATTTTGATTCGTATTTAACAGGGAACTGCCTATCTAGTAACTAGGAGGCCCCGGGTTTGAATCCCAGCCACAGCACGAATTTTAATTCAATGGCTCTCCTTATTTTCAAAACTTGAATGTTTTGTTGATGCTCTTTTTACGTGGCAGTCTACAACCACGACGTATTCTTGTGCTCAGGTCTGTAATACATTTTTATTGGCTACGCTGGAACGGTTTCGGGAATTACTGTCAACAGGAGATGAACAAAATATTTTACTTCAACAACCTGATAACATTCACAGTCCAGAATGAAACTTCCACTCTGCAGCGAAGTGTGCTCTGATATGAAACTTCCTGAAAGATTAAAGTTGTGTGCCGGAACCGAGATTACAAGCTGGGACCTTTGCCTTTCGTGGCCAAGTGCTGTACAGACTGAGCTAGACCGGGCCGTGGAAAGTAAACGTCCCAGGTTCCAATCCCGGGTCCGGCACACAATTTTAGTGTGCCAGGGATTTTCAATAATTATTGCGACTGTATCTAGAAAAATGCCCATTTTACATTATTTTTAAAGTATACCAGCTTTTCAACCTTAAATTTTACTAATGATTAGTAATAGTTAAGGACCAAATGATGTACTACTTTAAAATTATGTGAAATGGTAAGTTTTCTAGAAAGTGTCACAATAACTACTGTAAATTTGATGTTGCTGTTTTCGGAAAAATTTTATCTTGGTGTTCTTGCAGTAAAATATTTTGTTAATCTCCTGTTGATGGCAGCGTTTGCCGAAACCAGTCGAGCAAAGCCAATAAAAATATTTTACAGCTCTGGGCACAAGAATGAGTTTTGTTCAGAAGTAAATGTTTTGGTTCGGTTCTTTAGAAAATAAATGTCTTGAATCTCTGCGACTGTGAGATCAAGTGATTTGTGTATAAATGAAAATACCGCGTACCAGTCACGATTTTCGATTTACTTAGCAGGACACGTTTTGGGAAATAAAACCGTCTTTCATCTGTGTTGTGAGAACAGCAGAGTGGTTCTAGGCGACTTGCCAGATACTGCGAGGCTGTTTCCGCCGGAGGTTCGAATCCTATGTCGTTCATGGCTTTGAATGTTGTCCTTAGATTATCTTATTTTAAGTTGTCTGTAAGCCTCGTGACTAATTACCACAGTAGTTTGTTCCTGCAGATTCACGAACATTTCAAATGTGTATTTGGGTACTATGTCTTTTTCTGTACAATGATTTAGATGTGCGAGGTCATCATTCATTCTGAATTTAATAGCGAAATGTAAAAAAGATTTGTTTACGGACAATTTCCTAGTGGTCCACTTTGCGGAGAATCTAACACATATTAAACAACAAAAGAAAATTTTTGTCCAATATATTGGGTGGTAGTTCAAATGTTTGTAAAGCATATTGGACTGAAATGCGGGGTCATCAGTCCCTAAACGTACAAACTGTTTATGAACTAGTTTATATTATAGGCGGCACAAACATCCATGCCCGAGGGGGGATTCGAACCCCCGACGGGGAAGGCCTCGCGCATCGTAGCATAGAGCCTCAATGCACACGGTCGCTCCGCCGCGGCACTAGATGGTAGATGATTTCTCTTACTTAAGCAGTAAAATAACATATGATGGGCGCAGTAGAGACGATATATAATGCAGAATGGCGATGGGAAGAGCAGCGTTTTTCAAAAAGAGAATTAAGAATATTGAATTAAGTGTACGGCATTTGTGTGGGGTGTTGTCTTATACGGAATTGAAACAAAGACGAAAATTAGTTCAAACAGGAAGTGAATAGAGGCGTTTGAAATGTGCTGCTACAGAAGAATTCTGAAGATTAGCTGGTATATCACGTAACTAATGAGGAATTACTGAACCACATTGAAGAAAAAGGATTTTCTAGCCTACCTAGACTAGGAGAATGGATCGATAGGTAGGACACATTCTTAGACATCAAGAAATCGTGATTTTAGCATTGGAGAGAATTGTGTGAGAGTAAAAGTCGCAAGAGACCAAGAGACGAATATAGTAAGCAGATTCAAATGTATGTAGGTTGCTGTTATAATGAAGGGCTTGCTCAGGATAGCGTAGGGTGTAGAGCTGCATCAAATCAATCTCTGGACTGAAGACCATAACACACAACACTCATGCAGCTGATGAATGCTGTGCCAAAATGCAAATATTTATGTACATTTTTGTGATAACTCTGATGTATTCTGTGCAGAAATCGTATATGTGATGTTTAATGTATGTGTGACTCGGCACAAATGGACGACAAAAAAACTGTAGGTAGAAAACATCTTTTCAGAATTCCGCTATTAAGTCCATCGAAAGTTCAACCAACAACTAAAATCTCGCACGTAAGGACAGCTGAATGAAACATGAATTCGCAGATCTAAATCATAACAAATGAAATGACCCAGCACACAAAAACGGACTTGAAAATGGGAATCAGTTCCCAAAACGCGTTCTCATAAATTAATTAAAACAATCGTGACTGGTAAATTTTCATTTGTAGATTCATTATAAACGTTTGCACCAAAATCATCCAAAGTAAAATCTCCAAAGTATCTTGAACAAATACTTCGAAATTTTGACACAACGTTTATATTTATATTCATTTATTTAATATATGATGTACAAGGTATATTTTGAATAAAACACAATCATGTAACATTCTGAATAACGGTCTTTTGGCTGTTTGACGCCATCATCAATTACTGACTACAATAATATAAACATGTAACTGTGAAAATTTTCTGTGGAGAAATATCCTAAGAAAATCGCCGTTCATTTTCAACGACTGCAAGTGGTAACGGTGTAGAAATAAACTAAAAGCAATTATTCGATTGTAATTGCTGCATGAAACTAGTGAACATTGATAATATATATATGACAAATGAAATGTAACAAATTGAACACTGGTCCAAACTCTCTAAGCAGCTCTATGAATTTAAACTCTAAGTAATCATTTCACCCCTACAGTGTCTTAATATTTATGAACCATCATGAGGAGTTTCAGAGAAGAGGGAACATCGGAGATGTTTAAAAAGAAGACGACCAAAGAAACAGAAAGAAAAAACATCAATATTGTATAGAAAACGTTGATCCACATGAGCTTCAATTTTATGAGCAGCAATATGACATTAAGTATTCAAGAACATAAATTAGAGCACATGACTGGTTGCTTCTTCTGTAATGTATATGCTACTTACCTGTGAAAATGTTAGTAAGTAAATAAATAAATAAAATGTTCATAAGTGCAATGAAATAATGTAGTGCACGTAATTGTGACGTAAAGTCACGGAGGAGGCAGGCGACCATGATGAGTAATGAATGAAGTCTGCAAAAAACTGCAGAGGTCGCTGTATTGATAAAAGTTGTTATTTGCTTACAAAATAACTTTATATGTCGCGTTTCGGACTGGGCTATCATCAGAATCTGTCAATGAAAAACAATAGTGACTATACACAATGGCAAAAGAAATATTGTAAAAATATTGTATAAAACATTTTGTGGTGATAAAATTCGGTACACGTACCATGTGGTTCAAACGCACCAATACACATTAGTTAAAAGTTGTTCAGAAATATTCGTTACATGCTCTTGAAGTAACATCACAGAGCAGACTGAGGGTACAGTAATGGTACAAATAAATAAAAATGGTTAATCACAGAAACATATCGTTCGGAAGCCATACTATTCCAGCGAAGGTTGTAAACTATTGTCTTTAATGTGTTGTAATGGTATGGCTTCCTGAAGATCTGTTTCTGTGATTAACAGTTCTGACCCAGCCCTAATATTTATTTATTATGACACGTAACTGGCATTTATTCTTCTTTCTGTTACCTTATAGGACTGGATGTAAAGAACATTTGTCCCCTTTATTTGATTACCCGTTCCTACTTTTTTACAGCTTAACTTTAATTGTACCTCCTGTGTCTTCACTTGGCACAGCGCCACTCGACAATATGCATAATAATGGCACGCCATTTGGCGACTAATATCTGCAATCACGTATTGTACCATTACTGTTTCCTCATTCGTCTCTATGATGTTACCTCAAGAACGTGTAATGAATATTACTGACCAACTTGTAAGTAGTGTATACTGGTGTGCCGAAATTGATAATCAGAAAAAAATGTATACAATGTTTGTACAACACTTCTGTTATCACAGTTTACAGTTACTATCATTTTTCAGCGGCAGATTCTGATGATGCCCCTGGCCGTAACGCGTCAAATAAAGTCATTTTGTAACCAAATAATGACTTATATAAATACAGCGACCTATGCAGCTTTTTGCAGACTTCATTCATTAGACATTGCTGTAGCTTGTGAACTGATAGTTCTGTGCTGGCCTAGTTTTACTATACGGCACTCTCAGCCATTTCACGCTCGCCAGGAATGGCCCAGTGTTGGGGGTGTTCCCGAGAAATCAGGGCGTAATGCGATTACGTCAGGGTGACGTACGGCGCGCCCCCTTGAACTCGATCGGTGTGCCGGCGCAGTAGCCAGATTCTCGCCTGGATATAAGTTGCGCAGGCGCAACACAAAAGGCAGTCGCCACTTCTCCACGGGTCCGCCTCGTAATCCGGTTCCGAGCTGCTTGTTGCCATTAAAGTCTTAAGGCTTCCGCTAAGCCACTGCACCTGATAATTCACAGCCTTCAGGGTTGCTGCCTCACCTTGCTCGTCCTAAATTCCGTGGTACTAGCCCATGCGCTCCTGACGCACATTCGTTGTGCTCCATACTGTTTCTGAGAAATAGATCTCACCATACTGTTATCTCAATTACTGTATCAATTCACGCTCAACGTCGCTTTGTATGCAAACATAATTATGAATGAAAGGAGCTACGAAATTTTAATGCTGCATATCGTGGCCGCACTGTTTGATTCACGATTTAAACGTGTAATATACTGGACACGATCATCTGTCCACTGTCCGAAAAGTCTGTTTAATCATATGTATTGAGCAACTGACATACTTTTTCTTCAAACTTGTCATTGTAATCTCATAACTAGTTAGTTGTTTTTGATTTGTGGAATAAACAGACCGTTGATATACGCCGTGAACCAAACGTAAACCACAGGGTTATCTGACCTTTGTTACAGCTGGTTTTGTTCTTTAGAGAATAACTTCGATTATGTTTAAATCCTATATTTAAATAAAACATTTCTAACAATTAACAATCCTTATGACGAGGCCTTGGGTGCAGCTGTATGTTAAAAAATAAATAAAAAACATACTTCAGCCAATAGTAAGCAAACGAAGTAACAATATGCAAGAAATTTCCCGTCTATCAATAGAAAACTTCAAGTTACCACTGCATGTGACGGGGACATATTATACTGTAATTCTTTACAGTATTATGCTATTTTTCGCGTTCTTCAGTGTCTCAAGGCAGATTCTGTCACCTCACGCGGAACGCCCGCGCTCTCTCTTCGTTACACAGATATAGTCAAATTCTTCCACAACGTCATTTATCCTTTATTTTCACGTAACACATTTCCTCGTACGACAACACTGAATAAACAATTTGTCCAATGTAATTTGTTCGTTTCAAGCCGAAGGAAGTGCTGGTAGTAGAATTGCAAAGAATGTAGATATCTTGAGAATGTAAACTGGTGCACATAAATTAAGAAATATTTCTTCGCATAGTTCTACCGTCATATTCTTTTGCTGTTTGTGATTGAATGGAGGTTCAAGGATTGGTTTGAGGTTGATCTATGATCTGAGAATGAGTGTATATAGCAGGGATCTTCTTATAAAGAAATACAAAATGTAAAATGAATCATAATTAATAATCATGATTCATAACAACTGTGATTCATTTTGTAATTTACGATCGCGTCTGCAAGTATATGATTTTTTTTTATTTATTTTTTTTACGAAATTTGACCGCGGCGGATTATCCGTGCGAATTTGGGCGCCATGCTGCGGTGCGCGCGGCCGTTCGTCGTCGGGCGTTCGAGTCCCCCCTCGGGAATGGGTGTTTTATTGTCCTTAGGTTAGTTTATCTTAGTTTAAGTAGTTTGTAAGCTACGGACTAATAACCCATCAGTTGAGTCCGATAGATTTACAAACCTACAAACATTGCCTATTTGAATTTTTTCGAAAAAGAAAGAGACATTTTGTAAACAAGAATCGTCCTTACCTATTTTTCGCACCACTTTTGCCAATATCTCTGACAAATAGACGATGACAACTTTAATCGTATCAAAAATAAATAATGTAAAATTCAATTCATAAACTATTATACATTATATTATTAATTTCAAATATATAACTTCACTTATAATTACATTATTTCTTTAAAATTTCTGCAAACAATTTAAGTACAATAAAACGTAAAGTGGCTATAAACACCCCAGTGCATTTTTCTGGTGTGACCTTCATAACTAGCATTATGGCTGAATGAGGGAAAAGCAAAAGAAGTTACAAAGCAGTAGAAAGTAATAATGTGTATATGTAGAAAGACGTCATTCTGCACTCAAAAGACTGTTGTATGTGTTGGACAGTGCACAAAGTTTTCTTTTTTTGGGGGGGGGGGGAGGGTCAGGTAGAAAGTATAGATTTCCGTTGATCGAAATTACATCAGTTTCGTATAGTAACAAAGCTCAGTTTTGTTTATATTCAATATATCGTTTGACAAAACGGTTTCTTTATCATTGTGAATGTTCACATTCATGTTACTTGCAGTACACAAAAATTAATTTTGTCTAGCTCTACGTCTTTCACTCCCACTCGTTAGCCATTTCCTTCTTGGCATAGCCTAAATGAATATAATTTCCTTATTATAAGGGAAGTTGAAAGACATAGCTCTTCAGAATTAAGTAATTAAAGATTAGAAGCTTAGTTGAATTCTCGGGTAGGAGCAGCAGATGAACACAAAGATATTCTTTCAGGTTAAGAAGCGAAATAGCGACTTCAGGAAGTAACTTAATTCCTTCAGCGCGAAATGATGGTTTCCACTGCTAACAACATGGTCTACCTCGTATTCCCACTGATTCAAGCGCTAGATGGCTGTCATGATGGAACCGTACCTGTCGCGCCGTGTTGTCCTGTAGTAACTCATTCAGGTATGACAACCTCCACTTCATTTGATCACTCTCAACGGGTCTGTAAACCGAGCGAGGTGGCGCAGTGACAAGACGACTCTCATTAGGGAGGACGGTGGTTCAAATGTACCGGCAATCCATATTTAGGTTTTCCGTGATTTCCCTAAATCACTCCATTCAAATGCTGGGATGGTTCCTTCCCAAAAAAATCCGAGCGAGAGCTCCGTTTCTAATGACCACGCTGTCGACGGGACGTTAAACTCTAAGCATCCTTCCTTCGGGTCCGTACACCCATGACTTTCATTTTGTGTACCTGTGTGGCACACCCACTCTAGAATTAAATTCTTTATTAGTTTCTTTCTACAATTAATATGAAAATTTGTACTTTAATTTTGTTGTTCGTGTACTTACATGAGGTCAAGAAATGACATTACTTCGTTGTTCCACTAGGTGGAAATACGACATTTCTCAATGATGTGGAACGTGACATTTTAATGAATGGTGTAAATACATGACACTCAATATTTTAATGTTTTTTTTCATTTTTTAAACTTTTTTATGTATTTCGTCAGCGAAATTTTTAAGTTGTATCTAAAAATTCTTTTAATTTCTTTTTAAACCATAGTTGACTGTGAGACATTTTATGATATTTGGTAAGTGACCGAAGACTTTTGTGACAGCATAATTCACCCCTGTCTGTGCCAGTTAGATTTATCCTTGAAAAGAGAATATCACCCTTTCTCCTATTATTGTTACTAAGCACGCCGCCTTTACTTTTGAATTGGGTCGGATTGTCAATAAAAAATTAAATAACTGAATAATGTGAAGATACAGTAAAAAATCCCTTGATCTTGGGTGTGCTCCAGCAATTATTTAGATTACATGCTTTTGTGAAATACTTTTAGAACAAGAGTATGAACCCATATGAAAACAATGAATGAAAATAGACATAGCAAGCTAATTTACGAATATATATAGTACCAAATTTTGCAATGACTCTGATAGTATAAGTAGCTGAAAAAAGCAGTTCTTCCATGTATTTCTTCCAATTTAATCCCTCGTCAATGCAAACACCTGAAAATTTTGAATATTCTACCGTAGCTACAGATATTCATTGAAAGTCAACATTTATTATTGGTTTTATGCCGTTTACTGTATCTAACTTTGCATACTGGGTTTTATAACAGTTTAATGAGAGACCATTTGTAGAAAACCACTTCTTAATTTTCTGAAAGACATCATTTACAATTTCATCAGTTAATACCAGTTTTTCATACATGATAGCTATACTTGTATCATCAGCAAAAGGAACTTGCTTAACATCTTGGTGAATATAGAATGTCAAATCATTAATCTAAATTACAAACATTAAAGGACCCAAGACCAAAACTTGTGGGACCCATTTTTTGATAGCTCGTCATTTAGAGAAATTAACTATTTCTTGCATTATATGTGAACTGCTTATTTCAACTTTTTGCACTCTACCAGTTATTTAAAGTTTTCATTTGGTTTGATGGTAATACCGTCTTTCGTGTTGATAATATGGACGACCTCATAGTTTCACTTATTTTACAGCGAGATGGGTCTTGCGCTAGTGCTGTACCTATTGGGTGGATTACATAAGAAAAATTCTACTTCCTTTAACTACTCATAACGGCTGTGTTCATACGTGATTTTTGCCTTCTACAGATCTATACGAAAACCTCTTTCAAATTCTAACAGTCTGAGATGCGTATTTGTGTAATTAATATTAAAAAGTGGTACTTGACTTGTGTTCCCGTATTTGTATAATGGTATCTTTATATATATATATATATATTGTTATTGCTTCTTCCACAAATGAAAACGCAACATAGAACCGACCATGTTAGTAACATAATTGTTTCGAATTAATTGCACAATAGCCTTATTGATTTTCATACTGAAAGCAAACTTCAGGAAATTGTAATCCTTAAGGACAAAATGGCATATTACTTTTGACCAACGGGATTCATGCTTGAACACAATATTTCAACGTTGCGATCGGTTTCAGTGTTTCGCACCATCTTTTCTTGTTTCGCCACATTCGAGGTCATGAAAAGGTGCTTTTACATTTGGGCACTCAGCTCAAATATATTTTCATGTTTTTTCTTGTCACTGCCACTTACTAATCAAAAGTTAGAATCTCATAGAAATAGAATTTATTGCATTAAAAAAAGAAAAGTACAGACAATATTAATCGTTTCTCAAGTAGTCTGCTGCTCTTGTCTCTTTAAAAGCAGAATTGGAACTGAGTAACAGTGCGAAAACGGGTTTTTCTCCTGTTAGACTGACTGTGTCGTTTATTTTATTTTCTTGATCATATTTGCTATTTCCAAGCTTGATTGTAGCGCATATTCCTTTCGTCACGGTAGTTGAGGCAAATGCTTCGTGACTGTTCTTAAGTATTTGAGAGTCATTATTTTCCCATTGCTTTTGCGTCATCCGCCCAGATATTATAATTAATTCAAACTCAATTTCACATAAAAAATTAGTTTGTAACATAGTAGAATGTGTCATGCATTTAACATAAGCGTTTTATAGAATCCAGAGCTATCTCTGTGATTCGGAATTTTTCAATTTTTCATTTTTGCGTTGGACTATGGGAGAGAAACTGACAGTAATGCCACCTACAACCATCCTATTTTGATAGAAAGAACCCAATCTCCAGCATTATTATAACAGACCCTCATTTCTAGAAGAGTGTAACGAATTACAAAATTGAAAAAACGCACTTGGATATCTTGTGCCCACTCTTGTAAATATTTTAAACTAAACATTAAAAAAACATATATGTGCTAAATAATGTAAAATAACGAAAATATTATATACCATTAATTTTATGAACCTAGTTTTATTTCAATCTATTTTATTAAATAGAAAACAAATATTTCTTGGATTACAATAGATGTTAAAAACTGCTTTTACAGTCAAAATATATGTAAATACTATTAGATACTGCAAAACGAAAATATTTTCAATACACAAATTTGAAGGAAATTCCTTGAATAAAATTTATTCTTCGGTCGAGATTCGAACCCGCAACCTCCAGCTTAAAAATCTTCAAATGTTTGTAGAGCTTATGGCACTTAACTACGGGGGCATCAGTCCCTAAACCTACAAACTACTCATTAACTAGCTTATACAAAAGACGGCACAAACATCCATTCCCGAGGGGGGATTCGAACCCCCGACCGCAGCGGCCGTGCAGACCGTGACTGGCATGCCGCAGACCGCTCGGTCACCGCGGCCGGCTTTCCAGCTTACTGGACAAGTGCATCAACGACTAAGCCACCAAGATTAAATGATACGGCGATTGCACGGACTCTCTAAACTAAAGCATGCCTCTCTCCATAACGCAAACTTCCGTCTCATGTTCCCCTATGTAAATACGTATTAATGTTGCTGAAGTTCTCAAACAGAGGAATAACATCCCATTAATGAACGGTAATGATAACGATCCCTGCCTTGCACCTCCGGCACCGGTGATATGTAAAATAATAATGTCCAGAGACATATTTTGCCTCGATATATATCAAAAGGTTTTCAACTGAAGCAGAAGCATTGAAAAATTTTAGTCAAGGCCAGGATTTCTTATTCGACAAAATTATGTTTTCTCAGATAGACACGCTATATTCTTTATTATGCAATCAACGGCATGAAATAGCACACGGCGATGGCGTTGGTTGCATCGCAATAGGACACTTAGAGGGATAGTGAAAGGCAGTACGCTGATATTGCACGATTAAGGACAGGGTAAGGTTTATGCTTGAGTTTCGGGACATGCACTAGCTGACTGTTGCGTTTATTCCAAACGTCCACTTTGCTTTGCCATTTCTTGTTGTGTAATTGCCGTATTGTGGTGTGTTTTTTCATGCTGTTGAATGTATAACAAATAATAAGGGGAACACATTAAAGAATAACAAATGTTCGTGTTGAAAGTAAAATTTCATTTTATAATGTGAGAGTACTTTCATCAATCCCTGCAGTACGTTCATCCATAAGTATTTGGCGTGGGAAGTATTTTGTCATTTTTAAGTCTATTAACACTTAATATTAAAAGATAACAAAAGCTTTGCCCAAACTTATCTCAATAAGGGAGTTGTAAGTAAGCGATATTGGCTATTCTGCCGCTGCGGTGCGGCCGAGCGTATTGAGGCGCTATGCTGCGATGCGCGAGGCCGTTCCCCGTCGGGGTTCGAATGCCCCGTCGGGCATGGATGTTTGTGGCGTCTTTAGTTTAAACTAGTACATAAATAGTTTCTAAGTTTAGGGCCTGACGACCCCGCTGTTAATCCTATAAGCACTACAAAGATTTGAAAATTTTGACTACTCTGCTTTTGCTGATTCCAATTACAAGATATTAGATCGTATGTACGGCTTGAATCCAGTCGAGCACATACAAAGTAATTTTGTGATAACATCAGGAAAACCTAAAGAGGGACGTAAAGGACAGCAGTATGATTTTTGTAACGCTTGGACATTCCAGCAGCATATATTACAAATACTGAACTGAATGAGGTTGAAAACTGAACCCCTTCTTTCTCGCCCCCCCCCCCTCCCCAGAAGAATAAATTCGCTTCGTCCCTGATGCCGCAGGAGCGATGTAAACATGAATAGGATATGGCCACTGAAACTGACTATAGATTGATTGTCTTCATGCATGCTCCACAGCCAAGGAAGTCTTCTTTTAGCCTTCGTGTCGAATCGACCACTCGGACGGCATTTGGAGGATGGGTTGTGTTTTAAGCTGGATATAATCTCGGAGTTATGGAGTTCCTCCGTGATCACATGATTACTCTCCCAGTAAAGAAAGCTTAGGCATACAACGTGCGCCGTCATTGAATTCTCGTTACGTAAATTGCTCTTCTCCTCAGCGAATATCGGGGATTAATAAGTATGGGCCGGTTCAGTCAAAAGATATCTCAGGGTAGATTGCTGGAACCATTAGTCATGGGGACACTCTTGTTTAACCCGCGAGAACTCGCGCCTTTAAAGTTACGCGATTGATCGCATGTATAGCATCTTTCTCAAAGTCAAAGAAGAGTTTGTAATGTACTTAATGTCTAAATAATTATATCTAGTAAAGCACGAAACAAGGGATAACAGTGATCAGTAAATTTAGTTCCGTGCTAATTTAAGTGTGCTGTACTTGAGCGATATTTTCGATGCTGAATTTGAACACTATTCCTTGTTTGTTGATTTTATTCCGATGAGTGGGGATTTGTTGAGCTTCTCTACCGGCGGTCATACTCTGAACGGTCACATCTCGGAATTTGTCTTGTAAGTAATTTGGTGGCTTTATCAGGCTTGATTCTTTCATGGCGACTGTTTGTTTGATTTGTAGAAAATGTTTCAGCAATAAATATTAATTTATTCACAGATCTAGAGTTCGCCTACTGTATGGGCATTATCAATGCTTTAAGTGTTTTAATAGTTTTTTTTTCAGCATTGATAATGACCATCCTGTTGTCGACATCTAGATCTGCGAATAAATTAATCTTTACGACTGATCGCTGAATAATTTTCTGCAAATTTGGTGGCTATTTCTTTCGGCATTTAGTCATGGGTACAGTTAATATCGGTAGACAAAATGAAACATGTAAAGCTATATCCGAGGAAAAGTACGCCGCATCCTTGGACTCACTCGCCGCAAGTGCGTTGACACAACGCGGCCCGACTGTGGCTTCTCGTGACACTGCGGTGCTCAGAGTGTTTGAAGGTGACGAACCACGTAGAGCAGGTCTGTTGCGGATTCTCGCTATTTCACTGCTTAATCCTCGTCGCCAAGTGCTTTGTCCTTCGTGGCCTATCTTTCATGACAGGATCTTCTCAAGACGCGTAAGATGCACGGACAGCTAAAACAACTATACAGATTAGTAATACACGTTTTATTTACTAATATATACACAGTTACGCAACTTATGGGAAAGTCGTCTTTCTGTCTCTTCTCGCGGTGGCGTCTTCTTGTACGATGCTAGCTGCGCTGTAATAGAGTCACTGCCTGTTTCGGAGCCGAGTTCCGATGTATTCTTCCAGCCGCATGTCGCCCTATATATAACTACTTGTAGAGGGCGTGTTTCTCTGTTGCTCCCTCCAGGAGGCTCGGCGCCGGCGTTCGATTGGCTGCCGGTCATCCGCTGCCTTCTTTTACAATCGTTCTTGTGCGTCTGGCGTGTGACTCTAACTTTACGCTACAATATTCACGAATAACGTCTCCGTTCTTGTTTGACCATGTTGAAGTCGCAGATGTTGCAGCTAGTTTCAGACATCACACTGTCCACACTGTCATGTTTCTACTCTCTCTCTCTCTCTCTCTCTCTCTCTCTCTCTCTCTCTCTCTCTCTCTCTAAGCGACTGGTAATACACTGTCTTGGTCAGTGTCTTACGACGATCCTTGATACCCTATTTAAACTCGAAAATGTCACAATGTAATTTTTACAAGGTGATTACGTGATGATTTTTAAGACTCTCAGAGACGATCGAATGCATACGTTTGAACCAGAGGTGAGGTGCTATAACCTGGATATGATCTAGTCGAAAGGTATAAGAGAAAGTCAACTTTCACTTAAGTTTCTCATAGAAGTAACAGGAGAGTCCATTACTTCCAAACCCAAATCATGGCGTAAGAAATATCCCCCTGTTGGTGGATGGGTAACAAATCTCGTAACCTGATATCAGGAAACGGAAAATCGTAGGCCTGCAGAGCAGAAATAATGCACTTGCCTACAAAAATTTGTAGGCAAAAGTCAAAATGGCGTCTCCCAACGTCAATGCAGGCATAGCAACGTTGCACAAAACGCTGCCATACCAACATCCCCCGAGATCTTTAGCCAGTACCGCATTCAGCGAGAATGCCTATCAAAGGATCCTCATCGGCCGTATACACTATCCGACACCCTTCACCACCTTATTCGTGGCACTACGGACACCAGTTGTGCAGCAAGTTTACGGACTGTGATTCGTGTGTCTGCACGAATCAGTTCGTCCAGTTCTTGGCTATTCGAGTAAGCTGCCTCAGTTACTGGTCTCCCACTGCTTAGTTTGAGTGCTGGTTTTTCCTTCTTTAAACTTCCATCGCTCTTTGTAATCCTGCCGTGTCTGTACGTATTTTTCAGCCTCCTATGGATGTCAGAAAAGCCACACATTTCGTTTGTCAAGAAATCAACGACTGCACGCTGTTTCGTATTCTATTCCATGCTCATTTGCGGAACATTAGTACCCAGGAAGAACCACTCTACTAACACATGAAAATTGATCTACATCCGTTAGCCCATAAAAATTTACGCACGCCATTGCAATACTTTCGAAACACCCTCGTACAAACAGTTTTCAGCTTCATAAGAAACCTTTCAAAATATTAACTGGCTCCATCTCTTTCGGTAAATTTGCCCTGATACATGTGTGTCTGTCCTGGGCATCCTCCTTCATTTCGTTGTTTCTTTATCCTTTCTTCACATCTGTTAACATAACAAATCTTCTTCCTCCTTTTCTTTGTACTTACCCCTCCATTATCCTCTGCTGTAGATATCCAGCGTAATGCGTTCCACCCAAGATGTTCTCCTGAATCCTCCTCATGAAGTTCCTTTCCCCTTTTACCCATCTCAAAATTTCACTTTCTCCATTCTTCTCCATAGCAACATTTCAACATTTTGCAACCGTTCCTTATCTTTCTGTCTGACATTTCGGAGGCATAAGACACCACACTCCGCACACAACATCTGGCGAACTTCTTCCGGAGATTAATGGGTGTGCTTCTGTTTCTCTCATCAGATTACAATTTCTAAGTGACTGTACCTTCCACTAACATAGTTACCGCAATGGTAATATGCCTCGATCCTTCCTTGGATAGGCTGCTTTACCTCAAATTGATCCAGTGAGACTTCTCCATCAGACCTGAAAATTTGTATTATCGCACGATGTCACGCTGTAAAACTGAATGACAGCCTCAATGTCATCTTTTTCCTTTCTTGAAATTTGTTAACATACCAAACATTCTTCCTGACCTCTGTCTCCTTCTACTTTTCCTCTATTGTCCACTTCAGTTCCTTCGTAATGTGTGACCACGCAAAATGATTTCATGACATTTCTTCCTCTGAACCCGTCCTCATTTCTCATTCTACCGGTTCATTTCAGTTTCTCTCTATAGTAACATTTCAAAACATGCGTAATAATTTTGATTCATTCTGTCTACGTTTCAGAGGCATGAGACACCTCTCTCCACACATCTTACTAGCTAATCAGGCTGAACTTCTTTTTCCTGACGTTTCGTCTTCGTATATGGGCGACATTGTCATCTGTTTTACGCATGGACCAAGGCCTCCCAGCCCGAAAGTTTTTATCTGAAGAAAAAGCCGGCCTTAGAAGTTTGTTTTGTGTCTTCCTACTTTAAGAAAATCATCTTCGCTCTTCCTATGACATTTGCTCAGCTACATTTCACTGGTGTAGTTATCGTAAAGATCTGTTCTTATGGTTCGATCCTTTCCGGAATACGCTGCTTTTATTTCAAATTGATCCAAAGAAACTTCCCTATACCAGACAAGGTTTGTAACATTGTAATGAATTCCGCAGTTGGTGAAACTCAATGAATGACTTGCGTGTGGTTCACCAGTCTTAAGGTAACGTTATGAAAATAACTATAAATCGCTCCTCTCAATTAGACTATTATCGATACAAAAACACTTGGTTTCGATCTTAGGCAATTTTGTTTTACTAGGGACACTTGAGATTCCTAATCCTAATAAATAAGCGGAAGATTCAATGTTCTATATACTAATTTCATTACAAGAAAAGGACGGTGCACAAGTTCAGGAATAAATTATTATACAACAGTAATGAACCTCTAACAAGGATAGCATAACCTGTACCTATTACGAAAAATGGTTAACCCTGAGGACGTGTTAATTGTTTTAAAAAGAAAAATCGCTATCCCTCTAGTTAAAGAACACAACCAGGAGCTCAAGAATACAGCCAACTAGTGGAAGGTACATCTGCGATATAGCAAATGCAATGTGCGTATATCACCAATTCCCATTACTGATCTCATAAGACGGATGGCGCCTGGCCACCGTGGATGGGTCGGCCAGACGTGAGGCTGAAGCTGTGAGACGATGGCTAAGTTGAAGTCACTCATGAATCAAAGGCGAATAAGAGGTTCTCAGAAGCTGCTTGCACCACTGGTCAGAAGCATTAGAGAAACTCAGTTGCAAGCTTGTAAATGAGTGCTGCGATATTCGAATACAATGCACTGAAGCAATAACTTTGTTCTTCTGTTCGGAGAGAAACAAATGTGAATATTTCAAGAAATGCAGTCTGTACTTGCAAATAATTGTGAGCTAAGTCACTGGACGCTTGTCCTGCAACTTTCCACCTGCGTCCTCACACCACAAGCACAGCTAGCCGACCCCTCCTTTCTCACTTTTCTGCAAGCCACAAGTCACTCCAGACCGTTTTCTCAAGAGCCAATCACAGCTGTATCTTCAAAGCCTCCCCTCTCTCTCTCCTCAGTATTATTTCCTTCCAAACATACGAGGTATGTCCACAAAGTAATTTCCGTTTGGTTATATAAACCAAAAGTAAACAGGTACAGAAAAAATATGTATTGTATAAAAATATGCAACTGTTCAACTACTTTTTACATTACTTCCGAAATTTTGAAGGCACTTGTCATAGCGTGGGACAAGTTTTTGTGTGCCTTCTTCATAGAAGGTTGCCTGTGTATTCCCTTCAAGTTGCCGCCCGACCTCATAAGGCGAATGTGACCAAATAACTTTTACGGGAATTTCACTGGGACGTGTTTGATGATCCTCCATACAGTCTCGCTCCTAGCGACTTTCTTCTCACACCCAAAACCTGTCCATGGTGATCTATACTTCAGCGAAGATGACGAGGTGAAAGAACATGTTACCACATGGTTGAATACACAGGCATACGAAGAAGGCATACAAAGACTTCTGCCACACTATGACAAATGCCTAAAAAATTTCGGAAGCTATGTAGAAAAATAGTTTAACAGTTATATATTATGTACAATAAATATTTTTTCTGTATCTGTACACGTTTGTTTTATATAACCAAACGGAACTTACCTAGTGAATATTCCTCGTATATCTAGCGAAAAAGAAACTTCTAGAGGCTTCTATAAAGTTCTGGAACCTTTCGACCATTTGGCGCTTGAAATCATCTCCCAATCGTATCATCGCCCACGAGTTTGGGAACTAAGTGGCAGCGGCCATCGGCCGCCCAGTAACCTTTGACCTCACACCGGCTAGTCAACACGCCGCGCCCTTGTAGTACCGTTAGGCACCCCTCGTCAGCCCCTCTCACTGACTTGGCTGTGTTCTTGTTTCTGCTACATGTGAATATTGTAAATATTAGATGTTGCCTACCAGCATCAACCAGTTTTCTCAGTGACTTAGTCAACATTAATATTTCCACTCCTCCAACTTATTATTTCTTTCAGATTATCCAGAATAGAAGATTCCAGTAATTAAGTTATAAATAAATACCTGTTAATGATTATTAATACATAAACACAGTATGTAAAATGGTTAAATGCATTGCCGCCTTACAACATGGCTGCATAACAGTGTAACTGGTAGATAAACTCCTGGAAATTGAAATAAGAACACTGTGAATTCATTGTCCCAGAAATGGGAAACTTTATTGACACATTCCTTGGGTCAGATACAACACATGATTACATAGGCACATAGACAAAGGCAACAGAGGATGCGCAGAGTCGGCACTAGTACTGTGTATATCCTCCTTTCGCAGCAATGCAGGCTACAACTCTCCCATGGAGACGATCGTAGAGGTGCTGGATGTAGTCCCTGTGGAACGGCATGCCATACCATTTCCACCTGGCGCCTCAGCTGGACCATCGTTCGTGCTGGACGTGCAAACCGCGTGAGACGAAGTTTCATCCAGTCCCAAACATGCTCAATGCGGGACACATCCGGAGACTCCGGTCAACTGGCCATGGTAGTTGACTTACACCTTCAACAGCACGTTGGATGGCACGGGATACATGTGGACGTGCATTGTCCTGTTGGAACAGCAGAAGCGACTCTTATCACTGAAGACGATACGTCTCCATTCATCCCTCCATACACGCCTATCGCGACACCACTGGAGGCGGGCTGCACGATGTTGGGGCGTGCGCGAAAGACGACCCAACGGTGTGCGGGACCATAGGACAGCTTCATGGAGATGGTTGCGAATGGTCCTCGCTGATACCCCAGGAGCAACAGTGTCCCTAATTTTCTGGGATGTGGCGGTGCGGTCCCCTACGGCACTGCGTAGGATGCGACGGTCTCGGCGTGCATCTGTGCGTCGCTGCTGTCCAGACCGAGGTCGACGGGCACGTGCACCTTCCGCTGACCACTGACGACAACATCGATGTACTGTGGAGACCTCGCGTCCCACGTGTTGAGCAATTCGGCGGTACGTCCACCCGGCCTCCCGCATGCCCACTATACGCCCTCGCTCAAAGTCGGTCAACTGCACATACGGTTCACGTACATGCTGTCGCGGCATGCTACCAGTGTTTGAGATGGCGCTACGTATGCCACGGCAAAATGGCTGACACTGACTGCGGCGGTGCCCAACTGCTGCGCAGCTAGCGCCATTCTACAGCCAACACCGCGGTTCCCGGTGTGTCCGCTGTGCCGTGCGTTTGATCATTGCTTGTACAGCCCTATCGTAGTGTCGGGAGCTAGTATGGTGGGTCTTACACACCGGCGTCAATGTGTTCTTATTTCAGTTTTCAGGAGGGTATAAGGAAGCAGTACGATAACACCAGTGTGTGTGTGTGCACCTGTTGCAGGCGGGGCTGGCCGTCGTGATGGCGGTGAGGGCCCGCGGCTGAGCGCGGCGGCCATGGAGGCGGCGAGGCCGGCAGGGGGCAGCGGCCCGGGCTGAGCATGCGGCGCGCGGCCGCCGCCCCCGCTTGCCCGCGCCCGCCCCCGCCGCCCCCGCCGCCGCCGCCGCCGCTGCTGGCGCTGGCGCTGGTGGCGGTGGCGCTCGCCGCCGCGGCGTTGGTGCCGGCGGCGGGCGCGGCGCCGCCCCCCAAGTACAGCACGCGCGTCGTGCGCACCAAGTACGGGCCGGTGCGCGGGCTGGTGCTGCAGCAGACGGTCGAGGCCTTCCTGGGCGTGCCGTACGCGTCGCCGCCGGTGGGCGCGCTGCGCTACATGCCGCCGCTGACGCCGTCGCCGTGGCGCCACACGCGGCTCGCCGACGCGCTGTCGCCCGTCTGCCCGCAGCGCACGCCCGACATCTCCAACCGCAGCGACGCGCTGCTGCGCTTCCCGCGCGGCCGCCTGCGGCAGCTCGAGCTGCTGCTGCCGCTGCTCGCCAACCAGAGCGAGGACTGCCTCTACCTCAACATCTACGTGCCGCGCGCCGGTGAGTACGATCGCAGACAAATATATATACGGACGGGAAACCTCCGTAAGGGCCCGGTACCACGCTCAAGGGTGCGGGGCGGGGGTTTTTCTACAGTTCCGTAACATGTCCCGTGATGGCGCTGTGGTCAGAAGCAGGCGGCAGGTAGCGGCTATCCCCACCACCACCTCCCCTCAAACGCCGGTACGCCGTACACAACCGTGGCCATGTGGCAGGCGGCAAGAGCTCTCCCCTCAGCCTCCCCTCCATGCTACCCTCAGAAGTCTACCGTTACTAAGTCAGGGAAACGCCTGACACCTGCTAGCATCTTATGGAACTACGAGGGGAGCGTAGGACAGTGGTTTAGGGGTGGCTGCTTCTCTGTATATGTTACTCTGTGGTACGACTCATCTCCTCAACTGGCCCGCAGTTGGGAAACCAACTCCACTGACTCGACCAACTATTGGGTTGGGGCAAACGTCAGGTGAATACACTCCCGAACAATGAGAAAGAACACCATGAATTCGTCGATCCAGCAGAGGGATATTTTACTGACACATTCTTGAGGATGTATACAACACACAATCACACAAGCAGAGCCATACACACATGAGTACAATCAGCAGAGTATGCGTATACCCTATTTTTGCAGCAATGCAGCTGTAATTCTTCCCTTGAGACGATTATAGAGGTGCCGAACATGGTCTTGTAATGGTCTGCCATGCAATATCCACCTGGTGCCTCAGTTGTGCCAAATTTTGTGCCACTCATACAGACTGCGCAACATGTCGTTTCAGACAACAGTCTGGTTGGAAAATATGACATATAAAGACGAAATAACCACGACTAGACTACATGTGTGGGCAATGCGTAGCACTGAAACATTGTAACACTGTAATCTATTATGGTAGTACATAAATGGTCTTTCCAGTGCAACATAATTACAAAACATGCCGCTCCCAAACGTGCAAAATTGGCTACAGATTTGAAGATAATGATGGGCAGGGTAGTTGACGTACACCTTGAACAGCGACATGATGTGCGTGTTTGTCCTTAGGTTAGTTTAGCATAGTTTAATTAGTTTGTAAACTACCGACTGATAACCACGCAGTTTGGTCCGATAGATTTACAAGCATTTGAAGAGCACACGGTGGGTTGTATGGAATACTTGTGGATGTGCATTGTTAGTGTAGTGTAGGTTATGGCTCCCCGCACCATGATGCCAGGTGCCGGCTCCATTTGCCTCTGTTGCTTACAGATTTTCGTGCTCACCTGCACGAAACCACAGACGCGTACGACGATCATTGGCACTGGAATCCCAGCAACCCTTATCACTGAACAGAACAAGTGTCCATTCGTTGCTTCCTAAGCGCCTGGAGACCAATACTAGAGGCGGGCTGAACGATGTTGGGACTTGAGTGGAGGACACCCAAACGGCACGCATCATTGTGTGTGGAGCCAAATCATACATTGGCCATTCTCCTCTAGCGAACGTCTAGAGAACATTCAACTGTGAACGGCACACTAAAACCACCATCGACCTGTCTTGGTACAACTGATGCACCAACAACGCGATATGCTTTCCCAACAGAACAATGCACGTACACACATATCCCATACCACCCAACGTGCTCTTGTAGGTGTACGTCAACTACCCTGGTCAGCACGATCCCCAGATCTCTCTCCCATTGAGTATGTTGGGGACCGCATAAAACTCATGTTGGGCGGTGTACATGAGCGGCAATAGTTGTGGTCCAACTGAGGCACCAGGTGGAAAATGCGTGGTAGGCCATTCCATAAAACCATATTCGGGACCTCTAGGATCGTCTCCAAGGAAGAATTACAGCTTGCAATGCTGCTAAAGGAGGGTATATAGTATATAGATTCTAACACCGACATTACGCACTCTCTCGTGACTATACTGACTTGTGAATGGATTTGCCTGTGTGATCGTGTGTTATATACATCCTGAAGTCTGTGCCTAAAAAATTTCCCCGTGATTTTTCTTTTCCTTTCAGATACTAGTCCGGTTATAAAATATGCCATGCAAAGGTCAAGGTGTTGACTACATGTGGGGACAATGCACAGCACTGAAACATTGTAACACTCTAATTTATTATGGTAGTACATGGTGCAATAAGGCCTTCCCGTGCAAAGCAGTACATATGCAGTTAACATGACAAACCTGGGCCTACAGACAAAGTAGTCCCCCGCTACAGTCAGCACACCCTGCCAACATTGTGGGAGCTGCTGAATACTGAATACCATATGCCTCAGCACCATGTCTGAATTGGGTCAACTCTTCACGCACAGTATTAGCAATGTCCTCTCATGTTGCAAATCACCTACCACATAGTGTTTTTTTTAATCTGTTTAATGAGATCAAATTCAGGGTGAAATGTTGGGTGAGTATGGTAGGTGCTCCAATACTTTCCATCATCAACGTCCCAGTAGCTGCGTTTGTTGATGCCACAGCGTTCATCATCTGTCTTCATCCAGGAGCTGCTCGATGAGGCACGTGCCATCTCGGTCTGCACGCAGACAGGTCGTCCTGAACTGTGCTCATCACTGGTTGACACTAGTCCTGTCTGAAACTTTCCTACCCACTGTGCTACGGTACCGTATGCTAGGACATTATTCCCAAAGGCTTCCACTAATTCACTGTGACATTCCATCGCATTCCTCCCTCGGAGAACGGCTTTATGTAATAGCGCACGACAGTCACCAACTGACTGATTTCACAGCCGTCGCTGCCCTACTACCTGCTATGTCAGAGCCATGTGCTGTTTCGCATACTCACGCTGCCTGCAGAACTTCCACAAGATGTGTTCCGTAAAACGGTTGCCTCGACTTTTGCTCCAACCTTTACAAATAAGTAGCCTTATTTATTTATATGGAGAAGAGAAGTAACTTTGGCAGAATACTTGCGAGAAGGAGACAGTAAGAGGAACATATCAATTGCTCCCAAACGTATAGGAAAGGTTACAAATTAAACATCTTCAACCAAGTAGAGGTATGCTGCACTTTCTTACAGGTCATGTGCCGTGTCCGACATATGCCGGCCCAGGAAAAGGGCTACACCCGCGTGCGACTGTGGAGCTGAAGAAGGCACTCCAGGACACGTTGCGTTCTTGTTCCCACACATACGATAAGGAAGCCGCTGATCCAAGTGTCCAGTTGCTTCACAATAATACTTTTGAACTGCTAAGAAATGAATATACATTCTTCATACTGAATAAGCTCATGGACATGATCTCGAGAAAGATAAGGGGTAACTTCATGGGCATAAACACCTGTATTTGACATAATACACCTACCATGCCATCGGGCACGGAAATGGGTGCCTATGGTAGCAATCTGCCGACACTTGGATTTAGGTGTGGGTGTGGACACTACTACATCAACAACAAGAGGTTTTTCTGACTACCTCAGTTAGTCATAGTTTCTTTGTTGCAGCTAGTAAAAGTGGAGTAGATTAGTTATCTACGAAGATAATAAATATCAAGAAACACCATTGTTGAAGGGCGGAGGGGCAGCACAGTGCCAGGGGCACGTTTACTGTGTTTACGTCGCCAGACACGACCGAACACATCGTACGTTTGTAAAACAGTGACACAACCTTTAAAATTTTAGACTGTAATTAACATAAGTAGTTGCTACTAAGTTAGAATAAAAGTAAACAATAGAACCTAGTAAATGTGTAAACCAGATTATAAATAAAAAACCAATGAATGTAAGACTACATTTTATTCCCAGAAGAAGGAAACAACCATTTTAATCACAGGTATTGAGTCATAATAAAACAAAGTTTTCTTTCTCCCTTTTTTTTTTTTTTTTTTCGAAACTCTTGTTTGAGAATTTTTTATACTTTACTATTGAGTTTCGCCTAAAGAAGGCATCTTGGAATAATATTTACTATTCCGGGCATAGCAGTTCGTTAAATGTGATATGGCCTCACATAAAGAGTGCTTTAATTATCAGCTGTTAAATGTTATGCTTCACAAGAGAGAGGACTGCACTAGACACATCAGCACGTGCGCGCTGTGGAGATTCTTCGTTTCATAGCGCGCTCCGGTTGATGTATCTAGTGTGGTCCTATCTCTCGTGAAACGTGCAGTGCCTGGCAGTGGGTTAAGGATACCACTGGAAATGCGACATAAAGTCACTGAGGAGGCAGGCGACTACAGGAAATGGTTTTTTGACATTTTTCTGGATTTATTAAGAACACTGCCCAGCCCGCTTGTTCCATGTAAAAAAAAAAAAAAAAAAAAAAAGAGGTAGTCCTTTCACTGAACTGAAATAGTTATAGTCAGATAACCTAAGTAAAATTTAAAAACGAATGAACCTAGAAGTAACTGAAAAGACTATTGTACAGTAAATATAATTTCAGGACAAAAATAAACCATCCCACTGATGACAGCACAAAATGTGCTAAAAGATGTTTGGGAACAATTAAAAAATCTGGTGTTTTGCATACGGCGGAAAATCCAAACCATTGATCCAAGCAAGCACGGAAGAAAGAAGAACAGCAGCATCAAAATATGATTAAGAGGTAGTCTGCTTTTGTATGTATATCAAACAACATCTTTCATCTGTTCACGTGTGCGCACATGGCACGGAAGAGATGCTAATCTGATGATGGTAAAGCCGAAACGCGTTATTTTTGAGGGCACGCTGTACATGAAGTGTACATGTAGGATACTATTACAACCAATATTGCAAAAACTCTCTTTAACGAGTGAAACAAGAATATATAAATGTAGTGAAATTATTAAAAGGACCTGAAGGGAACAGAGTGACAGCATCCTTTGAAGAATAAAACCCTAAATCAATAATTACGACAGGTGTTCTCCCATTAATACCACAAACCAGAATAATTTTTTCTCTACCAACAACCAACCACTACCAACTGCTGACAGACGAAAATTTGTGCCTGACCGGGTCGTGAACCCGGGTTTCCCGGTTTTCTTGAGCGACTTCCTTACCATTAGGCTACTCGGACACGACTCAAAGACTGACACAAGCTTCCATATTTCTTGCTGACTACTTGTATATGCACTCATATGTCAGCATTTGGTAGTACATCTAAAGGTTCAGATATTCGCTGTTGCAAATAAATTTCGCTATTTGGTCACTGAAATTCGTCTCTGTGCAAGAAAACTAGATCAAGATTACTCAGATTGTTAAACAAACACCGAAGCAATTATTTAAAATATCCTTCACTTATAACAAGATAGTATGAACTCAGAAAAATTCTTCAATAGAACAATAATAAAGGTCAAAAGTAAATAGGCCTACTTGATCACTCAGCCAGACAATATGTTCAAATCCACAATTTCTTCAGAGAATAATCAAAAATTAAATAACAACGTACACCGAATACATAATTAGTTTACAACAGAATTTCGTCGATTTCGGATGGGGAAACACGGTCAAGGTTGTGTGCCACAGCATGTTAACAGCCTTCGCGGCCCAGTTAACACATAACAGACATCTACATTAAACAAGTACACGCCGACAGCGGAGAACTGTTGCAGGTCACTAATGGAGAATACACGCTAGTAGCCTGCGATGCATAGTGTCCATCACGGAAGGTCCCAGTCGGACTCCATAGCTCTTGCTACGACGAACATGCCCTACCTCAAAATCAATACAGCTCCCAACATGGACAGCACTCCGACGCACTTCCTCCAGCATAAACGGCTATCACGACCCACTGTCCACTGGCAGTCTCTTCTCCCATCTGCCCATCACAACGAAATGTTTCTCCGTCCGCGCCGCGGTGGAGTTGCCGAGCGGTCTAAAGCGTCTCGCTGCGGAGCGCGCGGCTGCTTGCCGTGGAGGTTCGAGTCCTCCCTGGGGCATGGGTGTGTGTGTTGGTCCTTAGGTTACTTTACCTAGGTTTAAGTAGTTTGTAAGCAACGGACTGATGACCACGCAGTTTGGTCCGATAGATTTACAGCCATTTGGCGCTCTGTTTCTCAACGGCTGAGTATGCGTGCCCTGTATGGAATAGATGCGCTCACACGAAACAAGTAGATGTGGCCCTCAATGAGACCTGCAAGATAGTGACTTGGTGCATGAAACCAACGCCGGTCAGACTCTTGTACAAGACAGCTGGTTTTGCAGATCCCACAGCTCGCAGAAACGCTTTAGAACATGTAGAGAAAGTAAAACAACTCGCAGATGAGCGGCATGTCCACTACAGAGCTCGACCACCAGAGACACGACTGAAGTCTAGGAGAAATTTCCTTGTAACCGTCCAGGACGAACCGCCTGAAAATTTCCCTCTCCCCCCAGTTCACTGGACCGGTCAAAACCTAAATTTTAAAACCTGGAGAACCTTGAATAGGCTCAGAACGGGGGTCGCCCCAGTAAAAGTAAATATGATTAAGTGGGGTATAATCGACCAAACCGATATAAAGTGTGACTGTGGAGAAAGTCAAGATATGGAACACCTTCTTACATGTGAAAAATGTCCACACCGGTGTACCCTCGAAGATTTGTGTCTCGCGAATACTAATGGAATAGACGTAGCCCAGTACTGGGCCGATAACCTTTAAATAGTCCGGACACGATAAAGTAAAGTAACAGCCATTTGAACATTTTTTCTCCGCTTCGCGCACGATTCCAAACCTGCTAAACTCTCTGGCAGCGTGACACTCGAGCCCTCCTCCAGACGAAGGTCACGCACTACAGCAGAATCGAGAGCAATGAACCCCAGTTTTCTCCGTCTCCGACGACGAGACTTAAAACCGCAATCTGACGGATATGGTGCGGTGTATCGGCACAGACAAAAAGGATGAAAGTGATCTAAGCGCGAAGTTAGAAAAGCGCAGCTCAAGGCTGTTACAGCCACAGACGTCTGCTTGCACGGGGGCTGTCGCTACGTTTGAAACCGCTGCTTTTCTCTCTCTTCACGCAGGGCACACCTGTCTTTCTTTCAATGTGCAAATCCAGTCCCGCACACCCTATAAAATGTTTACACCAGGTATATATCGAAATATTAATAATATTGATATATTTCCCTACGTTTTGGGCACTATTTCAAGTAGTCGTCTTCGTGGTGATTTTACTAAGAATGCACAAATAGAAAGGTCACTTGAGAAAGTGGCCGACGTTTCGACTTTCATAAACTGACAACGCTGCCCCATACCGTCAAGAATTTCACCAACAATGAAAACGACTGGGGTAGCCTAACCTTGCACACACACACACACACACACACACACACACACACACACACACAGGCACACACACGGAATAGGACTTGGGATATCAAAACAAACAAAAGATGTTGAACAGATGGGGCATCTACATCTACATACATACTCCTCAATTCACCGTAAGGTGCGTGGCGGAGGGTACACTGTACCACTACTAGGCATTTCCTTTCCTATTCCACTCCCAAATTGAACGAGGAAAAAAAGAATGCCTATATGCCTCCGTACGAGCCCTAATTTCTCTTATCTTGTCTTTGTGATCTTTACGCGAAATGTAAGTAGGCGGTAGCAAGATCGTACTACACTCAGCTTCAAATTCCGGCCCTCTAAATTTACTTAACAAATATTCACGAAAAGAACGTCGTCTTTCTTCCAGCGATCCCCAATTGAGTTGCCGGAGCATTTCCGTGACACTCGCGCATTGGTCGAACCTACCAGTAAACAAACCTAGCTGCTCGCCTCTGAACTGCTTCTATATCTTCCTTTAAACTGATCTGCTGCGGGTCCCAAACACTTGAGCAATACTCAAGACGTGGTCGTACAAGCGTTTTATACGCGGTCTCCTTTACAGGTGAAGTACATCTTCCCAAAATTCTCCCAATAAACCGAAGTCGGCTGTCCGCCTTACTCACAACTGTCCTTACATGCACGTTCCATTTCATATCGCTCTGCAGTGTTACGCCTAGATATTTGAACGACGCAACCGCATCAAGAATCTCACTACTGATGCTGTATTCGAACATTATAGGATTGTTTTTTCTACTCATGCGCATCACCTTACATTTTTCTACATTGAGAGCTAGCTGCTATTCTTCGCACCAACTAGAAATTTTGTCTAAGTCAACCTGTATGCTATTACAGTCAGTTACAGACAACACCCTCCCATACACCACAGCATCATCAGCAAACAGCCGCAAATTACAACTTACTCTGTCCATCAGATCATTTATATAGATAAAAAATAATAGCGGTCCTATCACACTCCCCTGGGGCACGCCTGACGATACACTCGTCTCTGATGAACACTCGCCGTCGAGAACAACGTACTGCGTTCTATTACTTAGGAAGTCTTCCAGCCAGTCACAAATCTGTGAACCTATTCCATAAGCTCGTATCTTCGTTAGCAGTCTGCAGTGTGGCACCGCGTCGAACCCCTTTTTGAAGTCGAGAAAAACGCAATCCGCCTGTTGCCCTTCGTCCATGGCTCGCAAGATGTCATGTGAGAAAAGGGCAAGCTGAGTTTCACATGAACGATGTTTCCTAAACCCGTGCTGATTCATGGAAAGAAGCTTTTTCCGTTTCAAGGAAATTTACTATATTCGAACTGAGAATATGCTCCAAAATTCTACATGAAACCGATGTCAACGATATTGGCCTGTAATTGTATGGGTCAGTTCTCTTTCCTTTCTTATACACGGGAGTCACCTGCGCTTTTTTTCCAATCACTAGGAACTTTGCGCTGAATTAAAGATTCGCTATAAATGCAAGCTTAGTAGGGGGCCAATGCCGCAGAATAGTCTTTGTAAAACCGAACTGGCATTCCATCCGGACCAGCAGACTTTTTCGTATTTAGCTCTCTCAGCTGCTTCTCTACACCGGAAATACCTATTGCTATGTCCCCCATTTCGGAATTAGTACGTTGATCAAATGATGGTATATTTGTGCGGTCCTCCTGCGTGAAAGATTTCTTAAAGGTTAAATTTAGAACTTCAGTTTTCCGTTTGCTTTCTTCTATTACTGCCCCGGAATGATCAACTAGTGACTGGACAGTGGGCTTTGACCCGCTTATCGATTTTACATAGGACCAGAATTTTTTCGGGTTCTCGGAAAGATCTTTTGCTAAGGTATGGCTGTGATAATTATTGTATGCTTCACGCATCGATCTTTTAATAGCCTGTCATCATTTGCGTGTTCTTTATTGAATCGAGAGTGCAACAGCCTTTGCTTTCTCAGCAGCTTTCTAACATTATTATTATACCACGGTGGATCTTTTCCATCCTTAATCGTCATTACTGGCACATATTTCTCTAACCCTTCATTAACAATGCACATAAATTTAGTCCACAATTCCGCTACATCCATAGTCCCAGAATTAAACGATGCCCATTCATTTTCTAAGTGCGATCGTAACATTTGCTTGTCGGCTTTTCCCAACAAAAACACGCTCATAGCCTTCTTGACTGGTTTATGAACTTTGGTCACCATCGACGCTATGACGATATCATGAATTCCTGTCTCTACACAGACATCGTTAATAAGGTCAGGCCTGTTTGTGGCCATAAGGTCTAGAATATTTCCATTGCGCGTGGGTTGCCGGTTTAACTGCTCAAGACAGTTTTTAGATAATTGCAGAACGACATGTTGACCATAGCTGTTTATTTTTTCCTCAGTGCTACCGGTTTCGGTAATTTACCATTATCAAGCGTTAGCAGAGATTAGCTAATAGCTTAACATGTCGTCATAAAAGAATTAAAAATTGTAACATAGCTGCGCCTAGGTTGCACTGTGGTAGAGTGCCAGACTACGAATCCAAAGGGCGTGGGTTCGATCCCCGCCAGATCCTAGGATTTTTATCTGTCACTTTCCACTTCTTTCACCTCTGGCAGGATTTCTCTGTGAAAAATACCAAGTAGCACCGAGGTTCGGAACCCACGTTAAACTGTAGGTCCCCCTATAACTGGCTGGGTAAGTTAGTTCGAAGGTCGGAGGAAGGCAACGGCATACCACCTCCAAACAGGACCATGCCTAGTAAAGCACTGTGGTGTTCAAACCAATCTTCGGATTGTTGACTGCTTTACCTTACCTTAACATAAGAATTTGCTGTCATTGTTCTAGTCATTGATAGTATCAATGACTAGAACAATGCCATCCAATTCTTATGTTATAATTTTGAATTCTTGTATGACGACATGTTAAGCTATTAGTTAATCTCTTCTAAGGCTTGATAATGGTAAATTACCGAAACTGGTAGCACTGAGGAAAAAATAAACAGCTCTGATCAACATGTCGTTCCGCAATAAACCAAAGATGGACGCATAGTGTTTGTAGGCCGATGGGAGTGGTAATAAACGTGGCACCTTCTCTCGCCCCAAATCCCTTCATTAGCTCCTTCGCGGAGCTCAACAGAAACACGAGCCCTGCAAAGAATTTGCGAGGTTTTCCCGACATACCACGTAAACTCTCGGGGCTCTATGGGTTCCACAGGAAATGAATATCAGAATGAACTTAGGCAGGTGTATTTATTAGGAAACTGGTTATAAACAGTTACTAGATAACCTCGAAACGCTACCGGAACTCGTACAACCTGTATTGTCACGTGCTTTAGTTGCACCAGCCCCGAAGTAGGCCGTATCTGCTTGTTAGCTGCAGTTTTCCACTTGCGCGCTCGTGCCATTTCTTTCATAAACAGCATTTTCAGAGAGAAAATGTAACTGACCCGAATTTCGTCAGAAAAATACGTTCCAGTATTCATTCGCAATGTTGCGGTTTTAGAATATAATGAATGAAAGTGAATGCGAGCTGTACGAACATATGTTAATACTTCAACACGGACTCTGAAACGACAGCCAAGTGGATCAGACCGGAGTCTGATATAAAATATATGTCCGCCATTGCAATTTTTTTCCATCGGCAACCGTGAAGAGAGCACTAGAAACGATCTCTGCTTTGTGTTGTATTATGTTTATCTGTACTCAAAAACAGTGTTATTTTGCTCTGAGTGTATATAGCAAAGTCATTGCTTACTATTCGCTCAGTCGAGAAAATGTTTCAGTTGTTGACATTCGCCGATTTCCTTTGACTGTCGCAAGCGCTTACAGGCTACAGAAAGAATCAGATTGTGAAAAAAAAAAAAAAAAGAAAAAAATGGAACAGCTGTGTTTTTCTAAAATCTGTTTATTACTATGGCAATCAGTTTCGGTACTCTTATGGCACCATTCTCAGACAACGGCCACAATATTGTCCAATATTAAATGTGCAATAAAGTCACTATACAAAATATAGTCAAATATGTCGTACGATCACTATATAAAAGATTACGATGTTAAAATTAATGTAGCTGTTTTCTCTGCCCATACAATATGGAGCGAATTAAATTAGTGCTACAGAAAGAGACATGGAGTATGGGTGAATTATGCAGTTTATAAGCTCTTCGTGGCATTTCAAGATTTTCAGACTTCTCCATACCTGCACCTAACAGATTTTTCTGTGGAAATAATGCCCCCTCCTCAAAGAAAATTTCATTTAACTTGAGATTGCAATGTTTACTCCGCTGTTAGAAAAATACTTAATGACAAAGTGTTTCGTTTACGTTGTCATCCAACTCTTTAAACGCATAAATGTTTTAAAACATACTGTATTAAGACTTCTTATGTGTAATTACTATTTACAAGCTTTTTATAGAATAGAAACATAGAACAGTGAAAGCGCTTCTATATCTGTTACCTCTACTCTGACGTATCATCCCATTTTCGTAAAGCACAGCGAATTTTCATGGATTAAAATGACACACCTCACGATTTTATTACATTTATAATTATAACACTATCATCGCCGGGAAAAATGTTAAAGGCTACTACGGTGACTAACGTCCTTCGCAGAAGTGTTTCCACGACAGTACTAGGTGCTGTACTAGGTATGACGGGCACACACCTTGACGAAAGAAAAGTAAATGAGGAAAATCAATTAATGTGGGTGTATTATAAAACAAACTAGTTTACTTTATAAAAAGGTCGTTTCTAGAAAGACTTCGCTCCCAGAAGTTGAAATACATAATCCGGCTGCATACGCTGCTTACAAATGGTGGCATATATAAAACGCATTCTCGTACTCTCCTCGTATACGGAAATTCTTAAAAATGTATAAACACCACACATATCAACTCGGTACGAAATATAGCGTTAAACACATGACGCAAATTACCTTAACAATCACGTAATACAAGCGGTGCCTTTCCGTTGGTAACATCAAACAGGAATTGAGGTCTAATTTATTCGCTTCGATGAATACCAAGTTTTTGGTGACAGATTAAAATCACGTTCGTAATCCATGAATCATTAATTTTAAGGAGATAAAATAAAAAGCAATGGTGTAATAAATAATATGTATGAATGGATCAGATTAGAGACCACACTCATGAACCATAGAGAATGCCGCGTTTGCGTGTCCTGCAAAGACGCAAATCGCAAATAACCATACTGTAGGTGACAACCACAGCAAAGAGGGAGGGGGTATCTGTTTGGCTAGACGAGCTGTGGTTTCTGAGAAGGCGTAGCAGACGTTTCGTAATTTCTGGGGCAAGAGTTTTAATGGTTGACTAACCTGGCGTTTAACATCAGCTAACGTTGCCTAGTCACACAGTGACTGCGAACTGCTGAAAGCGAGGGGAAACTACAGCCGTTACTTTCCCCAAGGACATGGAGATCTACTATATGAATACATGATGACAGCGTCCTCTTGTGCAAAATACTGCAGAGGTACAATAGTTCACCACGATCTTCGGGCGGAGACTCATCAGGAGAATGTCGTCAA
Source organism: Locusta migratoria (assembly GCA_026315105.1). Lineage (NCBI taxonomy): Eukaryota > Metazoa > Arthropoda > Insecta > Orthoptera > Acrididae > Locusta > Locusta migratoria. The sequence continues at coordinate 315,278,820 of CM048744.1, read as the reverse complement.
CAGGGGAAAAAAAGAAAAAAAAGAAAAAAGCGAAAAAAAACAGCTTTTCTAGGGATCGTGGTGTGGAATATTGTACCACTTAACGCAGTAGCCAAGTTAGATAATTTGAAAAGGCTGATTGATACATTGGCTTTTGTATGGACTGGTGAAGTTCGGTGGAAAGATTAACCCAGATGATTTTTTGTTGCTATTTGTGGTTTAAAAGATAGTTTATTACACATATGTAATAGATCGCTCAAATCTTGTGACATTGATTTTACACGAATTGTACCCTTAGTCTCGGTATAATAGGCCGTCCGTCTGAAACGAAGTAAAAATGAAAACAATAATATTACACGTTAAATAAGACATCGATGTGTTTCTTAATAATATATTGATTTCTAAGTACTTACACATCAAAAATAGTGAGTTAACTCATTCGTTGCTTCTTCATCCCTAACTTCAAAGGTGACTAAAGTAGAATAACGTGCTAAAACAATGATTGTTAGTAATTGCATGTCAATAACCGTCATTCAACTAACAGTCCGACGTTGCATAAACTGGTTTGTGCCAAAGGGAAATAATTTACTTTAAATGTTTGAAAAAACGAAAGGAAGGATGTCAGCATAATCTGGGTTAATGGTATTTTTTTATCTGATGACAGCAGTTGGGGGTAACGCAGGAATAACAAATTAGAAAATAGAAATGCGGATAAGCTACTGTAAACATGATAGTGATTTATTTATCGTAACAAAGATAGTCGGTACTCATCACAGTAGTGTAAGTTTATTTGCCAATTAGTTTTGCCGATGATATTGTGATTGAAAATAAAAATATAGTGTGATAAACGTTCAGTTTAAGGGAGGCCGAAACATAATTGTAATGGGGGACTTGATATCGGTTGTAGGAAATGAAAGGAGAAATAGTGGGTTGTGTAGCAGGGGAATGATATGCAGGAGGAAATCGGATAGTAAAAATTCTGCACAGGGCACAAAGAATTTTAATGATCGCTTGGTTTATGAATCACGAAAGAATGTTATATACCTGTAAGAGACCAGGAGACCCAGGAAGATATAACACTGATTTTATAAGGGGAGGCATAGATATAAAAATTAGGTTTTTATCTATAAAACATATGCAGGGACAGTTTCTCTCTCTCTGATCGTAATTTATTGGTTATGAACTGTAGATTAAACTGACGAAACCAGAAAATAAAATACACATGGAGTGAACGTGTTACTTAGTTAAAGGCCTAGCAGCAGAAGACCGGTACTTTTGCACACAGCGCCGTGTTCGCAAGGAAACTTGCTGCTCTGGATGGACGGGCGGCAGCGCGCTGCCATAGGCAGGGCCGTAGCTGGTAATACGGGCCGCGTCCCTGGACACCGAGGAGGCGGACGCTCGGGCCGCGCATCAAAAATTCACCGTCGGCAGCCGCAGTGTGTGTCCTTAGGGAAGCGCAGTCCAATCAACACGCCAGCCGCAGACGCAGACGCGGCCCACCTGTGCGATGTAGAGGGCGGCTGCCTGATCCCCCACCACTCACTTCTGGCCTTGTTGATTCAAAAAATATTGCTCTCGAGCTTTAGGCGTGTTATTCGACACCAGCTGAAAACCCGGCGTTTCCCGGGTATTTATTTATTCCTGCCATTTTTCAGGTGTATAAGGGCTTTATGTCTGTAAAATCTCTTGGGAATATAATTAGTCGTAAAGAAGAAATAGATTAAAACTTTAATGAAAGTCCAGCTCCAGTTGCAATTATTGGTGCTTTATTTAAGCCCACACTACCGGTTTCGGCCTCTATGTTAGGCCATTTTCAAATGTGACAGACGTTATGCCGTAGAGAAAGCAACGTGGCTTTCTCTACGGCATAACGTCTGTCACACTTGAAAATGGCCTAACATAGAGGCCGAAACCGGTAGTGTGGGCTTAAATAAAGCACCAATAATTGCAACTGAAGCTGGACTTACATTAAATTTGAACCACAGTTGCGGCAACACCAACTATCCAGTGATGGAGAAACTAATAAGATTAAAACTTGGTGCGTGATGAGGCGGTTTTCCATAAACGTTACGGTGCTCATATCTCATCAACTACATGTCGTACTGTGATACAATTTACAAGGTAACACAAGTATATGCGTGTATACCGTCTGTAAAATTTCCTGCGGCCACAATCTGTAATGTACAAATTATAAATTCTAACGTCATACCGAATGTCACTCCATAAATAGCGGAAAAGTAGTAAGCGAGAAACTTTCTTCCTTTCATCATTTTACTTTCCCATTTTTATCGACGTACTTCGTGTAGGCCCAAGCGTTCAAAAATGTTTAAATGTTTGTAGAACTTATCGGACTTAACTACGGGGTCATCAGTCCATAAGCTTACAAACTATTTGTCAACTACCTAAGACTAAGGACGGCACAAATGTCCATGCCCGAGGGGGGGATTCGAACCCCCGACCGTAGTGGCAGTGCACACCGTGACTGGAGCGCCTCAGTCCCCTCGGCCACCGCGGCCGGCGGCCCTAGCATACTTTCCGTAAATCTGAAGAAAATATCAGATGACAGAAACATTGCTTGCCGAAATCGGTAATCGAGATTAAATGAAGAAGAAGATTACTCTTGTTTTCTAATTAATACAAATGATCGGTGTAAATCGTAATCTCTGACTTCCAGACAGGTCAAGTCGTTGACACACTATTATCGGGCATCTGTGACAAAACGACTGCACTGTTTAACGTTTCAGTAGCGACAATACGTAAATCACAGTGTATAAAGAACAAGGTCTAACATCATCTAGGAAGAAGTTAACCTACAGCATAAAGCTACTACGGCAAATGCGGCTTAGAAACTCAACACTAAATCCAGTAATACTATTGCAATAAAAGCAGGACTGTTGGAGTTTACATTCATGGAAGGGCTGCAGTTCCCAAGCACACAATAACAGAAGCCAAATCAAAGCAGCGGAGGGAGCCACGATCGTAAAACGTGGAAACTCTATACCTATGAGTGTGACGTATGATCCGATAATTCATTGATCACATTATTTGCTACAAACAAGGCAACCTCCTAAAGGAGCTTAGAGTACGCCATGCTTGCTCCTAAAGTCAGTCATGGGGAGTTTCCGTAATGATGTGGATATCTATAACTTGGTTTTTAACTGTTTCTGCCATTACCTCTTTGGTCAGGTAACTCTAACTCACCATCCTCCAAAACAAAGTACTGACATGTCCGAAAGAACAGACACCACACCAAAATAATAAGTATTTAGACGCGACGACGGCGTCAGCTTCAATTACTTCACCGCAGATGCGGTCATATGTTCGACCTCGCACGGGAATCCGAAATGGCGAGTGTAAGAGGGCATGAACGATAAGGGGCGTTACAGCCATAACGTGCGACATGTGGGAATTTGAGACGACCAGGAGGCGAGGACGGGTGGCCAAGTGGCTAAGGCGACCGCTTGCCCAACGTGGGAGACCCGGGTTCGATTCCCGGTCCGGCTCATATTTTCACTTGTCGCCATTGTTTCATTTCAATGCCCTAAAGCAGCCACTGTCATACCTTTGCTTTCTAATCCTTATTCCTTCCTCTCCTTTATCACTAATTTGCAAAAGCAATTGGCTGCGAAGCAGGTGTGGTGTCTGTTCTTTCGGATATTGCCCGAAAGAACAGACACCACACCAAAATCATAATTACGGTATAATGTTTGAACGATTAACCGTAGCTGGCGCCCACACAAATTTTGTAATTCAATTTATCCCTGTTTCGAATCAAGTTTACCAATGACACCATTTATGAGCATCGTATCGATTTTCTGTGCCAAAAATTGTTTTTCTACTCTTCCTTTTGTACGCATAACTTCCAAACGCTAAACGTGAGCAAATACGTAGCCAAATTGCTAGTGTCAAATTGAAATTTTTATCAAATATATCTATCATTAAGCTAAATTTAACATGTGTTGAATATCGTTGAACGACCGAACAACTGTAGATTTACAAGTCGATAGTATTTTGTATTTTGATGTTTGTAATGATAGCACGTTTTCGCGTTAGCACAGTAATCGTAATCCTGAAGATGGCGTTTACCTAATTTTTCTGGAAATGTATTAAAACCGTCTCATTCTCAAAGTTTATCGACTGCGACGACTATTCAACTGTGGTAGAATATAAGTTCGAAATCAGAACGAAAATTGGTCTTATCACAGCATAATAAGCGGTGAATAAATCCTTCGCAGAGTTAAAGATGCAAAAAAGGTACTTTCTTTTTCATTTATTAGGAAGCTTGAAGAGATTTAAATTGAATAAAATTACATATTTTCCTTTTTATGTACTTTTTAATATTTTCACTCATGTCGCATGTAAAACTGTGCTTCGTATCACATGTAATGAATCCTCAATAACTCATCACATAAGTTTATCATAAATAACATTTCGACATATATGAAGTGAAATCTTCACATAACTTCCGTTTGTGTAACATTGCACACATATTACATTGGATGTAACATTTTTGAAAAAAAAAAAAATAAAAGAAAGTGCTTCATCGTGGTTTCAATTCGAGTAGAGTTGTTGAAGAACACAAAAATGCTCTGGCGGAAGGAGTTTTACGTACTCATTGAAGACTTTGAAATGTGAGAATAGTAATAAAAACTGGGCGTTTATTAGAGCTTTACCTGTGTTATTACCGCAATTAAAACCTTGGTAGTTCCCCTTTACGGCGAGAATAGTTTTGTTGCCGGATGTTCATTAGTTTTCTTCCGCAGTGTTTTATCCCTCCACGGAGATTTATGATGTCGTGATGCGCGCAAGGCTTGTAGGGGCGGACAAAAAAAAACTTCCAGCTATCATCTGTGTGCTCCATCGCCAACAGTTAATTCATTCGAATGAGGTAATTACGCTTAACATCGGAAAACCCTAATACGACGATTTGCCTATTTCAAATGCGATATGAGATGGTGTCACACTGATTACAAAAAATCTTAGCACCAGAACAAAATGATGTACTGGTATAACATGAAACAAATTTTTCCCTGCAATTAATTACGGATATGGAGCATAGAATGCAAATTAAAAATCCAGTTAAGTTCCACGAGTCATCATTTTCCCTCCTCAAGCATACTACAAAGTGAAAGATTTCTTTTTAATTTCATTGTGGTTAAGACGAAGTATAATTTCTGTTAACTGTTATTACAGAAGTTCAGGTAAAAAAGCATACTGAATTATATCAGTTTCATTTCAACGTTCAATGGTGTACATGCAGCTGTGAAAGTACTTTCAAGGTATTTTATTTTTATTCACATTTATACCAGTATTTATTTTTCCACAAAATAGGATGGTAGTTGTGTTACATTTTTGAGTTGTAATAAAACAATCTGGACGAGACAGGAATACACCTTTTATGAAACACCTAACGCCCACACAGACGTTATTCCCCTAACTCTCTTTACGGGAATTTTGGGGACTTGCATTCAAATTTGAAAACGTCTTTCATCCCGTACGTATCTCAGCAGAGCTTTCATCCTAATAAACTCGTCTTCGACAGTATGATAATTTTGGAAATTTATATTTTAGTCATCTGAAGAAAGGTCATTGGAATTAAATGAATGGTTTCAGTGTGTAAGAAAGACGACGAAATGGTATCAGACAAACACTTCATTATTACTGTTAATATCAGCAACCTGTTGCGCAACGAAAAACTTTATTTCTCCACGGATGTCTTCTTCAGGTTAATATAGGTCACATTACAGAACCAGTCGAGGCATGGTGTAATGTCACGAACTAACAAGTTCTAGTTGCCAGAACCAGTCAGAAATAGGGTTCCTGTATCACTACTGATTGCCAATTTCAAAATCAATAGCTTTTACAGTTGCTGAAAATTATCCAAATAGAAAATCATTTCCCGCAGCGAAATGTATACATCTTATTAGATTCGATTAGGTTTACTTTTCGTTCCATTTGATTACCAGTGAGGATATCCTCTTGGAAGTAGGACATATCAGAAAACAAAAAACAATAGTAAATATTTACAAAATACGATACGAAATAGGCCAAAAAATGAAGAAAAATGTTTCTTATTTAAATTTACATTTATAAGGCAACAAAATTCGTTATCAAATATTAAGCGTTAAATATACTTGTGTGTATACGATGTGGTTGTAGACATGAATCAATAAGTAAATAAATAAATGAACACAGAATGTACACAATATTCACATTATGTGATATAATTAATAACGTCTACATTTCAATTTTTCTGTGAAACTGATCGATGGAGGAGTAGGAATTTGCCATCAATAAATCCTTTAGACTATTGTCAATTTGAGCTTCATTAGAAGTCAAATTTATTATGGCTGCTGGCACGTTATTAATAATATGTACTGCTAAACCGAACAACAGCAAACAACAAAAAAATTATTCAGTCACTTTTTCAATTCTGTTTATTTTTAATTTTTGTAGGGAGAGGTGTTTTTAGTAGTTTGGTGATTATTGTGGTACTGAAATTTAGCATAAACAGCCAAATTCGTAAAAAAAGGTATAGTTTACATCTGAGGAAGGTAATAGCTTTGTAAATTTTTCAGATGCCTTAAATCAGCTGAGTTCGGCGAACTTACTTTTGTAAATGTTCACAGTTATATAAATAGAAACCACGGAATTTTCTTTGAAAAATAACTGTAAGTCATTATGTCTTACGTCGAACGTTAAATATCATACGGGAAATGAATAACCATTCTGTGTGGTTAAAACCCAAATCATCGTTCATGAATTCAACACGTTGCCTAATCAGACGAGTCCATCTCTGTTTTTGACAAGATGCTATCTGATTCACGTCACCTTCGATATTGATGCTTTCATTTAAACGTCACTGTAAAATGATTAATGAAATCCGGTTGAGTGATGAGGAATTGTGTTACGAATTTCCCTGAATTCATTATTTGACACGTATTGTTATCGAATAACCTACTGAGGGCTGAGGCGAGAGCTTTTAATTAAGGTTAATTACGGTGCTGACAAATGTCAGCCATGTTAATGAGGAATGGACATTTGTCCCATGTTACGGGTGCGGCTGCTCGCCTCGTGCATATTAAAAGCTTCCAGTGATGGAGCGTTTTACTAAGCGGCTTTTGTGGAAATGCTGGCAGTCTGGGAGCTAAGTAGCACTTTCCGCAGTTTCATAAAACGTGGCCTGACGTCAGCTCTTTTGTTAACGCTGTGGAATGAGTCCAATACCTCTTTATCGAATTCCTTTTGTCATCAATACAAGACCGTTCTCTACCAATATCCTGTTACTCGTCATATATCGGTAATTTGCGCTTCATGGAACAGTAAATGAATTGCACAAACCAGAATTTGTTTTCTGAACGGCAATTCCGTCAAATCTTCGTTTGTCTTTTTGTGATATACGAGGTTCTGTTTCATGCAGCGTTTGTAAGTGATTCGAGCCCTACAAATGTTGAATCAAATAATCAAGCTATCTGGAGGATGTTATGCACGCTTCAGTTTATGACTTCTACGGTGCGTATAATTATGAATATTGCCTTAATGTGTTAAATGGCTTATGGATGGTTATGTCAGACTTCAACGTTCTTCTATAATTCCGATTTAAAATGAAAGAAGTCATCGAAGACTTAATACGTCGTGTATGGAAATTATATCTTCTGTTTGTCCCGCTTGTATGTAGGGTGCATAAGGTTAGAGTTGCATTCGGTATTTATCCTAATGGTGGGTGCTAAGTGCCCCACCGATAACTTTCCATCCCAATGTACTCCACCAATTTATCATTATCAACGCTCAAACAACAATGCAACCAATAAAACCATTTTCAAAGAGTAAATATAATTTTCAAACAATAATTATTGTTCCACATTTAGCGTTATATTATTCAAATTATTAAATATCTACCAGATCGCTATAAAACCGTGCCTCAAACCTTCCTGAGGTATAAATTAGTAAATATTTAAGTCTCTGCATCTTGTCGTTCGGACGTGATAAGCGTACACCGAACAGACATTCACATATTATATATATAGCTATCCGATCGCCATAAAACTGTGCCTAAAGCCATCCCCGGGTAGACATTAGTAACTGTACAAATTTTTAGCTCTTTATGTCTTGTGGTTCAGACGTGATAAACGTACACCGAACACAGACATCCACATTTATAGATATAGATGTGAATCGTGAAACGGAGTTAGGACGTGGGTACCGGTCGAATATCCACCTACTCGGATGTGAGCCATGGCAGCTCTGTACTTTCAGTATTTTATTTCCCTAACCAGCAAGAGGTGTCTTATCACCTAATAAGAGGACCCGTGCGAGTAATTCGCTCCTTTAGTGGAATGACAAAAAGTTGGGAAAAAATGGAAGTGAAGTTGAATGTTCACTCATAGCTTTGTTCAGAATCAATCAATGCAAATGTTTAAAAATGCAAATAAAAGATCTTGATCCGCTGAGTGTTGTTAGGTCAAAAAGAAGTGCGTACATTAATTAGAACTGAAAATATCGTAAAACAAACCAAATAAAATATTCAATGCGAAAACAGAAAAATAACGCGTTTGAATATAAATAAAGGATGGAGAAACGTAATTATCATACTTGATGACAAATAAGCGATGAATACCTTCCGTTTAAAGCAAAAATGAAGGAAATATGTCGGATACAACGGTCTGAACGACTGACTTTAGTTGGGAAATATTGAGTGTTCACGCTTAGTTTTTTACAGAGTGAATCAAGGCAAGCGTTTAAAATTGCAAATGAAAGAGCTTGATTCACTGTTGTTAGGTAAAAAAAAACTGCGTACCTTAATTAGAACCGAAGATATTGTAAAATAAACCGATTAAAATATTCAATGCAAGGACAGAAGGATACCGCGTTTGAATAAAAATAAAGGATGGAGAGACTTAAGTTCTGATACTGAACAAATCTGCGAATGAATACCTTTCGTTTAGAGCAAAAGTGAAGTAAATCTGTCGGGTAGTTTGCTTTGACAGACTGATTTCAGTTTACGTAGATTCGTTTAATATATAAGACTGTTGGATCTACCCTAAACACGCCAAATTAAATTCATTGGTCCCACAGTTAACTAACAAGAGAAGTTCTGGTTTTTAGGTTATCGATTTCGATCAAATTTTGCATGGACGTTCCATATTGAATATAAAGAGATACGTTTTTCGTATTTTTGCTAAACAGTAGATTTTTAAAAAATGGTCAGAGTTGACGACGGAAAAGCGCCTTTTCATTGCTATACACGGAACGATCCTCTAAAGGTAATAGTTTTTCACTCATATACATGGGGTCAAAAGTTAATGATGTTGAAGTAATTAACGTTTATGTGTTTTCATGCTGAAGCTTGGGTACTAGTAAACATGAACGACATTCCGAGCGTCGTCGCCGGTCGAGCGGTCCAGGGCTTCGACTGCAAAACCGTGGACCTAATGTCCAACCTCCATCATAGCGATTTTTGTTATATTTTTCGATGTATTTGATTTCTCATATTGTAGTAACGTTTCTTGCCTTATTTTCAAGTAGAGCATTAGGAAGTGTGATTAATATTTATTTAAGTGTATTACCTGTTTACATTTGCTTTATTTGTAATATACAGTACAAATACGATAAAAGTAATATATAAAATAAAAAAAAACCTTCACAGTATCATATTACGTAATTTCAATTACTGGCAGTGTATTCCGCAGCTTAATCATATCCAGTAACGTGGAACGTATCATAAAAACAACCAGAACACAAGTACTTTTCACACCATGCACAACACACGACCGACATATCACCACATTCACATGTTGTACGAGATATCGTTCGTGGAAAACATACCTCATTTACATTGCTGAAAACAAGTGTATCAGCCTATTAATTACGATGTGTACCATGAGTGTACAGGCACGGACAACTGATTATGGACCAAGGCATGAATTTTAATAGCATCTGCTCTGTCATAAATTTCTTTACTCTCGTGTAATGTGGCTTGATTTTGCAGTCTTGCGATAAAATTCTTGACCTATCGAAATAAGTAAACGTCACAAGATTGACAAAGAAAAGAGCATTTTGATGGTATCTCTTTAACAGTGCAGGTAGGTTGAGCATCATAGCTGACAAAAGTCCTGTTGTAGCGCTTCATGTCGGTTTTGTTGTACCACGGTGGCTCGTTTCCATCTCTTACGATCTTGCTTGACACATACTCAGCCGCGTGAGAGTATCTGGTCGGTCTGGAGCGCCACGTTGCGGATCGCAGGGCCTCCCGCGTCGGAGGTTCGAATCCTCCCTCGGGCATGGATGTTTGTGTTGTCTTTAGTATAAGTTAGTTCATAAATAGTTTGTAAGTTTAGGGACTGATGACACCGCAATTAAGTCCCATAACCTTTACAAACATATGAACGCATACACATCTAATGAGAAGTGTGAAGTCGTCCACATGAGTACGAAAAGAAATCCTTTTAACTTTGTTTACAAGATAAACCAATCAAAATTGAAGGCCGTAAACTGTACAAAACCGAGTGAGGTGGCGCAGTGGTAACACACTAGACTCGCATTCGGAAGGAAGGGGGTTCAAATCCACCTCCGGCCATCCAGATTTAGGTTTTCCGTGATTTCCCTAAATCACTCCAGGCAGATGCCGGGATGGTTTTTTTCAAAGGGCACGGCCGGTTCCCTTCCAAATCCTTAACCAAATCTTCCGAGCGTAAGCTCCGTCTACAATGACCAGGCTTAGGGACTGATGACCCCGTAGTTAAGTCCCATAAGCTATACAAGCATTTGAACATTTGACCACGCCGTCGACGGGACGTTAAGCTCCAAGCTTCCTTCCTTCCAAACTCTACAAAATACTTAGGAATTACTATTACTTCAGACTTAAACTGGAAAGAAATCGTAGATAATGTCGTGGGAAAAGCGAACCAGAGACTGCGCTTTATTGGCAGAACCCTTAAAAGATGCAACAGAACTACTAAAGAAACTGTATACACTACGCTTGTCCGTCCTTTTTTGGATTATTGCTGCCCAGTGTGGGATCCCTATCAGATGGGTTTGACGGAGGACATCGAAAGAGCCCAAAGAAGGGCAGCTCGTTTTGTATTGCCACAATACAGGGGAGACAGCGTTACGGAAATGATACAGGATCTGGGATGGGAATCATTACAACAACGGCGCTTATTGCTGCGGCGTGGGCTACTTACGAAACTACAATCGCCAACATTCTCCTCCGAATGCTAAAATATGTTGTTGACTCCCACTTACATAGGTAGAAATGATCAACAGAATAAAATAGGAGAAATCAGAGCCAGAACAGAGAGATTCAGGTGTCAGGTGTTCTTTCTTCCCGCGCGCTATTCGAGAATGGAATGGGAGATAAAATAGTATAACGGTGGATCGACGAACCCTCTGCCAGGCACTTAAATGTGATTTTCAGAGTATCCCATGTAGATGTGGGAGTAGATGTAGATGTAATGCATATTGTACGACGGTTTTCAACTTTGCCCACTGTTCCTCAACACTTGGAATAAAACTTCTGTGTTTAGCCGTCAAGTACTCTGAAATCTGCTTTCTGACAGCAAATTACTCTCACGTCTGCCTCAGTCTTTAGACTGTAATCCTTGCGGTGCTTGTGGACAGTAATGCACTACATGGTATCCTTCTCTGATGTGACTCTCGCGGCGTAGCAGCTGTGACGCAGCGCGCTGCGGTATCAGTCTAGCCGCGGCAGTAAGCTCGCGTAACTGGTGACATTCTGAGCGCGTCACCGGCAGCACAGGCGCAGCACAGGCGCGACCGCAATAAATGGCGTCAGCCGTGCCTAGGTCTGCATTGTTATTCAGGGGCGCGCGCGGCCGCGCTTAGCGAGCCGGCACGGCCCAGCCGCTCATTTCGCCTGCTCCGTCACACCGGCGCCGACTCGGCCGCAACAATGGAATGGAAATGCGAGCCGGGGACCGCCGCTGCACGGCTAGCACCGCTGCAACAGGCGGCGCTCGGCGGCGGAAGTGTTGGGTAATAAGCGGAAACGCGGCGGCGCGACTTCATCAGGTGCGGTGAATATTTCAGGGAAATCGGCGGCCCCACGCGTGAGGGGCCATTACCGCCGGCCCCGCCGTAAAGGCACACCGCCGCGGCGGGACCGCTATTGCCAGGGGCCCAGCGGGGTCGTTGTGCAGAGGACACGGCCGGATTTCTACCTGTGCTTGAGTTCGGATCCGAAAAAGCCATCTCCTTATACTGTTTTCAGTAACTGACGTAAGTTAACGCCTTATTGCCCAATGTCGCGAATTCGCATCATACCATTTTGATGCTTATAAATGGAAGGATAACTGTTTTTTTGCGCCTCTGTTGCACAGTGGTAGAGTGCCAGACTGCAGATCCAAAGGTCGGAGGTTCGATCCCCGCCATGTCCTACGATTTTTGTCTGTCACTTTCCACTCCTTTCACCTCTGGCACTATTGCTCATGTGAAAAATACCGAGTAGCACCGTGGTTCGGAACCCACGTTAAACTGTAGGTCCCCCCATAACTGGATGGGTAAGTCAGTTCAAAGGTCGGAGGAAGGCAATGGCATACCACCTCCAAACAGGACCATGCCTAGTAAAGCACTGTGGTGTTCAAACCAATCTTTGGATTGTTGACTGGTTTACCTTTTTTTAACTGTTTTTGAGTGCCAGTTTTGATACATGCCGAGTCTACACGAAGCTGATAATGTTTCTAACACGTGCTGCCACCTCTCTGGATCGTGCAGGGACTGCTACAGCAGTTAGACGTTCGCGCACTTGTTCACGAGACAGACATATGAAGTTATCGTCGTGTTCTGGAGAATTATGGCAGAATAAAGAGGTAGTATCTGTAGCGTTACGAAAAAATCACATTTTGATATAATAATTTTGTTGGAAGTATAGGTAAATTTCAAAATACGGTTTATGTAAAATATGCTTCATTGGGCATTTGCGTACTTTTGTTTGCAAAATGTTCAAATGTTTGTTAAGCTTATGGGACTTAACTACGGGGTCATCAGTCCCTAAACTTACAAACTACTTATGAACTACTTACGAACTAGAACGGCACAAACTTACAAACTACTTATCAACTAGCTAAGACTAAGGACGGCACAAATATCCATGCCCGAGGGGGGATTCGAACCCCCGACCGTAGTGGCCGTGCTGACCGTGACTGGAGCGCCTCAGTCACCTCGGCTACCGCGGCCGGCACTTTTGTGTGCCTGTGTAACAAAGTGTATATGGATAGTTCTTTCGATGTACACTACCAGACTTCTTCAGTTGCAAATTATTGATCTTTTAATTGTCAATTGCTGGTTGTTATACAACGGGACTGTTGTTGAAATGTTTGTTAAGCTTATGGGACTTAACGACGGGGTCATCAGTCCCTAAACTTACAAACTACTTATGAACTAGCTAATCCTCGGGACGGCACAAATATCCATGCCCGAGGGGGGATTCAAACCCCCGACCATAGTGACCGTGCAGACCGTGACTGGAGCGCCTCAGTCCCCCTCGGCCACCGCGGCCGGCAGGCGGGACTGTGAGAGCCTCAAAATTCCTCAAAATGAACAAAATGACCTGCTGGAATTTAATTCTAGAATAGCAGAGGTACTCTGCAAACAGGGAAAAGATGTAACAAATTAAAAAAGAGGTAGGCCTTCACCCAGTATACAGACTGAACTGCAGCGTAAGAAGCTTCCAGGACCAGTAACATCTTGCAATAGGTCATTGGCCTCAAGATACAGGCCAGATGTAAAAAACCAAACTGTACAGAGCAGTCAGTGTTAATGTAAATGTAATGTACATCTCTAATTAAACAAGAGAAAAAACTGTTTCCGCGAATTTCGTGAATATGATTACATGCAATATGTATAGTCAAATTGAAAGCAACAATATAATTTCGATTGCCAGGGGCCCCGCGGTCTCGTTGTGTAGCGGACACGGCCGGATTTCTACCTGTGCTTGAGTTCGGATCCGAAAAAGCCATCTCCTTATACTGTTTTCACTGAGAAAATCTGATCAAGGTAGAGTACATCTTTTCCGTAACTGACATAAGTTAACCCCTTAACATGTTCGCTGTCGTTCACGCTCTGGCGCTTGTAAACGTTACTTGAGTCAGGTGCCGCTCACGCTGTGGAGCGTGCTGCGACCTAGCATTCTATTATGGGTTATTGTAAACTGACATCGTCTAATAAAGCTGTATACTCTGGTAGGCACTAAGGGAAGGGTATAAGTGATATGCACACGTACGTGGTTCCAGATTTCCGCGTTTGCATTACCGGCTATGGAAAGATACTGTCACGCGCCAGAGCGTGAAGTGGCACCTAGCATCATCGCGCCGGAGCGTGAAAGGCAGCGAACGTGTTAATGCCCAATTTCGGGAACTCGCATCATACCATTGTGATGCTTATAAATGGAAGGATAACTGTTTTTGAGTTCCAGTTTTGATACATGCCGAATCTACGCGTAGCTGATAATGTTTCTAACACGTGCTGCCACCTCTCTGGATGGTGTAGGGACTGCTACAGCAGTTTGATGTCGCGCATTTGTTCACGAGACGGACATATGAAGTTATCGTCTTGTTCTGGAGAAGTTAACCCCTTAATGCCCAATGTCGCGAATTCGCATCATACCATTGTGATGCTTGTAAATGGAAGGATAACTGTTTTTGAGCGCCACTTTTGATACATGCAGAATCTACACGAAGCTGATAATGTTTATAACACGTGCTGCCACCTCTCTAAATGGTGTAGGGACTGCTACAGAAGTTTGATGTTTGCGCATTTGTTCACGAGACAGACATATGAAGTTATCGTCGTGTTCTGGAGAATTATGGCAGAATAAAGAGGTAATTTTGGATCGGAAAATTATTTATGTATTCTTTAGTATCTGTAGCGTTACGTCAATCACACTTTGATGTAATAATGGTCTTGGAAGTATAGGTAAATTTCAAAATACGGTTTGTGTAAAATATGCATCATTGGGCATTTGCGTACTTTTGTGTGCCTGTGTAACAAAGTGTAAATGGATAGTTCTTTCGATGTACACTACCAGACTTCTTCAGTTGCAAATTATTGATCTTTTAATTGTCAATTGCTGGTTGTCATACGGCGGGACTGTGAGAGCCTCAAAATTCCCCATAATGAACAAAATGACCTGCTGGAATTTAATTCTAGAATAGCAGAGGCACTCTGCAAACAGAGAAAAGATGTAACAAAGAAAAAGAGAGGTAGGCCTTCAACCAGTATGCAGACTGAACTGCAGCGTAAGAAGCTTCGAGGTCCAGCAACATCTTGCAGTAGGTCATTGGCCTCAAGATACAGGAAAAAGGCAGAGATGTAAAAAACCAAACTGTACACAGCAGTCAGAGTTAATGTGTAGCAAATTTAATGTAAATTTCTAATTCAACAAGAGAAAAAACTATTTCCGCAAATTTTGTGAATATACATCTAATATGTATAGTCAAATTGAAAGCAACAATATAGTTTCGATTTTTAGTTATAGGAGTTCAATTTGTACTAATCTAACGTCACACACTGTACCATAAAAAGTTAAATGAAATGTTGTACCAAATGATGTCTTGTAAGTGTTTACTTTCTCAAATGCCCGTTGTCGCAAATACGCGACGTACCTAATTACACCAGTTCAGTAAAGAACATCACATATTTGACATTATTAATTTCTAGTATATGTTTACTGGTAACAAAATATGATTTTTTATTTTCTGTGTCACGTAAAAATTAATTCGGGCATTAAGGGGTTTAAGTGCTACATGGGCATAAAACCAGAAACAACAAACGATTTTTGTGAATTTCCGGACGGGCCGGATGTATAGTACAGTGATTTGTCACGTCGTGGAACACAGCACCTACATCTACACGTATCAAGCCGCGACGTGTGGCCGACTGCATTGAGGCGCTACGTTCCAATGCGAGAGGCCGTTCCCCACCGGGGTTTCGAATCCCCCCTCGAGCATGGATGTCTGTGCTGTCTTTTGTTGTTGTTGTGGTCCTCAGTCCGGAGACTGGTTTGATGCATCTCTCCACCCTACTCCATCCTGAGCAAGCCTCTTCATCTCCCCATATGAACGGCAACAAACATCTGTCTGAATCTTCTTACTATATTCATTTCTTGGTCTCCTGCGATTTATCCGCCCACACACTACCCTCCAAACCTAAATTTACGAATGCTTCCTTTATAAGAGTGTGTTCTTCCAATCGATCCCTTCGTTTAGTCAAGGTATGCCAGAAATACCTTTTCTCCCCAATTCTGTTCAGTACCTCCTCATTAGTTACGCTATCCACCCACCTAATCTTCAGCATTCTTCTGTAGCACCACATTTCAAAAGCCTCTATCCTTTTCCTGGAAGGAAGGAAGGAAGATTTGGGTTCAACGTCCCATCGACAGCTTGGTCATTAAAGACGGAGCTAATGTTCGGAGTTTTGGATAAGGATGGGAAAGGAAATCGGCCGTGACCTTTGAAAGAAATCATCCCAGCATTTGCTTGGAGTGATATAGGGAAATCATGGAAAAAGTAAATCTGGATGGCCGGAGGTGTATTTGAACCACCGTCCTCCCGAATGCGAGTCCAGTGCTTTACCACTGCGCCACCTCGCTCGGTCCCTTTTCCTGTCCGCACTGTTTATCGTCCATGTTTCACTCCCATACAAGGCAACACTCCACACGAATGCCTTCAGAAAGGACTTCCTTATGCTTCAATTATTGTTCGATGTTATCAAATTTCTCTTTTTCAAAAACGCTTTTCTACCCGTTGACATTCTGAATTGTGTATCCTCTGCACTGCGACCATCGCAATTATTTTACTTCCCAAGTAACAAAAGTCGTTTACCATCTTTATTGTTTCGTTACCTAATCTAATTCATTCAGCATCGTCGAATTTTCTTAGACTGCACTCCATTACCATTGTTTTGCTTTTGTTAATGTTGATTTTATACACACCTTTCCACTCCGTTCCACTGCTCCTCCAGGTTCTTTGCTATCTCTGACAGAATTACAATGTTTTTATTGCTTCGCCCTGAACTTTAATTCCTTCTACAAAATTCTCCTTAGTTTCCTTTATAGCTTGCTCAGTGCACAAAATGAATAACATTGGAGAAAGGCTATAATCCTTTCTTACACAATCCCCAACCTCTGCATCCCTTCGTGCCCTTCAACCCTGATAACTGCTGTCTGGTTTTCGTACAAGTTGTAAATAACCCTCCGTTCCCTATATTTTACTGCTGCTGATTTCAAGACCTGTAAGAGTGTATTCCAATCATCATTATTAAAAGCTTCTCCGAATCTACAAAAGATAAAAATGTAGGTTTGCCTTTCCTAGATCTAAGATAAGCCGTAAAGTGAGTATTGCCTCACGTGATTCTATATTTCTCTTTAATCCAAACTGTCTTTAGTATCAGTTAGTTTATAAAGTAGTTTGTAAGTTTAGGGACTGATGACCCCGCAGTTTATTCCCATAAGCTTAACAAACAATACGTATCAAAATATTTTCATGTTTGTAAAGCCATGGGACAAACTGCAGTGGCCATCTGTCCCTAGACTAACAAACCTTTCAAACTTTAGCCCGTACACTGGTCTTCCGGACCAGGCCGCGCCTTTCTCTCCCCTCCCTTTGTTTCTGAGCGCGTATCTGTGCTCCTCAGTAGCCACAAGGGCGTTGAAGAGGAAGGCGAGGTAAATCTTGCCTTTGTTGTGCATCTGTTTCAGGTTCTGTAATTAACGAATTCCCCTCTCCGCTCCCGGTCAAAAAGACCGAGGTGTACACGGAATGACTGTATTTTCCCCGTCTAAAGGACCCCGTGTACTCTCAATTTGTGTGTGTGTGTGTGTGTGTGTGTGTGTGTGTGTGTGTGTGTGTGTGTGTGTGTGCGTGCGTGCGTGCGCGCGCATGTAAAATGTTCCATTACTCATACTTGCCAAAAAATTCTCCAGACAATTTCTTACATTACTTACAGAAACCCGAAATGGAGGGAAAGCAGATTCCGCATTGACGAACTGGATTTCTTAGAAATAGTGGACATATTTTTATTTGAAAAGGGTTCACACACTGAAGAGTAAAATTACGAATCAGCATCACAAGAAGAAGATGGTACGAGTGGGAAAGTAGAAGAAGACAATTTTCTTGCTGACATAGATGATGGTGATAATCGGAAAATGAATATGATGCAGACACTGACAGTGTATGTGAAGACAGCAGCGGATATCCACGCCCACAAGACGACTATACTGAAGAGCGGCAGAACAAACTGTTTTCTTACTCATCACTCAAAATTGCGACCTCAGCCGTCATTAGGCATTGTGAGAGAGCATAATATGGCGCTCTGTGGAACTGACGCGGTCAGGTGTTTGGGTGTTCCTTGTATCAGATGTCGCTACGTGACATTTACACACTCCTAAACATCCCTACGTCCACTGTTTCCGATGTGATAGCGAAGTCTAAACGTGAAGAGACACGTACTGCACGCACAGTGTAATGGCAGGCGTTTATTCAGACCATCACACAGAAATTCCAAACTGCTTTAGGATCCACTCTCTCTTACAGTCAGGCAGGAGGTGAGAAAACTCCGAGAAAATTTTATCGACCGGCTGCCCGTTAGCCACACATCACGCAAATCAATGCCAAACGACGCCTCGCTTGGTGTAAGCAAGGTAATCATAGGACGATTGAACAGCGCCTAATTAAACCTATGCCTCCGAGAGTGGATGCTGTCTTCAAGGCTAAGGGTGGGCCAACACCATACTGAATTTCAGTGTTGCCTATGGGGGGCGCCACGAACTTCCAAGTCATTTTCAGCCCGGTGGCCGGATACTTCTGATCACATAATGTAGCTGTCTATTGTGCACTGCATAAGTCACTATTATTGTAAAACGACATAATCAGGATAGCTTGCAACGCACCGCAAAGGCGAACCCTATGCCGCTACGGACCCATAAAAAAGACATATACCCACATTTTCAGGTCACAGTCTTAGAAAGAGACACAATAATTCTTACATTCCACACAGCAACAATTCACACATAACCGTTATTTCTGGCTGCTGGGTTTCGAATAATTCAGGGTGGTAAAAGGAAGTCGGAAGGAAATGGGAGGGAAGCAGAAGAAGAACACACACACACGCACACACACACACACACACACACACACACACACACACACACACACACACACACACACATTCATACAATTTCCCATCCTTGCCCAAATACTCATTCTGATAGGTGTGTGTGTGTGTGTGTGTGTGTGTGTGTGTGTGTGTGTTGTCCTTAGCGTAAGTTTGTTTAAGTAGTTTGTAAGTCTAAGAACTGATTACTTCAGCAATTTGACACCTTAGATTTTCAAAAACTTGACACCACACTATAGTCACTGCATAGCATTACTTCGAGCGCAGCATCTACAGCTAACAATTATAACAACAGATATCACATTTGTCTTAATTAATGTCTTTTCATCAAATACTACGAACCGTATCCTCTTTAGCAGGTTATCAGTAAGGCAGTCACATATCAGAGACGAAATTTCATAAGTTAATGAGTTATCTTATGGAATCAGATTCGGATCTCTTGTCTACAGGGTTTAGTAGTTTGTGTAAGTAAATTACTTTAGATAAATAGTTCATGCTTCAAATACCATTGAGATAATGTTTGACACAAAATTTAACACTTCTATTTGCGTTCTACTGATTTCTTATTAGAGGAATAATGGTCTATATAATTAACAACATCACAATTTACAAGGTATGAAATTGATGGGGCCATTCCCTGCCATCATATCGCAATCGTATCCAACAGACGTTGGATATGATATCGTCCACTCTCTTTCAAGAACTCACGTCGTAGGTTAGCATCCTTCCTCGGGCGTATATGCTATATGTCAAATAGCTGTTAATACTTTACTTTTAAAGCCCTGGTTGATATGCGAAGAGAACAGAGGACACGATGTGAAATGCTAGCCGTCCGTTCGGTCAAGTAATTCAAATGCGAGAATTTAAAATATATTCATGAATTACAACCTTGCTGTCTAACTGCGTATTAAAATCTTTTGTATGACAAAATAAATAAATAAAAAACTGGTACTCATCCCGGCAACTTTCCAATTGCACATAAATATCTATATCGTGAATTACAAATCCCACAGCAAGACAGAAAGAGCTTATAAATTTTACTCTCTGACTCTATTGATAAGTTACAAATGATTCTTTTTATTTCGTAAAACCATTTCACTTCAACAGAACCATCTGAATATTACTAAGCTCTATAATGGAGCTGAACTTCAATCAACATTAATTTTAATTCGGCTTCCCGTGCTCATGCAAACGCTCGTTTCGTGGTACAATTAATTGCTTTCAAAATCTACAACTGTTATGAATGTCATTAACACACCGTAAATTAGACTCACGTGAGTACTACGCGCAGTGTAACATGATCACACACGTATCAAACAACTTACGTTACACTGTTAGCAATACAAGTAATGACAGATTTTATTCTGCATCTATTCCATAACTAAGGCCCACGTTCGGATTTTTCTATTGTATTGCATGATTCATGCCTATAAAACACTCGTTTAGATTGACAAGCTGTTAAGTGGCATCATTGTGTTCTTACTTCAAAGTGTCACATAGCACTGACAACAGACATTTGTGGACTTTCGAGCGTTTTCTCTCATTCCTTTCGACTACCAAAGCTTGGTCTCCTTGTGTAGGCTACGTGTATCCCCTTCCGATGTCTGCATGTCACCATTTACATCAACACACCAAAGTGTTGATGCTCCATCACCACAACACCACATGAAAAGTACCTCTTCTACGTAAATATATAGTTATTGCTTCACATTTTCATGTCACAGTCGCTTCGAAAACTGTCACGTCGACGAGTTTTAGAATGGTAACATGTGACATTCAATAACAGTTCCATATTCGAAGTAAGTGAGCTCCAGATCTTTAGACATTTGCTTTAATTGCATCAAAAACCGACAAAATATCTCATCAAATCATAAATTTAAGCTTATTGAACACTTTCGATCAGCTAGTGTAGTGAACTAAACACAGTTAGTGCAAAATGAGATACGGAATGTGACATGTAAACGATAAGAATTCTGATCGTCCTGATTGATTTTGTTTTCGTTTCGCAAAAACTACCACTGGACTGACGTCAACAGAGAATCTTATTGACCCCTGAGTGAACGTGGACCATTCCTCCTAGGACACCTTGCACAAATTGTTGTCCGCACTGCCTATCCGTTTACAGTTTCCTTTTGGGTTAGTTACAATTTACAAGTCAGGTATGGAAAGACTGTAAGAGGAAGGCTGATGGTGTGTGGACATGTGGTAATATGTGGAATAAAAACAGGAGGATGTGGGTTAATTTTGCATTTAATGAATTAAAATTTACATTTTTAGAGACGGCAGTCTGAATAAGAAAAGCGAAATAGTTGCACATATGGAGCACGGCCACAGGTGGAGAGTAATTAGCCAGAGCTAAAAGGACATGCTATCAGGACGGAGCTCGAGATTGAAGAAGGAACCTTACGGAACCGACGGAACGGCAAGGCGACGTGCCCGACAACCAAGTGATTATCTAGAGCTCACTGATTGGTGGGCCAATAGCGTAGACTGTTAGATGGTAACGAATCCTGGTCAGCAGTACCGAACCAACACCAAGGGGCTGAGGCTGAAGGCACGTAAACGGCCGTGTGATGGAGAAAGTTCGGCGCGACAGAAATATAAGAAAAAATTCCCATTCCTGTATGGAGTTGAAAATATACAAAACTTTTGGTGGCCATGTTTTGAGCAGGGGAAGATATTAATTTAAAAGACATCTAGAAGCCATTCATATAGAAAAACAATTGCGGTAACCCCCTCCATTGTGGTAAGAGGTATTCGCACGTACGGAATTAGTTACATTGCGCCCCTTGTACACCCAAGACCATAAAGTCATTTCTGTGCGTATAGGAACCGATGAGGGTTTTTAAGCTACCTAGTGCTCCTTGTGCCTCTGATTGGCAATCGAACCTACGAATAGTGCGTGCCTCCATACTTTGCATTACTGCAGAGGCTGCCGTCTAGAGGCACCAGGGGGCAATTTAATTAGAGCGTACGCCACGCTGAGGACCGCAGGAGGCGGTGAGAACACGTGGCAGGAGCTCATTAATATTTCATCGCCGACAGCTGGGGACCCTCGACGTTTGCTTGCAAGCTGCAACCCCTGGAGGTAGGCAACCGTGTGGTACAAACCATTCAGGCCACGGCCCCAGCAGGTAGACTACCGAGAGGTACAAACCCATATGCCCGTCGCCCCTGTAAATAGGCTACCGTGTGGCACAACCCAGCAGGTTGTAGGCTCTTTAAGTAGGCTACCGGTGGATTCGAGCACAGCCTGTGGGATCTGGCCTACACGCGATTCGCTTTTTACAGCGCGCCGTAATTGAATCGTGTTAATGCGGCACTGCACTCGCTCCAGCCGCAATTAGTCGCTCACCACTTGACGCAATCTGCTGTCTGGCAGCGGGTAGCGGCCACCCGCCTTTTAATTGCCCCCTTTAAAGAGAATATATTTCTTACGACCCGGTGCCAATAAAGCAATCGCTGTTGACCCAGTTGACTTTTGCAGTTCAATATATCGTCAAACGCGACGTCCACGCCTTTTCACAGGTGAAATTCACTTTCTGAGATGAATCCCTGAAAACGGACAAACTGCAAACCATTTTCAATGTGATGAGGCTTATTGCGATCACAGAGCGGTAAAACGAGGAGAGAGCGGTGTGTTTTATCAATGATGAATGTGTTAGAACTCCGTTACTAATATAGTGTTGAGAATAAAATCCGTTACCAGTCTCATTAAAAACCGTATTATTTGTTGATGATACATGTGTAGCATGTTGGTGAGGTTCAATTTCATATTGTATCCAAATCACGCTTGTCCATGTGACGCAATTTTTACACACGTTTGCGAACACATTTTCCTTTGATAACTTCCTATTCGGCTCGCCATTTTTCATGTGCAATCTATCATGATGACTGCACAGAAATAAGAACTCACACATACACTTTGGTTACATTAGGGTACTAAAATGTAAACAAAGTGTATGGTATGAGTGCATATTTCTGTGCAATTACGTTGATAAATTGTACTCAAAAATGACAAGAAAGGAAGTTAACAAAGGAAAGTGTGTTCGCAAACGGGTATAAAAATTGCGTCACAAGGTCAATCGCGATTTGTATACAATTTGAAATGGAACTCCACCAACATGCTACACATGTAAAATTCTGAATGTTTAAAGCACCTGAAAATGGGCACAAGCCCGAAACCAGTCGCGTCATATATATATATATATATATATATATATATATAACACGATCATTAATGTGACGAGTAGAGATTTTATTCTCAATCCTAACGAGAGAGAGAGAGAGAGAGAGAGAGAGAGAGAGAGAGAGAGAGAGCAGGTAATGCTTGTTTTAGGATCGATGAGGTAATGAATTTGGTTGACATCAAAGTTTATGGAACTATGTTAACCACACGTTGACTGTCGTTTAGGCCTCGGCAGATGATCGGATAGTAAGAAAATATGGGATGACATAGATGACAGTAATATTGAAAGAAAACCCAAACTCTTTCACTTACGATGTCTCCACTACAGTGTTTATACCTTGTTATGAATTGAGTTCAGTGGCGTTATCTAACTAAATTTAATTACTTTCTGTTGTTACTAGGTAGCAAAAACATTCGTATAACGTTGTTTTAGATTAATTACATTACCACTTTGAGGTGGAAAAGTTTACCGACCAATAATGGGGATTCCTTCGAAAAGATCGATAAACAGTTTCTGCATTATCGTTTCAGGAAATGGTATACTGGGATTTCGAGAGTTCGAATATTTAATTGACAATAGAAGTGTTTCATAAATTTTCGGCCATTGAATACATTTTATCTGCAAAGATCAGAATAGAATACGCTCAGAAATTCACTCTGCACATGTTTACGAATGTAGTGAGTTTTCCACATACCACAGCAAAGTCATGTATTTCTAAAATAGTTACACTTACCTCAAAGCTCAGATATTGAGTTGGAATGTAAGAGGTTTGTCAAGAAAGTAATTTTCCGCGTTTTTTCTCAGTCGAGAACAATGTTGCGACTGAAAAAAATATGTATCAAATGTTTGAAGTTTAATGGGAGGCCACAAAATAGTACGATTTCAATATTTCGTCTGTAAGTGACACACTTCATAAACTATGTGTCGTCATTAAACGTATCAATGCAGACATTGAGACTGTGCAGATTCTGTAAAGCATCTGATATCGACAGCAGTACAGTTAATAACTGGGCACAGAGAGTGAGCTCATGGGAAGGCTGTTCGGCGTAACTACAAGAATTCGATCGGTCGGGGAGGCCATCCACAACTGTCATTCCTCATACGTAGCAGCGAGTTGATGTTGTCATTTTGACTTCCAATTATTTTGGCCATTAAAGGATGCCAATTATGTCATGCATTTTGAGGCCGTCGAAGAGTATTGTTCACCTACTTAGGAAATGGCTCCGTGACCAGAACAAGGACTAGTATCCAAAGGACATACACGTCCTATTTTCAGGCTAGAGCAAGGCCGTAAAACGGAGCGGAGATTACACGAAAAGATTAGATGAAACATCATTCATTCGTAAGTGTAATTCTGATTATTTACAATAAATGTTTATTAAAGGGAGAAATGTTGTGCATTGATCTCTGGATAACCATTGTATAATCTTCAAAGTTCAACGGAATCCCGTTCAACAATCTTTTTTATATTATTATTTGTTTAAATGGGACACCTTTTCTTCTACGGAAAGGGGAACTAGACGTTAGTGATGGGCTATTCAAATGAAAGTAATGTACAATGTCTGCAGTTTATCGTACAAATAGCTGAAGAGTGTCCACTACAGAAACCAGAACAGAAATTAGGTCACCACTATTAGTTGCTGTGTTTATACGTTAACTCACCCTGGGAGCTCATCTGCCTGGTCCCATGAGACTTGTGCAGGTGTTAGAAATGATATGACGTGAACGAAGCCGTCGAAATGGACAGCGTTCTGGGTAAAGCGCAACAGCTGCAGTTGAATTTCGTGTCACTCGTCGTTAATTAACATCGTACCAAGTTTTTGTTCATTACTGGAAAGGGACATGTCATCGAGGTGACCGCAGTTGTCACTAGCAACACCAGAGCAGGGAAAGCAGTGTCCGAAATGTGTGTGAAATGCGTTGCAACGATTTGCTGTTGACAGCAACAGCCGGACGGCACGCCCTATGAGGAAACACTGGTAGGCTACACAGACAGTGCAGGTTTGAATGCACAAGAGCATAATGCTGGACAGTGCCGGCAACCCTTCCTGCTAATATTTCAGAATTTACGACCCTTAAAAAAGTGAAAACATTTTTGTCACCACTAATTATATATCTAATTCTTATTTGTGTAGAAACGTACACGTGTACCATTAAAGGACAACCCAGAAACTTATTTAGTGTACATTGACCTCTGTAGATTATATATTCCTGCCTATTGTGGCAGTCTCTTACATATATACTTTCTTGGCCAATAGCATTTAAAAAATTTTTTTTCATTTGAAAAATATATGGGGTGTACGTAGAAATCAGTATAAAAGTATAAACAGTCTGTGAAAAAACGGGTTTTATACTTACTTCAATACTCAGAACCATATCTGTTCCTCACTGAACGAATTAACTCCACTCAACATTATTTGGATGCTATTGATGAAAACAGTGTTTGAGAAAAATTCTTCGGTACTCACTTTCACCCGATTCAACAAATATCAACCTCTCTTACTGAATTAAACTGATGGCATCTGGATGTGAATGCCTGCAAAACGTATTATAATTTAGCTGTCTGTTTACCTATAACCTCCCAGGAGGCAAACTCCTTTCGCTATACAACCATCGGAAAGTATTGTGTAACTTCACACTCAAATTGACGTATATTCTGTTATGCAACTTACATGCTGTTTTTCACGCTACAACATCTATGGTATGAATCTTATTAAATCCATCATTAGTGGTGGAAACGGGACAGCGGAGGGTCAAGAGCCTGAAGGAACTGAGATAATAACAGCCGTATGTATAATAAAATATTTATTGTATCACAACCAGTTTCGGCATTCCACTATGCCATCTTCAGGTCCCTGTGTATTAAACAAACCTAATCAAGTGACTAAGGCAAAAACGTAAAAAAGGGGCGAACAAAGTATTGTATGGTAGCACACTGAAAATGCAATATTGCTATAATGTAATATTGTATTTTCAGTGTGCTACCATACAATACTTTTCTCGACCCTTTTTTTATGTTTTTGCCTTAGTCACTTGATTAGGTTTGTTTAATACACAGGGACCGAAGGTGGCATAGTGGAATGTCAAAACTGGTTGTGATACAATTAATATTTTATTATACATACGGCTGTTAGTATCTCAGTTCCTTCAGATTCTATGGTATGATTGTTCACTGTGCAATATCGATTAAAATATAGCTCTCACTATTTGTTTAAAGTAATATTTTCCGAAAATTAGAAAACAATGTATCGGTACACAATACTAAAACAGCAACGGAAAACCGGTTTGCTTCATATCCACTGGCCAATCTGTACAGTACTAACACACATAAATGCGTTCACAACGTTGTAATTGAACGAACAAGAGCGAACATTATCTGGAAAATGCTTAGCGTATGTCGCAACAGCAGCGTTAAAATTTCTGAGATTCGCGAAACGTATATAGCCTTTTCCGTACAATCTTAATCTGCAATAAAAACCGCCACCTGCCACCCACGCATGGAATTAATTTAGGGGTGGACTGTAGTTTCATTGGATGTCCCCCTCCGATACTTTTTTCTTTAATCCGAAGTGCATTTCCTGTAATATTTTAATATCTTCACTTAAAATAAACAACCTGTATATTGAACATGCATGTGAAACATAAACGTTTAAAGTAATGTTGTGATTCATTTCATTTTTACAGGATGTCTAAGCATAGTATTATGATATATTTGTCCAGGGAAGAACAAAAGAGATAAAATTAACGAATTTTAGAATCAATTCAGAAACTGTAACTTATATCAGACACTGTTTTCGTTGTATTTATGTTGTGTTTTGTGTGTGTGTGTGTGTGTGTGTGTGTGTGTGTGTGTGTGTGTGTGTGTGTTTGTGTTTGTGTTTGTGTTCTTTCAGACTATTTCTATTGTCAGCGAGTACAATGGGTACAATTTAGCGCTGTATGTACGTTGCAGATAGTCCCATTACAATCTCTGTAACTTAATGCAGCGGTAACAACGTCGCAAATATTTTAGATAACATCACAAAGATGGAGGTTCTATTACCACCACAATATTCACTAAAGGTCGTTATATTTGTAATCTTATCCATACAAATGTATATGTATGTATGTTTGTATGTTCCCAATAAACTCCAAGATAGCTGGAGCAGTTTTGATAAATTTTTATGATTAAAACAGGGGTCACTCTGCGATGTTTGTTATCGTTAAGATCAATATATTTATTAACATTTGTGTAAAAGTTTATGTCTAGTATGTGGAACGTCAATAGTACTCCTAGAGGAGAGAGAGCCAACCGTCATTCTTCTGCAACTACAGTGTTGTCGGTCGGAGTGCTAGCATCTCTTTTGTGAGTGTTCGTGACGAATAATTGCAGTGGGAAAAAAAATTGGTGAATTAAGACAGCGCCCATTAACGATCCAGCATTTCATATGCTTAGATGGAGTTGTAGTAACTGTGCAGTTCGTAATATTTCTTATACTACTGAACAGAACGTGCGATGACAACTGCGTGCACTTTGAGTATTAAAACATAACAACGCTTTAAAGGATGTACAGTTAACTATTTCAACAGGAGGACGTTATTGTGGCTACGTTATCGCATAGTAGACTCTGGTACATAGGTTTTCGCGTTCGAATCTGCATACATGCTTCATTTTTGTCCCTTATAAAGAGTTGTCTCTATTGCAACGGTAATTAGGACACTGCCATATCATAACACATCATTGCTTTACTCAAGCATACTGTCAGTTTTCAAAGCATTCTGGGCTACTGATGAGCAACATTTCACATTATTGTTTTAGAATATGCAGGGCTTACTGAAATATGAAATGTACTGTAATAAATGTAAATGGAGTCTAAAAGAATGATATCTGATAATGGGCAAGTGCTTTTTCTGTTTTTATACAGCCCGAAAACGATATTTGGAAGTAAATCTTTTTCATGTTGAGAGAAATTTCCATATAGCTCTTCCCTGTTTAGCGATGGTATGAACAAACTTTACTCGTAATTTGTGAAATAATGCCAGATTTGATCTCCAGTCACGATGTTTATACAGTCAGCTTGTATACTTTCAGATACGCGTTACACTGTGATGTTAGCATGTAAATATGGAATAAACACGCTGAAGATTGTACGAGTATTGGAACTTCAATAGGGGGAGTACTGCAACTATGCAATGTGACGTCAACGGCGTGCGCATTGTCGAGGGAAACAGTCACTTGCGAGCGAGCGGTCTAACGTAAGGGTTTCAATAAGCACGGGTGTGACGGTGTTATACTAATGTCAATACATAGTATTACTATTCGTTTACGCAGCATCACCAGCGACCAGCTATGCAAAAGAAGCGACAACACTTTTTGCGCAACCTACCCATCACTTTGCACGACAATGCGCGGGCGCATACAGCGCGTGCTGTGGCTGCTCTGTTCAATCGAAGGGACTGGGAAGTACTGTACCGTCCACCATACTCCCCGAACATAGGTCCTTGTGACTTTGATTCCGAAGATGAAGGAACCACTTTGTGGTATTCGATTCAGATCTGTTCCAGAGATTCGATGGCAGTACCGATCCAGGTGGCGCAGTGGTAACACACTGGACTCGCATGAATGGTTGTTCAAATCCACATCCACCCATCCGGATTTAGTTTTCCGTAAATCAATCCAGGCAAATGCCGGGATGGTTCCTGTGAAGACGCACGGTCGATTTCCTTCCACATGCTTACCCAAACACTTCGAGCGTAAGCTCCATCTCTAATGAGCAGGCTGTCGATGGAACGTCAAACTCCAAGCTTCCTTCCTGGCTTCGAATGACAGTAGACCGCTCCATTGGCACCATGAACAGAACAGGCTCCGATAACGGTACACTACTCATTCCACACCACTGGCAACGTGTTCTACTCGACGCTGGTAACTACTTTGAAGAACAAGTGTAAACATGTAACGCCTTTGTATCGGTTGTGGATCAATAGTTGCCACGATTTAAGTTTCAACTGCGATGTAAGCATAGAATGCATTGAGTTTAATCATGTTGCATAGAAAATAGTAACGAATAAAATATATACAAAAAGCGATTTCTATAGGTAAAAGTTAAAGCAGTCAATAATCCAAAGATTGGTTAGAACACCACAGTGCTTTACTAGGCATGGTCCTGTTAGGAGGTGGTACACCTTTTCCTTCCTCCCACCTTAGAACCTACTTACCCAGCCATTTATAGGGGGAGCTACAGTTTAACGTGGGTTCCGAACCACGGTGTTACTCGATATTTTTTACATCAGCAACACTGCCAGTGGTGAAAGAAGTGGAAAGAGATAAAAATCCCATGACCTGGCGGGGATCGATCCCGCGCCCTTTGGATTCGTAGTCTGGCACTCTACCGCTGTGCTACCGAAGATAAAAAATATAAATTCCCCAAGTGTGAAGGTAGACAGGACGGAAGTACACAATAGTAATACACGAGAGGAATTACATTCAGGTTTCTGATAACGCAGAGTAAGGTGCGGGGGCTTCATCCGGCTGAAAGGCTGTTCTCGGGTGGACAGCTCTGCCATTTCATGGTCCTCAGATTCACGTTTCTGTGGTAAGCAGGTGGCGCGCTGGCTCGATTCGGCCAAGTCCTCGCTAGTAGTGAAGACGACATGCGGCAGCGGCAGCGGCGTGACCCACTTGGCCCGAGACTCGGTGTGTCGATACAGACGCACCTGACGTCAGCCCGCGGCGGCCCGGCAATTAATTGGAGTCGTCGCGGTTTAATAAGAGCGGTCCACGGCGTCTGCGGCTGCGGCAGCCGCAGCGCATTAACGCGGCTTACGTCGTCAGCCCGGCCGCGCGAGACGGCGCGCTCCCCGCAGAAAGGCTTAATGAAGAGCTTTTGTTCCTAACAATGGCACTTCTGTCTTTTGCGGCGCTCGCGCCTCTCATTATGGCCATTGTGCCGGCCACACGGTGTGTGCGCCCCGCCGCAGCCCGGCTCATCGCCGTCGTCCAGACGGCCCAAGACGGCGCCCTGCCGCCTCTGCCGTCTGCCGTCTCCTAGACCTCTCTGCATTTTTCTCGTGGAATCAGTCACTCGGTTTCTAACATTTCACATCGCGCAACTCACATTGATTCTGTCTCTGATTCAGTCAAACTAAAATGTTTCTAAATATATCGGACCAAATTGTGTGGTCATCAGTCCGTAGCTTACAAACTACTTAAACTAAAGTAAACTAACCTAAGGGCAACAGACACACACCCATGCCCCAGGGAGGACTCGAACCTCCGACGGCGAGCAACCGCGCGCTCCGCAGCAAGGCGCCTTACACCGCTCCGCTACTCCACTGCGGCTCAGTCATACTGATTTCTCGATTTGCACTAGGATTGCAGAACATATACTTTGTTCGAGCATTATGAACTATCTCGAAGAGAACGACCTATTAACCAATAGTCAACACGGATTCAGAAAGTATCGCTCTTGCGAAACACAGCTTGCCCTTTTCTTCGCATGAGGTGATCAGTACCATCGACAAGGGATCTCAAATCGAGATGTTTCTGGATTTCCGGAAGGCTTTTGACACTGTATCTCACAAGCGGTTTCTAAGATATTGCGTGCTTATAGAATATCACCCCAATTGTCTTTCTGTCAGAAGGGGCACAGTTCGCAGTAATTGACGTTAAGTCATCGAGTAAAATAGAAGTGATTTTTTGGCGTTCCCCAGGGAAGCGTTTTAGGTCCCATACTCTTCCTAGCGTTTACAAACGATTTAGGAGGCAATCTCAATAGATCCCTTAGCTATTTTAAATGTGTTTATTTCCGTGATCAGTTACCATATAATTGTTTAATTACATGTTTCGATCATTTGGATCATCTTCAGATCTTATAGTTACGCCCTCACCTCGTAGCAATTAGTACTCAGCCAGACGACTTGCGGGCGTAACTATAAGATCTGAAGATGATCCAAATGATCGAAACAAGTAATTAAACAATTATATGCCAACTGTTGACGACACTAAACACATTTAAAATAACAGTGCAGTTGCGGCCACTCTCCAGTCGATCATGTCGACTATAATAAAAGGTCCCTTAGCTGTTCGCGGGTGATACTGTCGTTGATGGGTTACTGAATTCAACAGAGGATCAACAGCAACTGCAAAGCCATTTAGACAAAATTTCTACATGCTGGAAAATTGGCAATTAACACTAAATAATAAAAAGTGTAAAGTAATACACGTGCCCACTAAAAGAAATCAGCTGAACTTCAATTACACGATAAATGAATCAAACCTTACGGTCGTAAATTCTACCAAATACCTAGAAGGAGAGAGGAGAGAAAACAACTTAGAGAGGAGAGAACACATAGAAAATATTGTGGGAAAGGAGAACCAAAGGTTACGTTTCATTGTCAGAACGCTTCGAAAATGTAAGAGCTCCGCCAAACAGATTATCCACATCACACTTGTGCGTCTTCTCCTGGATACTGTTGGCCAGTATGGGATCCTCACCAGGTGGGACTGACGGAAGATATTGAGAATGTTCAGAGAATGGCAGCTCGTTTTGTTTTATTACTTTAAATGGGGGAAAGCGTCACGGAAATGTTGCACGATTTGAGGTGGAAATCATTAAAAGAAAGACGTTATTCGTTGCGGCGAGTTCTATTTGCGAAATTTCAATTACCGACTTTTATGTCTGATCTTGAAAATATTTTCCTAGCACCCACCTACATAGACATGACCATCCCAATAAAATAAGAGAAATCGGATCGAAAACGAAACGATTTAGGTGTTCTTTGTTCCCGCGCGCTATTAGAGAATGGAACGGTAGAGAAAGGTTATGAAAGTGGTTTATGAATCCTCTGCCAGGCACTTAAATGTGACTTGCAGAGAATCTATGTAGATGTAGATGTAGTGACTGATTTCAACTGGTTCCATTTCATTTTGGTGGCTGGTACAGTAACAGGTTATGAATGTATCCCGAAAGTCTGTCTCATCATCAGATGATGTAAGCGATATATGATGAGCTATCTGTCATCATTGTAAAATAAACGATGTAACGTCATAGTCATAGTCGTTTAAAAAATAGGCGTTAGTCGAAACCAAACACGTCATATTGCGCACGGCACAGAGTGACCAGACAGAATGCGGCCGGCGAAGGCTTCCAACATCTTTGCGGGCCAAAACAGACGTACATACATACATGTCTATGACGATAAGTTTCCTTCCTAGATGGTTAATTTTACAATGATGACAGATACCTCACCATATGTCGTTTACATTGTCTCATGATTCCTCAAAAGGGCGAAACGCGTCATTGACATAAAGAAAATTTCGCAACTGAACTGACTTTCGGGATTGACTGATTGCATTTCTGTCTCGCATTCAGTCAGTCACATAGATTTTCCTTCGGAATGAGTTACAGTTTCTCAATCTGTATGGTGCATGGCAGCGGCTATATTGTACGATCACTTTGATAGTTGGCATGTAATTTCTCATAGATAAGGGGAGTAGTGGATGTACCGATAGAGGAGGAGGAAGAGAAGGAGGAAGAGAAAGAGGAGGAAAAATAGGCGAAGAATGCGGGGAAGGGGGGGAGGAGAGGGGGTGATTCACAGAGGAAGGGTGCATAAGGGAACTAATAAAAGGATTGGAGGTGAGAGTTGGAAGAAGGTAACAAACACAAAGGACCGAAAGCAGACAGTGTGGGGAGGAGCGTGTTACACATACAGTAGGAAGGAGGAGAGAGACTGAAAGAAATATGGAATAAACGAATAATTTACGAAATGGTAATCTGAATTACACGTATCGTGGTTTATATCAGGAAGAGGACAGGGGCAGTGGAGGAGTCAGGTGTATATGGACTAACAGACGAATGAAACAGATAAATACCGTAATGAAAAGACATAAAAAATTCATTTATCAGCAAACGTTGCTAATGTTCTAATGTTTGTATAGCTTATGGGACTTAATTATGGGGTCATCAGTCCCTAAACTTACAAACTACTTAAGTACTAGCTAACACTAATGACGGCACAAATATCCATGGGCGAGGAGGGATTCGAGCCCCCGACCGTAGTGGCCGTGCAGACCGTAACTGACGCACCTCAGTCCCCTCTGCCACCGCGGCCGGCGCAAACGTTGCGATGAATGCATTAGAACACCAATAAATAATTGTCAAAACAACGAGTTTCGATTTCATCCCATGATAAATACTTCATGTAAGTATGTAATATCTCTTGCATCACAAGCTTACTAATTTGAAATACGATTTATTACGATTCAATAAATTCGTGATCGTAGTGACTTTTTTTATCAACTCGGACATTGTAGGGAACATTCGAGTGGCTGAAACCTTTATTGACGAACTGTCTAACTTATTGACAGATAACGCACAGCCTGAATTACTGCAGATATAAAAGTTAATAAACATAGTAGGTTTGAAAGCAAACACCCACCAGTTGCAAGGTTTCAAATTTATTCAGAACCGGTTTCAGACAATAATTGCCGTTCTTCGTGTGTCTGTACATGAAACAGTTACAGAATAAGATTTAAGTGCAAATATTAGGAAAATTCGAAGTAGAATCTCAGAATTAAAGGGGCAAGAAGAACAAAGTTTATAAAGGTTTCTTGAAAAGTCACAAAATGTTAAAATTAATACGCTATTCTGCTGCATTTTGATATTTAGAACTGTACTAAGCATTAAGTTCATATAAACGAAAAATTTTAGTTACTTACATTAATTTTAAACATAAACGGCACAACTAACGCACGTAAATAATTTTTTTTTCGTTTGATTTCTGATCACTTTCCGTTTCTTCATAACCCACGTTACTGATGCATTCGTGAGTACTGGAGCACCTGGTTAGTCTTCTTGGGTACGTCTTTGGTCCACACCAAACTTCGCACACTTTGCAGGAATCTGTGGTCTTGCATTCCTCTTCCACTGATCTCCATATCATTTCTCCACTTAACCATACTTCCCAAAACTGTCCACAGTCATTACTATTTCCCCTACAATCTTTACATTTGCTACTACTCTTACTTTATTCCTTGTTCTCGCCACAATTTCACACTTGCTCCATACTGAGCAACCACCTCCTCCAATGCATTTAATCCTATTTGTACTTCTTCTCGATTACCCCACACCGTTATGTCATCTGAAAACACTGCCGCTTTCATAGCCTCTTCTATTCGTGTTGAAACTCCTGACTTCATTTCATCAAATGTTCAAATGTGTTCAAATGTTTGTTAACTGCGGAGTCATCAGTCCCTATACTTACAAATTACTTATGAACTCATGCAGTGAAGGCTTTCACGACCGTATGTCATAGTTGCTGGTAGAACTTCCGGTTTATAAGGCCGTGGACCATGAAACGTTTCAGTTTCACCCAGCGTTTCGTCCAGAGCTGCGCCGGACAACCTCAGAGGTCTTCTTACTTGCGTTGAGTCTTGCAAGAGTCAACGCAAGTAAGAAGACCTCCGAAGATGTCCGGCGCAGCTCTGGACGAAACGTTAGGCGAAACTGAAAAGTTTTATGGACCACGGCCTTATAACCCGGAAGTTCTACCAGCTTTTTATGAACTACCTTATACTAAAGACGTCACAAACCTTCATGCCCGAGAGGGGATTCGATCCCCGGCCGTAGCGGCCGTGTAGACTGTGACTGGCGCGCCGCAGACCTCACGGCCACTGCGGCCGGCTTTATTTCATCCTTTATTGTGATGAATAGTAGAAGAGATAGAGCATTCCCTTACTTCAGTCCATCATCATTTCAAATGAAATTGTATATTACTGTGCTTCAGAGGGTGAACGGATGTCATGAAATTAATAAGCCGTAAAACTAAAACAAATTTGAAGTCATAATAAAAGAACTTTCATTTGGTAAATATCAACCCATTACTATGATCATTTGAAATAAAAACCACGTCGAAAGTGCTTTTTACTGTGTGAAAAATATCATGAAATTAATAAGACTTATGAATTACACTTCAAAATTTTTTAGATCAACAAATTATTTCACTTTTGGGTTTTTAAAAGTTGTCTAGCAATCCGACTCAAGAAATTCGGCGACCTAAAATTTGGGACGCATTGCTGTGGTTAGTAGAGGTAATACTGTTCTGATATGACGATGGTGGCATAGGAGACTGACGATATCATCTTTCCCCCTGCCCCATCCGCTTCCCACACCATCCAAAACCCAGAAAAATTTGTGACAGGGACAGCAGTCACAGTTCCTCGTGGTCGAACGAACGGTGAGCGACTGCGCCGTCGAAGTGCGCTACGGGTGTGGGGCACGGCTGGTTGGCGCAGATGAGCTGCGGTTCGGCTGACGGGCTGGCTGTAATTGGGTAACAGCTGGCGGCCGCAGCTGGTTTGCCG
This sequence comes from Locusta migratoria, assembly GCA_026315105.1. Lineage (NCBI taxonomy): Eukaryota > Metazoa > Arthropoda > Insecta > Orthoptera > Acrididae > Locusta > Locusta migratoria. Next base: position 315,243,177 of record CM048744.1, on the reverse strand, counting down.
ACTAGGCGCGCCACGCCAGTGTGACCGGCTGATTGCGGTCGCGGCGTGACGCTCAGCTGCGAGACAGCAACGTGGCTGTCCACAAAACATAGCTGTCGCCAGTCGTCAGTTTGCACACGGAGTGTTACACAAGCCATGTTTGTCATTGAATTTGAGGACACTACCGCAGAGAGAGAGAGAGAGAGAGAGAGAGAGAGAGAGAGAAAATAAAGAAAAAAACAAACAAAACAGAATAATTGAAATTACATAGACGTCACCTCGTGCCACATCGCAACCTGACTTGTCAAGGAACGCGCCGATGTCGATACACCGGGTTCCGCCATATTATCGAAGTATTGCTCGTGCTAGAAGTCGTGACAATAGCTTTGTCGACTTGCGTGCTGGGCGAGTCCATTTCTCGGTTTTGTAGGGGCGGCCTGCTTCTCGCGGGCGCAGTTGACAGCTGCGACTCAGCGGCGACAGGGTTCGGTTTGTGACTGGGGCGACAGTTGTGTTGACTTCGTTTCAAAAAAAAAAAAAAAAAAAAAAAAAAAAAAAAATGTTCAAATGTTTGTAGAACTTACGTGACTTAACTACGGGGTCATCAGTCCCTAAGCTTACAAACTACTTATGAACTAGCTAAGTCTAAGTACGGCACAAATATCCATGCCCGAGGGGGGATTCGAACCCCCGACCGTAGTGGCCGTGCCGACCGTGACTGGAGCGCCTCAGTCCCCTCGGCCACCGCGGCCGGCGACTTCGTTTCATATTATGGTTTTTTAACTTGCAACTTTTAACCTGTAGATTACGTCTTAATTTCCAGAGTTTTATTGGATGTATAGGTTCAAAATTCTATTTGTCACCTCAGAATGAAAATTCAGTTGGTAGCCCTGGTACTTCTTCGCTGTTAATAAAATACCTTTGTTGAATTTTTCACTGTAAATATTGGTTTAGGATTTTATTTAAAACTTAAAGACCTTTTTTTTAATGTTTGAGCATGAAAATCCGTTTTAATAAACCAAAGAATAAAAATTCGAATCATTGAGTACCGGTAGTTCAGATAATTTGACGCCCGTCACAAAGATACTCTTTCTGCCTGATACTTTTCCTTTGTAGAATTATTCTTTACAAAATCTCACCATAAGTTTCTCCTGACCGAAACTGTTAGATATATTACTTCACTTCTAGAATATGCTGGGACAATATTAGGGAACTAAACACTCGAATAATTAAGATTGTTTAAGGTTCATAGATTCGCTATTCTTAAATCAATAGTTACATTTACTACACTTTCACACTACACACTTTATCAGTTCACAATCCTTTATTATTTTCGTCAAAGTTTGATTGTATTAATCTCTCTGGAATGTTCATCAGTTTATTACGGGAGGCAGAAGTTTCTAATTCTTCCGTCCTAGCCTATCCCGATGAAAGTCCAAAGATAATGTTAACTGTCGCTTATGATCACGATATGAATGTTTATATTAAAGTTTAAATACTTTTTCGGTTTTTTACTGTCTTGGAATTTAACCGCGTATAGTATTTTAGATAAGCACTGAGAGCTCGTTACATAGAGAGCTGAGCACATAAAGAAAGCTAAGCACATCGATAGCTATACACATAGAGAGCTGAACACATAGAGAGAAAGTAACTCAAGTGCGGGTACTATTTATAATAGCAATCTGACAAATGATCTCTGATATACGAGATGTTTTGACCTAAGTATTCCCTGGATACTATTACTCTGAATTACTCTGATATAATTTGAATTTACTAAAAATTTTGAAAAATGAGATAATTCTGCCTCTTAACAAAATATTAAAATTACGTAACGATGAAAAATGTCGGAATACCGTGATTCTAATGCTATGGTCGCGATGTGGTGGTGTTACACAGTTGATTGACGAACGAAACGAACGGTTCAGCCAGCCGCCCCTCAGGAATAAAGGAATGGACTCGGCCTGCGCACAACTCGAGAATGCGTTTCTGCGCGCAGGCCACGACATCTTACGAGAGCTCTACCTTCAGGCGTAACAAGTACTTGGCCGGGTGACAATTTTCCATTCTCCTTGCGGCAGAGGAGACAGGAGGGTTGATGGTGAGAAGTCCGTGATCATCAGTCTTAGCGCCAATGTCCTGAATTAAACTGCTGCATCTCATGAAGTAAGCAATTGTGAAACAGTTGACGGTGACGGTCGTGGGGACGTTCAAATCGGCGGTTGGCCTTGGTGCCTTTTTAGAGGAATAGGATCAGCGCCGACACTACGCTCACATACATTAGAGACACACATACACACACACACACACACACACACACACACACACACACACACATTAACTTACAGAGGTGATTGTGGTGCTTTATTATAATCATTTATATGTACAAGATAACTTAAAATTTCAGCTGGGCCTACTATGTTCAAACTCAATTATACAATACAATTACAAGCAAGCTAAAAGGTCTTGAATTTCAGTTTAGCAAATAATTTTTTTATAAACAATTAGTAGGTTGATTAATTGGGATACTTACAGTGTTGTTTTGACAATGAAGTATGGTGAAAGCTGTAAGAAAAATACGTTTTCTGAAAGAAGTTTCCAATTGTCATTTTTATATCTGAAAATTCTATATTTTTTCGTTTCCCATCATTTTCTACGTTTGTATAAGGCTGTGGGTCAGAGAAAGTAGCTCGCACAGAGAATGAAGAAGCAATTGTTGATAGCACTAGTTCACGTGTAGAGTTTTCCAACAGAGCAATATATTTTAGAACTGGACAGTTTATTCTGCAACAGATGAGTAGTTCTCCATTAGAACTAGGCCTCGATGAATCTGATGACTTGGCTTTGTGGAGTGTCGACTGATAAAACGACCGACTTTTCATTAAATTTTGTACAAACTGTCTGTCCAGTGGTTCCTTTGATGAAACATCGCTCGTTGTCGCGTCTGATGAGTACCTCTATAAATGTCGCCCACGTAGGACAGACTCATAGCAGTACGTGCGGTTGTGATTTGTGGCTTGTAGCTGTCGCTCGCTTTTGTCGACCACGTAGGCTGAGCGGAAAGGCAGATGAATACATTATATAACGCCCGCTGCGGCTATGCATAATGGAAAAAGAAAAAAAAAAAAAAAGCATTTGTTTCGTGTATTGAAAATTACTGATTTCCTGGGAATTTTTTTACACGGATAAGCGCCTCTACACAATCCCGGAACTACCCTGGTACATAATTAAAAAAACCCGGATTTCCGGGATAGACCTGGAAAACAATCACCCATGAGTCTTTATTCTTTTTAGAGCAGTGGAGCGGGCTGCTTGATATCCGGCCCATAAAGAAAGACAAGCTCATAGAGGGGCAAATGGCAATCTAAATTGGGAAAATGTGGAAGGGACTTACCAATTCCTCCATACGCCTTACAACCAAGGCTCTCGAATGTCTTGGTCGGAACCGGGGAATTGCGACCAATTCAATTTCTGTCTAAGACATTGTCGCAGACTAAAGGTAGATAATCAGGATAGCACGAGTCATAATTCTTATGCCCTAGACACTCTTGCAAACTCGTAGAGATCAGCACGACCAAATTACAGTGAACAAGCATCTTCCCCAGAGAGGCCGCATTCGAGAGAGGGTAACCACTGTGTCACTTAACACAGTCACTTCAACACTTTCTTAGAGAAGGAATGGTGTGGGTGCGAAGGTTATTGAAAGCCTCTCCAGTATGGCCGCTAAACTTACCCTTCGCGTCTCCCATTCTTTCATACCTTACGACTTAACTTTTAATTGATGATTTGTCCCTAATACGTAAACCACCTGCCGTTTTAGAAAAATATTGAATCGAAAATTATAGTATCTGGCTACATAAAAGCACTTCGGCAAATTAAGTTTTGATTGGGTAAATTCTTTATTAACTGTAAATGGTTCAAACCTGCTCTAAGATCGTCTACTTAGTAATTACTTCTTGATAATGTTGAAATGGCCGAGCTGAGCTGGACGATCTGCAACCTACTAGCAAAAGTGATATGTTTGAAAAACAAAATTGGAAAAAAATCACAGGTTTTCTACCACTACTTCAAACAAGTCTTTGCTACCGGTTTCGACAAATCTAGGCTGGCATCATCAGGTCTAGTATATTATTAACAGTTCATGACTCACATGTCAACCATTCGTCTTGCGTAGGATGCTGAGAATATCAACGAGTCAGGAGAAAAAACAGTACGAAAAATAAACTCAGGCCGAACATGTGTGAAAGGCCAAGTGAATAACAGTTGCTGGGATGGAAAAATACTTAATTTTTCCTTATATCCCTACACATTACTTCAATTAATAACTTGAGTCGCCAATGCGTTATTATGTGCAAATTTATGAAGGAATAAGAGCAGAAGAAATTTATTTAATTTCTGTGTTGCTTTCACTCTTGACACCGTGATGTTCGTAGTAACTTGCTATTATATTAAACATCTGAGTGACGAACTTCTAATAGTAAACAAGATATGACGATGCCAGTCTAGATCAGTCGAAGGGAGTAATAAAGATTTTTCAAAGCCAACTTGCAAAACCCGTGCATTTTGCAGCTTTTAAGAAACAAGTTCATCGCCCCAAAACTGAAACACGTTGTCAGTAATATTCTTCTCGGGTTTCCTTCCGTATCAATACGTCATCTGGACACAATATTTCGGCGGTCCACCTGGCCGCCATCCTCCGTGCTGGTACACCGACTCGTCGAGACTGAGTACAAGCCGCGAGCAGCGGCCCCTATATACGCCGCGGAAGGCCGAGGGCGCGTGCGCCAAAATGGACATTACGCCGGGAAAGCCTAAGTAGTCACACGTTGTCAGGCTTACATGTAGTAACCAGCTCAAAACCCAGTGTCACCTGGGTATATCTTTAAACCCGTCTTAACACATCTTCCTCTCTCTGTCCTCCTTCCTTCTCTTTTTGTATCCATCTGTCTCTCTGATCATCTCGTCTCCACTTTCTCCGATCCTCTCCTCTTATCCCCTATCTGCCCATATCCACCTTCTCCCTTCTCTACCAATCACCTCTTCTCTGTTGAACTCTTCCTCCACCTTCTCAGTCCATTGCCTTCTCCATCTGTGAAAAATTGTATTAATCCATTAACTTTCAAAGTGATCAGTGAAGTGGTATCCACCATTTTTGCAAGGTGCCCTCCACCATACACCGTATGAAATCTTATGTAGACGGCGAGGTTCCAATTGTTTTGAATGTTACGTATGCAAAATTTCATCACTATCGGAATGAATCCGTACAATTAATCGACGTTCATTAGTAAAGTACCCTTTTCCATGCACCATACGAATTTGTATTATACAGTGACTTCCCTTTTGTTACGGAGATCATGGCTTCAAAGTTTCATCGCATGATGCGTCTGATTCGTATTCGCTCCACTGTAAATCGTAGTTTTGTAAATTGTACATACATTCATCGGCATAAATGGACACTGTTCGCAAAATATTTTGCGAGTACCATTAGTAACAAAGAAATGTTTTGAATAAAACAGTTCTGGGTATCAGGCCGCGTCATTTTAAATACACTTAGCAAAGTAATTGTCGACTTTCCGAACACTGTGCATTGGCCCTCTTCAGGGCGATTAACTGTTGTAAGCCGATTTTTAAAAGATATTCAAGTGTTGGTTAAGCTTATGGGATTTGACTGCAGGTAATCAGGGCTTAAACTTACAAACTACTTATAAACTGCCGGCCGCGGTGGCCGAGAGGACTGAGGCGCTCCAGTCACGGTCTGCACGGCCACTACGGTCGGGGTTCGAATCCCCCTCGGACATGGATATTTTTGCCGTCCTTAGTATTAGCTAGTTTGTAAGTAGTTTGTAGGTTTAGGGACTGATAACCCCGAAGTTGAGTCCCATAGACTTTTCCAAACATTTGAACATTTGAACTTATAAACTAACTTATACTACAGACAGCACAAACATCCATGCCCGATGGAGGATTCGAGACCCCGACGGGGAACGTCCTTACGCATCGGAAATCGGAACATAGCGCCTGAATGCTCCTGGCCACTCCGCCGCGGCAGCAGATTTTTTCTTTTCTTTTTTTTATTGCCGAGATGAAGCGGGCTGACAGCACCTTAAGCGTTCTTCAGCTTACAGAATTTTATACATTTCACGAAGAAAACAAAAAATATAATGAAGTGCAGAAAGGAGATAAGACACGTAACTTGGCGAAGAAATTGAAGACGTGCTTCGTGTAATCGTAGTGAGAAAAGTAGGATGTTGCTGAATGTATTACCCTATCTACCGTGATTTTTTTTTTCGGTTATCTGATGCCCGACGTCATACATGGTGATTATATATACACTAGCTGCAAGTACCCGGCATTTCCCTGGTTTAAAATAAGATTTTATGAAGAAGCGTACAAAACCGTTTATTTGCATGTAATAAAAGGGGGCGGAGGTGCGGCGGTGGAGTAGCCGAGCGGTCTAAAGCGCCTCGCTGCGGAGCGCGCGGTTGCTCGCCGTGGAGGTTCGAGTCCTCCCTGGGGCATGGGTGTGTGTGTTTGTCCGTAGGTTAGTTTACCTAGGTTTAAATAGTTTGTAAGCTACGGACTGATGAGCACGCAGTTTGATCCGATAGATTTACAAACATTTGAACTTTTTTATTTTTTTGGGGCGGGGCTTCATTTTCACGTGGCTTAGAACTAGCACATGACCAGAGTGAAATTGGGATGGACCGAAACCTATTTAAGAACCTTTCCCATGTAATGTTACGTACATGTACAAAATTTCACATTATTTGGTTGACTCGATCTTAAGTTATAAGGGAACAGACAAACAGACAACAAATGCGTCTTATAGAGATTGTAATCGAAGTCTGTAAGTAAAGTACTCTCCCCCATGCACCGAATGTAATTTTATGTAGACAGTAACCTTCATCTTGTTTTCAAGGTCAAGTGTACATAATTTCATCAAGATCGGCGCAAACTGTGGATTTTGGCGAAATCCATAAGTACCCTCCACCATGCACTGAACGAAATTTTATGTAGACAAAATTTTATGTGTTTGAAAGTTAATTGTGCAAAATTTCATCAAGATCAGTGCGAAGATATAGATTTACACAGACACATTGAAAACGCACTTTCTTTTTTTCCTCAAATTTTCCGGTTGGTTTAAAAAAAAAAGTAAGGAAAAAAATAAATTAAAAAAATGGAACGAAAATGTATATGAACCTTCCCCATATAACTTTGTGTACGTCTACGTAATTTCACGTTATTTCGTTGTCTGGATCTTGAGTTATAAGAGAACAGATGGACAACAAATGCTTATTATACGTCATTCCTATCGTCAGCTACTAGAGAGTGCATACATGGTGATTGGTTGGCAGTAGAGCATCAGTAGTCTCTTACGTTTGCTATCCTGGTAAGTGATTTATAGGCAAAATCTTGTATCTGATTGGAAGACAACAGCCAATCAGCAACTAGCACCCCGGGGATGGTGTTTCCTGCTGCGAACGTACAGGCCGCCCGTCAGTTCTACTGTGGCCGCATTTTATACTGCAGAGCCCGGGTCAAGTGGAGCCGCTGGCTAGCGCACAAACGCGGACCCCTGGGCAGGGATTGCTGGCAGCCACGTACAAACAGTGGTCGAAACGTCGGCAATTCATTTGATAAGTATGTTATAAAATGACGCGGCCTAATACCCAGAATTGTTTTATTCAAAATGACACCGGCCGTAGAAGCCTACGACCTTATAAAGGAATAATTGATTGAAACATTCTTAATGATGCAGTTTCTCACGCAAATCACTCATGACATCTCTCCTGAACTATGTGTCGAACAGTGATATACCTATAACGTTCGGGAAAGAGCAAGCAATATGTTGACAATATTTCATCGCAAAAACTACAAATAAACATTCACTTTTATATATTAAACTAGAGAAACTAGTAGTGCCTCGCAACGGGAATCGTATATACAGGGTGTTTCACTACGTGTATTTGCCTCTGTAACTTATAAAATAATAGGTGACGGGAAATTTTAATGCGGTAGGTCAACACAAGAAATGTTACACTTTCTGCGGAGCTATGAACAGTTTATTTATTATATCATTTTCCAAAGAGTTACATCACAAAGATATAATTTTTCAATGGAACAATAGTTTTTTTCTATCGTGCATTGAAATCGTTGAATTCAGCTGCGTCCAAATCAATTTAAACTACATTCCTATCACTGTTAGTTTGGGAGCTACAACCCTTCAAAGTTTCAAGGGCAGATATCACACGCTGTACATAATACATGGCTGTGTGGTGGGTAATGGATGTTATGGCGGTGGGAAGTTGATTTACATGAGATGTTCAAGTGTGTGTCCATGTTCCTCAATGCATAATGCAATGCGCCGTCGAAAGGATCTGCGGACGAGATGTAACATCGCCGGTGTGGCGGAGCGACATGCGTCCTCGATGCGCCGTTTTAGATCATCTCAGTCACATAAGCACAATCCTTTAGATATCCCCACAAAAATAAATCTACTGGTGTTAAATCGGGCGACATTGCGGGCCATGAATGAGGATCATGGCGCTCCAACCATCTTCCTGCAAACCTGTTGTTTAGTTCTTCCACAACAGCACGCACAGAATGGGCTGGGTGACCATCGTGCTGCATCTACATATGGACTCTCGTGTGTAGACACACAAGTTCAAGGAGACCACCCAAACTGTCGGCTATAAAAGCGCGATATAACTCACCTGTCAGTGTACCTGGGAAGTAGTGTGCACCGATGATTTCATCCACAAGGATTCCACACCACACGTTAATAGCCCACCTACGTCGACGGTCGACAGGTCGTACCCACCGAGGTTTGTCTGCGGCCCAGTAGTGCATGTTATGGCGATTCACTGCACCATAATTTGTGAACGTAGACTCATCAGAGAACATAACACTTTGTAAAGACTCCAGCGTGAAATTACGCGTGTCCCACTCACAGAATGTCACTCTTGCACAGAAATCGTAATCGTTCCCATGCAGCTCCTGGGTCAGTGACAGGCGGTACGGGTGAAACCTGTGGCCGTGTACTATACGCCACACATATGTGAGACTGACACCATCGACTGCAGCAACGGCTCGTAAGTTGACATGAGGATCGTGGTGTAGAGCAGCCAAAACAAACACCTCCGTCTCCTCACTTCTTGCAGGTCTTCGTCTGTTACTGCGGTGCATTACCAAGCTGCCTGTTTCCTGAAGTCGTTGTTTGGAACGTAAGAACGTAATGGGTGCCGGGGCTCTTCGCCTAGGATATATCACGGCATACGCCGTGACTGCTTCAGTGGCATCGTGTCGGCACTCGCCGAGCATCAGCAACATGTCAACGTACTCGTAGTTCGTGTGTGCCATCGTCATCCGATGTCAGTAACTGTGGTATATTGAGCCCCGGTTGTTTGTGTGGCTCCAATTGTGGGGTATACGGCCGTGTGCGGCGACAGTCGGCAGTCTAACAGCGCATCGAGGAAGCTTCTCGCTCCGTCACACCGGCGACGTTACAACTCGGCCGCACCACATTTATAAGGCGCATTGCATTATGCGCAGCGTTTGTTGTATCTGCCCCTGAAACACTGAAGGGTTGTATCTCTCAAAATAACAGTGATAGGAATGTAGTTAAAATTGATTTGGACGCAGCTGGTTTCAACGAATCCAATGCACGATGGAAAAAACTATTGTGTCATTAAAAATTATATCTGTGTGCTGTAACTCTTTGGAAAATGATACAATAAACTATGTTCATAGCTCCGCAGAAAGTGTAACATTTCTTGTGTTGACCTACCGCATTCAAATTGCCGTCACCTATTATTTTATAAGTTACAGGGGCAAACACAGTTAAACACCCTGTATGTCTCCTCGTGTTCCCCTCGCTTTATCCTTCGCCTCCACCCCCTTACCACTGTGCATCATCTTCACGAGCTGCTCCCTGTACATCTCTTATCCCACTTTCTTCCCCCACCCCCTCCAACCCCTCTCTACCTACGTGACCTTGAACTCCTGCTCGTCCTCCCCCCTCCAACGAACCCCCTTATTTCTGCACTTCTCCCCTCTTTCTAATATAAGCAATTGTGCATGTGATTCACAGTGACATTCCCTACATTATGATTTCATTAGAATATTCCATTCGTCCATCACCTTCATCCTCCTCTCTCTGTGTTCATTTGCCCCTGTTTCTGTTCATCTCCCAATGAATCCTCCCCGTTATATATTGAAAAATGCACATACCTGCCAACTTTCATTGAGCCTAATGCAAATTACCCACCGACATGCACGATTCGAAGGGACGCAGAGCATAAAAACCTATTCCAAGAAAAAAAAAAAAATTACAGAAACGTGCAAAATTTGGCGGTCATCACTCAAATACGTCATTCCTATCGTCAGCTACGGAGAGAGTGTATACTAAAATTATCAATTTTGCTGCTTGATCGAATAATACCACTTTCGTTTGTAATGCCCGTTTTTTTCTTCTTTCTGCTGAAAACTTCCTCAGGGCTATAAAGAACAAAACGAGAAAAGAATTACCCCTCCAACGTTCGTTCGTAACGTCTCGGAGTTTTCTTATTTCTTCTGAAAACTTCTCCAGGATTATAAAGAATAAAACAAAAAAGAATTATCCCTCTCCAACGTGCGAATCGTGAGTTGTGATGTTGAAATAATTGAAAAACACAATGAAATACACATCTCCAGTTTTCAAAAAATTTCAAATTTTCTGGTAGATTTTCCAAAATTTTCTTTGATGAAACCTTGTCCTGAGAATTACGTACTCAACAAAAAATGTCAGCCAGATTTGTCTAGCCGTTGTCAAGTGATGCCATTACATGTATGTGCCTATTCATAATTGCGCAGACTTCCGCGGCCGAAATCAGTTGACATAAAAGTTTCCTGGAAGTTGAGTCGTGTCATAATGTAAGATGCCTATTACTTTAATAACCAACGAGTCAACCAACGTTACAGTGGCCCTCATCTGGGTATGCTCAGAGGAATGCCACTGTATCGTTGGCCAAAACGTCGGTTATTGAAGTAATAGCGTTTTCACATTATGATATGATACAACACCCAGAAATCTTTTATGTTAACAAAATTTTCAAATGTTTGTGAAGCTTAAGGGACTTAACTGCGGGGTTATCAGTCCCTAAACTTACAAACTACTTATGAACTACTTACGAAATAGGACGGCACAAATATCCACGCCCGAGGGGGGATTCGAACCTCCGACCGTAGTGGCCGTGCAGACCGTGACTGGAGCGCGCCAGTCTCCTCGGCCACCGCGTCCAGCTTATGTTAACATGTGGCTATTTGTTTTAAACAATATAGACAAGCAGTTCACCTGATCTTGGAATAGCTAATTAAACAGATTACGCATTCAAGACTGAGGTAATTCAAATGTTTATTATTATACTTCACTGTTCGCTAATTTTTCCATGGAACATGTTTAAAAAATGGAAGATTTCGCAATTGTGAATATTAATGAGCAAGAGCTGCAAAATCTATTGATGACATGAAAATTTTTTCCGGACCACACATCCATACGCCACTTATGTCTGCTATTCATGACGGCTCGTATGTTTCTTAATTTAATCTGGCACGATTGTCCACATGTGACCAATAATTAGTCATCTTACGGCGAGTACTTGACGCTGTCTGGCGTATGAGGCGATTTGAAAATAAGAAGTTTATACGCTTATTTAGTTTAAGAAGACATTTTTTCCTTTGATCACTTGAAAATATATTCCGATCACTGGCTGCAGAGGAACCGACTCTTTATCTTCATATCACACGAGGAATACCTTGCGTACTGGTAACAAATTATTCCTTGCGTTACATGAAGATGGCAATTCAATTGAAATAAACTAGTTATCTATATTTACAAGAGACCTAAGCAAATAAAGCTTCTTCGAGAGAGGAGTGAATAAATTTCAGTTGTATGTCTGCTCATTGCAGTTTCGTATCCATTAATTCTTGTACTCGTGACAGGACGAAGGTGTTAGCATTTTGTAAGCATAGGGACTGATGACCAACGTAGTTAATTCCCTTCATTAAAACACTCATGAATGTTTGAGCTACACTTACTACATCGGTAAAAACGAACACTGCACTTCGTATATTCCAAAAAGTTCAGTTTACATTTGATGGGTTGTAAATAACACATTGTTCTGCAAAAACACAGGTGACGCATCGAAAATGTTATCAATGTTGGAAGGAGAGCGATAAAACTTCCCATTTTACAAAACAATTGTGAGACGTATTGAACGATGGCCCAATGATATGAACACCACTGAAAACGGGACTATTCTTGTACCGATATCAATAATAGAAGGCAAAGGGGCACCATATTTTAGCGTCTTGTCTCTTTTCAGTAGAGATTCGTGTACTGAAGATCGATGCGCGAAGCATTCAATAATTACCACAGTCATACCCGAAAAATTCTGGTCGTGTGTAAAATCGATAAGCGGGTCAAAGCCCACTATCCAGTCACTCGTTGATCATTCCGGGGCAGTAATAGAATAAAGCAAACGGAAAGCTGAATTTCTAAATTTAATCTTTAAGAAATCTTTCACGCAGGAGGACCGCAAAAATGTACCATCCTTTTATCAACGTACGAATTCCAAAGTTGAGGACATAGTAATAGGTATTTCTGGTGTACAGAAGCAGCTGACAGAGCTAAATACGAAAAGGTCTGCTGGTCCGGGTGGAATACCAGTTCGGTTTTACAAAGAGTATTCTGCGGCATTGGCCCCTTACTAAGCTTGCATTAATCGCGAATCCTTAATTCAGCGCAAATATCCTAGTCATTGGATAAAAGCGCAAGTGACACCCGTTTATAAGAAAGGAAAGAGAACTGACCCAGATAACTACAGGTCAAAATCGTTGACATAGTTCCTATAGAATTTTGGGGCATATTTTCAGTTCGAATATAGTTAATTTCCTTGACACGGTAAATCTTTTTCTATGAATCAGCACGGGTTTAGGAAACATCATGTGAAATTCCGCTTGCCCTTTTCTCACATGGCATCTTGCGAGCCATGGATGAAGGACAAGAGGCGGATTATGGTTTTCACGACTTCAAAAGGGCGTTTGACGCGGTGCCTCGCTGCAGATTGCTAACGAAGATACGAGCTTATGGAATAGGTTAACAGATTTGTGACTGGCTGGAAGACTTCCTAAGTAATAGAACGAGACAGCGAGTGTTCGAGACGAGTGTATCGTTAGGCGTGCCCTAGGGGAGTGTGATAGGACCGCTATTATTTTCTATCTATATAAATGATATGATGGACAGAGTAACTTGTAATTTGCGGCTGTTCGATGATGATGATGCTGTGATGTATGGGAGGCTGAATATAATAGCATACAGATGACTTAGACAAAATTTCTAATTGGTGCGAAGAATGGCAGCTAACTCTTAATGTAGAAAAACGTAAGGTGATGCGCATGAGTAGGAAAAACAATCCCATAATGTTCGAACACAACATTAGTAGTGAGCTTCTTGATGCTGTCGCGTCGTTCAAATATCTAGGCGTAACATTGCAGAGCGATATGAAATGGAACGAACATGTAAGGACTGATGGTAGGCGGACAGCCGACTTTGATTTATTGGGAGAATTTTGGAAAGATGTAGTTCATCTGTAAGCGAGACCGCGCATAAAACGCTTGTACGACCACGTCTTGAGTATCGCTGAAGTGTTTGGAATCCGCAGCAGATCAGTTTAAAGGAAGACATAGAAACAGTTAAGAGGCGAGAAGCTAGGTTTGTTACTGGTAGGTTCGACCAATGCGCGAGTGTCACGGAAATGCTCAGAGAACTCAAAAGAGGATCGGTGGGGAAAGACTACGTTCATTCCGTGAATTTCTGTTGAGGAAATTAGAGGGTCGGAATCTGAAGCCGAGTGTAGTACGATCTTGCTGCCGCCTACTTAGATTTCGCGTAGTGATCACAAAGACAAGAGAAATTAGGGCTCGTACGGAGGCATATAGGCATTCCTTTATTCCTCGTTCTATTTGGGAGTGGAATAGGAAATGCCTTTAGTGGTACAGTGTACCCTGCGCCACGCACCTTACGGTGGATTGCGGAGTATGTATGTATATGTAGATGTATGTAGGTGTAAATGTAGCCTTGTGGTCACCGAAATACTAGTTGAACGTCGATTTGATGATAACGATAAATCCGCAGTTATGAGTGGTTCCCTGACGATTGCTACTGCCTAAAGGGATGAAATTCGCCAATATTTTATGCCCTTGTATCGCTATGTCCCAGTTTGTCATCGTTGGCAACAGGTGATGAAATTGTGCTGCAGCATCACCCATACATCCACCGGCCGTCAAATTCAGTATTCTTCTTCGACACGGTACGTGAACTAATATCAGTACGTGAGCAGATTCGGGAACTACTTCGCAAAGCGCCACTGTGTAGTGTACAATGATGTGACAAAACTCACAGGGCAGCGGCAGAATAGCCGTGCGCACTGAGGCGCCCTGATAATGTGCACGCGGCAGTTCGCCGTCGGTGGTTTGAGTCCTCCCTCGGGCATGGGTGTTTGTGCTGTCCTTAGCATAAGTTACATTAAGTTAGGGTAAGTAGTTTGTAACACTAGCGGCTGATGACCAACGTAGTTAAGTCCCTTAGATATACAAACATTTGATCAGTTTTGAGACTCACAGGATAGGGATTTGCACAGGTACAAATGGCTGTAGTATTCCGTGCACATTCTATAAAAGGGCTGTTCATTGGCAGTCATTTGTACTCCAGTAATTCATGTCGATATGTTTCCGACTGGACTGTCGTTCCATGAAAGCTGCCAGACTTCGAACGTTGAATTGTAGGTATTAAGACGGTGAATTAAAATTTGTGCCAGAGCCGAGATTCAAATCCGGGAGATCCTGTTTACTGTATTTTTTCTCTTCAGTTCGGTCGGCCTTTTGCAAACGTTGCTTCTTTCTTTATCTCGTATCGTTAAATCAGTCATTATTTTGTAATACTTTATTTCTTTTCAATATATTTTTTAGATTTCGTAATTATTATTTTTATTCTTAAATTCTTATATTAGATAGAGCTGGTAGCCTTCTGGTCGAATGCTCCTTGCTATCGCGCCGGCTGTGAGGGAACGTATGTCTCAGGAAATTGAATTATTGTTAAATGGTACCTCCAGTTGTTTTAAAAACATTCAATGGAAATTTGTGGCCCGACACTAATCCCATAAAACATTAATTAGATATAATTGAGAGGTCAGTTCACACACAAATTTCTGCACCAGAAACACTTAGAAACGATAAGGGGAGCGTTGCTCAGTAATCCTTCGCTGGACATCCAATGACTTTTGAATCTGTGCCACAAGTTACTGCACTTCGCCGGGAAAAGGGAGGTCATAGACGATACAGAACGTATCCAATCATTTTTGTCACCTTGGTGTATAGACTATGATACACAAGGTGCACAAAATAATTTTAACTTGATGCTGTATGGTACATCTTGTTGCCAGTTGGCATCACTGCAACCGCAGTACACAGTTGACGTAAGGAGTCTTGGACGTCAATTTTCAGTATTTTCCCCCCTTTTTCTTTCCTGCGACGGCCAATTCAAATGATCGTTGATGTGAATGATCTATCTGATTTCCAACGACGATAACTCGAAAGTGCGCATTTCTTAGGAGAATATGTCACTAAAGTAGCTGCGCTAATCAACTTTCACTAGCGCCGGTATCGACGATAATGAAAGCGTACACAGCATTAATTAAATAATCACTGGTGAAGAGAGACTAATGGGCGAAATCCTTAGCGAAAACGAAATAAATAAATAAAAAAAAAAAAATTAAAAAAAAAAAAAACATCAATGGCTTACAATATACTTACTTTCTGGACGCGCCTCGTTGATCGTTTCGTTATACCATGTAGCTGATCATATTGATTTGATTTGGTTTTCTCAGGTAAGCCAAAACAGTCTTGGTCCAACCCGCCACTGCCCGCACCGAAACTAAGTTTGTTGTGCGGTATCGCTTCCTGTATATCTAGTGAAGCTAACCAATGCCCTTGAACAGCCCAAGAAGTCCCTTTACAGTTCTTTTATAGACACAATGTTTTCGGGTCTGATTGTCCTAAATGTTCTGTGCCTTTTACTCTCGAATGCAATGCATTCGAAGATTAGATGTGATGCAGTTTCATCACCTTCATCACAGATCCTACATTTAGGGTTCTCTTCTGTTATTCCCATTGTATGTAGGTTTTTCTTGAAATTCCCCATTGCCTGTCAGCAATCAAACCATGAGTCTAATCTCTCTCCTGTTCAGGCCCAGGATTGCAGAGCTTCTTTTAAAACATGGCTTTGGCATCATTACCTTGCCATGTTTTTGTTGATAGTCTTTGGTCCAATATTCTACGTGCTGTCTTCTGAACCAGTTACGTAGCTCCAATTTGATCATTGCCTTGGTGATTGTCAGGACAGATTCCGGTCCAATAAATGGAGTCTTTGCCCCCATCCTGGCTAATCTGTCGGCATGCCACTCATCCCCGACTGGCCAGGGACCCACAATAGGTTTACTTTATTGCTTTCCACCAGAACCCTGTGAATTCTGCAACAATTTTAGACTTTGTTGCAGGAGTTGCCAGTGATCTCAGGGCTGCTTGACTGTCTGAATAGATATAGATGCTACGGTCTTTGTAGCACCAACGCAAATTCTCCTCCACACACGCCCTGATGGCAGTGATTTCGGCCTGGAATACTGAGGCCAGTTTCCCTAGATAGATGACGCCCTCCAGTCTTGGATGCACCCCGTATACCCCGGCCTTGGTCTGATTTTGACTCGTCAGTGAACCAGACAATATCCTCCGTACGGTGTGGAACTATTTTCTCCCACTGCTCCCTACTTCTAATTGTTTTACTGAAAGGCTTTTTGAAGCAATATGGGGTTATAATATAGCCGGCTGGCATTTCCTCAACCTTTCCTATATTTACCTCACTCACTATTTTAGTGTGTGACGTAATGACGTAAGTAAACTATTTATATTTTAAGTGAAAATATACTATGTGTCAGTCCCCAATATAGTAGGTTACGTTCTTAAAACATTGTTTAAAAGTTTCGCTTAAGATGAAATGAAATATTCTGGATATTAAGTGACTGGTATCGAACGAGTCAATAAATCAGGATGGTATCGGCTACTAGAATTGAGTGTTAAATAGCTATTTCCGTTATACCATGTTACTGATCATATTAATAATGGAGTATTGTTGAAGCATCTACGATGTAGTTGTGGCATTACTAATTACGCTCTTGATGACATCGGTTGATTGATTGATTGATTTTCTCAGGGATGCCAAAACAGTCTTGGTCCAACCCGCCACTGCCCGCAGCGAAACTAAGTTTATTGTGCGGTATCGCTGCCTGTGTATCTAGTAAAGCCAACCAATACCCTTGAACAGTGCAAGGAGTCACTTACCAGTTATTTACTAGACCCAATTTCTTCGGGTCTGGTTGTCCCAAATGTTCTGTGCCTTTTACTCTCCAATGGAATGCATTCGAAGATTAGATGTTTTGTGTCTTGCTTCCGCCGGTTGTCCTGGGTGTCGGTGACCGAGTAGAGAGAGACCGACACAGGAAAATAATTGCACGCGTGTGCAGTTACGGAGGTGACCAGCCAGTGGGACAGCAGAAACTAGAAATACTAGGCTAGATTAGTATAAGAGATATATTTCATAGAAGTAATACATTACTTGGAGAGCAGCAGACTAGTAGAATGTTGATATATAGTTTGGATAGAGGCCTGCCTACTGATGATTCCTAGTGCCTATCCGATAGCCAAGTCTTAACTGGTGCCTATCTGATTTCCAAGTGAACGATGCAGTTCAGTGGTGGCCACGACCGGAGTTGCAGCAGAGGGCGCTCGTGGCTGACGTCGTAAGGACGCCGCGCCGTGCGTGCATGGCAGCGCGCGGCGTAAGTACGTGGCGCGCACTTCATACTTGTGTGACACCACAAGATGTGATGCAGTTAAATCACCGTCATCACAGATCCTACTTTTGGGGTCCTCTTCTGGTATTCCCGTTTTATGTCGGTTTTTCTCGAAATTCCCATGGCCTGTCAGCAATCCAAACATGAGTGTAATCTCTTTCCTGTTCAGGCCAAGGATTGCAGAGCTTCTTTTAAAACATGGCTTTGGCATCATCACCTTGGCATGATTTTGTTGATAGACTTTGGTCCAATATTCTACGTGCTGTCTTCTTAGCCAGTTACGTAGCTCCAATTTGATCATTGCCTTGGTGATCAGTTACAAAGGATCGTCTCAGTTTTATTTGAGTGCCCAATCTGTAAGCGAGATTTTAGATTGAACGAAGCTAACACGAAACAAACCTCTGTTGCACACGGTGACATTACACACGTTTTATAATCCAGAGTTTGAGTTAATTGCAAAAGTCTCTGTCACAAGATAAAAAGATTGTTCGACGCAGATTCCGCACGCGGATGCTACAAAAACCACGTATTCCTCCCCCACTCGTGCGTCCGCAGCGCAGGCGCCGCTGTGCGAGGGCAGACGCGACGTGGGGCCGGCGCCATGAGAGATGGCCTAATTTGCAATCTATTTCATGTGGCGCATTCAGAGAGTGGCCGGCTGGCGGCTTCTCGTGTCAGCGCGGCCCGCCGCTGCACGATGCACAAAGGCCGCCGCTGCAGCTTCCCCACAAAGCGGCCGCTGGTGGCGCGTCATGCGTCTGCCGGCCTGCCCCCGCACCACACACACACACGCTGGCTGACGTGTGCATCACTTATATCGATTAGCACACCGTGTACGCCGTCCTGTGAGGTCGCGGTCAATTTAGTGGTTTCCACAGTGTGCCACGACCTGTGGCACTGCACCGTGATCGATATATTTCTCT
Source organism: Locusta migratoria (assembly GCA_026315105.1). Lineage (NCBI taxonomy): Eukaryota > Metazoa > Arthropoda > Insecta > Orthoptera > Acrididae > Locusta > Locusta migratoria. The sequence continues at coordinate 315,224,336 of CM048744.1, read as the reverse complement.
TCCATAGGCAACGTCTCGGTTAACAAACGATCCCACTCTTTTGGGGATACGAAGTGACGAAATATGAAATACACTCACCAGAAAACTTGACGAGAATGGTTCTAGGAACGTCTGCTAACGAACAGTTTGAAGCAAACTCATTGACACTGAACTTTGAAAAGACTCACTAAATTTTGTGTCTCGTTTCCGCCGGTTGTCCTGGGTGTCGGTGGCCGAGTAGAGAGAATAAAGGATGCACGCTGCGACGGTGAAGGTCGGGGTGAGAGTTTAAAATAGGGAAAGTTTAATTTTTAAAACTCACAACCACCAACTGCGAACCAAATTCCTAAACATACAAAAACACTGGAACTGTGATAGCTATTGTTTGACTCGTTTTCTAGGGGATGATATTACACGTACGCAGCTTTCTTTTCCAGCATATGGTTACCAAAAAAAAAAAAAAAAAAAAAAAAAAAAAACATAATGAAGTCAAGTTCATGAGAGAAAAGGGTGTACTAACTACTTTTTTTTTAAACACGTGAAAGTTCACAATATTTTGTTTATTTCACCAAATTAGAACCCTGTGGCTGATACGTCTGTACGTTGACACATTTACTTAACAAAGTTATAGCTCGTGAGCCCCCAGACAAAATGAATATTTGTCGCAAGTTGTTACACACCATTTGCCGCCTCATATACCGTTTATGTTCATGCCTATGTTACGACACGTGTTACATTAACAAAACACATATTCAATGCGATGCACACCTTGTTCCACCGGCTAAATATTCACAACACACAGTAGCACTCTTCAACTTGGTGCAGTCTACGACGAGCAACCACTCCTGGCGATTGCCACAGAAAAATCTATGTCTCCACCTGGAGATCCACACGCCGACCGTGCAGAGCGACGCCGCCCGGCCAGCTACACCACTCGCTCCTGACTCGTCACTTCCTGCCCTCGCGCGCGCGCGCCAAAAGCCCAACTGCCGGTTTTTTTTCCCTACGTCATCAACTTCCCCATGTGAGCTGCTCTAACCGACTTGCCAACGTACAGCGCTCAGCCAATACATTTCTAAAACTTTACTTAAAATCAAAATAATTACACTACACATTAAACAAATGTCTTCTTAGTTTTTTTTATATTGGTATAAACCTCCTTTGTACTATTTATTATAATCGTGCAATTTCTTATATCACAGATAAGTGATTCAACTGAATACTTCAAGATAAAATACACAACATTAATTGAAAATAATATGAGAAATAGTTAATACATTGTTTTTATAAACAAACATGGCATGCTAGTTGTGTAACTGTCTTGTATTCATTGTTAATTTATTACTTTTAATTGTCAATTAAACATATTACGCCAGATGTGACTATATCAGCTAATGTATTGTTTATTTGTCAACAGGCTATTTTGTAATGAGGGTCTTAAAGGTTCCGAACTGCATCGTATTACTTCAAATGCCAGTAGTATTAGAATATTTTATTTCACGCTGTGCACTGCACTGCGCCTGGCACTCGCCATTATCCCTCTCTCCCCTCACCGGAAACGAGCCTGGAAAATCCTAAGCTGGAACAAGCCACCAACGTCGGCCTGCTCGCCGCCTCCCCTCAGCTACAAGCACACAGCAAATCTCAACGTGGAGAATTTCTGCCTATGGCCTAACTATAAATGTTGTCACCCAACTGCGTACATACATTGCTACCATGATTATTAAGATTACAATTGTGTAACATTTGGTGCATTGCTATGGTCAATGTTTGCAGTGAACTTCATACTGTTTAATTACAAATGCTATTAATTACCAATATTTCTAATGGGCGGTAATCTCACAACGCGTGTGCGGGTAGAGAGTCTGAGGTGACCAGCTAGTGGGACAGCGGAAACTAGAAACACTAAGCTAGATTAGAACATATATGTATTTCGTATCAATATGATAATACTTAACTTTTACAAGTATCATGACTGCAGAATACTGATACATAGTTGAACTAGGTAATAGCCTGCCTACTGAGGAGAGTCCTAGTGCCTGTCATAATCCCAAGTGGCCGATGCAGTTCAGTGGTGGCCACGAGTGGAGTTGCAGCAGGCGACGTTCGTGGCTGACGTCGTAAAACCGCCGCGCCGTGCTTGCATTGCGGCGCGCGGCTAAAGTACGTGGCGCGCAGGTCAGACTTGTGCGGCACCACACTAAATCCAGTTCAAAACATTTAAGAGGTTGCCATCTACATATAAATGGGATACACTGTAAATCACGTTCAAGTGCCTGGCAGAGGGTTCATATAACCACCTTCATTCTATTAATCTCCTATTCCATTCTCGAATAGCGCGCGGTAAGAAAGATTTGAATCTCTCCGTACGAGCTCTGATTTCTCGTACTTTATTCTGATGATCTTTCCTACCTATGTAGGTGAGAGTCAACAATATATTTTTGCATTCGGAGGAGAATGTTGTCGCTGCGGTGGAGTAGCCGCGCGGTCTAAAGCACCTCGCTGCTGACCGCGCGGTTGCTCGCCATGGAGGTTCGAGTCCTCCCTCTGGCATGGGTGTGTGTGTGTTTGTCTGTAGGTTAGTTTACCTAGGTTTAAGTAGTTTGTAAGCTACGGACTGATGACCACGAAGTTTGGTCCGATATATTTACAGACATTTGGACATTTTTGAGAATGTTGTCGATTGAAGTTTAGTAAGTAGACCACGCCGCAGCGATAACGGCTGTTGTAGGGTTCCCATCCCAGATCCTGTATCATTTCCGTGACGCTGTCTCCCCTGTATCGTGACAATATAAAACGAGCTCTTCTTGTTTGGACTCTTTCGATATCCTTCCTCAAACCCACCTGATAAGGACTCCACACTGGGCAGCAATACACCAAATGAGGACGGACAAGCATAGTGTATGCAGTCTCCTTAGTAGTTTTATTGCATCTTTTAAGGGTTCTTCCAATAAAACGCAGTTTCTGGTGCGCCTTTACCACGACATTATCTACGTGTTCTTTCCAGTTTAAGTCTGATGTAATAGTAATTCCTAGGTTTCTGGCCTTCACAATCGATTGATTTATCTTGTAAACAAAGTTTAAAGGATTTCTTTTCTTACTCACGTGGACGACTTCACACTTCTCATTATTTGGAGTCAATTGCCAATTTTAACGCCATACTGATATTTAAATCGTTCTGCAGTTGGTTTTGATCTTAAGATGACTTTACTAGGCGATAAACGACGGCGTTATCTGTAAATAACCTCAGGTTTCCACCCAAATCGTTAATGTAGATATGGAACAGCAGAGGACCAATAACACTATCCTGTCACATTTGTCATTATTATACACCTTTTTTTATAAGTGATTCCAGTTTAAAAAAATCTAATACGCCTGATGTAACATTACACTATCCTCATACGTCCTACCACATCGCCAATGAGACAAGAAGAATAAGAACAAATAGAACAATTTCTCTATCTACATTATCCCATGATTTATTTTGTTTTCAAATTTATATTGACTTTTTGATTACCCAGTATATAAAGAATGCTACAAAAAGGTACGGCCAAACCTTCAGGAAACATTCCTCACACGAAAAGAAAGAAAATATGTTAAGTGGACATGTGTCCGGAAACGCTTAATTTCCATGTTAGAGCTCATTTTATTACTTCTCTTCAAATCACATTAATCATGGAATGGAAACACAAAGCAATAGAACGTACCAGCGTGACTTCAAACACTTTGTTACAGGAAATGTTCAAAATGTCCTCCGTTAGCGAGGATACATGCATCCGCCCTCCGTCGCATGGAATCCCTGATGCGCTGATGCAGCCCTGGAGAATGGCGTATTGTATCACAGCCGTCCACAATATGAGCACGAAGGAGTCTCTACATTCGGTACCGGGGTTGCGTAGACAAGAGCTTTCAAATGCACCCATAAATGAAAGTCAAGAGGGTTGAGGCCAGGAGAGCGTGGAGGCTATGGAATTGGTGCGTCTCTAGCAGTCGAATGAATGTCGAATGTTTGTACAGCTTATGGGACTTAACTACGGGGTCATCAGTCCCTAAACTTACAAACTACTTATGAACTAGCTAATATTAAGGACGGCACAAATATCCATGCCCGAGGGGGGATTCGAACCCCCGACCGTAATGGCCGTGAAGACCGTTACTGGAGCGCCTCAGTCCCCTCGGCCACCGCGGCCGGCCTCTAGCAATCCTTCGGTCACCGAATCTGTCGTTGAGAAGCGTACGAACACGTCTACTGGCATGTGCAGGAGCTCAATCGTGCATGATCCACATGTTGTGTCGTACTTGAAAAGGCACATGTTCTAGCAGCACAGGTAGAGTGTCCCGTATGAAATCATGATAACGTGCTCCAGTGAGCGTAGATGGAAGAACACGAGGCCCAATCAAAATATCACCAACAATATCTGCCCAAACGTTCACAGAAAATGACTTGTTTGCAACAACTGCTTGCGGATTCTCGTCAGCCCACACATGTTGACTGTGAAAATTTACAATTTGGTCACGTTGGAATGAAGTCTCATCCGTAAATACTAAAATGAGCTCTAACATGGAAATTAAGCGTTTCCGGACACATGTCCACATAACCTATTTTCTTTCTTTGTGTGTGAGGAACGTTTCCTGAAAGTTTGGCCGTACGTTTTTATAACACCCTGCATAAAAAAGCTGAGTGTAAAGAAATGCGAAGCACTGAATTAAGAGTCGTACCAAACTGAATGGCTCGCCTTATCAAAAGCAACAGACAGCCAGGCGATAACCTAGAGCGTCAGGTCCCGCGTCGCTTCAGATCTAATAGCGCGGAAGCGTCAGCCAGAGAGAGGGCGCGGTGTTTACGGGTTTATGGGTCGCGCGGGGCGGCGGCGGCGCCGTCACGGGGCTGCGAGCGCCGCGTGGTGGCGCTGTCACAGCCAGCCGCAAACATCGCTCGCAATAACCGTAAAATAAACTCAAATTCCCCAAATGGACAATAAAACGCCGCCACCGCCGCGGCTTTTTGCCACGGTCGGCCCTTGACTGCGCGGGGCAGTGTTCCAGCCTCCACCCTGTGCGGTCACCTCTCCGCATCGTCTGCTTATGCGCCTGTTTCGTTTAACGACTCCGCATATGCGGCTCTAATGGACAGCGTGACTGCTAATCGCGCATAATTGTGGCTTGTTGCCTTCCATATTCTGTGCAGTTTTTTTTAAACCTCAGACTAAATCTTTTGTGTATTTTGCTGGAACTGGCTTTTGATGCTTCCCAGATAATGCCGCGTTCATGAGGTAGAAATTTCGTTGTACCGGCTGCAGTACGTTGAATCACGTCATAGTGCGAAAGTTAAAATTTTTTTCTTCCGTCGAGACTCGAACCCGGATTTCCCATTTCACTCGAGCTGTCGCATTAACCTCGTAAGACCACCATTATTTATAAAATTAATTTTAGCTGAAAGGAGCCAGTTAAAAAGCTTACTTTAAACAAATAACTCTGGCCGTAAAACCAGCTATAGGATTCGCGTGAACCAATGACTACTTCCTGCAACAGAATCTTGTTCCCTGTCCTAGAATTTAGAACTGACTCAAACTTTACTTTAGCAGCAGGAAGACAAAGAGACGGTGCCCAACATACGCGGTAGATCACGAGAATCACACACAATCATTAATATACAAGAACCCCCAAGTAAACCATTTCATGAAGGTGGCGGTGATAACATTTATGGCGCAGCGGAATTAAAACGTGATAATCTGCATCTGAGTTTGTTCTCAGTACTGCTGTGAAACAAAATCAAATAAAAAAGGGAATGTTTTCAATAACTAATATTCATAAGAAGGATCAAATTCACTAACAATAATTTATTTATTCAGTTCAAACATGAGCAAATGGGGAACCCTTTTTGTTAAACAATAAAAATGCATCCCATTTCAAATAAAATTAATCTGAACTGAACATCGTCGGAGGAGGGATTTACAATCAACAAGCATTCAGCCTCTCACACGTGCGAAGCAAAGCGAAATTCACCCAACTCAGCGTGCTGATACGAAGCAAAAGCAGGCGCCGCTATCGTAGGCGAAATTCAGCGAACCAGGATGTACCACACAACACAAGGAAAATAAACTTCGTTGGTGGCTCAGGTCTGTCTTTCTTTACTTTACTGCGCATGGAAGCGGGAACGATATTTGCCAGCAACGGAAGCCACTAAACGCGGCTTGACTTGAGTGTGCCACGACCGTTCTTAGTGTGTTATTTGGGTGAAAAAGACTTTTTTTTTTTTTTTTTTTTTTTTTTTTTTTTTTTTTTTTTTTTTTTTTGCTTGCGGCCTTTTGCCCCAGACTGGGGCACAGTATTCCTGCAATTCTATACACCAGTGCGAGTGCAGCAGCTCGCAGAGTGGCAGCATCACAACCCCAAGTGGTGCCTGCCATTCTGTTGAATGGTTATTTCTTCTCTGTACCTGTCTGGCATTTTCAGTTAAGCTTTGTCTGAAACTCATGCTGCGATCTAACTGAATTCTGAGATATTTCGGAATATTCTCGTGGCTGACAGCTTTATTTATAACCAGGCAAAGTTCTCGCTTCCTTGTTCTTCATATGTACTGAAAGTGTTTTCCTACGAACAGCACAAAGATTTATACAACTATGTAAGGGATGGATAACGATCAACACTCTTCACTCTGGGAGACCTTATAGAGAGGTTTCATATTTAATGCAAGATAATAGCGTAAACTCTGAAGATCAGAAATTGTGGACTGCCACCAGCCTACGAAATAATGAAACCTCACCGGTCCCAGCACCACCCCGCAGAAGCACATCATTGTCATCAGCTACGAAGTCGCGTTCCTTCTACTGAGAATGTTCCACCATGACTGCGAGTACCACACCGGCATTCGAGTCCAACAGTGTATGAAGTATAACAATTTTACTGAAATAATATTCTGCAAACAAAATTTCACATTTAAGTTACTTCCTGTCCTTTGCAGTTCAACTCTAATTAGCGCTAAGTTGCCTCTTATGATCTTCGTGTTTACACGGACACCTCATAGAGTAGGAAGTAACTAAATGGGTCAAAGGCTGTGTATGTGAGACGCTCGGAATCCGGGTATGAACCATGTCGTGCATCTAATTTGTAAGTAAATATAACATAATAAGCTTACGGCTATACACCGCATTAATTAGAAGGAGCCGTATTCAACAGCTTGCCTTCTTTAGCATAACAATGAGAAACAGTATCACTCGTAATCCTCGTCAGCAGTGTGTTGCGTTTCATATATACTGTCCTAAGTACTACGTGTATCTACGACATCTGGAATTTGCAACTCATTAACAATATCATCAGCTTTCAGTGACTTAGCAGAATAACAAATATTATCCGCTCACTTAACAAATGGAAAGGTACAACAGAAACTAAACTTTGGTTACAAACAGACAGCGTCCGACAATATTCGGTAGTATACGACTGATACACGTGGTCCGGCGGCCGCAGTGGCCGAGCGATCTGCGGCGCGCCAGTCACGTCTTCCCCCCTCGGAAATAGATATTTGTGCCGTCCCTGTTATTTGCTAGTTTATAAGTAGTTTGTAAGTTTACGGACTGAGGACCCCGTAGGTCCCTTAAACTCTACAAATACTTGAACATTTGATTTCAATACCTGGTTCGGCACTGAAGAGCAGCGTTATAGTCAACTACGTTATACTGCTGCATCGGTGAAATGAATTAGTCATCGCGCAATTACACGGCGGGGAAAGGTACGTTCAGATGGCAACGCGTTAATACGTTGCGAGGTTCCGTTTATCGAGAATTAAAACAAGAAATTTCGCTAATATCGTTCAAAATATCTATGGAGTGGGCAGCAGCCACAGCAGAGAGTTAAAGGATAGCTCGCAAAAAATTGTGAACGACTTTAAGAAAACGAGATGAAGTTGTTAGAAAATTGTGAACCAAGTATACTATCACAAATGAAAATTTCAATTAAATCCTTTACATGAATATTTTGTTGGTATTAAATTATTATTTATATTTGCAAATAACGTAATTGAGAGCTAAAGCAAATATATGTATTTATATCACATGTAACTGTTATAAGAGTCTATTGTTTTATTGCAATTTCAAAGTCCGGCTAGATTTTCTCCGTTACCGACATTTCTGGTGTTGTATAATGATGAGATCTCAGGGATTCAGGTCCTATTTAAGGCCCTGCATTGGTTCCACAACTCTACTAAATAAACTCGTATACTATTTTATAAACATTTCTCTATTGAAACTTGGTAGAATAAAATTGCGCACAGATATATAAAAAATCACGTCTGTTTTTCATGAGATCAGATAGGAGACTACACATCAAGTATCATTTATTCCAGAGAAGATCATTTGAAGATTCAATTAATTATTTTGTTTTCTCCCTACTTTCATTACGCTATAATTATATCAATATTATTATCATTTTATGGACTCTTCAGTTGGTTCTTAATGGAACATAGACATATTAAATAACTGTATAACTATGTATTTGTTCCACAATAATATTTATTTTTGTTCTGAACTAGCTTTGGCTTCTTAGGCCATCTTCAACAACTTAATACTGCAGATTATCCACATCACACCAGCTGCTGTGTTTCGAGTACAAAGATTTTACAAAGATAACTGTCAGTCATAGACTATGTAGCCTTCAAGTATTTTATAAAAAGAGACGTCCAACCAATTAAAACAAAACTGTAAATAAAACATAAATGTACATCAATTTTCAACAAATAGTTTGAAACAAACAATGCTTCAGTGAATAATAGTAAATAGAGTTGTATATTAAATTAACTTATATAGACGAACAAAAGTAGGAGGGGAACAGGTGAGTGAGGAAATCATAAAAAATGAAATGTTGCTGGGGAACAATTACATAATTTGGAGTCTGTGACTATGGAATAAAGGAGCATATTGAAGTATATAGCCTATATTAAAATTCTCTGGTTTTTGGGTGTTTTAGTTACAGTTTTGTTTTAATTGGTTGGACGTCTCTGTTTATAAAATACCTAAAGGCTACATAGTCTATGACTGACAGTTATTTTTTTTTTAAATCTTTGTACTCGATCACTGCAACTGGTGTGATGTGGATAATCTGCAGTATTAAGTTGTATGAAGATGGCTTAAGAAGCCAAAAGCTAGTTCACAACAAAAATAAATATTATAGTGAAACAAATAAATGGTGTATACAGTTATTTAAATATTATTAACATTTTAATTGATTTTACATAAATAAAAATATTTATATACATTTATAATTTTTCAAATAAAAAAAAATTAAAATTCTATCTCTCCGTTCAGCCTCCTCCTGGTTTGGGACGAAATGTATTGCCGCCTTTGGCTGGGTTCAATGAAAAGGAAATTCCTAGAATATTACGACGTTCAAAGACATATACCTTCTCTTCGAAAACAAGACGATGCAAGACGATTCAACCATTAATTTCTCATGTAAACGGCCAACTTTCTGTACATTAGCAAAGGATAACGTGTTTGATTTTTGGTAATGTAAGAATATACCTACGATAACAAAGAACAATTCTGGCCGACCGCGGTGGCCGAGTGGTCTGCGGCGCGCCAGTAACGTTCTGCATGGCCACTACAGTCGGGGGTTCTAATCCCCCCCCCCTCGGGCATGGATATTTGTACCGTCCTTAGTATTAGCTAGTTCATAAGTAGTATATAAGTTTAGGGACTGATGACTCCGTATTTAAGTCCCATAAGCTCTACAAACATTTGAAATTTGAATTTGAACATTTCTGTTTGATACCGTTGTGGCGGAGTGGCCAAGCGCATTGTGGCGCTATGCTCCGATGCGTGAGGCCGTTCCCCGTCGGGGCTTTCAATCCCCCCTCGGGCACGGATGCTTGTGCTGTCTTTAGTATAAGCCAGTTCATAAGTAGTTTGTAAGTTTGGAGACTGATGACCCCGCTTGTTAACTCCCATAATCTTTACAAACATTTGAATCTGAGAATGACAATGAGAAAAACGAGTGAAAATTTTCCCCGCCATGTTACTGATGGAACATGGGTGTGTATACACACTCTACTGCTAGAAAATATTGTAGCATAGTGACGTGCCCGGCGTGAGGAAATGTGAATGTTCTGGACAAAGAGCAATGCAAAAGGAGAAATTTAGTTCATTTAAATGTGAAGATTCGAGATCACCATCGAAATATTTTCACAACGAAATGAGAGTGAAAAGTATCTAAAATTGTTTGAAGACCGTCTAATTCTGAATACTCCAGATGAAAATATTCTGTTAATAAAGGGGCAAAGCATCACTGAGTACAAGAAAACAGAACACGTAACACATCTTGTTCAGATTCGAAATCTAACCAAGAGCGTCAACGATGGACGAAGTGTACACGCCATCACAACCCGAATAATGAGAGGTAAAGTAGATATATGAGAATACAGAAAATTAATTCTTTCGCATCGTGATTGTATTGAAGGAAGACAAGGGTGTAGGAGAATGTGGGCTTAATATCAGAAATGGTAGAGGAGAAAGCCAAATTGAAATCTATAATAAATTTGAAACGGTAACAGGGAATAATCTGTTCAAGAATCGAAGAGGTGCATTTGGGAATGAGCTGCCGGCAGTGAATGGTTCCAGCTGGATAATGGTCAGACAGAGATTCCGAAATAAAGTATTGTGAAGCGTACAGAGGTACCGATATAGACACAGATTACAAGTTAGTAACGATGAATAGCGCACTGAAGGCGAAAAAAGTAGACCAAAGGAACTAGCGTGGAAGTAAATGTGATACAAAAAATAGTGAGGAATAATATAATGTGATTTTACTAAGGATGTTAATATCGCTTTAAGGAATATAACTATAGGCATTTTAAGTTGAACATGAGTGGGATGATGTTAAAAAAAGTGATCATAAATGTTAGAAAGACAAACATAGCTACAAGTAAGAATTACCTCAGCTGATTGACAAAAGTAGGAAGTATAAAAGTGCTTCGAAAATTTCGGGAGTACGGAAATACAAATAACTTAGTAATTAAATAAACAAGATATCCAGGCAAACGAAGACAAAATGTCTGGATGAAAAATGTGAGTAAATGGAAATCATCGAGACAGTCTTGGCATGCATAAAAGTCAAAAATAATAATAACAAAATTACGGCAACATGAAGAGCTAGTAGGATATTAACAATGCAATGGGAGTTCCACTGTTAAAATCAGAGATCGGATGCCCAAAATGTTCGAATGTCTGTAAATATAAGGGAACAAACTACTGAGGTCAATGTCCCTAGACTTACAAACTACTTAAAGTAACCTATGCTAGCCGGCTGCAGTGGCCGAGCGGTCTGCGGCGCGCCAGTCACAGTATGTGCGGCCGCTATGGAACACAGAAGCAGAATTAAAATTTGTGACGTGGAGGGAAATCGTGCTTAGACTATTCCGAGGCGCCTTAGCAGTTACAGGTGAGGTGGTCTAACAGCAGTCTGCTGGCGGCCGCGCTGGCGCTAGGAAGTGTGCTGTCCGCTGCGCCTGCTCGCTTCCGCGTGGGTAAGTCTTCGCGCTTGCTGCAGCTTGGTGCTGTAATTGTGTAAGTTTTTGAGGAATTATGAGTAGATGTCAGTGATGGCACAACCTACAAGGAAAGATACGTTGAAATTAACGTTTGATAACCGATACGCGCGACCGAGGTCTTTCGAAATCGAGAACTGGCTGGAACAAGATGTGAAGTTATCAGCAAACGATCTTATTGGTATCCATATTTCGATCATAACCTGTGTAGTTTTCGTGAAATTGAGTAGTGCCGAGCTATGTGAGAAAGTTGTTGAGTCTTGTGGAGGCAAGTTAAAATTTAAATATTCTGATTGGAGTGTTGGAGATGTTACGGTTTCCCATGCAGGATTTGGCATTCGGACTATCCGAATATTTGAGCTTCCGTTTGAAATAACTGAAGAACAGATAAATGCAGTAATATCACCGTTCGGGACAGTGCTTTCTAACGTTGCAGAGAGGTGGTCGAGCGCCCACAAGTTTCCTGTTCTCAATGGTGTACGCCAACTTAAAGTTGAGTTACGACAGCATATCCCGTCATACATTAATGTGTGTGGGTACAGAGGTATTGTCATCTATGATGACCAACCGCGTACTTGTTCTTTATGTAACAAGCCAGGACATGTCCGCATTAACTGTATACAGAGGCGCGTGGCGCAACTGCCGGCAGGCGAGCCCGCCAGACCCCAGACTGTGACGTCACTGCCCGTCACTTACGCGGCCGCAGCTCGCGCGCAGCCGTCTGCCTATCCGAGCCCGGAAATGACTGCAGCTACCGCCGATGCTGAGACTGACATATCTATGGATGTAAGTACTATTGTGCCGGAAGACGTACCTGAGCCCCAACCACCTACGGCAGTTGCTGCAACTCTGCCGACGCAGGTGACTGAAATTTCTATGGATATACGTGCTATCGTACCTAAAGATTCCTCTGAGCCCCTACCACCTCCGATAGCTATTGCCGCTCTGCCGACACAGGTGAGTGCAACCGAAACGGTGGCAAACCCCCCGGCAACTGAGGAAGAAGAACCTGTGAATGAACCGGACATAAGCATCGTAAATGAAGAACGCCCGTCGAAGAGGAATTCCCCCAGACGGACTAGGAAACGGAGGTTGGCACGCCAAGGTGCAAACGAGACCGCCCCCCCTTTGCGTCAGAAGGCGAAGGAAATAGGAAGCAGCCTCCGCCAGAAGGACGTCACCGAAATTAAAGAGGCTCCGGCTAAGGAACAAAACCACATTCCCGTGCCGGGAAAACAAGACACAGAAGGAACGACTTACAAGACCACTGAAGAACGAACGAAAGGAAGTCTGTCTTCGGAAGCTCCCCACGACCTTCCGCAGGCACCCAAAACTAACTGGGCGGACGACGACGACACCGACACGGCGGATGAGGATATGCATGATGACTCAGGAAGCGAAGCAGTAAGCACACCACCCTCAGACCAGGATGACAAATTAAATGACGATGTCGCAATGAAAGATGAATCCTCTCTTCAGAGACGAATCCCAGACCCCTTTGACACTGACGAATATTATTGAGATGTTTTGAAAACGTGACTTTCATATGAAGAATTTGAAGTTTTGTTTTAGAAGATCGATAACTTAAAAAGAAACATGCCTCACCGCCAAGCATACAAAATTGCCACAATCAACCTGAATAAGATACAAAGCTCGTTCAAATTACAAAATTTAAAGGATTTTATATATGCCTCTGACAGTGACATCATTTTATTACAAGAAGTGACAGAAATTGCTCTTCACCACATAACTGGATTCAACGCAATAGTAAACCCTGGTAATAGTACAGAAATGGGCACAGCTATACTTGTAAAAGAGGGCATCATCATAGAAGACATTGTCAAGCTACCAAACAGTAAAGGAATAGCGGGTACCATACATAAGACACGTCTGATAAATGTCTATGCTCCCTCAGGTTCAAGCAATAGGCAAAACCGGGCAAAGTTTTTTAAAGAGGACATTGTTCCCCTGTTTGGAACCCGGTACGACCATATTATTATGGGAGGGGATTTTAATTGCGTTCTCCATCCCAAAGATCAAACTCCCAATTTTAACAAGTCAACTGAACTAGAACGCATAGTTACTGATTTACGACTAACGGACTCCTGGGAGCATATGCACGGTGCAGCCCCTGGTTTTACACACGTGACCAACCACTCGGCGAGTAGACTTGACAGGATATATGTCTCGCAAATTTTAAAAGACCACGTATTACAGTCCGAAGTATGGCCTACAGCATTTTCGGATCATGCTGCGTACATATGCACACTTAATATGGAAAAACAGGGGACTTTTCGAGGGAGAGGTACCTGGAAACTAAATGTATCCCACCTGAACGACCATGTTTGTCAGGAGGCATTCGAAACCCTGTGGCGAGAATGCGAACGCAAATTCACCTCTTACAACTCTGGTATAACCTGGTGGCTACATTACGCCAAACCCAAAATACGAAAGTTTTTCATCAATTATGCGAAAGAAAAAAGCTTTTGGTACAAATCAACAATGGAGTTTTACTTTCAGTGTCTAAGGGATCTGCACACGTCAGATGCAACAATTGTTGGGAATTACGAACGAATTAAAAGGATCAAAGCAAAAATTCTGGCACTTCGGCGCAAACAATTAGAAGGATACCAAATAAGGTCGCGGGTCCAGAATGTAGCACCACAAGAGGGCACTTCCATATATCACGTGATACGTGAATCCAAAAGAGCATCGCGCAAAATATTAACTGAATTAATAACTGCTGACGGAAGAAAGCTGACGAAGCACTCTGAAATCAAAGAGGCACTACTACAACATTTTACCTCCTTATTGTCCAGCCAACCGATTGACGAACAGCTTCAGGACGAATTATGGACCAACCTGCAAGGCAGAGTAACCCACGCGGAAGCGCTCAGTCTTACTTCAGAAGTTACTGAAGACGACGTTCTCGAAGCCATCAATGACAGTAAGAAAAATAAGTCGCCGGGACAGGATGGAATCCCAGCTGAATTTTATCAGCAGTTCAGGGAATTTATAACACCTAAATTCACAGTCATATGTAATGAACTTTTAAACCCTGACGTTGTTGTTCCGACAGAATTCCGGGAAGGTATGGTAGTTTTAGTGCCTAAGACCTCAAATTCCAGAACCGTCGGCCACCTGCGCCCAATCACGCTACTAAACAGCGACTACAAAATCTTTGGTCGCATTATAGCGCGAAGATTGCGTAACACCATGACCAGCGTCATCGGCGCATACCAAACAAGTGTAGGCAAGGACAGAAAAATTCTGCAGACACTCTGTGGTTACAGGGACCTCATTTCAACGGCCGATGTCTGCAAAATCAAGTGTGCCATAGTGTCGCTGGATTTTGACAAGGCGTTTGATAGAGTTAATCACCAGTTTTTGCTTCGAACTATGGATGCAATGGGATTCCCATCACGGTTCATTGCCGTCATACGCAACACACTGATGAATAACTCAGCCAGGGTTGTAATCAACGGACAGGTCAGCCGTCCGATTCAAGTCACCAGTTCCATCAGGCAAGGGTGTCCGATGTCAATGGCACTTTTTGCGATCGCCATTGAACCCCTTCTCGCCTCTCTTACAAAGAATCTACGGGGTCTGTATATAAGAGGAGAAAAGATTGTGTGTCATGCATACGCTGATGACGTTGGTTTCGTAGTTACGGATGGTAATGAGGTACAAACCGCACTACAAATAGTAGCAAAATATGAACAGGCAACTGGTGCGAAACTAAACAGAGTGAAGTCCGGGATATTCGATATTGGTCGTGGACTAGCCTCGCAGACACAAGGACAGTTACCTACTGTTTCATCCATGAAATGTCTCGGAATTGATTTTAAAAGAACTATACAAAGCACTGTTGCTGTGAATTACAGAAAAATACTTCACAGAATCCGTGCCAGTGTCCAAGAGCACAGTATCAGGAAACTAGATGAACTCCAAAAAGTATCTGTGGCTAATATATACATTACTTCGAAAGTTAACTATGTTGCACAAGTGCTACCCTTGCCGGCAACGATGGCTAAATGTATTACATCGGCACTAGGACATTTCGTGAGCCGAGGCCGCATATTTAAGGTCACTTATGATACTTTGATGCTTCCAACGTATTGTGGCGGTTTAAATCTCACAGATGTGAGAATAAAGGCGCGGGCCTTATACATATCCAACATGTATAAGCACTGGAAACAGCCAAATGGTAGCCTCGCTGGATATTTGCTGCATGAAACTGCCCCTGAAGATCTCCATGCACCAATCAATGTTGGACATATACCCAACGGCCTGTACCACCTCAAATATTTTTTAGTGGAGTATAGCTACCTACATTCCAGAATCCCCGAAAAGGACATCGTTAAAGTAAAACATCTTTACAACAACCTGATGAAAAACAAGGCAAGGAACAATATAGAACAAAAATATCCGTTCAACAATTGGAATGCCATCTGGGAGAACATACACAGTAGACACCTGCCAACTTATGTGAAGTCGAGCTGGTATTTCGCTGTCAACAGAAAACTGGCCACAAACTCCCGACTTCATGCTATTCATTTGTCGGAGACACCGATGTGTGCATACTGCAATATAGAGGACGATGATGATCACAAGTTGTTGTGTGCTAAGGTCACAGACATATGGCACTACATCAGACAGAAGATAGCGAGCATCTGTAGGACCTCGCCCAATGTCATCACGCCGGCTCGATTTTTATACCCAGAAGAAATACCTTACCCCAGAACAAGGAGGAACGCTATCAACTGGCTGAAAGGCCAAACGATACATTACCTCCTAACCAGAGAATCACCCTCCAGGGAGGATTTCACGGCATATCTCACAATTGATCACCATACGTTAATGCGTACCACAAAATATAAAGAAAACTTTGCAAACTTTCTAATTAAAACGATAATGTAAACAAACGATAGAAAGGAAAATTATTTACACAGGAAAGGCGATATCTGAAGAACATATTTGTGATTAACAGCCTTTAGACATTACGTAAATGCATATTTGATGAAGTAAAAGACAGTAGAGAAAAACGTAATTCAAAAGAATAACGATACTAAAAATTACAAGTTCAGTTTTTGTTTGTTTACTTTGCTTTCAACATTCAAGAAACCTTTGAAGAAACTGGATAATATCTATTTAATTATCCAATTTTCCATTTAGCAGAGGTAAAAATTATTTAGTTTTGAAACGAAAAATAGTCTCACCTTCACACAGCTGAAGGAAGATTTTTTTTTTCCTTGTATCCTATTACACTGGACCAAAGAAGCAGTATATTTTCTGTGTTTTGGAGGAAACTTAAAAATAAAAAAAAATAAAAAATAAATAAAAAAAAAAAAAATAAAAATAAAAAATAAAACTAGTTAAACTAAATAAATTTAAAAAATCATAAAGTGGAATGAAAGATGAAGTACATATACAAAAAAAAAAAAAAAAAAAAAAAAAAAAAAAAAAAAAAAAAAAAAGACCACTGTTCAATTCGAAAAAAAAAAAAAAAAAAAAAAAAAAAAAAAAAAAAACAGTAAGACATCTGCCTAGTAAACATGGAAGTCCGGGTTCGATTCCCGGCCGCACCACAAATTTTAATTCATTGCTTCACGTTTGTCTTTAATAGTTTGTAAGTTTAGGAACTGATGACCCCGCAGTTAAGTCCCTTAAGCTTAACAAACATTTGAACATTTATTTGAACCTATGCTAAGGACAACACATACACACATGCCTGAGGAGAACGTCAGATGGATAGTGGCCATGCAATTTTTTTATACATGCAGAATGTTAAACAAAAACACCACTTCTGGAGAGGGGAGAGGAGCGCGGCCTGCCGCGGCTTTGGTGGCCAGCAGCACTGCAGCAGCCGCCCCCACGACCCACAGTTACTACATACATATCAACTTTCTCTTTTTTTTTCTTTCTTTTTTTTCTTTTTACATGAAATTAAAACAACTGTATGTTTACAAACGTGGAATAAGCAGCAAAAACCATTAAAATCAGCTAACAACCCTAACCAATACCTTGTCTTTCAAAAAGTATTTTCAACATGTTCCCATATTTCTTTTTCTGATCTGAGTATTTTTAACTCTTTCGTACTGCATTTTCATGTATAACTGTAAATCGATTTCATTATCCGCGCCCAAATTGTTAATTACGTAGCTTACATAGTTACCCATTATCCAGTGGATGGCATTGTTTTTCGTCTGAGGGAAATATTTTATTTGCGGCAGATAGAGAAGCTCCGATGTAACATTATCAGGAGTAACCCTTGTCAGAAGCGCGATTTTGGATCGCAACCAAAGCCAATTATTAATGCGTGCATTACAAGTGAATCTGTGGAGTACTGTGTCCACCAGATTACATTTCAAGCAGAGATTTGTGTCATTGCGTCCGATAGCGTAGAGTCTTTCATTTGTGGTAACAGTATTGTGCACTGTTTTATACCAGGTAGATTTGACATCGGAACTGAGGCCTGTCATATTGATGTTTGCCCATATAATCTTCCAGTTGTAATTGAAATATTTCTCCTCAATTTTACTTCTCACTTCGTTCCTCCTTCTTTCTCGCATGATGTCGCTTGCTCTGATATTAGGTGAGTTCATTATTCTTCTGCTAATGTAACTCGCTTCAATGTAAAAGGCTCGTACATGCTGTAATTTGGTATTAATTCTTTGTACATCTACAGGGGGCTTAAGACTCTGTGGCGCTACACTTTTGAACAGTTTAGTTGTTATACTGTCTGGGCTATCTTTAAATATATTCTGTAACCTTTTCAGATACAGAGCGGATGCCTTGTTATGTATATCAACCAGACCTAGACCGCCATTACTAGGGTCTAGTGTGACAGTCTGCAGATTCACTCGGAAAATCTCTCCCTTCCATAAGTAACTGGCAACCACCGACATGACGTTTTTACCTATCGTCTTAGGTAGAGGGAAGACTTGGGCTATGTAGAAGGCCTTGGAAAGAATGCAACTGTTTATAAATTTCACCCTCTGAACTTGATCCATATATCGTTGAGAATTACAGCCCCATGAATGTTCCTTAAGGTAGCTTTCCAATTGACGGCTGTCATTTTCATTGGGCATGGTGTCAGGATTGTCCCCAGTGCTTTGTGCGTACTGACCACTTTTGCCCAGTCTGTATCTATTCTTTCAAGACCCCTTAGATTTAACAGTTTACTTTTATCGTTATTCACGAGCGCCCCGGACACACTGCAGTACTTTTGAAGTATCTGTTTCAGCCGGACCAGTTCGACTCGGTCCCTCACGACAACGCCCACGTCGTCAGCGTAAGCCCTTATGACAGTTTTTTGGCTAGAGAAAGGTATACCAGAGAGGTGAGCATGAACAGTTAGTAATAGTGGCTCTAGTGCAATTACATACAAATACATAGCCAACGGACTGCCTTGTGGAACTCCACGGAGCAGATGGATCTGTGATGATAGCTGGCCATTGACTGCAATTTTCGCCCGTATACCAGTCACCATACATTAACTGTACATTGGAGGAAACCCAGTTTTTCCATTACTGCGAATAAAAAGTTATAGTTTACACGATCGAAAGCTTTGAAGAAATCAATGAACATGAGAGCACATTTTATCTTGGTTACACATGTTACGGCGATTATGTCTCTGTATTCAGAGATGGTGTGAAAAATACTTCTATTTGCTACACATGATTGGTGTCGACTAACTATTTTGGTTGAGTGAATGGAAAGTCGCTGTTTCAAAATTCTGCACACGATCTTATAATCTGAATTTAAAAGGGAAATTGGGCGGAAGTTATTCAAACTCTTTTTGGTATTGCTCTTCGGGATAAGAACTATTTTACTTTCTTTAAAGTCCTCAGGTATCGTATTCCCATTTAGAATCTCATTTACAAGACATGTAAATTTGTCACCAATTATGGACCAGTATTTGACGTAAAATTCAATAGGCAGACCGTCAGGAACAGGAGATTTATTTAGCGGGGAATTCAACACCGTCTCAAGTACGTCATCATTGCTAATTTCAGAAAGAATTCCGTCGTTATCCTCTGCCGTTAACTTCGGTGTCACGATGTGAATGAAGTCTTGGATAGATCTTTCATCCAACTGTCCGGGGGAATAAAGTGTTTTAAAGTAGTTATGAACCTCGCCCATAATATCTTCTGAGTTGTCAGTGTCGTACCGTTCGTTAGCGTCAGTTCGTCTATTAAGAGTTCGGCGTCTGTTCTTTGCATGCCTAATCAAATGATACAAAGATGTTGTTTCGTCATCTACTATTGATTT
This sequence comes from Locusta migratoria, assembly GCA_026315105.1. Lineage (NCBI taxonomy): Eukaryota > Metazoa > Arthropoda > Insecta > Orthoptera > Acrididae > Locusta > Locusta migratoria. Next base: position 315,204,547 of record CM048744.1, on the reverse strand, counting down.
CGCTTTGGACTTGATTTTAAGACCCTCCATCTGTCGCCTTTTAAGTGTAAGTAGTTTCGCTTTGACTCTCTTGATGTCTTGTAATCGGATGTTTGATACAGTTGCCTGGTGGTATAGGTCTCTGAGCAAAGTATAATAATATTCCATTGCACCCTTCAGCTCCCTAGTTCTCTGTTAACCGTAACTTCTAAGAACCCGACGTAACCTAGGTTCGGCACACGTGGTCCACCAGTCTAACACTGTAGGGTACCTACCTATAAATCTCAGACACGTGCTCCACGCAGCTGTTATTTCGTCTGCCAAGTCTTGTTCTTCCAACAAAGATACATTTAAGTTCCACTGATTTCTGTAAATACGAATCTGTTGTGCAGGTAAATTTAAGCAAGCGAGCATGCTACTATGGTCACTGAAATATGCTGGAATTATTTCTGATTTCAGGAGGAAGCTTTCTAGGGTTTCAGAAACATAGATTCTGTCGATTCTACTACAGGAAGAGGATGACACATACGTGTATTGGACTAACGTTGGATACTTGATTTCCCACGTATCTTTAAGATGAAATTCATTAACTAGGTGTTTCAGTTCCACCGATCCATTAAAGTTTGGTGTTTGATCCTTACGATTTAGGACGCAATTGAAATCGCCACCGATTACAAGACGTACTGGATTTTTACGTAACAAATAAATTAGTTCTTCTTTATAAAATGCTGCTCTTGCTGATCGATTAGAATTCCCAGATGGGGCGTACAAATTAATAAATGTTATTCCGTAAATATTAATTGCTATGGCCCTGACAGACTCCAATTTTTCTACATCTGTTACTGGAATACCCTCCCTGATTAAAAAGGCAGTTCCTGTAGTCGATTCAAGGGAGACGTTCAGGATTTCTACATAGCCAGGTACGGTGAGGTGTGTCGTCGTTACCTCTTGAAGAAAAGCAATATCAGTATCAGAGTCATACAAGAATTCTTTAAGGGCCGTTACCTTTAAATCAGATCGTATCTTGTTAATGTTTATCGTGGTAAGAGAATATGCTTGCATTGCTTAGGGTTGTAACTAGAGTTCGGTTTAAAGTCTGAGTGCTGTATTTTAAGTCCTTGTTTCCCTTCAATGTATCCAGACGTTTATCATGTTACGCAGGTGGAGGGACTCTTAACCGTTAGTTTCCACTGGACTGCTTAGTTTGTCGGGGTTGTGCGTCGGTGACGTCGTCAGAAAGTTCGTCTTCCGTCTGCTCTCTGACTACGTCGTATCGTATGTTCTTCTGTTTTTTATTAGTTCTCTGTGACTTCGTTGATGCCTGATTTCGAGCGACAGAGAGATTCGGCTGTGGTTTTAATTTACCCCGTCTCTGGAAAACCTGAGAGGCAGTGGCTGCAACTTCCGCGCCCGGTGTTGGCGCTGCTGCCGCCGCCGCCTCGCCGGCTGTTATGGAAGTCTGTTTGCTTATCACCGCCATATGTTGTGTTTCGACCGTATCATGTTGCGGTTCTTCGCGCACTGACTGTATAGACACAAGTTGTTGACCTAACACTTCCGCCGGTTTTCCTCCTACTGCTGTCTGCGGCGCGGATGGTGGTTGTTGTGGATGTGAGTCAACCAAGCCCACCGTCACGCGCTGAGGCAGCTGGTTAGCCTCGCTAGAATGTGCAGATTGTTCGACATTTTGTGTCATTTCCCTCATCCCACTACCTTCGCTGGCCGTTGCCGCTTGTTCCAAAACATGAGATACGCTTGGATCCGGTAACAATTCCACTTGCATGGTCTCTATTTTTTCCGAGAAGTCGTCGCTACACGATTTCTGTTTGCGAATTGCCGGCGAACTACAGGTATCGTCATCTATCTGATCATCAGTGAGCGCAATAGGCCGTTTTTTTTTTTTTTTTTTTTTTTTTTTTTTTTTTTTTTGCACATCACTATCGCGGGAGGACGAATCTTGACTTGACCGTGTCGGGAGCGGAGGAAATGCACTGCCGTCAAGAGAACTGTCATCAAGACTTGTTGCAGCATTAGGGATATCCGCCTGGTGGTCAGAATTAGCAGTAGCCAACACTTCGTTTAGAGTTAATTTACGACGTTGCATTAAATTATTTTTCAGTACAACAGCACGACGGGGACAATCCTGCCGCAAATGACCTGCTTCATTACAAACATGACACGTGGGGGTTTGTCCAGAGTAAACAATATGAGCTCTTTGGCCTTCCACCGATATATATGAAGGGATGTTAGTTTTCACCTCCATCTCAACGGAACGGACACCATTAAAGCACTGCAGTTTATATTGCTTGGACCAACGTTCATTAAAAATTTCCTTTACTTCCCCATATTTAGCCAGAGCGTCCCTAATTTTCTCATTGTCAACTTCAATAGGGACATTTAACACTCTAACTGTTTTATATGCCGAGTCAGCTCGCTTTACAGACACCTTACTTTTTGTGCCGTCTCTATGCACGTATTCAACATGTTTGCCAGTTCTACTGAGCAGTCTATCTACAGTAACAGCATCCAGAAATTTTACAAAAACACAGTAATTATCAGAGTCTAGTTGCGCGGTATGAACTGAGTCAGGATTGATGCCAAGTACCTGTGTAATCCAGTCGTCGATCTCCAGCGTCGTTGGTTGAACCCGCCGAGTCTCCTTGTCGAAAGCAAAAACCACAGTATTCTTGCGGACTGAGTTTTCCATGCTGTAATATTGCCGGGGGAATTCGGTCAAAACCGAGATTCCATATAAAGAGCACTATCCGTCGAATTAACGACAACTATCCCGTTAAGGATATGACACAGGTAGTAACACGTTGGCACAGTCAGACACAGAGCACGATAGTAAACATCGACGTAAACACTGACAGCCCGCAGCAGAGACCGAAAGCGTCCGTCCGCGGCGACAGCTGAAGCCGGAATAACCTAGGTAAATTAACCTAAGGACAACACACACACCCATGCCCCAGGGAGGACTCGAACCTCCACGGCGATCAACCGCGCGCTCCGCAGCGAGACGCTTTAGACCGCTCGGCTATTCCACCGCGGCTCAATCAGTAGCGTGGTCCTTCAAGCCAAGCGGCCACGCCTGTGCGACTGATTAGATGGCTGAGAAGTGTGTGTTGAGGGCAGGAGTGACAGTGAAGACTTCTTGGACCGAGTCTAAAAAAAGAAATTGTTGTTGATATGGAAGACATAGGAGATAAAGTAAAAGAGATCTAGAAAATTGGAAATCAGTCAAGGCACAAAGAATAGATATTATTCCATCGGCATTTCTAAAAATGTTGGCTGAAGTGTCAACGAAACGATTACTCTTAGTTTGAAATGTGTGCCTCAGTATGGATTCTTACTGGCCGAAATTTAGAGTTCCATCAATTAAGTTTTAAAATCTCAACGACGACTGATAGTTGCCGACAATCGTATCGTGGCATCGTAGTGCGCCGCACTGTCCCGTGAACTTGCCAACTCATCATTTTTGTGTGTTCTGGCAAGTTAAGTGTGCTCTTGGTTCAAAAATTTCTGTGTGACCATCATGTAATCTAGGTGGAAAATTCCAGTGTCTCCGGGTCTCTTCTTGGGACACTTGATTCGTATTACCATCTCTTATCTCAAATTCTGACAACCTAGTTTACATACTCTCCCATGTCTTCCTTCTGTTTCTTAGGTTACAACTGCGTTCATCACAGGATGTTTATTAGATTTTCAACTTCCTTTAATCACCAAATTACACTTTCTTTATCGTCAAATACTCCCTCTCCCTCTTCATCTTCCGCTTGTGACGACATATAAACTTCATACATCTTTGGCGGTATTTTTTTATTCCAAATTAACAAAATACATCAGTTTCGTTTACTTATCCATTCATAGATATCCCTTATCGTATAATTTTTTCACACTTTCTATCACCGTGTACCAAATCAACGTAGAAAAGATTAACTTACACTAATGGCTGTAAGATTGTTCATCCGATTTTTTTTTCTAAAATATCAATCTCCAGATAAAGGGTTTTGTTGCATATTGTGTCTTTTACTCGATTCTGATTCCACAGTCAGCATATTCACGAGATTTATTTTTTACCTCCTACCGCAACACTTTCTTTCGTTTCAGTTGTGTTATTTTAAATTTCTGGAAAAAATGTAGAAAATTATTTCTAGTAAGTCACGAATTACAATAAAAACAAAAAAAATTATGTTCCATTATTCGTGGTCGTTATTGATACCAACTGAATAAACTGACGGAGAATTCATTTCAGTTGCGTATACTTCACATTAGTAACCTACACTTATTTATGCTACGAAGGTCACTCGTCAGAAATTTTTGTGAATAGATTACCCGCGTACATAATACGGGGTAAATAATATATTTTCGTCGTACAGCAGTGACCTTAGTACATCGCGCCCTAAGGAGAGATATCTAGTCGAATAAAAGACGAATGCAGAAGAAAGCAGAACTCTGTTTACCGCTCGAGTAACCGGGGAAAGTGAAATTCCAGAAGCAGGAATGAAAGTTTCGTTAAAAAATTCCGTAGTCGGCGTTCTGAAGATCGCGTCCATTATAGAAATTGCTGGAAAGAGTGCTTAATGGTGTATCACAACAGCGGATCGAGCCATCTCGAGAGCACTCGTTCCAAGAGTCCTTTGTTATACTGAAGAAAGGCGGATGGCATAAAGGACGTTTACTCACGTAGATTTACCCCGAGGCATTTACAGAACAGTAAATTCACACTGTGCCTGACGCTGCGCGTCAAAAAGTCATCATTCAGGAAGGTTAAAAGCTACTGAGACATAAGTTGCCTCAACAGCGCTACGAAAAATGATACAATTTTTATTTATTTATTCGTGACCGGTTTCTAGTTTCGACAATTCTTGGTTATCATCATCTGATCTTTTATAAGTTAAATTAATTTCCTACGATCTTGGCACAACTAATGTCTCAATAATGTATAATACATATAAATCGATACAAAGAGGATCCCTTAAATTGCACAATGGCAGGCATATAAAAAGTTTAGAAAGGTATTTCGTTTCCATGACGAACTCAAGGGATATTAAAATAAAACTAACAATTCAATAATTACAGCGATATATTGATTATAGATGTAATTTTTGCACCAGGAGCCAAGTTCCAAGGGCGACAATGGAGTAAAGATAATCGTAATTTCCGCTCCATCGTCACCTTTGCGATGCTTAAGCCCTTCTGACCCTTCCTGCTAAACAAACACAGCTTGTGTACTGCGCTCGATTACTCCCAGGAATGAGAAAGGGAAACTGTAGTTGCATCATTACAACTATCATGTGCCAAGTGTAAAAACTGAGTTGCAATTTACAGCAGATCGATATGGTTATAACTTTTAACGTTGTTACAAGTGCAATTATTACTCCTTCCGCCACTGTTTATATGATACAAATATTTCGTACCCGTTATTCACGGTAGAGTTCGATATTGCACTCATGGAAGATTGGCCAAATATCCTTCAAAGGCTGATTGATAACCTCATATAGTCAATGCTACGCAGATGTGCAATTGTACTGGCCGACCGAGGTGGTCAGACACCGTATTAGAGGGTAACAAGTATGACCTCATCATTAATGTGTTCGTCCCATGGTGCCTTGCTCTAACTAAACGCCGTATGAACCTCAATTAAATAGTTGAGACAGCTAAATATCATACTGTATCACACGACAATTATAACTGTAACGAACTTCGAAAAAATGTAGTTTTATTCCAATGTTGATGTAATTTTAGACACTTTACCTTCAAAATAGTAGGAAAGTCATGATCTAGTTAGGATTTCATATGATACATTAACCTTTATCTACAATTTCCACTGTTGGCGCGCCTCACACTCGTCATTTTAGGTATTCCCAGTATGCGGCGGATGCTTGCAACAGATGGACGGGCGCTACTCTCTCCCAGCTATAAGTACCTGTTTTACATTGTTGGGGTTTCCGTAGACCCCACGCGTGCTTTTAAGGAGTATTTATTTACAGATTACTAATACAGTAATTCGCTTTTATTTCAATATATTTACATCAATGGCTCGTAATGAGGATATTTTAAGAAAATGTATATCTTATGGGACTTAACCACGGGGTCATCAGTCCCTAAACTTACAAACTACTTACGAACTATCTAATACTAAGGACGGCACAAATATCCATGCCCGAGGGGGGATTCGAAACCCCGACCGTAGTGGCCGTGCAGACCGTGACTGGAGCGCCTCAGTCCCCTCGGCCACCGCGGCCGGCGATATTTTAAGATGTAAAGTCAATTGCAATGAGTCTTGTAAAGTGCTACGTTCGAAGTAGATTAGAGAATAACCCAATATGGCCAAACATATACAGGAAACTATGTTCAAATTGATTGATGGAGAACGAACTTTATCAACGGCGAAAGCAGGTAAGTCTGGTCCTAGTTATTCTAAAAGGCGAGCGTGTTATTTTTTGCCCGAGGTCGGAAGACAAGAATACTTGAAAATAAAAATGTAAGCCTCAGTCGATAACAATCGTCATTATTTATGTCATAATTTTGATTTCATCTATGCATTTATTTAGTTATTGTTATTATTATTACTCTGGATTTACAATGTCAGTACATTTTTCCAGCACCTATATTAGATTACATTAAGTTACTAATTATTGTTTTCCACTCTTCTCTGTCCTCCAATAAGTTCTCAGGGATGTTGTTCTTCCTCATTGCTGACTGAGCTTCTTGCATCCATATGGTAGGTGGTCGTCACTTTTTTCTTCTTCCGTTCTGTGTCTAGTCGAGTATGCATTTTCGAAGCATTTCTTGTCCCATTCTTCTGACGTGTCCATACCATTTTAGATGTTTATGCTCGATGAATTCAATAATTGATTTTTTTCGTTTCATTTTTGCTCTGATTACTTCATTTTTATTCTTTCTTCTCTCGATATTCTTAAATGCCAACTGAAATCAAAATTATTAGCTACAGAAAGGGATTAACAGAACAAATAGTTTATTTATAAGTTAGTTTTGAGCTGAATTTATTTCCTTTTATCTGAGGTATAAAAATAAAAACCCAAAAACGACAGGTCTTCGTAAATTACGAACTTTTTTAGCACTTATTATTATAAGCACAATAAACGATTTAAATAATACATATGTTGTATTTTACTATGTAAATAAATAAATAATTAAGTTGCTACCAATAATTACTTATGGAGATACCTAATTTTGTTGTGGTACCTCTAGACCCCACACGTGACTGACCGTTACCAAAAACAGTGAGTGTATGGACATCACTTTACAAATCGCCATGATAGTTAACGGAGCTACATAAATTGTTTACTGACGGGAGACTTAATTGACTGTGGAGGTGGAGGGGGTGATTGGCAGAGAAAGGGGGAGACGAACAGAGAGAGATAAAGGGAGAGAGAGAGAGAGAGAGAGAGAGAAAGAGAGAGAAAGGGAGAGAGAGAAAAAGAGAGAGAAAGGGAGAGAGAGAGAGAGAGAGAGAGAGAGAGAGAGAGAGAAAGAAAGTGAGATAGAGAGAGATAGAGGGGTGGATGGGTGATGTACACGGAAAGGAGGAGATGTACACAGGAAGGGTTGGACGGGGAAATGAACAATGAGGGGGTAGATGAAGAGATCAAAAGAGTAGGTGAGATGAAAAGAAAGGGTAGAAGAAGAGATGTAGAGACATAAGGTGATGTACTGAATAGTGGGAGAAGGAAAGAGTAGGTAAAGAAAGATAGAAGATTAATAAGAGGTTTTCAGCCAAGATCGCTTTCTTCTTTTAATTATATGACCGCTTTCGGCGTGCTAGACGCCATCTTCAGACCTGTCGTAATATTTTACATCACTGCTATAACCGGTCTTGTAGTTAAAAGAAGAAAGCGATCTTGCCTGTAAACCTGTTATTGAACAACTCTATATCGCCCCAACAATGTGTTCCTTGTAAAGATAGAAGAGATGGAAGCACACTGGAATAAATAAGTACTCGGGCAACGCCTTGTTTTCATCGAGTGCTCAACAAATGAATGTCGTGAGCTACGTGTTGCGGAACCGCCACAGCAGCTGCACGCCACGCTGCTAGTGTGGGCACGCGCTGCCCCGCTTCGCGCCGCCTCGGGCTACCACGCCGGCTCGGCGCGGCGCAGCGCGGCCCATTCCTGTGCGGACGGCTTTCCAGACCACTGCGCGCCGTATTTGCTCGGAAAAGTTCCACCCAAGTGGCTGCATGTTTTATGCACACCCGGCGAAAATAACAAGCGCGTTATCGGTTCCTCACCCCGTGTTTACTCGCTCTGTATTTTCAGGTAGGAGCAAACGCCGCGAGCACTCCAAATAACATCGCACTCCATAATCTTCCACTCCAGTGTACAAGAGGATAGAGAAACAAAAGAGCAAAGCCCCTCTCCGCTGCTGAGTTTTAAATCCACTTCCCGGATTTGCGAGTTTCTTTCAAGCTCCTCTCTTCTGTTCTACAACCAGTGCTGGTGTTCTGTAGTTCATTGTTCCCCAAAATTGTGAGATTAAGGTTTCGTCTGTTTCAGACAAAACACCGCACCTTTGGTTAACAATGAAGAATTTCAAATTCCACCATTTTAGCTAAGAAATCTCGAAACAATGCCACACAACGTTAAAATGTTCGTAACCATGATATCAAACTGTCGTAAACTTTCTAGAACCATCTAGTGGCAACCTACACATCCATATAATTACGGCACGCGTCCGCGTCTTCTGTTTTACGATATTCCACAAAACATCAGTTCTTCACCACCTTCCTTGATATATGCTACGTGGTTACTTTAGCAGAGGCTCTTCTGGTAAACGTCTTTCAGGGACATAATCCTTGATTTCACGTTTTACCTCTATGTATATTTTCATAACTTTTCTCTACCGTTCCATTCTCTAATAGCGCGCGGGAAGAAAGAACACCTAAATCGTTCCGTTTTCGATCTGATTTCTCTTATTTTATTGGGATGGTCATGTCTCCCTAAGTAGGTGGGTACTAGCAAAATATTTTCACATTCAGAACTAAAGGTCGGTGATTGGAACTTCGCAAACAGATCATGCCGCAATGAATAACGTCTTTCTTTTAATGATTGCCACCCCAATTTCCGTGACGCTTTCCCCCCCGTAACGTGATAAAACAAAACGAGCTGCCCTTCTCTGAACCTTCTCAATATCTTCCGTCAGTCCCTCCTGGTGAGGGTCCCACAAGGGGCAACAGTACTCCAGGAGAGGAAGCACAAGTGTAATGTAGGCAGTCTCTTTGGTGGAGCTGGTGCATCTTCGGAGCGTTCTGCCAATGAAACGTAACCTTTGATTCGCCTTCCCCACAATATTTTCTGTGTGTTCTCTCCAGTCAAAGTTGTTCGTAATTGTAACCTCAGGTATATGGTAGAATTTACGGCCTTAAGGTTTGACTGATTTATTGCGTAATTGAAGTTCAACGGATTTCTTTTGGTAGTCATGTGTATTACTTCACAATTTTCTTTATTTAGTGTCAATTGCCAATTTTCGTACCAAGTAGAGATTTTTTTTTAATCGCTTTGCAGTTGCTTTTGATCCTCTGTTGACTTCACTAACCGATAAACGACAGCATCATCCGCGAACAGTCTAAGGGAGCTATTCAGATTGTCTCCTAAATCGTTTATAAACACGAGGAAGAGTAGGGGACCTATAACGCTTCCCTGTGGAACGCCAGATATCACTTCTGTTTTACTCGATGACTTACCGTCAATTACAACGAACTGTCTCCTTTCTGATAGAAAATCGTGAATCCAATCGCACAATTGGGAAGATATTTCATAAGCACGCAATTTCATTAGAAGCCGCTTGTGGGGTACTGTATCAAAAGCCTTCCGAAAATCCAAAAATATGGAATCGATTTGAAATCCCTTGTCGATTCCACTTAACACTTCATGTGAATAAAGGGCAAGCTGTCGTCTTCAGTGATGAGAGTAGCTTCTGCCTCAGTGCTAATGATGGTCGTATGGTCGTACACGTGTGTGATGACTTGTAGGGAAGCGCGAAATTATTGAGTGTATACGACTGAGGCACATGGGGCCGACACCCAGCATCATAGTGTGAGGAGCCATATCCTACACAGGCCTCCTCTAACTATCGTCGAGGGGGCATTGAACAGTGCACTGTTTAATGAAACCATCATACAACCCGTCTTGCTACCGTTAATGCACCAACAAGGCGATATGCTTCTCCAAAAGGATAATGTATCCCGTACCACCTAACGTGCCCTTTGATGTGTACCTCAACTACGCTGATCAGCGTGATCCACAGATTTGTCCCCCAATTGAGTACGTTTGGAACCGGTGGAACGTCATCTTGTGCGGTATGCACGATCAGCGACAGATCTGGCCAGCCGCGGTGGAGTGGCTGAGCGTTCCAAGGCGCCTAAGCTGTGGGGCGCGCCACTGCACGCCATCGGAGGTTCGAATCCTTCCTCGGGCATAGTTGCATTTGTTGTCCTTAGCATAAGTGTCAGTATTTTTCAGTCCTATGGGCTGATAACCAAAGTCCCATAGATTTACAAACGAACATTTTGAAATCTGGCCCAAATGAAGCACCAGGTGGAAACTGCATGGCAGGCCGTAACGCAATACTTCATTTGGCACCTCTACGATCGTCTCAGTGGGAGAATGGTAACTTGCATTGCTGCAAAAGGAGGGTATACACGGTACTAGCATCGATACAGCACAAGCTCTGGTCCTCAGGGGCTTATGGCCCTGTGTGTGTGATCGTGTGTTATATTCGTCCTCAATAATGTGTAAGTAAAATATTCCACTGCTGGGTTTACGAATTCATGGTGTTCGTTTTTGTTTTCAGGAGTTTTTATTAATTTATTATTAGGAAGAACGAATTATCTGCTAAAATATTTACATACAGGAATAATTCGTTTGTTTCCATAAGTCTAGTTTACGTTTCCTGCTTTTTCGGTTAATTTTCATCGCCCATTGTTTCACTGTTTCCGTATTTCTTCATTCCTTGTGAACACGAGCATCATATAGCAATCTTCACTTCAGTTTTTACAGGCAATAGCCGGACAACGACTCATTTCTCTTGGCTGTCCTTAATGATTATAAATTAACACTCACTAAATCACTTCAAACCAACATTTACTCGGAATGCACGCCGTGACCCGAACGTTGTTCGTGTGCACAATTTCTGGCGGGCCCTCTAGCTCCTCCGTTCTGCGTCCATTGCCTTTTAATTCCCATAGTGTGCTGACAATCATTTCGGAAATATTTTCACCTGAATTTCGAGGGTGGTCGCATAAGTATCCGGTCTGATGGCAGTAGTAGTTGACAACTATCTCTGGATTAGAACGTATACGCTCTGTTTCAAGTCTGAAGACGCCATATTTTTTAGTATTTCTTTGGCAGCCATCAATAACGGACGGTGTGAGCAATGAACTTGTGAAAATGTAGAAAATTGGCATTTTTATATTATTACTATTAATTTGGAGAGGCCTCAGTGAAACCAATATTAATCGCGCTAGATTCTGCTTTAGGAGAGTCGGCTCCTTTGCTTACGACAGCAAAATATTGGGAAGCTGAGTTCAAACGAGGGGGTACGAGCTGCCGGGCATCGATTGGTCGACGAAAGGAGGTGACGACTTCAGAAAAGGTGAGAAAAATACGCAATACGGTACAGGATGGTCGTCGACAGTAGTCATTTCAAAAAGTGCAGTGCAGCGGATATTCGATTGTTTAGCGAAGTTTCGCACCATGGATGAAACATGGAAACACCACTTCACTCCAGAGACAAAACAACAATCAAAACAATGGACAAAAATTGGAGAACTGACTCGAAAGAGACTCCAAAGTATCAAATCAAATCAAATGTTCAAATGTTCTCAAGTCTATGGAACTAAGTTTGTAATCAGTTCTTAGCTTACAAACTACATAAGCTAACTTAAAGTACCTTATGAAAAGGACAACACAAACGTCTGTGCCCGAGGAAGGATTCGAATCTCAGACGGCGAGTAACCGCGCGCTCTCCGCAGCAAGGCGCCTTGCCCACCGCGGCAAGACCGTTTCAACGGCAGACAAAGTCATTGCGTCACTTTCCTTTTTTTTTTTTTTTTTTTTTTTTTTTTTTTTTTTTTTTTTTTTTTTTTTTGGAGGGGCGTGGAAGGGGGAGGGGGGACAATTTCAATGGCTACTTCGAAAAGGAAACATTATCGACGGCGCTTATTATGCGAACTTATTTTAACGTTTGACCGAAGAAATCAAGAAAAATGGCCGCATTTTGCCAAAAAAGAGTTTATTCTTCAAGACAATGCACCAGCTCATGAATCAGTTATTGAAATGGACAAAATTCATAAATTAAAGTTTGAAGTGCTACCTCATGCACCCTCAGATTATTTTCTAATCCCAAACATAAAAAAGTGGTTCGGTGGTCGGTGGTCGAACACTTTAAGAAGTTAATGGCTCTTTTGATGAGTTAAGCAGTTCTCATAATAAGGAGTGTATTGAACTTAATGAACATGGCTGGGAACAGTGAACAGAGGTAAAATGAGATTATGTTGAAAAATATACACATTTTTCCAATTTTATGTTTTGTTTTCTTTGTTGGGTCGGGTACTTATCGTATCACCCTCTCTTCATCTGAGAATAAGTTCGGCAACCTACATCCTTTTGAATCTGCTTACGGTATTCGTCCCTCGGTCTCCCTCTACGGCCGGCCGCGGTGGCCGAGGGGACTGAGGCGCTCCAGTCACGGTCTGCACGGCCACTACGGTGGGGGGTTCGAATCACCCCTCGGGCATGGATACTTGTGCTGTCCTTAGTCTTAGTTAGTTCATAAGTAAAGTTTAGGGACTGATGACCCCGGAGTTAAGTCCCATAATCTGCACAAACATTTGACCATTTTTCTCCCTCTACGATTTTTACCCCACACACTTCCTTCTAATGCTAAGTTGACAATTCCTTGATGTCTCAGAATGTGTCCTGCCAATCTATCCCTTCTCTTAATCAGACTATGCCAGAAACTCCTTTTCTCCCCAATGCGGTTAAGCACCTCCTCATTAGTCACGTTATCTACCCATCTAATCTTCATCATTCGTCTGTTGGAACACTTTTCAAAAGCTTCTATCACCTCCATACTGCAGTACAAATGATATCACATCTCCCATTTATAACTTCTGTAAATAATACGCGCTTGTGACCATCCTATGACCTTTTGCACCTTAGTGTACGTGAACTACTGTGCGACGTCAATTCGACTGGAGTCTGTCTGTGATGATAATATTGTCGAAGGGATGTTAAACCCTAATTTTTCTCTCCGTTTGGTGTGAGAGGAATGACGCTGTCTTCATACAGCTGCGTTCGCTTCTGGTTTGAGGACGTGTTTCCGTTGACATCAGGGATTGGTGGCTGCACCTAGCAGCCGCTCGGTTCTGCTAATGGCTCCGCCACCAACTTGGCCAGTGGAGCGCACCCTTCGGACGACTCGGCGAGTAAACTCATCGATTGGCCGCGGCCGTGACCTGCGGATTGAGCCGCCAGCAGCCGGCCGCCAGCCGCCACAAATTGGACGCACCCGCACCCCGCGCGGCTCGCTTATTAGGCGGCTGATGCGCGACGGCGGGGTGGCCCCCGGCTGCAGGCACGCCCCCTCCCACCCCTAACCCCTCGCTAATTGAATGTCATACGGCGCCGCGTGAGCCGGGGGCACCACTGTCTCCACCGCCATTACCGCTAACGGCCTCCTGTCGCCGAGAAGGACGGCCGGCGCCGACCGTTCACAATAGCAGACCGACGTGCATCACCACATTTCCACTCTGTTCAGCTGACGGTCGTGGTGGATCCGATTCCTCTTACTCTTGGTGTAACATTTCTTTCGCTGATTTATAATTCGTCGTCAACTACTGCCGTGACGATAAATGCTTTGTGTGGATGAGTGAATGAAGAGTGTGTGTGTGATAAATTAAGCTTACTACCGAGTATGATTAAAATGAAAATCTACTTAGATAGGTTTGTTGGTTGTTTGTTTGTGACCAAACTGCTAAGGTCCTCAGTCCTCTGGTGACTGTTGGGGGCCGGCCGCGGTGGCCGAGGGGATTGAGGCGCTCCAGTCACGGTCTGCACGGCCACTACGGTCGGGGGTTCGAATCTCCCCTCGGGTATGGATATTTGTGCCGTCCTTAGTATAAGATAGGTGATAGGTAGTTTGTAAGTTTAGGGACTGATGACCCCGTAGTTAAGTCCCATAAGCTTAACAAACATTCTTTTTTGACTGGTGGGGAGGGGAGGAGTGAAGTTAGGAAAGAAGGGGAAAGGAAATTCGTGATTTTTTCTTTTTATTTTCCAGAAGTAAGTATCTCCGTACGTTAGAAGTTGTACTAAAAACAAAGGGAAATATATTAGAAAAATTCCTATGGTACTAATTTTTCAAAAATAAAAAAAAGGGCCTGTGCAATATACAGAAACGTGTTATATAATTTTCAAAGATGGCTACTATAAACGATTTTTTTTTCTTATTATGATTCTCCATACCTACCTTAGTTGATATGGTTTATTCTCCTTCCAGAACTAGTTCTTTCTATGAGGGGAAAAAAAAAAAAAAAAAAAAAAAAAAAAAAAAAAAAAAAAAAAACAGCAAATTCATTACATAGCCGATTTCTCCACAAACTTTGCTGCATCTGTTAGACGCGTGTTATTTCACTAAATTCACACCAGACGCGGGTAAAAAATTATCACAATCGATTTTGCATATATGCAACACCTTGCATTTAAGGCCCTAGCTCGGGGGTCCCGTGCTCGCCACGCTCGTAGTGATGAAAGAACCGTGAGCTCCGCGAGGGAATAGGGGATCTACGTAGTCAGACGCCCCAAGATAACTCTTTTAATCTATATGATCTTATTTTTGATCTGTACTCAGACCAGTTTCGACAATGTTGCCATCTTCATATCACTTAATACTTCAATAAATCTAGGAATAATTCATCACTTTATGGAACAAGTATGCAAATATTACTATATAATACGGAATTATTAAAAAGTCCCAAGTCTTTTTCCTGGTATCTTTGCGCAGAGTTTCAAATCAAATGTTTGAAAAATCTGTCGCACTCAACTACTTGCTCATTAGTCCGTAGCTTACAAACTACTTAAACTAAGGTAACTAACCTAAGGACAACAACAAACACCCATGCTCGAGGGGGAATTCGAACGCCCGACGGCGAACGGCCGTGAGTACGTCACCACGGCGCCCCAATACACACAGCCAATCCGCCACTGCCAGATTAATAATGCTTCCATGCTTCCACGGTAAAAAAGTTAAAGCAGTCAACAATCCAATGATTGGTTTGTAAAGCACAGTGCTTTACAAGAGATGGTCCTCTTTGTAGGTGATATGTCATTGCCTTCCTCCGACGATCGGACTGACTTACCCAGCTAGTTATAGGGGGACCTACAGTTTTACGTGGATTCCGAACCATTGTGCTACTCGAAATTTTTGACATCTGTTACATTGCCAGAGGTGAAAGAGGTGGAAAGTGACAGTTAAAAATCGTAGCAGATGGCGTGGATCAAACCTGCGACCTTTGGATTCATAGACTGGCCCTCTACCACTGTGCAACCGAGCCTAGTGCGCTTTACGCTTATTATTTGTGACAAGTGAACAAAATTGCTTTATAATACGGAAGTATCAAAAAGTCCCAATATTCCCAAAAAAAAAGTCGAAACGGGTCTGAAAAAATTTTAAAACAAGTTTCATGTTGTTTTTTTCCCTGGTATCTTTACGTAGATTTTCATTGTCAATGTGTAGATACCGTCCCTGGCTTCCACGATGTCACGCTGATACAGTATCTGCGGGTCACATACATTCGCTAAAATGCATTTGAAATTATATCCAGACATTTGGAGGTATTGTCAGTTTTAGTTGGTAAAATACACTGAAGAGCCAAAATAAATAAATAAAAATAAAAATAATAAAAAAGGTACACCTTAAAACCTAGTAGGACCCCAGCGTGCACGCAAACGTTCCCCAACATGCCGTGGCTTGTACTCGACTATTATCTGAAGTAGCGCTGGAAGTAAGTGAGACAATGCATCCTGTCCATAAATTGCATTTGACTACGAGGGGATGCAGATCTTTACAGAACAACACGTTGAAAAGCTCCGAAGATAGGCTGAGTAATGTTCATGTCTGGGAAGTTTGGTGCCAGTGGAATTTTTAAACTATGAGAAGTCTTCCTGGAAAAACTCGGTGATAATGCTGGACGTGTTTGATGTCGCATTGTCTTGCTAGTTTTCCATTTCCTTCTGAATGCACAATGAATGGTCGCAGGATGCGTACGTGTCTCCTGTCAGAGTCGTACCTAAACGTATCAGAGGTACCATATTTCCGTTGTACAACGATGTTGGCTTTAATGGTCACGTGAACATTCTTGCACCCGTTCACAAGAATCTGACATCTGCAAAGTTGGTCCTTTGCTAAGGGCAGCTGTCACAGATCATACAGCAGCATCTGAAATGGCTTCAATTACGTAGGGGTTATTGATTTTCCTGTCGAATTGATACAAGCAATACATACGAAAGGATACATCAATGAAAAATTAGGAAGGTCTGGATTGGGTTACACTGCATTCAATATCTCAAGCAAACAGCAAACACAAATGACACTATAAAGACTAGCTTGCTCAACGTAACCTTTAAGCTATTTAAAGATAGCCAGAGTCATCAAAATTCAAGAAAAGGCTTCAACTTGGCTGAAGGGCAGCAATTAAATTAGCAAGACAATCCGTTACAATAGGCCTTTGCAAAATTAGTTAGATAAAAACCGTAAAATTTAAGAAAATGTTTCAACTTGCCTGAAGTGTAGCAATTAAATTAGCAAAACAAATTACAGCAGGAGCAGTAAACAGTAAACATTTCCCATTGCAACAAACTCGTAACAGTAATGCCCTTCCTAGCAAGAAAAAGGCGAGTTGCCACAGAGGAAAAAAAAAGGGTACGGTTTAAGGTGTCCGAACGAATTAAGGAGTTACAGCCTTAACCTGAAAGGAAGCTCTAAGTTTGCACAACATTGCCCAAAAATACGAGTACGGTTTGGCATAATTTACCAGTTACCCGTAGAAGGAGAACACTCCGCCTACGGTTACGGCTGTCCCCCGGATGGGCGACGAGACAAAAGTGGGAGAAAATTTCCCAGAAAAAATGCAAATAAGAACAAATTTCATTGGCGAATAGCCTCTCAAACAGCTCTAGATGTTATCAATCACGACAACCACTATCGGTCATCAAAGTACATGTATTCATAAGGACATAATGGAAAACCGCTGGGGTTCAGCTGACCACCCTAAACAAAGATCTTAAGACGTCCAGAAATTACCCTGGTCGCCACTATCTTCGTACTTGTCTCCAATCGAGCACATGTGGGGCATAATGGGTCGTTACCCTCGTGAACATACTTTTGCCGATTACT
This sequence comes from Locusta migratoria, assembly GCA_026315105.1. Taxonomy (NCBI): domain Eukaryota; kingdom Metazoa; phylum Arthropoda; class Insecta; order Orthoptera; family Acrididae; genus Locusta; species Locusta migratoria. The sequence goes on along the minus strand of CM048744.1, from coordinate 315,187,147 downwards.
GAAACCTATTGAGCATGCGTGTAATGAAGTACCCCAACACAGTACTCGCCACCTATATGATCTAATGGATCCCAGAATCAGCGCGTGGATTGTCACCCTCGGCTTATGAGTGTTGCAGTGTGGATTAACAGCCCCGGCACTGCTTGAGTTGTTGATGTGTAAATGTCATTTCATGTACTTTATATTGTTTATGTATTTTCCTTGCCATTGGTGGCTGCATATGCTAGAGCATTTTATTGATACTAACACTGGCCGCACTGATATTTACTAGACGGTAATTTAGGGCACTAGAAATCTCAGAAAATCTGCTACGAATGGCAGTTTCATGTAGATATTGTGTATTATTCACAGTCTTCACCTAAGTTTTTTCGGCAGTGTGCTTAGTATGTCAATGTTATCTGCAAAGTGCAAGCTTGCGTTCCCTTTTAATTACGGCCCAGTTGATTGTTGTGTGTGACAACGAGTTTATTGTAACTGCATTTTGTTTAGTCAAGATGAAAGTATATATATATTTATTTAAAACAGGAAAACTTTTTGAATAATCTGTGCTAGCCACGAACACGATAATATTTATAAAATGTGATTGCTAGTTTCGCGTCTTTTCAAAGTTATCTGGAGATCTTCTCAATCGATATTATTATTATTATTAATTATTATTTATAACTGGACAGCTCGCTTATCTCTATCCTGTCAAGAAATGACGAGATCGAAGTGTTCGAGGTTTGCATTATATGACATCGGTTTCTGAATTGAACCCTTAGTTACGAGGAGGAGTTGGAATATAAGTTTCCTCTGTACATAGCCGAAAGGGAAAGTCATTTTTCAACTCCCCCTCGTAATTTTTCTCTTTAGACTAAACCATAAAGGCATAAAAATATAAAAGACGAGGTGAACACTCCAGAATTCAAACAAAGAACAGCTGTCAGCATGCGAAATTTACAAGTAGGTATTCCTGGAGTAGTAAAATAACTTAAGTAACTAAACAAAAACAAATCTTCCGGACCAAATTTTATATCAACTAGATTCCTCTCAGAGTATGCTGATGCAATAGCTCCATACTTAGCTATCATATACAACCGATCACTCAGCGACAAATACAAACCCAATGACTGTAAAGTTGCCGAAGTCACTCCAATAGGATTGATTTCCAACATTACAGGCCCATCTCATTGACGTCGATTTGCAGTAGGGTTTTGGAACATATACTTTATTCGAACATTATGAACTACCTCGAAGAGAACGAATTATTAACCAATAGTCAACACTGATTCACAAAGTATCGCTCTTGCGAAACACAGCTTGCCCTTTATTCACAAGAAGTGATAAGTGCCATCGACAAGGGATCTCAAATCGATTCAATATTTCTGGATTTCCAGAAGGCTTTTGACACTGTACCTCACAAGTGGCTTCTAGTGAAATTGCGTGCTTATGGAATGTCGCCCCAATTGTGCGATTTGATTCACGATTTCCTATCATAATGGACACAGTTCGTAGTAATTGACGCTGTCTTCGAGTAAAGTAGAAGTGATATCTGGCGTTCCCCAGGGAAGCGTTATAGGTCTCCTCCTCTTCCTTTATAAAAGATTTAGGGCTCCCTTAGACTGTTCGCGGATGATGCTGTCATTTATCGGTTAGTGAAGTCAACAGAGGATTAAAAGCAAGTGCAAAGCGATTTAGACAAGATTTCTACATGGAGCGAAAATTGGCAATTAACTCTAAATAATGAAAATTGTGAAGTAATACACATGACCACTAAAAGAAATCCGCTGAACTTCAATTACACGATGAATCAGTCAAACCTTAAGGTTGTAAATTCTACCAAATACCTAGGAGTTACAATTACGAACAACTTAGACTGGAGAGTCAGTCAATAATCCGAAGATTGGTTTGAACACCCCAAGTTTTACTAGGCATGGTCCTAAGAAATCCGCTGAACTTCAATTACACGATGAATCAGTCAAACCTTAAGGTTGTAAATTCTACCAAATACCTAGGAGTTACAATTACGAACAACTTAGACTGGAGAGTCAGTCAATAATCCGAAGATTGGTTTGAACACCCCAAGTTTTACTAGGCATGGTCCTATTTGGAGGTGGTATGCCGTTGCCTTCCTCCGACCTTCGAACTGACTTACCCAGCCAGTTATAGGGGTGCTTCTCGGTATTTTTCACATGAGCAATACTGCAAGATGTGAAAGAAGTGGAAAGTGACAGATAAAAATCCCAGCACCTGACGGGGATCGAACCCGCGACTTTGGATGTGTAGCTCGACACACTTCCACTGTGTGACCGAGGCGCACTGGAGGGAACATGTAGAAAATATTGTGGGGAAAGCGAAGCAAAGGTTACGTTTCATTGGGAGAACGCTTCGAAGATGCAACAGCTCCACCAAAGAGACTGCCTACATCATACTTTTGCGCCATCTCCTGGAGTACTGTTGCCCAGTGTGGGACCCTCACCAGGTGGGAGTGACGGAAGACATTGAGAAGGTCCAGAGAAAGACTGCTCGTTTTGTTTTATCACGTTACAGGGGGGAAAACGTCACGGAAATATTGTACAATTTGAGGTGGAAATCATTAAATCATTCTGTAAATAATTAATGTTAAAATTTTGCAACCATGACTTATGGTTCTGTAATTTCTTGGGTACCCACTCATACGAAGGTGGTTCGTTGAACCCTCTGCCAGGCACTTATATATGATTTTTAGTCTTCCATGTGTAGATGGAGATGCAGATTGCAGGTCACTGTCATGAATAGGGTGACTGTCAATGCAAAAAAATATCAGTGTCAGCATTACAACAGCACGTCTCGACGGTGTGAATGCCCAGCAAGCAGACAGCGGGTCGCTAAGAGGGTCCCCGGAGGCATAATCCGTGGACCGGCCCTCGGCGCCACACGCGACAATGGGCGTCGGCGTGGGCCGCTTCCTGTATTTATTGTGGGCTCGGTGGCGGCGTCCGGCAGTCGGCAAACACGGCATTCATCAGCCGTGTGTGCCACCCGTAATGGAACGACGCGCTTTATGGAGTGTCCGCGCTTTCAATCGCCCGCTGTGTCTACGCCACCGCGGAAGCTGCCGGCAGCCCGTCAAATAAACTGCCGCATTGATTCCCCGCTAACCGATGTGTTCAGAGCGCGCGGCTTCTATTGCCGGCGTTTGCGTAGTGTGAACCAATGTCTCTGCCACTGTTTCGGTTCGCGAACGTTGTGGTAATTCTGGTGCAAGGAGGACGGACGACCAGATACCGATTCCGCCAGTATTCAGTAAGTTTCGCGCTTCATCAGATCATTGTTATGACGGCGATATCTATATTTACATGGGATACTCTGCAAATCACATTTAAGTGCCTGGCAGAGGGTTCATCGAACCACCGTTATATTATTTTATCTCCCATTCCATTCTCGAATAGCGCGGAAAGAAAGAACACCTGAATCTCTCCGTTCGGGCTTTGATTTCTCGTATTTTATTCAAATTTTCAAATGTTCAAATTTTTGTTAAGCTTATGGGACCCAACTACGGGGTTATCAGTACCTAAACGTACAAACTACTTATCAACTAACTTATCCTAAGAACGGCACAAATATCCATGCCAGAGGGGGGATTCGAACCCCCGACCGTAGTGTCCGTGCAGACCGTGACTGAAGCGCCTCAGTCCCCTCGGCCACCGCGGCCGGCTTCAAATGTTTGTTAAGCTTATGGGACTTAACTACGTGGTCATGAGTCCTTAAACTTACAAACTACTTATCAACTACCTTATACTAAGGACGGCACAAATATCCATGCCCGAGGGGGTATTCGAACCCCCGACCATAGTGGCCGTGCAGACCGTGACTGGAGCGCCTCAGTCCCCTCGGCCACCGCAGCCAGTCGTATTTTATTCTGATGATCATTTCTACCTATGTAAGTGGGAGTCAACAATATATTTTCGCATTCGGAGGAGAATGTTAGCGATTGTAGTTTCGTAAGCAGCCCACGCCGCAGCGATAAGTGCCGTTGTTGCAATGATTCCCATCTCAGATCCTGTATCATTTCCGTAAAGCTGTCTCCCCTGTATCGTGACAATACGAAACGAGCTGCCCTTCTTTGGACTCTTTCGATGTCCTCCGTCAAACCCACCTGATAAGGATCCCACACTGGGCAGAAATATTCCATAAAAGGACGCACATGCGTAGTGTACGCAGTTTCTTTTGTAGTTCTGTTGCATATTTTAAGGGTGATAGATGCACGCTTCTCCCGGCCTTATTGCTAACAGCGGCAGGTAGAAATCTGAGATTTCTTATTTAGTGATTCAACAAGAACGAAGACGTGCTGAAATATAATGCATTCATTGTTTTTAATTCTGTTCTCATTATTACTTGGAGAATTAGATGTCAGCCGTGCCGCATTATATCAACAAAGCTAAGCACTACCGCGCTCGGATACCACTTGGATGTGTCAACGTCCGGGTATCCGTCACAACGGCTTGAAGTATGGGATACTGATCTCGTCCCCCTTCGTACCGCATTCGTAGACGTTTTGGGCGAGGATGACACGGCAACCCGGCGGTACCTTTTGGACCTTTCGACCTCCGTAACAGTAGTTTAATAATTGTAACGCCGACGAAAGATGTAACGCTAATTGTTTACATGGATCCTAATTTTAGTGGAAAACATTCCAGTGTTTGACATACGGGAAGACTGCTATCTATGAGCAAACAAAAGAAAATGTGTATTAAAATCCTCGTGTAATAAATATTTTTATCTTCAGTTACCTTTGAACATTATTTTATACAAGAGAAAAGTTAACACCATATTGTAGTCAAGCCACACTCTCTATAAGTGTTTTAATACTTCAAGTCACGTTAATAGTTTCGATCTACTTAAATATCAGTTTCAAATGTGATACGGTGAAAATTACATCCCTTGTATCAACACTGCATAAAACTGGTATTAATGACTGTAATGTGAATTATGTGAGACTATGATGAGGTACAGTATTATTTAGGTTAGTACGTGATAAAAGTTAACATCTTGTATATTTGAAGCGTCATCTGGTAAGCTTATGACTAACATTTGTCTGCTCAAAAATAGCCTCTGGAGCACTCTTGTGCTAAACTATGTATATATGTTAACCGAAGATAGGAACGTTCTTGTTGTATATTCTAGCGAACTGTGCTGCTTTTTGTAAACAAACTACTGTAATATGGAGACCTTACAGGACTAGTCTCTTTGCAACCTCTTATGTACAGTGATCGTTCGTGTGTGTTTGTAGTAAATAACACAGTACAACTTCTTACTGTGTTCGAAACTTTACTGTATCCTTTAACATCATTCACGTTAAAAAATAACCTGTTTAGGTTACGAATCTTGCATAAATTCACAGATTGTTCATTTTATGTAAGCGTTTGTGTTTTATTTTCACACGCCTTTGCTAGTTCATACTAGACGGTCTGTCGCTGGAAATGAAAATTTTCAATGTTTGTTGCATCGATTCGGTTTACACATTCATTGCATCAAGGTACAGTAATGTTAGATTTAGTTTTTGTATTTGCCGCAAAGCAGTATTTCGTTTTTACTGACGAACGTTACATTATTCGTGGTATGAATCATACCAATCAGTAAGGCGCCTTTATGTTACGAACAGGTAGTGTAGAAGAATATAAGGAGATCTCTTAAATACAATGGGACACAGGCCAAGTAAGGGACGATCCCGTATTATACGGTACGTCTGGCCACCCTATCCTCAATGGTGTATCAACAGGAAATACATGAGGGGCAGCTACCCCCCCCCCCGCCTCACACTCATCAAACATTTTAAGTGCGTGACAGGGTTTTTGTCCCCCCCCCCCTCCCGCTTCCCCCATCAGTAAAAATTTTTTATGGCAGCCATTTTAACCTTTGACTGAAGCCTATTTTATTCTGTCCTCTGCTCTTGTAAGCGTATCTTTCCCATGATATATATATATATATATATATATATATATATATATATATATATATATATATATATAATTTTGTTATTATTAGTATTATTTTATTTTAGTTTTTAGAAAACGGGATCACCTCGGCTAAATACTAAATGAATGTGCCATGACCTCGCACCCTCCCCCAGACCAAAGTCCTCGAAACACCACTGTGAAAGATAAAGTCAGTAAATAATTATGTATTTTTGACGCAGCGTTCACTCAATGAAATGAATCGCAACTTGCGATCAGTTATGGCTTCACTGTACTAGGTTTAGATGGAATACCAAAGTGAGGTAATAGGAAAGATACAGTGTTGTGAATGGAGATTTGGGGCCAGCCGCGGTGGCCGAGGGGACTGAGGCGCTCCAGTCACGGTCTGCACGGCCACTACGGTCGGGGGTTCAAATCCCCCCTCAGGCCGTCGTTAGTATTAGCTAGTTCATAAGTAGTTTCTAAGCTTAGGGACTGATGACCCCGCAGTTAAGTCCCATAAGCTCTAGAAACATTTGAATATTAGAGATTTGTGTGTGGCGGGAGACGTGCAGGGAAGAGTCCTTTGCAGTCGGGCTGGTCACTGTCTCCTTCCTCGGCGGCGGAGTGGTCAACGCATCTGCCTAGGAAGCAGGAGATCCCGGGTTCGAATCGCGGCTGCGCACAAATTTTAATTCACCGTTATTCCATCTAAATCTAGTACAGTGATGCCATAACAGATCGAAAGTTGCGATTTATTTCATCAATTCAGTAAATAGTTTATCTTGCCGCCCTTCCCCTCTCTATAAAGAAATGCTTGGTACACCACTGCCTATCCCAGTCCCTGAAGTGGGCGCTGGCTCTCCACAGCCTGGGCCACGGCAGCACAAAGCGATGGGCGCTGTTAGGCTTCTACTGTACACCAGCTGGTATTTATAAGCGTTTAGAATGGGCGGCCTTGTTTGCCGGCAGCACGCGCGGCTGGCAGCTGACAAAGCGGCGAGGCGGCTCGTAGGCGGCCGCTTAAATATTTAGCCGTAATTACCAGAGGGTGGGAGGCAGGTGATGGGCGATAAATGCCGCCGTGGGCAGCGACAGGATAGAACAGTGCAGCCAGGCGCAACAACAAGCCGTCCGGCTGACTACTTACTTTCTTAAACAAGGGTTGGAACTTAGTGGCAACACTGCTCTGGAGACACTGTGCAATGGAATATACTATTGTCCATGGGCGATAAATGCCGCCGCCGGCACCGACATGTGAGAACGGCGCAGTCAGGCGCCACGACTAGCCGTCCGGCTGACTACATACTTCCTTAAACGAGGGTTGGAACTTAAATAGTGGCAACACTGCTCTGGAGACACTGTGCAATGGAATATACTAATGTCCATGGCGATAAATGTCGCCGCCGGCACCAACAGGTGAGAACGGGGCAGCCAGGCACCACGACTAGCCGTCCGGCTGACTACATACTTCCTTAAACGAGGGTTGGAACTTAAATAGTGGCAACACTGCTCTGGAGACACTGTGCAATGGAATATACTATTGTCCATGGGCGATAAATGCCGCCGCCGGCACCGACATGTGAGAACGGCGCAGCCAGTCGCCACGACTAGCCGTCCGGCTGACTACATACTTCCTTAAAGAGGGTTGGAACTTAAATAGTGGCAACACTGCTCTGGAGACACTTTGCAATGGAATCTACTATTGTCCATGGGCGATAAATGCCGCCGCCGGCACCGACATGTGAAAACGGCGCAGTCAGGCGCCACGACTAGCCGTCCGGCTGACTACATACTTCCTTAAACGAGGGTTGGAACTTAAATAGTGGCAACACTGCTCTGGAGACACTTTGCAATGGAATCTACTATTGTCCATGGGCGATAAATGCCGCCGCCGGCACCGACATGTGAGAACGGCGCAGTCAGGCGCCACGACTAGCCGTCCGGCTGACTACATACTTCCTTAAACGAGGGTTGGAACTTAAATAGTGGCAACACTGCTCTGGAGACACTGTGCAATGGAATATACTAATGTCCATGGCGATAAATGTCGCCGCCGGCACCAACAGGTGAGAACGGGGCAGCCAGGCACCACGACTAGCCGTCCGGCTGACTACATACTTCCTTAAACGAGGGTTGGAACTTAAATAGTGGCAACACTGCTCTGGAGACACTGTGCAATGGAATATACTATTGTCCATGGGTGATAAATGCCGCCGCCGGCACCGACATGTGAGAACGGCGCAGCCAGTCGCCACGACTAGCCGTCCGGCTGACTACATACTTCCTTAAAGAGGGTTGGAACTTAAATAGTGGCAACACTGCTCTGGAGACACTTTGCAATGGAATCTACTATTGTCCACAAGTGCAGCTCTGTGGGGAAGCGCGTTTACCAGAAGAAACCTGTCTCCTATGGTACTGACGTAGGCACAGGATCTCATCTCATAACCTCTGAGCCGTCAAGGTGCCATTCTGAACGTATGTCCGCCGATACTTCCTCCTGCCCACACAATAAGGAGGATTTCTTTGCGGCTTTGCACTGGCTTCCATTCTACATGGATTACTCTGCAAATCACATTTAAGTGCCTGGCAAAGGATTCATCGAACCACCATTATACTAATCTCCCATTCCATTCTCGAATAGTGCGCAGGAAGAAAGAACATCTGAATCTCTCCTTTCGTGCTCCGATTTCTCGTATTTTATTTTGATGATCATTTCTACCTATGTAAGTGGGAGTCAACAATATATTTTCGCATTTGGAAGAGAGTGCTGGCGATTGGAGTTTCGTAAGTAGCTCACGCCGCAGTGATAAGCACCGTTGTTGTAATGATTCCTATCCCAGATCCTGTATCATTTCCGAAATGCTGTCCCCCATGTATCGTGACAATACAAAACGAGCTGCCCTTCTTTGGACTCTTTCGATGTCCTCCGTCAAACCCACCTGATAACGCTCCCACACTGGGCAGCAATACACGAAAAAAGGATGGACAAATGTAGTGTATGCAGTTTCTTTTGTAGTTCTGATGCAGCTTTTAAGGGTTCTGCCGATAAAACGCAGTCTCTGGTTTGCCTTTCCCACGACATTATCTAAGTGTTCTTTCCAGTTTAAGTCTGAAGTAATAGTAATTCCTAGGTATTTTGTGGAGTTTACGGCCTTCACTTTTGATTGATTTATCTTCTAAAGAAAGTTTAACGGATTTCTTTTCGTTCTTGTGTGGATAACTTCACACTTCTCATTATTTAGAGTCAATTGCCAATTTTTACACCATAGTGATATCTTATTGAGATCGTTCTGCAGTTTGTTTTGATCTTAATCTTCATCTTCATCTGCAAACAACCTAAGGGAACTACTTAGAATTTCCCCTAAATCTTTTATGTAAGTAAGGAACAGCAGAGGTCCAATAACATTACTCTGTGGAACGCCCGATATCACCTTTATTTTAGTTAATGCGTTACCATCGATTACTACGAACTATGTCCTCTCTGACAGGAAATCCCCTATCAAGTCGCAAATTTGGATCGATATACCATAACTTAAGAGTTCAGCAACTGAAGTTCTTCAATGTATGGTAAGCCCCCAGCCATACTGTTGCTATGGTAACTGAAATAATTAGGTGAGTACTTGATTTCTGCTGTCCATTTTGCCGTAGTAGTTTCATATTGTCTGGACACAGTCGTTCATATTGCTTTTCAGTTAAACTCTAAATTTGTTCACAATTCCCATGAAGTCTAACCTTATTTTTGTATGCTTCTCTTACTGAGAATCGTGTCGAACTCCTTTAGTCACACAGTAGCTGTCCTACAAGTTGGCAGCATTTCCGTGTTTCATCAAAAGAGTAATTGAACTACCACTGTCTGACACTATGGTCGGGGGTTCGAATCCCCCCCTCGGGCATGGATATTTGTGCTGTCCTTAGTATTACCTAGTTCATAACTAGTTTGTAAGTTTAGGGACTGATGACCCCGTAGTTAACTCCCATAAGCTATGCAAACATTGCAAACAAACATTTCTACCACTGTCTGAAGCAAAGTAATATCAACAAGCAATTGAATAATATAACACAAACATTCAATAAAAAAGAATATATTAGTTCTCTAGTACATATCTTAAAACAATACTGAATAAGTTTTTACACCCCCAATACTCAATTTGAAAATAAGGTCATATATACAGTTTCATTTCTGTGTAGTTTTAATTCCAGACTGCCAGTGTCGTAAAACAAAAATGCATTAACATATGAATCAAAACTGATACCCAGATCTGATGAAAACTAATCACAACAGGAACACAAGCAACCTGCTACATACCACCTGTATACACAACTGAATGTCTCTATTGCGACTGCTAGGTGGGCCTATCATTTGAGTTTAACGTAAAAGACCACATTTCAACACTAATAAACAAAATGTAGTGTACGTCATTAATAGGCATACATCCGGCGTCAAGGTAAACACCATACCAACAAAAGAAACGTCACATCTTGCAAATCCAACACAAAAACAAAAGTATGTCTCTTTCCTTAACAGCAACCTACACTATTAAATTTTCAATACACACCCACCCACACACCCACCCACCCACCCACTCACACACACACACACACACACACACACACACACACATACACATACACACAAACACAAACACAAGCACACCAAAAGTCTACACTAACAAGCAAAGTACTTGGACTCGAACAAACACAGATACACCAAAACCGTATGAGAGATAATGTAAGATCCCTTATTGCACTAGTGATACTCCCACATCTGAAAACTCTGCAGTCGTCCGTTAGAGGCCTCTGCGTGTGCCATGCCGCATTGCACTTTGACCTGTCGGTTCGCCAGTAGGGACGGTGCAGTGTGCCTCCGAAGTTGCGTTTTGGGATGTTATTTGTGTGGTGAAGCGTCAGATGGGGCGGCGATTGCTAATAAATCCTGCTAATGTATTGTGATTAGTTGAGATGAAGTTACGAAGAACCCTTCTTGGTAAAGATGGTACTAGTGTAAAAGATGAATCATTTGCATGCTTTCTCGTATATGTTATGGTACAGAAGTATGAGCATAAGTTAGATACTGTTGTTACAAACTCATAATAATGATAATAGCGATGATAATTACGAACATGTACGATGATTATTATATAAGTTATAGTTAAGATATCTGCATTACGTATGGCGTCTACAATTACATCTACAGTGCTACCTAGAGCATGGTTGCAGAGATTTGCAGAAAAACGACACCCACCAGCACATTGAGGTGTAAGTAGAGATCCAGTAACCAAACGTTCATGCAGATATGTTTGTTGGAGCCCAAGTACGTTCCTTGTGAGTACCAAGAGTATGGACCTCTCTTGTCAGTTCCAAGGTCATCCATATTAGTTTGTAGAGAAAATAGTACTTATACCTGTAAATTATTATTTGTATAAATAAGAACTGATATATTACCGTAAACTTTTAACGACTATATTGTTTCTGTATGATTCAAATATTTAAGTATAGTTTCCTTCCATCAGTTTCTAAAGACATTTATGTATTCACATGTAAAATTATGTAAAAACATGTACAGTGCCACATTCTGAAGTAGTATTTTGGTTACTTCCCTTGTAAACGGTGTCATAAGTAATTATGAATTCAGAAGAACCAACAGATTCAAAACTAAAAGACAGTTGTTTAAACCTCCAAAATGTGGATGGTAACAATTATCTTTCTTTCTCCACCAATATCAGTCACATTAAAACTAAAAATGTTTTTACTCAAAAGTTTCTTAGGTTATTACCAGGTTAACAAAGAGAACAAAATGAAAATCAATAGATAACGCAGAATTTGTATAGTGGTCATGCTACTTACGCTCTACATGAGGATTTTCTGTCCACTTGCTGTGATTCCTTTCAGTTGCTGAGTTGTACTCGCGTTGCTTCAACGTATAACAGGTACCGTTACATAAACGCTTTTGATAGATGATTCCTCCGTTTTCAAAACTAATGTAACTAAACATTTCGAAATTTATTCAGTTTGCTAGCTTTCTACCGTAATATCACGAAATTGTTGAGCAATGAAGCTTTGTTAACATGTAGTGCAATGTACGGAAAAAGGAAGAAAATGTTAACGTGCTTACTAACATAGGGTTTGATACTCATGACCAGTGTTTCCACTTTTTTAAGATAGAATCAGAGACGCCTTAATTTGTGTTTTGCTATGCAGTTCTTACTTTTCATGTCTGAAGCTTGTCTCTGCAAGTGTAGAACAAACGGGAATAATTTTTTTCTTTATTTGTAATAAAGCGAACAAGAGTAAAGTTTCGACCTCATTTAAAGAAGTTTTTTAATGTAATCATTTGTCTCGTCAAGAAGAAGATTACACAATTACTTGCCTGTCACAATCAGCATAAAAACTTATTGATGTTTCTTTAGTATCGACCTTCAATATATATATAAAACTTTTAATTCCGTATCTACTCCCTAGATAGACAAATAAAAAATATTAATGAATATTTCAGTTCAACGGTATTCATACCACGTTTTCCGTTGGAGCACAATTTCGCTTTGACCGAAAGGGCGCGTTGTTTTTAACCTGTGGGATGCCAAAGCCCTTTCCACTGCAGCCACTGCGCGAGAATGGCTTTTTTCTTTTATCTTTTATTACTCGTTGCGCTCTTCGAGCGCGCAGGACGAAATAAATTATACGCAATGTCCAATAACGGATATCGGATCTATTCTGGCGCAGCATGTGTTAATATTACCCTCCACGTCAAAAACACGAGACTCGAAAGCGTAAAATGGATATCGAGGTTGATGTTACCAACGTACGAATAAACAGTGGAAGCGGAGAAACAATTTTATGGCACAATACGGACAATAATTTATTCTGTCACCCGCACTTGTATTTTTCCTTTAATGCTATCTGACACACTGTTTTAAATTTTAATGCACTTAAATTCATCGTAGAAACGGAATTGAAGAAATGGAACTAAAGGACGTATTGGATGTTACGGGACGTTGAGCAAGATTCGGTGGCAAATTTGAAAAAAATGGGCGGAAACGGTATTTGAATCCAGATTTTGCACTTCTCGTGAATTGTTGCCTCAATTGTCTTGGCCTCCCGCATACGTTTTCCTTCTGACGTAAATTCTCGACTGATAGTACAGTACAATTTCAGTGTCCAACGTTATTTGTCTAATCTGACCGCAGCCCCGCCTACATAACCGAAGCGGGTCTAGGTGCCAGGGCACGTACATTGCCTGCAGCATGTCAAGATATATCTGCATACAATTAAAATGTTCCTCTATCGGCATGATGAAGAAAGTGGGCGGGATTCATTAGACCGTACAGCACTCTGTCACTGCGCCAGCACTGTGACATCACGACCGCCTACCTAATAGTCACGGAGTACTGGCCGAGCGGTCAAAGGCGTCTTGCTGCGGAGCGCGCGGTTGCTCGCCGTAGGAGGTTCGAGTCCTCCCTCGGGCAAGAGTGAGTGTGCTTTGTCCTTAGCATAAGTTAGTTTAAGTAGTTTTTAAGCCTAGGGACTGATAACCAAAGCAACTAAGTCCCTTAGATTTACAAGCATTTGTACAAGTCTACTTAATAGCTGTTATGTTCACCTTTATACAATGATACTTCTGTTCTAAATTAACAGAATTGCCGACGGTATGCTGCTATAAATGTTAATTACACAAATATTAATTCGAAATTTGCGAGAATTTCCGACTCTAGCTGTTATCCTTTTCTTGGTCTATGATTTTGCAACACATGAGTCCCGGTCCGGCACAAATTTTCGTGTGTTGCAAAATCATAGACCAACTAAAGAATAACAGCTAAAGTCGGAAATTCTCGCAAATTGCGAATTAATATTTGTATAATTAATATTTATAGCTGCATACCATCGGCAATTCTGTTCATTTAGAACGGAAGTATCATTGTATATATGAGAGCCTAGATTGACTAAAGATGGTCTATGTCTCTCCCCGTCGCGGGAATCACGCTACATGCGTGTGAGTACCAGGAGAAGTAGGAAAGTGCAACATCTGGAAGTTTGGGTCTGGCCGGGGAGCGTGTTCGGGTGGCAAAGTGGTTAAGGCGACCGCTCGCGATACGCGGGAAACCCAGGGTTCGACTCCCGGTCCGGCACAAATTTTCACGTGTTGCAAAATCATAGACCAACTAAAGAATAACAAGTCGAAAATTCTCGCAAATTGTGAATTAATGTTGGTATAATGTTCACCTTTGTCACGGATAATAGTAACGATGCGTCCTGCCATGGAGGAAGTCTCCATTAGAAAGAGTACTGAAAGTTCTGCAGATTGCAGGAAACGTCATTACGGTCCTAGAATCAATGAAAGAAAATCCTGACATTCACCTTCACGGAGTAGAGAGGGGGCAACGCTTGCATAGCAAGCGGCTAACGAATGTGCGGAACGAATATACCCCAGGATAAGGCGAACCCCTATACCAAGTGCCAAAGACCTCCGTGAAGGCGGATGAGCGGCTGTAGGATAGGGCACTCTTGCCCTTGGAGTGTTAAATCGCTACTAAAGGCGGAAGAACCAGCGAGGTCTACGGCATATAATGGAGAAGGCAAGAGGGAAACCACTCCATTAAAGATCCTTTTGGATAACCCATGTCAAGTAGCAATGATGGCAGGCTTTGTAACTAAACAGTCCGGAGGTCCCCTCTGGCAGGGGACGGTTTCAAAGCGCTTTATCAAAGATGACAGAAGACATGTCAGAATAGGAACATGGAACATCAGATCACTTAACATCTGTGGGAAACTCGAGAATGTTAAAAATGGAAGACCACGATAAAGATATACTAGAAACAAGTGAAATACGAAGGCCTGAAAAGGGTGACTTTTGGAGTGGTAATTTTAGAATTATATACTCTGGAGAAGAAGGAAGTTATGCAGGCGTAAGATAATACTAAGGAATCCCTTCGGCTCCCATATTAAGAGCTACGTCCAATACAGTCATAGAATAATAATGTTAAGAATAGAAAATGACCCTTTTGATACCGTATTAATACAGACACGCCAACATTTAGTAATGCTGATGAAGAAGTGGACCAAGTATATCAACAACTAGGGGATGTAAAGGAAATGGTTAAGGATAAAGACAAGCTCATCATACTTGGAGACTGAATTGCTTATGTAGGTGAAGGCGAAGATGGAAATACCATAGGTAAATAGGGACTTGGTAGGAGAAATGACAAAGGATAACTTTTGTAAAGAAAAGGAACTAATAATTGCAAACACATGGTTCCTGCAGCCCCAGAGATGAAGATACACTTGGATTGTACCGGGAGACAGAGCACTGTAACAAATAGACTACACTATGGTAAGAAGAAAGTATCGCAAACAATCTAAACAATGCAAAAGTTACCCTGGCCCTGATGTAGCCACTGACCACAATGTAGTTATGCTAAAATCTAATCCAAGATTAAGATGAAAATACTAAAGGATATCGCAAATATAATGTCAAAAAGTTAGGGAAAGACAGTGTTAAGGAAAGATACCAAAGGCAGGCAAAGCAGTAAGTTAAAGGAATACCAAATGATACAGTAAGTAAGAAATGGACTGGACTGAAACACTCAATCCTTGAGGTAGCTGATCAACACCAAAAACAAACTACACAACCATGGGTTAGCGATCACACACTTGAGTTTACGGAAGAAGGGAAAAACCTGAAGAATTCAAAGACTGAAGAAGCAATAGAAAGCTACAAAATCCTCGGAAACATGGTCATCAGGAAAGTAAAGGAAGATAAAGAATATGTAATAAGGCGGTCCAAGTAAGAAGAAGAAATAAAGAAAGAAAATACAGAAACAGGCTATGAACTTATTAAGAAACAATTCAAGAAAGTGAATGGACGAAGTAATAACATACTTGATGAAAATGGAAAACTGCTATTTGAGAACAAGGAAGTGGGAAAAATGTTCAAATGTTTGTAAAGCTTATGAGACTTAACTACAGGGTCATCAGTCCCTAAACTTACAAACTACTTATGAACTACTTACGGACTAGGACGGCACAAATATCCATGCCCGAGGGGGGATTCGAACCCCCGACCGTAGTGGCCGTGGTGACCGTGACCGGAGCGCCTCAGTCACCTCGGCCACCGCGGCCGGCATGGAAGTGGGAGAGAGATGGAAATGTTATATAGAAAAAATATACGAAAAACCAGATAAGTAATCTTGAAAACGAAGAAAATGTCACAAATGATCAGTTAGGACCCTCATTAACAAAAGAAGAATACCTAAAGCGTGTGAGAGAACTAAAAAATAATAAAGAACCAGGATGCGACACATTAACTGGAGAAATGATACAAAGATTTGATGACGAAAAAATAATTATATCTTCAAACTAACCGGAGAAATACCGGAATATTTTAAAAAGAGCATCGTAATTCCTATACCAAAGAAACCCGGCACCAAAAAATGTGAAGAACTTCGTACCTTGAGCCTATTATCACATATGTCAAAAATATTAACAAAAATAATATACATCCGAATAAAAAGTTAAATTGAGGAGAATCTGGTTGACGATTAACTTGTATTTCGACAGAATAAAGGAACAAGAGAAGCTATCGTAATGTTAAGACAAATCATGGATAACATGCTGCACCTAAAAAGACCACTGTCCATTGCTTACATAGACTTCGAAAAAGCCTTCGATAAAATGAATTGGAATGTTCTGGTGGAAATTATGACTAATGTTAGTCTAGATATCAGACACATTAGCCCTACAAAAATCAAAGAGGTTGTAAATATACGTGGTGAAATACAAGATGCTTACACAAAGAAAGGGGTACGACAAGGATGCAGTTCATCACAGTGCTCTTCATGTTGTATATTGTTGAGAGAATTAATGAATTTAAAGAGTCTATTGAAGGAATTAAGATAAATTGGACAGAAATTAAAATGATAAGGTTCGCCGATGACATAGCCATCATTGAAGAAAGCGAAGAAAATCTGCAAAAGGTGTTATCAAGAATGAATGAGATCCTGCCAGATAAATATAACATGAAAATCAGCACAAACAAGATGGAGATCAAGGTATGCAGCCACGAGCAAATTACAACCGACATTAAGATTTATGACGTACCGTTGAAACAAGTTAATGTTTTCACCTACATAAATAGTAAAATTGAACCAGATGGCAAAAGTTTAGCAGACATAAGAAGCAGAGTTGCGCAAGCTAAAATAGCCTTCAGCAATAAACGGATGCTTCTTACCGTGTGATCAAAAAGTCAGTATAAATTTGAAAACTTTATAAATCACGGAATATTGTAGATATAGAGGTAAAAATGGCACACGTGCTTGGGATTTTATTAGGATGAAAAAAAAGTTCAAAAAATGGCCGACAGATGGCGATTCATCTGATCAGAAAAGCAATAATTAGCATAACAATTTAAGACAAAGCAAAGACGATGTTCTTTACAGGAAATGCTCAATATGTTCACCATTATTCCTCAACAATATCTGTAGTCGAGGAATAATGTTGTTAACAGCACTGTAAAGCATGTCCGGAGTTATGGTGAGGCATTGGCGTCGGATGTTGGCTTTCAGCATCCCTAGACATGTCGGTCGATCACGATACACTTGGGACATAAGGTAACCCCAAAGTCAAAAACCGAACGGACTGAGTTCTGGGGACCTGGGAGGCCAAGCATGACGAAAATGGCGGCTGAGTACACGATCATTACCAAACGACTCGCGCAAGAGATCTTTTACGCGTCTAGCAATACTTAGTTTCTTTTTTGGTTCTAATAAAATCCTATGTCATTCCAAGCATTTGTGTCAATTTTTTCCTCTCTATCTATTCCGTGATTTATTAAGTTTTCAAATTTATACTGACTTTCTGATCACCCTGTACATCAAGAAGTATAAAAGAAGAGACCAAAAAAAAAGCCTTTATAAAATGGTACGTGTGGAGTGTAGCACCGTATGGCCCCGAAACTTGGACACTCGGCGTTTGCGACAAGAGAAGACTAGACGCATTTGAGCTGTGCTGTTGGAGGAGGATGTAGAAAATTCCTTGGACGGCAACGATGAGAAACGAAGAAGTTCTTAGAAGAATGGGCGAAAAAATGAAGAGAAGAGACAAGTTAATAGGTCATCTGTACAGACACAATGAGTTTATAGTCAATGTTATGAAAGGAATGGTAAAAGGAAAAAGAGGCAGAGGATGACCCACCTTGCAGTACTTGAAACAGATTCAGAGGCCCATGTACTTGTTAGTCTAAATATAAAAAGACATAAGTTAAAACATCAACAGCTTGTAAGAGCCGCCATGAAAAGTATTTTTTTGCGATCATAGCTTTTCACTTTTGAAGATTACAATCAAAATTATTGTCTTGAATGTCACAACTGCCATGCTTTCTCCTTTGTTATAGAATGGAATAAGAGACAATATGCGTTCGATAAAGACAGGTAAAGGGAGTCTAAAAAATGATTATCGCTGCATTAGAGCCAACGACCGCTCTTAATGCTTAACAGTACTACAAACACTACTCCATCAGTGTGGCAATACTGTATTAGCACCATTTGCGTTGTGATGGATTTTCAGATGTCTCCACCTGCTTTTCAGTACTTACATTCACGAAAATATCTTGGTATGAACGTGAATCACATCCAGAACGAAAGCTGTTTTATCAGGGTACTGGATTGTGAAAATGCAGTCGATTATAAGACCAGTCAGTTTCACTTTATAAGGATGTCTTTCAAATGATGTATGCAACATGCCAGCACTCCCCTGTTCTTTAGCGAAAGAAAAATGGATCAAATCAAATTAAAAACACGTATGTTAAGACATCGACAGCTTCTAAGAGTCGTTATAAAATAAAGAAATGTTTTTTCGATCTTAGCTTTTCACTTTTGAAGATTAAAATCAAATTATTGTCTGAATGTCACAACTGCCATGCTTTCTCCTGTCGTATAGAATGGAATAAGAGAGAATAACTCTTCGATAAAGACAAGAAAAGCGAGTCTGAATAATGATCATCGCTGTCCTAGAGCCAACCACCACTCCTAATGCTTAACAGTACAACATACACTACTCTAGCAGTGTGGCAATACTGTATTAGCACCATTTGTGTTGTGATGGATTTTCAGATGTCTCCACCTGCTTTTCAGTACTTACATTCACGAAAATATCTTGGCATGGACGTGAATCACATCCAGAACGAAAGCTGTTTTATCAGCGTACTGGATTGTGAAAATGCAGTCGATTATAACGCCATTCAGTTTCACGTTATAAGGATATCTGTCAATGAATACAACATGCCAGCACTCCCCTGTTCTTCAGCGGAAAGAAAAATGATGGTGAAAGCGTTCCCTGGTTTGGAAGACAAGAATTGGGTGCCACAGAGATTCAGTACGCGTGTAACGAGTAACTTATTTTTCCGAATACGTCATCCTGCCACCATATGTGTAAATCCGCGCTCCGCCAGCCCGCATTAGAATATTCTATTTGTCAAGTCGGAAGTTTTGCGGCCGCGCGCTGCGGCGTGGGGAGAGAGAATCCCTTTGTGCGGCCCGGAACTGGTCGCATTGTCTGCCGGGGTAGCGGCGCGGACGACTTCGCTCCCGCTGGGGTTTCCCCCCCTGCCTGTGACGTCACATGCTTCCAGAGCCCGCTACTGTGACGCGCGCGCCAGGCCTACGTGCCGTTCTGTACATCTTTCACGAGATGCCAAATATGACGACAGGTTTATCGCTATTACAGAATCACAGCCTATATCGGCGAATGAAATATGGAAGCGAATCAGGCATAAAATATTCACATCACGCGCGACCGTCGGAAAATTTCCGAGCTGCTAAGTCCCTTGAGTGCTCAGTAATCATTTGCTCGCTTCGCGGAATTTTACGAGCGGAAGCCGGAGAAATGTACACACAGTACACTGCGGGAATCTGTTGACGTACATTCAGATTGAAAATCATCTTCCAGTAAATAATTGATCAAATTCGTTCAAAGAATCCAACGAAATTTTACTCAGCAGATTAAGCAATTGCAAAATGAAGGGGCGGCACAGATGTGATGTGTCTCTCAGTAGACGTACACATTTCCGGATAAACTAGTCTCTTACTACGGGAGATATATATACAGGGTGAGTCACCTAACATTACCGCTGGATATATTTCGTAAACCACATCAAATACTGACGAACCGATTACACAGACCGAACGTGAGGAGAGGGGCTAGTGTAATTGGTTAATACAAACCGTAAAAAAAATGCACGGAAGTATGTTTTTTTTAGCATAAAACCTACGTTTTTTAAAATGAAACCCCGTTAGTTTTGTTAACACATCTGAACACACAAACAAATACGTAATCAGTGTCGTTTGTTGCATTGTAAAATGTTAATTACATCCGGAGATATTGTAACCTAAAATTGACGCTTGAGTACCACTCCTCCGCTGTTAGATCGTGTGAATCGGAGAGCACCGAATTAAGTAGGGATCCAAAGGGAACGGTGATGTACCTTACAATTCAATGTCCCACTAGAAACGCGTCGACGTATGTGGTATCAGCATGATTGTGCACCTGCACGTTCCGCAATCAACACTAGGCTGACCCTTGACAGGATGTTGGACGGGCGTTTCATAGGACATGGAGGACGCATAATGCATAAATTGACCAGCCCGTTCTCCTGATCTTACACCTCTGGACTTCTTTGTGTGGGGTACGTTAAAGGAGAAAGTGTACCGTGATGTGCCTACAACCGCAGAGGATATGAAACAACGTACTGTTGCAGCCTGCGGCGACATTACACCAGATGTACTGCGGCGTGTACGACATTGTGTGCAGCAAATGATGGCCACCACTTTGAACATCTATTGGTCTGAAAAGTCGGGACACACTCTATTCCACTCCGTAATTGAAAACGGAAACCACGTGTGTACGTGTACCTCACCCCTCATGGTAATGTACATGTGCGTCAGTGAAAAGGACCAATAAAGGTGTTAGCATGTGGACGTAATGTGCTGTTCTACTCTCTTCTGTACCTAAGTTATATCACCGTTCTATATGGATCCCTACTTAATTCGGTGCTCTCCAGTACACACGATCGAACAGCGGAGGAGTGGTACTCAAGCGTCAACTTTAAGTTACAATACTCCGTATGTAAATAACATTTTACAATGCAACTAACGACACTGATTACGTATTTGTTTGTGTGTTCAGATGTGTTAACAAAACTAGCAGGGTTCCATTTAGAAAACGTAGGTTTGTGTTAAAAAACATATTTCCGTGCAGTTTTTATGGTTTGTATTAACCAATTACACTAGCTCCTCTCCTCACGTTCGGTCTGTGGAATCGGTTCGTCAGTATTTGATGTGGTTTACGAAATATATCCAGTAGTAATGTTAGGTGACTCATATATATATATATATATATATATATATATATATATATATATATATAATTTCCAATTATTCCTTACTTGGTAAGAAGAATTGAACAGCAAAACCCTTTGTTCTTCAGCACTTACTTAATAATTTATTCTACAATCGACCTCCAATCCGACATTCTGTTCAACATCATGTCATTGAGGCGTACTTAAACCACGGCACACAACTGCACAACTGACGACGAATATCAAATATTAGGGCGCAGCTACTCTTCAGTAGCCGCGGTGGAATAGCTGTGCGCACTGAGGCGCCGTGCTGAGGTGCGCGGTGCCTTTCGCCGAGAAGGTGCGAGTCCTCCCTCAGGCATGGGTGTGTATGTTGTCCTTAGGTTAGTTTAACTTAGTTCAGTGAGTTTTCAAACCTAGGGACCAATAACGAAACAGTTAAGTACCACAGATTTACAAACATTTGTCTTCGTTCTACTCTTCAGTGGAAATATAAGCAGGCCAGTGATTGCAGTAATGTTTTCTTATTTACAATATATGTATATTTCAAGCAGTATTGTAATCTTCGAGCAGAACAAGGAAAAGCAATCAGGTACGTTATTGCCGGCCGCGGTGGCCGAGGTGACTGAGGCGCTCCAGTCACGGTCAGCACGGCCACTACGGTCGGGGGTTCGAATCCCCCTTCGGGCATGGATATTTGTGCCGTCTTTAGTCTTAGCTAGTTCATAAGTAGTTTGTAAGCTTAGGGACTGATGACCCCGTAGTTAAGTCCCATAAGTTGTACAAACATTTGAACATTTGAGGTACGTTATTGCTGTTGCCCTCCCCCCAACCCCTTCCCCTAATGGTAGCAGATTAAATTTGTTTCATAAATTGTAAATGTTGCTTCTAAACTAAGATTTCTTTGTGGAGGTCGAAATCAATAGAACGCTTCTTATTTTAAATATGTTAAATTTGGTATGAATGCTATAATATCCAAACCTGAAACAGTTCAAATTGCCTAAACAAATGTTTATGGGTCAGCGTTTTTGGTCCTGTTTAGGATCACCTTATGAAATATGGCTGAAGCAGGAAACGCTGACTGGCGATGTCCGCGATCAATGTTTGTTTTTTGAAGCCAATAGATTAACGACGTACTTAAGTGGAAACATATTCCACGACCTTATGTCAGTGGTATTAAAATTTAGCAACTCAAAAAAGTTTGTCGTTTCCACTGACAGTTACTCGTTTTAAACTAACGCCACCGATCGATGTTGTAGCGAAAACTTTCACGACTTAGTGGTGGAGCTGACTTCGATACAGAGACATCAAAAAAGAACCGCGCCCCTAAATTTTACGAGTGGATATAAGATCCCATCACTTTGTTCTACCGAGTATATAGAGTTTCCTTGAATTACCTATAGCTTACACTTGTAACGAAATCGTTAACCTTGATCGCGTTCTTAAATTTGAAGGCCTCATAAACCGACACGAGCCAAAGTTTCGCGTCCCTGCTGAAGCTTAGCCGCTTGTCTTCCGCTTTAGTTCACGGTATTACGTTTAAGGGGACATAACTACCGTACCATACCAGACACCATAAATTTCGATTTATGCCAAAGTCGTATGCCAGTTTTTATCCTGGTTGCTGCGTTTCCCAAGTCTGTAACACTAGCCTTATCAATATATCATGTGTTGCCTCTAGAATATTTTTGGATCGCAGGGAGATAGTAGTCATTCTTAGTTAGAGGTTTCTAGAGAGTTAAATTTCTAGTCATATCTTTCACAATGAAATAATTTCTCTTGTTTTGACAAAGGTTGATGTATAGCGAAATGTTCATACTTTGTATTTAACATGGGAGTTGATAGGTTCAAAGTCTAGGAAAGTACATGGGCTCGAACAAACATATCTGTATGAACGTTTGCTTACAGGATCTCTACGTACACCTCAATGTGCTGGTGGGTGTCGTTTTTATGCAAAACTCTGCAATCATGCTCCAGATAGCACTGTAGATGTAACTGTAGACGCCAGATATCTTAACTGTAACTTATGTAATAATCATCGTACATATTCTCTAGCGTATTGCCATCAAAAGCCGTGATGATAGTTGCAACTTCTTCTCGGAAGACTGTTGGTATTCACTGCCACTGCTTCCATCGCCTCTTCCCGCACTTACCGTACCACTACCGCTTGCAATAGTTGTTCGTCATTATCATCCCTATTATCAGCATTATGTGTTAGTGTTACAACAGTATTTAACTTACGCTCATATTTCTGTACCATAACAGATACGAGAAAGCATGCGAATGATTCATTTTCTACAGTAATACCATCTTCACGAAGAAGGGTTCTTAGTAACTTCATCTCAATCAATCGCAATACACTAGCAGAACTGATTACCAATCGCCACCCCATCTGACGCTTCACCACACAAATAACGTCACAAAACGCAACTGCGGAGGCATACTGCACCGTCCCTACTGGCAAACCGACAGGTCAAAGTGCAATGTGGCAAGGCACAAGGAGAGGCCTGTAACGGACGATTGCAGAGTTTTGCAGATGCGGCAGTATCACTAGTGTAATAAGGGACCTTTGCGTTATCTCTCATAAGATTTTGGTATATCTGTACTTCCCTGTCAGTAGAAGTTGAATGAAACGAATTCACAGCTTATTGTGACTGCAAAGAGTCTGCCGTCATGCAGAAGAAATGCGTTATTTGGAGAAAGACACCAAATAGTATTTACACTTAACAAAGCCACCAGTTTCCGTATTCTAATCATACCAATCCGTATGTTCGGCCTGACCAGTTATTCTTATTTCGGACCTTCATCGCCGTGGCGGAATAGCCGTGCGCACTAAGGCGCCTTGCTACGGTTTGCGCGACCGTTCAACGTCGGAAATTCGAGTCCTTCCTCAGGCAATGGTGTGTGTGTGTGTTGTTCTTAGGATACGTTAGTTTAAGTAGTTTGTGAGTTTATGGACCAATGAGCACTGCAGTTAGGTCCGATAACTTTGTAAACATTTGAACATTTTCGAACTGTAGCCACTGGTGTAGGATGTAACCTTGCATACGGGTTATCAGCGTCAAAAACTGGTCATTTGCTAGTACACGCTTCCGCTGATAACACGTATAGAATAAAAGAAATCAAATGTTTGTAAATTTATGCCGGCCGCGGTGGCCGACCACCACGGCCAATACGGTCGGGGGTTCGAATCCCCCGTCGGGCATGGATATTTGTGCCGTCCTTAGCATAAGCTAGTTTGTAAGTAGTTTGTAAGTTTAGGGACTGATGACCCCGTAGTTAAGTCCCATAAGCTATAGAAACATTTAAACATTTAAACATTTATTATTATTATTATTATTATTTTTTTATTTTTTTTTTGTAAATGTATGGGAATTCCCTAGGCTTACAAACTACTTAAACTAAGTTAAACTAACCTTTGGAACACACACACACAGTCGGCCGCGGTGGCCGAGGGGACTGAGGCGCTCCAGTCACGGTCTGCACGGCCACTACGGTCGGGGGTTCGAATCCCCCCTCGGGCATGGATATTTGTGCCGTCCTTAGTCTTAGCTAGTTCATAAGTAGTTTGTAAGCTTAGGGACTGATGACCCCGTAGTTAAGTCCCATAAGTTCTAAAAAACATTTACATTTTACATCACACACATACACACACACACACACACACACACACACACATGCCCGACAGAGTGATCGAACATCCGACGGAGAGCAACCACGCGTTCCCCAGTAAGGCAGCTTAGACCGCTCGACCACTCCACTGCGGCCGTATAGAATAGAACTGACACCAGTGTTAAATGATCCTACAGGCGATTAACGTGGAATGCTACGCCCGATAATCACGTTTGGTGGGGTCTGATTTTAATGGCGAAAGTGATAGCATTGTAGAAAATAATTCGAGCGGCCGAAATTCCACTTCATACACGAGATGGATTCATATCAACTTGAAGTGTGGACTGTCATTTCTGAATACTCATATTGATCCGTGTCGGGGTCAGATTTCGGGAGGTCGCCTCCTTGCTTGCTGCCGCCTAAGTTCTGCCTTTATCGACCTTGTTGTGCCTTACATCCGTTGATGGCGCTGTGTTAGTCACCGCGACTGCCCTATCTTTGCTTCCCCACGTGGTATGACGTGTGAGGTGCGGACAGTTGGTCTGAGAGCATGGGCGGCGGCGCACCGGTCTCGGGTAAGCGAGACTATCCACAGGGTGGGGCGGTGTGTGGCGGTCGCCGCTAAGACGCCAGGGTAAGTGCCAGCGCTGCTTCAGTGTTCGTAGTTGGCGCAGAGAAAGCTGGAGGGTGGGACCCGCCGTTGCTCCGCTGTGCGAACGAAGAGGCAAGGACCGGACCTCCTGTTAATTCAGATCGACGAGTGCTTCTGGAGCCGCATGTCTGCAGCTCTTCTGGTTCTT
This sequence comes from Locusta migratoria, assembly GCA_026315105.1. Taxonomy (NCBI): domain Eukaryota; kingdom Metazoa; phylum Arthropoda; class Insecta; order Orthoptera; family Acrididae; genus Locusta; species Locusta migratoria. The sequence continues at coordinate 315,161,474 of CM048744.1, read as the reverse complement.
ATTGCGCCCTTCAGTAAGGTTCCCCGCGCGTAACCTTAAGAAGAGTTTCCTGGAGTGTTACTTGGGTTTCCCTTTTTTTCTTTTTTGTCTAGTGGCATTTCGTCTTTTGTAGCCGCCGAGGGCTTGATCTTTTTCTTTCGTATGGCCTTGTCTTTCTGACCCCCCCCCCCCCCCCCGCCATTGCGCAAGGCCGTACTTTTCAAGGGGTCTCGGCTAGAGCTTAGTCTATGTGTTTTGTCTCTTTCCTTAACAATGGTTTTATCGTACCGGCTGTTTAAACGGGTGCGCGCAGTTGAAATCTCCTAAAAGGTTGCGTCCTGTGAATGGGTAAAATTTTACGACGCTTCTCCCCGGACTCCAGTGCTTATGTTGGCAACAGATGGACAATGAAGAGTAGAATTGCGTTTTTTTTCACGAGCTATAGAGTAAATGTTATTGCTGCTCGTTTCACTCGCAGCAAAATTAATAATGTACCTGCTCTGTGATTGAAGGTTCTTTTATGTACCCTTGTCCGTTCAGAAAAAAAAAATCATTTTAATTGAAGTTGTCACGAAAAAAACATTTATTGGTCATCTGAGTTGCCGTCATTACCATTAGTGCCAACATAACCACTGCAGTCCGGCGAGAAGCGTCGTACAATTTAACCTGGAGGTGAACTGAACAATACCTACTAGCTACTGTTAAATGATGTAAATATTTAAAGAGTGCCCAAGATTTCTTGTAAATTCATATCATAATATTTAACATATTCAAGTGGTAGATGTTATTTTAAAATCCCATCCCCTTTTCCTCTAGTTATTCGGCACTTCCTCTCCTATATTTATATTGTAGCCTTACAACAAGCATTTTACATACATAATATGTACGCCGGACCGAAACTATGTCATTACATCTCAGAACATTAAGCAAGATACTACTTGGCCATGAGCTAGGAACGTAACTCAAGTGTGCGGTCGTAAATAAGTCCTTCGGTGTGTCACAATTAGGTACAGAGTCGTTTCAGGACACAGACTGAAACGATGTATTTTCCTCAACAGTATTTCCTTCCAGCAGTGTCTCAAGCCGCGGGCGAGAGTGACCTTTTCACCAGCATGCCAGTTTTCAGCAAACTACGCGTCGTTTGAGTATACTCCCCATACAGTCCTCGCGTCCTCTACAAATGGAATGCCTCCTACTCGTCGAGTTATGAACTTACCAGCCAGCCACCTGCGTAACATTACAGAGCGATATGAAATGGAACGAACATGTAAGGACAGTTGTGAGTAAGGCGGACGGCCGACTTCGGTTTATTGGGAAAATTGGGAAAATTACTTCATCTGTAAAGGAGACCGCGTATAAAGCGCTTGTACGACCACGTCTTGAGTTTTACTCGAGTCTTTGGGACCCGCAGCATATCAGTTTAAAGGAAGACATAGAGAAGCAGTTGAGAGGCGAGCAACTAGGTTCGTTACTGGTAGGTTCAACCAATGCACGAGTGTCAGACACGCTCCGTGAACTGAAATGGGAATCGCTGGAGGAAAGATGATGTTGTTGTCGAGAAATTAGAAAATCTGTTGAATAAATTTAGATGGCCGGAATATCAATCTGGGTATAGAACGGTCTTCCTGCCGGCCGCGGTGGCCGAAGGGACTGAGGCGATCCAGTCACGGTCTGCACGGCCACTACGTTCGGGGGTTCGAATCCCCTCTCGGGCTTGGATATTTGGTCCTTAGCCTTAGTTAGTTCATAAGTAGTTTGTAAGTTTAGGGACTGATGACCCCGTAGTTAAGTACCATAGACAAAAAAAAAAAAAAAAAAAAAAAAAAAAAAAAAAAAAACCGGTCCTTCCTGCCACCTATTTACATTTTGCGTAAAGATCATAAATACAAGATAAGAGAAACTAGGGTTCGTAGATAGGCGTACAAAAATTCTTTTTTCCCCGCGTTCTGTTTGGAAGTGGAATAGGGAAGGAAGTGTTTAGTAGTGGTACAGTGTACCCTCCGCCAAACACCTTACGGTCGTTTGCGGAGTATGTATGTAGATGTAGATGCAGATCCCAGGCCTGTCTTATCCTGGTACATGTATTGCGTCGGTGCGGATTCAGGGAAATATTGATGTACAGGAGACAAGGCCTCCATTGCTCAGAAGCTTCTGTGAATGGGCCGTTGTCTCTCTCAGAAGCCCTGGAGAGGCGGCAGGAGACGTGAGCCACGATGCCTGAACATAATAAAGGCAGGCAGGCGGGCGGCGGCACGGCGCATGCGCAGTGGCGGCGGCTGGCCGGCGGCTCTGATTTGTGGCGGGGGCAGATGGCGGCGATATCTGACAGCTGGCTCATTGCCGATTCCAAATGCGCGCCTCGCCCCGGCCTAGGCGGTCGTTTAATCTCGCTACCGCAAACACCGCACCACCAATATATAACGCCTACCAGGCGCGCGCGTCCCTCATCTCTGGACATACACTGCGCGCTCAGTGGCATACTGCTGTTTGTGGCCGACATCGATGGCTGTAGACGAGGCGATAATATGTAAACGAATCCTTCCTATGACCTCGACAGAGCACATGTTAAACCAAATGGAGCCCCTAACTCGCAAGGATGAGTAATCAAGTTGCTACTTATGGTCCTGTTTACTGCCACACAACGCAACATACAGTGGACTACGCCACGGATGGTAGCCTGAGATGCCCGTGAGGCTGATCATGGGTACGTTTCCGACCCATCGGAGTGGCTGAGCGCATTTGAGGCGCTATGCTCAGATGCGCGAGGGCGTTTCCCGTCGGCGATTCGAATCCTCCCCCGGGCATGGACGTTAGTGCCGTCTTTAGTGTGAGTTACTTTATAAGTTAAGTCCCATAACCTTAAAAAACATTTGAATATTTTTTTTATTTCTTTTTAGTTTATTATTACTATTATTAACCTTTTTTTTTTTTTTTTTTTTTTTTTTTTTTTTTTTTTTTTTTTTTTTTTTTTTTGGCACTGTTACCGAAGTATGGTGACGATGTGAGGCAGCTCGCGAACTGTGCCGAAGACAGCCGATAATTGAGGGGTCTAGTGAGAGAGGTAGCTGTGCGACATTACAAGAAATATTGAGCTTTGTCACTTATCAGTATTCTCGTGCTATCTTGCGTGTATCCTGTTAACTAGAATCACGTGGCATGGCTGACGCTATTTCTGGAGTAGTTGTTGTAAGTTCTTGAATAGGCCCTTGCCATCTTCTTGAGTAAGAGGAGGAGCTATGCCACTTAACCGATGTTGTCCGCTTTTCCAGTTGCAGACGTACCAACATAGAAGTGTTAGAGATTGTTTTATAAGTTTTAATGGAAGAACATATTGTTCATAAAACATACTTGTTGCTCCTACATCCATCTTCTTTTACAACTATTAAACATAATGTGCATTACATCTCTATCTTGTATTTTCTTTAGTCTATGTAAGTTGCTGTGCTGCTGGTTGCTTGGTAGCCCTGTAGTATAATAGTACGTGAAACATGGATTCTTGTGTATCAGAGAATCTTGAAAGAGGTTCTAAAAATGTACTCGTAATTCAGACAAAATGGAAGAGAGATTTCTGAGACTTGACGCCTGGAGGATAGCTGCCCGACTGGGTAGCTACTTGTACACTTCCCTTTGTGTTAGTGGGAATTAGTAGTTAACCAGCGGGGATGCGGGGCAGCGATGATTGCCGATCCTCAAGGTGTCAATTCCCAGACTATCTATAATTCGAACATGAAAGGATTAAATTATTGTCCTTACAGCGCCATCTATTGCTACTATTTATCTTTCTTCTGCCGTACGTTTTTCCTCTTCGCCAATAATATTCTGTTGCAATTTGACAGCATTCTGACGGGTGGTGTTATTTTCACAGCATTTTGAAATAAGTGTGAACTATAGTTAATTAAAGACTGCAAGGTCATAATCTGTACTATTTACATTAATATTGATATTTTTTCTTTTGCATAATTTGCATAATATTAATTTACGACCCATTTGTTGTATAAATAATGCCTTAATACAGTGGTTTAGAAAACTCAGTTTATCTCCAGAGTGGCATAGCTCTCTCTCTGACTAGACCCGTCAATTCCCGATTGACAGTTGACGCGCGAAATGGTAGTAATGTTATAAGCATTCTTTTAACTGTCATGATTACTACAGCTTGAGACTGCAATGAAAACTTACCATAAAATATTATATTGGCATAGTAGCGTGCCCCATAGCAAGTAAAAATACGAACTAGGCCTACCTGTTTTTCTTTCTTTCTTCATTCTTTAAATTCTTAGGCAAAGCGAAAACGCATTGTACATCACCATTGAAAAGAAAGTGTATTAATAATTTCCGTATTTCAGGTGTTTACTTGTAACAGTATTGACTTATGCTATCTACGAACTTTTGCGATGGAAACTGTGACACAATTACGAACGTATTAGTTGTATGTATATACTTATTACATAAAAAGGTTTAATAAAATGAGAATTTTATGTAAAAAGATTACCAAGTGTAGCCTATCCTGAACCAAAAGGATACACTATTGCATTTACGAAGTTTACACGTGTAGTATGCTCCTCAGTTTCAGAAGTAAGATAATTGGAAACAGGCGAGTCCTATCGTCGAGTAAATAGGGTATTTGATTACGTATTGATTTAAAGACCAATATTGTAATATATCAAAGTCTCTTCGGGTTTTCTGCCGGATACTGAAATCTAACTTATTCAATATTTCGACGGTACACTCTCCGTCGTCTTCGGGAACCGTCGCTACTGCTGAATCCCGCTGAATACTGATGCTAAACTTAAGTTCTGCGTCGTATATAGGCGTCAGTCGCGTATACGGCGACTGCGCCGCCAACCACAGTTGCTGACTCCTAGACCGGGCTGGTGGCGCCGCCGTTAGTGGAAAAGGGCACAACGATATATCGTCCCTTACGTTAATCAGATGCTGAATTCGTAGTCGAGCATAGCAATTTGATATTATTTGATAGTGGGTTCCATGTCCTACTAAGAGGAAAACCCATGTGTATATTTATTAAATTGTCTATGCGGCGAAACGACGTACGGGCGATGATAAAATTGTCATTTAAGTCCATAACAGTTTAGTAAAATTTGTAAATGAACACCATTTCTGAAAAAATTGTTTTAACTCTCAGTTGGTTGTTAGGTAGCTGTTGACTCGAAGTTTTCTGTTACTAGCAACATTAACTGTCAATTTTGGCGGTGAAAATTATAAATTTCGATCCGAAGTTCCCGCACCACCAGCACGATTCAACAAAAAAAATAATAATAACTATTATCTTCAATAAAATAAAATAAGAGGTTCTTACTTCGGACGTAGCTTCATTGCTGGTTTGTAGCTGTTACTCACGTCTTCGACTCACTAACTGATTCAAACGCAGTTTATTCAGATTTTTAAGCACTCTTTGTGATCGTGCCATAAGTGAATGAAGAAAGAATCGAACACTTGTATAAATCTCTGTCAGTACCATAAGGCAAAAAAAAACTGCTTCGTCATAAACGATGCAGCTAGTTTCTTATTATTTATAAGATACGCAACAGAGTCAAAGATGATCTATAAAACTACATAGTATGTATCACTGCCTTCTAGCTCTAGCCCGCACACGTTTGGTTGAAAGTAATACACAGATTCGTTGTTTACTGAGCTGATATTGAAGTGCTGCTTCAAAACGTGGGAGTTGCAGGGAGGCAGCGTCTCACTTTTAATTAATTTGCAGGCACTTCGGATGCGATTTCGACATTGAAACTTTTAAGGGCCTTATTGTCCATGAGTTTTGCTAACAAAAAATAATAATATTCATCTCGGGTATGCAGCCGGATACCATCGTCAACTAGACACGATATTTCGGCAGACCAGCTGGCTGCAATCTTCAGGTAAGAGCGCTAATACACTAACTTGCCGGAAACTGAGGGAGAACGAGAAACAGCAGTCCCTTTCTACACCGCTGACAACCCACCGCGCGTGCGCGAAACCAAAGTAGAAGCCACCTAGGCGCAATAGAACTAGTAGCCTGCCGGTGGAGAAAATCGGCAAAAACGATGGGTCGAAAACAAGGCTAGTTAAAAGAAACAGCAGGTCGAAATGAAGACCGTTGTTGCTGAATGTCAGATAAGTTCGGGTTCCAAATTTTTATGCCCCACCTAAGACTAGGCCCCTCCTTGGGTCAGTCAAAGATGATTTAGGACTGAGGAAACCCGGTGTTTATAGTATTCCACATTACTGTGGTAAAACTTACGTTGGCCAAACGATCCGCACAGTTCAGGATCGGTGTGTGGAACACCACCTTCATACTCGTTTGTTTCAACCTGAAAAGTCAGCTGTTGCTGAACATTGTCTGAATGAGGAACACAAGATGTTATATGACAACACTAAACTGATTGCTCCTGTTTCCCGCTACTGGGAATGTGTTCTTAAAGAATCCATGGAAATTCGTATGGCCGATAATATTATTAATAGGGGCAAGGGCTTTCCTCTAGTAAAACTTGGAACCCGATCTTATCTGATATTAAGCAACAACGGTCTTCATTTCGACCTGCTGTTTCTTTTAACTAGCCTTGTTTTCGACCCATAGTTTTTGGCGATTTTCTCCACCGGCGCGCTACTAGTTCTATTGCGCCTAGGTGGCTTCTACTTTGGTTTCGCGCACGAGCGGTGGGTTGTCAGCGGTGTATAAAGGGGCCGCTGTCTGTTCTGTCGCAGTTTCCGGCGAGTTAGTGTATTAGCGCTCTCACCTGAAGATGGCAGCCAGTTGGTCTGCCGAAATATCGTGTCTAGTTGACGACGGTATCCGGCTGCACACCGGAGATGAATATAATCAATTACTACGCCGGGAAAGTCTACGCAACCACAATTAAAAAAATAAGTTGAAAATTAACATTCTGGTGAAGTTCATCAACGTCTCCCCTTAACAATTGTTAATAATAATGTCCCCCGAGGACACCGTTGCTGCAGAGGGAGTGGTAAGCTGCCTGACGCCCCTGTGCGGCCCTGGCGGTGTTCGGTGCCAGACGTGTCTCTGGTGCAGCAGTAATCGCCCGGGAGCGGTAATTGCCGCTATAGGAGTTAGCGGCCCAGATCCCAGAGCGCGCTTAAGCCCGCAGGGCTCGGCGGTAGCGTCCGTCTCTGTCACGTCTGCGCAGGCGCCGCCTCTGACGTCAAGCTCACGCTCACGGCTGTGACGCCCAGATCAGACATCCACGTCGCCACATCCCTCAGCCCTTCCTTCCTCCCTCCGTGCCATCGTCCCCACGTAGTATTATTTTAGTATTATGTTAGTTTCTGCAGTATCACACTTTATATGAAGCTGTTCCGAGAGGCTGCTCCGCGAGCAAGAGCGCACATGAGCGCTCACTACGCCAGCTCGGAGCTATGGTGGTGGGGGAAGCTGACATCACTCACAGTAGAACCGAGGTCAGCGAGAAAGACAGGCTCCAGCGCGCGCATCATGTCACGTAAGCACAGACAAATATACACAGACGGGAAACCTCCATAAGGGCCCAGTCCTACACTCAGGGGTGCGGGGAGGGAGAGTTTCCAGCAGTTCCGTAAGATGTCCCATGATGGCACTGAGGTCAGAAGTAGCCCTTTAAACTGGCCAGAGCAGGTGGCAGGTAGCGGCTGCCCCCACCACACCTCCCCTCAAATGCCAGCAAGCCAGACACAGCCGTGGCCTCGTGGCAGGCGGCATAAGCTCTCCCCTCACCCTCCCCTCCACGCTACCCTCTGACGTGCGATAGGCACCCTAAGCCAGGGAACGGCCTGACACCTGCTAGCATCTTACAGAACTACAAGGGGAGCGTAGGACAGTGGTTTAGTGGTGGCTGCTCCTCTGTATATGTTACTCTGTGACGTAAGCAAGGTAGTCCTGAGCCGGCACGATCGCTAGCTGATTGGCCGGCCGCTGGGGCACAGGACTACCTTGCTTACGTGACATGACCCGCTCGTCGCAGCCTGTCTTTCTAGTTGGCCTCCCGCCAGTACTCGGCGGGAATAAGGAAATAGACGCGTTCATTGAGTTCTCGTCAATGGATAGTTGTGACTACAGCAAAAGTGAATAGCCGCCAAAACCTAGTGCCTACTTCTTTATAAGAACTGTATCTCATCAATCACAGAGACTGTCGTCCACAATGTCTTATTTAGGGCAACTCTTATTTAACAAAAATATTCAATCTAGTGCGTCATTACTGTGTCATTGTGTGTCTCACATCCGTACAATTTTTATGAGGTTGCAAATTGGGGACGTATTTTCTTGCACTGTCTTTCTGCCACGTAGTATTATTTTAGTATTATGTTAGTTTCTGCAGTACCACACTTTATATCAGGCTGTTCCAAGGGGCTGCTCCTCGAGCAAGAGCGCACACGAGCGCTCACTACCCCAGCTCGGAGCTGCTGTGGTGGGGGCAAGCTGACATCAAGCACAGTAGAACCGAGGTCAGTGACAAAGACAGGCTCCGGTGCACGTGCGTCATGTCACGTAAGCAAGGTAGTCCTGAACCGGCACGATCGCTAGCTGATTGGCCGGCCGCTGGGGCACAGGACTACCTTGCTCACGTGACATAACCTGCCCGCCGCGGCCTGTCCTTCTCGTTGGCCTCGCGCCAGTACTCGGCGGGCATAAGGAGAAAGACGCGTTCATTGAGTTCTCGTCAATGGGTAGTTGTGACAACAGCAAAAGTGAATAGGCGCAAAAACCTAGTGCCTACTTCTTTGTAATAACTGTATCTCATCAACAACAGAGACTGTCGTCCACGATGTCTAATGTAGGGCAACTCTTACTGCACAAAAATATTCTATCTTGAGCGTCATTACTGTTTCATTGTGTGTCTCATATCTGTACAATTTTTATGTGGATACAAATTGGGGACGTATTTTCTTGCACTGTCTTTCTGCCATTTCTTGTGATAAATGATGGATCGAACGTCATGTCATTTATTGTTGCTCCTGTTTAGCGAGTTCTGAATCTTTTAAGACGTGCGACTTTAGGTTACTCTAATTATGGTGATGTGTTACTCAATTGCCGGTCGCGGTGGCCGAGGGGACTGAGGCTCTCCAGTCACGGTCTGCACGGCCACTACGGTCAGGGGTTCGAATCCCCCCTCGGGCATGGATATTTGTGCCGTCCTTAGTGGTAGTTAGTTCACAAGTAGTTTGTAAGTTTAGGGACTGATGACCCCATAGTTAAGTCCCATAAGCTATAGAAACATTTGAACATTTTTGTTACTTAATTGCCTGAAGTAACATATTATGCCTATTCGCAAAAGTAGCATGTCCTTCAACATAGAAAAACATAGACTACTTTTCTCGAAGACCGAAATCCTACTTATGAAATGCACTGTAAAATTCGTATTGCCGTATTAAGGAGTAACAGGGTGAAAACTAGGAAGCGGTTCAGCGTGATAAATCATTCAGTCATAATCTGTCTCGTTTTGATATTCTAGAAATAACTTCTAAAATCATACTTCTTTATTAAAAGAAGAAAAAAGGAAGAAAGAAGAAAATAAAACGGGGAAATTCATTGCACACATATTGGTCCCATGAAACAGGCATTAAAATGTAAAATAATGCCACCATGAACATACTTTATTAAATTCCAGTCATGTAACCACATCATTGATGAAACTCCCTGGCAGATTAAAATTGGGTGTCGGAACCGGGACTCGAACCTGGGAACTTTGCCTTTCGCTGGCAAGCGCTCTACCGACTGAGCTTTCCCGACACGACTCACGATGCTGCCTCACAACTTTACTTCCGCCAGTACCTCGCCTCTTCCACATCATTGACATTTAGAAACACAGCTTTCACATTAATTATAACGATGAGAAACACTATTATCGCTGAGGATTGACCTGACGTCACGTGTACCGCATTTCCATGGAGAAATTGTACCCGTCGCGGGTAATGTAACTGGCAGTTTCTTGTGACGTCAGAGCCCATCCGACTACTTCACTTGCACGTATGCTCGCAGTAGCCGTGGACCACATGCGACACCACCTTACGGCAGAGAAAGTGGGCGCTCTCTAGCTCACGGTCGAGCGCGCGACCAGCAACAGACTGCTTTATATCATAATAATACACTGCCGAAATAGAAAGTGATACCTTCACACATCTACATACTTACAACGCAATCCACCCAAAGCTGAGTAGCGGAGGGTACTCAGTACCACTACTGGTTACTTGAGATCCTGTAATTCTCACATACTTCCATATAGAGAGAGAGGGGGAAAATGAATGCTTGTATGCATCTTTACGAGTCTTGATCTCTCTGATCATTGTGGTCGCCGGCCGCGGTGGCCGAGGTGATTGAGATGACTGAGGCGCTTCAGTCACGGTCTGCACGGCCACTACGGTCGGGGGTTCGAATCCCCCCTCGGGCATGGATATTTGTGCCGTCCTTAGCTAGTTCACAAGTAGTTTGTAAGCTTGGGGACTGATGACCCCGTAGTTAAGTCCCATAAGTTCTACAAACATTTGAACATTTTTTCTTTGTGGTCTTTACGCGAAATATAGGTTGTCGGCAGTAGAATCGTTCTGCAGTTCGCCTCAAATTCCAGGCCACTGACCTCCAGCGCTCGGAAAAGTTCCGAACCATGCTTAGAATAACAAGCAATAAAAAAAATAATAATAAAAAAAAAAAATCTGTGGCGTGCATCATTTCCATGCTAAACGCCGCACTTGTCTGCTAGTGCCACTAGATGGGGCATAGTGTAGCTGCACTAACCAGTGCTCCAGTTGCCTGAGTGGTGTAGCTGCAGTACGTATTTGTCTCTTAGAGTGTTCGCAAGCGAGTTACTGTGTAAACTGTGTACAGAGCAGTGATGTCAGGAAGAGAATTAATACTACGCATCTGGTCCAAATATTTGGGACGAAGTTGGGACATGCTGAATATGGAAATGACAACGGGGTAGAGGATGTAGATTTTATGGATATATTATATAATAATTCAGAAAGATAATGGCGAAGACACAGAAATAAGCGACGTTACGCTGGATAGATATACGGAATTTGAAGGATGCTAGGAACCTGAACCTGAGGGTGGTTTTTAAAGCAGTACACGATATTCATCAACAGAGCATCAGGTACAGTCAAATTACAGTGAGTACGATCCCTCGCCACCCAAAATGATATTGTATTAAAAGGTATTGTTGATAGCGTACTGGAGAGCATTTATGAGGACTATTACATTCGTGGGTTCAGTTCTTATAGCAAACCAATGAAGCGCTACAAGTGCGTCAAAAGCAAATAACATGGCACATTAATTATAAATTATGTGTCTAGGAAACGGGAAAAAGGTGCTCGCTTCTAAGGAAACAGGCTGTCACAATTACTAACTACAAAATTTTATGTAATACTGCAATTTGATGGTGCAAGGAGGTATGGATCTCAGTTAACTATTGGCATTAGCAGATGGTTGGATTGGTCAATCTCTAAGCGTCCATTTCCTTTATCATCCATCTCAAGACAGAATGTGGCATTTCATCCAGGAATATTACTACATTTGTCGCAGACAGAGAAGACGATAATATTATACATCAGAAGGCACAACAGTTTGTGGTGGAAGTGAACATCTTTATAATAGACGGGGGTGTGGATAAAGATAATGTTTCGAGCAGTAACCAGTGTCAATTAAAGTGTGAAATCAGTTCAGCAACAACACCATCCAATTCTTTTTTTTTTTTTTAATTAGATGACCAACTTGTAAAATTTGATATTGTCAGATGATGGTGGCATAGCCCACTGATAACGTTAGTCATAAAATAAATGAGTATTTTGTGACCTTGGCTCTTCACGTTTGAAGATTATTAATCTATCATATCGCCTCCACTACCTGCGATTTAAGGTAATGTCAACGTATTTTCCATAAGGCAGATTTCTAAGGGAGAGGAGGGAGGGTAGCGAATTTTGGACCCACCCTAAAGAAATGCGAAAAATAATTGATTAATTGTAATAACTAACAATTTAAAGACATATTTTTAACGTGGGTGCAGAGCCTGAAACTTGTTCCCTTCCAACATATTTGCAGGGAACGTACGCCATCAGTATACCTTTGAGAAGGGTGCTAAGTGAACGTCACCGGCAGAAACAAAATATTTCACTTGTTGAACTGCTTGTTGAAACCACATTTAATGGATATGTAAAAATTCCAAAATAATTTCAATAAATTTTATTACCAAGTCGGAGGGCACTTAACGATTAGCGTATATTGACTTGACATCCATTGCGAAGGTCGTTTACTAAGAAAAACGCTTAAAAGTGTGGGTTACATTTAACGGGAGATTATGAAACAACTTTGGGATCTGGTATGACACGTGGAATCAATAACAATAAATTTTTTTATGGATTTTGAATTATATTTTAATGAATAGATTGCATTACTTTTAGAAGCTTCGCATAAAGAATTATCTCCCCAGCCTCTGCTCTGGTATTGCGAGCCTGGGGTTGTCAATCTCACTGCTGTACAATATTTTTATATTTTACCTCAAATTAACGTTGATAATAATTACTGTCCCTATTGGACTAAATATAAAGCTACACTTTTTGAACGAGTTTGGCTTGTATGCTGTTATTTTTCGAAGATGGTTGCCTTACCTGCTTCAGACGATTATATTCATTTAGGTCCGAACATTGCTTCTTTATGAGTAGTGACGGCGTTGCAGGTTCTATATCTGAAAAGTTTCAAAGTAATTATTGTGAAACGTTGTAAGGAAGCAAATCAAGTTCACAGTGCTTGAACATAAAATGAGTTTACCCCCAAATATAGGGGTTACGATGCGTAATATCTGGCGTCCCGTGTCGGGAAAGTGGTGATACTGGTGTCATAGTGTTAAAAGCGTGAAAGTCACGGTTTCCACAAGTATGGCTTCATTTGGTACCTGTTGTGGCACTACTGCCATATTATGTCATGAGGCATCCCGCGAGATCGAATAAGTGTGTGATACGAACCGAAATATCAAGAAAGGTAGCCCGTGTCTTCTTCGTAGGCAGTAGGCCTGTCCAATTGTTAAGATAGTTAGACGCGTCATATCTGCGGTATCATCGCTATGTGGTAAGCTGAAGTCTGTAAGTTAATGAAATCAAGAGAAGTGATGTCTCTCATATTTTTCATCAAATGACTAGGAAATTAAGATGACTCCCAGTGATTATTTCAGCGCAGATGCACGACATGCTAGAATTCTAGCGGGAATCGTTGAAATGTTGCGAATAAAGATAGTAATGCGCAGCAGCTCACACGACTAGTTAGTAGATAATTAGAAATATGGGTCGTACGGGAGTGATGTTATGTACGTAAAATTTTGTGTATTTCGCAGATTGTCTGACGATGGCTAATTGTGCCGGAAAGGATCCATAACAACATTATAATAAAAAACTTTAAAGCACCATACTGGTATAATTACATGATGCCGGGCACGGTGGCCGAGGGGACTGAGGCGCTCCATTCACGGTCTGCACGGCCACTACGGTCGGGGGTTCGAATCCCCCCTCGGGCATGGATATTTGTGCCGTCCTTAGTTTTAGTTAGATCATAAGCAGTTTGTAAGCTTAGGACCTGATGACCCCGTGGTTAAGTCCCATAAGTTCTACAAACATTTGAACATTTTTTTTAATTACATGATGTCTCTTAGAAAATAGATGTATTCAAGTCGGCCATACTCAGTGATGTGCTGCGTCTAAAGTGCGATCTGCAAAGAAAACCCGAGTGGCTAGGCTTGTAGCTCCGTCGGCAGGACCGTACTGTAAAGTGAAGTACCTTGGGCTGGATATGTGGCTATTTGCTACATAAATATCCATCTGATGCCACCGGGATAAGGCTCGCGGGTCCGCGGGTCCGCGAAGTACACAGCGCAACCTCTTAGTAATCAAGAGAATTTGGTTCGAAGTTCGGACCGGCACAAATTTTCAGATTTTTCATTTATATTTAGTAATTCAGTGCCCAGTCAGCTATTGTCTCTAATATGCTACGTGTCTTCACTCACGCAAAAGTGTTCGGTACTTGCTTTTGACCAAGATTCACGAAATTTGAAAAGAAAAAATGTAAAGGGAAAAGGTCGGAAAGTTGTCAGTATGTAAGTAAGCCAAATAAAAATACCTTTTCCATTACAGAATCACATTTTATTCGTAATTTGACCAGCACTGTAGTACATTCTGTGAGCTTTCGTACAAGGTGCACATATCATCTGTTTTGTCGGAGACACGTAGTTTCTTTACAGCACAATGTATTATTTTTAAACAATCATCTCTGGGTTTGTTGAAGCAGTGATCACAAAATTAACACTTCACATTTCACAGGCAACAATCACTACAAAGTGAAAGTTTCTCACTCGTGTTGCCAAAATCGAAGTCCCACGGTACGCCGAGTTACATGTTCCGGCTAGGGGGAAGCAGACTTTAGCCTGACACCTGGCCAGTCCAAAGGCGCAGCAAATTCCTTCTTGCCAGGCGATGGAACATGACTTAAGCGGCTACAGCGAACTTCCCTCGGTCTGCTGTCGAGGCGGGCTTATGTAAAGATCGGTAACCAATCAGGAAGGAGACGGTATTGGTTTTTCTTGCAGCGCTATCTGTAAGAAAAAACTGTTCTAATGTTTGTAAATCTATCGGACTCAACTGCGTGGCTATTAGTCCGTAGCTTATCAACTACTTAAACTAACTACCCTAAGAACAAAATCACACACACACACACACACACACATACACCGCCGCGGTGGAGTAGCCGAGCGGTCTAAAACGTCTCGCTGCGGAGCGCGCGGTTTCTCGCCGTGGAGGTTCGAGTCCTCCCTGGGGCATGGGTGTGTGTGCTGTCCTTACGTTAGTTTACCTAGGTTTAAGTAGTTTGTAAGCTATGGACTGATGACCACGCAGTTTGGTCCGATATAATTACAAACATTTTGATTTGAACACACACACACCAATGCCCGAGGGGGGACTCGAACCCCCGATGGCGAACGGCAGCGCGCACCGCAGCACGGCGCCCCAGTCGCACGGCTAATCCGCCGCGAATACCTGTAAGAGATAGTCCCGATTACTCTAGTGTGTTTGTTTTGAAATTGCGGTTCGTGTACACACTGGTCTGGGTATTGCGGGTTGGCCTACGACTGATTTCGCAGGCGATGCTTGGTCTCGTGCCGCTAGTCTAATTGCGCCGCCCATCTGACACATCTGTTGTGTGGTGTGCGGACCCGCGAGCCTTATCCCGGTGACATCAGATGGATATTTATGTAGCAAATAGCCACATATCCAGCCCAAGGTACTTCACTTTACAGTACGATCCTGCCGACGGAGCTACAAGCCTAGCCACTCGGGTTTTTTTGCAGATCGCACTTTAGACGCAGCACATCATTGAGTATGGCCGACTTGAATACATTTATTTTCTAAGAGACATCATGTAATTAAAAAAAATGTTCAAATGTTTGTAGAACTTATGGGACTTAACCACGGGGTCATCAGTTCCTAAGCTTACAAACTGCTTATGATCTAACTAAAACTAAGGACGGCACAAATATCCATGCCCGAGGGGGGATTCGAACCCCCGACCGTAGTGGCCGTGCAGACCGTGAATGGAGCGCCTCAGTCCCCTCGGCCACCGTGGCCGGCATCATGTAATTATACCAGTATGGTGCTTTAAAGTTTTTTATTATAATGTTGTTATTGATCCTTTCCGGCACAATTAGCCATCGTCAGACAATCTGCGAAATACACAAAATTTTTTATGTAATAATCATAGTTTTGTTATATATACTGTTACGTTAGGCCTGTTTGATCGATATAAAGTTTTTTTACTTACTACCATGTGACATGCTTAGCAATGTCTTGCTGTTTATTTAACAATGATGTGAACTTTTGTGTCACACTTATGTAGTATTATACAAATAAAGTTAAATAAAATTTTAATATATTTTTCTTTATCGTGATGTTCTGACAGTTGGCCAAAGATGTTACATGTTTACAGTTGGCAGTTGCTACGGTAAAATTTATGCTGTGGTTCAAATGTCAATGGTCATATCTATGTTAAAAATAATTATAACCCACAGATCACAGTATAAATTTTACGGTAGCAACTACCAACTGTAAACATGTAACATCTTTGGCCAACTGTCAAAACATTACGATAAAAAAAATATTAACGAAATTTGTATAATACTACATAAGTGTTACACAAAAGTTCACATTGTTGTGTGTGTTGTGGTCTTCAGTCTGGAGACTGGTGTGATGCAGCTCTCCACAATACCCTATCCTGAGCAAGCCTCTTCATCTCCACATAAGAACGGCAATCTACATCTGTCTAAATCTGCTTACTGTGTCCATCTCTTGGTCTTAATCTGCGATTTTTACCCCACACACTTCCCTCCAACGCTAAATTCACAATTCCTTGATGTCTAAGAATGTGTCCTAGCAATCTACCCTTCTTTTATTTAAGGTATGCCAGAAATTTCTGTTTTCCCCCAATTCTGTTCAGTACCACTTCATTAGTTACGCGATCCACCCACCTAATCTTCAGCATTCTTCTGTAGCACCATATTTCAAAAGCCTCAATCCTCTTCCTGTCCGCACTGTTTATCGTCCATGTCTAACTCCCATACAAGGCAACACTCCATACAAATGCCTTCAGAAAGGACTTCCTTAGGCTTAAATCAATATTCGATGTTAATAAATTTCTCTTTATCAAGAACGCTTTTCTACCCATTGCCATTCAGCATTTTATATCCTCTATACTGCGACCATCATTTGTTATTTTACCGCCCAAAAAAACTCATCTACCTCCTTTATTGCTTCGTTACCTAATCTAATTCCTTCAGCATCACATGATTTCCTTAGACTGCACTCCATTACCCTAGTTTTTCTCTTGTTAATGTTCATCTTATATGCGCCTTTCAGCACACTGTCCATTCCGTTCAAATGCTCTTCCAGGTCCTTTGCTGTATCTGACAGAATTACTATGTCGTCGGCAAAAAGCAATGTTTTTAAATCTTCACCCTGAACTTTAATTCCTTTTCCAAATTTCTCCTTGCTTTCCTTTATAGCTTGCTCAATGTACAAATTGAATAACATTGGAGAAAGGCTACAACCCTGTCTTACTCCCTTTCCAACCACTGCACCCCTTTCATGCCCTTCAACTCTTGACAACCGGTGTCTGGTTTTTGTACAAGTTGTAAATAACTTTACGCTCCCTATATTTTACTCCTCCTTGCTGCAGAACTTGAAAGAGTTTATTCCAATCAACATTGTCAAAAGCCTTCTCCAAATCTACAAAAACTAGAAATGTAGGTTTGCCTTTTCTTAATCTATCTTGTAGGATAAGCCGTAAACTGAGTATTGCCTCCCGTGTTCCTACATTTCTCCTGAACCCAAACTGATCTTCCCCGAGGTCGGCTTCTACCAGCTTTTCCATCCTTCTGTATATAATTCGTGTTAATTTTTTGCAACCATGACTTATTAAACTGATGGTTCTGTAGTTTTCACACCTGTCTGCACCTGCTTTCTTTGGGATGGGGATTATAACATTTTTCTTAAAGTCTGAGGGTACTTCGCCTATCTCATACATCTTACACACCAGGTGAAACAGGTCTGTCATGGCTGGTTCTCCCAGCGACTTCAGTGGCTCTGAGGGAATGTCATCTACTCCAGGGGCCGTTTTTCGACTTACGTCTTTCAGGGCTCTGTCAAATTCTTCTCTCAGTACAGTATCTCCTATTTCATCTTCATCTACATCCTCTTCCCTTCCTACAATATTGTCTTGAAGTTCATTTCCTTTGTAGAGCCCTTCTTTGCTGAGAACTGGTTTTCCATCAGTGTCATTGATATTCATAGAGCTGTTTTTCTTATCTCCAAATGTTTCTTATATTTTCCTGTAGGCTCTATCTATTTTTCCCCTATTTATACATTCTTCTGAATCCTTGCATTTCCCTTCTAGCCACTCCTGCTTAGCCATTTTGCACTTCCTGTCAATCTCATTTCTTAGTCGTCTGTACTCCATTTTGCCTGTTTCATTTACTGCATTTTTATATTTTCTCCTTTCATCGATTAAATTTAGTATCTCCTGTGATATCCAAGGATTTTTTGTAGGTCTTGCCTTCCTACCTATTTTGTCCTCTGCTACCTTCACTATTTCATCTCTCAATTTTACCCATTCCTCCTTTACTGTTTTATTTTCCCCTGTTTCTGTCAATTGTTGCCTAAAGCTCCCTCTGAAATTCTTAAGAACTTCAGGTTCCTTCAATTTATCCAGGCCCCAACTCCTTATTTTCCTACGTTTTTGTAGTTTCTTCAGTTTCAGCCTACAGTTCATAACCAACAAGTTATGGTCAGAGTCTATATCTGCCCCTGGGTATGTCTTACACTGTAAAACCTGGTTCCGAAATCTATGTCTTACCATTATAAAATCTATCTGGTATCTCCCGGTGTCTACTGGTCTCTTCCACGTATGCAACCTTCTTTTGTGAATCTTGAACCAGGTGTTTGTTATAACTAAATTATGTTCTGTGCAAAATTCTACCAGACGGCTTCCTCTTTCATTCCTTTTGCCCAGACCATATTCACCTACTATCTTCCCTTCCCTTCCCTGTCCTACTACCGAATTCCAGTCTCCCATCACAATTACGTTTTCCTCTCCCTTAATTGTCTGAATAATTTCCTTTAGCTCCTCATATATTTCTTCGATTTCCTCATCATCTCCAGAGCTAGTTGGCATATAAACCTGTACTACTGTTGTCGGTGTTGGCTTCGTATCTATCTTGACAATGATAATGCGATCACTGTGCTGGTCATAGTAGTTTACCCGCATTCCTGTTCACATTATGGTTAAATAAATGGCAAGACATTGCCAAGGATGTCACATGGTCGTAAGTAAAAACTTCATATCGAAAAAACAGGCCTAAGTTAAAAGTATATAAAACAAAACTATTATTATTATATAAAAGTTTTGCGTATTTCACAGATTGACGATGACTAATTGTGCCGAAATGGATCCATAACAACATTATAATAAAAAATTTTAAACCAGCATTTTGATATAACTACATGATGTCTCTAAGAGATATATTCTGTGCTGCGGGCCCATTGGATAGAAAACAACTAGTTTCGTGGGTAAACACTGATTGCGAGAAACAATATGGCAGAACGACATATCGCACTCTATATCCTCCGTTGCAGAAATGCAATAATATTGACAGTGTTTCTCGTTGTTAGATCAAGTATAGCACGATCTTCTGCAGAGCTCCAACAATCAAATATGGATCGGTAAAAGAAATCACTCGTACAATCTCACTTCAAGGTAGTGACGTGTTGGCACATTTTCACGAGAATCGCCATACAGGGACATTGACTGTTCCGATTTGTGTCAGTATGACTATAATCATATGCGTAACACAGATAAGATTACCTGACAGTCGGGTTTGGGGGCGATCTTATCGTTTAATAATTTTCAAAATCAAAAGCCGGTATTTTGTAAGCTGTCATGTTTTTAACTTGTTTATTTCTTCTATAGTAAGTGCAATGTTGCACTTGTTATTTTATACTCAATTTTTTAACAAGTTATTTAATAAATTATTAATGTGCGGTTTTGGCCTTTCATTTTGAAAACTGAAACACAGATAAATTTAACGAAGAAAGGTAATAAATTAACAAACTGTACATAGAGTTGCTAGCTGAATTAACTGTAATTTGAATAAGTAAAACGTAAATTTCATTGTTTTACTATTAGACTATGTCTTCTACTTTAACGAACAAGTTAACACGATACATCTTAATTGATGTTAACAAGAACCAATCGAAATTTTTCAGGTTTTAAGCAATTTTGTTAGTCATACAACATTCGTGATGCCCGCTTTTATAGCTAAGTAGTCAGCTTGCCTGCCTTCAATCCTTAAGACCCAGGTTCATTGCCAGTACTAGGGGTTGTGTTTTTCCTATCATTTCGTCATCATCATCATCGTCGACATGCAAATCGCCCAATTTAGATGAGATTATTTCATTTTTAGTCATTACACATAAATATAAACCTAGGATCAGCTAAAGGTATAGACGCAGACAACACACACGGACTCCGGAATACACATACCTCTTGTTCATTTTCACTTTGTGAAATAGTAAATAAATAAATTTAAACAAATCTTCTGCACTTTGTGAAATAGTAAATAAATAAATTTAAACAAATCTTCTGCCGAACAGGTGTCTATATCTCATAAGGTATGGATTTAGAGCTCGTGTTTAGAAAAACACATTTCTGTTTTATTTTGGTAAAGTGAAACCATCGAAAGCAAAGAGCTTCGGATGTAAAACACCACAGAGTATCGAAGCGGTACTCACAGCTCATAATGTACAAATTTTGGAGCTTATGTTTATTAGAATGTTTACTTAGAATGATAGTTCATGTTAAAACCCTGAATAATAACGGTCCTCTTGCGACACCTCAACATAGTTTTAAAGTGAAACAGTTCCTCTATCACTTTTACATTGAGACATATTTTATATTAATCGCTTCACTACCGGAATAAGAGGAGGATCAGCGAGTCTAACTACGTTTGACAGATTCATGCAAGTCAAATAAAGTAAAGCAATGGAAACGTAACTTGACATTTAGAAATGTTTTACAAAGCTTTTCTAACCATCTAAGAACGAATGCAAAAAATTATAAACTGTAATAGGTAACTCTCCTTAGAATACCTTTTCTTATGAAGTGTTATCTCCTTTGCACGAAGTTACAACGCCGCGTTATTAGTTTAGTCGGTAATTGGAAGTTACGACGTACTTCTTCTATTTATCAAGGTGAGCATGTTATTTGTTGGAAAAAGAAATTCTTCCTCCACTAGTTTTTCAAATGCGTTCGTTTCCCGGAGAAGTTTTTTCATTATTTTCGTCTAATTTCCTTACTCGCTCTCTAGGCAATTTCCGGCTTCTGCTGATTAGTATTTAAAAGACCTACCAGTGCGCTACTAAAAGTTATTGAACACTAGTCGTTAACTTCGAGGAATTATTAATACCACCTTTAACAAATGTAAAATTAAAATTTAGAATACTTACGTGTTACAGTCACTAAGTTCTCAGACTTGACGCCTGAAGGATAGGTACCTACACGCCTCTGTACTTTGCACACGCTGACTGAGTACAGTTTCGGTTGCGGATCGTAAACGAAACAGCATGTTTCGCCTCCAGCTATAATCCGGTTCGCAAACGTTGGATAATAGTCCGCGCAACTGATGAAGTCAACACAAACAGTCATAGGATCATCAGTTTGGTTTGCTACAGGATTCGTGGCACACTGTACTGGGTTAAAAGAGTCGCTGAGGTGGTCAGACAGAATTTTGTGGCAAGTGCGACAGCAAACCCCTACTGCTGGGAGCGGTTGGCACACAGCGACGTTGGAACTTCCTGGATCTCGCATTCCTCTGAACTGTTCGTGGCCGACAAGTACGCACATCATCTAACAAACTACCCCATCCTTGCACAAAATGTCAGTGCCAGCTAAATACAATACTGCGACTCAGTGCTGCCTCACTGTACACCTCATGCGTCATTTCAAACATTTTTACTGCGGTTTTGACTAATTTCTAGAACGACGAGATGTTTGCTTGTTGGTCAAACTGTAACATGTCAGGTACCGACTGGCGCATTCAACTCAGTGTGTCTGCTTCCAGTGGCTGCACTCAGCTGTCTCTTGCAGTGACGAGAGACGGACTTACATGGTACCGTACCATACTATTGACAGTTTTACCAATCAGTGTGATAAAAGAATTGATATTTATGGAAAATACATTTAAATTATTGACAGCTCACTTCCTCAGGCATTTTCTTTTACGTTTAATTTTTTCATATTAAAGAGACTTGCATTGTTTCCAATAACTACTAACTTAGATATTCAAGGCATTTATTTTGTGAGAATAACTAAAATAACACCTTCAGATGCTTATTATGACTCTTAGTTACAGAAACAGTTTCAGCATTCGATTATATCATCTCCAGCCTCCCTGACCAACGTCGTAATACCGCGTTGCATCCATTTACGTTGACAAGGGTCAGTCTTACGTCACTTGTATCCGAGACTCCTAATACAACGACACTCTTTCGTCATTCAATAGTTGGTAATAGTTAAGTATACGCTCATATCGAACCAGTTCGAAAGACTGAATGAGAAATGCTGAGATTGGTTGCCTAGTAGAGAGCTGGCAGACTGCTTTGGTGCAGCTCTTCGCGCTACTCTGAAAACCCCTTCAATTCTGAAGAACAACGACAACCAAATACTTTTAAACATGTTAACTGTATTCGTAGCTTGGTGTCCCTCTGCGATTTTTACCTAATCACTGGAAGATTCCCTGATGTCTTTGGATGTGTTTTTCTTTCAGTTAAGATATGCCATATTTTTCTGTCCCCCTCTCCCCCAATTCTGTTCTGTTCAATTCAGCTTGCTCAAGACTGAGTGGTGTCGAGAGCTATATCAAACCACTTTCCAGCAACAACAGTGAAGAGCGATAAGTGACGGCTGAATGTATTATTATGGTTATTCAATTTAAGCAACCAGCACTATCTAACCATTATACACATAGAACAACATATAAGAAACCTGTTCATGTTTTCAGTCAGCAATTTACCACTTCCCATAATCATTTAATATTGAAATGTCTTGCACTGAAATCGTCTCCCGCGAAACGTAGTCATTTAGTGAAATGACAAATATATTCACATTTTTCCTTCTGGAAATGAGTCACTTTCGTATCTAAAAGAGAAATGAAAGCATTGTCGTTGGATAATCATTTTATTAAGTACAAAGTATTAATATTAACTACACAAGGAATCCAAAGAAACTTACAGAATTTGAAAGGTGTTTTGCCATGCATATAAATTGAACAAAAATAATTTGTGTATGTAGCTGTTCAGAGTGGCGAAAGTAAGCAGATGTTTTCGTATCTGTCTCTCTGGTGTCAGATTACCTATCAAGCCTTAAAATCTGAAACTGTGATACGAAGACTACCATAGTCTGCCTTGTACCTTGCCATGGTAAAGACGCCACCGAATGTAGCAACGTTTCTTGTAATCGCTTTCAAAGGACGTTCGCGTTTAAATGTTTTCAGTAACACAAGCATACCGGGTAGCCATACTGCCAAAACTCCTGGGTCAGTAATTCTGTCGGTAGTGGAAATTGAAACATCTTAATTTGCGTTGTTTAACTCCGTTAGTGAAGAGACAGAAGGTACGTATGACAGACTCAGTGACTGGATACAGGTACATAACGGTGGACAATGAAATAGAAAGAATGTGACAAATAAACTGTAAAAGGCAGTGATATCGCCCACGCTTGAGAGTTGTTAAACCGTCTGATATACATGTTTATGCAGAAAACGAAGAAATAAATAAATAAAAATAGTAATCAACTGATTTTCTAAGAAAATCTTTCTTAATTTTCCTTTCATTGTACGTAGCTAGGGGTTCATGAAATGGAGCACACACAGAAAAGGGGGGGGGGGGCAGAATAGAGTAATACCAACACCATTCAAAATTCTACTTGTTCCATCCTCACACCATTATGTACGTGTTAAAACAGAGACGTGGCCCTAAGAAATTGAGCCTTATGATGCAGTATATTGTATACTTCTGGCCATTAAAATTGCTACACCACTAAGATGACGGGCTCAAGACGCGAAATTTAACCGACGGGAAGATGATGCTGCGACAAGCAAATGATTAGCTTTTCAGAGCAATCACGCAAGGTTGGCGCC
Organism: Locusta migratoria; assembly: GCA_026315105.1. Taxonomy (NCBI): domain Eukaryota; kingdom Metazoa; phylum Arthropoda; class Insecta; order Orthoptera; family Acrididae; genus Locusta; species Locusta migratoria. The sequence continues at coordinate 315,137,787 of CM048744.1, read as the reverse complement.
GGTGGCGACACATACAACGTGCTGACACGAGGAAACTTTCCAATCGATTTCTCATACACAAACAGCAGTTGACCGGCGTTGCCTGGTGAAACGTTATTGTGATGCCTCATGTAAGGAGGAGAAATGAGTACATCACGTTTCCGACTTTGACAAAGGTCGGCTTGTAGCCTATGACGATTGCGGTTTATCGTATCGCGACATTGCTGCTCGCGTTGGTCGCGATCCAATAAATGTTAGCAGAATATGGAATCTGTGGGTTCAGGGAGCAATACGGAATGCCGGGCTGAATCCCAACGGTCTCGTATCATTAGCAGTCCAGATGACAGGCATCATATCTGCATGGCTGTAACGGATCGTGCAGTCACGTCTCGATCCCTGAGTCAACAGACGGGGAGACAAGACAACAACCATATGTACGAACAGTTCGTCGACATTTGCAGCAGCATGGACTATCAGCTCGGAAACCATGGTTGCGGTTACCATTGACGCTGCATCAGAGATAGGAGTGCCTGCGACGGTGTACGCAACGACGAACCTGGGTGCAGGAATGGCAAAACGTCATTTTTTTCTGATGAATCCAGGTTCTGTTGACAGCATCATGATGGTGGCATCCGTGTTTGACGACATCACGGTGAACACACATTGGAAGTGTGAATTCGTTATCTCCACACTGGCGTATCACAGGCGTGATGGTATGGGGTGGTGCCATTGGTTACACGTCTCGGTCACCTCTTGTTCGCATCGACGGCACAGTAAACAGTGGCCGTTACATTTCAGATGTGTTACGACCCGTGGCTCTACCCTTCATTCGATCCCTGCGAAACCCTGCATTTCAGCAGGATAATGCACGAACGCATGTTTCAGATCCTGTACGGGCCTTTCTGGATACGGAAAATGTTCGACTGCTGCCCTGGCCAGCACATTCTCCAGATCTCTCACCAATTGATCAATGGTCAATGGTGGCCGACCAACTGGCTCGTCACAATACGCCAGTCACTACTCTTGATTTAATGTGGTATCGTGTTGAAGCTGCAAGGACCGAGGTTGGTACTGATTATCAGGATCTATGCACCCAAATTGCGTGAAAACGTAATCACATGTCAGTTATAGTACAATGTATTTTTCCAATGAATACCCGTTTATCATCTGCATTGGGGCAGCAATTTTAATGGCCAGTAGCGTAGTATGTTACTCACCTGATGGAATTTGTAGTATTGTCAACATCTCGATCACACTGAGGAGAAGGGTATTCGAGGAGGGGTCTACAGTAAGCAAGTTGGCGAATGGAGAGGGGAAAAAAGTACGCCTAGAGTCCATCAGGATCCCACGTGGGTGACGGAGGTTAATAAATATTATGTCTATAGGTGCTGACGTTGCTTTGTCCCCCGCTGTATTTATTTTAGTCACTTTTTTTGTCGACGATTTAATTTTCGGAAGGATTTTATTTCCTTTTCCGTTAATTTTATACCCGATTGAGCTGTAGCGTTGCGTGACCAGGCTATACTAATACACAAAAATGCTCCCGTTCTTTGCGAATGTTGTAGGACATTTCGTTACGTTTGTACCTCAGCTTTCCCCATAGGTATTTCCAGACCAGGTAGAGAGCCTCTCAGTTGCCCAGGATTGAGTGCACAACAAGGCGGTTAGTGTGAGCCTGGGAGCGTTATATCGCTGTGAGCGGTAAGAAGCGGCACAGAAATGGCGGCCAGTGGCGGAGTTAGCTTGGGCATTACTCGGGGCAAGCTTCCATCACGGCGGCAGGCGTGGACGCAGTGAGCCGCGCGGCGCGTCTGGGCGGCAATTTAGCGCCAACGCGACGCAGACGTCGACGCCGGGTGCTCCCGCACAGCGGGCGGGGCGCGCGATAGCGCCAGCCGCGGCACGGGCGCCGATTTACGCTCGGATTACGCTGGCGAGGGGCGTACGTCCGCGTAAATTCGCAGCACGTGTGTCCCGCGCCGTGTGGCGCCGCTGTTAACCTACATCCCGCAACGTCCACACTCACGTTCACGTTAACCAGTCCTTAACCCTTTCATTAATTAATTAAGATTTCCTCCTCCTGAAATGGGAGAAACCCTTTATTAATCGTGATTTTAACACCAATATCTTCATTTTGGAACGCAATTTTTTAAAGAAGCTGTAGAAATTATAATATCTGATAATTTAATAAACAGAGATAATGGTTTCAATTTGGACAAGGCGTGGAATCCTGCACTTAATGTAATAAATTTACAGAGATGTCGACGAGGTGTGGCCACCACAGAACACATATCGATAAGAGAATCGAACTCCTGATTCCTTTCAATACGGGGGGCGCGCGTGCTAGTGTACCTCTTTGCCGCCTACCAGCATCTGAGACCCGCATGCGCAGTGACGCCGCGATGGTGAATATAAGGCCGCGCCTGGCAACTTGTCGGCAGTCTTGGGACTCACTCTGAAGATGGCCGGACGATACGCGGCCGAAATATTAGTAGAAGACATAGAATTTGCACGGCTGCACGCCCGAAATTTATTGGATTACTCCTTTGTTAATCCTTTCATTCCCAGTGTTGTTACTGGACAACAACGTATTAAAGACTGCTTTATATTGTATTTTGTGTATAAGTCCTTAAATTCGCATGGTTGGTGATAAACATGCTTCTAGTATGATAATTTGCCGCTTGGAAAGCGTGTGGCCACTTCTGAAGCATTGATTTTTCCGTCTTGGAGGTTGTGTTACATTGTCGCCTGTACCTGGCTGTGTGATTGTGGTTAATATTATTTTACTTCAGCAGTCAATTATGTTGTCTTTGGAGCTGTGGCGAAGATTATGCTAGCACTGTTGATCTGGCAGTGTTATCTATCAACAAAATATCGTCCCAATTAATAAAATACCTCGATACAAGCATCAGTGTTCCGCATGAAATACATGAAATAATAATAATAATAATGAAACAACGATAGAAAATTTTTTCCCCAAAGCAAGACATCTGAAAGTTTACTAAGTTGTTACGGGTAGATACTCTACTCAAAAGAAAGTCCTGCATGCGAAATTACTAATGACACCGCGACATAGAAGCGACATTTACTCTTTTAACATTGATATCTAAACGAAATTGAGGTAATATAGTCGCTGCATAGGAGGCCCCGATTAGTTCCTGTCGCTGCTACGATACAGAATGAGGAGTTTCTCAACAGAATCGGTGATGAAACCAATGTAATGAAATCACTGACAAGAAAAAGAGACTTATGATTAACGTTTTAGGGGTGGGGGGAGAGGTTCCCAAAACAATGGTCAACTTCTTAAGTTATCCTCTGAAAAGTGTTGTGACCGTGCGTAGCTAAGTGACATGTCAATGCCCCATAGCCTTATAGCACACAAACTGTAAACAGGTAACAACGAAATCTATAGAAAGTGTTAGCGATGGACGTCTTGCGACGTTCGGATTTCAGCCGAATGCCAGCTGAACGCCGGGTCTTTCTCAAATTCGTCAATCGTCATTCTGACATATACTAAATTGTAAAATATGATAATTTTCAAATAATTCCACATCTTTGCACAGTTCGTAACTGACTCTGCAATAACAATAACTTTATAAGTTTAGTTTCAATTGCGTGCTGATTAAAATATATATTAATAGTTTCTTCTGCTGGTGTTAGTTGCAAACATAGAAAATTCACGTGCTAACCTATAAGTAAATATTTGAATTTATTATTTTACATATTACTCCGTTAAAATTATCCTGTACCACGCCTCTTAGAGTTGTCTTAAAACATGGCACAGGGCTGGCCAATTTGTTTCTCTCTGATCGTACTGTAGCCTTTCTACGGTATTCTATCTATACTCGGTACCCAGCTATGTTGATAACGCGCTTTACAAATCCGGGACCGTTCTGCTTCACTTCTCTGTCTAAAAAGCTAATGTACTACACGTTGCGCATTACGTACATGTTGGCTATTCTTATCTGCATGTTAAACTGAAATAACGATGAAGATGAAATATTTTATTGCATCGTCAGTTACATCATTTGTACATCACATTTCACTACTATCGACGCCTTCCTGTTGAAATACGGTGCTCTGTACCTGTTACCGTGAGGTTTTACTACCACAAGTAGCACCATGGTTTATCGTAAAACTGCATCTGCATTTCACGTAGTCTGTGCGTGGCACTTCCGTAGAACGGCACTAGTAAACGCAGAGCATATTGCTTTACTGTGCCCGTGAAGACGTGTATTACACGCTATACGGGTGACGGGTTTGTCTTAGCGATTTACACAGCTCTCGTCACTCCAGTTTTCTGACAGATTTATCAGTAGCTGAAACATCTTAATTTCAATTTGTGGGCCACTGTGTTTCGTGGGCCGACACAGTTGCCTTCAACAATGACAAATTTTGTAAATAAGGACAAATTTTGTACCGAATTTTTTGTAAATGGTCTATATAAAAGTACATTACTAAACAATTCTTTGAAAGACTTTTATAAAGACACTAAATAACATGCTCAGTACAATAATAAGCATTAACGAAAAACAACAATAATTCAGCAGAAAAGATAATTGCTGAATTCTATATATAATTAAAAAAATTGTAGAAAAATCTTGGGAATTTAATAAAACAATATTTTTATCATTCTTGGTTTCAACAATAAAGTAAAACTAGAAGATGCACAGATACTTGAAGAAAATGATGTGCCCAGGGAAGGTATCTGAGAAATAAATAATTTAATAGGACCTACTGCACATAATATGCTTAGCAGATGCCGCAGTCCTCGTATCTGAAACAGTGGATAGAATGTCTCTTTAACATAGTAGAAAAAATACAATATGGAGAGAAATACGCATGATACGAAATGTGCAACAGTAGCGATCATTGAAATTAAAGCTAGGTGTGAAATCAAAAAGTATTGAACTATTTTCAGGATTTCATTACCTACACATACCAATAAGAAACACCAAAAATGTATATCATGAATCAGAGAAAACAAGCAACAAAGTAGGTATCAGAATGTATGGAGGATATTTGGACGGATACGTATATGAAAATATGGAGTAAAATGCGCATTTATAAATGAATAATAGACCAATATTAACTTATGCAGTAAGATCCAGAGCAGATACAAACGAAACTAAGGAGCACAAGTGAAAAGAAGGTCCTGAGAACGGATGAAGGAAACTCGGAGATAAATGTCAAATCAGGGCAGAACTATATTTACCAGTGACAGAAAACAGTTATGAAAAATATACATTTACAAAATGGAAAAGAATTCTCACAAAGATTAAAGAAAATAGACCAGTGTATGGAATACCGGCCATGAGGTGGAAAGGGACATTAACACCTCATCTGAGGAGTAAAGAGAAAACAAACAGAGAATAAAAATACTGTGAAATATTCTTTTAGTCTCGTTGAGTTCCCTAAAATCCTAAAGATCAGAAAATTTGTTATTTTTAAGATTTAATAGCATCAAATATATTTGTAACATTTATTATGAGCATATTCGAGCAACTTCAACAGTTAAGGGGTGAAACAGTTAAATGCGAGCAAATGCAATAGGCAATAGTTAAGGAGTGAAACAGTTAAAAGCAAACTATATGGGCTAGTAATGAGTCTATGATAAATCATTTAATAATTTTAGTCAAATATTTAATATGATGCATTAAACTGTTATTTTATTTAAACAATTACATTTCAAAGTTATATTTAAAAATATGGTATTAAAATGATTTCATTTACTTAATTATTCATATAAGACACAGTTAATTTAAGATACTGAATGTCAGTGTGCATTTAATTCGTTAGTGGGGAAAATTTGAAAAAAATGTGTTGAAATCCAGCCCTCCAATCACAAGGCAGCTGCGCTGACAACTACGCCATTGGGACACAGTAATTAACACAGTCGCGTAGATTACCCTAGCACGTCCCCCAAAAATTCCTAACATATCCTCCACACACACACACACACACACACACACACACACACACACACACACAATCACACACACACACTACATAGTTCCACTGTCCACTATCCTCATTACTGGCGACATTACGTCGATTTCCGTAAGAGTCTGAACCTGGTGGACATCTATAGTAAAGAAAGGATCTCTGGCAGTATTTCAACATAGGCATTTATATTTTGAACAAGATTTATTTTCCTACGCTGATTGCCCATATATTTTGATTACTAACTGCAGTGAATTTGAATCGTCATCTGCGGGTCACGCAAGGAACGCAGCTTTGTGAGCCACACATTTATTTCGCCATTAAAGTGTAAGTAAATGATGTGGGGATATCTCAAGTCAGAATATGATAAAAGTACTTATATGTTCTATTTATACGTACCTTGTGGATTAAATATATTACTGGAATGCCGTGTCACACAATAAAAAATACATGCTTGTTCACACAGTACGTAATGCAGATCAGAAAAATAATTCAGACAGAAAAAAGTTACTCGTTTACGACTAGTTTCAGACGCCGTCTGAGGGCAGCTGGATTGCATAAATGTGTTGTGAATATGATAGAAATAAAATACACATTCACTGACATACATAAAATCAGTAACCATAGGTTGTTGAGTTTCAGACCGATCATTAGGCAAGGATTGACTGAAACGGGGTAAACTAGTACTGTAGAAGAAGAATGGGCAACTTTGAGAGACACAGTAGTGAAGCCAGCAGGCGATCAAGTCGGAAGAAGGACGTGGTCTAGAGAAGAATTTGACAGGGCACTATGAACTACTAACATCGTTGGGAGAGGGCATGAAGAAACCGTTAACCTTCTGTGCAAAATCTTTGAGACAGGGGAAATACCCTTAGGCTTCAAGAAGAATATAGTAATTCCATTGTAAGAAAGCAAGTGTAGACAATTGAGAAAATAATGGAACTACGAATAAAAGCCATATTTGCAAAACACTAACACGAATTACAGATGAATGGAAAAAGTGGTAGAGTCCGACCTCGGGAAAGAGGCAGAAACACGTGAGACAACAAACACTTCACGACTTATGTTGGAAGGCAGGTTAAGGATAACTAACACTATATTTTTATCTGTTGCACATTTAGAGAAAGCTTTTGACATTGTTGACTGGAATACGCTCTTTCAAATTCTGAAGGTAGCGGGGAAATTACAGGGTACAAAGTAGTATATACAGCAGTTGTACAGAAATCAGAACAAAGTAACCAGGAAATACAGCAATCAGACGCTTTTTTTTACCTATTTAATCACCACGGCCGGTTTCGAACTGCCTGACAGTTCATCATCAGGTGGAATACATTTTTATTGGTTGTTCGTAATATTGTGGAACTTGTTTGTCTGTGGTGAGATAGAAAATGATGTGTGAGTTTTTTGATTGGCACTAAATGACGATATTTATATGCTTGAAACGTATTCTGAAACGCTATTTACAGTTGGTTCACTCTTCTGTGAGATATCTGTCGTTTTCTTCCTTTTTCAGGCATTTCAAATGTTTTGAAGTACTCAAAAGCTAGCCACAGCACTCACTTCACCACAGCATTCGCATTCCGCATGTTTTACAAACGTAAACAATTCAGAGCTGTTTGTCAAAGATCACAGTTGATGCACTGATACTATTTTAAACTTATTTACCAGATAAAATTTCGATAGTTCAGGTGTTCATACATTTCTATTTACATTATCCTCTTATACTGGTGACTTTTGTATTCCTTAATACTGAATGAAATCTTATATTTGAAAAAATAATCCATAGGCAGCGTTTATGAGATTAAACATGTACGGTATATGTTTATTCATTGATGTACATTATATATAAGACTATTCATCTATTTTGCTATTTACAATGGGTATAACTGAAGATTTTTTAAATTTATTTATTCCTTTCTTTTTATTTTAATAATCTGCAAGAAAGTGAGGTATTTTTGGAGTAGTATTTAGGAATGGCGCGGGTGCGTGGCTAGTTGATGTGTGATGTATGTACGGGTGTATGTGGTTTGGTGTATCCAGGCTTAAAGAGTCTTTAAAATTTTTGTAGGAGGAGTTGTCTGCCAGTTCTGTTTGTTCATTTAAGATGGTATTGTGTGTTTTCTTGTTATGAATAAAAATCACTAATTGTTCTAAATGGTCCATCTTTATTCCTTTGACTGCAGTGTGTACCAATCAGAGTTTGTTTTTATGTTCGTAAAAGAATGTCTGTTTCAGCGCGTTTGTAATAGAATGGCTGTTGGCTGTTTCAGCCCGTTTGTAATGGAATGGCTGTTTTCAGCCAGACATAAGAAACAACCTCCAAATACTACACACTTCAGAGAGCAGTTATATGAGTCGAAGAGCATGAAATGAATGAAGTGGTTGAGAAGTTAGTAAGCTTTTAGAAATCCCTAATTTTATTGAACAAACTGGGAAAGAATACAAGGAGAAATTTGGAGAAGGAATTAAAGTTGAGGGAGTAGAAATATGACCATTGCAGTACGCCGAGGAAATTGTAATTCTGTAAGAAACAGAAAAGGTCCTGAAAGGGCAATGGAACGGAATTGAAATTGTTTTGAAAAGTTATAACGTGAACATTTACTAGAGCAAGCAAGGGTAACGGAATATAGTGTAAGAAAATCAGGCGATGCTGAATGGATTAGGAAATGCGACAGTAAAAATGTTCAAATGTCTGTAAATCTATCGGACCAAACTGCGTGGTCATCAGTCCGTAGCTTACAAACTACTTAAACCTAGGTAAACTAACCTACGGACAAACACACACACCCATGCCCCAGGGAGGACTCGAACCTCCACGGCGAGCAACCGTGCGCTCCGCAGCGAGGTGCTTTAGACCGCTCGGCTACTCCACCGCGGCCAGCGACAGTAAAAGTAGCATATTAGGTTTGTTAAGTGGGTATCATATTAACTTCAGATGGCCAAACTGAAGGTGATGCAAAATGCACAATGGCTCTGGGAAGAAACGCTTATCTGTAGAAGCGAAATTTGTTGACATACAAAATTGATTTAAATGTTAGGTATTCATTCATTGTCTAGCTTTTAGCCTTGTATAGGAGTGACAAGTGGACGCTAAGCCGCGGCGGAGTGGCCGAGCGGATTGAGGCGCTATGCTGCGATGCGCGACGCTGTTCCCCGTCGGGGTTTCGAATCCCCCACTCGGGCATGGATCCTTCTGCTGTCTTTAGTATAAGGTAGTTCATAAGTAGTTTGTAAGTGTAGGGACTGATGACCCCGTAGTTAAGCTTAACAAACATTCGAAGATTTGAAGTGGTCGATAAGGAGTTCAGACTGAAAGACGATATAATCCCATAAGCTATAGACGAATGCTGATGATTACGTGTTCAGATCGAGTAACTAATGAGAAGGTGGGGAACAGATTTGGGTTGAAAAGACATTCTGACATACCTTGACTAAAAGAAGGGATGGACTGATCAGACACGTTATGATACATCAAAGAATCAGATTACCATCGCAGGAAAGTGTGTAGGGTAAAAATCGCAGAAAGTGATAGGCAAATACAGTAAACAGATTCAAAATGATGTCGGTTGCCGTTCTTATTTAGAGACGATGAGGCTTGCTCAGGACACGGAATCTTGGAGATTTGAAAGTCTCAGGAGTGAAGATCATAAGTACAAAAAGAAAATCTTATCACCGTATATACTGACATTGGCATAAAAATCACTGACAAATAATTTTACATTATTTTTGCTTCATAAGAGTTCCTCTGTTGTTAATTATTTTATAAATAATAAAGAAAATTGCTATTCGCCAAACTCAATTGAAGGCTTTAAAACTGCAAATTACTTTATCTTAATTTTTTTAAATCCCACGTTCTCAGCCGCCTCATTATTCCATTTCCGCCTTCCTTTAAATACCGTGACGTATACTTCTTTACCTGATCTATTGATATCAGTATATGTTTTGCCGTTCAATTTGATCACAGAAGTATTCATAGTAGACCACTCTTTATCCTAATTTCCAGTTCATAAAGATTTTATCCTTATTAGATAAAAATCTGCTGTTGTTGGTGTTAATCTAAACTTCTCAAAATTCCTTGCCCCACCTTCTTTCCATTTTATCACATTTCTCTTTTCCTTTCGCCTTCTCCGGGCACTAACGTGTGGCCGGCATTGTTATTATGGATTTAGTATGTTAATCTATGGGTTGAGCGGACGCCCTTCTCCTTACTATGCCATTACCCCTATGTGGGAATTTTTGTACCACGAATATGTTTGTAAGTGTGCAAGTTATATAAGCGTTTGTGAGTCGTGAAACTAAGCTAGAACTTTGGTACTAGTCCGGTATTCATTTAATGGACGTACCTGCCTGACAGAGCCAGCGGCACCTCAAAGCACGAGGCTAATCGTACGGTTAAAATTTGATCTCACTGGACCAGTAGTGTCTTCATTCAACCTCTATATCTACACTGTTCCAGACTTCTTACATGTTATAATCTGTTACGTAGAAGATTATTTCTTTAATGTTGATTTCTTTTTATCACCTCCGAAATATTCGATTGTGGGACTGCCGGCCGAGGTGGCCAAGCGGTCTGCGGCGCGCCAGTCACGGTCTGCACGGCCACTACGGTTGGGGGTTCGAATCCCACCTCGGGCATGGATATTTGTGCTGTCCTTCGTAATAGCTAGTTCATAAGTAGTTTGTAAGTTTAGGGTTAAGTCCCACAAGCTCTACAAACATTTGAACATTTAGATTTCTATTGTGGGACTAATCTGCAATCTTATTCCAGGTAAGTGATCTTCTCAATACTTTTTCAGTTACTGGCCACATTTCCTGTAGAAACGCGTTATGTGTCGTAAATGAAATTCCATTCCTTCACCGAGTAATGTGATGCAGTGGTAACCCAAATGGATTCAAATTTGGGAGGGCGATGATTCACATCATCCTCTGGCCATTCTGGTGTAGGTTTTTGGAGTTTTTCCTAAATCAGTCCAGGCAAATGCCAGGGTTAGTTCCTCTCTAAGGGTACGGTCGATTTGCCACGCTGGAGTGGCCGAGCGGTCTAAAGCACCTCGCTGCGGAGGGCGCGGTTGCTCGCCGTGAAGGTTCGAGTCCTCCCTGGGGCATGTGTGGGTGTGTGTGTGTGTGTGCGTGTGCGCGTTTGTCCGTACGTTAGTTTACCTAGGTTTAAGTAGTTTGTAAGCAACGGACTGATGGCCACGCAGTTTGGTCCGATAGATTTACAGACATTTGAACATTTTTACGGTCGATTTTCCTCCACATCACTCACGCAATCCGAGCGTGAACTCTAATGCCCACGCAGTCGACGGGGCGTTAAAACCTATTCTTCTTTTCCATTGTTTCTACTCGCTCATGTCTGTGAGTGCTGTTGATTCTTCATCGTTTTCGAGGCATTTTAAGCCCCAAGGGTAAATTCGTTTATTCTAGGAGCCTTCGATCGCCGTTGTAGATAATTTTAATTAAGAAATTAAGCAGTAGCTGGGTGCGAGATAGGGACTGAAGATATTTTAAAATTCTGATTCGCAGATGATATCTGTAGACCACGATTGCAACTGTTCATTTACTCGGAATTTTTAGAGAAAAATTAATTACGGTTCATATAAGCGAAACTGAGTATCCAACAAATGAAATGAAGTATCTAAATGCATTGATAGCTCTGAAACTGCGCTTTGGACACGTTTGTTTTGGTAGTCGTTGTTTGGGAAACAAAGGATTTAGAACACCGACAAAATTGTGTGCACAGCGTTAGCATGCACAGTGGCAAGATCGGGAACTAATAACGCTTTTGGTTGCTCCCTTTTTCAGCAGCGTTGACCTGCCGCCCTGAGGCAACAGGTCATTTAATTAAAAAATGCCTTTAAAATGCAAACGAGGAGTCTCTGACCGCTAGAGTGCCTGCTGCCTGACATAATTTGGGGATGCGAGTAAAGCTTGTTGTTGGCTACTGAAGTGGCCAGTTACAAACTAGGTGCCGCTGTGGAGTAGCCGAGCGTAGAAGGCGCCTCACTGAGGAGCGCGTGGTTCCTCGCCGTTGGAGGTTCGAGTCCCCACTGGGGCATGGGTGTGTGTGTGTCTTTGTCCTTAGGTTATTTTAACTTAGTTTAAGTAGTTTGTAAGCTTGACCTCGCTGTTTGGTCCGATAGATTTACAAACATTTGAACATTCAACAAACTAGGCTGGCGACCGACAACCACTGCATACAGTCCCGCAGAGCTGTGTTGCGGGTTGCATTATTTTTCTTCTGAGCTAACGCCTCCGTAGCCCTGTAGCAGCGTCGCTGACCGCCGATGCAAGAGCCCCATTCCAATCTCTACATGGGACTGGGTGTTGTGTGTTCAAAAACGTTCAAATGTTTGTAGAACTTATGGGACTTAACTACGGGGTCATCAGTCCCTAAGCTTACAAACTAGTTATGAACTAGCTAAGACTAAGGACGGCACAAATATCCATGCCCGAGGGGCGATTCGAACCCCCGACCGTAGTGGCCGGGCAGACCGTGACTGGGGCGCTGTTGTGTGTTTGTCCTCACTTTCATCATCATCATCATCATCATCATGGGCAGCAAGTCGCCGAAGTGGCGTCAATAGAAAGACGCAGCTGGCGGCCTAAACCCTGTCGGGACATTCCGGTCACTCCAAGATCGCGAATTAATAATTTATTTAATGAGGACCGGTTTCGGAGGACTTTACCACCATCATCTGGTCACATAAATTTTATAAGTTAGTCATCTTAGTTAAAAACTGGATGTAAATATTAAGTGCACCATAGCGCTTAAACATCATATAAAAATACATAAGTTAAAATATGACTGCTTACAAGATACTGACAGCTTTCCACTATACCTAGCTGCCAGTATCTTGTAAGCTGTCATGTTTTAACTTATATGATGACTAAGTGCTATTTTGCACTTATTATTTAATATCAATTTTATAATATGACCAGATTATAAAATGTATATGACCAGATGATGGTGTCACATAAAAAAAAATCAAATTTTCAAATGTTTGTAGAACTTATGGGAATTAACTACGGGCTCATCGGTCCCTAAACTTACAAACTACTTATGAACTAGCTAAGACTAAGGACGGCACAAATATCCATGCCCGAGGGGGCATTCGAACCCCCGACCGTAGTGGCCGTGCAGACCCTAACTGGAGCGCCCCAGTTCCCTCGGCCACCGCGGCTGGCGTGTCACAGTCCTCCGAAACCAATTGTCACTAAATAAAATATTAATTCATGATATTGGCATTTCATTTTTGAAGAATATTAAAGTATCAGATCGCTTCCTTAACCAGCTATTTGACTTTTATTTATTATTTCTTAATTCGTAATTATTATTTCGGCCATTAGAAAATTTTAAATGTCTAAATTTAATTTTGTGTGAAACTTGAAAACGGTATTGGCTAAAATAATGGTTCTGAATTAAAAAGAAAAAAAAAAAAAAAAAAAAAAAAAAAAAAAAAAAAAAACCCATGGTAACAGATCTCAGAACGACTGCTGAAAAATTTTCCGATTTTCGGAAAGTTAGATCTCCGTTACCGGGGAAAATTTGATCCATCGTACTCAATAATGCTACTCCTTTGTTTCTCAAAGCGCGATAGAAACTGTAAATCCTTAGAATAGTTAATAGCTTCACAGAGTCCCTTTATAAATTTGTCGTAGTTAGCAACTTGTCAGATAATGTTAACATTTCATTTTCTTCTCTGTGCATCAACTTGCCCACCTCACTTTCATCATGATCATCATCATCGTCATCATCATCATCATGGGCAACAAGTCGCCAAAGTGGCGTCAATAGAAAGACGCAGGTGGCGGCCGAAACCTTTTAGACCTCCTGTATTGAACAATGTAAGAATAATGAAATAAAATACAAAGTTACGTCCTTGTAAATATCACATGTCGGAATTGGTAGTGGAAATAATTAAAACTCAGAACTTTCCATTCACCTGAAGCGTCTGCCCACAATGAATATACACCACATTCCATATGCCTTTGGACAAAGGAAAGCCGCGCGGGCGTAGCCGAGCGGTCTCGAGCATCACGTTGCGTATCGAGCTGCCTCCCGCGTCGGGGGTTCGAATCCTCTCTCAGGCATGGACGCGGGTGTTGTCCTTTAGGTTAGTTTAATTGGCTTAAGTAGTTTGTGAGCTACGGACTAATAAATATATTTACAAACATTTGAACATTTGGTAAAAGGGGTTGTGTTGATTTCTTTATCACATATATCAAAATTTTCATCACAACTACAGGATAGGTTTAGTTTTATTCCAGGGGGACACGTAACGTAGCGCTGCAAAATGGCTTTAACATTTCATACATTTATCTCCCTATGGTGTACTGGTAGTCTTCAGAGGAATAACGAGAGATTCATTGCATTTTGCAAGCAGCTCATAATAACTTTGCTAAATGTATATTCGAATTACGCGAAGTTTGTTCCCCAGTTGGTGGAAGCTGCTGTTCTATTTCGGACATCCGTGGGGCAAAACATCATTTGCATTTGCTTTACATTTAAGGTCCGTTAACACTGGTGGAGTTGCACTCCATTGTAACTAAATGAGATGGAACTTCGCTTGATCTGAATAATCTGCAATTTTGTTTCGCAGTTTAGGTGTTGATGAAATACTATCTGTTCGTGCCTGCAGGCTCGGATGACTGAGCGAGACCATTCCCCTTGTTAGTAATGTTGCTTTACCAGGTGCTAACTACGACAAATTTATAAAGGGACTCTGTGAAGCTATTAACTATTCTAAGGATTTCTATTGCGCTATGAGAAACAAAGGAGTAGCATTATTGAGTACGATGGATCAAATTTTCCCCGGTAACGGAGATCTAACTTTCCGATAATCGGAAAATTTTTCAACAGACGTTCCGAAATCTGTTACCATTTTTTTTTTTTTTTTTTTTTTTAATTCAGAACCATTATTTCAGCCATTACCGTTTTCAAGTTTCACACAAAATGAAATTTAAATTCTGACACTTAAAATTTCCTAATGGTCGAAATAATGATTACGAATTAAGAAATAATAAATAAAAGTCAAATTTTGAACATTTGCTTGAGATTATGATCCCCCACAAAAAAGACAAATTACTTAAGGAAGTGTCAAATTGGACCATTTGTAAATTGTTCGACCTATCTTCTCCCACAGCACAGCCATGTGTTCTGTTTCTAATGATCCCATATTCTAAATTACATTAAAATATTCTTCTTTCCCTGAAGTTCCCCTTGTGCAGAGACCTTGAATAATATACAGAAAGGTTCCACTAGAATTGATGCACTTGCTGTTAAATGTATCATAAGACTACAGTGATTCGACTGGTAGTCTTGGGTAAAATAAGTTTAACTACCGGTAACACAAGCTGGTAGAAAACAACATCGCATTTCAACATTTTTATTTACTTTTAGAGCCGAATAGCAGTACATTAATCGATATTTCGGCCTTTTCTGCGGTGAGCTGTAGTTCCTGTATTAAGAGTCCAAGGTAGCAACAATGGTACTCTAAACCTCCACACCGAATACATATAAGTTTGCACAACACGAACTTATTTAGACAATTTACTCTTACGAGTGCTGATAGCAAGTATACGTCGTCAAGGAATAATCTTAAGACGACGTAAAAACTCAATAGAAAGTAAACCTTCTACTAGCGTTAATAATACTAAAGTTTTCTTCTATCATAGTACCGTAGCACAAGTAAAGTTTAGTCAACAAGAGACCAAAAGGTCTATTGTAGAATAATATTGAAATTTACCGCCGAAGTGACTGCAACGCGCCAGTCACGGTGTGCACGGCAAATACGGTCGAGGGTTCGAATCCCCCATAGGGCATGGATATTTGTGCCGTCCTTAGTATTAACTAGTTCGTAATTAGTTTGTATGTTTAGGGACTGATGCCCCGTAGTTCAGTCCCATAAGCTCTACAAACATTTGAACATTTGAAATTTACCGAACAGAGCCCGTTGTAGCGCGATTCAACTCCAGAGAGTAGAGGCTCAGCGTGGGTAACCTTCACCTGCAGGCCTGTCTTCTCGTCTTTGGCGTATGGAGACGAACTGATGTTAGGGGCACTGCGTGCCTCGTTATAGCCGTTTGCAGCCAATCCTTTGCGTGAATAGTGATAATTCCTGCAGTACTGTCTTGCATCACTGTCTTCTTGTAGCTCCACTGGCAAGTAGTAGTGCACATTAGGTATGTTGTAGTTGATGTTGTCGTCCTTGGCATAGTTTGGCTAGGCTTGGTGGTTCAGTGTCTTCAAATGTTCAAATGTTTGTAGAGCTTATGGTACTTAACTACGGGGTCATCAGTCCCTAAACTTACAAACTACCTATGAACTAGTTAATTCTAAGGACGGTACAAATATCCATGCCCGAGGGGGGGATTCAAACTCCCGACCGTAGTGGCCGTGCAGAACGTGACTGGCGCGCCGCAGTCCTCTCGGCCACCGAGGCCGGCGGTTTAATGTGTGTAGGTCGTTGTACGCCTACGGTATAGACTGCCAGGAACACTCAACAGTTGAGTAGTTTTCCAGCCAATAGGGGATATTCTGGAGCCGGCATAACAGTTTCCATTAACGGAAAACTAACATTGTTTGTAGGAGCGCGAGAAACAATTTATCGTTATGGAACAAAATTCGGTAAAGTTGATTTATACTTACGGACAAATAAATTATTACGATTTCTGAAAAGAATGTATGAGTTTCGCAATTTGAGAATGGCAGTTACGCGTTGGTTTCTTGAAAAAGTTTCTTGGCTGAGCATTGATTCATGAAGTTATTAGATGTCGTCCAGAAGCATATCGTTGTAGATTCTCTCCAATTGCAGTGGTAGAGTGTCAAAATCCAGTGCTGGTTCGAGATGGTCTGACCATAATTTTTCAAACGTCTTCAGTTGTGATCGGTGCTGCCCAGGAAAGGGTTTGGCAAACACGGAGACAAACAATAGAAATAATGTCACGCTAGTAGCCATTATCTTGCTGGAAAGTTAATCAAAGATGGTTGGATATGGAAGGAAACAGAACTGGTTGTGCAAGATCGTCCACATACCGATATGTTTACGGGCGTTGCGGACGAC
The DNA here is from genome assembly GCA_026315105.1 of Locusta migratoria. Taxonomy (NCBI): domain Eukaryota; kingdom Metazoa; phylum Arthropoda; class Insecta; order Orthoptera; family Acrididae; genus Locusta; species Locusta migratoria. The sequence goes on along the minus strand of CM048744.1, from coordinate 315,120,799 downwards.
AAAGACAGCGTTCGTGCTATGACATGTACCCCAGATCACAAATCTTAGTTTTAGGTGGTATGTCTAGCGACGGTGAGCCTGGCATCCCATCCCTGTCCCCTGGCAGGACTTTGGTGCTCAGCGACGCTGAAAGTGGAACTGAAGACTTCCAGGGAGATTCCACACCAAACGCGTGCGACACCAATGCCAGCGGACAGTATGGTTAGCGCAACCACCTCGTGACCATGAGACTAGTTTCGAATCCCAGTTTTCGTTAAAAAAAATCATACCATGTCTAAATCTGCAATTCTTGGTTTTTGAAAAAGTTTATTTGTTTCATACGTTACATATTTCAGCGATCCGTAATCATTTTGTGTATAATGTGTGAGTGTGCTTCAAATTACCCGCCTGACACCACGCGGGTTATCTCTTCAAAATCGTTATCTTCTTTAAGTGGCATAATGGACGCACTGGAAGGCTCCCGAGCACCTGTGCAGCTCCACGACGTCAATGGAGTTACAGTCTCTTCTCTCTTCTTTCGTTTCGGCCATCTTTGGACCACGTTAATTCACATCAGTTTCCTTTCTTCCGTTCTTCCTCCTCTTCCAGTATTCTTTCATTCTCATAATTTGCATCCTTCTTCGCTCTTCTGTCCATGATGATTTCGTTATCTGTCTAGTTCTGTCCTCAAATTCCTGAATTTTTTATTTAAAAATAATCCTGTTGTATATTTCTTGATCCCGTATTCCCATTTCTTCCAGATCCCTTTGTACTTATTGGATCCACCGTATTTTGCTTTTGTTGTACAACAAGAATTGTGAAATTTGCTGTGTTAATCTCCCCTGGTCCATTCTGCAAATGTGTCCAAAGAACTCGCACCTTCTTTTCGCAATGATACTGGATATTTTTTCTATTTTGGAATAGAGTTCCTGGTTGGATCGATTTCTAAACTGACCGTCTTCTGTTCTTCGAGGTCCTAATATTCTACTGCGAATCTTCCGTTCCACCAGTTCTAGCCTCTTGATCACTCCAGTTCTTATTAGGTTGATTGTTTCTGCTGCATATAAAGATTCAGGGCGGATCACTGTGGAGTTAGTCCTGAAGATGGTGCCAAAACAGAACCGAAACTAGTTGATTAAATAAAAATCATTGAACTATAGGTTGCTTGCTGTTATCCCAAAAGTAAAACAAAAATATTTAATAATAAAAAATAAAAGTTGTGATTTAAACCTTTATTCCGGAATTATTAGACGCCGTGTTGTCCTGCCCCAGATAAATTGTCTCTAACGACAAAAGTTCAAAAATTAACAATTGACATTCACGACAGAAGAATCGTAAGAACGCGTCTCTAAGAATAGAAAATACGGAGATCTTTCTGCGTCCTCCCCTACAGAGCTAAAAAGTTATGAAATAAATGATAACTGTCGTAACGAGGGTGGCGAAATGCAAAGAATTTTAAATCAGCTACTTATTGTGAATAATTTAGCGCTCTTAAATTTTACAATGGGCCATCCTTGTAATATCTGAAGTGGCAACTTTTCGCTGCAAGTCCGCGTAATGAGGGCCGACTCGTAAAAGCCGAGATGGCCCGCCGGCTGTACAGCGGAGGGCCGGTGTTATCGCCACCTCTCACCCTCGCCCTCCCGCCCTCTCGCCCTCCCAGCCCGGGCTGCAGACCCTCCCCCGGACATTTACACAGACCCGGTGAAAAGGCCCCTCTCGCAGCGAGCGCCGTTCATTTCCTCTTGCCGCGCTCCCCACCGTCCTCGAGCAGGCTAAAAGATTTTCTCTTATTCTGTGCAAATAAGGTCACAAACGAGGACTCCTCCTCCCCCGGAGGTCGTAGTAATTCCTGCAGTTCGCACTCCACTGGAGGAAGTTACTCCGAGACCCAGTTCCCGGGAATGGGACTACTTTCCCGCCGCCGGTATCTTTGATAATCTGTCAACTAGGACTGCTTCACTGCCGCTGCCGAAACTCTCGGCAGGGGGATCGCTAGCAGCGCACGGATTATGCGGAGGATGCGAGGCCGCTGCAGATCTGAGAAGAGGATGAGCCCTCTTACTAACGCCCCCGCATCAGTGATTTAGCATCTCAAAATGGTACATCTGCAGCCCCGTAGAATGAATTAGGTGTGTGCTTGGACTCCGTCCATCGTTTTCCAATGTAAAGGCATTTCACAACACAGTTAAAGCAAATAGCTTATAAAGGTAATAGCGGAAACTCTTCGACGAAACGCGCGACAACGCGCCCGAGCACCTCTTAGCGGCGTGAGTTGTAAACTAAGACTTGGAGCGAGCGGCCGATTAACACTGTGAGCAGTGGCGTAACTATGGGGGGGATGAGGGGGATGAGGGGGACAGAACCCGAAAAGAAGAAGGAAAAAAAAGGAGAAATCTTATAATAGCAATATGGTAAATATTGGAAACTTGGGATGTTTTACCATGCGCTTTCCTTGGATGGGAGTGAATTAGTTTTTTCAACAGGAGTGGTAGATGGTAGTCTGTCTGGGAACTGACTAAAATTTTGCTCGTCAAGCAGATCTATTCCCCCCCCCCCCCCCCAAAAGCCAAGTCCAAGTTACGCCACTGACTGTGAGACTCAAAACACTTAACATCATTCGTCGGCGTACTTTGTAGAAGTAGGAAATTGCCGGATGAGAGAGTGTATGTGCTACATACGGTTGCAATAGCTGACTATACACAGCGATACACTTCGAAATATTTCTTCAGGTTCCCAGAAAAAAAAATTAGAGAATTCTAAATATGTTAGTTTAAAGAGGCTACTATTAGTGGTACTGTGATCGTTTACTTTTAATAAACAGTGTCTTTAAAGCTAGCCTTTGTTATAAGTTCTTCATGGATAAAGGCTGCGGGTTATTCATAAGCAAAGAGATGACTTCGATAAAATTCTCAGAAAGAAGGGCACAGAGCATTTGAATAAAAACTATGTATTATTCACACGCTAGTTTGTGGAGAAAAGGTAACATAAAAAAAACAGACTGGTACAAGCATGGTATCAAACGTTGACCTTAGGAAGAAATTTCTATCTTTATAGCCCCTCATGGTGCCCCGGAATACGGTCCTTCAGGGTGTTAATTTTTCCCAGTAGTGCACACGCATGTGTGGGTAAAAAAGTTAGCGAGAACGCATAGAGTAGGCTAAACGCAACGGCGCATTCATTTGCAGCCGCTGTCGACGCGCCTGCTGGTTCAGTGGCCGCCGCGCCTATACATCAGTGCCGGACTGTTTCAGCAGCCGCGCGCGCCCCTTCGGCGAAGCGTCGGCGTCGGCGGCGGCAGAAATATCGCGCTAATTTGGCGCGTAAACACGGAACCTGCGCCTGTCGTGCAAACGGCGCCCATAAAAAGCCGACGCAGCACTGCGCACCTCCAGTAACGGCCACCATAAAACCAGCCGTGACGTCACGTCACGCACACCACCGCGGCGCGCGGCATCCCGCCGACGTGGCCCGACACTCCACACCGCACCTGCAGGCGCACACCCGACGTTACGATACTCGCACCATCAAGCTTTTTCACGCCATTTTCAGGACTGCACGTGTCTTCATTTGCCTTAGTTGACGCTAATCTTTGCCATTTTTAGGATTGTGCGATTGTGATAGGAGGCGCGTCCAGAAAGTAAGATCCGTTTGGTAATAAAATTAAATTGTACACAGTTACAGAAGAATTTTTTTTTTTTTTTTTTTTTTTGTATAAAATTCTACAACTCTTAGACTACTTTTCCACATAACTGCCGAAATTTTGCAGGCATTTGTCGTAGCGTGGCACCAGGTTTTGTGTACATTCTTCACAGAAATCTGCCGCCTGTGTCTTCAACCACTTGGAAACAGTTTCTTTCAGCTCGTCGTCATTGGTGAAGTGATGACCGCGAAGGAAAGACTTGAGATGTAAGAACAGATGAAAGTCGCTATGAGCGAGGTCAGGGCTGTACGGATGATGGCCAAGCACGTCCCAGCCAAATCCCTATAGGAGGTATTTCGTCACATTTGCAGTGTGTGGTCGTGCGTTGTCGTGAAGCAAAACAACGCCTTTTGACAGCAGTCCCCGGCGCTTATTCTGAATTGCACGGCGCAATTTCCGAAGTGTCTCGTAATAAGCATCTGCTCCGATTGATTGACCACGCGGTAAGAAGTCAATGATTAGCATGCCTTTCCAGTCCCAGAACACTGTGCACATCATTTTCCGAGGTGTCATGATTTGCTTCGGCTTTACCTTTGGTGGGAATGAAGTGTGCCTCCATTCCATTGATTGCCGCTTACTCTCAGAGGTGTCGTAAGAAACCCACGTTTCATCTCCTGTGACTACCCGTCTCAGAAATTCTTCGCCGTTTTCAGCATAACGGGTGAAAAACTCAAGTGCACTACCCATCCGTTGTGATTTGTCTTGCTCAGTGACAATATTTGGTACCCAACGCGAGCAAAGTTTACGGAATTTCAGTTGTTTGGTAACAATTTCATGCATCAGTGATCGTGAAATTTGGGGGAAGTCCATAGCGAGGGCACTAAATGTAAACCTACGGTTATCCTGGATCTTGTCATCAATCGCGTGAACCAGTTCTTCTGTAACCGAAGGTGGACGCCTACTTCGTTTTTCATCGTGCACATCACTACGCCCGCCATTGAACTGTCGGACACATCTTCTCACCATCGAATCACTCATCGCATTTGGTCCGTAAACATCGGAAATTGGCCGATAAATTTCACTTGGTTTCACTTTCCTCGCATTCAGAAACCGAATAACCGACCTGATTTCACAGGAGGCGGGATTTTCAATCAACGCCGACATTTCAAAAAAGCACAACAAAGCGTACGTAACTGACAGCGATCTCCAAATGGCGCACGTTCTTCTCCTTGATACACATCGTCTACAGCGCATGTGCGAAACTGCAGTCGCAGCGCTGCAGCGGAGATATATTTAAACGGAACTAACTTTCTGGACGTGCCTCGTATTATTGTGCGTGGAACTCATTGTCCATTGGGGCGATCTGAATCCATTTGTACAGGTTTCCAGCCAAGATCGCGATTTTTTTCAGGATGATCGGTTTCGACGTTACTCAGAAGTCATCTTCTGATCTCCTATATTTCGCAATGTCATACCTCAAATGGCTTCAGCTATAACCTCTGAGTGACTCAACTGCAACCGTTGTGGACATGTATAGTGTAGATCTAATAATCGTCACCACCCATGCTTGTATTCCACGTCTGTAGTACTGAATACAACTGTAGCATGAAAATTTTAATGAGAAGATGTAGCTAAGGCTATCTGAGATATGATATTGTGAAACATGGAAAATCAAAAGATGACGTCTGAGAAGGAAAGTACTTGGGCTCGAACGAACACATATACACCAAAATCGTATGATAGATAATGTAAAGGTCACTTATTTCACTAGTGATACTCCCGCATCTGCAAAAGTCTGCAGTCGCCCATTAGAGACCTCCGCGTGTGCCATGCCGCATTGCACTTTGACCTGCCGGTATGCCAGTAGTGACGGTGCAGTGTGGCTCTGAAGTTGCGTTTTGTGACTTTACTTGTGTAGTGAAACGTCGGATGGGTTGGCGATTGGTAATGTTCAAATGTTTGTATAGTCTATGGGACTTAACTACGAGGTCATCAGTCCCTAAACTTACAAACTACTTATCAACTACCTTATACTAAGGACGGCACAAATATCCATGCCCGAGGGGGGATTCGAACCCCCGACCGTAGTGGCCGTGCAGACCGTGACTGGAGCGCCTTAGTCCCCTCGGCCACCGCGATTGGTAATGAATCCTGCTAATATAGTGTGACTGATTGAGACGAAGTTACTAAGAAACCTTTTTCGTGAAGATGGTATTGGTGTAGAAAATGAATCATTCGCATGTTACCTGTTATCTATTACAGTGTTTCTAATCTATGCTCATATTTCTGCACTATAACATACCAGAAAACATGTGAATGATTCATCTTCTACACAAAAACCGTATGCAAGAAGAACGGCTCTTTGGAATTCCATCTCAACCAATCGCCATACATTAGCAGGATTGATTAAAATTGGCGACACATCTGACGCTTCACTACACAAATAACGTCACAAAACGCAACTTCAGAGGCACACTGCATCGTCACTACTGGTGTACAGACAGGTCAAAGTGCAATGCAGCGTGGCACACGCAGAGGCCTGTAATGGGCGACTGCTAACTTTTGCAGATGCGAGAGTATCGCTAGTGCAATAAGGGACCTCTACATTATCTCTCCCACTATTTTGGTATATTTGTGTTTGTTCGAGCCCGAGTACTTTCCTTGTCAGATTTCATCTTCTGATCTCCTATATTTCGCAATGTCATACCTCAAATGGCTTCAACTATATCCTCTGAGTGACTCTTCTGCAACCGTTGCGGACATGTATAGTGTATATCTAATAATCTTCACCATCCAAATGTTCAAATGTTTGTAAATCTATCGGACCAAACTGCGTGGTCATCAGTCCGTAGCTTACAAACTACTTAAACCTAGGTAAACTAACCTAAGGACAAACACACACACCCATGCCCCAGAGAGGACTCGAACCTCCACGGCGAGCAACCGCGCGCTCCGCAGTGAGACACTTTAGACCGCTCGGCTACTCCACCGCGGCTTTCACCATCCATGCTTGTATTCCACGTCTGTAGTACTGAATACAACTGTTGCATGAAAATTTTAATGAGAAGATGTAGCTAAGGCCATATGATATGTGATATTGTGAAACATGGGAAATCAGAAGATGTCTAAGTAAAGTCGAGCCACGGCGGAGTGGCCGAGCGCAATAAGGCGCTACGCTCAGATGCGCGAGGCCATTCCCCTTTCCGTCAATTACAACGTACTGTGTCCTTTCTGACAGGAAATAACGAATCCAATCGCACAGTTGTGGCGATATTTCATAAGCACGGTTTGGTTAGAAGACGCTTGTGAGGTACAGTGTCGAAAGCCTTTCGGAAATATAGAAAAACGGAATCTATTTCGCATTCCTTGTCCATACCACTCATCACATTATGTGAATAAAGAGCTAGCCGTGTGAATGATACTTTCTGAATCCGTATTGACTATGGGTCAATAGGTTGTCAAAGTAAAATAAGAGAAATCAGATCGAAAACGGAAAGTTTAGGTGTACTTTTTTCTCGCAAGATATTAGAGACTGAAACTGTAAAGAAACATGATAAAAGCAGCTCGATTAACCCTCTGCTATACACGTCAATGTGACTTCCAGGGTGTTTATGTAGATTTAGATGTAGAGTGTATAACTAGCTGAAAACCCTACGTTCGCTGGATATTTATTTCTTCAATTCTCTCGCAGTCCATCTCCAGTCCATTTCCCTGCTCATCTTGTTCATCTTTACCCCTCCTTTCACTCTGCCCATCTCCTCGTTACCCTCTTTCACCTATCTCTTCCGTCCAAATCCCCCTCCAAAAATGAAACTCTGTTGATAACTGTTGCACCATCTGCGGTATCAGAGCAAGCCTCATAACCCGACCTTATCTCTTCTTGCACTGGTAGAGGAGACCGAAGCAAATTGACGATGTTAACGATTAGACATTTTTAATAAATCTATTTTTGAAGAAAATATTTTTCTTTTTCATTGCAAATTTTATTATACTAGTCTTTCATTACAGTTTTCGTTATTATACATAATTTAAAATTCCTTTTATCAACAGTTTTTTGTTAATTTTAGAAAGTAATAAGAAACTGACATTTCGCCCCAGTACTGCGGTACGATGACTTTGACCACGGGACAAGATGTTGCTTAATAAAACAGCAATAAATTTTTATTGTTATAAATGTTAATACATTTTGGTACGTACATCAACAGAAATCACTTTCAAATTTCTCTCCTTTAAAGTTTGAGCAGTTTTCATACCACCATCTAAACCACATGCAACACTACACCCACTCTTTCACGGATGGTATTCATAGACCTCATGACATCCATGCCACTGAATCAAACTTTCTTCGGAAGCATTGGTTAATGTTGCAACTCTGTGGGTTATTTTTTTTCTATCAGAAGAGGAAAACGTTTGTTTCTTAGTAAAAGTTCATCCCCAGCACGTCGTCTTTGTTGCTTTAGAAGTTGTTATTCCATTTTCTGCGCTTCTTTCTGCTGTAAAGTGTGTTTCATAGGCGTGCTTGTTAAAACATTTACACATTATGATGTTTATCTTGTCTTTTGACAATGTTTTAAAGTCAAGCATACTTCTGCATAGTTTTGGTTTATCCGGTTGGGCACATCTTGAAGGTCCTTCTCCTTCATTCAGCTTTTCTGAGGACTGAACATAAGGTTCACAGACAAAGTTACATGAATATCTTGTATGAAACAAAATTCATTTCTTACATCGTATATTTTATTCAAATGGTGACATTTCCTACGCACATAAGCGGGTCTTCTACCAGTTTTCAAATCTATTACTGCAGCAACGAAACCATTTCGGCCCCAGTCGCTTCTGGAGGACTTTTTGCAATTTCTCATCATATATGGATCATAACGTGTGATAAATTTGTAAAGTAGCGAACTTTCAACGTGTTAAGAGATACTGTGTCTTATGAAAATCAAGACAGCTACACGAAACACCAAAGAAGGAGATGGAAAACTGAAACAGAAAAAGGAAAAATGACGAGGTCGGCAACTTGCCCCAGCGAAATTGCCCGGTACGACATTCCATTATTGCGGCAGTTTAAAAACAGAATGACATACAAGTACACAGTGTTTGTGAAAGGCACATTGTTCAAGTTACTCATGTATGACAAAGTGTAAAACTTCCTGTTAGTGGCAAAGTATTAATTCAGAGTTGTAGAAAATTACAATGGGTAGCAGAGAAGTCTTGATCAGAGTACTGTAAGGAACGATACGACACGAGCGGCGTTAGTGCATTACATTTTACTTCCTACTGGAGTGCAGTGCTAGTAGTATGCTTACAGTGCGGCTGCCTAAAATCGGAAATTTAAACTAAACCATTGTTCATCTCATCCCGCTTGACAACTTGCTCCGCTCTCCCTTAGGTCTCCCACCTTTCATAGGAGGAAGCTGGGAAATAGAACACATCATTCCCCTTTTCAAGTAGTGTCTTCTAATATATACGTAAACGTATAGGTCCATATCTCTGATCAGTCAGTTGTAATATTTTGGAAAATGATCTGTGTTCGAGAATTGTGACATTTCTGCAGTCCGAACATTCCACTGAATGAATAAATCTGAGTTCCGAAAGCAAGGATCAAGACTGTGAAAGCTAGCTTGTGCTATTCGTCCACGAACCTGCCCTGCAATAGCTACAAGCTCCCACTGAATTATTTGTTTATTTATTTCCGCAAGCGTTAAACACAGTTCCGAACCGTAGCCTGATGAGCGAAGTGAGAGCAAATGCAACATGAGACCAGTCGTGAGACTGGATCGAAGAGTTTCTATCAAGCAGAACGAAACATGTCATTCTCAACTGGACAACTATAGCGAAATGCAGGAATATTTGCGACAAATCAAATGTTTGTAGAGCTTATGGGACTTAACTACGGGGTTACTTATGAACTAGCTAATACTAAGGACGGCACAAATATCCATGCCCGAGGGGGGGATTCGAACCCCCGACCGTAGTGGCCGTGCAGACAGTGACTGGAGCGCCTCAGTCCCCTCGGCCACCGCGCCCGGCCAGCAAAATTGAATCAGGGAAATAAAAGATATCGTAATTTGCAGTTTTAGGTATATTTCATGCATGGAAAGAACGGCGTAATGCAGAAAAGAAACAGTAGAGGCACTGTTAGTTTCTTAGTGTACCAGACAAGTAATAGACAGCGCTGCAGGTGTTCGTGTGAAGTTTGGTAGCGATCGGATTATTACCCTTCGAAAATGCTATTTACTCTCAAACTTTTCAAATTTAACATATTTCTGAAAATTGTTTTCTTGGTTGCTATGTTCTACGAAATGTGATTCAACACAATGAAAATAAAACTGATACAATCCTCGCTCTGTTTAATGCATATTTACATACTGACATCACAGTTTAACGTATACGTGCAAGTGCTATGGCAGTTTACGTTTCACGCTTGGAGCGACAATAGAGCCAACAGTAAGAATAATCTAATACATAAAAATTAATGTTTATCTTTTTGTTCGTATTTTAAGCACGACCATACCGTACATCCAACTGCGATAAAACTTTGCCAACTCATTGCTTGCATTCTAAAATTAACAACGTGTGTTACATGGTGGAGGGTGCTTCACAATGAATTCATTTGTTTCTTATGCCTTCACGCAAAGGCTGGACGGATAAGAAAGAAATTTAATACCGACATTGATTATTACACGGTTAATAAATGGGATATCTTCGTAAGCCACCGTACGGTGCGTTGCGCAGGGTACCTCACAGGCGTTAACATCTTTGCTATTAAAAAAAAAATGTTAAAATGTTTGTAAATCTATCGGACCAAACTGCGTGGTCATCAGTCCGTAGCTTACAAACTGCTTAAACTAAGGTAAATAACCTAACGACAACACACACACACTCATGCCCCAGGGAGGACTCAAACATCCGACGGCGAGCAACCACGCGTTCAGCAGCGAGGCGACCGCTCGGCTACTCCACCGCGGCCCTTTGCTACTCCTTCATGCTGAAAGGGATGGACGGAATTGAATGAAATGAGGAATGAAGTTAGTTCATACGCCGAATTAAGACATGTGATACCTTTCGTAAGCCTTCGCATGGCGGAGACTACAACAAACATCCAAATTGTTTGACTGTTCGCCACGAAAGTCAGCATATAAATGTATCAGGTTACTTTCCATGGTTTGCGCTCCACGACTCTCATTTTATTTTAAATGTCAATTTGTCATACTTGGCGTGGTGTGAGTTTTTCCACATTAATAACATCTACAGTTACACACATGCATTGATAATGGCCAGTTACTGGCCGAAATCATGATTTGCCAGTTTTATAAAAGATCGATTGATAGTTGAAAATTCTCAGAGTATTGGAAACATAAATGTATTTTTCATGAAGGGCAGTTAATTTAGAATGGAGGGGAGTACCTTGCGACTTTGACACCGTTTGACGCGTCACAATGAAACATGGCTCATATATGAATGCTTTCATGTATAGGAGGGAGAGGAGCAGGTGGAGGAGAAGACGAACGGAATGGGGAGGAAGGCGGAAGACCCAGAGTTGGTAGAGAAGGAGAATGAGAGTGGAGAAATTGTGACAGACAGCTGAAAGACTATGAACAGAGGGAGGGGACGGACGAGCAGCGGCGGATTAGCCGTGCTCACTGGGGCGCCGTGCTGCGGTGCGCGCGAACGTTCGAGTCCACCCTCGGACATGGATGTCTGTGTTGTCCTTAGGTCAGTTTACCTTAGTTTAAGACGTTTTTAAGCTAAGGACTGACAACTACGCAGTTGAGTCGGATAGAAATTTACAAATATTTGAACATTTTAGAGGGGGAGGAGGAGATGAACAGAGAGAAAGAGGGGAGGAGATGGATACAGAGCGAAGGAAAGAGAAGGTGCAAAGAGAGAGAAAGAGAGAAAATGGAAAATAGGCTGAATTAACACTAGAATAAATAATTGCCTTGACGACGCAGAGTTTTCAGCTAGTAATAAAGTAAATCAAATCGTAGGCGGAAAGATTTAGGTATCCTCTTTCCCGCCCTATTACAGAATGAAACGGATTAAAAATACACCTGAAATAAACTTTAGAGTCTTGACCACAAATTTCAATATATTGAGGCTTACGCTTTCCACGTTTCGTCATTATCGAAGGCTACAGCAATTAATATTCATTAAACATTTTAATGAAACATAAATGAGAACATTCTCTTCACACTCACCATATCTTTTAAAACTTTTTAAAAAGTGAACTAAACATTTCTTTTAAAATAATCGTTGTCAAGACATATGTAAAACACAAAATAAATTGAAGATTCCCCCCAGATCATCCCTGTAGGATGTTCAAGTGCATACTATGGTTAGCAAAGCGGACACTTATTAAGTGGCGATGTTGTCATTTTACTTCTCTCTCACTCACTTATGCGCACTCACTCACTCTGTGGGATTTTTTAAAATAATGTAATACCTTAAACCTTCACAATATTTTCTTAATGTTAAGTTATACAATTGTAAGCTTATAACTATAAAACTCTTACAATCTCTGTGTACACAAATTTTCTTTTAGATTATACAGTGCTACACCTATATTTTTTGCCATACTATTTCTTGACATCGTTAGGAAAGATAGTGTTAAGTGACACATTGCTGACAGTCACCAAAATCATGGTATCTATTGTGCAGCTTTAAGGTATTATATTATTTAAAAAATAAGTGACCGCTTTGGTAACCTTAGTATGCACTTGACCATCCTACAGGGATGATCTGGGGGGAATTTTAAGTTTATTTTATGTTTTACATATGTCTTTGACAATGATTATTTTAAAAGGAATGTTTTAGTTCAATTTTTAATAAGTTTTAAAAGATATGGTGAGTGTGAAGATAGTGTTTTATTAAAATGTTTGATGAATATTAATTGCATTGTTTTACTGTAGCCTTCGATAATGACGAGACGTGGAAAGCGTAAGGCCACAAAAAATTGAAATTTGTGGTCAAGACTCTAAAGTTTATTTCAAGTGCATCAAAATGGCCACGGCCCACAAATCTCTAATGGAGACAGCAAGTATTAAAAATAGTATGAAACTGACTCGATGAACCCTTTGCCAGGCACTTAAAATGTGATTTGCAGAGCAAATATGTGGTAATGAATGTAGAACATTGCGGCTTTTGGCCACAGGTTTGTTCGACAACTTCGTGTGTCAATATCCACAAAGACTGTAAAGATGTAGTTCTGAAAGGTATTTTAAGTTTTGCAATTGATTGCACACTCAGGAGTGTTTCAGTTACTTTTAAAAGAAGGTAGAAGTGTATTTCGCCCTAACTTGGAATATTTCGGATGCATTATAAGAAATACAAACGGAGGAAAAATTAACACGCTGCCGAATATTGGAAAACGCAAGCCACGCGATATCCAGTGCTAGCATCTCGCTCTCTCTTTCGCGAGCCGGAATGAAACCAGTCGTGGATCGGACTGCCACTCGTTCTACAAACCTCCTCGGAATTATACGCAGTAATGCCCCCGAAGCTGCTGCTACCTGCTGCCGACCGGGCGTCATAACCTCAACATTCCGATAGCCGGGAGCGGTGGTGAGGTGTCCCTCTGGAGCCGCAATCACAGCCGAGTGGCTCCGCACTCACCCACCGGTCAAATCGCATTCCTCGCCGAGAGTGGGTTCCGCGGCAGTATGGCGACCCTACCTTGCCGTACGACGGAACCTGGGGGTGGAACGCCACCGCTACGGCTTGCTGCTACCCCCTAATTGTGCGCCACGGGCTGATCGAGTTTTCAGTGCCTGCAGGCAATTACAGGCCTAAGTGCTGCCATTACGGTCCGTGGCACTGGCTCGCCGCGACACCTGTTACGGGGCTGCCGCAGCACAAAGGTTGCCCTGCCTCCTGTCGGATCGTGCAGGCTCTGCCCCACTATAACCACCTCTGCCTCCCTTGCGCCTACCTGTACTTTTACTTCTTTCTCAGTCTGCTTCCTGCGTCATTTCTAGCTTAATATGCAGGTAAGTTTATACGAGGTATATTTATAAAGTAAGTTCCGTTTGGTTATATAAAAACGTATATATATATATATATACAGAAATTATGTAAGGTTAAGGTAAAGCACAATCCGAAGATTGGTTTGAACACCACAGTGCTTTACTAGGTATGGTCCTGTTTGGAGGTGGTATGCCGTTGCCTTCCTCCGACCTACGAACTGACTTACCCAGCCAGCTCGCCGCGACACCTGTTACGGGGCTGCCGCAGCACAAAGGTTGCCCTGCCTCCTGTCGGATCGTGCAGGCTCTGCCCCACTATAACCACCTCTGCCTCCCTTGCGCCTACCTGTACTTTTACTTCTTTCTCAGTCTGCTTCGTGCGTCATTTCTAGCTTAATATGCAGGTAAGTTTATACGAGGTATATTTATAAAGAAAGTTCCGTTTGGTTATATAAAAACGTATATATATACAGAAAGTATGTAAGGTTAAGGTAAAGCACTCAACAATCCGAAGATTGGTTTGAATACCAGAGTGCTTTACTAGGTATGGTCCTGTTTGGAGGTGGTATGCCGTTGCCTTCCTCCGACCTACGAACTGACTTACCCAGCCAGTTATAGGGGGAAACCTACAGTTTAACGTGCGTTCTGAACCACGGTGCTACTCGGTATTTTTCACATCAGCAATACTGCCGGAGGTGAAAAAAGTGGAAAGTGACAGATAAAAATCCTAGGACCAGGAGGGGTTGGAACCCACGACCATTGGATTTTTTTTTTTTTTTTTTTTTTTTTTTTTTTTTTTTTTTATTGGGTCTCCTTCCTCCCCTTCAACCCATCCTTACGCTCGCCAAAGTTTGCCTTCTCGGCCCGGCTTCTTCGCCTTTAAAATAATTTATTTCCTCTATATAAAATAATATCGTAGCTCTCTACAAAAGAAGGTGCATAATCTTTTTTCGTCAGTGAAGTCACTGCATAGAAACTGACATTTACAAAGGAAACTCAAAATTTTTTCGGTAAAGAAAATTGGGAACGTTGTCCTGCAATACCTCTTAAGTCACTGATTTAACGTGTGTTCTTTTTATTTTCTCCATACTTCCACCTCAGCATATCGACAGCACTCAAGGCTCGTCTTCTCGATATGTGCTTTATTATGTTTCCCCAAGCAGTATGCCTGGTCTCATTTTCCTGGTTACCCATTTTCATCGTGCGTTCTCTCAACTTGTCGTCTCTTAGCCCTGAGTGCGCCAGTCACCGAAAGTCGCGCATGTCCTGGTGATTTGCAGAGATATGAAGTTCCTTTGTCTTTCCCTAAGTACTGGAGATGAAAGTCTTTTGAAAATAAAAAGGAAAATATAAAAGAAAGGTAACTCAACCCCTCTACGTCGAGGTTAGCCAAGGTGAAATAAACCATCTTCTTAAGGAATGACAGAAAAATGATCTAAATGAACAGTAATAGATAGACGGTGGCAAACCTTGAATACTGGATGCCGCACGTCCCTTTATTTCCACATTCGTCTTTCTTCGTCCTTTGTTCGTTTCTTTTTTTCCTGCTTGTTCTTTTTCCCTTCATATCCTCGTTATTTGTAGTGCCGTGATGTAATTTGCAAATCTTTTCCTGTAATTAGCACCCTTCTCCAAGAGTTGGGCTCTTGTGGCGAGGTATACTCTATAGCCTGAGTATGAGGCCTTGTCTTGTGCACTGGTTATGTAGTATAGTGTATGCCCTACTAACCAGGTCCACGTGTTTTTCTTGCTGATTGGGTAGTAATTGCCGTCAGGTTTCAGTACCGACATGAGAGAGATGTGTTGCGGTGCTGTTCTGCAAATTGAAGCCAGGATTTTCCTGCACCATTCCCATATGAGTTTATTTTCTCCACAGACAAATCTGTGTTGCAAGGTGTCGATGATATGGCACTCCCTGCATTCGTCGGTGACGGACAAATGTATTTTGTGAAGTTTCTCTCTTGTTGGTATCGTCTCATTCACTATTTTGTACCAGGTTGATCTTATATCCGTATCGAGCACTTTGTTGTTGATGTTTTTCCATATAACAGTCCAATCCTTATCGGGGTATTTTAATTCCATTCGGTTCACCCTTCCACTGTCATTCATAAGGCGGTATAGTTGAGCTGTGGTAAGTTCATGTAGTGGGGCGCTCGATTTCATTCGGAGGTAGCTAATTTCTAAGAGAAACATCCTAATGTGGTTCACCTTGTAATGCGTGTCGCCAAGGTGAATTGGTACTTGTATACTCTGAGGCTTATATATCCTTATGGCCATACTTAGCGCACTATCCGGATATTTGTGGCACAGCTGAATAATGCGCCTTATCAGAAGTGCCTTGCATTTATATGAAACATCGTTAAGACCAAGGCCTCCTTTTTCTGGTGGAAGGGTAACGACATTGATCCCCACCTTGAATATATTTCCCCTCCAAATATACCAACCTATTGCCGACATAATTTTCCTGGCAACACTGTCTACCACAGGTATTATCTGTCCAACGTACCATAGTTTCGAGAGGATTCTGGTGTTGACGAAGTGTACTTTCTGCACCAAGTCCTGTTCACGTCCTTTGTTGTATTGTAAGTAGCCTCTCGTCATGGCCAGAAGGTCCTTCCAGTTGCCTGCAGTTGTATTCAGAGGACAACTGCTCATCTTTATCCCGAGCACCTTCATGGTATCACACACTCTGTATGGGCAGTTGGCATCTGTGCGAAACCCACTCCCTATCGGCATGAGACGAGTTTTCCTGTAGTTTAGTGTAGAACCCGATGCTCGTTCATATTCAGCCATATTAGTGGTAACGTCTCGAAGGTCCTGCTCCGAGCGTACAATGACACCCACATCGTCCGCAAATGCTATGCATTTTATCGTCGTAGAATAGAGGGTTAGACCATGAAGCGTGCAATTAAGCATTCTAACCAAAGGCTCAATTGCTATAACATATAGGGGCATAGACATAGGACACCCCTGTCTGACTGACCTTTGGATAGGGATCTGACGGGTGAACTGACCATTGACGATGATTTTGGAGCTGGCAGAAGTGTACATATTTTGAATTATCGTAATAAAAGGTACACCAAATCCGAGATGATTCATGATATCGAACAGGTAGCGATGTGAAACCCTGTCAAAGGCCTTACATTGGTCTAAAGCTAAAATTGCTGCCTGAGGGCGTGTTAAGGCACTGAAAGATATGATCTCCCTATAATCTGCTAGACTCTTGAAAATAGTGCGTCCCGGTACTGCTGCTGTCTGGCTATTATGTATGATGTTTTCTAGAACGTTTTTAATTCTAGCCGCTATGACACGGGCTACAATCTTATAATCAGAGTTCAGGAGAGAGATGGGACGGAATTTATTGATATCTTCATGTGGGTGTTCTTTCGGAACCAGTACTATTACACTGTCATTGAAGCCTGCTGGTAGTTGCTGACCCGCTTTGATTTCATTACACATGCTTACAAAGCATAGTTCCATTAGATACCAAAACTGTTTGTAAAATTCTATTGGTAGTCCATCATTTCCGGGCGATTTATTAGGCTGAGCCTTTTTCAGTGCCTCCTGTAACTCGTCCGCGGCGATGTCACAACTTAATGATTCCCTGTCGGTCTCTGTAAGTGTCATTGTAAGATAACTTTTCATTGTACGTATTGCTTCGTCATCCTCCAGCTCTGCTGTGTACAGTCGCTGGTAGTAATCCGTTATATACTCTTTTATTTCAGCCTGAGTCGTCGCGAAATTACCGTCTTCTTTCTTTATACGAGTGATAAGTTTTTGTCTTGCGCGACGCTTCTCTCTCCCGAGGTGGAAGGGTGACGTATGTTCGTCGGAGGTGCAATTATCATCTCTGGAACGGATTTTAATTCCTTCCATTTGTTTCCGTTTCAGAAGGGATAACTTTGCTTTAATCCTTTTAATTTGGATGAACTTCTCCGGCGTGATAGGTATATCAGAATACAGTTCACGAAGACATCGAAAGTAAAACTCAAAAGTTTCTTTCTGTAGTCGGTTCCTCTCATAACTATACGCTTTCAAAACGCTGATTAATTTAGGTTTTGCGCAGTGGCACCACCACAGAAGTACCGATGGGAACGTCTGTTGTCGGCGTAAACAGGTATGCCAGGCCTCTTGCATCCGTTCTCTCAACTCTTGGTCCTTGAGAATATCGACGTTTAACTTCCATCCTGTTCTGCCACGGAACGTTTTCTGCCGTGTCATGCGAATGGTGCAGTGATACGCCGAATGATCTGAAAAGTACAGTGGCCACGTTTCCGTTGCAGATACTGTCTCCCGCAAGGTTTTACTGACGTAAATTCTATCCAGGCGACTGACAGATGTCGCAGTATGATACGTAAAACACCGTTGGTCGCCGTTTATTATTTCCCAAGTATCCTCTAGTTCTAATTGGTGTACCATTTCTGCAAGAGTTGGACATCCATTAAAGTTCGGCCATTGGTCCTTGTGCTTCAAGACACAATTAAAGTCGCCTCCGACTACAACGTCCTCCCGATTGCGCCGGAGGAGATACAATAAATCACTGGCAAAGAACTGGGCTCTACTTGTTCTATCTTGGTTCCCGGAAGGGGCATATATATTTATGAATCTAACTCCATTAATGAGACACGATATCCCTCTGCCATTTTCCAATCGCTCGACATCCGATACAATCATGCCCTCTTTGGTTAGGAGAGCAGTTCCCGAAGTACTACCTGGGGTGGTGTTTCTGAGTACATCGTATCCCGGAATATCTGGGTGAAATTCGCTGTCTACCTCTTGCAGCAGAGCGATATCAGCATCACAGCTGTATAAATAATCACGAAGACTGTGTATCTTCTGTTGTGAGATGATCTTGTTTATATTTATGGTGGCTACCTTGTAATCCTGAAACGCAGGCATTCAGTGTTAGAATTACACTCTCCAACCAGGGCGCAGAGGTACGATGTCGATAAAAGCATTAATGGTTGTTAGAAACGGTACTCTGTATCATCCGACGGGACTGGAGAGGCAGGTCGTATAATTCTTCTCCCGTTGTGGCTGATACATCGTCTGTTGGTGGTCCAGCTCTACCCGTTTCTTGCTCCATTGTCACATCTTCCCCGTCATCTGCCCAGTTCAGTATATGGGCTGAGGCAGTCTTGCTTTGTGTGCCGTTTTCCGTTAGACTTTGCCTCTCCCTACCGACGGGTTGTAATCCCGGTGGGTCTTCCACAGCTTCATAGTCCCCCGGCTTGATATTAGGTGGGGAGATTTCCGACACCCGTTTGCTACCATTCTGCTGCTTCGGATCGGAATTTGCTGATGTGGTGTCAGGTAAAGTGAGACCAATTTCCGTCAGTTTCTCGGGCAATATTGGCGCTGTCTTCTCTGCGTCTTGATGGGCTATTCTTCGTTTTTTGTGTCTCTTGGGAGAGACTGCTGGTTGATTTTTTGAGGAGCAGGTTTCCTTTCCCGGAGTTCGTTCTTCGTTTATCACTGGGTTAGATTCCAGTTCGCTTTTGGGACTCGGACGCTTTCCGTCTTCTTGGGCTGGAGCACCGTATTGGAGGCCGGCCGAGCTCGTACCCTCCGGTTGATCATGTTCCATTGACACATCTTCGGTAGAATTATCTTGGTTGGGAATTTCCATAGACGTCTCTTGAACAGCTTCTGTAGTACCGGACGATTCACTGAAATGAGGGTGCTCCGGCGTGTTCGTGCGCAATCGGGCCGCAGCCACATAAGAGATCGGGAGGGTCGTCATCCTGTCAGCTGGCGCTGTTTCGCCTGAAGGTACCTGTGTCACCCTTCTCTGAATACATTGGGCTCGAACATGACCAGTTGAACCGCAACCAGAGCAAGTACGTGGTTGACCGTCGTACATGATAATCGCCCTATAGCCACAGATCGAAATATATGATGGAATATGTGTCTTTAATTCTATCTTCACCTGCCGAACACCGTTCAAAACAGGTACTTTAAACGACATCCATTTTTCAGGAACATTGCTGATGACCTTTCCATATTTCGCCAAAGCGGCATTAATTTCTTCTGCAGGAACTTCAAACGGTAGTTCGAATATTCGGACTGTCCGAATACCAAACCCTGCGTGCGTCACTTTAACTTCACCAACGTTCCCATCACAGTGCTTGAATTTAAGATTACCAGCACGGGACTGCACAATTTCGTCACAAATTTCCGGACTTTTGAACTTAATATACACAGTACTGCTAACTATTGAGAGATGGACACCGATAATATCGTCAAAGGAACTTTTCAGTGATTCCTCAATCCATGATTCAATTTCATATGACTTTGGCCGTGCATAGTTGCAATCAAATACAAACTTCAAAGTATCTCTTCTTGGTACTTCAGTCATGTTCGTGTTCTAGTCATGATTCACACAATAACACGTTATTGCGGCCGCTACGAGAGCGTCAACTCACCCGGAAACAGCGCGCAGGCGACAGCAGCAGGGACGTAAACACCGCCGCGTCCGCTCGCCACGGCCCCAGCCGGCCGACTACCACTGTGTTATAAAATGTGATTTGCAGAGCAAATATGTGGTAATGAATGTAGAACATTGCGGCTTTTGGCCACAGGTTTGTTCGACAACTTCGTGTGTCAATATCCACAAAGACTGTAAAGATGTAGTTCTGAAAGGTATTTTAAGTTTTGCAATTGATTGCACACTCAGGAGTGTTTCAGTTACTTTTAAAAGAAGGTAGAAGTGTATTTCGCCCTAACTTGGAATATTTCGGATGCATTATAAGAAATACAAACGGAGGAAAAATTAACACGCTGCCGAATATTGGAAAACGCAAGCCACGCGATATCCAGTGCTAGCATCTCGCTCTCTCTTTCGCGAGCCGGAATGAAACCAGTCGTGGATCGGACTGCCACTCGTTCTACAAACCTCCTCGGAATTATACGCAGTAATGCCCCCGAAGCTGCTGCTACCTGCTGCCGACCGGGCGTCATAACCTCAACATTCCGATAGCCGGGAGCGGTGGTGAGGTGTCCCTCTGGAGCCGCAATCACAGCCGAGTGGCTCCGCACTCACCCACCGGTCAAATCGCATTCCTCGCCGAGAGTGGGTTCCGCGGCAGTATGGCGACCCTACCTTGCCGTACGACGGAACCTGGGGGTGGAACGCCACCGCTACGGCTTGCTGCTACCCCCTAATTGTGCGCCACGGGCTGATCGAGTTTTCAGTGCCTGCAGGCAATTACAGGCCTAAGTGCTGCCATTACGGTCCGTGGCACTGGCTCGCCGCGACACCTGTTACGGGGCTGCCGCAGCACAAAGGTTGCCCTGCCTCCTGTCGGATCGTGCAGGCTCTGCCCCACTATAACCACCTCTGCCTCCCTTGCGCCTACCTGTACTTTTACTTCTTTCTCAGTCTGCTTCCTGCGTCATTTCTAGCTTAATATGCAGGTAAGTTTATACGAGGTATATTTATAAAGTAAGTTCCGTTTGGTTATATAAAAACATATATATATATATACAGAAATTATGTAAGGTTAAGGTAAAGCACAATCCGAAGATTGGTTTGAACACCACAGTGCTTTACTAGGTATGGTCCTGTTTGGAGGTGGTATGCCGTTGCCTTCCTCCGACCTACGAACTGACTTACCCAGCCAGCTCGCCGCGACACCTGTTACGGGGCTGCCGCAGCACAAAGGTTGCCCTGCCTCCTGTCGGATCGTGCAGGCTCTGCCCCACTATAACCACCTCTGCCTCCCTTGCGCCTACCTGTACTTTTACTTCTTTCTCAGTCTGCTTCGTGCGTCATTTCTAGCTTAATATGCAGGTAAGTTTATACGAGGTATATTTATAAAGAAAGTTCCGTTTGGTTATATAAAAACGTATATATATACAGAAAGTATGTAAGGTTAAGGTAAAGCACTCAACAATCCGAAGATTGGTTTGAATACCAGAGTGCTTTACTAGGTATGGTCCTGTTTGGAGGTGGTATGCCGTTGCCTTCCTCCGACCTACGAACTGACTTACCCAGCCAGTTATAGGGGGAAACCTACAGTTTAACGTGCGTTCTGAACCACGGTGCTACTCGGTATTTTTCACATCAGCAATACTGCCGGAGGTGAAAAAAGTGGAAAGTGACAGATAAAAATCCTAGGACCAGGAGGGGTTGGAACCCACGACCATTGGATTTTTTTTTTTTTTTTTTTTTTTTTTTTATTGGGTCTCCTTCCTCCCCTTCAACCCATCCTTACGCTCGCCAAAGTTTGCCTTCTCGGCCCGGCTTCTTCGCCTTTAAAATAATTTATTTCCTCTATATAAAATAATATCGTAGCTCTCTACAAAAGAAGGTGCATAATCTTTTTTCGTCAGTGAAGTCACTGCATAGAAACTGACATTTACAAAGGAAACTCAAAATTTTTTCGGTAAAGAAAATTGGGAACGTTGTCCTGCAATACCTCTTAAGTCACTGATTTAACGTGTGTTCTTTTTATTTTCTCCATACTTCCACCTCAGCATATCGACAGCACTCAAGGCTCGTCTTCTCGATATGTGCTTTATTATGTTTCCCCAAGCAGTATGCCTGGTCTCATTTTCCTGGTTACCCATTTTCATCGTGCGTTCTCTCAACTTGTCGTCTCTTAGCCCTGAGTGCGCCAGTCACCGAAAGTCGCGCATGTCCTGGTGATTTGCAGATATATGAAGTTCCTTTGTCTTTCCCTAAGTACTGGAGATGAAAGTCTTTTGAAAATAAAAAGGAAAATATAAAAGAAAGGTAACTCAACCCCTCTACGTCGAGGTTAGCCAAGGTGAAATAAACCATCTTCTTAAGGAATGACAGAAAAATGATCTAAATGAACAGTAATAGATAGACGGTGGCAAACCTTGAATACTGGATGCCGCACGTCCCTTTATTTCCACATTCGTCTTTCTTCGTCCTTTGTTCGTTTCTTTTTTTCCTGCTTGTTCTTTTTCCCTTCATATCCTCGTTATTTGTAGTGCCGTGATGTAATTTGCAAATCTTTTCCTGTAATTAGCACCCTTCTCCAAGAGTTGGGCTCTTGTGGCGAGGTATACTCTATAGCCTGAGTATGAGGCCTTGTCTTGTGCACTGGTTATGTAGTATAGTGTATGCCCTACTAACCAGGTCCACGTGTTTTTCTTGCTGATTGGGTAGTAATTGCCGTCAGGTTTCAGTACCGACATGAGAGAGATGTGTTGCGGTGCTGTTCTGCAAATTGAAGCCAGGATTTTCCTGCACCATTCCCATATGAGTTTATTTTCTCCACAGACAAATCTGTGTTGCAAGGTGTCGATGATATGGCACTCCCTGCATTCGTCGGTGACGGACAAATGTATTTTGTGAAGTTTCTCTCTTGTTGGTATCGTCTCATTCACTATTTTGTACCAGGTTGATCTTATATCCGTATCGAGCACTTTGTTGTTGATGTTTTTCCATATAACAGTCCAATCCTTATCGGGGTATTTTAATTCCATTCGGTTCACCCTTCCACTGTCATTCATAAGGCGGTATAGTTGAGCTGTGGTAAGTTCATGTAGTGGGGCGCTCGATTTCATTCGGAGGTAGCTAATTTCTAAGAGATACATCCTAATGTGGTTCACCTTGTAATGCGTGTCGCCAAGGTGAATTGGTACTTGTATACTCTGAGGCTTATATATCCTTATGGCCATACTTAGCGCACTATCCGGATATTTGTGGCACAGCTGAATAATGCGCCTTATCAGAAGTGCCTTGCATTTATATGAAACATCGTTAAGACCAAGGCCTCCTTTTTCTGGTGGAAGGGTAACGACATTGATCCCCACCTTGAATATATTTCCCCTCCAAATATACCAACCTATTGCCGACATAATTTTCCTGGCAACACTGTCTACCACAGGTATTATCTGTCCAACGTACCATAGTTTCGAGAGGATTCTGGTGTTGACGAAGTGTACTTTCTGCACCAAGTCCTGTTCACGTCCTTTGTTGTATTGTAAGTAGCCTCTCGTCATGGCCAGAAGGTCCTTCCAGTTGCCTGCAGTTGTATTCAGAGGACAACTGCTCATCTTTATCCCGAGCACCTTCATGGTATCACACACTCTGTATGGGCAGTTGGCATCTGTGCGAAACCCACTCCCTATCGGCATGAGACGAGTTTTCCTGTAGTTTAGTGTAGAACCCGATGCTCGTTCATATTCAGCCATATTAGTGGTAACGTCTCGAAGGTCCTGCTCCGAGCGTACAATGACACCCACATCGTCCGCAAATGCTATGCATTTTATCGTCGTAGAATAGAGGGTTAGACCATGAAGCGTGCAATTAAGCATTCTAACCAAAGGCTCAATTGCTATAACATATAGGGGCATAGACATAGGACACCCCTGTCTGACTGACCTTTGGATAGGGATCTGACGGGTGAACTGACCATTGACGATGATTTTGGAGCTGGCAGAAGTGTACATATTTTGAATTATCGTAATAAAAGGTACACCAAATCCGAGATGATTCATGATATCGAACAGGTAGCGATGTGAAACCCTGTCAAAGGCCTTACATTGGTCTAAAGCTAAAATTGCTGCCTGAGGGCGTGTTAAGGCACTGAAAGATATGATCTCCCTATAATCTGCTAGACTCTTGAAAATAGTGCGTCCCGGTACTGCTGCTGTCTGGCTATTATGTATGATGTTTTCTAGAACGTTTTTAATTCTAGCCGCTATGACACGGGCTACAATCTTATAATCAGAGTTCAGGAGAGAGATGGGACGGAATTTATTGATATCTTCATGTGGGTGTTCTTTCGGAACCAGTACTATTACACTGTCATTGAAGCCTGCTGGTAGTTGCTGACCCGCTTTGATTTCATTACACATGCTTACAAAGCATAGTTCCATTAGATACCAAAACTGTTTGTAAAATTCTATTGGTAGTCCATCATTTCCGGGCGATTTATTAGGCTGAGCCTTTTTCAGTGCCTCCTGTAACTCGTCCGCGGCGATGTCACAACTTAATGATTCCCTGTCGGTCTCTGTAAGTGTCATTGTAAGATAACTTTTCATTGTACGTATTGCTTCGTCATCCTCCAGCTCTGCTGTGTACAGTCGCTGGTAGTAATCCGTTATATACTCTTTTATTTCAGCCTGAGTCGTCGCGAAATTACCGTCTTCTTTCTTTATACGAGTGATAAGTTTTTGTCTTGCGCGACGCTTCTCTCTCCCGAGGTGGAAGGGTGACGTATGTTCGTCGGAGGTGCAATTATCATCTCTGGAACGGATTTTAATTCCTTCCATTTGTTTCCGTTTCAGAAGGGATAACTTTGCTTTAATCCTTTTAATTTGGATGAACTTCTCCGGCGTGATAGGTATATCAGAATACAGTTCACGAAGACATCGAAAGTAAAACTCAAAAGTTTCTTTCTGTAGTCGGTTCCTCTCATAACTATACGCTTTCAAAACGCTGATTAATTTAGGTTTTGCGCAGTGGCACTACCACAGAAGTACCGATGGGAACGTCTGTTGTCGGCGTAAACAGGTATGCCAGGCCTCTTGCATCCGTTCTCTCAACTCTTGGTCCTTGAGAATATCGACGTTTAACTTCCATCCTGTTCTGCCACGGAACGTTTTCTGCCGTGTCATGCGAATGGTGCAGTGATACGCCGAATGATCTGAAAAGTACAGTGGCCACGTTTCCGTTGCAGATACTGTCTCCCGCAAGGTTTTACTGACGTAAATTCTATCCAGGCGACTGACAGATGTCGCAGTATGATACGTAAAACACCGTTGGTCGCCGTTTATTATTTCCCAAGTATCCTCTAGTTCTAATTGGTGTACCATTTCTGCAAGAGTTGGACATCCATTAAAGTTCGGCCATTGGTCCTTGTGCTTCAAGACACAATTAAAGTCGCCTCCGACTACAACGTCCTCCCGATTGCGCCGGAGGAGATACAATAAATCACTGGCAAAGAACTGGGCTCTACTTGTTCTATCTTGGTTCCCGGAAGGGGCATATATATTTATGAATCTAACTCCATTAATGAGACACGATATCCCTCTGCCATTTTCCAATCGCTCGACATCCGATACAATCATGCCCTCTTTGGTTAGGAGAGCAGTTCCCGAAGTACTACCTGGGGTGGTGTTTCTGAGTACATCGTATCCCGGAATATCTGGGTGAAATTCGCTGTCTACCTCTTGCAGCAGAGCGATATCAGCATCACAGCTGTATAAATAATCACGAAGACTGTGTATCTTCTGTTGTGAGATGATCTTGTTTATATTTATGGTGGCTACCTTGTAATCCTGAAACGCAGGCATTCAGTGTTAGAATTACACTCTCCAACCAGGGCGCAGAGGTACGATGTCGATAAAAGCATTAATGGTTGTTAGAAACGGTACTCTGTATCATCCGACGGGACTGGAGAGGCAGGTCGTATAATTCTTCTCCCGTTGTGGCTGATACATCGTCTGTTGGTGGTCCAGCTCTACCCGTTTCTTGCTCCATTGTCACATCTTCCCCGTCATCTGCCCAGTTCAGTATATGGGCTGAGGCAGTCTTGCTTTGTGTGCCGTTTTCCGTTAGACTTTGCCTCTCCCTACCGACGGGTTGTAATCCCGGTGGGTCTTCCACAGCTTCATAGTCCCCCGGCTTGATATTAGGTGGGGAGATTTCCGACACCCGTTTGCTACCATTCTGCTGCTTCGGATCGGAATTTGCTGATGTGGTGTCAGGTAAAGTGAGACCAATTTCCGTCAGTTTCTCGGGCAATATTGGCGCTGTCTTCTCTGCGTCTTGATGGGCTATTCTTCGTTTTTTGTGTCTCTTGGGAGAGACTGCTGGTTGATTTTTTGAGGAGCAGGTTTCCTTTCCCGGAGTTCGTTCTTCGTTTATCACTGGGTTAGATTCCAGTTCGCTTTTGGGACTCGGACGCTTTCCGTCTTCTTGGGCTGGAGCACCGTATTGGAGGCCGGCCGAGCTCGTACCCTCCGGTTGATCATGTTCCATTGACACATCTTCGGTAGAATTATCTTGGTTGGGAATTTCCATAGACGTCTCTTGAACAGCTTCTGTAGTACCGGACGATTCACTGAAATGAGGGTGCTCCGGCGTGTTCGTGCGCAATCGGGCCGCAGCCACATAAGAGATCGGGAGGGTCGTCATCCTGTCAGCTGGCGCTGTTTCGCCTGAAGGTACCTGTGTCACCCTTCTCTGAATACATTGGGCTCGAACATGACCAGTTGAACCGCAACCAGAGCAAGTACGTGGTTGACCGTCGTACATGATAATCGCCCTATAGCCACAGATCGAAATATATGATGGAATATGTGTCTTTAATTCTATCTTCACCTGCCGAACACCGTTCAAAACAGGTACTTTAAACGACATCCATTTTTCAGGAACATTGCTGATGACCTTTCCATATTTCGCCAAAGCGGCATTAATTTCTTCTGCAGGAACTTCAAACGGTAGTTCGAATATTCGGACTGTCCGAATACCAAACCCTGCGTGCGTCACTTTAACTTCACCAACGTTCCCATCACAGTGCTTGAATTTAAGATTACCAGCACGGGACTGCACAATTTCGTCACAAATTTCCGGACTTTTGAACTTAATATACACAGTACTGCTAACTATTGAGAGATGGACACCGATAATATCGTCAAAGGAACTTTTCAGTGATTCCTCAATCCATGATTCAATTTCATATGACTTTGGCCGTGCATAGTTGCAATCAAATACAAACTTCAAAGTATCTCTTCTTGGTACTTCAGTCATGTTCGTGTTCTAGTCATGATTCACACAATAACACGTTATTGCGGCCGCTACGAGAGCGTCAACTCACCCGGAAACAGCGCGCAGGCGACAGCAGCAGGGACGTAAACACCGCCGCGTCCGCTCGCCACGGCCCCAGCCGGCCGACTACCACTGTGTTATAAAATGTGATTTGCAGAGCAAATATGTGGTAATGAATGTAGAACATTGCGGCTTTTGGCCACAGGTTTGTTCGACAACTTCGTGTGTCAATATCCACAAAGACTGTAAAGATGTAGTTCTGAAAGGTATTTTAAGTTTTGCAATTGATTGCACACTCAGGAGTGTTTCAGTTACTTTTAAAAGAAGGTAGAAGTGTATTTCGCCCTAACTTGGAATATTTCGGATGCATTATAAGAAATACAAACGGAGGAAAAATTAACACGCTGCCGAATATTGGAAAACGCAAGCCACGCGATATCCAGTGCTAGCATCTCGCTCTCTCTTTCGCGAGCCGGAATGAAACCAGTCGTGGATCGGACTGCCACTCGTTCTACAAACCTCCTCGGAATTATACGCAGTAATGCCCCCGAAGCTGCTGCTACCTGCTGCCGACCGGGCGTCATAACCTCAACATTCCGATAGCCGGGAGCGGTGGTGAGGTGTCCCTCTGGAGCCGCAATCACAGCCGAGTGGCTCCGCACTCACCCACCGGTCAAATCGCATTCCTCGCCGAGAGTGGGTTCCGCGGCAGTATGGCGACCCTACCTTGCCGTACGACGGAACCTGGGGGTGGAACGCCACCGCTACGGCTTGCTGCTACCCCCTAATTGTGCGCCACGGGCTGATCGAGTTTTCAGTGCCTGCAGGCAATTACAGGCCTAAGTGCTGCCATTACGGTCCGTGGCACTGGCTCGCCGCGACACCTGTTACGGGGCTGCCGCAGCACAAAGGTTGCCCTGCCTCCTGTCGGATCGTGCAGGCTCTGCCCCACTATAACCACCTCTGCCTCCCTTGCGCCTACCTGTACTTTTACTTCTTTCTCAGTCTGCTTCCTGCGTCATTTCTAGCTTAATATGCAGGTAAGTTTATACGAGGTATATTTATAAAGTAAGTTCCGTTTGGTTATATAAAAACATATATATATATATACAGAAATTATGTAAGGTTAAGGTAAAGCACAATCCGAAGATTGGTTTGAACACCACAGTGCTTTACTAGGTATGGTCCTGTTTGGAGGTGGTATGCCGTTGCCTTCCTCCGACCTACGAACTGACTTACCCAGCCAGCTCGCCGCGACACCTGTTACGGGGCTGCCGCAGCACAAAGGTTGCCCTGCCTCCTGTCGGATCGTGCAGGCTCTGCCCCACTATAACCACCTCTGCCTCCCTTGCGCCTACCTGTACTTTTACTTCTTTCTCAGTCTGCTTCGTGCGTCATTTCTAGCTTAATATGCAGGTAAGTTTATACGAGGTATATTTATAAAGAAAGTTCCGTTTGGTTATATAAAAACGTATATATATACAGAAAGTATGTAAGGTTAAGGTAAAGCACTCAACAATCCGAAGATTGGTTTGAATACCAGAGTGCTTTACTAGGTATGGTCCTGTTTGGAGGTGGTATGCCGTTGCCTTCCTCCGACCTACGAACTGACTTACCCAGCCAGTTATAGGGGGAAACCTACAGTTTAACGTGCGTTCTGAACCACGGTGCTACTCGGTATTTTTCACATCAGCAATACTGCCGGAGGTGAAAAAAGTGGAAAGTGACAGATAAAAATCCTAGGACCAGGAGGGGTTGGAACCCACGACCATTGGATTTGTAGTCTGGCTCTCTACCACTGTGCAACCGAGGAGTATGTATCATAAAACAATGTAGAAGGTGTTGTCGCGGTGGAGTAGTCGAGCGGTCTAATGCGTCTCGCTGCGGAGCGCGCGGTTGCTCGCCGTGGAGGTTCGAGTCCTCCCTGGGGCATGGGTGTGTGTGTGTGTGTTGTCCTTAGGTTAGTTTACCTAGGTTTAAGTAGTTTGTAAGCTACGGACTGATGGCGACGCAGTTTGGTCCGATAGATTTACAAACATTTGAACATTTTACAGGGTGTTAAACTAATTTTCTAGGTAGCTTCTGAAAATTTTTAGGCACTTGTTACAGCGCGGCACAAGTCTTTGTATGCCTTCTTCATAGAAGGCTGCCTCCTGTGTATTCAACCATGTGGTAACATCGTCATCGTCGAAGTGTGGACCACCAAGAACAGATTTTAGGTGTAAGATGAGAAGAAAGACGCTAGGAGCGTAGTCCCGACTATACGAAAGATGATCAAATACATTGTAGTGGGACGAAATATTATCCCTACTACTGTCTTCGTCAGCTTGGTTTTTCAGGTAAAAATCATGATTATTTATGTTGTTGATAATATCATTATCTTAAAAATGTTTATCATATGATTCCTAAAAGAAATATTTGTTGTTTCTTATTTTTCATGTGTGGTGACAACGGAGCAACCTACGAGAACAGCATCTTTTCTGCTGAAGCCAAAGCTAATATAGCTGGCCACAAATCGTCGCGGGTCGACAGCCACACGGCCAGTGAAGACCCTGTTGGATTACCTCCGTTGCAAACTCCTACAATAAAATAAATTTAAAAAAATACATTGTAATAAATTCTGTTAGAAATTGTATGTTACAAACAGTTTCAGTCATGAAACTTCCTGCCAGATTAAAATTGTGTGCCTGAACCGGGACTCGAACTTGGGACCTTTACCTTTCGCGGGCAAGCGCACTACCGACTGTGCTATCCCGACAGGACTGACAATGCCGCCTCACAACTTTACTTCCGCCAGTACCTCGCCTCCTACTTTCCAAACTTCACAGAAGCCATGTCTCCACCATATCCTTTCTTCCAGGAGTGCTAGTCTTGCAAGATTCGCAGGAGAAATTCTGTGAAGTTTGGAAAGAAGGAAGCGAGGTACTGGCGGAAGTAAAGTTGTGAGGCGGCATCGTGAGTCGTGTCGGGATAACATAGTCGGTAGTGCCCTTCCCCGCGAAAGGCAAAGGTCCAGGTTCGAGTCCTGTTTCCGGCACACAATTTTAATCTGCCAGCAAGTTTCTTATCAGTGCACAATCCGCTGCAGAGTGAAAGTTTCATTCAGTTTCAGTTTTTATGATGAGTCCTTTCGAGAAAGATATTACTTTGTGTTGTGTATGATTTGACTTTGGAACTTACGATAATAAAGGGTGATATTTTACTTCAAGTGTCGATGACTGAACACCAGTTATTTCACCTACAGAGAAGATCTAATGTTTATATATTGTGCTGAAACTGTATTTTGGAACTCATTACAGAATTTCTACGAATTTTAAGTTTCAAAAAAATGTTCAAATGTTTGTAAAGCTTATGGGACTTGACTACTGGGTCATCAGTCCCTAAACTTACAAACTACTTATGAACTACTTACGAACTAGGACGGCACAAATATCCTTGCCCTAGGAGGGATTCGAACTCCCGACCGCAGTGGCAGTGCAGACCGTGACTGAAGCGCCTCAGTCCCCTCGGCCACCGCGGCCGGCAATTATGTTTCGGCCACCCTTAAACTGAACATTTTCTTTTGGGTCTCAGCATTAAGTTTATTAATTGGAAGAGAGTGAGTTCATTTTTTATTTATATATATGAATCTGTATATTGTAGAACTGATTCAAACAATAATACCTGTGGTTTATAAAACATTTAATGAATTTCAACAAGATATTTCTGAAAATTACAGAATCATCAGTTTGATAAGTCATGGATGCAAAATTTTAACACGAATTATCTACAGGAGAATGGAAAAGCTGGTAGAAGCTGGCCTCCGGGAAGATCAGTTTGGATTCAGGAGGAACATAGGAACCCGGGAGGCAATACTCACTTTACGTCTTATCTTAGATTAAGGAAAGGCAGACCTACATTTTTAGCTTTTTAGATTTGGAGAATGTTGACTGGAATACACTCTTTCAAATTCTGAACTCAGCAGGGGTAAAATATATGGAAATGAGAGTTATTTATAACTCGAAGGGCATGAAAGGGAAGCATCAGTTGGGAAGGGAGTAAGACAGAATTGTAGCCTTTCTCCGATGTTATTCAATTTGTACATCTTGCAGGCGGTGAAGGAAAGCAAGGAAAAATTTGAAATAGGGATTAAAGTACAGGGGGAAAAAATAAAAACATTGCGTTTTGCTGATGACAATGTAATTCTGTCAGAGACAGCAAAGGACCTGGAAGAGCAGTTGAATAGAATGGACAGTGTGTTGAAGAAAGCGTATAAAATGAACATTAACAAGAGCAAAAGAAAATCAGGCGATGCGGATGGAATTAGATTAGGTAACGAAACAATGAAGTTGGTAGATGGTTTTGATACTTGGGTAGTAAAATAACATGTGATGGTCGCAGTACAGAGGATATAAAATGCAGAATGGCAATGGGAAGAAAAGCATTTTTGAAAAAGAGAAATTTGCTAACATCGAATATTAATTTAAGTGTAAGGAAGTCTTTTCTGAAGGCATTTGTGTGGAGTGTTGCCTTGTATGGGAGTGAAACATGGACAATAAGCAGTGCGGACAGGATGAGAATAAAGGCTTTTGAAATGTGGTGTTACAGAAGAATGCTGAAGATTAGGTGGGTAGATCGCATAACCAATGAAGAAGTACTGAACAGACTTGTTGAGAAAAGGAATTTTTGGCATACCCTGGCTAAAAGAAGGGATCGCTTGGTAGGACACATTCTTAGACATCGGGGAATCGTAAATTTAGCATTGGAGGGAAGTGTGTGGGGTAAAAATTGCAGAGGGAGACCAAGAGACGCGTATAGTAAGCAGATTCAAGTGAATGTGGGTTGCCGTTTTTATGAGGAGATGGAAAGGCTTGCTCAGGATAGAGTAGGCTGGAGAGCTGCATCAAACCAGTCTCCGGACTGAAGACCATAACAACAACATTTCTTGAAAAAATTCTACGAGAGGATATACTAACTTCGAACATTAAATTTCTTTTGAACCGTTTTATTTTCTCTTGTCTTGCACAATAAATTAGCAAGCAACATTTAAAGATATTTTTCTTTCATTGAAAATTGAAACCTTAGTTATAATTAGAGTTTATGGATAGGGTCGAAGTCCAAACTGATCAAGCTGAAGAAGTTTAATTTTGAATAGAATCGGCTATTCGAATATAACGTCCCAGTGAATTTACCGCAAGAGGTTTTTGGTCACTTTCGCCGTGTGAGATGGGGAATTATCGTGAAAAAAATCTTTTGACAGTAATCCTCGATGCGGTGCATTTTTTAATGGTCTCGCAGTTACCATGCACATTGTTCGTTTGGCCTCGTAGTTAGAAATCAATCAGGAAAATGCCTTTTCTGCCCCATAAAACGGTGTACATGACTTCGAGGTGTCAAAAATTGCTTAGGCCAAACCTTCGTCGTTGGGGATGAATTGGGCCTCCATTCCAATGATTACCGTTTGGCTTCAGGGGCGTCGTACGATACCCAAGTCTCATCACCCATGACTATCCGAGAAAGAAAACCATCGCTTTCTTCATTGCACCGTGTAAGAAACAAAAGTGCACTGCGCAACCTTTGTGTCGTTCAGTAAGAAGTTTGGGTACCCAACGTGAGGAAAGTTTTCGAGATTTCAGTTTTTCAGTAATAATTTCATGGATTAGTGATCGTGAGATTTGCAGAACTTCCATAGCAAGGCCACTAAGTGTAAACTTATGGTTGTGCTTAATCTTCTCTTCAGTTGTGTGAACCAGTTAATACCTAACCGCAGACGGGCGTCCGTTCTTCATCGTGCACTTGACCTCGTCCTTCATTGAACAGTCTAACACATGTTCCAACCATTGAATAACTCATAGCAATTTGTTCGTACACCTCGCACATTTGCCGGTGAATTACATTTGGTTTAACTTTCTTTGCTTTCAGAAAACTAATAGCAGATCTGATTTCACACGCGGCGGAATTTTCAATTACGGCTGACATTATAAAGAAGCACTACGAAGCACATGTCGGCAGCAACGTTCTCCTTGAGTCGAGAAATTGCCGCGCGTGCTCGGAACTGCGATAGTAGCGCTACCGCGGATAGAAATAGAAACGTAACTTACTTTGTGGACGACCCTCGTATTTACTGGTCCCTTATGAAAGCCATGAAGCACGTATTAACCACATTTGTTGTGCCAAAAATAAAACATTTCGTTTTATTGCCAAAGTATGGGCTATGTGCCACACCTTGTCCAGTAATAAAAGGAAAAAAAAGCGGGCTATCTAGTAATCAATGTAGAAGTAGTTTAAAACATTGGCGCCAGAATGCGCCATGTGCTAAGTGCCACCTGTTCTGAAACAAAATCTGGGATATGTGCAGGTGCTGTTGTTTTCAGTTTGAGGTTCGATTGTGTTCAAGTTGCAGCGACTAGCTCCGTCTTTCGTGTTTACTGTCGTAGTTCATGTGATGGATGAAAGAAGAAAAAATTGTTCCTACGAACATACCTGCTTATGATTTTTCTTACGATGTTCACCACTACTATGTCGTCACTGGAGACTCATATTTAACCTGTGACCGAGACTTCAAAAAAGGAAAAGAGTAGAAAAATTAGAGGTGTTTTGGATTTTGTAAGAGAGAGTATTGTGTAATGCCAGTAGCAAAATTTTTCTAACCACTTTGATAGACAACGATGATAGCTAGGGAACACCTCATCATCAAAAGGTTAGAAACTCTCAAGGCCGTTTGGCTCGAAGTTTCCAAAACCAATCCACGAAAAGTGTTAAAAAAACAACATTCTTTTAAGTTCAACCGTGGGGCTAACAAATGTATTAAAGATATGTAAAGATGGTAACCATAACACGCTTAGCTCTAACCCCAGCTTGAACTAACAACCAGTCTGAAAAGTAGATACCTTATCTCAAACAAGAAAACAAACTGTTTTACCAAAATCTAACAGAATAAAAAAAGCAGCTGTTTATGGACTGTAACATTGTAATATTTTGTTTCTAAAATATTAATATTCTTCAAAAGTAAAACGCCAAGTTCTCCAAATATTTATTTAATGACCACTTGTTTTGGAGGACTATG
Organism: Locusta migratoria; assembly: GCA_026315105.1. Classification (NCBI taxonomy): domain Eukaryota; kingdom Metazoa; phylum Arthropoda; class Insecta; order Orthoptera; family Acrididae; genus Locusta; species Locusta migratoria. The sequence continues at coordinate 315,086,414 of CM048744.1, read as the reverse complement.
CCGCCACCTGGTCATATCACATTTTATAAGTTGGTTATCTTATTTAAAAATGGAGATTAAATAATACGTGCAACAAAGCACTTAGTTTAAATATAAAAATACATAAATTAAAACATCGCATCTCGCAGCTTTTAATTTATGTATTTTTGCAAGTGTTATTCAGTCCCCATTTCTAAATAAGATAACCAATTTATAAACTGTGATATGATCTGATGGTGGCATAGTCTACATCTTCAGATCGGTGGCAATTTTTAACAGAAATTACAGTGCATATAAGCTACAAAGATTGTTCTCAATCTAGTCATAAAGAGCGCAAACATAACATGCACAAAATGTACTTAATTTTTTTGAAAAAAAAAAAAAAATAATACAAGTATTAGTAAAACACCACAATATAAGTCCATGGCGACAAATATGTATGTTTTTGTCTCTCGGTATTCGACTACCAGGCTACATCGACACAAAATGTAATTTTTTCATACAGTTACATCAGTGTATTTTTATTAATATTACATCTATTTTTTTTTCAAAAATTAAAGTGCATTTTGCACCTACTGTGTTTACTGTTTTTATGACTATATTGATAGCAATCTTTATACCCGAAATGCATTGTAATTTCTGTTAAAAATTTCCACAGATGTAAAGATGATCCGAAATTCATAGTAATAAAAATAAAATATATGCCACCACGACTTTTCGAAGAATAGTATTACAATCGTTGTTTACTTCGCTATATTTGGACTTTAAAACTGCCAGTCACCTTCAAGTGAGCAATTCTCGAATACTCATCTGAAGATGGCTAGCAAGTGTCCAGTTGATATGTCGTGGAGTGAACGATGAGCGGCTGCAAGCGCAAGATCTCTTCCAATAACCAGTACGCCAGGAAAATTTTAATTTCACAGAAAGTTATATGTCTATAGCACTAATAATGAAATTGCAGATGACACGACTGGCGGGTTGGATTAAAATCGGCGAAGTCTCAAAGGATGTTTCTGACACAGAACGTACGCAACCAGTACCGAACGTCCGACTCTTCGGCCTACGAACTGAATGGAATAAGACGAATTCTTTTACACTCGACAAGATACAGGGAAGCAGGATATCAATCAAGTACACAAGCAGACGTACCAGAGCGCTGCCGTGCAGTACCCCCTGATCAGTCAAAACTCCAAACTGCCGACTGATAGTGGATTAAGTCTATACCGAACGTGCATTTGTCTCGTAATGGACTGACACTAATAATACTAATAATACTAAAGCGGGTCTTGGGACTCCGAGATCAGAAGATAGAGGGTTCGTGGTGGTGCAGCAACAGAAAGAAAATCTTACATTACTAATACAAAAATAATACATTACTACGACGGCGTCTCTATAATTCACGATCATGAACCTTTGACAGACAGGCGGAGTGGTAGGTTAAACTGTCTACGCTACATTTAAGCGTCCTATTTTGGAGTATTTCTGCGCATTGTGGGATCCACACCAGGTGGGAATGCAGACGATTTAGAGTAAGTTCAGAAAAGGCAGAACGTTTAGTATTGTCGCGATGTAGGGCAGAGAGTATCACGGAAATAATGCACGAGTTGACTTGGAATTCATTAAGAGAAAGGCGTTATTCGTTGGGCGAGATGTATTTGCAAAATTTCTTTCACCAACTTTCTCTTCCGACTGCGAACTTATTTTATTAGCACCCAACTAGGAATTATGATTATCATAAGAACAAAAGAGAAATCAGGTAGAAAAGAGAAAGGTTTAGTTGTTCGTTTTTCACGCGAGTTATTAGAGAATGGAACTGTAAAGAAAAACCATAAAGGCGGTTCGATGAATTCTCTTCCATGCACTTCAATGTGACTTACAGAGTAACTTCTAGAACCGCAGCGGAATGGCCGAGCGCAATGACGCGCTACGCTTCGAATCCCCCCTCGGGCATCATGGATGTTTGTGCTGTCTTTAGTGTAAGTATATATATATAGATCGTGATTCTAACCTGCGACCTTTGTCAAGTTCTCTACCGGAAATGATAGTACTGAAAGGTCTCAGGAGAACTTTCGTGAAGTTTGGAATAAGGAAGTCGAGGTTCTGACAAGTGAATCTGTGAGTAAGGGCCCTGAGGCGTGCCAGGACAGCGTAGTCGGTAGAGAACTCGACCGTGAAAGAATGTCTGCGCAGTTTCGAATCCCGGTTGCGATACACAACATCTGACAGGATGTTTTAGTACCAACGCACACTCCACTGCTGAGTGAAAATATCATTCTAGAAAAATGTTCATAACTTGGACCATTGTAAATTCTCGTGCTAGACTTTAATATTTTGATATTTTATTAGATCGATGTGGTATGGATATGTCGCTGCATGAGACCACAGAACTCTCGGCGTATTGAATATTCGAAATATGAATATAATGAAGATAGGAAATCTACCACACAACGGACAAATAAGCTACGGAGTCATCATAACACAAAAGATAATAAATGTTAGGATTCTGAATGGCAAATATCACTAAGTAAAGGGTGAGATAACAGTAAATTTCTCACTCTGTTTTTTTTTTTTTTTTTTTTTTTTTTTTTTTTTTTTTTTTTTTTGACACGAACTGAATTTTATGAAAAAATTTCACAAAACCCTTTCTGTATTTATAAGGTAATACACTATTTTAATTGCAAGTGCTTCCTTAATAATACATTCCCAATACTTCTACGTGCATGACAGAATCTGTGTGTTGTTGTATTCCATTGGATGACCTGTTATTAGTCGATGTTGTGCAATACCTAGCAAATCTGCTATTCAGAACATTGTCTATACACAGATCACCAATACATTCATGCAACATGGCAAAGCAGTTATATCAACATACATTGTGAATGACGTCTTACGACACGTTTTTATTCTGAGTACTTTAGTGTTAAGCATAGCATATACAACTATTAATTGCTACAGAGACGTCAAATTACAGTCTTTTGTAGTAGAACATTCTTTCCGAAAAAGTGTAACATAAATTCCACTTTGTAATCTATATCATTGTAGGTGAAAGATGCCAGTAGGGGTATTAACACACGGAAGCTTCGACGTAAAAGTGTGGAACATATGTGGGTCAAATGAACCTCGCTGGACAGGAACCTGCTACTACCAGACAGTAGTACCACTCACGATAATAACGTTCTTCTCTGTAATAAGCCATTTACGTGCCTAGTACGATCGCTTTACCTATTCCATACTCAACGTCCTGTCTATTAGCTCTAACATCATCCCCGATATAGACTGCTAGTAGCGACATATGTCTGCAGCTTACCTCGAGAGAGCATACACCTGCTGTGACTAGTACCGCTGGGCCAGTATCAGCTCTGAGGGTTGCCGCAGTGGACGTGGGACATCCATTAAGCCCATACTGCCCTCTCTATTGTCCGTCTGATGTACCGATGCAAATCACTTATTCTGTTCAGTATTTTGCCAATCGATCTGTTGTGAGGTTATTTCATTTTAAAATTACTTTCATGAGGTGTGAAGAGAACAAATATACTCTGTCTAAACCATCCACAAGTGGAAACAAAATAAAATTATTAAAACTAGCGATCTTGGTTACAAAATATATTCTTGAAGCTAATTATGTCCATAAAGACTGTAGTATCATTACTTTTCCTGAAGATGGAATTTGTTAGGTGAATCTGTACAACAAGTAACTAGTCAATATACAATATATAATAGATATTGCATCCTATTACCTCCTTTCTAATAGTATGCTATGCACAGGCTCATTATGGTAAAAAGAAATCAAGTATAATGAAACTTTTTTGCAATCGCTGCAAACCTCTACTTTCAAAAGTTAATTTTTGGTAGAATTGTTTTTAGTTTTGAGGCAGGTTCACATGCCCATGGTTGAAATCTGCATTTACTTCGTAGTGCGTGACTAAAAATCCGTTTCATCGAATCACAAAGGAATGGAACACACATAGTCATTTAGTAAAGCTATTATTATTGCTATACTGAGAATGTAAGTTTTCCATTTCTATAAAGAAATATATCCGTAATATAATCACTGGATTACTGAAATACAGTGGAGGCACGATTGTCCCGACTAAATATTTTCGTCAGTCATTGGAATAACTGAAAATCTGGTTGACAACTAAATATATGACTGTGTCGGGTTGTCTTTAATGTATGTCATCATATGGCTGTCTTTCTACGGTTTTCACTGTTTAAAGTGTTTACGCTAGACACTATTCCACCTATTTTTTTGTGATTTAAAAGGAAATGTGATACCTTTGAAACGTATATATATTCAGAGAGGAGCAAAATCATTTTGTGGATCCTGGTACATTTTGCACAACCTACTACTGTTAGTGGATCTTTAACTGTGTTAAGTGTATCCTCTCGCCGAGAGGCATACAATTTTTATGGAAATGAATTCCAGTTTAATCCGCTTTTTTCACCGTTGTAAACAAAAAAGAAGTCACAGTATTTACGAAGAAATTTGTTGCCATTCAATACTAATTTAAATAACAGGAAGTCCTTTTTTGAAATGTGGTGCTACAAACTAATGCTGAAGGTTAGATCGTGTAACTAGTGATAAGGAATAGAACTGAGGAGAAAAGAATTTTCTCGCATATCTAGACTAAAAGAAGGAATCGATTGATGGGACACATTCTGAGACATCACTGAATAATTAAGAGGTTAATAGAAGATTGTAGGGAAGAGGATGACAGAGCGGGGAATATAGTAAGCAGATTAAACAGGACGTTGCCGTTCGTATTTCAGAGATGAAGACGCTTTCACGGGTTAGGGTAGCGGGGAGAACTGTATCAGCTTTTCGACTGAAGAGCACAACGACAACGGCAACAACAATAGTCATGTTCGTTAAATTCTTTTTTCAAACCATCTTCAAAAATTTGCTGCTTCTGCATCATTTGAAGTGTTTTTCGCCTTTTACTTTCACTTTACAAATTCCAGGACGGGATTTTAATCTGTAATACCATCCGTTACTTAACACAAACGATTACCGCTACCTTGTTTTTTATTTAACCGTAATGGTTTTTAACAAAGTAAAAGACCAGATATCAGTTACCCAGCTTACTACATTTGCAGAAAACTATAAATGAATTCATCCTCCAATAATTAATTTTTGAATTTTTTTATTGCTGTACGATATATAACCTGTCATATTTATTATACGGAATTATTCTTAACATTGCCTGTCGTCAAACGCACTTAACCCGTAATTATCGGCTAAACTTGTCTTTTTATAAGTATTTATTTCAACTTTAAGAAATGACACTCTTTTGCGCTTTTGGAAGTTTTAGCAATACATACGACAGGGCACAAATACATACCGATTAGCGACATTGTAACTCGATAATTTAACGCATCTGGCAGAGATGGCGGCTGGTGACGTGGAAAATTATATTATTGTAGGGCATATTACTCAGGAGATATGACGTCTTAAGGACTGAGCTTAAAGAAAACGAAGTGAAGGCGATGAAGGGAGGGAAGTGGCTGCATAAATAAATACCCGGCCAAGACGGGAACTAAAGCTTGCTTCGTATAAGTGAACCTTTGGTAATTTATTGGGTTAAACGACACATATGGTAAGTGTACGTTCGCCGAACTCCATCCCGCGAGATCATCAGAGACATGGATTCTGTTGCAGCTGAGTACAAGACCTGAGACGCCGCTATCATCGCAGTCAAGGCGGTCCTTCTGCTTCAATTCCGTAGTGCATTGCAGTGTTTGTTGTAGGTCTGCAAGCAGTGCGGAAGTGAGGTGGAAGAGGCCTCAGAGACGCTCGCATCATCACGCAAGAAGAGAACTTCCCGACACCAGCAGTGCTTCAGTGGCTGTTGGTCATCTGTAGTCGATTATAATTGCTCCACTCATACAAGTAAACGATTAAATGTAAAACGACCTGTTACAAACAAACCTTGTAACTGAATTATGTTGGCTGTATTTTTTGTGTGTGGAAGTACTCAATTTCAATAATTATTGATAACCCGCTAGCAATTACTTTGACACGTTGAATTTTTGTCATTAGTGATTCCCAATATGGCAATATTTTCCTCCCCTTCTCTTATCCCTGGGGCACCATCAGCATCATCATTTTTTTTCTTCGGTGTCAAATAACTCGCTACACAAAAATTTCAACTTTCAGATTATCCTATTATAATCTAATGGTGACCCAACACCATTGTCATAAAATTATCACTTCTTAGTGTGTTACTTAATCTCATTGACCATTCACGAATGAATTTATGAAAATTATAAAAATTGGTGTGAATAGCAGACGGCGTTGTCTAACTAATATCAGCAGATTCTGCCCATTTATTAGCGTATAGATGCTTCTCTTATTATTTTTGTATAATGACTAAACGTCCATACTCTGATGTGCTGGAACTCTTTTCATAAATGACGAAAACGTACCAAATTCGTAAACTCTATTCTTGCCTCAGTTACTTGAACCAAGGTGAAGAAACCGATTTTTTTTTTGAGGTAGAAAAGTCTCGTGCGGTGTCCACTCAGTCACTGTGTGGTCATATGAGGCGCTGAGTGGACAAATAAGCTACTGACAATACTGGCCGCAGTTGCCTAGCGTTTGGCCTTGCCTGGTCCACCACTATTCATTCTTTTCAATGCAATTTCAGTTAATCACCCAATAAATTCAACGTCAGAGCGATAGTTTCCTCGTTGTCGTTGACATTTTCATCCTAGAGTCAGCAACATATCGGAAAATTTTTACATTAAGGATAAAAATCCCATGCGTCTAGATGGTAAATAAATTTGAAGTGTTCTCTTTTAGTAATGGCCGAGTTTTGGTTTCTCGAGCCATCTTCAGATAAATGAAGTGCCACAACAGCTAAACAGATAAACTTTTTTGGTTTGCAATCCTCTTCTTCCTCAGTTGCTTATAATAATGTGTAGACACTTGTTTTTTAGGATCTGTCTATGCTGTCGATAAAAACATTTTATGCCACATATGTTTCTCCTTACTTTATTTACAAGGCATGTTCAGTGGCAGTTATTGCAGATGCTTCTCTAAATGTATTAGTATGAAGCGAAATGCCAAGATCGTAACCTTTAAGCCTACGGGTTTCAACACTCAGTAGTGTCATCTTCTAATCTCCTACAATCGACATTTAACAGCTCATAATTTGGAAGTATTCTGGTTGATAGTTACATATAAAATATTGTGCTGGCGGATAATCAGATATAAAATGGGTGGCTGGTCAAAATTACAACAATAAAGTAGACATAAAAACACAACCACCATAGAGGATATTTCTGGACTATGATGGATGTTTTTATGTCTGTTGTATTACTTTGACCAGCCATCCGATTTCTATTTATCGAGCAGAATACCTTCCAAATTATATCTGGAGCGCTTTAATCACCTGTTAAATGGCAATTGCAGGAGATCAGAAGAAGACACTACTGTGTGTTGAAATCGGCCCTCGTAAGTGAATAAAAGATAAAAACTGGGAGCTTGGCATTTCTCTTCATATTAACACAATAACATCGCACCCAATGATTATTAAGTTCTCCACATGTGTTGTTATCCTTCTTCCCCCCCCCTTTTTTTTTTTTTTTTTTTTTTTTGTGGTGTAGGATTGTTTTATCTCAAAGCATAAGCTAGCACTAGTTGTAGTTTACAATTATTTAGTATTATTATTTTTAATAAGTTATTGGCCTGTGCTCAGTAGTCTGGAGAAACATTCTTATGTCACCCTGATAATAATCAGTACTACTGCACTCATGTTGAGTAGTCGTTGAGTCCCGCATCAGTCTCCAAATGACTTCGTAGTTCACTAGCTATGTGCCCGTGCTACACAACGAATGTTAAAGGATGGTTTCCACATACCATCGATCCTAAGCGTTCCGGATCTCTCTCAGTGATAATGAAATCCTTATTGGAACGCTTTCTAAATAAACTAAGTGGTTCTAGCAAAGAGACAGTACAGTCCTGGGTGTGGCGGCTACTGTATGTCGTGAAAAACATGGTTATTAGCAATCAGGACGGATACAATATCTAATAAGTACGATTAGAAAGCGCAAAGTAAACTACATAGATCCGATGGTTCTTGCAAATAAATCTTATATAAATGAATCCTATCCATAAAATCAAGGGATTTTTTTTTTTTTTTTAAATACAAATGAAACCTCTCGAAAGAACAAGGAAATATTGTTCAGTTTTCAATACATAAAGACAAATCAGTTACTCGCTGTTCTACGTTAGTTTCCATTTGTAGAGAGAAGATTGCGGCTTTTAATTTTGCCACTGATGTACGCACACAAAAAGTGTTGCACCACCTTGCTATCAAGGTCTACTGAAAACTGACGATGAATGTGTACATTGCGTCAAAATCACAGATCCTTAGTAATAATCTGTATAATTAAAAACAGCGACCAGACACGACTATGATACAAAATGTTTATTCATTTAGACCATGACCGGTTTCTTACAAACCATCTTCAGATGGTCTACCTTCTTTAAAAAATGTCCAACTTTTTGTGAAGCTTATGGGACTCAACTGCGGCGTCATCAGTCGCTAAACTTACAAACTACTTATCAACTACCTTATACTAAAGACAGCACAAACATCCATGCCCGAGGGGGGATTCGAACCCCCGACGGAGAACGGCCTCTCGCATCGCAGCATAGCGCCTCAGAGCGCTCGCCCTCTCCACCACGGCCTACCTTCTTTGTTTTGTGTGTTTTACATATTTTATATTTTTTAAGGTGCCTTTATGAGTGCTGTTGACGTTGTTAGGTATGTCACAAAACACAAAGCTGAAATGAAACGTAATGCACTCTGTAAGCAATCGCAAATCGTGGCTCCGCTTCCCATAATCTATACGTCTTATGAAAAATGTGTGAACGTGGGATGCCTGTATGTATGTTTCATATCTCCTCCTAAACCAAATCTGGTACAAATATTCTAAAAAGTCAGGAATAGTTTGTTATGGTAGCAAAACCCACCTAAGATAGATAGCTAATACGATTTCACGCCATAAACAGTGAAAACTGCCCCAGTTGCGGTGAGTGATAGTGTGATTTAATTCATCAACTATTTGAGCATGAGAGCACTCAGCTACTTGCAATAAACTTTAAACATCATTTCAGATCTTAACGAAACTTTTTCTCGCTGATAACCCCAACAAAATGATGACAGCAAAAACGTTTTTCGATGTTCATGATGTATATCTACGGCTTTTGGCATGACAAGTTATTACTTCTACACTGTAAATTGTATTTGCAAGAAAATTCAGACAGTACACACCCCCGCAGACCACTGTATTTTCCTTCGATATTATATCACAGTTCGGCTTATAGTTCATGAAATATTAAGATATAAGCAATTCGGTTCATAAAAAATCGCATAATCACATATGTTTTGATGTATTAAACCTTTACTTCTGTTACCATTTACTACATATTTTTCAGACATTATGAACACATACCACTGAATGTACCTTGAAATTAACATAATAGTACGACACATATTTCAGGAGATATGACGACTGCTAAATCATGTGCTCTTTTACGACATCTACTTCTAAAATAATGAACCTCGACCGATTTCAACTAAACTTGGTACATTATTGCTTACTATCAGAAATAATCGCCGTGGGATTAAAAACTACCTACGACGCATAATTCAGAAGATATGGCGTCGTAAACAATGAGTTACGTGACTTCATTCATCCTTTATTTATTCATCGCAGGCAGTTTCCTAATATCACTCTGTACAAATCTGGAAAATTATATTATTGTAGAACATAGTCAAGGATATATAATGTCATAAGCATTGAGCTGCATATTTCTTTGTTTTACTGTTTCATAATTTCTAAGCTGATTTCATGACTACATCAAGATGAATTTTTTTCCGAATTTTTATTTTCGTTTATAATATAAGTCTGGAAAAATGCATATACACCGCAAGCCGTTGACAATGATCGAATAATTGTACATGAATTGACTAAAGAAGTTGACCATTTAAGAAGTGAGAACAATAAACTACATGAAATAAATTTTTTCACCTAATGGTTTTCCGGCAGTCGTTTGATAAGTTTTTCGTGGCGGCCGTTCGTGTCGGCTGTGGTCACCGGGTGACGTCAATGCGCACGGCTTGGCCCCTCACACTTGCGCGTGACCCCTACCATCTATTTCAGTATCCGTGGTTGGCGTCACTGGCATAGCGCACCTGCACGTGCTCCGTGCACCTGCAGTGGTAGTAGGGTGGGGGTAGTTTCGCGTGTGCGCTGCAGATGTTACATGTGTTATTGTCTTCCAGAGGGAGCCCTTTTAGTGGAAGAGGTTTTTCTAGGCAGGAGGAAACTTTCAGGAGCATGTGAGACGACGATTTAGTTTGCGTTTTCCTGCGTCGATGTGTCTACATCGCGACACTATACGTGTTTTAATTCTCAAATTCCGGACAACAGGTTCAGCTCATGATGCACGACGAACAGGTAGGCCCACGGCATTAACGGAACGGAAGCTCGACGAAATTTCGGACACTATGTTGCGGAGTCCAAAAAAATCAGCAAGGAAATTATCAAAAGAGGCTAAAGCCTCTGGCACGACAGCACATAAGACCGTTACCAAAGAACTGGAGCTGTATTCGTATAAGATTACTACAGTGCCAGAATTACACTGTATGGACCCTAGGAAAATATTGTGAATAGTTTCAGCGATGTATTAACAGACATGGAGTTGCCGTTTTAGATCAAATATGTTTCACTGATGATGCTTGGTTTCACATATCTGGCTACGGCTACATTTATTCTGAAAAAGTCATCAGAAAATACACATGTCTTAAGAGAAACGACATTGCACGAAGAGAAAATCGATGTGTGGGTTGCCATATCGCGAGCGCGAATTATAGGACCGATATTTTTCTAAACTATCGTCTCCTCCGACATCTATTGTTCCCACTTTATTGAGCTGCTGAATGAAGATGAGATCAATCATTCATTTTTCCAAAAGACAACGCTACTGCCCATACAGCACACCAGTCCCTACGACTTTTACATGAAAGCTTTGTAAACAGAATGATTACTAAAGGTCTCTGGCCCCCCGCTCATCCGACTATTTCCTTTTTGAGTGCGGCTAAAAGATTTGTTTATCAAAATAACCCAAAGATAAAGTCTGAATATGATGAATATCTGCATGAGATTGCCGGCCGTGGTGGCCGAGGAGACTGAGGCGCTCCAGTCACGGTCTGCACGGCCATTACGGCCGGAGGTTTGAATGTCCCCTCGGTCATGGATATTTGTGCCGTCCTTAGTCTTAGTTGATAAGTGAAACGTTGGTAAAGGTATTCGAAAATAAATGTAAACGTGTTGAACTATACCTTCAAGAAAGGGGAAATAATTTCCAACACCTTCTGTGATAATGGTGAGTAAAGTGTATTTTCTCGGTTTTATATAGCTAATAATTTGTTTTAACTCTATTGATGTTGAAGGCGAGACACGCGTAGCTCGCCGCTGCGGACACACTGTGTTAAGAGGAAAAGAAGGAAATTGACGTTGAAAGGCGGGAAGAGGATAAGGTGAACAGACTGGGGAATTGTGAGAGGAAAAAGTTATAGAGGGGGTATAAGGTGCTGATGGACAGATGGCTGGAAGATATGGGAAGGATTGAATAGGAGGAGGGGGGGGGAGGAGGAGTTTGAAAAGAGAGGGGAATAAATTTAAGGTGAATTATTGTTAAATGTGACGTTGAAACGTGTCCATAGAAAATGTATGTGGCTGAACTTGTAAGAAAATGTCTAATATTGTGCCTCCTGTTTTGTGTCGAGTAACTTGCTTGCAAGAAAATGTATGATATTGCATCTACTGTGTGTATCGTTATGTGTACATAAATCTATGAAGTTTCATTTTTGGCAAAGATTGTGTATCTCATAGTATTGTAGCTCGTGCAGAGAGCCAGAGAGTCGGACTTGTGGTTCAGCTCGCTTAGAGAGCAATTGTGTAATGGCTCCGATGAAGAGCAAAGGCTGCTGTACCAGCAAGTTGATTTGATTGTATTTGGAATCTATTGTATTTCTTATTATTGTGAAAACGTTGTACCACCACTGGAATGAAGGTAATTGCATTTTATGTACTTATGAAAAGGCTGTATCATTTAGGTAATGTAATAGTGATTATTAATAATAAGAAACAAAGTTGACCTATCTTTCTTGTTTCATTTACGTAGTTGGAGGATTAACCTACTTCATTTATTTGATAATTAGTTATTTGTGGATTTAAAGTGCAGTATTGATTTTGGTAATCTTATTGAACAGATTTATTTATGGGTATCGTAATAAATGATTGTTATGCAACACTGCAGTTAATTGAGTATGATACTGAATTTTGATAATCAGGTACTGATCTGCATAAAATTCTCGTAGACGAACATTAAGAAAGTGGTTTGTGTTTTTAATGTTTCCCGCAGTCAAATTTATTGAGTACAGTCAATGTGTGTTTCATGCAGGTTACATGTCAGTTGTTTTGTTAAAGATCCGTTGCGCACATAATCAGTTTAATGCACTGTTTATTATTTAACAGTATATACCAGTGGCGTAGCTATCATAGGGCTAGGCGGGGCAGTGCCCCGAGGCCCCCGAGTTCAAGGGGTCCCTCGGCCTCCGTGAACGACGTTCGAGAAAAGTTACAGTAGAGAGTCGAATTTTTGGATTTTTGAAAAAAAAAAAAAAAAAAAATCATTTAGAAGCAGTGCTTCTAATGGAGCCGATACTTCACACGGCGCCACTCGGTGGCGCTGCTGAGAGGCCAAGTCGACGTAGCAGTAGAAGTTGTGGCAGCATCAAAGCTTCCCACTGCAGCAGCTGAGCCTTCCAAGTGTTGCAGCGTGTCGCTCGGCGCAGTGAGAAGGATCGCGGACCTCCAAATACTGTATAAACTTCATATTGGCAAATACAAGTCTACAGTACGAGTATCCGAATAAACCGGTTTTCCGAACATCCATGTCCCCAAATTACTTCGGACAATCGACGTTCTACTGTATTTTAGTTGAATGAAAGTTTCTGACTTTTAACGTTTTGAACCCTGGCCAACAAACGTCAGACGCACTAAGTGATATCCAAAAATTATTCCCAAGTCAGAATGTTCAAATGTTTGTAGAACTTATGGGACTTAACTACGGGGTCATCAGTCCCTAAGCTTACAAACAACTTATGAACTAGCTAAGACTAAGGACGGCACAAATATCCATGCCCGAGAGGGGATTCGAACCCCCGACCGTAGTGACCGTGCAGACCGTGACTGGAGCGCCTCAGTCCCCTCGGCCACCGCGGCCGGCAACTCAGAATGTAAACATAAAAAGGTATATTGCTTATCCGCTACGGCGTGGACCCTGCCACTATTAGCGTGTTGTCGATTGTAGTCGGAATTGCCATGGCTGCTAATCTTTACGAAATAACAGTCAATGGTGCTGAATTACTAGCAGTGTGTTTGACAATCACCGTGTGACCGCATTTGAATATGAAGTCTCTACAATGTATTCTTACAGAACGGTATTATTATGGTAACTCAACTGTTTGTGTAATGAATTCCCCCAAGGAAGTGCTCCTTAATCATAGATCCCAACGAAATTCGTGCCAGAAGAAGAGAAAATATGGGTAATGAATGGTTGTGTGGATTTTATTACTGATCGGCGCGTCATCAGTGAAGCTTCTGCCTACAACTTCATTCGCCTAGTATGGAGCAACTTCGAAAACTATCCCATGGGGTGTATTATCTGTATGCTACCCACGTCCAACCTTATCCCTCTGCAAAATTTCATCCAAATCCACCCAGCAAATTTCGCGTGAAAGCATAAAAACCAAACAAACTTTCACAGTTATAATTGTATTAGAGAGTACGATCAAATATTATCTGCTGCGTGACATATAATAATTTACTTAGTAGTATTTAGGTTTGCCTCATTATATCTTCCAGTGGGTGGTAAGGAGCTGATGATGAAGTAGTTTTGTATCTGTACAGTTTTAAAAGAGGGCCCCAATGTCATTTTCACCCCGGGGCCCTTGGTGATATAGCTACGCCACTGGTATATACATCAATATCAGGGCTATAATTAAACCAAATTACTGTGTTAATGAACAATGTACGTGTTCAGTTAAAATTTGATGAAGTTATCCGATGACTTTGTGATCGTGACTGTTAAACATTAATATATGACAACTATTTGGACTCCAACTAATACCAGATCAAGTTTTGAATGAGTAATTTTAAAATAAACTATTTTTGTTGTCTGATTAAACGATAGATTCAACATTAAACATCACGTACACAGCTTTTAACGTTACCCGTTTATTGTGAATAGGATTATAATGCAATGTGTGTCTGTTTTTGTACCTTTGAGCAAGACGAAAATTAGGAATGCTTACTGCGGAAATAAGTTTCAGAACCTGATCAAGTCATTAGAATACTTGTTTCAACAATAATCCTTCTCTTATGGTGATGAAACTGACATATTGAAAGTAACGATGAAGTTGTGAGGAGACATTAATTTCCTGTTCCCCATTTTCTCTCTCTCTCCCTCCCTTTGTTAAATGTGAAGTTACCGAAAATTTGAAATGCTTAATGCGGAAATAAGTTTTAGAGTCTGATCAAGACCTTAGAATACTTGTTTCAATAATAATCCTTCTCTTATGGTAATGAAACTGTGAGATTTAAAGTAACGTTGAAGTTGTGAGGACACATTAATTTCCTCTGCCCCATTTTCTCTCTCTCTCTCTCTCTCTCTCTCTCTCTCTCTCTCTCTCTCTCTGTGTGTGTGTCTGTCTCTCTCTGTCTTTCATCGTCTCACATAAATTTTTTCCTCGGGCCGGGCCGATTGCCCTACTCGTCCTATAAAGAATCTGTTTTTCGGTGGTTTTGACTGATTCCAGCATTTTCTGAGTGGCTGCGCAATTCGCGAATCTTGATATGACCCGCCGCTGTATAGCAGGTACCTATACAGCATCAAGAAAAACGGGAAACATTCAGACCTGTGGACTGGGAAGTCCCGCTGATGGCAGTAGCGGGGCGCGGGCAATATATCTGCAGGTATCGAGCGGTCGGGCGGACTAGTGAAGTATGTTCCGGGGGAGGGAGGCGGAGGCGGTACCTGGCAGAGGGGAGGGGGTCTGGCAGTTTATTCGCCGCGGCTGACGTATTGCGCCTGGCGGGCGCGCGCCCCTGTATATTAGGCAGCCCCGCAAGTTTAGCCTACTTGTTGATCGGCGGGCGGAAGTCTGCGCCGGAGATAGGGCGGCTAATCCCCAGCTTACAGCCTCCTCCCTTATCGGGCCACGCCCTCATCACCCCCTAACCGTCGCTACACAGCCTCGCCGTGTCGGATAGCCGACTCCGCTCCTTACCACCCCACCCGCCGAGAACAGCCACACCAGGTGGCTTAACTGCGCCTCCAATATCCTCTCCGTCGTCGATTAGTCCCATTAACCTCATTACAGGTGGTGTAAATGTTCAAAGCGCGCAATTAATTATTTAAATATTGCATAAAATCTTTCGGAAAGATCACAGCATCGATGTGATGGAAAAGAAGCAAGTACACTTTGTGATACTCTTCACGGGTTTACTGCCGAATGAAATCAAAATTCAAATGTTTGTAGAGATTATGGGACTTAACTACGGGGTCATCAGTCCCTAAACTTACAAACTACATATGAACTAGCTTTTGTGTCCCAACTTCGTCGCCGCTTTTGTGTCCCAGCCTCGTCGTAGGTGTCGGTGGCCGAGTGGAATGAGACCGACACAGGAACAAAAATAGCACGCTGGTGCAGGTACGGAGGGGAGCAGCCAGAAACTATAAACACTAGAGTAAATTAGAAAGATATATATATTGCACAGAATGTAACAATACTTAACTTTTACATAGTACGGCAGAATGTTGATACATAGTGGTTAGAGGCCTGCCTAGTGCCTGTACGATAGCAAAGTCTTCAATCGTGCCTATCTGATTACGAAGGTCCTAACTGGTTGCTATCTCAGTCCGAAGTCTTTACTCGTTCCTGACTCAGTCCCAAGTGACCGGTGTCTTTCCGTGGTGGCCACGAGCGGGGTTGCAGCAGAGGGCGCTCGTGGCTGTCGTCGTGAGAACGCCGCGCCGTGCGTGCATGGCGGCGCGCGGCGAAAGTAGGTGGCGCGCACTTTGTACTTGTGCGACACCACACTAGCTATATGTTTATAGAGCTTGTGGGACTTAACTACGGTGTCATCAGCCCCTAAACTTACAAACAACATATGAACTAGCTAATACTAAGGACGGCACAAATATCAATCCCCGAGGGGGGATTCGAACCCCCGACCGTAGTGACCGTGCAGCCGGCCGCGGTGGCCGAGGGGACTGCGGCGCGCCAGTCACGGTCTACACGGCCACTATGGTCGGGGATACGAATACCCCCTCGGGCATGGATATTTGTGCCGTCCTTAGTATTAGCTAGTTCATATGTTGTTTGTAAGTTTAGGGGCTGATGACACCGTAGTTAAGTCCCATAAGCTCTATAAACATTTGAACATTTGATGTAACCGTGCATACTGTGATTGGTGCGCCGCAGACGGCTCGGCCACCGCGGACGGCCAGCCGAATGATGACGTCATTTTGTCACGATATTTCGGCGGTCCATCTGACCGCCATTTTCATGTGAGTCTGCCGCTTAACCAACTCGTCGGAACTGAGTGCTACGGGCGAGCGGAGGCCCTGTATACGTCGCGGATGGACACGAGCGCGAGTTGCACTCAGATCCGGCGAGTTGGTCAAGCAGCAAACTCACCTGAAGATGGCCAGATGGACCGCCGAAATATTGTGTCAAAATGACGTCATTATCCGACAGGAAACCCGTGAATAGTATCATGAACTATTACGCCGGGAAAGTCTGAGCAGTCACATGAAGTACACTTTGTGTTCGTGAAAGTGTGATCCACATTACTTGGTTTCCGATGTTCATAAGTGTCAGCTTCTCTACCAGTTGATAATGTTCTTATCCCTCTAACGATGGGATAGTATTGCTTTAACGTTTCAAACATAATTGTTCAGAACCAGGTTCGTTACTTCGTAATACCCAGCGCGACAACTCTGTATTTGATTCAAAGTTATTTTGCCGTTGAAGTACTCTTGTAGCGTACTGTACATTGACCAAATGACCACAGCGTTGTAGATTTGACTAAAATTACGCGGCTAAGAGAGAAACCAAAGTTCACACATCACCGACGAAGCCAGAGGGCAAACACGGTCGAATGTTTCGCTCCGCCGAGTTACCGCTCCGTGTCGGCAAACATTTGGGAACACATTTGGCCGTTCTGTATCATCACTCCGTCGAGAAGTGAACTGTACGGAATACGCGAGACGGCGCCTCGCTGTGCTGGGTTTGCTCGCGCTCAGCACAAACGCCCAACTCGGATCTGTCCGCTCTGCTCTGCCAGTTTCCGCTCGCGCTCACCTTGTTAAGCCCCGGAGCCGCTAATGATTTGTTATCGCCAGGTGTACTCCAGTCGGCCGCGTAAAGAGCGATTACGATCAAATCAGTCAGCCACAAAATTAAGGTACTTCTGCAGTTAGGTAGTCATGTTAATAGAACTTTTGTTACTTTTCTGTTTTATATTAAACTGCCATCGTAAGTCGTTGTTGACACTCAGAAAGACCTTAATTTTGTAACTGACTGGTTATCAGTAAAATGACTGGTTTGATGCATAACGACACGATTTCCTTTCCTGGGCCGACGTCTTTTTTACCGAGTAGTATTCATACCCTTAGTCGGCTGGCTATGTGACAGTACTGTAGCGTCGGCCGCGGTGGCCGAGCGGTCTGCGGCGCGCCAGTCACGGTCTGCACTGCAACTACGGTCGGGAGTTCGAATCCCCCATCGGGCAGGGATATTTGTGCCGTACTTAGTAATATAAGTAGTTTGTAAGTTTAAGGACAGATGAGCTCGTAGTTAAGTCCCATAAGCTCTACAAACATTTGAACATTTGAATACTGTAGCTCCACGTGACAAACGTCAACTAGCGAGTAATTTTAATCGGACTACAAATGTCTTTTTCTAGAGCCGTTACGGGGATAAAGATTTCACTGTAACCTCGCCATCAAACGAAGGACGAAATGGCACATTTTGAAATAACTGTCAGAAAAGCGATTAAAAATTTTTGACAGAGGAAAGGCCGCTGGCCCTAATACGATACCAGTTCCATTTTACACGGAGTACGGGAAAGAACTTGCTGCCTTCTGAAGGTCACGACAGGAGTGAGACCTTCCTAAGAATTATAAAAAAGCGCAGGTCAGTCCCGTTTTCTGGAGGGGTCGTCGATTAGCTGCGCACAGCTACAGTCCTATATATCTGCCATACATTAATTGCAGAATTTTGAAACACGTCTTATGTTCGAGTATTGGTTATGGAAAAAATGTTAAATGGAAAATGACCTCTATAGAAATCAACATAGTTTCCAAAATGCATAGATCGTGTGAAAGCCGGCTCGCACTATTCATCCTTGAGACCCAGTGGGTAGAAAATATAGTCCCCATGTTAGATGCTGTCTTTCTCCACTTCCATAAAACCTTTCTGCTCCGTCGAACCGTGCGAGCTTATTGAATAACAGGGCTGCTGTGTGAATCAATTGAAGTTTTTAGCTAACAGAACGCAGGACGTCATTCTCAGCGGAGAACGTCTTCAGACGTTAAAGTCATTTCTAACAAGTCCCGAGCTGTGTTATAGGACCTGCTATTGGCAGTATAAATGACCACGTAGGTCATAGCGGAAATTCAATTTGGGTGTTTTCGGATGATTCTGCAGTATGGGTAACAAGGTAACTTCTGATGGGCAAAGTGAAGAAGATATAAAATGCAAAGTGTCTGTGGGAAGAAAAGCGTTTCTGAGAAAGCGAAATTTGTTGACATTCAGTATAAGTTTAAATGATAGGAAGTCGTTTCTGAAAGCATTTGTCTGGAGTGAAGGATGAACGATAGGGGGTTCAGACAAAAACTATGATAAAATCTTTGGAAATGTGGTGCGACAGACGAATGATAAAGATTAGATAGGTAGGTTACGTAATTAAAGAGGAGGTGCTCAGCAGAATTGGGAAGGGAACGAGTTTCTGGCATTGTGGCATTAGAAGGAAATGTGTGGTAAAAATCGTAGAGGGAGACCGAAGGACAATTACAGTAAGCAGTTTCAAGAGGCTGTAGGGCTGCCGTTCGTATTCTCAGATAAAGAGGGTTGCACGGGATAGGGTAGCGTGGACAGTTGCATCAAAGCAGTCTAAGGACTTAAGAGCACAACATCAACAACTGTAGATAATGAGAAGTCGCAGCATTGGTAAAGGGTTAGATGTAGGTAATCTGCAGCTTATCTACGCATTTTGCAGGGGATGGCACTTGAGACTCAACATGAACAAATGTAAAGTGTTGCGTTTCATATAAAGAAAGATCGTTTTCAGGATAAACACTGGAACCAGTTATTACAGTCTGTCTGGAAAGAAAGTAGGTTAAAAAACGCTCGTTCGGCCAGTGGATGAGTATTGCTCTCAGTGTGGGATTTGAAGATAAAGAGAAGATCCAACGTATAGCAGCACACTTATTTAGTAAGCGCGAAAGCGCCACAGAGATAATTATGAAACTAAAGTGCTAGACGCAGAAAGGCAGAAAGTCTACGTTGCTTTACGAGCTAGTGTTGAACTTTCGAGAGCATACGTTTCCCAAGGAATAAAACAGTACATTTATTCGTTCTACGTAAACCTTGCGATGACGATGATTTCGTGTGGCATTTATGGCTGTTAAGACCCCAACGGGGGCTTGTTCGGCCTGCCTGGCGCAAGTCTTTTATCCCTTTGATGCATGCCTTTTTATCTGAAGTATAAAAAATACCACGATTAATGTATAGCCCGTACATACTGAGAAAAATTTTGAAAAATCTCCTTAAAATTATTATGCACTACTAGCAACAAAAAGTTCATAGCTGGTCAGCTGTCACGATGTACCCGATGTAAATGTCACTATTATGCCTCTCATCTTCCTAGAGAGTAACTCACGGCGCAACAGTAGTATGTGACTGACAACTTTTACATGGCAAAAGAGGAATACTAAGGTAAAGAAACGGAGATGTTAGGAGTAGCTAAACGCAGCTGACTGTCGAACTGCTTCAGTAGTCACTATGTATACAAGCAGCTACACATGAAATTCTGGTAAAATTTTGATCAGTTGGAGAGATAATTGAGAAAATAAGGTATGTAGCTGATCAGCTACGCTATGTATCAGAGGGTTAAGATGACGCCATTTCGGCGACTTGCGTGTCAATGATGATGGAATGATAATGAGGACGACACGATATCACAGTCTAACACAGCAGTCGCGACACTCACTGGTTAGCATCTGACACCTGGTCGACACCAGGGCTCTGGGCGGTGAGCAAAGGAGCCCTTTGTTACTGTTATGTACCTCGCACGAGTAACACTTATTTCCAACTTTGTTTCCGTGTAATTTAGGCTATCATTGTTATTCCAACATCAGACGGAAACGATGATGGTATAATAAACAGCAGTGGGCCGAAAGTAAACTGTAGAAACGACGAAAGCTAGAACAAAGGCATGAAGAAATACCTGCCGACGGAATATTTTTGCATCATTCCCCATTGAAACCATAACAATGCACATCACCGGGTACAAACAGTTTGAAGTTTAGGAAGCGTGAGCCTGTTGCTTCAAAGTAAATGGGTATGAGAGATAATGTCCCTTTCGTGTCGTTTTTTACGGCACCTGTTAGCAAAACTACGACTTTCGTCATTATTGTTCATGTTGGATACAATTCTTCCAACTAACAGCAGAAATACGTTAGCAACTTCATTCTGTTTAAAAGTTCAACCTCTTCTCGTTACGTTTGCGCGCATATTTCCGGAAAAAAAAAAAAAAAAAAAAAAAAAAAAAAAAAAAAAAAAAAAAAAACACTTGTTACCATGTTCTAGGTGGTTTTCATCTTACTTTCATCTTACTTTCCGAACTTTACATTTTTTATCTAAAATATGTTTTAGGGTATTGTAGTACATTCTTAAGAATCTTACAAACCCGACTCCGAGGGCGCTGCCATTCGTAGACGTAGTACAGGGTTCTCAAGCTAGATGGCGTGGGAGAGACCTTCATGAAACAGCTGTGCCAATGGCGTCAGTGTAGAGCTGAACGTGCAAGTATGGTATTGGGGGGTTACCCCTGCGAAGTCGTTATAGCAGCTTTAAAAGAACAAAGAGTGTACGTGAAATTTTGTTTCCTGCTTAAAAAGCTGCAACGGAGACACACCAAATGCTTCAGGAAGCTTTCCAGGAGGACGCTATGAGCCTCACACAGGTTTTAGATTTGTTTGGGCGCTTTAAACGTGGTGAGATGAGTGTTGAAGACCAAGCTCGTTCTGGACGCTTCAACATTGAACAGGTCCGACAAAATATCAATGAGGATCGTCGCCAAATTATCGACCAAATTTCAACAGAGACAGGAATAAGTTGGAGCTGGTGCCAGCGGATTTTCAGTGAGGATTTGCAGATGAGACGTGTATCTGCTAAATTTGTTCCCGCGCCTTCTCACACAGAAAGGAAAAAAACCATCCGTCAGAACTTGGAAACAGAAATTGCACGTGATCCAAACTTCTTGAACAAAGTCATTACAGGGGATGAGAGTTGGTGTTACGGGTATGAACCAGAAACCAAGCAAGCGTCAAGCCAGTAGAGGACTCCCAACTCTCCCAGACCAAAAAAAGTATGGCAAGTGAGGTGAAATGTGAAGACGATGATCATTGTCTTTTTTTATTTTTGTGGAACTGTTCATCGGGAATTCGTACCCGCTGACGAGACTGTTAACCAGCACTTTCACTTGGATGTTTTAAGGCGTCTGCGAGAGGATGTGAGGAGGAAACGCCCAGAACTTTGTGCGATCAGGTTTCTGCATCACGACAACGCTCCAGCACACACGGCCTTACGAGTGACCCACTATTTGGCATCTCAGAGGTGGTCTGTCGTTCCCCACGCTCCGTATTCGCCGCACCTAGCCCGTTGCGACTTTTCCCTATTTCCACGCATGAAAAAGACGGCAAAAAGGTAGCGTTATGATGATGTGGAGGCGGTAAGAACAGCTTCGCAAAGAGCACTGGACAATGTCAAATTTGAAGAGTTCCAAACATGCTTCCGACAATTGAAAAGAGCCTTGACAAGTGCATCGCATGTAATGGAGAGTATTTTGAAGGTGAATGAAGCAATTTTGTAAAAAGGTTCATCAATAAATGTTATGACAAAAATCCGGTTTCTTTTTGGTCCCCACGCATATAGTTCTCCATATATGAGCGTTTTCTATTCGTAAAAAGATCAACCACATAATTTTTAGATGAATCGCAACGACAACATTTCAGCAATATGATTAAATGACCTATCTCTTACGGTCCTTAGGATATCTCGAAAATGACAAATGAGGTATCTTTTTTACGTCTATTTCTGCGTATTATTGCATTGCAAGCGTTCCAGTTCCAAAATCCATTACTAAAACAAACATACGCTACGAATAACACGACATATAATGCACTAGATACCGTCAATTCATTAGTGTCCCCTGCTGGCCGCATGGCGCGCTGCTCTCTCGGTGGCTAACAAAAATTCGCTCGAGTGTCGTGACTGGTGTATTAGATTGTGACGACACTGTCACGAAACGGAGAAAATCTGGGAATCGAAGCCGGGTATCCTGCGTGGCAAACCACCACGCTGTCCACTAGATTACGGAAAAGATTGGGATAAACCCGAAGGATAAAATCACAGAGAGTAGAGCCGACACGGAGGCATATTGGCAATTTTTTTTTTTTTTTTTTTTTTTTTTTTTTTTTTTTTTTTTTTTTTTTTGCGAACGATAAACGGAGGTAGCGACAACGGTACACAGAGTACCCTCTGAGACACGCCATGAGCTGTTCAAATGTTTGTAATTCCATGGGATCAAACTACATTGGTCATCAGTCCCTAGTATTGCAAACTACTTAAACTAAGTTTAACTAATCTAAGGACAACACACACATCCATGCCAGAGGGAGGATTCGAACCTCCGCCGCGGGAGGCCGCGCGATCCGTCACGTGGCGCTCCAGACCGCTCGGCTACTCCCGCGCGGCACCGTGAGCTGACTTGTGGAGCATGAATGCAGAAATCAGTGACATCGTATCATTTTATATTTTTCGGAATTTCTCCGTTTACTACACAGCACTGGTGGGTGGTGAAATTATGGATGCAGACAGCGGCAGCGAACGAGCGGGCAGCGCGCGCTCGGCCTGCCGCGGCCGGTCAGGCACGTGTGTCGGCTGGTCGCCAGTGGCGGCGACAGGTGACGAATGCCCGCGCCAGGGGAGGGGCGGCGGCTGGCGGCCGTGTCGCCTGCGCTGCTGATCCATCACCCACGCCACGCCGTCTGCCGGCTGCCGGCTGGCGACTGGCGACCGCTGCCAGCCAGCCGCGTCAGCGGCCGGTGCTGGGCGCAGCCAGTGACTGGGACCATCCACTACAAAACAAGGCTTACTCTGGCTTGTTACATTTGTTGCCGTGGTCAACGACTAGAGCCGCGATGCGTGGTCTGATATACCAAGGGTTAAATTCTCACAGTCGAGATCGCAACACACCAGCTCGGTTAGCCGTGTGGTCTAACGCACCGCTTTCCGATACCGGGAGGCGTACCGGCGCCAGTTCGAATCCGTTCAGTCTGGCCACTGCGGCCGCGCAGTGAGGTCGCGTCCTGCGCGTCTCGCCGTCCGTGTTGTGCGCGTGTTTGTTTACTTCCTTCGAGCGTGAGTAGTTTTCCTCCACGTTCACTGCAGCGGCATGGCTCACCTTAGAAAGAACACCGTCAAGATCACGTTCCAAGCTGAATATCCAAGACCACGAGCTTACGAAGTAGAACAGTTTCTTCATGAAGAACTACGACTAGATACACAGCAAATTATTGGAATACATTTCTCGATCATTGCAAGTCTCATCTACGTTAAGATGATTACCGAAGAAGCATGCAGGAATGTCGTTAGCGGACCAGCAGCAAAACCAAGAGCTTATGACGTCTACAATAAAATTTCCGGCTGTTTTCACGGAAGGTGTCATTATCCCGATTCATAAACCACTTGGAGGATCGCGTACCACAGACTACAGACCACTGACTGCTGAAAATTGATATGAAAATATTCACACGTTTATTAGCGCCTCGTATACGGCGCACGGTATGTCATGTTCTATCGGCGGATCAGACATCGATGGGCGGGACCCATAACATACGCGCCGCTCTATGTCGCTACAGAGACCTCATTGCCCTTGCCAAGTTGCGTGGCATACCGGGAGCTTTAGGGACGATAGACTTTAGTCAAACATTTGATCGAGTCAATCACACGTACTTAACTACTGTTCTGCAGAAACTGCACTACCGGATACCTTCAGTGAGGTGATACTGCGTCTTCTCCGTAGTGCATCATCAAAAGTACTTGTCAACGGTAGACTGTCAAACCCCTTACCAATCCAACGCTCAGTTCGACAGGGATGCCCACTATCAACGATACTATATGCGCTGGCCTTGGAAACTTTGTTGTGTGGGCTGAGGAATCGCCTAACTGGATTGACTCTTGGCGGCTATGTTTTTAGCTGCACCGCGTACGCAGATGATCTAGTGTTAACTCTTCGAGACGCACAAGATGTAAACAGGGCTATGGAGTGGCTTACCACATATGGTGAAGCATCGGGGAGCTGCGTAAACGCACAGAAATCGGTCGCGCTGAATATTGGCACCGGGATGACACCGGAAAGCGTCGCTCCATTCAAACTGTGCGACACAATTCGCTGTCTAGGTATCTAATTCACAAATGACATTTCACGCACGGAGGTGCTTAATTACCGGAAACTATTACAAAATATCCGTGCCGGACTTATGGATCACCGTCTCCGGGCTTTGGACACACATCAACGAACTGAATTTATAAATGTATATCAAGCATCCCGACTGCCACATGTGGCGCAGACCTGCCTATAAAAACACATAGCAAGGAGCCTAATGGCGGCATTCGGATCACTCGTCAGTTACGGAATGATATTTAAAATAAAATACGAATCCCTCACCCTACCAAAGGAACGTGGCGGACTAGGACTTGTTAACGTTCATGACCGAGCGATATCTCTCTACGTAGGTATGCACCTCAAGCTGTGGAAGCGTAGCCCGTCCAGTCTCACGGGCCTACTGATAGAGGCTTTGGCGCCGACTTCCCTCGAGGCACCGGTGGAGCTAACAAACATACCGACAGTATTTGCCTATTTTGGGAGTTTTTAACTAGAATATAGCTACATTAAGGGCGCCCAACTTGTTACTCGCTTAGCAATGGCCAGAGACATCTACCTCATCCTGCTACAGCGCCGGGAAACTAATATTATGGAAATGAAACATCCCAATGTGCACTGGAGAGTGGTTTGGCGCACAGTGAATGCCGACGTGCGATCGACTTGGTACGTGACGGTGAACTATAAACAGATAACTAGAGAGAGACTCCATAGGATTCATCTAACTGATTCACCAATGTGCGTGAAATGCGACGTACCAGACACTGACGAGCACCGACTACTTTGCGGGCCGGCGGAAGAGATCTAGTATTTTGTGCGCCAAATTCTGGCTCTTTTTTACGGGTGTCACCAGCTGCTGTCGATTCACGCATATTATTCTATCCGGACAATACGGACTACCCAAGAACAAAATACAATGCTGTCACGTGGATAAGAAGCCACGCAATAAATTACTTGTTTGGAAGTGGTGTCATAGGGGTGATAGATTTCTGAAACTACCTCAACGAACGTCACTGTGCAGTTTTGAAAAATCCGAAGTACGGTCAATGTTTTTCGAACCTCTTAAAGAGCATCTTTCACTATCCGCCCCGCAGCTGGATCATTCATGGCAAGAGATGACAATGAAAAGGTAAAAAAAAAAAAAAAAAAAAAAAAAAAATCCGTTCGGCGGATTGACGAAAGGAGTGCCTGCCAGTCTGGATGTGGTTTTTAGGCGGTTTTCCACATCCCCCTAGGTGAATACCGGGCTGTTCGCCAAGACCCGCCTCAGTTACACGAGTCACAAACATTTCGTAACACTTTATATTTTCACACACACATATCTAAAATGTAAAGCAGAGTGTCCGTATGTTTGTACGTGTTTCATATAAATCTACAGTTTTGTTTCAATCTTTATGAAATTTTGTTCACGTAAACTTCAATCCATGAGGACGGTCGCCGTAAGTTTCAGAATCACATACGATATATATTTCACGAGATATGACGTCATAAACAATGAGATGCGCGAAAAACTGCTGCATTTTGCGACAATGCTCCTCATTTTATCCTAAACCATTGGACCGATTTCAACCAAATTTGGTACACACATTCCTTACCGTGAGGTAACAATTGCTGCATGGTTAAGAATCACATACGGCACATGGTTCAAAAGATAATATACCATAATCAATAGAAATCGCAAAAATACCATATAATGCGCAAGGACTTTGGAAATACAGTGTATGAGAATGACAGTACATAGCGACTTGCAACAAACTTTAAACATAATTTCAAACCTTTATTAAACTTTTTCTCTCTGGCAACCATAGTAAAATGATGAAAGGAAAAAAGTTTCTACTACTTTTCCGCTGTTTATGGAGTATAACTACGGCTCTCGGTATGACGTTAAGATTTATAATTTCTACATTACAAATTGTAGCCGCAGAAAATTTTACAAACAGTATACGCGCATATAGTTGAGTGTACCTTCTAAATTGAATCATAGTACGACACATAGTTCATAAGATGTGAGCACATAAACAGTAACGTTCATGGAAAACTTCCCCATAACGCACCAGGTTTTAATCTATTACTTCTTTACTACTGATTGTATTCCCAATAGATTTTACAGACATACAGTCCTTATACAAATGAATATATATCTGAAATATGGCAGCGCCGGGTTTTCAGCTAGTAACGCAGGAATTTGGGGTACACATTTCCTCCTGGGGGGTATGGGGTGGCGGCAAGAAGGGCATCCGGCCACCCTGTAAATATTAACACATGCCAAATCCGCATTTAACATGGTGCCGACCCTGCATATGCGGAGAAAGGACGAAAGAGAAGACAGACAGACAGTAAAGATCGCAACTAAAATTTACACTGTCGATATACACGTGGTCCATTGATAGTGACCGGCCCAAATATCTCATGAAATATGAGATATTACAAAGAATACTACAAAGAACAAAACTTTTCTAGCTTGAAGTGGGAAAACAATCTTGCTATGGTTGCCCCGCTAGATGGCGCTGCCATAGGTCAGACGCATATCAGGTACATTTTTTTTTAAATACGTCCCCCGATTTTTTTTTCTTTTTTTCCACTCCCACGAACCACAGACATTGCCGAGGTGGGGTGGCTTGCGTGTCTCAACGATGTAGATAGCCGTACCGTAGGTGCAACCACAGCAGAGGGGTATCTGTGGAGTGGCCAGACAAACGTGTGGTTCCTGAAGAGGGGCAGCAGCCTTTTCAATAGTTACAAGGGCAACTGTCTGGATGATTGACTGAGATGGCCTTGTAACATCATCTAATGTGGCTTTGCCACACAGCTACTGCGAACGGCTGAAAGCAAGGGGAAACTACAGCCGTTACCTTTCCTCTCGGGTAAAATATTCCGGAGGTAAAATAGTCCCCCATTCGGATCTCCGGGCGGGGACTACTCAGGAAGATGCGATCATCAGGAAAGACAATACTGGCATTCTATGGGTCGGAGCGTGGAATGTTAGACCCATTAATCGAGTAAGAAAATTAGAAAATTTAAAAAGGGAAATGGACAGGTTGAAGTTAAATATAGTGGGGATTATTAAAGTTCATTGGCAGGATAATCAGGATTTCTGGTCAGGTGAGTACAGGATTATAAATACAAAATCAATTGGGGGTATCACAGGAGTAGGATTGATAATGAATAAGAAAATAGGAATGCGGGTAAACTACTATGAGCAGCACAGTGATCGCATTATCATTGTCAAGATAGATACGAAGAAAACACCGACAACAGTAGGACAGGTTTATATGCCAACTAGCTCTGCTGATAATGAGGAGATCGAAGGAATATATGAGGAGCTAAAGGAAATTATTCAGACAGTTAAGGGAGAGGAAAACTTGATTGTGATGGGAGACTGGAATTCGGTAGTAGGAAAAGGAAGGGAAGGGAGGATAGTAGGTGAATATGGTCTGGGCAAAAGGAATGAAAGAGGAAGCCGCCTGGTAGAATTTTGCACAGAACATAATTTAATTGTAACAAACACGTGGTTCAAGAATCACAAAATAAGGTTGTATACGTGGAAGAGACCAGGAGACACCGGGAGATACCAGATAGATTTTATAATGGTAAGACATAGATTTCGGAACCAGGTTTTACAGTGTAAGACATACCCAGGGGCAGATATAGACTCTGACCATAACTTGTTGGTTATGAACTGTAGGCTGAAACTAAAGAAACTTCAAAAAGGTAGGAAAATAAGGAGAGGGGACCTGGATAAATTGAAGGAACCTGAGGTTCTTAAGAATTTCAGAGGGAGCTTTAGGCAATAATTGTCAGAAACAGGGGAAAATAAAATAGTAGAAGAGGAATGGGTAAAGGACAAAATAGGTAGGAAGGCAAGACCTACAAAAAATCCTTGGATATCACAGGAGATACTAAATTTAATCGATGAAAGGAGAAAATATAAAAATGCAGTAAATGAAACAGGCAAAATGGAGTACAGACGACTAAGAAATGAGATTGACAGAAAGTGCAAAATGGCTAAGCAGGAGTGGGTAGAAGGCAAACGCAAGGATGTAGAAGAATGTATAAATAGGGGAAAAATAGATACAGCCTACAGGAAAATGAAAGAAACATTTGGAGATAAGAAAAACAGCTCTATGAATATCAAGGACACTGATGGAAAACCAGTTCTCTGCAAAGAAGGGAAAGCTAAAAGGTGGAAAGAGTATATAGAGGGGCTCTACAAAGGAAATGAACTTCGAGACAATATTGTAGGAAGGGAAGAAGATGTAGATGAAGATGAAATAGGAGATAATGTACTGAGACAGGAATTTGACAGAGCCCTGAAAGACCTAAGTCGAAACAAGGCCCCTGGAGTAGATGATATTCCCTCAGAACTACTGAAGTCTCTGGGAGAGCCAGCCATGACAAACCCTTTTCACCTGGTGTGTAAGATGTATGAGGCAGGCGAAGTACCCTCAGACTGTAAGAAAAATGTTATAATCCCCATTCCAAAGAAAGCAGGTGCAGACAGGTGTGAAAACTACAGAACCATCAGTTTAATAAGTCATGGTTGCAAAATATTAACACGAATTATATACAGAAGGATGGAAAAGCTGGTAGAAGCCGATCTCGGGGAAGATCAGTTTGGGTTCAGGAGAAATGTAGGAACACGGGAGGCAATACTCACTTTACGGCTTATCCTAGAAGATAGATTAAGAAAAGGCAAACCTACATTTCTAGCTTTTGTAGTTTTGGAGAAGGCTTTTGACAATGTTGATT
Source organism: Locusta migratoria (assembly GCA_026315105.1). Taxonomy (NCBI): domain Eukaryota; kingdom Metazoa; phylum Arthropoda; class Insecta; order Orthoptera; family Acrididae; genus Locusta; species Locusta migratoria. The sequence goes on along the minus strand of CM048744.1, from coordinate 315,056,870 downwards.
GGAATAAACTCTTTCAAGTTCTGAAGCAAGCAGGAATGAAATATAGGGAGCGTAAGGTTATTTACAACTTGTATAAAAACCAGACAGCGGTTGTCAGAGTTTAAGGGCATGAAAGGGATGCAGTGGTTGGAAAGGGAGTAAGACAGGGTTTAGTCTTTCTCCATTGTTATTTAATTTGCACATTGAGCAAGCTATAAAGGAAAGCAAGGAGAAATTTGGAGAAGGAATTAAAGTTCAGGGTGAAGAATGAAAAACATTGCGTTTTGCCGACGACATAGTAATTGTGTCAGATACAGCAAAGGACCTAGAAGAGCAATTGAACGGAATGGACAGTGTGCTGAAAGGTGCATATAAGATGAACATTAACAAGAGCAAATCTAGGGTAATGGAGTGCAGTGTAAGAAAATCAGGTGATGCTGAAGGAATTAGATTGGGAAACGAAGCAATAAAGGAGGTAGATGGGTTTTGTTACTTGGGCAGTAAAATAACAAATGGTCGTCGAAGTACAGAGGATATAAAATGCAGAATGGCAATGGGTAGAAAAGCGTTCTTGAAAAAGAGAAATTTGTTAACCTCGAATATTGATTTAAGCCTAAGGAAGACCTTTCTGAAGGCATTTGTGTGGAGTGTTGCCTTGTATGGGAGTGAGACATGGACGATAAACAGTGCGGACAGGAAGAGGATTGAGGCTTTTGAAATATGGTGCTACAGAAGAATGCTGAAGATTAGGTGGGTGGATCGCGTAACTAATGAGGAGGTACTGAACAGAATTGGGGAGAAAAGAAAGTACTGGCATACCTTGACTAAAAGAAGGGATAGATTAGTAGGACACATTCTTAGACATCAAGGAATCGTGAATTTAGCTATGGAGGGAAGTTTGTGGGGAAAAAATCGCAAAGGAAGACCAAGAGATGGATACAGTAAGCAGATTCAGACAGATGAAGGTTGCCGTTCTTATGTGGAGATGAAGAGGCTTGCTCAGGATAGGGTATTGTGGAGAGCTGCATCAAACCAGTCTCCGGACTGAAGAACACAACAACAACCCCCGATTTTTATTACCTATTCGTGTAGTACCTAAATATGAATTTTTTTATTTTGAACAATTTTACGCTTTGTGACAGATGGCGCTGTAATAGTGACAAACGCATAAGTACGTTGTATCGTGTAACATTTCGTCAGTGCGGACGGTATTTGCTTCGTCATACATTACTCGTGTTAAAATTTACCGTTTACCAGTTGCAGAAAAGGTTGGTATGGTATTTATATATGGCTATTTTGATCAAATTGGCCCCTTGGCCTGTGCTGTGTATTTTGATGGTTATTCTGGAAAACATCATCCATATATTTTGTGAATATGAAAGAATAACAACTGCAGCATCAGAATTGACGTCTTTCGGAATAGACGCCGCATATATAGAAAATTTTATGTCAGTCGGAGGAAAGTTACTGCACTGTATATATCAATCTACTCGGAATAGACGATGCCCTACTTACAGAATTAGTAATTTCAACGTTTCCCATTTTTCAACTATTTCATAGGGTTTTTACCCCCTTTATTTCCAAGCCTTCCTTGTATTAAAGCGAACAAATCTAAAAAAAAAATAAAAAAAAATAAAAAAAAATGTTCAGATTGAGGTAGAAGTCTGTTGTACTCTCCACAATGAACCTTACTAAGTTTTATGCAGGCAGTGGCCTTCCCCTCGTTCTTTAGGTCAACTTGAAAAATTCCATCAATATATGAGAAAAATGCTGATATCAGCACGTAAACAAACAGAGACTCTATTTAATAAACAAAATTTACTTCTTCACTCCAAAATGGCTGTGTTTCGTTTACATATGACTCGTCAAGGCAATATTCATTCTCACGTCCCGTAACTGTTTCACACACCCCTCCACTCAGAGGCGTACCTTATGGTCCAGAGGCACCACGGTATCAGTATCATTTTAAGTTCATAGAGATCTTCGTAGCCGCTACGCAGTAGGGCTGCAATTGGTATCGTTTTTCACTCCGTTGTATATCGTAATGTGCGTAACTTTATTATACCGGTAGACTGAGGGTGCGGTAACTTATTTCCTTCCGATTGTTTACTTTTCCAAGAAGGATGTTTTATGTGTTCGCGCACCTACTGCGTTCAGTAATGTCGATCCGAATTTAGAACAGAACTCCAATAATGGTGGACATTACAAGAAATTTAGGAACGTTCTTCATGAATATACATTGAGTGGAAACGCACACACACCGGGACACAACCGGCAGCGCACTCGCTGCTATAAATCAGCCGGCGCGATTCTTTTATTTCTCATGGAAATACGAGCGGCATCCCCGAAACTGTAAATCGTGCTGGACCGGGCAACAAACTTTTCTCCCCGAATCCCGCGGGAGCACTTGGGGTGGGCTGGAATCTAAAACTCCCGGCCAAGTTTGTTGCGGCGATTAGTTCGCGAAAACAGAGGGTGTGCGGGGCTTTAATCAGTCAGCGGGGCAGCGGGCCGGCTGCTGCGTGTCACCCGCCCCTCCCACCCCCTCTAATTGATACCTCGCGCCCTCGCAACCCCATCATTCCGGAGGGCGGCGCGGCAAAATTTTCCACTCACTCAAGAATTCAGGGATAAACGTTTAGAGTCACGAATATCTGCGTGATGTTCATTCTTTCTTTCCTGTTCCAACTCCCATATTGGTAGGGAGGGGATGGGGGGAGGTGCGTTCAAATGTTTGTAATTCTTATGGGACCAAACTACGTTGGTCATCAGTCCCTGGGTATAACCAGATGAAGGCCACTGTAACGTTGGCCGAAACGTCGGTTATTTAAGTAATAGCCTTACACCATGACGCGGTACAACACCCAGAAAACTTTTATGTCATCTGACTCTGGCCGCGTAAGCCTACGTAATTATACTTAAACAAAGTTAAACTAACCTATGGACAACACACACATCCATGCCCGAGGGAGAATTCGAACCTCAGACGAGGGAGGCCGCGCGATCCGTAACGGGTCGCTCCAGACCGCTCGGCTACCCTCGCGCGGCTGTGGAGGTGCGTGAATATTCTCACAGCAGTTATGTTGATAATTTTATAAAAACTTTCCCCTTCTACCCCACCCCTCAACCATCTCTCTCTCTCTCTCACCGAGCGAGGTGGCGCAGTGGTAACACTGGACTCGCATTCGATAGGATGGTGGTTCAAATCCACCTTCAGACCCGGATTTAGGTTTTTCGAGATTTCCTTAAATCACTCCAAGCAAATGCCGGGGTGGTTACTTTGGAAAGGCCACGGCCGATTTCCCTCCCCGTCCTTAACCATCCGAGCGTGAGCTCCGTCTCTAATGATCACGCTGTCGACGGGACGTTAAGCTCTAAATTTCCTTCAATTCTTCCTTCTATCTCTCTCTCTCCTCTCCCTCTCTCTCTCTCTCTCTCTCTCTCTCTCTCTCTCTCTCTCTCTCTCTCTCTCTCTCTCTCTCTCTCTCCTCACCCCCCCCTCTCTCTCTCTCCCTCCCCCCCCTCTCTCTCTCTCTCTTCTGCCCTCTTTTTGTCATTTTCATCCCCTCTGTCAATACCGACATGGACTCGCAGTAACTCTGTTGACTCGGTGAGGTGGTTGTTGTGGTCTTCAGCACGGAGACTCGTTTGAAACAGCTCTCCACCCTTCTCTAGGCCGTGAAATCTTCTCCAGGAAAAGGACAGCAGCCCGTATCAATTTCAATTTGCTTATTGTGTCTCCCTCTCCCTCTGCAATTTTTTACCTCACACACTTTCATCCAATGGTTAATTGATGATTCCATGATATCTCCGTTCTCAAGAAAGGTGCTGATACGGGATGTTACCTCGTAATCCTTGGTGGGATCTTACCCATAATTCTAAATGTTCCTATGATTCACAGTGTCGTAGCAGCTATTACGTCAACAAAGGCCACTCCAGTAATCTCACAATGTCCAAAACCGTCCTAGACGTGCTGAGATTGATTCAAGATGTGATTGCATTATTTAGCGTCACGAAGGCCTGTGCGATAAACATCGTTTCGATGATGATATTGATTTGATTAAGTACCATACGTTCTTTCATATTATCTAGCCCGTATTCTCCAGTTCCCTACTGAAATGAACAGTAAATATATGGCAATCTGTACAAAAAATGTAAATGGAATCAGTAATTGAAAAGTGCACGCAATTGTGAAACATTACGTTTGAAATACAATGTTTTTCCTATTGGTGCGCTTAGAGGACCAGAAGAATCAAATTTGTGTCTCAAAAAGATTAAAAAACGAACAAAAATATAAATACTAAACACTGTACACATGTTTCACTTAATTCCCAACCGCTACATTGATTAAAAAAATTGTTTTCGAAGAAAGAAAAGTGCAGCTAGGGACAGAGGGCGGTGGCGCATTGCTAACACATTGGATTCACATTGCTGAGGAAGGCGGTTCAAACCCGCCTCCAACCTGTTCCATTTACATTTTTAGTGATTTTGCTAAATCGCTACAGGAAGTGATGGTATGATTTCTTTCAAAGGACACCGCCACTTTCCTTCCACACCCCTAACCAACAGCAATCCGAGCTTGTGCTCGACGGTAAGTTAAACCCAAACTACCGTTCTTCCCTTCGCGTTGGAGCAGCATGTTTGGCCAGTGCTTTCGATTAGGAAAGTGTGCTGGAAAGTAACGTCCCTATTTTCGTAATTACTTTTTATTTACTTGGTCAGTATTGTTTGGGGTACGCAGCGACCACCCCGCTTCGCTGCCGCTCCGAATTGTGTCGTTTGTCATGGTGCTGTGTACTGTAATATGTGTCATGTAATTACATTGGTACATTTATAGACCAGTTATGAACATTTTAAACATTTGTATGTGTTTCGCTGTATAAAAGCAGAAATCCAATTATGTGAAAGTACACTGTGGGGACCGGGGTCATAACATGGTGATATTCGCTGATACAAATGACGGTATCTAACGCACGCTAATATACCAATCATTATTTAAAGAATTATTTTGGAATTTTCTACAAGGAGCTGATTTTGCCAAGTAGTGTGACAAAATTTATTTCACTGCAACAAAACTTGAGTAGAATTAATAAAATGAGGCGACGTTGCAAATATTATGTGTTGTAGATTTTTCCTTCTTCTGCTTTGATCTGGAGAGCCAATAGTACAGGGTGTCCAGAAAAGGACTCCCTGATTTCAAAATTAAATACCTCCAAAACAAAGATCGATAGAGGAATGCAGTAAACGGTATGTTTATTGTGAAAGCTGTAAAAAGTTTATACAGCAGTTTGAAATAATAGTTACAAAAGCTGCTGACAGATGGCCCTGTAATCGCCATACGTAATGCCTAGTATAAATAGTGATCCGATGCCCAGAGCGATCAGTTCCACTATTGAAACGTGAAAGGAGGTTAGCGTACCGAAGGAAGATATTAAAACCATGTAATCCATTGAACAATGCGTTTTTCTGGTGCTAGAGTACCACAGGTTAGAAGAGAGTCCACGGCAACAAGGCGAAGTTTTGAAGCACGATTTAATGTTCCAAAAGGACCCGATGCGAAAACCATTCGTACGGTCTTCGCAAAATTTCAACGAACAGGCAGCGTAATTGATGATCTAGTGGGGCATGTTGGCTGCAAGCAAATCGCAGTTACGTCTGAAAATATCGCCACAGTTTCTGGAATTATTTAGCGAAATCCAATGTCATCCGTCCGTAGAGTTGAATCTGATACTGGTTTGAAGCGTCCCAGGACACAGAAAATACTGAGAAAGAGCCTGCACATGTTTCCATTCAAAATTCCAACGCACCAGGCCATACCTGTACGAGCTGTGCAACAAAGGGTTGCCTTCGCTAATCAGATGCTCACAATGATTGAGAGTGAAGGATTTGGTGTTGGCGGCATCTGGTTTACAAATGAAGCACACTTCGACCTGAATGGATACGTGAATGTGCTGATATGAGCTGTACAGCGTACAGCGCCATCTGTTAGCAGCTCTTGTAACTATTATTTCAAACTGCTGTATAAACTTCTTACAGTTTTCACAATAAACATACCGTTTACTGCATTCCCCTATCGATCTTTGTTTTCGAGATATATAATTTTGAAATCAGGGAGTCCTTTTCTGGGCACCCTGTATCATTATTGTTACCCCATGTATTTATGAATTGGGAATTGTACAAGATATATAAAAATATAGTTTTGCACAGTCTTATTCAGAGATCTGACCTATGAGATTTAGCCTATAGTATGACCACCTATGGCAGGACTCTTCTAAAACTTCAGTGCTTTAGTCGGTGTGACTTACGAAGGCTTTCAATCATTCTGCGCATCGCCCTCCATTACCACAGTGACAGCCAATAATGTTCATTCTGTAGGCGCGTGGTTGGGCGCGAGTTACGCAATGCCGGCCGCGGTTGCCGAGGGGACTAAGGCGCTCCAGTCACGGTTTGCACGGCCACTACGGTCGGGGGTTCGAATCCCCCCTCGGGCATGGATATTTGTGCCGTCCTTAGGATTAGCTAGTTCATAAGTAGTTTGTATGTTTAGGGACTGATGACCCCGTAGTTAAGTCCCACAGACTATACAAACATTTGAACATTTGAGTTACGCAATGTTTCACCGGTAGGCGCAACTGTTGGCGCTCGGCCGTTGCTCGTCCCCTTCACGCTTCACCTATGGCACCGCCTCTATGCGCGGAAGCGCCTTCTTATATGACGCCAGGTATAAGACATCCCAACTCATCATGAATGATTATACCAGTGATAAAATCCAATTTGACATAAGTCTTTTTACATAACAGACTTACTCCAATTTTTCACCTCAATGGATAGTGCAATGAAGTGCGTTGAAAATTTTACTGAAATAAATCGCGAACATTTCGCTTCAGCACAATGTCAATCAGCGACCACGTGAGAAAGCAATAATACCTACTCTCTAGTGTCGATCAAAAATTTATTGGTAGACGGAAAATTTTCATTCAATTTGCTCTGATATTAGACTGAAAAGCGAAATTTGTAACAAATTTTCACCACTATAAAGTAAAATGCTTGTCGATGTCGTGAATTGTATCCAGCCTACCTTGTGACAGAAATGTCTCAGGCCCAACATAGCTGGTTTCTAATTAGTCAAAAATTATTATTATTATTATTTAATTTTCTAGTAAGAATGTAGTAGTATTCACCGCCATTTGACTGAAATGTTATATATTTCATTATGTTGTATATTTCATTATCAAGTGATGAAACTATTCAAACAGGTTTTTTCTAAGTCCGCAAGAACCCCTCCTAGTACTAAACCTATACTAGAGCTGTAAGCGCCGACCGCGGTGGCCGAGGGGATTGAGGCGCTCCAGTCACGGTCTGCTCGGCCACTACGGTCGGGGGTTCGAATCCCCCCTCGGGCATGGATATTTGTGCCGTCCTTAGGATTAGCTAGTTCATAAGTAGTGTGAAAGTTTAGGGACTGATGACCCCGTAGTTAAGTCCGATAGACTTTACGAACATTTGAACTTTTGGAGTTGTAAGAGTACTTAGGTGTTCTGTAGAAGATGGTGTAGGGGGCGTGCGGATTTACCGGCCCACACTTCCCAACCAGGATCTGCAAAATAAGCTGACTTACTATCGAGTCAGACTTGTGCGCTGACGTGTAGGAGTTACAGCTAGGTATTTCTTCTAAATAAAATTCGGGTTCCAAATTATGGGGCTTTATTGCTCGGCTCTCCATAATACAATGTTGAACAATTTTAATTTTACTGCCGATACTGAGAACATACTCCTACTTGTGCGGTACGGATTAGGTCATAGCGCCGACTGACGCCAGTGGCGCGCAGCCGAGACCTCCTACCAAATTTCGAGTGTCGTCGTACATGTTCGGAAATGTTCGTTAAAGATCTAGTTCAGGGCTGGCGCAAGCCCAAGTGCCACCCCGTGCTAGCTGCTAAATTGCCACTCCACCCCGTTTTTTTCCCATAACGTTTCTAGTATTTTATTTAAACAAATCTGTAGGAAATGTCAGCAATCAATCGGAATTTTTGTTTTAACTTTCCTGATCTACCCTGTCTCGAAGGTTTTAATATGCTTAAACCGTCATGTTGACAGTTACGTTCAGTATGACGGTATAGATGTCAACATAACTCAAAGCCTTGAGAACAGCCACACTGTGCCCAAAATGAATGTAGATCTGGAAAATAAAAACCAAAATTGTGACTGATTGGTGACATTCGCTACAGATTTGTACAAAACAGTCGCTATGCTCCGCGGCGGGACGTCCGGCGGGACTAATGACCCCGTAGTTAAGTCCCACAAGCTCGCTGGGCGCCAGCTCAAAAATGGAATCAAACCTGATTGAGGAATTCGACGTAATTTTAATAAGTCTTGTGAATTTACAAAAATGTTCAAATCTTATATTACTATAGGCTACACTGTTCAAGAGATGAAATCATAAGAATTAAGCCACGTGAAATTTAATTTCAGCCCGAATTTCACTACAGACGTAGGTGAAACGGTCAAAATTCAAATGTTCAAATGTTTGTAAAGCTTAAGGGACTTAACTACGGGGCCATCAGTCCCTAAAGTTACAAATTACTTAAGAACATCTACATCTACATGGGATACTCTGCAAATCACATTTATGTGCCTGGCAGAGGGTTCATCGAACCACAATTATACTATTTATCTTCCATTCCATTCTCGAATAGCGCGCGGAAAGAAAGAACACCAGTTCCGTTCGAGCTCTGATTTCTCGTATTTTATTCTGATGATCATTTCTACTTATGTAAGTGGGAGTCAACAATATATTTTCGCATTCGGAGGAGAAAGTTGACGATACTAAAGACAACACAAACATCCATGCCTGAAGGGGGATTCGAATCCCCGACGGCGGAAGGCCGCGCGCACCGCGAAACGGTCAAGAGTGGGGGCGGAAGACAATGGAGAGAGGAAGAATAAGGAGACGGAATAACATAATAATGCAATAAATACACACCCGGGTATCGACGGGTACTAATGCTAGTCGCAATATATTAACACAGTGCGCTGCGGTTGTTCATTTCAAAGAACTGCCACTAGACATCTGCCGTAAATTCCATGTGTCAGTTCTTTCGTGTCTGATTATGGAATAAGGGGTATCAAATTACTCATCGCCGTATCACTTCACTTTATTTGCATCTAGCTCTTGGGACGACGCGTGCTTATTTGCCGACTTGTCAAGTTTTGAAGTAACAGATCATAAGAAAAATAAATTTTCCCTATTCTGCAATCTTGAAGCAAAAAAATTCTAACTTACGAGTAACGTGCATGCACAATAATAATTGTACGTCATATGAAAAACACTTACCTATTACATCCCAAGTTGCAAGAATTTCGGACACACCAATGAAAGTGCTTCCGACCAATCTTGACTCCCTCGGCCAACTACCGAAACGAATTCTCTAGTTTTCTTTGTAGAGAACGCAACAATACTTATTGCCTGGAAAGGCGAAGTGGTGACGCGGCAGTGCCAGGAACTAGGTCACGTGACGAAGTACAGCAAGGCTACGGTTGAACTAGTGTCCAATACGAAGAAACAAGAAGCTCACAATAAGTATGTGACCGATGATATGGATAAATGTATTGTCAGGCAGCAATTTCTATGGCATTACGATCAAAATAAAGAACCACGAACTTCGTAAAAACTACACAACTTTTGTCAAACACGAATGAGCTTCAAAGCTAGCAAGGAAACCCTTAGAATCAATGATCTGCCTATGGATTTTCGTCTTAGAAAGTGTCACAACTAATGTTTTGCTTTGTGTGGACGGACATTGTTACTTTCTCGGGTTTCCAACAGAATCAAAGTGACCAGTAGTTTACTATACAGTAAACAAATGTTGGCAAAGTGGCAGTGTGCGAGTAGTATTGTCACACAAAAGTGCCGTCAGAGTTTAATTGTTGTTCATACAGAGGGAGACAGGTGTTTCATAGCTCAAAACCCAAAACAATCACTCAGAAACGGATGGCAAAAATTTTCAAAAATACACCGTAACCCAACTTATGCCAGGCTTAGAAGCAATGTCTTCAGCCCTTTTAATTACTCGCAGCATATTTACCCATTCGGAATACTTTTAGTCATTGTAGGACATGTTTGACTGTAGTAACGTTCAACCATTTTTTTCCCCATCATGCGGGAAAACAGTCGGAAACTGCCATTGAAGGGCTTAGCATAATTGCTTCAGGCTTAACATTTAACCGCAGTATCGAACATTGCATTCGAATTTCCAAATTAGATTTCGTTTTCTGCAAAATTAGTTGTGAGTAAACGCAGGGCGCGTAACAGGCTGGCAGTGCTCCACTCATAGGATTACTGGCGTGTACGCCAGACTGCTCCTCCCTCTCTATTCCTCCAGCGTAAACACGACGGTGCTGCCACAGTGGCGAGCAAGAAATTAATCTTCCTCCCTCCCCCTGTTCAACAGGGGTGGCCTGCAGGCAGTCGAAAAGCCATGTCACAGATCCCGAAGCCGCTCCCTCCGAAGTTTGGTTTCGAATCCCCTCTTGGGCACGAATGCTGAGTTTCTCCAAAAGAAAGAAGGAAAGAAAAAAAGGCGAGGCGGCAGATTTGCCGCCCCTCGCAAAGTGCCGCCCTGTGCGGCCGCACGTTTCGCACGTGCCTTGCGCCGGCCTTGATCCAGTTATTCATTTATTTAGTTATCTGAACAATAATAAACGAAGTAACATTACCAGCACCGACTTTTGATGACCCCTAGGCTGCTACTACAGCCTGTATGCCACCAAACATAGTTAATTAATAATAAATTAAAAATGATAACTTGGCGCCATAGTTTTGGGACTTCCCAGGCTTATAGGCGCGGCGGCCGCAACGGAGTATCTCACGGCAGCAGCGATCTGGAGCTTTCGTTAACCCACCTCCTCGGCAGACGCCATATGTTGCGAAATGTTCAAATATTTGTAGAGCTTATGGGACTTAACTACGGGGTCATCAGTCCCTAAACTTGCAAACTACTTATGAACTAGCTAACACTAAGGACGGCACAAATATCCATGCCCGAGGGGGGGATTCGAACCTCCGACCGTAGCAGCCGTGCAGACTGAGACTGGCGCGCCGCAGACGGCTCGGCCACCGCGGTCGGCCATCTGTTGCGTCTCGGCCGTGGGAAACTATAACGGCGCTTACTGTCTGCGAACTGCCTAGCCGTGCATAAAGAAGTATTTGTCGCCGGCTCGCGCACAATATCTAATAATTAATTCAGTCAAATGAAATAAAAAATTATACCTCCATCAAGAAACCTCACAAGTCATTGCCATACAATCGTTAGGACAAGTTTCATTGCCAAGGCAATGACTTAGAATAAAATTGTCTGAAGAGTTTCATTACATGATAATGGCTTAAGGCCGAAACCTGGTTGTGGAAATAAACAATATTTCAGTCAAATGGAGGTGAATTCCTTTAAAAAGATTTACCTGACTGATGCCCAAGACGCATACAAAATCATAAGAAACAACGCAACCCGTTGTCGCACATACCTCGCCGTTAACGTCATCGAGTTGCCTGCATGAAAGGGCAGACACTCTAAAATAAAAGGAAAAGAAGAGAAGGAGGAAGGCTACAGGTAGCATCTTGTACGCAAGGTTTGAAAGTGCTGTGCATTGGCAATCAGCAGTGTAACGAATACCGAAGTGATTTTCCAGATTTAACGGACTCTGAACACGGAGTGGTAGTAGGAGGTAAACGCTTTGGAATTCCGAAAATCGTTAGGGATTTCAATATTCCAAGATCTACATGGTCAGGGGTGTGATGAGAATACCAAATTTGGTGCACATATTTCTTACCTTGAGTTAACAATTGCTGTAGGGACAAGAAGCAGCCACGACACATTGTTCAGGAGATATGGCGTCTTAAACAATGAGAGTCCTGGTAAATGGTCCACTCAGGCAAAAGGTTTTAATTTCCAACATTTTAACTAGTAACTCTGTTAGTAAAAAAGACATTCATTTGTAGTTTCACAGTATTCCACTCCAAGCCTGTGAAAAAATATATTATTTTTATACTATTGTTTGTCACGTTCTTCAGGAAAAATGACGTCATAAGAATTGAGCTACGTCGAAACGAAACTACTGGCGGAGAATCAACACAGATCTGGTGAAACAGACAGATTTGAACAGTAAGTGATTGATAGAGGGGTAAGTAGGAGACGAACTAACTTAAGAATGGAATAAATATATACCCAGGAAATTCAGCTAGTAATGGATTAAAAAGGAAATAAAAACGAGTGGAAACGGTTCACAAAAGATCATCAGTTTAATAATTCCTAAAAATGAACTAGTTTGCTCGTCTCTACGGATGACATTGGAAGGGGCCAATATGGAATTAGATCAACAAAGTGAGATGTTCTCTCGTGGTTGTTAGTTTCATTCACTTACAGCCACTCCTTCCAGGTACATTACTGATTTTGTCACGCAAGGAAAAAAAGAAAAGAAATCTAGACTTGGTTACACAAATACTATTTCTTTTTCCTTTTCCACATGTGGCGTGTCTCCCCTGTTTTAGGCATCATCAGACGTTCTGGGGAAATTACAAACCTGTTTAAAAAACATTACTTGACTTAAAAGTATTCTAAGACTAAATTGTTGTTTGAAATTGTTTAAGTTTAATTAATCTATAGATCACATGACCACATTCATGTTTGAGTAAAGGGTTCGGAAATAAATTAAACTTACAAAATACCACTGAAAACTGTCGCATAAGAAATGAAATAGTCGTTATTCAGATAGCAACGCGTCAGGCTTCTTTAAAAATCTTCATGTCATCAAACCGAAGGTTAGAAAATCTTAAAGTGGCTAGTAAAGGCCAAAAATTTAATTTTCTGGAAGAATTTGAAATATCTAAGCACATAGTTTTCAAATCTTCGAACCTACTGAGTGAGTATCAAACCTTTTTCGACATCATGATGGGTATCTTCTTCTAACGACTGCAACCCATGTCAAATAACGTTCACTTATGTAAGTTCCAGCTGTTGGTCGCTCAAGCGCGCTAACTATGAGCCTTCCTCGCACTTCCGCCGAGACTCTGTTGTTCTGTGGCCGCCACGATAGTGTATTTATTTGGTCAACAATGTACTAGAAGTAAACAGCGATCCTAGTTGATAATATTTATTTTGTAAAAACTGTCTGGATCGCAGAAAGTAAAAGTTTTTTATTTCAGCGATTTCAACCTATTGCAGGTCATCCGCAGAAATAATGACACAACCCGTGTGGCCGGCGCTGCCGGGGCTTCTCTCTGGCTGAACGTTGATAGAGCTGTTACCAACGTTCAGTCAGAGAGCAGTTGCAGCAGCCCTGCGGAGTTCAGTGCCGGCCACACGGGTTGTATTATTATATCTGAGGATGACCTTCAATAGGTCGAAACCGGGCAATTGAAAAACATTTACCTTCTGCAATCCAGACATATTTTTGCAAAATAAACGATAGCATGTGCTTGAATGGACAGCATTTGTTGCCAGTGAGCGGTTCTTGATTATGTAAGTAAACATCGCTTGCTTAACAGAAGGTTCAGTTTGTCTGCGGCATGACTGCCCTTTCACACACTTAATCATTAGACGGTCCATTTAATTTAAATGTGTATTTTACTTGAATTTTACTTAATTTGTGCCACTAGGACCGGGTTCCTATTTTTTTTCGCGAAAAATATTCATTACCGTTGCTGTACCAGTATGACAGAAGTATGGGATGGAATAAATTTTGCTTAAAGTTAGATAGGCAAAAGTCGTACTTTCGTCTACTGCTATGACACATCTTTTTAAATTGCCACTAAGTTTCAGATCAACATCAGAAAAGTAATAATTATCATAAGCAATAAAACTAAATGTAATAGCCGATAGATTTAGAGGCCTTAATTAGGATGAATGAGATAATGAAAACAACATATACTTGCAAAAACGCATTCATTTGTAGTCAATAAAATTTGGCGTACAAATCTAAAAATATTTTTTCTATCTACAGAAAAACTCATTAAACAACATAGTAACGGAAGTAGGAAATATTCATTCAAAATGTGGTAAGAACATAGGAACAAAAAGGAAACACGTTTTTGTCATCGAAACATGCTGCACATTCGTAGGTCGTTTGCTTGGAACCCTCGTTACGATACCCACAACTCGACGTTTTACAGGTCACACCCTTAATCCAATGCTTTTGGATCGTGTACTCCGAGAAATGTATGAGACACATGGACCAACAACTACATTCAGGACATTCGTAATGTGGGTTGTCGCAGCCGAGATTGCAAATGGCGCATATTTACTTTGAACACGAAACGCAACATATCCAGTCCCTTATTTCATTACAGAGCAAACGGAATCAGAAATTGTGTCGTCGTTTGTTTTTGTTGTCGAACTCTTGATGATCCAGGTCCATCCCGATCAAAGGTTATTGTTTTCAGAGGTTTACGGCGTTTTGCATTCAAATGTTTTTCGCGTCTCGGGGTTGCCTCAAGAATGAGGAGTTTCCGGTAAATCAACTTCTACTGCGGTTTCCGATTGGGATGGAGTGCTTCTTGGACTGGCATTTACATTACTGATGGTCCGGTTTGGTTGTTATTTTGTGATGCATTGCCTGTTCATTAAGATACAATATTTTGGGATCTCTAGTTCCAGGTGTAGTGTCAGCTTCTTTTTATGCGTATATAGACGAGCTGAACACCTTGTCATGTAAAACGATAGCTGATTTGGTTAGCTGCTTTGAAAGCCATCAGTACCTATGAAGATGACTTTCCAACAAGTGTCGTAGCTCTTCACAAACTGAACAATCAAAGACTACCGTCGTTAACTAATAGTTAAGCAAATACTGTAAAACTGTAAGTTAAGTTTTTTGTTTGAAACCATTATTATTAACAACCTTTTATAAAATATAGAACATTACGAATAAAGAAAAATACGTGCATTTATCGTAAAAATTACCACTTGGTGTTAAAATTGTGTAAGTATACGAACGCAACAAAATAATAATTATTATTATTATAAAAATATATAATTTTTGAAAGCATTTTCTTGGAGCAGCGATATTAAAAAATTTAACAATTAAAATAAGACAGTCTAGATCGCAGTTTGTTGCGTTTATTGCTGGCAACTGGTTTCGGTTCTATAGACCATCCTCAGGCCTTTGGCACGTTGTTGGTGGACGGTGGCGGTGGCCGGAGCAGGCGTCAGCTGCAGGTAAGGTACCAAAGGCCTGAGGGTGGTTCTATAGAACCGAAACCGGTTGCCAGCAATAAACGCAACAAACTGCGATCTAGACTGTCTTATTTTAATTATAAAAATATATGCCATGGCGATATTTAAACCACCGACCTTATGGTTGTAACGCTACAATGCAGCCACTTTTTCTTTATTTCTTCTATGGGTTGTTCTGGTCATTGCCGTCGCTGATCGTGTTTGTTCCATGCTGTTCGGTGTGTTCTTGGCTCAGCTTTTTTCATTATAGAGGGCGATCGGTCCACTGACCGCGCACGCTGAGCGACGTCGTCCGGCACCATCTGAGCTAGACAGATAGGTGCTGGAAATATTTTCATTGTTGCTACTTCCGTGTACTTGGAAAATTTCAAAATCATTTTCTCGAGAATTTTTGAGAATTGGGTCGAATGGCTGTTGCTGATTGTTATTTGTGTTCTGAACTTCACGTACCGTACCATAAATATACCGGGTGATGAAAAAGTCAGTATAAGTTTGAAAACTTAATAAATCACGGAATAATGTAGATAGAGACGTAAAAATTGACACACATGCTTGGAATTGCATGCGGTTTTATTAGTATCACATCTACCGTTATCGGGCCTTTATTCTTCGAGGAACTACGTGATTCTGGTTTTGTAACTGCTACAGTGACGGGTGATAGGTACGCCGATATGATAAACTCCTGCTGGAACGTACGACTTTTATGCAGGATGGCGCTCCACCCCATATTACTATACGGGTGAATGATCTCTTCCGCGCGTCGTTTGGTGATGATCGTGTGCTCAGCCGCCACTTTCGTCATGCAGGTCGCAGACCTCAGTCCGTACGATTATTGCCTTTGGGGTTACCTGAAGTCGCAAGTGTATCGTTATCGACCGACATCTCTAGGCATGCTGAAAGACAACATCCGACGCCAATGCCTCACCATAACTCCGGACATGCTTTACAGTGCTGTTCACAACATTATTCCTCGACCACAGCTATTGCTCAGGAATGATGGTGAGCATATTGCGCATTTCCTGTAAAGAACATGTCTTTGTCTTAATTTGTTATGCTAATTATTGCTTCTGAAAACCGCGTGTCATTCCAAGCACTTGTGTGAATTTTTATCTCTCCAACTACATTATTCCGTGATTTATTAAGTTTTCAAATTAATACTGACTTTTTGATGACCCGGTATAAAAAAAAAATTAAATTCCGTTACGCATGTGGTCTCCTTGTAAGTCATCCATTGACATTGCTGTACCATTGTGACGGAAGTAAGAGGTGGATTGAACTTTGCTTGAAGTTATGTATGGAAAAGTCCTAGGTTCGTCTACTGATACATCTATTTAAATTGCCGCTAAGTTTCAAATCAGGACTCACCCTGGTGCAGAGTACTTTTTTTTTCTTTTTTTAATCTTTCTGAAAGCATTTATTTCTTTTATTCTTTTAATTATACAATAACCTAATACCTATACATAAATGGGTCTTCTTATGCTACTACATTTTTTGTAATTCTTATGCTACTTCTAATGTTTCTACTGAGCTACATGATACGTTTTGTTTTTGCTGTTGTGTCTTCCGTATATGCTGTGTCATGCAGGGTGCGTTGGCATGTTGTGTTTCATATGGAAGTCGCTACTCTACGTTCAGTGTCTTATTTTGTGCCCCCCCCCCCCCCCGCCTGCAGTGCTCACAGGTGTGCCAGTAATGTACAAACCTACTTGTTGGCCTGTGCCCCCCGAACTAATTCAGGAAGGTGTGTACCTGACACTGGGCTGGCCGTTTGCACTGCAGTCCTTGTGTTGTTTTCGTGTTTTCTCTTAAGCCTAACTTAATCTAACTTATATCTAGCGTCGCAATCGGTGATTTAGCTGCACTCAGTCCTCCTGATCCAGGGCACGGCGGAGTACCCCGGCGACACGGCCTGGTGCAGCTGTCACGCCTGGAAAAAATGTCTCATAATCAGTTTATAAATTCATGTCTGATGTGGTTTGAGATTTTGTCGATTAATTCATTGAGAATTTGAAAATGAACTTCGCTTTCTTCATGCTACTGCATTGGCGCCGCGGTGGAGGTAGCCGAGCGGTCTAAAGCACCTCGCTGCGGAGCGCGCGGTTGCTCGCCGTGGAGGTTCGAGTCCTCCCTGGGCATGGGTGTGCGTGTTTGTCCTTAGGTTAGTTTACCTAGGTTTAAGTAGCTAGTAAGCTACGGACTGATGACCACGCAGTTTGGTCCGATAGATTTACAAACAACATTACTGCATTGGCGTAGGCTCAGACACTGTTTTACGCTAACCAGATTGAAATGGCTGTGTTGCACTGGCAGGAACCGTTCGCTCTGTCATTGTCTTCGTTTGAGAGTTATACTCCAGAGGCGCACTTCGACGCCGGGAGAAGCTTCCCTCGCTTACCTCGGCCACTTTAGCCTGCCGTGCAGTGCAGTACAGTACGGTGCCCCAGTTCGCGCTGTTAGGCGACCGCTGCGGACGGCCGCGTGTGTTTTACTGCGCGCAATAAAACGCGAGCGTGGGGCGGCGAGTGCACTGGCCAGCTCTCAGGAGGGCCGCGGCGACGCCCTGAGTCCCGACCGCACATCCGTTTAGCGAGGCGACCGCGTCGTGCTCGCCCCGGACAACCTGACATTCCAGACCGATGAGAGCAATCCGCACAACGACCGGGCCACACCGTGCGCGCGGCGAACGGGGGTAAATGGACACAGGGCGCACGCCATTAACGAGTTTGTATCACTCGAGAACTTGACAGGTCCCTTTGAGCAGCTGCCGCATTTAATTCCACCGTGTAAGCCGGTGCGCGAGTTGTTTCAATACACGGGGGAAGACCTGAAAGGAATGCCAAATCTAATTACAACGAAGTTTAGTGAGTAACAAAACAAAAAGTCACAAATAAACTTCGAAGCGCGCTTCCCTGTTTCTGGCATGCTTCGGCGGTCCGTGATGGACTTTATTTCTGAACAAATTAAGTGTGCCCTGGCATTGGTTTAGTTTGCCGAGGACTCGCTCGATGACACAAAGTATATTTTTTAACTCTTAACAGCAGCAACTGCTGTAATGTCCCACCTGAAGGATTAATATTCTTTTCGTCAGATTGCCTTCCATAAAAAAAAGGCTTTTTTTTCGCCCACGACTGTATTTATAATATTTAAATGGGTGAAATAAATCGCAATTTGCGATGTTATGGCTTCACTGTATGAGGTTTAGATGGGATACCAAACTGTGGCGAATGCAGGGAAGAGTCCTCTGCAGTCGGGCTGGTCACTGTGTCCTCGGTGGCGGAGTGCTCAATGCGTCTGCCTAGTAAGCAGGAGATCCCGGGTTAGAATCCCGGCCGGGCACAAATTTTCATTCGCCACAGTTTGGTATTCCATCTAAACCTCATACAGTGACGCCATAACATCGCAAATTGCGATTTATTTCATTCATTTGAACGCTCTAATTCGTCAAAAATATATATAATTCAAATGGGTGTTTTTGCAGCAATCTGTCGTTATTTGTAAGAAACTACTTTATTTTGCAGATCAAGATTTCGGCAAGTGATTTGCCATTATCAATGCTAAATTAACAAGAAGTCATTGATAATGGCAAGTCACTTGCCGAAATCTATATCTGCAGAATAAAGCAGTTTCTTACAAATAATATTCTTTTTATTGGAAACGCCTTTTGAATGACACTCTGCTGGTTTTTTGCAGAAAAATATATTTTTGCCTCAGGCAAAGAGATGGCGTTAGTAAAAAAAGAGAGGGAAAAAAGAATTCCATACATCAGCATGTATTTTATGTTACATAGAAAACTAATGAATGTTATTATATTATTATTACAGTTACAGATTTGTTCTTGGAGTGGTAAGGCAGTTTTTGGAAAAGGAGCGATACATGTAATCGGTGGATGAAACATTATGTTGTTAACGAACAACAACAGAGGCCTGTATAGAAGGATATTTAAACGGTAATGCCTTTTATTATCTATTTAGCCTAATCAGGTATCTGAGTATGTTTCAAAATATGTCTTAGCCTACAATAAAAGAACAATCACTGTGGATGATGGGCCGCTATTAAATGCAAAAGCGGCAAATTCAAAATGGACCGCATTCTCAAACGCTAACTTGAGACAAGTAACAATACTGGAACTGCAGTAATAAATTTTATTTCAGGGCACTTAATAAATAGTAACATTTACCGCAAAAAATGAGTAAGTTCAGACTGGAGTATTTGAGGTGCATGCGCGGATTATTACGCGTTTATTAGAATAGTACTAATCTTTGTGGGCAACATTTGTAATGTTTCCTGACTTGAGTGTAAAACCTGTTTCTGTATAAGAAATGGTTTCATGTACTTAAAGAGGAGCGCTGGGCATTTTCGTTAAAGAAGGACAAAGATCAGTGAATATTAGGTTTCATGTTGTTTTCAATTCGAGATGTCTTCATTTTATTAAAAGGCCATTATCAGTGTAACAAATCAATGACTACAATAGTGAAAGGACAGCTCATAGGTGTGGCCATATTAACTTACATACTTTACAAAGTGAAAATAAGAAATTATGTATGTTAATTCTGGCAGTAGACTAGAATGATTTTTTGAATAGCAAATGTGTAACAAGTGTCACACTTCAAATACGTCACTTGCTATCACAGACAATAATGACTACCCAACACTAAAACAGATTTACATGTTTTTTTACTTGAATGTGAGTCATTAACTACGCCGTTTGCTTACAGATATACACATGTATAGTAACATACATACACACTGTTACAACACACACACATCAGGTCAGGATAAATCACACTGCATACAATATGAGACGTATCAATAATGTAGTGCAGATGTTTTTAACCGTTTTTATTTAATACTAGCTGAGAAAACATATTTCCTGGGTATTTATTTATTCCATATACTCGCACTCTGTCACCCCTCTCGCTAGTCTTCCTGTCCATCTCTTCCTCTCCCCTCTCTCTTCCAATCTCCCCCCCCCCTCTCGACCCATCCCTCCCCCCCCCCCTCCATATGCTAGTTCCCTCTCTGTTCATTCCGTCTCTTAATAACCACCCCTCCACTCCCTATGAAAACTCACATACATCTCTCAACTTTCTTGGTTATCAGCGAAACACTGTCAAACTATATTGGCGCAGCCTTTGCGTTACATCATACGCTGAAATACGGTTTATAAAAACCCTCTCCATGAAAATATTCATACATGGACCAACTTTCATAATTAGGAAAACGATGCCAATATTTGTTTTAAAGTGCCTTCTTGTTCTGATGGTGCAAAATTATTTCAAAGATATTATTAACTGTAGTTGTATCTGGAACTCAACACTTATCCTCCCCAATGGACAACACGTAGTTTCATGTAGACAGGTACCCTCCTATTGTTTCTACAGTTGTTTGTGCAAAATTTCTTCAATATCGGAATAAAACTGCACATTTGTATGAACTGCAAACAAGAAACAAACAAACGAAAACAGAAAGGGACATTATTATTCATATATCACAAAGGTAAGAGTAAAAATCTGTTTCAATTTTCGTGTCGACGTAGCAATATTATGATGCATGAAAGGAGTTCTAGTGTGCTCTTTATCTACCTAACGCTGCTGCCAATCCCAAACAGGTTGCTTTTCAAATGTTTGTAAATCTAACGGACTAAACTGTTTTGGTCATCAATCCCTAGGGTTACAAACTACTTAAAAAATGTTCAAATGTTTGTAAAGCTTATGGGACTTAACTACGGGGTCATCAGTCCCTAAACTTACAAACTACTTATGAACTACTTACGAACTAGGACGGCACAAATATCCATGCCCGAGGGGGGATTCGAACCCCCGACCGTAGTGGCCGTGCAGACCGTGACTGAAGCGCCTCAGTCCCCTCGGCCACCGCGGCCGGCAAACTATTTAAACCAACTCCCGCTAAGGAAAACACGTAGTCCCATGCACGAAGGAATACTGGAACATCCGACAGAGCAGTAGAGCGGTCCGTATTAAGGGCCTTAGTGCGCTAGGCCATTCCACCTCTCCAATTTGCCGTTTGAGGATACTTATGAATTATATTATTATTATTATTATTATTATGTTATTATTATTTTTCCCCATTTTTTTTCTAATCCACACTTGTATTGCAGCGAATAAAACTATTTATTTCAATCGTCCAGTCCCATTCTCAGTTTTAGTAACACTAATCCTCAGCTATTCATCCTTGTGTATTAACATAATGCTGCATAAATTCTGACATAAACATTTTTTTATTAATATTTTACTGAGTAAATTCATGAAAGCTTATACCAAAAACTTTAATAGTTTTGCAATAAAATTCGTAACTAGAAAACTACCAATAAATTGCGAGTCGCTTTCGATGAAGTAAGTTCCTAATATATTATCTTTTACAGATTGAAATCTCCAGAATAATTTGTAATAGATTATTTGGATTAAAGCAAACTCATGAGGAAATTCACTTCTTAATTGAAATATTCAGTTCAGAAATATTTAAATAATATCTTGCCGTTGATATTCTCTGATCAGAAAAGTATGCCACCTCGGCGCTAGCAGATAAAATGTAATGATTCGTGACACAATACTGTGATGCAATATTTTTGTATTTCCTCCAAACTTCCACTAAATTCAAATCACATTTAAAATGTAACACACACACTGTACATAAACACTGTACTGTATACCTTGGATCTGTATTTATCGAAAGTGTTAACTCTTTTAAAAGTTGTACAATATTTTACTCGTCGTTGGGAGCAATCTTATTATATTAATATAAAGAGAAAAGTCATGATCGCAATTTTTAATTTTTATGTAAGACGACGGGTTTCGAGACTCGAGGGGGTCATCTTTTGGTCTCTCGTAGAATTGTATTTATTACAGCGCTCCACATACTATTCTAAAACTTTCGTGGTGGAGAGTGAAATAAAAAAAAAAATGTGCTGGTAGATACATATAAAACAGTAAAATAAACATACACGAAGAGTTTTATGGAGGTAATATAACAATATTTTATACCAGAACATTTTCAGAATTATTTGTGGAGCTCTTTAATAAGCAATTAAATGTAAATTCTAGGAGAGGCCAAAAGATTACACCCTTGACGGTTGAATCCGGACGTCTCACATAAAAAATTAAAATTAAAATTTGAGGTCTTGGCACTTTTATCTTCATACTAAAGTTGTCCCGTACTTAAATTGTTGATCAGTAACACTCCCACATCTGTAACTTCATCATAGACTAGCTAAAAACTCGGTGTTGCCCGGGTATTTATTTATTGATTCATTCCTGCCTTGAGTTAGTACCTCTCCTATCCTTTCTCTCTCTGCCTATCTCCTTTTTTTCTAAAAAAATGTTATATTTATCAGAGAATGTATAAGAAATAAGCCTGTCTTGCATAATGTACAAAATTATACGTGCAGTATCCAAAGAAATATAGGAATCAAAGTACAAACGCCATATAAAATTAGCACGATGTCGTATTTATTGAGTTATATGTTGTATAATTGTATAATTTTTCAGTTAAATATTCATGTATATAAATGATGTATGTCTTTAAGACCTGTTGCGAATACAATTAGTAGTACAAAAGTAATAGATTAAAACTTGGTGCCTGATAGGACGGTTTTCTATGACCGTTACTGTTTATGTGTGAATAAAGTCTCGTCGCATTATGTGGCAGTTTCTTGCAACAATATTGTTATATTGTTTATGTCCTCGTACCTCCTGAACCATATATCGTATATGGGTCTTACCCCGACAGCATGGTTACCTCTCGACAAATAATATGTGCACCAAATTTGGTTGAAATCGGTCCGTTGGTTTAGGAGGAAATGTGCAACACTTTCGTTTGATGCAGCAGTTTTTCGTGCATCTCATCGTTTATGACGTCATATCTCGTGAACTATGTGTTGTACATCAACCCAACACTTACGGCAACCGTCCTCAAGGATTCGAGCTTACGTGTGCAAAATTTCATAAACATTGGAAGAAAACTGTAGATTTGTATACAATACGTACACACAAACACATACACAAACATACGGACACTGTTTTATGTATAAAGATTTATAATCAACGACGTTTCCTGGTTCAAAAGGCAAGAAAGCGTAAGGTGAATATGTATGTAGAATATTCCTTGTTCATGATTAGTCGTCCGCGGTGGCCGAGCGTTCTGCGGCGCGTCAATCACAGTCTGCACGGCCAGTACTGTCGGGGGTTCGAATCCCCCCTCAGGCATGGATATTTGTGCCGTCATTAGTATTAGCTAGTTCATAAGTAGTTTTTAAGTTTAGGGACTGATGACCCCGTAGTTATTTCCCATAAGCTTTACAAACATTTGAAGATTTGTTCATGATTAATTCGTCAGAATGTTATTGTTTATTGAAGTAATGAAAGAAGATTGCATGAAAATCAGACAAAATATTATGAGCACCCACCGAACAGCCTGTGTGGCACCTCAGGCTCGGATAACTGCAGTAACGTCCTGGAATGTAAGCACTGAGGCCACGAGTCACCCAATACCTTCAATTCCGAACAGGAGGGCACTGACTTCTGGTACCACCTTGCCGATCGATCCCGGTTCAGTTCTGGCCGGAACATGACTTGAAACGCATTACTCTATACTTCAAACCACTCCATTACACTCCTGGTCTTATGACATTGCGAATTATCTTGAAAAGCGACACTGCTGATAGAAAACTCTCTTTCGGAGGGGCGTACGATACAGTGTACGATACTTCTTGGCAGTCATGATGTCTTTAATGAGGTTCACTTTCGATTGGAGGACTAATGTTCCAAATATCATAACTGAGACGCCACCAGGTTGTCCATCAGAACAGATGTTGAGGAACTGTTGCCCCGGAAGAGACATACCCAACCACCGGCGGAATTCATCAGACTATGCAACGCTGTAATGTTCACTGACAATGCGTCCACTTCAATCGTTGTTGCTGGTGTCTTGGTTTCGCCTGCGTAGGCTCCTCATAAGGAGCATTAGCTGCACTTTTTCACACTTCTACGCTGCCCTGATATTAGTTCCGCCACAGTTCGACACCGAGCCCGATTTACCTCTGCGCAGCGTACCACGTCCATCGGTTTTCTGGTTCCACTGTCACTTGCTGCCATATTGTGTCCACTCAAGTGCACACAGTATGGCAGCAGGTGACAGTGGAACCAGAAATCTGCAATGGGTTTCAGAAAACAGTGTAACCTTTCGACCTGACGTGGAGTAGCAAGTGCTGACACCCACTGATGACACCTTGAGACAAAGGCGAAACGCGTATGGGTGACTTATAAAAATAAAACCCTTTATTCGCAGTAGCAAAAGGCGTTTCCTTCAAAAACATTACAGTGAAATACAAGTGCTGACACCCACTGATGACACCTTGAGACAAAGGCGAAACGCGTATGGGTGACTTATAAAAATAAAACCCTTTATTCGCAGTAGCAAAAGGCGTTTCCTTTAAAAACATTACAGTGAAATACAATTCAGCTGCTGCTAGAAATGGCCACTGCAAGCAACGTTACAAGCACTGTTTGCAATATTGTACAACATTCCTCTTTACATCATTTGTAACGCAATATCTTCTGTATTTTATTTACAGTGGATTATATCTGAAGATGGTAATACATTGTTGTCGAAACATGTCATTTTAAAAATAACATACTGCTAGGGTTGCCAGATTGAACTAGAGGCAGGCCCGGAGACCAGACGTGCCCCCCTCCCCCTTGGCCAATGACTCACCCCCCCCCCCCCCAACTGCGACCAACTCCCCCCCTCCCAACCAGGATTACACGTGAATACTAAAACAAAGAAAACTAATCATCTCCTTCCTCCCAGAAAATATCCCCCCTCCCCCCGTGGAACATTGCTAGGGCTGGTCTTCACATGTCGCAGCTGACCGGCCAGACCGCCAGTTGCTGTGGATCAACAATCGGCATACTTCCGTGGCGGCAGCATCAAAGCTGCTCACATCAACAGCTGCGCCTTCGAAGAGTTGCCGCTTGCGGCTCCGCGCACTGTGAAGGATCGCGCGCCATCAAAGAAAAGCTTCTCACTGGCTCCATGTGAAGGGGCACAGTTACCGTCTGCTCCTTGTTACGCCGGCCGCGGTGGCCGTGGGGACTAAGGCGCTCCAGTCACGGTCTGCACGGCCACTACGGTCGGGGGTTCGAATCCCCCGCTCGGGCGTGGATATTTGTGCCGTCCTTAGTATAAGGTAGTTGATAAGTAGTTTTGTAAGTTTAGGGACTGATTACCCCGTAGTTAGGTCCCATAAGATTATCGAGCTCCCTGTTACGACCATTTGCTGCCGCGTAAAGAAGTAAACTTGAAGGCATAAAATGATTAAACGTAATAGTGCTGTCATTTCTATGAGAGATAAGATTATTCGAATAAACCTGTTTTCCGAACACCCGCGTTGCACGATTAGTTCGGATAATCGACGTTCTAATGTAATATCAATTAAACATTACACACCGAAGTACAGGATATCAACAACGATCGCGAATTGTATAGTGAATTGATCGACAGTGCTATACTACGTACGGCGAGAGTTGAGCTGTGACAGCTAGCAGCGCAGTTGCCACGGTGCGCGAGGCTATTCCCGCCAGAGGTTCGAATCCCCCCTAGGGCATGGATGTTGTGTCCTTAGTTTAAGTTCGATGTAGATCGTCGCTACATGAGCATAGTACTTTAAAAGCGTCGTAAGAAAAGAAAAGAAAAAAGTTAAGATGAAGGTTACATTCACGCCCGGAGATGAGAGTCATTGGCCCGTAGACCCGGAGAATTCATTCCAAACCCGGGCTCTCCGGGCGGCGCCCGGAGATCTGGCAACCCTACATACTGCGATGTTAGAATATTGAATTTATTTAGGAACAACTGTTCCATAGAAAAAATAAACTGTTGGTAAATTTTAAGCAACACCGTTCTCTCCGGGTACCTGCAGCCTTCGAGTTGTGAAGACGTCTGCGCCCCTCGGCTGCGGTTGGCTGCCACAACTCTGCAAGAGGGGGGGGGGGGGGGGGGAGCGGGGAGGGGGCAGGAGAGAGGGCTTCGGCGGCTCGGCAGGAAGTTGCTCATTTCAATTAGTGCCCAAGAGCGCCGCTAAGCGCTGCGCCTGACGACTTAATTGGAAACTTTTCAGCGCGAACGTAAATGTTTTCGAGATTGTTCGGGGAGATGCTGGAGCATACTTTTAGGTGTCTGCCTGCCTGCGGGGGCAATACGCTTGGCACGAAGCCGCACGGCAGCGGCCATTATTTACTTTCACAGTCTGTATGAACGAGGCGAGGCTTCCTACTTTCGCGCTGCGCTGGTACGAATCACCCGGGCCCAGAGAAAATTGGGTGCGTGCTCTCGTAATAAAATTTTAACCGAGAAACACGGTTAACAACTTTTGTTCGTACTCTACAGTTATGAAACCCTAGCTGGAATTTATTTCTTCTGCTATCCGGTTTATATGATAAGTTCTTATCCCACAATGATCGACTAGTGAAAAAATAATTTCATGTTGTTACTATGCATATACCACTATAATGACACGGTTTCCTTTCCCCGATATTATCAGAGAACATTTTGTATTTTTATATTATTTCGGCATGTTAAAATAGTTATCTATGAAAGTCAGAGAAAGAAAATTTAGGAACAACACTTTCAATTTTTTTGTATGAAAGAAGACACTCTTGCTTTGTACTTCGTAGCGATAGCATCTTGCAGACGGGAGCTGTACCTTATTATTTTTATGTGACCGCTGTCATGTACATTCAGGTAAATATATGTGCTGTGCGCGTATCTTAAATTTATAAATAAACCCAACCTCTCACTTAAATTCGCACTAATGAATTTTTATTAATAATTTTGCCCTATCCTCCCTCCGCCCATAATGTCTTTTTAAGCCTTGTTGAATCACCGCAACAATGGATGGCATAGCTTTTAGTTAATATTGAATGGTGATATTTCGTGTAGCCTGCCACTCTTGTTTCAAAAATTTATTCCATAATTTTATCATTTATCGGCAATAGAATCTGCAGTCGATTTTCTTGTGAATTTTTAGAAGTCCGATGTGTTTGACTTACGTAATATTCCTGTCCGATTTATATCATGTCACTTATCTTACTTTACGGTTTGCTACACTAGTCGTAGTTTGATATTGACGAACTGCCATCCACTGTTCGGCGAGTGGTTATCATATTATTAAAATTTCATTTACAGCCAAATTTCAACCACCGATGGATCTATTGTTAAAGGTAACTGCTCGTCGCTTCATTTTGTAATGTTTTCCCTGCACAACAGTCCACCGTTAATTAGCTTGCCATTTCATTTAAATGCATGTAATAATTTTTTTCCAAAATTTTTCCCCGTAATTTACTGATTGGGATCTTTTATAGCTTCTAACTTCAAACCACTCCCTTCTGTAAATTTGTTAATCTCAAAAATTAATAGCCAGGCTGGAACATTATACCACACACGGCACTGTGATCTATAATGAGACAAAGTTCAAACGCGATGACAAACTTCCAGTACACAGTCCTCACAATTAAAAGAAGAAAATAATCTATCCCTAATTTCTGTGACCACAGAGACGAAGTTCTTTTACGGATATTAAATGTGATTGAAATTTTTCTGCAGTAAAACACATGAGAGCCTATTTTCCCGCGAAACACATTTTCGTCACTTAAAACTTACGCTCTAAGATGCCGTGGTCCAGACATAAAAATTGCCCCTGACGTTTCGCCATCGACTGCAAAAGGCATCCTCCGAGGTAAAATAGCGTACTGAAACGAGAGAGCGAGTGAGTGCCGTATATATAGGGTGAATCACCTAACACTTGCACCGCAAATATTGCGGAAACAGAAATTGCGATTGATGTGCGGTTTTCAGAGAATGGATTGGTAGTCAGGGGCTCATATTTTTAGCCAACAAACACATTTCAATATTACTTCGAAAGTATATTTTTAAGCAAACATACAATTTTTTAAATGGAACAATGCCTGTAAACATTAAAAAACTGAAAGTAGGTTGCGTAGAGTATCAGTAGTATTTGTTGCAGGATTCTAGTGCAAGTCGTGCAAGTCGTCTTTTGAAACGTACCCACACCGACATTTGCTTGTGCCAGCCAACCCGCATAGTTGCTAAGATCACACGGCCACTACGGTCGGTGGTTCGAATCCCCCCTCGGGCATGGATATTTGTGCCGTCCTTAGTTCATAAGTACTTATGAACTAACTAATACTAAGGACGGCAGAAACATCCATGCCAGAGGGGATTAGGGGGATTCGAACCCCCGACCGTAGTGGCAATGCAGACCGTGACTGGAGCGCCTCAGTTACTAAGTACTATGATGTTACATTTGCTTATAGCATGCTTGTGTGTTCCTTGAGTGCACTGCGACTCGCTAGTGAGATAGCCTGTAACAGTCCAAGCGGTAACTCGTGAGTACTACCGGTTTAACCAATGCTCATGGTGTATGGAGAGTGTAGGAAGAATGCCGCTCGTTCTTGTACGGTGTATGCGGCAAGATATCCCAATAAACGTCACCCATCTCCGCAATTATTCATCATCCTCTTCAACCAGTTACGTGAAAGTGGTAGTGTAACACCGACACAACTTAACAGAAGGAAACAAGTGACGGCAGACGGTAGGGAAATTGTTCTTGCTGCTGTTGCAGTTGATCCGCACGTCAGTTCCCGCGCAATCACACGAGGAAGTGGCATGAGTCAGGCAAGTGTCCTACGCATACTTCATTGACATAGTTTCCATTTCTATCGCACCTCTCTCTCTGTCAAGAGCTGCTGGGAAACGATTTTGAGAATGTGTAGATGGGCTTTACGACAAGATACTCCAAATGTATCATGTATCTTGTTTTGTGATGAAGCCACATTTACCGATCATTGCCAGGTACACATGCACTATTGGTCTCCTGACAATCCCTCTTGGCTTCGACAGGTGGACAGTCAGCCTCAATGGACTGTAAACTTGTGGTGTGGGATAGTGAACCAGCAGCTAATAGGCCCGAATTTCATAGACCGCGCACAAGTATCGCAGCCTTCTAACAGACCATCTTCCACGGATAGTACAAGACGTTCCTCTCATTACTAGCAGGTATCTATGGCACCAACATGACGGCTGTCCAGCCCATAGTGCACTAATTACTACAGCACGTCTTCATGAATTGATACCAAATCGATGGATTGGACGCAGAGGACCTGTACCTTGGTCCGCTCGTTCCCCGAATTTGACGCCTGTAGAGGTTTTTCTAAGGGGAAAGTTGAAAGATGCTGTCTACAAGAACTTACCAACCACACCCGATGGTATGCAACGACATATTATTGCAGCCTACTCGGATATATCCGCTTAAATGCTAGCAGGTGTGCAGCGGTCGTTCCATACTAGACTGACAGTGTGTATTTCTGCTGCCGGTAGTAAATTTGAACACAAACTGTGATGGTCGTTCGTCGCGTTACTGGTTGGAATCCACATAACTAGTGTATGCACTTGTGTTGTTCTTTAGTTTGTGTTACGACAGGTATTGTACAAATGTTGGAGTGGGAACGTTTCAAAAGACCGTATTTCGTAAACGACTTGCACTAGAATCCTGCTACAAACACTACTGATATTCTAGTGCACCCTACTTCTAGTTTCTTAATGTCTACAGGCGTTGTTCCATTTAAAAAACTGTAGGTTTGCGTAAAAAATACACTTTCAAAGTAATATTACAATCTGTTTGTTGGCTAAAAGTACAAGTCCCTGACTACCAATCCATTCTGTGAAAACCGCACATCAGTTCACACTTTCCGTTTCTGCAATATTTGCGGTGCAAGTGTTAGGTGATTTACCCTTTATAAGCCAGAGGGCGCCGCTGTCAATCACGTGACGTCGGCTGTTCTATGGTCTCTGATATTGACAACCTTCTCGAATGAAATTAATCGATTGTTATGCTGTTGCAGCAATGCCGACATTGACTTTTTAGATGTGACAGTAATAAAACGATAGGACAGATCATTGGGTCATAAGGCTTACAGGAAAGACACACAAAAAGCACACACACATACACACACACACACACACACACACACACACACACACACACACACACTGATCATTATCTGAAAATAGATACTAACCGACACCCAAGAAAAACTAGAGGCGTGATTAAAATATTAGTAGACAGGGCGCACAAAACATGTGGACCAACTCCCTCAGATGATGTGTGTTGGCCACCGTCTCTGTCTTCCTGCTGCTAAAGTAAATTTTAAGTCATTTCTAAAATCTGGCCCAGGGAACAAGATTCTGTTGCATGAAGTAGTTAGCAGTTCACGCGAATCCTTTAGCTGGTATTTTACGGCCAGAATTATATGTTTGAGGTAAGCTTTTAACTGGCTCCTTTCAGATAGAATTAATTTTACAAATAACGGTGGTCTCAAGATTTGGTTTAAAATAAAATTAAGGTAAAAGGTAAAGAAGTCAACAATCCAAAGATTGGCTTGAACACCACAGTGCTTTACTAGGCATGATCCTGTTTGGAGGTGGTATGCCGTTGCCTTCCTCTGACCTTCGAACTGACTTAACCCAGCCAGTTATAGGGGGACCTACAGTTTAACGTGGGTTCCGAACCACGGTGCTTCTCGATATTCTTCAAATGAGCAATACTGCCAGAATTAAAAAATAAGAACTGCTTGTAGTCGGTCTCGAACCCGCCACCTTCGACAGCACAGGGTGATGCCGCTAACCACATGGCTATTCCTGCTAGTTTGGAGAGTAGTAACTTCACTATTATTCATGATTAGACTTTCTGGAGGCTTTAATTTATAGTTAGAACATAATTTACCAAATAAAACGTGTTTTTGATAAAACTTCAGTGCGCCAAACACAATTATGAAGGGCTGTTGTTGCCTTCTATGAAGATCTACGCCTGCGCAAGGCGAGGTGCGTAGTAGGTCCATTGCCGTTGCTTCGGAACCATTCGTGCGTAACAGCCAGAGTTCTACTTCCCAGTAGCTGGTGTCTCCACCAGCTCCAACGCCAACGTTAAAAGTGGCGTTTCCGCTCGCCCCTCACTGCCGCGGAAGCGACCATGTGCTGCCTTCAGGAGGTTGAGAAGAGAAGTTGAACCTCAGTGGCGCATGCGCATTGCATCGCTGCGGCCAAGGCCTTACATTGGCGTTGGTGATGCAGTGATGTCCTCTTTCCACCAATCTGCATGTTCGCTTACGCATCCCAATACCAGTTTCTTTGATTCTTCCGTGCAGTTTGTGGTTACTAAGGTTGTTGCCGCAAACTGACTTTGCGAGAAAATCGCTACGAGCAGGCAGACATCAGCAGGTAGCAAGACACGGAGTGTTTACATGTGACACAGCGGAAGATACTCTCCTTCAAGAGATGGGAGTTCCACCTGTTGAAGCGACGCGCGTTGATACCCTGTCATCGGCGCTACCACCTCTACCTCGCCTCCCGCACGGCATGGTGACGCACGCCCAGAGCCTGTCGCGTGTTGGCAGCCCTGCTGGGCTGCCGAATGGCTCTTTGTGGCGGACACAGAGGGAAGCTGGTGCAGGTAATCTGCTGGCGGCAACGCACCTTTGATCATCGCACAGTGAGCCCCATCTCACTGAGACCCGCCTGCAGATTAAATGCGCGGATTTAATTTCGCCTTTCCACGGGGCTGCGTGCAGAGTCAAACCAAGTTGTGTTCAAAACGGCATCAGCAATTCATTCACATAAAAGCTTCTTTCTCTCATACACCCGTTGGATAATTTCCCATAAAAGCTTAGAACATGTAATTTGTCGGAGCTATCCGTCGTGTAGCTTACAACTTTAGGTTTCATATAATCAAAAGTCACCGATGACATGGACGCAGCTGAGAGGTAATAATTCTGCATCCACATCTCCATTCGGAGTGTTTGACGTCACGTGTTCTTTATATAACATACAAAATAGCAAGTGAAAGGAATATTCACTCAGCCTGCTATAAAATGTATAATTTTTAAATTTATTTTAAGGATACCTCGGCATGAACGGGCCGCATTTGCATACCTTGCACATTACTCTTGATCTACAGTACGGAGGAGTGACATTACCTGAAGCAGCAATACGAAATTTATTGACATATCTGTTATAGTTTAAGAATTAGAATATTCTGCCTAATAGATATTTTTATAATATACTTTCGCATTTTGGAACTATTTTCTAGTGCATCGTCAATCTAATAGCATTTAGACTGTGGCTAGCTGCTGTTAACATTCGTAGGAACACGTTATGACTCTTGTTTTGTAGTTTGGAGTATATCTGAGGAAAGTGGAAAACCCTTATTAATTTTCATTAATATTTTGTCTAAAAATTACCGTAAAGTTATATACAGAATGACAAACATAGATCATTTCTGCAATGTGATAGTCATAATAGAATGACACTGTCGCATTCTTCAATTGAGGGAAATTTGGTGACCATAGCCAGAACAATTATGAAAATGTAATTTCGATAAAATGATAAAACAATGTTCACAATGACATAAAGGTTTTCTGGGTGTTGTACCGCGTCATGACTTAAGAAGGCTATTACTTAAATAACCGACCTTTCGGCCAACGTTACAGTTGCCTTCATCTGGGTTTACCCATCGTGACACGGTACAACACCCAGAAAACTTTAATGTCATCTGACTCTGGCCGCGGAAGTCTACGTAGTTATAACGTTCACAATGTTTTTAGTTCACTGTATGCCTCTTTCAGAATATTCCAGTGGAATAATCTTGCTGGCCAACCGCTTCTTTATCTTCTACAGACTATCAGGAGTCTTTCCCTTAAACTGGATTCTTTAGCGGTGGCTTCCGCAGCCCTTTCAGCTTCAACTAGTCGCTGATGACCTGTGGTAGTCACAGCGGCTATCACATTATTTTCTGGTTGGATGCCAAATTTGTCCATTACTTTTGTCTTGCCAATTACACTATAATTGAAACAGATAAAAGCAGCCATCACACTTATTTTGAGTACTGTCCTACGAACAAACACTGTTTCCGGTACTCGTTGCCACACGCAGCTGTTGAAACTCTCATTAGGATTTCGTGTACGGTCATGTAGAAATTTGCTATTTTTTTATCTGCAAGGTCCGTGTACAATGGCTTCATTGTTTACATGACTGTGGCAGGCATAGAGTGTTTATGCTGATATTCCTTGCCTGAAACATCAGCGTGGCAAGTGTGCAGAGATTTGTTCAAAGAGCTTTTAAGACTATAATAAATATTAAAAAATAAATAAACCATAAATTTTTTGGTAACGGGACAAATTAATCTTTCAGATGAAGGCAACCTTTACAAAAAAAAAAAAAAAAAAATTATCCTTTTTCACGACT
This sequence comes from Locusta migratoria, assembly GCA_026315105.1. Taxonomy (NCBI): domain Eukaryota; kingdom Metazoa; phylum Arthropoda; class Insecta; order Orthoptera; family Acrididae; genus Locusta; species Locusta migratoria. Next base: position 315,023,337 of record CM048744.1, on the reverse strand, counting down.
AGGCTCCCTTAAAATTAACTTTCGTTATTAATGTTGTATTGGGTACTAGGAAAGGTTGGTCAAATGAAGTTCGGTAAATAGTCTGTGCCTTACACCTAAAAAACCAGCAGGCATCAAGAAAGTTGCAAGTGATCTGGGAAGGTAAAACAATTAGAGAACTGTTTTACCCCAAAATACTTAGGAGTAACTCTTGACCGAACGCTTACCTATAGAACACGCTGCTTGAACACAAAAAGGGAGAAATCTGTAAGCAACAATGGAAATTATCAAATACAACCTGGGACACACATCCCCATACCTTACGAATAGCCCTTTGCTATTCAGCCGCAGAATATGCTTGCCCTGTCTGGTGCAGATCTAGTCTAGCCAAAAAAGGGGATGTCACCTTGAATGAGACCTGCAGACTCACAACAGGATGTCTGCGATCCACAACACTGGATATACTGTTTAGCAGGTATCCCACCTCCTGATTTCCGTTGTGATTGCGCATCCTGAGTGGAGAAAACTAAAACACTAAACCTTGCGACCCATACTCTATATGGATACCAACCAGTACACCAGAGGCTCATGTCAAGGAAGAGCTTTCTTCATTCAACAGAAAGCCTCAATGAACCACCATCAGACTTGAATTATGGCGCTCTAGGTCTAACCACCTCGCAGGATGGATGGTGGTTTTAGACCCCCCTCCCCCCCCCCCCCCCCCCAGGTTACGAGAAAAGCTGGTCAACCTGGAAGACACTTAACAGACTGCATTCAGGAATTGGATGAACGAAGATCAACATGAGAAGATAGGGATTTCCCCGCGACTCGACAGTATGTGCATGCGGCGAAGAACAGACAATGAGCAATGTTCTCGAATGTAAACGGTGTCCCGCTAGATGCTCACCGCAAAATGTGACGCTACCAGGGAGGAATGTGAAGAGGCCACATATTACTCGCGGCACATTTAATTACAGTTGTGTTAGCTGTAATGATGCCCAGAAATGATGATGCTTACAGTACCAAAGTTTGGATTTTATTTTGTACTTTTACTGCCTTGTTTTCTTGTTGTATATAACTCCGAAAGTATGTATGTTGCTGACACTATTAAGTAAAATAAACTACAATTACCTTACTGTCCTTCGAAATTTCATCTCAGATAACTACGCAACTCTGTGCTATGTGATTCATGCCCTGGAAACATTGAACGAAGCCATCTTTTGGGATGGTGGTCAAAAGCCCAGTCACGTTTCTTTGTATGTAAGGAATATAGTCATCTCTTTTGCAAAAAGATTTTCAGTAGGGGGGAATGGGAAGAAGTGTGGAGGAGATCCGGTGAGTATGGTAGATGTTACAGTTGCACGAAAAGGCTCGCTCACACACGCCAATATCGTGAAACTGTTCCTCACAAAAAAATTCGCACTGACGTATTTTACGGCCCATTTTAGATTTGTACTTTTATAAGTTGTTGCAAACATTTCCGACCAAAATAATAATCTATATAATCAAAAAATCATGGTATATACGTCTCAAATATTGTGGTAATATCTATGCTCCCAACACGTAATTTTCTTTCTGCCCGTATTTTAACAACCAAAATTATATGATACATGAGTTTAACGTTGACAAATATACCACTTTTTGAACTTTTACCTCCTTGTACTATCATTTTAATATCTCTCCCACATTTTCATTGTATATTTCCGTTAAAATATACCTGCCTTGCTTTGGTAGTTCAAAGTTTATTTTCTTTGCCTTTACTGGTTACGAGTGATTATAGCCTGGATCCAACATAGCGTACATTTGGCGTTCGGACGAGTGAACACAGCGTACATTTGGCGTTCATAAATCAGTCACGTGACATCCCTCGCCCCAAAATCTCTTTTGCGTACGCCATCTTGCTTTCTCTACTTGATGATTTTCTTATTATAACTCAATCATTGTCATTTCAAAGCACTGGCGCACTGAAAATTATGAAAAACACGTCGTTGTTAGGACAATTAATTATACTCTAATGTTGGTTAGTTAACACCTGCCATCGATGGAACGAGAATCGCGGATTTCTCTCGCAGCTGTTCGCCATAGCGTAACAGGCGAGGAATTAGTTTGTGATGTACGAACATGTTAGACGGTGGTTCGGAGCTTGTTAGGACGCGGTTGCTCAGCGCGCTCGGTCAGAGGGTTGCCGGCATGGTAGCTCGACGCACTTTGTAAGGACAAAACTGAGTTATCTGAAACGATCAAAATAGGACAAAACAAACAAACGTCCACAAAGTACCCGTTCAAACCAACGAAACAATCAAAAGAGAGAAAACGAAAGACAGTTCAACAAACACCATCTGAAGAGAAGGCCTGTGAGCTCCCGTGCCACGTCAAGCAAAGAGTAGGTCGCGATCGCGTTGCTCACTGGCTGGACGCTGTGAGGTGGTGGGCTGTGCCCCATCAGCCACCCAGTGAGCTGCGCGATCTACGCCATCCGTAATAATAAAACTGAGTAAAATTCGCAAAGAACAAACGACTGCAAAGAAATATATATATGCGCTTTCTCTGAAAAGTGCATTTGTTCTGTTTCGAGAACATGCTATGAAATACACAGACTTCTCTATTACTTGTACATAAACTGGGAAGATACTGTTACGATGACTATTGTAAATGACTGTTGTAAATGACTTATTGATAGTACTAACTTTGTATATATATTAAGTAAGTAGTTAGGTGGAATTCAGTATTACCACTCTTATTCCGTTGCTGATTTTAGCTGTAAAAGGAAACGTAATCATCGTTTGAAATAGAATATTTGCTCTTTAGCGCAGAACAGAGTAACGTGAACGAAGTCATATGCGAACTACAGGAAAGGTAATACCATCTACGTTAAAAGCGTCCATAGCAACCAAGACGAACATTTTAGTAGATGCATTGATTCTAATTAAGGACTTTCAATATATTCCATAAATACTGAATAAACGCTTAGAAAAACAAATAAACATGGTAATTTGTTGCAATTTATACAGATCCCTTCCGTTTATTAAGGAACTACACTTGACACAGAAATCTAGGACTTCCATTATATACGAAACTACCTGTATCAGCACGTTGTTCAGATAGTTCATTATTACAATATCCTCCCAGTTTACGTTCATATACTTCAGAAGACCAATGTTCTATTCGTTGTTACGTATTTTACGGCATGTTTACGAAACAGAACAGACGCATTTTAGAGAGAGCACTCTTACATATGCACAACTCTAAACATCGAAGAACATAGCTTTATATAATTAATAAGAGTGCCCAAAATCCTTTTAGGAAAAAAGGAGAAAATTTTTTGGGTAGATGCGGGTTCCGAACCATTGACCATGAATATTACAGTCCAACGCGCTGCCCACTACACTACGGCTAACAATTACAACATGCATCCATTAAGCTCGTACTATTGATGGCAGTTGTTAACTGATGCATTTTTAGACACTTGATAATCATTTATCGTATGAAAATCGACGTGATTTTGTCAATTCTTCAGTGCGCTATTGCTTGGAAATGACAACGTGTAAGTTACAATAAGAAAATCGTCAAATACGCAACGCAAGATGGCGTATGCCAGAGAGAGTTCTGGGTGAGGAATATCACGTGACATTTCCGAACGGCTGGTTTTCGTTAATTCAATTGAGGGTGTCAAATCTCCGTTATTTGTGCAAATATCTCTCAAACGATAGGAGACATGAAACAAACATCAGACAGCAAAGTTATAGAGAATTTTTTCCTCTACTAATTCGGTTATTCAAATTTCGTGTCAGATGAATTGTTAAACCGTTATTTTCATTTCAATTTGGAGCTGTCAAAAGACGATCTCAAAGACCCACTTTCAGTATTTCTACGGTAACCTAAAGTGGGCCAAAAGAGGGTGATGTACCTTGCACATCCTCCATACTCGTGGGATCTCAGTCCTCCAACTTTCTCCTATTCCCTCGACTCAAAGTCGCTTTGAAAGGAGACAGATATGACGATATTCTTGACATGCAACAAAATGTGAGCAGCCTTATGAACACCATATCAAAGCAAGACGTCGTGCAAAGTTTACAGATCATGTATACATTGCTTGTCTAAACTAAAAGCACTATAACTAATTCTTGATTTTGACGTCAAACGAATTACTATCGCTTCTATCGTAAAAAATTTCGACATTTTTGCACACCGTTAAATACTTCTGTCATAAATATTTTATTAAAGCCAGAACTATTTTATTCTGCAATTCGTTAGAAGTAATGAAGGGCCCTGTTCCTTCTCTAGAAGTGAATTGAACCAAGACAGGCAGTGTTTCAATCTCACTTGAGCAACACACAATATGTTTCCAATATCGGCTTCCCATCCAACTACCAACATTACAAAGACAGATTACAAAGGGTAGAGGATAATGGATAATAGATAATGGTCATGAATCAACACAAGGTTCCGAACACGACAGTTTACTTCGTTTAATACACTACACTTTTAACGATTTTTTTTCTTTTTCTCTTAATTTCTCCGTATATTTATAGTTATGGGAGGTGACTATTGCGAATGACAGTAAGGTATCTGTAGTTCACAGTTCAACTACGTTAATTTGACAGTACTATTCACCGAACTTTATTTTGTCAGAAAAACCCATAACGCCAAAAAAAATTATACTGATATAAATAAAGTAAAATTATCCTAAAATTTAATACACTTTCGTGATAGTTGCGTGCTGTCGAATATATTTCGCAAAATGGAACAAAACGGTAGTACGAACTGAAATGACAATAAATACCTTCATACACAACTGAATTCAGTGCCCTTGTGTGACAACTATAAAAAGGTAAATCGTCATAATCCCTTATAATCACATATCAAAATATTTGCACCGACTTTTTCTTTGAAAGCTGTGACTGCCACAATACACTATGTTATTGTACGTACCTTTTGTGAACCTCTAGATCGTTATTAGTTTCGTGTGAAACGCTTTGGTGCGCCAAAGTAAAATTAATAAATCAATAATTAGAAACAATTCTCGCTCAAAGAATTAAGCAGGTTAAATATAAGAACGTCAGTCTGTGAGCATAGTTATGAATTTAGTTTATTTAGATTTTCCAGGAAGTGCAAACAACAGGATAAAACATTCAAAAGTCCAATTACAGGTATGGTGTCTATTATCTCCCCATTAACTACGAAACATGACGTGTAATGGACGGAATAAAAACAAATATAATCAATTTGTCACGGCCCAGCAACATCGTTTATTTTAAATAGCTTTCAACACCAAATTAATTAAAAGGCGTTTCACGTGTCAGATGTGTAGGATCGTTCGTTATTATCGTATGCTTTTGTAGAGGATGACTGTCAGTTGCTAGCACAATGATTGTGATTAACTATTCAGTCTCATATTTATGTATTTATTTTATTTTTTAATATTTTATTGTATTTATTTAATTTTTTGCCTATTGTGATATTTCAGAGTGTTGTTTACAGTTTGTGGCATTTTTGCTTTGTTAAAATATGTTAGCCAGTGTCTTATAAGATGAGTGGCGCCTTACGTGGGTGTTGAAATCAGATATGACTGCTTTAATATAAATAATTTATTTACAAGAATTACTCATTTGTAAAATTATGCATAAGCCTTGATGAATCCAATACACAAATTACAGCATCGCATGCAGATCCATTAGAGGACCCCATGAGGCTGTTGGACGTGGCAGAACTCACCTACCTGGATACCTCATTCTTTATCATTTTTTTTCTTTCTGAAGATGACACACTAGCTTTACGAAGTGTCTCGACACCGAATTTTACGAATTTTTCGAGATATAACTGAGAACTGTAGATAGACGTATAGTATGAAAATTAGCAGTTGACCATCAATAATGATAAACAACTATTTTAACAGAAAACAACAACTTAAAAAACTATTCCAATACAATTTAATATGCACTACAAAATACAAAATAACTGCGTATTCTTCTACAACTTAATAATGAATTTACTTTTCCTGCTCATCAATATGTAGGTACGATCTATATATTATACACGCAAGAATATAGGTAGGTACAAGCCTACTTTAACTCATCACATATGCATGAATAACAAACAATGATCAAAATATTTTAGAGTTCACCTAAGTAAAATGAAATGAAAGATATTAGACTACTTAAAAGATAATCAAGTTATTGCGATAGTGTAGTTACAATTACTGTCATTTCTGAAGTCGGTATCAGCTACGGAAACCTCCGATCCAACTGTAGTCTGAAAATTATCGTATTATTTTTGCTACGTATATTGCAGTGTTTCCTAGGCTGACACAGACTCCAAAAATAACAATAATCACAATAAGATAACATTAGGCTTGGCTTTTAAGCAGTCTAATATTTTTCATTTCATTTTACTTAGGAGAAATCTACAAAATCTTTTCATCATTGTTTGTTATTCATAAGTATATGCTGAGTTATATTCGAAGTGACTAGGTACCTACCCATCTTCTTTCGTGGTAAACATATAGATCGTACTAAATATTGATGAGTAGAAAAAGTAAGTTGATTATTAAGTTGTAGAATAAAACGTATTTATTATTATTATTATTATTATTTTACTTTTGTGCATATTAATTTGTTTTGAAATAGTTTTTTAAGTTGTGTTTCTACTAACTAATTTTTCTGAATATGGGTTGCTCATTCGAGATAGCAACGTTTAAATGAAACAAACGAAGTCTGGGAGAAAGGTCTATCTCAACTGAGGAGCCGCAACGGAGTGGCCGAGCGCATTGAGGTACGCGAGGCCGCTCCCCGTCGGCGGTTTGAATCCTCTCTTAAGCGTGGATGTTTGTGTTGTCTTTAGTATAAGGTAGTTTATAAGTAGTTTGTAAGTTTATGGACTGATGACTCCGTAGTTGTCCCGTAAGCTTAACCAAAATCTGAACATTTTTATGGCTTTTTTATTCACTGCTTTCATATGGGATCATACTCTGGGGCTATTCAACTTTGAGGACAAATTCAAAAGAGACTTGTGAAGAGCGCAAAATAAACTCTCAAAAATGCGGCTTTACATGAAAAAGTTTTGAACAGGAAATTACTTGACCATAACCACGTTACGGTAGGTGACTCAAATATCCGGATAGTCTATGAACGATTCGGCCGAGTATCGTTAATTTACTCGTAAGAATTGAAGAGTTCCATTACTTTGCCATTGATCCGATAATGAGAACCTAACCAAACTCTCATCAAACTGCCCTTGAAGTACATCCTTTTCAATAAAAAAGAAGAAGAATTGAAATCGGTTTGCACGATATTGAGTTATTCGTCCATTGGTCACGCACATAGTTAATGCAAATTTTAATCTGCTTTTCTCATGGATGCCATTGTCACAACTGGACAAATCTGAAATGGGACCACACGGAAAGCACCCGCTTTCAAATAAAAAAAGAATCATGTAAATCAGCTCACAAAGTCGATGGGTCTGAGGTTACAAAAACAAAAACAAACAAAAAAACCTCCTTCTTTTTTTAAGTCGGTTAAAATGTTTGAGATCATATACGTGAGTACTGACATGAATACATTAAACTTTTTTTACATGATAAATCAGTCAAATGTAAAAGGCCTTGAATTTCACTAAATTCATAGGAATTACTATGACGACAGACTTAAATTGGAACGAAATTAGAAATTAAGTCTTGTGGAAGGCGAACCAAAGATTGCGTTTCATTGGAAGAACACTTAGAAGCTGCAGCATGCTATCTACATTAGGCCTGTTCGTCGTCTTTTGGAGTATTTCTGCGTAGTGGGAGATCCTTATCAGTTTGACAAAGAATGCTTGCTCGTTTTATATTATCGCAACAAGAGGGAGAGAGGGTCACTAAAATGACAGTAGTTCCAGTGCGAATCTTTATAAAAACGGTGTTTATCGTTGCGGTAACGCCTACTTTCAATTTTTCGACCGCCGGCTTTCTCGTCTCGCCTACATAGGTAGAAATGATGATCATGATAAAATACGGGAAATGAGTGCTTTAACGAAGACACTTAGGTGTCCCTTCTCCACGCTTGCTACTCGAGTATTGTATCCTCTCCAACGCACTTAGAAGTGATTTGGAGATTATTTCACGTTGATATACACCTAAGGTTCACAATCTATAACCTTCTCTACCACTCTACACCCGAACTGTCCTAGATAAGAGACTCTTGCTGGGTGTTTATTCTTATGATTTCTTCAAATTAATGAAGTAAATGTGTAGTTCCTTATCGCCCTCGCTCAGCTTTCCTGATAAGAAAATGTGATATATTGCTGACCGCCGCAATCCCCCCCTCCTCCCCCCCCCCTCAACCAAGGAGGCTCACTGTTCTGCGTACGTGCGTCGCGAGCACGGGCTCCGAGCTAATTCAATCTTTCTTCCTTCTTTTCTCTATGAAACGTTTCCTTTTATTTTCATTCCTCTACTTTCCAATTCTCACTCCTTCCCCTCCCAACCAGGGACTGATGCATATTGCAAATGTTTATAAAGAATATGGGATTTAACTGCGGGGCTATCAGTCCCTACACTTACAAACTACTTACGAACTTATACTAAAGACACCACAAACATCCATGCCCAAGGTGGTATTCGAACCCCCAACGAAGAGAGGCCTCGCGCATCGCAGTACAGCGCCTCAATGTCCTCCGCCGCGGCAGGACTTATGACCTCAGCAGTTTAGTCTCCATGTCCGAAACAAACGACGAGAAGTATCCGTCAGTTACTGATTCTGTGTAAGTTTGCGGTAATCGTTTCGCATACATTAAACAAAGAGAATTTTCTATAATGAGGCCACTCTGCAGCGGAGTGTGCGCTGATATGAATCTTCCTGGCAGATTAAAATTGTGTGCCGGAACCAGGATTAGGACCCGAGATCTTTGCCTTCCGCAGGCAAGCACTCTACCGTTTGAGCTATCCCGGCACGCTTCACGGTTCGTCCTCACAACATTACTTCAGTCAGTACCTCGCCTCCTGCTTTCGAAAGTTTGCAGGTTCCATGTTCGAATACCGGTTTCGGTATACAATTTTAATCTGCCACGCAGTTTCCAAATCACCCATAGCTGACACGTTTCATTTTGTCGTCCTTATCGACAGCAAAAATCAGAGCAGTTTCCTGTTTCGTTGCTAACCATCCTTTGCTCCAGACTGTTTGTGATAGCCCGTGTACGCTTTCTGCAAGTTTCTCGGTATGTATTCAGCCTTCTTATGGTGTCCTTTTGAACTTAAGCTATTTGTTTTGTCTTTACATGTCGTCCAATGTGTATATGGAGGTATATGGGTGAACTGTGGCTAGACATTGAAAATGCAATCTCAAATGCACGCGTCGAAAATACGTCAGTTTTAAGAGTCATTGATAAATACAATCTCATTTTAAAGCAGCGCGCGCACGTGCGTGTGTGTTTGTGTGTGTGTGTGTGTGTGTGTGTGTGTGTGTGTTTTAGTTGTCGAAACGTACGTCGTATCTGAGTGTAGAATCAGATGCAACTGTTAATTTAATTGCTGTACTTAGAGAGAGCAAGTTTTACACGTGGTTTTTCAAGAAGAAATACTTGTTTTTATCACGGAAATATGGGTCCCAGGCTTCAGCAAATTCCTGTTCGCAACGTATGTAATGCCATCCCTCTTTTCTGCAAAGTCTTTGCCGCTAGTCAATGGCGGGCGTATATCTGAGCCGCATATGCAGTGGCGTATGAACAGCGGAAATGAAGTTGGTGAGGAATATATCTCCATTTATGATATAGTAAAATATGTAAAGAGTTTTTTGTAAGACGCTGAGTTCTGTCATTTGCAAATAGTGCACGGCTGTTCACTCACGCTTCGCACACGGCGGATGTTCTTAATGCATCTCAATGTTTAACACGTAATGTTAGCAGGATAGTGTATCGCGCTTTAAAATAATTTTGAATGTACAGTACATTCAGTAGTATGTTTGCATACTATCTGAAAAATCTGCCGTGAATAAAGAAAGTACAAGCTCGATGGGGCGGTTTTTCATGCACCTGCTTGATTCTCATCTCCAGATATATCTCTGCGATATAATTTCGAAAGTAAATCTGCATACTGCCTGTGAAATTTCTCGTAGTTATGAATTTTACACTTCTGTTAGCCCTTACAGTCCCTGCACGCACAACTGTGCGGATCTGGTTTTGCTTGCTTTATTTCTCTATGATTCACGCTAGGAAGTTCAGGTCGGCACCACACAATCGTGGATGGACTGTGGTAACGTGCGCAACGTGTTTTAGTATCATGTTTCTACACTGGGTGGCACCAGCTGTCGGCGAACTTCCAGTAGTATATAATGGCGGCAAGAAAACGCACGATCGAAAGTTTATCTATATTGTTGTTATATTAATTTTATTTCTTGTAAAATATTGTAAATGTGACATAAAGTCACTGAGGAGGTAGGCGACCATGATGAAACGATTAGGTAGTACTGCTGTGAAGCTGGCTTGGTAGCAAATTCTTTGTTATTGGTCACACTTCATGTACAGCGTGTTCTCAAAAAATGACGCGTTTCGGAATTACCATCATCAGATTAGCATCTCTTCCGTGCCATGTGCACACGTGAACAGATGGAAGATGTTCTTCAATATACATACAAAAGCAGACTACCTGCTTTTGTATGTATATTGAAGAACATCTTCCATCTGTTCACGTGTGCACATGGCACGGAAGAGATGCTTATCTGATGATAGTAATTCCGAAACGCGTCATTTTTTGAGAGAACGCTGTACATGACCAATAACAAAGAATTTGCGACCTAACCAGCTTCACAACAGTACTACCTAATCAAATAATTTGATTTCGTTCATTTTATTGACATAGATCTGCTGTAGATAGATCATTTTACGGAAATATCTCTTAAATTAATCATTTTTTTAAATTATTGGAGGTATAATCTGAAACATTAGCACATGTACAATTGTGCACGTTGTGTGTAATATCAGATTTTGTGATAAAAACTTCTTGACGAAGTGTTGATATCGTTATTTGTTTTGACATGTGAAGCTAATATATCTGACAGCCAGTTGATTTTATATGATCCTGTGATGTTACTATGTAATTTCTTTCAAAATATCACCTAACTGGTGATTATCACGAATCGAAATATAAAAATTACTAGTGCTATTTCACCAACTCTAAGTGATTCTACAATAGCTGATTTACTCAGCTCGTCAGATGTAGAGAATTTAGGCAGTGATGACGATACACTCGATTCCACTTGCCTCACAAATCAAAGACGAATGCTGAAAACTTGTGGGAATATTCGTCTGGATCGTCCTCTTCAGGCATGACGATAAAGCTAATGAAGTGCGACGAAAAGCCATACATACGGTACATGATCTTCAATTCCGGAAGGCTGTGTGGAATATCTCATCTCACCACCAAATGGAATGTTATTCATTGACGAAGAGCATGATGAAAATGAAGAAAACGTAAATACAGTTCGAAAGAAACAGTTCACCCTGCACAGACAAGCGACTGGACAAATTTCAGTACTAGCCTGTTGTTGATGACAAAATCTGCAAGATGTGGTCTTCATTCCGGAGACTGGTTTGGTGCAGCTCTCTACCCTACTCTATCCTGAGCAAGCCTCTTCATCTGTTCATAGAAATGTCTTCAGCAAACCGCAAAGTATTTATTTCTTCGCTCTGATCTTTAATTCCTTCCCAAAATTTTTCCTTGCCTTCCTTCACTACTAGCTCAATGTAGAAATTGAATATAATTGGCCGCGGTGAAGCGCTCTAAGACGCCTTGATGAGGAACGCGCAGTTGTCAGTTGTGTGTGTGTGTGTGTGTCGTCCTTAGATTAGTTTAAGTAGTTTGTAAGTCTTGGGACTGTTCGCCATAGTAATTTGGTCCAATAGGTTTACAAACACATTTGAATAACATGGGAGAAAAGCTACAACCCAGTCTTAGACCAACCAGTGCTTCCATTTTACACCCTTCTTCTCTAAGAACTGCTGTCTGGATTTTGTACAAGTTGTCAATAACCTTCTGTTCCCTTTATTTAACCCGTGCTGACTTCAGAATTTGAATGTGTGTATTCCATTCAAGCGTGGCGTTTTAAACTGTACTTCGAGTAATAGCAGTTCAGAAACGTATTGAAACATGTAAATGAAGTCTTCCTCGGCCGTTGGCGTTATCACTAAAATTCTTCTGGGAATTGCATCACATCGTCAATTCGTCAATATATCAAATTTCATCGACGGTTTGGTCACTGTTGCAAGCGGCCTTCCTCTGGTCCAATGTTTGCAAGCCTATCGAACCATTGTCATTAGTCCTTAGCAAAAACTACAGAAAATGACGTTTTGTGCCCAAATTTGTCTAAGACTGAAGTTTTCGCTTTTCACCTCAACACTAATATCGCAAATCAACAACTGCCTGCGTTATTTAACCAACAGAGAGTGAAACACAACTTCCATCCTAAGTGTCTGGGCGTTACACTTGATAGATCCCTCACGTATATAGGACACCCTAAAAATGTTGCCCAGAAACTTAAAAAAAGAAATAATATTATTAAAGAATTGGCGGGAAGTCCTTCGGGTGCAAATGCATCCACACTGCGAACAGCTGCACCACTGCCGAATACTGCGCTCCGGTCTGGGAGAGAATCTACCACACCAACAAGGTGGACGTGCCGCTCCACGCCGGATATCACCGGTACATTAAAGTCTACTCCAACACCGTGGCTCTCCGTCAATATGAAGGTGTTTGTTTGTTTGTAATTCTATGGAACCAAACTACGTTGGTCATCTGTCCCTAGTCGTACAAACTACTTAACCTATGTTAATCTAACCTAAAGACAACACACACACATCCACGCCCGAGGGAGGATTCATACCTCCGACGCAGGAGGCCGCGCGATCCGTAACCTGGCGCTCCAGACCGCTCGGTTTCTCCCGCGCGACTATAGCATCTGTTAAAGAATGAGAAAAAATAGTAAAAACAAATGAAGGGAAATGTTTATCTATGCAGAATGTCATAAAATTTGCCAAATTACCGTTTGAAATCACGAAAGCCGATATGGGATAACTGCTATATGAGAGGTCACCTTCAACCTAAATGAGAACTGGAAAAAGGAGTGGGACAATTCAGTCAGTAATCATCACCTCAGAAGTGATCCTTCGAAAGAACTAAAAAGGCTCAACTTCGTAAGAAATCACTGTACTAAGCTCAATCACATCCTAACTGGCCATACAAGATGCAAGGCCATGCTTTTCAAGTGGGGACTCGTGGACATCCCAAGTTGTGATTGTGGAGCACCTGAGCAGCCGCTGGACCACATCATAAGAAGTGTGCCCGAGAAGAAAGTATAGGGCTCTGCTGATGACTTTACAGAAGGCACACCTCAGGCTATGAAATGGATTAAAGATCTGGACATTGATGTGTAGCCAAAAACTTGTCTCGCATGATACATATCCTAATTCTATGTGTTTTGTCATATATATCACATGTACTGAAAATGAGCTCTTGTACAATCTTTTACTTTCATTTTTATATATATTATTGTTGTTTGTGTAATTTTATTTGTGTATATGCTGCTGTCATATGCCATACGATAAATAAATAAGTCCCAAGACTTACAAACTACTTAAGGTAACTTACACCATGGACAACACACACAAACACACACCTATGCCCGAGGTAGCACTCAAACCTCCAGCGGGAACGGGCACACAGTCCACAGAATGACGCCTTAGACCACACAGCCTTCTGGGAAGAAGGCAGCTTGTAACAGTTGCCGAAACTTCGGTGAAATTTGATACATTAACGATGCGGTCCAATGAGCAGAAGAATTGTACTGATGCCACGGTGGAATAGCCGAGCGTTCCAATGCGCTTAGTTGCGGAACGCGCCGCTGTTCCATGTTGGAGATTCGAGTCCTCCCTCGGTCATAGGTGTATGTATTTGTTGTAAGTTAAAGTAGTTTGTAAGCAAAGGACTGACGGCCAGAATAGATAGATTTACAAACAGTTGAACATTTGACTTGTATTGATTATTGACATGTTTATTCCAATTTCCGGTATGTTCACTATCAATGGGCAAAAAAATCTTATAAAAGAAAGCTCTTGTTTTGTACCTTTTTGAGGTGATATACTGTTGGTTGAATTAATTTTTTTCTATCGTGGTCATTAAGTACATTCAATTTTACTGCTCAGTGCTGAAATACTAATCTCCTGTAAAATGGAAAAAGAACACCCAGCGGAGGGAAATTTTACAAACACATTTTTGGGGAGGTATACAACACACGATCACACAGGCAGAGTACAGTCACCAGAGCATGCGAAATGTCGGCGTTAGAACCGTGTATACCCTCCTTTCGCAGCGTTGCAAGCTGTAATTCTTCCAAGTAGACGATCGTAGAGGTGCCGAATGTGGTCCTGTGGAATAGCCTGCCATGAAAATTTCACCAATTTTCAGTTGGGAAAAAGTTTAGTGCCTATCATGCAGATCGCCCAACATGACGTTTCATGAGAACATGCTCAATTGGGGACAGATCTGAGGATCGTGCTGGCCAGGGTAGTTGGCGTACACCTTGAAGAGCACATCAAGTGGTATGGGAAACATGTGAAGAGTATTGTCCTGATAGAAAAACGTGAGTGACAGCAAGACGGGTTGAATGGTGGCTTCAATCTACTTTGCAGTGTTCAAAGTTGTCTAGACGATCACTAGAGGAGAATTGCCAGTGTACGATATGGCTCTTCACACAATGATGCACGATAATGGTGCCCTTATGGTACCCTCCGCCCACCCCCAACATCGTTCAGTACGCCTCCAGTGGTGTCACGGTAGGCACTTATGAAGGGTAGAATGGTCACATGTCATCTTCAGTGACTACTGCCTCGGTGCCAATGATGGTCGTACGTTTGTGTGGTGTCGTGCAGGGGACTGCAAAAATCTGGAATGTACTCGACAGAGGCAAACGGGCCCGACACCTGACATCATGGTGTGAGGACCCATTCCTACACCAGTCGTTCTCCTATGTTGACCGTCGTAAGTAAGACCAACATTCAACTCGTCTTGCCACCGTTCATCCACCAACAAGGCGATATGCTTTCCCAAAAGGACAATCCACATCCACACGTAACCGATATAACCCAACGTGCTCTTCTTGGCGTACGTCAACTAAGATTCGTTCCCCATTGAGAATGTTTGGGACCGGATGAAACATCATGTTGTACGATCTGCATGAGCAATACGACATCTGGCCCAACTGAGGCACCAGGTGGAAATTTCATGGCAGCCATTCCGCAAGACTAAATTCGGCACCTCTACGATAATGGGAGAATTACAAGTTGTATTAATGGAAATGGATATACATGTTACTAGCGTCGAAATTTCTCACTCTCTGGTGGCTGTATTGACGGGCGTAAGGCTCTGTGATCGTGTGTTATATACATCCTCAATAATGTGTCAATAAGATTTCCTTCTGCTGGGTCGACAAACTCATGGTGCTCTTTTTTCATTTTCCAGGAGTGTGTATTTAGTCGCGCAACATCTTATTTTGATACGGTAACTCATTACTCGCACAGTGCTGCAGATCTGGTTTAATATCGGGGTCTGCCCTGCCAGAAACTTGGCGCCGTGTCAAGTTCTGGAGGTGCGGCATTTGTCGGCAGCGTGACGTAGGCAGCCAATTTCCTGCCAGGCGAGTGGCCCACGGCAGCAGAGGCAGTTTTGAGTCGCGCTCTTAAACAGCGGACGTCCCGGATTTTGTGCAAACAGCGCAGCGCCGGCGCGGCCGCCGGTGCGTCGGCGGGCGGCGAACGTCAACCGTGGCCCAAGTTTAATTACGCTCGCCTCGCCTCGCGTCGCCCCCCGCTGCGTGGCGAGACGGGACGGACGGCACGGGACGAGGCGGGCGCTCGTCGCCGGGAAAGTGAGTCGAGGCACCGCCGCGCCTCCAGTCGCCGGGCCGGCCAACTTGGTCATTAATTAAACGTCCAGCGAACTTGGAATAGTTGAGCGCCGCGAGAAAGTGTTTTGGCTGGAGGAGAGCAAACTTATGGCCGCCACACGCCAGGGAGGCGCCGTTTTGCAAACAGTGGGTGACGTCCAAGTGTCGTCCGTGTCATCGAGGGATAGCGGACACAGACAAAGTCGAGTGCTTCTCCTTATCGGAGTATTACCTTCGACTGGTGTAAGAAGACGAAGTGATGACTCCAGTATTCAATCCAAGAACAGATCCCAGCATGTGAAACTTAGATGTTCCTGCAGTAGTAAAACAACTTAATTCACTAAACAAAAACAAATCTTCCGGGCCAGATTGTATACCATCAAGATTCCTCTCAGAGTATGCTGACCCCCCGTGGTACACAAAACAGATCAGATCACTGTTCCAGAAGCGAAGAAAAATGCATGCAAAATTTAAAAATAAACAGAATCCACAAGACTGGCAATATTTTACTCAAACTCGCAACCTAGCGCGGACTTCAATGCGAGAAGCCTATAGTTGTGACCACAACAGAAACCTGTCTCGTAATCTTGCAGAAAATCCAAAGAAATTCTGGTCATATGTGAAGTACACTAGCGGCAAAACACAAACACTGCCTTCACTACGCGATAGCAACGCTAATACTACCGATGACAGTACTGATAAGGCAGAGTTATTAAACACAGCTATCCGAAATTCGTTCACCAAAGAAGACGAAGTGAACACTCCAGAATTCAATCCAATAATAGCTGCAAGGTATGCGAAACTTAGATTATCCTGGAGTAGTAAAACAACTTAATTCACTAAACAAAAACAAATCTTCCGGGCCAGATTGTATACCAACTAGATTCCTCTCAGAGTATGCTGATTCAATAGCTCCGTACTTAGCTATAATTTACAACCGATCACTCAGCGAATGATCTGTACTCAAAGACTAGAAAGTTGCCCAAGTTACTCCAATATTCAAGAAAGGCAATAGGAGTGATCCCCAAAATTACAGGCCTATTTCATTGTCGTAGATTTGCAGTAGGATTTTGGAACATATACTTTGTTCGAATATTATGAACTACCTCGAAGAGAACGACCTATTAACCAATAGTCAACACGGATTCAGAAAGTATCGCTCTTGCGAAACACAGCTTGTCCTTTATTCACATGAAGTGTTAACTGCCATCGACAAGGGATCTCAAATCGATTCCATATTTCTGGATTTCCGGAAGGCTTTTGATACTCTACCCCACAAGCGGCTTCTAATGAAATTGAATGCTTATGGAATATCTTCCCAATTGTGTGATTGGATTCGCGATTTCCTATCAGAAAGGACACAGTTCGTTGTAATTGACAGTAAGTCATCGAGTAAAACAGAAGTGATATCTGGCGTTCCACAGGGAAGCGTTATAGGTCCCCTACTCTTCCTCGTGTTTATAAACGATTTAGTAGACAATCTGAATAGCTTCCTTAGACTGTTCGCGGATGATGCTGTCGTTTATCGGTTAGTGAAGTCAACAGAGGATCAAAAGCAACTGCAAAGCGATTTAGACAAACTTTCTACTTGGTGCGAAAATTGGCAGTTGACACTAAATAAAGAAAAGTGTGAAGTAATACACATGACCACTAAAAGAAATCCGCTGAACTTCAATTACACGATAAATCAGTCAAACCTTAAGGTCGTAAATTCTACCAAATACCTAGGAGTTACAATTACGAACAACTTTGACTGGAGAGAACACATAGAAAATATTGTGGGGAAGGCGAATCAAAGGTTACGTTTCATTGGCAGAACGCTTCGAAGATGCACCGGCTCCACCAAAGAGACTGCCTACATCACACTTGTGCGTCCTCTCCTGGAGTACTGTTGCCCCTTGTGGGACCCTCACCAGATGGGACTGACGGAAGATATTGAGAAGGTTCAGAGAAGGGCAGCTCGTTTTATCACGTTACGGGGGGGGGGGGGGGAGGGGGAAAGTGTTACGGAAATATTGCACGAATTGGGGTGGAAATCATTAAAAGAAAGACGTTATTAATTGCGGCGTGATTTTCAATCACCGACTTTTACTTCTGAATATGATAATATTTTGCTAGCACCCACCTACTTAGGGAGACATGACCATCCCAATAAAGTAAGGGAAATCAGATCGAAAACGGAACGATTTAGGTGTTCTTTCTTCCCGCGTGCTATTAGAGAATGGAACGGTAGAGAAAAGTTATGAAAGTGGTTAATGAACCCTCTGCCAGGCACTTGATTGTGATTTTCAGAGTATCTATGTAGATGTAGATGAACACAGCCATTTGTTCCAGAGTATGTGCACGTTGTTTGCGCCGCTTTGGTTCTACCGTGGACTGACATCTACATCTACGTATATGCTCCGCAATCCACGGTAAAGTGCGTGGCGGAGGGTACACTGTACGACTACTAGGCATTTCCTTTCCTACCAAACCTGATTACATGGTGGTACTCGTGCTCAACCACTGTCATTTGACTTGAAGAAATTTTTCAGCAATCAGTCGTAAGTATTATTTATTAACAAATCTACATTTCGACCACTGTAGTCATTATCAAGGCTTAAAATAAAACATTATGTTAGTCGTTTTATTTTAAGCATTGATCAGAGATCGAAATCTAGATCTGTTGATAAATAATACGACTGATTGCTGAAAAATTCCTACATTTCCTTTCCAATTCCACTCCCAAATAGAACTAGGGGAAAAAAGAATGTCTAAACGTCTCTGTACGAGCCCTAATTTCTCGAATCTTGTCTTTGTGATCTTCACGGTAAATGATACCAAGAGACGAGAAGATTAACCTTACATTTCCACAATTTGAGTCTCAATTTATTTTGCACCATTTTAATCGCCTTCAAGTTTCGAATGTAATTGGGTGTGAATGGACATTCGAGCACTGGGATACTAGAAGTAGTATGTTCATCATGGGTTTCCTCAGAGTTCACTCATTTCCGACTTTTATGTTTCATAATTTCAGTATGTTTTATTACACCCTATGGTCTTGTATGACTTGTCCAGCTTTGTAAGCTGTATATAAAGGAAAACAGAGCGACTATCAACGTCTTGCAATTTCTTAATTTTTAATGGCGGTTTTTATTCTCTCATTTCCGACTTTTATGTTTCATAATTTCAGTATGTTTTATTACACGCTATGGACTTGCATGACTTGTCCAGCTTTGTAAGCTGTATATAAAGGAAAACAGAGCGACTATCAACGTCCTGCAATTTCTTAATTTTTAATGGCGGCTTTTAGTCAGACTCTCGTATTCAAAACCTATCTACGACAAACGATCTCCAGTTGAAATTGGGAGTGAAATGTGCTCTTGATATTGCTTTCACGCATTATCTGATAACTAGCTTCCCGTTCATGTAGTTAGAAGTATTTTGGATTAAAGTACATCTTGATTTTTGATGCCACTGGCGTTCCATGGTGGATCACACGAAGTGCGTCAAAATAAGGTCATTTAGCCAAACAAAACTTTTAAAAAGCGACTAAAGAGCACTTGTGCAGTACTATATTTTATATACACAAATATAATAGAATTTATTTATCAAAGCATTACGTAAATATTTCAATCTTCCTTTCCAATTGTTCTCAAAATCAAATATTTTTTAAGCTTATAGGACTTAACTACGGTGTTATCAGTCCTTAAACTTACAAACTACCCAAAAAACAACCTTGTACTAAAGACAACACAAACATCCATGACCTAGGAAGGATTCGAACCCACGACGGGGAACGGCCTCGCGCAACAGAAAAAAGCGCCTCAATGTGCTCGGCACTCCGCCTCAGCTCCAATAGTTGTAACACAAGGGTCAATCATACACTAAATTTAAGGGCGTTGTCAATAAGGAAACTCTTATTTGTTGCTACTACCAATGATTACGTTACGTAACTAGATGTTTGCCAAAACTTTGTTGTCTTAACTTACGGGAAATATAACAGGTTATTGTCATAGGCTGGTGTCACTTACACAGCACAATACACACAGAAAGAAAAACGGGGACGAGGTGTTGACTGCTCAGTTTCAAAGCCAGAGGACGAAGGAAACCGATCTTCACCCTCGCCTTGTCTTCCGAATTTAGTTGGAAACCGCAGCTAGCCGCGCCATTTCTTGCCTGAAGTGCGGCTTGCAGCGCTTTAGAGGCTCATAAATCTTTCGAGGGAGAGAAATAAAAAGAGGGAGAACGGGCAGAAAGTGGCAAGACATGCGAGAGGGATCCATCTGTCCCGCCTAAGCACTCTGCACGACCTGAGTAGCGACAATTCTATAGTGGTCCGAAACGTGTGCCGCTTTTGCGTCATTGAAAAAACCTACAAAAGCAGATTTCTTAATTACACATTTTGAATTATATCGCCGGCCGCGGTGGCCGAGGAGACTGAGGCGCTCCAGTTACGGTCTGCACGGCCACTACGGTCGGGGGTTCGAATCCCCCCTCGGGCATGGATATTTGTGCCGTCCTTAGTATAAGGTATTTCCTAAGTAGTTTGTAAGTTTAGGGACTGATGACCCCGTAGTTAAGTTCCATAAGCTGTACAAACATTTGAATTTTTTTTTTTAACTTTTTTGAATTATATCGTGTGAAGACTGTACGGAAAATTTTAAGACCTGGGCAACTTTATTTCTGAAATACACCTTTATGACAAAAATATGCATTAACTTTCTGCTCTTTTAACGATTCTGTATGGGACTTCAACATTCGAAACGTGGATCTGCTGCAGTGTATTCTTACGTAGTGCTGCCTTTAGCGATGGAGGCTACTAATGCATGCGCTACAATTAAACGGCTAACAAGAGCCATTTTGTTAAGTGAAAAACCTTGTTAGAAAGGTCTTTGGAGTTTAGGAAACTTTCTGGTACTAACGATAACTTTGAAGGTCTAGCTGTTCTATATCTGTATGTACCATTCAGCGTAAAGGTAAATTTTACAGTAAAATAATGATGAAACTGAAATTCGTAAGATAAAGGGGCAGTCTCGTGACAAACTAAGTGCCTGTACAAAATAGTGTGACAACTGATATTGTTGGAAACATTTTTCATTAATAATCTTTGTATATAAGGTGAAAAAGGAAGACTGCGTAAAATAAGATTATTTAAAGAACCATTGACCAAGATTTGGACATTTGTAAATATGACTTTTTCTGAACAAAATTTACTTCTAGGTACATCTTATGGTGATGAATGTTGTGCAAGCATAACCAAAGGAAATTAGTATTAATGAAAAAATAGATTTGTAATGCAACCATCCAGTTTGTATTGTGACTCTTCATAAGTGCAACTTAGGCTATATAGTGACTTGTTAACTGAGGCTCAACCATTATTATTTGGTGGTCTTGCATGTATATTTCTCGACCCCCGCTATAGTGTAGACTGTAGTCGATCTTAATCTTTTTTGTAATGAGGCCCACAACCTCTTAGGAATATTTTGTGGCAAACCAACAAACTTTTAAGAAAATTACGAAAAAGACTGGGAAACACTGCTTTCGTCATTCAGTAAGAAAATTGTTTCATATAAATTAAGTGCTAGGCTCAATCAGATTTGTGAAATGGTTAACAGTGGTATTAATGGAGCCGCGGTGGAGCGCCGAGAGAATTGGGGGCCTATGCTACGATGCGCGAGGCCGTTCCCCGTCGGGGGTTAGAATTCCCTCCTCGGGCATGGATGTTTGTACCGTCTTTAGTATAAGCTAGTTCATAAGTAATTTGCAAGTTTCGGGACTGACGACTCCGCAGATAAGTCCCATAATCTTTACAAACATTCCAACATTTGATTTTTGATATGAATGGTACTTTCCTTGTCTAGCCTGAAAATTTTCTGGTTTCAGACATAAATCGTTTTTTAAGCAGTTTGTTCTTGTGTTTGTTTTCAAAAAATTCCATCTGAAACATCGCATAAGTAAATAGTTTTGAGTCCTATTAATATCTTCAAAACTATATTTGCATGCATTCGATCCTCTCGCTTTTCTGATTTGAAATGAGATTAGAGTTGAGTGTTCAAAGAAAACTCACATAACAGTTCCATCAGGGAGTCGTCATGGCTTCCTGATAGGTTCAGAATTTGCGAACGGATTTCTGACGCACAACAGTTGATTGAGAATTCTCGGGAAGTTAAAGTTTTAAGAATCTTATATTACATTATACGCCACACAAGCACACGATGGACATAGGTGAGGTGTTTAGCTCGACTGATTACATGTTAACCGCCTGAGTTCCTTAGCTCGACTGACTACGGCAGGAGTAAAGGCGTGTGTCCACTAGCAAGTAATTTCCGCAAATATCTTCTGCAAGTATTTGCCGGCATGTTTACAATAGAACAAAAACTTGAGTAAGTTTTCTTCTTGAAGTGGCTAAGGCAACGAACTTGCTGCAAGTACTTGCAGAAGTGTTTCCAACAGCGTCGCCTTGCGAGATAAGCAAGCGCACGTTTACAATGTCGTGCACAAAATACGAGCAGCCTCTAACATCGCTCCATTTGTTATTATTAAAGAAAAAATGAGGCGAATAAAAGATCAAGATATAAAGAAGTGTTTGGTCCAATATATGGGTACAGCGGCGTACATGTTTAAGTTTTCTACAAGATTATTGATGATCTAACATCAGAGGAGACATAAATTTCATTTTAAGATATCAATTTTGGAGACGAACTGCAGCTGTAGCGTAAATTGATGGCTTATAAAACAATTGAAACCAGCTGCCATTTTGAATTTTTTTTTTTTTTTTTTTTTTTTTTTTTTTAATCCAGAACTAGTTTTCGAGCCACTGCAGGCCCATCTTCAGTGGATACTTTACAGGAACATTTCCGTTAAGTGTAGGTATATGCTGTCCTGGTGGGTTGTGTTCTTATTGTAGGTGTACGTGTAAGCAACTTATGCATTGGCCTCTGTTGTTTTATTTTTTTTTTTTTTTTTTTTTTTTTTTTTTTTTTTTTTTTTTTTTTTTTTTTTTACACATCAGAGCAATTTTTGCTACACTTAGCGTTGCACATTTACAAAATATAAAATATAGTGTTTATATTTTGTCAATGTGTAAAGTGTAAAGTGTAGCAAAAAGGAAGTCAGTGCCCAATTCATAACTTGGTTACACGTACACCTACAATGAGATCACAAACCACCAGGACAGCATATACCAATCACTTACCGGAATGCCGGCCGCGTTGGCCGAGGGGACTGAGGCGCTCCAGTCACGGTCTGCACGGCCACTACGGTCGGGGGTTCGAATCCCCCCTCGGGCATGGATATTTGTGCCGTCCTTAGTATTAGGTAGTTCGTAAGTAGTTTGTAAGTTTAGAGACTGATGACCCCGTAGTTAAGTCCCATAAGCTATACAAACATTTGAACATTTGAACTTACCGGAATATCCACTGAAGATGAGTCTGCAGTAGCTCTAAAACTAGTTCTGGATTAAATAAAAAACATCCAAAAAGCAGCTGGTGGAAATTCTTTAATAAACCGTCATTAAATTTCATTGATTCAAAATACTCCACTTGCTTGTATAAAAGAAATTTTCACTTTGTTCACTTTTTCGATACCTCATTTTGTTTAATTCTCGTCCATATTGGGCGCATAAATTATGAATTTTTTTTCGTGTTTCGGCATCTGTTGTTCAGAAATCGCCAGAATATTTTTGGGAGCGAACTGTTTTCTTATTCTTTTTTTGAGGTCAACGTGTTCTGGGAAGCACTCAGATTTATCAACAGCTGCCTTTCTGGCAATTCAACACTATTTCTGCAAGTCGAATGAAAACTTTCGGCAATCGGCAAGTTCGGCAAGTGGTTGCTGCATGTCGCACGAGACTGTATCCACTGATTTGCGGAAGCTTCTTCTGCAAAGACCTTGCAGAAGTAGATTCAGCAAGTTTACTTGTCTGCGGCGGAGTGGCCAAACGCATTGAGGCGCTATGCTCCGATGCGCGAGGCCGCTCCCTGTCGGAGGTCCGTATCCCCCCCCCCCCTCGGGCATGGAATTTTGTGTCGTCTTTAGGTATTTAGTATAAGGTAGTTCATAAGTAGTTAGTAAGTTTAGGGATTGATGACCCCGCAGTTAAGTCCCGTTAGCTTCACACATTTGAAGTTTACTTGATAGTGGACACGCGCCTTAACACTCCCCGCCGATGGCTACATTTTGATGTCAACGGTACAGTCTATAGTGTTACGCCTGTCATCTTTCTACTAAATTAAAATTTAAATATTTCTTTAAATAACAGAAACTTCGGTACACAAGATACATAATACAAACAGACATATTTAAATAAATTGCGATATATTTAATATTAAAAAAAGTGTTCGAGGGTTTTGGTGGACTGAGACTTTTTGTAAGAACCAATCAGATTTTAGATAGAAATACGGGTACAGTTTTCCCACGGAATACTTGTTCATCGGACCATGTGCTCTGTCTTTTACTCACACCATATATCAAATTTCCCAACATAGGAAAGGTGTCTTACAGATTAAAAATATGAAAGAGCGAATAAATGACTATAGATCATTCCCGTCACAAAGTACGCAGCAGGCATTATGTACTTAACACATAAACCAGCTATACTGAAACAAAATAAATTGAATGCGAGTATTTCAAATTCTTGACAATAACTTCAGATGCCTTACGTATACTATTTTAATAGTATTTATTAACTGATGTAGTTATATGCCCAGAGAAAGCTTCGAGTTTCCTATTTTAATTTTTATTTCTTCGCCATTTCATACGTTATCAAATAAAGATACTTCAGCTTTTACGGTTAATCCGTCTTCCATGAGGTTTGTAACACTTATGCGTATGTGGTGTCTTTCAAATTGCAGATGAGCTTAATATTGCAGGGTCATTATGGGTTATTTTTTTCTGTCATACCAGTACCCTTTGGGGTAGTACACACACAAACACAAAATAAAACAGGTTTCACTGAACCCAACGTGAAAATATTCATATAAACTTTGAACTTTAAACATTTTAAGCAATGAAGCAATAGAAGTAGTTGTGATGGTTAAGGTATCAGGTAGGGTGATTTGTGAGGTGCAGAGATGTGGGAAATTGAGTGCACAATGACGTGGGGGTGGATTGGCAGACCCCTCCTGAAAATTACTGAAATGTACCTTAAAAAAATCTAGCCTCTTAGTATACAAATACCCACCAAATACCCCAATCGGGAATATAACAACTGAGATCCAGTGTTGAATAAAAAATATACTTAATTTATTACACAAAAATCAACTGCATGGTAACATCCATTAAATGAAAAACAGCACGATTTCTTTCAAAATTATTGTATATGAATAAACGCAAATATCCACGAGTAAATGACTGGCAGGTCCCTTACATGTACTTTCGCACAGTGGCAAATAACTGAAAGGCACGAAGGAGACCAAGGAACGTGCTATAAATTACGAGCGCTTTGCACACAAAACTATGGCTAAAAACTGTCAAAAAGAAAGAAACTTAACTCTCTCCCAGACAAGCAATTGCAAGCGATATTCGACCAAGTACAGCCGGAGCCGACTTCACTGCAGTCGGGACGGTGGCGGCAGTGCGTTGTAGTGCTGCAGATCGCAAGAAAAACTTCTCCAGACAGAAGCGTAAATCCCCTATTCTCAGCCTCTGTGTCCACGGTAGGCACACGGTGTCGACCGAAATCACAGGTAGTACTCAATGTGTACTAGATACAAGATTTTCGAGTGAGTGATTGACACCAGAGCTGGGATTAAAGTTATCAGCGTCGGTGCAGCTGATTCAGACTGAGCCTATTCACACCTCGATGAGACTCAGATACAAGTTTTAGACAGTGTCTGAAAATTGAGTCCGAAACCTAAAGTCAACAAGGGGCAATAGGTGCATACACCGAAGCAAAACATCTAAATCGTACTCGTCGGCTTCCTCACTCTGCTCGTAAAACGCGGAGCCACATCTTCACTTTAAAGCAAGAGCCAATCTCTCTCTCTCACTCTCTCTCTCTCTCTCTCTCTCTCTCTCTCTCTCTCTCTCTCTCTTTAGGCATCAACTTCTATCCCAGAGGTGGGCACAAATCGGCTCAATGAGCAGCGCTCCGGCTCAGGCCGGAAAAAGAGCAGCGTTCGCGCTCGGCCGGTAGTTATCCTAGTTGCCGCTAGAGGTCTGCATACTTGCTGGCACACCTGACAAACGTTCGATACGTCGAGTTATAGTACGCCGCGACAGACTCAAACTTGCGAAAGAACGTGATAACTGTGGACATAGTTCGTCTGCTAAGACTTCCCAACTCTGCTTCACAAATTGACCGTCACAAACTGGTCGGGAAGTACGGGCTATCAGCAAAGCTATTCTGTAACTAGCACGCACAGCTTCATCAGAGGATGAGGTATCACATTCCTATGTAAGAAATTAACAGAGTTGTCATTTCAAAGGAATATTGGTTTTATTAAACAAAACACTGTGATTAAGTTATCTCGTAAGTAGGTACAGAATTATAGTACATACCTCTACTTTACTTCCTTCCTCGCGTAGGTTATTAAGAACATTAAGTCGCATTTCACCTTCTACACTTCCATACTGGTTGAAGTGATGTGTTCAATAGTGGCGTTCTAAATTGTACTTTTTATGTCTAGTATTTTACCATACACCATACATTTTGCTCCTCCTTCGGTTTCAGTGAACAAGTAATCACACTCAAAATTAGAGTTGAACTGGAAAATAGAACGCCGCTTTATCGCGCCGATTTGACTATCCATTTCAACTCCACAGCATACTGTACCATAACGTAATATCATATATTATAACGAAAACCCTGAAGTACAAAATTCGAACTAACAGATGGCACTGTTAGCGGTGTCTCCTGAAACAAAACAAAAATCGCTCTTTATAAGATATTTGCCGGCTCGACTGCACCCGCTGGACGTTTTAGAGAAGAGTTTCCAGTATTGTGTTTATAAGTTACTTACTTATAAAAATAATAGCATTTTCAGGAGATACCCCTAGCAGTGGAATCTGTTAATTCGATTTCGATACTAAAGAGTTTGCACTATTATCTTTATAAGTTATTTTATAACGCACTCAGCCAGGTGCATTTCTGCGGCTACGTTAGCACGTTGGCTGCGCATAACGCCATTTAGTGTTTTCAGCAGGAACTACGTGATGGACGCCAGCTGCTCGCGGCTCTGCTCCTGCTCAGGCAGGCGGCTCCGAGAGCGCGGCTCGCTCATTGCCCACCTCTGTTCTATCCAATAAGCGGACACGACACTGCTCGGCAATGACAACAGTTCCCGCGCGTTACCCCACATAGCCATTTGCGTGGGTAGCATTTCTCCGCGGAGTCTGTCATTGACACGAACCTAACGGTACTTCTCTGGCTTGGCTCTGCTGTTCCCAGGGCGCTAACGACGCAAACTTCGACGCACCCCTGGTGAGCGCCATGTCGACATCGACGATTTCCTGCGAGACACTCCTCTTACAAAAGTTTTGGGAGGTCCAACTGATAAATTACGAGCACTTTCCTGCACTTTGCTGTGAGTTGCGAAAACACCTGTACAACAGCTTGCATCCGGTCCGCCGTGGCGCGCAGCCCCTACACAGGTATCTCGGATTCTCGCTGACCGCCACCCTCTCGAGTGTGGGGTGAGGCAGCGAAAGCTGTCAACAGAGCTCGTAATGTATGGGTTCCTTCCACGAAGGCCCATCTCCCGTCTTACAGAGACCTCTCCCCCCCCCCCTCTCCCTCTCTCTCTCTTTCCCTCCCTCTGATACCACCTACAAGCGCTTTAGAAACCGGTAGATTTCACTGGCTTGGTCTTCCCGTGGAATTCAACCGAAAAACATTAAAATCCAGTAAAATTTGAAATAAAGTGGCGGGCAGTTCTCGACGCCTTTCAAATTTAATTGTTACTCTTCGTGACGTGATGAAAAATATCATGAAGGTGATAGGTTTCCTAAAACACACTTCCATTTTTCACTTCGTAATACATTTTCATTTGATACTTTGAAATCATCTGGCGATCCATCTGAATGAAGGACTACCAGGTCGCGATCCAAAGTTTGGACACCACTAGTGTGAATAAATGTTGATGCCCTTTGCACTGCACGTAGAAAGCGGCTGCTAGAGTATTTGTAGACCTACATACATAGGTCTTTTACGATACAGAAATCTTTTCACACATGGAAAAAGAAGGGCCTACGTTACTATCAATGGATAGAAAGTTGGCTGTAAGCAGATCTCTAATGAAATTCAAAACTCCAACTGGGACTTACTTACTATTCAGAAACGAAGTTACGGTTTCTGAACACATTCGAAAATGTGACGCTAGAATCATCACTCCTATTTCGTCCTGTAGCTTGGTTCAGTACGCTTCCGGCAATATGAGTGTGAAGTATTCGGCCATTTCTCGCAACTGTACAGGCACTTAAAATGTGTGTGCAACACTAGAAGATCCGGCCAAATGTGTGGTAGGTGAATGTCGCAGTAGTTCATCGTGAGATTTCCGAAGTGCACAAGTAAACATTGTGAGTAACAGACAGTATTGTTCGACGTTGGAGTCACGTATTTCGTGACGGACGCAGTAACGGCGAAGAAGACGAAGTGGCCGACTGTTTGTGTTGTGAGTGATGAACTTGCCGAGAAAGTGGGTAAAGTGGACAGACATTTCATAACTTAAGAACTCACAGAGCATTAGGGTCTCAAGAAGGACTGCTTCACTGGCTACAGAGTTTTACACTGAAGGGGTTTCGGAGCTTGTGAAGCGGTATGACATTAAAGCTAACAGAAATGGGAACTGTACTGTCACTGTTATCCGCATATGTAAACGTTACAATTGGTGGAGATTAGATTACATCAATACTTGTTTCATATATTATAAATACAACTTTTCAAAATGATGTGGAAAGTGTCAGTTTAATACGTGGCGTCTATTCGTGACACTCAATGTGTAATGATTTTTATTTCTTCTTCAAAAAATTTTAATGTATTCATTTAGCGAAATCACTAAGTTTTAGTTAAAAATTAAAGTGTAGAAGGAGCTGCCATTAAGAAATTCTTTTAATTTCATTTTAAATATACGTTGACTATCCGTCTGACTTCTGATGCTACTTGGTAAGTGTCCATAGACTTCACCCCCTTTCTGTGCCAAATTTTTATTTAACCTTGAATTAAATAAGTGTCTGCAGGATGATCTTGGGTGGGCTCCAGCAGTTATTCTGATTACACGCTTTTGTGGAGTGAATACTTTTTTAGTCAATGTTGAATTGCCCCACAATATGATCCCATAAAAAGCAGTGAATGAAAATAGCTACAGTAAGATAATTTATTGAGATGTACGTTATCAACTTTTGCAATTACTCTGACAGTATAAGTAGCTGAACTCAAACGTTTCAACAGACCTTCAATGTGTTTCTTCCAGTTCAAACCCTCAACAGTGCAAACACCTAAAAGAGATTAAATGACGATGGCAAGGAATTGTGAAAAGCTAATTGAAAATAAAATAAAAGAAGAAAGAAAAATAATACAAGAAAAGAAACGCTCTTTGCCTTTGAAGACAGTTATTTCTATAAGAGATACATTGTTCTCAGCGTGTAAATAATCGCAACCTAAAAGAGAATTTCATATACATCACTTTTGTGTTGATCACCAATGGTCCAAGTTGAAAAACTTTCTGTTATACACTTCAAACAATTATGTGCCAAGTGAAATTGTGCCAGATGGAATAAGACCAGCCATGGCTCCAGATCCAAGTTAGAAAATAGTTATTAAATCAAAGAGCAAATTAAACAAAAGCCTAACCGAAAAAAAGAAATAGAAAACGAAGTCGAAAGGAGAGTTGTGTGTGAAACCTTCAATGACTTCCAAAGTGTACCATAACAACTTACGGAAAGTTCTAAATTGTCAGTCTTATGTAAAACCAGTAAACGAATCGAAACGACATGTACACTCCATGACAATTATGACGCTGCAATGAAGGATTAAACACGAAAGGCTGAATACTAAACATCATTTCCACCATTGTTTCACAGAGGATATTAGATTGTAGTTTTCCACTGAATCGCCGGAAGAGCATCAAAATGACACTTTGAAATATATGATCATGTGAACTGAAATCAATGGAAATCACTCAGCAGAAGAAAGGTCAGTGTATCAGACAGAATAAAAATTCCAGTCTATACAGGTTATGCGAAATAACCTGCACCATTTAGCTGCAGTGTACTTTAGATCTCCACAGCAAGTGAACTTCCCTCGAACCACAGACTGGAGCAGAAAATGGTTTAAGGTGTACTGGTTCGCAGAATGTCCTCCTCCACACAAATTTAACTCCATAAACTGTGGAGTACAGATGTAGATGACACTGGAGAAACTGGTATGAATATCGTTTTTTCTGTTCGATGAAACATGTCGTTAAGTTCCAGCAGTTAGTGACTCATGTACTTTGTGTTCTGTATTTTCCTTACAAGGCCCATATCCGGAGGTACTTTTACCAACAGAAAACAAATAATTACATTTCTGAAACGTAAAATGTCGACGAAATATGTTTCACTAATAACTATCGAAAAGAAATCAAAACTTGGAATTATGTTGATGTAAAGTTAATTAAAATTTTATTAATATGAATTGAAACTCAGCAATGCCATACTTCCTTATCAACTAATACGCTTCCCAATTCGTTTAAGTACTGCAGTTATGAAACTGAGTATGACGTGTTAAAATGAAATAATAATTACTGAAACATCAGTATAGGTTCGTGATCGATTCACGCATCACACCTGTGTCGAAAAGACAAGACGTTAATACAGATCAGTTACTGCAATGTGGAACACATCGTAATAATTCATAATCAAAATAATTTAAGGGTTTTAGAAAGTAACAAACCTTGTTATTAGAAAATGAGCAATGAAAAGTTAAAATTAACAGCAATTAGAACAAGCAACGTCAAAAGCCAAGCTTACAAAACCCAGTAATAAATATGTAAAGTAATATGATACTATTGAAATACGCACCTAATCAAGAGATTCAATTTAAGAGAAAAATTAAATGCGCGCGCCTATCACAGTCTCTTCAGGTGTTAATTTAGCTGGACTTTACCCCATGATATCTCGAAAGTGGGCGTAGATTACTCGTTAAACAATTCGTTCTGTCAACCTCCATTTATATACTGTCTTGTCACTGTTGAATTGATTCGTTCAAGTTTCAAGGGTAGACATGACTCACTTCAAAACCGCTCTGTACAAGTCTTTGCACGTAAAATACAGATGACGCAAATAAAATAGCCAAGTGACATATTTTACGAAAGGAATTTGCTTGGGTTTCAGCTATGGTTCATATTTAATTTGATTTTGAACAATCATATATCCTCAATGTCAAATCATTGTTGGATAAAAGATTTGATTTTCTGAATTTATAAATTTTCCTGCAAAGTCTTAACAGTTTCACTTAATTCAGTTTATCCAGAACGATGTTTCTCATCGTCTCTAATTCTTTTATTCACAATTCAAGTAAAGGAAACAGCTGCAGTTACTTGTTTTCTAACCTCCGCATAGCGCGTACAAGAAATGATTCTAATCTTTCTATGCTGTTTGGTTAAGCGTTAATTATAGTGATGTCTCCATATTTGGTGTTCCATTTTACTTGCCATGTGGTTGCTTGGATGTGATAAGGTATTGTGCTTCCTTATTGTACGGAATACCACACCCGTGGAAAAGTATAACTGATGTTTTCCATTTGCATGGGATTCTGTACAAGGAACAATTCCTTAGCACATCAAAACAACCACATTGCAAGAGCGACAGAAAACCACATATGGAGTCAACACAGTATACAACGCATAACAAAAATGCTTCTGTATAAGGCAATTAATTCTTGAAATGCGTTATGCTGATTTTAGAAAAAACAAGAAACTAATGCTGTTTCCTTTATTTAAGATGTGAAACAAATCGTAAAACTTTATAGTACCCTCAACAAATAAATAAATAAAAAAAACAAAAAAAAAAAAAAAATTTCTTTGTGTGTAAAATTAATTCAAACTGTGGACTTAAAATGGGCCCATCTCATGTGCATTAATTTCTGCCCAAATGCCACGTTTTGTAAAAGGAAGAATTTGCCTCAGCGCAAGCCCTGTTTGAAAGACGAAATTTTGAATATTTCCTGTAAAATAGCTGCAGTAGGACAGAAAATCTGTTTACCTACAAATGGGTGCTGGTTGGAGTTTTGTCTGAAATAATTCGATCTCAAATATAATATCAAGATCCTAAAAATAAGCAATTCTGCCTGTTGAAACATATTGTCTACAGCCCGACAGCGTTAAAATAACCAGCTGCTCCTTTGAATTAACCATTTACTCACAGCTTTATCCACGGATGTAGCTAGTAAAACAAAATTTTACAATAGATAGTAGCTTCCGTATTCTAGTGCCAATACATAACCCCGAAGGTTAAGTGAGGAATAATAAACATAAAAACAAAGCGCTGTAACATGAAATTGGGTTTATATCAGAGGAGCTATGTTTTCATAGTGTAACGTGTGTTTGCGATATACGACAGTATTTCGCTTTTCAACTGGTAGAGCGGGTTCTGAATCACCAATAGCAGAGGATGCTTGCATGCCTCTTTCGTTGCGTGGAAACTGAAGCGAGTCGGCGGTCGAGCAGCGATAAGACTTCCAATTTTGGACGCTCGTAACTCAGCGGGCGCGGAACTTAACGACAGCTGAGAAAATTGTGGCGGAAACTAGTCTGGATGCGATAAAAGTTGCCCTCGAGCACCGCCCCGCTCATATATCATTGTTAGCGCCTAACTCATGCTATTCAATAAACACTCGAGCTATTCCTCAGTCCAGCGGAACATTAATGAGGCCCTATACTCATATAAAATTTTCCCTGCAGTAAACTTAGCTATCAAAAATTCCTCCCTGTAACACTATGCGACTAACGCCATGTTAGCGTCTCTACCACGTTTCTAAATTTTCATCCATCGCCCAGCCCCCTCTCCTCACTAACTTTATATCCCCCTCTCTTCTCCCCCCCCCCCCCCCTCTCTCTCTCTTCCACGGAACATTACTCATGAACTTACCTATTTTGTGTGTTACCTCATCGTCGATAAATAAGCAATGGAAATTACTAAAATATTTGTTTTTCTTAGGAAGTATGGTAAATAATTTATAAAAGTGTTAAGACATTCTACTTGGACGAATTCGAAGGGAAAGTTCTAAGGGAGGCAGCGCCATAACCTGGTTCATACTTATTCAGGAAAAACGTAATAAATTTTTCAGAGCAAAGCCTATGATGATATTTTCATGAAGTACAAACTGAAGTAGTCTATAGTATTCACAGAAAAAAAGTTTCTTAGAATTAGTGGAACTTATTTTTCATGAGTAGAATTTTCCTGTAAAAATACAAAAGGGCTGTATGGTCGGCCGAGGTGGCCGAGGGGGACTGAGGCGCTCCAGTCACGGTCTGCACGGCCACTACGGTCGGGGGTTAGAATCCCCCCCTCGAGCATGGATATTTGTGCCGTCCTTAGTATTACGTAGTTCATATGTAGTTTGCAAGTTAAGTCCCATAAGCTCTACAAACAGTTTTGAAGGGCTGTATGCAATAACACAAATTCTGCGCCAAAATATGTCATGTAATAAAAAAGTGCAACAAGGCGTTAAAATGCAGTTAAATGTATACCAGTCATGAAACAATGAAAACAATAAAATAAGAAATCTATATAACAAAATGTGATAACTATTTTTACTCAAACCAAGATAACACATCTTGTTCCCCGTATCAAGATAGTAAATAACGAATAGCAGTTTAAAAGAACTGTGATTTCTAGTTCAGTACTAGGCAAATACAGCCGTATGTGTTGTATGTGTATACACTACGAACTTCCTTCAAATATTTCAGTGACCACATTTCCAGTTGACTGAATGGTTTTGTTTCAGGACATCCGATTTCTTACTAAATAATCTTAACAACATTAATTCTGATATCTTCCACTTTTTGGGTAACCATTTATACGACAGTGATTCACTTTTTATCCGAGGAAGAAGGAAGATCAGTGTTTGTCGCCCAGTCGACGATGTGGTCATGAGAGGCAGAGCTGACGCTCGGTTTCTTTTGGGAAGGATGGGCAAAGGAAGTCGGCCGAGCCCTTTCAAAGGAACCATTCCAGCATTTGCCTGGAGACTCTTTCGCTTTTAGTCTGAACTCTTTATCGTCTACGTTTCGTTCTCGTATCATAAAACACACCAAATATCGCCAATAGAGACATCCTCATACTTAATATTGCTCGTTAACTTTTATCTCTTCTTGAGACAGGTTTTTCTTCCCATTGCAATTCATTATTATCCTCAGTACTATACCAATGAGAAGTTACTTTGATGCCCAAAGGACCCGAAAGGCTCCGAAAGGAGGTCTCCAGTTGCAGGCAAGGAAAATGAAAGTGACCTCATGTTACAAAATTCCAAAACCTTCAATTGGACTGAATTACAGAATTGTAGTACCGGATGTAGACAGGGCAAAAGTTAATGCAAAATCTATAATAGCAGTAGAGCTCAATAATCAGGATGACGAATTTTATCATATTGGTATCAAGGGTGGTAAACTGAAGTCATTGTACACTAGAAATCAAATTACATTGTTGCAAGGATAACTGCGTCACCGTCGACGAAGTAGGAAGACAAGAAATTACTCTACGGGAAGTGGCTGCCAAAGAACTTTCTCTTGAAGGACAAAGGTTCAATATGTACAATAGCTTAAAAACGCGTTCAACTAAAAATGCTCATTTAAAAACGTCTCTCACAGGCGCGGCTCGTAATTAAAGGCTCTGAGGCGGAGCCGCCCCAAAAAATATTTGAAATATATGTATCAACAACAGATTACAGAATTATAATCATCAGAATTCATTTAGCATTTTTCCGTCATACGGATTAAAGAATGAAGATGAATGTTTTTGGTACTGTTTCTATTGAACGATGTTTTTCAATCGGATAGTAGCCTTAAGGCTGCGCCTTGAGGTGTCGTTTAGCTCCATGTAGTGGAGGGTTGGGAGTGGGGGTTGGTTGGTGTATTGCTTTTATGGGCGTCTCGAAGGCTCCGAGCTTGTAGCCTAAGAGTGTCCTACCAACGTCCACACTACTTTCATGTTCTTCTGCTTACTTCAAAAGAGAATAAAGAGTGGCTGAAACTCCACTATCGAATCTCTTGTCTCTGTATATGTCTATTATGTTGTGGTGTGAGGTTTACCACTCGTTATTTTTACTGTTTTAATAGAGTTTTAGATAACTTTTTGTTTCTGATATTGGCTGTTGTTTCCGGTGTTAGAATAAGTTCGCAAATTCCTCACTAGAGAGCACTACAATGCGATACCGTAAAGTGTCACCACCTAGCGAGAGAGTTGCGAATGATTTAAGAAAAAAGCGCGCGAAATATGACCTGTTACTTTCGATTCCGTTCTCGCTGATTTGAGTTTGCGGTTAATGTGTGTTATTAGTTTCGTCTTTTGTGCGTGTATTGTGGCTACGTTTTAGTGACTTTTACTTCAAAATGATCTGCTAGAATCGATTTATGAACTATGCCTCAGTCTCATAAGGAGTGAACTGTCGCAGACAAATTACCTCGCAATAGAAGTTGACGAAACGACTGACTGTGCAAATTTGTCTCAATTGGTCTTCATAATTCGCTATGGATTACTGGGGAAAATAAATGAAAGATTTCTTTCCTTTGTACGAGCGAAAAGCCACGCTGCACAGAATGTAACTGCAGCAATTCTCTGCGAGCTGGAGAAAATGAATATATATATATATATATATATATATATATATATATATATATATGTATGTATAAACAACAGAAAAACTGATAGCTCAGTGTTACGACGGTTCTCCTGTTACTGTATGAGTGGCCGCAATAATGGAGTACGGATAAGAATGAAAGAAGTGTATCAAAATGCGCACTTTATTCACCGTTACTCATAATTATATATTACACCTCATGTTTACAATTGAAATTATCATAACATTAAGCAAGCAGTGTAGTTTATCCACACCACTTTAAAGATTCCTGCAAACGGTGTCATTTAGTACTGTTTATTGCGATAAAGTCTTGAGACGTAATATCAATAGATAAAAGCTATCAGAAAGCTTTATGTTGGTTTTAGCCTTTGATTTTCAATTGCTTTGAAACAGGAAGAAGGTGTAGTACGTAAAGTTTCAGGTAAAATATGACATTGCCTCCCCCCACCCCTTTCCGGAAATCGCTTTGGTTACAGACTGATACGTAGCTCGAGGTCTAGATTTGTTCCGATCGGTAAATGTCAGAGCCTTCCCTAGTATGAAAACCACGAGCCGCGCCTGGTTTCTCATCTTATGAAATTCCAAATCCCACAGTAGTCTTGCTGTAACAAAAATTAACGTTCACAAGGTAACATTTTTACAACCGTTTTATATAACTATAACATTTGAAATACATAAATTTACAATAAATAAAAACTATTTCAGTAAATTGCTAAGTTGATCTTTTTAATGAATACTGTTTTACCAGTGGGTATGGGTAAATCTTAAGATTTACCAACGTCTCTTGGTAAATGCTCGAAATCTGTGAATATTTGCAATTCTATGGAAATTGACCGCTTAATTCTAGGATTTAGCAGTTATTTTACTTTTAGAGTAACATATATATTAAATTTCATTCCAAACGAATTCATACAAGATGGTCAGCAAGGTATAAAACCAAAGTTAGTAAAATTTTTAAGACTGTACTTATTCTCTGAAACGGTAATAAGGCAAATCATGAAAATAGCAAAATGCGGTTTCAGACATATATGGTAATCAGAGAGACTTTGGGTGAAGCTTTCAACAACTACTGAAGCATTATCAAACAAACACTCCCTTCATCAATGGAGGAATATAAGTGTACAGATACTGTTTGACTAGACTCGACAATTTGTTTGCATAGGAAAGTCAAGAAATAGCACTGACTGAAACATAATTATTAACAGTGGTCCTGAAAAACAAATCGCAGAAGCATAATGAAGCTCTAGGACCCGACGGGGTCGTTGACAGTTTCTACACAGAATCTCTAATGGATTTACTCCCCCTCTTTGCCATAATTTATCGTGGGTACATTCAATAAGGAATTGTTCCTTGTGATTAGAAAACAGGCGAGTCAGTCTCATCTGTAATGGAGGAGACAAATGAAACAAGGCACTGGAAAGAAAACAATAAATTGTTAATCGTTTCAGTAGCAGCTGCCATAACTGTCAATACATTTAACCCACATACGAGGCTAGACGCTCACTTCGTCCATGCAGAAATGTCTGTAGTGTACAAGACTATCTTTTTGATCCAGAAACATACAAATGGCCTCAAAAATATGCTAATCGCTTATGAAGAAATCAGGACAGAATGGAACTTGTGTAATGGTTTCCCAGCCTTCGAAAAATGTAGGACGGTTTACAGTGATAGAGAATGATGGCATTTTTGTGAGCTTTGTCAATATTTCGGAAGGGGTTTGAGACCCAGCAACCACCCCTCTGGCTACGACCATGCGAAATTCGTCCAAAAATGGTAGAAGTAAGTAAATTCGCACCACACTCTCACTATTTAACTTCCCCTGAATTCTTACAACTGTCTCCTTGGGATCAATTTCTTCCCAATATTGGCTGTTGTGACGATTAAACTCCCCTCCCTCCCTAAAGACACGGCTTCGTCTATTTTCTTTTTTTGGTCTACTTTAGGTTACGGTAGTAACACTAAAAGTGGCCTTTGGATCGCCTTTTGCCAGCTCGGAATTTAAATGAAAATAACGGCTTAAATCGTTGATATGAAATTGAATAAACTTGTACAGGAGATAATTCTCTACACCTGTACTCTCCTATGGTTTTTGTGATATCTCGGATCGATTCATAGATATTTCCAAAAGTAACAGCGATTTGTTAGTCTGTCTGTATTGTGCTCCTACTTTTAGGTCGCGCCGTTCAACCGATCTGTAACAAATTTTACACAGGTAATTGTTGGCCGCTAGCGACCAAAACCTCCCTAATTGAAATGATTCGGAGAAAAGTTAGGTTACGTAATATAGGTTAGTAACACTAACTAGGTTAGTAAAACTAAAAATAGGTATTTTTGATGGCATTTTGACAACAGAAAATTCAATTGCGAATAACGCTTTAATCGTTCGTCTAAAATGAAAATGGAATAAACGTAGCTGTACAGCAATTCGCTACCACTTTGCTGTCTTAGGTTTCAGAGATCTCTGCAGAAATAACTTGAAAAAGACAACAACCTAACACGGCAAGATAGATGATAATATTTTAAGAGAAAATGTTGATGAAAATATGGGAGAGATATTAAATTCAGAGAGAATACTATGTGTTGAGTGCGTAGATATTGTCACAATAGCAGAGTCGCCATCGTATCGCCGGCCGCGGTGGCCGAGGGAACTGAGGCGCTGGAGTCACGGTCTGCACGGCCACTACGGTCGGGGGTTCGAATCCCCCCCTGGGGCATGAATATTTGTGCTGTCCTAGTTCGTAAGTAGTTCATAATTAGTTTGTAAGTTTAGGGACTGATGACCCCGTAATTAAGTCCCATAGACTCTACAAACGTTTGAACATTCGTAATCGTATCGTCCATATTTTGTATTATTTATACTTTTATTATTTTTGTTAGAAAAGTTTGCAAAAAATGCTCATAAAACCATTTCTTTGTTTGTCCTCCCCCCTCCCCCTTTTCAGGGAACTTGCAGCCGTACTCGGTGTACGAGCATTTTCCTCGGGCATTGTGAGGAAGTACAGAGGCTGTGTCAGTGGCTTCCGCCGCTGCATTGTGAGCGATAAGACAGGAGCGCCTCGCCTCGCCTCGCGGATGAGGCTCATTAGAAGTGAAGCGCGTTCGTTACGCGCGGGCCGCCACGGGCGCAGGCCAGTGTTTGGCTGTCGCGTGTAGCGCTGTGTGGAGTGCCGCAGCCTGGGGCGACGGGCTAACAAGTGCGCGCCGCCGCCGCCTCTCGGCCGCGCGCTGCCTGCGGCCTGGCCCGCGTGACGTCACCGCTCTTTGTCCGGCGCCCCTGGACCGCTCCCCAATTAGAAGCCTGCACAAGCGGCCGCCTTTTGTCACCGTTGGTACACATCTCGACCTGCCTGCAGCGCCACTCGCCGACCGGCGGGCAGGAGTGGCCCCATGTTGGCGAATAGCTATCGGGCTTCCGAGGAGGAGGAGACCTTGTGTTCAGTAGCTGGTCTGTAGCATCACCTTTTATCCCCAGTGGTTTTAGAACTTTTGTTGAAAAAAAGTATTTATCTATATCTATAAATGCGAATGTCTGTCCAGTGTAAGTTTATCAAGTCTGAACCACAAGACATAAAGAGCTAAAAATTTGTACACTTACTAATGTCTACCTGGGGAAGGCTTTAGGCACGGATTTATGGCGATCGGATAGCTATTTATCTATATATACTAATGTGAATGTCTGTTACGTGTACGCTTATCAAGTCCAAACGACAGGGCACAGAGACTTAAATATTTGTACAGTTATTAATGTATACCTGAGGAATATTTTAGGCACGGTTTTATAGCGATATGCTAGATATTTCGTAATTTTAAGAATGTAACGCGAAATTCGGAACAATCAAATGTTCAAATGTTTGTTAAGCTTATGGGACTTAACTACGGGGTCATCAGTCCCTAAACTTACAAACTACTTATGAACTACTTACAAACTAGGACGGCACAAATATCCATGCCCGAGGGGGGATTCGAACCCCCGACCGTAGTGGCCGTGTTGACCGTGACTGGAGCGCCTCAGTCACCTCGGCCACCGCGGCCGGCAACTTTCGGAACAATAATTACTCTTTGAAAATTATATTTACTCTTTCAAAATGGTTTTATTGGTTGCATTGTTGCTTGAGGGTTGATGATGATAAAAAGTTGGAGTATATTGGAATGGAAAGTTATCGGTGTGTATAAAATTCTACGTGTGTGTGGGTGTTAATATTTCGCTCTGCAGCGAAAAGTACAGAACGCAAACGAATTGTCTGTGTGTAATTGTTGTCCGAATTCTACCGTTGTACACAATATCAGTTCCATGCCGATAGGTATAAGGGGGTGGTAGATAAGGTTGTTGAAAGTCGTCAAATTATTAAAAAAAATATCGGACTGAAGGCCAGCGATGACGTTTGCGATTCTGATGCTCGCTCGGTCTAATAGTCCCGACTGCCATGCACTGTTGTAATTCTTCTCTCACGATTTGTCGTATGAGAGAAGCGAAGTCATGCTGGTCTTCCACAACGGCCATAGGGACTACATTGGGGAGTCTGTCATACTTCTTGCGTCCAACCCTCCTTTGTTGCATCTCTTCAATCCGCTGGCACCACTTGATGAACTCTTCTGTCGTAGCGACGTCTTTTATTAGAAGAGCTTTGTACATGTCTTCTGCAATACCCTTCATCAGGTGCATGATTTTGTCGGCCTCAGTCATATTCGGATTCACTATGTTAGACAGGGCCTAAACATTCTGTATGTAAGACTGTTTCGGCTCACCATGTCGTTGGGCCCGGTTCTTCAGTTGTTCTTCCGCCGAGCGGATTTGTCGCTGGCGGTCTCCTGGAACGTCTCCCACTCATTAAACTTGTCTTCATTGTTGTCAACCATTGCTGGGCTGTTCCGTCCAGGTAGAAATAAACGTTGGCCAAGCACATCGCATGATCCCAGGTATTGTACTTGGCTACTCGGTCGAACCCTTTTAGCCATTTGTTGGGGTCCTGTCCAGCATCTCCAGAGAACACCTACGGGTGTGTGATGTGCAGCTGGCTTATTGCTGGTTTCGTCTCCATCGTTCTTTTGACAATACGGACTTTTGGAAGGATGTACTCTGTGTATCCCTTGTATTCCGGTTCCAGTCCGTGTAAGCGACGGCTTTTACGTTGCCTAATCGGAGCCAAGGTGATGCAGCTGTTGCACAGGGTACCCGGCGCCTCCACCAAACAATGTCGCGTTGAAATGGAAACAGGTTTGACTTCGAAGGCAACTAAACACAGCACTTATACTGAAAGCACGTTTATTACGAACTCAACATACACGCAGCACTGACTGCCTGTCAGGCAGAGTGCTCTGCTATTTATACAGAAATTAGAAGAACAGTTAACATAAGAAACAACTAGAATTTACAAGTGAACATAAGAAAGATGTAGAACCTTCTGGAATTGTTAATTACAAAGATATAAATTTTGCCGGTGGTCGGGATTGAACTGGCGACCTTCTGCACCGCAGTCCGTGACGCTATCCCCTGCGCCACGCCGGCAGTCGGACATCGCGGTCTCTCGCGGCAATAAGATAACTGATACAGAATACAAGGTAAAATTTACTTTCGGCTGCGGCGGCGTAATGTGCTAATGTTGCCAATAAATGTTTGCTTTACAACGATTATTACTGACAAGGGTACTGTTACATACACTCAGCCACAAGGAGGCAGGCGAGCAGCGCCACGGGCCGCCATGAGAATTCGCCGGACTAGCAACAGGGACTACCCAGAAATGTTTACTCGAGAAGCGCGTCTTCTACGAAAGTTATCAGTGCTACGGATGCATATGAAAGAGCGCATATGGGCACTGGGAAATAGCTGCGCTTGATATGACACGGCCTCGGTTTCGTAGAAGCCTCGGCGAGGGCAGCCACTCCTTACCGCGGGAAGTAAAAAATTTCTGGCGGTGAACCGTTTTCCCCTACGAGGACGATGAGAAGGCGTAAGTTTGCCAGACCCGTGTATGCATGTGCGACGTCCGCTCAGGGCAGTGTCAGGACATCTTGATGACTGCCGCACAAATTTGAACCGCTGCATTTGGCCAGTGAGTAGGGCGGAATATTAGGGTGAATAAATTTCTTCGCGGTGGAGATCGTCACAAGCTTTGGCAGCCTTAGGATCGGCTAGGACGGCTCCACAGAGTGTGGCAGCCTTAGGAATTTTCTTAAACTGTGCAAGAGCACCACCAGATGTCTATTTCGTTGGGTGCTAGCTGGTGTAATGTTAGGAGATTTAGGTGAGACCGTCTTGAGCCGTGGGACACCACCGGCGACCAGAAGTTTTTGTCACGACAAGCAACATTTTCTAGCAATCGCTCTGAGTCATTCGTTGTATCCTTGAAGCCTAACTGGTCAGGGTACGAACAGGTCTAGTGGTGTACGGCATAATTGAGAGGGCTCGACAACGAGCTGCACCGGGACTCGAGGCTCTGTTTAACATCAGTACGGCAGCGATCGTTCTGGATCAGCACCGGTACTGTCTCTTTGTTTTTTTTTTTTTTTTTTTTTTTTTTTCCGACATGGGTTTTCAGCCAGCCTCGGCTAATTGTATACAAGCCGAAGCTGTGTCTCGGCACCTCATGGTTTGTTCTTCCTGATACGAGAATACAGTATTGTGGCTGCGAGCATTACAGAACAAATATGCTGTGGAAATAGGAAAGAGAGAGCGTGGCGAATGGAGATTTGGGTGAGGCGGGAGAAGTTCAGCGAAGAGTTCTATGCAGTCGGGCTGGTCACTGTGTCCTCGGTGGCAGAGTGGTCAACGCGTCTGCCTAGTAAGCAGGAGATCCCGGATTCGAATGCCGGTGAGGCCCAGATTTTCATCCGCAGCACTTGGGTATTCCATCCAAGCCTACTACGGTTTGCTTATTAATGTTCAATATTTTCTCCTCATTTCAGTGCTTAGTAAAATATACCCACAAATCGCAGTCAGTTTGCATCAAAGCGTTCGTCACTTTAGACGAGAATCAGGCAAATTTTCAATTAATTTAACATGAAGGAGAGACTCGTTCATTCATCGACCTCTGTAGCAGTAAAATTCCATTCACTCATAACCATAAGAGACGCCCACTTCCACGTTGACGAGTCA
The DNA here is from genome assembly GCA_026315105.1 of Locusta migratoria. Taxonomy (NCBI): domain Eukaryota; kingdom Metazoa; phylum Arthropoda; class Insecta; order Orthoptera; family Acrididae; genus Locusta; species Locusta migratoria. Next base: position 314,980,601 of record CM048744.1, on the reverse strand, counting down.
CTTTGTGAATACCTGTTTGGCGGATGTAAATCTGCTCACTAATCTGTACATAATAATACTTCACACCTGATGCTTAATAGTGAACTAATAAAGTACCATAATTATCGTTCTGTTTATTTACATCAAAATTGTCCTCATAAAAATAAATTACGCTATCTATTTTAAATCGCTGGCTGCCAGATTCGACCACGTTCTACGCATTTCTCACTGATTGGAACATGCAAACAAATTCAGAGTTTTTAAGATGTATTTATGAAATGTGGTACGATTTAATATTTGTAGACAGTTTCCAGAAACATGAGTGTCCAAACAATATACCACTGTCAGTGAGTTTTACGGCAGCAGGCGTAGAATGATGTCAGTTGACGCCAGAGGCATCACATGAATCACAGTTTTTTAGTGGGCTTTCAGATGATTTGAAGTCCATTCCCCCATTATTTTTTTTCAAAATACTGCAGTTCAAGAGGACGAAAACCATGTTATTAGCATAAGATGATATAATTAACTACTATGAAATACTCTATACGTCAAGAAAAACCGTCTATTGAATCTCATTCTGCCTACTTGAATGGAGTACGATAAAAATAAGTATTAAAAGAGCTGTAACTTAAGACAGATTATGGAAGTTAATGAGAAGCTTGTGTGAACGTCGTCAGCTTCATATAACCATCTCATCTTGTTGAATGCGAAGTCACATTCGCGAATTAGGTCTCAAGCAAAATATCTGACTCCTGAACTGAAAGAGCAACGGATTTCTCACTCAGTGATTTAAATTTAATAACTGGAAAAGAATCCAGCCCCTCGTACTTATTAGAAAATTTTTAGAGTTATGAAGAACTTAAAATTAATTGGAGCTCGACGGAGCCGCGCCCCTCGGCGGGATTATCTCGACCAAATTGGAGGCTACTTCATTCCCGCGCGACTGCTCCGCTTTTTGCAATGCAAATGAAACAAAAAAATGTCGCCTTTTAGCGGCGGCGATGCAGCGTTTGCTTCTGCGTTAAATTCTGAGCGAACTGTACTGTTAACTACGACCGAAGGCGTGCAAACATGAACGGCGGTTGAGTGCTGCCACCATGGAGCTCAGCGTCAAACTATTTATCATTTCCTCTCAGCACGTTTTAAATTATTCGCGTCAGCACATTTTTACTGCTTTTAAAATGACCTTTTACACAACACATGCAGCCTAGTTCAAAGAGTCATGAGTAGAAATGTGTAAACAGTCTGGCGTAAGATAAATTTCCTTTCGCTTTTTATCCAATACTTTTATGTCTCGAATCTAGCTTCTACCACACAGTATTCCATAACGTTGTGTGATGACGGTACATCCATGTATGTATTTACTTACAACAGTTCCTTTCAGCCTTTTGTAAATAGAACATATCAGAGTCCAGACGTACTACTCTTAATGAGGAGCAACTGATGAAAAAATAAGGCGCGTAAATTCAAATATTTATGGGGAAGCAAAACATATTGAATTATATTTCCAACTGATCGAATATTAATTTAAGTGTAAGGAAATCTTTTCTGAAGGCATTTGTGTGGAGTGTTGCCTTGTACGGGAGAGAAACATGGACGATAAGCAGTGCGGACAGGAAGAGGATAGAGGCTTTTGAAATGTGGTGCTACAGAAGAATGCTGAAGATTAGGTGGGTAGATCGCATAACTATGAAGAGGTACTGAACAGACTTGGTGAGAAAAGGAATTTTTGGCATACCCAGACTAAAAGAAGGGATCGCTTGGTAGGACACATTCTTAGACATCGAGGAATCGTAAATTTAGCATTGGAAGGAAGTGTGTGGGGTAAAAATCGCAGAGGGAGACCAAGAGACGCGTATAGTAAACAGATTCAAATGGATGTGGGTTGTCGTTCTTATGAGGAGATGAAAAGGTTTGCTCAAGATAGAGTAGGGTGGAGAGCTGCATCAAGCCAGTCTCCGGACTGAAGACCATAACAACAACAACATTTCCAACTGCCACAAATCAAAATTTTATTAGTGTACTTAGTTCTTTTACGTTTTGGACAAATAATTTTCGACATGTCATATAGGACATTACAAATTTTTGTTCTTTTTATGCACAATACTATCATTCAGTCACATTAAATTGAATATACTGAAATATTAACATACGTAGACATTCAACCACTTTGAATTAATTATATCACTTACGGAAATATACGATTAATTTTTAGTTCAAGGAATTCTTTAAATTCTTAAATTGCTTTGTAAACCTGGGCAATACACTAATTTGTTACAGCCGTAAGAGAACTGTATTCAAAAAACAACTTCATTTCGTCCATTCTACAGTCTTCATTTACACGATTACAGTCAGAAGTGAAGCTGTTTATAGAAACTTGTAACAAATTATTGTGTTCCCCAGTTTTTCAAAGCAATTTAAGAATTTATAACGTTCCTTGGAGTAAAAATTAATTCTATATTTACGTAAGTGATGCAATCAATGCAAAGTGATTTAATGCTGAATGAAACTTTCACTCTGCAGAGGAGTGTGCGCAGGTATGAAATTCACTGGCAGATTAAAATTGTGTGCCGCAACCGGGACTCGAACCTCGACCTTTGCCATTCGCAGGCAAGAGCTCTACCACTGAGCTATCCCGACACGACTCACGGCCCTTCCTCACAATACTACTTCTATCGGTACCTCGCTTCCAACTTTCCAAACTTCACAGTTCTCCTGCGAAACTTGCAGAACTAGCACTCCTGGAAGAAAGGATATGGTGGAGACATAGTTTGGCCATAGCGTAAGGGATTTCTCCAGAGTGATACTTTCACTCTGAAGCGGAGTGTACGCTGATAAGAAACTGCCTGCTAATTATCTATGTTGTGTTTATTCTGTGCCTGTGTTTGCATCCTCCTCTCTCTCTGTGTGTGTGTGTGTGTGTGTGTGTGTATGTGTGTGTGTGTGTGTGTTTCTAGCATCCACTTTGTTTATTTTTGATTCTAAGTCGGACCATTTGGTGCGCTGTGTTGGGCGTCGGTTTTCAAGTCTCACGTTTGTCTATGGGCGTTAGCTCCTGTACGCAGTCAATATTGCTCTAGATACTGGGCGCATGAGATTTTAAGTTCGTCCCACACCTCAGGTTCTCGAAGATTTTTGTTTAGTTTATCGCTTCTTCATCTAATGTTTGTCAAGTTGTTTTAGTGCAGGGTGCGTTGAGATGTTCTGAGCTGAGCACACACACACACACACACACACACACACACACACACACATAAACACGCGCACAATAAAGTTACTGTAACGTTACTGTATCATTCAGTGCTACTCGACTGTGCCTAGTATGGTTCGTGGCCTGTGTATGGCGTTGACGAAGTTCAGGCGTGTTAATTTGTACCGAAATAAGTTTTTCTCCAATTTAAAAGAAAAAGTAGTATCTCCTTCCACATTAAAGCTCACTTAGAATAGTGAACACCTCCTTACGCTGGAACTTTAGTTCCTCGTGTTTAACACAAACGGCATTTTATAGTATGAAATTCCTTGCAGCTTATTAATATGTCACCTTTATTTCAAGTTCTGTAAGCGCTAATGTCCTGCACAGAGAAAGACTCAAGGCCTCCACCAGCTGCATCTTAGATTCTAACAAGAGCAACTGTCAATTCACCAGCACAGTAAACACCGACGTACTTTTATACGGTGAATACAGGCTGGCTTCCACAAACTTAATATCTTCGTGTAGTATCTCCTTCTCAGAAGTGATGTCAGAGCAACTGGGAGTTGGCGAAGGGGTAAAACGTGGATTTGCAGGATCAAACAGATTTGCGAAGCTAGTACAAGGAACCCCGCCCGATGTAATCAAGATGCCACAGGTTCGTGCTTGCGGCTTCAAACGCCTCGCCTGACGCCGTCTTTTGCACAAACAGACTGTACTCCGCCGGCAGAAAAGGACCTTCTCGGAACTCGCCTACCAAAGTCCTCGCACACATACATGAGCCACCTAGCATCCACGCATTCTCATATGTTTACTCTAAACCAATACGTTGTGCGCTGCTCAGGCATAATTACTCTGCGCTCTAGCACCGTTTCTTTTCATGTCCCAAACATTATTTCTGTTCTGCGTTGAATTCCAAACGCATTGAACGCAGTACACAATCACACGTGTCCCAGGATCGATAAAAGCCGACCCTGATTCATCCTTGTCTCCATATAATGGCATAGTGATGTGTACGGATACTAATGGCGTTAGTACGAGGGTTGGAACTTAAACAGCGGCAACTATTTATTCACAAGTCACACCGATACAAAAGCGTCACATGTTTGCATCTGTTACTGTCCTTCAAAATAGTCACTAGCGTTGTGTAGAACGCCGTTGCCAGAGATGTGGAAGTCGTAGTATACCATTAGCAGAGCGTGTTCTGTTTGTGGTGCGAATGGAGCGTTCTACTGCCTATCGATTCTCTGGAATTCTGAAGCGAATGCCACGAAGTGATTTTATCATCTTCCGAATCAAATCAAAGTCACATGGACTTAACTCCGGAGATGGTGCAGTACTTCCAACTCGTATCGACCGACCAGAGCAGGCACAACTTGCGGCATTTGCGTCTGCGCATTGTCGTACAGAAAGATGGGTGGGTTGCGCAGAAAGTGTTGCCGCTTCTCTCGCAAAGTTTGTCGCAGGTGATGCTCCACAAACAGTAATTCTGTGCAGTGACGGTCTGCCCTAGTTTGCCGAAAGCTTTAATCCAACGTGCCACTGTTCTTTATTGCAAAGCCGATCCCCCGCACGCCTCTTGAAGACCTAGATGACACTGTCGTGATGTAGGACATCTGGCACATTCAATCTTGATCCAAATCCAGTTTATATTGGAAACTGACACCGTTACATTAGAACGCTCGCTCACAACAAGTGACGTGCGACCGACGATTCTTTTTGCTCGGAGGTAAGGTAAGTATGTCAACAATGTATGCTATCAGCAACAATAGTTGATTCCATTTAGGGTTGCCAGATTGAACTCGAGGCAGGCCCGGAGACCAGACGTGCCCCCCTCCCCCTTCGCCAATGACCTCCCCGCCCCAAACTGCGACCAACTCCCCCCCCCCTCCAACCAGGATTACACGAGAATTCTAAAAAAAAAAAAAAAAAAAAAAAAAAAAAAACACCAGTTGACACGTTGCGCCGCAACAGTGTTTGCTTAATAATGCTCTAGCCGATTACAATGAAAAGTTTTCAGAGGATGAATAGAAAAGTAGCGTTTTGTTGCAATAAGAAATTGACATTTATATAAAGTTTTTCATAACTACTAGAGAGGAGCCGGCCGAGAATGGCCGAGCGCACTGAGGCATATTGCTACGGTGCGCGAGACTGCTCCCGCCAGAAGTTCGAATCCCCCCTAGGGCATGGATGTTGTGTTCGTTCTTAGTTTAAGTTACGTTAAGTTCGATGTAGATCGTCGCTACATGAGCATAGTACTTAAAAAGCGTCGTAAAAAAAAAAAAGTTAAGATGAAGGTTACATTCAAGCCCGGAGATGAGAGTCATTGGCCCGTAGACCCGGAGAATTCATCCCAAACCCGGGCACTCCGGGCGGCGCCCGGAAATCTGGCAACCCTAATTCCATTGCGTAGTGTCTTCACAGCAGTGTTGCCGCTATTTAAGTTCCAGTCCTCGTATTACTTACATAAGGAACAAAGCCGTCATGCACGGGCAGAGCAGTAGCCTGTACTCTGGTGATTCTTGTGAAAAGGATTTTGTATGGGAAATTCTGTTTCGTAAATGGGTACGGACCTGAACACTGATAGGAATGGTGCTTTTATTTTTTTTTTTTTTTTTTTTTTTTGAGGGACTAAACTACTCTGGTCATCGCATCCCAGACTTAAAAACTACTTGAAGTTACATTGTATGTGCTGTCTGCTCTTTCTGAACACCACTTTTGACGCCACTTTTGATCCTGCAGTTGTTGTTGTTGTTGTTGTTGTTGTCCTTGTTGTGGTCTTCAGTCCGCAGACTGTTTTGATGCAGCTCTCCGTGCTTCTCTGACCAGTGCAAGTCTCTTCATCTGAGAATAAGTTCGGCAATCTACATCCTTTTGAATCTGCGTACTGTATTCGTCCCTCGTCTCCCTTTACAATTTTTATCCCACTCATTTCCAAGTTCACGATTACTTGATGTCTCAGAATTTGTCCCACCAATCTATCCCTTCTCTTAGTCAGGATATGCCAGAAACTCTTTTTCTTCCCAATTCTTCCAAATACTTCCTGTGAGTTGGACTGGGTAGAGGTTATAACTGACAACCGGAATAAATTAATAATTGGATCTTTTCATCGGCCCCCTGACTCAGACGATGCGGTTGCCGAAATGTTCAAAGAAAGTTTGAATCACATTTCAAATAGGTATCCGAAGCATACTGTTATAATCGGTGGCGACTATAATTTACCCTCGATATGTTGGCATAATTACGTATTCAAAACCGGCAGCAAAAATAAAACATTGTTCGAACTAGTTCTGAATGCTTTTTTCTGGAAACTACTTCGAACAGTTAGTTCATGAACCCACTAGAATAGTAAGTGGTTGCGAAAATACCCTTGATCTCCTAGCAACGAATAATCCTGAGCTAGTAAAGGGCATCAAAACAGATACAGGGATTAGCGAACATCGAGTTGTAGTAGCGAGACTTAATGTCGAAATGCCCAAATGCACCAAAAATAAACGAAAAATATATCTATTCAATAAATCAGATAAAAATTCGCTTCACGCTTTCCTGAGTGATAGTCTCCAGTCTTTCAAAACTAAAAATGCGAGTGTAGATCAGTTGTGGCTTACTTTCAAAGACATAATATCAGAAGCAATCGAGAGAGTTATACCAAATAAATTAATAAAAGAGGGGGCTGACCGCCCGTGGTACACAAAACAGGTCAGATCACTGTTGCAGAAACAAAGAAAAATGCATGCAAAATTTAAAAAGACACAGAATCCACAAGATTGGAAATCTTTTATTGAAACTCGCGACCTATCGCGGACTTCAATGCGAGAAGCCTGTAGTAGTTACCACAACGAAATCCTGTCCCGTAATCTTGCAGAAAATTCAAAGAAATTCTGGTCATATGTGAAGTACACTAGCGGCAAAACACAAACAATACCTTCACTACCCGATAGCAATGGTAATACTACCGACGACAGTACTGCTAAGGCAGAATTACTAAACACAGCTTTCCGAAATTCTTTCACCAAAGAAGACGAAGTGAACACTCCAGTATTCAATCCAAGAACAGCGGCCAGCATGCGAAACTTAGAAGTAGCTGTTCCTGGAATAGTAAAACAACTTAAGTTACTAAACAAAAATAAATCTTCCGACCTGATTGTATACCAACTAGATTCCTCTCAGATTATGCTGATGCAATACCCCCGTACTTACCTATCATTTACAACCGGTCACTCAGCGAAAGATCCGTACCCAAAGACTGGAAAGTTGTCCAAGTTACTCCAATATTCACTAAAGACAATAGGATTGATCCCCAATCCCCAAAATTACAGGCCTATCTCATTGACGTCGTTTTGCAGTAGGATTTTGGAACATATACTTTGTTCGAATATTATGAACTACCTCGAAGAGAACGACCTATTAACCAGTAGTCAACACGGATTCAGAAAGCATCACTCTTGCGAAACACAGCTTGCCCTTTATTCACATGAAGTGTTAAGTGCCATCGACAAGGGATCTCAAATCGATTCCATATTTCTGGATTTCAGGAAGGCTTTTGACACTGTACCCCACAAGCGGCTTCTTATCAAATTGCGTGCTTATGGAATCTCCCCACAAATGTGCGGTTGGATTCGCGATTTCCTATCAGAAGGAACACAGTTCGTTGTAATTGACGGTAAGTCATCGAGTAAAACAGAAGTGATATCTGGCGTTCCACAGGGAAGCGTTATAGGTCCCCTACTCTTCCTCGTGTTTATAAACGATTTAAGAGACAATCTGAATAGCTCCCTTAGACTGTTCGCGGATGATGCTGCCGTTTATCGGTTAGTGAAGTCAACAGAGGATCAAAAGCAACTGCAAAGCGATTTAGACAAAATTTCTGCATGGTGCGAAAATTGGCAACTGACACTAAATAAAGAAAATTGTGAAGTAATACACATGATCATTAGCAGAAATCCGCTGAACTTCAATTACGCGATAAATGAGTCAAACCTTAAGGTCGTAAATTCTACCAAATACCCAGGAGTAACAATTACGGACTGGAGAGAACACATAGAAAATATTGTGGGGAAGGCGAACCAAAGGTTACGTTTAATCGGCAGAACGCTTCGAAGATGCACCAGCTCCACCAAAGAGACTGGCTACATCACACTTGTGCGTCCTCTCCTGGAGTACTGTTGCCCCTTGTAGGACCCTCACCAGGTGGGATTGACGGAAGACATTGAGAAGGTTCAGAGAAGGGCAGCACGTTTCGTTCTATCACGTTACGGGGGGGGGGGGGGGGGGGAGCGTTACGGAAAGGTTGCACGAATTGGGGTGGAAATCATTAAGAGAAAGACGTTATTCATTTCGGCGTGATCTGTTTGCTAAGTTTCAATCACCGACTTTTAGTTCTGAATGTGAAAATATTTTGCTAGCACCCACCTACTTAGGGAGACATGGCCATCCCAATAAAATAAGAGAAATCAGATCGAAAACGGAACGATTTAGGTGTTCTTTCTTCCCGCGCGCTATTAGAGAATGGAACGGTAGAGAAAAGTTATGAAAGTGGTTAATAAACCCTCTGCCAGGCACTTGAATGTGATTTGCAGTGTATCTATGTAGATGTAGATAATATTGGGAATGTAAGGTTATTGGCAACTTGCACAGAAACCAGAGCAGTTATATAGTACATGTACAAGAATGGGTCCATTTGTGCTAGTGTCTTTATGAGCTCAGTCCCATCTCGACGACTATGAAGTGTGATCATCTGAGGATGGTAAAAACTTCAAATGTTTGTAAAGCTTATGGGACTTAACTGCGAGGTAATCAGTCCCTAAACTTACAAACTACTTATGAACTACCTTATACTAAAGACAGCACAAACATCCATGCCCGATGTGGGATTCGAACCCCTGACGGGAAACGGCCTCGCACATCATAGCATAGCGCCTCAATGCGCTCGGCCGCTCCACCGTGGCAGCAAGTTTTGCGACGAAAAGAAATATGACACACCCACACACACACACACACACACACACATACACATACATGCACACACTACACCACATAAACACCAGTGTCGCGTGTGACGTACCAGACGTCTAGGGGAGAATTCGGTTTACTTTTCACCTTGTCATCAAACGTTTGCGGCTTCCCTTTGAGCCACTTCATTTCGACTGCTAACAGAGCAGTTATACAGCACAGACATTACACCACAACACATTATATTAGTAGTCTACTTCTTCCATATATCATGAATACGGCCAAAGCTGGTTCTTATAATTTTAATAAAAATAAATTGTTAAATATATGTCTGCTTTATTATTATTTTAAATTGAAATTACTGTTGAACTTTACGTGTCACAAATACTGAAGTTAATTCTGAATATTAGTTTGCGATACAAAAATGATGCTGAATTATCAAATCGCTGGTGTAGCAATAAAGTTTATGATTGTGCGGTCCATGGTGCAAGTAAAAAGACAATGAACAGCTGCGTCCGGAAGTAGTCGTGGAACTGCGTCAACGACGACCATATACTTGAGTAGTTCTGAAATCATTTACTCCTCTTCAGTCCGTTAGTGCGTAGAATGTTGGGAGTCTGCAACATTGCAATACATATCTATTTTCTCGGCTTACTCGATAAGTAGACAAATGCCGGTCACCGAGATTTAATCATACAGATTACATTTATCTACCGTGCGCACGCACGGCAAGAAACCCCTAAACAGACAATCCTACTTTACTGGTGCAATTACGAACATCAGTAAAATTTTGTCTTTGTGGAATAAGAGAATTTCGAATACGACACCTTTTCACTAAATGATATATTGTGCTTCTATTGACGAGGTATTATACATGGGTTTGATACAAATTTTAAGCAACATTTATGTCGTACTAATGATGGACAATAATAGTACTAATCAAATATAGTACTTCGTATTTACATTTCCTTCGCCGGCCGCGGTGGCCGAGGAGACTGAGTCGCTTCAGTCACGGTCAGCACAGCCACTACGGTCGGGGGTTCGAATCCCCGCTCGGGCATGGATATTTGTGCCGTCCTATTTCGTAAGTAGTTCATAAGTAGTTTGTAAGTTTAGGGACTGATGACCCCGTAGTTAAGTCCCATAAGCTTAACAAACATTTGAACATTTACATTTCCTTCAACCCATAGTAGGATAAAAGCAAAGATGCAATCACTGACTTAGCAGATGCGGTATATGATATCGTGGTTAGCGGTTACCAACACATGTTGTTAGATAAAATCGTTAACACATAACTGCAGATTCGAAAGCTCAAGTCGTTTTAGAAGAATTCTAAATTTATGTATTATCAATTCTCACTCAATCTTAAATTTAAGAAAAAAACGATAAAAAATAAAATCATGGTTACTATCTAAATTTTCCAGTATTTTAAGGACATTGCCAATCTACGCAAGTGGACGTTTTGGTAAATAAAACAAAGAAATTGTTTGAGCGAGGAAGTAATCCATACTTATCGAAGCCATAAAAAATTCTGATTTTCTCACTATCAAATTTGAAATTTAACTAGATGTGGTATCTACTAGATTCTCTGTCAGAATCTCACCACTCGCGGGATAACCGCAAATTGTGATCCCATACAGTTTAATAAGGCAATAGGCACGGGAAATTCAAATGGTGGAAATTATACATTGTTACAATTGAGTTTTTGGAAACAGGTACATTATAGGAAATTAAGATTCCAGTGCCTCATGATATTCACCGCTCGTACGATGGGGCACATTCCACACCTCTTGCCATTTGTGTTTCCTGTGGCTCTCGTATTAAGTAGCCAGGATAAGGCAATTTCAAATCGGGAAAAGTTGTAATGGATACAGTTTTGTTCGCTAGACAATATATTCTTTGCGAAACTGGTTCCACTCCATGTTGATGACTGGTACAGCAACTGGTTAAGAATATACCACAAAAGTCAGTCTCAGTTACAAAGTTTTTTCTCATTACTGACGCGTTTCGCCCTTTTGAGGCGTCATCAAATTATATAAACATGAGGTAAGCTTTTTGTCATAAAACCATCTAGGAAGAAAACCTATTGTTATGATTGTTTAACAGCTAGGTATACCACTTTACATTTGCCCATGTTCTCCCATTTCAGGCCAAAATAAAAAAAAAAAAAATTTAAACAACGATGACGATAGGTTTTCTTCGTACATGGTTTTTTGATGACAAATAGCTACCTCACATTTATATAATCTGACGATGCCTCAAAAGGGCGAAACGCGTCGGTAATAAGAAAAAATTTTGCAACTGACTTTTGCTATATAAGATATTCTATGTTGTGAATGCACGTGTGTGTGTGTGTGTGTGTGTGTGAGAGAGAGAGAGAGAGAGAGAGAGAGAGAGAGAGAGAGAGAGAGAGAGAGAGAGAGCAATAATGCTACTGGACAGACAGGAACAACAACTCTTATACTGAATGCCGTCTCCATAGGTACAGGGCGTTGGTCAGGAATGGACTCAGTGTTGGGTAGTACATTGTTTTGTCGCATTTGCAGTGACACAGTGCGAACGAATATAGATGTATAGAATTACCCACTAGCACTATACGAATATCTTTCATTCCGCAATGCTTTTCTTTTCCAGTTTCATTTTACGCGTTGAGTAATGTTTCCATTAATTCCGTAGCGTCCTCCACATCTCTTTCCGCGCACCCGGGAAGCAATTTGGTATTAAACCCGAAGAGCACTGTACAAATATCACGAGTAATTACGGTAAAAGGTGTGTGGGCGAGGCTCTGCAAGCGGTGGCTTTCACTTGAATGTTATTTGCATTGAGCTGGAGGCCTGAAATGTTATCCTGCGGCCATCTCTCTAGGCCGGGAGTCAAACGATAACGCTGAATGCAACTGTACAATAGCGCTGATGTGCGGAACGGCTGTGCTTTTCATTGAACACTGTATAGTGGCAAATATCAGCAATTAATTCCACATATTATCATTCATGAGAGTGTATTGCGTTTCTTGTAGAACGCTGTGTTCATTTTCAATGACGTTAGAGTCACACAGCTGGTCCCGTCGTTACTGGCTGACTGAAAAACAAGCCCATTGCAAATCTGGTGGCATACGTGTATCAAATTCTTGTCAAAGATTTCAGCTGCGTTAAGTAATTTCAATTATCTAGCATATTTTGCCTGCTGGAGAGCTATCTTACAGTTTAATCTATATCTATAAATGTGAATGTCTGTTCGGTGTACGTTTATCGCGTCTGAACCACAAGACATAAAGACCTAAAATTTTATCTACCCGGGGAAGGCTTTAGGCACGGTTTTATGGCGATAGGATATATATATATATATTAATGTGAATGTCTGTTCGGTGTACGCTTATCACGTCCGAACGACAAGACGCAGAGACTTAAATATTTGTACAGGAAGGTTTTAGGCAAGGTTTTATACCGATCTGATAGATATTTAGTAATTTGAAGAATATAACACGAAATGCGGAACAATAATTACTCTTTGAAAATTGTATTTACTCTTTGAAATTGGTTTTATTGGTTGCATTGTTGCTTGAGGGTTGATAATGATATAAGGGTGGAATATATTAGGATGGAAAGTTATCGGTGTATATAAAATAATACGTGTGTGTGTTAATATTTCGCTCTGCAGCGAAAACTACAGAACCTAAACGAATGGTCTGTGTGTAATTGTTGTCAGAAGTCTCCCGTTGTACACCATCACTTCCATGCCGATAGCTATAAGGGGGTGGAAGATATGGTCTATGCGTGCTACAATGACTTCAGTTCTTTCTCTGTAAGGATAAGCATACGAATAAAGAAATATAAGAATAAATAAAAAAGTAGTAAAGAAAGAAATTTCTTTTAATACATCTCTTTAAAAAAATCGATTTCACGTTTTACGCATTACATCAAGTGATCGATATGTGATATTAATACAATCATTATTGTTGAATTTCGTGATTGGATTCTTCGAAACGAGTGCATGTTACGTGTGATTTCTTATTTCTTATATATTCTCTGATAAATGTAACATGTTTTTAGAAAAAAGGAGATGGACAGAGAGAGAGTGGATGGGAAAAGTACTAACTCAAGGCTCGAATAAATAAATAAATGCCCGGGCAACGCCGGATTTTCAGCTAGTAATTTATAAATCCTACTTTTAACATTGTTTAAATGTTTATTTACTGATTTAGATTATATAAATCGTCATCCTCATATTACAATATTTCCTTGTTTCATTGTATGAATTTAGAAATCTTGTTGAACAAAGAATTTCTCGTTACGTTTTAGTGTCTATAAACGTATCTAGTCATATTATAATAATTTCAGAGTCAACATGGAAAGCCATTTAGGATGAATAAAAAATTAAATATGTTTCACCTCTAAGTTGCGAACTCGTACATGTCTAGAGGCAACACACATATTACTTTATAGTTTTATGCATTTTTAATCAATTCGTCACAATGTACTTCGATGGGTCTAGGCTATTTTTCTCACAATCAGCAGAAAGTTGGATATTTATTTTCTTCGTTACTTGCTGCTGCATCTAGAAATTCATTGTATTGGTTATCAGATGTTTGGTCACATTCAATACGAGATATCATGAACAAAGAGCACCAAATAAGTGTGTGGAACACTATGTATCCAGTTTTCGAAAGTTTTTTTGTGTGAGTGTGTTGGGGGTCGGGGTTGCAGGGAGCTAGTGTTCTGTATCAGAGAACGATAATACATTTTTATAAATTTTCTCATATGGTGATGTGATATAGTGTTTTCTTAGTAAGTGTGTATATCAGTACTTTCACATTAAATCACAGTGAACTGGGAATTTTAATGTCTCCAAAACCGATACTTTGTACTTACTTCCTGCGTGGTGTAAGACAACAGCTTCAGTGATATAGGCAAATTATGAAATGAACGTCAGACGTGCACACAAGTTTTCTTTTTTTAAATGCACGTGTTGGATTTACGGGGAGACTCTTAAATGGACATTAAGGTTCGGAACTTGTCATCATTAATAAAATATCTTCTGTTCAGCTTTTGAAGACACGATTTTGTTTAAAATTTCTGAGCTCACTTCGACTGTGTGTATCGCATAACAAAAAGAAATTAATAGATGCTTTGCTGGAGGCACTTATATTTCGTAAGATTTTACAGTTCCTTACACACATTTACTAAAATTGCTATATAAACCTGTTCTGTTAGTGTGATAACTCAGCTAAAATACGAATCGTATACCTCATAAGTGAACCAATTTTTCTGTATAATGAGCAGTTACCAATTCTTCCTGCAAAGCATATTAGTTTTTTTTGTATCCCATCTTCGTCGCCGCTTTTGTGTCTCGTTTCCGTCGTGGGTGTCGGTGGCCGAGTAGAAAGAGACCGACACAGGAATAAAGGATGCACGCTTGTGCAGGTAGAAGGTGACCAGCCAGTGGGACAGCAGAAACTAGAAAACACTAGAGTAAATTAGAACGAGATATATATTTCTTAGAGACTTAGTAATACTTAACTTTTACATAGCTCAGTACTGCAGAATGCTGATACATAGTTGAGCTATAGGACTGCCTAGTGCCTATCCGATAGCCAAGTCTTCACTGGTGTTTATCTGATTCCGAAGTGTTAACTGGTTCCAGTCCCAAGTGAATGATGTTCAGTGGTGGCCACGAGCGGAGTTGCAGCAGAGGGCGCTCGTGGCTGACGTCGTAAGAACGCCGCGCCGTGCGTGCATGGCGGCGCGCGGCGAAAGTAGGTGGCGCGCACTTTATACTTGTGCGACACCGCAAGTTTGGCATTTGTTCATTAGAGCAGAAGAAAAGGAAGCAATTGACTTCCAAATTTGGCTTTCAAATGTTTAAGAAAGAAAGTGATGAACAACTATTTGACTGCCACCTACAAATGCAGGATTAACGTGCTGTACAAGAGCGATGTCTTTCAAAGGTATGAAAGAGATTGTGTGAACCATCTCTCAAGTACAGGCAAGTCAATTATGTAGGTTACGCTTGTATGTGTTTTTGAGAAAGATGTGTTAATTTTTCAAAGGAAATATCCAGTACGGTACTGAGATTGTCACAGTATATAAATATATCTGACAAGTTTCGTCATATTCGCAGTCATCATCAGTCTGTCACTTTTTGTGTTAAATGTATTTGCCTAAATTATTATGCAAAGTTCTATCTCAATAGAGATCACAGTGGAATATTAAATCGACAGTAAGATAACAATTAAAAACAATCATAAAGCCAACTCAAGAGTGTACACATGTGTGTAGCGCAATTAATGATTTAATTCTCAGCTTTCAATTGTTTTAACAATTCAGTTGTTCGATATTGAGGCATAAATATGCTCAACAGCGACGCATATACATTTAACATAAATTTGCGAAGAGCAAATGATTACAGGAAGTCTGGATTAACCGGTCATGCGAGAACAAAAATAAATTTTAGCGATTTTGGCATTAGCCTCAGCTGCTAGCAATACATATTAAATTTTAGCCGTGGCCAAGATACTGAATGATTGTCGAAAACTCTTGTGTAAGGAACCCTGTTATGCAGCATGCCAGAGATATACAGTCAATCCATTAAGGAAGGAAAGAAGATTACGTTTAACTTCCTGCCTACAACTTGGTCATTAGGGACGAAAATCAAACTCGAGGATTTTTGAGTAATAATGGAGACGAAAATCTTCCGTGCATTTCAGACGAATCGTCCGGGAGTTTGCCTGGAGTGATTTGGGATATTACTGAAAACCTTAAATATGGATGGCCGGAGGTGGATTACAGTCACCTTCCTCCCGAATGGGAGTCGAGTATGTTACCAATGCACCACCTCACTCGGTCATCCAACTGGTAAAGCAAAGCAGGTGATCATTGATGTCGTGAGTAGGTATCATTTGTAAATTACGGAACCTATTGTAGCCTATCAAGGGCACACTCACGGCTTCGCAATATAGGTATGACGTCTTCCCTCATTGAACCGTTTCATCATCATTTCGGAGAAGAATTCAAGTTTGTGGATGACAACCCCCGAGTCCACCTTGCAGGAAACTTCAACGATTTTATCGATCTTACTCGTATTGTAGGAGCGAAAAAGTCGACATTAGTCGAATTGATCAAGTTTGAGTTGTGAGAGCACGTTCTGTCCACCGAAGGGGTGACTGACAAGCTGTGGTTATAGTGTTTAAATTAACGTGAAGGCAGTATACCTCAATGTTTGCAGGCTTGCACTGATACAAAGTGGCCAATGACTAAAGAAAAGTTATTTTAGGTTCTGTCTAAATCCAAAAGATGTGAATTATCGATTTTTGTTTATCAGTAGGATGATGAGTTACGTTATAAATACCAATTCACCATGGTATGAACTATCATAGTACTTTTGTGTGATAGCTGCGCGGGAAAGGCCGCAGGTTCTGAGGCGTTCTGAGCTGTGTGTCGTGCTCTTTTGTTTTTGGGTCAGAAACCTACGTGGTCATACGGTGAACAGTTCACAAAAGTTTCATTGCAATGGAATGAATGGTTTATGAAGACATAGAGGACCTACAGTCACCAATCTAATAAAATTTAAATAAATCAGCAGATCTCAGGAACGTGAAAATCATGAAAAGTTATTTCACTAATCTATTCCGTGAACGGAATCGGTTTAGCACCTATGCATTTTCAACAATTGCATCCTTTCCGCGCCAAGATGGAGGTCGGCATATTGCTGAAATACAACATGAAATAATATTAATTTTTTGAAAATTATGAAAAGAAGACGAAGGTTGTTTAAATCAACAGAACGCGTCGGAATTCTCTACTGAATGATTGTTATGGCAAAATCATCTTTTGCACACACTTACTTTTACATACACGATGGAATGTTCTCCACATGAAAAATCTGTTAAAAGAAGTTAACCAATACGTCCTATCAATACAAGGTTCTAAACGAGACAGAGAGAGAGAGAGAGAGAGAGAGAGAGAGAGAGAGAGAGAGAGAGAGAGAGAGAGAGACAGCGATCTTTCTGTCTGCGCTTCTAGCTCAATACGACTGACAACGGAAAATATTCCTTTTTTATCGTTAACGTTAAAATTCTTCTGAGCTATTTGCCGCGTCATGATAATAAAATCTTTCCCACGTTTCGGATCCGTTGCAGGAGCCTTCTTCAGGTACTACTGACTTGTTTCCTCCTTGTGCTGGTCTTATAAAGCGTATACTGTCCTCGCAGTTTAGTTTTGATTGGTGTTTGTGATAGGTGGAAATTGTAAAGGAAGATGCGCTTTATTGGTGTTTGCTTCGGTGATTCCTATTGGTGGAAAACAGGAAGTTGTACGTATGCATCCTTTTGGCCATCAACGGCGGCAACCGAACGGTCGGCTTAGTTCTTCTGGGTAGTGGCGAAGTTGCCACGCTGTCAGGAACGCCCATCTGCGGCCTGAGGGCCCGTTGTACCGCTCGGCGCGAAACGTTGCCGTGTTTTCAACACCGGAAGCCGAGACGGTGAGAGTTTGTACCCGTCTTCTCTGTTCATATTATAGAGGTGTTTACAGATCTCGTTTGTTTGATGAATTTTTCTCTTCGTTTTAAATGGCTGTTTAGAGAGCACTTGTACGAAGTTTATATTATGGTTACACGTTTCCTTGTGTTCTGCAACCGCAGTGCTATTTTAAGCGTATGTATCTTTCATGCTCTGCCATTCGTACATGGATAGGCCTTCCTGTTTCTCCTATGTACTATACTGTTCCACTTCCGCAGTTTATTTTTTACACACCAGCAGTATTCAGATTTTCTATGGGATTCTTGGTTGATGTGAGGATATATTTTATTATGTTATTGCTGGAAAAAAAAATTGATGCCAGCTCGTCGTAATATTTTTCCAATGCGCTCACTAGATCCCTTAATGTATGGCAAACGTGCTACCGGTAATTCTTCGACTTCTGTGTCGATTTCCTTACTTCGCCGTGGTTTTATGTCTTTCTAGGTGCTTCTGTCGCTATATCCATTGGCGCGGAATGTCGATCACAACTTGGTGAGTTCTTCGTCTAAATTACTGTCATCACTGATCCGTTGTGCCCTGGTGACTAGTGTTCGTAGGGTGAGTTTTGCGCCGGATGGTGATGACATGTTCAAATGTTTGTTAAGCTTATGGGACTTAACTACGGGGTTCATCAGTCCCTAAACTTACAAACTACTTATGAACTACTTACGAACTAGGACGGCACAAATATCCATGCCCGAGGGGGGATTCGAACCCCCGACCGTAGTGGACGTGCAGTCCCCTCGGCCACCGCGGCCGGCGATGGTGATGAGACAGCGCGTGCAAGTACCGGTTGGTGCGGGTTGATTTCCTGTGCACTCTAAGGCCTAGGGTGCCTGTTGCTGTTTTGTACAGTAGTAAGTCCAGAATATGGATAGAACCATCTTATTTCTATTTCCACGGTGAATTTTATTTACTCATTCTGGCTGTGGAGATGTTCAAGGAATTCATCTAACTTTTCTTTTCCGTCTGGCCATATAATGAAGGTGTCGTCGAAATACCTAAGCCAGTACTTTGGTCGTAAAGGTGCTGAGTTCAAAACTGTCTCCTCAGTATTTCCTGAGGAACGTTCCTGCAACGGATCCGAAACGTTGGAAAGGTTTTATCATCATGACGCGGCAAATAGCTCAGAAGAATTGTAACGTTAATAATAATGACCGCGAAGGCATACGTTAGTACATTTTTTTTCATCGTGTCTGTTTTCTGATCAGTTGAAATAGCTCTTTGGTTTCGGCGTTGTCAAATTAGTTAAAAACGTTTGCTGTTAATCTGCCATAATTTTGCATTCATAATTCGTATTAAATTTAATTAATTCTCATTAATATTGTAAAGCGTGTGTGTGTGTGTGTGTGTGTGTGTGTGTGTGTGTTTTGCGGGGGTTCTTGTACTGAACCATAACTGACAAGGAAAGTACTTGGGCTCGAACAAACACATATAAACCAAAATCGTATGAGACATAATGTAAAAGTCCCTTATTGCACTAGTGATACTCCTGCATCTGCAAAACTCTGCAGTCGTCCGTTAGAGACCTCTGCGTGTGCCTTGCCACATTGCACTTTGACCTGTCGGTTCGCCAGTAGGCAGTGTGCCTCGGAAGTTGCGTTTTGTGACGTTATTTGGCCGGCCGCGGTGGCCGAGGAGACTGAGGCGCTCCAGTCACGGTCGGGGGTTCGAATCCCCCCCCCCCTCGGGCATGGATATTTGTGCCGTCCTTAGTATAAGGTAGTTGACAAGTAGTTTGTAAGTTTATGGACTGATGACCCCGTAGTTAAGTCCCATAAGCTTAACAAACATTTGAACATTTTGACGTTATTTGTATGGTGAAGCGTCAGATGTGGCGGCGATTGGTAATGCATTCTGTTGATGTATTGCGATTGGTTGAGATGAAGTTACGAAGAACCTTTCTTCGTGAAGATTGTATTAGTGTAGAAGATGAATCATTCGCATGCTTTCTCGTATCTGTTACGGTACAGAAATATGAGCATAAGTTAGATACTTTTGTAACACTAACACATAATGATGATAATGGGGATGATAATGACGAACAACTCATTGCTAGCGGTAGTGCTACAGTAAGTGCGGGAAGAGGCGATGGAAGCAGTGGCAGTGAATACCAACAGTCTTCCGGAACGAAGGTTAACGTTGCAACTATCATCACGGCTTTTGATGACAATACGCTAGAGAACATGTACGATGATTATTACATAAGTTATAGTTAAGATATCTGCTTTACGTATGGCGTCTAAAATTACATCTACAGTGCTATCTAGAGCATCATTGCAGAGTTTTGCAGAAAAACGACACCCATCAGCCCATTGAGATGTACGTAGAGATCCTGTAAGCAAACGTTCAAACAGATATGTTTGTTCGAGCCCATGTACTTTCCTTGTTTGTTTGGTTATTTCGTAAATCTATGGACAATGACCTGCTTTACAAACATTTGATGCAAAACATTTAAAATGTATGTATGCCGTTGCATGAGGGGGAATGAGAAGTGCGCATGTACGCAGTAAACTGCTACTTCACCAACGACGAGTCTAAACAAGTTGGACAAATCCTTGACAGAATACAGACAGCATTTGCGCATCAATTCTCTATGGAAATAAAGCAAAGCCGCAGCCACCACCCGAGTAGAACTGGAGTGGGGGTGCCCCGCTGGGGTTTAGCTGGTCCGTTGCCCGGACGGGCGTGGCTATTTATCGCGTTTCGCGGAAGGAAACTGGATCCGCGTGTGATGGACGCGCCGACTAACAATGGCGCCCGCATAAATGACGCCGCGATCGAAAACATTCAATTAATCTTGCAACGGCCACAGGGGGCGCTGAGCAAGCGAGACATTAATTGGATCCCGAGACCAGTCTCCCGTTCGCTATATACGAGCCGCGTTATTTAAAGTCGTCCGGAGAGGCGCGCTTCATATATCGACGCCGCGCCGTCCTGTCTGGGGCGAAATTGCGATGAAAACGTCGTCTGGCCTTTCAGCTGGACGAAAAACAAAAACAAGGTACTGGTACCAAAAATGTTTTTCCGCGCGGTGAAAAGGGATGAGATGAGTTTCTTTGCTGTACAGCAGCCTGATGTTATGTTAATTAAACCCTGAGCGAACCTCCAGAAAAATGATTAGTAAACCCGAAAATGCTAATGTAATACTCGAAAAACTTAAATAGCAGTTATTAGAAGATGACATTGTGCATTTTCTCTGTTCAATACGTCATCCATTAAACTAAAGCGAGTCTACTGTAATAAAATTTAAAGAATTTTTGCAAGTGTAGGCTTCCGCGGCCGTTGTCACTTTCAACAAATTTCTTCCAGGTATGAGACCGCGTCGTCATTACATAAACTCTACCGACTTTTCGGCCACTGTTGCAGGCGGCCTTCATCAGGGTCTGTGTCAGACTGCTCAATGTACGATCACTTGGGGTTTATATATCAGCGGATGAGGGACAGGGAGGGGGACGTTGGTTTTCCTTTATTGGTGGTTACATTATTGCACGTCATTGGTGGAAACCGACAATGATGATTGGTGGTTGCATTCTTCCCCCAATCATCATAGCCGCTTTCCACCAATGGCGTGCAATAATGTAACCACCAATAAAGGAAAACCAACGTCCCCCTCACTGTCCCTCATCCGCTGATATATAAACCCCAAGTGATAGTACATTCAGCAGTCTGACACAGACCCTGATGAAGGCCGCCTGCAACAGTGGCCGAAACGTCGGTAGAGTTCATATACCCGGAAGAATTTTATTTAAAGATTTTTTGTCCAATTATCAGCTGCACATGCCCTTGTAATTAAACAGTTGTAAATCTAGGGATTTACAGTTTGTGCTGAGGCTTGGGCAAGCCACGGTGGAATGGCCGAGCATTCTAAGGCACCTTGCTGCGAAGCTCGCGGTTTCGTTGCAGGTTCCACTCTTCCATCGAGCATGGGTGTTTTGTTATTAACATATGCTAATGGAGCTTGTAAACCTAGTTGACTGAAGACCAACGTAGTTAAGTCTCTTAGATTTTTCAAACATTTGAACATTTTGAGGCTCGGGCAAGCCAGAGGGGGTGACGTTCGTTTGGACATTCCCACAATTACAATGAGACTAAAGAGGGAGTGTAATGGATTATCGTTCGAAGCACTTATGAGTCAGAATCTCAGATTGTAATGGTTACCTGATGAATAATGTTATTCGTAGCACTGATTTTTTTCGTAATGTCGAAGCAGTGCTGTTTAAATGTTCTCTCCAGCTTCACACTGAAGAATTTGGTAGCGTAGCAAAATTGTAGCTCTAGCCCTTTTCAGCTTACACAGTGTTTCCATTCGGCTTTGCTCAGAAGAAAAATGCAGACTTACATCTTGCCTCGGTTTCGTTTAAGGTGGTTCAGTTGATAGTAATTACCTAATGTTTCAAGGTGCCAGTTAAATTCTACACCACTTCCTCGAAGGTGCTTCACTGGACGGCCACAGCCATGTCATCAGCATTTACGAATTGCCTGCCATCGGGTTGCGTCGACGGGCCGTTGGTTGAACAGCAACACAGATAATACTTCTCTTTAGAAAAACCTCTTTTTTCTGTAATCTCCGTTTTTTTTTTTTTTTTTTTTTTTTTTTTTTGTTTTTTTTTACCTCCGTTTCAATATGACTTTCTCTAATGTGATTTCACGAAATACTTTTATTCTGTGTCGTGATTTGTCATAGCCGCGATGGGCGGGGGAGGGGCGTTATGGGCCTGAAGCACCCCCCCCCCAGGCATTCCCAAGAATTTTTTAACATTATTTATTTCCATTGTTTTCACATTTTATTCTTTAAACTGGTCGGCACCGAAAATTTGAAATAGTACACATGTAAATAATTTGCTAAGCATAAGTGAACGTGACGGTCGCTAACGTGATGCCTCCACTGAGAACGTGTGCTGCTGTTACCGTGAGCGGTTTTAATGCCACCGCGACGAACTTTGATGCTGCTGCTGTTGTTACTGCTATGCTGAAGTTACAAACCTATTGTTCGTATGCGGCGCCAACGACGAGACGGGAATCTTATGAAAAACAATAAGTGTTATTTTAGTACAATTTTTACACATAGTCTCATGTTTAATTAAATTGTAAATAACTTTCTCTTTCGTTAATAACATAAGAAGCTCAATGGATAAAGAAGCAGCCCTCGGTCGCAAATTAAATATTATTTTACCAAGTTTCGGCAATGACTGCCTTCATTAGAAAATATAAAACAAAACGATTCACATAATAAAATATACTGTTCAGCTGTATAGCTTATGTCACAAAGTTTAAAAAGAATTTTTTTGGAAAAAGCTTGCCACTATGGGCTGCACGCCTGCGCAGAGGCTCGTTTTGTTATATATTTTCTGATGAAGGCAGTCATTGCCGAAACTTGGTAAAATAATTTTTAATTTGCGACCGAGAGCTGCGTATTTACCCATTGACGTTGTAACGGTCGCTGACAATAGCTGCTATGTTTAAAAATTTTAACATAAGAAGCTGTTTATTTTACTAGCTGATTGTATACTCTCCATTTCCACCACGTTGCTTCTCTTCAAATTAATGCGAGCCTACTCATTTTACATCTGGTGCAATTGTTTACGTAGTATAATTGGTTAAACTATAAAAAGTATAAAAATAATTCATACATTAATAAATTGAATAGGCTTTATTTTTAAAAGATTAGCCTCTTCACAGAACCAAATCCTACTGCGCCACTGTGTACGGGCACTGCTGACTAAAAGTTGGCAGCCTTTCGGGCCGATGTGCCTCTTTGCCCATAGAACTCTCAACCTTTTAACCTTACCTGTGCAGGGACCTTGTTAGAACTTGAATGACTCTCGACTTACTCAATACAGCGGAGCTCCCACAGAGGGCACTTTTCAACTCCGAACGTGAGGTGCATCTTACGTATCAACCGTAAGTCTGCCTGTTAGTCTCCTTGCGCCAATATAGTACGCAAACGAAAGTTCAGAATTTAATGCAGTTTTTTATTTGAAAGCCTTGCATTTGAAAGTCTTGCATTGTCATTAATTCGGACGAAACAAAACCATCAGATACTATGTTCCATAAGGCACACGGAATTTACGTTTCATGAAAACGTGAGGAATCAGAATTGTACGAGACCCAGATGGAGCGGGAATATCTTAGTCATTAAGCGCTAAATGCCTTGTTGATTGATTCTGAACACACGTTCACAGAACAGCTACAAACTGTTCTCACGTTGCTGCTGCCAGCAGTTAAAAGTTATACTATGTCCGTGATGACCACTGACTTGTGCCAATTCTTATGAAGCAGAACTAAGGAGCAAAGTGACGCTGGTAGAGTGGCAGGCTGTAACAGCTTTCGGTTATATTGAATCTTGTGGTTTTATTTTTTTATTACATTATTATATAAAAACAGAATTTCAGAACAGTACTTTCTTAAAAAGAATGATTTATCTTGATTTTATCAAAGGTATTTTTCTGTGGCCAAGGGGAGGTGGGCGGAAGGTTGAAGGGTATAAGTAAACAATCCAATCCGAATTAAAATTGGAAGGTACAGCTTGGGAATACGAAATTCTGTCCTCAATTTTCAAGTATTGAGTCTCATCGATATATATTAACCTCCCTCTGTTGAAGAATCCACAAGGTCGTAACGTTGTGTTTCCTGGCTTGATTTAGTATGGAGCACAGAATAAATGTTTGTTAAATACATTTCGAACACGTTTTACTTCATAGATCACAACTATAATTATATTCTGATATAACATGAAAATCCATTTTTGGCACATAAGAATAAAAACTTTATGTACACTACTAGCCATTGAAATGCTACACCAAGAATGAATGCAGATGATAAACGGGTATTCATTGGACCAATATATAACACTAGGACATGTGATTACATAGTTACGCAATTTTGGTGCATTGATCCAGAAAAATCAGTACCCCTCTGGCCGTAATAACGGCCTTGATACGCCTGGGCATTGAGTCAAACAGAGCTCGGATGACGTGTACAGGTACAGATGCCCATGTAGCTTCAACACGATACCACAATTCATCAAGAGTAGTGCCTGGCGTATTGTGACGAGGCAGTTGCTCGGCTACCATTGACCAGACGTTTTCAATTGGTGAGAGATCTTAAGAATGTGCTCGGTAGGGCAACAGTCACACATTTTCTGTATCCAGAAAGGCCCTACAGAACCTGCAACACGCTGCCGTGCATTATCCTGCTGAAATGTAGGGTTACGCAGGGATCAAATGAAGAGTACAACCACGGGTCGTAACGCATCTGAAATGTAACGGCCACTGTTGAAAGTGCCGTCGATGCGAACAAGAGATGACAGAGACTTGTAACCAATGGTACCCCATACCATCATGCCGGGTAATACGCCAGTATGGCGATGACGAATACACGCTTCCAATGTGCGTTCACCGCGATATCGCCAAACACGGATGCGACCTCCCCGTCTCGGAAAGCGGTGCTTTAGACCACACGGCTAACCGAGCGGATCAAAACTATGTTATAGAAGTATTGTGCGCAAATATCGATTTCATTTTCACATGTAATAGAGAATAATCATGTAATCATAAATAATTCATGCCCAAGAAACAACAATTACTATCTCTTATAAATTGAAGGAAAAAATAAGTTTTGTTGTCCCTCACATTTCTCTACATACACATGTATCATCATGACATAAAAGTTTTCTGGGTATGGTACCGCGTCATGATGTAAGGCTATTACTTAAATAACCAACGTTTCGGCCAACGTTACAGTGGCCTTCATCAGATGAAGGCCACTGTAACGTTGGCCGAAACGTTGGTTATTTAAGTAATAGCCTTACATCATGACGCGGTACCATACCCAGAAAACTTTTATGTCATCTGACTCTGGCCACGGAAGCCTACGTAATTATGTATCATCATATTTGGGATTTTCGGCTCCTAAACTTAATCACAGCGTGTTGACGAGCCGAAGTGGGTTTGTTGTGTACACTGGGGCGCCGTGCTACGATGCCCACTGCCGTTCGCCATCGGGGGTTCGAGTCCCTTCTCAGGCATGGGTGTTTGTGTTGTCCTTAGGTTAGTTTACCTTAGTATAAGTATTAAAATTGGAAGAACCAGTTTTGGCCGCATTGAAATCTTTACTTTTTATATACAATACAAATGAGTTTATGGGTAAAATACTCTCCGTGTTCTTGCCGCATCAAATATCGGTAGGAGCCCAAGCTTTCGACTATATCCTCCATAGTCGTCATCAGGGGTAAAACTAACTACCGTGAACTGGAGGCTTCCGCTTATATAACCAGGAGACGGCTTCTCATTGGCTAGCTTACGTCACAGCGGTAATGCCGCGTACTTGGGTGGTGCTATCTAACCACCTAGAATTTTCTAGCGCCCTCTATTCCGCGTTGTTAGCAGCGCCATCTCTCGCAGCAGGCGGTAATCTGCGGGAAGTACTAAAGGTTGTGGGAGGCAACCTCTGTTCCTTCTCCTTCTCCAGTGCTCGCTTCCATGCATTGCTGAGTGCATATCCGGAGTCTCTATTGATATTATTGTCGCATAATCTGATTTCAATCGCCTCCCTGATGACAGAATCCCAGTAGTTGGAAGCGTGAGCCAGTACTCTCGTTTCTAACAAAAACCGGTGATTATTTAACAGGCTGTGCTCAACTACCGCGGATTTTTCTAAATGCCTGTATTTCAGGTGACGGTGATGTTCAACACAGCGTTCAGAAACAGTTCTTATTGACTACCCCACGTAAGTTTTGCCACACTCGCACGGACCGAGGTGGTCTTTGATGAGTGGCATCATTTCTTTCATCTTCTTGGGAGGACGAAAGACAGGTCGGATCCCCTGCCTACGTCGCGAAAGACTTCGTTGACTGATGTACTGCCTAAATGATGAAAATATGCAAAGTGCAAGTTTTTGTGGGCCCACAGGGCTTGGATTCATGCACTGAGGATGGTCAGACACTAACGGAAATCGATCTGTATTGTATATAAAAATAGATTTGAATGCGGCTAAAGCTGGTTCTTCCAATTTTAATTTAATGTGGTCGCTCTGCACCAGATTCCGGATGGAGTCGCCTACATGTTACCTTAGTATAAGTAGTTTGTAAGCTGGGAACTGATGACAGAGCTTATGAGTCCGATAGATTTACAAATAATTTGAACATTTGAACGAGTCGAAACTACATGGCCGGCCGCGGTGGCCGAGGGGACTGAGGCGCTCCAGTCATGGTCTGCACTGCCACTACGGTCGGGGGTTCGAATCCCTCCTCGGGCAAGGATATTTGTGCCGTCCTTAGGATAAGCTAGTTGATAAGCAGTTTCTAAGTTTAGGGACTGATGACCCCGTAGTTAAGTCCCATAAGCTGTACAAACATTTGAACATTTGGAACTACGTGCGCAGAACTGTTGCTGTAGATGCACTTGAGTGAGGGCCGTAACCAAAACAGGTGGTACGGAATGAATTAATTTACTACACAACCTGGAGGAACAATGTCCTCCTTGGAGAAACTCTTTGTTCCACCGTTAGAGCGAGGCCTAGGCAGGCTGGCGTGACGTAAGCGGGCAGACGGCACAGTGGGGTGGAGAACGGCCGGCGGCGGCTGTCACGTGATCCCGCGGCGGCTGTAATTAAGGCGAGCGGAAAGTAATTAGCGGGAGGTGGGTGGGGGGGGGGCTGCGGCTACCTGCGTCTCGCCTCATTACGCCACCGGCCGAATGTCGAACCACCGCTTAAATGGGGGCCTGCCGTGCCGGGCCCAGCCACCGACTCTCACCACACAATGAAACTACAACACTACAGCTGGTTCCATGTACGTAGTATGCACTGGCGGCGCGTCCTGTATTCACTGCTTTAGTGAACACCCGGAGAAAAGCTCGTCGTCAAAAAAGTAAATAAAATGAAATCATTTGTCCTTTTCTTCTTCTATCAGACACCGTACCTCACAAACGGCTTTTAATCAAATTGCGTGGTTATGGTATATCGCCCCAAATTTGCGATTGGATAGGGGATTTCTTGTCAGAGAGGACTCAGTTCGTAGTAATCGATGGTAAGGCATCGATTAAAAATCAGAGGTGATATCGGCCGTACCACAGGGTAGTGTTATTGATCCTCTGCTGTTCCTTATTCACATAAACGATTTAGGGGAAAATCTAAGTAGCTCTCTTAGGTTGTTTGCAGATGACGCCGTCATTTACCGTCTAGTAAAATCATCTGAAGATCAAAACCAACTGCGGAACGATCTGAATAAGATATCAGCATGGTGTAAAAATTGGCAATTGACTCTAAATAATGAGAAGTGTGAAGTCATCCACATGAGTACGAAAAGAAATCCGTTAAACTTTGTTTACAAGATAAATTAATCAAATGTGAAGGCCGTAAACTCCACAAAATACCTAGAAATTACTGTTACTTCAGACATAAATTAGAAAGAACACGTAGATAATGTCGTGGGAAAGGCGAACCAGAGACTGCGTTTTATTGGCAGAACCCTTAAAAGATGCAACAGAACTACTAAAGAAACTGCATACACTACGCTTGTCCGTCCATTTTTGGAGTATTGCAGCCAAGTGTGGGATCCTTATCAGGTGGGTTTGACGGAGGACATCGAAAGAGTCCAAAGAAGGGCAGCTCGTTTCGTATTGTCACGATACAGGGGAGACAGTGTTACGGAAATGATACAGGATCTGGGATGGGAATCATTACAACAACGGCGCTTATCGCTGCGGCGTGGGCTACTTGCGAAACTCCAATCGCCAATATTCTCCTCCGAATGCGAAAATATATTGTTGACTCCCACTTACATAGGTAGAAATGATCATCAGAATAAAATCCGAGAAATCAGAGCTCGAACAGAGAGATTCAGGTGTTCATTCTTCTCACGCGCTGTTCGAGATTGGAATGGGAGATAAATAGTATAATTGTGGTTCGATGAACCCTCTGCCAGGCACTTAAATGTGATTTTCAGAGTATCCCATGTAGATGTAGATGTAGATTTTATATGCGCAATCAAAGTATTTTTATCGCATGAGAAACGTTTTACGTCGCGGACACAGCACATATAGGAGTCAGTGCAGCCGCCTAACACAGGCGGCAGTGGTCGCAGCGTTGCAATGAGCATGCGCGGCTGAGGTTCTAATTATCTTCTGAACCCATCCGGAGACAGCATATGGGTGCGGCAGGGAGAGAGAGGGGGAACGCCACTTTTATCATTGGCGTTGGTGCTGGTAGAGACAACAGCTCCTCGCCACTCTCTCGGTTTCGCACGAAGGGCCGCGAAGCAAGACAATGGAGCTACTGCGCACCTCGCCTTGCGCACGGGCAAATCCTCCATGGAGGCGATATCCACCCTTCATATTTGTTTTCAGCGCATTGGAGTTTTTGATAACACATGTCATATTTGGTAAAATATCTTTTAACTCTCAATTAGAGGCGCCTAAACTGTAAAAGCCTTCACAATGTCCTATCATGAACAATAATGAAGTCATCCACCTAGCAAGAATATCCGTAAGGTTAGCAGCGTCGCGCTGCGCTGTCGAAGGAAATGAGTTAGAGACCAACTGCAAGAATTTTTTTTCCAAACGCATCGTCTTTTTAACAGATAAGGGAACAACAATGAGTTTTGTATTCTTACTTGCCACATATATCTGGCAGTTTTTTGCCAATAGGTCGCGATTATGAGGGTAAATGACATTTACACTCTTCGTTGTAACAAATATTTAACTGCTTGAAAAGAGGAGAGGCAGAGCAGCCTTTGCGCGTGCGTAAGGATAGGGAGGACTGCTGTTTACAAAGTCACTTGACCCGGAGGTAGCTTAACAGTGTAATCACTTACTGTGTTTTACTGTTATCGTGTGTTCAAATGTTCTTAATGTTTATTATCGAAGAAAAATGAACAACGTTCAGTATCTTTTCGAATCAAATTTCTCAGCTTTAAGCCTGGAAGAAAAGTGTGAAATAAAGCAGCGTGATAGGCCAAATCCTCATCTCGAATTGAAGCAAGCGCAATCAAGCCGAGGTAAGACATTCTGCAGATCTTTTAACGAAAATATTGCGGCTGCATTTCTCCAAATAAACTACTTTGTTTTCCGTGCTTGCTGTTTGCGAAGGGTAAAGATACAACCTGGACTTCACTTGTTTGTCAGGTGTAACACAGAAGGTTAAAAAGTTCGAGATTTATCAGTCCTTAGAGAAACAGATTTTAGGCAGTAGCTTAGTTCAGCTTTCAGAATACTAAAAGACAATGACAACGTAAGGAAAAATCGCAACATTCTTTCGAAAATAATTGTATTAAATTCGGCGGTGAGTTTGAACTTCCGTTACGTGGAAATGATGAAACAGCAGAATATGACAATCTCTGAATATTCAGAGGGCTAATAAATTTCACTGCAGCCTTTGATGTTGTTGTGAAAGTGCACATAAAGTCTACAGTTTTTAAGTGTACATACGAGGAAACTATCAAGGTTCGGTCTCAGTTCGGAAATATCGCAAATCCGTCACTGAAAGAAGTGAACTCCCAGCCCCTTAGTTAAGTCCCATAAGCTTAACAAACATTTGAACATTTTTTTGAATAAGTGGGGCTCCGAATAAAATCCCATACCTAAAATAGTAAATTTTAATCAGCCAGTGGCCTACATCTGATATAGAATATTACACTGTATTAAACGCATTATCGATTTTCAAAGCGATGGTAAACATGTAAGGAAAAAAATAAGTTGATAAAACGATGACGGATGGTCCTATGTAACGTCAACACTTTTTGTTCTGTGAAAATCGGAAATGTGATTTCCCCCTTTCTCCCAGCCCGGCCCGACCAGGCTCAAAGAAAATAAATATTCCTTCAAATAAGGAAGGCGCATTTTACCCACTCCCAATTTTTGAGTGGGTACAGCTACCGCGGAACCCACTTCAACCGCCGTGCCTGTATATAAGTAAAGTATCATTCCGTCTGAGAAAATATGAAAAGTTATTTGAACAGGAATCAGTACAAATCTGAAGAGTATGTACAAAACCCTTTAAGAATAAGAAACCAGGGTGAGTGATTACGAGCTAAGAGTGACAGCAGAAGAATGCAGGATAGTATTTGTTCGTAATTGCTACGTCTTATAAGTAATATGTAATCTTTATCTGAAGTATTGTTAGGCCTTGATTACAAGTAATGATTTATTTTAATCGTCGGTTGCGGCGATGTAAGTCATCTCATTTTTTTTTAATAGACATAATTTAAGATCTTTTGAGGCATTCTCATATGATGAATCGTGTAAATTGCTAATTGAACCCATCTATCCTTTGCATCAGGTTTACGTATTAAATAGTGAGTGATCGATATCCATGTGGCAAAACGTGCGTTTTTAGTTTCATAACGCATCTCACTCTATTTTGAAGAAAGCACCCGGTTTAAATATATTTTTGACACGTGACAGTGCAGCATCTTAGCTTTCTTAATTCGTAAGAGTAGTTTTAAAATGACACCCTTTGTCATGTATGTACATATTTTTATGTATATAGATTTCTGACAGTTGAGGGACGGAGACGGAATTGGAGATGGGCGGTGGCAACTTTGTATAACTACCCACTTAAAATATGAACCTCCGGGCCTGCTTATGTACTTTAAAGCCGTTCGGTGAACCCCCCTGAATTGACCTTGCGACCCAGTAGTGGGTGTCGACCATGCATTTGGGCACCCCTCTCCCATAAAATGCCTATTTAATGTATAAAATCCCTGTTGGTTTCAGGCAAATGTTACATACATTTCCTAGGCATTCTATGTAATGACCAGAAGCATTCACGCAAAATGTTAAAGGGAGCAAGATGAAAATCCTTTATTAATCAGTACACATACGAAACTGAAGGAATAAAAACACGAAATAAAATAAAGGAAAACAATGAATCCTGATCTTTGATTGAAGTACTAGTTGCAGGAATTACTTTTGTTCTTCACAAAATAAATAAATAAAATAAACATAACATCTTTACAGAATGAAACTTTCACTCCACTGCAGAGTGAAAGTTTCATTCTGGAAACATCCCTTAGGCTTTGGCTAAGCCATGTCTCCACCATATCCTTTCTTCCAGGAGTGCTGGTCTTGCATGGTTCGCAGGAGAGCTTCTGTGAAGTTTCGAAAGTAGGAGGCGAGGTACTGGCGGAAGTAAAGTTGTGAGGCGGCATCGTGAGTCGTGTCGGGATAGCACAGTCGGTAGTGCGCTTGCCAGCGAAAGGCAAAGGTCCCAGTTTCGAGTCCCGGTTCCGGCACACAATTTTAATCTGCCAAGAAGTTTCATAACATCTTTAAATTTGGTCTTGTATGTACATTTCAAGAGTTAAAGGAAATTGTAAATAGAATACTGTTACCGGTAAAACACAAAGCTGAACTGGCTTTACCTACATGTTGCAGCGGGGTGGCTAGAGTGTCATTCTCAACTGTACTTCACTCTCTTCTTTACACAAAGACACTTGATATTTTGGCATTTCGTGTTGCTCGTACACCTGAAGAATCCGTAGCTGCTTCCTGTGGTTTGAAAGTTAGCCGTAATATCAGGAAAAAATCTCGTGGCCAGGAAGGTTTTCATTTCTCATTAAGTTCTTCTGTGAACATAAAGTGAATTCTGATCTTGCGTAGAGTTGCTCACAAACTCCTTCATCAGTAGGTAAATGCCACCCTTCGTCACGATTGCAATAGCTGGAGTTACCCTGCCAATTGTCGACGTCTGGAACTCGCACAATGGCACCCAAAGGAACAGGAGGAATGCTTTTGCACAATGTGGCAAAGTATACATTGTTTAGGCAAAGTATGAAATATCAATAATTTCATTCTTTCACGTACACTTTAGGCATTTTATACATAACTACGCATTATATAGAATTACGGTTTCCACACATTACCGATAGCATGTCTGTTAACGTTCCTACTTGAAGCCTCGGGTAGATGATGTGCCTAATTGTTCTGATGATAGCTTGATAAATTAGGTGTTGTATAGCGGCATATACAGAGGAAACGAAAAGGAAATGACTAGCCTAGTAAAGGTACCAGATACCCAATCAGACGCATCACATGCAGAGTATTATTATTATTATTTTTTTGTATGTATATACATGTTATTAAAAAAGTACTTTTTTATACATGTTATTTACTGTTTAGTGTTACCAACGAATATCTATGCGCTTCATCAGAATAACACAGACAACACATTACAGCCATTTCCATTGGCTTTGCTTACGCTCTCCTTATTTGTGTGTAAAGGGAAGGAGTACATTTCCGATAATGTGGCTGCACTTAACAATCAAGGTCTTCAGTCATCAGTGCCATACCACAATTATCACAATCACCATTACCACCACATCATCATCATTATCGTAATCTGTGGCAATAAAAATATCACCCTGACTAATTTGGTGTGAATATTGAATAATAGAGTCAGGTGAAGGTGCAACAATTAATTGTCTCGCTTTCAGTAGTCACGTGAGCTGATAATACTCAAAAGAGCAGACGGAGACCATATGCGACGGTTACAGCGGGTTAAATAGGGCATGGTTCTGGATGATAACAAATATTTTAGATGGTGCTACGGACAAATGCGAACATTCCGTATGACTTCTGGTTTTATTGAAACAGAGACCCAGCCGTCTGAGGAGATAACATGCAAAATTGCATGTATATACTGCAGTTGTTATCGGTTTTGTTTTGGTGATTAGACAATATTAGATTCGGTTGACACTTGTTTTATATATCATAAATAGGACATTTCACAATGACGAGAAACATGACACTTTAGTAAATGATGTCTATACATAACGCTCAACATTTTAAGGATTTTTTTTATATTTTAATTTTATTATTCAAATGTTATGTTTTTTAGCTTTTTATGTAATTTCTTTAGTTTAATTAGTAAGTTTTATCTAAAAAGTCATCTGAAGTGTGCAATGAGTTGCCTTTAAGAAACTCGTTTAATTTCTTTTTAAATATAAGGTGGCGATCCGTCAGACGTCTGATGTTACTTAGTGACTGAAGACTTTTGTGGCAGTATGATACACCACTTTCTGTTCCAAACTTAGATATTACCTCGAATACTGAACATCACCCTTTCTCCTAGTCTTGTAGCTATGCACACTACTATTATTTTCTTGACAACACACCGCTGTGACTGTTAAAAATGCTTTATTAAGTACTCACGACCGGTTTCGCAAATTAAATTTGCATCATCAGGGGCTTACTTCATTCAGGTGATAAGCAAATGTTACATTGACTTTAAACTAGCTGAGCGCCATCGTTATTCTCGAACTGTAACCAACTTGCCTATAAAAACATGAATAAAATCCCTTTTGGCCAATAAGTGGGGCCGGCCGCGGTTGCCGAGGAGACTGAGGCGCTCGTCACGGTCTGCACGTCCACTACGGTCGGGGGTTCGAATCCCCCCTCGGGCATGGATATTTGTGCCGTCCTTAGTATAAGGTAGTTGATAAGTAGTTTGTAAGCTTAGGGACTGATGACCCCGTAGTTAAGTCCCATAAGCTTAACAAACATTTGAACATTTTTTTGAATAAGTGGGGCTCCGAATAAAATCCCATACCTAAAATAGTAAATTTTAATCAGCCAATGGCCTACATCTGATATAGAATATTACACTGTGACAGGTATTCAGTATAAAAGCCGCGTCAGGGGGTAAAAGAAGATTAAAAACTGATAGCGTTCTGGCACTTCACCTCCAGAGGGTAGCGGAGAGAGCTGCATCAAACCAGTTTCCGGACTAAATACAACAGGCTCTTCCACTGTATAAGGCAAATATCTACTTTCAGATATTTCGACTCTTCTTTTAGGGCAATGCTACAGGATAGAAATACTACGTCCTGGTGAGACTAGAAAAGAAAGCTAACATCAGCGTAACGTGTAAGACGCGAAACACATAAGTCCCATAAGCTTAACAAACATTTGAAAATTTGAACTTACCCTAATTGCACGGACGCACCAAAGGCGCTAGGCATTATTCAATTTTCGCCAGTAAATCACTCGTGTGTCATACGTTAAGTCCTAAAAATGTTTTATTGTGTGGCCATCTTCCGCAACGAGACTATTAAATGTGAGTAACATATATTATTTCGATTAAAACAAACTCTTTGTGGATGCTCTATCAGTAAGCAAAAATGTAAGTAGGTAAAGTAGGTAAAGTAGGTACCGTTTTTAAATGAATAAAAAGAATAATAAAAAAAGACGTCCTAACATTCCTCAATTTTATGCCCACTGGGTACCTACATCTGTTGTCTACGCATTGACGCCGTTACAGTGTGATTCTTCCTTGTTTACGCCGTGTACTGTTTAAGATGCCTACGATAATCGTGAGTCCCGTCGACTGTGCAGTCAGGGCTGTTATAAGATTTCTTAGTGCTAAAGGCCTAAAAGCGATCGATATTCATCGTGAGATCTGTGCAATTTACAATCATTATGAGTGATGGAATGGTATGAAAGTGGGTGAGAGCATTTAAAGATGGCCGCACAAATGTGCATGATCAACAACGGAGTGGGCGTCCTTCCGTCGTTAATGAAAGTTTTGGTGCAGATAGTGGACAATAAGGTGAGAGAAAACAGACGCTTTACGATTTCCTCCTTGCGGGATGACTTTGCTAATTCTTATTGAACCCATCATCCATCCCTACTTTTGGATATCAAGCTTCAATGTAGGCACCTGAATATGGCATAGTGAAATGCCGAAACTTGTTGTAATTGAATAAATATTTCATTATACTTACGGCTGTTGGTACCTCAGTTCCTTAAGACTTTCCTAATGTTTCTCGTAGTGTTTTGTATAGCATCGTGACCGAGCAAGA
This sequence comes from Locusta migratoria, assembly GCA_026315105.1. Classification (NCBI taxonomy): domain Eukaryota; kingdom Metazoa; phylum Arthropoda; class Insecta; order Orthoptera; family Acrididae; genus Locusta; species Locusta migratoria. Next base: position 314,945,165 of record CM048744.1, on the reverse strand, counting down.
CGATGACGAAGTCAAAACAGTTGTGATGCAGTGGTTTACAAGTCACGCGGCAGACTTCTATGAGGAGTGCATTCAATCACTAGTACAACGTTATGACAAGTGCCTCAATATGGACTTTAATTATGTAGAAAAGTAGATTAAGGTACAGGCTTACATGCAAAAATAACATTATTGAGATAGCACGTCTTTTTTTAAAATTTCAAAACGGTTCTTACTTAAAAAACATGCCTCGTAATTTCCAGTATAGAATCCACTGATGACTAAAGGGGTTCGGAGGAAAACAAATGTTGTCTGTTCCCTGGCGATGGTTCCAGGCTTCTGACTCCGCCTAGCAGCTGCACGTGCACACCATAGCCGCTGAAGGCTCCTCGCATAGTAGTGCTGTGGGAAACAATTTCCTTTCTTGTGTGCAGTGCATACAGTCAGCAGATGCACTGATACAGTGCATACGCTCCGCTCCCAGTGAGGCTGCGATAACTCGCGTTGCCCCTCGCTCCATGAGCACACACATTACCGCCTTGCTGAATTATTGCAGCGATAACAATCCTCACACGCCAGTTCGCAATACCGGTGCAACCCACCGCCAGGGCTGCCACTACTACGCCCATATATGGTTGGTACACCATTTCTGTACGTATGGGGTGTGGCGTGATAGACAATTAGTCGAGTAGTGTGTTACCGCATTATCGACAGGTAACCATTAAATATACCTGAAAATTAACTCCATGCCTTTTCTGAATAGGATTCTCTGTCAACCAGGACGGTTATACTATTCAATATATTTCACCCTTGTGGTAACTCCGTCACTTCTTATGGTGGTAACTGCTGCCATCACCTACTAAAATAACAAATTATTCTCCATTTATTCCAACATTCTGTTTCGTGGAATCATTTTTACTATATTTTTCCTAGTTTTAGAAACTTTTTCACGTAATGAAGTCAGATTAAAATGATGATATCTTTATTAACCTCAATGCATACGGCAGTAGCATTATAGGCATCAGGACACAAAGTAAGAAGGAATATTAATATGTACAAGGAAGCAGTAAAGTTACTACAATACCTTCAGCACCAAGCAAAATATCTTCCCAATTACAAATCTTGCATAAAATCAGTGCCAAAACTCCTATAGGCAGTGAAAGACCTTCTAAGGTTAATAATGTTTGTATCTGGATGGCGATAGTAAAAATATGAAAATGCGTATGCCGGAAGACGTATCTGTGACATGTTAAAGTCTAGCATTTACTTGTTTCTACGATTATATCCACAGCCATACTCCGCAAGCCACCTCACAGTACATGGAGGGGACTGGTACCATTGTCACTTCCTCGTTCCTTGATGGTCTTGTGTAGATATAGGCAGAAAGGAAAGCCTCCGCGTGGAGTGTACTCTCTGGAATTTATCCTAGTAGTCTATTCACGAGATAAACGCACGAGGAAGCGATATACTGGTTGACTTTTCAAACAACGGACACTCTCGGAACTTTGTCAGAACCCCACACGTCTCTCATGTAGAGTCTACCAGTGGCTTTTGTTGATCATATTTGTAACACAATCGCGCTTACTAAATCAAAGGATGAACGAACTTGTAATTGACATAATAAGTTGGGTTAATGGTCTGTCGTGTGAATGGGGGTCGCTAGTATGATCGCGCTCGAATCGACGCTCGATAATCACCCTACTGCCGGCAGCAGTGGCCGAGCGGTCTGCGGCGCGCCAGGCACTTTCTCCACGGCCACTACGGTGGGGGGTTCGAAGCACCCCTCGGGCATGGATGTTGGTGCCGTCTTTAGTATAAGCTAGTTCATAAGTAGTTTGTAAGTTTAGGGACTGATGACCCCGTAGTTAAGTCCCATAAGCTCCACAAACGAACATTTGATTTTTTACTCGTACTACTAAATTCGGTACTAGTGAGTTCACTGCGCATGCGCGAGCTAGTAGCTGCCTGCTGCAGTCACGGCTCCGATCAGTCTGCAATTTCGCTTTCTAATTACGTGTATTTTGACTTTTGTCCAAGATTGTGGTCGTTTCATCGTCGCAAGGAACTTTGAACAAGTGAATGTATTGCATTTTTCGTAAATATTTTCATGGAAGTTTTTAAAACTTTTAAACTTCATAATTATTTAATGATGCTCTAATGTGAATCACGACTGCAGCTGTTGTTATGGAAGGAATAAAGCTGCTATTATACTCTTAATAGAGGCGTATTGCGAAGAGCCAGCCGTTTTTATGTTTGAAATAGCCTGTACCATAGTAAAGTACGTACTTTTTTCTCATGGTCACAGAAACGCGTAAATATTCGTTTATAAAGCTTAAGTTACAGCAGTATCTTGATTGCCAGAAAGGAATTCTTTTTGATTCTTTCGAATTCTTTTAGATCCTCCAGCACTGCTTGTATGCAACGCGGGTTTCTTCTTCTCTTCTCTGAAGCCACTGTCGCATCCAGCACCTAGTTTCTTCAGCGTTGTATCGCAGTTCTAGCAACGGAAGCCAATGCAAACGCAGCCGTCGCTATGACTATGTTTACAGGCATTGAACTCTTTTGCATAAAATGTACTACTGGTGCACAACCCTGCGAAACAACAACGACAATAACAACAAACGAGACTCGTGACACATTCGCTAGTAGCGTTTACTCCGTCTTCACGTTTATATTCTAAACGCGTTGCCACAAGATCTAGGCTGAGTACCTTAGGAGCGCTTCAGTAGACTATAATCTATATTTTCGTTTCTCGTTCATAGTTTAAAATGAACATAACGAAGTGTGCTGTTCTCCTTTGAATCTTCCCTATCTGCTATATCAAATTTATGTAGTACGAAACACACTGATGAGCATTGCTGAAAGTATTGGTCCTATGAGAATTTTGTAAGCTACTTCCTTTCTTCAAATTATAATGCAGAAAGTGATCTTCGCAGAGACATGGAACAATTTTATATATAGTTTCTATTGATACTTCGTACATTACAAAAGGTATCCTAATGCTTCATGTTCTTAGTCACAGAAAAATTGAAGCGAAATTCGCGCCTGCGGTCTTCGCAATAAAAAATTATCTTTTACAAATGTTCATCTTTACTCATATTTCCGTCAGTAAATGGACGTCGAAGACTGAGATGGACGTGTGTTTCATACGTCATTGAGTTTTAGAATTAGACAGTTACGCCAACAGACTGATAGGGGATGTAGACTGCGTCTTGAATCATATGAGCACAGAAAGCCATGTCCGGAAATGTCATCCAACGATGCTACAGAGCGTCGATGTTTCAGGAGAGGATGTCTAGCGGCAGGCGCCCTTTAATGGAGTTACTGGATATGGATTTCTAAGCTCATTTTACTCGTCAAGAAGCCTTCTACATCTCCTAGAAGTGTGTCGGTGTAATTATGACGTACGCAACACACACCCATTTCTTCAACGTCTATTTACTGCCTGAAACATGGGCAGGGCAAAATAATGTGACATAAGATTTTTTTAATTATTGTTGGCACGTGAAGAATCGCACTACGAAGCCCTAGTGCGCTTATTATCCTACACCCTATATAACCCGTAATAAAGTACTGACGATTCATTCCAGCTGATTATTCCCACAGTAACAATTCTTTAGCGAATTGTAATAAATGTGAGGAATTTAAGCCTGCCGTATTAAAATTCTACATGAAAATATCTTACTATTAAACTTGCGGTAAGTGAAGGGCCATTTGCAAAATGACCGAGCAGTAACAACAGATGTGTCCCCCCCCATAAGTCTATTTCCACGAAGGCTATCCACCTTATTGATAGTGTTGTTGCTGCTGGCAACCATAAAGCCGCGTTACGGTGCGTTTGAATTAGGAGGACCGTAGTGGGGATGCGAACCCGGTGCTATTGATGCGGGCCCACTCGCAGCACGGCGTCCGCCTTAGCGATGCACGCCTAACTGGCTGCTGGCCGGCCCTGGCTTCAATAAGTAACGCGATGGCCCGCGCTCAGAGATTTATACCTGCTCTCTGTCTGCCACGACCGCTGGCAACATCCTAGCCACAGCCTCTTCCCACACCTATAGGGGCCCCGAGGACCCAATGCAGACATCTCGAAAACTATTTAGAAAGTTTCTCACTATGGCTTGATTGTAGAACTCAAACGATTCATCAACCTACTTCAAGACGTACAGTAATGACGACTGAAACCTTCCCATATAGCGTGTTCCGTGGGTTAGTCAGCAAATAAGTCGGTAACTGAGGTAGACGCGCTAGTACTGCGATCTATGTAGGTGTACTTCTCTACCACTACGACACATGAGTCTTGTGGCTTGCAACAGTTTAAGGAACCAAATAAAGTTACAGCTCAAGAGCGTCCCTTAAATGATGCAAACGCTGCCACAACCAAGCTACAGTCTGTTAAAGTGTTAACGAACGAAGCGACAAGTGTTTAAATTTACAGGTGGAGTCAGCTGAAAAGTAAAGCAATTTTCATGATGTAAATGCAGTACTGGCGTGTCTACCTAAGTTTGCCTCGTATTTAGTGACTCACACTAGTAATACGACACCTCTAACTTTTCTGATGACGTATTCTAAATATATTACAATGTCATAAATGACGTACTGATTAATATTCAGCCGGCCGCGGTGGCCGAGCTGACTGCGGCACGCTTTTCACGGTCTGCATGGCCGCTACGGTCGGGGGTTCGAATTCCCCCCACCCCTCGGGCATGGATATTTGTGCCATCGTTAGTGTTAGCTAGTTCATAAGTAGTTTGTAAGTTTAGGGGGCTGATGACCCCATAGTTGAGTCCCATAAGCTATAAAAACATTTGAACATTTGATTAATATTCAGAAAGTCTAGGAAATTAATCGTCACTTAAACACAAGCAAACTTACTCTTCTCCGCAAACTACTATCACTGTAGGCTTTCGTAACCACCGTTGTCTCATGGTGCGGAGTGATTTTCCCGACACTAGATTAATTTTTCCCTTACATTTACAGTATGGCGAACAGCCTCAAATTTTTTTTTTTTTTTTTTTTTTTTTTTTTTTTTTTTTTTTTTTTTTTTTTTTTTTTTTTTTTAAATTTCCTACCACATATAGCGAAGAATGCTGAAGATTAGGTGGGTGCATCGCGTAACTAATGAGGAGGTACTGAACAGAATTGGGGAGATAAGGAATTTCTCGCATACCTTGACTAAAAGAAGGGATCGATTAGTAGTACACATTCTTAGACATCAAGGAATTGTGAATTTAGCGTTGGAGGGAAGTGTGTGGGGTAAAAACCGGAGAGGATGACCAAGAGATGGATACAGTAAGCAGATTCAGACAGATGTAGGTTGCCGTTTTTATGTAGAGTTGAAGAGGCTTGCTCAGTTTAGGGTACTGTGGAGAGCTGCATCAAATCAGTCTCCGGACTGAAGACCATAACAACAACATAGTCATCAATCAAAAGTCACTAATTTAAATGACTTGTTTCAGTGCACTGTACCACCATTCTCAAATGGATAGATACAATAAAAGTCACATATTAAAATATGATAAGTAGTGACTAGCATTGTCATTTAGGTATATTTAATAAGTACAGTTAATGAAAGAACGGGACCAAATCCGCACATAGTTCTTGAATTAATTGTACTTTTTAAAATATTTCTGGTGCTGGTCAATGCTTACCACATTTAATTTCTGACTTTATTCCGTGGATGTCTTTGGAAAAAGTGTCCTAGTGCATTGAAACTGGTAATGTAAACAGAAATTTTCGATTATTAGTGACTGTGGCTTGGTCACTACACGTTGTATGAAATAAAAAATAAAAATATTTGTTAGTCACATAATACAGAATGAAAAAGCAAAACAAAAGATTTCAAACCTTGGGCGGGGCCGCTATGTGTTCAAGGAACTCTAGTCAGTCGAAATGCAACACTCGCAAAGTGAGAACAAAGTTACCAGCTCTTGCAGACCGGTAAATATCTTAAAAGTGTGCTTATACTCAGTTAGGTTCCTCATTCTGCAGGTGGACGCATAGTGTGTTAGATGCGCGCGATAAAAAAATATAAATAAATAAATGAAAACTCGGGAGAGATCTCACATGGTGCAGATTCGTTAATTCCAACAAAATTCTTCAGGGTATGAGGCGATAATTTTCTTTTATAAAGTGAAACGGCTTCTCCCGTGCTGAAGCAGCTCCATATTGTTGATCTTGTATCGTATTACATAGCAGCCACAGGCTTCATTCCGGCTAGTACGGTTTCCCGGTAGAGGTAAAGCAGTCGCGTACATTGGCCAGTTCAGAGAATTGAATTTCGGCGCTGCCTGGGTTCAGTTTGTTCATCTCGTAGTTAATCGTAGTCATTTACCCCCCTACTATCTCTGCCTCTCATCAAGGGCTAGACGAATTAACTCAACGTTCCCTTTGAATAATTGTTACCATTTTCGTCTTGTTCCACAGCAAACCGTTTTCATTGTCACGTTGTCTTTTAACATGTGTATTCTATCCAGTTATTAAGAAAGTGGAACAGGCTATCTTGCGTCTACATGGGCAACTTCAAGGATGTATACATTCTCCTCACTTTCTTTTTTCATTTTAAATAATTGTCTGACTTCTGCTCCGTTATCTCCGTTGTATTCGTAAATTAAAAACATAAGCCCCATTTGTAAAAAGAGAGGAAATATTATGCTTCCTACGGTCACAGTAATAGCAGATACGTAGATAAGACTCAGACTACTTGAAACTGGGTTGCGGAATTGCGGCATCTTTGTTAATATCCACAAGAAATCCTTTCGATCATTGTTTCACAAGAGAGAGAACGAATTTTGCGACAGGTTGGAATGGCACAAAGAACAAAAATTAGCCACGTTACTCAGTAAAATTCTTTTTACATATCTCCCTTTTAGCTCGCCACATCACATTTAATTGCCTGGCAAAGGGCTTATTTTATTTGTTTATTTTTCCATTCTCTAAAGGTTCGTGAGCAAAAGGAACAACTAAATCTTTCCGCGCTTTCGATCAGATTTCTTTTATTTCATTATGATAATCATTTCTCCTTCTGTAGGTGGGCACTAACAAAATATGTTCGCATTCGGAGGAGAAAGTTGATGAAATAAGTTTTCCAAATACGTCTCGCGACGATGAATAGCGCCTTTCTTTTAATGAATTTCTCCATAATTTGTGCGTAATTTCCGTGGCTCACTCTCTCTCTGTCCTGCATGGCGGTAATACAAAACGAGCTCTCCGTTCCTGAACTTTTTATTTATCCTCCTTCAGACCTTATGGAAAATGGACGCTGCAGAATACTGCATGCTTCTCTGCATTACACTCAAAGAGGTGTTATCCAAATGTAGATTAGATATCTATCTAGTATTCACCGACTGAAAGCGGCTAAGTCGTGGGAATAAGCTGGTAATGTTAACAACAAACGGCAGAAAAGAAAAAGAAAATGTATTGTGACGTTCGCGAACTTACTCCTCAGGCAACTGGAACTGCCAGATTCTGAGCTAAAACTATCCTTTTTGAATCAGTAGTTACCCCAAAAAGTAAGCATAGTAATTTTTCGTGTTGAAAAATAATTTTTTTTTTCAGATACTATTCTAATGGTATATGAAGCAGAATTTAGATTTTGAACAAGATCCTGAAAATGGGTTTCCACGACGGCTTGCCATCAGCCGTACTAATTAGTACTCAGCCAGACGAGTTGCGGACGCAACTACAAGATCTGAAGATGATCCAAGCGATCGAAACATGTTATTAAACAAATATATTACAACTGTTGACGAAAATAAACACATTTAAAATATCATAGTGCAGTTGCGGACACTCTCCAATCGATCATGTCGACTATAATGAGAAATGTGAACTAGTCACTCTCACTAATCATATGTCCATTATGTTTAATCAAAATGTGAGCTTTTGTTGAATTGCGTGTTATAAAGTGTAAAAGCATACTGTGATTTAGCATTTATTTTCTACAAGCCTTGATCCCATATCTTGTACTGCATTATTTGATACTCCATCGATATTACAAGCAATCTCCTTCACTATCAAGCTGGTAGTTCTCTCCAATTTAAGTTGTTCGTAATTGTAAAATATAACGCTTATGGTATTTTAATAAGACACATATTCAGTTATTGTATTGTTTGACATGTTGTTTTATCCCATCAAGGGATCCAGTTTATGTAGAAACATTTGAACATTTGTACATAATAAATAAATCGATATGACTCATGGGTTGAAGGCATTGAAAATAATGGTGGTTAAGATACCTCCTCCAAAGGTACAGATAATTCTGTGGCTTCATCTCTGCCCAAGTAAGTCTGAATTTTCAAATTTACTCACCTTAGCCACATTAGATTCGCTGCCCGCCAGGTACACGGGCTGTAACAATACATTTCTCTTTTTCCAGTCTGACGATGTGCTAACAGCGCGAAACACGTTATTGGAGAATAAAATATTGCAACAGAGACTGAGCATTTTTTAATCATTGAAAATAAAATTGCTTCAAGAATTTAGCATCTTCATGTGCGTATGGAAATGTTTAACATCACTCCAGCTATGTATTGCAACTAGCGACGTAATCATTTGGCGAACAGTTGTCCGCGACGTTATCGGAGCAGCGCGGCGGTGCGCAGCGCTAAATTAAGCCGGTAATTTGGTAACGCTGTACATCACGCCGGCTTTAGCGTGTGAGGGTTGGCGGCGCTGCGGCGCGACCAGGCAGGCAACGTTACGCAGCGCGGGGTCTGCCATACTGCAGGGTGCGGCCGCCTCCATAATAACCGCCGGCACACCCAGCCACCCCCATCACGGCACCGCCCCTTCATTATGGCCGCGTAATACGGGGAGGCAAGGCGGCCAGGAGCAGGCACACCGAGCCGCATCGGTCATTTCGTTTCAGCGATGGAGCTGGAGTATAGTGGTTTTCTTGGCAATTCTTTGTTCCCTATTTCGTTCAGTTGATCGCTTTATTCGCATATTATGAAGACGGTTTTGGTAAAATTAAATTCAGAACATTCTTTAATAGTTTTCACCGTAAAGTTATTATTTTATGTCATACTATATAAAATCGCGGCGTCGCTGGGGCACTTATACAGCGCGCTACGGCCAAACTTTCAGGAAACATTCCTCACACACAAAGAAAGAAAATATGATATGTGGACATGTGTCCGGAAACGCTTAATTTCCATGTTAGCGCTCATTTTAGTGCTTCTCTTTAAATGTAAATTGAAATAAGTCGTGCAGACAGTTGTCAAAATACCAAATTGTTTCGTTGGTATGTACTGTACTTCCTCGTTTCACCGCCAGTTGGCCCAATTGAAGGAATGTAATGTTGACTACAGTGCTTGTGTTGACATGCTCTAGAGTACTAGTGGTTAGTGTCATCACGAACGTGGTTTTGCAGTCAGTGCAATATTTACAAATGCGGAGTTGGCAGATGCCCGTTTGATGTATCGATTGAGCAGGAATTGTTGGTGATGTCTTCATTGGGCCTCATGTTCTTCCACCTACGCTCACTGGAGCACGTTATCATGATTTCATACCGGATACTCTACCTGTGCTGCTAGAACATGTGCCTTTACAAGTACGACTTAACATGTGGTTCATGCACGATGGAGCTCCTGCACATTTCAGACGACATGTTCGTACGCTTCTCAACAACAGATTCGGTGACCGATGGATTGGTAGAGGAGGATCAATTCCATGGCCTCCACGCTCTCCTGACCTCAAGCCTCTTGACTTTGATTTATGGGGGCATTTGAAAGCTCTTGTCTACGCATATCTTCGTGCTCGTGTTGTGGAATGCTGTGATACAATACGCAATTCTCCAGGGCTGCATCAGCGCATCAGGGATTCCATGCGACGGACGGGGGATGCACGTATCCTCGCTAACGGATGACATTTTGAACATTTCCTGTAAAAAAGTGTTTGCAGACACGCTGATACGTTCTGTTCCTGTGTTTCCATTCCATGGTTAATGCGATTTGAAGAGAAGTAATAAAATGACCTCTAACATGGAAATTAAGCGTTTCCGGGCACATGTCCACATAAGATATTTTCTTTCTTCGTGTGTGAGGAATGTCTCCTGAAAGTTTGGCCGTGCCTTTTTGTTACACCCTGTATATTCCAGTCTTAGTTCAACTTTCAGTCTCTTTCCTTCTCTCTATCTGCTTCATCTAGCGCTACCTCTCTCTCTCTCTCTCTGTTCTTCCCCTTTGTTTCCGGTCACTTCCTCGTCTCTCTGTCCCTTTGTCTGTCCTTCTCCCCCTTCCTCCGTTCATCTGTCACTATCTCTCTCATTCTCCTCCTCTCCCCTATCCGTATCATCCTCTACCCTCTCCCTGTCCGTCTCCTCGGTCTCTCTCTCTCCTCCTCCATCCTCTTCCTCCTATACAGGGAGGTCCATTGATAGTGACCGGGCCAAATATCTCACGAAATAAGCATCAAACGAAAAAACTAAGAATAGAAAAACTTTCATACTTTGAAGGGGGAAAACAGATGGCGCTATGGTTGGCCCGCTAGATGGCGTCAAACGGATGTCAACTGCATAGTTACCCCATTTTCATTATATACTACCTTAATTCCCGCTGCTCCGCACGCGTGGACTGGATGGTCTGCATTGGTTGTTTCTACTTCTAAATACAAATGTTCACAGATTTAGCTTTAAAAATGCTTTCCTAATCAATTACTTTGATGCAGTTTGCCACTCCCTATTTCACCACTGTTGGTAGAATTCAAAACATCCCGAAACGCATTTTTTTTTTAATTATAACCATGGTTCCAAACCCATTTCTAGCATTTCCCTTATTTCACCCGCATAATGGTCGAATTTCCAAAAATTTCAAAACACGCGTTTTTAAAATTCTAATCGAAAATCTAAATCCGAAGTTATTTTTATTTCTTCTTCAAATTTCCCTTAACATTCATTCCTTAGGGATGGGAATATCGATAAATCGCTGATGCCTACAGTGTAAGATAAACAACATCTACAAATTTCAAGTTTCTATCCTCTGTAGATTCACTTTTCAGCACCGTTTTCTGTCTTAGAAATGGATCGAGAACGCGAAATTTTTTTCTTACGCTTTGGCATATTTCTTGGTAGTTTTCCTTTTCAAACTGCAATATGCACTTATTTTTCTTTATTCGTAGGCTTGCTGCAAAAAAGCAACTGAAGAATGTGCATCACGTTTCGCTGTATATAACCTCTTTGCTATTATAGTATCAAAAGTCATCGTTGGTCTTCAGTGTGAATTTTATATAAGCCGACGATTTCAACTACTATATCATCCACTGTTTTATAGCTATCGACACGGAGCTGCTAATCCATTTGTCAGTATTTTGATCCTAAGCACTACAGCTGTCTTCCCAGTGTTTATATTGAGATCATTGGTGTATTGCCAGTGTAGTTGATGCTCAGTTAATGTATGTCGGTATTTCCCAGTGTTTTATCTTTGAGTCTTTTTATCTTTGAGCACATGTTGATCGTCGTATTGCTCCACATTTTACGAATTTTCGTTCACCACGCTCACCCACCGCCGCACACCGCGACCAAAACACAACAATGCACACCGAGAACCTAAATGCTAGTCTCTTGCATAACCACCATTGGTCTGCAATGAATAATTTTGGCTACCAAGTGAAATATACGGACAGACGACCCACGTTCAATTTTTATGTATGTATATTTATTCGTCTAGCATGTAAATAAATATGAATGTTTTATTTGAAACACTTATTTCGCTTTGTGATAGAGGGCTCTGTTACAGTCGAAAGGCTCTGTGTGATACTAACGAGTAGAGCAAACAGGCTCCGTGGTATGGAGACGCATCCGTGCTTCCTATACCCAACTAAATTACTTTTGCAAATTGTGGTCTTCCGATTGTCGGGCTGGTCCTTTCGGAAAATTCCCACACAAGTTGGATGTAGGCCTAGTGTGTCAGTTGTTCATGATGGTTGCAATGGTCACGTAAGGATTCTCAGACTCTTAGATGCTCTCGACAGCCACGCAGCACAAACTTCTGCCAAACGTGTCGTTCTGGAGGGGCAGTAGTGGCAGATCTTACAGCTGCCACAGCACAGAGATTTGTGAGCCCCGATGTGTCAACACGAAGGTTTACTGGTAGTGACACTACGAGCACGCACACCTTCCTCTCGTGTTGCACTCTCTCCACAGTATCGACTTGTACGGCTCGACTGTTGTCAGAGAATGACTCTGAATGGTAGGCCATGTTCTTCACGTTGCCTGCTGCGGCGAACATTTCGTCTCTCAGCCGGCTATCAACTCTTCTTGTCCTCATTTCGTCATCGCTAAAAGTAACTTCATCAGTAGAAATATGAAGTACTAGCTGAAAACCCGGATTTCCTCGGATATTTATGTATTTATTCCTGCCACTTTTCAGGTATATACTCATTTCTGTAAAATGTCTTGGGAATACAATAGTGCCGTACTGTGATACAATTTAGAAGGTACATTCAACTATATGTGTCTATACTGTATGTAAAATTTCCTGCGGTTACAATTTGTAGTGTACAAATTATAAGTTGTAATGTCATACAGAATGCCGTAGTTTTACTTTATAAACAGCGGAAAAGTAATAGGAGAGAAACCTTTTTCCTTTAATGATTTTGCTATGGTTGTTAGCGGAAAAATGTTTAATAAAGGTATGAAATCATATTTAAAATTTTCTGAAAGTCGCTAAATACTCTGTCTCATATAGCATATGTGTTATGTGGCAGTTTCTTGCAATTCCTATTGTTTATGACGTCATATCTTCTGAACCACGTGTCGTACGTGATTCTTAACCCTGAAACAATTGTTATCTCTCGTAATGAATGTGTGCACCAAATTTGGTTCAAATCGGCCCTGTGATTCAGGAGAAAATGAGCAGCATTGTCGCTAACTGCAGCAGTTTTTGGCACATCTCATTGTTTATGACGTCATATCTAATCAACTATGTATCGTACGTAATTCTTACACTGAAGACAATCGTCCTCATGGATTGAAGCTTACGTGTGCGAAATTTCATAAGAATTGGAACAAAACTGTAGATTTGTATGCAACACTTACAAACATACGGACACTCTGCTTTATATATTAGATTCCTAAAATGATAACAACAGAACAAATATCTTATAAGGAAAAATATAATAATGGAAAGTCCAGGTTGGAATAAATAATATAGTGAGGACAGTTACAACTCACCGCAAAGACGTGGCGACGAGATGCGACAGGCACATACAAAAGACACACACATACAACACATTCAGCTATCGGCCATGGCCTTCCTCAGAAATAGAGCACTCACGCAATCACACAGGCACACAACACAGTCATACAACCATCACCTCCGACTGCCACACTTCGAATTTATAAGGAAAAATGTAACACAGACGAAAAGGAGAGTAAAGTTATCAGTACTTATATGAGAAATATGACGTCATAATTACATCTTACTAGCAAGGTTTCTCACTCTGAAAACTGTAAAAAATTAAACTGTCCTTCAACATATAGAATAATAAAAATCACAAACACCAGTGTGGTGTAAAAGACATGAAGGAACTCGCTATGCGCTACCAAACTCGCAGCCACGAAACGTATACTACGGCGCGCCACTTGCGGATCCCGGGTCAGATTTGTCATATTATGTAGTTATGAGTTTAGTGAAGACGTTGCAGTTGAGCAAAATTTAGAGAAATTTTCTTATGATATGGAAATCGAAGTTTAAATAGACTCTCAGAGTAGGAGAAAATATAACAGAGCTTCGTTACAACTCACGTAGAACGAACGTTCTTACATAACAAATGACAAAAAACACGTATGTGATGAGGTAGGATATAAGCAAATAAACACACAAGAAATTGCAAAACAGCCTGACAATATCAGGCTACAGAGGACAACGTACTACAGTGAATAAAACACAACCAATAAAGAGGCAAAATAATGCTACTGGAAACGAGGAGAGAAACCTGGATATAAGCATCACACAGACGTGAGCACCGGCCTGAAAGCGTTAAAGAAATTTTTATGTTTCAACTGCAATTGTTCATTCAACATTTAATCTTTATTTGGCAACTGTCTAAATATTGAAAGCTGTTCTAAGATGACAAGTTTCCACACTTTCTTTTACTTATGCAGAATCATAATTTCATTTAAGTTTCTGAAATTGTGTCCTTTGTTCAATAGATGTTCTGCAAAACTACAAAAACCAGAAAAGTCAACGACAACTTACTGCTTCTGATTGAATAATTATTTTATTGTCAGGCTACTTATGTATTAAAAAAGTTCAAGAATAATGGAAAGTAGCAACATTCGGGGGTTTAGTGTTTATTTTTTATTTTTCTTTTATTTTTTATTTTTTATTCCTGTTAAAGAAGAACATTCCTTCTAATCCGTATGATATTATCAGTATTTTTTATGGAGAGATTTAGACTACCACATAAATTTTATTCAAATCAATTAATTGCTATCATTGACGTATGGAAAACCTTGTGGATCCGACTTCGAGGAAGATCAGTTCGGACTCACGAGAAATGTAGGAACACGGAAGGTAATACATTACTAATTATCTTAGAAGATAGGCTAAGGAAAGGCAAACCTATGTTTTTAGCGTTTGTATATTTGCAGACAGTTTTTGACAATGTCGACTGGAATACACTCTTTCAAATTCTGAAATCTGCAGCGTTAAAAAAAAAAAAAAAAAAAAAAAAAAAAAAAAAAAAAAAAAGGGAGAAAAACTTATATTCAACCCAAAAATAACCAGTTATTAGATTCGAAGGGCGAGAAAGGTACGCAGAGTTTGGGAAGGGAGTAAGACAGGGTTGTAGCCTTTCCACAGTGTTGTTCAATCTGTACATTGAGCAAACACTGAAGGAATACAAGGAGAAATTTGGAGAGGGAATTAAAGTTCAGGGAGAAGAAATAAAAAGATTGCGGTTTGTTTATGACATAGTAATTTTGTCAGACACCGCAAAGGATCTGGAAGAGCAATTGAATTGAATGGATAGTGTCTTGAAAGGAAGATATAAGATGAACATTAACAACAGCAAAACGAGGGTAATGGAATGTAATAATCAGAAAAGCAGGCAATGCTGATGGAATTAGATAAGGTAATGAGACAATGAAATTAGTAGATAAGTATTGTTATATTGGTAGGAAAATAACTTCTGATGTTGGAAATATAAAATGCAAAATAGCTATGGGAAGAAAAACGTTTGTGAAGAAGCGAAATTTGTTGGCATCCAATATTAATTTAAATGTTAGGAAGTCCTTTCTGAAAGCATTTGTCTGGAGTGTAGCATTGCATGAGAGTGAAACGTGGACGATGAGGAGTTCAGACAAAAAGATGATAGAAGCTTTGGAAATGTGGTGGTACAGAATAATGAAAATTAGATGGGTAGATCACGTAAGTAATGAGCAGGTGCTTAACCGAATCGGGGAGAAAAGGAGTTTCTGGCATATCCTGACTAAGAGAAGGGATAGATTGGTAGGACACATTCCAAGACATCAAGGAATCGTCAACTTAGAAGTAAGTGTGTGGGGTAAAATTAGTAGAGGGATGAATACAGTAAGCAGATTCAAAAGGATGTAGGTTGCCGAACGTATTCTCAGATGAAGAAACTTGTACAGGAGAGCTGCATCAAACCAGTCTGTGGACTAAGGACCACAACATTCTTGTTACTGAAATTTATAAACACACAATAACACGATAAAATTCACTCGAAATACAAGTAAAATCAGTAAAGCCATTACAAGTAAACAAGCATTATACTTACTTTGTGTTGCGAATCGACTTCAAAACAATGACATATTTGTCGACAAAATGCATAGTCAGATGACAAGTGGCTGGCGTAACGCACAAACTGCGAACAGGAAGCGAACTGCGTCCTGTGTGTAAATGTTTTGATGGCATCGCCTGGCGAGGAGGCCCGCGCAAACTGCGGTGCCGCAGGTTAAATGGGCCGGCAGAACTCGGCGTGCTTGACTCGTTACCGCCGAGCCATGGTAGCGCATAGCCCTGTACCAACATGTAGACAACCCAACTCTGCTGCCCGCTCCAGCCTCTGAACTAGGGATGGTAAAAACCGACCGGTTGAAACCTATACCGGTATTTTAGTTTTGAGTAACCGGTTTTTTTGTATTTATTTGGTGTCGGTTGTAACCGTTTTTTTTAGTTATTGCCAAGAACCGGGTAAAAAAAACCGGTACGACTACTTCCTGTAGTAGTGGTTCAAAATGTGTTTTTTGTAAATAACTTTAAAAAATTAAAACTAGTAGACCCTAATAGTTAGGACTATTCCTAAAATTTCCACTGCTGTGAAATATTAGGTCATCGCAATAACTAAGAAAAGCGATCAGTGATAATTTAAGAACAAACCCGGTAGTCATAAACGCGCAACAAACGCGTGACATAAAAACTTAATAGCTGGTGCAGCTATTGGGGCATCGATGCACCTGTTGCCGTGTGGCGTGGCCTATTAGACGACGCGCGTGCACCGGCAGTGTACAAGACTTGCCTCCGTCTGATCATGCGGCAGTTCCTTGCTGTCGTCGCCAGACATCGGTTGTGTCTTAAATGGCACAATCCCGAGTATGGAAGTACTACACGAAGTACGGGGGCAGTGAGATACAATGCTCCATTTACTTTAAAAAGCTGAAAACGGGTGGAGGTACTACAAACATGCTATGTCATTTAAGGAGAAAGCATCCAAACTGTTCCTTGGAAGAGAAGGTAAATTCGATTCATATACCTATTACGTAAGTGATTTACTCTAAGCTTGGAATAATAGCTTTTAATGTATTATCATATTGTTATGCTAACAAGTTTTATTAATGTGATTCCTTGAAAGTGAGGGGCTTTTTTAATAACCAATATGGGTTTAGGTAACATTGATCATGTGGTACCTCGCGAGGTAGCCGTGCGGTCTGAGGCTCCATGTCACGGACTGCGCGGCTGCTCCAGTAGGAGGTTCGAGTCCTCCATCCTCCCTCGGTCATGGGCGTATAATTTGTCCTTAGCGTAAGTTAATTTCAGTTAGACTATTTAGTTTGTAAGTCTAGGGACCGATGACCTAAGCATTTAGGTCTCATAAGAACTCACACCCATTTGAACATTCTTTGATCTTGTGGTACAGAGCTTTCCTAGTTCAATTTGCACTGTCAACAATCATACTGTTAGTCGGAACTGTGATTTTATTTTTCTAAATACTTCTGCAGCACTGATTGAAGTTTATTTACTGACTGTAACTTTTATATATTGTGTATGTAACGAGATATTCGTATACGCTGGCTCACAAGTCCAACTTACGAAGTGGTTGCCTCAATATTCGCAACTGCCGGATGGAAATACTAGGCCTGTAAATCTGTATGCTTCGTATATCGTCTTCTACGGACTCCTGGATAGGCTTACACACACTCAAGAAGACGTAGTATAAGGAGGGGTCCTTGCAAAATATGGAAAGACTAGTGATTTGTCTTATAACGTAAATGTACCTAAATTTTAACTAAATTTCGTAAGTTTCGGTTTCGGCCGAAACTAGAAGAACCGAAAATTCTATCACGGTTTCTGTTTCGGCCGCAAAATATCTTTCGGTCGAACTCTCCTGGAAATAATAGAAATAAAAAACCGGAAACCGGTTATTTAAAAAAACGGTTATCTTGAGCAATTTTTACGTTGCGGTTAAACTGGAGATGAAAAAACCGGTAAAACCGAAAACCGGTTGTTTCAGCGATAACCGCTATCCCTACTCTGAACTGCCGTCACCCATATTGCACATCCTAATCGTAAGCAGGCAGTGCAAAATAAAATAAACGACTGAACGACAACGTTGCGTCAATGCGACCTTGATTGACAATAACACGTACTTATATGGGTTTTTTGGCATGTATCGACACCTTTCAGCAAAGCGCATTGAGGCGCTATGCTTCGATTCGTGAGGCCATTCCCCGTCTGGGATTCGAATCCCCCCTCGGGCATGGATGTTTATCCACAGTATAAGGTAGTTTATAAGTAGTTTGTAAGTTTAGGCACTGATGACCCCGCAATTAAGTCCCGTAAGCGTAACAAAATCGTGCACATTATTTTGACACAGTACCGCGTAAGCTATCGATCTAGAAAGTAATCGTTTCATGTACTACACATGCACTATTTCAACCTGAAATATTGTGTGAATTGGAAAACTCTAAGGGGGTGGACTATGGACATCAATTAGTATCTAAAACTAATAATCCTTTTGTATGAGGTAGAGATCTTCACAAGAAAATGATGTTTACAGAACGTGTCTTGAATAAAAGAAAGATAGAAAATTGAAGGGCGCTGGAATTATAATACATCAAATTTTAAAGTAATATGAGAAACGATTACTCTACAGAATATATCGCATTTTTAATAACGTAAACTTTGTCGAGTGATTTTTATTTTCCAATTAGCTAAGACAATTGGTAGCAATTACGGTACATTTTTATTTTTACTTACGTTTGTTCACAGCAAATGTAACTGTCTGATAAATAATTAAAAGTCAAGAAATAGTACTCAGCATTTCGTGAGCACTGCTACGAATTTGTAATAAATTCAACTATTAAGTACATGAATCAAATCGGTTGTTTTACCTACTAATGAACGTACTTACTTTGATCCCACTTTCCTTCTTAGAGTAATTATAATTGTAATCTCTAACGTAAAGTCCTTAGTGAAAGCGGCAAAAGTAAGAGAAAACTGAACAGTCACGCCTAATAACTTGAAAACGAATTGGACGCGCACTCTCACACGTCTTTGCCAACTATCCACGCAGCCACATCCAAGCATTAGCGAAAAGTGAGTGCAAAAATTGTTACCTGAAAACAAAAAATATAAGCATAAAGAAAATCAAATGACACTTCTATTTCATGAAACTTGAGCCAGGATTGAAAGAACCCTCAGTGACCAGTAAAAGAAATTCTTCTCTGTTAAGTTAAGTATTCTTTTCTGAACGTTAAATAATGCACCGTCGTCTTTTGTAAGTCTTCACAATGAATACACAAACAAAATGAGAATAACATAAGTACGCATCAGGTTACGTGCAGATCGTCTGTTCATGGTTACTTTATATAATATGTAAAGGGGGTTCTGATAACCTTCTTGCCATTCCAATTTCTGGTGAAATTCTAATAAACGTATGTCTTACAATAAGCTACTAATTAATAACTAATTAGTGAACGAGTAAAAAGCCATAAAACAGCAATAAACAGTTCGTAATTCAGTTGGGACCATTACATTCGCTGATTACATTGAAAATTGCCAGTTTGTAATACAATAAACAATGGAGCATTAAACGAGCTACAGTCTTTCATTCTGCCGTCAGCTGCAAAATATGAAATTTGTTTGCAGAACACTGTCGATATTTTAATCAATAAAGCGACGAGCGTTTGGCCGGAAAGCTACATATTCCAAATTGTATTGCAGTGAACGCAAACAACAGTAAATTTTGGTGAATATGCACGCATTCAGAGTTCGCAAATGAATTATTTAATGAGAATCGTTTATAGCATAGGCTTTCATCTCAGTTATCCCTTCATTATGAAACTGGGAAAAAGAATGACTCGATATCGTACACACACAACACAAACTTAATTGTGATGTATGTAGCCAACGCTGAAAGTTGCTCAGGCGTAATTTTACTTTATTCGAACATGTTTAATATTTTATTCGTTACTAATTGTACGCGGAATGAACTGCAGTGCCCGATTAGATTGCAAAGTTGTGTCCAACTTTCGAATAATCTAGTAAAGAAGTTTTCAAGATTTCCTTTCCAAAACATACTACCTAAAAATGTAAAGGATTCTAATAGAATACCTAAAATTTCGTGAGCGATTGCTTTCAAATTTTGACAAAAACTGGATTAGAAAATGCCTGTGGTATGTTTTTAAATACTTTTCCAAATGCCCATCAAATATCTGTAAAAGTAAGGAAGTAATACACCGTAATAAATTTTTCACTCACCGTATGAAGCAGGAAGGAAGGAAGGAAGCTTAGGGTTTTACGTCCCGTCGACAGCGTGGTCATTAGAGAGGGAGCAAACGCTCGGATTTATGGGTAAGGATGAGGGAAGGAAATCGGCCGTGCCCTTTGAAAGGAACCATCCCGGCATTTGCCTGGAGTGATTTAGGGAAATCACGGAAAACCTAAATCTGGATGGCCGGAGGTGTATTTGAACCACCGTCCTTCCGAATACGAGTCCAGTGCGTTACCACTGCGCCACCTCGCTCGGTCCCGTATGAAGCATTTCAAAAGAACATTGTTGTGTGGGAGTGAAAGCTGGGTGGATATAGGTTACCTTACTAATAAGGTGGAGGTTACAGATATGAAAGAAGCAAGGATGATGGGAACAATGGCAGGAGAGTGCCCATAATGAAATCAAAGAAAAGCACCATCGTTGAAGCCGTTCGAGCGAACAGGCTCAGATGGTGAGATTATGTTACTCGCATGGGAGAAGCATGGGATCTGCAGTAGAGGCTAAGAGGAGTCGAGTTAGACCGAGGAGAAAGTATTTAGATTCGGCCAAGAATGATTCTTAACATCAGAGGAGGCATCAATGTTAGCATTGAATGGGGAATCATAAAGTTATTAGCAGATCTATGTTCCAGACAACGCTGAAAGGCAAAATCAGTCTCTAAAGATGATGAGAATGAAACGGAGAAAATACTCTCTCTTTAACAAATAATAGTGGAAAGACGTCATACCGCGCAGTAAGGCTGTATCTCCGGACTTCATTGTGTTTGTTGTTGTGGTCTTCAGTCCAGAGACTGGTTTGATGCAGCTCTCCACCCTACTCCATCCTGAACTAGCCTCTTCAGCTCCTCATAAGAACGGCAACCTACATCCATTTGAATCTGCTTACTATATTCATTTCCCTCTGAGATTTTTACCCCACACACTTCCCACCAACGCTAAATTCACAATTCCTTGGTGTCTAAGAATGTATCCTACCAATAGATACCTTCTTTTAGTCAAGATATGCCAGAAATTCCTTTTCTCCCCAATTCTATTTACCTCCTCATTAGCACCAACATAATCTTCAGCATTCTTCTGTAGCACCACATTTCAAAAGCCTCTATTCTCTGTTTATCGCCCATGCTTCACTCCCGTCCAAGGCAATACTCCACACAAATGCCTTCAGAAAGGACTTCCTTAGGCTTAAATCAATATTCGATGTTAACAAATTTCTCTTTTTCAAGAATGCTTTTCTACCCATTGCCATTCTGCATTTTATATCCTCTGTACTGCGACCATCATTTGTTATTTTACTGCCAAGTAACAAAACTCATCAACCTCCTTTATTGTTTCGTTACCTAATCTAATTCCTTCAGCATCATTTGATTTTCTTAGACTGTATTCCATTACCCTTCGTTTGCTCTTGTTAATTTTCATCATGTACGCTCCTTTCGACACACTGTCCATTCAGTTCAATTGCTCCTCCAGGTCCTTTGCTGTCTCTGACAGAATTACAATGTCATCAACAAAACGCAATGTTTTTATGTCTTCACCTTGAACTTCAATCACTTTTCCAAATGTCTCTTTGCTTTCCTTTATAGCTTGCTCAATGTATAAATTGAATAACATTGGGGACAGGCTACAATCCTGTCTTACACCCTTCCCAACATCTGCATCCGTTTCAAGCCCTTCAACTCTGATAACTGCTGTCTGGTTTTTGTATAAGTTGTAAATAAACACCCGTCCCCTATATTTTACTCCTGCTGATTTCAGAATTTGAAAGAGTGTATACCAATCAACATCGTCAAAGGCTTTCTCCAAATCTACAAAAGCTAGGAACGTAGGTTTGCCTCTCCTTAATCTATCTTCTAGGATAAGCCGTAAAGTGAGTATTGCGTCCTGTATTCCTACATTTCTCCTGAATCCAAACTGAGCTTCTCCAAGATCGGCTTCTACCAGTTTTTCCATCCTTCTGTATATAATTCGTGTTAATATTTTGCAATCATGACTTATTAAACTGATGGTTCTGTAATTTTCACACCTTGCTTTCTTTGGAATGGGGATTATTCCACTTTTCTTAAAGTCTGAGGGTATTTCCCCCTTCTCATACATCGTACGAACCAGGTGAAATTCATTAGACTTTGCAAAGTTTTCGTTCAGTTTAGTACCTTCCAAAAACCAACAACAACACTAGTTTTCAATATTATCGAGCCATTTCCGTGCACAAGGGAATTCTGAAACAAAAATCCTGTGAATGCTTATGTGACAACTCTTACAGCCCTTTAAATACATTTCCTTCCTCGCGTTTTACTAGGCATTTAGCTTTAGCATGGATTGTCCCAATGGGATGTTGGAACAATTGTCGTTAGGGGGCAGCCAGCCGAAGGAACGCACATTCCTAACAATCTGTAACTCATCGTTCTGTCCGATTTCTTTTTTACTTCCAACCCTTCGATCCTATAAGCATATCAATCGGAAGCGGTATGGAGGCGAACGTGATCAGCGTGCCGCATTCCGGGCCGTTGTGTAGATTCTCGTGGACGGAACCGCTAACTTATCATAGTAGCTGCTCAGTTGGCAACACATGTGCTGAGTGCAGCCCGCTTGCCAGCAAGCTCGCAGTACCCGGACGGTGCCCCATCCAAATGCTGACCAAACCCGAGAGATCTTAAGATAGGTGATCTAATGGCAACCGGTGTATCCACTGCGACACGGGTGTAGGCTACTTACATCCTCTGCAGCGTGAAATGAAATGATCGTACGGCATTTTTGGCCGAGGGATGCCACGTGGGATTGTTCGGCTTCCTACTACAAGTATTTTTACTTGACGCCACTTCTGCGACTTGCATGTCGATGATAATGAAAGTGATGATGACAGCACACAACACCCAGTCCCCTGTCTGTGATGAACGTAAGCAACAAATCTTGAATTATATCCATTGTGCTTGTATTTTCTACACTCATTATTGACAACATATACATGTTATAAGAAATTCTGTAACTGAAACAATTAATTGGACAAATAAAACTGTGCATTCTGTAATTGAAAAAAAAAAAAAAATTGGACAAATAAACTGTATGTATTAATACAAAAAAGTTATACAACTTCCAATGGAAGTAAAAAAATTGATTACAATTCGTACTGAATATCATTAATGAATAGCTAATTGCCTTGATATGTTAAAGTTTAAAGAATCATTACACTAGGTACGACGTAATGCATACTAGAAACACATTCATGACTCTACTATGACTTCTGCTAGATTATTTTACATACTCCCTTACTCTTGACCATCATATTCTAAAAAATATTGTACAATTAATCCTAAATCTGTTAATAAGGATTGAATTTAAAACTAAACATGTTAAATAGGAAGAAATTTATATTTATAATACCTTGAGATCTTTTACTATGAGATCTATTATTGTGAAATATATAAATATTGTATTAAGAAAAGATGTCTTTTTTATATAATAAATTGTATGTTATAATTATGTTTTAAATAGTTATGCAAAATTATATTATAAATAATATCTTATTTAGCTCTTGATGTAAACAGTTTTCGTAACTAGTTCTCATGGTAAATAACCAGAATGGGCTGGAATTATTGTTGTTTAAAAGGGACAAACAGGTTAAAGAAAAACGAAACAGTTATGTTATTATTTAAATGTACCGGCACTTTACTTCAGTCGTCTCAATTGTTATAATGTAGTGTAGTTCGTCCATTATGATACCTACATATTTTTTGTTTTGTTTTTATTATTGTAACTAACTGTATTTTATTATTATGACTATTATTTTATAAATTGTATTTTCTTTTTAAAAGTTAAGAAAGCTGCTACAATAAACATGACTGCTAATTCCCACAGCAAGTGGTCCATCTCCACGTGGTGAGACACGGGCAACGGCACACACGTCCATATTAATAAAAACAAAAACAAAACAAAAATTGTGTTGGTGTTGTACAATCAGAAAATAGTGATCAATTTATACGATTACGCCTGGATCAGTGTGACGGCTAAGAGACCAACTGAGGTGAATCCGGCCCGCTATATTATACACAGACAGCGGGTCTGAATGCAGGCAGCAGTGAAAAAGAAAGGTCCCCTTTCCGGAATCGAACCCGGGCCTCTGCGTGGTAGTCAGTGTAGCTGCCGTCTGAGTGGCCGGAGGGGGTGGGGGGGGGGGGGAGGGCGAGGCGGGGCGGTTATACCCGGGCCACTGAAACATTGTACTTGACGTTTCCCGTTACGATTAAGTTGGCTACACTGCTTTAGCGACGTTGCATCACTAGCCTATTTACGCACAGCAGACGAAATGGTTTTCAGTTGTATCTCGTAAATGTAAGCTGCTGAGCAATAAAAGTGCATATAATACTTCGTTCTTGAGCACCAATTAATTATCGGCATATTAATGAAGACCAGAACACAACAATGCGCACGCTTTCAATAACGGAGAAAAGCAATATAGAAAATAAGCATTGAATCACGACAGTTACGAAATAAACAATAATCATGATAGTAACTTTTCTCTCTACGTTTTATAATAAGAATGCTTTTCACTCACCAATTTACGGCGATAATGGTACTATTACATCGAGCTCCCCATCTTCACTGTTGTCGTCACTGCCAAAAACGTCGTAATGACCAAGAGAAATCATTAACCGTTCATGATTTCTGATGAGTAACTTTTCTCTCTACATTTTATAATGAGAATGCTTTTCACTCACCAATTTACGGCGATAATGGTAGAATTACAACCAGCTCCCCATCTTCACTGTTGTCGTCACTGCCAAAATCGTCGTGATCACCAAGAGAAATCATTAACCGTTCATGATTTCTGATGATCCCTTCCATTGTTTGCACTGCCCGAATCAGTTTTTCAACGTGCTCGATCCTTTGTTTTTCCAAGATGCAGCATCCACATTCGCAACAGCTTTTCCACCTCTGTTATTGTGAAAGACTTATTGTTCCTTAAGTAATTCTTCACGTGACTCCATACCAATTTTATAGGGATAAAACGGCAGTGAAATAGTGGCAGATGTATTACATTGTGACGCTGCTCCTTTGCGATTTCGTTTACTGCATATATGGGTGTAATAGGCTTATTTTGTTTCACGAGCGATTATAAAAGAAGTTTTGACCTTGGCATATCGGCAGAAATATTTCTTTCTTGTAACCACTGCACTGTAACTTCTTTCCGATCGTTTGAAGCGTGAATGAACTTCCTGCTCAGAGCATAAGCTTCGAAGTTTTTATTCATACGAAATTGAGAGCTCACTCAGAAAACGTCACTAGACAAACGTCTTTTCGGTAACATTATCCAATTACTTGAACTCGGGAAGGAAAGATAAACCACTCAAAGTAAAACAAATCTCAGCGGCGGGGACTATGGCGCTCCAGTCACGGTCTGCACGGCCACTACGGTCGGGGCTTCGAATCCCCCCTCGGGCATGGATATTTGTGCCGTCCTTTGTATACGGTAGTTCGTAAGTAGTTTGTAAGTTTAGGGACTGATGACCCCGTAGTTAAGTCCCATAAGCTTAACAAACATTTGAACATTTTTTGAAATCTCAGCGAAAAAGCACACACAACAAAAACACGATACACAACTTTGTTTACGTTAGAACTTAAAGAAGCTGGCAACGCGGGAACGTTGACGTCACGGCACGTGATCACTGGAAGTGTTTATCGCGCTGTGATTGGATCGTTCCTAGCGACTAGCGCCTCGCGCTTCTTGCTCTTCACTTGTTATTTGCAAACGTCAAGTGCAAAGTTTCAGCGGCCCGGGTGTAGGCTATGCTGGCTGCGACCATTTCTACGGGTAACGGCACGCACCGCCTTGGAAACATTTCCGCGCCTTGTAGAACGTTTTTCCGGGATGAGCGACGCCTCTTATCGAGAAGGCGCAGACCGCTGCAGGCCGCGCCGCCGCGACGTCAAAGGCTTGCCGCCGTCGATAAAGAAACAAAGCCGTGCTGCGCGGAGACGCGGTAGCAGCCGCGGCTGAAGCATCGCCTCGCTTTGTCACTGCTAGCAGCGGGCGACGCGCCGTCCTGCGTACTGGCGCACCGTGCCGCATACAAAAATTGTGCACCCTCTTACAGTTTTCTAATAGACCCAAACAGAGTATTAAATGGAGAAATAGCTCATCTGGTGTCGATCCATGCTGACACGTTCATACTAGTAAGTGCTTATGGGTTACCTCCCCAATTGTGCGATTGGATTCACGATTTCCTATCAGAAAGGACACAGTTCGTTGTAATTGACGATAAGTCACCGAGTAAAACAGAAGTGATATCTGGCGTTCCACAGGGAAGCGTTATAGGTCCCCTACTGTTCCTCGTGTTTATAAACTATTTAGGAGACAATCTGAATAGCTCCGTTAGACTGTTCGCGAATGATGCTGTCGTTTATCGGTTAGTGAGGTCAACAGAGGATCAAAAGCAACTGCAAAGCGATTTAGACAAAATTTGTACATAGTGCGAAAATTAGCAATTGACACTAAATAAAGAACCGTATCCTTCGGTGGCTGGCCGAGCATGTCTGCAGGTGAAGATGTAGAGATTGCTCATGTTTGTAAACCTACTATAGAAAAGTGCTGTGGTCATCAGTCCGTAGACTTACAAACTAGTTAAACTGACTTACACTAAGGAGCGCGACCGCACACACACACACTCACACTCACTCGAAGTGTGTTGGAACAGCCGATTCTTCCTTCAGATTGTAATGGAATTGTCTATTCAGGAGTAAATTTCTTCAGTTTGTTTTAGTCGGACTTCGACCCTGGCCGTTACACTACACTAGAATTAATAAAAATCTTCATTCACAGGAAAAAAGTCTTTTAAATATTCGCTGCTAGGTTCTTGTGCAAGATAATAGAAAAATAAAACTGTTCCAAAAAAATACTGTAAAAGTTCAAAATCTGGTACGCACTTTCGTTGAATATTAAAAAAAAATCTTGTTGAAGATTTCCTAAGATAATCTTTTACTATCATAGATGTTGCTCACTGAATCAGTCGTAAAATATATCGATTCATAAAACTTGATCTCACTGTTTTCCAGTTAATAAAATTATTGCTGAGTTCTTACACTGGTATAAATTCGGAGAAATTCTGTTATGAGACCCAAAAATATAAATTCAGTTCAATATGTAAATATCTTCTCTTTTTATTCAGTGCAATAATTATTTTTCACTGTCTGGTACTGGAAGTAAAAGTTTACTTTTTATTTCGTAAGTTATAATTTCACGTCATACATGACATACAATCAGAACTTGGTCGTAAGGACCCAACATCAAGACTGAAACTGTTTTAACATAAAACATGAACAGACATTTTATTACTATACATTTTTCAATTTTTCTTGTTTATATGATTGAGACGGTTGGCAACGGAGGTACTCCTACATGATCTTCTCTGAGCGTGTGGCTGTCGACCCGCGACGATTGGTGGCCAGGTACATCATCTTCGGCTTCGGCAGAGAAGATGCTATTTTCGTAGGTTGCTCCGTTTTCACCACATATGAAACATAAAAACAACACATATTTCCTTTGAGAATGAAATACAACCTATTAAGGCTCAACATTATTAACAACAACATATACAAACCTGTTCTTTTACCTGTGAAACTGAGCTGACGTAAAGGTAGTAGCAGGGGTAATATTTCGTCCCACTACAGAGGGAAAATTACGGAACTATCAATTTAATAAGTCATGGTTGCAAAATACTAAAACGAATTATTTACAGACGAACGGAGAAACTTGTGGAATCCGACCTCAGGGAAGATCAGTTTGGATTTAGGAGAAATGTAAGAACACGGGAGGCAATACTCACATTACGACTTATCTTAGAAGATAAGACCTACGTTTATAGCGTTTGTCGGCAATGTCGACTCAAATACACTCTTCCAAATTGTAAAGGTAGCAGGGGTAAGATAGGGAGCGCCAAGTTATATTCAACCTATACAAAAACCAGACAGCGGTTATTAGAGTCGAATGGCAAGAAAGCGACGCAGAGGTTGGGAAGGGAGTAAGACAGGGTTGTAGCCTTTACCCAATGTTGTTCAGTCTGTACATTGAGCAGGCAGTGAAGGAATGGAAGGACAAAATTTGGAGAGGGCATTAAAGTGCAGGGAGGAGAAATAAAAACATTGCGGTTTGCTGATGACGCAGTAATTCGGTCAGAGACCGCAAAAGATCTGGAAGAGCAATTGAATGGAATGGACAGTGTGTTGAAAGGATCATATAAGATGAACATTAACAAGAGTAAAACGAAGGTAATGGAATGCAATGTCAGAAAATCAGGCGATACTGAAGGCATTAGATTAGGTAGACAATAAAAGCAGTAGATGAATTTTGTTATTTGGGTAGCAAGATAACTTCTGATGGCCGAAGTAAAGAAGATATAAAATGCAGAATGGCTATGGGGAGAAAAGCGTTCCTAAAAAAGCGAAACTTGTTAACATTCAATATTAATTTAAATGTTAAGAAGTCCTTTCTGAAAGCATTTGTCTGGAGTGTAGCATTATATGGATGTGAAACGTGGACGATAAGGAGTTCAGACAAAAAGATTATAGAAGCTTTGGAAATGTGGTGGTACAGACGAATGATGAAAATTAGATGGTTAGATCACGTAACTAATGAGAATGTGCTTAACCGAATCGGGGAGGAAAGGAGTTTCTGGCATTTCCTGACTAAGAGAAGAGATAGATTGGTTAAACACATTCTGAGACATCGAGGAATTGTGAACTTAGCATTAGAAGGAAGCGTATGGGGTAAAAATCGTAGAGGGAGACTGAGGGACGAATACAGTAAGCAGATTCAAAAGGATGTAGGTTTCCGAATGTATTCTAAGATGAAGAGACTTGCACAGTACAGGGTAGCGTAGAGAGCTGCATCAAACCAGTTTGCGGACTGAAGACCACAACAACAACAACAGAGGGAGGAATCGAACTCCAGCGGTAGCGGACTTGGACCACGCGGGTACTCCCGGGTGGCGTAGAGGGTGAAGCAGATGGCACAAAGCAACAAGTTCAGCGGGAGAACGGCTCTCGGCTGTGTCGCGGTGTGTTGGTCGCGACCTGTGACTTGGCGCCACGTGTCCATGCAGGACGCTCAAAATGTTCAAATGTTTGTATAGTTTATGGGACTTAACTACGGGGTCATCAGTCCCTAAGCTAACAAACTACTTATGAACTAGCTAAGACTAAGGACGGCACAAATTACCATGCCAGAGGGGGGATTCGAACCCCCGACCGTAGTGGCCCTGTAGACTGTGACTGGAGTGCCTCAGTCTCCTCGGGCACCGCGGCCGGCGCAGGACGCTCGCCTCGCCTCGTGATGAGCGGTTAATCCATTAGCTGGCTGTTGGCTAATCCTGGCACACAGGCGCCTACACGCCCATTGTCCGTCGCTTTTATCAGCGCCACAATTCAGCTGATAACGCCACGGCGCCGTCTCGCTCCCACGCCGAGCCTTAAACCTGCCGCAACGCCGCCGCCTGCCTTGTATGCAGCCCGCACAACCTACACCCGTTGGATACTGTCCGGGAGCCCAACGAGTAGATTTTATGAAACCCCAAGGCGGTGTATGTGGATGAGTAGTTTAACCTAGACAGCGCTGACGTCCAGTGGCGGCGCTAGGCGTCGGCGACGTCGGCAACCGCCGACGGCCTCTCGCCTGTGAGGGCCTCGCAAAACATTGTTAAAATTTTAGCTTCGTTTAGATTTGTAGTTTAACGACGCTTTTCAACTGCTAGGTTATGTAGCGACGACCTAAATCTAACTTACAGTAGCTTAACTAATGGACGAACACAACATCCGTATCCAAGGGTGTGATTCGACCCCCGACGAGAGCGATCTCGCTCACCGTGGTATGACGCCTTAGTGCGCTCGGCTATTCCCGGCCGGCAGCTATTTAGCTTTCTGTATTTATTTCCCTATTAGTGCAGTAGTGATACAATTTTCAGTTAAATACGTGCAAAACATCTCCATCAGTACATTTTAGAAAACAATTTGGAAGAAGTATATCCAAATGTTTATATAACAATCAGAATCATGCTCACAGTTCCAGTCAATACAGCTTCGGCTGAGAGAAGCTTCACTAAGTTAAAATTCATTAAGTCTAACTTGAGAAGCACAATGCTCCAAGAAGCACTATCTGCGTTTTCGGTACTATTAACTGAAGCCAAAATAACGGGTAGTATTTAAATGCGATCTTTAAAAAATTGAGTGAGACGAAAAGCAGATAAGTTTCTCTATTTTAATGTGCGTGTGTTTATTGTAATTTTTGTCATTGCAATAATACTTGTATATTATATTGTATAATGATTAATGATGTAGAATTCCTTACTGAAAAAATGAAAGGGGCCTCGCAAAGACGAGTTCGCCGACGCCCAATTTTCGTCTAGCGCCATCACTGCTGACGTCCTTCCAGAAGGACGAGATCGGCATCTTACTTTTTCATTCTTGTCTGTAATAATTCGTGAACAGAGTCATATTTTATTTCTTCGAATCGGCTTCTTCCAATGCAGAACAATTTTAACTTGTACTGTTGATTGCAAAGTGGTTGGATACATCTGAAAAGTTGAGGTTCCTACAGAAGATACTGACGACTTCCTCGCATTTGGGTTTATATTTCTTGAACTTTCATCAATTTTTGAGACATTTATATGTATTTATTTCATCTGAAATGTTGTTTTAATAACAATGATTCATCAGATTAAAATTATACAACATTCATTTCGACGTCATTCCAGAAAGAAGAGAGATATTACAAAACTAATGGCGTGATTGTGAAAAAATCACGTATAACGATCTTGTGCAGTCATATGAAGGTAATTAATAACTTCTTAGAAAAAAATTAAACCAAAAATAATTCCGCGCTGGGTTAAGAGTACGTTATGTCGAAGGTTATTCCTAAATATTTCATGCCGCTTTTTTACTTTCAATTTTTCATAGGATGGCGAACTTCTTATTTGAAATATGAAAGAAAGCTTTTCTTCCTATTGCCATTCTGCAATTTATGTCCACTGTACTGCGACCACGATATGTTATTTTACTGTCCAGGTAACAAAATGTATCTACCACACTTGTTGTTTCGTTACCTAATCGCCGGTCGCGGTGGCCAAGCGTTCTGCGACGCGTCAGTCAAAGTCTGCACGGCCACTACGGTCGGGGGTTCGAATACCCCCTCGAGCATGGATATTTGTGCCGTCCTTAGTATTAGCTACTTCATAAGTAGTTTGTAAGTTTAGGGGCTGATGACCTCGTAGTTAAGCCCAATAAGCTCTTCAAACATTTGAACATTTGATTTTCGTTACCTAATCTAATTCCTTCAACATCGTCTGCACTCCATTGGCCATGTTTTGCTTTTGTTAATGTTCATTTTATACGTACCTTTAAACACGCTGTCCATTCCGTTAATTGCTCTTCCAGGTCCTTTGCTGTCTCTGACTGAATTACAATGTCATAGGCAAAACGCAATGTGTTTATTTTTTCACCATCAACGTCTCCAAATTTACCTTACCTTTCTTTATAGCTTGCTAAACATAAATATTAAATAACATTGGAGGAAGACTAAAGCCCTGTCTTACTCCCTTTCTAACCTGTGCATTCCTTTCATACCTCTCAACTCTGGTAACCGGTGTCTGGTTTCTTTATATTTTTCTTCTGCTGGTTTCAGAATTTGAAAGAGTGTATTCCACTCAACATTGTCAAACGTTTACTCCAAATCCATAAATATACGTTTGCCTTTCCTTAATCTATTTTGTAAGCCAAGCCGTAAAGTGAGTATTGCCTCCCGTGATCCTACATTTCTCCTGAATCCACACTGATCATTCCCGAGGTCTGCAGCTTATTGTTTGAAATTATCAGAGGAGAAATGACTGAAAAAAGTAATCCGAAAGTAAAAATACGGAAGTATTAAAATGCCAAGATCGCAATTAACTAATTTTCTTCTTTGACGACCGGTTTCGATACACTTAGAGTACCATCATCTTAAAAGTTTTTTGATTGATCATCATCTTAAAAGTTTTATCATTCACATTCTTTTTTAATGTCGGGCGTCTTCACTAATTGAAAAGCATAGGACAGAAGATATGAGTTGTTGACCAGATATGGTAACCTAAGTGTATCGAAACCCGTTGTCAAAAAAATTAATTAATTGAAAACTTGGCATTTTAATACTTCCGCTTTTTTATTATTTTTTTTCTACTTTCGGGTTACTTTTTTTGTCGTTTCTCTTCTGATAATATCATACAATGAGAAGCCGACCTCGGAGAAGATCTGTGTGCATTCAGAAGAAATGTAGGAACACAGTAAATGTGTTTTAAAAAACTTTTGATAATAATGTTGTCAAGAATGAAATCTAAGATCCGAAGATGGCTGTTAAACTGCCGAAATCGGTAATCTTAATAAAAGAAATTCAGAATAAAAGGCGATCATGGCTCTTGTCTTCAATAAATTGATTAAAAGATCGGCCCCAAACATGACAAACCCTTATGTTAATCAATTTGTATATTGAGAAAGTTATAAAGAAAAGTAAGTAGAAATTTGGAGAAGGAATTATAGTTCAGAGTGAAGAAACAAAAGCATAGCGTTTTGCCGAAGACATTGTAATTCAGTCAGAGAGAGCAAAGGACTTGGAAGAGCAGTTCAACGGAATTGACATTGTTTTGAAAGGTACTGTACGTATAAAATGAACATTAACAAGAGCAAAATAAGGGCAGTGGAATGCAGGCGATGCTGAAGAAATAAGATTAGGTAACGAAACAACAAAAGTGGTAGATGAGTTTTCTTACCTGAGCAGTAAATTAACATATTATGGTCACAGTACGGTGGACATAATTTGGAGAATGGCAATTGGAAGAAAAGCGTTCTTAAAAAAGAGAAACTAGTTAACATCGAGTATAAGTTTAAGAAAGTACTTTCAGAGGCCACTTGTGTGGAATGTTGCATTGCTAAATAATCTCTTAAATAATAAACATTTGCATAAGAAACTGTAGCAGATCCCGCCATAAGAAAAGAATGATGCGCCACTCTCCGTACGCCGAACAGGAAGCGGCAGCATTCGCACGGTCGGCAGTGCGACCGATAAGGACGAGCCCAGGCCTGCTCACACGTGCCTTAAAAGCTGATATGGGTGGCTGATGGCTCTCCATAAGGAAAATTAAAAATATATATATATATATATATATATATATATATATATATATATATATATATATATATATATATATTTGAAAAGTCTTTATTTAATAAAAGAGAAAGTATGTGAGGTAACGTTACATTCTCTTGCGGTAATTAGAACTTAATTATTGCACTCTTAGTCACCAAGCAAGTTAAATAACAATAATAATAATAATAGTACACTACTGGCCATTAAAGTTGCTACACCAAGACGAAATGCAGATGATAAATGGGTATTCATTGTACAATTATACAGAACCGACACGAAGTTACATTTTCAAGCAATTTGGGTGCATTGATCCTGAGAAATCAGTAACGAAAACAACCACCTATGGCCGTAATAACGTCCTTGATACGCCTGGGCATTGAGTCAAACCGAGCTTGGATGGCGTGTACAGTTACAGACGCCCATGCAGCTTCAACAGGATACCACAGTTAATAAAGAGTAGTGACTGGCGTATTGTGACGAGCCAGTTGCTCGGCCACCATTGAACAGACTTTTTCATTTGGTGAGAAATCTGGAGGATGTGCTGGCCAGGGCACCAATCGAACATTTTCAGTAACCAGAAAGGCACGTACAGGACCTGCAACATGCGGTCGTGCATTATACTTCTGAAATTTAGGGTTTCGGCAGGGATCGAATGAAGGGTAGAGCCACGGGTCGTAATATGTAAAATTTGCCGTCGATGCGAACAGGAGGAACCCCATACCATCACGCCGGTGATATGCTAGTATGGTAATGACGAATAGACGCTTCCAATGTGCGTTCACCGCGATGTCGCAAAACACGGATGCGACCATCATGATGTTGTGAACAGAACCTGGATTCATCCGAAAAATTGACGTTTTGCCATTCGTAGACCCAGGTTCCCGTCTCTGATGCAGCGTCAAGGGTATACGCAGTCATGGTCTCCGAGCGATGGTCCAAGCTTCTGCAAACATCGTCAAACTGATCGTGCAATAGATTTTTGTCTTGCAAACGTCCCTATCTGTTGTCTCAGGGATCGAGACGTGGCTGCATGATTCGTTACAGCCATGCAGATAAGATGCCTGTCATCTCGACTGCTAGTGATAAGAGGCCGTTGGGATCCAGCGCAGAGTTCCGTATTGCCCTCCTGAACCCACCGATTCTACATTCTGCAGTCATTGGATCGTGACCAAAGCGAGCAGCAATGTCACGATACAATACACCGCTCATCGAGATAGGCTAGAATCCGACCTTTATCAAAGTGAAGGTACGAATTTCTTCTCCGTACACGAGGCATCACGTCAACGTATCACCAGGTAACGCCGCTCAACTGCTGTTTGTGTATGAGAAATAGGTTGAAAACTTCCCTCAAGTCAGCACGTTGTAGGTGTCGCCACCGGCGCCAACCTTGTGTTAATGCTCTGAAAAGCTAATCATTTGCACATCACAGCATCTTCTTCCTGCCGGTTAAATTACGCTTCTGTTGCACGTCATCTTCGTGGTGTAGCGATTTTAATTGCCAGGAGTGTAATATCATCCCTGTCTCCTTTAGGACGAATTTGTCGGAACTAAATTGCTTGCGCTGTCTGCTGTTGTGTGCAGTGTATCAGTATAAGACTGGAAAGAACAATTCTGTTGGGAATCAATCAGCACGTGGGCAGTTACTCATCTATTCCAAAACTTACGTATTGGTCTGTCTACTAACAAGAAAAGTACTTGGGCTCGAACAAACATATATGTATGAACGTTTGCTTACAGGATCTCTGCGTACACCTCAGTGTGCTGGTGGGTGTCGATTTTATGCAAAACTTTGCAATCATGCTCTAGATAGCACTGTAGATGTAATTGTAGACGTCATACGTAATGCAGATATCTTAACTATAACTTATGTAATAATCATCGTACATGTTCTCTAGCGAATTGTCATCAAAAGCCGTGATGATAGTTGCAACTTTAACCTTCTTCTCGGAAGACTGTTGGTATTCACGGCCACTGCTTCCATCGGCTCCTCCCGCACTTACCGTCACTTACCGTCATTATCATCCATATTATCATCATTAGGTGTTAGTGTTACAACAGTATCTAACTTATGCTCATTTTTCTGTACCATAATGAATGATTCATCTTCTACACTAATACCACCTTCACGAAGAAGGGTTATTCGTAACTTCATCTCAACCATTCGCAAAACATTAGCAGAATTGATTGCCAATCACCACCCCATCTAACGCTTCACGACACATAACGTTACAAAACGCGACTTCGGAGGCACACTGCACCGTCCCTACTGGCGAACCAACAGGTCAAAGTGCAGTGTGGCAAGGCACACGCAGAGTCCTCTAACGGACGACTGCAGAGTTTTGCAGATGCGGGGTTATCACTAGTGCAATACATTACATTATCTTTACATTATCTCCCATACGATTTTGTTGTGCATGTATTTGTTCGAGCCCAAGTACTTTTCTTGGGAGAACGACAATATCTATGAATAGTTCAAATATTTGTAAAGCTGCGGAGTCACCAGTCAAGAAACTAACAAACTGCTTATGAACTAACTTATACTAAAGGCAGCTTAAAAGTCCATGCCCGAGGGAGGATTCGAACCTCCGACGCGGGATGCCGCGAGACAACGAGACGCGCGAGACCGCTCGGCTACTCCTGCGCGGCTATGAATAGTAATGTCAGTAGATACTGTCGGGACACAGTGCTCCGGCTTCGCCTGTCGGACGCATCCCTTGGTTAATTGCATTGTTCTGCGTTGCGACGCATGTCAGTTGTGCAGTGAGCAGTGAAACTTTGACGGCTACTCATTAGGGTCTCCTTCGTCGGACGAATCACTTCTCCCTGTTCCTCTGGCAGGTGCCATTACCAGACAACGATTACATCATTCCGACACGGCAGGTAAGTTTAGTTAGCTATCAGCTCGCTGTTCCTAATGAGGGCGGCGAATTACACAAGTCCACTGTACCCATCCGCACGACCGAGGACTGCAGGGAAAGTTTCATCAGGGAATTGCAGCTAGGTGTTCATCTATCGCATGTATAATGGGGACGCCATCCTGCAATTTTCCTTAACAGACCTGCAGGAATTTATAACCTCATCACAATGACCAGGAATTTATAACCTTATGACAATGACATGGAAAAATGAAACAATGACTGAAGACTGGAAAACTGCAATAATTTTTCCACGCTCAAGAAAGGAAACAGACTGGAACGTACTAATTAACCAGTTTGCTGCACATAACATGAAAAATTTTGTCAAAAATCATTCTCGAAAAAGTAAGCCTTACACAGAAAACATTATTCAAGAGTACCAGGCTGGATTTCGACCAAACCATTCCACTGCTGATAATTTATTTACACTACTACAGATCTTTGAGAAATAGTGGGAATTTAATAAAAACATTCACTGTGAGTTCATTGGCTTCCAGCGAGCCTATGACAGCATCTGCAGACGTAGCCTCTACGATACACTAAGAGATTTTACTATCCCAAGTAAAATAGTTAGTATGATGCATGGATGGATCCCAGGCAGCAGTGAAATTTAGAGCATCCGTATCCTCCAATTTCTTATTAAAACAAGAAGACAAGGACATGCTTGTGTTACCTTCAATTTTGCATTGAAGAAAGTTGTTCGGGAGAGTAATTGACACCTTTACAATGGTCTCCGATTCGAATGTAGTGAAGTAAAAATCCCAGCATATGCAGATTATATAGTGTTGCTCAGTGACACTGAAGAGGTGCTGACGAACGACTACTGATCTGACACAGTGCCAGCAAAATGGGACTTAAAATAAACCAAGATAAAACAGAATGGATGGAAATAGGTCATGTCACAAACTAAAATCCATACCATGAAATTGACCATCATTCTAAATTCAGAAATGTTAGTTTAAATACCTTAAATCACGTTTCAGCAGTAAAAATAACAGGAAATGTCATCACGAAGATGAAGATATACAACACTATCATATGCTCCTTAGTACTATATGGTTGGGAAAGGTGGCCGCTTACAAACAATAAAGCGAAAAACTGAATGGGGTAAGTCTGCGCAGCGGGTAAGACTGCGCAACGCATGTATCTCAGTTTTAAAGATCCAGCAGTTGGCTGCTGTGCATTCCTCGAAACAGCCTCTGTGGCCGACTCTTTGTTGCCATAGTTTGGTTGTTGTCGTAGTGCTAACGGCTGTGCAATGCGGTAAGAAATCTTTTACATTATTTTCGTATAAAAATTTGTCTTGCGAAAATAAGTTCTACCTAAGACAATAATGAGCTCCCGATGTTTAACTTTATAGTGAACTAAGATTCATTATCTGTCTTGGATATATTGAACCATAGAATTTCGTGCAAAGCGTTTCCATATGCGGACAAAAGCTGCAGATCCGTATTGCGGGGCAAGCTTATGCGTTTTGGGTGCGGTAAAACTGCGCAGTGCGTAATCTTACTCCATCAACTAGAAACGTTTATTAACATTAAAGGTCAATATTTTACATCGATAGCATTCGTAAAAGAGAGACTTCTTCCCTATTGTAGCGTCTACAAAAGAAAAACTAAACGGAAGGCATGCACTCCAGAAATCCTGTATGCTGCAAAAGAGTGCCTCAGAAACGTAAAATCTTAACGAAAACTAGCGAGGGAGTATGGAATAATTGATTCTGATCAAGCAAACGAAAAGAAAGGAAATCAAAATTTAAATACCTCGACGGAGATACCACGTACTTTTCACTGTCCCGGCTGTGCTGAAAATTATAATAATCTGCCGACAGAAGATTGGATTCAGTGTCTAAAATGCGTGAAGTGTATGGCATGAATCCTGTTCTTGTTATGAAGGTTCTGGACACTTCATTTGTGGTCTCTATTAAACAACATGACCTCCAATTGGAATATTATCCTTCAGGTTCTGTTTCACAAGCTCCGCAATTGTTCAATGAAGCATATTTTGTACTAAAACTCATTATTATATGTCGATAAACAAAGGGGCATTATATTGAGGTATACGATGAATTAAATAAAGAAACAGGATTGACTGACATGTTCTTATCATTTTAATGATAACGCGCAAACTTACACCACTGGAAATGCAGGCCGGCCGCGGTGGCCGAGGGGACTGAGGCGCTTCAGTCACGGTCTGCACGGCCACTACGGTCGGGGGTTCGAATCCCCCATCGGGCATGGATATTTGTGCCGTCCTAGTTCGTAAGTAGTTCATAAGTGGTTTGTAAGTCCCATAGACTATACAAACATTTGAACATTTGATTTGGAAATGCAGTCTTACTTCACGGTTGGGTAAGTCTGCGCATTTGCATTACATTTTTTATTAAATACGAAATACAGTTTAGATTATACACATGACTTGTGGACTCTGTTACATAACAGGAATTGCCATTTAAAATATGATTGTAATTTGTGCAGTTTTGTACATTGTATCGCTAATTAAAGCTTAAGTGCGCAATCTTGCCCCACTTTACGTTAGCAGGTTAAAAGTCTTGTATATCTACATACTCCGCAATCCACCGTATGGTGCGTGGTGGAGCGTACACTGTACCACTACTAGGCATTTCCTTTCCTATTCCACTCGCAAATAGAACGAGGAAAAAAAGAATGCCTATATCACTCCGTAAGAGTCCTTATTTCTCTCATCTTTGTGATCGCTACGCGAAATATAAGTAGGCGGCAGCACGATCGTACTACACTCGTCTTCATATTCCGGCCTTCTAATTTCCTGAACAGAAATTCACAAAATTAACGTCGTCTTCTCTTCAGCGATCCCCAATTGACTTCCAGGAGCATTTCCGTGACACTCGCGCCTTGGTCGAACCTACCAGTAACAAACCTAGCTGCTCGCCTCGGAACCGCTTCTATGTCTTCCTTTAAATCGATTTGAGCAATACTCAAGACGTGGTCGTACAAGCGTTTTATAAGTGGTCTCCTTTACTGATGAAATACATCTTCCCAAAATTCTCCCAATAAGCCAAAGTCGGCTGTCCGCCTTACTCACAACTGTCCTTATATGTTCGTTCCATTTCATATGGCTCTGCAATGTTATGCCTAGATATTTGAACGACGCGAGAGCATCAAGAAGCTCACTACTAATGCTGTATTCGACCATTATGGGATTGTTTTTCCTACTTATGCGCATCACCTTACACTTTTCTACATTGAGAGCTAGCTGCCATTCTTCGCACCAACTAGAAATTTTGTCTCAGTCATCTTGTATGCTACTACAGTTAAAGACGACACCCTCCCTTACACCACAGCATCATCAGCAAACAGCCGCAAATTAAAAGTTTCTCTGTCCATCAGATTATTTACGAGGTACGTCCACAAAGTGAGTTGCGTTTGGTTATATAAAACAAACGTGTACAAATACAGAGAAAACATGTATTGTACAAAAATATACAACGGATAAACTATTTTTCAACATGGTTTCCGAAATTTTTTAGTCACTTGTCATAGCGTGGCACTAGTTTTTGTATGCCTTCTTCATACAAGGTTGCCGTCTGCGTATTCAACCATGTGTTAACATGTTTTTCAGTTCATCATCGTTGACGTGTAGACCAGCAAGGTCAGATTTTGGGTGTAAGAAGAGGATTACTGCAAGAAGTTGTTTTTTTTTTCCACGATAATGCCCGTGCCCGACCTCAAACCGAAAGTGACGCAAGAGCTCTTACGGGAATTTCAGTGGGACGTGTTTGATAATCCTCCGTACAGCTCGGACCTCGCTCCTAGCGACTTGCATCTCTTCTTACACCTAAAAATCCGTCCTTAGTGATCAACACTTCAACGATGATGACGAGCTGAAAGAACATCTTACCACATGGTTGAATACGCAGGCGGCAATCTTCTATGAAGAAGGCATACAAAAACTTGTGCCACACTATGACAAGTGCTTACAAAATTTCGGAAACTATGTAGAAAATATTTTAACAGTTGTAGATTTTTGTACCATAAATATTTCTTATGTATTTGTACACGTTTGCCCCCTCTTGGCTACCGGCCATCACAGCGTAATAGGCCGCACTGACATCACAACACGCGAGCGTCACCAGTAAGCTACTGCCGCCGCGCGGCCCACAGCCAGCAGGAGAGAAACGGAAGCCCTCACCCCATTCGCCGATAAACACCAACCATGTCTCGCTATGCAAGAAGCAATAGGCAACGGCTATCCCCCACCCCTTCCACCTCAGCATCCTATCAAAAATAAAGTTCCTCTCTTCCGCAATACATTCACCAATAACATCGTTTATTTTAAAAAAATTATGACGTAATGTCTAAATGAAAGTAATATAAAGTGTAGTAACAACCAGCTCACACCAGTTACCCAGATGAAGGCCACTGTAACGTTGGCCGAAACGTTGGATATTTAAGTAATAGCCTTACATCATGACGCGGTACCATACCCAGAAAACTTTTATGTCATCTGACTCTGGCCGCGGAAGCCTACGCAATTATATTGTACACGTTTGTTTTATATAACCAAACGGAACTTACTTTCTGGACGTACCTCGTATATAGATAGGAAATAATAGCGGTGTTATCACACTCCGTGGGGCACGCCTGACGATACACTCGTCTCTGATGAACACTCGCCGTCGAGAAGAACATACTGCGTTCTATTACTTAGGAAGTTTTCCAGCCAGTCATAAATCTGTGAACCTATTCCACAAGCACGTATCTTCGTTAGCAGTCTGCAGTGTGACACCGAGTCAAACACCATTTTGAAGTCTAGAAAAACACAATCTATATACATGTGGCGTCTGTTCCGAAAGAACAGACGACACTCCTGATCCTGCAGTTGTCATTTTTTCATATTCACAGAATATATGACATGAAATGCGAATTTGAAAAGCCGAAAATGTGTATCCAGCCGGGATTCGAACCCGGGTCTCACGCTTTCTAGGCAGTTGCGCTGACCTCTACGCCATTGGAGACACAGTGATCACCGCACCTGCAAGGAGTACCTAAGGACGCCTCCCGTCAGCGCAACTGCCTAGAAAGCGGGAGACCCGGGTTTGAATCCCTACTGGGTACACATTTTCGGCTTCGCCCATTCGCAGTTGATGTCATATATTCTGTGAATATGAATAAAAAACACAATCTGCCTGTTGCCCTTCATTCATTGCTCGCAAGATGCCATGTGAGAAAAGGGCGAGCTGAGTTTCACATGAACGACGTTCCCTAAACCCGTGCTGATTCATAGAAAGAAGCTTTTCCGTTTCTTCAGTGCACCATTGCTTTGAAATGACAACGTGTAAGTTGCAATAAAGAAATCAGATACGCATCGCAAGATGCCAGAGAGAGTTCTGGGCGAGGAATGTCACGTGAAATCTCCGAACGGCTGGTTTTCGTTGATTCAATGGAGGGTGTCAAATCTCCGTTATTTTTGCAAATATCTCCCAAACGATACGAGATATGAAAAAAAGTAAGGGATCTAAGTTGTAGAGAATTTTCTCCTCTACCAATTAGGTTGTTAAATTTTTGTGTCAGATGAACGGTTCGTTTGCAATTACAATTATATTACAAACGGCTTTTTTTGGTATTACTACCGTATTTTTTGTCCGAAAAAAATTTGAAAAAGGGAGGTTCTGGTCTCTGGAGGCCTACAATCACGTCTTTAAAATAGCCGAACGGTCTAAAGCACCTCGCTGCGGAGCGCGCGGTTGCTCGCCGTGGAGGTTCGAGCCCTCCCTGGGGCATGGGTGTGTGTGTGTGTGTTGTCCTTAGGTTAGTTTACCTAGGTTTAAGTAGTTTGTAAGCTACGGACTGATGACCACGCAGTTTGGTCCGATAGATTTACAAACATTTGAACATTTTTATTTAAAATTTGGTGCTAACAAAGGAAGCTACGGATAGTAATAAACGTGAGATACGGGAGGCAGGCGAGACGGCAGGTGCAGCAGGTGAGGGTGCGTCGCTGACAGCTGGACCGGCGCGTTGGCCGCTGCAGCGCGCCAGGAGAGGCGGGACGTCGGCCCGGGATGCGGCGGCACGCGGCGGCTGTCCAACGCAGAGCCCCGAGGCGCGCGGACGGCGGCGGGCGCAGCGGTAACCGATGCGCGGTATCGACCTGCTAGCGAGGGAGGAGGGGGCGGGGGCTGCTGACGAGGTGCCGCGCCGAGGGCCCTCCAGCCTGGCCGCGGACGGCGCCAGCCGCGCCGCCCGCCACCACAGGTCGCGGCGACCACCCAAAAACAGGAGACACCTGCCGCTGTTTCCGCTACGTCGACAGCCGTCGTGGGTCATTTAGCTGCGCATTCTGTCACGAGGGACGACTGAAGCGTGCCGGCTGAGCCGTCAGCTTGTCGTTGGAAGTAGGAGGGTCGATCGCGTAGTTGTCCACTCTTAGGTCGGATCCACACATTGGGCCCAACGTTGGGGCCAACACTGTTCGACCAATGAGTGGATCGGTGAAACAGCGTTGGAACCAACGTTGGCTCCAATGTTGGTACGGTTGGTTGGTTGGTTGGTGTTGGGTGCTTAAAGGGGACTAAACTGCTGGGTCATCAGTCTCCTGTTCCCAGCTCAAATGTTCAAATGTTTGTTAAGCATATGGGACTTAACTACGGGGTCATCAGTCCCTAAACTTACAAACTACTTATCAACTACTTACGAACTGGGACGACACAAATATCTATGCCCGAGGGGGGATTCGAACCCCCGACCGTAGTGGCCGTGCTGACCGTGACTGGAGCGCCTCAGTCCCCTCGGCCACCGCGGCCGGCTGTTCCCAGCTAAGAGATCACAGGATTTCATGTATGATTAAAATAAGCACCCTGCAACCAGTACAGAAGACGTACAGGAAGACAGTGTTGCTCATGCTCCGTTGCTTGTCCGTGTTTTGACTAAACATCAAAGGACGTTGGGCCAATATGTGTACGTCGTCCACACATTGGCGCCAACGTTTCATTCTGTCTTTGTCGTCTGCTCGTCTAGAAACTGTTTCTTTCTTCGTTCGTTCTTCGTCGCCGTTTTAAAGTTTCGAAATCTCTTCGTAAATATTAGAACTGTATCAGAAAGTGATTCATTTGTGAAAGAAACCTCAAAAAACGACATGCCACAGAAAAACGTAGGCGCGAACTGTGAAATTAAAAAAAAAAAAAAACTTTTCGACACACCGCACTACCGAATTTAATTTTTAAAATTAACAGTACAGTACGTAATATTTCCTGTCAAGTTTTAAATATTGTTTTGCAAACTTCAAGCACTACCAGTGATATCAATTACACGGTTATTTTAAAAGGGAAGTGTAGGCTTCTTAAACTGTCTTCTTTAGCAAGAAATCGAAGCGTAATACCAAAAGAATAGCATCCCTCCAAAACATCTTTATTTTTATTTTTATTACAATCGTTTAAAGTAGCAGGTCTAAGTTTTAATAATGTGTATCGTTTACTTGTAGCATATTTTAAAGATTAATGATTTCGTACCATAATTAATGTTCGGTAGGAAGTGATGCAACACCCCATCATCTTTTATGTATGTTTTCCATTTTGGTTTAAAATGACAAAATGTAATTATTCAGCCGCGGTGGAGTAGCCGAGCGGTCTAAGGCGCCTCGCTGCGGAGCGCGCGGTTGCTCGCCGTGGAGGTTCGAGTCCTTCCTGGGGCATGGGAGTGTGTGTTTGTCCGTTTATCTAGTTTATCTAGGTTTAAGTAGTTTGTAAGCTACGGACGATCACCACGCAGTTTGGTCGGATAGATTTACAGACATTTGAACATTTGTAATTATTCACACTCAAAAGCGTTAACGAATTGGCCACGATTTGTGCGTCAGATATGTTTACGTTGGCTCTCGACGAATTCAACTGAATGTTGGCTCCAATGTGTGGACGCGGGGTAAGGGGAGACCCCCGTGTAACTCACATCAGCGCATAACGAATTTCGCAGTAGTATTTCAACGCTATTTACACTCGTGCGCGAAACACAGCCAGACAGAAAAAGTTGTGCACCCCGAAGTAGTGGAAGATTAATGCCAATGTGACTTTTTCCACCTCATTATAATTTGGGTGCTAGACTTGTAATCGGAAGGATGGTGGTTCAAATCCACCTCCGCCCATCCAGATTTAGGTTTTCCGTGATTTCCCTAAATCATTCCAGGTAAATGCCGGGATGGTTCCTTCCAAAGGGCACGGCCGATTTCCTCCCCCTACCCTTAGCCAAAATCGGAGCGTAAGCTCCGTCTCTAATGACCACGCTGTCGATGGGACGTTAAACCGTAAGATCTCTTCTTCCTTTTACAATAAAAGTGGAAAGGGAGAGGGCCGTTGGAAGTTAAAGGTGGAACTGCACCGCCAGGCGAGTAGGACATCGCACCACCTTCAGGAAAGATATATGCCCTTATCTGATTCGTAATTGTGTCAAACAACCTTATGATCTGAGATGTAACAGTGTACAAGATTATAGAGCGGTTGACATATTTGTTAATAAATTTTCTGGGTTGTAAGGTCGTGTTCGAAGAAACTTGGTGCT
Source organism: Locusta migratoria (assembly GCA_026315105.1). Classification (NCBI taxonomy): domain Eukaryota; kingdom Metazoa; phylum Arthropoda; class Insecta; order Orthoptera; family Acrididae; genus Locusta; species Locusta migratoria. Next base: position 314,900,632 of record CM048744.1, on the reverse strand, counting down.
TCCTTACGTTTCGTCCGATGTTGCCCCGGACTGTTGAGTTTACAAGGTTAGTTATTAGCAGTCTACAAATGCAGCTGAAGTTGAAGCCACTAACGCATAAAAGGATACACTTTTTCACAAACCTTTATTTAAACCGTAAAAAATTTTACAACATTAATCACTGGTCATGTCATAGCGATACATACACATTAATTAATATTTTAAACAAGAAAACGGCGTCTGACTGAGAAATAATTTTAGCAAGCGTGCAGTTCCTACACCACTTAGGTACAGCCATATACCTTACTGAGTAAGAAGAGCCATTAAGTAGGAGGAAAGAAGATAGGTGTTTAACGCCCCGTCGTTAGAGCCGGAACTTACGCTCGGATTGTTTGGGTAAGGATGCGGAAGGAAATCGGCCGTGCCTTTTGAATGGAACCATCCCGGCATTTGCCTGGAATGATTTAGGAAAATCACGGAAAACCTAAATTTGGACGGCTGGAGGTTGATTTGAACCACCGTCCTTCCGAATGCGAGTCCAGTGTGTTGTTACCACTGCGCTACCATTAAACTTAACATTTCAGTCAACTCTTTTAACAATTATTGATATGGTGTCTGTTCTTTTCGAACACGTCCGAAAGAAGAGATACCACTTGTTAACATTAACAGCCGTAATTTTACGAATTTGAAATATATAATATTTCGACCATTTCATTACATTCATTCATTTCCTTGTCCGATCGGTCAGCATTTCCAAAAAAATAGCAGCTGCGATAGCTTTGTCGTTTCCTTCGTGAACATCTTGTGCTGTACATGTGTTGTCCAGGAGGGGTCGTACGAGTAGGTGGCTTGCATCTTCATCAGCCCCACAGTCGCAAGAGGAGTCTGCGATCGCTGGAAAGATTTCCCATTTCTTGAGGTTGCTCTTGCATCAGGGGACGCCCACTTTTAGGCGGTTGAGGAAACTCCACACAGGGTATTGTAGGCTTGCTCCAGGAGCTATTTCTTCTTTCGGCGAATCGTCTTCCGTGTTGCGAGAAGATTTGCTTCTGGTGCTCCCTCTAGAGGCGCAGTCCTAACAAGGAAACTCTTGCGGGATTTTAGGCGGTATCTTACTGTGTGGTGACCATACAGAGTATGTCTGTGGTCAGTTTCCTGCTTTGTTCTTTCATAGTCTGCAGCAATGGCCTTCCGGATATTGTGTTGGGCTGTTCCAACAATTTCTGCACTGGTGTTGGCTTCAAGCATCATGAAATGATCCTTGCTGTATCAGTGACCGCAATATCAACTTGCTTATGGTGCGCTTAAGCGTCACACAGGAGCAGCATATTCAGCGGTTGATATACAAAGCGCAAATGCAGAAGGAATTTTATGTGTGTTTTCTCTGATCGCAGAAGTATTTTACCTTTTAATATATTATTATTATTATTATTATTATTATTATTATTATTATTATTATTAAGAATTTCTTGGGATAGGAAAATGGATGAATCATGGCATTGATATATATTCAGTGGGAAAGCTGAAAATTTGTGCTGGACCGGGATTCGAACCCGGATTTCCCGATTCGGACCATCTGTTGCCTTAACCATTTTTTCTAATATTTTTTTTTTAACCCGTTGCTCTCAAATGCCCTTCATCGCAGGCTCCTCACCTGTAGTTAATTTTGGTCTCCTTGTGTTCATCTTCTATGAGGAGAAAAAGTAAATTCATTAATTTTCCTATCCCAAGAAGTTCTTAATAATAATATTAAAAGGTATAATACTTCTGCGATCAGAGAGAACACACATAAAATTGCACTAAATAAATAAATAAATAAATGCTCCATAGCCGATATTGATACAAACGAGCCGAACACAATACCCAAAGCTCTTGAAACGCATAGGCCTCTTTGAAAAGATAAAAGGAAATATGACGATCCTTCTCGTCCAGTGAAATAATCCCTCTCCCTGATAGGGCATAAATGAGAGAACAGTACAAATTTCAATACTTTGACAAGACCTCTCATGTATTTCCATGTTGATCTGTCTTCTTTTTCTTTCCATCCCTTTTATTTTTTACATTGTTAACCTTTTGAGTAACCGTGTTGTAGAGCCGCCAACAAGAGATTTGCAAAAAAGTCACTGTATGCCGTGTGTTGAACCACTCGTAAATGCTGTTCCCATAATTATGCCAAGTAACTAAATTCGTCTGCATGGATGTGTGTGTTGTCCTTAGGTTAGTTTACCTAGGTTTAAGTAGTTTGTAAGCTACGGACTGATGATGTTCAAATGTTTGTTAAGCTTATGAGACTTAACTACGGTGTCATCAGTCCCTAAACTTACAAACTACTTATGAACTACTTACGAACTAGGACGGCACAAATATTCATGCCCGAGGGGGGGGGATTCGAACCCCCGACCTTAGTAGCCGTGCAGACCGTGACTGGAGCGCCTCAGTCCTCTCGGCCACCGCGGCCGGCCGGACTGATGACCACGCAGTTTGGTCCGATAGATTTACAAACATTTATTTGAAATCGTCTGTAATTTGTCCCTCTATAAGTGCGTAGGCAGTGTGGTTCATTAACCACATTATAGCATTGTGCTTAGTTTTAGGAACAATAATGCTGTCAATCTTCACATTCATTGGGGTGGTTCAATTGATTACCACTACCATAGCCTGACAGGATCTCCACACCGAGCATACTACACGACCTGTAAATCGATGTTCAAGAGTAGACGGTTCATCACAATGTCTACACTTTGCAGATGGTAGAAGGTTGATTGCTGCTAATTGGTGGTTGGTTGGGATGGGATTGTTAACAATCTTATACAATACCGCTCGGACTGGCGTAGACAGCAGGTGCCCACACGTTTTACCACACTACCGTAGGAAACCTGAGTTCTATCTTGTGGGGTGGGGGCTCCCCAAAATGTCCAAGTATAATCGCCGAGTGGTCCTCAGCCTATCAGTTTCTCTAGAGAGGACATCTCTGTACAAAATATTTCTTAACAAAGGGCAACTTCGCGATGGTCACAACGTTCACAGGGTGTCGTCATTGAACATGTGCAGGATGAGTTGGGCCAAATTTCTAGGAGGTGTGAGGAGTGGCAACTAGTGCTACATGCAGAAAAATGTAAGGTGATGAAGATGAGTAGGAGAAAGAATCCCGTAATGTTCGAGTACAGCACTAGTACTGTGCTGCTCAACATAGTCGCGTCAATTAAATACCTAGGCGTAAGGCTGAACAGCGATATTAAATGGAACGAGAATATACACTCCTGGCCATTAAAATTGCTACATCATGAAGATGACGCGCTACAAACGCGACATTTAACCGACAGGAAGAAGATGCTGTGATATGGAAACGATTAGCTTTTCAGAACATTCACACAAGGTTGGCGGCGATGGCGACACCTACAACGTCCTGACATGAGGAAAGTTTCCAACCGATTTATCATACACAAACAGCAGTTGATCGGCGTTGTCTGGTAAAACGTTGTTGTGATGCCTCGTGTAAGGAGGAGAAATGCGTACCATCACGTTTCCGACTTTGATTGCAGTTTATCGTATCGCGACAATGCTGCTCGCGTTGGTCGCGATCCAATGACTGTTAGCAGGATATGGAATCGGTGGGTTCAGGAGGGCAATACGGAACGCCGTGTTGGGTCCCAACGGCCTTCTATCACTAGCAGACGGGATGACAGGCATCTTATCCGCATGGTTATAACGGAAATTACAGCCACGTCTCGATTCCTGAGTAAACAGATAGGGACAACAACCATCTGCACGAACAGTCCGACGACGTTTGCAGTAGCATGGACTATCAGCTTGGAGACCATGTCTGCGGCTACCCTTGACGCTGCATCATAGACAGGAGCGCCTGCGATGGTGTACGCAACGACGAACCTTGTTGCACGAAAGTCAAAACGACATGTTTTCGGATTAATCCAAGTTCTGTTTACAGCATCATGATGGTTCTTTCCGTGTTTGGCAATATCGCGGTGAAAGCACATTGGAAGCTTGTATTCGTCATCGCCATATGGAGCATCGCCCGGCATGATGGTTTGGGTTTTATTTTGTTACACTTCGCATCGACGGCAGATGTGTTACAACACGTAGCTCTACCCTTCATTCGATCCCTGCGAAACTCTACATTTCAGCAGGATAATGCACGACTGCATATTTCAGGTCCTGCACATGCCTTTCTGGATACGGATAATGTTCGACCTGCCCTGGCCAGCACATTCTCCAGATCGCTCACGAAAACGTATGGTCAATGGTGGCCGAACAACTGGTTCGTCACAATACGCCAGACACTACTCTTGATTCGCTGTGGTATCGTGTTTTGAATCTGTACCTGTAGACGTCACGCAAGCTCTTTCTAACTCAATGTCCAGGCGTATCAAACTGTTATTACGGCCAGGATCTATGCACCCAAACTGCGTGAAAATGTTATCACATGCAAAGTTCTAGTATAATATGTCCAATGAATACTCGTTTATCATTTGCATTTCTTTTTGGTGTAGCAATCTTAATGCCCAATAGTGTAAGAACAGTCATGGGGAAAGCGAATGGTGACTTCGGTTTTTTGGGAGAATTTTGGGAAGGTGTGATTCGTCTATCAAGGAGACCGCATATAAAACGCTTGTACGACCCCATCTTGATTATTTCTCAAGTGTTTGGAATCTCCACTAAATCGATTTAAAGAAGGACATAGAGGCAGGTCAGAAGCGAGCGGCCAGGTTTGTAACTGGTAGATTCGATCACTGTGCGAGTGTTATTGAAATCCTTCGGGAACACAAGGGAAGGTGACGTACTTTTCCAGAAGCACTCTTGAAGAAATTTGAGGCGGACTGCAGAACGATTCTACTGCCGCCAACTTACATTTCACGTAAAGATTACAAGCATAAGATTACATCAGGGCTCTTATAGGTTCATACAGTCATTTTTCCTTCTGTTTGGGAGTGGAACAGGATAGCTAGTAACTAGTAACGGTACTGAGTACCCTCTCTTGGATGGATTGTGGTGTATGTCTGTAGATGTGAACACCGCGTAAAGTGAGCTTTAATTTACAACTATTCTTTCAATAGCAACGGATATCTGGTACAGATAAGACTTTAGTGGGTCACCAAATATATATACCTAGCAAAATACATTCACTAATGCGTTTCGCCTTTCTATGCTCAAAGTTGTACGCTTTCATTTCTGGACTCATTGTTAAATGAACTAGTGATTTCATATCCCATCCAATCCTATAAATGGGCGATTTTTAACTCATTCTTTAATATTTAACACTTACAGAGAAATTAATTACATTTTATAACCTCAACCGTTAGCTGAATTACGTAAATTAATAATCTTACACACTATTCTTTAATAGTGCTAGCGTTCTTGCGGATAACGGTCTCTATTATGATTCTGAACATTCATTATTTCAGTCGCTATTTGTTTTCATAATGTCAGTGAACATAGGATGAGTCAAAAGAACGTCCTGGGTGTTTTTATTTTCAACATGCTGAAAACTCGGCCCATCTCTCGTTCCCCTTTGCCTCTCTGTTCACTTTCCTTCTCTCTCTGCCCACCTCCTCCTCTCCCTCTTCATCACCTCATCTCTCCTCTCTCTGTTCATATTCTACTCCCCCCTCTCTGCCCCTCTCCTCCTCCCCTTTTTCCACCAATCACCTCCTCTTCTCTGTCCAACTCCACCACCCCCTCAGTCCATTGTCTCCTTCACAAGTATATTGTACGGTACCGTCCACCATGCACCGTATGAAATCTTACGTTTCTCTATTTTAAAGGTTAAGTGTACAAAAGGTCATCAAGATCTGAATAAAACCGTAGATATTGTTGATGTTTATAGGTATAGTACGCTCTGCTATTCACCACTCACCAATTTTTGTACATGGTTTCTTCTTTCTTGTTTTTAAGATTAAGGGTGCAAAGTTCAATGGCAATAAGATTAACGGTACGGTAGCGTACAAAATAAGAACGAGCATGATGCGGCAGTTTCCCGTGCATCTCAATGTTTTAACGTCATATCTCATAAACTACAATCAGTACAAAAATATAATTTTGTAGTTAAATTCACTGGAATAAGAGGATACCACTTTCAAAATATGTTTCGTATGAATTAAGTAACAAAGAAGTAATAAATTTAAAAGTAATTTGTAAAGCGGCAGTTTTTTTACGAATATCATTGTTCTATGTCGTCATAGCTGTTTACCTATATGTTGTGCAGTAGCCTATTCTGGCTATAACCTTTACGAAAGTACAAGCAATACGTTGACAAAGCTTTATGGGTATGGCCGTGCAAAAATACCAACAAAAGGAAAAACAGTTATTAAGTTTTATATATTAGAAAATTGGAAAACCTGGATATTGCAGAAATGTATGAGAGGCGTTCGGTTTAATAAATATATTCACCGTTCTTCCATGTAGGCCTATAAAGATTCGACGTAGCAGTTATGGTTCAAATGTTACAACACATTTTATTTGAACGTATAGCTTGAACTGTTTTCTATGAAGAGGAATCATTTAACGTTTCAAAATCAAACGTTTGTAAACCTATTGGGCCAAACTGCTATGTCATCAGTCCGTAGAGTTATAAACTACCTAAACCAACTGTGGACAACACACACACACACACACACACACACAGACTCATGCCCAAGGGAGGACTTGAAACTCCGTCTTGAGCGGTCGTCCAGTCCGTACCATGAGACCTTAAACCACGCGGCCACTTCCGTGCGTCATGGAAATGTTCCTCGCATTGGGAAACACGCATTTGACGCGCTGAATCAAATCGTCGTACGCGCACTGAAGGATTTCCTTAGAAATACTGGCACAACTTGTTGCGAAGATATATGTTTCACAGTTTATCTCCGTATACTGTTATGGTCTTCCGTCCGGAGACTGGTTTGATGCAGCTCTCCACCCTACTCTATCCTGAGCAAGCCTTTTCATCTCCTCATAAGAACGGCAACCCACATCCACTTGAATCTGCTTACTATACGCGTCTCTTGGTCTCCCTCTGCTATTTTTACCCCACACACTTCCCTCCAATGCTAAATTTACGATTCCCCGATGTCTAAGAATGTGTCCTACTAAGTGATCCCTTCTTTTAGTCGTATGCCAAAAATTCCTTTTCTCACCAATTCTGTTCAGTACCTCTTCATTAGTTATGCAATCTACCCACCTAATCTTCAGCATTCTTCTGTAGCACCACATTTGAAAAGCCTCTATTCTCTTCCTGTCCGCACTGCTTATCGTTCAGGTTTCACTCCCGTACAAGGCAAGACTCCACACAAATGCCTTCAGAAAAGACTTCCTTACCCTTAAATTAATATTCTATGTTAGCAAATTTCTCTTTTTCAAGGATGCTTTTCTTCCCATTGCCATTCTGCATTTTATATCCTCTGTACTGCGACCATCGCATGTTATTTTACTACCCAAGTAACAAAACTCATCTACCACCTTCATTGTTTCGTTACCTAATCTAATTCCTTCAGCATCGCCTGATTTTCTAAGACCGCATTCCATTATTTTTGTTTTGCTCTTGTTAATGTTCATTTTATACGCTCTCTTCAACACGCTGTTCATTCCATTCAACTGCTCTTCAAGGTCCTTTGCTGTCTCTGACAGAATTACTATGTCATCAGCAAAACGCAATGTTTTTATTTCTTCCCCCTGAACTTTAATCCCTATTCCAAATTTTTCCTTGCTTTCCTTCATCGCCTGCTCGATGTACAATTAGAATAACATCGGAGAAAGGCTACAACCCTGTCTTACTCCCTTCCCAACTGATGCTTCCCTTTCATGCCCTTCGTGTCTAATAACTGCGGTCTGGCTTTTGTAGAAGTTGTAAATATCTCTCCTTTTCCTGTATTTTACCCCTGCTGGCTTCAGAATATGAAAGAGTGTATTCCAGTCAACATTGTCAAATGCTTTCTCCAAATCTACAAAAGCTAAAAATGTAGGTTTGACTTTCCTTAATCTATCTTCTAAAATAAGACGTAAAGTGAGTATTGCCTCCCGGGTTCCTATGTTCCTCCTGAATCCAAACTGATCTTCCCCGAGGTCAGCTTCTACCAGCTTTTCCATTCTCCTGTAGATAATTCGTGTTAAAATTTTGCAACCATGACTTATCAAACGGATGGTTCTGTAATTTTCACACCTGTCTGCGCCTGATTTCTTTGGAATGGGGATTATTACATTTTTCTTAAAGTCTGCTCCGTATACTATTTCCTTTAAAGACCCCCACATATAATCAAGTGATGTGATATCACGTAATCTTAGTGGCTATTTCATGATCTTCATACCACTGACGAACAACTGCACTGTAGTGAAGTGGCGCTCCATCCGTTTTAAACTAACACGGAAAGCTGTCATCTTCATTCTTGTAGAATTTCCACGTAGCTTTTAACATTTAGGTACTTGCATAATTTCCAGGTAACTTTTAACATTTAGGTTCTGTTCAATGATACGGCTCCAATAACACGGATATCCCATATTCCCGTACCACACCATGACCTTTACGTCACCTCATTGAAACTCCCAATCAATGTGGATTACTATCATTTCAGTATTTCCATTTTTGACGGCTGTCTTCTCCATTTACAAGAAAAAACAGCCTCCCAACAGAAAAAGTTAACTTGTACCAAAGCGGTCTTGTTGTAACTATTTAAACACAAGTGCTATATCGACTTTGTTTACATGCTTCGTTAGTTGATTTATCACAAGACCACCCCCCCCCCCCCCTTTCCATTAAGAAAACTGACTTAGATTCAAGGTGACCGATTTCAAGATGGATTCCATGTTCGGCACATGCCCATATCTTCCTGTAATATTGAAGTTTCAGGGTTCCAGCAGAGTTTTCCAAAATAAATAAATTGCGTACTGTGACATTTGACGCAGTCTACTCTCCTTGCGTTAATTGTAAACGATCGCGGTTATGTCGTACTTGTTAGCATCTTTTCTTGTGATTAAGATTAGAATTATGCTCCTCGTAGTGGCAGTGTACGTAACGTTTTCCACCGGATGCGTCCTAAAAAGTAACTACAGATATTTATAATCTAATATTGTCCAACAATTCCGCTGTTGGGTTAGTGCTCAAAGTACTGGTTGCGATTTTCAATTACCTACACGAGATAGCGTGGCCTGCGTTCCTAGCAGGTGCTTTCGAGTGACGGAACAGTTCTGACACCTGTCAGACTCACGCATTCACCTCTCCTCAGCCGTCAGCAGCGAACGTCACGATGTTCTCTCTCTCTCTCTCTCTCTCTCTCTCTCTCTCTCTCTCTCTCTCTCTCTCTCTCTCTCTGTGTCTCTCTCTATTTACCTGCACTGTCTTTCTCCGCAAACAAGTTGCGCGAGTGCTTGTGATTGTGACAAGAGACGTCTAGGAAAAGCTAACTGTAGAAATCTTGTTCGGTTTTGATGCTAAGATTGCTACAATGGTAGACTCAAGAGCAAAAGAAAAAAATCAGTCCACTGTCTACCAAACGGCGATAAAATGTGACCCTTAGGCAAATGCTGAATCAAAAAAATGGTCCATCGAATGACGTCAGATACCAGAAACGAGAGACATTCTATGTTCACTCTGATTTAAGCTATTCTCCGTGTGCTATAGATTGGTTACCTAGGGACATACATTATGGGCCTGACTAAATGTTGAAATCAGGCGATATCACCTTAATACCTTCAGATACGACTTACACAAGGTAATAAGACATGTGAACGGCCGGCCGCGGTGGCCGAGGAGACAGAGGCGCTCCAGTCACGGTCTGCACGGCCACTACGGTCGGGGGTTCGAATCCCCCCTCGGGCATGGATATTTGTGCCGTCCTAGTTCGTAAGTAGTTCATAAGTAGTTTGTAAGTTTAGGGACTGATGACCCCGTAGTTAAATCCCATAAGCTGTACAAAAATTTGAACATTTGAACATGTGAACGTATAGAGAATACAGAGCGATTGTCGATTCTCTAACCTGGCTGAATACCCTATATATTTTATTTTTCTCGAATATGTGAGAATGCCTTAATGAAAATGACATACCAAATACTACTAAGACAGTTCAAAATCGTCTTTTTCAATTGCAAATAAAATCTTTGCGCGTTTTGAGAGTAAAACTACATAGTCTTACATGATGTAATGAGGTGACCAAAGACGAGTTTTCCTTTTTTCTTGCCCAATTTATAAAAGATGTAACAATTATTTACCACTTCTCATGTCATGAATCAATAAGAAAGTGAATTCAAGAATAGCTCTATGTCTACATTGAGTACAGAGAATAAAACTTATATACAGTATAAACTAAAGCTCGCTAACAAATATAATGATATAACACTGCAATCAATGTGGTTATATCGGCGGCATGCCTCATGTCAAATGAAAAAGTGCATAATTTAATTACCTGGGTTGCTCAAAGTCCATCTTAAATGGGAAGGGCCGGCCGCGGTGGCCGAGGGGACTGAGGCGCTCCAGTCACGGTCTGCACGGCACTACGGTCGGGGGTTCGAATCCCCTCTCAGGCATGGATATTAGTGCCGTCCTTAGTCTTAGCTAGTTCATAAGTAGTTTGTAAGCTTAGGGACTGATGACCCCGTAGTTAAGTCCCATAAGTTCTGCAAACACTTGAACATTTGAAATGGTCAGAGTGAAAACTTATACAGCTTAAAAGAATAAAAGCCTCAAGAATGTCGCTACTGATCACAAAATGGTACAGCCTGTATACAACAAATATCATTAAGAAAGGAACATATAATGTCGAAGTCAGTGGGTATTATGGTTGACAAGCTTCAAGTCACATATCACATGCGTGGCTGTAGCAGACAAGATGACATGGTTCATCGAAACCGGTAAAAAGCAACAAATAAACTAGCGATCTTGGTTGAAATAATTGCGTTTTATATGAATTTTGATCGCTCTCCATAGGCATAATATGCCACTTAACTAATTACAGCCGCGGCGAAGTGGCCAAGCGCATTGAGGCGCTATGCTCCGACGCACGAGATCGTTCCCCGTCGGTGGTTCGAATTCTCCTCAGGCATGGATATTTCTGCTGTCCGTAGTACAAGGTAGTTCATAAGTAGTTTTTTAAGTTTAGGGACTGATGACCCCGCAGTTAAGTCCCATTAGCTAGACAAACATTTCTTGAACTAATTACAGTACTTATTTATCGTCTGGACTACGTTTTTAGAAATTATCAAACCGAGCCTGAGAACGGGTTGGCTGGCCATGTGCAATAGCTTCGCTGTAATTCGAAGGTATGACAAGCGAATGTATGACAAGCGAAAGACAGTATGCAACATCAAAAGTAAATTAGGTTACAATTTAAAAAGTCACTGTTATTGCTTTATATTTCGTTACTTTTCTTTCAGTTGCAATTCATAATGCATTTATCTAGTCAAGAATTCGCACGTTTTCGTCAAGATACTGTGCTTCACTGTACTGTAAATTGTTTCACTCTGTTTGATTAATACCTGATGTTAATGTATGCGATTATTTGTGAATATCTTGCAGTGCATGCTCAATAGCAAAGAAAGCTACGCAAATTATTTTGATGTCCATGTACGAAGTCCCAGAGAACTTTTATAAATAGAGAAACACGTTCAGTCAGACTATAAACAACACAGTTATTCCAACCAATACATTAGTTCACTTTTAAACTAAGCGGACTGGAAGGTATTTGCTGATGAACAACATTTATCACTATGTTGACTGCATACCTATGATCCAATAAATTATTTATATGTCGCAAAGAGAACATAAATTCATATACTTGAGTGTTGATTCTTGATTTATTCAGAGGTTTCTGTACTCTGAATAAGTACGGCTTATATGGGTGATAATTAGAACAGCTTTCTGAGCGAAGATTGCGAGAAAACTAAAGTGTGTAAATGTTCTCGTCATACTTCAAAGTAAAATTCCTTCTATGAATTTGGTTAAATAAAAGGGAAAATAAAAATAATGAATACACTAGTCTCCATCGCGCTTCCGAACACCCAGTGTAGCGGACTAAACAAAGGTGAGCAACCATTGTGACAACAAGACACTGTTCGCAAATGTGTGCAGTGGACTAGGCGTATATATTGTGTAGGCCGTATAGAGAAAATACATAATGGAGTGTTAAAGATAAAAATTGTTACTATGTGAAGTATAGCATTTCTGCAGTTAAATTTTCAGTCTCTGTGTCTATTGTTAGGTGAGAAGTATACAGCGCAAACCATCGGAGTGAAATGTGAATTCCAAGGGAACTTAGTGATGTAAATGACAGTCAGATGCGCAAGTAATTGCTCTATTTAGGGCTGCCAAATATTTGCAACGATGTGATTCCTTCATTGCTCCTGGCGAATAACAACTTAGAAGAACCTGCGGGTATGCAGACAGGTATCAAAATCGACGAAAGGCCGCTTTCTTCGACAAGGCGAAACTGCAGAGAAGAAGCAATGTGCAATGATCGTTAAGAGTAGACAGGAAAGACAACACACACCGAGCAAGCAAGCACACAGCCCCGACACGACCAAAGACGAAAACGGCCAGGATATCTAAAACATCAGTTTTCGATGGATGAGGTCGGATTAGTTTTGTCCCTCTGTGTTTTGACAAGTGAGAGAGCAGGATTCCAAACGGAATTTAAACAGAACCCTCCATTCCTATTCATAAGGTTGTCGCCTAGTTTCACTTTTATTTGATAACACAGACCCGGAAGTTGAAAGTGCAAGCAAGAATTTCCGTTTTGTATTATTCCATAGGGTGACTGTGTGAAGACAGTGTTCTGCCACAGCAGATTTTTTTGGTTGTTGTAAACGTGTGTGACGTTTACGCTCAATACAGCGGTTCTCAACAGTTCGAATAGTTTGATCAACATATGACATACCACAGCTACATGGGATACGGTAGACACCCGCCTTGCGCAAACAGAGATCATTCTTAACTGATCCCAACAGTGGCTTAATTTTAGATGGTGGGTGAAAAACACATTTTATATTTTTTTACGCAAAATGCGGTCATCTTGTTGGAAGTGCAGAAAGGCCACAGACATGTTTGCCGACTCTGTGCAATCATTACTAGCCCGTTGCACATGTGGTCGATAGCGCAACGCTCTTTTAATCTGCTTCACGAAAAGAACGTCATCTTTCTTCCAGCGATCCCCAACTGAGTTGCCGGAGCATTTCCGTGACACTCGCGCATTGGTCGAACCTACCGGTAACAAATGTAGCTGCTCGTCTCTGATCCGCCTCTATGTCTTCCTTTAAACTGATCTGCTGCGGGTCCCAAACACTTGAGCAATACGCAAGACGTGGTCGTACAAGCGTTTTATACGCGGTCTCCATTACAGGTGAAGTACATCTTCCAAAAATTCTCCCAATAAACCGAAGTCGGCTGTCCGCCTTACTCACAACTTCGCTGTGGAGCGCGCGATTGCTCGCCGTCGGAGGTTCGAGTCCTCCCTGGGGCATGTGTGTGTGTGTGTGTGTGTGTGTGTGTGTGTGTGTTGTCCGTAGGTTAGTTTACCTTAGTTTAAGTGGTTTGTAAGCTACGGACTGATGACCACGCACTTTGGTCCGATAGATTTACAAACATTTGAACCCCGTCACGTAGAGCTCAACTTGAAGGGGTTCTTCGTAGAGTGATTCTAGTTAAACAAAATTTCTGTTCTCTATTTCCACTTACAATAGCATTTCTCTGAGATGATAGAAATTGTACCACCTTAGCGTATACGTTTTTTTTTTTTTTTTTTTTTTTTTTTTTTTTTTTTTTTTTTTTTTTTTCTGGCGGACTCTGTAGTTTATCGAACCTCTGTAAAATGTTCATTATGTAGCTGTCGATTTTCACTACCTATTTTTCTTAGACATAGGAATTTATACGAGCAAATCAGTCACTCCATCTCGTTTTATTTCAGCAGAAGCCAGCGAACATGAAGTTTATGCGTTCCAAACGAGCTGTTGATTTCTCCATCTGCTCCTCCTCACACACACACACACACACACACACACATACACACCCACTCAGAAAGATATCTACGTCAGATCCGTCGAAGACGCGGTAACTTCGTTCGTGCAATATAGAACGATTCCTTTGGCGCAGTCGGTAAAACATTGGCGCACGTACTGCTGACGACTGCGAATCTCCTCCTCTCGGCTGAATCTCGTTTCGCAGAGGACCGCAGAGAGGAGAGAAGAGCAGAGAGAGGAGAACGTAATATAAGGCGGGCGGCTGTGCGGCTGCAGATGTGGGCAGGGCAGACACGTGGCGGCAGGAGATGTGGCCGCGCCGCTCATCTGCATAACGGCGGAAGGGCTGCTGGCTGCTGGCTGCTGGCTGCTGCGCGGGACGTCTAACAAGCAGGCGCAGCAAACATCGCGGAAAACCTCGGCAGCGCAGAGCGGCTGTGCGTTGCCGGATTTCCGCCGCTCGCCCTGCCAGTTGTGCCCGAGACACGCAGCTCGCAAACAGCATTTTATTTGCCCTGCCGTCCGGCCCAGGATACCGCAGAGATTGCTCCCGCAGGTTCTCTAATTACTGTCGGCCGAAAGAAATTTGGGTTTGTTTGCTGACGCCTCTCTCTCTCTGCTAAAAGTCGCTAAGCTACCTGTAGCCTTTTGTTATACCGTATCTTGAAGTAGACACGCCAGAAGTCCTTAGTGGTTCATCTTGTTCACGCCACAATGAATGATCTATAAGATTTCAGGATTTGTGAGAGGTGACAGTTCTTTGCTGCACTGTACTATAATAATAATAATAATAATAATAATAATAATAATATGATAATAATAATCACATTTTGTAAACTTAGGACAACAAACTGAAAAACTAGAAAACTCGTCCTCCTCATCATCATTATTAACTTGGACAGTTTCCAGCCTCTGGCCGAATCTGCTTCGAACATCAGCCTTTCCTTCGTTTCCTGTCTTGCCATCATGTCTCCGTTTTCACCTCGGTCCAATCCTTCTTTCTTCCTGAAAAATTCCTCCACTCCTTTCAGCCGTCTGTGTCTTGGTCTTCCTTTTGATCTATCTCGTGTATCCTTCTTCTCCTCCAAAGGAGACACATTGCAAAATCTGGTGAGCCTGCACAGGTCTTCTGCTTCACTGTAAGGCAACTCAGTGTGTATTAGTATAAAATGGAAAGTCCAGGTTTGAATTATTAATATAGAAATAAGGACAGTTTACAATTCACCGCAAAGACGTGCCGACGAGCTGCGACAGGGACATACAAAAGACACACACATACAACACTTTCAGCTGTCGGCCCTGGCCTTCTTCAGAAAATAGAATATTAACGCAATCACACAGGCACACAACACAGTCATAAAACCATCACCTCCGCACTTCGAATCCAATTGTGTATTAGGTTGTTATTATTTGCTTTTCGGTTAACCTGTCCTTACCATTTCAGTCTTCATTTCTCTATCTCCTCTTGTAATGGTTCCACCTTCATTAACTCTCTGATCCTCTCATTTCTTTACCTGCCTCTGTCACTCCAATTTCGGCTCATTAGCGTGTAATTTACTTTACTCTCTTTTTTTCATAACCCAGGTTTCGGATACATTTGTCAGGATCGGGACATAGTATGACCGGTATATAACTTTTTTTACTGCTTTGGGGTACATCGCTGCTACATGTTAGTCTTATAACACTTTTCCGAAATGTTTCTGCTTTTCTCCTCACGCTCGTTTATTTCTCTGTCATTCTTTCCTTTTCCTGTACTAAACCTCCTAGGTACTTGAAACTCTCCACTCTCCTCAATCGTTCACCACCGACTGTTTACTCCAGTTGTTCCTCTCTCCGTTGTTCTTGTTGTGATAACCATCTCACTCTTACTTGTACTAAATTTCATCTCATATTCTTGTACTGTTTGTTACCATACGTCCAACTTCCCTTCCCCAAATTTGAAAACTACTTAAACTAAATTATTATGGAAAAGAGGGAATTTCGCTTATAATCTTCATTAAGATTAAACTGCCGTCATCGGATCGTTCATTTCATTTATTAATGACAGTTTAATCTGCCGAAACGGTTCATCTCAATAAATATCATAAGCCATCTTGACTGGTTTCGACAATAATAAAAATAAAATTATTAAATTTAAGGCCTATACCGCAAAAGAACTTAAAATCTTACAAAGTGGTGACTAGTGTCGACTTTACAGTCATTTTCAAAACTGTAACAAGCAAAAGAAAGAACCATCCTAAGAATCAGCTAACAAATACTTTCCAAAATAATTACAATGTACTAACGCGACTTTGAGTTGCAACACAGCCTATTAAATAAAGTGATGATACATTGCCCTTAGAAAATACAATAAAATTACGGACAACAATGATAAGAGAATATTTCAAATAGGAACAAAAATTTGCGACATACCACAAATAAAAGATGGATAAAAAATCTCTGAGTGCCAGTTACGTCATTATCAACCTTTAGGACACTCAATCCATTAAAATTAAATTTGTTAGCAGGAATATGGACTTTATCATGTCGATGAAAAGTGTTGAATGAATGAATAAATCCAGCACCTGTGGAAGACGTAATGCAGTATAAGATAATAAAAGTATATAACTTTATATATATATATATAATGTGTGTGTGTGTACATGTCCGAAAGATATATATAGTGGGCAGGGGTAAAGTTGAGAATTTCTATCTGGCAGGAGGCGTACTTGGATAATTCAGTGCAGGTGTGGCTGTGTCCCCAGTGGTATAGAGGTCAGCGCAACTGCCTAGAAATCAGGAGAACTGGGTTCGAGTCCCGGCTGGGTACACATTTTCAACTTTACCCATTTGCAGTTAATGTCATACATTCCGTGAACATGAAAAGTATATAATAAATCAGCACAGAACAAAGACTAGAGCAAACCTTAAGTTGTAACTCGAATTGGGCACTTATGTCAGAGGTTTAAGTTTAATAAATTAGTTGAACAGATCCCTCCCCCAATTATGATTAACTCTTATACTTAAACTAACTTAAACTTAGTTTCGCTAATGATAACACACACACACACACACACACAAACACAAACATACACACACGCCCGAATGACGACTCGAACCTCCGACGGGAGCGGATTCGCTATCTGTGGCATAGCACCATTTACGCGCGGTACCGCATAGTCGTTTGTATAATATTGGTATATCTCTCCCACAACTCAATGATTCATCTGTTTGATTTTAGGCATGTAACATGCACCATTTCGTTGCTGGACTCTATAATCACTCGTATAACAGTCGACAAAGGAAGTAGCTCACAGAACACTTGTTCTGCCGACGCTTAAGTACTGATCATCAGTGTGGGAACCGTACCAGGTTCACAAGACAGAGAAGATCCAACAGAGAGCAGCACGCTTCGTTATAGGCTAATTTATTAACCACGAAAGCGTGGTCGAACTGACCTACTACCCTTTCGAACTGCTAAACGATTTGCAGGTATTGCCTTCAAACCAGTTGGGATGAGTCGTTCTCTTGTTTGGTAAGTGATCAACCCGCGCATCGGCCTGACAATGCTGGCCACATCCATAAGTCGATCGCGACTTGTCAATTAATGCGCACTATATGCTGCCAAGGTGAACCAACTTCCGTTGGCACACCCGGCTTTTCTCACCTGTTTTCACGATGCGGTAATTGGCATATATATAATTGCTGCGTACGAGTAGAAATTACGTCTGTTAGTTCAGCAATATTTTGCGCCATTTCAGCATCAGTATTTTAGAGATGTCTCGAGTTGTGACGGTTTGCCTCAGATCTGCGGCAACCTGTGTGAAGTGTTCACTGAAAGACTACGTGCTCCGGAGTGCCCACCTCTGCTCCACATTCACAGCTCTGATTAGTTCTTTTCGTTATCCGGTGCAGATGCTTGTCAGAAAGTGTACAAGCCCTCTAGTTGGTTGAATTTTCATCCTGTCTCCCTGATTAAAGGAAGGAATTGAAACACTCCGTCTGCAGTTTCTGATTGCTCCCATTGTTCTCGCCAAATCTCAAGAGTTAAACTTTTGATTTATTCAATATTTTGGAAATCTCGACCCATGATGTAAAAAATGTTCAAATATTCAAATGTTTGTAATTCTATCGGACCAAACTGCGTGGTCATCAGTCCGTAGCTAATAAACTACTTACACCAAGGTAAACTAACTTGTGGAAAATCACACGCACCCATGCCCCAGGGAGGACTCGAACCTCTGACGGCGATTAACCGAGCGCGCCGCAGCAAGGCGCATTAGACTTCTGAGCTCTCCACCGCGGCCCCACGATGTCCTGAACCCTTATATAGTCATTTCTCTTGATCCAATAGATTGCAGCATGCTGACGCACTAAGAGGTATGTTGGACACGGCCCCTTGATAACGGTTAGGCCCTCAGTGGGCGATGTGCCAAAGACCCCAACTAATCTCATCTATTGGAACAGTCATAATATTGAATTCCCTAACGATTTCTGATATCGAATGTACCTTCTACATTCCTCAGTTAAGCCAAAATTAAGTCGAAATACTTCTTGCATGAAATCACCAAATGACAGCTTTTCTAACACCATCCACTGACTTTTCTCACGTCGAGTGTTAGTCCATTTGATACTACTAATATTCAC
Organism: Locusta migratoria; assembly: GCA_026315105.1. NCBI lineage: Eukaryota > Metazoa > Arthropoda > Insecta > Orthoptera > Acrididae > Locusta > Locusta migratoria. Next base: position 314,882,091 of record CM048744.1, on the reverse strand, counting down.
TGCTCTTGGTCATTAGGTGCAGGCAGTTAACGACTGCAGTCTCTTTCGTGTAATTCCTGAAAGTTGGTACAATCGGCACAGTCAAGATACTGAATTCCGTAATAATTTCTGATATCGAATGTACCATGCCTCTAGCTCTACCTACGATTCCGCTTTCAAGGCCTGCTACATTTCGCAGTGATGCCAAAATGACGTCGAAATACTACTTGCATGAAACCACCAGAGTGCAAATGACAGTTCTTCTACCACTATCCACTGACTTTTCTCACATCGAGTTAGTCTATTTGAAACTAATTTTCGTCTGTATTTTGTCACTCCAGCTGTTTCGACGAATCCCACTGCAAGTAGCGTTTAGACGATTTGTCGGCGAAATGAGTAACGTGGGCGGTATCTTGAGAGCGGGCGCTGCAGTGGAGGGCAGGAGGAACAGTGGTCCGCGCAGCGCGCCCTGAGGAACGCAATATGCCGCCGCAATCCGCCGGGACAGCGGCGCAGCGGCCACAATACCGCCGCTTGCCAGCAATACCGGCCCAAGTGCCGTCGTCAAATTCTTCCCTCCCGATTCCCCGCGCTGAATCGCTTCCCGGCCACCGCCGAGGGGATGAACTTTTATTCTGAATAATACCAGTCTGAGCTGCTCCGCCCCCGCGGATTCTCCCCGCGTCTGCACTCTCGGCGCGATTGCATCGCACTCGCCTGCCGAGAGGAACCGCCGCCGCCTCTGCTCGTCTGCTCAAACGGCTTTCGCTTCTTAGCGTTCCTTGTATCGTTGTTTTCACTGACGGACAACTCTGTGCATATAGCACCTTATTTTTAAGTGAGAAATAAAAGTTTTGAACATACAAACGACTTTGCAAGTCACATACGTAATGGGGTGATTCACGAAGATATCCAAATATTTCAGAATATTATTCTACAAGAGAAACTAAAGAAAAACACACAAACATAACTCGGAAAAGTATGGTTACGGAGTTACGGCTAATAAGATTTTTGCCTGGAATTTAGGGAGCTCTCTAATGTGAAGCATCGCAAAACTGTACGCCAGTTTCCACTTATTTTGTTGTTTTTGATCTCGTGAATGTAATAAAACACAGACGCGTATCTAAAGCTGTTTTCTCAAATACCAGAGGTATAAAAATATATTCAGCAACTACCTGCTGATGCCTGAAGTGATTGTATCCTTGAACAGTATTCACAGAGTGTACGTATTGCAGATGCGAACATTTTAGTGAGCATTCGGATTAGAATGAGCAGAGGTCAATAGACACCTACATTTCAGCACGAGCCATTCAACTGTATGAGTCGCCTGAAAAAGTTACTGTAATACCAAATCACGAGTGGGAAGATCAACGAAGTGTGCTAGATAGTAAACACTAACTCTAATGATATTTACAGGAATAAATTTAATATTTCGCATGTAATATACAAAACGCTTGTTCACAAATGATTTAGGGCCTACTGCTAGTAACTAACGGTACAGTCAAGACAAAGGAAATGCACTGCAGTGGGTACGAGTTTGTGATATAAAATTTCAACTATGGAGATTTACCTTGTTAGCAGTCCTGAAAAGTGGATCGAAAGAAATAAATATAAGCCATCAAAACATATTTTCCAAAGTAAGCCTTCTACCAGGAAATGTGATAGGTAAGGATAGAATAGGAAGCAAGGAGCAATGGATACAGACTGAATAAATAACTGAAAAGAAAGAAAAGATAGATAAAGCAGTTTGTAGGAAAGTGGAATTGCAGTAGGAGCAAACACTGTAGAATTGAAAAGTAAGTTATTGGGAATGAAATCGGTATCAACAATAAATGTTTATAAGATTCACAGGAATAAGATTAGTATATTTACAACAAGATTTGCAAAATCGGCAAACATGAACATTTGCATTAGTGTGAACATTGAACAAAGCAAAAGGAAAAGTGACATTATTTCTCGACCAATGAACAAACGTGTCTAATTAAGTACAAGTAATTAACATTTCCACTCAAATTCAACCAGTGTACAAAATGTGTATTAGAATTCAATAATCTTACACTAAAAGAAATGAAGAAAAATGGTAATAGACCTACAAAGACTTACGTAAGCCAAACAATGCATTCCTTCGCATACACTTTTCAGTATGAACAGTAACGCGGATTTAACGCAATATGGGGAATTTTCGCATGATCATGAATTAGCCGTGCGGGAGTATCCGAGTACCTGGGGCGCCACGTTGCGGATCGCGCGGCCTCCCGCGTCAGAGGTTCGAATCCTCCCTCGGGCGTGGATGTTTGTGATGTTTTTAGTATAAGTTACTTCATAAGTAGTTTATAAGTTTAGGGACTGATGACCCCGCAGTTAAGGCCCATAAGCTTTACAAATATATATTTACATTTTTTATCCTAAAATAACAAGTACATAAATTTATTATCGCAAATACTGTTTCAGTTCTCACTGACGATAGTATAGAACAAACAAAACCACTGCTCAAGTTTAGACGTCAACATAAAGTGATGTTGGGAACGAAATAATTTGGTACTTCTATCTTGGAAACAGTAAACAGCGGGTGAAAAAAACTTAAATGTGAATAACGTTTTATTTTATTTGACGGTATTAACTTGCCCTCGAATAATTTTTTTTCTAGTGCATGCCCCATTTTTCAAACAGATTGTGTAACGCTTTAGGATATTAGGTATCAAATTTTTATTTGTGTCAAACATGTGTGCACATTAGCATTACCGTTGAGATGAAGAACCCAATTGCTACTGGTATAAGTGGTAAAATAGTCGCTCTTACAGAAGCATCGCGCTGATCGCTGTTGTTACTGGTTTAGAGCGCGCTTATCCCACTGAGCTCGACCGGGGTGAGTAATTTCGCCGCTTCTGGCTTGCTCCGCCAGCTGTTCTCTCCCATTTCCTGGCAATCTTCGGTTCATTTGCGGAGGATCGGGTTCCCTCACCGAACTTCCCCGGCAAAACAACTGCTATCTGAAGTACCTCATTAATCGAGAAACAAAAGGCACTGATGATATTAGCGGCCTGTGAGCACTCAATTACTACAGTGGGGACAGGTGAAAAATCGTTCATTTGTTACGGAGTTGGGGTAGCACCTACGTCGGGGACACAGTAATCAACCTAACATTAGATTAGACTAATACTTTTTCCATGGGTAAAAAGAACATTTCTCAATTATGTGAAACGTGTCAGATTAATAAAAGGTGTTCATACATGACACTCCATAGGCCCCAATTACCAACTTATTTACATACTACTGGCGTAGTGCCCCTGGACCATTATCCTGTTTAATAATGATATTTCGTCAATTCCCGCAAACATTAGATTAAGTAGGGATCACTACCCGTCAATTAACTAATCATATGCGTATTCTGTTAGTTCTGTCGAACTTTAATAACCACAGAAATACCAATACACGTTTCCTAATATAACAGTTCTATATCTTCAGTTCTGCCGTAAACTGACAATAATCATTACGGTACTTCTACGACAGCGGGGTGTATCCAGTGACAATTATTGTTACTAAATTTAAGCTGCAGTAAGTTACTCTATGTTAATAAAGCGGGAGGTCTAATGTAACCCGTATATTGAGCTGTATATAGTTAAAGGTATTTTTTTCCACCAAACGTCAATCTATCTGGTTGTTGTAACGTAGAAAATTTCACCTTAATCTGTTCTGTTCTTTTAGTTATGCTTGGCAGTGAAATATATACACATTATTAAGTGGCTCCTTTGCGATACTTAATCCATGCCTCAAAGGCTTCACGTCCTCTGATTTTTATTTTTTCCATTAAAAATTTTTATTTGCTTTTTCGCACAATTTTGGTCATGATTTGTTTCAAACCCTCTCAAGGGTTGAAGCAATTATCTGCTTTCAAAGGAATCTGTAACAGTTATTGCTCTAACAACAAGTGTCAATAATTGTGGCGAACAGTAGCAATTACGAATGCTGTTGTTATCGTCGCATTTTCAGGCGATTTCCTCTCGTTGTCTGCCATATTTTGTGCACCGAGGTGAGTGTAAATATAGTCGAGGCGTACTCCAGAAACCGAGAGTTATTAATTGCATTTATTAATGCCAACCGTTTACACTAGCAGGAAGACTTTAGTTTGGACTCATTGTAATATTTCTGATATTTAGTTGTAATGATTACTCTGGCTATCTGTACATTCTAAATCGATAAAATATTTCGATCTTACTTTGCGAGCTGTTGTCTCTTTGGGGTGAAGTATTATTGTAAGCAAATGGATGCCAACAAGCTCATGTTACTGGCGATTCATTTGCAAAAAAATTTGGTCCATATTACTGTACCGTTTATTCAATTCAGTATTGTCTGGCCATAAATGATATTTAGGGACCGTTCACTACCGTATTTGATGACAGCCACGATTTCCTAACTCTTTTGCGAGCAATTTAATTCGTAGTAAGGACTATTAAGGCTGGATCTAACCAGTGTAACACTTGTTATAATACGAGTTCACTTTAATTTTTACCCGAAGATACAGGTGTGGTTGCTGTGAAACAGCTATAGGCTAACGAATTAAATTGATTTTAAAGCTGAAATGGTTTCACAGTTAAAAAAAAAAGTTCTGTAATTGAAAAGATAAATACGCTTAAAATATATATGAATGATTGTATGTGGTGATAATATTGCTGTCTTTCGTGAACATTGAAGATTTATAACGTCTGTGATATTAAATGAACAGTACAGTATAATGATAACAAAAGAAAGGATTGAGTATCTGGTGTAGAAAGACAAATACATTTTTTTCAATTGAATTTGCAATTAGTCATAAATACAGCAACATATTCTTATTTTTCAGTTGCTTCACGTAGAACCACTTTAAATTTCTTGTTTTACATTTGCCAATGTCACAGCTCTTCTACATAAAAGTTTCAAAGTGTTGGTAACTCTATCCTCTCTTGGTCATTACTCCTCAGCTTACAGACTGCTTAAACTAAGGTAAACTAACCTAAGGACAAAACATACACCTATGTCCGAGGGGGGACTCGAATCCCCGACGGCGAAAGATCGCGCGCACTGCAGTACGGTGCCCCAGTGCGCACGGCTAATCCGCCGCGGCGTACATAAGTTTTTTTATGATATAATGAAACTTGATTTCATACACTACATAATTCCTTCACCATAAATACAGTGACTATATTTATTTTGCAGTTTTACGTCAGCTATTGAGAATTTATAATATTTTTCCGAGATTTTTACACAGTTTCAGATTTAGACTTTTAGAGGAAATTCTTTATTCATTTATACTACCATTCTTTCACGACTTGAATTTTTAGGTCTCATTTTTAGTCATCTGATTTCCCTTTTTATTTTATGGCTTTTGCAGTATTACACGTTCGCTGTTAAATAATTGACTTCTTCTGAATTTAGTATATGGTCATTTTTGTTAAAACTAATGACATCCCTACATGGAAGCAGAATCGAAAACAGCTTTTAAGTACGTACTTGTATTTTTCTGATTTTATATAAATCAATACAACAATCTATGTAGAAGATTATTGAGTTAGCAGTAAAATTTTCTTTTCATATGCTCCGACATCAATAGAAATATAGTTACATTGACTTTTGCAAGAGTAAACAAAAGTTATGGAGTATGTAATTGTCTAATTAAAGATATTCATCCGATGCTGGAAGGAGTGTGAATCTTAATGTGTTTCTCGTGAAAAGTTCCTGTAAAAATAGGAAAACTAGATCTCATAATCCTATTTAAGATATTCTTCCACATTTCTCCTGTTGTAGTTGGTGGAAATGGTCATCCAGGATTGCTTGTAACTATCCTACAGGATTTTCTTAGGATCTTGTGAACTGCACTACGCCCCATGACATAACTTAATGAAATGGTGTTTAGCGCTTCTTCAGTGGCCAAATAACAAAAAAATAGACATTAAGTGTAAATATTACATTTTAATGAAAAATTTTCAAACACGTCAGTTCGCTAAAATATCCTCATTTATGTTGCAGGGCGGTCTTGTAAATCCGGATGGGAAAATATTAGAGATGACGTAACAAAATGTCTTTGAACAAACTAAAACTGTGAGTGATCAATGGATGAGATTTTTGATGAACTTCTTCGAGGAAAGGGAGACGAGAACTAACATTGGAACGATGTAAGAAAGGAAAATGCCCTAGTCACTCTTAGCGAAATTGAAGTAGAAGCACAAGAAAACAAAGAAAAAAGTCTTTCGTGCAGTGTGTGTTTCACTTTATCGGATGAAGTTTCATTTTGTGCAATAGTATACTGTATGAATTTTCAGACTAATGTGGCTAGCCCGAGCGCCTACCACATCGGTCATCATCATGGCAGGACCGAAATGCGGGCCGCGGATCGTGGAGGGGTCAGCCGGCCCGGTCTGCTAGGCTAACAATCATACGAGGCGCGTCCAGAAAGTAAGTTCCGTTTGGTAATAAAATGAAATTGTACACAGATAAAGAAGAAATTTTTATTGCACAAAATTCTACAACTCTTAAACTACTTTTCTACATAACTGCCGAAATTTTGTAGGCACATGTCATAGCGTGCCACAAGTTTTTGCGTGCATCCTTCACCGAAGGTTGCCGCCTGTGTATTCAACCATGTGGTAACAGATCTTTATCATCGTTGAAGTGTTGACCACAAAGAACAGATTTTAGGTGTAAGAAGAAATGAAAGTCGCTAGGAGAGAGGTTCGAGCTGCAAGGAGGGTGATCAAACAGGTCCCATTTTAATTTCCGTAAGAATTGTTCGGTCACATTCGGTGTGTGAGGTCAGGCATTATCGTGAAAAAGAAAAAATCTTTTGACAGTAATTCTCTTCTTACACCTAAAATCTGTCCTTGGTGGACAACACTTCAACGATGATGACGAGCTGAAAGAACTTGTTACCGCATGGTTGAATACATAGGCGGCAACATTCTATGAAAAAGGCACACAAAACCTTGTGCCATGCTATGACAATTGCCTACAAAATTTCGGAAGCTATGCAGAAAAGTAGTTTAACAGTTGTAGATTTTTGTACAATCAATATTTTTTCTTTATCTGTACCCGTTCGTTTTATATTACCAAACGGAACTTACTTTCTGGACGCGCCTCGTACATCGACTTAACACCAGGCGGCAGCGCCGGCGCCAACAGGGATCGCTGCACACAGGTACCTATTTTGCCTCCGCAGACCACGTGACAAGGAAATAGGTCCAACTAGTAACCTGGCGCGTAGTCTTAAATAGAAGAGCTCCTGGACTCCTGCAGCACCGGACCGGACCATCGTAAGCACTCTGCTGTCTCGCTGCCCGGACCACCAGTATCCGCCATGCCGACGTTTAAGTGTTGGCCGTAGTGTAGTGGGCAATGCGTTGGACTGTGACGCTGAAGATAAGTCTTTCAAAACCCGCCACTACCTAAATTATTTTTACTAATAGGGTTTCAGACACTCTTATTAATTTTTTATTGTTTGCGTTATTATTTTGGTCCTAAATGTTTGCAAAAACTTATAAAACTACAAATCTAAAGTGGGTCGTAAAACACGTCAGTGCGATTTTTTTCACTTGTTGTCGTTCCTTTTCGTTCAAAATCACAATCAGCATGAAATCTACGTCTGAAAACTTCGCCGTTCCGACCGCCGGGTGCACTGCCACATGCCGGAAGCAACACGGACCAATGTGAACACGCGTCACTGTTGTGTGTGTAGCGGCCTTTATGTTCTAAGTGGTAGGCTATACACCTAGATTAACTAGACGGAAAATTTTTAGGCTTCAGCGTATCAATAGTGCAATAACTTTGAGTTTCACCCGAAACAATTCTGCGCTGTTGGTCTTGAAGGCTGAACATGGTTCAATCCTCTCGCTGACTTTCTGGAGATGGTGGGGGTAGTCTTACAAGGGGAACACCAAGTTCTTATGAACGAATTTTGATGGGAACCAGGTATGTTGTGTTGGATCTCCTCCAGACCACCAAGCTAAAAGCATTTGTTACGTTGCTCCGTAGTTGCGCAGCAGCTATACCTGTACTAACTCCCCAGCTGTAAGTGAGTCAGCGTGGTGTAATTTCCGAGGCGCTTGAAAATTACATAGACGACCGGAGTTCAAATACTGCTCGGAGCTATTTTTTACCTGTCACACTGGTCTGACGATTGATTGTGCAAAATTACGTGCTGTAATAGCCACTCTTATGTTAATGCTTGAGTAATTGGTTATGATAACTTTCTTTAATTGCTCAGTAAGCTATGTATTGCGCGCGATTATTTAATGTAATTCATTATTTCGAAGCATTACGAGGATTGGAAGGTATTTCTAAGTCAGCAAACCGTCTGTAGTTATCGCCTATAACATTTATGCAGCATTTGCTAAATTAATTTATAGTCCACGGCCCCAACTGTTATACCGTCGAATGCAGTGTGTGCCCACTTGTCGCGTCCCAGCGGTTTTTATGCTGCGGGCTAATGTGTTTTGTTGTTTAATTACAAAAAAAGTGATGTAACTCTAATTACCTCATATATAACTTTATCTTAGCAATAAGAATTGATAAAATGGGAAAAAGTAATTATACACAAGGAAGATGTTAGCTCGGATCCTCTGTATGACAAGCGTGGGCCTTGCTAATTACACAACGCTGACGTACCGAAAATCACTTAGTACAGGTGTATCTGTTACGCGCTGGACTTTGATCTAGATTTTCGTGGAAACCAAAGCGCACTGGAACAAATCCTTTTATCTTGGTGGTCAGGAGTTTTTCCCGCACAACAAGCTGCGACCCACCAAAATTCGTTGGTACCATACTTGATGTTCCCCTTCTTAGTCTGGGTTACGGAGCGTCTTGCTGCCATAACTTTTGATCTTATTGAATTCATCTACGTCCAGAAGTAGGCGCGTGAATTCCGATAGTTTTATTACCATACCAGCATAAGAAATTTGGTTATCATACCTTGATTTTGTCACCGAGCTAAGTGGCGCAGTGGTAACACACTGGAGTCGTATTCGGGAAGACGGCGGTTAAAACCTGGCCCCATCCGATTTAAATTTTCCGTGATTTCCCTAAATCACTCCAGGAAAATACTGGGACGTTTCCTTGCAAAGTGCCCGTCCGATTACCTTCCCCCTCACTCAGACATATTCACCGACAGGAGAGTCAGCTCCGTCTCTAATAACCACGATATCGACGGGACATTAAACTATGAACCTCTTCCCTTACTTCGTTTTTTTTTTATTTTTTTTTTTTATTTTTTTTATTTTTTTTGTAATTGTCCAGCAAAATGGCACTAAAATACAGAAAAGAAGAAAATACTTAAAAACTGAATCAATTTGTAACAAACCACAGTACCAGTTCTTCACAATAATGAATGCATAAATGTTATATGATTGTGATGCATTTTCTGTAGTGAAAATATATTACTTTCAGTTAATAATTTCAAAAGATACCAGCAATATTGTAATCAGTTTATACATTTTAATAAAAAAGGGGACGCAAAAACTCCTTGCTGGTTTAGTCATAACAGTATGATAATATGCTGAGCGCGAAAATCTGTGGAGTGTAGGAACATTGTCGTTGATAGCGCTATAACGCGCAGTTATTTTCTGTGTAATACTGAATTTATATAAATTTATTGAAGTACTACAAACGCATTGAAGAAGAATCATTTATGGCCAGACAATACTGAATTGAATAAACGGTACAGTAATATGGACCAATTTTTTTTGCAAATGAATCGCCAGTAACATGAGCTTGTTGGCATCCATTTGCTTACAATAACACTTCACCCCAAAGAGACAGCAGCTCACAAAGTAAGATCGAAATATTTTATCGATTTAGAGTGTACAGATAGCCAGAGTAATCATTACAATATCTTCCAATAATAAGTGGGATTTCATGATTGTTCGCTGACAGTGTTAGAATTTTCAATCCGTTTTTAATAGTAGTCATTCAGTAATGCTTTATCATATGTTTACTTAAAACAGTTATTTTCTTGAATAGATGTGCGGTATATACTAGGATTTTACTTAATGGCAAACAATGTTTCCATAAGGTGTATTTACTACGACCTTCCACGAGGATTTTTATTTATTCATTTTGAAGAACTGTTCCAATACTCTACTGAAAACTAATGAATAATTTATAATTAGTATAATTAGTCTTTAAATTACATTGAATAACAACATTCATACAACTCACAAACAAATTACTAAATTAAATGACAATATTTAATCACGATATTTTACAACCAAATCTCCGATTGCAATTGCGTTGGAAACCAGCTTACCTCATCAAATTCTAGTAAATACATGTGAAAGCAAATAATGTGGTATGATCATCAACTTTTAGTTCTTGTTCACTAAAAACAAACTAGAGTGCACTGGGCTGTGATACGTTTTTGCAGCAATTCCCTTATTTTTGCTATGGAGTTATCTTAAAATAATATTTGAATTTTAAAAGTAATTGAGTTTAATAACCATGTCCTTTAATCTGTTTAGGTACCGTTCACGCCCAGTCATTTTCAGTTAACAATAGGTTATTAAAATTTGTGAGTAATTAATTTTTCCATTAAATATTCTGCTGACGTAGTGAACTGGTGGCCATAAAATTATTTCTTTCTTTTTTAAATTATTAATTTAACATTGTGTGCAATACATTTAGATAAGCTGAATGAATTTTTCCAAATATTTCCTAACCAAATTTAATCGGCCTTTATATGAAGTATCTTCGCAGGAACATTTCAGGTATGACAATTATTGCATTACTAGGCTTAATTTTTCAGAGCAGATGTCTTTCCCAGACAGTTGGGTAAACTATGTACACAGGGTTAATTTTAGGGGTGCATTATAACTATTCCCGGAATATAATCTACACATTTCTCTCAACAATCCCATCAAGGTAATAGACTAAAATTTATAGCGACTTCCCCAAACCGTGAGTCCATTATGACGCTCCACAAGGAATAACATTGTCAGGTAGAGGTAAAAACACACACATAGCAGATGACAGGTATGAATCGCAAGCAGTGTCTTCTGACGGCTAGGACACACTGCATTACATTCAATAGCTAGTAAAACATTCGTGTTGCGTGAAGTTTATTTGTGGTATTGTACATTAAAAGACTTCACTAGACTTGTGTAGTTCGCGAACGAACTAGTTCGGAAGAGCGCTCCCACAGGCGAACTACGCGAATTACTAGTTCGCAGATCCCTCGCCTCTAAGTTCGTCCGCTGCTTTTCCGAAGACTGACGGGGAACAGCAAGAGGACGCGAGAGCGCGCAGAATCGCGTGATTCCCTTCTACCAGTTACCTTCATCTTGAGCTGAGATGCAGCTCAGCTGTAGTTTCATAGTTCACTGACACAAGAAATCTATTTTAAAAATAAAGTACTACGAGTACTCTGTATGCAAAGTTGTTGAATACCATTGTATCACCCATTCGTGTAAATAACTGGTTTATTAACCTAACTATTTGATGTCAAATTACCCAAAAATACGGGAATACGGGTAATAGCACACGCTTTGGCTACACTGATTCATTATATAAAAAGCTGTCATAAAAAAGAGCTCTTTTAGTAGTTTTAGTAGCGGTAGCAAAAGCCAAAAAGAGCGGAACGAACTAGGAGCAGCGGACGATTATGCCAAACGTATCTCGCTTCATAGTTCGTTGGATTCTTTTCCGAAGACCTACGGGCAATAGCGAGAGGGCGCGTAGCAGAATTAAAATTCACGTGTTTGCCTTCTGCTGATGAGTCATTTCGAGGTGAGCGTCTGCCTGCTAGATTACACAGTTCAGTGCTATAAAATTTCTGTTTTGATGTGTTCTGTACTCTGCAATATCTAATAAATTCCATAATGCCAAGATAGAGATAACTCTACACTTAAACGCGACAAATTATCCACAAACTGTTTCCTTTGGTTTCCTTTGCTCAAGCAACAAGAGCATTAAACAGGTTGGTGGGGGAACTTCCGCCGGCCGCGGTGGCCGAGGGGACTGAGGCGCTTCAGTTACGGTCTGCACGGCCACTACGGTCCGGGGTTCGAATCCCCCCTCGGGCATGGATATTTGTGCCGTCCTTAGTGTTACCTAGCTCATAAGTAGTTTTTAAGTTTAGGGACTGATGACCCCGTAGTTAAGTCCCATAAGTTCTACAAACATTTGAACTTTTTTTTGGGGGGGGGGAACTTCCCCCTCCACCTGTACGCGCAGATCATGCCGCTCAGCCGTCACTGGGAACAGACGAACTAAAAGAGCGAACTAAAGTGAACTATTACACAGATCGACAAATTTTGACTTTTTGTCTGGGGTTTGCATGAAAATATGAATTTCTGACTAATTTCTCTGTAGCACGTCAGATTTTTGCACCGCCACTATCACCATCATATTCACCATTGTCTAACTCTGCGCCCAATGAAATTGAAAAGCAATTACGGGATAATGGAAACGAAATGGAACAGTAAAGTAGTTAAAAAAGAATTGGAAGGAAGTCATTTTGTAGAAGTATTTTCATGGTATTGTATGTCTCTTTTAAATTTACTGAATACGCAATTGGAATAATTGATCCTAGGTCATTTCCAGTATGTAGCAACACTCCTTTCAAACTTCGCTTTGAAGAATCTATAAACAATCTACTTTCCTTACTCTCATACTTCTGAGCTCCCATTTTCATCACTAATCCGGCGATGTCTTTGCAGAACACCATTAAACCATCTTCAACAAAAAATTCCCTGAAATCCTTATCACGATTTCTGTAGCTACAATGAATATAATGTGTGCAAGTAAGTTATTTTCACTGAGACGTGATCCCAGTAGTTGTGCTGCATCTTTTGAGAGTCCTAAGTCTTTCACCAAATTGTCAAGTTCTGTTTGAGTAAGAGGTTTTGGGCTACTATCAGTACCACACTCAGAATAGTTGGATTCACTGCTTTCTTGACTTACATCTGGTTCATAGAATTGAAGAGAATCCACTGATGTTGGTGGAGAGGGGATTGGTAGCCCTGGGCCATGAGGAACAGGTCTAATTGCCGAATCTAAGTTTGGATACGATATGTTTTTCATGTTTCTTCTGTTGTATCCCGTTTCATTCGTCATACAGAAGTAACGGTCATCAACATTATTCTTCTGTTCACGCCATACCAAAGGAATTGCGAAGTTCAAGCACTTGATTTTACCTTCACTCCATTTCCTTAACTGCTCGACACATGTATGGCACGCAATGTGTGAAACAAATGACTTGTCCTGATCGCCGAGCTTCATGCCGAAATATGCAAAATATGACTTCTGCACAAATTTTGTTATTTGTCGACGTCTTGCACTATCATATAATTTCCACAGATATAACAAAATTTATCTGGGCTATTCACACACTGCCTTCCTGGTATTTTTAACACACCTTCAGTGAAATACGACCACTCACAACAAAGCGCGAAAGCACCTTCTTTTAGCTTCAGCACTCATTCACTGATTTCTGTGGTGATAATGGAACGTCAGCTCAAAGCTCATTAGCCCCCTCTGCCTCACCTTCACACAAAAAATACAGCGTCGCCACATTTCTCTAGTTGTGGACACTGCATAACATAGATTTCGCAGCCAATGCTAGTTTTGGAGGGGGGTAGCTGTGCAGAAAAAACTGAGGGTGATGGAAAAAAACTGATATGATTTTCATATTCAGGGGTGCAAATTTAGTAAAGAACACCACTTACTTTCCAAACCCCAGAATCCATGTCGACCTGTGTTATGCGCAAGTCTAGACCGCACACAGGTGCCGTACATATTCTGCAGTTGATGACTGTAATGATCAGTTGTAACAAAATGTGAGTAGCAACTGTTCTTTAGCAAACAGTGCATTTTTCCCTGGCGATCAGAAGGCGGCTACCTTCTACAGCGCGCTGGCAGCTATTAGCGCACATCGTCCGTTTTGTAGTCGCATCCGTTCAGTATATGTTGTGGTGCTGAAATTGAGTGTTTCTGACATGAATCTGTGTTTCAGTTCCGAAAAAATTGTGGTGACTGATGGACGCACTGTGAAATAGAAAGGACTGAGCACTTATAGATTGTAGTCTTAAACGCCGAGAGTCTGCACACACCCGTTTTTTGAAAAGGCTCAGTGAAGTCAAAGTGCAGGACAGATGTTACAAGAAGTACATTAATGACAGAATGATAGCGTCCTCAGGAGCCAACAGGAGTGCTGCGTCGGACGCAGGAGAACGGTCAGTTCAGTTTCAAAGAGAAATGCTTCTTATGTGGAAAAGGAAATTCTAATTACTTTTTAACCAAGCAGTTAAGATTGCCGTATGCCATACGAAATTTTGTTTACAAAGTAATGAAATTGCAAGTGTAATCGACAGTATGAGAATAGGCTAGACGACGTGGGGATGAATTTGGATAACAAGTGGTGGAGCGGAGTCAAAACGTAAATGAGTTGTTAGCTGCAGATGAGTGGTACCACAGATTTTGCTAAAGAAAGTTATTTCAGCTTCTTTGAACTACTGCAGAGAAACGAGGATACCAACCTGCAACACAAGTAGATCAAGACATGGAGGCTATATTTGCCTACCTGCATACCAATACTTTATTCACATGAAGTGTTAAGTGCCATCGACAAGGGATCTCAAATCGATTCCATATTTCTGGATTTCCGGAAGGCTTTTGATACTGTACCCCACAAGCGGCTTCTAATGAAATTGCGTGCTTATGGAACATCTTCCCAATTGTGCGATTGGATTCACGATTTCCTATCAGAAAGGACACAGTTCGTTGTAATTGACGGTAAGTCATCGAGTAAAACAGAAGTGATATCTGGCGTTCCACAGGGAAGCGTTATTGGTCCCCTACTCTTCCTCGTGTTTATAAACGATTTAGGAGATAATCTGAATAGCTCCCTTAGACTGTTCGCGGATGATGCTGTCGTTTATCGGTTAGTGAAGTCAACAGAGGATCAAAAGCAACTGCAAAGCGATTTAGACAAAATTTCTACTTGGTGCGAAAATTTGCAATTGACACTAAATAAAGAAAAGTGTGAAGTAATACACATGACCACTAAAAGAAATCCGCTGAACTTCAATTACGCGATAAATCAGTCTAACCTTAAGGTCGTAAATTCTACCAAATACCTAGGAGTTACAATTACGAACAACTTTGACTGGAGAGAACACATAGAAAATATTGTGGGGAAGGCGAACCAAAGGTTACGTTTCATTGGCAGAACGCTTAGACGATGCACCAGCTCCACCAAAGAGACTGCCTACATCACACTTGTGCGTCCTCTCTTGGAGTACTGTTACCCCTTGTGGGACCCTCACCAGGTGGGACTGACGGAAGATATTGAGAAGGTTCAGAGAAGGGCAGCTCGTTTTGTTTTATCACGTTACGGGGGGGGGGGGGGGGAAGCGTCACGGAAATGTTGCACGAATTGGGGTGGAAATCATTAAAAGAAAGACGTTATTCATTGCGGCGTGATCTGTTTGCGAAGTTTCAATCACCGACTTTTAGTTCTGAATGTGAAAATATTTTGCTAGCACCCACCTACTTAAGGAGACATGACCATCCCAATAAAATAAGAGAAATCAGATCGAAAACGGAACGATTTAGGTGTTCTTTCTTCCCGCGCGCTATTAGAGAATGGAACGGTAGAGAAAAGTTATGAAGGTGGTTAATGAACCCTCTGCCAGGCACTTAAATGTGATTTGCAGAGTATCGATGTAGATGTAGATGTAGATGAATGTCAGTTTTCTATAGTCGATCTGTTAGAGCTAATATCCACATCACCTCGTCGTCATATTCGAACTGTCACGGCTTGCCTTTTCCGGAAATTTGGTGACGGAAGTGATTGCAGCTGAAACAGCTTCAAAGGAAGCAGTTTTATGTTTCAAGAACGATGGGCACCAGCTACGCAGTAGAAAATCGTAACCTAAAATAAATTCATTTCCTCAGCAGGAAAGACTACGAATAAAAGCAGCTGAAAATATTATATTAGACGATTTAAGATCAGTAGTGTAAGATGTAAAACAGTACACCCCCCACTCCCGATAACTGTTTACGTGATGTATAGCTTGTCATACCAGAATCTGTAAAATTGCTCTTTGAAACGATAATTTTGAAACACAAGCGGTCTCCCAGAAATTGTAGAAAATGTGTTTCTCTTGTTTGTAATTGTATGGGACCAAAATACTTTGGTCGTCAGTTCGTAGACTTACGAACTACTTAAACTAAGGACAACACATACATCCATGTCAGAGAAAGGAATCGAACTCCCCACGTTGGACGCCGCGCGATCCGTAATGCTCGTGCCCTCATAAGTGCTGCGAGGACACGTTCATGTATTTCATCGCACATGACCTCTATTAGTGCATACTTGAACTGGAAGTTTGGCTCAAAACATCCCAAGTGCGCTAAGGATGAAGTACAATATCACGATTATTACACAACCAGAAGTGCCAATATTACTCATTTTAACTGTATAGAGCTGATTTTTTCTAACTGTGTGTGTGTGTTTTTTTTTAATATGCGAGAAAATTAAGTACCTAATTACGTTGCCTGTTGCAGCTAATACTAGGTGAGTTTCCTGTCACACTTTGTGTGTTGTATGTGTGTGTATCTATATCTATATTATCTCTTAATTATGTATTTTTATATTTGTAGTTTCAAAAATACCAGGGCTCAGGTGGCTTATAGTGAACTTCGGCTACTGATGTACTAATTGTGTCCCAGCCTCGTCGCCGCTTTTGTGTCTCGTTTCCGTCGTAGGTGTCGGTGACCGAGTAGGAAGACCGACACAGGAATAAAGGTAGCACGCTTGTGCAGGTACGGAGGGGAGCAGCCAGTGGGACAGCAGAAACTAGAAACACTAGAGTAAATTAGAACGAGATATATATTGCACAGAATGTATACAATACTTAACTTTTACATAGATCAGTACTGCAGAATGCTGATACATAGTTGAGCTAGAGGCCTGCCTAGTGCCTGTCCGATAGCCAAGTCTTCACTGGTGCCTATCTGATTCCGAAGTGTTAACTGGTTGCTATCTCAGTCCCAAGTGAACGATGTCGTTCAGTGGTGGCCACTAGCAGAGTTGCAGCAGAGGGCGCTCGTGGCTGTCGTCGTAAGAACGCCGCGCCGTGCGTGCATGGCGGCGAGCGGCGAAAGTAGGTGGCGCGCACTTTGTACTTGTGCGACACCACACTAATCACAATAGGTGGGTGCCCAGAAATCACCAAGTAGCATAAAAAGATAAAAATAAAATATAATAAAAAATAAAAAACCTTAAAGTGAGATGCTACATTCCAACATATAACATGATATCTAATACATTTATATTACACAAACAAACTGAAATAACAGTGTTCAAAACTTACGTATGTTGCCACTTTGCACAAATTTTGAAAAATTGACTTTTTTTACGCACTGTAGGGCCTTAGGTATTGGGAGCAGGAAGAATTGGTGAGAATCAAATTTTTAGAAATTTTGTGGTCCTTGAAAGAAACGTAGACGTAAACGCGCTAGGAGCAGAAAAACGAAATATTTTGGGAGAAAAAGTCCAAAATTTTCGAAGTTCTTTGACTGCAGAAAGTTTTCCGAAAAAAAAAATCTTTTTGACGAAATTTGGTTTTCTAATCTTCCCAAACATATGAACGAGTTAAAACTTTAAAATTTGTTCTAATCTTCCCAACCATATGAACGAGTTAAAACCTTCTACCCCATCTTTGGAAAAGTATAACTACTATTTGACTGGACTACGTGGGCCTGGCATATTTGCTTGTGTCTCGCTGCCTGGCGGCTAATGTATAAGGTTGTGGGGGGAGGGGCGGTCGCTCTTCTGGCACGCGGCTTGCCTCACAACGGCGGGAGGCCGAGTGGGCCATGTTTTATGGCGCCTGAGAAATACGGCCAGCTTCCGCCCAACTCTGGCCTGTGTCAGGGAGACTCTCTCCAGACAGGAAAAACTTGCGGCCCCACATCTTCCGCATCTTATTGGCTCCAGAGTATTAAAGCGAAGGCCACGTCCCAGGGACAGCGGGCTCCCAGGGTGGCAACGACTTCCGCTCTCCTCTGAAAATTCTGCACAAACTGAGATGGCAGTCCACCAGGCTCCATCAAGTGTTTGACAACGCGGCGCTGCCCAGAGGTAACGCCTCGTTTTCTCGAGGACTGCTAGGTCTTGCTGTTACTGGAGACTTTCAGCTTTTGTTCAATTACGAGTACACTTAGCCCTTAACTCACGAGGTGTGGTCTCTGATCGCACGTTTTCGGACTCGCTCTTCAATTGTCAGTTTTGGTGGGATGCTTCTGTGCCCCTACTACTCTTATTACGAGGGTCACTTCAAAAGAAATGCAGACTATATAGTTTTCATTCTGCATGTTTGAAAGTTTTACAATGTGTAGATACATCCTTCCCGCATGTTTTCAACCTCTGTTCAACCAGTTCCCATGACAGACGCCGTCACAGCATGTTCCAAGATGGCTGCTACACTTTTCGTTCCTCAGAAGCAAAGTGCTGCCATTGAATTCCTGTGCTGTGAAAACGAGGCTGGGAAACATCCACAAAAGTTTGAAAAAGGTGTATGGAAATGCTGCTGTCGATCGCAGTACAGTTGGTCGGTGGGCAGAAGGTTACGTGATGAAAGTGGGCACTGCAATATTGACGATTGTTCTCGGAGCAGCAGGCCTCGCACTGCACACACTCCAATGTGCGTAAGGCGGTTCAGAGGGATGAAGATTATGTGGAGAAATGGAAATATTTTTCCCAAAGGATGTATCTACACACTGTAAAACTTTGACATGTAGAATAAAAACTGTATTTAAAAAATAGTGTGCATTTGTTTTGGAGTGACCCTCGTAAATCATGATTCCAACAATGTTTTATGGTCCGTTGTATTCTTGCCTTCGTTGTTTGTTGTGAACATGTGTTGCGGTCTAAATGTTCAAATGTTTGTAGAACTTATGGGACTTAACTACGGGGTCAACAGTCCCTAAGCTTACAAACTACTTATGAACTAGCTAAGACTAAGGACGGCACAAATATCCATGCCCGAAGGGGGGATTCGAACCCCCGACCGTAGTGGCCGTGCAGACCGTGACTGGAGCGCCTCAGTCCCCTCGGCCACTGCGGCCGGCTGTTGCGGTCTCCAAGGAACTTCGTACCTTCTTTCTTCAGTGGAGTACAATATGTCTTCGCAGGAACATGTCAATTTTAACTATCCTTTATATATAATCTTTAGTCAGTGGTTGGAGAAAGCTGTGATATAGACGAAGAAATAGACTATTTTGCAGTCCCCAGTGATCACAGTTCTGCTAGTGAACAAGATATTGATTCAGGGGAAGAATACGAGTAGGGTGATGAGAATCTTTCTGTTCCTTCTGACTTAATAATCAGGCTCGGCTACACGGAAATAATATTACTAGAGCAAAAATCGTCTCAGGTGCCTAAGTGATCCTTTGCAAAGTCGATTTCCAAGAACTATAAGGCACAATAATATCTTTCAGTTCTCGTGCGTCATGTGCAACCTGAAAACGTGTACAACTTACTGACGACGCAATATTGGACAGAATACTAAGATTCAGAAACCTCGAACCTCTTCGGTACGAGTAAAGTGGAAAACCACTGCCGTAGATATGAGATATGTGTATGAGTTTGTTCAAATTGAAACTTGATGAGACATGTAATGTATAACACCTAGCAAAATAAAGAACTTTGTAAACTTGCCACTAGCTCGCTACTCTTCACATGAAAATAAGAATTCAAAATACCTACCTTTCCCGTGAACTGGCCGTTTATATTGGGAGAGTCCTGGGAATGAGTACAGACGCTGAACCACTGGATGCAGTAGACGACAGTCTTGACAAAAAGACGTAAACTTTTCGATCCAAAGAAGAACAAAGGAATACAACGTTCCTGTGTCAAATGTGCAAGATTCGTATTTGTTTTGAGTGCTCCAAAACAAGGGCGTGTAAACTATGTTAAGTACTTCGGATGAAAAACATCAGTGTCCTCAGTAAACAGTGTTTGTCCCAATAATAAATTTAAAGAATTATTTAATAGTAATGTACTCTAATTGGTAACAAATAAAAATGTATATTCCAGTACTGAGTGTGAGTTCTGCAGATTTTCTTTTCCTACCTCTCTAAAGCACATGTTTACACTGTGAAAATTAGACAGGTGAAAATTTACTTGTTTCACAGACATTATAATATTTCAGAAACGACCATTCACTTTTGTAATATTCCCTCTGTGAGTACCATATTAAGAAAAACGCACAAAATAACGTGAGCATGTGTTGTAAAAAGTAAATTACTACAGGCTTTATGTTAATGTTTATAAAATCAACCAGGAGGTTTTAAACAACATTTAAATAACAATAAAAATAAATGTTACATAACTTAAACTAAAATTTTCAAATAATGTACTCCTTAAACCATGATTTCAACATAGTGGTCCCACAAACCCACCTCGTATGATACGTTACGAAAAAGTCACCTCGTGAGTTAACTCAAGAAATTTCAGATGTGTATTGGAGAGTTCCGGGAAACGGTTAGTACACAAACACACTTTTTTAAACTACTGTAGTCTAGTCATATATTTCACTTTTGCAAATAGATACACCTAAAATAAAATTGATCGATAACTGTAAATAGGAGATATGAACTGTCCTTATAAGAAGCCAAAATAAATCCTTTTAAAAGTTCTTGTGGGTAAATTTATAAAATATATACTTCATCATTAAAGCAAAAGCCACAGTCGGTATTTTAATTAATAAAACAAGGGTAGATTCGACAGTTTGAGCTGTCATTTTCAAATGTCATTTTGTATTACAATGAAAAAAAAAGATAACCTCGGAATACACCAAATTACGCTCGGTATATTCAGTTGCAGATGGCTAATTATGTACACATTTTCACAATGAAAATAAATCTTTAAATTATCCTGAACATGTGATGCACTTTCCTTAGACATCATATTTCGCACGCAAAATAACTGCCTTGTATTATCTACAGCTGTACCTACGTATGTATGCTGCTGTTACTATTGAATTGGTTTCCGTTATTAATAACAAATTTTATAAGTGAATGTACAAATATTGTGAGGCTACTTTGAAGATTTATAATTCCTTAAATAAATGTGTGCAGGCTGATGTTGCGCCGGCTCCAACATTTTGTAAATTGCGTTAGTTGTTTTCGAGTTATTGCATATGAAAGTTGGAGAAATATATTTAATTTTCTTATATTGTGGTTCTCCATTTTCCGGCTGGTTCAAATTTCTTTGGATTTTTGTAAATTTTGTACGTTATATATAGATATATAATCAATATTTCCTCTTTCGTCTTTCCAAAAACTGCCTTGAAAGGATTAAGGTTTTTAAAAGCGTTTCTTTCTTCTCTGCTGTAACATACGTTGCCAAAAGTCTTGTATTATATATGAAGCTTCAGGATTCACCACCAAGTTGTGAAAATTGATACCTCGGTAATGGAAAACGATATCCATTACATTCATGGGGCAGCTATATAAACCGTGATACCAAGTAATTTTTTGTCTTGTTTTTGTTTTTGATGTTGCTGTAATTAGCAAGGATTTTTATTACCTTATCATTTCTATAGTGATGGGCATACTTCGAGGTGTTTTAGTTTTTAATGATATTCTAATTTCTATACCGATGGAAGGATTTTGACAGACTGATATTGTTTGACAGGCGGTGTTTACGGATAGTAAAAACACATTTATTTAAAAATGAAAATTCATTGTAATGATGGTTTAGGATCAGCAACTGAGACGGACAAAATAAATTGTTTCACAAAACATTTCTTTAAATTGGCGCTTTAAAAATTAAGAGTGGAGGTCGTTTCCATGGAATATTTAATGGTTATGAATCTAGGAGTAATTTGTTATCTGTCCCATATGAATTAGAGTATGGGCATCAGATTTTAATAAGTGTATTTTTAATGTATCTCTTGTCCAACCGTGTTTAGATACCAATAAAACAGATAAAAAATTCTGTCACTTATTCAGAAGTTGAAGGTGATACTAAAACTTGAAACAAATAGGTTCAGCGGTTGTTGTTAATGGTACTTTAGAACACTGTTCAAGATCAAACCTAATTTTGGCAGAGAAATGGGTGAATTATTATGCCAGAAAAATATTAGGTCACTTGCCAAATAGCATCTAAAATATGGTAGATGGACAAAGTATCATTATAAGAAATTATAAGACTCATTCTAATCACAGGATAAATTTTTAGATATTAGTCAGTATTTTCACGAAATAATTATCGTGTAAAGATACATTTTTTTAAGTGACAGGTTCCATATCATTACAAAATATCTTATTCAATTATGTACAGAAAAAACCTAATCTAATCAGAAATGAAACTTGCATTTCGTACAAATAACAACTTAAAAACGAAAGTGCACAAAATCATATCTCATCCAGTAAAATTTAATTACTGTTGTGGGGAAAATTTTGCAAATTCTGTACTGGAGAAGTTACATGAAAAGATTCAGAGAGTACACCAGAACAACAGAAGGCAATCCATCCACATTCTACCAGCAAATCAAAAAAGGAAAAATACGCCACCAATAACATTGTTAGAGCTCTGCAGATATTACACAAATTTCCTAATGGTACAATAATGAACTTTCTGGAGGAACTGGTATTATGCATTTGTGTGAAGAAATTCTTAACTACCACACAGACATTAAGCCCAAATTCATTTGCAAAATTTTATCGATCGAATAAATCTTGACCACAGCTAAATTTCAAGATATATTGTTTAATATTGAAAGCATACAGTTCCGAATATAACAGCACACATCATCTCAGAAACCAGATACTTATTTTATAATCAAACGCAGCACGAAATTTCGAATATCACATCATTGTAAATATATAGTAATTAGAATAATCTCAAAACGTAATACCGCCAAACAAATGTCAGAAAACTATTTTAAACATCTAGTAGCTGAAAAATGTCAGAACGTGATATCAAACAAATGTCTGAATAAAATACATCCGTCTACTCGCATATACAGCTGCTATAAGTATGAACAGAGAAATGTAAGTAAGATTGAATACAATATTACTATACTATACACAAATACATTTGTAAAACTATCTATATCTATGGCCATTGTCGGTATGCCTCTGTGTGGGCTCTAATCTCTCTGAATTTAACTTTATGATCTCTTCGCGAGATATACGTAGCAGGGAGCAATATACTGCTAGACTCTTCGGTAAAGGTGAAACGTTTGTTTTTGGAGGATAATAACGGCTCGACGCTGAAACGATCGTAGTGCAATTATAGCAGCATACTGCGAAAAATAATTCAACATGAATGTCGTATTACATAAGCCGAAAGTTGCTTAATCCAGTCTTATATTATCCCAATATAACATAGTTTGCACTCGAATAATCGGGATACTGTGTGCAATGAAAAAGACTGTTCTTACTCCTAAATAAGGGGAAGTCAGCTACATTATATCTTCGACCAGATTCCATTAATATTTATCATTCAGTTGAAGTTATGCAAAACAGACCGTACTTACACATAAATTTATCTTTAAAAATATTTTGTAAGTGTACGTCAACAACAATATTATAGAAAATATTACCGTGGTGGAGTAGCCGAGAGGACTAAGGCGTCTCGCTGCGGAGCGCGGGGTTACTCGCCGTCGGGGGTTCGAGTCCTCCCTGGGGCTTGGGTGGGAGTGTTGTCTTTAGGTTATTTTTCCTTAGGTTAAGTAGTTTCTAAGCTACGGACTGATGACCACGCAGTTTTGTTCGATAGATTTACAAACATTTTGAATTTAGAAAATATTTTTAAACATGTTTGTGTTGGTCTTAAATATCAATATTTGTGAATATTATTTAACAAAGAAAGTAAAATCACTGTTACTGCCTATATTTTTCATTTACTGAAGAATAACATTAAGTACAATGCGCTTCTCAAGAGGTGTCAATCAACACTAACATATTCTTTCATGCGAGAGATGCGTAATTACTGGGAAAAGAAGCAAAGCAAGTTCAGACAGTACAGTATTTATAGCAACTTGATCACGGTACACATCAATGGTTATTATGACTGAACAGAAGAAAAATAGATAAGAACATAGTTTAAAGTAAATAATCGTATGTTAGATAATTCCATCTCGCAAAACCATGGGAACTACACAAATTAGTTTCTGTACTCATACTCTTAGTAAATTTCGTAGAACAAATGTATGAAATCAGTGTATTTTGCTAAGTATCTGCTGATAACCCCTGTTTTTCCGTTTTGTTGCAGTCCCCAGCGGTAAGTGTCGCTCGCCACGCTCACACAGGAAGCTGTAGTGCCCATTTACCAAGGCTAATGGGTGAGTACTCTGCACGATACGTAGTTTCGGTCTGAGTAACCTGTTACACCAAACAGATTATTTTTGTCGTTGTTGATAAACTGTTACTGCACGAAGACATACTTTTCATTTACCATATTTCAAGCAGTGTCCCGTCCGCGACAAACTGACCGTGCATTAAATTTATGGAATATATAGCACGCTGCGCCGATATAATAAGCGACAGTACAATCCACTGGCTGTGAACTCTGCTGGCGTAATCTGACAATTGTACGCCCAAATTCAATTTTCACCCTGTAGCGGAGTGTGCACTAATTAGGAATGGAGCTGTCTTTACCAATGCCACCCAGAAATACGGCCGCTACATTGTGTTTGAAACCGGGAAAAAATTTTCATTGTTACTCTTAATACATTTAAATTTGGCACGTAGATACTCTATGACACCTTTTTGAGGCAATTATACAAGCAAGGAAAAGATCAGTACCGTCTATTCTCCTCGTAATTCAAATACAACTGTCATAGAAATTGATTAAAATCAGCGAGACTCACACGCGACTCCATTTTAAGTACTGTTCCTACACTTTATGTAAAGGCTTGGAATGTCAAAATCAATCGGAATACTTCGTGACCAACGCCAGTGTGACCGATCTCAGTACTAGCACTAAATATGCGAGCAGCGGGAATGTTCTGTATTATATGACATTAACAATTAATATAATACTGTCATGAATGTAAATGTATAGATGATAACTTTTGATTTTTTTTATAGTAGACAAGATCAGAAACAAAAAATTAGCCATTAAACTGAAACCTTTACAGGTAAAAAATACAATAACACGTATGTTTGCGTTAAAAGCGGACGTCAGAGCATCGATGATTAACCTGCACGGGGCAAGAAGTAGAATCCAAAATGTTTGAAATCAAAAATAGCCATTTAAAATCGTACAGCTGCGCAATATACACTTAAAGATGTATGTATAAATTAGTCATCTCATAATAAAAAGTATCATAGAATATGTGCATTATCCGTATTGATTTTCGTTACAGAGTTCGCATCGATACGGAAGAGGAGAGTAACGAAATGTATTCATGAGTAAGTTGGTATAGATACGATAAATGCAAGTAGCGCCATCTATTTGTGAGTAACGATTCAGTTCTTTGTAGCAAACAAATTATTCGTTATTACCGAATACATTCGGTTTTCTACAGGAATAAGGAATATGTGTGTCAGGGATTCGAAGCCCGGCCCTTTGCTTTAGCAGGCCAGCACTCTAGGAACTGAGCTACCCGTGTGCCTCCTCGCAGCTTCAGTTCCTTTAGTACCTTGCCGCCTTCATTCCAAACTTCATAGAAGTTCTCCTGCGAACCGTGCAGGATTAGCACTCTGGGAGAATTTTGGAAACATCACCTGGATTGTGGCCATGTCTCCACAATATCCAATACACTTGCTCGTTCAATAGCCCTAGTAAAGGACACAAATTAAATTTGTTGGAAAATTTTTGAAATATCTCAGCATATATTTTTCAAATCTCAGAAACTGTTGAGCAAATTTCGTCGCTACAGAATGATGGGTATTTTCCAGTAACGTCTGCCGTGCGTAACAAATGATGTCACTCTTGTAAACTCCAGCCGTTAACCGCACGCAGGCGCGCCACACACGAGCTCTTCGCGCACCTTTGCGGGCGATGAGTTGCTGGGTTGCCGGCATAATACGGTGTGCTTAAATAAACGCAGTTGTGGCTAGCTCCTGTGTGGGAAAGTAAACTTCACGTAGTTAACAATCAGCTTCGTATTTTGCTGTGGATTCGTTGCCCTTTTCCACTCTTTTAATTTTTAAATAATTCTGTCGCCTTGCTACCTTACTAACAAGTATTTTACTAATCAAGCCACAGTTTTTAGTGGTAGATTATGAGAGGAACTAAGTTCTAAATATACATAAAGGCTGAGGTTTAACTGTGCATATTTAAAGGCAGTTTGTATGTTCAATTTTATACCCGCAAACCTTCCTTTCAAACGTGAAAGTGGACATGTTAACTGTAGTTCAACCAGCTTAAACCTTCCCTATAACGTCTCCCAGAATATCTGATGATGCCTAAATCAGGCGAAACGCATCGCATGTGAAGATCGTAAATATTGCGTTTTGGTAACCATGACTGTATTTTGCGAAAAAAATGCAAAACATTATTAGTCTGAGTCAGCGGTCTTAGTTTTACTGGGCCGTTGACACGATTCGCGCACACTTTCGGAAGTGATACGACAAGCGCTCGCTCCTGCGTGAGGCTGCATGATCAGCTGCGACTTCCCTTCTCGCTGGTGGTATGGATCAGAATACAGGAATTGGACTGCAGGCGTTTCGTGATAGTTCTACTGTTTTTGTAGATGTTTCCCGAATTTAATGATAGGTCATCATACTTCCACATCTCTTTCACAAAGCAATGAAACGTCGGCCATTTAATTTGAGTGTGTTACACCCAGCATCGAAAGTAAACAAGCGCTCATAGCACACAATGTATGTGATTTGGGGGCCTTGTCACTAAATATTTTAGTTTTTCCGTAAGGATCTCGCTCATACGTTTTTTTCTGGACCACCCTCTATTCCGGGGCCGGCCATGGTAGGAGAAATGCTCCGCGGGCTAGCAGGGCGGGCAACACCGTCCAGAAACCGGGCATGATCGCAGCGTTGTCACGTCACAGAGACCAGCAGACCTGGTCGCGATCTGGTGGCTCACTGGCTGGCCATCTGGGCACAACCCACTGTCTCATACCGGCCAGTCAGTGAGCTACGCGATCGCGGCCTACTCTGTTGGTCGGGTCACGGGCAGGCCAACTGACGCTTAAGCCCTTTTTAAACTTTTAATAGTAAACTTGTAAAGTTGTGCTAATGGACTCCGTGTGTCGTTTGAACGGCGTCACTAGTATGATCGCGCTAGAATTCTTTCTTCCTCTTCAGCCCTTTCTCGCACATGCAAGGTCGTCTTGTTATTCTGGATTTGGAGTGTTAAAATTGACGGGGTGGCCGGATTCCCTTCCTGTCAACACCCCGTGCCCCAAGGAGGAACGTTCTACCCCAAATGTCTGTGTATCTCTATCTATATAAAAGCGAAAGGACACTCATTCACTCACTAAACACGAAATCTCGAAAACTACGCCTATGAAGCTGTAATTTAGCAGGAATGTAGTTTCTCGGTAGAAAACGTCAGCTAACAAAGTATTTTGTGATAGGTCCATGGTGGAGCGTACTTCTCCTACACTCACGAAATCTAGTTTCATTCCGATCTTCACGAAATTTCGCACGCTTGATCTTCCAAACAAGAGTAAAATCACAGTCTACCTTAGGTTTTATACGGTGCATGGGGGACGGTACTTTGCAACATAAAAATGGATCCCTAAATACCTTGGTCGCGCCATAACTTGAGAACGGCTCGACCGATTTCACAGATATTTTTTTAGTTATTCTCAGAATAAGGGTTGTATGAAATAGAACTGGAATATTTGAAAACAACAAAAGAACGTTT
This sequence comes from Locusta migratoria, assembly GCA_026315105.1. Lineage (NCBI taxonomy): Eukaryota > Metazoa > Arthropoda > Insecta > Orthoptera > Acrididae > Locusta > Locusta migratoria. Next base: position 314,854,298 of record CM048744.1, on the reverse strand, counting down.
TTCAATGTGACCCTGCATTTCTAGTGCATAGAAATCTATAGTTTTGTTTCGATATTGATCAAATTTTGCACACTCTGCCATAAAAACAAGAGGAACGTCACGGTCTGTACAAAATTTCGTTCAGTGTATCGTGGAGGGTACTTTACTTACGGAATTTTTACAAAATGCATAGTTTTGCTCCAATCTTTATGACTTTTAAATCAAGAGAAAGATCACTGGGCACATAAATGTTTTTATGGTACATGAAAATGAGTACCTTGCAGATAACTTTGCCGAAAGTGGGAAAGGTGGAAACGAACAGAAAGATGGGAGAGAAAGGGGTGGATGCAGAGAGAGCGTGAGAAGGGGATGTGGACTACGAGAGTGTACGATAAATAAACACACGGGCAACGCCGGGTTTACAGCTAGTAGTGTTATATGTGTGAAAGTGTAATGTGTTACGAAATGTTTGCGAATCGTGTAACTGAGGCGGGACTTGGGGACCAGCCTGGTATTCACCTAGGGGCATGTGGAAAACTTCCTAAAAAAATATACCCAGGCTGGCCGACACTCCGACCCCCCCTTCGTTAATCGGGCCGGTACGCCTCCCCGTCTCGGAAAGCGGCGCGTTAGATCACACGGCTAACCGAGCGGGTATGAGCGCGCTAGAATAAACACGCAATAATCGGAGCGATATAGAGCCAGTCCGAGATTCGGTATTGTGGGTTCACTTCGCGTGCTGTTTGCTACAGTCAGGGATCTGATCAGTGTGCCATTTTGCTTCCTAGCTACGTGTATTTTGACTTTTGTCAATGTTTATGGTCATCTCAAACTTTTTGAACAAGTGATTGTAATGAATTTTTATTTTCATGAAAGTTTTTAAATCTTTATAAATTTCATAATTATATAATGAGGCGCTAATGGGAAATCACGATTACTGCTGTTGTAGTTGAACAAATATGTTATAACACTTTTAACATAGGCATATACCGAAGAGCCAGCCATTTTTCATGTTGGGCATAGCCTGAACCATTAGGTCATGGTCACAGAAACACGTAAATATTCGTTAATAAAGCTTGAAGTTATAGCAGCATCAGATTGATTTACGTTGTAATGGCGTGCCAAAAAGAAAACGCAATTTCCGGAAGTCATCTGGATCCTATGGCATTAATTCTCATTACCATGCTGTATGCGTCGCGGTTTTCTTCTTCTCTTCTCTGAAGCCACGGTCTCTTCCAGCACCCTTTTTTCGGGTTTATATCCGCTTTCTAGCAACGGAACCACTGCAAACGCTACCGCCGGTATGGCTAAGATTACCGGTACTGAACTCACTTTCGGTATTTGTACTGATGGTGTACAACCCCGAGAAACAACACCGAAACTCGCGACAGATTCTCTTCTAGCGTTCACTCTGTTTACCGTCTGAACACTCTGCAGCAAGATCTTGCATGATTTCGGGACTAGTACTCTAGGAGCGCCCATTTTCGTTTACCGTTTAAAAAGGGCTTTAGACTGCCTCGATTTTGCTCGGCACTACTCGTTACGGTTGCAAAGCGATGCGGCTCTCTTCTTTTTCAGCTTGTTGTATGATATTTTTCCAACCTTCAGCGTCAGTTTCCCTAAGCTTTTTGGTGCTAATGAAAACGCAAGATTGGTAAATAGTCATTTCAGTTTTGCAAGAAATGCAGGAACAGTTTTGATATTGTTAGCAGATTACTGTCAAAGTAGTACCTCTCATTGAGGCCTTTTCAAGCTAATTAATACGGTATCAGGTTTAAATGTCTCTGAACATTTTCAAGTTGAATTAATAGACTTACTGTGTAATTTTCGTTTGTAAGAGCAATTACAATACGATAAGAATGTTGTAGAGTTCTACAAAGGATTCAGATTTCCACATATTTGTAATGAGGCAGCAAAGGTTATATTTGTGTTTATCTAAACTTCAAGCCCCCATAATCGCGTAAGCGGCCGTCTGCGAACAGCGGACAAATTGAAGAGCGCCTCGGCGGCCATTGTAGTGGCAAACTTACGCGCGAATTTTAAATGTGCGTAAGATTCTTTTGATTAGAGAGAGTATTCATTTAAGTCGCGAAAACTATGTCTAATTGAAATATATAACTACAATACAGCTTCAGACTCCTTGAATATACAGCAACTATTGGTTGTGTGTAAATTTATTACACATACGGTGTAGAAATTGCCCATCAGCGTTTCCTCTTCCTAACGAAACCGAACTATAACATGTAATTTTTTTGCGTTCTAAGTGCAGCGTATGAACGGAATTTATCGTCACATACGATTGTTTGGCACTTTCTCAGTATATTCTACGATTGTGAAACATTTGTACAGACATTAATTTCGGAAGAGTTTCACATTTTACGTCTTTGCTTTAGTGCTGTATTCTCTAATATTTAGCTATTTCATAGCATCAAAAAATGAAACAGGGCTGCCTCAAACGGCTAATGTTAAAAATCAAGTGTGAAAGTGAAATATGCCATCAGATACATAACTGAAAAATAGCTTCTTACGTTGTAAATACAGCAATCAGCCACTACCAAATTCTTTTAAGAACACGAAGTATGCCATAACTTTTTCTTAACTAAGGCATCTAACATTAGCTGTAGGGTACTAGCAAGAAAATTAGAATTTTTAATGCTGTAACCCAAATACCACTAGCAGAGTAAACTGCTCAAAAGTCAGCAACTATCGCCACAGGGTTGAACTTCACAATGTGCATCCACCGTGGCTGTGTGCGTTCATATATGGAACTATACATAGGTCTGCAAACCCCTTTCAGTTGTTATATGTAAAGCAGATTACCCTTAAATTCTGCGTTACAAGTTGCTAATATTAATTTCATAAACAAAAATTCGAACTGCAGTTCGTGACCCGAATAGTTATTTTACACAAGCAGAAAATGAAACTTTTTTTTTATTTCCTGTCCACCAGTACTGCCTAAAGTAGCTCCTTATTAAGAAATGTCAGTATTATGAAAGCCTGTTATTTATTTCATTCAATTCTATATTGTCTTGACTAACAGTCTGTTAAGCAAGAGTAACTATCTCTGAACACAATTAATAGGGCTACATGTATTCCTGAGAAATATAAATGGGAATTGCAGTACTCGATCTTTTCATTCCTTTTCTTAAATTGATTTATGTATTTAAACACTGAGCAGCTCTTCACCATCGTGCTTCATGTATACTGCAATAGTCAAACAGTACAGACGTGACTATCAATTTTGTATATATCCCGCAGTAGCTATTTAATACACGATTTACCTGCTAACAAAACTCGTATTTATGTGACGCTTGCCACTACCATGGCGACCGGGCGAAGGTTCAAATTATCCCGCGATAGCAGCGCCGTCAGGGAGTCTAGTTATTTTTACAAGGTCTGTGGCTAAACTTATATGTGTGAACCATTGTTTTCAGCAAAGATATCAAAAACAATTTCGTGGCAGACAGAGAGATGGCAATTGATAAACTGCCTCCGCTTGTCAGTGTACCGTCGGTTTGCTCCAGATGTAAGGTGTGCTATGAGTCAAAAGTAAATAAATGATTTCATGTGATATGCAGGGTGTCCCACTTACGTTAACCAGCATAAGTAACTGTTTGTGCAGATTCAAATAACAAAATGTTTCAACCACATGTTCTTTGGCCCTCAAGCGGGCATCAATCAGCATGACTGCCTACTTTGCAGCTTGGTTTTTTTTACATAGATATGAACAGCGGTGTGACCTTTTTAAATGGCACCCTCCATGTTTTATTCAGTAATTCATTTCCTCTCCTAAAGACCTATTAAAAATGTATCAAAGTGTACCTTTCACTAAAATACAACATTATTAATTACATAACGCGACATTGACATTGACGCTCCCAGCGCTTAGTGCAGATATTCGCGGTGACGTAGACAGAGGAAAAATGTAAACATAATTAGACTGCACACCCGTCATTCCGTCAACCATCGTCAATTGAAGACTTCAGTTAGTGAACGTACACACACAAAGAGAAGGTATAAATGTTACTCATCTATGGAAAATATGAGTTAGCAGAACAGTAATGCAATATTTTTTCCTTATGTACAAGACGGGAGCATAGATGTTACTCATCTATGGAAAATATGAGTTAGCAGAAGAGTAATGCAATATTTTTTCCTTATGTATAAGACGGGAGCATTTAGTACAGTAGTTTAGTACTTTTAAATACTCTGTTTAGTCGCCATCACACAACTGTTTCACAATTATTACTGTACTTCACGAACCAGTTGTCAATAATAAATTATATATGCCAACACGACATGTTTCGGGACGACATTATCCCATTATCAAGTTCATTAAACTTATCTGCTGGCAGCATCGTTAAAGCCGGCCGCGGTGGCCGAGGAGACTGAGGCGCTTCAGTCACGGTCTGCACGGCCACTACGGTCGTGGGTTAGAATCCCCCTTCGGGCATGGATATTTGTGCCGTCCTTAGTCTTAGTTAGTTCATAAGTAGTTTGTAAGTTTAGGGACTGATGACCCCGTAGTTAAGTCCCATAAGCTATACAAACATTTGAACATTTGATTTGAGCATCGTTAAACACAATAGCATACACAGAAATTGCGTTTAACGATGCTGCCTAGCAGCAGATAAGTTTTATGAACTTGATAATGGTATAATGTCGAAAAATCTTCAAATGTTTGTAAATCTACCGCACCAAAAACTGCGTGGTCATCAGTCCGTAGCTTACAAACTACTTAAACTATGCTAAAGTAACCTAAGGACAACACACACACACACACAGACACACACACACACACACACACACACACACACACACACAGACAGACACGTACGCACGCCCTAGGGAGGACTCGAACCTCCGAAGGCGAGCAACCACGCGCTCCGCAGCGAGACGCCTTAGACCGCTCGGCTACTACACCGCGGCAGGATAATGACGTCCCGAAACATGTCGACATATATAGTTTATTATTGACAACTGGTGCGTGAAGTACAGTAACAATACTTTCAAATACTGTTGTGTAGAGTAGTCATACATAAAGGGTTTCCTTCCTACAAACTACATCGACATAACGTTTCTTTTATTGTTGTTGAAGGTAGGCGAAATGCTACGCAGGCAGAGGAACTGTACAGAGAGAGATATCCTCACAAGAACCCACCTTCCCGACGGATGTTTTCTCGTCTTGTTGCGACGCTTCAGGAAACGAGAAGTTTCAACCCGTCAAAACGCAGTCGCCGTAGCACCCTCACACATCTGCCGAATTTACTGTTCTGGCTTCCGTTGCTGTGAAGCCAAATGTGAGCACACGGCAGCTTGAACACGAAACTGGCATTCCTAAAACCAGTGTACAGTATTCTTACGTTTCCGGTTCCATCCTTACAATGTACACCTACATAAAGAATTTCATGAGATTGATTTGCAGAATCGTGTACAGTTCTGTTACTGGGAACAGAAGCAAATCCGCGCCAACCCGAACTTGTTGTATTACCGATGAATGTTCTTTCTCAAACAAAGGCCCGTGCCATATTTCTCTGCACCAGGATTTGCATGGCGAAGACTTTGGACATCGTGTACAGTTTTGCAACTGGGCGCAAAAGTAAATTTTGGGAAGATGACAGATTTTTTTCACGCGTTCTCTTTTTAGTGTCGATGTGTCATTCATACAGGTAACGTAAACCGGCACAATATGCACTATTGTGCAACGGAAAATCCACAGTGGCTGCAACAAGTGGAACATCAGCGACCTTGGCGGGTTAATGTACGGTGCGGCATTATGGGAGGAAGGATAATTGGGCCCTAGTTTATCGACGGCAATATAAGTGGTGCAATGTATGCTGATTTCGTACGTGATGCTTCACCGATTTTACTAAAAGATGTTTGCATGACATAATGGCGATGTACTTTCAACATGATTAAGGTCCTGCACATGGGTCGCGTGCTGTTGAAGCGGTCTTAAATGGAATATTTAATGACAGGTGAATTGGTCGTAGAAGCACCATACCATGGCTCGCACGTTCACCGGATCTTCCATCCCCCGATTTCTTTATGTGGGAATAATTGAAGGATATTTGTTATCGTGATTCACGCCCGAAAACATGCGTCAGTGCACTCTCAATGCATGTGAGAACATTACTGAAGGCGAACCACTCGCTGTTGAGAGGAATTTCGTTACGCGTATTACCAAATGCATTGAGGATGAAGGACATCATTTTAAGCATTTATTGAAGTCATGAGGTAACTACAGGTAATCACGCAGTAACAGCATGCCTTCTCATAATGTATGATAATATCGCAATAGTAGATGTATCAGAATGGAACAACCTAAATAAAATTCATACCTGTTACCCATTGTACATCTAAAATTGTGAGCAATATGTTTGTGAATATTACAGCGCCATCTATCACATAGCGAAAAAAGTATTCCAAATAAAACATTCATATTTATTTACGTACTAGACAAATATTGAATGAAAATGGGGGTACCTATTTAAAAAAAATGCAGTTGATATCCATCTGTCCTATGGCAGCGCCATCTAGCGGGTCAACCATAGCGCCATCTGTTTTTCACCTTCAAGCTAGAAAAGTTTTGTTGTTTGTAGTTTTTTCGTTTGGTGCTTATTTCGTGAGACATTTGGCCCGGTCACGATCAATGGACCACCCTCTATATTATGTATTTGTATGTTGTATGCTGGTTGTTCAAGATGTGACGATTACTACTTCCATATATCAAAGTATTCGACACAACACAAGAAATACTCGTATAACGATGCGTCAGGAAACGCATAATTTCTGAGCACTGCATTTATTTACAGGGAGGCCTGCGCCACTCTTGATCGCTGACACTAGCACAGTCCTTGCTTCGGCGCTTCGTCGAAAGTGTCAGCAAGGTATTATTACGCCTTACTGGCAGTACTCTATCTACAAAATGTTCAAATGTTTGTAGAACTTATGGGACTTAACTATGGGGTCATCAGTCCCTAAGCTTACAAACTACTTATCAACTACCTTATACTAAGGACGGCACAAATATCCATGCCCGAGGGGGGGATTCGAACCCCCGACCGTAGTGGTCGTGCAGACCGTGACTGGAGCGCCTCAGTCCCCTCGGCCACCGCGGCCGGCACTCTACCTACCTTTCGCTAGAATGCAGTCACTTGTTTGGTTCGAGTCATGTTGTATCTTAACTTAGTCCTCGTTGTGTTTATGATCCATACAGTACAGTACTGTCCACACTGCATATGTAGGTTATTTCGCTGTTTTACCTGCTTACAAAAACGGATTGTTGTTCTTATTTTCGGGGTTTGTCTGAGAGGACGGATCATTGGGTCATAAGGTCTACAGGAAAGACACACACGCGGATCGTTATCTTCAAAAAGATTCTAACCACCATGCACGACAAAAAAGAGGCGGTAATAAAACATTAGTAGACAGGGCCCACAAAATATGTGAATCAACTCAGATGATGAAACTGAATATTCTAGAGTGACCTTTAAGACAAATGGCTATTCTGACAGACATACATCGTGCACTACGCCTTAGACTGACAACCAGGACGGACGACGAACGACAACAACCTAAGGGGAAAGTTTTTCTACAATTTATCAATAAGGTTACTGATCGTATTGGTAAAATTTTAAGCCAGTTCCATATGGACACTGTTATCAGATCAACCACGAAAATGAGTTTTTAAGATCCGCAACAGATGAGCGACATCCCCTGTCTACACCAGGTGTCTATAAAATCTCCTGCAGTTGTGGACAAATTTATATAGGTACAACGAAAAGAAGTGTCAACACCGGTCTGAGCGAAAACAACAGGAACTGCCGCCTCGGACGTACTGATAAATCGGCTGTAGCGAAACACGTGTATCAAGAAGGTGACCACAAAATAAAATTTTGCGAGACGACCGTCGCATTATTATGAGCGTATGTACAGAGGCGCCATTGAGATTTTTAAAAACCGAAATAATTTAAAAAAAAGGTGTTAAACTTGAGAAGCTCTGGAGTCAACAATGCAGCAAAAGCATGACAATCGATTAATTTCAATCGAGAAGTTGGCAACAGCACAGTCCATAACACAGCCGACGTCACGTGATTGACAGCGCCGCTCTCTGTTTGGCATATATATACGGCGCTCACTCGCGCTCTCGTTGCATTACGCCGCTTTGCCTCGGAGGATGCCTTCCGCAGACGAAGGCGAAACGTCAAGGGGAGTTATTATGTATGGACCACGGCATCTCAAGTATGTTAATAAATATCCGATCGCCACCAAACTTCACAGGATCTTCCGTTGTGCTAATTTGAAGATTTCACGAAGAATTCATCAAAATTGCTTGGAGTCTACAGTGAACATACATACATACATACAAAACATCCACTTTTATATGTAAGATAATTTAAAAATGTGTATATAATTAACTCATCATTGGGGCGATCTAGAATTGTTTAAAAACAGGTCTGCAGCCAAGATCGCTATCTTCGTTTAATTACATTAACTTACCGGTTTCGGCGTGCTAGACGCCATCTTCAGACCTGAACTAATTTTACATGAATTCACTGCTGTTACACCATTTTTATACATAGTAAAACGGTGTACATCCACATTGATGTGTCATAAACATAAAATTTATAAGTCAATAATAAAACGTTTAAACCCATCTTTCTTATGGTCATAACCATACTTGCACATGGCATCTGAATTGCCTCTGGTTATGACTTTTGTGTCTCGTTGCCGCCGGTTGTCCTAGGTGTCGATGGCCGAGTAGAGAGGGAGACCGACACAGGGAAATAGGATGCACGCATGTGCGGGTACAGGGTCTGAGGTGACCAGCCAGTGGGACAGCAGAAACTCGAAACACTAAACTCGATTTGTATAAGAGATGTATTTCGTAGAGATACTACAATACTTAACTTTGTTAACTGAAGACTAGTGGAATACAGATACGTAGTTTAACTAGGTAGAGGCCTGCCTACTGATGAGTCTGTTATAGTGTCTGTCCTGTTGCCAAGTGACCGATCCAGTTCAGTGGTGGCCACGAGCGGGATTGCAGCAGAGGGCGCTCGTGGCTGACGTCGTAAGAACGCCGCGCCGTGCTTGCATGGCGGCGCACGGCGAAAGTACGTGGCGCGCACTTGAGACTTGTGCGACACCACAATGACCATAAGAAAGATGGTTTCAAACGTTTTATTATTGACTTATAAATTTTATGCTTATGACACATCAATGTGGATGTACATCGTTGTACTATGTATAAAATCGTTGTAACAGCATTGAATTCATGTAAAATTAGTTTAGGTCTGAAGATGGTGTCTAGCGCGCCGAAACCAGTAATTAAATGAAGATAGCGATCTTGGCTGCAAACCTGTTTTTAAGAAATATGTATTATGTACATCAAAATGTTCATGCACGTGGAGTGGAAATACGAAGTAAAACGGTTAAATACTTTCAGATATTTTTTCTAACAACGTTAAACAATGTCTTTACGTGAAGTAGCGCAACTGATTAAGGGCTTTTTCTCAACAATTATGCCTGCATCAGAAAGCAGCACTCATTCAGTGATCGTCAGACGGAAAAGCGTTTTAAAATTTGGATACGACTCCTGAAGCATTGCACGAAGAAAAAGATAAATTAACGCCAAATATTCATAACATTATTTGTGGTTTAATTGCAGTAGTTCAGAACTTTTATCATTATTCACACTATTTGTCGAAATTTTTCTGTTTCATTAATAATTTTCTTTATAACTTTTTAAACCAGCGTTCTGTTTACTGTATTCTGACTCGTTCCACGAACATTCACTCTACCAGAGAGCATGATGAATAAGTAAAATTAAAAAAAAATGGTTGAAACTAAATATTTAAACGGTGCGGAATCTCCGATAAGCGGTGTGCGTGTGTATGCATGTTAAATTAACTGTTTATCTTCTATCGGAGACAAATGAATCCACGATGATGCTCTGAAAACAGTGCACAAACACACATCAGGTTTTCCATCGGATGACTTCGTTCATATCCCACAATCATTCATTCGTGGGCGCCACGGTTGGAAATGGCAGAACGTCACCGCAGCCTCGCATCAGCCGGTCTGAGACGTGACAAAGCGAGTGGAGAAAATTGTATCGGAAGATCGCCGAAGGACTGTGGGGCAAATATTGTCCAAAGTTGCCATTTCTGTGGAATCTGCGCACGAAATGATGCCTGAAGAACTGAAAATGCGAAAAGTTTCCTCCAGATGCGTGCCGCAAATGCTGACGGGTGACAAGGTCAAGCCGGCCGCGGTGGCCGAGGGGACTAAGGCGCTCCAGTCACGGTCCGCACGGCCACTACGGTCGGGGGTTCGAATCCCCCCTCGGGCATGGATATTTGTGTCGTCCTAGTTCGTAAGTAGTTCATAAGTAGTTTGTAAGTTTAGGGACTGATGACCCCGTAGTTAAGTCCCATAGACTATACAAACATTTGAACATTTTTTTTGACAAGGTCAAATGTTCAAATGTTTGTAAATCTATCGGACCAAACTGCGTGGTCATCAGTCCGTAGCTTACAAACTACTTAAACCTAGGTAAACTAACCTAAGGACAAACACACACACCCATGCCCCAGGGAGGACTCGAACCTCCACGGCGAGCAACCACGGCGGTGACAAAGTCGTGAGATTGGCGAGTTGTCAGGCAATGTTGACGCGTGATGACGGCATGAACGGGACTTTGTTTTTTTATAGACTGTGACATTGGGGAAGAGTTGAATGCCGTTTTTCAATCGTGGTTTGCATAATACATCAGCGGGTTTCCAGAAGGGAAAACAAACTCCTAAAAGAAGCATTCGCAGAGGCCAAGGAATGATGTCGTAGTTGAGGAAGATACACTGAAAAAACTATTAGGGCATCAGTTGAGATATTGTACATTAACAGAAACCGGTAGCTTTGAGCTAATAAATTACGCAGCTTTGCTCAACATGTCGTTTTACAAATGTTTAAAAGCTGTTAAATCTTACCTCTTCACTTTTCTATTCTGAAGTATTGTCATCGGCAGAATATACTAAAATGATTTGACAGTGGATTATCTCAAAGTGTGATTTGGAAGACCTGGACGCGAATTTATTCAACGAGAACAGTTAAAAAAAGTCAAGGAATAGTTCGTCCACGGCTAATATTAGCCGGTTGACAGCCCATCAGGACATCAGGCAGAATACAACTGAGCTGCAACAGACCCTCCACGCAGCAATAGGACGCGCAATATCAACACGAATAGCCCGAAATTTCTTCCCGGAACGTACCTTTAAGCACGGAGTCCTACGGTGTGTGTGTGTGTGTGTGTGTGTGTGTGTGTGTGTGTGTGTGTGTGTTATTAAAACCAAGACACCTTCTAGTCCACAGAGACTGTATGGAGGAACTTCAGGATTGGAGTCGTAGCAAATGCGGCCGATTTCTGTTCACAAATGAGCCAAGATTTTCTGTTCAGCCGGACAAACGTCGTTCGCTGATCCTGACATAACGTAGAATTCGGAAGAATCCTGCTCATATGCAGGAGACATGAGCATATCATGTTGGTGGACGAATGGTAGGGGCAGGATGCAGTATTGGCGGACGTACAAGCCTCTACGTCGTTCAGAATGGCGCTTTGACTGCTCAGAGGTGTAGAGACGAGAGATCGTTCGACTTTTTATTGTGCCCTTCGCTGCTGCCACGGGAGATGGGTTCCTTCTGGCGGACGATAACGCTCGAGCCCGGAGATCTGTACGGGAGGACAACATGCTCGAAGCTGAGGGAATTAAACTAATGCAGTGACCAGCTAGTTCACCGGTCTTAAGCCCAACTGAGCATGTCTGGGATGAACTTGTCAGATGCATTGCAACTAACCCAGCAGATTTGGATGTTGTACTCATGGAAGAGTACAATTGAGTAGAGTAGAATTGACAAATATCCCTCAAGAGCTGATTGATAACCTTATACTGTCCATGCCACGCAGCTGTAAAATTGTACTCGCAGTCCAAGGATATCACACACCATATTAGAGAGCAGTGAGAATGGCTTTTTTCACTATTATGGTGACCCCATGGTGCCTCGTTCTACGTAAACGCCATGTTCTTGCTAATATCATACTTTCTCACTCACAACTTACTATTGTAACCAATATCTGAATGGAATTCATTACAGTATGTACAGGGTAAGTGATAAATGAGGAAAAATAGTTCATGCAAATTGTCACATACTGAGCTAAAAACATAAATTCGTTTCCCGCATGTTGCTATGACAATAAACGAGAATGCGATTGAATGGCAAAAATCTGGAAGTACGAAGTGGACCGGTGGGTGTTACTGTGCGCCGACATTAGCCAAGGGGACAGATCGGTAACAGTGCACAACATGCGAGGGGAGGCATGTGGCGACGGTCTGCGTGACACTGTGAGCAATGACAGCGCTCACAGATTAGATTAAATTAGATTAATACTTGTTCCATAGATCATATATACGACATTTCGTAATGATGTGGAACGTGTCAGTTTAGTAAATGTTGTCTATACTTGACAATCAATATTTTAAGGATTTTTTTGTTATTTTTTATTATTTTTATGTTATATCTAAAAGTTCATCTACATTGTAGAAGGAGTTGCCATTCAGAAATTCCTTTAAATTCTTTTTAAATACTAGTCGGCTATCTGACAGACTTTTGATGCTACTTGGTAAGTGAACAAAGACTATTGTGGCAGCATAATTCACCCCTTTCTGTGCCAAAGCTAGATTTTACCTTGAATAGTGAATATCATCCTTTCTCCTAGTGTTGTAGTTATGCACACTGCTATTAATTTTGAATTTGGATTGTTAATAACAAACTTCATGAGTGAACATATATATTGTGAAGCTAAAGTGAGGATCCCTAGATCCCTAAATAAATGTCTGCAGGATGCTCTTCGGTGGGTTCCAGCAATTATTCTGATTACACGCTTTTGCGCAATGAATACTTTTTAATCAATGTTGAATTGGCTCAGAATATGATCCCATATGAAAGCAGTGAATGAAAATAGGCGTAGTAAGCTAATTTACTGAGATGTATATCACCAAATTTTGCAATGATTCTGATAGCATAAGTAGCTGAACTCAAACGTTTCATGAGATCTTCAGTACGTTTCTTCCAATTCAGTCCCTCGTCAACGCAAACACATAAAAATTTTGAATATTCTACCTTAGCTACAGATTTATGTTCAAAGTCTAAATATATTAATGGTGTCATGCCATTTACTGTGTGAAACTGTATATACTGGGTTTTATAAAGTTTAATGAGAGTCCATTTGTAGAGAACCACTTAATAACTTTCTTGAAGATATCATTTACAATTTCATCAGTTATTTCCTGTTTGCCAGGTGTGATTGCTATACTTGCATCATCAGCAAAAAGTACTAGCTTAGCATCTACGTGAATGTAGAATGGCAAGTATATATATATTAAGAACAGCTAAGTACCCAAGACCGAACCTCGTGGGACCCCATTTTTGAGGAATTAATTGTTTCGTCTATATCATGTGAACTGCTTATTTCAACTTTCTGCACTGTCCCATTCATACCACTATAGTCGAGCTTATCTAGAGGAATCCCATTATTTATACAATCAAAAGCCTTTGAGAGATCACAAAAAATCCCAACTGGTGATGTCCGGTTATTCAAAGCATTTAACATTTCATCAGTGAAAGTATATATAGCATTTTCAGCTGAAAAGCTTTTTTGAAAACCAGACTGACATTTTGTTGGAACATTATTTTTACTAATATGTGAAGCAACTCGAGAATACATAACTTTTTTTAAAAAAAATGGTAAAGCTGTCAGAAGTGAGAAGGCGGTAGTTGTTGAGATCAGATGTATCCCTTTTTTTATGCAAAGGTTTAACGATAGCATATTTCAGTCTATCCGACATGTATGTCGTACCGTTTTCGCTGACCAGTATTATGTATCATGGCTAGTTGACATTGGGAAGTTGTCGATCTTTCTGGCGCACAGTAACACCCAAAAGTCCACTTGTTATTTCCATATTTTTACCATTCAATTGCATTGTCATTTATTGACACAAGGTCATTAGGAAAACTAATCTACGAGGCGCGTCCAGGAAGTAAGTTCTCATTTGGTAATAAAATGAAATTGTACACAGACACACAAGAAATTTTTATTGCACAAAATTCTACAAATCTTAAACTACTTTTCCACATAACTGACGAAATTTTGTAGGCTCTTGTCATAGCGTGCCACAAGTTTTTGCTTGAATCCTTCACAGAAGGTTGTCGCCTGTGTATTGAACCATGTGGTAACAGCTCTTTATCATCGTTGACCACGAAGGACAGATTTTAGGTGTAAGATGAGATGAATGTCGCTAGGAGAGAGGTCCGAGCTGTTTGGAGGATGATCGAACAGGCCCCATTGAAATTTCCGTAAGAAGTGTTTGTTCACATTCGGTGTGTGAGGTCAGGCATTATCGTGAAAAAAAATCTTTTGACAGTAATCCTCTTCTTACACCTAAAATCTGTCCTTGGTGGACAGCACTTCACCGATGATGACGAGCTGAAAGAACATGTTACCACATGGTTGAATACACAAGCGGCAACATTCTATGAAAAAGGCACACAAAACCTTGTGCCATGCTATGACAATTGCCTACAAAATTTGGGAAGCTATGTTAGAAAGTCGTTTAACAGTTTTAAATATTTGTACAATCAATATTTTCTCTGTATCTGTACCCGTTCGTTTTATATAACCAAACGGAACTTACTTCCTGGGCGCGCCTCGTATGTTTGTAACTCAGTGACTAACAATTTGCACGAAATTTTTGCTTAATTTGAAGGGGTAAAAATCACAACGATATAAGTAGCATACAGGTTATTCTGAGAAAAACGACCTTAAACATTTAAATGTTTATTTAAAGTCACAGGTTATACAAAATGAATTGAAACTTTTATACGATATTTTGCACTTGAGGAATATATATTTGGTAAGTATCTGAAGGTTCTGAGTGTAAGGCATCATTGTGTAAAATATTCATAAAATGTCACTTGTACCACTATGTTTTTAAAGAATGAACACTTTTTGCTTACTCGCTTTCATTCACTGCACCACTATCACAGTCATCAAGGTAGGATTCTTCAAAACTTGGCTGTTCAGTGTTATGAGGAGAGTGTGAAAGATGATGCCGACCTCTGCCTCCGCTTTGATTAAATTTTCTAAACGGTCACAAGTATTGCATTTGTTACATCTTAGCTTATAAAATGATAGATTAAATTCCGAATAGAACACTTTACGGTAAATACACTCCTTCACTGGCAAAATGTTTTCTTCTTCACATCTCTCAGTATACAGCTTATACATTTTTGAGACAGATAATTCTGACGACATGTATTTCTTGTGGGGATTATCTTTACGAGAATAGTGACTTGTGTTATGAGGAAAGCTTTTTATGTGGTTTCTTACGGTAGCGAGGCGATGATTCTGATATTTTATTTCCAGGAGCATGTTTACCACGTTTATCAACAGGAGACAGACCTTCCACACTTGGTTCGTGTAATACAGCTGTGGTAAATTGGCGATTGCTTAGTGTCTTAAGGAATAACTCCTTACACACTCATTTGCCATCCTGGAAAATTGCAGTACTTTGTTTTTTAGATTTGTTATAATTTCGTTTTGGACGTCTTGGTTTAGTAATTGAAACACTTTTTACTATGGAGGGTGTTTGTTTTTGCCAGGAACCAGTTTTCCATTACTCTTCGTGGATAATTCTTCGTCTTTTTTCTGTGAAAGTCTTGCATTCATATTGGCAGATATGTTGAAATGGCTGGATGATTCTTGAAGGCGTAATTTTTCCTGTTGTAGATGTGTATTCTTGTTCCAGGTTTCATAGACGTTTTCTTTTATTCGTTTTCCATGACTCAAAACTCCTTTTTTCTTTTTCTTGAAACAATGTTTTCTTGAGTCTCTTCTTGAGGTGCTCTCAAGCACAACTCTTCAGCTGTATTTAGGATTTTTTCATTGTTCTGATTCTTGTTATGACTTTCGTTTTCATCTGAAGATGATGCATCTGAATCGAAAAGGAAATATACCACTTAGGCACAGATATAAAGCAAAGATTCTTCTAAAATCCCTAAAAAAATTTCTTTCTCATGAATTGTGTCAAGTCTGTGGTAACTACCTCAAAGATGTTAAGTATTTGAGTGGCACACCGGTACAAGTGGAAATATTTTTATGACTATTTTTCTTGAGGAATGTAATTTTTATTGACAATAAAAATATGTGCTTTTGTACCAAAAATAGTTTAAGAAGTTTTTCTCAGCCACAACAGTCATTAAAAATTTGAAAAACTAACTTTACGTAAGCACTAAAATGTTGTACAGAATGCCTCAACTTTAGTTACCTTGAACAGGGACATAGTCTTCATCTGCGACTGAATCATCATCTGATAAATCTTCGTCAGTCGATTCTGAGAAACGCTGAATACTTTCAAAGGTAGAACTACTCATTTTTGATCGAGATTTCGTCATTAACTGAGCAGCTAAATCGCTAATCTTTGGACCGCCCGTCATGTTGTTGCTCGTACCGTCCTGACACTGCATATGGATTGTGATTCGATAAATGTAGATATACCACATACATCTAAAGGACAGATGTTAACAGTAGGCACCTGGATCTTTGTGCCACTAACAAGTATTCCTTGTTTCTAGGTCGAATGTACACTTAACTCAATTTTGCAAAAAATGTCACTTATACCATTATGGTTTTCAACCCTTCATTTATGACTCACCCTGTATATTGGGTATGATATTTCACCTTATCCCCTAATTGTGTTGTCAGCTGCAATGTTCAGAAATAACAGAATTTCAGTTTGCATGTGGTTTAGTTTCTGAGAAAAAGAAAAGAAAAAAAAGATCGGAAGTTCTCTAACTTCAAAGCACAATACTTCTTACTGAACCCTCTATGCATGTCTCGTACTTTTACTTAGCCCTATATTTTTGTATTCTTTCAAAGTATTTTGTCTACGACTCTCTGCAAGTAAATGACTGAGATATGTAGAACACTTACTGAGTTTGGTGTTGTTTCTGTAAGTCGGGAGCTCATTCCGACGTTGTGGGGGGTGTCTGGTGGGAAGCAGGCGTGTTCTGTACACTGTGCGACGGAGTGTGGCCACGGAGGCGACCGCGGCGGCGGCCGCGTGTGGGCGCGCCTCGCCTCGGGCTGACGCCTTCGGTTAGCGCTTAACGCAACAGCGCGCCCAAGAGTTGCCGCGCAAACTTGGCGGCCAACTATGCCGCCGCCCCGCGCCGCTCTGGCGCATAACTCGGCGTGCCTGTACAAACGCGCCGGCAGCTGCCGCCGCCCACACAACTCAACGTTGCGTTCCGTCGCAGCGGCCGAGCGACAACCGGCGGAATGCGCGACGCAACATCCTAAAGTGTTGCACGATAATTTTGTTACGAAGGAAAAGTTCAATTGTTAACTAAAACATTTCTTAATAATGATTTTGCAGCCAAGATCGCATTTTTCATTTATTAAGTTACCGGTTTCGGCGTGCTCGACACCATCTTCAGACCTGTCGTAATTTACATAACTTGACGACATTTTTTTATATACTAAAACAGTACATCCAGGTTGAGGCACCACTCTTTTAGTATATAAAAAATGTCGTGAAGTTATGTAAATTACGACAGGTCTGAAGATGGCGTCGAGCACGCCGAAACCGGTAACTTGATAAATTAAAAATGCGATCTTGGGTGCAAAATCATTATTAAACAATTATAGATCGCCCGATCGAACTAAGAGTTCCTTATATAAAACATTTCTATTGTCACTTTGAAAACAGCAATTCGAGGGCTGGGTTGTTAAAAGAGCACAACATTTTACACATAAAAACAAGTTCAGAAAACTTGAGACTTTGACATTACTTAAACTAGCTTAAACTAAACTAACGACAACACACACACATACACCAGTGCTCTATGGACGACTCGAAATTCAGACGGAGCCAACCGCGGGCTGTGTATTATTAAGGCGCCCTACAGCGCTTGGTCTCACGACCGCGGCCACTTCTGAAGAAACAAAATTGGTTTACAGCCAATTTGCCGGCCGAGGTGGCCGAGGGGACTGAGGCGCTTCAGCCACGGTCTGCACGGCCACTACGGTCGGGGGTTCGAATTCCCCCACGGGAATGGATATTTGTGCCGTCCTAGTTCGTAAGTAGTTCATAAGTAGTATGTAAGTTTAGGGACTGATGATCCCGTAGTTACGTCCCATAAGCTGTACAAACATTTTTGAACATCCAATTTTAATTTAAATGCTACGAAATAGTTTTTGGAAGTCCTTGTGTGACGGCCGCGGTGGCCGAGGGGACTGAGGCGCTCCAGTCACGGCCGCTACGGTCGGGGGTTAGAATCCCCCCTCGGGCATGGATATTTGTCAATATACAAAAAAACAGTCTTGATCGCAGGAATTAAGTTTCAATTAACCGGTTTCGACCTGATGTAGGTCATCTTAGGAATTACAAATAGCCCATGTGTCCAGTGCTGCACTCGGCTGGGCTGGACTGTCCTGGGTTGTCCTGCTGCCAGTAGGTAACTGTTCGCTGCTGTCAGCAGAACAGCCCAGGACAGCATAGCCCAGCCGAGTGCAGCACTGGACACATGGGCTATTTGTAATTCCTAAGATGACCTACATCAGGTCGAAACCGGTTAATTGAAACTTAATTCCTGCGATCAAGACTGTTTTTTCTCTATTGATGATACCAAATAGATCGCTGTTTTCTCCTCTGATAATGATGTCAAAATTAATGTATATTTGTGCCGTCCATAGTGTTAGCTAGTTCATAAGTAGTTTGTAAGTATTGGGACTGATGACCCCGTAGTTAAGTCCCATAAGCTATGCAAACATCTGAACACCTCTGAAGTCCTTGTGTGAAGTGTAGCATAGTACAGGAGTGAAACGTAGACCCTAATTTCAGAAGGAAGATGATACAAACTTTTGAAATGTGATGCTACAGAAGAATCCTGAAGATCAGATGGGTAGATCGCGTAACTAATGGCATAGCTTGACTAAAAAAATCGCGCTGCCTTCTTTTACGGCCCACTTTAGATTTGCTGGTAGTTTTATAATCGTTTGCAAATATTTCGTACAAAAATAATAAAATTAGACAGAATAAAAAATTATGGGCGATATAATCACGACTCTACTATTGTGATAATATCTATTCGCAGTAGTGAAATGTGCGACGAATTAGTGATGTACGGATATGTCACATGGTGGTTAGAAACTTGTTGTTGTTGTTGTTGTTGTTGGTTTTTAGGGGACTAAACAACTAGGTCATCAGTCCCTTCGAAACTTGATAGGGCGCGGTGGCTTAGCGCACTCGGTCAGAGTGTTGCTGGCATGGTAACTCCATGCGCTCTGTAACGAGAAAAAAAAATTGAGTGAACGACGAAACGATCAAAATAGTACAAAACAAACCCACGTCCACAAAGTATCCATCAAACCGAAGAACCAATGAAAAGAGAGAAAGAGGATTCAACGCCATCTGTAATAAAAACAACTGAGCAAAATTCTCAACAAACAACCTAGAACGTACATGAACAAACGATCGGAAAGCATCGATCTCCCTGAAGACAAAAAATATAATAAAAGAATAAAAAATAACCACAACTGACAATTTTCCCCTGTTGTTCCCTTAAAGGTTTTAGAACACTCTTTTTAACTGGACGCGTTTTCAGCCAGATTGTGATTTGTTTAAAAATATCAGCGCTTTCTCAGAAAAGTGCATTTTTCTATTTTGTTGACATATCATGAAATACATATCAACGAATTGCAAACGTAGACTTCTTTATCACGTGTACACAAACTGGGGAGATACCTTTACAATGACTGTTGTAAATAACGTAATGGTAATACTAACTTTTACATAGCCTTGTGGAATTCGGTATTATCAGACTTATTCCGCTTGTTATTTTAGCTGCAAAATAAAACGCAGTCACGGTTTGCTCTTTATTTCAGCGCAGAGCAAAGTAACATGAACAAAGTCATATCTGAATTACAGAGAAGGTAATACAATCTATGTTAAAAGCGTCCATACAAACCATGCCAAAGACAAACATTTTAATAGTCGCATTGATTCTGTTAAAGACTTTCAACATATTCCATTAATACTGAATAATTCCTTAGTAAATTAAAACAGGTAATCTGTTGCTGTGTGTACACTTTCAATTTTTCAAGGGTAGGACGGCGATCTTCTTACATTGAAGTAATAAAATTCTGAGATCGCAATTTTATTTTTCTGACGACAGGTTTCGATACGCTTAGGGCACCATCATCTGGTCTCTTGTGTCCTATTTTTTCATTTCGTTTCGTAATGTGATGCGCTTCACGAAACGAAAACATAGGATACATGTGTTCAGACGATGGACCGTAAGTGTATCGAAACAGGTCGTCAGAAAAATAATTAACTGCGATCTTGGCATTTTAATACTTGAAAGTGTACACTTTCCTTCCGTTTCATTAAGGAACAACAGTTGCTACAGAAATCTAAGACGCCATTTATATATGAAACTATCAGTATCTATCTGCACGTAGTTTAGAATATTCATTATCACAGTATCCTACCCGTTGTGCAAATCCTTCAGAAGACCAGTGTTCAGTTCGTTGTGACGTATTTCACTGGATGTGCACGAAATAGAATAAACGCACTTTTTAGAGGGAGCACTCTCGTATCTGCAAACTCTAAACGTTGCAGAAGATTGCTCTTTTTAATAAATAAGAGTGCCGGAAACCCGTTTTGGAGACAAGGCGGGGAAAAAATTGTACAGGAGCCTTTCGAACTACCGACCACATCCATCAGAACGTAACGCAGTACCCAATGCACCACGGCAACAACTAATCATTGTCCATTACTTCTCGTACTATTTCTGGCTGTTGCTAACAGCTAAAATGACATTATTAGACACTAGATTTTAATTTATCGTACTATGAACGACGTGCATTTGTTGATACTACAGTCCGCCACTGCTTTGAAATGATAACGCGTAAGTTATAATAAGAAAAAAACAAAATACAGGAAGCAATATGGCGTATGCCAGAGAGAGATCTGGACGAGGAATGTCACGTGACGTTTCCTAACGCCTGGTGTACGTAAAATTGATGCGGTGTCAAATGGCCGTTATTTTTGTAAATACCTCTGTTGTGGTGCGAGTTACGATAAAAACATAGGAGAGGAAAGTTCAAGAGAATTTTCTGCTCTACAAATCTGTTTATTCATTTTCGCTTCAAATGTACGATGAAGCGGAGATTTTCATTTAAATTTCGACCTGTCAAAAGGAGATCGCAAAGGCCCACTATCTTAACCTAATGTGGGCCAGAAAGGGATTGATTGATGGGGTGCATTCCGAGACTTCAAGGAATCGTGAACTTAGCATTGGAGGTATGTTTCTGTGGTAAATATTGAGTGGGAAACAGAGAAATTTGTTAGACAAAAGGACATATCATTTCTGTATTTTAGAGACAAGCTGATTCACTATATAGCATACCATTCTATTTAACACTATCAGTTTTGTCACTAACAGTCAGCTCGGTCAGTATAAATCGTCCTGTATCCTCTTTCAGAGTCAGTCGTTTCTTTGATGCCCGATGTGCATCCAGAAAGTCCTTATCTTTTAAAACAAAGACAGCATACGTAAATTATTGATAGAGGAAGGAAGAATGATAAGGAAGGAGAGGATTGACAGTGGCTGCTTTAGAGCTTTGAAATGAAACAATGCCGACAGGTGAAAATGTGAGCCGGGTCGGTAATCGAATCCGGGTATCCCGCTTCAGGCCAGCGATTTTTTTCTATTTTTCCTAGGTCAAGCGATGGTTCGCGGTCCTTTCAAAAATGTTCAAATGTTTGTAAAGCTTATGGGACTTAACTACGGGGTCATCAGTCATCAGTTAGTAAACTTACTAACTACTTATGAACTAGCTTATACTAAAGGCGGCACATACAACCATGCCCGATGTGGGATTCTAACCGTCGACGCGGTTGTTTGCTCATGTTTGTTCGTTTTTAGTATTTGGCTCAGTTTCTTCTATTACAGAGGGCGTTGAGCCCTCTGACCGGCCGCGCTGAGTCACGGCACCCGGCAACCACTTGGCTACCCGTGCTCTCATTCCGTCCGTCTCAAATTCCCCCAAGTCGCACGCTATGGCTGTAGCGCCCCAATCGTTCATGGCCTCATACACTCGCCATTATGGATTTCCGTGTGAGGTCGAACGTATGACCGCATCTGCAATGAAGTACTTGAAACTACCGCCGTCTTCGCGTGTAAATACTTATTGTATTGGTGTGATGTCTGTTCTTTCGGACATGCCCGAATGAACTAACATCACACCAATATATATATATATAAAACTTCATTAGCTATTGGTACAATGATTTTCCCATATTTATATAGTCACCGAAAGAAATAAGACACTTGTTATGTCGTAGGTTCAACTTTCGTATTCCTTATCGTAGAGTTCTATTTAAGAAGGATTGAAAAGCTGATAGAAGCCAACATCGGGGAAGATTAGTTTGGGTTCAGGAGAAATGTAGGAACACGGGAGGCAATTCTTTACGGCTTGTCCTAGAAGATAGATTAAGAAACTACATATCCAGCTTTTGGAGAAGGCTTTTGACAATGATGATTGGAATAAACTCTTTCAAGTTCTGAAGAAGGCAGGAGTAAAATATAGGGAGCGTAATGTTATTCACAACTTGTACAAAAACCAGACTGCGGTTATCAGAGTTGAAGGGCATGAAAGCGATGCAGTGCTTGCGAAGGGAGTAAGACAGGTTTGTAGCCTTTCTCCAATGTTATTCAATTTGTACATTGAGCAAGCTTTAGAAGAAAGCAAGGAGAAATTTGGAGAAGGAATTAAAGTTCAGGGTTAAGAATTAAAAACATTGCGTTTTGCGGATGACATAGTAATTCTGTCAGAGACAGCAAAGGACCTGGAGGAGCAGTTGAACGGAATGGACAGTGTGCTGAAAAGTGCATATAAGATGAAGATTAACAAAAGCAAATTTAGGGTAATGGAGTGTAGTCTAAGAAAATCAGGTGATGCAGAAGGAATTAGATTAGGTAACGAAACAATAAAGGAGGTAAATGAGTTTTGGTACTTGAGCAGTAAAATAACAAATGACGGTCGCCATACAGAGGATATAAAATGCAGAATGGCAATGGGTAGAAAAGCGTTCTTGAAAAAGAGAAATTTGTTAACATCGAATATTGATTTAAGCCTAAGGAAGTCCTTTCTGTAGGCATTTGTGTGGACTGTTGCCTTGTAGGGAGTGAAACATGGACGATAAACAATGCGGAGAGGAAGAGGGTAGAGGCTTTTGAAATGTGGTGCTACAGAAGTATGCCGAAGATTAAGGGGATGCACCTAATGAGGAGGTACTGAACAGAATTAGAGAGAAAAGGAATTTTTGGCATACCTTGACTAAAAGAAGGGATCGATTGGTAGCGCACATTCTTAGACATCAAGGAATTGTGAATCTGGCGTTGGAGGGAAGTGTGTGGGGTAAAAACCACAGAGGAAGACCAAGAGATGGATACACTAAGCAGATTCGGACAGATGTAAGTTGCCGATCTGATGTGGAGTTGAATATGCTTGCTCAGGATAGGGTATTGTGGAAAGCTGCATCAAACCAGTCTCTGGACTGAAGACCACAACAACAAGAACAACAGAGATCTTCCGCCTGTGAATGGTACCAGCGTGTGAAAGTCGCCTACAGCTCTTGCAATGACACAATGTGAATATTCCACGTGTGAATCGAAACAACAGGCGTGAAATTCTTGCTGCAGTTGTTGTGCTGCTCCATGACAGTGCTCGGTGCGCTGTAACAGCTCTGCACAATCATAGAATGTAGGCTTTCACGGCCGACGTGATTAAACTTCCGGGATAAGTTGCCGTGGAAGAAAAGGGTCCGAAAACAAGCCACAACAACAACTCTCGGACGGAAATGTTTTCCTTTCATCCACAAAATTACGGACCGTATTGGGAACGTTTTGGCCAGGTTTCAAATGCAGACCGTCTCTAGACCTACCAAGAAAATTAGCGAATGCTTACGATCGGTGAAAAACGCACGACATCCCCTAGCAACGCCTGGGGCGTATGAAATTCCCTGTAGCTGTGGCATGTTGTATGTAGGAACAACAAAAAAGGAGTGTTAATACTCGCATATTGGAACACAAAAGAAATTGTCGTCTGGGTCACACAGACAAGTCAGCTGTGACAAAGCATGTTTTTACACGTGGTGACCATGAAATAAAATTTAGTGAAACGAGCGTGCTAGCCAGAACGTCGCATTATTACACACGGATGTACAGATAAGCTATGGAAATACAAAAGCACCACAATAATTTTAACAGGAAAGAAGAAAGTTTGAAATTAGATAAGATTTGGCGGTCAACTTTGAACCAAAGATATGACAATCGATTACCTGTAATCGAGAGAGATGACGTTGGTCAAAGATAGCTTCATAGTCGGCAGCACGTGACAAGTGGTGGCGCCATCTATATAAGCAGGACCTCCAGCGCCTAGCAGTCGTCGACTCACCCTTGAAGATGTTGCCCGTAGTAGGCAACGAAACGTCGGGGGTAAGAACTTTTATTGATGGACGACGGCAACATAGCCCGGAAGTTTTAATTAATGAGCTCTGCACAAGTTCGGATGGGAACTGTTTGATCGTCCAGCATGCTGTCCACATCTTTATCCAACTGATTTCCATCGTTGTTGCATCTACACGAATTCCGGTCTTCCGGTCGGCTTTTTTACAAGAAGGAAGAACTGAAGAACGACTGTCACGCGTTGATTGCGTCAGTCTTCTGCGACACAGAAATACTAAACTTGATGCCAGTTTGCAATAAGTGCCTAAATTATTTTGTTTGTCAAAAATATCTGAAGCACTGCTGTACCTGTTCCCAATCAGGCTTTTCATGTAAATAGTGAGCTTACGGATAATTTTGCATTTGGTGTTGGTGTAAGAAAAATTACATGGTTCATATAAACGTTTATAATCACACAGCGGGAGCCCAATGTGCTAATGCACAACACAAACAATTTTAATCACCCACACAAAAAGACATTTATTCCCTTCAGGGCACCGTGAGAAATATTTGGCCTTGTAATAAATTAGCTACGTTCAAGTATGAAGGTGCGCCATCCGCATCTGCCGCAATGTCTCCAAAATATGTAACAAAATATTAATACTGGTAGGCAGGAATATTCACTGAATGCAGGTTAAAGTTCTACTTTTTATTCTTTCGTTATTCTGTGTCGTTTAGTCAGGCAACTGTTCATAAAACTGACGATTACTTATTTTGTTGTGCTCATGAGCCGAAGTTATGCAATATTTGTTAAACTATTTAACCGCCATTTGAGTGTATTGTTTTATTATGTATCGTCACAATCCGGATTTCGGCTGTATAGCCATTTTTAAGTGTACAATTATGTCAATTAATTAACACATGGGTGTGAATATGTAAACTCTTACTGTCATGAATGACGATCTGGTTTCTTAGATGTACCAATCAATTGACATAATTGTGCACTTTAAAATGGCTATACAGCCGAAATCCCGATTGTGACGAAACATAATAAAACAATACTGTCGAATGGCGGTTAAATCGTTTAACAAACACTTGACTCCACAGTAGGCCTATTTCCAAGATATCTAAAGACATCAACTCACGAAAACCTAAATCAAAGCTTATCACCAGAAATGTGCTTTAGTCCAGCAATGTCTCTTTAGCTGAAATTTAAAAGCGAAATAAACCAGAGTTCCAAACCCCAAAACCTTCTAATTTCAGCTGTGCAAATCAGTTGAAAATCATAAGTAACACACAAAAAAAAAAATATTTCTAAATTCCACACTGGGTGTAGAAAGTTTAAGTTCCACAAACTCTGAAAATTATTTTAAGTTCACTAACTTCACCGAAAAATACCAAGTATCAGGCGACAGCATAGTCGCTCGACACTCACATACGTCGTCGCTCTCTGAACGATGCGAACACATTCTCCAAAAACCAAAATGGCCGCCCCCCCTAAATACACTCGTAGCGATTCTCTGGAGTCAAATGATGGTCCATTCAAAATAGTCTTATTTACACTTAATATGAGTGATAAAAATATGTTATCTATTAATAAAACAAAAATTTTCCTCTCAATTCGGAAATATCTTCAGAATTTAGAAACAAAATTTGCTTTTTAAATTAGTTAATAAATACGAAGTTTTCGTAGTGCTTGAAAAACGCATTCCGGCTTTCTTAATGCTTGAAAATCGTATTTCGGCCCCCTTAACATTACTTAATTAAGGCTTTCATTTGAGCCCTTGTTTGAGCAATGTGCTCAAAGCGTTTCCAAAATACGTATTTTACAAAATTATTATTTAATGGCAAAATTCGATTTACTATATCCCAAAAGCTATTGTGACTGGAGGCGCCTTTATATGAGCACAACCGGCTATTCTTTAGCTTCAAAATGAGTTTACAAGCTCGATCGTACCGTATCGGAGTCAGCCGTTATTTGTTTTTAAATAGTTTACAGGATTTGTTTCGCCCGAAAACGGATCCTCTTCAGCAGCTGCCATTAACACAGTTGTAACCGCCGGTATTTCCAGTCACGCGATCGTACGCTTCACCGATACTGATCGGAGCTGCTGCCATCTGTCGGCCAGCTCCTGAACTCGATCGATTCATCTGTCAAATTGACACATGGCTACCTTGTTTTGCAAACTGTCATAGCAAAGTCTGACTTCGCGGGTCCGAGACGCGGTACCCCGTTGCCAACATAGCTTCACAATGCTTGTCACCTTACAAACTACATTGCTTAGAATAAAAGATAGCGAGACCTACTATCTGGACGCGACACATAAACATTTCTCCTCTCCCAATTGTTAGTAATTTATACATCTGTTTCTGTGCAGTATCCATCACTCGGCACGACATAAGTTAGAAGAAGCGATAGCGGCTTACTCAGATACCATTGTATCAGTCTCCTACACTGGGTTGGGATGCTGTTAATGTTTCCCACACAAAGGAAGAAGGAGTACCAACGACAAGAAGGGGAAGGAGTGAATAAATGGTTGCCTATAAATCTCTTTTTCCTTCTATCACTTATCAGCATTGGCCTTTCCATTTATTATTTTTTCTTCTTACCCACAACAAACAACTGCCGACGTTGAGACTGATGCCAGGAGATGACTGAAAGGATCAGGGTACTAGCTTCTCACAGGACTGAGAGCGGCAGTGGAAAACATTGAAATTGTTACTAATAAATAATTAACCATTGTCATAGTTACTGAACGCCTCCAATACACGGAGTGAAACTATAAATGCTTAGTGCTGAGAAATGTGTCGTCAATTGAAAAGCTCAAGATTCAGGAACCAAATTTCGTAACAATAACAAAAAAAAAAAAAAATGTTTGTATAGCTTATGGGAATTAATTACGGGGTCATCAGTCCCTAAACTTACAAACTACTTATGAACTAGCTAACACTAAGGACGGCACAAATATCCATGCCCGAGAGGGGATTCGAACCCCCGACCGTAGTGGCCTTGCAGACCGTGACTGGAGCGCCTCAGTCCCCTCTGCCACCGCGGCCGGCGTAACAATAACCAACAGTAATAATAATAATAATAATAATAAACTTGTCCTGATTGTACATATCTTCCGAATGAATGAGAACAGCCTGAATAAACTAATTTTAACTCATTTCGGAAAAAATAATTGAACAATAGGACGGATAACAGAAGTAAGAAAACATCTCGAAAGAAACACCATCAAAGGCACACAAATAGCAGACAGAAACCCTTTATGAATAAAATACTAAATTTAGAAGGCTTTGAAGTGAGAAAAAGGAAGAAAACAGGAACAACATGGACAGCAGAAAGGAAAAGACAACATGAGAAGATGGAGTATGGGAAGAACAGGAAACAGCAACAAAAAAGAAGAGGAACTGAAGCTGTTTCCTGAGCGTAGTTGGTCAATTCGAAGCTAAACAAAATAACAAAACTTATTTTGATGTTGGTTGAAACAACACACTTCGTAGCCAAGATTAAAAGCATTAGAATGAAAAGTTCTCTCTCTTTCTTGTTTATTTATAAGAAATCTAGCTTTTACCCTTGGCTTCGGTCGCGTTCGTGTTCTTGCATACGTCTCAGAGGCCATCGAAAGTACAATATTTGTTCTTAAGTCCTGGCCAGAATGATGGGGATGTAACAAAACATTCTAATTTTGAATGTTTAACATAAACCTTCTATAAATACTGTCCATATCCAGGTAGCTACGACGATTTACTGCATTATTTTGGAAAAAAAATTTGCATACATAAAACAAGGGTTCTGGATGTTGTTTGCGTTAAAAACTTATAAAATAATTTCTTTTTTAGAAAGACTGGGAAACGTGCTTGCTTAAAAAACGGAGATACAAAATAAAAATAATTAATTGTTAAAACAGTTCATAATATAATTTCCCCCCTTGCGTCGTTTAAATCCGCTTGTGCTTGGTTGTTGCAATAATGGGCATGAATAAGATAATTATTTTAGGATGCTGCAATATATTACAAGGTAGTCCTCCCATTCAACACATATTCTCGATATTGGTCAAACGCAGATATGCTACATATAATTGCCTATGTGAAAACAATGGTATTTCCTAATACACCCATGCAATCTGAAGTGAATGCAAAAAGCCGCCGTACAGCCACCCAACAAAGAGAATTTCTGTTCGCTTCCAGACAAATCTGTTATTTAGTGCGTTAAATAATTCAGGTTTTGAATTCTAAATAAGTTTTCTACCTTCCACAATAAGTCACCATAGATGAAGCTAAAGGGAAAACAACAAAACCATGATAATACAATTTAAAATGCAATAAAACTTTCTAACATCTACGAAACACACATGCTTATCGTACGTGAAATGCGGTGATGGGGTTTTATAGCTTTTAGCGTTATCATCCGCGACTATTTTCATATAGAAAGTATTTCTTCACGAAATATTACAGCTAATGTGTCGGAATCAGTGAGATTCCGCTCTTTTCACATTTTCTTAACGATAATAATTATATGTCTTTTGCTTATGTTTGTTCAAATGCTCAAATGTTTGTTAAGCTTATGGGACTTAACTGCGATGTCATCAGTCCCTAATCTTACAAACTAATTATGAACTAACTTACAGGAAAGACAACACAAACTTCATTGCCCGTGAGAGTATCCGAACCTTCGACGGGGACCGGCATCGCGTGTAGGAGCATAGCGCCTCAATTCGCTCGGCCACTCCGCCGCGACCATTAGTCCTGAAAAAATAATGAAAATGTAACTTGTATACAAATTATATTAGGATA
This sequence comes from Locusta migratoria, assembly GCA_026315105.1. Classification (NCBI taxonomy): domain Eukaryota; kingdom Metazoa; phylum Arthropoda; class Insecta; order Orthoptera; family Acrididae; genus Locusta; species Locusta migratoria. Next base: position 314,824,952 of record CM048744.1, on the reverse strand, counting down.
ATGTGTTTATTTGTTTCGTTTCTGTAGGATTTATAGTCTGTGGTGTGTCGTGGGATGTTAACTATTGGCTACAGAACTGAAACACTGCACAGCATTAATCTATTTTCCGAAACTAAACTTTACACTTCAAACTTTCTCCATTTACGTTAGTCAAAATCAAACCCTTTTCCAGTTTTAGTACATTGATAGTTTATGCTTCGTGAATTTTTCATACTGAAGTCTCAGTTGCGACATGAAGAAATGGTATACCACAGAACACCAGCTTTGAGGCGTGAATCCTGAGCAGCAATATTTCATCCTGATATTACTGGTGATAACCACACAAGTATCTTCAGCACGAGTCGTTGACTTCTTGTGGAACACCATAGTGTAACATTAAGTACATGTGACCAAAATTGTATACTCTCAACATACAACACTGTCCAAAACAATTAGGGAATCACCTTGCACCTTCCACCTTGCACCTTGCACCATACATATATCGTAAACTGTTTTATTTAGAGATGGGTTACTATTGTAATTTGAGTAGTAAGATATGTCCCCGTCTCAACTCTTTGTAAACATAAACAGTTACAAACTAGCAGCAAATGTGAATAGAGAGATTAAGGTGAGAGGAGGAGTTGCCATCTATGACAAAAGTTCTCACTGTGTAAAAAGTTTAGAAACACTAAACTGTTGTGTAGAGCAACATATAAAAGCATGTGCCTGTCAGATTAATCTGAATAAAAGTCCTTCTTTTATAATTTTAGAAGTATATAAGTCTCCTTCAGGAAACTTTCAGTTATTTATGGAAAATTAGGATGCCTTGTTGTGATATGTCAGATAAGGGAAAACAAATTATTATTTGTGGGGATTTCTATGTTGACTCATTAAAGGAATTTAATAGGATAAATGACCTGGAGGTTCTTTCAATTTGTCATCTGATTTTTCTACTCGGGTAGTAAATAACAGCAACACACTGATAGATAACTTTTTTATAGACCAAGATAAGTTTAATAACATAAATGCTTGTCCTGTTGAGAATGGTCTTTCTGATCATGCTGCACAGCTACCTACAGTAAATGTCATAATTCCTCTCTGCAATTCAAAACAACCCTCCAAAGTTGTACGTTCAGGTAACGATTCAACAATTAGAAATTTCAGGGAAACTCTTCAGCAGTTAGACTGTTAGGAAGCTGATGCTAATTTATAATATAACTTATTTGTGATACGTTTTGTAAGAGTATTTGAAAATTGTTTCCTAAAGAAAATAGTTAAATATAGTGATAAGAAACCATGCAAGAAACCATGGCTTACTAAAGGAATAAGAATACCTTGTAACCGAAAAAGGGTAAGAGTAATGACCCAGAAACGATAAAAAATATTATAAAAGCTACTGTGCTACATTACGAAACGTTATTAAAAAGTCCAGAAACATGTGCATCATGTCTGAGATTAGTACCTCTGAAAACAAAATTAAAATAATATGGAATATTTTTAAAATATAGAGCAACCAAGAACACAGGGAGACAGCGTTACCATCAAAGTGAATAAAATGTTTACAACTAACAAGCCAGAAGTTGAAAACATTTTTAATAATTATTTTTTAAATGTTGTGGAGAAAATAGGATCTAAATGTTTATTCAAATTAGCTAGTCAGTTAATGGAACAGGCCATACCCACACAATTTGATACAATAGAAATTCCATCCACCTCTCCTTCTGAAATTAAGAAAATAATAAACTCAAGAGAAAAAGGGCACATGGAATTGATGGTATTTCAAGCAAGAAAATAAAAACTTGTTCTCGAGAAATAAGTGGGATTCTTAGCCACATATGTGGTAGTTCTCTGAAGCAGGGTATTTTTCCCGATAGACTGAAATATGATAATGTTAAAGCACTGCACAGAAAAGGGGATACGTCTGATGTCAACAGCTACCACTCAATCTCACTTCTGACAGCCTTATCCAAAATTCTTGACAAAGTAATGTATTCTAGAGTAGTTTCACACATGGGTAAAAATAAAGTTCTACCAAAATGTCAGTTTGGTTTTTCAGAAAGCCTTTTCAATGGAAAATGCAATATATACTTTCATCAATGAAATAATAAGTGCTCTGAAAAACCGGACATCACCCGTTTGGAATTTTTTGTGATCTCTCAAAGGCTTTTGATTTTGTAAATCATGGAATTCTTCTAGATAAAGTATTATGGTATGAATGGGGCAATGTAAAATTGGTTTAAATCATACCTAACAGGAAGAGTGGTTCGGTCTTGGGCCCTTTGCTGTTCTCAGTATATGTTAATGACTTGCTATTCTACATTCATGAAGATGCAGAGCTGGTTCTTTCCGCTGATGATACAAGTATAGTTATCACACCTGACAGACAAGAACTAACTGAATAAATTGTAAATTCATAAAATCATTAAGTGGTTCTTAGCAAATGGAGATCATTAAATGTTGATAAAACACAGTACATACAGTTCCGTACAGTAAATGGAATGACACCATTAATAAATATAGACTTTGATCAGAAATCTATAGCAAAAGTAGAATATTCAAAATTGTTAGGTTATGCATTGACGAGGGGTTGAATTGGAAAAAACACATTGAAGATATCCTGAAACGTTTGAGTTCAGCTACTTATGCTATTCGGGTAACTGCAAAATTTGGTGATATAAATCTCAGTAAATTAGCCTAATATGCTTATTTTCATTCTCTGCTTTCGTATGGCTTCATTTTCTGGGGTAATTCATCAATGAGTAAAAAAAGTATTCATTGAACAAAAGCGTGTAATCAGAATAATTGCTGGAGCCCATCCAAGATCATCCCACAGACACTTATTTAGAGAGCTATGGATCTTTACAGTAACTTCACAGTATATATATTCACTAATGATATCTTTTATTACCAGTCCCACCGAATTCAAAAGCAATAGCTGTGTACATAACTACAATACTAGGAGAATGAATGATCTTCACTATTCAAGGTTAAATCTAGCTTTGGCACAGACAGGGGTGAATTATGCTGCCACAAAAGTCTTTGGTCACCTACCAAACAGCATCAAAAGCCTGACAAATACCCAACTAGCATTTAAAAGTAAATTAGAAGAATTTCTGACTGGCAGCTCCTTCTACACTATAGATGAAGTTTTAGATATCAATTAGTAAATCTGAAAAAATAAGTAAATAAATAAAAAATAATAAAAAGATTGTCATGTAATATTTAGTAATACACAGTAGTAATTTGTAAAGACACTTTTCATTAACCTGACACATTCCACAGCATTACGAATTGTCTTACTTATGGTCTATGAAACAAGTACTAATCTAATCTATTCTTACATGGCATTTACTTTGAACGCTGCACCGTGGGGTTACTATTAGTGTCATTCTCGTTGACCCCTAATGTGGTGTGTGATCACCTCGGCTGGCCAGCTGCACATCTGCGTGGCATGGACAATATTCAGCTTTCCATCTGGTCTTGAGAGATATTTGGTCATAATGCCACGAGTGCAATATCCAGCTCTGGTGACGTTATCTGGGGTGCTGCTCTTACTGCAGTGTGTATGCCAAGTAAATCCCAAGACCTAAATCGGGCTTAAGTCCAGTAAACATGTTCCATTCCCTCAGCTTGAAGCAGGTTGCCTTCTTTGGAGCTCTGTGGGGACCTGCGTTATCGTCCACCAGAAAGAACTCACCTCCTTTGGCACCATCATAGGACACAACAACAGGTTGAAGGATCTAGAGTCTACACCACTCCACAGTCAAAGCTACATTTTAAAGGACATTGAGTTCCGTACGCCGGCCAATACTTACTCCTGCCGACAACGTCCAACACCATGACATGGTTACGTTTTCCCTCCAGATGAGGAACTACGATTGTACCGCTGAAGAGAAAATATTGACCCATATGGGAACACAACCTCGCACCATTCGCAACGACTCCAATCCAGATGTTCCTTCGCCCAGTTTCTGCGGGATAAACGGTTTCATAGTTTAAAAAGGACATAAATCATAAGCATCCGTGCTTAGAAGACACCTTCCAGAAACTAATTTCGGTATGTTTGTGTTTATATTGTGTTGTGGCGTAAAGTCAGCGCCACACGCAAGAGAACGATCGTGGAGAAGGCAACGATCGATCGAAAGCCAACAGCAATCAGGCGCCTCACATTCTGGAGGCAGTAACCGAAGATGCGCGCCTTCTACAAGCGGCTTTATCTAGGCCGACATACGTCTGGACAGCCCGTCAGGTACTATTCAAGAATACGTCAGTTACTAGTGAGAACTCGTCAGTTACTAGACAGCTACGAAGTCAGAACGTGGCTACGACCTCAGCAGTAACTAGGTCTCTGCGCAGCTAGCATCATACAGAGGACGCCACGAGAAGCAAGAAGAGAGAAGAAACATATGTTCTAAAGTTGAGTATTGTAACTTTCAGTCAATAAATATATAGTAATACTAACTATATCAATGTTTTAGATGTCAAAGAATCCTACATCAGTTCCTTTATTGACAACTAGACCGGAACGAGTAGTAAAGAAATGGCGAAGAGGTCACAACATATTGGGCGTTCTATTTCTGCCTGGAGTGTGGGCTGCAGGTGAGTTGCATTCAGCCTCCTGTCTGGACGGAGATAGCGATCCTCTTTTGCTCTGCCTTCTTATAACGATTCCAATTGCTTAAATCGCGCCAAGTCCTGGAAATTGCATTTTGAGACGCTCCAATGGCTGCAGCCACCTGTGTCTGTAGCTTCGAGTAAGTCACGTTGTTGTTGCGTACTACCTGGTCACTACGCTATCTGAACGCAACTGCAAATATAAATCGTTTTGTTAACACAACACCAACTCCGTCCACAGAAACTTTGTTGTTTATCTCGTTTGCTGTAATGTTGTTGTATCCACTCCATAGAACCGGCAGAAAAATATCGTACCCTGTTAGCTCATTCTGCCGACGGGAATATTTTAGGGACTAGGCATCTGCCCCTAATTTTTTTGGCTTCTGGAGATGGCCATAAAGTAATGGCGGAACTGACCTCTAAATAAATTAAATTTAAAACTGTGTGGCTACAGGTTTCCTCATTTAAATGAAGTCCCAAGGAATATCACTTATCCCAAATGAACAATGAAAGAATCTCCATTATGGAATTGATATATTACGTAGTTTATTTCAACTATCCATGCACCAGTCGTTCACTTCTCACCTTCTATGTAGTAAGACTGTAGCACCAATAATTTATCTGTCTTACAGTAAATAAGGAAACGAAAGTAGGGAAAAGAAACCATGTAGGACGAATGCCATAAGGCAACTTGTTACATGCGTGTTTTGCGATCGGGGGAGAAAAGACGACAGACTCCAGACGCTGAGGTTGGGCAGGGCGATGAACGGCCAAGCACCGCGGGGAGGCGTAGCTTTTTAAAGGCGATGTGGCGTGGGGGGTTCAATGAACGGCCCGGCGACAGCCCCAGCTGAGGAAACGCAAACGGCGCATCTGGCCGGGCTGCGCGCACCAGCTGCTGGGTCCTCAATAGCGGAGCGGCGTTCTCTGGTCACAGCTACTCTGCGCCAACAAGGAACACACCACCCTAGATCCGGTTTAATGCTAAATGTGATGAACGCAAGTCTACATTCTAATTCGTTATTATATTATATCAAATATTTGTGTGTCCCATTATGCAGTATTGCTGCGCAATGTGTGATCCACACCATGTCGAACTGAAAGGCGATTTAGAGAAAGTTCAGAGAAGTTCAAATGTTTGTAGAGCTTATGGGACTTAACTATGGGGTCATCAGTCCCTAAACTTACAAACTACTTACGAACTAGCTAAGACTACAGACGGCACAAATATCCATGCCCGCGGGGGGGGGGGGGATTCGAACCCCCGCCCGTAGGTTCAGAGAAGGGCAGCTCGTTTGTATTATCGCGATATAGGAGGCAGAATGTTACGGAAATAATGCACGAGTTGGGGTGGAAATTATTAACAGAAATGCATTACTCGTTGAGGTGAGATCTATTTGCCAAATTTCTTTCACCAACTTTCTCTTCTGAATCCAGACATATTTTGAGAGCACCCACCGATATAGGGAGTCATGATCACCATAATAAAATAAGAGAAATCATGTAGTTTAGATCTTTCACTTCTCCCAAGCTATTAGAGAAAGGAACTGTAGAGAAACATCATACGTCGTTCCATGAACCCAGTGACATACACTTCAATATGACTTGCAGAGTATCCATGTAGATGTGAAACAGTCATTTAAGATTGAAACTTTCACTCTGCAGCGGAGTGTGCGCTGATATGAAACTTCCTGGCAGATTAAAATTGTGTGCCGGAACCGGGACTCGAACCTGGGACCTTTGCCTTTCGCGGGCAAGCGCTCTACCACTGAGCTACCCCGACACGACTCACGATGCCGCCTCACAACTTCACTTCCGCCAGTACCTCGCCTCCTACTTTCCAAACTTCACAGAAGTTCTCCTGCGAAACTTGCAAGACTAGCACTCCTGGAAGAAAGGATATGGTGGAGACATGGCTTAGCCACAGCCTAGGGGATGTTTCCAGAATGAAACTTTCAATCTGCAGCGGAGTGTGCGCTGATATGAAACTTCCTGGCAGTTTAAAATTGTGTCGGGGTAGCTCAGTGTCGGCGTAGCTCAGTGGTAGAGCGCTTGCCCGCGAAAGGCAAAGGTCGCAGGTTCGAGTCCCTGTTCCGGCACACAATTTTAATCTGCCAGGAAGTTTCAGTCATTTAAGATGTTTCACTCTTACAGAATAGGTGGTAAAATGTGTGCCTTAGAATTCCGCTTCGCACAAATGCCTGGAGAATTAAAAAAAAGTGTACCAATTAATTAATAAGTCCTGATTCATCCAGCATCAAAATATTCTTGCTTAACCACCCAGTTTATGAGGCATGGTAGTTCCCACAAAATTCAAGATCTTTCAGAAGTAGTATTAGGGCGATTGTTATTTCCAACGGCAAACACAATGTTGCTCGTTCCTGACCAATGCACGTAATTGTATCAGTATTTATGTGATACTACTCGGCATAAAAATTGCTCCACCAAGAGGAAATGCAGATAATCAACGGGTATTCATGGGACAAATATATTATACTATAACTGGCATTTGATGACATTTTCACGCAGTTTGGGTGCATAGATCCTGAGAAATCAGTACCCAGAACAATGGGACTCTGGCCGTAATAACGGCCTTGATACGCCTGGGCGTTGAGTCAAACAGTGCTTGGATGGCGTGTACATGTACAGATACCCATGCAGCTTCAACACGATCCCACTGTTCATCAAGATTAGAGACTAGCGTCTTATGACGAGCCATTTCCTCGGCCACCATTGATCAGACGTTTTAAATTGGTGAGAGATCTGGAGAATGTGCCGGCCAGGGCAGCAGTCGAACATTTTCCGTTTCCATAAAGGCCCTTACAGGATCTGCAACATGCGGTCGTGCATTATCCTGCTGAAATGAAGGGTTTCGCAGGGATCGAATGAACGGTAGATCAAGGGGTCGTAACACATGTGAAATGTAACGGCCACTGTTCAAAGTGCCGTCGATGCGAACAAGAGGTGACGGAGACGTGTAACCAATTGCACCCCATACCATCACGCCGGGTGATACGCCAGTCTGGCGATGACGAATACACACTTCCAACGTGCGTTCACCGCTATGTCGCCAAACACGGATGCGACCATCATGATGCTGTAAACAAAACATGGAATCATCCGAAAATTTGACGTTTTGCCATTCGTGCACCTAGGTTCGTCGTTGCGTACACCATCGCAGGCGCTCCTGTAATGCAGCGTAAAGGTTAATCGCACCCATGGTCTCCGAGCTAATAGTTCATGCTGCTGCAAACGTCGTCGAGCTGTTCGTGCAGATGGTTTCTGTCTTGCAGACGTCCTCATCTGTTGACTCAGGAATCGAGACATGGCTGTACGATCCGTTACAGCCATGCAGATAAGATGCCTGTCTTCTCGACTGCTAGTGATTCGAAACCGTTGGGATCCAACACGGCGTTCCGTATTGCCCTCCTGAACCCACCGATTCCATATTCTTCTAACAGTCATTGGATCGTGACCAACACGAGCAGCAATGTAGAGATATAACCGCAATCGCGATAGGCTACAATCCGATCTTTATCAAAGTCGGAAATGTGATGGTACGCATTTCTCCTCCTTTCACGAGACATCACATTTCACCAGGCAACGCCAGTCAACTGCTGGTTGTGTATGAGAAATCGATTGGAAACTTTCCTCATGTCAGCACGTTGTAGGTCCCGCCACCGGCGCCAACATTGTCTGAATGCTCCGAAAAGCTAATAATTCGCATATCACAGCGTCTTCTTCCCGTCGGTTAAATTCGTCTGTTGCAATTTTAATGGCCAGGTTGTTTTATTGACTCATCTGTTTCTTGAATGTAAGATAAAGTCTCTGCATTGATAATCGTTGTAAACTACATGGTTTTTGGAAGAAGAGGAGGGGAAGGATTGGTGTTTAACGCCCCGTCGACATCGTGATAATTAGAGACGGTGCACACGGTCGGGTAGTTTTGTGAGGGGTGGGGAAAAATCGGTCGTGCTCTTTGATAGGAACCATCCCGGACTTTGCCTGGAGTTGTAGGGAAATCACGGAAATTGTAAATCACGATGGCCGAAGGTGGGCTTGAACCGCCGTCCTCCCGAATAAAAGTCCAGAGTTCTATCACTGCGCCACCTAGCTAGTCATAATCCAATGTTCAAATGTTCGTAAATCTATGGAACGTAACTGCTTGGTTATCAGTTTATAGGCTTAAAAACTACTTAAACGAGGTTAAACACAGACACCCACACCCGAAGGAGGACTCGAACCTCCACGGCAAACGGTCGCGCGCACCGCTGCTCGGCGCCTCAGTGCTCACGGCTATTCCGCCGCGGCTCGCCATGATCCTTGTATATTTTCTACAGAAGACTCGGAGTTCTACATTTTTACCAACGTGCATCAATGATCGTCCACTAAGCTAAAAACTTCGTACACTTTTTGTGCAGTATAAATGCGTGAGAGGGTAAATGAAAAACATATACTTATTTCTAGGTGCTATCTTCCACGCATGAAGAGGCACAATTAACTGATGATGACCCACTGTTGTGGAATACATAATGTTACACTAATGTGTCCGAAAAATGTTTTTTTTTTTAAATATCATGGCATTATAATGTAATTCTATAATAGTTCGTCATTTTTATATAAAGATTCAACAAATAAGTCTTGTGCAACAAAGGCCGGACCCATAAACCAAAGCAAGTTCATTGACTATTTTCCCGGTAGAATCTGACATCATTGGATCAACACCGACCTTTCCAAATGTACTATTCTTCTCCAAATGGATTTAGTATTGGAACCAATGGAAAACAGTTTGACGACGAAACAGGCGTGAAACAGTGCTAGGTGAAGATCAACTTCTTCCAGGAATACAAACGACATACTACCTGGATGGAAAGCTATTTAACATTAGCAGACTTAATGCTAGAACCAAGTCATTGGTAAACATCTGTTATGGAGCTTCAATATGCAGACGATAATGCTATCCTGTTCCAATCAGAAAAAGACCACCAACTCATTTTAAATGCTTTTAGTTGTGCATTTCAGAAATTACGCGACTCAAAGTGAACTCGTTTACGTCTGTTGAAGCACTGAAGACCAAAATTTTATTTCAACCAGCTCCTGGTGGGTCTGCACAAGCCGCTAAAATTACGATCAACTGCCAACCACTCGAGAATGTCGAATGTTTCGCGTATCTTGGTAGTAATCTCTCTGCAAAAGCCATCACCGATGCAGAAATCAAATACTGTCTGAAACGTATTGGGAGTACATTCGGAAGACTGCGACTAAGATTATACAATAACCATGACATCAGCTGCGGCACCACACTACTTCTATACAAGTCTGCGGTCATAGCGAGTCTCTCATATGAGTGCAAAACATGGGCAGTACAGGGCGACATGTGAAAACTGTTGTAAAATTTCATCAAGAAAGCTTCAGAAATATCCTGAAAATCACATGGAGGGGTAAATGCACGAATATTACAGTTCTGGAGAAGGCCTGGACTACAAGCATTGTGACTATGTTAGCTAGACATCAGCACTGCTGGTTCGGACATGTGAGTCGTATGCCAGACTATCGTATTCCCAAACAATTGCTATATTCTGAAGTAAGTGAAGGAGTCTTCATCATGGAGGTCACAGAAAAATAAAGACTGCAAAAGCACCAGTACAGTAAACTGGGAAACACGCGCTTTGGATCGTCCAACCTAGAGAAAAACTATGTACAATGGTGAAGCGCACTTTGAAGATCAGAGACGTCATAGGGTTGAGGAAAGACGCACGAGGAAAAAAAAAGAAGTAAAAAAAGAACAAGGAGAGGCTCTGAGAATACCAGCCGATGCCTCAACATACGTCTGCCGTCACTGCGGCACAGAATGCAACGCTCGGATTGGACTGATCATCCATCTGAAGACCCACCAATAAGACAAAGAAAACTATAATGAAGGAAGTGAAATACCAACAGCCGTATGTATAATAAAATATTTATTCTATCACAACCAGTTTCGGCATTCCACTATGCCATCTTCAGGTCCCTACATCGGAGCATAATATCCATTAAGTAGGATATCCCTTGATAATAGATATTGTGCTCAGATGTAGGGACCTGAAGATGGCATAGTGGAATGCCGAAACTGGTTGTGATACAATAAATATTTTATTATACATACGGCTCTTGACCAGCCGCTGTCCCGTTTCCACCAGCGATGATAAATTCAATATGAAAACTATCATACTCGCCAGCAGTGATTGCCAATGTAAATCTATCGGACCAAACTGCGTGATCATTAGTCCGTAGCTTACAAACTACTTAAACCTAGGTAAACTAACCTAAGGACAAACACACACACACACACCGATGCCCCAGGGAGGACTCGAACCTCCACGGCGAGCAACCGCGCGCTCCGCAGCGAGGCGCTTTAGACCGTTCGGCTACTCCACCGCGGCGGTTGCCAATGATGATGATTGTTGTCTAGAACTGTGTCACTGAACAGGAAAATGTATTCTTGATAAATTCTTGACGTCCTTTAACAGTTTTGATTTGACTGTTGCCTGATTGTTGAAATTTATGACGAATTTATTGATTTTATATGGGACTTAAGTACGGAGTCATCAGTTCCTAAACTTACAAACTACTGATAAACTAACTTACACTAAAATATCCATGCCCGAGGGGGGGGGGAGGATTCGAACCCCCACGGGGAATGGCCTCGCGCATCGGAGCATAGCGTATGAATGCGCTCGGCCACTCCGCCGTGGATTATGAAGAAATGGTGATGGAGACTAGCGAATCGCAGGAATGCTTGATTCGGGCACTTGCAAATTTATAACCACTGGTCAAGACAGTATGAGAGCAGGCTTCAAGTCGGGAAAGTGTACACAGTACACGCCCCTCGCGGTTTGCAGTTGCCGCTTCTGAGGTGACACATGTATAATTGAAAATGCGCCCCCGGCACAGCGGCGAGCTTGTGCAGCAAGTACTGGTACGGCGCGCCTCGCGTGCCCGCGACTAGGAGCGACACGGCGTTTTAAGGCGCCCCGGCCGGCCCCCTGAATAAGCCATCGGCGAGCGCCGCGCAGTAAAACCGCCGGCGCGCGCGCATGCTTCCGCCGGAGCTGTCTGAATCATGCACGCCAGCCCTGCACCGCACCACACCACACGCGGAAGGCCGCCGCCTAACCGGATAACCACCCGACCATGCTCTACTGCTGATACATTTTTCAATACCACAGCACTTTGTTACCAAACGTGTGCTTCAGGCACCACAATAAGACTCCGTACTCCCTACATAGAGGGCGAATAAAGCAGACTAATCACAGCCAAACAGGGATTATGTCGCGTTAAGGTAAGACAGTAGGCTCAAATAAAAAAAAAAAAATAAAATAAAAAAAAAATAAAATAAAAATAAAAAAAAAATCCGTTCTCAGTACTTTGCATCTACATGTACATGGTACACTCTGCAAATCACATTTAAGTGCCTGGCAGAGGGTTCATCGAACCACCATTATACTATTTATCTCCCATTCCATTCTCGAATAGTACGCGGGAGAAAGAACACCTCAATCTCTCCGTTCGAGCTCTGATTTCTCGTATTTTATTCTGATGATCATTTCTACCTATGTAAGTGGGAGTCAACAATATATTATAGCCGGCCGCGGTGGCCGAGGTGATTGAGGCGCTCCAGTCACGGTCAGCACGGTCACTACGGTCGGAGGTTGGAATCCCCCCTCGGGCATGGATATTTGTGCCGTCCTAGTTCGTAAGTAGTTCATAAGTAGTTTGTAAGTTTAGGGACTGATGACCCCGTAGTTAAGTCCCATGAGCTTAACAAAGATTTGATTTGAATATAATATATATTGGCGATTGCAGTTTCGTAAGAAGCCCGCGCCGCAGCGATAACCGCCGTTGTTGTAATGATTCCCATCCCAGATCCTGTATCATTTCCGTAGCGCTGTCTCCCCTGTATCGTTACAATACGATACTATGTGACTTTGTTAACATTTACATGTATTTTTCATTCCTGTCCAACAGTTAGAACAGCATTTTTTTTTTTTTTTTTTTTATTTTATGGGATCTGTCGCTCTGTAATAATTTACGCGCCTTTTCGTAAAAAGGATTATACCTCCGGCACTTTTACAGTTAATTGGGTTTCTTGTGTTTTGTACAGAAATGTACGGTTCATATGTTGGTTTACCTTCTAGAGCGCATCTCAGTAGTAAAATGTCTGGTGGCGGGCTTGTAAACAAATGGTCTCTTGGAAAAAGTGTCTCGTCGGTTTTTGTTGTTTGTCAATACGAAGTTTCTTGAAAGGTTCGTTCAAGAAACGTAAATTACACTGAAATAGAAACAAGAAAACTGTAGAAAATGGCCAAAATCAGTGCTACGGGAGCATGCCTCTGGTACCTGAAACTGCACCAAGTGCAAGATATAAAAAAATAACAGCAATCAGTCACCTTTCTTACGTATTTATTTACCACAACCGGTTTCGAACTGCGTGGCAGTTCATCATCAGCCGGTATACATGTTTTATATGTTGTTTACAACGTTGTGGAACTGGTTTGGCTGTGGTGACTTAGAAAATAATGTGTGAGCTTTGTCTTTGGCACTAAATTTCAACTGCTTCGACATAGAAGATAAACGACAAGAAGTAGATGAAAGGTGGGAAGTACTAATATTATAGTAGGTCTAGGATTATTGCAGTGCAGACCGCGGTGGCCGAGGAGACTGAGGCGCTCCAGTCACGGTCTGCACGGCCTCTACGGTGGGGGGTTTGAATCCCCCCTCGGGCATGGATATGTGTGCCGTCCTAGTTCGTAAGTAGTTCATAAGTAGTTTGTAAGTTTAGGGACTGATGACCCCGTAGTTAAGTCCCATAAGCTTAACAAACATTTGAACATTTTTATTATTGCAGTGTGTTTTAAGTGAAGTAGTAGCCTGCAAGTTGAGTGGTGGCCAAGTCCGTTTGTGCGAAGATCCACGCGCCAGAGTAGGTTTAAGTATGAAAACGGGAAATAGTGTCAAGTGTGTGCAGTAGTGGAAAACTATTTTACACATCGCAACATTGTTCTTACTGTGATTTATATGACACTAATGTGAGGTTAGTGTATGGTCTTCGAAACATAGGGAAGGGTCTTACCTGTGGTAAAGAGCTATATCCAGTACTGAATTTCCCAAAAGATCCTACAAAATGTCACAGGTGAACTGATTACATATTGGATGGTAACAGTACAGTAGCAGAATATTCAGTGAAATCTGCAGCTAAAGAGGCAGCAGAAATGACAATGGAAACATATTCCTGCTGCCTTTGATGGAAGCTTTCAGAAGAGGGGGGCACACTTCAAAGAATGGTTATTCTACAGCAACAACTGTTGACATAGGTAAAGTAGTTGACTTTCAGATACATACTATGTATTGCCATTGATGCTCAGTTACAGGTACAGTTAGGCATATCACCTTGACAGAATACTGTAACTATTCTAAGAAAACGTGACAGCTTGCTTATTGCCAAGTCAGATTTTGCTGCTTCTCTAATATCTAAAGAGTCAAGAAGCAGGAAAAGGAAACAGGTAACTGAACCCGAAGATAGGACCCTGATTATGGCGAAGGCTGCTTCCAGCCACTTCTTGGGGACAGATCTGTAAGTTTTTCCTAGAATAAACATGTTGTAAAACTTTGTGTCATTTTCTCAAAACTATAAATTCTGAAACATTTGCCCCGTTTTCTCAGAAACTATCAAAGAAACTTTAATGGAAATCCACAGATTGTAAATAACACTAAATTACAGCTCAATAGAAATATTTATGACTTTTTACACAATAACCTTTAATGAACGGCAATTTAATTAGTAAGTATATTAATAATTAAAATACCACAACGATTTCGGTTCAGTGAGTTGCAGAAAGATCCTTTAAAGTTTAGTGAAAATTCCAGATAAATCTGTTCAGTAGTTTTTGAGAAAATGGGGCATAAATTTGGTTATTGAAGCTCTATAACAGATGTTACCAATGTCTTGGATCTAGTCTTGAGCCTGCTGATGTTAAATACCTTGCCATCCATGCAGTATATCATTTGTATTCCTGGAGGAATCTGTTGTTCAACTATCCCTGTTTCACACCTGTTCAAACTTCAAATGGTCCTCCAATGTTTCCAGTACTGAATATATTTGGAGAATAATACCACAACTGGAAAGGTGACGTCGATTTTCATCTAACGATGACAGATCCTACCTGGGAGGATCTACTGTGTCACCTTAACAAAACACCTACTTTCAAGGCTCGTAACTGGAACCACAAAACTAACGACTTAAGGAATATTAAACAGAACTTTCCTTACGTATTTCTCTGAAAACTGTGCTCTGCAAGAAAAGCATGCTGAATCACTGGATGCATTTGAAGAAAGAATACTCAGGACAATAATAGGCCCAATTTGAGAAAGAGAATGATGGAAGAGGAGATACATCCAAGACTTGGGAGCCATTTATAAAGATAAATCAGTTAGAAGAATTGTGGTCATCCACAATTAGGTGGTCAGGAAACGTTGCAGGTATGTATGATACGGAAATACCATAAAAAGATTAAAGAAGGAATTACAAGAAAAGGCAGGTGAGCATAAAGGTGGTCGACTGAAAACTACACTGGTCAAAACAGATAGGTAACCAGTTGAGATATCTCGGTTCTGAAGTATTGTGTTTGGCAGAATGAACTAATATGGTTCGACATCTTTCTGTTATGTCTACAGAGTGGGGGCAACAACATTACGTCAACGGAGATAGTGGTAAAAAAAAAGTTGCTTTAGATAGGGTTGGTGTTAACTTCTGTTTACTCTATCAAACGCATTACACATTCTTTTTTTCTATATTTTAAATCTATGAGACTTAATTGCTTGGTTATTAGTCCCTATCGTACAAACTACTTAAACTAACCTAAGAACAACACATACACCCATGTCCCAGGGAGGACTCGAACCTCCGACGGCGCCTCAGTGCGCACGGCTATTTCGCCGCGGCTACATTACGTAAGTAGCTGGTTTCAGATAGTGTAGTGAGTAGGTATTGCAACTTATTCGAAGCTAAGGCATGGGGAGTCACAGGAAGGTTGAAAGCGGGATAGACACGGAGGTGGCTGCAGCTGTTGAAGCGTCCTAAAGTGTGGTTTTTCAGGCCGTGGACGCGATTTCAGAGAACAGGTACCGTTAAAAGAAGTCATTGTTCAGGTTGTTTACTGGTAATATCAGCAACAGACGACCATTACTACCGGTTAACAGCCCGTCGCAGTGGCAGTATTGCCGTGCGGACTAAGGCACACATCTGCGGTGCCGTCGGGGTTTCGTCTTGTATTGGGTGTGGCTGTATATGTTGTTCTTAGGATGTGTTAGCTTAAGTAGTTTGTAAGTTTAGGGACTAATAACTATGGTATTTAGGTCCCTCAGATTTACAAACTTTGGAACATTTGACCAGCTCGTCGAGTCATGAGGCTGAATGCAACGCAGCTGCAATGTATGCGCCACGCAGCCTCCCTCGTCGTAGGTTCGAATCCTCCCACGTGTATGGATACTTGTGTTGTCTTTAATATAGGTTAGTTCATAACTAGTTTGTAAGTTTAGGGACTGATAACCTCGCAGTTAATTCCAATAAGCTTTACATACATAAAAAAATTTAAAAACATAACGCGAAATTCTGCTTATGTTTAGGAAAAATCACCAAGTGATGGTAGTGGACTAATCGTGTTGGGCGAGAGTATTGGCGGACGTTTGGACCACTTTCGTTCAGAATTGCGCTTTGAATGCTTAGCGGTATAGAGACCAGATCCTCCGCTGGTATCATAGGAGATGGGTTCCTGAATTGAAGCCTACCCTTAGGAAGCCACCGTACGATGCATGGCGGAGGGTACCTAACAGTGGGTTAAAATGTTTACTACTCTATACGCTGAACCGGCTGGACGGAATTGAATGAAACTTTGCACACTCAACTTCCAAAACAAAAGTAGCAACTTAAGATTTCATAGGTCCATGACGGAGGGTACTTGCAGTAGACACCACTTGACTGATCACACTGAGAGTTAACAGAAGTATATAATTTTTCACAGATGGAGGAGCCAATGGACTGAGAGAGACGAAGTGGTGATTGTCAGAGAAAAGAGGAAGGTGGGCAGAGAGACGGGTAGGAGGTGATGAACAGCGAGTGGGTAGATGAGGAGATGAAAAGAGAGAGAAAAAGGGGAGGAGACAGAGAGGGAAGAGAAGGTGCATAGAGAGAAAAGGTAAGTGACTAACACTGGAATAAATAAGTACCCGGGCGACGTCCTGTTTTCAGCTATTTGAAGAATAAAAACTAGTGACCCGATTTTTCATTGCAGAGCAGTCGAGCAGTGGGACAGGAAGGAAGAATTGGATTTGTGGCTTATTGATGAGAGCGACGTGACGGAGGTCGCCTTGTGGGAGGTGGTGGCGGCCGCTGCTACTGCTTGGTATTCCGCGGCAGCCGGGGTCCCTGGTCAGCTCTGCGGGACCCAGCCAGACGCCGACGGCATGCGCTATACCGCCGCGATATCGCTCCAGCCACGCCGCTTCATAATATCACAGACTCAACCAGCAATCGATGGAGCTACTACTCCAAGTAGCCGTAGTAGTGTCCTGCTGGAAATGATGGAGAGTGCGAGCGTGAAGGTCGGGGTGAGAGTTTAAAATAGGGAAAGATTAATTTTTGAAACTCACAACCACCAGCTGCGAACCAAATTCCTAAACATGCAAAAACACTGGAACTGTGATTGCGACTGTCTGACTCGTTTTCTAGGGGATGATATCACACGTTCGCAGCCTTCCTTCCCTGCATATGATTAACAAAACAAATTCATAATAAATTCAAGTTCATGAGAGGAAAGGGTGTACTAACTACTATTTTTGAAAACACGTGAAAGTTCACTTTATGTTGTTTATTTCACAATACTTGAACCCTGTGGCTGATACGTCTGTACGTCGGCACATTTATCAAATACAGTTATAGCTCGAGAGCCCCCAGACAAAATGAATATTTGTCGCGAATTGTTTTCACACCACGTGGCTGTCTCAAACACCGTTTATGTTCATGCCTATGCGACGACACGTGTTACATTAACAAATCACAGTCACTTTAATTCAATGCGATGCACTCCTTGTTCCACCGGCTAAATATTCACAAACACACAGTAGCACTCGATTTAACTTGCTGCAGTCTACGACGAGCAACCACACGTGGCGATTGCCACAGACAAATCTCAAGTCACCACCTCGAGATCCACATGCCGACTGATTGCAGAGCGACGCCGTCCGGCCAGCTACACCACGTGGTCCCGAGTCCTCACTTCCTGCCCAGGCACGCGCGCGCGCCAAAAGCTCAACTGCCGGGGTTTTTCCCCTACGTCATCAACTTCCCCATGTGAACTGTTCTAACCGATTTGCCAACCTACAGCGCTCAGCCAATACATTTCTAAAACTTTACTTAAAATCAAAATAATTACACTACACATTAAACAAATATTTTCTTACGTTTTTATATTAGTATAAACATCCTTTGTACTGTTTATCATAATCGTGCAATTTCTTATACCACAGATAAGTGATTTAACGGAATATTTCAAGGTAAAATACAAAAGATTGATTGAAAATAAAATGAAAAATTGTTAATATATTATTTTTATAAACAAACATTGCCATGCTAGTTGTGTAACTGTCTTGTCTTCGTTGGTAATTTATTACTTTTCATCATATTACGTTAGATGTGACTATATCAGCTAATGTATTGTTTATTTATCAACAGGCTATTTTGTAATGAGGGCCTTAAAGGTTCCTAACTGCATCGTATTACTTCAAATGCCAGTAGTATTACAATATTTGTGCACTGCACTGTGCCTGGCACTCGCCATTGTCCCTCTCTCCCCTCACCGGAAACGAACTGTAAAATCCTAATTTGGAACAAGCCACCAATATCGGCCTGCTCGCTGGCCTCCCGTCAGCTACAAGCACACAGCAAATCTCAACGTGGAGAATTTCTACCTATGGCCTAACTATAAATGTTGTCACCCAACTGTGTACATACATTGCTACCATAATTAATAAGATTAAAATTGTGTAACATTTAGTGCATTGGCATGGTTAATGTTTGCAGTGAACTTCATACTGTTTAATTATCAAATGCTATTGATTACCGGTATTTCTATTGGGCGGTAATCTCACAAGAGCCGAGAAACCGCTGAAAATATGAGGTACGAGTGTGTAATTCGCAGCATTCTGAAACAAGTGAATCCTCCATCTCCGTATATATTTTTAGAAAATCAAGGTGCACACGCGAAATCAATAACGTATACGTTGCTAATAATACAACTTGTATAGTTTTCAAAATGAAAAGCCAAGATCGCACCGGTATAAAATAACAAGTGCAACATTGCACTTTGTCACTATTTACAAAATACACAAGTTAAAAACATGACAGCTTACAAAATGTATGATTATGATTGAGTATTTTGTAAGCTGTCATGGTTTTAACTTGTGTATTTTGTATATAGTGACAAAGTGCAATGTTGCACTTGTTAAAAAAATTGCGTATAAAATAACAAGATGACCAGCTTATAACATATATGTGACCAGATGATGGTGACACAGTGCACCGAAACCGGTCGTCATTTAATAAATTATTAAGGTGCGATCTTGGTTTTTCATTTTGAAAACTATAAAACGATCAGATCGCCTCCAAATCCAACTATGTCTGGTAATCTTAATGTAACTTGTCTCAAAAATTTCATTTCTCTCCCAACTTGCAAAGCTTTCCAATCTCATCAGAAGTAAGTACTTCTGCGCAGTTCAACATTGATGCATTGGGAATTTCCAGTTGTATTTTACTACTAGCTGAAAACCCAACGACGAAGGGGTACTTATTTATTCATTTTCTCTCTTTATACACCTTTTCTTCTTTCTGTCCATGACGTCCTCTCTCCTGTTCCTTTCTCTCTCTCTCTCTCTCTCTCTCTCTCTCTCTCTCTCTCTCTCTCTCTTTTCATCTCGTCCTACCTCTCTTCCCTACCCACTGTCGTGTCCGTGTATAAATATGGTGGTGTATAAACGTATGGCTCTATTTTTTATTATGGTGTAGATTAGTAGCTGTTGGAACTGGCAAATGGTGAGTTGAATTAGCAGACAGTATGTATAGGTACATGGGAGTGCTGCATGTATTTTGTGTCAAATAGCAGTACTTTAACCTTACGCCTGTGAGTTAAATTGGCTGCGCAATAAAAAAAATGTACGAAGGTGAAACATGAAATGACTACCCACTGGAGTCCGACCGAAAAATGATTTGTGTCCGAAACTGTTGTGGCTTAAAGTCAGCGCCACACGCCAGACGCACGAAACCTATCGTGAAGAAGGCAGCGGATGAGCGGCAACCAATCACAAACCAGCACCGCGCCTCCTGGAGGGAGCAACCGAGAAGCGCGCCCTCTACAACCAGCTTCATGTAGGCAGACATGCGTCTGGAAGGGCACTCCGAATCGACTCCGAACTAGGCAGTGACTACGATATAGCGCAGCTAGCATCGTGCAAGTAGACGCCGCCGCGAGAATATGGAGACAAAGTTTTGAGTATTTTGTATACCTTAGTAAATAAAACTTGCATTACTAATCTGTATAGCTGTTTTAGCTGTCCACGCATCCCACGCGTCCTGAGCAGATCCTCTCTCGAAAGATAGGCCGACGAGGTCAAAACAGAAGCCAAAATCCTAACCAAATATTTGGCTCCTCTTCTAGTTTTGGCCGGAACCGAGACTTGCGTAATCAACATTTCTGTGTATTTACTTTACACCACAAATCTTTGGTTTTTCCACATTTTTCATGATCCCCTCCGTGTAATAAGCCTTCTTGAGTGTGTGTAAGCCTCCTTCGCAATCTGTAGAAGATGAGGTTTAGACAAATCGACGGTACTTAAATAAAAGTAGTTCCAAACTGTATCCTTTTCTCTTAGTTGTGACACTTTCTACCTAAAAATATAATTAAAGTAAGTAAACTGAAGTCGATACAGTGGAGTGTCGATATTTCGATCTCAGAATACGAGCGTCATAAAACAAAACAGCTGCGGGTACATTCTGTCTTCACAGAAAAAGGCCCTCCACCATTATAACGCGAAGTAAATAGAGAAAAGACTAACACCTTTTGGCTGCCAATGAAAATGACAATATAAAAACTTTTTTAACGTCATATTTTTACCCTTGTATTCTTGTTAAGGTTAATTTTCTTCTTTTTCACACTTAAATTTCGTTAGTTCCCTTTCACCTCGAATTAGCGAAACTGCTGTAGAGCTACCACAATTTCCACAGTTCTGCATACTTTCTTCAGTAGCAATTCCACAAATTATTATACATGAGTAATGCAAATATCACACGAATAAATGACTGGCAGGTCCCTAATATACATGCACTTTCGCACAGTGGCAAATGAAGGCACGAAGGACACCAAGGGCTTGCTATAATTATGAGTGCTTTCCACTCAACACGATGTTTAAAAAAACCGTGAAAGAGATAATCATCTCTCCCAGATCAGTTATTGCAAGCGATATTCAAACAAGTACAGCTGGAGCCGGCGTCACTGCAAACGGGACGGCAGCAGCAGTGCTGCAATTCGCGACCCAATCACAAGCAAATTTCTCCAAACAGAAGCGTAAATGCCCTATGTCTCAGCCACTGTGTCCATTGTAGGCACACAGTGGCGAACAAAACCACAGGCTCGGCTCGGCTATGTCTCGCCAACTCAGACCATGTGTACTAGACACCACATTGTCGAGTGCGTCGGTGCAGCTGATTAGGACAGGCTGGACCTATTCACACCTCCGATGATAGGTGGACAGATACAATTTTCAGACAGTGTCTGAAGAGTGAATCCGAATCCCCAAGTCCACAAGGAGCAATAGGTGAATCGAATACACCCAAGCAAAACACTTAAGTCTGTAATGCTGCTTTCGTATGTAGACGGGTGTTGCGTATTAAAGTTGAGGTTGAGGACCGCTAATGAAATTTTACCAGATAGTGAAATATTTCAAATGAAAATACTGATTAGTTTTGAAAAGGAAGGAACAATTTAAACAAAATCATTGGATGCCATCATTAAATGGTAGCGGTAGCAAATACGATACCAGAAAGCAACATTACGGAAGAAGTCGGCGGAATCTAAATTTTACGTTATTGAAACCTGTGAGTAATATTTCTGACATATTCTGCTGTGATTGTGGAAGAGATAACTGGAATATTACTTCGATAAATTGATGCTGGGATTCTTCGTTACGTTTGCTATTGTTCTATGTTGAAAATTAATCACGATAGTCGTCAAAAATTGCAAAATTATCAGATGTCAACATCGCGAAGGTTTTCCTGCAGGCATTGAAATGCAATAAACCTTTCATAGTCACGAAATAAATCTGCACATAGAATGTTCTAGCACAATCGCGAAGCAAACTGCAACAATACCTAAGCAACACTTTCTTAAGTACTGGGTCTGCTGAAAATAAATAACTTGAAAATTAGTGAGAATGGAGAAGGGATTGTAAATAAGTAAGATCATTCAAATTAACTGTGGGGTATATTGAAATCAGTAAAAAAAAAAAAAAAAAAAAAAAAAAAGCTCACACTTACCACGATTAGGCAAAGTCCATGGCTGGGACACGTCCTAATACATCGGGGAGAAAACAGTAAGTCCCGAGCAGTTCATCTCTTTTCCTTCAGCTTCTTACAAAATAGTTGAACGTGACACATATCAAATGTTTATCCATACGTGAGGGCGGAAGTCAGCGACAAGCGTCGCAAAAGTTGTTTTGATAAAAAATTTATTAATGTATTACTACAAGTCGATCCGAATGTTGTCGGCTTCCTTAAACGGAGACCCTTCTGGAGCGCAGCTCCGCAATCTGCTTGCAAAGACGCGAGACCACACCTATGAAGCAAGAGCCAATCTCTCTCTCTCTCTCTCTCTCTCTCTCTCTCTCTCTCTCTCTCTCTCTCTCTAAGCGCTAACTTCCATCCATTACGCGGACACGGCACCGAGACAGATGCGAAAAACTGTCCACCTGCTCGGCGCAGTCCACTGAAACAGTTCCCACGCGATACGTCCACAAAGCCATTTGCGCGGATTGTACTCTGCGGGTGGATCATTGACCCGAACCTAGCCGTATGTCTGTGGCTTGGCTCTGCCGTCCCAGGGCGCTAACGACGCAAACTTCGACGCCCCCCTGGTGAGCGCCGCGCCGGCGCCGACGATTGCCAGTGGAATACTCCTCTTACAAAATTTTGCGAGGTCCGACTGATAAATTACTGGCGCTTTCCTGGCCTTTGCTGTGCGTTGCGGAAACATTACAACAGCTTGCATCCGATCCGCTCCTCACTGTGGGCTCACCACCCCTACGCAGGTATCGCGCAACGGGATACTCGCTGACCGCCACCCACTCGAGCGTGGGGTGAGGCCAAGGAGGTTAGAATAGAGGGAAACGCACTTATGCTGAAAAAGTGAAGCCTCCTTCCGCCATATTGCTAAGTTTTGGAGAAGTGTTCGTATTGTAGAGCTAATGTTTTATGTCACTTCAAACAGAAATAAAACGTCCGACGGTTTTGCCGTGATGTACAACGTGTTAAAAGAGAGCAAATTAAGTTTTCAAATATATCATGTTGAGTATTTATTACTATTTATTCAAGAAAGAATACAACATTCGTTGTAGTGACTGTCAGTTCGATGCATTGACAATAAAATGGTCGATTTAACTCATAGTTTATCGGAAAAATAGGTTTCGAAAACTGACCAAGATGGCGGACAAGCTTCAACTGACGTATGTGCTCAGCATCACCCTTTATTCTAACCTCCTGTCGGCCGCGGTGGCCAAGCGGTTTGCGGCGCACCAGTCACGGTCTGCACGGCCACTACGGTCGGGGATTCGAATCCCCCCTTGGGCATGGATATTTGTGCCGTCCTTAGTATTAGCTAGTTCGTAAGTAGTTTGTAAATTTAGGGACTGATAACCCCGTAGTTAAGTCCCATAAGCTCTACAAACAGTTTTGATGTAACCTCCTTGGGTGAGGCAAGGAAAGCGGTCCGAAGACCTCGTAATATATGGGTCTCTTCCACGAAGGCTCATCTTCTCTCTCCCTCCGATGCCACCCATAAGCGCTTTAGAAACAAGAAGGTATCACTGGCTTGGTCTCTCCGTGGAACTCAACCGAACGAGAAATGTTAAACATCCAGTAAAAAATTGACATAAAGTGGCGGGCGGTTCTCGACGCTTTTCATCATTACTCCGTTCCCCACATGCAGTTTTTCGTGGAGCCCTACAATCGGTGGCTCATACCTCTTGTCTCTACATCACAGCCGGCCGCGGTGGCCGAGGGGACTGAGGCGCTTCAGTCACGGTCTGCACAGCCACTACGGTCGGGGGTTCGAATCCCCCCTCGGGCATGGATATTTGTGCCGTCCTTTGTCTTAGCTAGTTCATAAGTAGTTTGTAAGCTTAGGGACTGATGACCCCGTAGTTAAGTCCCATAAGTGCTACAAAAATTTGAATTTTCTCCATGACAAATACGCACTTACGCATTCGTTAGCCCTAGTTTTAGTGGGTGAATCCCACGGGTAGTTGACTGGGTTTTCGGTTATCTACGTGAAAGCGGGTTTTATTCTTATAATATCTTATCTCTGTCGTTCGGACAGGGAGGGTGGGTTTGTGGTTTTTCCTGGGAACAGCGGGGCTTGGAGCCATGCCCCTTCCCAAAGAGGTGCATTTACTCTTTTTACCTTCTTTTACGCTCCTGCATTAAGGCATAATCTGTTGACCAGTACATACTCATCACTATTGAATCGGAGTTATGGAGCATATACTGCTGGGGATGTGCATAGCGGAATTCCTCATTTTATGTCGGTTTCAGTCGTGCTGGTATAATTGATTTTAATTCCATCTTAATTTCTCCATCTTACTAGCGCATTGATCTTCGCCAGACCGCATCTTTTATTGCACACCATTCTGAGCAAAAGTGACTGATTACCGAGCTGATTACCAACCAGTCACACGCAGTTTCAATTAGAAAGGTATGATGGGTAAACTACAAGAGTAGTTCGCTGTTTTGTTGAAATAGTACTCTTCTTGTTTTATTTTTTCCAAAGATACATTTTAGTACTTCCTCTATTTATACCACCTGTAACGTAGATATTTTAAGCAGTGAAAGTAAGATACGTCGTTGAGGTTGCTGATTATGTCGCTACTGTAGTGCTCAAACTTATTCAGTACCAGAGGCCTAATTGCGAATCATAAATTCGAATTAGTGGAGGAGTACAGGTCCCGGTCGAAGATCCATTACAGGAAGTTCAATGATCTGTGACATCGCAAATCGCGAAGAGAAGACAAAGGCCCACGTTTTAGTGATAGGCAACAAAGATGTGACAGAACAATACCGCACAGCTCAAATTTTCTTGGATAATTCAACTTTTCTTTTATGGATGCTAGTTGTGTATTTATTAACTTAAAATTTGGTCCTAACGTAGGTTGATACGCATAAAATATACTGGAAGAAGAACAAATGACCATTATTGAGTAACTCTGGGTCTTTAGGCGCGTTTTCTCTCAGGCCAATCAAAATGTTTTCCTTGACAAACTGCAAAAACAGATCAATGTAATCTGGAAAGAATAATATTGAAGAAAACATCCAATTCATGAAGAGCACGATTAGATAGATTGTATTGAGAATCTCATCCAACGTATTTAGTAGAGTTTTGTTCATCGGGTCTCAATGCTCAGTATCGAGCACTACGGCTGTTGATAGGATGATGGCGGTGACGTGTTATTGATTATGATGTTCAAAATCAAATGATTGTAAATCTATCGGACCAAACTGCATGGTCATCAGTCCGTAGATTGCAAACTATTTAAACTAACGTAAACTAACTCTAAGGACAAAACACACACACAGACACACACACACACACACACACACACACACACACACACAAGGAAGGACTCGAATCTCTGGCGGCGAGTAACCGCGCGCTCCGCAGTGAGGCGCCTTAGACCGCACGCCTACTCCACCGCGGCTATGATGATGTATTCGAGTGTCTTCAGCACCAGTGAAGTGAGAGATATTGACCTACAATTGCAGCGGAACGACCTCTTCGTGCGGCGGAACTTGTGCTAAAACCTTATCTTCAAAAGCACTCGTCTTGTATGATTAGGGTTGAATGTGGCCGAGTCAGACTTCGTAATCCTTGAGGTGTCCACTTCTTCAATGATTATCGATCGATGTGGATGATCGATTAACGAAAGTTCCAAAAAAAAAAAAAAAAAAAAAAAAAAAAAAAAAAAAAAAAAAAAAAAAAAAAAAATTTATCGAAGTCTTCTTGACGTAACTTTTCCACCAATAAAAATTGTTAAAAAAGTTTCCTTCAGATTGAAGAATATTAATTTAAAGTATCTCCTCATTTCATTAATATATTATTTATCGTAAAATAATTCTTCATAATTGATATACTCTGATGACACTTTCGTCAAGTTTAAACACAATAACATTTATTGCTTTCTACGAATTTACATATGTAGTCATTGACAGACAAAAGGGAACTGACTTTTAAAATTTGTTGTTTTAACATGAAACTTCGATAATAATGTCAACTCTTGCGACGACAACCGCAGAGATCAACATCTTCTTGCCTCGTGGCCGTCGACCCGCGACTTGATGTGGCCGTATATTTACTCCTAGGAATCGGCGTCGAAGATGTTGCCCTCGTAGGTTGAATCGCCTCACAGAACATGAAACATAAAAAACATACAAAAAACTTCTTTAAGAATCATATAACATTAAACATTTACATAAAAATCATTTAAGAACACAAATATAAGCCAGTTATCCTGCACAAACTGAGCTGACATGAGATATGTAGCGGAGACAATAACTCGTCTCACCTCACAATAAGAGGGCCACTAGGAGAAACAACCGTATTAGTAATTTCAGCTGATTTTTCCCAAGCTTTCCTACTCACAAACACCTAATTTTCTGACTGGTGTATTCTCGCAACTAAAGTCTCGGATGAAATTGCCACAATGAAACGAAGCAGAAGACCGGATTTTTTTTTTAATAACGATATTTACAAGACTCAAAACTTTAATTAAATAGACTATATCTGTAATTTAAAATTAATGAATTGGATTAAATATTTAACATAAATGAATGGAGAGTTCTGGTAAGCAGTAATTCAAATTTAATTGGAATTGAGCTGACTCAACGAACATTTACGAACTATCGGCAGTATACATTTTCAGATTTGGAATTAACCTTGGGGAAAAAATCATTGCTTAGTCGCAAATACCAGTGAAAAATGCAGCGGAGATAATAAAGCTAAAGACCATCTCTTCCAGTAATTAAACTTCCCATTACGGAATACATGAAGCACCTACGCCCACAGAATAATAAAGTTAATTGCTAAATGTTCGGTGCAAAGTTTCGTAGCCGTAAATTAGCGAGGGAATTCAGAGCGCCGCTGCAGTATCGCAGGCAGAGTCGCAGGAAAAACGGGAAAAGCGACTCTGGAAGTGCCGTGTATATTATAATGAAGCCCCCGCTCATTTAAATTCTGATTAAGTTTTGTAACAGTTCTTGTCAAGTAGCTGAGGGCGTGTTAAACAGTGCGTTATGACAGCTAGCTCTATACAAAACACGGAAGAATTATACCAGACAGCCTACACAACAGTTTCTGCATTATATATTAAATTTATCTGCGGTTCACTCAAAACCAAATTAAGCAAGCGTAGTAGGCCGAGCATAGCATCCAGCAGATTTTCTGAGCGGTTTCCAGCAAATTGTAACATTCTCAGGATGGAATGAGATCTAAAAAATGTTAAAAGTTTGTAGAGCTTATGGGACTACGGGGTTATCAGTCCCTAAACTTACAAACTACTTATGAAGTAACTAAGACTAAGGACGGCACAAATATCAATGCCCGCGGGGGGATTCTAACCCTCGACCGTAGTGGCCGTGCAGACCGTGACTGGAGCGCCTCAGTCCCCTCGGCCACCGCGGTCGGCAATAAGATCTTTTATTACTTCTCCATTCTTAACGTCATTTTTTTCTATGGAAAAGAATCTTCATGTAATACTGAAGTAGGGAGCTTGTTGTACAATGGTAAAGTAATGCAGAAATAAAATCATATTTTCATTAACAACAATTAATTACCTATTAAGCAAATTAATGTTTCAATAACAAAAGAGAAAGTTCGATAACCGAATGACCTTCAAGTACAACCCTTCTTACAAAAGGAAAAGAACTGAAACCTTCAACCAATTATTTAATCAAAAACAGTTTAGAAAATTTTAAACACTTTTAATGTAGAGAACCACAAATGTATTGTAGCGACATTGTCTGATGTATGACAATAGTAGAAAATACACACAATAAAACATTACTAGTTTTGACCAAGTACATCACGTCAGTCTACTTCGATACAACAATAAACCTCAATGAATAAAATTTCTGCCTAGAACCAAATCAAGTGAGAATATTTCAGTGAAACATAAGAAATCTCACTAAACATTACTTTCGATATCAATATAAATTTCTGGAATATGTCCGACCAAAGTAATGTGATAACTGAGACCTCTTGAAATGCTGAACATCCACAAGTACTCAACTTGAGGTACAGTTGAGGCCCAATGAAAAGCGAAAACCCTGCACTCGCCAAATACACAAATATTTCGAAGCTTTGATAATGGATTTACGTGAATGATAGTGAATCATTAGATAACGTGTGCG
This sequence comes from Locusta migratoria, assembly GCA_026315105.1. NCBI lineage: Eukaryota > Metazoa > Arthropoda > Insecta > Orthoptera > Acrididae > Locusta > Locusta migratoria. The sequence goes on along the minus strand of CM048744.1, from coordinate 314,796,601 downwards.
CTGCTAGACAAAATAGCATAAGTCACCTGTCAGTACAGCAGAAAAATTTACATAAAGCTGCCTTGAGGCAATTGAATTAAGTGGATTGATGAACATAGGAACTAAGTGCTAAGCCATTTAATGGTTATGCCAGCGATATAAATACCAAATAAATCCACCTAAGCCCCCTGTGGCTGTCGACGGATGCAGACCAATAGCATAAGAAGCTAACAAACTAAACACACTCAAATGATGCAAGCAAGTAAATAATATATTAGCGTACAGGAAATTAGCTGGCCAGCTGACTTACAAAGAATGTACAATTAAAAACTGTGAGGTACCTGTTGATCATTTCTCTTTCTCTCTTGTTTTTAAATTACTTTGAACTCGTAGGCACATGTGTCTATATTGAGAAATCCGCTTCAAGGTTCCCTCTTATACACACCACTACAATAATAACTTTGAGATGACCAGCAATTCTTAATTTTTAGTCTTCAGGTCGACGATTGGTGCATACTTCAGTGGGGGTTCACATGATAAATGGTGTGTTGGCAGGAACACAGGTACAGTTGCGAGACATGGGATACGATGGTCGGACAGGTTACGTGCACAGGTAGTCGACGCAGGTGTGTTAAGCCCGCGTGCTTGGAATGACGCAGGGGTTTAGATCAACTGCGTAGTAAGCAGAAGGTACCGAATTCGAATCCAGGGACGGCACAAATTTTCATAAGAGCAGATATTATAATTCTTAATTCATAAATGACCACTTGCTCGGGTGCGACGCACAAGATTTGCAATTATTGAAAAGCTGTCCGAAATAATAGACACCATTGGATGACGTTAACCCCTCAAGCGTGTGCGATGGGATATGCCGACTGATACCGACCACTCGCTCACCGTATGCGACGTCATAATTTTTATTCCATTTTTTTTATTTCTGCCGATGCAATTTTAAGGACGGTCGCTAGAAGGCAGTGTCCTACATTCCTTTGCTTCATGTTGACGAAGATTACATTATTTGCATGGGCTACAATTTTACGAATGTTTGTCTTCGTGTGCGTCCCGATTTCCGAAAGCTGTGCGAAATAACTGGTCTGATTGAAGATGAAGTTCTGTGAATTTTGATGGTTATTTGTAATGAGGAAAATGAGATTTTATTGTCTTCTGATGCACCAAGTATGCCAGTTTTAAGCTTTCTCAATCTCAAAAAAATATTTTAATCAATTAACTTTATAGCTTGATGAAAACTCTTTGCGACTAAAGTGATCTAGTCTATTAAATCCTTCTACCTCTTAATGTTGATGCTATTTATTTCAGAATGTTATCTCCAGTATTTTATACCTCATTTGCAGCACTGGTGGGATATGTGCAGTATGTGTCACGCTGCAGTTGCTGACAGGTAGAAGGCAGTGCCACGCCTGAAGGGTTAACGGCAGTAATTTTACGACTTCGAAATATGTAAACGTCTAGACCGTTTCAGGGCACTGAATGAAATCCAACGACAAAGTTGAAAATTTTTATTGGACTGGGATTCGAACCCGGATTTCCCGCTTCAAGGGAGCGATCGGCGTAACGAATTAGGCTAGCCAAGGCAGACTCCCTTTCCGAATTCTCAACTTGTAACCCACAACACTGCTGCCCCCCAACTCATAATTTCTACTTTTACGCAGCCTATACTGGATTTCCGCAAGGTACTGAGCGTATTAATGCGCCCGCATTGAAACTGTCATTGCCTGTTGTGGGCATAAAAATGATACTAGTATTGCCTATGGTTGAAATTCAACCAGTTGTGTTTGCAAAGTCATGAAAATGAAATAACAATAACAATAACTATTATTATTATTATTATTATTATTATTATTATGTAACTGGAATTTATTGAAGACACAAATGAGGGAATTAATTGCTTTATTTCACAATGTATCATTACAAAACTTCAGAGAAACATTTTTCGTGAAAATTCTTTTCTCATTCGCTAAATGTCCTTGTTCTCTATGTACACAAATATAAAATTTCAAACCACCAAACATACAGCTGACCATGTGTGAAAGCTGGTTTTCTTAATAGACTCCAGAATTTTTCAAATAGTTGTCTTTGAGACTAATTAAAACACTGCGTTCATAAAGTGAATTGATTAATTATACTTCAAAGCTGTTTTTAAAAGTTAAGAATTGAATATTACGAAGAATCAAAATGGGGGCAGTAGGAATAGAACAAAATGTTCAAATGTTTGTTAAGCTTAAGGGACTTAACTACGGGGTCATCAGTCCCTAAACTTACAAACTACTTATGGACTACCTACAACTAAGGACGGCACAAATATCCATGCCCGAGGGGAGATTCGAACCCACGACCGTAGTGGCTGTGCAGACCGTGACTGAAGCGACTCAGTCCCCTCGGCCACCGTGGCCTGCAGGAATAGAACCTGGGACCTTAAGATTGGAACTCAAAGTGCTAACTGACTGAGCTAATTTTACTTGTACCAACATGCCACTTAGAACGGGTTATAACATAGTGGCAAAACTTATGGATAATATGGAGTAAGTCAACAATTCGAAAATTGGTTTGAACACCACAGTGCTTTACTAGGCATGGTCCTTCTTGGAGGTGGTATGCCGTTGCCTTCCTCCGACCTTCGAACTGACTTACCCAGCCAGTTATAGGGGGACCTACAGTTTAACGTGGGTTCCGAACCACGGTGCTACTCGGTATTTTTCACATGAGCAAAACTGCCAGAGGTGAAAGAAGTGGAAAGTGACAGATAAAAATCCTAGGACCTGGCGGGGATCGAACCCGCGACTTTGGATTTGTAGTCTGGCACTCTACCACTGTGCAACTGAGGTTCTAAAATTTCTTTTTACCACTCTTAACGGCCACGTGCCCACGTAATTTTTAAATTCGCAACATTTATGATAAACCACCTTTCAAATTATGTACGTTTCATTGGCCTTCTTGTATGATTAATATTAAAAATATGTACCCTCCATTTCATGCTAGTGTATTTCTATAATGATGGTGTTTTTTTTTTTTTTTTTTTTTTTTTTTTTTTTTTTTTTCATTCAGGACATATTCTAAATACTGGAGGAAAATAAATAAAAGCACAGGAAGAATCATTGCAACTGGCGCGCGATCCTGAGATGACCCAACCGGCAAAAGAAGAAGAAATAACACGGATATCCCAATAAATTGTAGTACTATAATGCCTATCCTCCCTGTAATTAGCAACTTAATTTTACCTTAGGATAAAAAGACGTTGAACTCATCAATCTCCGCTCCATATGAGTAAACGTGTAGTAATAGGAGAAATGATTACGTGACATCCTCAATGGAAGGTGTTCAGTTCTGCTGTCGCATACTTCCACTAGTGACAGTTTTATCTGTTGCTACAGCGGAAAGCTGATATGACTAGTACAGTCACACGAGAGCGTTAACATTCCTTCATGGAATGTCAGTTCCGTCTATCGCTCAGAAGACCGCCATGTTTTGCCCCGGTATCGGTCGTGGAACTTTTCGCGTGGAGCTTCTGCCCGCGTGCTACTCCGTCTGTTTCTCCTGATGTTTAATTGAAAGTAAATGAAACGTAAATACCACCTGCTGCTTTCTCATTAGCTGAGCCGCGTCTAAATGTTAATAAGGTAGTCAGAAATTTCCATTAAACATCGTTTCCAAAATTTAGCTCACAGAAAGGAATACGCCGGTGAATTAGCTTCATCTTGAGAACAGGAGAAGTATGACCTCTGTCCTTTGTGGCCTTAGACAATTACACAACTATTACAAAACACTAGCGTTCGTTCCCAGCGTTTCCGGGTGTTCATTTGTTCCATTCTGACGCTAGTCCACCTCCTCCTCTCACCTGTCCCAGACTTCTATCGCACGCTGTTCATTCCAGTTTTCTTTTCACGCAGTTCAATTCCTATGATGCCCTATGTCCTCTACATTCCTCATAATCAGTGTTGTCAACTCGTTTCCAAACATTCCCCTACATGACGTGTCAAAAACCCCTACCTTCACTATGAAAGACCCTAAAGATCAAAGAGAGTGTGTGTGTATGTGTGTGTGAAAGAGAGAGAGAGAGAGAGAGAGAGAGAGAGAGAGAGAGAGAGAGAGAGAGAGAAATCATCGGGGGTAGGGGGAGGCTATGAGGATGCAGGCCCCCGTGGATGCGCTGCGAAGAATTATTCTTTTTTAACAAAAGAAGCTAAGGAAGCTGCTTACATAATATTGTACAATTAATTGTTACTGTTTTGAATTTTTTAAAAGTTACTTTCATTCTCCATCGTCCCTAAGAAAAGTCCTTATGTTTTGCAAGGACATTGTAAATTCGTCCCTACGGCCCTACAGTTCGGAAAAAATGAGTCAAAGGTCCTTACGTGAAGGGACATGTCCATATAACAACATTGCTCATAATATAATTTTCCAAGTATGTAGTGTTATATTACGAAACGATCTGCGATATATATATATATATATATATATATATATATATATATATATATATATAGCTAATAGTGTTGGTAATAAACACACAATAATATACGACCACAGTTGTGACGGGGCAGCTTTTCAGACACTTCATTGTTGTCAAAGTCATATCTCCCGAACTATGCCCCGTGAAATGGTGAAATTCAGTGGTATATCTGCAGAATGTCTGTAAAATGTATCGTCAATACAATTAGTAGTGTAGAAAGAAAGATTAGTAACGTATGCGGAATTACGTAAGCTTACTGCATGAACAGCGAAAATGTAGTAACAAATGGACTTATTTCCTCCCTTCATTTTGTTGGGCTTGACAGCTTTCTACAGATTTGAAATACGTGAACAGTTTCTTGCAGGTCGGTACGTTCTCTCATTCTCAAATTGCGAATGACTGAAGTCTCGTTCTTTACACGTCGCATGATGGGGCAGTTCTGATTGTTTATGACGTCATACATTATGATATGCCTTAGATGGTTTTCCCCCCACAGCGGTAAAGACGATTAGTGCGAAGTTTTCTTAAAATCGGTATTTAGGACAACATACAGAACTCCTGATGTGATGTTTCATTTTTATATATTAGACTTGCGATCCCGTCAACATTTCTCTCTCTCTCTCTCTCTCCCTCTCTCTCTCTCTCTCTCTCTCTCTCTCTCTCTCTCTCTCTGTCGGTCTTTATCTCATCATCATCCATCCTCTATTTCTCCATCTCCCTCTGTCCATCTCCTCCTTCTACACCCCCCCCCCCCCCGCCATTTGTGTCCATCACCTTCACCCCACTCCCTCTTATCTCCCCTCTCTACTCTCTTCGTCTGTTTCACTCCACCTTTCTTAAATCCTGACGTTAGGAACCACATATTTGTTTTGACCGATTACCCGATTACCATTAAATTTGACAGATTTCTGTAAATTTTCGCTATGGTCCGAAGCGTAATTTTATGACTGCCCAACACTTGGTTCATGAACATTGTGATGCGAGAAAAATGTCACATTATGAATGACGTTTAAATTTATTACTTCTTTGCTACTGAATGTATTCGCAAAATATTTTGCAAACTATCCAGTTCTGCCAGTGAATTTATCTACAATATTATTGAATTATACGCCTCGTAATTCAAAAGCTATGGCGACCCAAAATTACCAACAACTGATATCAATTCCATTTTTGTAACGCTCCAAAGATAAGATCACCGTCACGGTTAACAGTTTGAAATGTCGCTTTCGGTTCAATCACTCAGTGTTGACAAGTTTAACCTTTACAGCTCAGAGACAAACATAACGATTTTTCACTTCTGTATTGTAATATGTTTGTTTGTTCGTCTAAAGTACCTTCACATGCCGTTTTAGCAATGCCAAAATTGCTCTGTTCCGTATGTTACAAACGCTTTTATTGACGAAATACCTAACTTATGTACCTAGACTTAGTTACGTTCAACACGAACAGAACCTCTTGGCAATCAACAACATTCATTATTTCCAAATTAATGTCTGCGTATGAAGTATGAAAACAGAAGATGAAATAAATGGAATAATTATTATGTTTTCATACTACACAGGGTTATTATTTTACTAGGCGATATTTCTATACATCGCTTTTACTGATAATACAGGTGCTGTTCAGTCAGTTTTTGAAGAACTGCCCTTCCTGAATAGCTTGCATATGTGGTAGCCGTAACCATTGATCGCTTTTCTTCATTATTGTCGTAATTTTCTTCATCGCATCGACGTTTCTTTCCTGCCACAACTTCATTGCACATGATGAAAATACGTTCATGAACATCCAAGGAAAAATCACATAGATATGTCGGCAACGACGATACTCAAAATCCATTCAAACAAAACAAAGACGCGTGCTAATCTTGATTTCTGAAATATAGCAGCATATGTGGCACCGAAAAATGTTCCGTGGTGAAACGCATTTTCTTCAGGACTTAAGTATCTTTCATCAGGGAGTAAGTAACGTCAAGCTTCCGCTGCCAGAACGCGGCCCCTTACAACAGCAGAATATGCATCTTTCTTATTACAGCGCAAAATTAGGCTAAAACGAATTGGTAAACAATGTGGACTTTAGTCCCTTCCGACAACGGGCGATTCATCTGTTTTCTTCTCCGATATATACTGCTGTGTTGGGAGAATACCGAACGATGGTTCCACGCCTCACTGGTTTCATTCTTTCCAAAGAAATAAATCACTGACGGAAATGAGTTGTAGTTATGAAAACATGTGAAAGCGGAACCGAGAAACTAAACTTTTTTTGTGAAAATAGGTAGCAAGGGAACTGTCGTACTGATAAACATTTATTGAAATTTTCCTAGCAAAATACCATAAAAATTTCCAACTTTTCCGGTCGATTTTCAAAAACTGTTCTTTTATATAAACCTTGCACTGGTATTTACGAACAGAACTACAAAAAAAATTGGTCGAACTGGTAGAGCCAATTGAAGTGATGACAAGCGTGCTAGTCTATTGCAAAGTACCCTCCGCCATGCACCGTACTGTGGGTTGCGTAGCGTAAAAAGCTTCTCGATGAAAAACTACAGAAATTTGATCGGTTAATCCAAAGTCGCACGGGAATTGTCGTGTGATCTGGAGCGACAAGTTACGAATCGGCCAGCCTCTAGCGTCGGAGGATTCAGTCCTTACTCGTGTGTGTGTGTGTGTGTGTGTGTGTGTGTGCGTGTGTTGTATAACCCTCGTTTATATTTTTGTTAATATTTTTAATTATCTTGGGATCAGTAGTTAACCTTTGGAACGGAGGATTTAAAATTTAAATTGTATTGAATAATGAATTAACATTTGTTATCTTCTGCCCTCCTACGTCGTATATTTCATTTAGAGACATTATAAAATATTTATTGAAATAATAATCCTCTTAAATGAATTACTTAATTCGGAAGGCCTCTTTCGGTATGAATATCATCGTCAGGTTAAATTAGTTGCTCTTTTTATTCTTGTAAGATCGCTGATTATCTGGCCTGTTTGGTTTTTATTTAACTGATCTATGAACCACAGGCGTGCAGCGGTCCTGCGCTACCCGCCCGGGCTCGGAGCCGCGCCTCCCGGGCGGGCCTGGCCACGCGCTGCCCGGCCTGCCGGCACGAACCGCATCGCACGGCGTCAGGTAGCGCGGGTACCCGCATACTCGCCGAGCCACGGTCCGCCCGGCCGCCCGTGGCGCTCTGCTGCTAGCCGGGGCACACGCCCGCCAGCCGCTACACTCTTAGCGGGAAATACACTATTCCGATTTTTTTCACGCTTCAAAGACTGTTCACGATACATACAACCATCCCACATCGGTTTGTGAAATTAGTTTTTCCTTACGAGCGTTACTTTGCAGGTGAAAAAAAAGTCTACTTTTCATTCCGCGTGAGTTTTCAGATTCATAATGTTTATCACTCGATTCTGAAGAAGCTATTGGGTTAAACTATCTGATTTTTTTACATTTCATAGTACAGAATCTTATCTTTCTACCAAAGCATTCGACATTCCATAATTCGTAAGTGTTGTTTTAAAATGACGCTACTAGTGAAGTATGTGCTCGTCATTTACAAACTGAAAAAGATAGCAGGCAGCTTAAGTGACCTATGCATTTTAGACCATACATTACCGCGAGTGAAATAGAGCTTTCTCATTTCGCGAGTAATAGCGAGTTAAGGAGCATCAGGGCCGCGATAGCAAGTGTACGTATTCAGCGCGTGTTCTAACAGCGTTTCTGTCGACATTTCGAAAAATTGCTTGATGTATACTTGCTGAAAGAAAAAAGGAAGATCGGGTTGTTACGTTCAGTTGCAATAGAGGTCATTAGAAACAATTAACTGGTAGAATGTTAGAAGGTTCAGCTTACGCTCAAGCACGTAGAAACTTGCACATTGGTATGATCTGCCCAGTTCGTTATTTATTTCAGACATAGCAATAACATATAAAATGCTATGTAGATAATCAAAAATGTGTGCGGTGCCTACGCTGTGATTAACACAACGTCTTGCGCAGCGCTGCATTCCAGCGCTCGCAGCGCCGTCTGTAGCGGTGTTGCACCGAGACCAGAGGGCGCGGGCCCGGCGGGTACCCGCTCGCCCAGCAAGTGTCGGGACTCGACGGTGTACCGCGGCTCGCTGTGTACTGTAGGCGGTGCAGTGGAGCTCGACTACCCGAGGTGCGGGCAGCAGAGCGCAGCGGCCGGACGTAGGCGAGCTCGGGCAGGTAAATGCGGCGCGCTGCACGGCTCTGATGTGAACTGTTGTAGTTTTTTTTTATATTGCTGTAGAAATGTTATTTTTTTAATAATTCTGACGTTATCGACGTGTGACAGTTATGTTGAATATGGCTGACACATCTGTCAAAATAGCTCTCACATATCGACAAGAATTATACATTGAAAAAGTAAGATAATTGCTAAATCTTAGAATTACCTGATCAAACCTAAGATTTACCATCGCGGTGTCGTAAAATTTCTAAATTTCTCATTATGTGCAGAGATTTCGAACTTTTACCAAGAGACATGGTAAATACTAGGATTTACTAATGCAAAATGGTAAAATCTGGAGCGAAATCTCCCACCTCCGTCGTGAATCAGTAAATAATAAGAACAACTATTTTGATGAAACTGCTGAGCAACATAATGTTCACTTTATTGACGTGAAAAATGCAAAAATCCCTTCCAATAAAAATAATCTGTTCACTACACATTTTTGAAGCGTCATGATGTTCTCAACATCAGAGCCGAAGAGAAAAGAAGAAATTCGTTATTATGTTCATTTTGATGAACTATTTAACGTACTACATGAGATACACATTGCTATAGGCCATGGCGACCGGACACGGATGGCTGTGGTATTGACTGTAAATACAAGATGTAACAGTTGATTCAATCGTTACTTATTTGAGATTATGTGAACCATGTCAGAAAAAGAAAAGACATTGGAAAAGAGTGCTGTAGTAAAACCTGTCATACATAGTGAAATGAATTCGCGATGACATATTGACTTAATTGACACGTAGGCAAACCCAGACAATAAGTCGAACTTCAGAATTGTGTACCAAGATGATTTGATAAAATTCGTGATTCTCCGCTCACTAACTACAAAAAACTTCAAGTGCCTCAAATGTTAAAATGTTTGTTAAGCTTATGGGACATAACTGCCGGGTCATCAGTCCTAAACTTACAAACTATGAACTACCTTATTCTAAAGACAGCACAAAAAATCCATGCCCGAGAGAGGATTCGAACTCCCGACGTGGAGCGGCCTCGCGCATTGGAGCATAGCGCCTCAATGCGCTTGGCCACTCCGCCGCGGCAATGAAGTAGCATGCCATCTTTTGGAAATTTTTACCACATTTGGTGTCCCAAGTATCCTTGATTCTGATAATGGTAGACAGTTTTATTACCAAGTCATTGAAAGCTGATGTAGGTTGTGGAGTGATGTAAAAATAATCCATGGGAAGCCGCGGCACAGTCTGTCTTAGGGATCAAACAGCAAATCATGATATCCAAAATACATTACCAACTTGGATGGAAACAAAGGAAACTTAAAAATGGTCTGAAAGGCTGAGGTTTGTGCAGGCAATGAAAAATAGTGTTTATCATAAAGGGATGAGATGTTCACCATATGAATCCATGTTTCGGGTTACAATGAAAAAGGGCATTGTAATTCAGTTCTTACACGTGATTTAATAAAAACTTTAAACACATGAAGAAGACTTGGAAACAATGTTCAACAGCACCTATGGTGACTCACAGGTCATTGAAAATGACGGCCAGGGAACTGATGCCAGTCAATTAAGAACTGTATACACATATATGTGGCGTCTGTTCCGGAAGAACAGACGTCACTTCTGATCCTGCAGTTGTTGTTATTTAATATTCACAGAATATATGACATCAACTGCGATTAGGCAAATCTGAAAATGTGTACCCATCCGGGATTCGAACCCGGGTCTCCTGCTTTCTAGGCAGCTGCACTGACCCCTACACCACTGGGGACACAGTGATCACCGCACCTGCAAGGACTACCTAAGCACGCCTCCCGTCAGATACAAATATATAATATGCCGTTGACGGGCAATGATCCTATCGTTAGTGGGGAGGAGTGGGCAAGTTTGAAGCCATTACTCTTACGGGAATTAGTTTCATAACTACGAGTTTGAGTACTGTGGGCAGGGCGAAGCTGGGAATTTGTATCTAACAGTAGGCGTGCTTAGGTAGTCCTTGCAGGTGCGGTGATCACTGTGTCCCCAGTGGTGTAAGTCAGCGCAACTGCCTAGACAGCAGGAGACCCTGGTTCGAATCCCGGCTGCGTACACATTTTCCGCTTTGCCCAATCGCAGTTGATGTCATATATTCTGTGAATATTAATTAAGAACTGGATCGGCGGTAGAAAGTGCGGCTGCAGCAGCTGAAGAAGCACCAGAAACACAGGACTTGACGACAGTTGGTGGTTGTGACGAGACGCTGACAACTTCCAAAAGTGTTCATAAAGTGAAAAGGACCCGAAAAGCTCCTAAAGGACGTCTTCAGTTGCAGGCAAAGGAAATAAACGTAGCCTCATGTAACAAAATCTCAAAGCCTCCTGTTGGATAGTATGTGAGAATCAAAGTACCGGATGTAGACAGGGCAAAAATTAATGCGACGTCTATAATAGCAGTAGTGATCAATATTCAGGAAGGCGGATTTTATCAACTTGGTAACATGGCTGCTAAACTGAAGTCATTTTAAAACTAGTAACCCATTTCCACTGTGCAAGGAAAATTTATCAACGTCGAAAAAGTAGGAAGAGAAGAAATTTCGAGAAGTGGTTGCCAAAGAACTTTCTGTTGAAGGACAAGGGTTAAAAGTGCAATACCTTAAAAAGGTGTTCAACTAAAAAAGCTCATGCAACAACTTCTTTCATATTATGTAATTCGAAATCCCAGAATAGTCCTGCTGTAACAAAAAGTAACGTTCACAAGGTAACATTTTTACAACCTTTTTGTGTAACGGTAAAATTTTTCACTAATATGGAATATTGTTGGTTATAGTCACACTGAAATGCAAGAATTTTTAAAATACATAAATTTACATTAAATAAAAACTATTTCAGTAAATTGATAAGTTGATCTTTTTAATGAGTACGGTTTTACCAGTCGTTATGGGTAATTCTTAAGATTTACCAACGTCTCTTGGTAAATGCTCCAAATCTATGCTTATAATGAGAAATTTCGGATGCAAACGTAGGCTTCCGCGGCAGTTGTCACTATCAATAAAATTCTTCTGGGTATAACCAGCCATTATAACACCAATCAGCAACGCCCCTTTCCACCAATGGCGTGCAATAGTATAACCACCAATAAAGGATAACCAACGTCCCCCTTCCTCTCCCTCATCCGCTGATATATGAACACCAAGCGATCGAACATTCAGCAGTCAGACACAGCCCTGATGAAGGCCGCCTGCAACAGTGGGCGAAACGTCGGTACAGTTTATAAAATGACGACGCAGTGTCATACACAGAAGAATTTTATTGATAGAAATTTCGGACTTAGGTTTGACCGGTTAATTCTGGAATTTACCAATTACCTCACTTTACAGTAACATATATACAGGGCGGTCCTTGAGTGTGACCGGGCCAGATATCTCACGAAATAAGCATCAACGAAAAAACTACAAAGAACAAAACATTTCCAGCTTGAAGGCGAAAACAACTGGGCTGTGGTTGGCCCATTAGATGCTGCTGCCATAGTTCTGCATATCAACTGAATATTTCTAAATAGATACTCCCATTTTTATTATATATATAGGATAAGAACTACCAATTTAACCTGATGAGGGCAATAACGCCTTAACAGGCGTGTCGAATTAAATAATTTATTATAACACACCCTCCTTTGAATAAATATTTTATAATCTACATAAAATTAACAGTAGGCGAAAGAACCAAATGGAGGGCGAATAAGGTCGTAGGTATTTGTTCCATGTTGCCATATAAAATCAAAATTTCCGTATTGTTAAGTGGAACGGGTGATCAATCCTCAGTGCGACCGCCCTTGCAGCATGTGACGTGCCAGTGACGGCAGCTGCCGTGCCCGCTTAGCGGGCCGCGCAACGTCCGCACTAAATTTAATATGGGTTGGCGTGCAAGTTACTTTGTGACATACATCACACAAACAGGAAGAAAAGTTTATTACTCACCTGCATTACGCAAGGAGGTGCTGGAACTACCTCCCTTCGTTGTTCGAGCATTTCTGACACCTGCTGAGGAAGTTTCTCATTACGCTCTGAAGTTCCGTCTCAGAAATTGCTGTGATTTCATGACGAATGTTTGTTTTTAGTTCATCTAAAGTGTTGGGATTTCATTTGTACACTCTTTTTTTCTATAAGGAACTCGTAGTCCGATGGGGAGATCTATAATTGTTTAATAATGATTTTGCAGCCAAGATAGAATTTATCATTTATTATGTTACCGTTTTCGGCGTGCTCAACGCTATCTTCAGACCTGTCGTAATTTACATAGCTTCACAACATTTTTTATATACTAAAAGAGTACATCCTGGTGTCGTGAAGTTATGTAAATTACGACTGGTCTGAAGATGGCGTCGAGAACGCCGAAACCGGTAACATAATGAATGACAAATGCGATCTTGGCTGCAAAATCATTATTTTTTTTAAATGATCCCCACAGATAAAAACCGCAAGGGGTTGAATCGGGAGAACGAGGGGGCCAAATGTTCTTAGTGATAATTCTTCCTCCAAACACATTACCAATTTCCCGTGATGATAATTTGTCTGTATGTGCCGTCGCAGAGTCTTGACGAAATGTCGTTGAAGGCATGTTCTTTTAGTTAATGGGCAAATATAGGCCACAATATGTTTTCAACATATCTGTCACTATTAATTATTTCCTGAAAAAATATAGGGCCTATTATTCTCTCGCCGCTAACAGCGCAACACACTCCTATTTTTTGATCATCCAAGAGCTGTTCGTGAATTAAATTAAGCTTTTCCTAACTCCAGTAACGATTAACATAACCACTTAAGTGGAACCATAATTCGTCTGAAAAGAAAGTTAAATTCTGGTTACTTTCTCCGTCAGGCACCTTTTTCAAAATCAGTGAGTGTAATGAGGAACTTCCTCAGCAGGTGTCAGAAATGAAGAGAGACAGTTCCAGCACCTCCTTGCATAATACAGGTAATAGACTTTCCTTTCTAAGTGTTTGTGTTATGTATGCCAGAAATAAGTTGCGCGCCAACCCATATTAAATTTAGTGCGAAGGTCAGGCGGCCCGCTAACCGGGCACGGCAACTGTCGTTGCTGGCAAGTCGCACGCCGCAAAGGCGGTTGCGCTGAGCATTGATCACCCTGTGTATGACAGATATAATACAAGTTTCCCGTTTTTATGTTACTTACAAAGCTTCATCTTTGACTAAATGTACTGACATGTGCAAATAGTTGTACGAACTTAAATTTTACATAATTTATAGTTGCAATGATTTCAAGAATTTCAAAATATATATTTCTAGAGCGTGAAATTTTATTTGGGACTTTAAATGCGTAACTTCATGATTTACAAACTGTTGTGCGAAATGTTAGCATTTTGAAAGGCAGCATACATGTGTTCTCTGTACACCATAAAAAACGTAACATAACGGTTTGAGCAATGAAATAAAAGCTTTTTTTTTTAAATTAAACCACCTTTATAAAAGAGGAAACAGCTCGCAAACACGTAGATCCAGAGATTTAGCTTGCTGTGGCAAGCCTGCCAATGGAAGCATTTTATTTTAAAGTAGTATCTCTAACAGAGCCGGGCATACTATGCTTCTTACATTGGTTTATGGTATGCATAAGAAGGGTGGAGGGTACAGGTGTTCTTAGGTAAGTTTAAGTTAGTTTAAATAATTTGTAAGTGTAGGAACGAATGATTACAGTAGTTTGGTCCCACAGAATTGTAAACATTTGAACTATGGTCAATTATGAAAGTGGGTGGATTAAAAAATAATGATTTTGCACTATTTTGCATTCTCCAAATTTTCTTTGTAGCTGTACGGTTTTTTTTTTTGACAACTTTTCCAGTACAAAAAAAAAAAAAAAAAACCTACGGCATTCCCTCTGCAACGTCCAAATCGTGAGTTGTGATGTTGAAATCATGAAATAAAAAATATAAAAAAATGCATTTTCCAAAAAAATTCTGGCACTCAAATCTTGTCCCGGGCATTACGAACAAAAAACGGTGCAAGAAATTGGTCTACCCTTTCTAAGTGATGTCTTAACATACATGACACTAATGGATTTTATTAACATAGATGTGGTGAACCATCATCAGTCAAAACTGTCATCAAAGGGTATTACAATGAAAAATTCGTAGGAAACGCACATGTCGGTAAGTGGCAAAGAAGCTTGTAGTGACGTTAGGTGGGGCCATTCACGTATAAGCAGGACACAGCATAGAGCTTTGCGCAAAGTGGCCACATTAATATAATGTTATGCGACTAGGAGTTCGAGGTGCGCTGACACATCCGGGCAAACTCACATTCCGGGCCACATTACATTTGTATTTTTGGCCGCTGCGCGCAGACTTCCTTGCTGTGTTCTTTGCAATACAATATCGTCCATCGCAGTAACCGTTTTACAATACGTTTCTAAAGAATCAGTAACCATTACCGGTTGAAATCGTTTTGTATATACATATGGCGTCTGTTCCGAAAGAACAGACGTCACTTCTGATCCTGCAGTTGTTATTATTTAATATTCATAGGGATCAGCGCAACTGCCTAGAAAGCAGGAGACCCGGGTTCGAATCCCGGCTGGGTACACATTTTCAGCTTTGGCCAATCGCAGTTTATGTCATATATTCTATGAATATGAAATCGTTTTCTTGTTACCGGATTCGCCCAATTATAGCCCTTCTTCACATGTCTGTATTGACAACCGTACATATAAGAAGGCATAGAGGATACATTATTAATCGACATTCGCCTTAGGCTGTCCGTGACTGTACCTTATATTTAGGGGTATGTAATAATAATAAGACTTCAGTCACAATAATTTTATTGTTTTTACTGTCCGGCGCGTTTCGGAGCTATAACTCCATTTTCGAGGACTTTATTACTGTACTTTTGGGTTACATCTGCTTCAGTTTTTCACCTAACGGTAGAAGAACGACACAGTTGTTAGTTTTTGGCGAGAAATTGGCCGCAGGCTTTAATGCAAGTCGGTCTCTACAGTCACAACAGTTAAATGGCGAAAATTACTGGCAATACAAACAATGAAAGGAACCTCTCTAAAGTACAGTAACAGCTGAGATCTGCTGAATGTCTGAATGCTTCCGATCACAACAATGGCCTCTGCGTCCTTAACTACTGCTGGTGGAACATTGTTGTGACCGGATCTCCTAATGTGAACAGTCGGTCGGTGACAGCGTAATTGCAGCAGTAGCGGAAAGGAAAAACCAGGCCCCTTAGATCCTATTGCCGGACCATAAGCCGTTTCGGACTATTGGATGCCGGAATATTCAGACGGTTTGTTTGTTAAGACGCTTCGTAAAAACGTTTGTGAAACTTATGGGACCTAACTACGGGGTCATCAGTCCCTAAACTTACAAACTACTTATGAACTACTTACGAACTAGGACGGCACAAATATCCATGCCCGAGGGGGGATTCCAACCCCCGACCGTAGTGGTCGTGCAGACCGTGACTGAAGCGCCTCATTCCCCTCGGCCACCGCGGCTGGCGACGCTTCGTACCTTTTCATTTGAACGCCAAGAAATGGAGTCAAAAGTAAACAGTGAATGTCACAGAGATGCCTGCAATTCGCAACAGAGAACGAACAGTCGGTAGACGTTCTTTGTTGCCTGACAATACGTGTCCACATACCTCAGCTGCACATCTCAAACACTTCGACGGCACATTAAGAGGTGTTGGAGCCTCCTGCGCGCGGTAACTCTCACTCCTGCCGTACCACCGTCTTTTTGGTGCACTCAGACAACCTGGAAGAGGCCATCGCATCACATCCGACCAACAGGTGAAGGATGCTGTGCAGAAGTGGATTGCTGCACAACGTAAAACATCTTTCTTCCCGTAAGCAACTGGTTGGCCGATTAATTACTTTCTTTTTCAGATTTACTGGATTAATTAGTTATCATTTCCATCAGTTAATTCAAAATATGCGATAGACTTTTACAGTAGAGTCACGAAAATTTGGTCTAATGTGGACCGAAGGCTGGCCGAGTTAGAGAAAATTCCGTGTTATCGGGAACGGTGTTAAGGAAAGAATAGATGAGGTTGTTTTATTATGAAATACTTTCTGTTGTTACTTTAGAGTACAATACAAATGATGGAATACAGTAACACGAAATAAATTTAAGACAATATCTTACGAATGATATTCGTTACTTACACTCACATGGACTTCACAAAACACGGCTAAGAAAAGACAAAGGCTGTAGGCAGACTGAGCGGCAGAGAGCGCGCGTCCGCGTGACACGAGTGTCAGTGTTGTCCGCTGTAGCCGAGTTCATTATTTGTCCATCACGCCTAAGGTGATTTTAAACGGCACTGCGAATAAATGCGTTTACATGAGTTTGATCACGACTGTCTTTTTAGATGAAAACGCATCTACATACCGCATTTCAAAATGTTCAAATGTTTGTTAGGCTTAACCCCAGAACGGTCGGCCGAAAATTAGTTTCAGGAACGGTCGGGCTGGGTCTGTGTAGGATTGCCAGATCTCCGGGCGCCGCCCGGAGTGCCCGGGTTTGGAATGAATTCTCCGGGTCTACGGGCCAATGACTCTCACATCCGGGCTTGAATGTAACCTTCATCTAATTCTTTTCTTTTCTTTCTTTTCTTTCTTTTCTTTCTTTTCTTTCTTTTCTTTTCTTTTCTTTTCTTTTTTTACGACGCTTTTTAAGTAGTATGCTCATCTAGCGACGATCTACATCGAACTTAACATAATTTAAACTAAGGACGAACACAACATCCATGCCCTAGGGGGGGGGGGGATTCGAACCTCTGGGGGGAGCAGCCTCGCGCACAGTGGCAAGACGCCTCAGTGTGCTCGGCCATTCCCGGCCGGCTCCTCTCTAGTAATTATGAATAACTTTATATAAATGTCAATTTCTTATTGCAACAAAACGCTACTTTTCTATTCTTCCTCTGAAAACTTTTCATTGTTCCGTCGGTAGTAATCGGCTAGCGCATTATTAAGCAAACACTGTTGGGGCAACGTGTCAACTGGCGACGTCTATTATTTGTGTTCGTTCATTGTTTGTTATCAGTTTACCGGCAATTTTTGGAATACTCGGATCGCGTGTGAACAGACAAGCTTACATTAACTCAGATTAGTGAGTAATAACAGTGAAATGAAGAGACGATATCTAAGTTCGTTCCGTGAAGAATGGTTGCAGGAAGAAAATTATAAAGAGTGGCTACAAAAAGTCGATACTGATGAGTGTGTGTGTAAATGCAGAATATACAATATCTCATTTACTGTTAAGTACGACGGAGTGAAAGCTGTGCATAAACATTTACAATCACACAAAGCGAATATTACCACACAAAAGAAGAATCAGTCGCTTCTTGAATTCACGTGTAATCCTGGTTGTGGGGGGAGTTGGTCGCTGTTGGGGGGTGGTTGGGTGAGTCATTGGCCAAGGTGGAGGGGGCACATCTGGTCTTCGGGCTTGCCTCGAGTTCAATCTGGCAACCCTAGGTCTGTGGGACCCAAAAATGAAAACGCTTATGAGAAGTGCCAAAACAGCGTATTTACATCAAATGACGAGTTTTTATATTGTTTAGTTTGTAGCAAATGCTGTAGGGACATTATTTCAACGTTCTGAATTTCACAATTGCTGTAAAATAAAAATAAAAAAATAGAAAATATACTTCTTAGTAGTAATAAATGTAACCACACAGGAAGCACAAGTAAATTGGATTGAAATACAAATATAAATGAGAATAGTTTGTAGAACTGAGAAGCAGACTTGTTGAATTTTTGTTATATAAATCGAAATTATGCATATAATGAATAGTTTGTGTGATCACTTTTCGTAACAGACGACACAAACCATTTCTGCATGCACCAAGCACAACTACATTTTGCAAATGTATTTCATTTATAGCATCTTCCCCTTCATCCCCACTTATTTCACTATTGCTGCCATGATCACTGTTTATTTCGAAGTCTGGATCCGCGTCAGAATCGTCAATTTCATTATCATCATCGTATTAAATGTTGCCAATTTCACAGTATAAAACACTTTCTCTTGAAATTTTATACTTTAAATTATTGACATCAGAAATAGTTCACAAAGTAATTTGAAACTGGAAGAGACACCAAATAAAAATAGACCTGCACTGGTAGAAATCAATAACGTAAACGGTCGGGCTGGGTCTGACAGACCCTCCAGACTTTTGGAGAACTGCCGAACATTGTCTAAACAATTTAAAACCTTATTCATGATGTTAACGCTTTCTCTTGCAGGAAGCTAGCAGAGCGCTCGAGTCAGATCAGCGACTATAAGCATATAAATTCATTGAAATAGAAACTAGTGGGTCTCTCAGACCCATCCCGACCGTTCCTAGGGTTAAGGGATTTAACTTATACTAAAGACGACACAAACATCCATGTCCGAGGGGGAATTCGAACCCCCGATCATAGCAGTCGTGCAGACTGTGACTGGCGCGCCGCAGACCGCTCGGCCACTGTGACCGGCACATACTGCATCAATGAAACTCAACGGATTCTTAAATAGAGTGTAGGTGGCAGAAGTTAGGACGATGTATTGGCCCATACATTGCATAGCCTGTAGCTGCTATACGCAACGATTTCATTTGTATCCTGCATTATGCTAGCACGGAATAATTCCAGGGGATATACAGGGATGTGTCCGAGTTATCCGAACTGCCGTGTTACCGAGAGCCGAGTTTTCGGGACTCTGTACTCATGTTTCGCAATTAAGTGCAGCAGACAAAATAATAACGTAGGCGTAGACATGACTTCGGCAGAGGTTCCAACGTCTCACTGGAGACGGCAGAGTATTTCGCGTGCTGCAGCAGGCCAGGAGAGCATGAAGTTGCTGGCCCGCGACGTATGTGCACAAGTTTCTGCATCACTCAGATAACAACCTTGTGTGTGATAAGCGCTGTAATTACAAACTTGCTGCCGCGTAACTCTGGCTCAGGCCGGCGACACCCCCTGCGGTTGTTGCCGAGGCAACACGTACACCGGCGCGCCCCAACTTTGCAGCAAACATCCACAACGACGACGGAGACGGAAGCATGCCGCCGCTCTCAACTTGTCAAAAGCATAGACGTCGTTGTCCACTTATAGTTCAGCTTTAATCCTAGCTAATACTGCTGTTCTTTACTAACTAAATTCGTTTTATTTCTGAACTAGCGAACCTGGCAAACCATCACAAACACCACCTTGATTTGCACTAGATGTCAAAATGATTGGGTAAATCGGTTGGAGTTATTAGTACATGGACTATCAGAGATATCTTTTTAAATGCTGTATCTTATGGGGACAGTAGCTTCAATGATTATATTCGTATGGTTTATTCAACGAGCAGGAAATAAAGTCCGCCATGCATATGCTTAGATACTTCTCCATGAAAACATTCGTATGAGTTCCAAGTTTCCTGGTGATGAATTATACTTATCGGCCAAATGGCGTCGGAGTCTATTGAAAGGCAACGTTCGATGAGTACCATACGATTGGGTGCGAAGCATAAAAACTCTTTCGATTAAAAAAATGTCTGACAGACTATTTTAAGAGCGCGCTTGTCATAGTTGTTAACAAGAGAGCCGTCTGTGCTGGACTGCCTGCAACTGGGCAGTGTTTGTTGCGCGTACCAACAATACAACTTCTACATTCAACTCTTTTTGTTAACTAGACCGTAATAACATGAATCAGAGAGACCACAATAAAGGTTCCAGTGTAAACACATTAAAATCCGTTTTAATTTCTATACAATAGTTTCTCTGCTATTTATAATCAATAAATCATAGTGGGGATGCCATACAAAAGTATGTGGGAGGGGTAAAATCAAAATACGTCTAGGGAGGTTGGTGCAATTTCTCACGGAAATGCGATATGTTACACCATATGTTATCACCTACGACGTGATGTACAAGCTATGAAACTTGGTAGCAACTCAATACCTATGGTCAGGAGCCAGCCAGCCTACACAATCCACTTGTAAACACTTTTGATATGGCAAAAGATTGTCTCCCTATTGTGCTAAAAGTCGTCTGTGGTATTCCTTATATAACTCCCGACACAAAAAAAGTTAAAAAAAAAAAAAAAAAAAAAAAAAGGCAGCTTGTGGGAATTTTTGAGGCTTTCTGCAAAGAGAGACTTGTACAAAGTTACCATTACCTGAAATTTCAGAGAGGAGGCGGTCTAATTAAGTTAATCAACAACTTTCGTAAAGGAGTGCAGCCAATATCGCTATTTTTGCAGTCTTGTATTTATTTATTTTTGACTATTTTCAATGAACTAAGTCATCTTCAGATCAGTTATCTACAAATTGTAGGTCATTCTCATGCACATGTTTGGAGTAACGCTAAAACATTCATCTGCAAAAATCGGACGATCCCATTAAAGAACATTTAAATTTAAAAAGTTTCATATTACAGCCACGTCTGTAGGTAAGTGACTGACATCTTAGTATGCCAGTCTGTTACCTACAGTTATGAGTTGTTGTTTAACCCTAGCACCACTAAGCTCGGATCTGTCACATGGACGTCTAAGGGGGGGGGGGGGGGGCAAAAATTGCCCTCACGTTATTTTCGCTGTTTAACAATTTATTTTTTATTATTCAATGAACTAGGAATTTCTTTATTAGTTTGCACCCTTCCAAAAGTTATCAGGAACATTATAACAGATGCAAACAAAACAAAAGTAATGAATATGAGAAATGTTATTATATTTTTATCATGAAACTAACACTCAGATATACATCAGACTAGTATCAAGAAATCATAACGTACAATACCAACCACAAATACGAAAACAGAAAATCAAAGTAAAAATTACAATTGAGGTTTTCCTTCCTACTCACTTCTACTTTCAATTTCATAATTTGTGCATATGATTGTTTTTGTAGAATGAGTCGAACACACATACTTGGAACAACTGACACTTTTGTCATCTTGTCCTTTTCCATTTTAGAGTTTTTAGTCTTAGATGTGACATCTTCCTCTTTAATAAAAGTCAACAGCTTGAACAGTTGCAGTAATTCTGATACTGACGAGACATTTCATTAGAACTGCGAGTAATGTATAACTGCTCCAATGGAGATTTATTTCAAAACAATGGGAACGTAATACAGCGATACCAACAGTCATAAATTGCATTTCTTTCTGTCGTGCTAAGAAATATTTAAATGAGAAAAGTTGTCTTATCGATTTCTAAGGGGGAGAGAGGGGGTGCAAAAACTGCCCGCACTTAAATTAAATGTAATAGGCAGAATGAAATAATTCACAAAACTTATAAAACCGTGACAGCATATACTGTAGAAATGTTTCTACAACTACCTAAATTCTTGCTTCTTTACTCCAACAGCTACCGCGGGCAATTTTTGCACCCCCCCCCCCCCCCCCATTATCGGTGCTAGGGTTAACTTGTTGAAATTCTCAAAAGTTTCCATGCCATTTACATTTAAAAAGAAATTGACGTTGACGATTCACAGCATTAAGATAAATGAATTACTGGCGATCAAGACCTAGTAAGCTTTAGATATTAAAAATTTCGGCTCTCTCCGTGTGGCCAGAAAATCACAATCATCACCAGTTGCGAAATCAGACAGCGGGAATGCATTGATGCCAATAAAAAATTGTAGTTCACCACTTTGATTTGTGTGGGGCCCACAGTGTTAAAAATGTATTTTAATGACATATTAATGTTTTAAGCCAAGACACGGCTATTACAAAGCGACAGCTTTTATTGATACATTGTTATCGGCACAATAAGCTTATTTCGGATATTAAACGTCCTCCTCTGGTGTTCTGAAATTATGAAGGTAATAATACTATATGTTACGCTATATTTAATTTTGATTAAAATGTACTTTTACAGACGTGAGATTTTCTTCAATTCCCATTCAGTATCGTTAGATATAGATCTGTCTCTTCTTATAGTTTATAAATCTGTATTTTACTTACGACTGCATATTGATTTGACAGTTGTGTCAACGATATGAAACGTTTACATAATGTTTATATCAGAAAGTGTGTTATCTGTGCTGTGTATTTTCTATTTTGCTATAAATGCGGGTATAGATTGCCTTTGCTGGTTTTATCAGTTTTTATACTTGAAGATGTGAATAAAGTTTCCGATATAATGTGGTGTTTCATTTCTATTTGTTCATTTAGTAATTTTGGTTTATGGAGTGCAAATATATTTCCGCTTTCTTAATAATGTTCATTTCAGGGCATTTTGCTAATATGTGGAGGATGTCCATTGATTTTTCGATTGTGTATACTTCGCAATTTTCGGTTACTAACTGCTGATTGGTTTTATTCGCTATCTCGTGTGTGTTCTATCAAAAAACAGTTTGTAAATCTATCGGACCAAACTGCGTGGAAATCAGTCCGTAGCTTACAAACTTCTTCAGCCTAGGTACACACACACACACACGCACGCACACACATGCCCCAGGGAGGACTCGAACCTCAAGGACGAGCAAATCAAATGTTCAAATGTTTGTATAGTCTATGGGACTTAACTACGGGGTCATCAGTCCCTAAACCTACAAACTACTTATGAACTACTTACGAACTAAGACGGCACAAATATCCATGCCCGAGGGGGCATTCGAATCGCCGACCGTAGAGGCTGTGCAGATCGTGACTGGAGCGCCTCAGTCCCCTCGGCCACGGCGAGCAACCGCACGCTCCGCAGCGAGACGTTTTAGACCGCCCGGCTACTCCACCGCGGCTGTGTTCTATCAATCTAACATTGAAACTCCTGCGTATATGTCCAATGTAGAATTTATTGCATGTATTACATCGAATTTTACAAATGCCTGGGTTCGTTTATATGAACAATTGTAAGTTTTTATAGGTTTATAGGCTAAAGGAATTTGGAAATGCGTGCTGATAAGGACGAAAAAGGTTTTCCGCGGAATATTCGATAACAGGAACATACGTAAAACATCAACCAGGAATACGCAAAAATTTGCAGAGGGTTAATCTCGCACGTGATGAAACGGGTAGAGGACTGAAGGACGAGTCGTTGGCGCGGTGTTAAAATATCGCTGGCCGCTTTGTGCTTTGAGCGTCGCCGCCCCTGTACGAGTGCGCGACGGCCGGTAATCCCGCGGCAACTGGGTTAAGTGCGGATCGCTGGCGCCTCGCCTCGCCGCCTCACTCTGCGCCGTCCGTCCACCACACTGCCGCTCGTCACGCCCGATAATTACAAAGTGTGCGCGCGTCACGGGCAGCCGCGCACGTGGCGTAAGCCAATTTACGGCAGCGGAGAGCACGAGCGTTTGCCATTCCGATTATCGCCACGCTCTTATTACGCGCCGCTGCCCCAAGTATGCATGCGCGATGTTCCTACACGGATTGTTTTCCTAACTTCGTCACGCCCCCGTCTTTCTTCTCGTCTAATACCACAGGGCCGGCTCAAGTGATTTCGGCGCTCTGTGCAAAAAATTTAAAGCGCCATATCACGTGGACCATCGCTGCAATTTCAGGCAGTAGTACACACACGCGAAATTAGTTTCTCAAAAGTGTGTACAGTAGATTAGATTAGATTAATACTTGTTCCATAGATCATATATACGACATTTCGTAATGATGTGGAACGTGTCAGTTTAGTAAATGTTCTCTACACTTGACAATCAA
This sequence comes from Locusta migratoria, assembly GCA_026315105.1. Lineage (NCBI taxonomy): Eukaryota > Metazoa > Arthropoda > Insecta > Orthoptera > Acrididae > Locusta > Locusta migratoria. The sequence continues at coordinate 314,772,324 of CM048744.1, read as the reverse complement.
TATTTTAAGGATTTTTTTTTTTTTTTTACATTTTTTTGTTACTTTTATATTTATTTTTCATTTTCTATTTTTTTAAGTTTTATCTAAAAATCCATCTACATTGTAGGAGGAGTTGACACATAAATTCCTTAATTCCTTTTTAAATACTAGTTGACTACATTACAGACTTTTCATGCTACTTGGTAACTGACCAAACACTTTTGTGGCAGAATAATTCACCCCTTTCTGTGCAAAGTTAGGTTTAACCTTGAATAGTGAATATCATCCTTTCTCCTAGTGTTGTAGCTATGGACACTGCTATTACTTTTGAACTGGGTCAGATTGTTAATAAGAAATTTCAAGTTACAGTGAGGATCTCTACATCCCTAAATAAATGTCTGCAGGATGCTCTTGGGTGGGCTCCAGCAATTGTTCTGATTACACGCTTTAGTGCAATGAATACTTTTTTACTCATTGTTGAAAAGCCACAAAATATGATCCCATATGAAAGCAGTGAATGAAAATAGGAGTAGTAAGCTAATTTAATGAGATGTATATCACCAAATTTTGCAATGATTCTGATAGCATAAGTAGCTGAACTCAAACGTTTCAGGAGATCTTCAATATGTTTCTTCCAATTCAGTCCCTCGTCAATGCAAACGCCTAAAAATTTTGAATAGTCTACCTTAGCTACTGATTTATATTCAAAGTCTAAATTTATTAATGGTGTAATGCCATTTACTGTATGAAACTGTATATACTGGGTTTTATCAAAGTTTAATGAGAGTCCATTTGTAGAGAACCACTTAATAACATTCTGAAAGTTATCATTTACAATTTCATCAGTTAATTCCTGTTTGTCAGGTTTGATAGCTATACTTCTATCATCAGCAGAAAGTACTAGCTTAGCATCTTCGAGAATGTAGAATGGCAAGTCATTAATATATGTATTTTGCAATATCGCTCACGCATATCTTACGATTTTTCTTACATAAATACCTCTAGTTATAAAGCCGGAATAAGATATGTGTTGTCATCGAATCAATTGGTTAATAGTGTAATAAATTTTCTGCTGACACTGGAACAGTATCACATCCAGAAATCCATAGTAATAAACTGTTGCGTCCGCACACTGGTTTTATGCAGCTCTCCGCGCTACCCTGTCCAGTGCAAGCCTCTTCATCTCAGCATAAGAACGGCAAGCTACATCCTTCTGAATCTGCTTACTGCATTCGTCCCTCGGTCTCCCTCTGCAATTTTTACCCCACACACTCTCTTCTAATGCTAAGTTCTTACCTTAACCTGATACATAAATTGTAATCACCGTCATAAATCACAGTACTTAACATAGAAGTGACGTATTGCAGTTGCAACTCGCAACTACAAAGGTTAACATCTACGTTAAACGTAAAATCTGTTCATTTTACGACAAAATTAATGTAAAAAATTTCCCAGATAGTACTTTTTTTAAATCTTATAGATTCTGAAGATGAAGTGGTAGGATCGAAACATGTAAAATAAACTAAAAAGGTTGAAACCATTTGCAACTGTTGGCTGACATTCAGGCAATAAATTATTTCTAACAAATGTTTTGACTTGAGCAGTCGACTGATGATGAACCTTCAGGTTCGAAACAGGTAACCGAGCTATTTTTCTTCTTAAATAATGGAATTATTGATAATGGATGATTGCTGCTTCTCTTTCTAAAATAATCAAAGCCACTCTCTCAATATGTCAGTCGTCGGCAAAATATAATTAAAATGACATCCTTTTATTTTCTGTTCTGTTGGTTTTATCAGACTGAGCGTGGGTATAATGTAGCGACTGTATGGTGTTTGGTGGGAGTCGTTAGCTGAAATATTATGTACTGAACTGGTAATAAATTGGAATGGCGGATTATGATAAAAATGGAATAAAAATTAAATTAAAACAAAATAATTAGAACGACTTTAAGAGTAGAGATGGGCGGCTTCTACATTATAAAAAGAAGACGATGTTACCTGCAGTAAGTACCATCTCGATGTGCAATTATGGTACGTCAAGTATCTGTAATCAAAAATTATATAATTAAAGGTACACACCGTCGTAATCGGGAATTGGGCGTATTAAAATTTGTTATTGTTCAGTGGGCCGTGTGCTAAATTTTAGCTGTGGGCTCTGCGTATGCGGTTGACAAGAATGTAACATAAACGGAAAAAATATTCGGACTTCGTTTTAATAAATAGCTATACAAATGCGACTGCAGGTCATGTAAACATCACTATCTTTGATGTAGGAAATATTGGAATAGAAAAAAGCAATGAAACCGACTTAAGAATTAATGCACTGATAATTATTTACCGTAATGGCGTCCAATTCCTTCACACTTAAAGTTCACGCCACTCGAGTGAAAAAGGGCAGTTAAATGAAAGATGACTGCCATATAAAATTTTGTATTGATGTACTTCAAGTTAAAAAATCATAATTCACAGGAGCGGCACTATACTTACACAAAATTGAGTATGACCAGGGGAGAGCTGCATCGAATACGTCTTATCTCCAGAAAGGCGATACGAAGACAAAAAATAGCACTGAAGTGTTTTACGGCCCACTTTAAATTTGTAGTTTTATAAGTTTTTGCAAACATTCTTGGACCAAAAAAATAATGTAAACAATAAAAAATTAATTTCCCTTTTAGGGAAGAAGAATCAGGTGGTGGCGGGGTTTTGAACCATTGATCTTGAGCGTCATAATCGATCTCAGTGCCCACTATGCTACAGAAGTTGCGTACTTTAATCTCATACTATTGATGGCCGTTGTTAACTACTGCTAATATGGCATTTGTAGAGACTAGATTATCATTTATCATACGAAGAAAGACGTATTTTTGTTAATTCTTCAGTGCTTTGAAATGACAATGTGTAAGTTAAAATAAGAAAATCATCAAATACGCAACGCGCGATGGCTTATGCCAGAGAGAGTTCTGGGCGAGGAATGTCACGTGACATCTGCGAACGGCTGATTTTTGTTAATTCAGTGGAGGGTGTCAAAACTCTGCTATTTTTGCAAATATCCCTCAAACGATACGAGATATGAAAAAGACAAATTCGGTTATTCAATTTTCGCGTCAGATGAACGGTTTATATGCAATTAAAATTACATGACAAACGGCTTTTTTTTTTTTTTTAATACTACCGTATCTTTTGTACGAAAACTTTGAAAAAGGAAGGTTCTGGTCTCTGTCAGTCTACAATTATGTCTGTAAAATTTAGTGTTGATCGGTTGAATGGTTCGTGTTAAAAACGGGGAACACGTTACGGTCAGACAGACGGACAGACAGACATCCCAAAATCGCCGTTATTTTTGCAAATATTTCATAAACGATATACTCTGCTATTTTTGCAAATATATCTCTCAAACGGTACGAGATATGAAAAAACATAAGAGAGCAAAATTGTAGAGAATTTTCTCCTCTACAAATTAGGTTATTCAATTTTCGTGTCAGGTGAATGGTTAAGGCGTTATTTTTATTTATATTTCGAGCTGTCAAAAGACGATCGCAAAGGCCCACTTTTAGTGTTACTACCGTAACCTAAAGTGGACCAAAAAACGTTAATCGCTGTTCCTTCTCTCCCGCAGTAAAACAAGGGAAGGTGGATCACAGATAATTTGATGGGAGAGAAAGAAAAACAATCTTTGCCCTACTCGAAATTTCTGTGATTCATGAAATTATTTATTTATTTATTCATCTACGATTTATATTGTGTCGTTTCACTCAGTCGCCGGCAAAATGTAATTAAAATGACATGCTTTTATTTTTCTGTTACGTCGGTTTTATCAGATTGGGTTTGACAGTGTTTGGTGAGTACTTTATTAATCGTGAATTACTGTGCCCTGGTACGGTTTTAAGCAGCGCTGCAGCCGGCAGAGTTGGCGCGTTTTCCTGTGCGCGCGGCCCCACTCGAGAGCAGGAAGCCGGTCCGCGGCGGCGGCCGCGTTAAGTGTGCAGGCTCGCGGGCCAACTTGTGCCGGCCAGAGACTCGCCGGACGCCGCCTGCCATTAGCCGGCTTCCGCAGTCTGCGCAAAGTCCGCCTTAAGTGAAATCTCGTGTCGCCGCGCACGCAAATATGGTGCGCGCTGTTTGGCGGTTGCGAGCGGAAAGCCCGCGGAACGAGGTAACCGCGCTCTTTCACAAACTTTACTCGGCGGGATTCATTCTGGAACGGCGCAAAATTGTGCCAGAGTCATGCACAACAAATTATTAATTACGTTAGCACTGAACTTATTTTTTCTTCATCATAAACACATGCGTATATACGGGGGGAAATTCTCGGTCAACATCTACATGAATACGCTACAATTCATAATTGCCTCGCAAAAGGTCCATCGAAACACCCGCAAACCGTACATCATTCCATTCTTCAACAGTGCGCTAAAAAGAGAGAGAGAGAGAGAGAGAGAGAGAGAATAGTTACCTCCAGCACAGGTCACATTTATTTTGTGATGATGTAAACGGGATTCAAGACCCTTTCTGGCTGAGATGCCGTGGTCCATACATAAAAGTTCCTCCTGACGTTTCGCATTCGACAGCGAAGGCATCCTCAGAGGTGAAGCGGTAAACTGCACGCTGTGTTAGTAGAGCGGTCTACAGCGCCTGCCTAGTAAATATAACACGAGTGTGCGACGTATGCAGGATGTCCCAGCTATCTTGTCCACCCAAAATATCTCTGGAACCATAACAGCTATTGGGTAACGTCTTTCACCGGTATCAATGTACGGCTGGGGCCTATGAACGTACATAGTTGGAAACATTATAAAACGAAAGCAAATAAACATAAAACAATGGCGTTGATTGCATTGCAATATTCCAATTACATCCCGAGATTTTGCGACGCGAAGTTGACGCTTGAAATACGCGAAACGCGCGGCTAGCGCACGTCCTGAGTCTCAGGCGAGAACCCCATGCTACTCAGGACGTGCGCTAGCCGCGCGTTTCGCGTATTTCAAGCGTCAACTTCGCGTCGCAATTTCTCGGGATGTAATTGGAATAATGGATGCAATCAACAACATTGTTCATGTGATTTTCCATGCTATGAATTGCTGAAGAAAAAATATAGGGTACCCATTTAAATTTTGTGTTAAAAAAACACATTTGCTTTCGTTTTAGAATGTTTCCAAATATGTACATTAATGGGTCCCAGCCGTACATTGATACCGATGAATGTCGTTTTCTAATAGCTGTTATTGTTCCAAAGATATTTTGGATGGACAAGATAGCTGGGACACCCTGTATATACGTCATCCACAGAGCACCAATGTCAATCACGTGACGTCGCCTTCTCTATCGTCACTGATGTGCCAACATTTCCGATTGCAAATAATCGATTGTTCTAATGTCGGTGCAAATTTGGCATACAAATTTTATCCACCTTCCTCTTTCCTGTCAAAATTATTTGGTGTTTGAAAATCTCTATGGCCTCTCTGTATATGCGCGAATAATACTGTGATGTCTTTGCTAAGACATTCGTCTCGTTAAAATTAATTTCTTGATTTAAGGTAAAAGCGGGACAGATGACGCGGGGGTCAGTCGCCGCCATTCCAAGAAATTCGTCAGAATACATTGTTGTGCGCGCGACGCTCATTGTTCTTGTAACGATTGGTGAGATCAGTTTACGCCCAAGTTTTTGTAATTCAGGAGCGGAAAATGGACGAGAAATTTAAGAAAATCAAGGAAAATTTTTACGATTCCTTTTTAATACTATGTACTAGTAGATACGCGCCGAGTAGCTTATAACTTGTATTTAGATTGTGCAGTAGAAGCGTTATAGGTTATTTCGGTCGAGTAATGACTTCTTTCGATAACATCTTTGCTCAAAATGAGGGTGAGACAGATGCCGCAGTGCTTTCAATGCTAACAGGAGTCCATACGTTTTTGTTTTACAGAACAATGCGGAGAAAACGCATCAGGGCAACCGACAGGAGAAAATTGACTGCACAAGATGTATTAGAGGCAGTGAGACTAGTCGAAGACGAAGGTTATGCTAAAAGGAAAGTAGCTCGAATGAAAAATATATCAGAACGAACAATTTCAAGAAAGCAGGGTGTGGACCATCATCATACTTGCGTGAACGTGTGTTGTTTGTGTGGACGACTTAAAAATAAACTTGAAAGACAAAAATCAAAGTGAATGTCATTTTCGATCTATTTTGCCATTGGCCATCTGTCCCTCCCTTCTGCGGCATCTTGCCCGCCACTTGCTAATTAACTGAAATTTTCAAGCCATTGTACATCATAAGAATGTTCCTTTGTTATAAAGTTTTTGTTATTAGATAGTATCTATAATAAAATTCAATGTTCAAACCATCAATCTTGACTAATTTTATTGCGATTTAAGTGTTTATATATTGATAAAAATTAATTTGAAAAAATGTGCGGCGTCTGTCCCGCCTTTATCTTATATTTTCCGCTACAATCGCTTCATCAGTATGTCCTACGCGGCAGTTCCTTTCATGTTCGCTCAGACAGAACAATTCTTTCTGTTGTACTGATGTAAACCTGGCCACAACTGCAAGAAATTTTATAAACACCTGGTATAGCCAGTTGATGTCACACATCGTTTGCCCATCTTACATATTCTATAATTTCCTAACCTAATCTTCCATGTGGAAACTTTTCTTAGGCCCACAAGGACATACTAACAAATCGGCCGTAACGGAACATGTTTCTCAACAAGGCGACCATGAAATAAAATTTAGCGAGACGAGCGTCAATGCAAAGCCATCACATTTTCAATGCACCTATGTACAGAGAGCCCTAACATATTTACAAAGCAGGGAAGGGAAAGGTGTTATACTGAATAAAATTTGCACCGACAATATTGCAATGTCAGAGACCATAGAATAAGTGACGTCACTCATCTCCGTGAATGCCTTTCGCTCTTCCGCAGTCTTCAGGGGAAAGTTTTACGCATGAACCACGTCATCAAGTAATGTTAACTCCTTCCATTATGGTTTCAGTCAGTTATGATCATCTTGAAATATATTATTTTCATAACACGTGTGAATGGTCACAACAGACAAAAAACGATTACCAAACGGCTAAACATGTGGCCATTGACCTGAGTAAGGTAAATCTACTTCCAATGAACGATCACTGTTCTCTTCAAAACCATTTCGCAGCTTGTGAGGGAAAGTTAAGAATTTCGTAAATAAACATCAACGAAATAAAAATTCCGTTCTTGGTTTGATCCCCAGCCTAACTCGTCTATCATTTTCAGAGTTCTCTTTCCTCCGCATCCCCTTTATGCGACACCTGCTGCCCCTCTTTGTACTTTTTCGGTGTTCTCCGCCAATCACACAAGACAGGAATCTGAAGCATGCAGTATTGTAAAAGAGGACGATCAGTGTATTTACGTTGCTGATCGAGAAAGGCAGCGCGGTCTAAGGCGTCATGTCATGGATTGCGCTGCCGCTTCGGTCGGAGATTTGAGTCCTCTCTCGAGCATCGCTGTGTTTGGTGTCCTTAGCTTGATTTAAACAGTATTTAAGTCTAGGAATCGATGACCTTAGCAGTTTATCCCTTAGGTTTTCAAACATTTGTACATTTGAATAGTTACCTTGCAGCTTGTAAGTGTTCTCCCAAAAAACTCAGTTTTCTTTCGTCTTACACAAAATATTTTCTGATCCTTCTTTCCAGTTTCAGTTGATGGCAACTGTAATTCCTAGGTATTTATTTGATTTGGGAAGTGGTACTTCATTGATCTTGTAAATTAAGTTTAGCGGATTACTTTTAGTACTCACTCTTCATTGTTTAAGGTGTTAGTATTCAGCGACCCCGAGTAATTAAACTGAAAGTTCTGTAATATTCACAACTGTCTGCAGCAACATTTGCAGTTTGGATTATTGCATCCTTCATGAAGTCCGAAAGTGTTTCGTCTATCTCTACGACTAGTGCACCAGGGGGAATAGTTTTTTTAACGATTAACTCCCTCCAAGGACATCAGAAGGTTCGAGGCAATGACGCCTACTCCAGCACCCTTGATTCGGCATAGGCCTTTCAGTGCTCTGTAAAATTACTCTAGTAGTATCGTATCTCTGATCTCAATTTGATCTACTCTTCGTTCCTTTCCGTCGTTTCTTTTATATAGCCACCATAAAAATTCGTTCCTGTATTCAGCTTCCCATCATTGCGTAGTATTGCTTTAAAATCTGTGCTCTACACATTCATAAAGCTGTGGTCGTTCCTCGAAAGCTGCTTTTTAGTATTATTGTTCGGGATATCTCTAAGCACTTATAAATTTAAAACTTCCTGTCAAATCCATTTTATGTAAGTCTGTATACCCTTTCACCTGATTCATTTCCTATTTAGGCCTACACCTAAATATAAATACGTATGTACTCAAAATATTTTAATCAACAAGTTATCAGTACGATAAGACGATGACTGTAATTAACAATCTAAGCTAGTCACCATGCATTAAACTTGAACTTTTATTGCGGTCTAGGCCATTCTAAGGTTTAGTGTAAATAAAACTAAAATGTAAAATTTTTAATAAATCACTACCTCCTTTCCTGACAGTGTCAGACTTAACAAATGACTGAATGTCTTCGGAAAAATAATTTAGCATTCTCTTGAGGTGCTCCGCAGTACCGACATAGCAACGGCACTTTAGCTGATGTGGCATTCCTAGAACACTAAATCATCCAGACTACTACCCCTGCATATACTGAAGAGGCTACTGCCATTCTTCAGGAACGACAGGTTTGTCTGGCGTCTCCACAGATTCCCCTCCACTGCGACTGTACCTTCGGTACATCTATTTCGGGAAGGCGCAATCCACCCAACCTCCTCGTTCATAGCGGTGGTATTAAGTAAATATCTCTAGTCACCTGAAAACTAACATAACAACATCCAATTTCTTTGATATAATTATATAATTTGGACTGTAGCTACTAAAAACTGTGTGAATTTCACCTCCCCGACTGTACCTGTAACAACTCAGTCTCATTAGAAGTTTGAAATTACTGTAAAAAATTACATGTTGTGATAGTTATTATAATACATGGTGCTATTTTAAAGAATAATTCACGCCGATCAAATTTCAAAATCATATGACGTGATAATTAAAGAAAACTAAAGCCTACATCTCACCGAATCGCTATGGTAATGTGTGCGTTTTATGTTGTCAAGCATTTTGTTAACGCGACAGATACGAAACATATTCGAGCACTAGCGACTACATCAGATTTATAAAAACTAAGTCATAAAAATACTTGAGTCTTACCTCATGGACATCGTTGTCAAGGACAGCATATTTTACAAAATGTATTAAACACTGAAAGGTACTTCAGTGTCACAGCATGACTTGTTAAAGAAGCTACATTCAATATAACGCTAAGCACACTCGGTAAAAACAAACATACGGGACTCAGCATATAAAGAATTGAGTAACGCAAAATATCAAACCAGAAATGCCATATGAGTGGAAACTCTAATGTAGAAACTTGATTATAGAAAAATTAATATAGCGTGTGATCAAAAACTCAGTATTAATTTGAAACTTAATAAATCACGGAATAACGTAGATAGAGAAATAAAAATTGACACAAACGCTTGGAATTACATGGGGTTTTATTATAACAAAAAATTTCAAAAATGTCCGACAGATGGCGCTTCATCTGATCAGAAAAGCAATAATTAGTATAACAAATTAGGACAAAACAAAGAGGATGATCTTTACAGGAAATGCTCAATATGTTCACCATCATTCATCAGCAACAGCTGTAGTCGAATAATGTTGTGAACAGCACTGTAAAGCATGTCCGGAGTTATGGCGAGGCATTGGCGTCGGATGTTGTCTTTCAGCATCCCTAGAGATGTCAGTCAATCACGATACATGTGCGACTTCAGGTAAACCCAAAGCCAATAATCGCACGGACTGAGGTATGGGGATATAGGAGGCCAAGCATGACGAAAGTGGCGCCTGAGCACACAATCATCACCAAACGACGCGCGGAAGAGATCTTACACGCGTCTAGCAATATGGGGTGGAGCGCCATCCTGCATAAAAATCGTATGTTGCAGCAGCTATTTATTAGTCAGGCTGGGGATGATGCGATTCTGTAGCATATCGGCTACCTCTCACCCGTCACGGTAGCAGTTACAGAACCAGAATCGCGCGCCATTTGTCGGACAGTTTTTGAACTTTTTTTTTTATTCTAATAAAACCCCATGTCATTGATTTATTAAGTTTTCCAATTTATTCTGACTTTATCACCCGATATCACCCGGCATTCAAAGTCTGGGGAACGAGCCGTGCTCCAGTAGAGATCAGTATAGTTAATGGAGAAACGTACTCTTTGTGTTTCATATTCCTTGTCCAGCTGCAGCTTCGTAAAGACACTGCCCTCTGGGTCTTTCGGCATCATAAATTTGTTGGGGGCCGATCGTTAGATTCCCTGCTGTATGTCAGGATGAGACGTGAAACCTGGTGGAGCGCTAGAGGACGCTAGTAAAACAGCATTGCAGTTTATTAGTTTATTCAAGTGAATACAAGACTCCGTCGTGTAGGCGCTAGGCGACAGGAGCTAGATCAGCAGGTGACGTCTCCTTCGGCCGCGTTAGCTCACCGTCTCGCCGCGTCTCCTTTGGGCCGTCTGCGTGTTGAAGCAAAGCCCGCCAGGAAAAGTACTCGGTCCCATTTCCGATCTTTGCCGCGGCTTGTGGGTCCACGCTTGGAACCAATGGAGTCAAATGCCGTGATGACAGAAGTCCTCTCGATACCGCCGGCAGGGTTGGCACCAGAGTGCTATCTCGTCGGGTTGATCATTGGCCTTCAACCAATTAAGAATGAGCCGTCGTCAGGCAGCAACCATATTCAACTTTGTGAAGACAGCGGTTCACCATCAACCCGGATGATAGTTCGAAGCGTAGTAGTTGTCTGCGGACTTCACCTCCTAGCATCAACTACTGGCTACTAGTCTACACTGCTGTAGCTGAGACATAAGCTGAATACGTAGATCATTGGAACAACGACTACCCTCCTGAATATCATCGATGCCGCGATGGAGTAGCCGAGCGGACTGAGGCGCCTCGCTGCGGAGAGCTCGGTTGCTCGCCGTCGGAGTTTCCAGTCTTCCCTGGGGCATGTGTGTTGTCCTTAGGTTAGTTTACGTTGGTTTAAGTAGTTTTTAAGCTACGGACTGTTGACCACGCAGTCTGGTCCGATAGATTTACAAACATTAGAATTTTTTGTATCGTCGATTCTAATGTGTTTACAGCTTTAAAAGCGGGACTATATATACAGAAATCGGCTGACGCTATGTCGTATGGTACAGTTGTAATGACCGAATCTATTCACTCAATGAGCCCTTTAACTGATGCTGTATTCTTGGTCTTATTCACTATTGTGACATGTGTAGTTATGTTTACATGCTGACGAATATACCCTCTCTCTCTTTTGGTCGTCTATCGCAGTGAAGAGGCTGCTGACTCAACTCGCCGAAGCAGCGTCTGCTGTAGTGCTGTCGTCACGGACTGACATCGCACAGAGCTGATGTTGGTTTCGCATATCTTTCCTGGAGATTATTTGAGCAATCTAAGACTTTAACATGTTTCTCTGTCACAGTTTTGCTCTGTAACAAATCATTCCATTTCAGTCAACACTGTCCACTAAACCGGTGTCTAATACCCCCGCAGATCAACCACCTGCTGTAGCAACTGTGGGTAAGAAACAGTGCAAAACGATGATACTTCCTGTGTAATATACTAACGATGAAACCCTTGAAGTCAAGATAGTTGGAAATATCTTGCTGTAAGTGCCCCATGCTGAAATGTGGACTCGTTTGAATTAGTCGGAAGAGTTTGTCCTCAAAGAGCGAGGTTTTCAGCTCAAAAACTGATCTGGCCCCCTGTTGATTAAGCAAAAGGTGAAGTTCTTTTACTTCTTTTACATTACTAAGGCCTGCGGTCTAATAAATTTTGTGCAGGCTGTAGAGCTGCACTCAATCCTTTTAGCCGCAACCCACGACCCACTTCACGGGGCCCTTATTCCACGGCGCAAGAGCCGTGGGCTTCGTTACCCATGCAGCACCACGTGTAGATCTTATGTCCTCTTTCTGTGTATTATACAGGAGTTCCGACTACGAACAAATTAGACTGGAGAGAACACACAGAAAATATTGTGGGGAAGGCGAACCAAAAGTTAAGTTTCATTGACAGAAGGCTTCGAAGATGGAACAGCTCCACCGAAGAGACTGCCTACATCACACTTGTGCGTCCTTTCCTGGAGTACTGTTGCCCAGGGTGGGCCCCTCACCAGGTGGCTCTGATGGAAGACATCGACAAGGTTAAGAGAAGGGCAGCTCGTTTTGTTTTATCACGTAATAGGAGGGAAAGTGTAACGGAAATGTTGCATGATTTGGGGTGGAAATCATTAAACGAACGACTTTAATCGTTGCGGTGAGATCTGTTTGCGAAATATCAATCACCGACTTTTACTTCTGAATGTGAAAATACCGGGTGATGAAAACGTAAGTATTAATTTTAAAAACTTAATACATCACGGGATAATGTAGATAGAGAGGTAAAAATTGACACACATGCTTGGATTGATATGGGGTTTTATTAGAAACGAAAAAAACAGGTCAAAAAATGTCCGACATATGGCGCTGGACAGCAAAACGTCAGTGACTGCGCATAAAAATCTTGTATAAAAGGAGCTGTAATGAGAGAGAGAATCAGATGCACCAGCAGTCGCAGCATGTTGACGTTACCTGAAAAGGCGCTTTTAATGAAGCTGTATTATCAGAATTGGGAGTGTGCTAGTTCAGCGTTACGATCCTATCGCCATACGAAGGGGATTCGAAAGGATAAAGGTCCGTTGACAAATGCAGCTGAGGCGAGAATGATTTCGAAGTTCGAAACCAAGGGTGGTTTAGGTGACAGATCCCTTAGTGGCCGACCGAGCACAAGGCGTAATGCTGCTGAGACAGTTCAGGAAGAAATGAAGACTGTAGCAAGTTTGTCTATGCACGGGGAAGTAGCGCTCGTGGAGTCGCACGTTGCACCGGCAATCCATTCACTACTGTTTGGTTGGCACTTAGGCGTACCCTCCGATGCCACCTTACAAAATCCATCGGAATCATGAACTGTTACCTGGTGATTTAGTGAAGCGGAGGGCATTTGCGGTGTGGGCGTTTCAAAAGATGGCGGAAAGTGACCATTGGTTGAGTATCATATTGTGGACTGACGAAGCTCATTTCACGCTCCGAGGGCCTGTCGACGCCCACAACTGCAGAATTTAGGCTACCGAAAGTCCTAGAACTGTCGTGGAAACTCCATTGCACGACGAGAAAGTCACGGTATGGGTTGGATTTACCACATCTACCGAGGAACTGCAAGATGCTGGTTTTGTGAATGCTTCCGTGACGGGTAACTTGTACGCCGATATTTTACAGAATCGCATCATCCCCAGCCTGTCTGATAAACACCTGCTGGAACGAACGATTGTTTTGCAGGATGGCGCTTCACCCCATATTGCTAGACGCGTGTAAGATCTCTTGCGCGCGTCATTTGGTGATGATCGTATGCTCAACCGCCACTTTCGTCATGCTTGGCCTCCCAGGTCCCCAGGCCACAGTCCGTGCGATTATTGGTTTTGGAATTACCTGAAGTTGCAAGTGTATCGTGATCGACAGACATCGCTAGGGTTGCTGAAAGACAACATCCGACGCCAATGCCTCACCGTAAGTCCGGAAATGCTTTACATTGCTGTTAACAACATTATTCCTCGAATACAGCTATTGTTGAGGAATGATGATGAATATAATGAAATTTCCTGTAAAGAACATCATCTTTGCTTTGTCTTAATTTGTTATAGTAATTATTGCTTTTCTGATCGGATGGACATTTTTGACCCCTTTTTTTGTTCTAATAAAACCCCATGTCATTCTAAGCATGTGTGTCAATTTTTTACCTCTCTATCTACATTATTCCGTGATTTATTAAGTTTTCAAATTTATACCGAATTTTTGACCACCCAGTATTTTGGTAGCACCCACGTACATAGGAAGACATGACCATCCCAATAAGAGAAATCACATCGAAAATGGAAGGATATAGGTGTTCTTTCATCCCGTGCGCTGTTAGACAGTAGAACAGTAGAGGGGGTTGGGTTGGGTTGGGTTGATTGGTTGGGATAGGGGAACTTAACTACTGAGGTTATCAGTCCCCCAGTGCGGAGGAGAAGGAAGGATAGGAAAGGAGGGGAGGGGGAAAGGAAATGCAGTCCGAGAGGTAAAGAAGGAAGGAAGACTACATTAGCTCGGGGCCCTGTGCTCGCCGCGCACGTACTTACGAAAGGACTTTGAGCCCCCTGAGGGGGAACGCTAGAGAAAGGTTATGAATGTGGTTAATGAACTCTTTGCCAGGCACTTAAATGTGATTTGCAGAGTATCTAGATGTAGATGTAGTGTAGTGATAATTGCTTGTGGATATTTTCAGTAGCTGCTACACTGTATACCGTGAAGTACATCCGTGTGTGGAGAATTTGGTGTACTCGGGGTATCAGAGTGTGAGCTGCCAGGCACCGGCGTCGCGTGTACTGCTAGGCCGCGCGCTGCAGGTGTGTCGTGGCACACAGGGCGTGGCGTCGCGCTGACACGTCCGCTGCCGGCGGCGGCCAAAGCGGCGCTGACAGCCGCGGCACCCAGCCGCTCATAGGCGCTGACATGGGCCGCCACCTCTCCAGGCCCCAAGATGCGTGCGACAGGCGCCATTAACAAAATGTCACTACCATCACTTTAGACGTGAAAACGTTATGCACTTTTTTTCATATCCTCTCAGGTCATGAGAGACAGCAACTTGTTTATTGCAAATTATGCCACTCGCTGAATGAAACTTTCACTCTGCAGCGAAATTTATGCTGATATGAAACTTTCTGGCAGATTAAAATAGTGTGCCGGAACCGGGACTCGAACCTGGGACCATTGCCTTTCGAGAGCAAGTGCTCTACCGACTGAGCTATCCCGACACGACTCGCGGGAGCTCAGTGGTAGATCGCTTGTCCGCGAAAGGCAAAGGTCCCAGGATCGAGTCCCGGTTCCAGCACACAATTTTAATCTGCCAGGAAGTTTTATATCAGCGCAAACTCCGCTGCAGAGTGGAAGTTTCATTCTGGAAACATCCCTTAGTCTGTGGCTAAGCCATGTCTCCAACATATCCTTTCGTCCAGGAGTGCTAGTCTTGCAGGTTCGCTGAACTTCTGTGAAGTTTGGAAAGTAGGAGGCGAGGTACTGGCGGAAGTAAAGTTATGAGGCGGCACCGTGAGTCGTGTCGGGATAGTTCAGTCGGTAGAGCGCTTGCCCGCGAAAGGCAAAGGTCCCAGGTTCGAGCCCCGGTTCTGCCACACAATTTTAATCTACCAGGAAGTTTCATGTCCTTCACTATTTGACACAATTCTCGCAAATGGTTTACCTATATGAGAACGAAGTAAGAGGAATGGTGAAGATGGCACTGTAAATGATTTTTTAGAGAAGTGGCTTTTCAAGGATGTTGAAACAGTTATGTTTAAATAAAGTAAATTGTATTATATTTTGGATCGGAAACTAGAGTATGTGTGGATGCGGATGCAACAGCGCCTACCTGAAATGGTATAGCACTGTGAATATAAAAATTTGTCTGAACGTACTTAATTAAAGTAATAGTAAATGTTATAATTGATTGGCATCGACTGATTGCAATGAGTATGGCCTTGTTAGTGCGCATATCTATCCAGAACATGAGTCTGGTTAAACAATGAATGACAGATCCGGTTGTATCTCAAGGTCCGATTTCTTTGGAATACGGATTATCACTTTTTCATGAAGTCTGGGGTTATTTAGCGTGTCTGAGACATCTTACTCATCAGGTGGAGTAGTTCCCTCATGGCTGTCTCTCCCATAGGCTTCAGTAGGTCTGAGGGAATGTCGTCTAGTCCAGGGGCCCTGTTTTGAGTTAGTTCTTTCAGTAGTCTGTTAAATTCTTCTCCGATTATAGTATCTCATGTTTCATATACTTCATCTTCCCTTCTTACAAGTTCATTTCCTTTCAGAGCCCCTCTATACATTCTTTCCAATTTTCAGCTTTGCCATCTTTGCTCACAGCGTGTATCCCTCGTAGTTCTTGATATCCATTCATCTGATTTTCTTGTCTCCAAATATCTCAAATGTTTTATTTACCTGTAGGCAGTGTCTTTTTCAATATACTTATTGCACTTTCGGGAATATTATAGACATCATTTGCGCGATAAGTTTAGTGACTGATGATCTTAGCAATTTTGTTTATTAGGTTTAAGAACATTGGAACTTTTTAAATTCGGATTATAAGAGCATTGTATTATCGTGACATTGACATTTCTGTTAAGAATCTCGGATACTTCTTGACATATTTACTCCAAATATTTACATGATACTGTCATAAGCGTTCGGAGAGACACAATCTATTTTTTAAAAATAAATTTAATATCTGTAATATAAAGTGGTTTTTATTGCATACAAATTTACCGTTTTGTTCCCGTCTTCACGAAATTTTGTAGATTTCACATTCAAAACAAGAGGAAGGTCACCGTATATATAAATTTACGTATGTAGCATGGCGGAAGGTACTTTTCTTACGGTACGGACTTCAACGGAAGTACAGATTTATTACAATCTTGATAAGAAAATATAGATTTCATTTTGCAAAGAACATGGTCACTGGTGCATTGTGCAGGGTAGTTTGGATACAGATTTCGACAAGTCTGCATTTTCATACCGACATTGAAATTAATGTGCACATCAGAGTTAAACGACGGGAGAGGAAATGGAATAAAGAGATACTGGGGCAAAGCAGAGTAGTCGGCCAGTAATTATGAATTATTTTTATTCACAGTTTAAGTCATGCCTAGGCTCAAACTGGGACCAGCATATTTTCATTATGAATCAAAGACAGTGTCCCTAGACCAAGGGTGCAAGGTACAGTAGTATGAACACACGGCGAATTTCTTATTTTGTGAGAAAGTACAGATAAATTAGTAACTCCACAGATCAATTTTAACTTCGTAAAAGGCTCTGGATCTCCATGTTAGGACGGCCATTTGAAACTGCCGTGAAGGGTGGGGAGAAACGTGTAGCCGTTATTTGCTAGGGACCCGTACCCAGAACACGTGTTCGCGGAGCGTCGCTGACCTGACAAGTGAGTCATAAGGGCAGCGCGTCACGCGCAGGCTCCGTGGGCCGCCATCCGTCTGCCCTGGAGGTAGCGGCCGACACTAAGACAAAGGACTGCCTCTCTGGGCCGTCTGACTTTGTGGCGCCGCTGCGACCGTTGTTTATTCCCCACCAGTAGATGGAGAGAGTGGCCAACAGGCCGTTGGCCGCCATGTTTTTACCAGACAGAGCGGGACGTGCATTTAGATAGCGAACCAGGCAGAAATTCATCCGCCTTACGATTGAAATAAGACATCGTTTCGACCCATGAAGTCAAAGCACATCTTCCAGCTTACAAATCAGAACTCGATTTAAAAAAAAAAAAAAATAGGCCTAATAAATTTGTAAGCAAATATGTATCGATCAGTTAATCAACAATGAGGTTGGCCGTAACAGTCGTTGTTCACTTTAAATCTTTATTTATCCAGATCTACATTTCTGCTAGTACATATCCATTAACGATGCTAGTGCTTCATACAAAGATTAGGTAATTTAGGTAGTAAATGCATCTGAAAAGTTTGTTGAATGGCCAATATTGTGCAAACCGCGTTGGCGAGAATTATGTGTCTGCACATACAGCTTGAGGAACATTTCAACAAGCGCCCCTATCGTGCAAAGCACAGCAGTCTACACAGTGGAACACGCTGCGACCCAGCTAACAGGGTCAATGTGAGAACTCGTGTCATTGCAACATGGAGCAACGCTTTAACATTTGGCAAAACGTAGACAGAGTCCCATGGTATGTTAGTGCAACAGTCTGGTGTTGAAGCAGTGAGCTCCAGAGTGGACAGTGGAATTTTGTGCACGACAATGCCAGTCCGCACACTGCGATCCGCATGTTTTCTCGCTAGACGAAATGTCACTGTGCTTCCACACCCTTCTTAATCCCCAGATGTGGCGTCGGTAGACTTCTTTTCCTCCGCCTTCAATTAGCCCTGAATGGCTTACGCTTCCCAAGGTATACTGTTGAAAGTCGCTAAGTACTCTGACTCAACGACTGGATAAATAAAGATGAATAAAGACTCGTTATTAAGGAGAGGAAACCACATTAGATTAAAAAAATCAGTTTTTTGATTACATAGGTCGGTAGTTCAACTATTCAAGAATACGCCGTTAAAGTTTCGAGCCGAAATTCTCATCTGTTTAGAAAAAAATGTTCAAATGTTTGTAAAGCTAATGGGATTTTACTGCCGTGTGATCAGTCCTTAAACATACAAACAACTTATGAACTAGCTTATACTAAAGACGCCACAAACATCCATGCCTGAGGAGGGATTCGAACCCTAACGGGGAAGGTTTTTTTGTATTTATCACGTCATATTTCCTGCACAATATGCCGTAGGTGGATTTCAACCACATAGATATTGTTTCCAAGCAGTAACTAATGTCGTTGTTGTAGTCTTCAGTCCGCCCACTGGTTTGATGCAGCTCTCCACGCTACCCTGTCCTGTGTAAGTTTCTTCATCTGACAATACGTATGGCAACCTACATCCTTATTGGATTCGTCCCTCGGTCTCCAATTTTTACCCCACACACTTCCTTCTAAGTTTACGATTCCTTGAAGTCTCAGAATGTGTCTGACCAACCTACAACCTACTCCTTCTCTTTGTCAGGATATGCCAGAAACACCTTTTCCAAATTCAAATGTTCAAATGTTTGTATAGCTTATGGGACTTAACTACGGGGTCATCAGTCCCTAAGCTTACAAACTACTTATGAACTAGCTAACACTAAGGACGGCACAAATGTCCATGCCCGAGGGGGGGATTCGAACCCCCGACCGTAGTGGCCGTGCAGACCGTGACTGGCGCGCCGCAGTCCCCTCGGCCATCGCGGCCGGCACACCTTTTCCCCCAACTCTGTTGAACACCTCATTAGTTACGTGACTTACCCAACAAATCTTTGTCATTCGTCTGTAGCACCACATTCCGAAAGCTTCTATCATCTTTTTGTCTGAACTCTTTATCGTCCACGATTCATTCCCATACAGTGTTACACTCCAGACAAAAGCTTTAAGAAAGAACATTTAAACTAATGTTGGATGTCAACAAGTTCCGCTTCTTCAGAAACGGTTTTTTTCCCATAGCCATACTGCATTTTATATCTTCTTTACTTCGGCTATCACAAGTTGTCTTGCTTCC
This sequence comes from Locusta migratoria, assembly GCA_026315105.1. NCBI lineage: Eukaryota > Metazoa > Arthropoda > Insecta > Orthoptera > Acrididae > Locusta > Locusta migratoria. Next base: position 314,752,999 of record CM048744.1, on the reverse strand, counting down.
CAAATAACAAAATTCATCTACTATTTCTATTGTCTCATTATCTGATCTGATTCCTTCTGCATTGCTTGATATTCAGACACTACATTCCACTACCCTCGTTTTATTCTTGTTAATATTCGTCTTATACCTTTCTTTCATTCCGTTTAATAGTTCTTCCAGTTGCTTTGCTGTCTCTGACATAATCACTATGTCGTCAGTAAACCGCAAGGTTTGTATTCCCTCTACAGGTACTTTGATTTAATATGTGAACTAGGGATGGGAAAAACCGACCGGTTAAAACCGATACCGGTATTTTTGTTTTGAATAACCGTTTTTTTCGGTATTTACTTGGTGTCAGTTGTAACCGGTTTATTTTAGTTATTGCCAAGAACCGGGTAAAAAAACCAAAACGACTACTTCCTGTAGTAGTGGTTCAAAATGTGTTTTTTGTAAATAATTTAAAAAAATTAAAACTAGTAGACACTAATATTTAGGGCTATTCCTAAAATTTCCACTGCTGTGAAATATTAGGTCATCGCAGAAACTAAGAAAAGTGATCAGTGTTAATTTAAGAACAATCCCGGCAATCAGAAACTCGCAACAAACGCATGGCATAAGAACTTAAGAACTGGTGCAGCTATTGACGCATCGATGCACCTGTTGCCGCGTGGCGTGCCCTATTAGACGACGCACCGGCAGTGTACGAGACTTGCCTCCGTCTGGTCATGCGGCAGTTCCTTGCTGTCGTCGCCAGACATCGGTTGTCTTAAAGGGCACCATCCCGAGTATGGAAGTACTTCAGAAAGTATGGGACAGTGAGATACAATGCTCCATTTGGTTTAAAAAGCTGAAAACGGGTGGAGGTACTACAAACATGCTATGTCATTTAAGGAGAAAAATGTTCAAATGTTTGTTAAGCTTATGGGACTTAACTACGAGGTCATCAGTCCCTAAACTTACAAACTACATATGAACTACTTACGAACTAGGACGGCACAAATATCCATGCCCGAGGGGGGATTCGAACCCCCGACCGTAGTGGCTGTGCAGACCGAGACTGGAGCGCCTCAGTCTCCTCGGCCACCGCGGCCGGCATTTAAGGAGAAAGCGTCAAAAATGTTCCTTGGAAAAGAAGGTAAATTCGATTCATATACCTTTTATGTAAGTGATGTACTCTAAGTTTGGAATACTAACTTTTAATGTATTATCATATTGTTATGCTAACAAGATTTATTAATGTGATTCCTTGAAAGCGAGGGGCTTTTTTAATAACTAACATGGGTTTAGGTAAAATTGATCATGTGGTGCGTCGCGAGGTAGTCGCGCGGTCTAAGGCTCCATGTTACGGACTGCGCGGCTGCTCCAGTCGGAGGTTAGAGTCCTCCCTCCTCCCTCGGTCATGGATGTATATGTTGTCCTTAGCGTAAGTTAGTTTAAGTTAGATTAAATAGTTTGTAAGTCTAGGGACCGATGACCTAAGCATTTAGATCTCATAAGAACTCACATCCATTTGAACATTCTTTGATCATGTGGTACAGAGCTTTCCTAGTTCAATTTGCGTAAATTTACACTGACAACAATCATACTGTTAGTCGGAACTGTGACTTTATTTTTCGATATACTTCTGCAGCACTGATTGAAGTTTATTTGCTGACTGTAACTTCATATATGTTGTGTGTATAACGAGATATTCGTATGTGCTGGCTCACAAGTCCAACGTACGGAGTGGTTGGCTCAATATTCGCAACTGCCGGATGGAAATATTCGGCCAGTAAATCTGTATGCTTTGTATATCGTCTTCTACGGAATCGTGGTTAGGCTTACACACACTCAAGAAGGCGTAGTATTGGGAGGGGATCTTGCAAAATATGGAAAGGCTTGTGATTTATCGTATAACGTAAATTTACCTAAATATTAACTAAATTTCGTAAGTTTTGGTTTCGGCCGAAATTAGACGAACGGACGATTACGGTTTCTGTTTCGGCCGCAAAATATGTTTCGTTCGAACTCTACTGGAAATAATAGCAATAAAAACCGAAAACCGGTTATTTAAAAAACCGGTTATCTTGAGCAATTTTTAAGTTGCGGTTAAACTGGAGAGGAAAAGAACCTTATAACCGAAAACCGGTTGTTTCAGCAATAACCGCCGTCCCTAATGTGTACCAACTTGTGAGAAAATCGGTTTTAGTTCAGGAGTGGTTGTTGAATATTGTCGCATAAATGGATTATTTCGCGTATTGCATTGTTTATGACGTCTTATCTCCTGAATTGTGTGTGGCAGATATTTTTTATGTTTACAGCGACTGTTGTCTTATGGTAATATATGCGTGAGGTTTGGTTATAAACGGTGCAGCAGGTGGTGTGTACATGCATCCACTTTTACAACATACATTTCTAATATATAAAGCAGAGTGTCCGTGTGTTTGTACGTGTTGCATACAAATCGACAGTTTTGTTCCAATCTTTCTGAAATTTTCTACACGTGAGCTTCAATCCACGAGGACGGTCGCCGTAAGTGTAAGAATCACATACGATATATAGTTCACGAGATACGACGCCAGAAACAATGAGATGCGCGAAAAACTACTGCATTTAGCGACAATGCTGCTCATTTTCCCCTAAACCATTGGACCGATTTCAACCAACTTTGGTAGACACATTCCTTACCGTAAGATAACAATTGATGCATGGATAAGAACCACGTACAGCACTTGGTTCAAAAGATATTACGTCATAACCAATAGAAATCGCATGAAAAATGCCATTAAAGCGGCGAGATATTCGAAATACACTGTATGAGAATGACAGTACTTAGCGACTTGCGACAAATTTTAAACATAATTTCAAACTTTTATTAAAATTTTTCTCCGTGGCAACCATATCAAAATGATGAAAGGAAAAAAGTTTCTCGCTTACTACTTTTCCGCTGTTTATGGAGTAAAACTACGGCATTCGGTGTGACGTAACAATTTATAATTTCTACACTGTAAACTGTAGCTGTACGAAAGTTTACAGACAGCATAAACCCATATATTTGAATGTACCTTCGAAATTGTATCACAACACGACACGTAGTTAATGGGATATGACCACATAAACAGCAACGTTCATGAACCAAAACAACGGTATTTAGTATGATGTTACAGTTTTTAATTTCTACGCTAGAAATTGTTGCTGCTGGAAATTTTACAGGCAGTATACACGCATGTAGTTGAATGAACCTTCTAAATTGTATCGCAGTACGACACATAATTCATGAGATATGAGCATATAAACAGTAAGGTTTATGAAAAATTGACCCATCACGCATGAACTACTAATTGTTTTTCCAATAGATTTACAGACTTACAGCCCTTATTTGAATCTATAACTGAAAAAAAAGTTCAAATGTTTGTTAAGCTTATGTGACTTAACTACGGGTTATCAGTCCCTAAACTTACAAACTACTTATCAACTACCTTATACTAAAGACGGCACAAATATCCATGCCCGAGGGGGGATTCGAACCCACGACCGTAGTGGCAGTGCAGGCCGTGACTGGAGCGCCTCAGTCTCCTCGGCCAACGCGGCCGGCCTATAACTGAAAAATGGCAGGAATAAACAAATACCCGGGCAGCGCCGGGTTTTCAGCTAGCATACACATAAGTTTTAAAGGTTTTTATTATATATCGAAAACAAATAACGTTACGATGGGAACATACGAATCACGATACGCAGTTGCGCAGCTGTAGCGCCAACGTCGCGCTAACAAGCACACGGGAAACAGAGTTCCCATTCTGTCAGAGTAACGTATCGCAGGCGTTTTCGCTTCCTGTTTGCCGTGTAACAGAACAGAGCAGCAGAACAGTAGGGGGTGAGGAGGCAGGGGGAGGGAGGGGAAGGGGCAAATAAACACGGCGGCGGTGTGCCGGCATTTCGGACCCGCGCCGGCGGTCCTCACCGCGCATGCGCCGCGCCTGTTTGCCGCAGACGGGCTGTTGGCCTTGCCGCTGTCTGGCTAATTGCGTGCCCCGCGGCTCCTCAAACGGCTGCTCGAATGGAAATTGAATGTCGCCATCACCGGCAGCGTCACTCATCCGCGCGCGAGGACCCTCGGTTCATCAGCTACGTACCAAATGACGTACGACTCTCTGACAAAGTCAACAGAGAGATATGGCGTTTGTGCAGGGAGCTTCCCACAACCTTCAACAGTTCTCTTCATCACACTTTCCTGCGTATCCTTTGCAAGTCAGGACTCATATGCTGACATTCATTGAGAGCATCAAAAATAAAAGTTTCATTGTCGTTTACGATTGACTTAAATCTTACACTATGTTACTCATATTTGAGTAGCCTAATATCAAACCTAGACATCTGACCTAATGGTCGAAATTTAGTCGATCCTAAAGGAAGTTTTTCCGCACTTTTCATTGTTGAAATCAGTTTTTTTCTGAAAACTGACGTAAATGTGGTAATCAAAATGTTCAAACGTTTGTATAGTCTATGGGACTTAACTACGGGGTCATCAGTCCCTAAACTTACAAACTACTTATGAACTAACTAAGACTAAGGACGGCACAAATATCCATGCCCGAGGGGGGGACTCGAACCCCCGACCGTAGTGGCCGTGCAGACCGTGACTGAAGCGCCTCAGTCCCCTCGGCCACCGCGGCCGACAATGTGATAATCCGCACGTTAAATTTGACTGTTCAAATCAAAAGCGAACACCTAAGTAAGAGCTTGATATCAAATTGGGACACTTGTTGCAGTGTGCAGTGTGCACCAATGCGAACACAGTATATGATCACATGACCTCGAAAAGCAGACATGGCGACAGTATGTGCCAGGTACTAAGACGTATTAGCCTGTACTTAAAGTTTTTCAGTAATTTATTATAGTATTATTACTAATAATCATCTTAAAGCGAGTAAAATGGAATATATCACCAGCGCCCGAAGGAAAAGCTAGGCATCGGTTGAGACAAACTGAAAAGTGGAAAATAGACATTCAAAAGAAACAAAGATAAGACTAGCTTGAAAACTACACTGTTCTATTGTAAGGTGTGTTTTACTAAATTATCATTTGTTGGAAAGAAGTTCGATGTCAGAAATAACGAAAGGATCTTTACGGAATAATCTGACGACAGTTTCAACAGACCTTACGCTAATAAAATTTAGAGATTCAGTGCCGTAATTTTTCATTTTGAATATAAAATTAAAAAGACTATTATGGTTATTGTAGTTTTCATTTTTCCAATATGTAAAAGAGTTCAGAATTTAATATTTTCCACTTCATGTCCATATTCCTGTAATTTCCCAGATTATACACCTCTAAACGATTCTCGTCAGCAGTAAGCGAATCTCTGTGTATCAAAAGCGGACACCTACACGTTTTGGTTTCAAAGACGGACATCTGTATCCTAAAACACAATCTGAAGATGCTTAAGTAATCAAATTGATATTAGCCACTTCCAGGTGTAAATCCTCGATTATTAAAGTTGATAATTCTCAAATCAGCTTATAAATATATTAGCTCTACGTTTCGCAATTAAAAATGACGTTTATCTCAGTTTCTGGCAAACGACAGATTTCCGTCTTTGATAATAGACTACTCATTTGTCGGAATACGTTGTGCTTCCAGTTATTTACCTATTAAATTCAGATGTTCCAATGTTTGTATAGCTTATGGGACTTAACTACGGGGTCATTATTCCCTAAACTTACAAACTACTTATGAACTTGCTAACACTAAGGACGGCACAAATATCCATGCCCGAGGTGGGATTCGAACCCCGACCGTAGTGGCCGCGCAGACGGTGACTGACGCGCCGCAGTCCCCTCGGCCACCGCGGCCGGCCCTATTTAATTCCTTATGTATACATTTTGGTTACGTTGTAAAGCTCTTTCATATTTTCTTGTCTTGCTGTCTCTTCTGCTAATTTTGCTTGCTCATCTGTCCACTCCCTTTTATCTCGACGTAGCCATTTTTTTCACTTTTTTGTATATGAAATACGAAAGAGCTTTACAATATAACCAAACGATTGCCAAGAATTTCAGACATGAAGGGCCAGTTAGACCAAGAATGGTGTAACGTACCTGCTAATAACTGATAACTTCCACAAGCTGAACACAAAAGTCAATTTCACTTAGCAAGGTCACAATTACAAAATTATTACGTTCAGCACATTACCACAGTGTCGTTAGTTGGGTGCATCTTGCAGAATCTGCTTCGCTTGTAAAGTTCTTCAAATGTCTCTCATTCTGGTTAAGGTTGAAGTGCTTGGTGATATCTTTCAGACCTACATCACTTGAAGTAAAATACAAGTCGAACTTTTCATAAAACTGTATTCAACAAAACATTACATTGTTGGTTTTAAACCACATACTGACATGGTGACTGCCCAAAGTCAGCCTTAATGATGACGCCTCGGGTCTCTCTACTCGAATCCTTATATACTATTTCGACATGTAGACAACAATACAAACTATTTTTAGAAACAGGAAGTTTGACATCTATCATGAACAATGGATTTGTTACGAGATATACTTCATATTAATAAGAAGAGCATAGAATGTTTGTTGTGACTTCTGAAGTTTTCCAAATGTTCAAATGTTTGTATAGTCTATGGGACTTAACTACGGGGTCATCAGTCCCTAAACTTACAAACTACTTATGAACTACTTACGAACTAGGACGGCACAAATATCCATACCCGCGGGGGGATTCGAACCCCCGACCGTAGTGGCCGTGCAGACCGTGACTGAAGCGCCTTAGTCTCCTCGGCCACCTCGGCCGGCGGAAGTTTTCCCGGCGTATTTCTTCGTCCAGTAACTTTTGGATGTGCTGCCGGATCCCGTCGTCATTTTGACACGATATTTCGGCCTCGAAACGTCCGGCCTTCTTCAGGTGAGTAGCGAGTACTGAAGAGCCCAGGTGCAGACGCGGTATTTACAGTGGTTCTTGCGCATGGCTAAAGTGCTGGTAACGTTTTACACATGCGTTAGATGGTGACATGCGCGATACAGCCGAGTTGTACGTGCTACCCACGGTGGTGGAGGAGCAATAGTCTTCTAATCATTGATAATCAATTGATGGCGTCGATTACGCTGTGACTGAATGATATTAATCACAGGATTCCAATTTTTGTCGAGCTGAAAGCCGTTGTCACGATTTATAAGATTGTCGGCAAGACGCATTTCCACCGATTCTTTAATAACTGCATCCCAGAAACTGGAGACTGGACTTAAAAATTTAGATTCACTATATTCCATTGTGTGTCCCATGGAAATGCAGTGTTCTACTACAGCCGATTTTGATGGTTGGAGTAGACGGGTCTTTAGTGTTATACACATCGTTCCTATACAGATCGTATTGTCTGGCCTATACTTACAGCGCCACACTCAAAGGGGATCTTGTAAACACCCGATTTTCTCAGTTGCAGATCATCTTTGACGGATCCTACTAAGGCCAAACTCTTCGAAGGTGGACGGAAGATAACCTTGATTTCATTTCTCCTAAGCAACCTGCCTATTTTGTAGGACACATTTCCGGCAAAAGGAAGGAAAGCATTTGATTTGTAATCGTCATCAGTGTCCTCTGTGCGTTGCTTCTTGTTATTGTAGTTGTAAATGGCCTTCTTTATTTGTCGAGAAGTATATCCGTTATCTTTTAAAACCTTCTTCAGGTGTTCTAAATCTGCCTGGAGGTCATCTTCGTCAGATATTATATACGCTCGATGAATTAAAGTGCTGAGGACACCAGCAGTTTGCGAGGGGTGATGGCAGCTCGACGCCTGTATTTATAGATCAGTGTGCGTCGGTTTTCTATACACATAGTGACCCAGTGATCTATCATTCTTTCTTAGTACTAGAACATCTAAAAAGGGTAAATTCCCGTCTTTTTCAATCTCCATCGTAAACTTGATGTTGTCTTGCAGTGAATTTAAATGAATGGAATTTCTCAAGCTCTTCTCTGCAATGAGGCCATATAACAAAGGTGTCATCTACGTAGAGCTAGAACAGTATGGGCTTTAAAACAGGAAAGTGCCTTCTCCTCGAAATCCTCCACAAAAAGGTTAGCCACCACAGGGGAGAAAGGACTCCCCATGGCGACGCCGTTCGTTTGCTCAAAATATTCGTTATTAAATAAAAAGTACGTCGAGGAGAGTATGTGTACAAACAAGTCCTAAGAGTGAGCTGCGTAGTTAGATCCATGTATTTTCCAGAAAATTAATTCCATCCTTGCTTAAAAAAGGCCTCGCTGTTTACAAATAATATGTGATACTACCTGCGTCGCGTTGAGTTGTCTGGTAGTGCATTAGTAATCCCTCTCGGCGGCTTAGCTGGTGAAATTCGCGATTGCAAGTATTCTGTCTGTCGTCGCAGGCAACCGAGCTAATGGGCGGACCGCAGCACGGATTAATGTTTTATTCATGCGCCTAAATGTTAAATGCAGAACGAGCGTTACAAGGGAATTCAGAAGTTTGCGAACTGTACGGAATAAAGGGGAGCCAGGTGATGCATATTAGCGAACTGAATTCGGAATGATGGCCGCGCTCCTACCGAGGACAACTCTTCCGTCGACGCCGCGGAAGGGTTGGTAGAACGCCCACCTGTCGCACGGAGGGGGTGTTCGAGCGACGGACAGCTGCCAGGGGGTCTACACACCTGTCATATCTCAACAAAATGTGACCACAAGAGCCAGCTGAAATTTAAATTACACAAGACGAAAACTGTTAGTAAATTATGCAACTTCGTAGGCTTTCCCGGTGTGACAAATCTTCGAAGTCATGGCGGTTTTTCTGCCGGATAATAAAATCGAACCGATTCAATATTTGGACGGTACAGCTCTCCGCCATCTTCAGGAAACTGCTGCTGCTGAGTCCCGCTGAATACTGGTGCAAGATCGAAGTACTGCGTCCTATATAGGCGTCGGTCGTGTGCACGGCGCATGCGCCGGCCGTCACAGTTACTACCTCCTACATAGGGCTGGTTTCGCCGCCCCTAGCTGAACAGGGCCCAGCGATATATCGCACCTTACGTTAATCAGTGCTAGGTGCTGGAATACGGATCGAACATTGAAATTTGATATTATTTAATACTAGCTTAAGCTCGCGGCTCCGCTCGCGTGTTGGTTGATTATGACAGATAAGCTATCTTTCAGTATGCTTATCCTTACAGAGAAAGAGCTGAAGACATTGCAGCACGCATTGACCAAAGATATGGTCTGTGGCATCACGTTTCGCTGTATGTAACCTCCTTGCTATAGAGTCGCAAACGTCATCGCTGGCCTTCAGTCGGATTTTTTTTTAATAATTTGACGACTTTTAACCACCATATCTTCCACACCCTTATAGTTATCGGCATGGAAGGGCTACGGTATACAACGGGAGACTTCGGACAACAATTACACATAGACCATTCGTTTGCGTTCTGTAATTTTCGCTGCAGAGCTAAATATTAACACACACACACACACGCGTAGAATTTTATATACGCCGATAACTTTCCATCCCAATATTCTCCACCCTTTTATCATTATCAACCCTCAAGCAACAATGTAATCAGTAAAACCATTTTCAAAGAGTAATTATTGTTAGGCATTTCGCGTTATATTCTTCAAATTACTAAATATCTATCAGATCGCTATAAAACCGTGCTTGAAACCTTCCTCAGGTATAAATTAGTAACTGTACAAATAATTAAGTCTCTGCGTCTTGTCGTTCGGTCGTAATAAGCGTGCACCGAACAGACATTCACATTAATATATATAGATAAATAGCTCTCCAATCGCCATGAAACCGCGCCTAAAGCCTTCACCGGAAAGACATTAGTAACTGTACAAATTTTTACCTCTTTATGTCTTCTACGTGATAAACGTACACAGAACAGACATTCACATTTATAGATATAATTATTCCATGTTTTACTAAGAGGAAACCCCATGTCTCTATTGTCCGCCATCCTGATTTCAATGGCTTTTGTGTAAAAGATGTTGGCACCCTTGGACATAGTGTTCACCGACAGCCGACACATACTGACAGGTATTTGCATGCCAGTAGTTGCTATCCACCATACCAACGCAACGGCGTCCTTAGAACTCTGGTACGTAGAGCATATGCCATTTCAGATGCAGACAGTTTACTACCGGAACTGAAACATCTGACGACTGTTTTTAAAGAAAATGGCTACTCTGAAAAACAGATTCGCCGTGCTATGGAGTTTGGACCATCTCCAGAAGTGTTTGAAGAGGAGTATAGGGCTCTAGCCTATATTCATTACGCCGGGGGCGTTTCTTTTAAAGTTGGAAGACATTTTAAAAGTTTTAACATACTGTTTTCCGTCCGCCGTCCAAGTTTAGGGCATTGCTTGGCTCCGTGAAAGGTGAACTCGGACTCAAGAAACCCCGTGTCTACAAAATACCGCTTGAGTGTGGCAAGGCATACATCGACCGTACGCTTCGAACTGTACAGGATAGATGCGTGGAACATTGCCGCCACACGAGACTACTGCAGCCGGATAAATCGGCGGTAGCAGAACACTGTTTAACGGAAGGACACAAGATGATATATGATGAGACCCGCATAGTTACCAGTGTTTACAGAGAGCCATTGAAATCAGGTTGACGGACAATCTAATAAATAGAGACATGGAGTTTCCTCTTAGTAGAACATTATATCCATTATTAAATAATATCAAATTGCAATGTTCGACCCGGATTCCAGCACCTGTGACTGATTAACGTAAGGTGCGATACATCGTTGTGCCCTGTTCCACTAGGGGGGCGCCACCAGCCCTGTCTAGGAGGTAGCAACTGTGACGGCCGGCGCATGCGCTGTGCACGCGACCGACGCCTTTGTAGGACGCGATACTTTGATCTTGCACCAGTATTCAGCGGGACAGCAGTAGCAAGACATTCTTCTAATCACTGATTATCGATGGATGATGTCGATTTATCTGTGACTGGATAATATTAACCACAGGATTCCAATTTTTATCCAGCTGAAAGCCGTTGTCACGATTAATAAGACTGTCGGCAAGACGTATTTCCACCGATTCTTTAATAACTGAATCAGACGATTGAAACCTCCACGCAGAATTAGAAGACCTGCAGACGGTTATTATACTGAATGACTATACTTCTCGTCAAATAAAGAACATTCACAATAATAATAATAATGATAATGAGCAACGCACAGATACACTTCCCTCCCTTTGCTGGAAATGCGTCCTCCAAAGTAGGCAGGTTGCTTACGAAAAACAAAATCAAAGTTATCTTCCGTCCACCAGCGAAGAACTTGGCCTCAGAAGGATCCGTCAAAGATGATCTGCATCTGCGAAAAGTGCGTGTTTGTAGAAAGCCCTGTGAGTGTGGTTTGGCATATACAATGGCATTGATTGCATCGGAATACACCGATTATATCCAGAGACATTGAGAAGCGAAGTTGACTATTGAAATACGCCTTTCCTGAGACTCAGGCGAGAACCCCATGCTGCCCAAGACGTACCCCAGCCGCGCGTTTCGCGGATTTTCAATTTAACCGTCAAACATGTGATATTACTATGTAATGGGGCATGTTAAATAAATAATTAAAAAAAAGTGTGAACGTAGCAATGTATCGGGATGTAATTTGCGTATTGCGATGCAATCAACGCCATTGTTTATGTGCTGTAGATTGCTGATGAAGTAATATAGGGTGTTCGTTTAAAAACACATAAGTTTGTGTTAAAAAGCACACACATGTTTTCGTTTTAGAATGTATGTTGGATTGGAAACCTTTCACAACACGATAACTCGTAAACGACTTGCAATATAATTTGTGCAACAAACGCAACTGGCATTCTAATATATCCTTTAGTTTGCTAATGTCAATAGTTACTGTTCCAATTAAAATAGTGGATGTTTGCACAAAAGTACTCCTTTTATCTGTTAGTACATGCAATCTGTTTGTGGGCTAACAATACTAGTCCCTGAGTGGGAAAATCTCAGAGCAATAGCATTTTCCGTTACCGCCACATTTGTGGTGAAAGTTTTGAATGATTAAATGATATTATCTCGGAAATGGGTCAAATGATTTGGATGGAATTATCAAATTTTATATGTAAATCAGGTTTTTGCTTATTATTAAATGTTGAAGATGCATACACAAAGAAACATACTTTATTCCGCGTATCTTCAAAATTCAAAATTTAACTTAATTTCACATTGCCACGGCTCATCTCAGGACAATGTCTAAGAATATGAAACAGGGCCTTAGATTAATGCGACATATGGTTACACTAACAAAGTTATACTGTTTGTGTATTTGTAGTCGTGCTGATTATATCTAGGAAACGTTTAGTAGTGTATTTACACTTTTATTTTAGTTAATGGCTGCACTTCCTAAGTAAGAAAGATCGCAAAATATTCATCGGAGTAACACAATGTTAAAGAAAACATCCCCGAGCAACGCTCTGTCACCCAATATTTACAACTGAAAAAGAGTGGAGAACTGACAAGCCTCCAGTAAATATTTGCCCACGGATACTAAAAGCTCAAAACAAAACGATGAAATGGTCTTCTGTATAAATATCGCTCTGCTGCTCTGCAAAGTGAAACGCTGCTTTGAGTTCCAAAAATATTTCATGCGTTTTCTGAGAGCAATATAACGTTAGATGTGTATGTTACCGTTATATGTTATACCGTGAAAGCACCTATACTGCACTTTGATATGTTACTTCTCGACCACTATACACAGTCTGGGATTTCATCTCTTTGTTCACTTGCATAGCTATGATGCGTCCAATCTCTCGTCACGTGAATAGTTTGTGTATATCGTAATCTTGCAAACTCGTTGCTCTTATTACACTGGAGAGGTAATTGGGATGAACGTCGAGGGTCATCTCAGCCATACATCTTCTTACAAAATACAGGATGAGAAGCTGCGGCAGTGCCTCTAAAATTATAGTGGAGCGTACGATACCTGTAGGAGGGACATCCAAAGCAAAATGGCACAGAATCCAATTTTACCATTATTTGAGGCAAATGTACATCGCTTATACCCCTTATTACGATACTTTCATATAGCTCTGTTTATTGTGGCATTGTGCGCGTGGCCCAAATCATCTGAAATTATTATTAAAAAAAAAAAGGCTGGAAAATGGAATTGTATTATGAACTACTGTGACACATCGTGTGTCTTTTAAAGTAACTTTCTGACATGTAAATGCAATATGTTTAACTGCGATCTTAAATACAATTGTGACAGAATAAAATTACGATTTATGTGTGATTTATGACCAAACGCAGGATTAACTACAATAACCAGATTTTGGCCGACCACCGTATCAAATTCTCGGAATCCAGTTCATTAAGTATGAACGAATATCTGTAACTGATTTACTATTCTCTGATCATTAAATTTGAAATTTGACTGATTATTTTGGACGTTAAACTGTTCTGATGAGAAACTTAAGCCCCAGTAAAATTTCACTGATGTTAAAATTCTGACCGCACTAGTAATAAATAATCAGCGCACACCGGATAACGTTTCTGACTGAGGAGACGGCAGACACGTTTGACACCTTCCTGTAGTCAAGTGTGTAGTCTTCTACTCACCGGAGCAGAAAACTGAAAGAAAAACTATGATTCGCTATGCCACTGTGTTACGAGCGTTCTTGAGCAAGGTGATGCGAAAATTTAAGCACATCGAGCTAATCATCCTGCTCGGCCTCCCATATGAGTTAACCACTGTATGAGGATTCTCTTGTGGTTATGTGATGATGGTGCGTCCTGGATTTGTTGCAACAGAGTTACTCCCTTAGAGGACAAGGCAACCGCGTGGCTTTGTTGGACCAACTTCCAGACGAGCGGATTGCGGGAGTAGCTTTTTCGTATAACAGGCGGACATAAGCCGGATTCTGTCTCGATAGGTTTGATCCCTGTGTCGGGTAAGAGAAACATCGGGGTACCTCCAGATGTCTCTCACCTGATTTTACAGTCTGTCGGTTACTTTTATTTTATGAGTTGACACACACAATAATCTTCATAAGTTGCGTGGCATCAGAGAGGAATAGAGGAACTATTATTTTCCTCTGTCGGTGTTTCCATGGCGGTAATCGATAGTATTGTCGTGATTACTGATACCACTACGAGCAAAATTACAAGAACTATGGTGACTACCTAGAGAAGAAGGTAAAATATGATAATTCCTTAATCATTGTTTCTGTTACATATTAAATTTATTCTTCAGTATTTTCTCCGTATCAGCAATTATTATATAGTATGTTTTTACGAGGGGCAATCGGAAAATAAGTTTCCCCTGTCGACTGTGGGCAGAGTTGGTATGAAACGAAGAAATTAGAATGAGACATTTTCCGACACTCCTGGCTATTGAAATAGCTACACCAAGAAGATGACGTGCTACAGACGCGGCATTTAACAGACAGGAAGAAGATGCTTTGACATGCAAATGATTAGCTTTTCAGAGCATTCACACAAGGTTGGCCCCGGCGGCGACACCTACAACGTACTGACATGAGGAAAGTTTCCAACCGATTTCTCATACACAAACAGCAGTTGACCGGTTTTGCCTAGTGAAACGCTGTTGTGCTGCCTCATGTAAGGGGGAGAAATGCGTACCACCACGTTTCCGCCTTTGATAAAGGTCCTGTTGTAGCCTATCACGATTGCGGTTTATCATATCGCGACAATGCTGCTCGCGAACCAATGAGTGGAATCGGTGCGTTTAGGAGGTCAATACGGAAAGCCATGCTGGATCCCAACGGCCTCGTATCACTAGCAATCGATGGCTGTAACGGATCGCGCAGCCACGTCTCGATCCCTGAGTCAACAGATGGGGACGTTTGCAAGACAACCATCTGCACGAACAGTTAGACGACGTTTGCAGCAGCATGGACTATCAAGTCGGAGACCATGGCTGCGGTTACCCTTAACGCTGCATCACACACAGGAGCGCCTGCGATGGTGTACGCAACGACGAACCTAAGTGCACAAATGGCATAACGTAATTTTTTCGGATGAATCCAGGTTATGTTTACAGCATTATGGTGGTCGCGTCCGTGTTTGGCGACATCGCGGTGAACGCATATTGGAAGCGTGTATTCGTCATCGCCATACTGGCGTATCATCCGGCGTGATCGTATGGGGGCCATTGGACACACGTGTCTGTCATCTGTTGGCCGCATCGACGGCACTTTGAAAGGTGGCCATTACATTTCAGATGTGTTACGACCCGTGGCTCTACCCTTCATTCGATCCCTGTGGAACCCTACATTTCAGCAGGATAGCAGGATAATGCACGGCCGCATGTTGCGGGCCTTTCTGGATACGGAAAATATTAGACTGCTAACCTGGCTAGCACATCCTCCAGATCTCTCACAAACTGAAAAGTGTGGTCAATGATGGCCGAGCAACTGGCTCGTCAACATGCCACTGACTACTCTTAATGAACTGTGGTATTGTGTTGAAGCTGCATGGGAATCTGTACCAGTACAAGCCATCCAAACTCTGACTCAATGCCCAGGCGTATCAAGGCGGTTATAACGGCCAGAGGTGGTTGTTCTGGGTACTGATTTCTCAGTATCTATGCACCCAAACTGCGTGAAATTGTCATCGATTGTCACTTCTAGTATATTTGTCCAATTTATCATCTGCATTTCTTCTTGGTGTAGCAATTTTTAATGGCCAGTAGTGTACATAATTTCCATGTACATTCAGACATTTTTCATACCACTTTATAAACTTCAGAAATCCTTCGAGGAAAAAAAAGAGTTGCAATATTACTTTGCGTTGCCATTGCCAAGTGTGGTCTTGCATTGCCATCCAACAGCAGAACGCCAGATCTGAGAAGGCCCGGCCGCTTTTACCGAATCACCTCTTTCAATTTCGACAGAGTGGCACAGTACCGCGCAGCATTGATGGTTGCATCATCCATGAAGTCGAGCAACAAAACTGCTTGAGCGTCCCAGAAAACGATGAGTAGCAGACGGAGTGCTTTTGAACTGCATTCGGACAGGTGATGACGATTTTCCGCTCCGTAGCCGTTCAACGCTTCCTCTGTATGCAACGCCCTGATTTTAAAGATAAGTCTTATCTTTAATGTCTCATTCTATTTATTTTATTTTATTTTTATCATACAAACCTCTGCCTACAGTCGACGGGGTAAGTGTATTTCCCAACTCCCCTGTGTAAAATAACGGCTATCAGTTTTATTCAAAATGCTTTTAATGACCAGTCTTGGATACCTTGTGCCCTCCTTCAGACGTAAACAAAGAGATCAGAAGTCGTAGTAGATCCTTTTACTTAAAAACATCTGCAAGAATTGGGTAACCTGAGTATGGATGTAAGGTATAGGTGGGATGGTCTGTCTTTTTACAGAAAACGGGCGCCATCTTGAAATCTGCCATTTTGAAATCTGACATTTTGAAATCTGCCATCTTGTTTCTAAAACAGTAATGGGGTCATGACATATCATATAACATGAGCAATTTGACAAGTTAATACAGTAAGCCGGCCGCGGTGGCCGAGGGGACTGAGGCGCTTCAGTCACGGTCTGCACGGCCACTACGGTCGGGGGTTCGAATCCCCCCTCGGGCATGGATATTTGTGCCGTCCTTAGTATAAGGTAGTTGATAAGTAGTTTGTAAGTTTAGGAACTGATGACCCCGTAGTTAAGCCCCTTATGCTTAACAAACATTTGAACATTTAATACAGTAAAGAGATTGGACGTAGCAGTTATGATTCAAAAGTTACAACAAATTTTGTTTGGAATCGCACACAAAACGAATTTTCATCGACCTAAACCTAATCGCTGAAAGCTACGTTAAAATAGTTAGTTGTGAATGATGATGGCAGTATTATTTCTTACTTTTAACAGGTTGGGTCTCTAGCGCAATGGTTATTTGGTCAATTTTCTAGTTATTCAATTGCCCGATGTGTTTCTGTGGAATGGCAACCCGCTTCTCTTGATCTCGTACCACACGACTTTTAGCAGAACGGCGTTTAAAGTAAACCGTATATGCAGAGAAAATAAGAAACATACACCACCTCAAGCAGCACGTGGAAAGAACCGTATGCCAGATTTTATACGGAAATCCTTGTGCGAGTATACGACAATTAGATTCCTAATCAGGTAAGGCTGATGTTATTTGATGTACTATACGACACCCCTTCCATTTAAAAGTATTGACTTAGATTCAAGATGGCCGGTTTGAATCGACTTTTATGTCTGAAGAAGGGCTCTAAGTATCCGAAAACGGTCATTAAAAACAATTTAAGTGCAGCTGAATGCTGCCGTTTTAAAACCAAGAAATTTTTGTACTAAAATTCTGCTTTACCCTGGTACATGCTGTTACACATCCACCCCTACTCGACATCTCACTGCGCTGGATAATGGGAGTTAACCCGTAAAAAATACGCGAATATATAACGATTATTATCTATTTAACCGCAGGCACGTCTAAAACTTAAAGATCAGTATAATGAGTCATGGTTGAAGACAGTTTAAGGAAAGACAAACCTGCACTTAAGATTTTGTAGATTTGGAGAAAGCTTGTGACAGTCTTTACGTGTTGCACTATTTAAAATGCTTACGCCATCGGAGATTCAATGTGGGAACGGAAAATTACTTTGAAAAGTTATATACAAAAACCAGACAGTACATACAAAGAGCCGAAGGGTATGATAGAGATGTTATAGTTTGGAAGGGAGTAGGGCAACGTTGTAGCGTTTCCCAGTGCTATTCACTCTGCACTCTGCACATTGGGCAAGCAGTGAAGGAAAGCGAGGAGAAATTCGGTGAAATAATTGAAGTTCAAGAAAAAAAAAGTTGCGGGTTGCTGATGACATTGGAATTCTGTAATAGACAGCACAGGATCTGGAAAACCAACTGAACTGAATGAGCACTGTCTTGATAAGACTAAAATTATCAAGCAACTAATTAAAAGTTATCAAGCAAGAAGCACTAGATTAAGTAACGAGACAATAACACGGTCGCAGATTACTTTTGCTACTTTGGCAGTAAAGAAAGTAGCACCAAGACAAGTAATGACAAGAACAATTTATTTCATAATCTAATAATGGTAACATAGTACCTCCGACTTCTGTTTTTAAATTATAACAAAAACTGTCGCACGGCATTTTATATATTGCACATTCATGATGTTCTTACAAATCTATTTCACATTTTATCTGCCTGATTGTTATTCCTTTCTCATTTTTGTAAATATTGTCCTTTGGCTATTTTAATGTAATAATGTCGGCAATGTCTAGTCTTCTTCTTTTGACATAAGTCTCCAATGGAAACGGGCTAAAGCTCACGACCTCATGTTTAGAAAATCGTTTGCTATTTCCAAGGAAACCAACTTCACCTAACATTTATAGGTTTCTTTTGAGTGTCGTCTGTTTCACATACCCGCGGCGGATTGGCCAAGCGTATTGAGGCGCTATGCTCCCATGCGCGAGGCCATTCCCTGTCGGAGGTTCGAATACCTCCCTGGGCTGTCTTTAGTATAAGGTAATTCATAAGTAGTTTATACGTTTAGGGACTGATGACCCCGTAATTAAGTCCCATAAGCTTAACGAATATTTGAACATTGGATATAAATTGCAGAGTGCTACTGAATCATTTCGACAGTTAGCTGCATTGAGTGACTCCTAACACGTGTGTTTGTTTACAATAGTATTCCTTCTTTGCCATGTAAAAGTAGTCAATCATATACTACTGCTGCATTAAGAGCTACTTTCTGGAAAGATGAGAGGCATAATAGTGACGTATACTACATCGGGTACATCATGGAAGCACTAAATAACTGACCAACTATGAACTTTTTATACAGTAAAAACAGTCTAAAGTGCAATGATTTATCAAGTAGTTTCGGTTCGTTTTTGTGGACCATTTTCAAGATTGTAACTCAATTGATGTCGTGAAGCTGGGCAAGTACCTGGGAGCCTTCCACTGCGTCCAGTGACGCAGTGGAAGGCTCCTAGTTACCTGCCCAGCTCCACGACATCTGTGAAGTTACACTCCTGAAGATAGTAAAAAAAAAGGACCTAAACCGGTTGATTAAAATAAAATAATTGCACTCTAGACTGATTTTCCTATATAAATAAAGCACAGTGTCCGTATGTTTGTACGTGTTGCATACAAATATACAGTTTTGATCAAATCTTTCTCAAATTTTATACAAGTAAGCTTCAATCCATGAGAACGGTCGTCGTAAGTGTAAGAATCCCGTGAGATATATAGTTGACGAGATGATGTCATAAGCCGGCCGCGGTGGCCGAGGGGACTGAGGCGCTTCAGTCACGGTCTGCACGGCCACTACGGTTGGGGGTTCGAATCCCCCCTCGGGCATGGATATTTCTGCCGTCCTAGTTCGTAAGTAGTTCATAAATAGTTTGTAAGTTTAGGGACTGATGACACCGTAGTTGAGTCCCATAGGTTTTACAAACATTTTAACATTTATGACGTCATAAACAATGAGATGTGCGAAAAAACTGCTGCTTTTTGCGACAACGCTGCTCATTTTCTCGTAATCCATTGGACCGATTTCAACCAAATTTGGTACACACATTCATTACCGTGAGGTAATAATTGCTGCTTGGTTAAGAATCACATACGTCACATAGTTCAAAAGGTATTACGTCATAACCAATGGAAATCGCCAATAATGCCATATAATGCGGCGAGACTTTCGAAATACCCTGTATGAGTACTTAGCGACTTGCAACAAACTGTAAACATAATTTCAAACCTTTATTAAACTTTTTCTCGCTGGCAACCATAATAAAATTATGAAAGGAAAAAAGTTTCTCGCTTACTATTTTTCCACTGTTTATGGAGTAAAACTACGGCTCTCGGTATGACGTTACAATTTATAATTTGAACACCACAAATTGTAGCGACAGGAAATTTTGCAGACAGTATACACATATATAGTTGAATGTAGCTTCTAAATTGTGGAGGAATTGTGGACTAAATTTAAGTGCATTGTTAATGAAGGGTTAGAGAAATATGTGCCAGTAAAGACGATTAAGGATGGAAAAGATCCACCGTGGTATAAAAATGTTAGAAAGCTGCTGAGAAAGCAAAGGCTGTTGCACACTAGATTCAAAAAAGAACACGCAAATGATGACAGGCAAAAGTTAGTAGAGATTCGTGCGTCTATAAAAAGATCGATGCGTGAAGCATACAATAATTATCACAGCCATACCTTAGCAAAAGATCTTTCCGAGAACCCGAAAAAAATTCTGGTCCTATGTAAAATCGATAAGCGGATCAAAGCCCACTGTCCAGTCACTAGTTGATCATTCCGGGGCAGTAATAGAAAAAAGCAAACGGAAAGCTGAAGTTCTAAATTTAACCTTTAAGAAATCTTTCACGCAGGTGGACCGCACAAATATACCATCATTTGATCAACGTACTAATTCCGAAATGGGGGACATAGCAATGGGTATTTCCGGTGTAGAGAAGCAGCTGAGAGAGCTAAATACGAAAAAGTCTACTGGTCCGGATGGAATACCAGTTCGGTTTTACAAAGACTATTCTGCGGCATTGGCCCCCTACTTAGCTTGCATTTATAGCGAATCTTTAATTCAGCGCAAAGTTCCTAGTGATTGGAAAAAAGCGCAGGTGACTCCCGTGTATAAGAAAGGAAAGAGAACTGACCCATACAATTACAGGCCATGTAGAATTTTGGAGCATATTCTCAGTTCGAATATAGTAAATTTCCTTGAAACGGAAAAGCTTCTTTCCATGAATCAGCACGGGTTTAGGAAACATCGTTCATGTGAAACTCAGCTTGCCCTTTTCTCACATGACATCTTGCGAGCCATGGACGAAGGGCAACAGGCGGATTGTGTTTTTCTCGACTTCAAAAAGGCGTTCGACACGGTGCCACACTGCAGACTGCTAACGAAGATACGAGCTTATGGAATAGGTTCACAGATTTGTGACTGGCTGGAAGACTTCCTAAGTAATAGAACGCAGTACGTTGTTCTCGACGGCGAGTGTTCATCAGAGACGAGTGTATCGTCAGGCGTGCCCCAGGGGAGTGTGATAGGACCGCTATTATTTTCTATCTATATAAATGATCTGATGGACAGAGTAAGTTGTAATTTGCGGCTGTTTGCTGATGATGCTGTGGTGTATGGGAGGGTGTCGTCTGTGACTGACTGTATTAGCATACAGGTTGACTTAGACAAAATTTCTAGTTGGTGCGAAGAATGGCAGCTAGCTCTCAATGTAGAAAAATGTAAGGTGATGCGCATGAGTAGAAAAAACAATCCTATAATGTTCGAATACAGCATCAGTAGTGAGCTTCTTGATGCGGTCGCATCGTTCAAATATCTAGGCGTAACATTGCAGAGCGATATGAAATGGAACGAGCATGTAAGGACAGTTGTGAGTAAGGCAGACAGCCGACTTCGGTTTATTGGGAGAATTTTCGGAAGATGTACTTCACCTGTAAAGGAGACCGCGTATAAATCGCTTGTACGACCACGTCTTGAGTATTGCTCAAGTATTTGGGACCCGCAGCAGATCGGTTTGAAGGAAGACATAGAGGCGGTTCAGAGGCGAGCAGCTAGATTTGTTACCGGTAGGTTCGACCAATGCGCGAGTGTCACGGAAATGCTCCGGCAACTCGATTGGGGATCGCTGGAAGAAAGACGACGTTCTTTTCGTGAATTTCTGTTAAGTAAATTTAGAGGGCCGGAATTTGAAGCTGAGTGTAGTACGATCTTGCTGCCGCCTACTTACATTTCGCGTAAAGATCACAAAGATAAGAGAAATTAGGGCTCGTACGGAGGCATATAGGCATTCTTTTTTTCCTCGTTCAATTTGGGAGTGGAATAGGAAAGGAAATGCCTAGTAGTGGTACAGTGTACCTCCGCCACGCACCTTACGGTGAATTGCGGAGTATGTATGTAGATGTAGATGTAAATTGCATCACATTCCGACACGTAGTTCTCGAGGTATGAGCACGTAAACAGTAACGTACATGGTAAAGCGCCCCTTCCCGCACTAAGTTATAATCTATTACTTCTTTACTACTAATCGTGTTCCCAAGAGATTTCACAGAATTACAGGCCTGTATGATAAGAAGTCTGATCAGACTGTTACTTTGACAGTTTGGTGGTATCTTATCAAAATGAATATCTGCCTGAAAAATGGCAGGAATAAATAAATAAATACCCGGGCAACGCCGGGTTTTCAGCTAGTCCTATATAAATTTAAATATGTGTGCTGTTATCCCCACGTGAAACAAAAATGTTCCCAAAAATATGTTATGAACTTTTTGTTGCTAGTAGTACATAATATTTATAAGGACTTTTCCGATATTATTTCTTGATGTATACGCACTATACATTGATCGTGGTAGTTTTTGTAGCTTGAAACAAGAAGTCATGCATTAAAGGTTAAATATATTACCACGTATACATCGTGTGTGATACCTCACCTGATCGCCTAATTGTTTTCAGCAGTGCTGCGAGCACTTTGATAGGAAGTCTGATCAGACTGTCACTTTGACAGTTGGGTGGTAGCGGGTGCAGCGTGTGTAATTACGGCTGGGTACACAGCGGCAGGCTATTCTGCCGCGCTCTCCCCTGCTGTCGGCTGTCTGCCGGCCGCACAGTGGCAATTTCCGGCGCATGCGCGGCGCGCTGCCCTGGAGGTGGGCGGCCTTTAAATTCGGCGGGCCGTGCAGGGCCAATTTTCCGGCGTGTCGCAGCGAGCCTGAATAATTGGGGGAGGCCAGCGGACCGCCCCCGCCTAACCAGAGGGCCCCACACTGCACCGGCCGCAGCGCTGCCCCACCAAAGCGTGGCACCTGCCCGTGCTACAGGCCATCCACACCACTAAAACACTAAGCCGGGACAACGCCCCCCACCTGTTGCTCTCGTCATTTCTAACGGCTACCATGTCCAACGAGAATTCGAATTTTAGTATATATCTTAAATGGAAGTGAATTTGAAAAAGCTTATAGGCCGCTGGCAAGAAAAACATCGCCCCAAATTTGCGATTGGGGATTTCCTGTCAGAGAGGACACAGTTCGTAGTAATCGATGGTAAGGCATTGACTAAACCAGAAGTGATATCGGGCGTTCCACAGGGTAGTGTTATTGGTCCTCTGCTGTTCCTTATTTACATAAACGATTTAGGGGAAAATCTAAGTAGTTAACTTAGGTTGTTTGCAGATGACGCCGTCATTTACCATCTAGTAAAATAATCCGTAGATCAAAACCAACTGCAGAACGATCGGAATAAGATATCAATATGGTGTAAAAGTTGGCAATTGACTCTTAATAATGAGAACTGTGAAGTCGTCCACATGAGTACGAAAAGAAATCCGTTAAACTTTATTTACAAGATAAATCAATAAAAGTGAAGGCCGTAAGCTCCACAAAATACCTAGGAATTACTATTACTTCAAACTTAAATTGGAAAGAACACGGAGATAATGTCGTGTGAAAGGCGAACCAGAGACTGCGTTTTATTGGCAGAAGCCTTAAAACATGCAACAGAACTGTAAAAGAAACTGCATACACCACGCTTGTCCGTCCATTTTTGGAGTATTGCAGCACAGTGTGGGGTCCCTATCAGGTGGGTTTGACGGAGGTCATGGAATGAGTCCAAAGAAAGGCAGCTCGTTTCGTATTTTCACGATACAGGGCAGACACCCTTACGGAAATGATACAGGATCTGGGATGGGAATCATTACAACAACGGCGCTTATCTTTGCGGCGTGGGCTACTTACGATACTCCAATCGCCAACATTCTCCTCCGAATGTGGAAATGTATTGTTGACTCCCACTTACATAGGTAGAAATGATCATCAGAATAAAATATGAGAAATCAGTGCTCGAACAGGGAGATTCAAGTGTTCTTTCTTCCCGCGCGCTATTCGAGAATGGAATGGGAGGTAATAGTATAATGGTGGTTCAATAAACCCTCTGCCAGGCACTTAAATGTGATTTACAGAGTATCCCATGTAGATGTAGGATCGACGTATAACCCTAACAAGGAGCCCCGTGGGTGTCGAAGTTTAGATTTTTTTTTTATTTATTTTTTTTTTTTATTTTATTTATAGTACGTGAAGTTCAGAACTCAAATAACAAGCAACTCTAAAAAATCTTTGAGAAAATCGACTTTGAAGTTTTGTAAGAACACGTGAGTATCAATAAATAAAACGCAGTATCTGTCGTTGTAGCTCAGGTATGCCGAGCGCTGTGGCTGAGCGCGCCCGGTCAAAGGGCTGAATATCCTATGTAATATAAAAGCTGAGCCAACAGATTAACTAACGACCAAGTACAAAAAAGTGGTAGCGTTCTGTCCTTACAACCATAAGGTCGGTGGTTCGAATCCCGCCAAAACAGTTTTTTTTCGTTGTTTTCGAATACTTTTACTGATTGATTCAAGAGTGGAGAAACCGATCCCGGATTGTACAATGAAGTTTTTCCAAAGGACAGGCGTCTGTCTACCTGCACCGTGCAAGAAATTCCGCCCAAATGCACCCCATTGGTGCAGCCTTGTGACATGCATTTCTACTGCCAAGTAAAATATTTCATTAAGCGCCTGTAAAACTGTGCCTATCTGATCGAATGAGGATGTGAAATTAGTGAAAGAGAAAACTGCATGAAATTTCACTTATTCATCACTAGCTATCCTCTCCGACCTTCGGTGAAATGATCAGAAGAGCGTGGATTGCTTCTAAATTGTGCGGTACAAGAGAAATCTTCATGAACGTAAATGAAGTTCGCTTTCCAGATGATAAAAATTGCAACTGTAAAAATGCAGTAATTGTACGATGTGCTTGATGCCGTGAAAATTATTGTTTTCCATTTTTTACGGTGCTTATCACCCTGACATACGTTAGACAACAGGAAAATGAAGGATTTTTTTTATTTTTTATTTTTCGGTATTACCACATATATAGAATTTGCAATGTTTGCGTTTTATTTTTCTAAATTTAAAACATAATTTTTGACAACGTTTTTCAAATATAGAAAATAACGAATAAAAAATACGTCCATTTTTCGTATAAATTACCATTAGATATTGAAATTGTGTAAGTATTCTAACACAAAGAAAAAAGAAAAAAAAAAGTGTCGCAATGGGACAATGTCAGAACGCTACCAGCTGAGATACACCGACAGATACTTCAATGTTTTAAGTATTAGTAGTTGCATATAAACGTCCACACCCATGAACCACAGACATTGCCGAGGTGGGGTGGCTTGCGTGCCTAAACGATACAGATAGCCGTACCGTAGGTGCAACCACAGCGGAGGGGTATCTGTGGAGAGGCCAGACAAACGTGTGGTTCCTGAAGAGGGGCAGCAGCCTTTTCAGTAGTTACAGGGGCAACAGTCTGGATGATTGACTGAGCTGGCCTTGTAACATCAGCTAATGTGGCTTTGCCACACAGTTACTGCGAACGGCTGAAAGCAAGGGGAAACTACAGCCGTTATTTTTCCCGAGGACATGCAGCTCTACTGTATGAACATATGATGATGGCGTCCTCTCGGGTAAAGTATTCCGGAGGTAAAATCGTCGCCCATTCGGATCTCCTGGCGGGGACTACTCAGGAGGATGTGATTATCAGGAAAGACAGCACTGGCATTCTACGGGTCGGAGCATGGAATGTTACATCCCTTAATCGAGTAGGAAAATTAGAAAATTTAAAAAGGGAAATGGATAGGTTGAAGTTAGATATAGTGGGGATTAGTGAAGTTCGGTGGCAGGATGAACAGGATTTCTGGTCAGGTGAGTACAGGATTATAAATACAAAATCAATTGGGGGTAACACAGGAGTAGGATTGATAATGAATAATAAAACAGGAATGCGGGTAAACTACTATGACCAGCACAGTGATCGCATTATCATTGTCAAGATAGATACGAAGCCAACACCGACAACAGTAGTACAGGTTTATATGCCAACTAGCTCTGCCGATGATCGAAGAAATATATGAGGAGCTAAAGGAAATTATTCAGACAGTTAAGGGAGAAGAAAACTTAACTGTGATGGAAGACTGGAATTCGGTAGTAGGACAAGGAAGGGAAGGGAAGATAGTTGGTGAATATGGTCTGGGCAAAAGGAATGAAAGAGGAAGCCGCCTGGTATAATTTTGCCCAGAACATAATTTGGTTATAACAAACACGTGGTTTAAGAATCACAAAAGAAGGTTGTATACGTGGAAGAGGCCAGGAGACACCGGGAGATACCAGATAGATTTTATAATGGTAAGACATAGATTTCGGAACCAGGTTTTACACTGTAAGACATACCCAGGGGCAGATATAGACTCTGACCATAACTTGTTGGTTATGAACTATAGGCTGAAACTGAAGAAACTACAGAAATGTTGGAAAATAAGGAGATGGAACCTGGATAAATTGAAGGAACCTGAAGTTCTTAAGAATTTCAGAGGGAGCTTTAGGTAACAATTGACAGAAAAAGGGGAAAATAAAACAGTAGAGGAGGAATGGGTAAAATTGAGAGATGAAATAGTGAAGGTAGCAGAGGACAAAATAGATAGGAAGGCAAGACCTACAAAAAATCCTTGGATATCACAGGAGATACTAAATTTAATCGATGAAAGGAGAAAATATAAAAATGCAGTAAATGAAACAGGCAAAATGGAGTACAGACGACTAAGAAATGAGATTGACAGGAAGTGCAAAATGGCTAAGCAGGAGTGGGTAGACGGCAAATGTAAGGATGTAGAAGAATGTATAAATAGGGGGAAAATAGATACAGCCTACAGGAATATAAAAGAAACATTTGGAGATAAGAAAAACAGGTCTATGAATATTAAGGACACTGATGGAAAACCAGTTCTCAGTAAAGAAGGGAAAGCTGAAAGGTGGAAAGAGTATATAGAGGGGCTCTACAAAGGAAATGAACTTCGAGACAATATTATAGGAAGGCAAGAGGATGTAGATGAAGATGAAATAGGGGATACTGTACTGAGAGAAGAATTTGACAGAGCCCTGAAAGACCTAAGTCAAAACAAGGCCCCTGGAGTAGATGATATTCCATCAGGGCTACTGAAGTCTCTGGGAGAACCAGCCATGACAAACTTGTTTCACCTGGTGTGTAAGATGTATGAGACAGGCGAAGTACTCTCAGTCTTTAAGAAAAGTGTTATAATCCCCATTCCAAAGAAAGCAGGTGCAGACAGGTGTGAAAACTACAGAACCATCAGTTTAATAACTCATGCTTGCAAAATATTAACACGAATTATATACAGAAAGATGGAAAAGCTGATAGAAGCCGACCTCGGGGAAGATCAGTTTGGGTTCAGGAGAAATGTAGGAACACGGGAGGCAATACTCACTTTACGGCTTATCATAGAAGACAGATTAAGAAAAGGCAAACCTGCATTTCTAGCTTTTGTAGATTTGGAGAAGGCTTTTGACAATGTTGATTGGAATAAACTCTTTCAAGTTCTGAAGCAAGCAGGAGTAAAATATAGGGAGCGTAAGGTTATTTACATCTTGTACAAAAACCAGACAGCGGTTGTCAAAGTTGAAGGGCATGAAAGGGGTGCAGTGGTTGGAAAGGGAGTAAGACAGGGTTGTAGTCTTTCTCCATTGTTATTCAATTTGTACATTGAGCAAGCTATAAAGGAAAGCAAGGAGAAATTTGGAGAAGTAATCAAAGTTCAGGGTGAAGAATTAAAAACATTGCTTTTTGCCGACGACATAGTAATTCTGTCAGATACTGCAAACTACTTGGAAGAGCAATTGAACGGAATGGACAGTGTGCTGAAAGGTGCATATAAGATGAACATTAACAAGGGCAAAAGTAGGGTAATGGAGTGCAGTGTAAGAAAATCAGGTGATGCTGAAGGAATTAGATTGGGAAACGAAGCAATAAAGAAGGTAGATGAGTTTTGTTACTTGGGCAGTAAAATAACAAATGACGGTCGCAGTACAGAGGATATAAAATGCAGAATGGCAATGGGTAGAAAAGCGTTCTTGAAAAACAGAAATTTCTTAACATCGAATATTGATTTAAGCCTAAGGAAGTCCTTGTGTGAGACATGGACGATAAACAGTGCGGACAGGAAGAGGATTAAGGCTTTTGAAATGTGGTGCTACAGGCGAATGCTGAAGATTAGGTGGGTGGATCGCGTAACTAATGAGGAGGTAATAGAATTGGGGAGAAAAGAAATTTTTGGCATACCTTGACTAAAAGAAGGGATAGATTGGTAGGACACATTCTTAGACATCAAGGAATTGTGAATTTAGCGTTGGAGGGAAGTGTGTGGGGTAAAAATCGCAGAGGAAGACCAAGAGATGGATACAGTAAGCAGATCCAGACAGATGTAGGTTGTCGTTCTTATGTGGAGATGAAGAGGCTTGCTCAGGCTAGGGTTTGTGGAGAGCTGCATCAAACCAGTCTTTGGACTTAAGACCACAACAACAACAACATATACACGTAAAACTTCAAAGTCAGCTTTTTCGAAAATTTTTGAGAGTTGCTTCGAATGGCTTTGGCGGATTGTTATTTGAGTTCTGAACTTCACGTACCATAAATATAAAAAAAGTCTAAACTCCGATACCCAATTGGTCTCCTTGCAAGATCAGTTTCTGAAATACTGAAGATTTTTTTGGGTGCCACCCACACGTTGGCGACAAACTATACCAGTGATCTGTTATCACCTGGATGTATAACTCTGGCGTCTGAGCATAGAACTGCAGTTTCATATGTTTTGCACACGAGTTTGCATTGTCCGCCATGTTCTAATTGGCCGGCCGCGGTGGTCGAGGGGACTGAGGCGCTCCAGTCACGGTCTGCACGGCCACTACGGTCGGAGGTTCGAATCCCCCCTCGGGCATGCATATTTGTGCCGTCCTTAGTATTAGTTAGTTCATAAGTAGTTTGTAAGTTTAGGGACTGATGACCCCGTAGTTAAGTCCCATAAGCTATACAAACATTTGAACATGTTCTAATTATTCAAACGAAATTTAGACCAATATGCTAAGTAACAAACTCGCGTGAGAACGGAATCGAAACATATTTCCTTCTTTTTTTTCTTGTAATATTTCATAGCAGCCATGTTGTAATTACTCAAGAAACAGAATACGAACATCTTTGGCTGGCACGCTCACATATCTGTAGTTCAAAATCCAGGTAGTGTAGATATCTGTGAACATTACTCATGAAACGTGTTTGTGCGCGATGGGTTCCAAGATCGTTGATTCTCAAACAGAAAGTTGATGTTAGACAAGACCCGGACGTTTGTTTCAAACGAAATCACTGCTGATAATACTTGCCTACATCATTTTTATCCTGACAGGAGATACCAGATTGGAAATCTCCTGCATTACCAACCCCGTCCCCCAAAAATAAAAAAAATTAAAATAAAAAGTAAGAAATAAAAATCAAGCGAACTTGTTTGTTCCTGTGCTTCTGCTGGGAGCTGATATTCATGCATTTATCAGAATGTCGTACCTGCGCGCGCGCACACACACACGCCCAATCAGATCAGTAACTTCACAATACTACAGCGATGTCCTGAAAACACTGCTAGTCCATATCAGGAGCAAAAGGCGATATTTCCAAGAAGCTGCGTGGATACTGTATCACGATAATGTGCGGCCGCAAATTGCCAATGATGTTGTTCACTATATTGCACAAATTAGCGTGAAGTGCATCCCTCATCCTCCCTATAGTCCTGATTTAGCCCCATGTGACATATTTTCATTCCCTAACTGGACGAAACGGCTTTCTGGGAGGCATTATCCGTCACCAGAAGTACTGGTGAAAGCTTCGGAGCTAATTTGAAGGACCTCTCAAAAGCAGTTTTCAGCATGTATTTGAAAACGGGCAGGGAGCGGGACAAATGCAACGCTCTTCTTTTATTATTATTTATTGGTATTTTAAAGCCAACGGAGGTGGCCGGCTGGCAGCAACTTCATTGCTGCTCTTCAGCCGATTGCTTTTACAATTTGGACAATTTGTTCGTTAAAAACATAGAAAGGTGCAAAATTTTTTGAATCCAAACAATTGAATGGAGAGTAAAATGGAATAATAGACTCAATTCAAAGAGTTTGAAGTAAAACACACTCAGAATTATATCAGCTACGGTGGTTAAAATCACTCGGAGATAGAACTAAAAAATCCAGTGTGGTTAAAGTCACATCGGTGGAGCACCCTAGACGATGACGAAGATACTGCTGAAAATACAAGGCAACATTAATATTCTGCCTATTCTGTGGCTGCTTATGTTTTAAAAAGTGACACTTGTAGCAAGATACACATACGCTGGCACAACATTAACTGAGCACTGTTAAAAGATGTAGGTCATATGTACTTCGCAGGGGCGAGGAAAGGAGAGGTGCGGAGGGAAGGGACAGGAGGTGACAGGGAGGGGGCACAGGGGAAGGAAAGCTCAAGGACGACAAGGGATGGAGAAAGAGGGGGGATGACAAGCGTGGGAGGGAGTGGGGCAGGAGGGCGAGGGAAAGGGGGCATACAAATACGGGGATGGACTAGGGTTGATAGGGTGGGTAGATGTCGGGACAGAGGGCGTCATCCGAGAGGGGGAGGTGACGGAAGCTACCCTCGATGTGGAGAGTGTGAACTTGGAGGGAGGGAGAGATAACAAGGTAATGGCGTGGGAGAGGCCCGAGATGCAACAAGAGGTGGGATATTAGCGGGTGCTGGGAATCAAGTTTGCGGGATACATATCTGAGGCGGAGGTGTTAAGGAGCTCCAGCAGGCCCGCCGCGGTGGACGAGGAGACTGAGGCGCTCGTCACGGTCTGCACGGCCACTACGGTCGGGGGTTCGAATCCCCCCTCGGGCATGGATATTTGTGCCGTCTTTAGTATAAGATAGTTGATAAGTAGTTTGTAAGTTTAGTGACTGATGACCCCGTAGTTAAGTCCCATAGACTATACAAACATTTGAATTTAGCTCCAGCGGGAGTGAGAAAGGAATAAGGTCGTAAGGGATTAGTGTGGGGAAGGGAGGCGGATGCGGTAAGAGAGGCGGAGGAAAGAACATCGCATTCATGGGAGACGTTTGAGAAGGAATATCAAAATTAAGAGTAAAGGTATTTAATTAAAAAAAATAAAAAAAGATTAAAACGTCCAGAATATCAGCGCACACTCCGTTGCGGAGTGATAATTTCATTCTGAAAATTATTCATCTTGGACAGCCCTCGTACATGAGTTCTGTTACAATACTCAAGCAAAAATTGCAGCACCGCTATGGCGGTGGCACCGTACTTTAGCGGGCAGCAACTATGCAATGACAGAAATACAAATATAGACGTCAGTTTAAAAATGAAACCAAATATATACAGAAAGGAAGAAATTTTAAAACAAACATTGCCATCAGGGTCATTCCACGCCAAATCACCAAATTTTTTTAAATGTTGAAGCTCGACCATCTTCAATTTTTTTTTTAAGTTTTACGAGAATGATAGTAAAGGTCTTAAAGGACGTTATACAAATTGTAGGCTGATATTTAAAGTGATCGAGGCTCCAGGGGCCGCTTTTGTGGAAGGGTGTCATGTATCGCGCGTGTGCGTGACGAACTTTTGGGAAAGTTTGGGCTTTCTTTTCTCAGCAGCAGCAATATTTAAGTGGAACACAGTTTTAATATAGATGTAAACAGTTTTCTGGTTGATGAGATATTAAAAAAATCGAGCATAAAAATGTTCGAATCCAAAATATCAGAGAAAATAATACCATTAATTTACTAACAAGTTACTACACTTCATCACACATTCGTTAGTGTAGATTACTTTACCATAAAAGAAAATTGCCAAATTTGTCTGGTTCAAATGTTCAATTGCTTGTTAAGGGACTTAACTGCGGGGTCATCAGTCCCTAAACTTACTAACTACTTACGAACTACGTCATACTAAAGACAACACAAACATCCATGCCCGAGGGGGAATCGAACCCCCGACCGTAGCGGCCGTGCAGACTGTGACTGGCGCGCTGCAGACCGCTCGGCCACCGCGGTCGGCAAACTTGCCTGCAAATAATAAAAAATTCACCTTAAAATGTTAATGTATCAAAAACTTCAAAATTTTCGCATAGCATTAAGAAAGCACACTGGATCCCTATAAATAAGTGTGCACAAATTCAGTGAGATTGAACAAAAAAAGACAGATTTGAATTTACAAACATATCAGTGCAAGAATGCCCTTAAACAATGGAACGGCTTCGTAGTTCACCTGTAGGTATTTTGACTACTGATCAGAATGAACGTATAGGCTGCCGTGCGGGAGTAACCGCGTTCTACGGACTGCGCGGCCGCTCCCGCCGAAGGTTCGACTCCTTCTTCAAGCTTGTATGTGAGAGAACAGAACTGCAGGCCCTCCGCCGAAGCGAAACTTATCTATGCCCCTGATACTAAATAACATGTCTCTTTAAATTACTACAATAAAAGTAGTTAAACGAGGAAACAAGCAAACGCAACAGGTTTATAAGGTTAGACAATTATTGCTGATCAGACAGTTCACACCTCAACAATGCAATAAGTCAGACTTAAAGAAAATAGTCAGCACCTCTTAACACGAACGACAAAAGTGATAAAACAGTTGTAAACACGTATACTAAAATTTAATCTACAAAGACGGATACTTCATCGGCGGAAAGTACTATCATCTTTTACATGACATACTGCAGAGATAAAACGGCCATTATATATACCAAAGCAAACTTGTCACCATGGAAAAAAAAGAAAACTTGTCCAGTCTTTTTATAAATGCACCAACTGCCACATCAAACCTGGGACACGTCACGTAGTCATACAGTGTTCTATTAACAAGATACCACAGTGACCATGCTCTGCTATGCACTGACACGCAAGCGTGACATTGATTTAGTGTACATATCGGAACGCTAGCGGATACAGGTGACGGCATACTAAAAACAAACAGGGTTTCTACGTACCATAAACAGTAATGTTTGACAATGCAGCAATGTCAAAAATCTATGGACAAATGGCTACTGACACAACGTAACAAGCTATTCATTGTTTACAAATATTATGAAGCGGTTAGTTACATGCACGGATATGTTTGCTTTCGCCTGCAAAATAATAGTTTCATCTCTGCAAACCATCACGTGAAATATCACAGTACTTTTCACGCCATTTCTGTTTTCTTCTTGGCTGCATTAAGGTATAACATACATGTTAAAAACTGTTTCATTAATTTGGATGGTCACGTTATGAGGTATTGAATTTATAAATGTATGACGTACCGCATTATCGCAGGTGTGAACTCACTGATGACAAAAAAAAAAAAATGTCTGACGCTGTAAACCTATCAATTCAGCTGTAGGTTCATATTGTGTCGATACTTTTGTTCTTCGTAGTAATTTAGAAGATCCACGTTACGCAATATTCAATGTCGCTTTCCATTTTTGTGACTTTTCACTAGTCAGTTCGTCCTTTATATAGTCGCGAACTGTGTCAAAATTGTCAACAAATTATACAGTTCCTCGAAATAAGTGTCCCGTCTTACCGGAGGTATTATATACAAGATGAGGCATTGAATTAAAATTTGTTACGAAACCGGGACCTCCTGATTACTAGGCAGGCGCCTTAGACCGCTCAGCTAACACAGCGTATCTGGTGTGGAGGGAGACATGCTTTAAGACAGTCCCATGTAGCCGCTTTGTCGGTAATGCTGTGTTAGCAGAGCGGTCTAAGGCGCTTGCTTAATTAACAGGAGGTCCTGAGTTTTAATTAAATGGCTCTTCTTATATATAATACGTCTGTGTCGAAAGTTGTTATGCCACTCCAAAAATTTTGAAACCATTCACAAAGTGTTCTAATCGATAATGTTTATCAACCTTAGCTTTAGTCTTGTGAGACGTTTTGCCTTTCATAAAGTAATATTTACTCACCACACGAAATTCTTTTTCGTAAACGTTTGGCATGTTTGGGGTTGATCATTCAATCAATTTATTGAACACAAGAGCCAAGATCGCTTTTTACTTTTTATTTTTTATTAAGATTTCCGGTTTCGGCAGTTTAACTGCCATCTTCTTCACAACATAGTGAAGAACGAAATCTAATATCCGGCGACGGCGGTTCAACTGCCGAAGCCGATAATCATAATAAAAAGCGATCTTGGCTCTCGTCTTTTCGTCCATTCTTTGACAACCACTCGGCTTCCTTGTTTCACACGAATGCCAAACACAAAAAAAATAGACCAATATGGCTGAAACTTGGTGTGCGTTCTCTCCAAAGGTTCCGCGCAGTGCAGCACCGGTGCTTTCCCCCACCACTCCTGCCTACCGTGTGTGTGTGTGTGTGTGTGTGTGTGTGTGTGACAGAGATAGCGCTCGCTCTCGCGCCTTCTTAGTTAGCCTGAAATAACCGTCCTGAAACTTATTAAATAGGACACTGTTAATCTATCTTGCGAAAGTTTATCATAAGCACAATAGGTTCGGATTTGTGTGTGTCATTTTTATTGCTCATTGGGAATATTCTTTAAGCCTGATCGCAAAACATCAAAGCACCAACAAAGCGCCGTCACTACGAAAATAAACATTGTGGTACACACGAGGGGATTGTCGGATCAGACGGAAGGGAGCTGATTAGTAAATTAAAATCATAATTGCCAAAAATTCAAGAATTGTTTGTTGTAAGAAAACAACAAAAATATACATTTTAATGTACTTCTTACAGATCGTGCGGCCCCTCGCGTTGAAATTTCGAGTCCTCTATGAGGCATGCGTGTGTGTCCTGTCCGTAGTATAACTTAGCTTAAGTTCATTACAAGTGTAGGTACCGATGACGACAGACGTTTTGTCCTGTAGTATTACAAACATTTGAACATTTGTATCGCTGACCTCTCTTTCAAGAAAGACATCACGGGTTACTTACAAATAAATCGTTGCAGGATAAAACTTAATAAGCGGTATTCTGTGTGACCGTAGTTCCAAATTGCAGGTTTTGTTTTCTAAAAGTAAGCTTGAAGAAGGAAATTTGGAAAATTTCTATGAACACATACAAAGACTCACAGGCCAGTTTCTCACAGCCACTGAACACGTGAAAAGTATGTCATGTGCCGAACAGATACGAAGAGACCTTACTGATGCTCACCTCACCAGTCAGGACACTTTTACCTTAACATTTGCAGAAGCAAAGTAGACAAATGGGAAGTCCATCCAGAGACAAGAGAAAAAGAAACGGCACAAAGTGGACAGAAGAAAGAATGCCATGAGTGAGAAAATGAGGATCTCATGGGCAAATCACAAGAAGAAGTGTAGAGGCTTCACGTGATCCACCAATTATTACACTACTGACCATTAAAATTGCTACACCAAAAAGAAGCGCTTATTCATTGGACAAATATACTATAAATGACATGTTATTTAATTTTCACCACTTTGGGTGCATTGATCCTGAGAAATCAGTACCCAAGAACAACCACCTCTGGGCATAATGACGGCCTTGATACGCCTGGGCATTGAGTGAAACAGAGCTTGGATGGCGTGTACAGGTACAGATGACCATGCGGCTTGAACACCATACCACAGGTCATCAAGAGTACTCAGTGGCGTCTTGTGACGAGCCAGTTGCTCGACCACTATTGACCAGACGTTTTCAGTTGGTAAGGGGTAAAAATGTGCTGACCAAGGCAGTAGTCGAACATTTTCCGTATCCTGAAAGGCCCGTACAGGACCTGGAACATGCAGTCGTGCATTATCCTACTGAAATATAGGGTTTCGCAGGGCTCGAGTGAAGGGTAGAGTCACGAGTCATAACAATCTCAAATGTAACGGCCTCTGTTCAAAGTGCCGTCGATGCGATCAAGAGGTGACCGAGACAATGAATCAATGGCACCCATACCATTACGCCGACTTATACGCCAGTATGGCGATTTCGAGTACACGCTTCCAATGTGCGTTCACCGCGATGTCGCCAAACACGGATGTTACCATCATGATGCAGAACCTGGATTCATCTGAAAAAATGACGTTTTGCCATTCGTGCGCCCAGATTCGTCGTTGCATACACCATTGCAGGTGCTTCTGTAAGTGATGCAGTGTCAAGGGTAACCGCAGCCATGGTCTCCGAGCTGATAGTACATGCTGCTGCAAACGTCGTCGAACTGTTCGTGCTGATGGTTGTTGTCTTGCAAACGTCCCCATCTGTTGACTCAGGGATCGAGACGTGGCTGCACGATCCGTTACAGCCTTGCAGATAAATACCTGTCATCTCGACTGCTACTGATACGAGGCCGTTGGGATCCAGCACGACGTTCCGTGTTGCCCTCATTCCACTGATTCCGTATTCTGCTAACAGTAATTGGATCACGACCAACGCGAGCAGCAATGTCGCGAGACTATAAACCGCAGTCGCTATAGGCTGCAATCCGACCTCTATCAAAGTCGGAAACATGATAGTACGCATTTCTCCTCCTTACACGAGGCATCACAACAACGTTTCACCAGGCAACGCCGCTCAACTGCTGTTTGTGTATGAGAAATCGGTTGGAAATTTCCCTCATGTCAGCACGTTGTAGGTGTCGCCACCAGCGCCAACCTTGTGTGAATGCTTTGAAAAGTTAATCATTTGCATATCACAGCATCTTCTTCCTGTCGATTAAATTTCGCGTCTGTAGCACGTCATCTTCGTGGTGTAGCTATTTTAATGGCTAGGAATGTATTATTATTACTATTTAATAACTAACTCTCGCAGCGCTAAGCGCTTCGACAATGCGCTGCTCTCCTACCAGTGCCATGGCAGCGGTGTCTACGCCTCTCTCAACATCACGTGCTCCCACACCACTGGTGCCGCATCAGAGTTTTTCCCGGTGCCCGCCGGTGTTCGCGAAGCACCCACGTCCTAGTGCGGTATGCAGAGCGAAAGGCGCTATCTACATCTTCATAGATACTCTGCAAATCTCATTTAAGTGCCTGGCAGAGGGTTCATTAACCACTTTCATAACTTTTCTCTACCGTTCCATCCTCTAACAGCGCGCGGGAAGAAAGAACACCTAAGTCGTTCCGTTTTCGATTGATTTCTCTTATTTTATTGAGATGGTCATGTCTCCCTAAGTAGGAGGGTGCTAGAAAAATATTTTCACATTCATAAGTAGAAGTCGGTGATTGCGAAGTTTCAAACAGATCACGCCGCAATGTATAACGTCTTTCTTTTAATGATTTCCACTCCAATTCGTGCAACATTTCCGTGACGGACCCCCCCCCCCCCCCGTAACGTGATAAAACAAAACGAGCTGCCCTTCTCTGAACCTTCTCAATGTCTTCCGTCAGTCCCATCTGGTGAGGTTCCCTCAAGGGGCAACAGTACTCCAGGAGAGGACGCACAAGTGTGATGTAGGCAATCTGGTGGAGCTGGTACATCTTCGAAGCGTTCTGCCAATAAAACGTAACCTTTGGTTCGCCTTTGCTCCAGTCAAAGTTGTTCAAATTGTAACTCCTAGATATTTGTTAGAATTTACGAACTTAAGGTTTGACTGATTTATCGCGTAATTGAAGTTCAGCGGATTTCTTTTAGTAGTCATGTGTAGTACTTCACACTTTTCTTTATTTAATGTCAATTGCCAATTTTCGTACCATGTAGAAATTTTGTCTAAATCGCTTTGCAGTTGCTTTTGATCCTCTGTTGACTTCACTAACCGATAAACGACAGCATCATCCGCGAACAGCCTAAGGGACCTATTCAGATTGTCTCCTAAATCGTTTATAAACACGAGGAAGACTAGGGGACCTATAAAGCTTCTCTGTGGAACGCCAGATATCACTTCTGTTTTACTCGATGACTTACCGTCAATTACAACAAAATAGGATAGGAAATCGTGAATCCAATCACACAATTGGGGAGATATTTCATTAGAAGCCGCTTGTGGGGTACTGTGTCAAAGGCCTTCCGGAAATCCAGAAACATGGAATCGATTTGAGATCCCTTGTCGATGGCACTTAACACTTCATGTTAATAAAGGGCAAGCCGTGTTTCGCAAGAGCGATACATTCTGAAACCGTGTTGACTATTGGTTAATAGGTTGTTCTCTTCGAGGTAGTTCATAATATTCGAACAAAGTATATGTTCCAAAATCCTACTGCAAATCGACGTCAATGAGATTGACCTGTAATTTTGGGGATCACTCCTATTGCTTTTTTTTAACATTGGAGTAACTTGGGCAACTTTCCAGTCTTTGGGTACGGATCTTTCGCTGAGTGATCGGTTGTAAATGACAGCTAAGTACGGAGCTATTGCATCAGCATACTTTGAGAGGAATCTAGTTGGTATACAATCTGGCCCGTAAGATTTGTTTTTGTTTAGTGACTTAAATTGTTTTACTACTCCAGGAACATCTACTTCTAAGTTTCGCATGCTGGCAGACGTTCTTGGATTCACTTCGTCTTCTTTGGTAAACGAATTTCGGAAAGCTGTGTTTAGTAATTCTGCCTTAGCAGTACTGTCGTCGGTACTATTACCATTGCTATCGCGTAGTGAAGGTATTGTTTGTGTTTTACCGCTATTGTACTTCACATATGACCAGAATTTCTTTGCATTTTCTGCAAGATTACGAGAAAGGATTTCGTTGTGGTAATATAAAGCTAGGCTGGCGACGTTACATCTACATCTACATCTAAATCTACATACATACTCCGCAATTCACCGTAAGGTGCGTGGCGGAGGGTACACTGTACCGCTACTGGGAATTTCTTTTCCTATTCCACTCCCAAATGGAACGAGGAAAAAAAGAATGCTTATATCCCTCCGTACGAGCCCTAATTTCTCTTATCTTGTCTTTGTGAACTTTACGCGAAATGTAAGTAGGAGGCAGCAAGATCGTACTACACTCAGCTTCAAATTCCGACCCTCTAAATTTACTTAACACAAATTCACGACAAGAACGTCGTCTTTCTTCCAGCGATCCCCAATTGCGTTGCCGGAGCATTTCCGTGACACTCGCGTATTGGTCGAACCTACCGGTAACAAATCTAACTGCTCGCCTCTGAACCGCCTCTATGTCTTTCTTTAAAGTGATCTGCTGCGGGTCCCAAACACTTGAGCAATACTCAAGACGTGGTCGTACAAGCGTTTTATACGCGGTCTCCTTTACAGGTGAAGTACATCTTCGCAAAATTGTCCCAATAAACCGAAGTCGGCTGTCCGCCTTACACACAACTGTTCTTACAAGTTCGTTCCATTTCATATTGCTCTGCAATGTTACGCCTAGATATTTGAACGACGCGACAGCATCAAGAAGCTCACTACTAACGCTGTATTCGAACATTATGGGATTATTTTTCCTACTCATGCGCATCACCTTACATTTTTCTACAGTGAGAGCTAGCTGCCATTCTTCGCAACAGCTAGAAATTTTGTCGAAGTCATCCTGTTCGCCTCTGAACCGCCTCTATGTCTTTCTTTAAAGTGATCTGCTGCGGGTCCCAAACACTTGAGCAATACTCAAGGCGTGGGCCGTACAAGCGTTTTATACGCGGTCTCCTTTACAGGTGAAGTACATCTTCGCAAAATTGTCCCAATAAACCGAAGTCGGCTGTCCGCCTTACACACAACTGTTCTTACAAGTTCGTTCCATTTCATATTGCTCTGCAATGTTACGCCTAGATATTTGAACGACGCGACAGCATCAAGAAGCTCACTACTAATGCTGTATTCGAACATTATGGGATTATTTTTCCTATTCATGCGCATCACCTTACATTTTTCTACAGTGAGAGCTAGCTGCCATTCTTCGTAACAGCTAGAAATTTTGTCGAAGTCATCCTGTTCGCCTCTGAACCGCCTCTATGTCTTTCTTTAAAGTGATCTGCTGCGGGTCCCAAACACTTGAGCTATACTCAAGACGTGGTCGTACAAGCGTTTTATACGCGGTCTCCTTTACAGGTGAAGTACATCTTCGCAAAATTCTCCCAATAAACCGAAGTCGGCTGTCCGCCTTACACACAACTGTTCTTACAAGTTCGTTCCATTTCATATTGCTCTGCAATGTTACACCTAGATATTTGAACGACGCGACAGCATCAAGAAGCTCACTACTAATGCTGTATTCGAACATTATGGGATTATTTTTCCTACTCATGCGCATCACCTTACATTTTTCTACAGTAAGAGCTAGCTGCCATTCTTCGCAACAGCTAGAAATTTTGTCGAAGTCATCCTGTTTGCTATTACAGTCAGTTAAAGACGACACCCTCTCATGCACCACAGCATCATCAGCAAACAGCCGCAAATTACAACTTACTCTGTCCATCAGATCATTTATATAGATAGAAAACAATAGCGGTCCTATCACACTCCCCTGGGGCACGCCTGACGATACACTCGTCTCTGATGAACACTCGCCGTCGAGAACAACGTACTGCGTTCTATTACTGAGGAAGTCTTCCAGCCAGTCATAAATCTGTGAATCTATTCCATTAGCTCGTATCTTCGTTAACAGTCTTCAGTGTGGCACCGCGTCGAACGCCTTTTTAACCCCAACTTCCTGGGCGCTGCCACCTTCCAACGAGAGCAGTCTGTGGCACACGAATACGGGCGGTCCCGGTAAATAGTCGCATATGCCACCGGGTACCAGCCTTTTAACACTTTGACTGCCGGCCATGTAAACCATTGCATCCCTTAGAATGCCGGACGTTCTGCTTGCAGGGGTAATCCCAGCTGCACTTAGTTTCTTTATCTTCAGTTTGGCGAAAAGAATTGTCTGCTCTTTGAAATAAATCCAGAACTGAACACAGAGCATCTAAATCACATACAACTTCGACGCCAAGGGCCCCACTAAAAACTTCTCTACTTCGCAAACAGTCTGTAGAGTCACTACGATATGTTGCTGTGTCACCCCTCTGTCATAGTCACCTCTCAGTACTTTCTGGGAGAATAATTTGCGTGAAGCTATGTCCGTTGATTTACCCACTGAGTGAGCGGACACCACTTTTTACCTGTCCAGTTTCTTACAATGAATGCGACCAGTCGGACGATTTAGAAACTAAATAAAAGATCTATAGGCTGGTTTAGACACTAGGTTTACCAAGTAAGGTATTTAAGGTAGATCCAGCATGTCAATAAACTTGATTCTGTTTTGAAAAGCACGAAAACAAAGATCACGTCAAATGACGTGATTGGCATTCTAGCCGGCCGCGGTGGCTGAGGGGACTGAGGCGCTTCAGTCACGGTCTGCACGGCCACCACGGTCTCGGGGGTTCGATTCCCCCCGTCGGGCATGGATATTTGTGCCGTCTTAGTTCGTAAGTAGTTCATAAGTAGTTTGTAAGTTTAGGGACTGATGTCCCCGTAGTTAAGTCCCATAAGATTTACAAACATTTTGATTGGCATTTTACAGAAATTTACGTATCCCGTCAATTGACGTGATTGGCACTAGGAGTGTTAGAAAACACGCGTTTCCTCTGCTCGATCCAGAGTAAGACGCCATTCCCTGGCGAGGACACGTCCCGTGCAGCAACGTGAGCTGACAGTTGCGCCTGGAGCGGCAGGTAGGCGCGCGTGTTGTCGGCAGTTGGACTGCCACGGCTCTGCAGGTCGCGGGCGAGCACTTAGCGCGCTTCCTGCCGCTGCTGCCGACACTCGCAGCCACACCTGCCCCTTTTCTCCCCTCTACCCTCCCAACCCCCCACCCCCACCCCTCGCGCTGCTTACCGTTATCGATTGCAGATGTCTCTGCATCTGCTCCGTGTTCGCGCGGCCGACTTCGCCCTCCCGCCGGGCAACCGCCATCTGGTGCGGAGTTTCCTCGGGAAACAATTAACCCCAATTCTCTGGGCGCAGCCACCTTCCAACGAGACTCTTTCCGAGACGCCCGAGAAACCTGCAGCCTCCAATGACACGTCTGTAACTTTTATAGGGTATCATGCGAGGGCATTTCTTTGTAGCTTGTCAGCAGTATGTGCTATTGCTAGGGTTACCAAATTTTGAAAATAAAAAACCCGGAGGGTATTACAGAGAATCTTTATTTAGACCACAGCTGCTTAATTTTTTTTTTTTTTTTTTTTTTTTTTTTTTTTTTTTTTTTTTTTTTTTTTTTTTTTTATGAAATCATATTTCTCAATTTCTAGAATTTTCTTAAGTGATTCTTTGTTGGTTTTGATATTGTCATAGACTGACTATGTAGTTTTAACTGATGATCAACAAATCCCTTACACATTGTACAGACATTCGATTTCTTCCATCGTATATTTAATAATCAAATTACCCTTTCCACAGCGGCATTGTGAGCAGGGATTGCGAAAAAGTACTGAACAGTTTTTAAAAGTTCTGAATATTCATCTCTTGAACGATGATTCATGAACTCTCATCATCTATCAGATACAGTTTTCTCCAAATATGTTGGCCCAGTTTCGGATTTGAACTGTTCACACAGAAACGATTTTAAGCGAGTTACAACATCAAACAATTCAATGTCATTCACAATAACTTTTCTGTTTCTCAAGGAGGCAAGTAGGCCTTCGTACAATCAGAGCGCTATCGCCAAGCTGCCGCAACAGATGGCCAGTTCGCTCCCGTAGTTGGCTAGTGCTGTGTAAGAAGCGGCACTCTGTGCAGCCGCAGCTAAGAGACCGCAGGCAGTTAGCAAGTAATTTTAATCGAACTTTAATAGAAAGTTATTCAACGTTGAGCAGCACCATAAATGCGAATTTCAACTGTACGCATTGGTGAGAGTGATCGTGACAACCGACACTGCCCTCCCCTCGCCACTCGGCAGTGATCGTGCGGGAGCGAGGTATGCATCCTGACTTTCCTCATAGCCACTGCCCACTGCGCGAATCGTCAACTTCTCAATACTCTACAGAAGCAAAACTTGTAATTATGCCGTGTGCCGTGACACTCATCTACTTGTAAGCTTGTTAAAATTACGCATATGGTGTCTTTTCTTTCGGACATGTGTGATAGAAGAGAGACCACAGACAAAGTCCTGAAAAATAAAAATAAAAATAAAAAACACCGTAAATTCATCAACCCAGCAGAGCGAAATTTTATAGATATATTCTTGAGACCATATGTCCGTCAGTACAGTCACCAGAGCGTGCAGAATGTCGACGCTAGTATCGTGTATTTCGCAGCAATGTAGTGTGCAACTTTCTCATGAAGACGGTCGTAGAGGTGCCGAATTAAGTCTTACGGTATGGCCTGCCAGGCCAATCTCCATCTGATTTCTCAGTTGGACCAGACCTCGTGCCGGTCATGTAGACCGCGCCAAGATGACATCCGGCATAACACATGCTGAATGGGGACAGGTCTGGGGATAATGATGGGCAGGGTAGTTGATGTACACCTCGAAGAGCACGTTAGGTTGTACTGGATACGTGTTGCCGTGCACTGTTCTTCTGGAAAAGTACATCGCCTTGTTGGTGCATGAACGGTGGCAAGACGGGTTGAATGATGGTTTCATTGTACCTTGTACTGTTCAATTTTTTCCCA
The DNA here is from genome assembly GCA_026315105.1 of Locusta migratoria. NCBI lineage: Eukaryota > Metazoa > Arthropoda > Insecta > Orthoptera > Acrididae > Locusta > Locusta migratoria. The sequence goes on along the minus strand of CM048744.1, from coordinate 314,709,618 downwards.
ACGAACACCAGTGGAGAACGGATTGTTTAGCATATGGCTTCCTATATGATGCCAGCCAGGTATCAGCCCCGTTTGCCCCTGTTGCGTACACTCCAGATTTTCGCACTCCCATGAACGGCACAATTACGACAATCATTCGCACGAAGGTAGTAGCGACTCTCATCACTAAAGTGCCTACCGTGACAGCATTTGAGGCGGTCTGAACAATGTTGGGGCGTGAGCGGAGGACACTCTAACGGCACACATGAAATTCAAAATGTTTCATGACCTTAAGGGACTTTGTAAGAAAATTGCCTGTTGGAGGTCGTCAAATAATCTCAAGATTTTGAATGCGTAATAATATACTCTAGTGATAATAATTTCGTTAATGAATGTTACAGCAAATCACAACTAATGGGTCGCAACAACACTTTCGCAGTGAAAGTTAAAATTTTGAATAAAAAGGAAGTGATATTAATTAACTTGAAAGAGTCACTGTGGTAATTAATTAAGCTTGGCCCTATCTGACTTAGCATTGACTGCAGCCTCCAACTAGCACCTCTTACGTTTCACGAACAGCACAACTTCACTAATAAATATGTCAGAATTCATATAGTGGTGATGGCGTGTTCGTGTTATAATCAAAATCTTAACAGCTGATAGACTCTGATTGCAATGTTAATAGCTCAGTACTGTGAAACTCCGTGGTGCAATGAGCTTCACAAATACTACAGTCAAAGTAAATAATTTTGATAATATTCTTTAATGCAGTCAACTTCCTTATAAAACTTTACGTGAACTCTTTTTGATTAATTGGTTCCAGGGCCTGGGTAGCATACGCCTGTAACTGGCTAAGCAGAGTCTGGCATTTTACGTATTTCATAAAAATTACTTTCGTCAAGTCTGGTAAAACTACTATAATACTTTGAATACTGTTAGCTGGTTACTTTCTATACAAATTAAACCAACTTTACTTTACTTGCAAATTCTCTTGCACTTTAATTACTAGTCTCTGTGATTGTAACACGTTTAGCAATTCTTTAACTCGTCTAGCAATTTCTTTAAAACTGATCGTAATTACTTTGAAAATGATTGAACTTGTTAGTCAATGTACAGGCTTGCATAATCAACATAATCTAATAATGGTGATAATGGGGTAACTACAACTACTTTCAAAATTAAGACTGGTTTCAAAATAAGTCATGTATAATTGAACCAAAGTTCTGATTGGGTTAACACTACATTTTCATGCATACAAAATAAAATGTTACAAAAGTACTCATCTGCTTTCGTCGTCTTCGTCGTGAAGTCCATACAAGACATATATGATTACAATAGGTACTCTTACTACAACAACGATCACACTCGGTGACAATAGACTTGATACCAAACAATTACTTTACTTGCACACATGAAAAAGATTACACTGATCACTTTCGAGTATAAATAAACTTGTTTCGCACTTCCGTCAATACATTAAACAGTACGTCTCTCAGGCTTATTGCAATTGCATTAAACTCACGCCACACTGCGCCTACTGTGCCTCTGCACCACCAACAAAACATTTATGTGTTTACTATAGCGAGTCCGCTCCGTGACTACATTTATGTCTTTACTTTGGCAAGTGCGCACCGCGACTGCTTCAGCAGCGCGACACTCACAGCTACTACTTCTGTGCCAAAGACAGTCTTGACAACAGGTTCAACATTTTCTCTGGCGCATTGCTAACTTACAGCATAAGAATGTCCGTGCATTCATGCGGGTTTACACATATAGTACATGTTTACACTAAATGATCCAATATAGAAAATGACGTTACATAAGAATATATCTAGCATACAAGAAATGAAAAATACATGAAATAAACAAATTTAAGACGATACATACATTACGTTAAATCAGACTGTAAGATACAGCGACAGGTGTACTCTTACAACTTAACTGCGGCGTCATCAGTCCCTAAACTTACAAACTACTTATGAAATCCCTTATACTAAAGACGGCACAAACATCCATGCCCGTGGGGAGGATACGAACCCCCGACGGGGAACGGCCTCGCGCATCGTAGCGTAGCGCAGGCGTGGCCAAACACTGCCCCGCGGGCGCGGGCGCCCTCGCCGTGCCTTCGCCGCCGCCCGCGGGCGGCCTTTACCGTGCCCCTGCCCCGCGCATTGTGCGCAGCGGCGTGTGTAGTGGGGCACCAGCGACACGGGGCCGTGAACTACAGTGTACTCCCCCTGCGGGGCGCGGGCGCGCCCGCCGGGCGGAAACGTTGGCCATGCCTGGCGTATCGCCTCAACGCACTCTACCGATCTAAAAAATTTAATATTGTTACAAAGAACACACAGAACTCGGCAGAAAAAACGCTGAAAGCAGATCCACCTTCGCTGCTCACCTTATACGCAACAGTCACAAGGTACACGGTATTGAAAACAACCTAACAATACTCCACAAAATGAAGAAAGGCTATTTTATGGATTTTTATGAAGAAGTTGCCATATATACTCACCTAAAAAAGTCCAAGGAAGACACGCTTAACGAGCAATGCACTCTAAAGAATACCAATTTCTTAGATATCTGCCGCCCAGTAATTGACAAAATTTTTTAGAAATGCTCCGCAAGTTCGTGGCTGTTTTTGAAATACGTACATACTACTGTTTGTAAACAGTACAATGTAAGCAATCAACGACGCGTCCAAACAGCTCTGGAGCCCGCACCAGCGTTCCTGGTTCAAATTTCGCTCGCTAGAGGCCGCCCCTCAACTATCGGCTTGGACGCCTCGTTTGTTGCAATCATTTTACATTTTACAACCTAAGAATCTTTGTACCTTGTTTAAATCAATACATTCAACTTTAATGTAAACTAAATTGAATGCAATTGGCCTTAAGCTAAATTATTATACTTCCTGTATTAAAAACATTTTAAATTGACGACACGCCCACTTTTCACATAGCCTCATTGGCCGCTACATTTACGTTTTTTATCCTAACTGACAATTGTAATTTTGTACTATTGACCTTTACATTTTATCAACTGATGTTTATAATTTTAAGCATGCAATGATGTAATGTTTATATCAGAACACATCAGATCACGCCGATTATAATGTTCTGGTATGTTAAAAAATGACACGCCCATTTTTCTTATATCGCCATTGGGCGCCAAAAGTTTTAAATTCTTTGAGTTCTATCGTTTTAATTACTTGACGTTGCTTTCTCTATGGCATAACGTAAGTTTCTTTCTGCTTCTGTACAGTACCTTTTTACATATGTATCATTCTATCTTTACCATATAATTTTTGTAAACTTATTGCTACCATTATATGCAGGTCTGTCACACTTGAAAATGGCCTAACATAGAGGCCGAAACCGGTAGTGTGGGCTTAAATAAAGCACAACTAATTGCAACTGGAGCTGGACTTTCATTAAATTAAACAATAGTCTTTGCTATCGTGCATTGGAATCGTTGAAACCAGCTGCGTTCAAATCAATTTAAACTACATTCCTATCACTGTTAGTTTGGGAGCTACAACCCTTCAAAGTTTCAGGGGCAGATACCACACGCTGTACATAATACATGGCTGTGTGGTGGGTGATGGATGTTATGGCGGTGGGAAGTTGATTTACATGAGATGTTGAAATGTGTGTCCACGTTCCTCAATGCATAATGCAATGTGCCGTCTAAAGGATCTGCGGACAAAATGTAACATCGCCAGTGTGACGGAGCGACATGCGTCCTCGATGCGCCGTTTTAGATAATCTGGGGATGTGGGCTCAGTGACATAAACACGATCCTTTAGATATCCCCACAAAAAGAAATCTACTGGTGTTAAATCGGGTGACCTTGCGGGCCATGAATGAGGACCATGGCGCCCCAACCATCTTCCTGAAAACCTGTTGTTTAGTTCATCCACAACAGCACTCGCAGAATGGGCTGGGTGACCATCGTCCTGCATCCACATATGGACTCTCGTGTGTAACATGTTCAAGGACACCACCCAAACTGTCGGCTATAAAAGCGCGATACAACTCACCTGTCAGTGTACCTGGGAAGTAGTGTGGACCGATGATTTCATCCACAAGGATTCCACACCACACGTTAATAGACCACCTACGTTGACGGTCGACAGGTCGTACCCACCGAGGTACTGTCTGCGGCCCAGTAGTGCATGTTAAGGCGATTCACTGCACCATAATTTGTGAACGTAGACTCATCAGAGAACATAACTCCTGCGTCAAATTACGCATGGCCCATTCAAATAATGTCACTCTTGCACGGAAATCGTTCCCATTCAGCTCTTGGGTCAGTGACAGGCGGTACGGGTGAAACCTGTGGCCGTGTACTATTCGCCACACAGATGTGAGACTGACACCAGCGACTGCAGCAACGGCTCGTAAGCTGACATGAGGATCGTTGTGTAGTGCAGCTAAAACAATCACCTCCGTCTCCTCACTTCTTGCAGGTCTTCGTCTGTTACTGCGGCGCATTACCAAGCTGCCTGTTTCTTGAAGTCATTCTTCGCCACGTAATAACTTAATGGCTGCCGGAGCTCTTCGCCTAAGATATCTCACGGCATACGCCGTGGCTGTTTCAGTGACATCGTGTCGGCACTCGCCGAGCATCAGCAACATGTCAACATACTCGTTGTTCGTGTATGCCATCGTCATCGGATGTAGGTAACTGTGGTATAATGAGCTCCGGTTGTTTGTGTGGCTCCAACTGTCGGGTATACGGCCGTGTTTGCGGAGACAGTCGGCAGTCTATCAGCGCATCGAGGAAGGTTCTCGCTCCGTGACACCGGCAACGTTACAACTCGGCCACACCACATTTAGAAGGCGCATTGCATTATGCGCAGCGTTTGTGGTATCTGCCCCTGAAACTTTCAAGGGTTGTAGCTCCCAAAATAACAGTGACAGGAATGTAGTTTAAATTGATTTGGACGCAGCTAGTTTCAACGATTCTAATGCACGATAGAAAAAACTATTGTTCCATTTAAAAAAATTATATCTTCGTGCTTTAACTCTTTGGAAAATGATACAATAAACTCTTTTCATAGCTCCGCAGAAAGTGTAACATTTCTTGTGTTGACCTACAGCATTAAAATTTCCCGTCACCTATTATTTTATAAGTTACAGAGGCAAACACACTTAGTGAAACACCCTGTATATAACGTACCTCTTCAAGGTGTAGATTAACTACGCTGGCCAGCACGATTCCCAGACCTCTCCCCTATTGAGCATGGTTGAGACCGCATGGAACGTGGTCTGCATGAGCGACACGAAATCTGGTCCACCTGAAGCACCAGGTGGAAATTGCATGGCAGGCCATTTCACAAGACCACATTCTGGTCTCTACGATCGTTTCCATGACAGAATTACACCTTGCATTGCTGGAAAAGGAGGGTATGCCAACATTGCGTACGCTAGCGTGACTGTATTCATGTGCCTACGGCTTTCCCTGTGTGATCGTGTGTGGCATACAACCTCAAGAATGTGTCAATAAAATTTCCCTTTGCTGGTTCGACGAATTCATGGTGTTTCGTGTTTTTTTTTTTTTTTTTTTTTTTTTTTTTTTTTTTTTTTTTTCTTCATTTTCCAGGAGTGTGTGGGTGCATACCAAGCCCTGACGGAATCTGCTTCATTCCACGAGTACACGAGTACTGTGTAGTAAGGGTGCGGGTACAACGTCCGTACTGTTTGGATAAACTAAATACTTGAATAATATTTGGTTATTTCGGCCGAGGCACTGAGAGGCATGGTTGTTGTGTAAAATATCATATTTTAATCAAGTTAGTACCGGTTTGTAGATGTTATAGTCCCAACTTCACGTGGCAAACAATTGCGAACATTCAGAATAACGGACGGGGGGATCACGAAAAGGCATATGAACACTAGATGAATTCCGAAAAAAATAGTGACTAACATTAGTCATACACTATACGATCGGGCCAGTCAGTTCACGCCCTGTCGCACAGTGTGTTGCTGATCTACAAAGCAGAAGAGGGTATCGTAAACAAAAACTGACCATGTTTCTACCCACTGGGTCCAAGGGGAAACTACACTAGGTATAGTTGGAAATAACTTTAATTGTCGTTACCACAGTTCCACTTTATTGAAGCCTTACGAGCTTCGACGAACATCATTATCAAAGGCTATAGAAAGATGATGGTATTCATATTCCTTCCGACACTTTGATGAAAGATAACGAATAGGTAATAGTATTTATACACTCACCAAAAAAAAGGTAAAGCAGTCAACAATCCGAAGATTGGTTTGAACACCAAAGTGCTTTACTAGGCATGGTCCTGTTTGGAGGTGGTATGCCGTTGCCTTCCTCCGACCTTCGAACTGACTTGCCCAGCCAGTTATGGGGGAACTACAGTTTAACGTGGGTTCCGAACCACGGTGCTACTCGGTATTTTTCACATGAGCTATACTGCCAGAGGTGAAAGAAATGGAAAGTAACAGATAAAAATCCTAGGACCTGGCGGGCCAGAACCCCTTAAAACTGTTAGTGTCATAGACATATGTCTTACATAAAATATGTTTACCATTCCCCGCAGAACATCTCTATAGGATCGTTGAGTGGTTGAGTGCATACTGAATCCTGATTGACAGACTATGTGGAAAATACGCTAGATGGCGATACTGTCTATCTGACTTTCTCTCTCTCTCTCTCTGACACAGACATAAACATACATACACACTCCCTCTGTTTCACTTTTTTTAAAACAGTTTTAAATAGCTTAGTGCTGTACAAAAATTGTTTTCAGTTAAATTGTACAGTTTTAAATGGGTGCTGTATAAAAATTTTGAAATAATTGAGTTCTCTATAACAAATTTTAAATTTTTATACAGCATTGATTTAAAACTGTACAATTTAACAGAAAAAAATTTTGTACAGCACTAAGGTATTTAAAACTGTATTAAAAAAATGTGAAACAGACGGAGTGTGTATGTATGTGTGTGTGTGTGTGTGTGTGTGTTAGAGAGAGAGAGAGAGAGAGAGAGAGAGAGAGAGAGAGAGAGAGGGAGGGAGGGAGGGAGTGGGGGGAGGGAGGGGGAGAGAGGGAGGGAGAGAGAGCGGGAGGGAGAGAGAGAGAGAGAGAGAGAGAGAGAGAGAGAGAGAGAGAGAGAGAGAGAGAGAGAGAGGAGCAGAAATACAGCGTAGTCATGTAGCAGATTTTCCACATGGTCACTGACTGTCAAGCAGGGCTCAGAATGCACTTGACCATCGTATACCGATGTTCTGCGGTATATTGTAAACATATTTTATGTATGACATAATTATCCCTATGACACTTATAGTTTTAATAGGAACTATTTAGTTTTTAATAGTATTTTGGTGAGCGTAAAATTGTTGCTTATTCCTTGTTTTATCAAAGCGTTGGTTGGAATATTAATAACATTGTCTTTATATGGCCTTTGGCAATGTCCACATCCGTAAGGCTTTAGTAAAATGCAATTCAGGTTAAAGTTATTTTTAAGTGCATCAAAATGGGCACGACGTCTCACAAAAGTCCAATGCCTACAGCAAGGAACAGACTGGTGGTGTTGCGCTCTCGCGCCGCGGCGGGTTGGCCGAGCGCATTGAGGCGATGATGACTGCCTCCCCCCCCCCAAGTCCCATAAGCTTAACAAAAAGGTAAAGCAGTCAACAATCCGAAGATTGGTTTAAACTCCACAGTGCTTTACTAGGTATGGTCCTGGAGGTGGTATGCCATTGCCTTCCTCCGATCATCGAACTGACTTACCCAGCCAGTTATGGGGGGACCGACAGTTTAACGTGGATTCCGAACCACGGTGCTACTCGGTATTTTTCACATGAGCAACACCGCCAGAGGTGAAAGTGACAGATAAAAATCCCAGGACCTGGCGGGGATCGAACCCGCGATCTTTGTAGTCTGGCACTCTACCACTGTGCAACCGGGCGACTCAAGCTTAACAAACATTTAATTTATTTTTGCCGTCTCGCTTGCACCGTGTGAACCAGGAATTGGAGCCGTCGCCGTTCAATGTGTCGTTGTTTTCGCTGCCGCAACTGTGCAGCACCTCTGCACGGTGTGCACTGTTTGGCCGGCCCTGAACTAAGCCGACAGCGTGGCTGCAGGCCGCGAACGTGCAAAGCGACAGTAGCGAGGGGCTTGCGCAGAAGTGAGCGGACTTGTTGTCAATGGAATTGTGGCAGAGAGGACTGATTGCTGTTGCCTCTGACGAAAGACGTGCAGGGCTAGAACGCGCGGCCGCGGTGCTCTCTAAGAGCCCAGTAGCGAAGTGGTCAAGCGCGACTACCTAATATGCAGAAATTTCCAGGTTTCAATCACGGCAGGGCTCCGAAATTTCCAACATACCCATTGTGGTGTCGCACAAGTATGAAGTGCGCGCCACGTACTTACGCCACGCGCCGCCTTGCACGCACGGCGCGGCGTTCTTACGACGTCAGCCACGAGCGCCCTCTGCTGCAACTCCGCTCGTGGCCACCACTGGACTGCATCGTTCACTTGGGACTGAGATAGGAACCATAGGAACCAGTTAACACTTGGGAATCAGACAGGCATCAGTTAAGTCTTGGCCATAGGATAGGCACTAGGAATAGTCAGTAGGCAGGCCTCTATCTAAACTATGTATCAGCATTCTGCAGTCAAGAACTATGTAAAAGTTAAGTATTACCAAGACTCCACGAAATATATATCTTGTTCTAATTTAGCCTAGTGTTCTAGTTTCTGCTGTCCCACTGGCTGATCACCTCCGTACCTGCACAAACGTGCATCCTTTATTCCTGTGTCGGTCTTTCTACTCGGCCACCGACACCTGCGACGGAAACGAGACACAAAAGCTGGGACACAAAACTCATTAAATTATTTCAATGAATCTCAGCAATCAATGTCCTTACTTTTGTTTCTTTGTGTATACATCTTAAACGACCGAGTCGGTAAGTATATTCAAAAACCTTACTAATGTTCCGTCTTATTATCACGCAGCACTCCGCTTCAGAAACATGGCTGTGAGGTACAGAATTTGCATTGGATAGTCACAGGTGATTATTTTGTTAATAAAATAGTAATATCCCATGAAGGAAAAAGTAAACTAACCTTCGACTTCCCATATATGCACGCGTGTGCGGGTACATAGTCTGACGTGACCAGCCAGTGGGACAGCAGAAAATAGAAACACTAAGCTAGGTTAGTACAGCATATATATTTCGAATAAACATTATAATATCTAACTTTTACTAATTTCATGACTGCAGATTAGTGAACTAGTTTAACTAGGTAGAGGCCTGCCTACTGATGAGTCTGTTCAAGTGTCTGTCCTATTGTCAAGTGGCCGATACAGCTCAGTGGTGGCCGCGAGCGTGGTTGCAGCAGAGGGCGCTCGTGGCCGACGTCGTAAGAACGCCGCGCCGTTCTTGCGTGGCGGCGCGCGGCGAAAGTAGGTGGCGCGCACTTCAGACTTGTGCGACACCACATGAACAAGCTGTAGTAAATTTATGTTGCTAAGCTAACTGCTGTGCAAAGTTACTGATATCTCATATAGTATGGTCGTTTTAGTACCCAGACTGGTCAATCTTTAATGACGCACACTCCAACTATCTCAACCTAAGGTGCATCTGAGAACTAAAAGACCAAACTTTATGAAATAACATTAACTTGCCAGCTACTGAGCTACATAAATTTACAAAAGCTTCTTCGCATGCAGTAATTTTGGCCAGTTTTCATAAACGGGAAGTGGAAGGTTATTTTCCTATTTAAAATTTTACGTTCAATATGGCTATTTTTTTTTTTTTTTTTTTTTTTTTTTTTTGAAATATTTATCTAAACAGTTGAAAATGCGACGATGCACACCGAAGCAAGTAGCGTGTCTAATGAAGAGAGAAGTGACTGTTGGCTTTTGAGCATATTAGTCATGTGTCAGTCATTTTGTGTCCCAGCCTCGTCGCCGCTTTTGTGTCTCGTTTCCGTCGTCGGTGTTGGTGGCCGAGTAGAATGAGACCGACACAGGAATAAAAGATGCACGCTTGTGCAGGTACGGAGGTGAGCAGCCAGAGGGACAGCAGAAACTAGAAACACTAGAGTAAATTAGTACGAGATATATATTTTATAGAGACTTAGTAACACTTAACTTTTACATAGCTCATTACTGCAGAATGCTGATACATAGTTGAGCTAGAGGCCAGCCTAGTGCCTGTCCGATAGCCAAGTCTTCACTGGTGCCTATCTGATTCTGAAGTGTTCACTGGTTACTATCTCAGTCCCAAGTGAACGATGTCGTTCAGTAGTGGCCACGAGCGGAGTTGTAGCAGAGGGCGCTTGTGGCTTACGTAAGAACGCCGCGCCGTGCGTGCATGGCGGCGCACGGCGAAAGTAGGTGGCGCGCACTTTGGACTTGTGCGACACCACAAGTCAAATAAATGAACACCGTATGTCTTCACAATGAGACACTTGTAAATAGAAAACTACACACTGGTCCCAAGACCATCTTACGGGTATCCTCACGGTTACTCTTAGAATCCAGGGTTAACCACGCTGAGCCGGCGAGAAGAACAAGAACAGTTATCAGTAACGTACCCCTTATAGGAATTTCCGCTTGCAGTAAATGCAGTTCTTATTGTCCGAGTCGCACAATGCAAACCGCGTTATTGAGTTGTTCACTCATGATTTCAACACTAGGACATTTCAGTGAAGTTACGCAAGCCATTTTGAAATTGCGTTGCAGTTATAGGTCTGACATAGTTGTAATAACATTCCTGGTGTCGTAACAAATGCGTCAAAGACTCCATTTCCTTTTGCATGCTCTCATTTACAATTACATGTAGTGTACATGATCGTTTTCTACTCATAACCAATTCTTCCAGCTTATAGAAATGGAACTGGAACCAACAGCATAAAAACAATTTAAATCAATAATAACTTTGGTCAACTAACTTTTTGATAGCAGTCATGTACGAAAACTGCATTTTACCATCATATGTACAATATTCCTTTACTGTTGACCAGTTTCTCTCTCTCTGAGACCGTCTGTATGTAAATGCTGTATGTTAATGGGACACACAAAACCTCATTATCATAAACTGAAAGCAGCTTTTCAAATTGAGAATTTCAGTCAGTTTATGATAATGAGGATTTATGCTTTCTGTTAATGTATCATCCTTTCATCCCTTGAATATGGTGTGAGGGTCCGAAAACGATGGAAAATAAAGGGATTTTATACAGCTGGGGATAAAAAGCACTTATTTAATTGAAACGCTGGCTCGTGTATTTTTATTTCAATTTTTTAAATCTTTCTTTCCCAATAACTGCAGTGGTCAAGTGCAAAAATCCTACGCCGCTGCCACAGTACCTGCAACAGGGGACACGAGTAGATCAGGAAAGGAAATGTAAAAGAAAATGGTGTCTTGGCTGTCGTCTGTAAGCACCGCACGCCTTTCTTCTCGGAAGGGCAGTTTCCGTTGAGTTGATCCGCTACCCCTACATTGTCGCAATATACACGAATAACAGTGGTGGGATTCGAGAACGGTTTCCGTGCAGTATCTCGCAAAGGTCAAGTGTCACTCTGGGGCAGCGGAGTATGACATTTCACTCCCGGGAATCGTGTCGCCATAGCACCTGTTCCTGTAGACATTCCATCGATTTAGAGGAAGGAGAGCGGCCGGGATGGAGGGGGAGAGCGAGCTAGAGCGAGAGAGAGAGAGAGAGAGAGAGAGAGAGAGAGAGAGAGAATAACCATTTCGAATCCACAGGAGACTGTAGTAGCCGAATAGCCTGCGGGCAGCCGAGTGGCTGTGCTTTCTGCGCAGAATGGCTTGCGATCCCGCCTGGCCAGCGTTACGACCTCGCAACACCTGCTTCTCGGAGTTCCACCTTCCGTACACTTTACCCTCCCTGTGAGAATTCCTCCGAATCGATGGTGACAAGAATTCATATACGCCCCACGTACGGAATTCTTCGCGAACGTCTTCATCAAATATGTAGCAAGTAGGATACCAACAGCCGTACGTCTAAAAGAACTATTTATTCTTTGACTACCAGTTTCGGCATTCAATTATGTCATCTCAGAAGGAACCAAGCTAGTGAGATAGAAATCCACGCAACCAGTTTCGATCCCTCCTTAATGGATATAACACTCCGATGTGTCAGGAAAAACGTGTCGTCAATGTGACTGTCATGGCTTCATGCTTAAAATTTTGAAACGATATGAAAACAGCACGAAGAAGCCTAAGAAAAGGGAGAATTAGTTACGGAAAATAGCATCCAAACAGCAGTTGCAGCTACAAGAAATGTAGTGGAAAAAAGTAATAACAAGGCACGTTAAAGCTGCTAGAAGCCTTATAATACACGAGGCATCTGTTGGTGTATGACCGTTCCTATTCCCTACATTCGTAGGTATGTTGGAGATTGGAATGCTGTAAGGAATTCTCAGAATGTAGAGAGACAACTGAATTAGGCTAAGTGAATTAATAAGGCATGGAGGCCATAACGATTTTTAAAGGACTGCATATCAAGCCATATAGGAAGGGACATTGGTTGCTGAAAATGGGAAAAAAGGCAAAAGTTCTGTACCTATATTGATGTACAGACCAATTACAAGTAAACGTACTTGAAGAAGAAGAAGATCCGAACTTTTTTTTTTTTTTTTTTTTTTTTTTTTTGTATTTACGCAAGTTCCTCTACCTAAAGAGACGTGAGAATTCAAGGAATGTCGAATAGTCAACGTAGATATTTTGGACTTACGTCAAGAAAAATAAAAACGCCTGCATGCCTCTACCGGTATTTTCGTTTATTGTTCCTTTGAAGTTTAGTACAGTCATTGAAAAAAAAAAAAAAAAAAGCCTTGTGTGACTCAGATACGCACAGAGCGGCATTCCATTATGTCATCTCAGAAGAAAGCAAGCTAGTGAGATAGAGATTCACGCAACCACTTTCGATCCCTCCTTAATGGATATAACACTCCGATGTAGAGACCTGAAGATGGCATAATGGAATGCCGAAACTGGTAGTGACAAAATAAATGTTTCTGTTAAAACATACGGCGGTTGGTATCCCACTTCCTACATACAATTGACTAGCCGCGGTCCCGGTTCCACCAGTAATGATGGATTCAATAAGTCTTCATCAAATCGTCCGGTAAATGTTTTTGCCTCCGTAACTTATAAAGTAGTAGGAAACAGGAATATTTAATGGGATGGTCAACGTTAGGGATTTTACACTATATGCGACCCACTAATATAGTTCACTAGCTGAAAACCCGGCGTTGCCCGGGTATTTATTTATTTATTTATTCCTGCCACTTTTAAGAAATATATTCATTTGTATAAGCGCTGTATGTCTGTAAAATACCTTGGAAATATAATTAATAGTAAAGAATAAATAGATTAAAACTTGGTGCGTGATGGGGCGGTTTTCCATGAACACTACTGTTTATGCGCTCATTTAGAATGGACTACGTGCCATACTGTGATACAATTTAGACGGTACACTCAACTATATGTGTGTATACTGCCTGAAAAGTTTCCCGAGGCTACAATTTGTAGTGAGAAATTATAAATTGTAGCGTCATACCGAATTGCGGAGTTTTAGTCCATAAACAGCGGAACATTAATGTTTATGTGCTCATATCTCTTGAACTACGTGTCTTACTGTGATGTAATTTAGAAGGTAGATTCAACTGTATGTGTGTATCCTGTCTGTAAAATTTTTTGCGGCTACTATTTGTACTGTACAATTTATAAATTGTAACGTCATGCCGAATGCCGTAGTTTTACTCCATGAACAGCGGGAAAGTCGTAAGCGAGAAATTGTTACCTTGTTGTTGTTGTGGTCTTCAGTCCGGAGACTGGTTTGATGCAGCTCTCCACAATACCCTATCCTGAGCAAGCCTCTTCATCTCCACATAAGAACGACAACCTACATCTGTCTGAATCTGCTTACTGTATCCATCTCTTGGTCTTCCCCTGCGATTTTTTCCCCACACACTTCCCTCCAACGCTAAATTAACAATTCCTTGATGTCTAAGAATGTGTCCTACCAATCTATCCCTTCTTTTAGTCAAGGTATGCCAGAAATTCCTTTTCTCCCCAATTCTGTTCAGTACCTCCTCATTAGTTACGCGATCCACCCACCTAATCTTCAGCATTCTTCTGTAGCACCATATTTCAAAAGCCTCAATCCTCTTCCTGTCCGCACTGTTTATCGTCCATGTCTCACTCCCATACAAGGCAACACTCCATACAAATGCCCTCAGAAAGGACTTCCTTAGGCCTAAATCAATATTCGATGTTAACAAATTTCTCTTTTTCAAAAACGCTTTTCTACCCATTGCCATTCTGCATTTTATATCCTCTGTACTGCGCCCATCATTTGTTATTTTACTGCCCAAGTAACAAAACTCATCTACCTCCTTTATTGCTTCGTTTCCCAATCTAATTCCTTCAGCATCACCTGATTTTCTTACACTGCACTCCATTACCCTAGTTTTGCTCTTGTTAATGTTCATCTTATATGCACCTTTCAGCACACTGTCCATTCCATTCAATTGCTCTTCCAGGTCCTTTGCTGTATCTGACAGAATTACTATGTCATCAGCAAAACGCAATGTTTTTAATTCTTCCCCCTGGACTTTTATTCCTTCACCAAATTTCTCCTTGCTTTCCTTTATAGCTTGTTCAATGTACAAATTGAATAACATTGGAGAAAGGCTACAACCCTGTCTCACTCCCTTCCCAACCACTGCATCCCTTTCATGCCCTTCAACTCTGACAACCGCTGTCTGGTTTTTGTACAAGTTGTAAATAACCTTACGCTCCCTATAATTTACTCCTGCTTTTTTCAGAACTTTAAAGAGTTTATTCCAATCAACATTGTCAAAAGCCTTCTCCAAATCTACAAAAGCTAGAAATGTAGATTTGCCTTTTCTTAATCTATCTTCTAGGATAAGCCGTAAAGTGAGTATTGCCTCCCGTGTTCCTACATTTCTCCTGAACCCAAACTGATCTTTCCCAAGGTCGGCTTCTACCCGCTTTTCCATCCTTCTGTATATAATTCGCGTTAATATTTTGCAGCCATGACTTATTAAACTGATGGTTCTGTAGTTTTCACACCTGTCTGCACCTACTTTCTTAGGGATGGGGATTATAACATTTTTCTTAAAGTCTGAGGGTACTTCACCTGTCTCATACATCTTACACACCAGGTGAAACAATTTTGTCATGGCTGGTTCTCCCAGAGACTTCAGTAGTTCTGAGGGAATATCATCTATTCCAGGGGCCTTGTTTCGACTTAGGTCTTTCAGGGCTCTGTCAAATTCTTCTCTCAGTACAGTATCTCCTATTTCATCTTCATCTACATCCTCTTCCCTTCCTACAATATTGTCTCGAAGTTCATTTCCTTTGTAGAGCCCCTCTATATATTCTTTCCACCTTTCAGCTTTCCCTTCTTTGCTGAGAACTGGTTTTCCATCAGTGTCCTTGATATTCATAGAGCTGTTTTTCTTATCTCCAAATGTTTCTTTTATTTTCCTGTAGGCTGTATCTATTTTTCCCCTATTTATACATTCTTCTACATCCTTGCATTTGCCTTCTAGCCACTCCTGCTTAGCCATTTTGCACTTCCTGACAATCTCATTTCTTAGTCGTCTGTACTCCATTTTGCCTGTTTCATTTACTGCATTTTTATATTTTCTCCTTTCATCGATTAAATTTAGTATCTCCTGTGATATCCAAAGATTTTTTGGAGGTCTTTCCTTCCTACCTATTTTGTCCTCTGCTACCTTCACTATTTCATCTCTCAATTTTACCCATTCCTCCTCTACTGTTTTATTTCCCCCCGTTTCTGTCAATTGTTGCCTAAAGCTCCCTCTGAAATTTTTAAGAACCTCAGGTTCCTTCAATTTATCCAGGTCCCATCTCCTTATTTTCCTACCTTTTTGTGGTTTCTTTAGTTTCAGCCTACAGTTCATAACCAACAAGTTATGGTCAGAGTCTATATCTGCCCCTGGGTATGTCTTACACTGTAGAACCTGATTCCGAAATCTATGTCTTACCATTATAAAATCTATCTGATATCTTCCGGTGTCTCCTGGTCTCTTCCATGTATATAACCTTCTTTTGTGATTCTTGAACCAGGTGTTTGTTATAACTAAATTATGTTCTGTGCAAAATTCTACCAGGCGGCTTCCTCTTTCATTCCTTTTGCCCAGACCATATTCACCTACTATCTTCCCTTCACTTCCTTGTCCTACTACCGAATTCCAGTCTCCCATAACAATTAAATTTTCCTCTCCCTTAATTGTCTGAATAGTTTCCTTTAGCTCCTCATATATTTCTTCGATTTCCTCATCATCGGCAGAGCTAGTTGGCATATAAACCTGTACTACTGTTGTCGGTGTTGGCTTCGTATCTATCTTGACAATGATAATGCGATCACTGTGCTGCTCATAGTAGTTTACCCGCATTCCTATTTTCTTATTCATTATCAATCCTACTCCTGTGATACCCCCAACTGATTTTGTACTTATAATCCTGTACTCACCTGACCAGAAATCCTGTGCATCCTGCCACCGAACTTCACTAATCCCCACTATATCTAACTTCAACCTATCCATTTCCCTTTTTAAATTTTCTAATTTTCCTACTCGATTAAGGGATCTAACATTCCACGCTCCGACCCGTAGAATGCCAGTATTGTCTTTCCTGATGATCACATCCTCCTGAGTAGTCCCCGCCCGGAGATCCGAATGGGGGACTATTTTACCTCCGGAATATTTTACCCGAGAGGATGCCATCATCATATGTTCATACAGTAGAGCTGCATGTCCTCGGGAAAGGTAACGGCTGTAGTTTCCCCTTGCTTTCAGCCGTTCGCAGTAGCTGTGTGGCAAAGCCACATTAGCTGATGTTACAAGGCCAGCTCAGTCAATCATCCAGACTGTTGCCCCTGTAACTACTGAAAAGGCTGCTGCCCCTCTTCAGGAACCACACGTTTGTCTGGCCTCTCCACAGATACCCCTCCGCTGTGGTTGCACCTACGGTACGGCTATCTGTATCGTTGAGGCACGCAAGCCACCCCACCTCGGCTTACCTTACGGTAAGGAATGTGTGTGCCACATTTGGTTGATATTGGCCCAGTGGTTTAGGAGAAACTGAGCAGCATTTTCGCTTAATGCAGCAGTTTTTTGCGCATCTGATTGTTTATGACGTCATATCTCGTGAACTGTATATCGTACGTGATTCTTACACTTACGGCGACCGTTTACATGGATTTAAGCTCACTTGTACAAAATTTCATAAAGATTGGAACAAAACTGTAGATTTGTATTGAACACGTACACACATACGGACACTTTATATATAAAGATTGTGTAATTTTCCAAAGAGTTTCAGGCTAGAGGTATGATTTTTAAATGGAAAAATAGTTTTTCATTCATGCACTGGAAACATTAACACCACCTTTGAGCATATTAAAACCCATTCCTATCAGGTTTAGTTTGGGAGCTACAACCCTTCAGATTTCAGAGGCGGATACCATGTTCTACATAACGCAATGCGTCTTCTAAATGTGGTGCGAAAGAGTTCTAACGTCTCCGGTGTCAACAAAAAAAGCGGGGTTCCCTGTACCGCAGTTACTGACGTCGGATGAAGACAGCATGCACTTCCAACGAGTACGCCATGTTGGTGGTGTCCGGCGAGTTGGAGCTACAAGAAATGTAAGAAAAGAAAAAAGTAATAACAAGACTTGTTAAACCTCCTAGAATCCTTATAATACATGGGGCATCTGTTGGTGTAATACCGTTCCTATTCCCTGCATTCGTAGGTATGTTGGCGATTGGAAAGCTGGCTGCTGTTGCAATCGACATTGTGCATGCTGTAAGGAATTCTCAGAATGCAGAGAGACAACTGAATGAGACTAAATGAATTAATAAGGCATGGAGGCCATAGCGATTTCTAAAAGACTGCATATAAAGCCATATAGGAAGTGATATTGGTTGTTGTAAATGAAAAAAAAAAAAATAAAAAAGAGCAAAAGGCCTGTAGCTATATTGATGGACAGACCATTTAAGAATAGACACATGCTTGTAGAAAAAAAATAAACCTCAATCTGAAAGTTTCATGCAGTATTTACGCAAATTACTCTACCTAAAAAGACGTGAGAATTCAAGGAATGTCGAATAGTTAACGTAGATGTGTTGGGCTTACGTAAAGAAAAAGAAAAAGGAATATATTATTCATTTGGAGACGTAAAGCCACCTGTGGAACTTCAACGCTATTTCGCAGGAAATTGTGATGCAAATTACAATTTTAATAGTTTCCAAGAATGTGCTGCATGCCTCTACTGGTATCTTCGTTTATTGTTCCTTTGACGATAGTGTGGAACAGTCACTTAAAAAAAAAAACCTTATGTGACTCAGATACGCACAGAGCGACTGTGAATAAACGTCAATAAAATCAAATCCCTGTGTACCATCATGTCATATTTAAATAATGCAAGTGCTTCAATCGTGTACACCTTAAAGTGTCACCTTGACGGCTGACTCTCCAATAAATTACGTTCTACCTTTAATTTAAGCAACGGTGTATTGCTATGATTATTTGGAAGCCTATAAACGCATTTCTAACATTACTGAATCGAACAGTAAGATGCATCTATGGAATTATGAGACCATGAAAACTCATTCTGGAGCTTATGATGTCATAGGCGTAAAAGGCATTCAGCTACACAGTAACGCATTTAAGACCGAGATTAAAACAACTGAAAATTCCGTTGACTTTAACCAAGAGGAGTCATTTGGCCCATTACTTTGATTCTCAAAAACTTAATATCGGAAAAGATCCCTGATGAGTCAAATTAAGCAACTGACAAACAACATGTGAGCGCTATATGCGTTGAATGCAATGTCGCCAGGATCGTGTATCTCAATAACAGCTTAAAACATAAAACTTTTGATTTCTTCCCCAAAGTCGGTCCTGGATGTATAATAATTGAACTACTTCAATATATCTCCCAGTGATTGTGCAGTGTCGTATTGTGGACCAGAGCGACGTGTTGTTTTCCATGCCAAGTAAATTACTTTACGATTTCAATTGAGAAAAGTATGACGATAAGACATAAATCGACTTGCAATCTTCAGTGTTACACTTCGCAGCAGAATTCGGAATGGTTGCTTTCCTCTCGGGGTTCCTCCAAGCTTTGCACATCGTTTTGATTCACTCAGAGAAGTCTGCTATCTTCCCTTGAAAAGAGTCCCTCCTAACACGAAGTAACACTCCGGATGTGATCAAATTTCTATAGTCTTCAGCCACTCCGTCACACTGGCAATGGTCGCGCATGGTAGTTTAAATTTTTGTGCAGACTGATTCCTATGCACAATCTAAGGAACAGTGTCCAGAATGAAACTTTCACTCTGCAGCGGAGTTTGCGCTAATATGAAACTTCCTGGCAGATTAAAATTGTGTGCCGGAACCGGGACTCGAACCTGGGACCTTTGCCTTTCGCGGGCAAGCACACTACCAACTGTGCTATCCCGACACGACTCACGAAACCGCCTCACAACTTTTCTTCCGCCAGTACCTCGCCTCCTACTTTCCAAACTTCACAGAAGCTCTCCTGCGAACCATGCAATAAGAAAGGATATGGTGGAGACATGGCTTAGCCACAGCCTAAGGGATGTTTCCAGAATGAAACTTTCACTCTGGAAAGTAGGAGGCGAGGTACTGGCGGAAGTAAAGTTGTGAGGCGGCATCGTGAGTCGTGTCGGGATAGCACAGTCGGTAGTGCACTTGCCCGCGAAAGGCAAAGGTCCCAGGTTCGAGTCCCGGTTCCGGCACACAATTTTAATCTGCCAGGAAGTTTCATAAGGAACAGTGTGTTCGATATAATATACACAACGTCAGTTTTCAGGCGGTCTTTGAACCGAGGTGAAGCACTTTAAACACTTTAAAGATTTTTAATGTGGAAAGGGAAAAAGAGTGCGTTTCCAGGTAATAATAGGTCCGACAAAATATATACGATTTCACAACAGTTTTTAACACTTTACACTGTGTAGTAGGTAAAAATTTCCCTTGTTCCTGCTTGGCAAGAACTATTAAGAAAATATCGACAACTGTTACAACCTCTAATAGGACGAATAAAATTATTTGTGTGTGACATTATATGTGCTGATAAGATTGGCATTATAGGGTTCATCATTAAAAGGCTGTTCTAATCGTTGTACTGTACTATGACACAAACCAGTTGGATCTTCATCGAGGAACTTTTCAGTATGAGATACATAATTAGTATCGCTAATAAGGTCCAATTACGAACTTTTGATGGCTTTAATAACCAATAATTCACTTTCTCCACCTTAGTTTTCAAGCTCCTAAAGAATTTTGACAGATACTGCAAAAGCTAATTACCAAAGCATACGCATTTAAGTGCACTGGAAGTCTTAACAATTATGTAAGACTAACTGAAAACCCAGCGTTGCCCGGGCTTTTACTAATTTATTCCTGCCACTTTTCAGAAATATATTCATTTGTATAAGGGCTGTATGTCTGTAAAATCTCTTGGGAATACAATTAAAACTGCAGAAGCGATAGATTAGAAGTTTGTGCGTGATGCGGCCGATTTTCCATTATCGTTAGTGTTTATGTGCTCATATCTCATGAACTACGTGTCGTACTGTGATACAGTTTAGAAGGTACATTCACTTATATGTGTGTATACTGTCTGTAAAATTTCTTGCGGTTATAATTTGTAGTGTAAAAATTATAAATTGTAACGTCATACAGTATTCCGTAGTTTTATTCCTGCCGGCCGTGGTGGCCGAGGAGACTAAGGCGCTCTAGTCATGGTCTGCACGGCCACTACGTTCGGGGGTTCGAATCCCCCCTCGGGCATGGATATTTGTGCCGTCCTAGTTCGTAAGTAGTTCATAAGTAGTTTGTAAGTTTAGGGCCTGATGACCCCATAGTTAAGTCCCATAAAAAACTATGGTTGTTAGCGAGAAAAAGTTTAATAAAGGTTTGAAATTATTTTTAAAGTATGCTGCAAGTCGCTAAGTAATCCCATTCTCATATAGCGTATTTACAATGTTTTGCCGCATTATGTGGCAGTTTGTTTGCGATTCCCAACGTTTATAACGTCATATCTTCTGAAACAGGTGTCGTATGTGATTCTTAACCCTGCAGAAATTGTTACCTCGCGGTAAGGAATGTGTGTACCAAATTTTGTTGAATTCGGTCCAGTGGTTTAAAAGAAACTGTGCAGCATTGTCGTTAAATACAGCAGTTTTTCGCGCATTTCATTATTTTTGACTTTATATCTCGTCAACTCTTCGTTGTACGTGATTCTTACACTTACAGCGACCTTCCTCATGGACTGAAGCTTACGTGTACAATATTTCATAAATATTGAAAAAAAACTGTACATTTGTATGGAACACAAACACAAAGATACGGACACTCTGCTTTATTTATTATTCATGTTTTGACAATTAATAATCACAGAGTCACCTTTTACTTCTACAATAATTTCTTTAAAATACTACTTACTTGAGATACATAAGAGTTACGGCCCCTATTGAGGAATTTTAACTCTTCACTGTGGGGGAAATTCAAATGTTGAAATGTTACTAAAGCTATGGAGTCAAACTTCTGAGGTCATTCTTCCATAGACTTAAAAACTACTTTAACTAACTTCTGCTGAAAACAACGCTCGCGCGCAACCCCCCCCCCCCCTCCCCCCCACACACACACCCACGATGGAGGAATCGAACCTCTCACGGGAGCGGCCGAGCTACCCGTAATATTGCATTTCAAACCGCGACGCTATCTCCGTGACCTTCACAGAAGAAAGTGGGACAGGTTAAGTATTCTACTCTCTGAGTTACTTCAACCGGCAGGTTTCCACTCTTGAAAGGCCAGTTCGCTCTCTGGCGTGCATGGCCGCCTCATCGCCAGTGACCATTTCTTTCAGAAAGTCGAGCACGACTGTGGAGTAACGCGTAAGTGATACAAGCTAGTCATCATTCGCTGGCCTTTGTGGTTGTTTGTCAGATTCGTAGGCACCCAGCGAGTATTAATATTGCGGAATCTCACCTGCCCCGAACAAAATCGTACGCCGCATCAAAGGAGACACGGATTTGCTGCGATAAAATCCCGAGCTGCACACAGCGTTGGTTCTGTACTGGTTCCTCAAAAGGCTCCGACATTCTGCGGCCTTGAAGCTGTTACCAGCTGACCGGGGTGTGGCGAATCAATGACACGCGGTCCTCTTGAAAGTATTCACGCCACACGGGGACATTGCAACGGTCCATACATCGTTCTCATACAAACCACGTATCCCAGTGCATTTTACTCGGTGTATGTCCTTTCGTCGACAGATATCAAACTATCATTCTCTGGGATTTAGTTTCACGACAGTAAATTCCACATAATGTTTGTTTCATAGCTAAGGCGTCTGTCGTTAAAGCTTGATATTAGAACGAAATACCATCTACAAGATTATAGTGTCAGAAATAAAAATTAGGACGCCCTATTGGAGTTTTCTAATTCATTGTGAATTAAATTACGACGCTTACAGATAGGAGGGCAGATCGAAAGGTAAGTAGCACTTCCACGTTCTGGCCATTCATTAACCCATTGCCTGCCAAAACGTGTTCGGTTACTTTCCTGCAGCATTATTTTACAAATATTATACCTTTGGTGGCAAATGAAAAAAAATTTGAGATATTTTTGTCAATATCTCTCTCATCTGGCAATCGCGGTGTAACACAGCACCAGCAACGGATGTAAGAGGCAACAAAGTCAATAAAAGGCAAGGCAAGCAAGGAAGTGAGTCCGACACGGCTCCGTATAGGTTGATGTAAGATTTTGAAACTATTATTAGTTAGTCCACTATCAAAATGTTCAAATGTTTGTAAATCTATGGGACTTTGGTCCTCAGTCCCATGGCTTACAAACTACCTAAACTAACTTACGCTAAAGACAACACATACACCCATACCCGAAGGAGGATTTGAACCTCCGACGGCGAGCAGCGGTGCGCTCAGGCAACTCCACAGTGGCGTCTACTATCCCACAGGAGGCGTCTGCCGTCATCGGATGAGTCTACGTCATACATACCGGTACAACTGTTTTCTTCCTTCTTTTCTTTGCAATCTGGGTAAAATTTCAGCGTTTCGGTTTTTATACCAACGAGGGAAAGTTTACTGTGCGATTCTTTATCAATTTCCTTCGTAATGAAAGGAACTTTTGACCAGTATTATCTCATTTACATCTACATACATACTCCACAATTCACCGTAAGGTGCGTGGCGTACCACTACTAGGCATTTCCTTTCCTATTCCACTCCCAAATAGAACGAGGGAAAAAGAAGAATGCCTATATGCCTCCGTCCTCAACAGAAATTCGCGAAAAGAACGTCGTCTTTCCTCCAGCGATTCCCAATTGAGTTGCCGGAGCATTTCCTCGACACTCGCGCATTGGTCGAAACTACCGGAAACAAATCTAGCTGCTCGCCTATGAACCGCCTCTATGTCTTCCTTTAAACTGATCTGCGGGTCCCAAACACTTGAGCAATACTCAAGACGTGGTAGTACAAGCGTTTTATACGCGGTTTCCTTTATAGGTGAAGTACATCTTCCCTAAATTCTCCCAATAAACCGAAGTCGGCTGTCCGCCTTACTCACAACTGTCCTTACATGTTCCTTCCATTTCATATCGCTCTGCAATGTTAGGCCTAGATATTTGAACGACGCGACTATGTTACACTTTTGCTGGGCACCTAGAGCAGTCTTTTATCTCCCGCGGGAAGAAAGAACACTCAGAGCTCTGATTTCTCGTATTTTATCCCGATGTTTTTTTCTGCCTATGTAAGTGGCAGTCAAAAATATATTTTCGTATTCGGAGGAGAATACTGGCGTCGGCATCAACAGCGTGACGACTAGGCCTGATGATGGTCTCAGAAAAGATCGGAACCTGTCACTGTATCTAATAGATCGTTAAAACATTTTTGGAACGTGTTATTCTCATCTTTCAAAAGCTAAAAAAAAAAAAAAAAAAAAAAAAAAAAAAAAAAAAAAAAAAAAAAAAAAATACGCGTAAGATGGTACGACAGTTTGCAAGCCAGAGTCAATACAACGAAGCTGTGTTCCACTTGACTGAATCATCCCTCGGGATTTGTAAGGGGTTCTTCCGCAGCGGTTGCAACTAATTAGTACAAGTGCGTTGCTAATAAACCGATCATCCGGCACATTTTCATTCATAACGTCTCAAGTTTTCTTTTTCCTCCTTTCAACACCGGAGCGCAACTGTTAACACTTGACGAGAGAAAACAACCCCCGGTAAATGGAGAGCGCGCAGTGAAAGGCAACGCGACCCGACCCGGCCCGCGGCACCCGCAGTGTCGCTTATTCTCCAATAAAGGGGTTGCTCTTTTTCCGCTGCGCGCTACAATGGAGCGAGGAGGCCGCTAAACAGACGGGGTGGCAGTGAGCCGCGGGCACTTGCGGGGCTGCCGGGTCAGCCGCCACCTGCCGCCTGCCTCCCTCACAAAGACCACCCCCGCCCTCCCCCGCTGATGCGAACAAAGGGCGACAGCCGTCACCGCCCGTGCCGCCGGAAATTTGCCGTCTGCGCCGGCATCGCCGCCCCATTCTGCTCGCTGACGCAACAAGTAGAGGGCGCACACACTTCACGTGAAACAGCTATAACGTGTCCACTCGCTCTCAGCGGTCCTTTGCACGAAATGGTGATATGTATCTGGCTACAAAGAAGACTCTCGTAAAGACTGTCCTACGCTATCATTGTTCCGTAAGATGCTAGTAGATGTCAGTCGGTTCCCCTGCTTAGTAGCGGTAACCACACTAGAGGCGCTTCTACATCTACATGTCTTTTCTAAGTTTACACGACTCTGTGCTAAGAAGATATAAATTTTTTTTCCTGTTAAGAGGTATGCGAAGCTACTTAGTCTAACGCGCTCTTTTAAATTTTATAGTTAAGGGTGACTGGATTCGCTGACAAAAATTCAATGTTTGCTACCACGACACATGCGTTGGTACCTGACGGAAAAAGTGATTTTTATGTGGAAGATGCCAGTAATCAAAATTATACAAGGAAGTGATCACTATTGTACCTAGTGTGGTACATTTTCGATCGATTTTTCTCAATTCGGTAACATTCTGTTGTGTTTATACCAACATTTGTAATTGTCTAATATTTGTGTCACATAACATCTACAGCTACATAGATACTCTGCAAATCACATTCAAGTGCCTGGCAGAGGGTTCATTAACCACTTTCAAAACTTTTCTCTACCGTTCCATTCTCTAATAGCGTGCGGGAAGAAAGAACACCTAAATCGTTCCGTTTTCGATCTGATTTCTCTTATTTTATTAGAATGGTCATGTCTCCCTAAGTAGGTGGGTGCTAGCCAAATATTTTCACATTCAGAACTAAAAGTCGGTGACTGAAACTTCGCAAACATATCACGCCACAATGAATAACGTCTTACTTTTAATGATTTCTACCCCAATTCGTGCAACATTTCCGTGACGCTTCCCCCCCCCTGCCCCCCCCCCCCCCGTAACGTGATAGAACAAAATGAGCTGCCCTTCTCTGAACCTTCTCAATATCTTACGTCAGTCCCACCTGATGAGGGTCCCACAAGGGGTAACAGTACTTCAGGAGAGGACGCACAAGTGTGACGTAGGCAGCTCTTTGGTGGAGCTGGTGCACCTTCGAAGCGTTCTGCCGATGAAACGTAACCTTCGGTTCGTCTTCCCCACAATATGTTCTATGTGCTCTCTAAGTTGTTCGTAATTGTAAGTCCTTCCGCAACAGAACCTTGTCTCCGTCACGCGCGCACTGTCCGCGTCGGCGTGCAAACATTCGATTTCGGTAACGTTACTGACGTCCAGGATAATATTCACAGTCAAGAAAACAACAAAGAAGTACATTAAATTGTATACAGGCAAGTTGTTTGTAACCTGATTCTTAGGACGCATCTTTATTATGCTTGTTGCAGGTGGGAAAATTACTGTATAGTCGAAATGCGTTACTGCTGTGTAAGAAAAAAGTTCTTCTGCGGTCCATAGCATTTTCAATTTTTTAAATAATTCCTTTAAGTTTCAATAATTAAGACTGCGTCTCCTGCTCTGATAATGTCCGAAGTTTTAAGATCGTTTATGTTAAATTACGATTACACCAGCTGCTATGCAGAACAGAGGCTAGTCGATATATGCTTTCAGGAGAAAGTAGTGCATGAGACAAGTTAAAAGCAGGCATTATTCCAAATAAGTATGAAAATCCGGAACTGTAGATAAAAATATTTGTAAAAGTAGGAAAGGACATAAAATGGTCCCCTTTGAAGTCGGAAGAAAAAGTTAAAAGCAGGCATTGTTCCAAATAAGTATGAAAATCCGGAACTGTAGATAAAAATATTTGTAAAAGTAGGAAAGGACATAAAATGGTCCCCTTTGAAGTCGGAAGAAATCATCAGAAGAAAAACAATGGACAGTGTCATTTCCATGCAAAACATTACATTCTACCACAAGTAACATTTCAATTTTGAGAAACAAAGTCAATATATGAATACCATAGGGCTGAATTTATACATAATTCAATATCGTTTGTGCATCATTACAGTTTCAAGCAATAAATCCCAAACCCCTCCGTGTGAAGTATTTATAACAACGCAAAACAAACAGATTAGAGCTTATATTTAGAGTTTAAGATGCAATATTTCAACGATATGGTTAAAGCAAATTGGAAGAGAAAATGTCCACACCTCACTAATGCCACAATTTTATAACACAGTCATACTTTTCCGAATTTTTTTTTCTAAATCACAAGGACTGATAATGAAAGTAAACATTTGTTTAATTGTATATTTTTGACGACATTACAGCGTTCAATGAAGGAAATCAATCGGAAATTGCGATCAGTTATGGCTTCACTACACTAGGTTTAGATGGATTCCCGGCCGAGCACATTCATTCGCCGCACTTTGGTATTCCATCTAAACCTAGTACAGTGAAGCCATAACTGATCGCAATTTGCGATTAATTTATTTTGTATTAACCACTTTGTGGAAGTCCCGCATATGCACTTTAAGGACTACTATAAACAGTTGTGTAGGATCTGTGTATTGGCACTATTATAATATTATTTTTACAGCTGTTGATTGAAAATTTAATATAATACAGGCGTCTTTAAATTTCCCTCCTACGGTAGTAATATTTTGTTCCTCTCTATTGAAATGTCACTTGCGCTAGAAAAAACGTATGGTAAAATCTAACATTTAGCATGGACATTTCCACAGACCTCTGTTTTATTTAAAATCGAGTGTGAAGTACATTTTCACACCGTCTCGAGCCTTGCAGATGAATGGTGTCCCCTGTTAGTAAGCTTTCAAATCCTAATACTGTTGAATTAGTGGGAAATTATTATGATCTGTATTCAGAGAATTTGTTGCAGATATGCTACACAGAAAAGCGTGAGATAGCGGTTGAATGTGACAACATGGCCAATGTAGTCGTATCCTGGGCACCGAGCGAGGTGTTGCAACTTTTAGCACACTGAAGTTACTTTCGGGAGAACGGCGTCTCTAATCCAAATGTTCAAATGTTTGTTAAGCTTATGGGACTTAACTACGGGGTCATCAGTCCCTAAACTTACAAACTACTTATGAACTACTTACGAACTAGGACGGCACAAATATCCATGCCCGAGGGGGGATTCGAACCCCCGACCGTAGCGGCTGTGCTGACCGAAGCGCCTCAGTCACCTCGGCTACCGCGGTCGGCGTCTCTAATCCGATGCTCGTTATTCAGATCTAGGTTATCCGTGATTTCCTTAAATCGCTGCAGGTAAATGCCAGGATGCTTCCCTCGAAAAGGCACTGCTGATTTCAGTATCCATCCTTGAAGCTTATTCTTCTTCTCTAGTGACCACACTGTAGACGGGACGTTCAACCCAAATCTTACTTCCTTGCATCGTGCAACTGACATGCGACTCGCTGGTGATCTAATATATAAAGCAGAGTGTCCGTATGTTTGTACATGTTGCAAACACATCTACAGTTTTGTTCCAATCTTTATGAAATTTTGTACACGTAAGCTTCAATCCATGAGGACGGTCGCCTTAAGTGTAAGAATCACATACGATATATAGTTCACGAGATATGACGTCATAAACAATGAATAATGAGATGCGCGAAAAACTGCTGCATTTTGCGTCAATACTGCTCATTTCCTCCTAAACCATTGGACCGATTTCAACCAAATTTGGTACACGCATTCCTTACCGTGAGGTAACAATTGCTGCAGGCTTAAGAATCACATACGACACATGGTTCAAAAGATATTACGTCATAACAAATAGTAATCGCAAAAAATGCCATATAATGCGGCGAGACTTTCGAAATACACTGTATTAGAATGACAGTACTTGGCGACTTGCAACAAACTTTAAACAAAACTTCAAACCTTTATTAAAAGTTTTATCGCTGGCAACCATAGTAAAATGAGGAAAGGAAAAAAGTTTCTCGCTTACTACTTTTTCGCTGTTTATGGAGTGAAACTGCGGCTCTCGGTATGACGTTACAATTTATAATTTGAACACTACAAATTGTAGCGACATGAAATTTTACAGACAGTATACACATATATAGTTGAATGTAGCTTCTAAATTGCATCACATTCCGACACGTAGTTCACGAGATATGAGCACGTAAACAGTAACGTTCATGGAAAACCGCCCCTTTCCGCACCAAGTTTCAATCTGTTTCTTCTTTACTACTTACTGCACTTCCGAGAGATTTTACAGAGAAACAGCCCCTATACAAATGAATATATACCTGAAAAAAGGCAGGAATAAATAAATAAACACCCGGGCAATGCCGGGTTTTCAGCTAGTACGTTCTAAGAAAGACGTTTCTAACAGATGCCTTTCAAGATTCCCTTCCACTGGCAGAGAATTTGTCGCATTGTACGACTTCACCACCCACGTATCTCTCACGATGTGTCGCTGGTCGCTTAATGTCACACGAAACTTTTGGAGTGTCCCTGCCATGTGCATCTTCCTTCGCAGGGCTGCTATATTTAGCGAACTTCGTCTAGCAGGGCTCCCCCAGAAACAGGTAGCGGCGACTTCCGATCGATCCACAGCACTCAAGCGGCCGCACTTGCAAGGAGCGCTTCTCGGCCCCATCTCGCCCCTTCTTTGCGATACACTGCTCTCAGGGGCGCCATGTCCACGTAGTAACCGGTATCAGTTCATCGACGTGTGCCATGTAAAAGGACTCCCCCAACGAAAATTCCATCCAGACAGGTGGCAACACTATGTTTACAAACGTATTACACAACACTGCATTGCACTATTTAATATATGAAAAACAGTCTAGAGCCCAATATTGGTTATTTATTACCAGACGGTTTCTTCCCTTGTTGAGATATCTTTCTTTTCCCAAGGTGGTGTGGAGCGGTGCAACGGCTGCGAGTCCTGCAACCATGATCTAGTACGAAGTACGAACATGCACATGAAATACGTTATTTCATTGGACGTTTTACCAGTCATTCGAAATCCTAGAGTACTAATGCACACAGGATCTAAACCTTAGGCGACTGAAGGATGGGTGGACCTTTAAGCTTTGCACATGACTTGCTACGTGGAACTGCAAACACATTTATTATCCTTATACTGTATTGAAAAACATTTAATTAAGAACACATATTGATAAAGGAGGGGAAGGAATAAGGATGAGGAAGGAAATGATTGATAGTTGCTGCATTAGGGCATTGAAATTTAACAATGGCGACAAGTGAAAATGTGAGCCGGGCCGGGAATCGAAACCAGGTCTCCCGCTTCGGGCCAGCAGTCGCCTTAACAACTTGACTATCCGTGCTCTCCTCCCGCCCTTCTCAAACTTCCACAAGTAGCACGCTATTGCTGTAGCGCCCCTATCGTTCATACCCCTTCCTTCGTCATCCTTATTCCTTCCTCTCCTTTATCAACAATATGCAAATGCCTTATGGCTGCAAAGCAGGTGTCGTGTCTGTTCTTTCGGACATGTCCAAATTAACAGGCACAATACCAACATAAAACTTCGTTTAACTTGGGTTACAAAGGAGCATAATTGTAAGTCGAATTATAATTAAATGCTCTGTTATTAAATACAAACACAATAAAGAAGTCAACAGACAACTAGTTAAAGTCTTTGAACAAAACACTAAGGTCATCTGCCCCTCTTTACGAAAATATTTGAGAAAGAAAAAAAATTAAATATAAGTATGCAAGACTTAGAACTTACAAGAATCCATCAAATTGAATGCACAATAGCTCATTAGACAAGGAGCATACACGAGCAGCATATCTCTGACTTAATTGCCTTTTAAATTTAGAATATTAGTGAAATCTTAATTAGCTTCATGCACTCTCCTTATCACCCATCGGAAGTCTACTTGAAAAATAAGTAAGTAAATAAATCAATAAATTCGTAAACATTGGTAATACCAAACAATCAGGGGGAAAATATAAAAAAAAGGTGAGCTTTCTTTTTTATTTTTAGCTCCCACTGACATAAAGCAAGAGGTAAATCACTGCGACGATGCGATACCACTGCGGAATTGACTCTCTTAGAATACAGTAAATAATAAAATGACGATTTTAAACATATCTTGTCAAAAATTTCAGCACCGTACTGAATTTACAATCATTTTAGAATAAAGCAGCCCAACAAGTTGCACTTTGTTTAGATACTTGATATAGATTTCTGCACCAACTGTGGGTGCTTCTGATGATAGCACCCATAGTTGGTGCCGAAATCTAGATCAAGTATCTAAACAAAGAGCAACTTGTTGGGTTGCTTTCTTCTACAATTATTGTAAACAATTAAATTGTTACATACACTTAATGAAAGCTTAATGTTCGTGCCTACTAGCCCAGTAAACATGTTTGTGCTTTCATAAACATGTTGTAAATAATATGAAGCGGCCACTCAAACGTTCAACAAAACCGAATCTTGTTGAAGAGTCCATACATTTTTAATAATGATTTTAAATATTCTGGAGATTGCTTGAATAATCAAAATATGTTATCAGTAGATTATTTATTTTCAGTTCACAACATGTTTCGGGCATAGCCCATCATCTGGTGATCTGTCAATAAGATACATATACAGCCAATTAAGTATATATACAAAATTATTTGCAATTTACAATTAACAAGTGAAATATTTTTTAAAGTTTTACATAATTTGGAATTACGTACCAACATTATATAAATTTGGAATTGAGCCGGCCGCGGTGGCCGAGGTGACTGAGGCGCTCCAGTCACGGTCAGCACGGCCACTACGGTCGGGGGTTCGAATTCCCCCTCGGGCATGGATATTTGTGCCGTCTTTGGTCTTAGCTAGTTCATAAGTAGTTTGTAAGCTTAGGGACTGATGACCCCGTAGTTAAGTCCCATAAGTTGAACAAACATTTGAACATTTGAATTTTAGAATTGATGTATTCAAATTTGTCATATAAAGTACTGCTGTTATGTATTGACAAATAAGACTACACATCAGTTGAAACATCAACTGCTTAACGAACAAGTTACCAGCACAAGAGACTGTTTTTTTTTTTTTTTTTTTTTTTTTTTTTTTTTTTTTTTTTTTTTTTTTTTTGAAAATTTTCGAAGCAACAGTTTTCAGTAATTAATTTTGAGGATTTAACTTTTTTCCATTTATGGTATTCATTTAATTTTTGATATTTGTTTAAAATTGATGTACTTTAATTTGACCTTGTATCTTGAATAAGCCTCTGAATTCCATGTTACTCACATAATAATTCGCCATGGAATCGTTATTTTCTAAAATATTTTATCTTTATTTTATATAAATATTATCTTAATAACAACTGATGTTTATTCTTATTTGTCAATACATAACCGCAGTATTTTATGTGACAAGTTTGAATACTTCAATTCTAAATTTATATAATATCGGTATGTAATTCCAAATTATGTAAAACTATAAAAATATTTCACATATTAATTATAAATTGCAAATAATTTTTATATTTACTTGTCTGTATATGTATCTTATTGACAGATCACCAGATGATGGGCTAAGCCCGAAATATGTTGTGAACTGAAATAAATAATCTACTGATAACATCTTTTGATTATTTAAGCAATCTCCAGCATTTTTAAAAACATTATTACAAATTTTACAATGAAGGTTGCATACCTCTACCAAGACTTTCAGTCTGAAATTAGTCCATAAATACTTGCTCTGATTCTTATAACAGTTAGGAGTCAGAGCAGGGCACTGTTCACAAGACGAAAACAAACATGACTATTTAGTAATACCCGAAAGTCACTCGGTATGGTGAATCCGGAAATCTATAGTCCATACGCTGCCATCGGCAGGAATAACAGTACGACCGCCGCATTTGAGCGTAGCATAACCTCCCGGCAAGCATAACGGGCAAAATTCCATGTGCCTGAGATGTCTCTCCTGGCGTAAATTACATCCACTATCGTAGGCGTGAAATGACTGCTCTCGCGATTTCCTCCAGCCACATTGAATCTAACAGCAGAGTGCCGCTCGCGACTCGAGTGACGTCACTCCGCCCAGCACGGTCAGCCTTCTCGCCAACTACGTACTACCGGCCGCATGCTCCGAGTCCCCTCCCGCCAAAGATCCAGAGCACCACGGGAGAGAGCAAAGTCGCAGTGAAGTGGCCGAACATTCCAAGGCGCCTAGCTGCGGACCACGCCACGGAGGGTCGGGTCCTCCCTCGAGCACTGGTGTATTTGTTGTCCTTAGCATAAGTTAAACTACCTTGTAAGCCTAGGGACTGATAATCAGATTATTTTAGGCCCCATAGATTTACAAACATTTGAACAATTTTTTCGAGAAGGCAAAAAGCTTCGGCAAAGCGACTGGTCGATTTCTAAGAGCGATCCAAGTACCTTGCCCTCCATTTGTTTCACGAATCGGTCTCCACTTCATCTACAAATTAATCTAACTTCCACATTTCCTAAAGCACATAGAATACCTACGCCTCTTTTCTCTCTCAAACTTGATTCTCAGCACCCTCTCGTCTCTCCAATCTTGAAGTATCCAGTGCCACTGCAGTATCTCATTCCCACCATTCCCACCTCCATGTCATCCTTTTTCGACAGAATTTTGACTACCTCCTCTGTGACCATGACCTCATTCCAGAAAAAGAACCTGTTGTTGTCTTCAGTCTGTAGACTGGTTTGATGCACCTCTCCACGCTACCCTGTCCTGTGCAAGTCATTTCAAATGAGAATACGTTCGGCAACCTACATCCTTTTGAATCTGCTTACTGTATTCGTCCCTCGGTCTCCCTCTACGATTTTTACCCCACACGCTTCCTTCTAATGCTAAGTTGACAATTCCTTGATGTCTCAGAATGTGTCCAAACAATTTATCCCTTCTCTTAGTCAGGATACACTTTCTACAGTTTTCAAAAATAATAATAATAAGAAAATGCACAGAAAACTATTTATGCCTAAAAACACACGCTTCAATCTACACATGGGGAATTATGATTAATAACAGATATTTTATATACATCTCACACTTCAGTGGTACTGTCCCCTTCTCGCAGATTTTTTTTTTTTTTTTTTTTTTTTTTTTTTTTTTTTTTTTTTTTTTTTTTTCGCGAGGGATCCAACGTGTTTGTTCATTCGCAGAGAAATTGTCACCTGTCTGTTGGGTGCATGTCACCTGTCTGTTGGGTGCATACACACAATTGCTGATATGGTGTCTCCTTCTTTCCGACTTGTCCGACAGAACAAACAGATCTATAATCCTTACGAATTCTTGAAAAGTAAATATTAAGTCATGAACCACATTGAAGTAACACTCCTAGAATAACAAGTAGGTTCCACTGGAGCTAACGCAAGAATATCGGTTTATAAAATCTTGGAAAACTTAAAACAGTAGCCCATAACCATTATCAGGTTTCTAAAGGAAGTAGTAGTACACATAATGATGAAAATTAGATGGGTAGATCACGTAACTAATGAGGAGATGCTTAACCGAATTGGGGAGAAAAGGAGTTTCCTGGATATCCTGTCTAAGAGAAGAGATAGATTGGTTGGACACATTCCGAAACTTCAAAGAATTGTCAATTTAGCATTAGAAGGAAGCGTATGGGGTAAAAATCGTAGAGGGAGACTGAGGGACGAATACATTGAGCAGATTCAAAAGGATGTAGGTTGCCGTGCATATTCTCAGACGAAGAGGCTTGCACAGGACAGGGTAGCGTGGAGAGCTGCATCAAACCAGTCTGCGGACTGAAGACAACAACAACAACAGTACTTCATTGTTAGTTTTCTTTACGGGGTGAAAATGACATGAAAGTAATGAGCCTTGTAAAAAAGTTTTTAAGTTTTTACAGATATTAAGATGTTTTACTTTGAAACTGTAAACGCGACCCACAGTTTGGAAACCACTGGTTTATGTCATTCACAAGCAGATGGCACAAACGACGTCATTTAGTTAACAACGGTGACGTAATAGAGGTCATCCGGTTAAAAAGTATTTACAGAATAATTTTGTCATAAGTCTAGGAAAGAGTAGGAGGGAGGTGCCAACCACTGACGTGAGTGCACTACTAGGCGCTCCAGATAATTTTCCTTTATGAAGGTGTAGAGAATAGATAAGACGTTTGCGCACAAATCATTTCGTAAGTCAGATTTGTAAAAGAAATAAGTAGTTTAATACACGAAAAGTGAGAAGTAACGCAGAGGCAAGGAATGTGTCAGTGTTACGTCATCACTAGCATCTTAAAGTGTATAAACGTATAGCACTTTTAATCGCGGTATGGCAGTCTTTCAATTAATTCCCATTCTAACTAATCAAACTTGAGAAGCAACTGCGTTCGGCGAAATCTCTGACAATATGAAAACAGCGCGGAAACGTCTCACAGACGCTGTTACGGACGCACCCGTTGGAAGAGCCAAAGAAAGCAAAAGTTTTGCTGTCAGAGAAACAGAAAGGCGTTTCTCTTGAAAGAGGACGATGGCAGCTCCCGGCCTGTAGACGCGAAAAGCATAAAAAAGCAGCACACAAAAGGTATGAACTGAATGAATCCTCAGAAAATTCTCTTTCTGCGGCACAATATTCTCCTCTAAGACACAATTTTCTGGTATTAAACTACAGAAAGGGGCGACGTATGCAGTCTTGGGAATTCGAAACGGCGAGGAACATCGACAAAGCGCTCGTGTAAGGGCGGCGAAGTTTCCGTTTGCTCGGAGGCTCACTGTCGCGCCGAATGAAAGGCCCCTACAGGGAACGAGTAATTCTGCTGCGAAGAAACTTTACTGCGCCTCTGAAGACGACTGCGAAGCGGAGGGCCTGTGAGTAACGATGTACAGCTCCACATGTCACGGGTATCCGCCGCTACCACTGTGGCCGGGCCCTCCCGTAAGTTAACTGTAAACATTTGGGCTTCAGTGGGTAGCTTACTTAGTTGGGAGGTCACTGGTGTGAATATCCGGCACTGACCCAGGGCAAATGCCAAGCTTGGTGCAGCGCAACGACCTCTTCGTGCGGCGGAACGTGTGCTAAAACGTTATCTTCAAAAGCACTCGTCTTGTATGATTAGGGTTGAATATGGCCGTATCAGACTTCGTAATCCTTGAGGTGTCCACTCGCCCATAAAAATGTATATAAAAATAAAAATAATAAAAATATATATGTTCATGTAAAATCTTTATGCGTTGCAATATTTCAAAATCAGATTCTTGCGCCGAGGGAAGAAGTCTTTAACAGTCACTCTTGTTAAAATATTTCTAAGTTCTGTCAAAGATAAGACTGTCAAAAGAAATTCTTCAGTTTGTGGTCGTTGCTATAGCCATAGATAAAAAATATTTCTTAAATGATTATCGATCGATGTGTATGACCTATTAACCAAATTAAAAAAAAAAAAAAAAAAAAAAAAAAAAAAACCTTATCGAAGTCTTCTTGACGTAACTTTCCCAACTATAAAAATTCATTAAAAAATCTTCCTTCACATTGAAGAATATTTAAATTAATCATCTCCTTGTTTCATTAATATATTATTTATCGTAAAATATTTCTTCATAAATGATGTACTCTTGACACTTTCGTCAAGTTTAAACTCAATAACATTTATTGACTTTACATATGTAGCCACTGACAGAAAAAAGGGAACTGACTTTTCTCGGCCTTACACGAGGCATCACAACAACGTTTCACCAGGCAACGCCGGTCAGCTGCTGTTTGTGTATGAGAAATCGGTTGGAAACTTTCCTCATAGCACGTTGAAGGTGTCGCCATCGGCGCCAACCTTGTGTCAATGCTCTGAAAAGCTAATCATTTGCATATCACAGCATCTTCTTCCTGTCGGTTAAATTTCGCGTTTGTAGCACGTCATCTTCGTGGTGTAGCATTTTTAATGGCTAGGAGTGTAAGTGTACTGGAAGTTTGCCAACTGCTGGTGCCACCCAGTGTAGAAACATGGAAATAAAGCAGGTTCCGCACGTTACCACAGTGCATCCAAGATTGTGTGATCCAGTCCGTATTTCCTATCATAAATCCCAGAGAAATAAAGCGAGGAAAGCCAGAAACGCAAATTTGTGCATCTAGGGTGTAAAAGGAATGTATCCCATACTCTCTGATTTCTGCCCCCATTTTTCTGTCTCTTTTTGACGATGTCTTCCTCCTTTGCCTCGGTGGAGTAGCCGAGCGGTCTAAGCCGCCTCGCTGCGGATCCCACGGTTGCTTGCCTCGGAGGTTCGAGTCCTCCCTGGGGCATGGGTGGGTGTGTTGCCCTTCGGTTAATTCACCTTAGTTTAAGTAGTTTGTAAGCTAATTTTCAGCAGGATAATGCTGTACGGGTCTTTCAGGATACGGAAAATGTTCAACTGCTGATGGTCGCATCCGTGTTTGGCGACATCGGTGAACGCACATTGGAAGCGTGTATTTGTCATCGCCATACTAGCGTATCACCCGGCGTGATGGTATGGGTGCCATTGATTACAAGTCTCGGTCACCTCTTGTTCGCATCGCGGCACTTTGAACACCCGGCCGTTACAAAATGTCCAAATGTATTACGACTCGTGACTCTATCCTTCATTACCCAGATTATTATGTCACTTCTTTTAAAGTCATATTGCTGTACGGTGCTGCAGATCATAAAATTTTGTAGTTAATGCCCAAAACAGACAATTGTGTGCATACAATTTGTTTGAAAAATTTTTTTTTAAATAAATTGCTGTATTTATTTTGTGTCTCTATATAAATGTACGTCACCTATAACCTCGGGTCTGAAAGAGGTAAATGCAACTCCCACTCAAGAAGTATTGTGAAATTACTCACATTAGAAATTGTGCTTTCTCATTTCTTTCCTTTTCATTTTATCTGCAAAAAGCCACGGCAACTAGTGGTCGGGTACGGCTATATAGTGTACTGTTTTTTCTTTTGTCAAATGCTTGTCAAGCTTAAGGATTAACTGCGGGGTCATTAGTCCCTAAACTTACAAACTACTTATGAACTAGCATATACTAAAGACAACCAAATATCCATGCCCGAGGGGCGGATTCGAACCTCCAACGGGGAATAGCCTCGGGTATCGTAGTATAGCGTCTAAATGCGCTTGGCCACTACGCCGAAGCTTTCTTTTCTCAGAATCCCGGGGAAAGAGACAAAGCATCAACGTTAGAATTGAGATCATGGAACATTTTTATAAGGTACACTGAACGCAGAAACGTATAATCAGTCTTAAATCATGGTGATGATGGTAAGCATCATGGTGATACAATTTTCACGCAGTTAGGGTGCATAGATCCTGAGAAATCAGGAAGCAACCACCTCTGGCCGTAATAACGGCCTTGATACGCTCCGGCGAGCATTATCGTCGAATAGCATTATTTAACGAAGTCTTTCTCGTCGTTGTTCTTGGATTGCATCAGTAGTTGACAGTAAATATCAACACTGATTGTTATATCTCGGAGAAGGAATTCGTGGTACATCGTCGCTGTTCCACCAGATGCATGGTTGAGATCTTTAAACTTAGAGTTGTAGCTTTATTTCAGTTCAACCAGTCTTTCCCCTTTCTTACACTAGCACACAGACACCATTGACGATGCAGGACAGAGGTTGCTGGTGTTGTTAGCAAGCCATTGGATGACAAGGAAGCAGAGATATACGGTCATTACACACCGGTCAAAACAATTAGGGGATCAAGTGAGTTATATATGTTACGAAGTACTGTCATCGGCAGAATGAATTAAAATGGTTCGACGTATTTTCTGACGGTTCTACGGATTGGAGACAACAACTTTACGGTAACTGAGATAGTGGTGATAACAGTAATTCGCTGCAGAGTGGGTTTGTGTTGACTTGTGTTTACTCTATTAGACGAATTACACAAGTAGTTTCGTTGTGATAGTGTAGCGAGCGGCTAATGCATTGCAACCATAACGCGACTTACCTGAAGCTAGAGCATGGAGCACCATAGGTAGGATTCGGAAAAGTCAGAGGGAGGTGGCTGCAGCTATTGAAGTATTCCTAAGTGCAATTACTAAGACCTGGACGCGAATCAAACAGGAACCGTTAAAGGAAGGTAAGGCCATGGTTATCCACGGGTAACATCAGCATCACACGACAGTTATGTCAACAGCGCATTGAAGTAGGAGGCTGAACGGAACTCAACAGTAAAGCACCCTTTAGGCAGCAACAGGACGAACAATATCAGAAATAGTCCGAACTCACCATCCGGAATGTGCCGTGTTAGGACGGAAGCTTATGGTGTACGTGCCATAAAATCCACGACACTGTTTAGCCCCCAGAAACTTGTCGGAGTGACATCAGGATTGGATCTGTCGCGAATTTCTACGGGTACTGTTTACAGATGAGTCAAGATTTTGTGTTCAGCCATATAGTTTGGAGGGAACGTGGAACAATCCTGCGTATTTGCTGGAAACGTCACCATGTCAGCCGGCCGCGGTGGCCGTGGGGAATGAGGCGCTCCAGTCACGGTCTGCACGGCCACTACGGTCGGGGGTTCCAATCCCCCCTCGGGCATGGATATTTGTGCCGTCCTTAGTATAAGGTAGTTGATAAGTAGTTTGTAAGTTTAGAGACTGATGACCCCGTAGTTAAGTCCCATAAGCTTAACAAACATTTGAACATTTGAACATCACCATGCCATGGTGGTGGACGAATGGGGTGGGCAGTAGTCAGTATTTGCGGACGTACGGACCTTTGTGTCGCCAAGAATGACGCTTTGACTGTCCAGTGGTATAGAGACGAGATCCTTGGACCTTTTGTGCAGTAGGAGATGGGGTCCTTCTTGTGGATGATAACATTCGTCCCCACACAGCTTCATTGGTGGACAACATGCTTGACGCCAAGGGAATTAAACGAATGGAGTGGCCAGCCTGTTCACCCGACTGAGAATGTCTGGGAATCACTTGGCGCATTGCAGCCAGACCACCACCTCTCACAACGGTTGCAGTACTGGAAATTGCATTCATGGACGAATCGCCAAATAGCCCTCAAGAGCTGATTTCTATTGTCCATGCCACACAGGTCTGCAACCGTGCTGCCCATCCCAGGGCAAAGTAAATTATTTTTTCAAAATTATGTTAGTTTCATGGTGCCTCGCGCTACGTAAACGTCATTTAAACCTCGAGTAAAGGGTAGAAACTGCAAACTATCTTCCTGTATCCCACACAAATTACAATTGCAACCAATATCTGGATAAAATACGTTTCCTTATGTGTATTCTGCATCCCATAATTGCGTTGAGCAGTGTATTATGATGAAGCAAAAGACGTTGTGCAAAAGATGTCCTGCAGTAGCAAGAGGAAACAAAAACGACACACATCCCTTTCCTGGTTCCGATACCTTCTTTCATACGCTCAAATACACATGAGATAACTTGGAGGAAAATGCAACGCTTATGTTGGTTTACAAAACAAAACAAAAAAAGAAAAAAAAAAGACTAATCCGAAACATGTCAACTCACTGTCTGGATTTTGAGCTGTTAATAATAAATACGCTAATATGGTTCATGAAATGTCAAACTGAGAAATATGCATTTACATGGTAGGCCATTTAATTTGGGGAAACACGGAAAAAACCACAAAATTAATTTTAACATGAAAAGTACACTGCACGATATAAATCTTTGAGTCAAGGGAGAGGAAGACACTGAACAATACATTTGTTTTGCTTTTAGCATTTATTGCACTTCGAACTGTATTTGCCTCAGATTTAATGTAGGTATTTCCTGCATATCATAGGTTGAACCCATCAATTGAGGATGCTAAATATGACCTATCTTTCCTCTTCTGCGGTATTTCTGCTCTTTTTTTTTTTTTTTTTTTTTTTTTTTTTTTTTCGTCGGGGTAGCCTTCATCCTTAGTAAGGACCAGCACTTTGCGTCTTTCTTGAGGGTGCAACTTCTATACGTTATTAATGTTCCTGTCTTGCAACGTAAATAGTATGTTGATTTCAACTGTTTTATGTTAATCCTACAAGATACTTAATTATAATGAATGAGATAATATTTTTAAAATAACATCTGTTCTGTAGCTAGCCTCCTTTCCCAAGACGCTAAAATATGTCTTTTTGTACACTGTGGTTAGTTGTTTGACGCTAGCACAAGCTCCCCAAGATATGCACGACAAAAACATCACAGCATCACTTCGTTTACTCCAACTAAACTGTCGGCAAACGTTAGGAATGTTGCCCGACCACTACCTCCGGATGTTCGAGTCCTCCTCGCGCATTAGTGTGTCTGTGCTGTCTATAGCGTGAAAGAGTTTAATTAGTTTGTAAGTGTAGGGACTAACGAGCTTAGGATTTTGGTCAATTAGGTTTACAAACAGTTTTATTTTTATTTTTTTAATAGCTGAAAGCCCAGCGTTGCCCGGATATTTATTTCTTTCTTCCTGCCATTTTTCGGGTATATATTCATTTGTATAATGGATGTATGTCTAAAATCTCTTGCGAATACTGTTATTAGTAAAGAAGTAATAGATTAAAACTTTGTGCGTGGTGTGGTGGTTTTCCATCAACGTTACTGTTTATGTGCTCATATTCTCAAGAACTACATATCGTACTGTTATACAATTTAGAACGTACACTCAACTATATGCGTGTATACTGTCTGTAAAATTTCTTGCGGCTACAATTTATAGTGTAGAAATTATGAATTGTACCGAATGCCGCAGTTTTACTACATAGTAAGGGAGAAACTTTTTCCCTTTTATCGTTTTGCTGTGTTTGTCAGCGAGGAAAAGCTTAATAAAGGTTTGAAATTATTTTTAAAGTTTGTTGCAAGTCTCTAAGTACTCTCATTCTTATATAGCGTATTTATAAAGTCTCGCTGCATTATAAAGCAGTTTTTTGCGATTCCTATTGTTTATGACGTCATATATTCTGAACCATGTGTCGTGATTCCTAACCCTTCAGCAATTGTTACCTAACGGTAAGGAATATGTGTATCAAATTTTGTTGAAATCTGTCCAGTGCTTTAGAAGAAAATGAACAGCATTCTCGCTAATTCAGCAGTTTTCCGCGCATGTCATTGTTTATGACGTTATATCTCGTGAACTATGTATCGTACGTGATTCTTATACTTACGCCGACCGTCCTCATAGACTGAAGCTTACGTGTACAAAATTTGAAAAAGATTGGATCAAAACTGTAGATTTGTATGCAACACGTACATATATTCGGACACTCTGCTTTATATATTAAGAAAGAAGAAGATTTCAACTTTCACTGATGGTGGCTACACGCTCTGACATTGGAGGTGCTGCCATCTAGTTACTGCTTCACTGAAATTAACCATTTTTGCGCCTTCTCCCCTATGTGATTCTATCCCCGGTTTACCTTATACCTTTAAGGTGGTTCCAAATAGTGCCAAGTTCTGCAGATCCTACTTCTTCACTCTCACTGAAAGATAACTGCAGCACAATGAGCAGTGCTCAGACAGCCGCTCCACCACCAATGCGATCCGAGGGCGGAGCGATGAAATATGCATCGGATCAGAGCCGCTCCTCGCGGTGTCACAGGTGGTGGCTGCAGACGGGAATTCAATCTCCAGCGTCAGAGTCCCGCGACTCACTTGCGAGCAGTCTGTGGAAATAGCTGCCACCTCCCCCACTGGGAGAGGGCCTTGTGCGCATGCGCGGGGAATGGAAATTGGTTGAGTCGCGCGCCACGTGCTCTGGATGCACAACAGCGCCACTGGAGCCTCGCCATAACACCTTGCCCCACTGCAGCTCCACACGTCCCCGTGGACTGCGGCGAGGTTGGCGCTGCTGTCATTCACAGCCCCTTGCGTTTTGAATACGTTTTCTTCCCCCCAACTCTCCTGTACTCAACATTCAATGCCGTTTCTGAGCTAAATTCTGGCACTCGTGCTTTCGGATCAAGCTGTTAGTCGTGTACGGACGAAACAGGAGAATATTTGACAGTGGAGAATATAGAATGCGGTAAATGTAGTACTCCGAAGCACTGTAAACAAAATGTTGGATGACTCACAAAACAACATCTAACCTACGCTCCACAATTAGTGATTTCTTTGTAATTTGATTAATTTTTTTACATGCCTCTAATTTCATTCACTTCATATCTCACATTAAGTAATACATTGTCGCCAGTTTGTATTTTTCTGGCCTGCGTAAGGCGTTTGATAATGTAGATCATGTTCCAGTCTGTTTCAATCACTCTGAAAATACCGAATGCATAAAGTTACGTCCAGAATTGTTGTGAAGGTAAAACTAAAAATGAATAAAAA
Organism: Locusta migratoria; assembly: GCA_026315105.1. Taxonomy (NCBI): domain Eukaryota; kingdom Metazoa; phylum Arthropoda; class Insecta; order Orthoptera; family Acrididae; genus Locusta; species Locusta migratoria. Next base: position 314,666,862 of record CM048744.1, on the reverse strand, counting down.
TAATAAAAAACACCTCTGCGATAAGGGAAAGAAAACATACACGGAGTCCCACAGGGTTTAATTCTTGAACCATTACAACGTGTTGCATTGTTGAATGACCTTGTAGCTTGTAGCCACACGGGTGGTTCGAGTCCTCCCCTCGGGCATGGTTTCTTGCGTGTGTGTGTGTTTATTTTATGTTTAGGTTAGTTTAAGTAGTTCGTAAGCCTAGGGACTCAAGACCACACAAGTTTTGTTGTATGGTTTTAGAAAATTTGAACATTTCCATGATTTTGTTAACGTTCAACAAGCGGTATTCGTAGTATATGCAGACCATAATAGTTCATATGTTTGTAAATCAATGTAACTTAACTGATTTGGTTGCAAACTACTTAAACTGCGTTAAACTAACCTAAGGACAACACACACCCATGACCCAGAGAGCTCTAACCTTCAACGGCGAGCAACCCCGCACTCCACAGCGACCTTAGCCCTCTCGGCTACTCATCCGCGGCACAATAATAGAATAATACCGTTAGATTAAGTTGAAGAAATTTTAATTAACTTTTCCAAATAATTATTGTTTCTTCTTCGTTTGAGACAATTTATGTCTTAAGGATTTGAATTATTGTTGATATTTATATCATCTCTGACGAACAGGGAGGGATTTTTCCATCCGACGTACTTTGCTAGGGTGCTACTCCAATAAAGGAGAGCCTTGACAGTTCATTGCGTATTTCACAGGGAACATTGAGGCAGAATTAAAGAATGTGTTGTGGAGGGAGACGTGATTGAAGCCCGTGTAGCCGCATTATTCGCATCACTGTGACAGCTGAGCGGTTTAAAGCGCCTCATTAGTAACCAGGTCGTACCGGTTTCGTATCCTCCCCAACGCATAAATTTTAATTTACTGCCTCTACTTATATTCAGTACCTCTGGTATAATGAGACAATGTGTATCTCAAGGGTTTGAATCTTCTATAGAACTTGACATGGCATAGTTGAGGCGAGGGGAGAGGGCGTAAACAACACACTTGCGCAATAAGTCCCCTACTATCACACAATAATAGTAACAATAATAGTTTCATGTGGCTCTATCCATCTGCAACTCTTGCAAGCGAACTGCATTTCCTCGACCTGAGTGTCGCTAGCCAACCCCTGTTATCCAACCCGGAAAAGTCAACCTACAACTTACCGTCAAATCCAATCCACGTGTTATTTCTGGCGTCTGTGTACATCGTTGAGATGTGAAGGCTGGGTTGAAACGCAAGTGGTGAGTCAATGTTATGGAAAAAGAGGAATCAGATGAGAGAAATTAGACGTAACGACATTTGCTTTTCCCTCATTCTATCTGGGAGTACAGTAGAAATGATGACATTGATAGCGATAAGGGATAACTTCCGCCATGCAACATACAGTGGCCTGCAGAGCAGCCGCGAGCGCGCTCGCTTGTCTGTGTGCGCGCGCTTGTGTGTGTTTTTGTGATTTATTTTTGTTTAACAGTAAATTTTTTCTGCTCCGTATAATGTATTGCTGTTGACGCTTTATTTTTCTTTACTTACAGGTAAGTTGGTGCCGTTGGAAGTTCTCGTGTCAGATCTCTAAGCAATACGCTTTCCATACTGCAGTCCTCACGCAGGTGAGTACAAGCATGGCAGCATTCCTTTCTCGTCGTCGGTTCCTTTCCTGCCTTTGAAGAAGGTCTACCTGAAACAACCACCTGAACTGTTCGCTTCCATGTTTAATTACGACTTTCGAAAACTGGATAATTTCAAAGCCTTGTGAATAAAAATTTGATTTTCGGATCAAATAATACATGTCGATGAAAAGACGATAACATATATTAGCGAATAACGTGGTATTCCGCGATGTCCTTTAGTTAATAAGTTATACAATTTTACAAGAGACAGTTATAAACTATCGTGAAGTAAATTATCGAACAAGGAAACGGAAAGAAGGTATGAAACTTAACTTCCCTGCTGTGTGAAAAGTAAAGTGTAAAAATAATCCAACAGGCTTTTTAGTTTCATTCCTGATATGTACAAAATGTTGAACTGTAGTCATCCAACATATTTCTAACTTTCTACTTATAATACGGATGTACTTTCTTGCTACCAAATAGCGTAGTGAAACATTATCATAATACAATACGAAAATAAGATCTAAAACAGAAGTATTTTCAAAATCCTTTTTCCCGCGTCCGATTAGTGATTCAAACGGTAGAGAAAAATTTTGATAGCTGTTCGAGAAACCCTGTGTTAGTCACTTAAATGTGATTTCCAGAGCAAATATGTAGATTTGATAGTAACTCCCAAGACGAAGTCACAGCCAAGATCACAATATATTGACCACCATTAGCTTATTATATTTATTATTGACATATATTCTAATGATGCTAGGTACAATGAAATGTTCCACGAGGTACTGCTCTTGGTGCTCTAATGAAAGCCTGGAAATAGTTACTCTCCAGTATCAATAATTTTCGATAACGATGATGAGGTATTTATAATATATACCGATACCTAGTTCTAGCAGTTGTGGTGATGGCCAAATGAGCGAATATATATAAACCATCCTGCTTGGCCAGCATCTTGACCGAGTACAATGGACAATTCTCCGCTGAAATATATATATTGAAATTTAGTTCCACTATTAAAATGGAAACATTCTTAAGTATAAAAAACGATGTTGCCGTTTGACGACAGCAGTATAAACGTAGCACGGTGGCACGGTAGTCCATTTCTCACTACTTATCGAACAGCAAACATAAGAGCCGTATATACAGCAATTGATTTTTTAATTATATCGAGCACTGTCTGCACGCAAACATTTTTAGTACGGTCCGGTACATATTGTACAACGAATTATCAGTCTTTCGCTACTGCTTTTGAAACTGTTGCAGTAGTTTCTGTAAAAATACTTTATTCATTTGAGGAAATGTCACACTCTCCTGTAACTGGTGATTTTGTGTCACAAATGTAGCACTTTAGAGAAAAAAAGTACAAGAAGTTGATAAGTTAGTCACTGAAACCGATAATCGGTAAATGTCTTTTCCAATGAATTGCGATCTTGGCTGTGAATTACTGTTAGGAATGTTCATCAAATCTCTCAGATCGCTATGCTGATCATGGCAAGTCAGGTAATTAAAAACTTTTTGATTGGATATTATTTTAAAAGGTGTAAGGTGTGTGAGTGGCAAATCATTTTTTATTTTACACCATACTTATTGGTCAAGCCACAGTTACCAGTAATACAAAATTTTAATTTACATGACCATTTTCAGTGCACTATAGCACAATTCTCAAATGTGTAGATAGAAGAAATGTCGCTATTAAAAAATGATAATAAGTAATGACTGAGCGTGTGCCTTAGATATATTTTTGAAAACTACAGTTGATTCAGGAACTGGAGCAACGCTGGATAAACGAATCCCACCGACTTGTCATATATTGATTTTACTATTGGAATTGTTGAGAGGCTGTGTGAGCCACAGAGACGCACTCCAGGCTGAGAAATAGAGACCATTGCAGATAATAGGCTAAAACAGACACGTATATCTTACGAGATGTAGGCACTAAAGAAATCTCCTAGCGAACTGCAGATGCCCTCGGCCACCGTCCCAGGGTGGAGGTTACCTTTCGGAGAAGATGGGCGTAACTTCATACATCGCCTAGACGCTGTTGTAAGACGTTACATTAGTACTTGGTGGCTAACAGGCACGTTTTAATGTACGTAGCAAAGTTGATACAAGTCACTTGGGAACAGCAACGTCAGTGGTTCCACGAGGCTAGAGTGAGAGAGTAAAGAAGGAAAACTGCAAGTTAGCAGCTCCCCTGAGGCGTGGCCTAAGGCGGAGCCTAAGGTGTGGCCAACTGACGTAAAACTTTGTTGTTGTTGCCCATATTGGGTAGCGTCGTGACGTTTTACTTTCAGCTGAACAATGTTGCTACGAAGTATGGATTTTGTTAGTGTACAAACAAGCCACCTCCCCACGCGGGGAATGGCAGAAAGGACAGGGCTGAAACGTGGTTCGCTACAGGACTCAGAGAGAGGGCCAACCACAATTTAGATTGGTTGAACCAAGCAGCGGCCAATAGGAAATTGTTAACTGTCGGAAAGTGGGGAAAAGAGGTGCGCCCACACCGGCCGTTAAAACCCCCGGTTTTTGGATCAAGAGGGGAGTTCTCAGTCAGACGAGTCGGGCGCCAGCCCGTGACTATCGCCGTCGGCCTCGGGGTGCTCCATGACAGTCTGTTTCTCGCGGGGAGTGCGTCTGTCTAGGGGATGCTGCTAGGGAACGTAATTACTGGCTTCTGATGTGGCAAACGATTTCCACTTCTTGTTTTTTAAAATAACTAACCCCAGTGTAGTAGACTTAGAATTGGATGCAATAAATTCAATGCAAGGTACCTAGGAGTTCCATAAAGTTTCCTAAACAAGTATCCTCTCGAGTCCCGAAATCCGCATCTCTAGTAGATGCCTGTACTGTCTCTCTGCAATCACTCCTTTCCGCTCGGGATATGCAGACTGACCTTGCTACCTCTTCCCTCTTTCCTATGTAGGACACGACAGACTGTCAACTGTTTGCTATATCCAAAGCATACAATATCGAATCATTTTCGATCATAAGTAAATTCGAATTCAAATGTTTGTAAACTACTCTGGTCATCAGAAACTAGGCTTACAAACTACTTAAACTAGCTTATGCTAAGGACAACAAACAGATCCATGCCTGAGGGAGGACACGAACCTCCGACGGCGCGCTTCGCACCTTGGCGACTCAGAAGCTCGCGCACGCCACCTCGGCCTTATGTAAATAAACACCAAAACTGATCAGCGAATGCCCTATTTGTATAACAGGTGGTATTGTACTGGTTTTTGCATGGTGCTGGAATGCAAAATCAAATTTGTCATACGTTTGTAATATACAGTACTTATAGGAATAGTTCTAGAACACAGTACACAAGATGTCAAGATATCGACCCAAACCCATCAGAAGCTGTCCATAGACTCTACTACTAGCTATTGATGGATTTGAACCGATGTCTTGACATCTTGTTTAGTATTGCGTTCCAGATCCTTTCCTACAACTGCAGCATATTACCGACATATGACAATCCTGATTTTCGTGGCAAATGATCAACGCCGCGAAACACGATTAGAGTACGACCAATAGAGCATTCAGTTATTTATGTGGTGGCTGGGGGGCACTACATTCGTAGCGTACTGCAAGGTGGCAATTTGTGTTGGAAGGGAAGCGTTCCTATATAGCCTAAATTGGATGAGGCGACCGCTGGCCCAAGGCGGCAAATTCGGGTTCGCATCTCGGTCCAGCACAAATTTTCATCTTTACCAATGAAGTCCTTTCAGTGCACTGAAACGATCGAAATGTTTAAATATTTCGCATTCGTGACACAGCATTCCTTGCTGTGTTAAGAAATTTAATGACTTATGATCGAAAAAAATTGAATATTATATGCCTTGGATACAGCAGCCATTCGTTGTTTCCTGACTCAACTGGTAAGTTAGGACTTACAACTATTTTTTAATTTCTGACTTTTCTTCTATCCATAAATTTGATAATAGTGCCATAGTGCACTGAAGCTAGTCAAGTAAATAAATATTTTCATGTTATTTGACATGTTGTCAGGGAAGCAGTCAAAATATATTTGATTAAGTAGACACAGTATCTATAGTCTTGATCGCAAGTTTATTAACAATGATGACCGGTTTCAACTCATTTCTGAGTCATCCAAGGATCAGTTTTCGTGTTTGTCAATAGTTGTATCTGCCATCAGGCAGTATAACCTTCCAGTCCGATTTCTTGAAAAATCTTGTACTGCATTTTTTTGGCTTTCACAAATTGTAATTTGATAATAAGAAGGTTATAATGTCTGATGGCAGATAAAACTATTGACAAACACGAAAACTAATTGTGATATTCCTAGCCTATGGTCCATTCATATTTCTGGCCGCTGGCCGTTTCATTGCTAACACTGTACGCGCCTTAAGCGCGGAAGAAAGAGAGCAGTGCAGCATATGTTGAAATGTGGGGTGGGGAGCAGTAGCATATGGCGCAGTAGGTGCTGGTTCCCGTGGGAAAACCAGCCTATGTTACTGGTGCTCTCCTCGCATTGGCTGCTGCATTTCATGTCACGTGATTTCTTTTGAAATTACTTTTGTTTATTATAAACTAAATATTAATTATTCAGAGCTGAGAATTTATTATAAATATCTCTCAAGGACAGGCTAGATTTGGACAGTTTAAAAAGTTTATGTTGCCTTCTCTAATTGTAACAAGAGAAGAGCGATTTTGCAGAAGGCGCGCGACGGCCCTGTTTTGGCGCGAAATAGAGCGTCAGGTGCCCTCTCGCAACGCGCCGCAGTTTCAGTCTCGAGCTGACCACTATACGCGCCGGACCGCGCCGGTCATGAGTAAAGATTTTTGTAATAGTGATAACAGTCGAGGTATCAACATGAACTACGGGCAACATAGGCCGTGTCGTATTAAAAACAGTTGTTCATATTTTATTATTTATTTAATAAATGGCACCCCTGACAATTAAAAAAAATCTCGCCAGTCACTTCTTATGCTTCCATCAAACAGAACTTATTTTAGCCTCACTTGTATGCTGTATAAGAACCAACGACCTGTGTGTTGTCTTCTGGGCTGGGGACACAACTATAGCAGAGAACAGGTTAGTCACAACTCTATGCTTTCCTCGTGCGTACTGTAGGGTGGTACAAACGCACACTGCTACGCAGCAGCATCCGCAAGGATGTGGAGGTTTTAGGGGATTTGTGAGAGGAAGCTGTACTAATTTCTCCTCCATAAATAAGAAAACCTATGAAGCTTGTATAATCGGAGGATGACTCAGAAATTTGTTGAATACCCAGTCATCATTGTTAATTCGCATTGAAGACTATAGATATTGTCTACACAATCAAAAATTTTCAGTGATTTATGACTGTGGCTTGACCACTATATCTGGTGTGAAATAATAATACAAATTTATCAATTTTTTTTTAATTCGGATGGGTTGAAATTGGGACGGCAAAAAGAATATCAGGAATGAGACGCAGTAGCCCCGACCTGTGGAGCGCCCAGCTTGGGCAGTAGGTCGGGCGGGTGTCACTGCAGTGGCGCCACTGGCGACGACAGTGCAGGGCAGGGCGCGGTGGCGCCACTGATTGATAGCACGTGTGTCCGCGACCGCCGCAGACAGCGCTTGTCCCGGTGATGAAAGTGTGCGGCCGCCGGCCGAGGAGCCGCGCGCCCAGTGATTAACGAGCCCGGCTAATGAAGGCGCCGCGCCGTCCCGGCTTTCCAAGCGGCGCAACTTTTCCTCGCATCGATCCCGGCGACGGCGCCCACACCTCAGCCGCCGCCGCTGCGTCTCCATCTAGGCGGCAAGTTCGGCAGGCACGCTCCGCCGAGACACTTCTCCGATGTGTCATTACATCGCATCTACACAGATACTCTGTAAATCACACTGAAGTACATGGCAGAGCGTTCATCGAACCGTTTCTGCCGGCCGCTGCATTCCTCCCTCTCTTCACCTCCACATTCCTTCCCAGGGTAACTTCCGCCATCTCCCCCTCCCGGATGACGCCCTCCACCCTGAAATATACCCCTCCTAGCCGGCCGCGCTGGCCGAGGGGACTGAGGCGCTTCAGTCACGGTCTGCACGGCCACTACGGTCGGCGGTTCGAATCCCCCCTTGGGCATGGATATTTGTGCCGTCCTAGTTCGTAAGTAGTTCATAAGTAGTTTGTAAGTTTAGGGACTGATGACCCCGTAGTTAAGTCCCATAAGCTTTACAAACATTTGAACTTTTTTTTTTTTTTTTTTTTTTTTTTGAACAGTTTGGAACTGCAGTGCGAACGAATCCGTTGTCGCAAATGACACAAAAATAAATTTTCTTTTCCGGAACCCAAAAAAGGAGGACATTTCGTAGAATTTTAAAAATTCCGGCCGGACACATTTTCTTGCCTCAAAAAGACTACGTGTCTGGGACAAAGAGGACGTATGCTAACCCTAACCAAGTGTTAATCTATTACTTTTTTTACAACTAACTGTATTCCCAAGAGATCTTACAATCAGCCCTTATACAAATGAATATATACCTTAAAAATGGCACGAAGAAATAAAAAAATAAATAGCCGGGCAACGCCGGGTTCTCAACTAGTAGTTTATATATCTCGTTGGTGTTACCCACTCTATGAAATTTAATCTCGTTGTCATGATGACTAAAGCCGCCACAGAATGTCAGATGAACGTGAAACTGACATTTTTTGAACCGTTTCTATAATACCTCTCTACCGTTCCATTTTCTAATAACGCGAATGGAAAAAGTAACACACAAATGTTTCCTTTACAGCTACATCTACATCTACATACATACTCAGCAAAGCACCGTAAGGTGCGTGGCGGAGGGTACACTGTACCACTACTAGGCATTTCCTTTCCTATTCCACTCCCAAAAAGAACGAGGAAAAAAAAGAATGCCTATATGCCTCTGTACGAGCCCTAATTTCTCTTATCTTTGTAATCTTTACGCAAAATGTAACTAAATTTACTTAACAGAAATTCACGAAAAGAACGTCGTCTATCCTCCAGCTTTCCAATGGAGTTGCCGGAGCATTTCCGTAACATTCGCATATTGGTTGAACCTACCAGTAACAAACCTAGCTGCTCGCCTATGAACTGCTTCTGTGTCTTCCTTTAAACTGAACTGCTGCGGGTCCCAAACAATTGAGCAATACTCAGGACGTGGTCGTACAAGCGTTTTCTACATCTACATCTACATACATACACCGCAATTCACCGTAAGGTGCGTGGCGGAGGGTACACTGTACCACTATTAGGCATTTCGTTTCCTATTCCACTCCCAAATTGAACGAGGAAAAAAAGAATGCCTATATGCCTCCGTACGAGCCCTAATTTCTCTTATCTTTGTGATCTTTACGCGAAATGTAACTAAATTTACTTAACAGAAATTCACGAAAAGAACGTCGTCTTTCTTCCAGCGATCCCCAACTGAGTTGACGGAGCATTTCCGTAACACTCGCGCATTGGTCGAACCTACCGTTAACAAATCTAGCTGCTCGCCTCTGAACCGCCTCTATGTCTTCCTTCAAACCGATCTGCTGCGGGTCCCAAATACTTGAGCAATACTCAAGAAGTGGTCGTACAAGCGTTTTATACGCGGTCTTCTTTACAGATGAAGTACATCTTCCCAAAATTCAGCGAATAAACCGAAGTCGGCTGTCCGCCTTACTCACAACTGTCCTTACATGTTCGTTCCATTTCATATCGCTCTGAAATGTTAAGCCTAGATATTTGAACCACGCGACAGCATCAAGAAACTCACTACTACATCTACATGGGATACTCTGCAAATCACATTTAAGTGCCTGGCAGAGAGTTCATCGAACCACCGTAATACTATATTATCTCCTATTCCATTCTCGAATAGCGCGTGGGAAGAATGAACACCTGAATCTCTCCGTTCGGGCTCTAATTTCTCGTATTTCATTCTGATGATCATTTCAACCTATGTAAGTGGGAGGCAACAATATATTTTCGCATCCGGAGGAGAATGTGGGCGATTGTAGTTTCGTAAGTAGACCACGCTGCAGCGATAAGCTCAGTTGTTGTAATGATTCCCATCCCAGATCTTGTATCATTTCCGTAACGCTGTCTCCCATGTATCGTGACAATACGAAACGAGCTGCCCTTCTTTGGACTCTTTCGATGTCCTCCGTCAAACCCACCTGATACGGATCCCACAATGGGCAACAATACTCCATAAAAGGACGGAAAAGCGTAGTGTATGCAGTTTCTTTATTAGTTCTGTTGCATCTTTTAAGGGTTTTGCCAATAAAACGCAGTCTCTGGTTCGCCTTTCCCACGACATTATCTACGTGTTCTTTCCAATTTAAGTCTGATGTAATAGTAATTTCTAGGTATTTCGTGGAGTTTACGGCCTTCACATTTGAATGATTTATCATGTAAACAAAGTTTAATGGATTTCTTTTCGTGCTCATCTGGACGACTTCACACTTCATTATTTAGAGTCAATTGCCAATTCTTACACCACACAGTATATTATTCAGATCGTTCTGCAGTTGGTTTTGATCATCAGATGATTTTACTAGACGGTAAATGACGGCGTCATCTGCGAACAACCTAAGAGAGCTACTTAAATTTTCCCCTAAATCGTTTATGTAAATAAGGAACAGCAGAGGACCAATGACACCACCCTGTGGAACGCCCGATATCACCTCTGTTTTAGTCTTTGCCTTACTATCGATTACTACGAACTGTTTCCTTTCTGAGAGGAAATCCCCTATCCAGTCGCAAATTTGGGGCGATATACTGTAAACACGCAATTTGATTAAAAGCCGTTTGTGAGGTACTGTGTCAAAAGCCTTCTAGAAATCAAGGAATACGGAATCAATTTGCGAACCCTTGTCGATAGCACACATCACTTCGTGTGAGTAAAGAGCTAGTTGTGTTTCGCATGAACGATATTTTCTAAATCCATGTTGACCTTGGCCCAATTCGATATTATTATCTCTCTACCGGTCCATTTTCTAATAACGCGAATGGAAAAAGAAACAGTGGAGTATATAAAATTACTTGTCAAGATTGCGATAAGTTTTATATTGGTCAGTCAGGCAGGAGCATAGCATCTAGACTAGCTGAACATGAACTGAGCTGGAGACTACAGAATCAGAAGTCCACATTTGTTGAGCATGTACTGACTGAGGGCCATAGCTACCAGCCACTGTTTCAAGTCCTTCACTTAGCAAACAAGGACCAAAAGCTTAACCTGTTAGAAGCTCTTGAAAACAATAAACACCTAGCCCATAGCCCTGATTTAGTATTAAATAATCAAACACAACTAAACAATTCACCCCTATTGGATTTCACTTAATTCATCCCTGAGTTACATTACCTCGTACCCGTCAGTTCCAGTCTCTTCATACATTTCTTCACAGTACAATCAATTACCTAAGAATTCCATCAACTCCCACACTGGCTGTTCCATTCCTCCATTAAGAAAAGAAAACCTAAAAACCTAAATTTAGACCTAGCTTTTATTTATTTGTATAACTAATAGATCAAAGTCAGACAATTACAGTTTCAATATTAATTCTAAAAACTGGATTTCTTGTTTACTCCCACAGTCCTAAAATACTGTATATTGATTTATTGTGATTTATTTTTAAGTTTTGAAAATTCGGTCCCAGTGTAGTTTACAACATAAGATTCATTTTCAGCTACCTGAATTTTTATAATACTAATTTCATTAGACACATTTATTTAGTTTAATCTAATGTAACTAATCATTTTAAGTTCTTGATGCCACTCCAAACCTGGCCTTACAACTGTCATATGTAACACCATCTATAATTATCGTGCAAAATTATTATGAAGACAATATATTTATTTATCAGCATTATCAGTTTGTTTATAATAGTAGGTAGTTCCAGTTCCCACGTTATATTTAAATTTATTCCTTGTTTTAACCTACACACATTGTATATTCATTTATTAATGTATAGTTATCAAGTTGATAATTGTAATAACACAATGTCAAAGAAGTGTTATACTATGTATGTCGATCTTAGTGGAGACATTCGTCATCTCTTCTCATACTCTATCTAAACATTGTAACCTCTTTGAAACAGCAGTCAATACTCTGAAGATGGCTTAATAAGCCGAACACTAGTTAAATAAACAAAATTAAAATTGTAGAACGCACACAAAATTGTTTTTTTTTAAATTCATTTACACACGTGAATGTTTCCTCTGCGGTCCTTGTCTGTCCAGTCTTCTTCTACCAATCGTCGTTTCCGCATCTCCTCTTGAATACTCTTTGTTTCGTGGTCTCCCTCGATTACTTCCTTATCGTGAAATTCAACTCCAAGTTTGTAACAGTGTCCTTCCTTGTTCCAGTCTCAAGGGTCCATACAATTGCAGTTCTTTATCATTAATTTTATCTATGACAGTGGTTGTAGCAGCACCACTACATAGTGTTGACAGCACCACATTAGACGCAGTATGCTTGTTACTGCTGCTTAGTTCGTGTCCGCCCGTGAAAGGCGTATGAGAGTGATAATGAATATGGAGGACAAGAAAAGACAATGTTTAGTGAAAGGACTCACATATTCATTGTTTGCAAAAGGAGGGAGGTGAAAAGGATTGGCGAGCATGACCAGAGCTGGTCCAAGAATAACTGTAATGTCAATTTTTTTACAATAGTAAATGATCATGTTTTGTCGAGGTGCGAGGGATATCGTAGTCCTGATCCATATGAAGTGCAAGACTTGGGAAGAAAATCAGTGTCGACTGCAATAAAATCGCATGCTACCTATGATACTGGCGAGCGACCGGCAAAAATAATTAATAAGGAGGTGTATGAGCAGATACATTTGGTCAACATGTTGACTCATCGAGTTGTAACGTATAAGAAGCAATATTGCAATAAGGCTTAAGACACATCCGAAATATCCCGAATCAACAGAGGAGGTAAACTTGGCGGTCAATTCCATTAACATGAATACAGTAAAAAATGAGAAATTTGTACTGAAACATTATCCTGAATTGGTAATATTTTCAACGGAGTCTGATATTCGTTCTTATGTGAAAAGGACATAGTCCTGATGGATGGCACATTTGATTATGTTCCAAAAATTTTCTTGCAGTTATTTACATTCCAGACGTTTTCTGTCTTTTGAAAGGTAAAACGACGGCAACTACTTTAGTACTTAGTATTGTGTTAAACAGGAATTTAAACAGATTAACGCACTTCTCACCAAAAAATTTCGTTACTGATTTTGAGGCAGCAATCCGCGGAACTGTTAATTCAGTCTTTTCCTAAAGAGAAATCATTGTCTGCAGGTTTCATCATCCTAAGCTTGGTAAGTTTTCTTTCTTTTTCCATCTTTTTTATCTTATACTAGCCGTACACTATAGTTTCGCTGGGGACTCTGTGCCGTGTCGAGTGTTTTCCTTCCTGAAAAGACTACAAATTCATTTCAACCGAGGTCTAAACCAGGTTTTTTACAGTATGTTAGCGAATGCTTCATTCCATAGCAGTGTGAAAGGTATAACAATGTCAGCGATGATCTTACTTTCAAAAAGAATAAATTGTTTAAATATTTTTTCTTGTGCCTCTTGGCGTATCGAGGAAACATTTTTTTTCCTTCGTTAGTATTTTTGGATGGCATTCAGTACTTAACTTTCGTCAATTCTCTACTTAATACCATCTAGTGATAAATTGTAACAGCCTGCATTTTCCATAAAATTTATGTGAGTGACTAAAAGCCGCATACTGGAATACGCATACATTGGTGCTAATTATTAGTGAACCAGTTGTTCGTATTTTTTCCCTGTCTTGTACCGAAATCTTATTTATTTATTTTTAAGAGATTGCGTAAAATTCAGACACTTGGACGTGGGACAGTTTCCAAGGAAAGTAGTGTGAAAAGGGGAAGAGGCTTCACTATTGCTTCTCTTTAACTTACGTAAATCACTAAGAGGAAGGAAATGCGTCTTATGATCTTATGAATATCATGCAAGAAGATTAATTACTGACGCAGTTGTCTGACAACGTATTGGAAAATTATATTGACGCGGAAAATACATCTTACTCTCTTTTATTTTGGCAGACGAATCCTCTGCACTTTAGAGAACGACGAGAGCTTTCACTATCCTTTTAATTCATACTTTAGATCAATTCACCCTAACATATATAATTTTGTGAGCACTGACTTCAGAGTACTAACAGAAACATTCGACGGAGTGGTGTTGGGTTTACCTTCTTACCAGAAAACGACAAGAGAACCAGAGACAGACAAATATTCATCGATAAAAAAAATTGTATAATTGAGAAATGGAGAAATTTATCGTTTGCCCTTTTTAAAGTGTGTTTCCTACCAAATTTGTTTTTGTAAGCTCAATAAATTTCCTGAATAAAAGTATTTGCAAGGGACCTGCAGGTGTGCAGTTGAGCAGGTAAAAGTTGCACAGCTCATGTATTGGCTGTCAGCACCGTTTGGACAAAGTTGCTCAGTTCGTGCATTGAGCAGGTAAAAGATGCTCACTTTGTGTGAGCCGGTTCCATTGATAGTGCGAATGGAGTGGTCTTTTGCCTGTCAAATCTCTGAACAATTCTGAAGCGAAAGCCACAAAGTAGTTCCTTCATCTTCGGTATCAAATCAAAGTCACAACGTCTTTATTCCTGGGAGGATGCTGGAGAGTGCGGTACTTCCCAGTTCCATCGACATAGCAGAGTAGTCACAGCTTGCGCTGTATGCACCCACGCATTGTCATGCAAAATATGGGTGGGACGCCATATTAGAAGGTATCACAAGTCTTTCGTGATGCCATTGTACTAACACTACAGCTACAGCAGCCTACCGTGACGTAATCAATAGAGCGCGTGTGCACTGAAGAACAATGGGTAAAGTGCCAACTTGTGTTCTTGGAAGCTTGGCTAGTTTCACAGGACCCTTTAGGTCTTCTGTCAAGCTAACGTGAATACAGATTTAATGGCTTATAATTATATATATAGGATGTTACAAGCAGCTTAGCTATTGTAATGGTGGAAGCAAAAAGATTAAAAAATGGAACTTTATGGAGATTTAGCAAATATTTGAAAACCTATTGGACCAAACTTCTATGGTCATCAGTGGCTAGACTTAAGGACTACTTAAACGAACTTACATTAAGGACATCACACACACACACACACACACACACGCTACGCTGTCGTAGCCTCCGCCCCCTAAACTTTCAAGGGTTGTAGCTCCCAAACTAACAGTAATAGGAATGTAGTTAAATTGATTTGGACGCAGCTGGTTTCAGCGAATCCAATGCACGATAGGGAAAACCCATTGTTCCATTTAAAAAAGTATATCTTTGTGCTGTAACTCTTTGGGAAATGATGCAATAAACTATGTTCATAGTTCCGCAGAAAGTGTTACTTTTTTGTTTTCACCTACCGCATTAAAATTTCCCGTCACCTATTATTTTATAAGTTACAGAGGCAAACACACTTAGTGACACACCCTATATATATATATATATATATATATATATATATATATATAGTGGGTGTGTGTGTGTTGCTCGCCAAATTTTATGGCGTCCAAATTTACATCATGCACTGTTTTCACACAAATATTTTCAAGGACATGTATGTTACAACGTTGTACAAAACATTGACACTTAGTATTTTATATTTAAGCTGATGTGAAGACGATGACTTATCGATACTAATCAATATCATGCACTGTTTTCATTCAAATATTTTAAGGACATGTATGTTATAAGGTTGTACAAGTGGCTTACCACAAACATTGACGCTCTGTATTATGTATTTAAGCTGATTTGAAGATGATGACTTTCCGAAAGTATTAATCCACAGATAAAGAATTTTGAAATAAATCTGCGGATTGATACTGTGATGAAAAGAAAAGCTTTTCAACCAAATTCTGAGCCCTACGCATGACAGACGCCAGGACATAGATAACAGGTGGGAGATATTTTAAGGGTTGGTTTTTTGAGTTGGTTTATGTTCTGGTGTTTTATTTTTTTTTTTAAGCGCTCACAATAAAACCTGCTTTCCAGTTTTAAACGTTGAAACGGCTCGACATTTCAGCTGCTGATATTTTGTATCTGGCATGCTGAATTTTAGAACTGGCTGCCCCCAGACCCTGTCATCAAGAGGAATTGCTGATCTACCCACTCAACTGTACCACACTTCAATGTAAACGAACAGAATAATTTGCTTTGTAGCAAAACAATAAGGGAGCAGTAATGTGACTGCGTAGGCTTTCCCGGCGTAATGCTTCATAATATTCTTCTCGGGTTTCCTGCCGGATCAAAACGTCATCTTGACACAATCAGTCTCGGCGAGTCGGTGTACCAGCACTGTCACCTGAGGATGGCGGCTAGGTGGACCGCCGAAATATTGTGTCAAGATGACGTTGTGATCCGGCAGGAAACCCGGGAAGAATATTAGAGAGCAGTAATATATTTCACGTAGCCCGCTTAAGTTGCATCTAGCTTAGCTGGGCTCTGAGTAAAGCAGCCTGATCGTCCTGTTGACTAACTGAAATATTCAAATGTTTGTAAATATATCGGACCAATCTGCGTGGTCATCAGTCCGTAGCTTACAAACTACTTAAACTAAGATAAACTAACCTAACCCAGGGATGACTCGAACCTCCGACGGCGAGTGTTGACTAACAGCCTGTCTCCCTCGCAAGCATGGGCAGGTTAAAAGCCTATGTAGATCTAGCTGCACGCTGCATTACCAAATGCTGATTAAAGGGACAGCTGTCGTTACATCCAGCGACGTGCATCTATAACCGTAGCCAGAAGATTAAACCTCTTTCAAAATGTTGACAAAGCTACCAAAAAGTTGCATAATTCTGCATGAGAATAAAGGGCGACGACATTTTACCAAGGCAAGAAAGCCGTTACAAATGCAACATTGTATCGATTTGTCCCCATGTGAGTCCCATATTTTCATATTTTCGCAGTCCGGGAGGAAGGCATTCATCGCCGTCCGTTTGATTCTGCCGAAGAGATGCAGACCTGGGTGAAATTCATGATCCTTTAGCTAACTGCAGACATTTGCGCTAGGACGAATTGGCCGTCATCTGTCACAGTGGGTTAAATGTATTGAGGGAACACAGTCGCGAACAAGCTCAAAAAATTGATTTTTTTTTCTTTTTTGTTATTGGTCTTGTTCAGTGTCTTTTTTCATACAAATCTGACTGTTAGATTCGGAGTTATTAATTTTACCGTGATGTTTGGTAACTAATACCACGCCCATTTTTGCTCTGTCTGGCTCCTTAGTCAGCAATATAACAACTGCTGATACAAGTACCTGTTTCTGCCGACAGCTGGAACTCCCGGTAGTGCAGCCCTTGCACGCTACGTCCAGCAGAAGCGCCTAACAATAGCTGGGCCAGCCGTGAAGGTAGGCGGTACGGCAGAGCGGCCTGAATGGCTGCCACGTATTGAGGACCACTTGGCGCTCATGAAGAATTCCCTGTGACGGACCCTCGGGGTCCCAGCCTCAGAGTACCTCGGCAGCGCTCAGCTCCCAGCTCCCCTTCCCTCCCCTTCGCTCCCCGCCGCCTCCTTTTATAGCAGCCATAAACTCGCGAGGCGTGTAGGCCGCGGGCAGAGTTTAGCCAATATATCACCGCGAGCGCGGCCGGCGCTACGTGCTCGATCGGAAAGCGCGCTCGGCGGTGTATCGCGCCAGCCGGCGGCTCTCGCAGAATGCCGATGCCGATGCTGCCGTGGGCTCGTGCCCGGCGCGTGACGGCGGCCGCTAACTGCCTGCCAGATTAGCGGCGCGGCCACGCGTTTATCTGTCAGCAAGCGCCGCCGCGGTCTGCACGGCGCTCCGAACCGGAACCTTGTCTCCGTCACGCGCACACTGTCCGCGCCGGCGTGCCAACATTCGATTTCGGTAACGTCACTAACGGCCAGGATAATATTCACAGTCAAGAAAACAACAACGAAGTACATTAACTTGTATACAGGCGACTCCGTCTGGAGTAAATCAAATCAAATGTTCAAATGTTTGTAAAGTCTATGGGATTTAACTACGGGGTCATCAGTCCCTAAACTTACAAACTACTTATGAACTAGGACGGCACAAATATCCATGCCCGAGGGGGGATTCGAACCCCCGACCGTAGTGGCCGTGAAGACCGTGACTGGAGCCCCTTAGTACCCTCGGCCACCGCGGCCGGCCGTCTGGAGCCACGTGCAGAGCGGCCACATTAATAACATTAACAATCAATGGATAAACCGTCAGCCCTCGGTCACAAATTAAAAAAAAAAAGATATTTTCCCAGGTTTCTGCAATGACTAACATTGCCTTCATCTACATCTACATAGATCTCGTTACTGGGACTGTGTCTTAAAGGAATCCATAGAGATTCGATTATCTGACAATCTGATTAACAGAGACAAAGGCTACCTTCTTAGTAAATCCTGGAACCCGGTGTTATCAGATGTTAAAAAACAACGGTTGGTACTTCATAAATCTGAATAATAATTTTATCATCGATTATCGATTTCGCCGGACTCTACCACCGGAGCGCTGTATGTCTTGTGCGCCAGAGGGCAGTCACTGTCACTTCTTGTGCACGCGCTATGAGTCTTCCTAGATGTATAAAGGAGCCGCCGATAGCACTGGTAACTCAGTTCCGGCGAGATTGTCTATCAGAAAGCTCACCTGAGGATGGCGGGCAGTTACGCCGCTGAAATAGTGTGTGAAGTTGACTTTATTATCCGGCTGCAGACCCGAGAAGATTACAAACATCTACATAGATACTCTGCAAATCACATTAAAGTGCCTGGCAGAGGGTTCATTAACCATTTTCATAACTTTTCTCTACCGTTCCGTTCTCTAATAGCGCGCGGGAGGAAAGGACACCTAAATCTTTTCGTTTTCGATCTGATTTCTCTTATTTTATTGGGATTGTCACGTCTCCCTAAGTAGGTGGGTGCTAGCAAAATATTTTCACATTCAGAACTAAAAGTCGGTGATTGAAACTTCGCAAACAGACCACGCCGCAATGAATAACGTCTTTCTTTCAATGATTCCCACCCCAATTCGTGCAACATTTCCGTGACGCTATCCCCCCCGTAACGTGATAAAACAAAACGAGCTGCCCTTCTCTGAACCTTCTCAATGTCTTCCGTCAGTCCCACCTGGTGAGAGTCCCACAAGGGGCAACAGTACTCCAGAAGAGGACGCATAAGTGTAATGTAGGCAGCTCTTTGGTAGAGCTGGTGCATCTTCGAAGCGTTCTGCCGATGAAACTTAACCTTTGGTTCGCCTTCCCCACAATATTTTCTGTGTGTTCTCTACAGTCAAAGTTGTTTGTAATTGTAACTCCTAGGTATTTGGTAGAATCTTCGACCTTAAGGTTTAACTGATTTATCGCGTAATTGAAGTTCAGCGGATTTCTTTTAGTGGTCATGTGTATTACTTCACACTTTTCTTTATTTAGTGTCAATTGCCAATTTTCGCACCATGTATAAATTTTGTCTAAATAGCTTTGCAGTTGCTTTTGATCCTCTGTTGACTTCACTATCCGATAAACGACAGCATCATTCGCGAACAGTATAAGGGAGCTATTCAGATTGTGTCCTAAATCGTTTATAAACACGAGGAAGAGAAGGGGACCTATAACGCTTCCCTGTGGAACGCCAGATATCACTTCTGTTTTACTCGATGACTTACCGCCAATTACAACGAACTGTGTTCAGAAAATATAAAACAAAAAAAGTCACATAATAAAATATACTCGTGAGCTGTATAGCTTACGTCACAAAGTTTAAAAAGAGTTTTTTGTTTTTTTGTTTTTGTTTTTTTGTTTTTTTTTCCCCCCCACTGTGCGCTGCACGCCTGCACGGAGGAATCAGACTGGTGTATGCTAAGTGAAGTTGTGACCAGTAGTAACTGATGCCTCCGTACAGGCGTGCAGCCCACAGTGGCTAGCTTTTTCCAAAAAATTTCTTTTTAGAATTTGTGACGTAAGCTATACAGCTGAAGAGTATATTTTATTATGTGACTTGTTTTATATTTTCTGATGAAGGCAATCTTAGTCATTGCCGAAACCTGGGAAAATATTTTTTTAATTTGCGACCGAGGGCTGCTTGTTTATCAATGAAGTTGTAACGATCGCTGACAATAGCTGCTATGTTTAAAATTTTAACATTAATAATGCAAGAAACAGCTTTCGGCGCATGAAATCTTTATTTGACTATTAGCTGAAATCGCGGCGCTACCCGGGTATTTATTTATTTATTTATTTATTCATTCATTCCTGCTTTGAGTTAGTACCTCTCCTGTCCTTCTTTCCCTGTCCATCTCATTTTTTCCTAAATCATTTTATATTTACCGGAGAATATTTAAGAAGTAACGCTATTTTGCATAATGTACAAAATTATACGTGCAGTATCCAAACAAAGAAAGATAGCATAGGAGTGCATAGTCTCACTGCGATAACTTTGAATGAAACATTCTCGGGTTTGCGACCGCATCAAGTGCTTAAAATCACACGAGCTTTCGGCCAAGCACTCCTTGGCCATAAGTGTATTTTTTTTTTTCATTCCACCCCATATGGGGATGACGGGCCCATTTTCGAACATTTTGTTCGTTTTAAGCCAGGAAAAGTAAATACTATTTAGTGCTGTAGTTACTCATTTTATTTTATTTCATATGGGATTTGGGATTTACCTGTTTCTTTTATTTATTTCCGTGGGAGGTTACCCGCTATTTTCATCTGATAGGGGAAAAAAACCTGAAAAAAAGACATCAGCGCGGGTATAATTATGATATTCGTGTATTAGTTATCCATCTGATTGCTCTTCCTGAAGTATTAGATGATTATGTAGATCTTGTTCTTCTAAGATTGATTGTAGGTTATATTTACCTGGTTCTACTCTCTTTCTATACTTGCGCTATGGCACTAATCGGGTAAGGATATTTGTACCTTGGATAACTGATGCTGATTGGACTTCGTTGTAACAACTCAGTACTTACTGACAGTCTAGCAACTCCATATTTAGCTATCATACTAATCACCCTTTGTTCTAATGGTTGGATATTTGCTATTTGATACAGTTCTTCCCTACTGGTGCTGGGGCTAACTCTGGCGGTAATTCGTAGTATTCTTCTTTCAGTACTTAATATTTTGTGAGAATGTGCTCTTGTTTGTAATCATATAGGTGCTGCATATTCGAGATTAGTTCTGATAAAGCAACAGTAAGTACAGATGAGTGCTGGGATTGATGCACAAGTGAATTTGCCTTTTATGATTTTTAAGAGGCCAAGTCTCTTTCTGTCTTTTTTTAACAAATCTGAAATTGTGAATTTATAAGTTGAAGTGGTATCAAATGTTACAGCCAGATATTTAACTTTATTCTGAGTCTGAATTTCTTTTCCCCTTAATTGCACTTGGAAAACGTCTGTATTCTGTGGCTTATACTGTGGTTTTCTTTTATTTTTTCTTTTTTTTTCTTTTTTTTTTTTTTCTCTCTCTATCTCTCTTTGTGTGTAAGGAAGGATATCAGTTGACTTTTATCTGGATTAGGGCGTATGCGCCAATTAGTAAGCCACGGTTCTAAGATTTAGATATATTCTGTCGCATGTCGGTGATGTTCTTCAGATGTAAATGCATGGCACCAATATGCAGTGTCATTTGCATACATTGCAATATCTTCATTCTATTTCACAGGTAATGGTACACCAGCTGTATATAGAGAATAAAGTAAAGATGAGAGAATTGCGCCTATTGGTGTTGAAAAACTTCCATTTATGTGTATCCTTGTGGGTTTGTTGTAGTGGCAGATTAGTAAGAGCTTCACTAGTTTACTAGGGAAACCCATTTTAATTAATTTGTAATAATGTCCTCCATGCCAGACTTTATCAAGGGCTCGTTCTATAAAGTCTGGCATGACGGTGGCTGCTGGTGCGACCTTACATTCTCTGGATGCAGACCGTGGCGTCACTGGTGTCTGTGCCATCCACATCCACGGTAATGTTTTGGCTGGATGGATCGTGCCCGCTTCAACTTCGCGATCGCCGGGTTCCACGCCGCGTTGAATTGCAGGCTGCCGACTCTATTTAATTTCTGTTACTTTAAGTAGTTTGTAAGCCTACGGACTAATAACGTCAGAACTTACGTCCCATAGATTTACAAACATTTGAACATTTTGAGCCGCTGTGGAGTAGCCGAGCGGTCTAAAGCGTCTCGCTGCGGAGCGCGCGGTTGCTTGCCTTGGAGGTTCGACTCCTCCCTGGGGCATGGGTGTGTGTGATGTCCTTAGGTTAGTTTACCTAGGTGTAAGTAGTTTGTAAGCTACGGACTGATGACCACGCAGTTTGGTCCGACAGAATTACAATCATTTGAACAAACATTTTGAACACCCTCGTCAGCGGAAGCTGCTATCGTCTGGACGTATTTGTATCGATAGTAGGTCATAAGGTTCTGATCAGTGTAATTTAAATAGTGGCTGGTTTCGTAGTTACTCGAAGTATTAGTCCTCTTTAAATTAGCACATAATGGTGCAAAGTAATAAATTCGGCGTATACTTGCAACATAATGTAGAATTCAACATTTAACCTTAATAAACAGACAACTATGAATGGTAACGAAGTGACGACTTTCATCATTTGTAACTAGAAGCAGAGAAGTAAAGAAGAGGAGAGGAAACATAGGTTGGAGAAGTCCGTGTCCACGGATCGTGCTCTCCGCTGGTTCTCCTATTGTCAGCCTGCGCTCGCGGTGTAGCGAGTCGTGTTTCCCCGGTACCGCCGCAAGGCTCGCGGCAGCGAGAGAGCCACCAGTTTACAACCTCTCCGCGGCTCGCAGACTGCAGCACGTTGTACCGAATGTTTCCTCCTGCGTGCTGGGGAGGGGAAGCAAAGGGCATGTTCTCCAGGAAAACTACTGGGTTACGCTGCTGTTGCTCAAGATATCATCACAGTCACATCACACACACTGTTAAAAACCATTAGGTGATCTGGTGAAATATCATACAGAATAGACATATCGTAACATATTTCATTTCGGATATTGGTTACAATTTTAATTTGTGCCTGACTCTACTAGAGTTTACATGGCGTTTAGGTAGAGCGAAGCACTATTATGGGGCTACCATAATAGTGAAAAATCATTCTCGTTGCCCCCTAATATGGTATGTGATCACCTCGGACGGCCATTGCAATTGCACTCCTACGTGACATGTACTGTATGAGGTTGTCAAACAGCTCATTACGGATATTTGTCCATTCTTCAAAAAATATCCAAATGTTTGTATAGTCTATGGGACTTAACTACGGGGTCATCAGTCCCTAAACTTACAGACTACTTATGAAATACTTACGAACTAGGACGTCACAAATATCCATGATCGAAGGAGGATTCGAACTCCCGACCGTAGTGGCCCTGCAGACCGTGACTGAAGCGCCTCAGTCCCCGCGGCCACCGCGGCCGGCTGTCCATTCTTCCATCAGTGCTCTATCCAGCTGTGCAACCGTTTTGAGAGATATGACATTATCATAATATAGAAGTCCAAGTTTGCTGCTAACAATATTTATTCAGCTTGTGCAAATTGACTCCACTACAAGCTTGTTTTGGCTTATGCCATTTTCAAGTGGACCTGTTTAATAAAGTAATTACCTACGTTTACAATATACAATTTTGTATTTAAAAAAATTTAAAAAAAATTCGTTACAAATTCACTTACGTTTAAGTTGGCCTGACGTCCATAAAGCATATTAGAGTTAGTGTCTTTTTGTGACAAGATGGTATAGTCACGTTTTATCTCGTTAATTTTTTTATTTGACAGATACAGACACTGTTTATTCTGTTGATGCATTATGTTTACAGTAAAATATATCTGTGTCGGTCAGAGGGAGTACTCGTGTGTCATGGATAATACAATACCAGAGAAAAAGAAAAAGAAACGTCGACTTTCTCTGTTATTGTATTATTCATGCCACACGACTAAACCCTTGGACCGGCACAGGTATATTTTACTGTAAACATAAAGCATCAACAGAATAAACAGTGTCTCTATCTGTTAAATAAAAAAATTAAGGAGTTAAAACGTGACTATACCATCTTGTCACATAGACACTAACTCTGATATGCTTTATGGACGTCAGGCCAACTTAAACGTAAGTGAGTTTGTAACGAAAATTTTTTAATACAAAATTGTATATTGTAAACGTACGTAATTACTTTATTAAACATCACCAGGTCCACTTGAAAGTGGCAAAAGCCGAATCAAGCTTGTAGTGGAGTCAATTTGCACAAGCTGAATAAATACTGTTAGCAGAAAACTTGTATATTATGATAAAGTCATAGTGTGACCTTGTATATGCTACGGGCCCAGTAGAGAAGAAATTGTTGTGGACGGTGCTGGTCTGGCTGCAGTACGTCTGCCAAGTGCTTCCCAGACATGCTTAATCGGGTTTAGGTCCGGTAAACAACCTGTCCTCTTCATTCGTTCAGTTCTGTCAGCGTCAAGCATATTGTCCATCAGTACATCTCTGCGAGGACGAGCGTTATCCTCCACTAGAAGTAACCCATCTCTTAGGGCTCAACAAAAGTTCGAAGTACCTCTGAGCAGTTAAAGCGCCATTCTGAACAACATAGAGACTCGTACGTCCGCCAGTGCTGACCCTGCCCATATCATTCGTCCATCACCACGATATGGTCAAGTTTCCTGCGCATGAGCAGGAGTCTTCCAAGTTCCACGATCTCCCCTGATGACTGAACACGATGGTCGGGCTGAACACAATATCTTAACTCATCTGTGAACATATTTGCTACGTGTCGTTCCTTCGTCCAGATCTGCTGATTCAACGGTATCGTGGTTTTAAAAGGACACTCACAGTAGGCCTTCGTGCGTCGAGGCCACGTTGTTGAAGGCGATTTCTGACTCGTGTGTGTGTGTGTGTGTGTGTGTGTGTGTGTGTGTGTGTATTAATATTCCTTGTCCTCTTGCTGTCTGGAGGGTGCTTTTCAACTGTGTTGCATTCAGCCTCCTGTATCGACGGGCTGTTAACCGGAGATAACGCTCATCTGATTTTACCCGTGGACGACCTTGACCTTACCTTCTTTTAACAATCCTCGTTGTCTAAATCGCGTCTAGGTCATGAAAATTTAATTTGGGGCCACTTCCATAATAATTTTTGTTATGGATAAAAGTAAAGACAAAATACTAACATTAAGCTTAAAAGTTTAGGGTGACGACAAATTATGGTGTAACAAACGGGACGCTGGCTTAACGAATACTCAGTCAGTATAGCATGGGACCTCGCGCTGTTACCGTGTCTCTAATTAGCGCACGCGTTTTCCCGTTAGCAAATTCTTCTATTAACATACATTATTCTCAGTTATAGTTACTTGGCATGGTACGCCTGTGGAGAGCGTTCTGTTTGTGTTCGTTTATATTATTAATAAAAATACTCCTCCTCCTGGCTGTTGAGTCAAGATCACTAATGAAATATATTTATGTCTCTTAATCGGTTTCAGTGATTTATATCATTATCTTCAAAAGGGTTTAAAACATCTTCACTTAGGAGAACATATAAAGGGTTTCTCGTCGAAATGTAAAATGAGAAAAAATGCATGGTTAACATGTTAAAATATACGTCACCAAAATGGATCGTCATATCACATTAAAAGATAAACTATGACTGTTTCTTACGAAAGTATAAGACAGTCTGTCATATACTTACGTGAGAAACAGTTATATTTAATCTTTAATCTGATATGACGGTCCATTTTGTTGACATATATGCTAACATGTTGACCATGCATTTCTACTCATCCAGATTTCGACGAGAAAACTTTTATATGCTTTCATAACTGAAGATGTTTTAAACCCTTCTGAAGATGATATAAATCAGTCAAATCGATTATGAGAAACAAATATATTTTATTGGTGATCTTGGGTTAAAAATCTGAAGAAGGTGCATTTTTAATAATATTGTTCTCAATGTTAAATTGTTTTTTCTTTAAAAGTTATATGAATAACAACTGTGTCTTTTTTGGGGCAATTTACGATCAAGAAACCGGTGAATGAAGTTAAAGTCACTGGCACCTTAGAAGTCGTGTAAATTATTAGTAGAATTTGATCATAATAAGCCAACACAATTCGGTATTTTAGCCTTCTTAAAAATCTACGGATCTGCGACCTGTGTGCTGAATCTGCGTGGGGACATCAACAACAAACTGACAACTGTTTGGTGACCTATCAGACACTGTGGTGCTCTACCCTGATTCCGAACGTTATGGGATTGTTTTTCCTACTCATGTGCATCACCTTAAATATTTCTATATTGAGAGCTAGCTATCATTTTTCACACCAACTAGAAATTTTGTCTAATTCATCCTGTATGGTATTACATTTAAATATCATACTCTTCCATACATCACACCATCAACAGCAAGTTATTCTGTCCATTAGATCATTTATATAGATAGGAAATAATAGTGGTCCTATTACATTTCCCTGGGGCACGCCTGACGATACACTCGTCTCTGATGAACATTCGCCGTCGAGAATAACGTACTGCGTTCCATTAGTTAGGAAGTCTTCCAGCCAGCCACAAATCTGTGAACCTGTCCCATATGCTCGTATATTCATTAGCGTTCTGCGGTAGGGCAACGTGTCAATGCCTTTTTGAAATTGAGAAAAACGCAGTCTTCCTGTTGCCCTTCATCCATTAAGAGAAAGGAAAGCTGAATTTCACACGAACGATGTTTCCTAAACCGGTGCTTAGTGTCAGGAGTCAAGTTTTCCTCACTGTCATTTCCTCCATATTCCGACCTCAAAATTACATTCTAGTCATCGAGACGAATATTTTGAATATAAACTCCATGGGCTACATACATTATCAATGACAATAATTACAATTCCATAAAACCTCTGGCTGATGTCTGCAACTTCCTGCCACGATATTTAAGCGCAGAGTCTTCTGTTTCAAAAATGTTCAAATGTTTGTGAATCTTATGGGACATGATTGCGGGGTCATCAGCCCTAAACTTACAAACTACTTATGAACTACCTTACATTAAAGACAGCACAAACATCCATGCGCGAGGGGGGATTCGAGCCCCCGACGGCGAACGGCCTCGCGCATCGCAGCATAGCGCCTCAACGCGCTCGGCCGCTCCGCCGCGGCTTACTTTTCTTAAATGGGGCTCCACCTGTGGTTTTTCCAATCACTTGGAATTTTGCGCTGAGTAAAAGATTGACGATAAATACAAGCTACGTAAGGGGCCAAGGCCGCAGAATACCCTCTGTAAAACGGAACTGGTATTCCATAAGGACCAGGAGACTTTTTTGTATTTAGCTCTCTCAGCTGATTCTCTACACTGGAAATACCTATTATTATGTCCTCCATTTTATAGTTAGTGCGTTGATCAAATGATGGTACGTTTGTGCGGTCCTCCTGCGTGAATGATTTTTTAAAGGTTACATTTATAATTTCTTTTTCCGTTTGCTTTCTGGTATTACTGCCCTGTAATGATCAACAGGTTACTGGATAGTGGGATTTGACCCGGCTTATCGATTTTACTTTGGACCAGAATTTTTTCAGGTTCTCGGAAAGATCGTTTCCTAAGGTATGGCTGTGTTAATTATTGTATGCTGCGCACATCGATCTTTTTCCTGTCATTTGCGTGTTCGTTTTTGAACCGAGAGTGCTACAGCATTTGGTCTCTCAGTAGCTTCCTAACATTGTACCACGGTGGATCTTTTGCATCATTAATCGACTCGGCCGGCCGCGGTGGCCGAGGAGACTAAGGCGCTTCAGTCACAGTCTGCACGGCCACTACGGTCGGGGGTTCGAATCCCCCCTAGGGCATGGATATTTGTGCCGTCCTAGTTCGTAAGTAGTTCATAAGTAGTTTGTAAGTTTAGGGACTGATAACCCCGTAGTTAAGTCCCATAGACTATACAAACATTTGAAAATTTTTAATCGACTTTATAGGCATATATTTCTCTAACCCCTTATTTACAATCCTTTTAAATTTAGTCAACAATTACTCTACGTCATGGGCGGGCAGGAATTGTGCTCGTGTGAAGCGCTCTCGCACGCGTGCAGTTAACTGTGTGAAGCGAGCACGCGGGACAAACTGCCTACCCGCTTCACTTGCCTCCCCTCCCGTCATACCGTTTCCTGTCTTTTTACCGCATCTTCCTGTAATGATTTCTTCCCCAGCTTCAATTATTAAATAAAGGAACAGGTTTAATAGGATAGCTAAAAATAAGTCACGGTTTGAATTCAATTACCTATGATTTTATTTAGTGATCACTGGTTGTGTTTATAATACGGTTAATGTCTGGTACAAAATTTTTACATAAAGACAAACAATTACGCAAATTTGCATCACTCATATTTGCTCGTAACCGTGACTTATTAAGTTTCATTCCAGAAAAAATTCTCACACATACATATGTCGAGCCAAACACTGACATGATCGCTTCACGATGTAGACGGGGAAACTCTTGTTGTGGAAAGTCGAGATAAAAGTCTATTAGACATATTGCCAAAAGGAACTTGTCTTTCAGACGAGAATTACACTATAGATCTGTTAGTTCCATTTGCAGATCAGGATGAATATCATCTACAGAAACAGCAAATTATTTCGAAAACCATTTAAAAGCTTGGGATACATCCCCAAATCGCTTCAGAAAATCCTCTTTCATGGCAATAATTACGGAAATATATTTTGTGTAGCTATTTTCTTGCACAGAGTAGGGAAATGCACTGCGTTCTCTGATGTGAGCTGTCGTTCTGGTAAAAGCTTCCACTTTTTTAAAAATCTTCAAATGTTTGTAGAACTTATGGGACTTAACTACGGGGTCATCAGTCCCTAAGCTTACAAACTACTTATGAACTAGCTAAGACCAAGGACGGCACAAATATCCATGTCCGAGGGGGGATTCGAACCCCCGACCGTAGTGGACGTGCAGACCGTGACTGGAGCGTCTCAGTCCCCTCGGCCACCGCGGCCGGCTCCACTTTTTCGCTCATTCCCCAGATCAGCTTATTTTCGCCTTGCAAACTAGTATTCAATTTATTCATATGTGAAGTAATGTCCACTAAAGGACGACAATCTACTCCAGATTTTCTAATTTGGTGTCATGCCTTCCTTTGTCCTTTAAAAACTGACTTATTGGTATTCTCAGTTCAAAAAATCTTTTAGTACATTTCCGCGGCTAAGCCAGCGGACTTCACTGTGGTATGGTATGTCACCGTAATCCTTCCCAATTTCGGCTAAATATTGTCGAAACTGCCGATGTGTTAGGCCGTGGGATCTCACATAATTAACTGTACGAACAACATCTTGCATTATGTCCCCTAGCTTTGCTACTTTTGCACAGAGTAATTCTTGGTGCAAAATGTAATTAATGCTGTACATTAATTCTCCCGTGCGCTGTAGCTTCTTTTTGAGCAATCCAACAAATCCTGTTTACCCCCCCCTTTTATGGCTGTTGCTCCGTCTATCGTCAATGACACCGAACGATCCCAGTTCAGTCAAACAGGCTCGACCGCTTCATCGACGGCTTTTAGAATGTGCGCGCCGGTGGTAGTGCTTTTTAAAAGTATCACATCTAAGACAACCACTTTTATGTGAAGAGCGGCGTCCATGCCGCGGATATAAATCGCTAATTGCGCAGTGTCAGAAATATCTTGTAAGAAAATTGCCTGTTGGAGGTCGTCAAATAATCTCAAAATTTAGAATGCGTAATAATGTACTCTAGTAATAATAATTTCGTTATTGAATGTTGCAGCAAATCACAACTAATGGGTCGCAACAACACTTTCGCAGTGAAAGTTAAAAATTTGAATAAAAAAAAGATATTAATTAACTTGAAACAGTCACTGTGGTAATTGATTAAGCTTGGCCCTATCTGACTTAGCATTGACTACAGCCTCCAACTAGCACCTCTTACGATTCACTAACAGCACAACTTCACTAATAAAAGTGTCAGAATTCATGTAGTGGTGATGGCGTGTTCGTGTTATAATCAAAATTGTAATAGCAGATAGAATCTGATTGCAATGATAATAGCTCAATACAGTGAAACTCCGTGGTGCAATGAGCTTCACAAATACTACAGTCAAAGTTTCCAATAATTTTGTTATTATTGTTTAAAGCATTCAAGTTCCTTATAAAACTTTACGTGAACTTTTTTTAATTGATTCCAGGGCCTGGGTAGCGTACGCGTGTAACTGGCTGAGCAGAGTTTGGCATTTAACGTATTTCATAAAAAATTTACTTCCGTCAAGTCTGGTTAATCAACTATAATACTTTGACTACTGTTAGCCTGGTTACTTTCTACATAAATGAAACCAACTTTACTTTACTTGCAAACTCTCTTGCACTTTAATTACTAGTCTCTGTGGTTGTAACACGTTTAGCAATTCTTTAACTCGTCTAGCAATTCCTTTAAAACTGATCGTAATTGCTTGAAAATGATTGAACTTGTTAGTCAATGTACAGGCTTGCATAATCAACATAATCTAATAATGGTGATAATGGGGTGACTACAACTACTTACAAAATTAAGACTGGTTTCAAAATAAGTCATCTATAATTGAACCAAAGTTCTGATTGGGTTGACACTACATTTACCTGCATACAAAATAAAATGTTACAACAGTACTCATCTGCTTTCATCGTGTTCGTCGTGAAGTCCAAACAAGACAGATATGATTACAATAGGTACTCTTACTACAACAACGATCACACTCGGTGACAATAGACTTGATAACCAAACAATTACTTTTCTTGCACACATGAAAAAACATTACTCTGATCACTTTCGAGTATAAATAAACTTATTTCACACTTCCTTCAATACATTAAACAGTACGCCACTCAAGCTTATTGCAACTGCATTAAACTCGCGCCACACTGCGCCTACCGTGCCTCTGCACCATCAACCAAACAGTTATGTGTTTACTATAGCGAGTCCGCTCCGCGACTACATTTATATCTTTACTTTGGCGAGTCCGCACCGCGACTGCTTCAGCAGCGCGACACTCACAGCTACTACTTCTGTGCCAGAGACAGTCTTTACAACAGGTTCAACATTTTCCCTGGCGCATTGCTAACTTACAGCATAAGAATGTCCATGCATTCATGCGGGTTTACACATATAGTACATGTTTACACTAAATGATTCAATATAGATAATGACGTTACATAAGAAATATATCTAGCATACAAGAAATGAAAAATACATGAAATAAACAAATTTAAGACAATATATACATTACGTTAAATCAAACTGTAAGATACAGCGACAGGTGTACTCTTACAATCTGTGTAATCAAGTGCGATGGAAAATGCATTAAACTCCTGTACTTTACTTATTAATTGACGGTAAACTTCACGTGCCATGGCATTTACGCGACGATTTACAGTTAGCTGAAAACGACTGATGGCACGGAACTGATTTGCATTCAGTGGACACAGAAATTCAGCATCGTCATTGATGCATTCCTTTAGAAACTCTCTTTCAGCAAAGGTTTTTTCAGCTCTTGCAATATTAAGCGCAATTTTGTAACTTGCACGTACCACTGGACTATCATTGCTGTCGTCCTGAAAAGTGTAAAACAGTGCTCCATAACGTACTAGATCGGTTACAAGGGCCGGCCGCGTTGGCCGAGGTGACTGAGGCGCTCTAGTCACGGTCAGCACGGCCACTACGGTCGGGGGTTCGAATCCCCCCTCGGGCATGGATATTTGTGTCGTCCTAGTTCGTAAGTAGTTCATAAGTAGTTTGTAAGTTTAGGGACTGATGACCCCGTAGTTAAGTCCCATAAGCTTAACAACAAACGGTTACAAGGAAGACATGACAAAAGAGACTGACGTCGGATTCCTCTGGCGTCGTCTGATCGCTCTTTTTCAGTTCAGTCAATTACCCCATCGGCTCAGATCCCAAAGTAAGCTCTTCTCGTAGAATATTTTGTAAATTTCCGCTGACCAGCGAGAATACGGCCACATGTTAAACATTTCGCATTTTCGACTTTCTCCACAAAGAAATACCGATACTTCCATCCCTTTTTAAAAGACGGCAAATCCCCACTTCTCCGTTTCTTTGATCCACTCTGTATTTCGTAGTGCTGGAAATGTAACGTTCGCTATGTAGTGGTCGCTTGGCGTCAACGTCCGCAGCCACGCCTGTTGTCACAGTGCGAGTTGCCGCCGCTGCCCCATGTAACACCAGTCCACGACTCCTTGTGTGCAGCACACGTGTGGCGCAAACCGCACACGTGCCGCTTGCAACGTTTGCCCGCCCCTTCTCTACGTCCATTGTACTGTAACTAAACGATGTCCATTCATTTTCTAAGTACGTTGCTAACAATGCCTTATCGGCTACTTCTAACAAAAACACGCTCCTAGCCTTCTTAATTGGTATGATAACTTTGGTCACCATTAACGTTATGACGATATCATGATAACTAACTGACATCGTTAATACGGTCGGGGTCTATTTGTAGCTACAAGGTTTGAAATATGCACATTTCGTGTGGACTGTCGGTTTAACTGCTTAAGACAGTTTGAAACAGCAGATCGCAAGATTGCTCGTCTATACGGCCTGAAATGAAACTAGAGAGGTGCCCATCTATACCCTTAAGGTTGAAATCTCCCTCCGACTAACATTGCACTGCCCGGACATCTACGCAGAACATGGCGTAGACTTTCTGTTATACGTACCCAGAAAACTTCACAGTTACTCTCAACCTTGACCTCAGTACAAACAATATCTTTGCCCACTGCGATGAACACTCCCCCTACACTTGTGTCCGATTTGTCTTTCTGATATACATTCCACACCTAGCTAAATATTTCTGAACTTGCCACATCAGCTTTCGAAACCTAAAACTATCTGAGCACAATAATTTCCCTGCAGTACCGTAAATTCGTGACCTTTGTTTCTAATGATTTGAAACATTACAGGTAATATTTTGATAGATTTATCTGATTGTGGCTTAATACGCCGTGTGAATGTTGACAGGCGAGTGCTCATCAGAGCCTAAATGGACCTCCTGTACACCCCACAAGTACTTTACTACCCTAGTAGCCGATTCGTTAGTGTAGTGCACCCCTGATCTATCTAGGGGTGTCCTATACTTTCCCACTCGCTAATGCAGATCCAGACATTTGCAGCCATGACTGTCACAGAGTCGGTGAAGCCTCTGGTTGGGACCCTCCACTCGGCTCCATACCAAAGGACCCCAACTAACCCTATGAACAATGCTAGAAATCGACAGCTCTGCTTGACCCTGCATGAGAGCTTTCGCCAATTTCGCCAGCCGCCCGCCGCCCGTAGGAACTGAGGATGTCCTACAAGCGTCATTGGCGCCGACGTGAGCTAAAACTTGCAGCTCACCGTATCCTCTACGGTCGACAGCCGGCAAGGCCGTCGGATAGCGCCCCCCCCCCCCCCCGGCAGACAAGACACACCCAGTGCACGTTGGTCTTATTTCCGGATCTCATCTGCCTAAGGGTCTCCATCACGCGCCTAACATTGGAGGTCCCAATAATCAATAATTCCCTCACCGTGCTCCTGTTCGGATCCTGCTGAAGAAGTGGCCACACGTCCATCCACAGAACAAACGGACGTGACCGAACGGCCAGCCTCCACATGCGTCTTCCGCCTCGAACGACGCGAACGTCGTTTAACCCGCTACTTTCTTGACGGAGAGGGCGGCTCGACCACATCCGGTACAACTGAGGGTGCCTCGACATCAGGGACAGAGGGCGAGGAATGAGACACCTGATGTGTCCCACTCGACGTACCAGACTCCCTTCCGCCGCTGCACTCCGAGACAGCAGCCTCAAGGCGGCTGACCGTAGCCAGCAGCACCCTCAGTTGTTCGCGAACTGCGGCCAACTCTCCCGCGTCCGCACACTGCAGGCACACATCCTATCCATCCTATCGATACAATTAACTGCGAAGAGTAGAAAAGTAAGTAATCAACTTGCAACTAGTCTAGTACTTCAATAAAATCGACTGGCAGCTGACTGAACCGTGGTAACTATACGGCCCAAAACAACGAAACTGTCTCTGGTTGTTTACAAAATAAACAAGAAAATCTATGCTGCACACTACTATCGAATACGAGTAAAAGCTTTCTGAAAGCGAAGTGACAAGTTGATGAATTACGTACCTTACAGCACAAACGAAATCTGCTAAGTACGCGAGAATAAACCTCTTAAAATAGAATCACTAACAAAAGTGACGAAATTGACTAAAAAAAGGTAAAGCAGTCAACAATCCGAAGATTGGTTTGAACACCACAGTGCTTTACTAGGCATGGTCCTGTTTGGAGGTGGTATGCCGTTGCCTTCCTCCGACCTTCGAACTGACTTACCCAGCCAGTTATAGGGGGACCTACAGTTTAACGTGGTTTCCGAACCACGGTGCTACTCGGTATTTTTCACATGAGCAATACTGCCAGAGGTGAAAGACGTGGAAAGTGACAGATAAAAATCCTAGGGCGTGGCGGGGATCGAACCCGGGACCTTTGGATTTGTAGTCTGGCACTCTACCACTGTGCAACCGAGGGGCACCGAAATTGACTACCAAATTAAATTTCACACAAATTATGTCAGCGCTGTGAACGATGTGGCAGTTGAGGCAGCTGGGACTGGACTGACTGATAACTAGCTGTAGTACCGGTCTCTGATTTGTTTTGAAATACACAAGTCGCAGACGAACACTAAACACTATTTAGAAAATACGCAAGAATAAACTATTACAACAGTATCACAAACGAAATCTGCCAAGTACACGAGAATAAACATCTTAAAAGAGGAACACTAACGAAGATAACGAAATTGACTGGCGAATTAAAATTCACAGAATGTCAGTGGCGAAGGACGTGTCAGTGGCGGCAGGTTAGTTTATTGAGTGACGTCCAAGAAGAGGGGGTACAGCCAAGCAGAATACGCCTCATACATACTGGCGCCAAGTTCTCGCAGGAAACCCTTTATGTTGTGCTATCTGTTACGTTACTGCTGTTTTAGAAATAAAACTAGAATTCTATGGTTAAAGCCCAATAATACGAGAATAATCGCAAAGGATGTAAATTGGTTTTTGAACCATTCAATAGTTAAATTAACAAGATGTGATAAGTAATTTTGAAAAAATAATTCCAATCCTTATTTACAAATTGAATACAAAGTGTTACCTTACTTAATGAGCATATTTCACCATGCAAACCACTCGCTATTCATAATAAACTTTTCTATAGGAAATCTTGTTTCACTAGGTTAGCCGGTCGCAGTTGACGAGCTGTCTGCGGCGTGCAAGTCACGGTCTGCACGGCCACTGCGGTCAAGGGTTCGAATCCCCCCTCGGGCATGGATGTCTGTGCCGTCTTTAGTATAAGGTAGTTCATAAGTAGTTTGTAATTTTAGGGACTGGTGACCGCGTAGTTAAGTCCCATAAGCTATACAAACATGTGAACATTTGTTTCACTAGGTTAACCAAACAAAAACATTTAACTTGTAATGTATGAAAGAATACATTTTAAACCGTTTCCTATGATATTACAGGCATGATTGTGTTACAGTTGGAGGAGAGGGTCGAGGCAGTAAGGAAGCCAGAATATTATTTTAAAACAGGTCGCCCATTCAGAATGGTCGAAAAACAAACAAACAAACATTGCTCTTTAGAAGGTTTAGCTGTAAGTGTCGCATTACACCTCGTAACGAATCATGGAAAAATATTACGACACACTGTGAAATACAATATTGCAATATTTTAATGTTGTATCTGAGAATAAGCTGCTCGAGGGAATATCATGCTTGCGGCCCAAGTGCTGACCTCTCATTTAACAATCACTCGCCTGAAAATAAGCGAACGCGCGATGACACGAGGCCAAAGGCTGCATTCCCGCGGAGAACATGCAAATAAAATCGCGTTTAAGAACCGTACGGTGTTTTTTTCGGTCGCATAATACCCCCTAAACCGCCTCGGGAACAAAGAGAATATAATGGCAAGATACGGCAACTCTGATATAACAAAGAACTTGAAACAAAACGTTTCTCTGTGGTTGCATTTAGCAGACTACCGGGGCGCGTGGAAAATGTTTCGGAGTAAGTGCACCGAGAAGCTACGACTCTCCCTTCGATGTTGGTTTCCTTTTTTTTTTTTTTTTTTTTTTTTTTTTTTTTTTTTATTTCTCCTAAAACGAAACAAAAATGGAGGACTGGGGAGGTGGAGCTGGGAGAGGGAAAAGGATGAAAGAAAGGCAGGACCAGAAAAGCGGGGAGTGAAGAGCAGGGCGCTGGAAGAACAGAGAGGAGGTAGCGAGAACAGTGATACAGTGGTGACAAATGAATAATGGAGCGGCGGCAAAGCGCATGCGCGGGACGGAGTGGGAGGAGGGGGGGCGCAGCAGCATTATGCGGGCTATGGGTGCGGGTGGCGTGCACAGAAGCGCGCAGGCTGGCCGGGGTAGCAGGTGGTCTCTATGGTACGGCTTGCACGCCAGTGTGCTATTGCGGGACTGGCCGAAGTGAGGGATCCGCGATGCAGATAGAGCAAGTTATGCATGTCCCGTATGAAATCGTGGGACCCATTCCCGAGACTGATGTAACACCTCAACAGTGACAGTCGACAACCTAAAATACGAGGTACTTCCACAAAGTAAGGTCCCTTTGTTTATATAAAACAAACGTGTACAGATACATTAAAAAAAATTGTACAAAATTCTACAACTGTGAAACTACTTTTCTACATATCTTCCGAAATTTTGTAGGTACCTCACATACCGTAACACAATTTTTCTATGCCTTCTTCATAGAAGGTTGTCGCCGGTGTATTGAATCATGTGGTAACATGTTCTTTCAGCTCGTTATCATCGTCAGGTCAGATTTTAGGTGTAAGGAGAGATGAAAGTTGTTGGGAACCACGTTCGGGCTGTACGGTGGATGATCAAACAGGTCCCAGTGTAATTCTCGAAGAGTAGTTTGGTCACTGTCGCCGTGTGAGGTCGGACATTATCAAGAAAAAATAATAATGAAAGGAAATTAAATTAATAAAAATAATAATAATAAAGAAAACACCTTTGGACAGTAATTTTGTCCGTAAACCTCGCAGATTTGCAGAAGTAATTCCTTTGCTTTAACTTTTTGCATTTAGAAAACGAACAACAGAACTGATTTCACAAGCGGCGGCATTTTCAATTACGGCTGATATTACGAAGAATCGCTACAAAGCACACGTCGGCAGCAGGGATCTGAAAATGACGTGCATGTTTCTCCTTGAGTCAGACTTTTTTATGGTATCATCGGTTTTGAAATCTACTTTTTATTCGATACTTACGATGGCCAAATTTGTCAGTCTATCTTGGGTGAAGGTTGATCGTAATAGTTTTTATCATTTTCAGTTCGGCAAATGACCTTCCGCCTTCTGCTACTATCACACGAAATGTTAAATATATGCGCAAAGATGTTGATACATTTGGGAACACAGAAATTAAATTATTAACACGAATTACATACAGAAGGACGGAAAAGCTGGTAGAAGCCGGCCTCGGGGAAGATCAGTTTGGTTTCAGGAGAAATGTGGGAACAGTGGAGGCAATACTCACTTTACGGCTTATCCTGGAAGATAGATTAAGAAAAGGCAAACCTACATATCTAGCTTTTGTAGATTTGGAGAAGGCTTCCGACAATGTTGATTGTAATGAACTCTTTCAAGTTCTGAAGCAAGCAGGAGTAAAATATAGGGAGCGTAAGGTTATTTACAACTTGTACAAAAACCAGTCAGCGGTTGTCAGAGTTGAAGGGCATGAAAGGGATGCAGTGGTTGGAAAGGGAGTAAGACAGGTGTGGTGTCGCACAAGTACAAAGTGCGCGCCACCTACTTTCGCCGCGCGCCGCCATGCACGCACGGCGCGGCGTTCTCACGACGACAGCCACGAGCGCCCTCTGCTGCAACCCCGCTCGTGGCCACCACGGAAAGACACCGGGCACTTCGGACGGAGATAGCAACCAGTTAGGACCTTCGTAATCAGATAGGCACCATTGAAGACTTTGCTATCGTACAGGCACTAGGCAGGCCTCTAACAACTATGTATCAACATTCTGCAGTACTATGTAAAAGTTAAGTATTGTTACATTCTGTGCAATATATATCTCTTTCTAATTTACTCGAGTGTTTATAGTTTGTGGCTGTCCCCCTCCATACCTGCACCAGCGTGCTGTCTTTGTTCCTGTGTCGGTCTCGTTCCACTCGGCCACCGACACCTACGACGAGGCTGGGACACAAAAGCGGCGACGAAGTCGGGATACAAAAACAGGGTTGTAGCATTTCCCCAATGTTGTTCAATTTGTACATTGAGCAAGCTATAAAGGAAAGCAAGGAGAAATTTGGTGAAGGAATTAAAGTTCAGAGTGAAGAATTAAAAACATTGCGTTTTGCCGACGACATAGTAATTCTGTCAGATACAGCAAAGGGCATGGAAGAGCAATTGAACGGAATGGACAGTGTGCTGAAAGATGCATATAAGATGAACATTAACAAGAGTAAAACTAGGGTAATGGGGTGCAGTGTAAGAAAATCAGGTGATGCTGAAGGAATTAGATTAGGTAACGAAACAATAAAGGAGGTAGATGAGTTTTGTTACTTGGGCAGTAAAATAACAAATAATGGTCGCAGTACAGAAGATATAAAATGCAGAATGGCAATGGGTAGAAAGGCGTTCTTGAAAAAGAGAAATTTGTTAACAGCGAATATTGATTTATGCGTAAGGAAGTCCTTTGTGAAGGCATTTGTATGGAGTATTGCCTTGTATGGGAGTGAAACATGGACGATAAACAGTGTGGACAGAAAGAGGATAGAGGCTTTTGAAATATGGTGCTACAGAAGAATGCTGAAGATTAGGTGGGTGGATCGCGTAACTAATGAGGAGGTACTGAACAGAATTGGGGAGAAAAGAAATTTCTGGCATACCTTGACTAAAAGAAGGGATAGATTGGTAGGACTCATTCTTAGACATCAAGGAATTGTGAATTTAGCATTGGAGGGAAGACCAAGAGATGGATACAGTAAGCAGATTCAGACAGATGTAGGTTGCCGTTCTTATGTGGAGATGAAGAGGCTTGCTCTGGATAGAGTATTGTGTAGAGCTGCATCAAACCAGTCTCGGGACTGAAGACCACAACAACAAATAAAAATTGACAAATAGAGTGGTGTTGTGTATTTCATTACAAAAAATAAAGGAAACAATTCCAACTCATTTAACACTTCTTTCCCCATCACAATCCGATCTACTTTCATGTGTTACCTATTGCTCACGGTTTTGAAATTGTGTATTTATTTGTTCCCTGTCCAATTCCCTCCAGCTTTCAATGTTTTGCAAAAATGAGGAAATGTTGTTGTGTTCTATCAACTAATGGAATCTTACATTTAATCAAGTAACAAAAAATAAAAATTAACTTTAAATTCAGTTTCTTGGATCTAATATGGGCTCAACTGAAATTTTGTAATCAACATATTGTTTTCGAG
Source organism: Locusta migratoria (assembly GCA_026315105.1). Classification (NCBI taxonomy): domain Eukaryota; kingdom Metazoa; phylum Arthropoda; class Insecta; order Orthoptera; family Acrididae; genus Locusta; species Locusta migratoria. The sequence continues at coordinate 314,627,763 of CM048744.1, read as the reverse complement.
GATATAGCCGAGCAGTTTCTTTGAATTCTGGTTCACATTCTAAATCTTCAGGAAGTAATTTTGACTCAACTAGCATTTTAATACAAATAAACAATCCCTGAGACGGATTTACGTCTCGAATATGTCAAAGGCATTATTGATAAATCTGAAGCATTGAATTAAAATTTGTGGTTCGGCCAGGAATCGAACCCGGAACGCCGCGGTGGAGTCGCCGAGCAGTCTAAAGCGTCCCGCTGCGGAGCGCGCTGTCGCTCGCCCTGGAGGTTCGAGTCCTCTCTGGGGCATGGCTGTGAGAGTTTGTCCTTAGGTTGGTTTACTAGGTTTAAGTAGTTTGTAAGCTACGGACTGATGACCACGCAGTTTGATCCGATAGATTTACAAACATTTGAACATTTTTTTTTCGAACCCGGACCTCCATGCTTATTAGGCAAACGTCTTACCGTTGGACCCTCACACCACTAACGATTAAGGCGCTTTGGAATAGCCTGAGTACGATTTCCCTCCACATCACAAACTTTAATTCAGCTTCTGTGTTCCAAAGATAATTTCCACAAGTGCCAAGGCTCTCCATGCGCCGGAATAGCACCTCGGCAATGGTTTATTTGTATTTACATTGATATTTATATCACTTTAACAGGATTGTTCCAATATGTCCATTGCCGAGGTGCTATTCCGCTGCATGGCAGTTGTGGCAATTATCTTCGGAACACAGAAGCTGAATTAAAGTTTTTGATGTGGAGGGAAATCGTACTCAGGCTATTCCAAAGTGCCTTAATCGTTAGTGATGTGAGGGTCTAAAGGTAAGACGTTTGCCTAGTAAGCATGGAGGTCTGGGTTCGATTTGCGGCCGCACCACAAATTTTAATTCAATGCTTCAGATTTATCAATAATGTCTTCCACTAGCATTTGTTCAAATACACTGTCAGTGCGATATAAACCTAAATATTTTTTAAAGAATAACGTCAAATGTTTCGCAGAATTTCGCTTACAGTGTTAATTTTCGGGGGAAATAAAAGAAAAAAAAAACCTACTGACACATTTTCATGCGAATTTCACAGGAAATTTGAGCTAAGATTGAGGCAACATACAGGCACGAGTTCATCAAAATCAGATCACGGAAGAAAGGTACATCGCAATCTTAAGTGTTATCAGTAACTGTCTGTTAATCTATTAGAAATACCTAGACCCCTAAACTACTTCAAATGTTCAAATATTTGTAGAGCTTATAGGACTTAACTACGGGGTCATCAGTCCCTAAACTTACAAACCACTTATGAACTAACTACAACTAAGGACGTCACAAATATCCATGCCCGAGAGGGGATTCGAACCCCCGACCGTAGTGGCAAACTACTTCATGGATTTGCATAGAGCAACTTCGTATCATAAAAGCAGAATCAGGGAAATGGTTTTAGATGTAGGTTATGCTTGAAGTACGGAATTGCGTAGAACAGCAAACAAGCGATAGAGGCGCTGTAGTGCACCAGAGAACTAATAACCACCGCTGCTGCATAATAAGTAAGGGGTAGTACAACAAGTAAGCGAACGTCTGGCAGAATTAAGCAATCTTATGTCTACGAATACCAACAAACATTGAGCATAGTCTTAGAGATTTCGCTTTGTGTATTAAATACTTAACGACATTTATTTGCTTATTTTGGCACGTTTCACTTTTTGTATCAAAAACTTTATAAAGATACATCGTTTCGGATAATGGCTTTTACTTACATTTGACTTCTCGGCTAGAACAACTGAGTTTATTGACATAGCGATCCAACAAGGATTCTATTTATACTGACTGAGCTTCAGAACCCTAAAAAGCAATTATAAATACAAACCCTCCTTCAACAACCGTTGCGTAGCACGGGCCTATAAGCTAGTATGTATATAATTTAAGACTGTAAGTGGCGACATATAACGATATGGATTTTGTTTCTAGCGTTGACAATATCAAAAACCATACATGATTATCATCATACTATGAGATTGAATGTAGTTTCACTTACTTTAGTCATCGTCGACCATTTTTATTGCCTTCGGCCTGATTTTGCTCGGTTTAAATATTATCTCTGGCCGAAGAGATATTATCGCACATTTACCAAGTATCATACAATATACTATCGTACAAGCGTTCCAATTATCGAAGAACTCCATAATTATCGTACGAGATGCTTACCTTCAGTACAGTCAACTTTTAAGACAGTGTTGCCACTTCACAAGCAATCGGACGTGAGGCGTACCGGTTTTAAGTGGTACCACTGTACACTGCTGGGAGCGATGTAAATCGTGTCACATACAGACACATTGTCACATACAGACAATCCAGGCGGTGAAAGGAAACTGTATTACATATTTCGATTGCGAACCTTTGTCAGTGTGGGTGTATGCGTAAAACAGAATTTTTCCAGAGAACATTCAAATATTTAACTGAACGTACTTGCTGCACTGAAAGATTTTAGGTTGGGAAACTGGAGTCAAAGAAGAAGGCTTAAGAAGATACTGACGGAGGTAGTCTACCGCTTTATCTCTCATTACTATTTTCGAGCTTACATTCATGTAAGAATACACGTACTGTACTTTTTATTTACATGTGCATTCTTTCTTTCCAGCAAGGAAACAAGCAAGACAAGCCTGATCACTCGGAAATCATGATGCGTGTTGGATTGTTCAAAAGTTTAAATGTTTGTAAATCTCTCGCAACAAACTGCGTGGTCATCAGTCCGTAGCTTACAAACTAGTTAAAATAAGGTAAACTAACCTACGGACAACACACACCCATGCCCCAGGGAGGACTCGAACCTCCGACGGCGAGCAACCGCGCGCTCCGCATTGAGACGCCTTAGACCGCTCGGCTGTTCCACCGCGGCCTGTTGGATTGGAAGGATATGTCCTGTTCCATGGCTTGCTAGTTAATCTGACCTGATTTCCTTTGATTATTTCCTATGGGGACACTTAGTCGTGTATGAGACCCCCAGTGGATACAGAAATGAAATTAAATGCCATAAATGTAACTGCTATTCATTTTATTCTAAATTCTCTACAGTGTGTCATAATGTCGTTCGCTGATGTCATACTTGCCCTGTGTTTGATGACCGTCAGTTGCGGGACATTTATGATACAGTACAGATGGTACGTATCAATGATGGTATTTAGTTAACTTTAATTACATATATCGTATGGTATATAAATATATTAGTGTCTAACAAATAAGATAAACATATCTCTGTCACAGAGCCAAGTCCATCTCCTTTAGCTTTAGCTATTGGTCAGTTTCCTGACTGACTAGATGCAGTTCGGTTATCCCTCCTGAAAATGATCGTAATAGACAGTTAGTAAGTATATGGGCCATTGATCATCTGTCTGTCACCATTTTAATTTCCAATAGTTGCATCGACCAACAGCAGAACGGAAGAGGTTGGTGAAAGACCATTCCCTCTTGGGAAGGTACATTACTTGAAGCTTCTTAGAGTGATGGTCTATCCAGATTTTTTTGTCCATTAAACGAATCCTAAGTTTTTGCCTAGTGGGATTTGGGTTTGAAGCTACTCTCATGTAGTTGCACAGCTGTTTTAAGGCGTGGTTTACGTGGTTTCAACCGGCTTCCCTGTGGTGGAAGGCTTTGCAAGATAGGAAGCTTAGTAGTGAACAAGATCTTGTAATACTCTCTCATTAAGGCTTCCTTACATCTTATATCAGGAGGAGCGATAATGCATTATACTGGGAGCCATTGGGGGGATATATCCATTAGACTGCCACTGATAAGTCAGTGCTCTATTTAATTGTACGTCAATGTTTCTCACGTGAAGACTGTTCAGCCAGACAGGAGCACAGTATTCAGCTGTGAAGTAAACTAGGGACAACGCTGTTGTACGGAAAACGTTAGCACTGCCCCCCCCCCCCCCCCCAAGATGATCCTCCGACCTGCTGCAATATGTTATTCCTAGTTTAAACTTTTTCGGCAACCTCTGGAAGTGGTACTTAAAAGTGAGACACCTATCCAAGACGACTCCTAGGTACTTTAGATGTTCACTAAGTTGAACACCATCAAAGAGATGTTGAGTTTATAGTCAGCCATTCTATAATTGATGTGAAAACATGCTACTTGTTTTGTTTGGGTTAGGCTTTAATTTCCATATTGCGAAGTAATTTCTGTAAATATGAAAAGTATACAGTAATGTGACTTACTTCTATAATCTACATCAGCTGTCACCTCCGAATGAACGTTTCCTCTCTCACGTTGTTCAGTGCTGTATCCAATATCTACTGTTAAATATGTGGACCCACTTACGGAAACAGCCAGTATACTTATGTAGCATAGATTGATTGTATCACTGAAGCAGAAATATTGAAACTTGTTACTTTTAGAAAATCTATGACTAGAGCTTATAAAGAAACGTTCAAATATTTTGTAAGCTAAGGGATTTATAGTTTTCAAAATGACAAGCCAAGATCGCACACTAACAATTTATTAAATGACGACCGGTTTCGGTGCACTGTATCACCATCATCTAGACATATGTATGTTATAATCTGGTCGTCTTGTTAGCTGTCATGTTTTTAACTTATGTATTTTTATGTAGTAAGTGCAATGTTGCACTTGTTATTTTATACCCAATTTTTAACAACCAGATTATAACATATATGTGACCAGGTGATGGTGACACAGTGCACCAAAACCGCTCGTCATTTAATAAATTGTTAGTGTGCGATCTTGACTTGTCATTTTGAAAACTATAAAACGATTAGATCGCCTCCAGACCCGACTATGTCAGGTAATGCTACGGAATTTAACTTGGGTTCATCACCCCCTAAACTTAGAAACTACTTATGAACTACCTTATACAAAAGACGACACAAACATCCATGCCCGAAGGGTGATTCGAACCCCCGACTATAGCAGCCGTGCAGACTGTGACTGGCGCGCCGCAGACCGCTCGGCCACTGCAGCCGGCAGAGCTTATTATATCGAAAGAAAGAGGGGACCTTAAATAAAACTAAATACTAAAGAGAACAGGAACACAGAAGTTATAAACTAACGCGTTTCATTGGAGTAAGGGAACGGGACTCCAGTGTCTTACAATGTATAGGGATTTTTTTATTATTATTTTTCTTTAAAGAAGGCGCACTGAGTGCCGCCTTCGATTGATATTTGCGAGCAAACGCGGATATTTTCCAACAGCACAGCGCATTTCGCAGCTTCTACTCCTTCATTAATCGCCGAAGTTAGTTCTAGAACTTGGAAGTACGGAGCGATTCTGAGCGCTTTGAAATCCCGAGGATAATCACGGGGCGTTTACTTGCGACGAAACTTAGTTTAAGCTATTTCAAAGGCGAACGTCTGGCAGTTCGAGGGTTTGGTACGTGTAGGCGGGCGTTTCAAAGGGGATCCTTTGCGGCGGCGAACCGGCAAAGGCCCGTCCTCCGCTTAGACACTCACCGCCGTCACCGAAAGCCCGCTGCCAAGTAGAGCGCGCCCGCTTACGCTAACAATGCTGTGGCCCAGCTGTGTGTCCTAATGACGACGACCTATCGGATTTGGTAAAGTAGATGTCTTTCAACAACGTAACCAGTGATTAAAACTTTGCACATTTATTGTTGTTCTGCCACATTGCAATACTAATGTACACTACTGGCCATTACAATTGCTACAGAAAGAAAAAACGCAGATGACAAACGGATATTAATTGGACACATATATTATACTAGAACTGACATGTGATTACATTTTCACGCAATTTGGCTGCATAGAACCTGAGAAATCAGTACTCAGAACAACTACCTCTGGCCGTAATAACGGCTTTGATACGCCTGGGCTCTGAGTCAAACAGAGCTTGCATGGCGTGTACAGGTACAGATGTCCATGCACATTCAACACGATACCACAGTTCATCAAGTGTAGAGACTGGTGTATTGTGACGAGCAGTTGCTCAGCCACCATTGACCAGACGTTTTAATTGTTGAGAGATCTGGAGAATGTGCTGACCAGGGCAGCAGTCGATTATTTTCCGTGTCCAGAAAGGCCCGTACAGGACCTGCAACATGCGCTCGTGCATTATACTGCTGAAATGTAAGGTTTCGCAGGGATCGAATGAAGGGTAGAGCCACGGTTCGTAACACATCTGAAATGTAACGGCCACTGTTCAAAGTGCCGTCGATGCGAAAAAGAGGTGACCGAGACGTGTAACCAATGGCACTCCGTACCATCACGCCGGATGATACACCAGTATGACGATGACGAATACACGCCTCCATTGTGCGTTCACCGCGATGTCGCCAAACACGGATGCGACCATCATAATGCTGTAAACAGAAACTGGATTCTTCCGAAAAAAAAAAATGACGTTTTGCTATTCGTGCACCCAGGTTCGTCGTTGCGTACACCATTGCAGGCGCTCCTGTTAGTGATGCAGCGTCAAGGGTAACCCCAGCCATGGTCTCTGAGCTGATAGTCCATGCTGCTGCAAACGTCATAGAACTGTTCGTGCAGATGGTTGTTGTCTTGCAAACGTCCACATTTGTTAACTTAGGGATCGAGACGTGGCTGCACGATTCGTTACAGCCATGTGGATAATATGCCTGTCGTCTCGACTGCTGGTGATACGAGGCCGTTGAGATCTAGCACCGTGTTCCGTATTGCCCTCCTGAACCCACCGATTCCATATTCTGCTAAACGTCATTGGATTGCGACCCTCGCGAGCAGCAATGTCTCGATACGATAAACCGAAATCGCGATAGGCTACAATCCGACATTTATCAAAGTAGGGAACGAGGCATCACAACAACGTTTCACCAGGCAACGCCGGTCAACTGATGGTTGTGTATGAGAAATCAGTTGGAAACTTTCCTCATGTCAGCACGTTGTAGGTGTCGCCACCGGCGAATGACCTGGAAATCTAATCATTTGCATATCACAGCATCATCTTCTTGTCGGTTAAATTTCTCGTCTGTAGCACGTCATCTTCGTGGTGTATCAATTTTAATGGCCAGGCTTGTAGTGGTCGTATATACTTAATAATTTTTTCGAACTATTTAACACCCAATGTTTTTTCCTGTAATCGATATATAAATGTTACGTATCGATCTTTAATTATTTCCTTGAAATGTGGTACGTGTGCTACCTTATTTGGAGTATTTGTAGAGTTAAAAATGATTTTTGTGTATCTTGATTGTACAGTATTGTGTGGTAATTTTATTGTCATAAATGTAAGAAGATTGTAGTCTAGCCCAGCATGTAATAAGATATGTGTAGTGTAAAACAAGTGGTACCTCCCCGCTGCTGACGTGGAAGGCGCCAAGTTTTGGCGCTTAAGAAAGAGGCAGGAATACTCGCATAGTGTTGCTTAACGAGATAGTCGAGTGTAGACCGCCAGTGAGTGTTCACATACGTAGCGAGATGTAAGCGAGACAGCAAAGCGGAGGCTTGGAATTGAATCAAGAGTTTCCAAAGTTTAGTCCCGGATGCTGGTTGACTGTCTATTATATCGTGGCATAGAATTAAGGGCACAATGTAAATACATTCTACGCCAAGAAGAGAATACAGTGCCACACGGCAAGAGCAACGATTGGCTACCTTCATTTGAGTATATGTAGACTTAAAAAGGATTTTTGTGTATCTTGATTGTACACGGCAAGAGCAACGATTGGCGACAATTCGCCTCTAATTGTGCACTCACGCAACTGCTCGTCCGCAGCACGGAATATTTGACAAGTTTATGTACTTTTAGAATTGTAAGGCGAATGGCTTGGACAAAAAGTAATGATTTGTGTCAATAATCAGTGAATTGAACTAAAAATTTGTGATAACCTTTGTATATCCCTATCGCTTACCTTGTCAGATTGCTATCTAGTATGTTAATGTCCGAGTATCCTAAATGAGAAAAGATAAAAAATAATTTTCTTAATGTGCTAATTAACAATCTGAAGAGCTTAGTTCAATTTTTATAGAAGACAATTGAAAAATAGTAACAAACCATTGCAGATTGTTTACTTACTAATTAAAGCTTGCACTCCACACATCAAATTTAATGAGAAACTATTAAAACAAAATGATTGAAATAACAGTAAATAATTTAAAGTGATAGGCCTGATCAGTTGATAATCATAAACTGATCGGTTGCATGAAATCACGAGTTAGTATATATTTTCTCTCCAATTTTAAAAACCCAAATTAATTTCGATAGTATTTGTTAAAAGTAATAAACATAGCTTAAAGGAACTACAAATATAGGTATTGTTGCTCAAAATGAATAAAAACAGTGGAAAAGTGTACTGCACAAGTTTCAGTGGTACCACCATACCTTTAGAAAATCTCTCAGTAAAATTTCCGTAAAATTATTTACACAAGTTTAAAGGTAGTTAAATATGGATTTGTGGTTGGTAAATTTGTGTAATTTATGTGTGCAATCCAGAAGTGACCGAGTCCAAAAATCCTTCAGTGTTTGACCAAGTGCAAATACTATTCAGGGATATATTTAAGTAGTAAGTAAGTGATTTGGTTTTCCTTGTCTTACATATTGCTTTTCCTAGAGATTATAGTGTTTTTAATTTGACCATAAACCTCTTTCTAAGTGTTTGTTCCTAGTTGTTTTAAATTAATATTAACAACAGATTTTAATTAGGTCATGAATAATAGTTTAAAGATTTTATTGCCTAAACAGGTTGGCGACCGTATAAATAACATTCAGTAAACTGATTAACTCATTTACACAGTATTTAATTCCCGTTTACCAAATAGTCTGTCCAAAGTCCGATGTAAATCAAGAGTGTCATATTCTTAGGTACACATACCTTCAGATCAAAAAATCTCACCATCGGTTTTGCCCTTACATTCCCTTTGGTTTTATCATATTTGGGGTTATTGGTAATTATACCCAGAGGTAAGTGATTACACTCACATTTACTTGAAAGTTCTACAATTTGCCTGCCTTAATTTATCCAGGTTTGTTAGATTGTCGAGCTCCATCGCTGTCGATTATGTTTACTTTTTAAATAAACTCAGCAACCAGCCATTTTTATACAATGATTTATTCAGCCAGGACGCATTTCAGATTTTCATCTATCTTCAGCTGGCGTAATTACAATTTGGTTTAATCTGTGTCAAAATCAGTTACTGCATATGACAGTCTTCACTGCATGTTGGTCTTGTGTTTCTATTTGATGTTGTCGCAGTGACAATCTTTTAACTTGTGATTTGCACATGGTCAGTGCATTGCGGATAGTGCAGTGACCATTTGGAAATCACAAGTTAAAAGATTGTTAGCGCGACAACAACAAACACAAACACAAGACCAACATGCAGACGAAACTGACATATGCAGCTTTCAAAATGATGTTAACACACATTAAACCAAATTGTAATTACACCAATTGAAGATGGGTGAAAACCTTAAACACGTCTTGGCTGAATGAATCATAATATAAAAGTGACCGGTTGCTGAATTTCTTAAAATAATAAAAATTTACCTGCAGTTTTTATAAGGAACGGGGCAGGTTGTATGGGGTGGGCTATCACCCGCAGCGGTAGGTTTTAGAGGGTTGTAAATTAAAATTTCATGGTTGCAGGAGGATGAATTAGCAAGGCTTTGTGTAACAGGAATGGTGAAGTGTGTGAGTAGGTTTCACACACAGATCGATACAAGGGAACCCGGCAATGCTTCACACTTGGTAAATACGCTTGGGAATTGGGTATACATCGTTCAAAGCTTTCATTAATCTCTCTGTCCATCACTTCCTCCATCTCTATGCCTGATTCTTACCTGTTTATCCTCTTAGGCTTCTCCTGTGTTAACCACCTCAAAACACGGCCTTGCTTAGCATTTATTGTAATGTAAGTCAATTTACACTTTCCTCCCCTCTCTTTCCATCTCCTCCTCCCTTCTTCCTCTGCCTCAGTCTACTTTTGCTTCATCCTCGTCCTCCTCCTACTCCTTCTACTTCTACTACTAACCTCTATCTAGCCATCCACCCTACTTCATTTGTCAGTACCTCACCCGATATCTGCCAGTATACTCTGCTCTCCATGTTTATCCCCTCCCTCCCCTGTATATAATGAATCACAATAACTGCCAAAACCATTGTGATCGGTCGAATTACATCTAATACTGGAGCAACGTCCCCTCCGCCATAGAAAATATAATGTATTCAAGGTAGTTTGTGTTTTTGAGGTTAAGTGTACAAAACTTCATCAAAACAGGAATCAAACTGCAGATTGGTGTCGACGTCTGTTGTGAAGTACCCTCCGCCAAGCACCTTGCGAATTGTTGTGAAGGCTGCGAACAAAGTAAGAATCTTTTACAAAGTTGCGATTACCTGTCATAAAATTACCAACAACGATTTTTTTCGGTTTTTGAGCTGTTCCTTTCGATTTTACTTTTTTTTCTAAACCACATTTGTATTATATCCAACAAAAAAATAATTCAAATCGTTGAAACGTTTTGTAAGTTGTAGCATGACTAATCCACGGCAAATGACTTTCATATTTGAATAAAATGAAATACACGAAAAATTTAAAACCATCTTTATGCTTTATGTAAATTTGGAGAAAGAAATGTGTAATATGGAATAAATTGTAGCACCAAGGAAATGCCCTTACCAATTGCGGTCTCAGTGACCTGTTGCAAGTGTATGGACTGCACGACACTTTTGCGCCTAACATATCTCTAACCCATCCCAGATATTCGGCCAGAAAACGGAGCCTACATTCCAGCGTGTCGTTTCTGGTGACTCCTCACATTGTTGAGAGATGAAGGCTGGGTTAAAACTTGAAGCGGAAAAAGTGATCCCATAAGTTTCGAACCGGTGTCCTTTCCAACCAAGCACTTTGCCGTCAGACCAACCGAGAACAACGTCAGTTACTGGATACTTAACCAACCTACAAAAAACACACACTGCTATATTTCATAAAGATCAGGACAGTAGTTTCTGATTTCATAACGGATAGCAGGCCGCGGTAGCCGAGGGGACTGCGGCGGGCCAGTCACGGTCTGCACGGCCACTACGGTCGGGGGCTCGAATCCCCCCTCGGGCATGGATATTTGTGCTGTCCTTAGTGTTAACTAGTTCATAAGTAGTTTGTAAGTTTAGGGACTGATGACCCTGCAGTTAAGTCCCATAAGCTCTACAAACATTTGAACATAACGGATAACCATCGTGACACGGGATATGTATATATTTGCGAACCCGGCAATGCATCGCAATTGGTAAGACCTGCGTTGCTCGGGTACTTATTTATTCAAATATTCAGTTAGTCCATGTACCCCTGGCGCTCTCTCTGTCCACTTACTCCTCCTCCTGCGTCTGTCTACGTACCACCTTCCCGTCTGTCACATATATCTTCCTATCCAACACCCCATCTCTCTCACTATATCACTCACTCTTTCTCTCTCACGGTTCAGCCTGTCCCTCCCCTGCACATAAAACATTACAACACCGCCAAATTTATGGAGATCGGCTCAAACGGCGTCAAAGTCTGGATGTGATACCCTACGCCAAGCATCGTAAAAAATCCTGTGTAGGATTTTGTTTCTCTTGTTTTGAAGCTCGTATGTTGTTTTCGTCTTCAGATATTGGTTTGATGCAGCTCTATACCCTACTCTATCCTGAGCAAGCCTCTTCATCTCCTCACAAGAACGGTAACCTGTATATGTTTGGATCTGCTTACTGTATTCATCTCATGGTCTCCCTCCGTTAGGGACTGATGACCCCGTAGTTAAGTCCCTTAAGCTTAGCAAACATCTGAACGTTTGAAAATCTCCCTCTGCGATTTTTACCCCACACACTTCCCTTCAACGCTAAATTCGCGCTTTCTTGATGTCAAACAATGTGTCCTACCAATCGATCCCTTCTGTTATTCACGATATGCCAGAAATTCATTTTCTCCGCAATTTCTGGTCAATACCTTTTGATTAGTTACGCGATCTACTCACCTAATCTGCAGCATTTTCTGTTCAAATGTTTGTAAAGCTCATGGGACTGAACTACGGAGTCATAAGTCCCTAAACGTACAAACTACTTATGAACTAGCTTGACGGTACAAACATCCGTACCCGAGGGGGATTCGAACCCTTGACCGCAACGGCTGCGGTCGAAAGCTTCTCGCTGCGGAGCGTGCGGTTGCTCGCCGTGGAGGTTCGAGTCCTCCCTGGGGCATGGGTGTGTGTGTGTTGTCCTTAGGTTAGCTTACCTAGGTTCGAGTAGTTTGTAAGCTACGGACTGATGACCACGCAGTTTGGTCCGATAAATTTAAAAATTTTATTTATTTATTTATTTTTCGAAATGGCCGTGTAGACCGTGACTGGCACGCAGCAGACCGCTCGGCCACTTTTCTGTAACAGCACATTTCAAAACCCTGTATCCTCTTCCTGCCCGCACTGTTTATCGTCCGTGTTTCACTCCCTTACAAGGCAACACTCCACACAAATGTTTTCAGAAAGAACTTCCTTACGCGTAAATTAATATTCGATGTTAACAAATTCCTGTTTTCCAAAAACTCTTTCCTTCCCATTACCATTTTGTATTTTACATCATCTCTACTGCGACTATCATTTGTTATTTTACTGCCCAAGTAACAAATCTCATCCACCAATTTTATTGCAGCGTTACGTAACCTAATTCCTTGAGCATCGCCTTATTATCTTAGAGTGCACTCCATTAACCACTTTTTACTCTTATTAATGTTTCATTCTGTTCAACTACTTCTCCACGTCCTTTGCAGTCTCTGACCAAATTACAATGTCATCGGCAAATCGCAAAGTTTTCATTTCCGCACCTCAACTTTAAATCCTTATCCAAATTTCTCCTTGCTTTTCTTTATGGATGCTCAATAATCAAATTGAATAACATTGGAGAAAGTCTACAACCCTGTCTTATTCGCTTCCCAACCTCTGCATCCCTACATGTCCTTCAACTCTGATAACTGCTGTCTGTTGTTTGTTGTAAATAATCTTCCGTTCCTTATATTTTACTCCTGCTTATTTCAAACTCTGAAAGAGTGAATTCCAATCGAAATTGTCAAAAGCTTTCTCCAGATTTTGAAAAGCTAGAAATGTGGGCTTGCATTTTCTTGATCTGTCTTCTAAGATAAGCCTAAAGTTAGTATTGCCTTCCGTGTTTCTACATTTCTCGTGAATCCAAATTGATCTTCCTCGAGATCGGCTTCTACCAGCTTCTGTAAATAATTTGCCTTAAAATTTTCCGAACATGACTTGTTAAATTCATAGTTCTGCTATTTTTACACCTATCTACACCTGCTTTCTTTGGAATGAGGATTATTACATTTTTCTTAAAGTCTGAGGGTATTTCCCCTGTCTCATACATCTTGCGCACCAGGTGAAGTAGTTTGGTCATGGCTGGCTCTCCCAAAGACTTCAGTAGTTCTGTGGGAATGTCCACCCCCATGAACCACAGACATTGCCGAGTTGGGTGGCTTTCGTACCTCAATGATATAAATAGCCTTACTTTACGTGCAACCTAGGTGGAGGAGTATCTGTCGAGAAATGTGTGGTTCCTGTAGAGGGGCAGCTGTCTTTTCAGTAGTTACATGGGTAACAGTCTGGATGATTGACTGAGCTGGCTTTGTAACGCAGCTAATGTGGGTTTGCCACAAAGTTGCTGTGAACGGCTGAAAGCAAGGGAAAACGACAACCGTTACTTTTACACAGGACCTGCAACACTACTGTATTAATGTATACTGATGGCATCCTCTCGGGTAAAATATTCCGGAGGTAAAAATAGTTCCCCATTCGGAATCCGGGCCGGGACTACTCAGGAGGATGTCGTTATCAGCGAAGATAACACAGGAATTCTACTTATCGGAGCGTGGAATGTTAGATCCTTTAATCGTGTAGGGAGTTTAGAAAATTTAAAAAGTGAAATTAATAGGTTGAAGTTAGATATAGTAAAGATAAGTGAAGTTCCGTGGGAAGAGGAACAGGATATCTGGTCAGGTGTGTAAAAGCAAAATTAGTTGGGGATATTACAGGAGTCGGCCTGATGATGAATAAGGAGTGCGGGTAAACTACTATGAGCAGCGCAGTCATCGCATCATCGTAGTCAAGATAGACACGAAGCCAACACCGACGACAACAGTACAGGTTTGTATGCCAACTAACTCTGCAGATGATAAGGAGCTCGAAGAAATTTATTAGGAGGTAAAGGAAATTATTCACACAATGAAGGGACAGGAAAACGTAATTGTGATGAGGGGAAAAGGAGGAAAATAACAGCTGAATATGGACTGGGGAAAAGTAATGAAAGAGGAAGTTTCACGTTGAATTTTCACGGAACGTAATGTAATCATAACAAACACCTCGTTTAAGAATCGTGAAATAAGGTTGTATACTTGGAAGAGACCAGGAGACATCGGAAGATACGAGATGGATTGTATAATGGTAAGATATAGATTTCGGAACCAGGTTTTAGACAGTAAGACATACCCAGTGGCAGATATATCTTACTGGTAATGAACTGTAGGCGGAAACTGAAAAAGCTACAGAAAAGTGGGAAAATAAGGAGATGGGACCTAGATAAATAGATGGAACCTGAAGATATTGAGAATTTCAAAGGCATCATTAGGCAACAACTGACAGAAACCGGGGGAAGTAGAACAGTAAAAGAGGGATGGACAGCATTCAGAGATGAAATGGCAGCAGAGGACAAAGTAGGCAGAAAGGCAAGACCTACAAAAAAATTCTTGGATATCATAGGACGTATAAATTTAGTTGATGAAATGAGAAAATATAAAATTGCAATAAATGAAACATGCAAAATGTAGTACAGAAAACTACGAAATGAGATTGACAGGAAGTACGAAATAACTAAGCAGGAGTGGATATATGACAAATGGAAAGCCAGCCGCGGTGGCCGAGGAGACTAAGGCTCTCCTGTCACGGTCTGCACGGCCACTACGGTCGGGGGTTCGAATCCCATCTCAGGCATGGATATTTGTGCCGTCCTAGTTCGTAAGTAGTTCATAAGTAGTTTGTAAGTTTAGTGACTGATGACCCCGTAGTTAAGCCCCATAGACTATAAAAACATTTGAACATTTTTTGAACAAGTGGAAGTGTGCAGAATAATGTATTACTCGGGGAAAATAGATACCACCTACATGAAAATAAAGGCATTTGGAGACAAGAAAATCATCTGTGTGGATATAAAGAACTCCGACGTAAAATCAGTTCTCAGTCAGCAAAGAAGGGAAAGCTGAAACGTAGTAATAGTATACAGAAGAAATGGAAATGATGATGGAGACTATTGTAGGAAGGAAAGAGGAAGTAGATTGAGATGAAATAGGAGATACTGTACTGACAGAACGCTGAAAGACCTAAGTCGAAACGAAGCCCCTGGAGGGGACGTCATTGCCATTTGAAGTTCATGTGTGCCAAACTTTATCTCAGTCGGATGAAAGGTATGGCAGCGC
This sequence comes from Locusta migratoria, assembly GCA_026315105.1. Taxonomy (NCBI): domain Eukaryota; kingdom Metazoa; phylum Arthropoda; class Insecta; order Orthoptera; family Acrididae; genus Locusta; species Locusta migratoria. Next base: position 314,612,348 of record CM048744.1, on the reverse strand, counting down.
GAAACATAGGAATATAATCTTAAGTGGCGATGACCCCTTAAAAAATCAATTATTTGGATTTTTTTCGATTTTTCAGCTGTTCCATCGTTGTGGTTACTTTTTTTTCTAAACCACCTCTTTATTACAACGAACAACAAGAATTTCAAGGGATTTCTGATATTTTGCGAGACTAACGTGCAGCTTTGAATTTTATATACACAAGAAAATTGCAATAGGATGAAACATACGAAAAGTTTTAAACATGGGGTTATGCCTCGTATAAATTTGTGAAAATGTGTAGTGTGGAATAAATCGTAGCATCTAAGAAACGTCCTAAATCGAATATAACAATGATTTCGTGTGGCTCAGTGACCTAGCGCAAGTCCTTCGATTGGATGCTACTTCGTCTCCTAACATTTCCAACCGGAAACGACGAGCTGTAGATGAACGTGGAAACCGAACCACGTGTCATTTCTGGCGACTCCTAAAATCTTGAGATGTAAAGGCTAGGTTAAAACTCAGAGGAATATGACCTCAGCGAACTCGTTCTTCAGCCGAGAACTTTACTGCTAGACCAGACTTCAACTTAAAGAAAAGCACTTTGCTGCCAACCTAGACAGAAGCATTTAATTTAATTAAAACAATATCGAGGTTATTAATCGAGATAAAACTACTCTATTTTTAATTTGGAGCAAATCACACACATTGTTCAAAATTTTACTAAGATCAGTTCGGTAGTTTCGGAGTTAATCATGGAGAAAAATCGTCCACGATGATTTCCCAAACTAATGAACTAGTCTTAATAAATGTATACATTACCAGCCTCAGTAACCTGCGTTGCACCTGTAATCTGTCAATCCCTCTCCCCTCATCTCTCTCTCTCTCTCTCTCTCTCTCTCTCTCTCTCTCTCTCTCTCTCTCCCCCCCCCTCTTCGCTCCTCCTCCTCCCCCTCTCTCGATCCATTCCCTCCTCTCCATCTCCTCTATGTCCATACACTTCAACATTTCTCAGTCCATCGCCTACGTTACCTCTCCCCGTTTCCGGATTCTCCTCCCATTTATCTACCTCCAAGTCATTCTGCTACTCCTCCACCATCCCCTGCGCCTCCCACTCTATGCATCCCCCTGCCTCCTGCCCAGTCCTTCTGCTATAAGCAATGTAATTCGCAATAACGTTCCCTACGTTATGTACACTCATTGACAAAAAACCTGGCCGCCGGCCGGCCGCCGCTGAGCCTAAATCCGAGCCGATCGCGACATGGGACAATAAAAGTAGCCGCATTGATTCGCTCTACGTCCAGCTATCTGCACAATCTGGCAACACTGCAGACTGCGGGAATTCACACAATACTTCTTGTGTACAGATAGAAAGTAAGTGGCTCAGCTACATCCGTGGTCATGCGGTAAAGTGCGCGACTTGCACGTTCAGTATTAGCGATCTAAACCGACCGTCGACAAAAATTTTAAATTCATGTCAATCGTGCATGCTGATGCCACATGTGTAAGGGGAGCATATGTGTAACGTATTTCATTTTTTGGTACACTGGTAATAACATTTCGGCCCAACAACGTCGCCGCCTCTGGCCGCAGCACTTGGCAAAGCTCTCCGCGGCCCACTCGCCGGCAGCAACGGTGGCGGCGCTACACAGCGCTGCCTCGCCCTCTGCCCACAGCGCCTGCCGCCGCTCATCGCCCTGGATACGGAAATTGCTGTAGTGTTGCTGAGTGGTGATCTATAAAAAAATGTTGCGATTCGTATTTCACACAGGATATAACGTAGCAGGCCACCTATTTTGAATGATGAGCATATAATACAAAAGAGAGGCAAAAAAATTGTTATTGTCCAATCCAATGGCACTCTACGATGGTTAACACTTATTTGTGGTTTAAAATTTCAAATGTTTGTAAATCTTATGGGACTTAACTACGGGGTCATCAATCCCTAAACCTACAAACTACTTATGAACTACTTACGAACTAGGACGTCACAAATATCCATGCCCTAGGGGGGATTCGAACCCCCGACCGTGGTGGCCGTGTGTGGTTTAAATCTCGATCCTTTTCGTTTCAGAAAAGCCTTTCATGTAATTTGTTATTGTCATCAGTTCATATGTTTTCATTAAGACACAATATTTAACCCACTAATTACCGTTTCATTCCTTACGGTAAATATATGAGCTAAATTATGTGAATACGTTTCAGTGCACATTCTAAAGCAACATAGGCACACTGCAAGGTTCGTGTCTTCATGTCTCATTTCTACAGGAGATATTTCGCATCAATGGAGGTGAATTCGAATTTCTTCGAAGGCGTTTGTATGGTGAAGCAAAGAAGACATCTAATACCATTTCTATAATTTGAAGTCGACCTTTCTGAAAGACTTATTGTATAAAGCTTTTCTTATGATTCCGTTAAAGAGTTTCTTCTTGCAATCTGCAGTGTATAAAGTAAAATAAAACAAAACAAAATGAAATTTATTCCATCCCCAAACGCAATTTCTCCAACCAGGATTAAAACTGCCGCCTCACACCAGACTTGCATCATAAGACACAAGCAGAACAACACAGCCAATCCCACACTACCGCATATTGCCATTAGTCTCTCACATATTCAATGCTGAGCCTCTAACGCATCGCGAAAGATAACCTGAAAGTCACCTACACAAATAACTACATTCCTTGAGTGCAAAAGTTAAATTTCTGTCTCTCATTTCACGTGGGCATTATACAGCATGAGTCATGAAAGTAGAAGAGGAATGTCAAGTGAACTTAGCGAGACAATTCAGTACCACTTGCGGAAGTAAATGCACTGTCACAGTGTTGCCAAATATCAACAACGATGTTGCCAGTTCTTATCTGTTCTAGGAAGACCTGTGTAGCGAAAAGCGACGCGAAATCGCTTACGTCTCATGCGAGCTTCTAGAGGGGAGTTGCGCATTTTGGTTAATATACGGCGCTCTCTCCTGATAGATTACATCGTCACATATAGGATGCAAATATTTAATTCGTCCAATGAGGCCGTAAATAGCGTTTAAATTTTTGAAGCGTTACTGCATTGTGATATATTTTCAGCAAATGACTAGAGAAAAAAATACTGATATTGTGATTGCAATATACGGCAGATCAGAGACTAAGATACGAAAACATGCATCACGATTAGAGTTTCATCCCCCAAAAGCTATTTTTTTATGAAAAGTTACTGGAAATCAATGATGCCCCATCCGTCCCGAAAAACTTTGCAACTTGAAAGCGACTGCGTTTCAAAATGCTGCCTTACGACTTTACGAGTAATATTTCATGTCCTCTACGTGAATACATAAATGAGTTGGTTTGCTTGAAAGCCAGAAGAAACATAGTTAACTTACTATTTGTGCAACACAGTAATTATTTCACTTGAGTATTCAGAAGACTGGATATTTAAAATTACGGCCATGAACACAGAAACTAAACTGTATATGTGGGAAATTCTGAGGTTTTTCCTCTGCAAATATATACATATAATCTATAGACTACTAAGCAGCTTTTTATTTCGTAGTGTCACAGCCTTGTTGGGCCAACAAATGATGAGAATCCGAACCCATGTGTCTGATGGATTTTTCGAACGTTGCAACCTATGACTTGCATGTGTTGTTACTTAGTATCTGTAGTCACGATGTTAAATCAACAGTAATGGTTACAAACGTTTTACCTATTTTGTTCTGTGGTCCTATTTTTCGTCAAACCACACATTCTTTCTGGTCTCTTATCCACATGGGAAACAACGCTTTTGCCACTGAATTTATGATAATAATGATGGTAATAATGATAGTAATCAATGATGTTTACGGCGTTACAGCAGAATGATAAAGTTTACAATAACAATAGAAAATGCCCATCTCTAGGTTGACACACTGCAATGAGTTTTGGTATTTCGTTGCTGAATAACATTTAGAACATTTTTCAGAGGAGAAAAATAGACGTGAAGCCACACACATCACTAGTACAACGATACCTCACTAATCAACTATGCTTGCTGTAGATCAGAAAACGAGAATGGCGCCACCGAGCTAAAATGAGATTACTCGTTCAGTTATCTGACATTTGTTGGCAGTTAATACACACAGTCCCGACATAAAACACAAAACTGTTTGCAATTTAAGCAGGAGTAGACCTTTCTGCGGTCGAAAATTTAATTCAGGATAACAGAGTCATTTAAATGCAATGACTAATCTCATATCCTCATGAATATTGGAAAATACCTCGAATTCTGGAACTAAGGGAACGATCAGAGTTGCCTAGCATCGTAACCAATACTGCTAAGCTATAGGAAGAATTTCTTGGCCATTCCAAAATATCCTCATTCCTACAAACAGCTTGCTTCAACTGGCTTTTATCCATGCTGCGTTGCCAAAGCCTATTCTAAGTAGGGCTTCAGTCCGAAAGCAGACAACATCATTGAAAATGCTGATGAATAGACGACTTACCTTCATCAACTTCCAGGGAGAGTTTCTTTTAACGAAACGGATAAAGTGTGAAATGACTACTTTCTCCAAAGTTCCTACGCATTTTTGTCCCAAATTGGACGTATATACGTTCAATCTTGTCATACGCGGCTCACCGTTCAGAAATATCACCAAAATGAGCATCTGGCGGGTACCGTCCTAAAGCAGCTATTACGCAAGTTTTTACCGATAATCATAAAATTGACCAGACGACTTTTGCTGCAGGATATAGTGACTTCTATTACATCCGCATAACCTTTCCCAATAAGAAACTGTTTTCTTCGTATAGTGATGCCCCTGTTCAGGTGAATTATAATGTTAGTGTTTAATGTTGCTTCAGAAGTACTTTTTGTCTTAAATATTTTTATCTTTGCAGGTGATTCAAAGTAATTGTAATAATTCGTTTCCCTTCAAATTACTCCATTCATTCGATCATCTTATTTGTAAAGTAATTGCAACCGCCAAAAGTGAAATTGTCCTATAAACCAAACCGTGTGGTTATTTCAGGTCTATCGTCCATGGGCAGAACGCTTTCATCTGAAATATCTCCACGAAAGGCAGAGAAGCGGACGGTTCCGACCGCATTACATTTTCCGTTGTCTCTAGATGGATAATACTTTGTCTCTGCCGGTCCCAGATTTCACGTGGAAAGAAAACATGTGCTCCACATAATTCATTTCGCAGTAGGCGGTCGTATTTCCACCGTTGGTATATTTACATGTACGAATATTGTTCGTAACCGTAAACAGTTTGCTCTTGCTGTTCATCTCCTTAATATTGTTAAACACATATTTTCCCTATAATTCTCCTCGTGAAGTGGTTGAACTGCAGTGCTTTATTATTGTTAGTACCATTAATTTTTATTCAAGTTGATCTCTGAATATTATTTTGTATTACCGTTACATTTGTTTGTCCTATATGTTTCACAATATTGAAGATAAGCAAATTCTCATATCCATTAATATAAGCGAGTTAGAGCTAATGTATAACGGTCATTATTGTCTTGTTTCATCCGTAAAAGTTCCTCTGAAAATCTGGAACACTTCTTTTAACACCCTTAATTTGTAACCGATACGTAGGCAGAGGACATTCACGGATTGCTCATTTATTAACGTCATTCATAATGATAATTTGGATCAAATTTATTTACAAATTTTGTACTCAGTCCATTTAATTTTTATAATAGCGGTAAAATTACAGCCTTGCGCATTCTACGGCATCTGTTCAAAATCAATGAATAAGAGATACGTCAATACTTTTATTTACTATCTTTTAACAAGGAACAGTGCAATTGATTTCCCTAATGTTGTTTTAAACCATGGCACAATTCATCGATCTATTTTAATCGTTGTAACACGTGTTTATTAGGTTGCTTTATTGTCTATTGTGTTTTTGTTACAAATTTTACAATTGATTTTATACTAACGATAGGCCAGAAACTTTATTAACGTAACTCAGAAGCGCGTGATAATGCAATATTTACTCGCATTCGTTTTTGCTACGGAGCGAGTTAGTGCAGTGGTAACACACTGGACTCATATTCGGCTGCACGGCGCATCGAAATGGCCTTCGGCCATTTGGATTTGAGTTTTCCATGATTTTCCTAAATCAGTCTAGACAAATGCCGGAATGGTCCCTGCGGCAGGGCACGGCTGATTTCCTTCCACATCCTTATCATGACAATCCGAACTTCTGCTTCGCTCTAATGACCCCGTTTCGAGGGGACGTTAATCGTAACCTTCCTTCTTTCTTTCGTGTCTCGTGTGCAATAGAGCTTACTTTGTTCATGTTTCCGTGTGCTGGTACAAATTTTGCAGTTCATTTCAAACCAACTTCCCTCTGAACAAGAGACCTTGAACTTTCAACTTAACTTAGAACTGGATGACACTGCTTCATTAACGCCATTTCTTAATTGGTGTGTGGTGGAGGGCACTTTTATACAACTGCTGTGAATGGTTCGCAGTTAAAACTATTTCTGGTAAGACTTAGTGTGAGTTCATATCGCCCTATCTTTTACCTGTGCGATCTTTTCGTGACTAATAGGTAAGAGGGGTTAGGTGAAATAGAAATAAAACAAATGTATCGAATGTCTCTATTGTATTCTCATAAAATCGTTTGAAATTGAATGAAAAATTTCACACATACAAAATTTGAAAAGTGTAAAATAATCATTCAAATGGAAAATGCATATAAACGTTGTTTTAAAATAGACGTATAAAGTAACTTTTGTCCACTCGATAATTGCTACCGCGTGAAGGATAGTTCCAACAAATTTTCGAATTTTTAAGAGCTATGTCAGACATCATAGTAACATTGGAACATAAAGTGTTCTTGCATCATGAGTAATGCTAACAGCAGCGTTTAGTGGCCACCAACTTGAAGGGTACTTTATTTAATTACCTTTCTGAAGTCGATAAGAGGTATGACGCGGTGGGGGAAGCCACGGTCGTTTTGGTAAATGCGGCACAACGAGCGAGCGAAGGCGCGCGCGTCTGGAAACGGAGAAGGCGGAGCGCGCCTGCTGGAGGGATAGTTTTCGTTCTGAACAGAGGAAGCCATCAAACGGAGTCTAACAGATGTCTTGGAACTTACGCGTTTTGACTGTAACATAAGAAATAAATGAAATTCACGAATTGCATTGAACATTGCAATGGTTAGTAAATTGTCGTCTGCTATCTGCGACGACACCGATCGAATGATAATCTATCGACGTGAGATACCTGCACCTAAAAGTCGCCATTAAGTTTGTACTTTGAAACCTATCACCGCGCTGTAATGAACACACTGCAATTAAAACTATGTCTGCATCGCATCCGGTCATGAGACTACGTAACATTTTATGAAATCAACGAGGCAGGCAACAAAGACAGAACCTCATCAAGGAACGTGCTCAAAAAATTCAAATGGAACGCTATTTAATGTAGCAAGATGTTCGGTCAATAACAGGTCGCTTGTAATTTCCATCTTGAACTGCGGACATTTTATTTTATCAGGAAGCAAACTCGAAGGACACTGGACAAAATTGTTAGTTAATGGAGTACAGTAAACATAACTGTAAGTCCTGCATATGAATCAACCATAAACCGAGAAACAAAACTGGTAATACGCTCAATGAGGTATTCCGTGATTTTTATTTATTTATTTATTTTAATAGCTGGCCACGTGACATATGTGCAATTTGGAGAGCACAGTATCTCGAGCATGAGTGGAATTACGGATCCGGATCCTAACATGCAGAACTCCAGCTACAAAAACTCGTTCATCAGGCCATCAATGTAATCAAGATTTTCCAACGTCGTAGTAGGGCCTATTGTTTCGCAACTTCGGCATCATGTAGATGTGAGTCCGATATGTAATTCTGCAGTCAGTTGACTTTTTCTTGTCACCTACATTAAATATTTTGAAAAATTAACATCATAATATGCTCATTGTCGTAGTTAACTGAATTTGTGTTCAAGAAGGTCGTTTCATACATTAACTACTCCTACTCTCTTTGACGTTGCGAGCAATCTGTCTCAGCTGTGAGTAAATCAATGAGGTAGGGTTTATAGCAGTAATGTCTAGCTGTATAATAGTCACTTTCCGAAAAGCTAGGCAATTTAGAAATCGGGTCCGTTTTGTTGCAAAAGCTCGATCTCATCATTTTGTTTCGTTACGTCTTAAATTTATCCGCTTACTGTCAAACAAAATCATCCGTGCCAACTGTCTCCTGGAAACCTCATAGCAGATGCTGTATCCACCTACTTTAAGAATATCAAGTGACATCACAAACAAAAAGAAAGAACATTTTCTTAAATGAATTTATCAATTGTTCTAAAATAACGGTAAAATTTTAAATATAGATAGAACAACGTATTTGGAAATCACTTCAATCATACCATAAAGTAAATAATAAATTCTGAAGCCACGTCAGCTGTTTTTTTTTTTTTTTTTTTTTTTTTTTTTTTTTTTTTTTTTTTTTTTTTTTAAGAACGTTGCTTTACAGGTCCACGACCGTTTTCACGTTTTTAAAGACCCATCTTCAAGTGTTAATTTTTTTCATATGAAAATTCATTATAGAGACAAAAGGTTCTAATTGCTTTCATCTGTCACGGGAATAAAATTACATTAATTAGGCTCATATATATGGAACCAGTCCAACAGAAATCATCAGTGTCATTCAGAATAAAAACCAAGGAAATTAAAATGTGGTACAAACAGTCGCGTAATTTTGATTACTGTGTTTTCAATAAAAGAAGACTGCGCAAAGAATCGAAGAAACCGATGGATGATGAATTTGTATTTTGCTCATCTTTGCATCAAGTATTACGGCAAAGTAAGAAAACTTACGAAAATGCACAACCACCCAGATTCTCTGTTTTGTTACAGCTTCATGAGGACTAAATTCGTTTAGGTAATATTCCTTGAATGTGAGACGCGTTTGACAAGACTCAACGTAGATGCAGTCCATCTTCGGACAACAGTGCCTAGTATCATTGGAGAAAATGATGGTTCGCATTACTTTTTCGTTTTGCTACAAAAAGCTCTCACTGAGAGTTGATGAGGGTAACTTATCAATTCATCAGCATTTCTTCTCAATACATGGCTAAAAGCCAGTTGAGGCCAGATGCTAGTAGGATTGAAAATATTGGGGGCTGTCGCTTTCAAGATGCGAAGTGTTTGATACCTTACTGTTTAGTGACGGATGATGCAACGTTCATTTCCAGTAACTCATAAAAAATAGCTTTTGTAGATGTCTAAAAAAGTAATTGCTTTAGTCTTTTTTTAGGGGGGGGGGGTGAAACTGAAATCGTGATGGAAGTTTATATATCTCAGTCTTTGACCTGCCGTATGTTGCAAGCACAATATCAGTATTTTTAACTTCTCTAGTAATTTGCTGAAATATCATAATGCTGTAAAGCTTCAAAAAATTTAAACGCTAGTTTCGGCCTCAATGGACGAATTTAATACCTGCATCCTAAATGTCACGAGGGAATCTATGAGGAGAGAGCACCGCATATTATCCAAAATGCGCGACTCCCCTCTAGAAGCCCGCATGAGACGTAAGCGATTTCGCGTCGCTTATCGCGACACAGGTCTTCCTAGTACAGATAAGAAACTGGCAACATCGTTGCTGATATTTAGCAACACAGTGACAGTGCAGTTACTTCCGCAAGTGGTACTGAATTGTCTTGCTAAGTTCACTTGATATTCATCTTCTACTTACATGACTCATGCTCTATAATGCCCATGTGATATGAGAGTCAGAAATTTAACTTCTGCACTCAAGGAATGTAGTTATTTGTGTAGGTGACTTTCAGGTTATCTTTCGCGATGCGTTAGTGGCTCAGCATTGCATATGTGAGAGACTGAGGGCAATATACGGCAGTGTGTGATTGGTTGTGTTGTTCTGCTTGTGTCTTATGATGCAAGTCTGGTGTGAGGCGGCAGTTCTAATCCTGGTCGGAGAAAGTGCGTTTGGGGATGGAATCTCATTTTGTTTTATTTTACTTTATACGCTGCAGATTGCAAGAAGAAACTCTTTAACGGAATCATAAGAAAAGCTTTATACAATAAGTCTTTCAGAAAGGTCGACTTCAAATTAAAGAAATGGTATTAGATGTCTTCTTTGCTTCACCATACAAACGCCTTCGAAGAAATTCGAATTCACCTCCATTGATGCGAAATATCTCCTGTAGAAATGAGACATGAAGACACGAACCTTGCAGTGTGCCTATGTTGCTTTAGAATGTGCACTGAAACGTATTCACATAATTTAGCTCATATATTTACCGTAAGGAATGAAACGACGACACTAAAACATTTTAGTGGGTTACATATTGTGTCTTAATGAAAACATATGAACTGATGACATAAAAAAATTACATGAAAGGCTTTTCTGAAAGGAAAAGGATCGAGATTTAAACCACAAATAAGTGTTAACCATCGTAGAGTGCCATTGGATTGGACAATAACAATTTTTTTGCCTCTCTTATGTATTATATGCTCATCGTCACCGCTGCTGCCGGCGAGTGGGCCGCGGAGAGCTCTGGCAAGTGCTGCGGCCAGAGGCCAGTGAACCAAAAAATGAAATACGTTACACATATGCTCCCCTTACACATGTGGCATCAGCATGCACGAGTGACATGAATTTAAAATTTTTGTCGACGGTCTGTTTCGATCGCTAATACTGAATGTGCAATCGCGCACTTTACCACAAGACCACGGATGTAGCTGACCCAGTTACCTTCTAACTGCACACAAGAAGTATTGTATGAACTCCCGCAGTCTGCAGTGTTGCCAGATTGTGCAGATAGCTGGACTTAGAGCAAAATCAGCGCGGCCACTTTTATTGTTCCATGTCGCGATCGGCTCATGACTTAGGCTCAGCGGCGGGCAGGTTTTTTGTCAAAGAGTGTCCATCACACTGCCTTCCACTGGTACATCTCCTCCTTCTCCCTCACCCTTTCATCCTTCTCTACCCGTCTCTGTTCACCAAATCACTTCACCTGCCCCCCTTTCCTCCTCAGCCATCTCTTGGTCCAACTCCCACTTCTCTCGCCACATCTTCTCTTTTCTCAGCCCACATTTTCCTCCTTTCTATCTCTTCCTCATCCTTTCTCAGTCCATCTTCTCCTCCATATGATGAACAATTACATATATCTAACAACTTTCATGCTGATCGGTGCAACGTTGTGGAAGTTTATTTGAAGGAACCCTCCTCCAAGCGCCGTAGGATGTGTGCGAAACAGAAGAACCTTCTACAAGGAAACAAACGTGCTTGTGATTACTCTGTTGTAATATACCCTTCGCCATGAACCGTACGAAATATTACAAGTACACTGTGTTCTGCCTCTCGGTTTGAAGGTAGTGTGCATGAACGGAATACAGCTGTAGACTGGTGTCCAATTCTGCAAGTAGATTATCCTTCTCCACGAACCGCTTTAATTATGTGTAAGCGATAGTACTTATGTTCTGAAGGACAAATGTGAAAATAAACTGCCGATCTGTATAATATACACATAAAGAAACGAACCGACTTTCTTTTTATTTTCGAGGTATTATATAGAAAATAATACTCAGCTAAAATGTAACAAAGTGAAATACACGAAATATTTAAAACGCACTGTGAAGTCTTTCGTAAATTATGGGAACACATGTAATGTGAAATAAATTGCAGGATCAAGGAAACTTTTAAATCTATTGTAATAGTAATTTTGTGTGGCTGTGTGGCCTGGTGAAGTACTTTCATCTGGACGCCATTTCAGCGACTCTTCCCTACACTAGTTAGCCAACTGACAAAAGGGGACGTTTGGTTAAAGGTGTCGTTTATGGCGCCTCTTCACATCATTGAGGAGTGAAGGCGAGATTAAATCTCAGACTGAAAAATTCATGACCCAAGCGAGTTTTTAATCCAAGCCCTTTCTCTCTGCAGTCGACAGCTTTGCCGCAAGTCCAGTCGTGAATTCGAAACTCAGATTTTTTTCTGGATACTTACTTGTTCTTCCGGATAATTTTCTGTCTCTGACAGAATACGATGTCATCGGAAATCGGAAGGTCTTTATTTGTTCTCCCTCAAATTTAATTTCTTCTCCAAATTTCTCCTTCCCTTACTTCATAGTTTTCTCAATGAACACACTGAATAACATTGGAAAAAGGCTGCAACCCTGCTTTAATCCCTTTCCAACGACTGCTTCCCTTTCATGCCATTCGAACTACAATTTAGTTTCTGTATAAGTTGTGAACTATTCCCTGCATTTTACTCCTGCTGACTTCAGAATTTGAATAAGTGTTTTCCAATTAAAGTTGTCAAAAGCTTTCTCCAAATATGCTGAAGCTATAGATACTGGTTTGCCTTTCTTGAATCTATCCCAGGGCTGTCCAACATACGGCCCGCGGGCCACAGAGCGGCCGCGGTGGAGTAGCCGAGCGGTCTAAAGCGTCTCGCTGCGGAGCGCGCGTTTGCTCGTCGTGGAGGTTCGAGTCCTCCCGGGGGCATGGGGGTGTGTGTGTTGTCCTTAGGTTAGTTTACCTAGGTTTAAGTAGTTTGTAAGCTACGGACTGATGACCACACTTCCCATTATTTAGAGTCAATTGCCAATTTTTACACCATACTGATATGTTATTCAGATCGTTCTGCAGTTGGTTTTGATCTTCAGACGATTTTACTAGACGGTAAACGACGTCGTCATCTGCAAACAACCTAAGAGAGCTACTTAGATTTTCCCCTAAATAGTTTATGTACATAAGGAACAGCACAGGACCAATAACACTACCCTGTGGAACGCCCTATAAGACCCATGTTTTAGTCGATGTCTTACCATCGATTACTACAAACTGTGTCCTCTCTGACAGGAAATCCCCTATCCAGTCGCTAATTTGGGGCGATATACCATAACCACGCAATTTGATTAAAAGCCGTTTATGAGGTACGGTGTCAAAAGCCTTCTGGAAATCAAGGAATACGGAATCGATTTGCAAACCCTTGTCGATTACACCCATCACTTCGTGTGAATAAAGGAAATCTAAATCATAGTTAAAGAAAACTACGAAAAGTTCATCTTTATGAACACAGTGACCAGTCATCTATCATTACGAATAACGGAAATATATTCAGTACTGAACTAGTGCTCTGTATTGAATCACCTAACACATTTTGCCGTTAATTAGTAGCTACCACGAATTTGCAGACGCGTGTCTACGCGGAAGCTGGCACGCTACGATCGTCACCTTTGACCTTAGGGCCGGGCTGACGCAAGCGGTTACCGCCTGCCTGCTGCATACTCGGCAGATTCCGGCAGGCAGCGCTATTAAGCCGCATTGCACCCCACAAGGCGGCGCGCCGGGTATCCGGTGTCAACTTAAGGCTGCCGTCGCCGTCGCTGGCGATGGCACACGACGGCTAGCTGGCGAGCGCAAGACGCCGTTAGCCAGGTGCTGCCTCTCACCGGGCTCTTAGCGCTGAGTGCCAGCTGCACGAATTTTGTTCTTACTGCACAACAACCAAACTGCATCAAAGGTGACTCTGTGAGACGTAACACAAGATTCATGAAGGGTGCTTCGAACGTTACCTGTCTGGAGAGGCCACAAACACGCATTTGCCGTTTCAAAAACCGCATTGTTAAAGTGGGATTACTGGTGTGTTGCATTAACAATATAGTTCTTTATTCGTACATGTTCTTGTTGTAAACTTCAGTTCGGAGACTTCTGTAGCTCTCAAATGTTCAAATGTTTGTTAAGCTTATGGGACTTAACTACGGGGTCATCAGTCCCTAAACATACAAACTACTTATCTACTACCTTATACTAAGGACGGCACAAATATCCATGCCCGAGGGGGGATTCGAACCCCCGACCGTAGTGGCCGTGCAGACCGTGACTGGGGCGCCTCAGTCCCCTCGGCCACCGCGGCCGGCTCTGTAGCTCTACACCATAATGTAACCTAAGCAAGCCTCTTCATCTAATATATAAAGCAGAAGGTCCGTATGTACGTAGGTGTTGCATACAAATGTATAGTTCCAGTCTTTATGAAATTTTGTACACGTAAGCGTCAATCCATGAGGACGGTCGCCGTAAGTGTAAGAATCACATACGATATGTAGTTCACCAGATATGACATCATAAACAATGAGATGCGCGAAAAACTGCTGCATTTTGCGACAATGCTGCTCGTTTTCTCCTGAACCATTGAAACGATTTCAACCAAATTTGGTACACACATTCATTGCGGTGAGGTAACAATTGCTGCATGGTTAAGAATCACATACGGCACAGGGTTCAAAAGATATTACATCATAACCAATAGAAATCGTAAAAAATAATGCGGCGAGACTTTTGAAATACACTGTATGAGAATGACAGTACTTATCGACTTGCAGCAAACTGTAAACATAATTTCAACCCTTTATTAAACTTTTTCTCGCTGGCAACCATAGTAAAATGATGAAAGGAAAGAAGTTTCTCTCTCTCGGTATGACGTTACAATTTATAATTTGTACACTACAAAGTGTAGCCGCAGGAAATTTTGCATACAATATACACACATGTAGTTGAACGTACCTTCTAAATTATATCACAGTACGACACGTAGTCCATGAGATATGAGCACCAAGTTTTAAACTATTACCTCTTTACTACTAATTGTATTCCCATGAGATTTTACAGACATACAGCCCTTATACAAAAGGATATATACCTGAAAAAAGATCGCAATAAATAAAGAAATAAATACCCGGGCAATGCCGGGTTTTCAGCTAGTCTTCTCATAATAGCGGCAAGCCATGACCCACATCCCTTTGAATATGCTTACTGTATTCGTCTCTTAGTCTCTGCGATTTTCCCCTCACACGCTTCCATCCAATGCCAAATTTATGAATGTATCCTACCAAACGATACCTTCTTTTAGTCAATATATGCCAAAAACCAGTTTTCTCCCTAATTCTCTCCAGCACCTCTTCATTACTTATACTATCTACCCACTTAATCTTCAGCATTCTTATACAGCACCACGTTTAAAAAAGCCTCTTACCTCTTCCCGTCTGAACTATTTATAGTCCATGTTTCACTTCCACACAAGGCAACACTCCAAAGAAATGCCTTCAGAAAAGACTTCTTCACAATTAAATTAATATTCGTAGTTAGCAAATTTCTCTTTTTCAAAATCGCTTTTCTTCCCATTGCATTCTGCATTTTACATCCTCTGCACTGCGACCAGCATATGTTATTTTACTGCCCAAGTAATAAAAATCATCTGCCACCTTTATTGTTTCCTTACCTAATTCCTTCATCATCGCCTGAATTTCTGAGACTGCATTCTATTACCCTTGTTTTGTTTCAAATGTACAGTACAGCTTCTGGGACTTAATTACGGGGTCATCAGTCCCTAAAGTTACAAACTACTTATGAACGGCCCAAATATCCATGCCCGCCGCGGTGGAGTAGCCGAGCGGTCTAAAGCGTCTCACTGCGTAGCGCACGGTTGCTCGCCGTGGAGGTTCGAGTCCTCCCTGGGGCATGGGTGTGTGTGTTTGTCCGTAGGTTAGTTTACCTAGGTTTAAGTAGTTTGTAAGCTACGGACTGATGACCACGCAGTTTGGTCCGATAGATTTACAAACATTTGAACATATCCATGCCCGAGGGGGGGATTCCAGCCCACGACCGTGGTGGCCGTGCAGACCGTGACTGGAGCGCCGCAGACCGTCGGTCACCGTGGCCGTAACACTGTTCATTTCTTTCAACTGCTCTTTCAGGTCCTTTTCTGTCTCTGACAGAATTACAGTGTGATCACCAAATGCAATGTTTTTATTTCTTCACCCTGAACTTTAATTCCCTCTCCTTCCATTGCCTCACTGCTTGCTCAATGTACAAATTGAATAACACCGAAGAAAGTCTACAAACCCTGTCTTACTCCCTTCCCAAACATTGCGTCACTTTCATGCCCTTCAATTCTAATAACTTCTGTTTGGTTGATGTACCAGTTGTAAATAATCTTCCGTTCTCTACATTTTACCCCTGCTGACTTCACAATTTGAAACAGTGTATTCCAATAAACGTTGTCAAGAGCTTACTTCAAATCTACAAAAGGTAGAAAGGCTGTCTTTCCTTATTCTAAGATAAGTCGGAAGATGAGTATTGCTCCCGTGTTTCAACATTTCTCCTGAATCCGACTGATCATACTCTGAGGTCATCATCTATCAGCCTCCCCATCCTTCTGTAAATACTCCGTGTTAAAATTTTCGAACCATGAGTTATTAAACTGATGGTTTCGCACCTGATTTCGCCTAAATTCTTTGGCATTGGTATTATTACATTTTTCGTAAAGTCTGAGGGTATTTCGCCTGTCTCATACATATTACGCATCAGGTGAAATAGTTTTGTCGTTCCTGGTTCTATCAGAGACTTCAGTAGCTCTGAGGGAATGCCATCTACTCCAGGGCCTTGTTTCGGCTTAGGTCTTTCAGAGCTGTGTCAAATTCATTCCTCCGTATAGTATCTCCTATTTCATCTTCATCTATTTCTCCTTCGCTTCCTACAATATTGTCTATAATTTAATTTCCATTGTAGAGCCCCTTTACATACTCTTTCCACCTTCCAGCTTTCTTTTCTTTACTTAGAACTGGTTTTCCATCTGACTTCTTGATATTCATACAGCTATTGTTCTTGTTTCCAAATGACTCTTTTATTTTGCTGTAGGCGGTATCTATTTTTCCTTCAGTTATACATCCTTCCACAGACTCATTTCTTATTATTCTGTACTCATTTATAGGAAGTAATAATTCCATCTAATAACGTTACTATCAACGAAAGGATACAGAAAGTGGGGACAACACATATTACGCACTGAGATAAAAAATTGCGATAAGGAAATAGATGACGGTAGTGCGGTGCGATTGTAGAATTCTTTTGTGCTCTTTTGGAATTGAGAGACTTTGAATGCGTAACACTGCTAGGAGATGGACGTATAGGCCTTTCTATTTCGTAAATTGTTAAGGAATTCATTATTCCGGTATTCACAGTATCAAGCATGTGCTATGGGACCTGCAATCACCGCAGAGACACCTTACCAGTACGACATGCTCACACATAACAACAAGTACACGAGGTCATAAGAGGTCCAGTGCACAGCAATCAACACACTAACAGAGAAGATCTTGCATGTGACATATGACGAATAAAAAGAAAATAGATCATACATTAGAATACAACGTATTCAGCGGACAAACGAAGTATGTAGAGTGTACCAGCAAAGGAACTGAAATTGGGAACACGATAGGGACAACAACACGGACTCGAACACACACACGATGACGGACATCGATCATAATTTAATAATCATTTGTGTAAACATAGTAGTAGGAACAAACATGGAAGTGTCGGAGTATTGACGCTTTTTGTCACTGGCAAATCGACACTATAAATCTATTAATAGATAATGACAAAATAGACCAGCCGTTAGTATAACACAGGGTGCGAAATTTACGGTCGAAAATTGATACTGGCGATCTGGTCATCCATATAAATTTTATTTTGTGACATCGCTGGTGCTTGGTTGTAAAAGTCTGAAAAGTACGCGGTCATTATTTTGATGAATAAGGCAAGCCTACATTTCCTGGTAGTTTTGTCAGTATTTTTCATTTTTTAACATCCTTTCTCTTCATTAGTGCAAATAACAGATCTCATTGAATTTTAGTTTTGTGCTGACATCACGGCTACCGTAGTTTCTCCGCACACTGTGTTTGTAGAAGCAGCACTCGGCGCGTTCCCGCGCATGTGCAGAGCTGAATTTGTGTATAAGCTGAGCCTTCTCCTGCTACTGTCTGCTTGAGATGCGGCTGTTTCCTGTGTAAGCAATGACAACAAGCAACCTCACTAACAAATTCTACTCGGAATTTTTTTTTCTGGCGCTTCCAAGCTGCCAGATTCGAGAATGCGCAGAGCTGACAGAGTTGGAGTGTTTTTATTTGAGGCCGATTCTTACAACTTGAAATCTGTTGCGTTCGACTGTTTCAAATTTTTCATCGTCAGGTGTAAGGTAAGTATTTCATTTACTCCTGTAAAACACCTTTATACAACGTCACCTGAGCCACCTGCTAGAATTGAATCAGAAATAGCCCGAAGAACGTATTAACAAAGTAAGCACCAAATACTAAAAGCTGCGACAGGACTTGACAGAAAAACATGTACTGCAGGATTTGCTGGTAATATCTGTTAATGGATCTCCTCTATCTGAGTTTGACCCAAATATGCCACTGATATGTGGTACTCCTCAGCAAAAAAAAAAAAAAAGAACGCACTTCATAGTGCTAGACCGCTAGACCCTGGTACTGTTGTGTATGTTCCTGTTAAACCATTGGATGTAGTATTATATGTAAAGATATTGTTCCACGAGTGACGGGGGGGGGAGGGGGAATTATACTTCATATTCTGATAAGAGGGCTGTGACGAGCAAAGTTGTCAGACTGGCTTGTGGATTCAAATAAAAATGTTTGTAGAGCTTGTGAGACTTAACTACGGGGTCATCAGTTTCTAAACTTATAAACTAGCTTATACTAAAGACGGCACAAATATCCATGCCCGGGGGGGATTCGAACCACCGACCGCAGCGGCCGTGCAGATCGTGACTGGCGCGCCGCAGACCTCTCGGCAACTACGGCCGGCTTGTGGATTCAGTACTGAAATTTTGCACCCTGGTATAACACGTACGTAATAATCATGGTTCACGACTTGATGAATATGACAAATCCTCAAGCATCACAAGGTGTCGAGCTACATCATCTAATAGTTTCTTTCCTATCTTTCTTCTATAACATATAAATTTAAGCAATACTTCCTCTTTCCAACCCACCTTAAGCCATCAGGTGTGGGTGTGTGTGTGTGTGTGTGAGGGTGGGGGATGGTTTATTAACTGGGGCAGTATCTAAATTTAAGAAAGATTGCTGGGGGGATGTTCATCACAGTTCTGTGTTTGTCTCTATTCTTCAGCTTCTTCAATGGAAGAACCCTGTTAAGTATACTTTAAACTAATGTATGGCATAAAGTAATCTGTCGTATGTCATATTCTCTATCAGCCATTTTTTATTTTATTTCCCATATTAATTCATAATTTTAAAATTTTCTAATTATTATGTATCGTTCCATTGCATCAGTTGGTTAAGCTGTATATTTTTAAACATGACTAAATATTAGAAGAAATTATTCTGTGTATAAAAAATTAAAAATTAAAACTACGATCTGTGTTAACATACAGATCGCAGGGCATTGTAAATGACAGCAAATAAATAAATAAATTACACCCCACAATGAGCCGACGGCCGACACTTAATACCCGAGACAAGAAAAGGCTGCGTAGATAAGTTAGCGCTAACAGACAATTGACACTGCGTGACTATCGGTTTCGACATGGAAAGTACAACGAAAGTATCCGTTAGGACAATATGGTGTTAATGGGCTGTTTTAGCCTTTGCTGACAGCATGTCGTTACCTGCAATGTATCTCCTGGGCTGGACCATCGACTGTCGGAAAATCGAAGCTTATTCAGTTGGTTAAAAGTGATGTGAAGACCCAACGACACTATGGACCCTATTTGTGCAACCTGGTGATGGCTACATGATGATAACATGGACTGTTTTACCCTCAATAGACTGCGTGTCTCGTTCAACTTAACCGGAATTTTGGAGGACGGTGTTCCAAATGCACATCCTACCACCCAGATTCAGAATTTCCTTAAGTCAAGCTAGGCAAACTACTGAATTGTTGACGTTAAACTCTTACGTTTCTTTTCTGCATCCAATAAATCAGTGGCTTCAATGGTTATTTGCTGCTTATTACACAGCAAGTGCTGATATCCTCATACATGTGAGAGACTTTTGAGACAATACGTTCTGCTACCGTACAATAATCTTTAGAGATTGGTTTGAAGTACATTATAGGCAATTGAAGCGAATCATCTGGTCCTCAAGATCGCCCGATATGAATCCCATCCAATATTTATGAGAGATAATCGAGAAGACATTTAAGCATGAAATTCCTACACAGCCAACACTATACCTTTGGACGTCTGTAGAGGCAACGGCTACCGTACTTTCTCCGCACACTGTGTTTGTAGAAGCAGCACTCGGCGCGTTCCCGCGCATGTGCAGAGCTGAAATTGTGTATAAGCTGAGCCTTCTCCTGCTACTGTTTGCTTGAGGTGCGGTTGTTTCCTGTGTTAGCAATGACAACAAGCAACCTCACTAACAAATTCTACTCGGAATTCTTTTCTGGCGCTTCCAAGCTGCCAGATTAGCGAATGCGCAGAGCGGGCAGAGTTGGAGTGTTTTTATTTGAGGACGATTCTCAAGTGTTGAAAGCTGTTGCGTTCAACTACTTCAAATTTGTTTCATCGTCAGGTGTAAGGTAAGTATTTCATTTATTCCTGTAAAACACCTTTATACAACGTCAGCTGAGCCAACTGCTAGAATTGAATCAGAAATAGCGCGAAGAACGTATTAACAAAGTAAGCACCAAATACTTAAAACAGCGACAGGACTTGACAGAAAGACATATACTGCAGGATTTGCTGGTAATATCTGTTAATGGATCTCCTCTATCTGATTTTGACAAATATGCCACTGATATGTGGTACTCCTCAGCAAAAAAAAAGAACGCACTTCATAGTGCTAGACCGCTAGACCCTGGTACTGTTGTGTATGTTCCTGTTAAACCATTTGATGTAGTATTATATGTAAAGATATTGTTCCACGAGTGACCGTGGGGGGGGGGGGGGAGGTTTCATATTCAGATAAGAGGGCTGTGACGAGCAAAGTTGTCAGACTGGCTTGTGGATTCAAATTGTGAGACTTAACTACGGGGTCATCAGTTTCTAAACTTACAAACTACTTATAAACTAGCTTATACTAAAGACGGCACAAACATCCATGACCGGGGGGGGGGGGGGGAGGTTTCGAACCCCCGACCGCAGCGGCCGTGCAGACCGTGACTGTCGCGCCGCAGACCTCTCGGCAACTACGGCCGGCTTGTGGATTCAGTACTGGAATTTTGCACCTTGGTACGTACGTAATAATAATGGTTCACAACTTGATGAATATGACAAATCTTCGATTCTCAAGCATCACAAGGTGTCGAGCTACACCATATAATAGTTTCTTTCCTATCTTTCTTCTATAATATATAAATTTAAGCTATACTTCCACTTTCCAACCCATCCAACCCACCTTAAGCCATCAGGTGTGTGTTTGTGCGAGTATGTCTGTGTGTGAGGGGGGGGGGGTCGTTTATTAACTGGGGCAGTATCTAAATTTGTCTCTATTCTTTAGCTTCTTCAATGGAAGAACCCTGTTAAGTATACTTTAAACTTATGTATGTCATAAAGTAATTTGTCGTATGTCATATTCTCTTTCTGCCATTTTTTTTATTTCCCATATTAATTCACAATTTTAAAATTTTCTAATTATTATGTATCGTTCCATTGCATCAGTTGGTTAAGCTGTATATTTTTAAACATGACTAAATATTAGAAGAAATTATTCTGTGTATAAAAAATTAAAAATTAAAACTACGATCTGTGTTAACATACAGATCGCAGGGCATTGTAAATGACAGCAAATAAATAAATAAATTACACCCCACAATGAGCCGACGGCCGACACTTAATACCCGAGACAAGAAAAGGCTGCGTAGATAAGTTAGCGCTAACAGACAATTGACACTGCGTGACTATCGGTTTCGACATGGAAAGTACAACGAAAGTATCCGTTAGGACAATATGGTGTTAATGGGCTGTTTTAGCCTTTGCTGACAGCATGTCGTTACCTGCAATGTATCTCCTGGGCTGGACCATCGACTGTCGGAAAATCGAAGCTTATTCAGTTGGTTAAAAGTGATGTGAAGACCCAACGACACTATGGACCCTAGTTGTGCAACCTGGTGATGGCTACATGATGATAACATGGGCTGTTTTTACCCTCAATAAACTGGGTGTCTCGTTCAACTTAACCGGAATTTTGGAGGACGGTGTTCCAAATGCACATCCTACCACCCAGATTCAGAATTTCCTTAAGTCAAGCTAGGCAAACTACTGAATTGTTGACGTTAAACTCTTACGTTTCTTTTCTGCATTCAATAAATCAGTGGCTTCAATGGTTATTTGCTGCTTATTACACAGCAAGTGCTGATATCCTCATACATGTGAGAGACTTTTGAGACAATACGTTCTGCTACCGTACAATAATCTTTAGAGATTGGTTTGAAGTACATTATAGGCAACTGAAGCGAATCATCTGGTCCTCAAGATCGCCCGATATGAATCCCATCCAATATTTATGGGAGATAATCGAGAAGTCACTTAAGCATGAAATTCCTACACAGCCTACGCAATACCTTTGGACGTCTATAGAGGCAACATCACTATTCCTGCAGGGGACTTCTAACGACCTGTTGGGTCCATGTAGCGTTGAGTCGCGGCACTTGGCCGAACAAAATGAGGTATCCCATGACTTTTGTCCACTTACTATCAGTCCTATTATATGAGGGTTGGAAGTGAAATAGTGACAACACTGATGTGGAGAAACTCCAATTGAATTTACTATCGTCGCTGATAGAATACGTTGCTTACCTCCGAGAAAATAGTCTCGCCCGTCCCTGGTTACCAGAGTGAGCACAGTTGAGGGAAACAGTCACCTTTGAACGAGCGGTCTAACGTAACGGTGTCTCTATGTTTTCTAACCAGGAACAACAGAGTTGGATCAAGATTGAATGTGCTAGACGTCGTACAGCACGACAGTCTCATCAAGTTCTTCAAGAGGCTTTGGGGGAATCAGCATTGCCTTACAGAACAGTGGTATGTTTGGTAAATTCCGTCAACGAAGGCCGATCACCTGTGGTAGAAATGCATCGGGCAGGTCTTCCTATCATTTCTCTCTGAAGAATAGTCCGGTCCGTCCTCACAGCTTTACTTCTGCCAGTCTTCCCCTCCTACTTTCCAAATTTCACAGTTCTCCAGCGAACCTTTCAAGAATAGCACTCCTGGAAGAAAGGATATGGTGGAGACATGGCTTAAAAAATGTTCAAATGTTTGTATAGTCTATGGGACTTAACTACAGGGTCATCAGTCCCTAAACTTACAGACTACTTATGAACTAACTAAGACTAAGGACGGCACAAATATCCATGCCCGAGGGGGGATTCGAACCCCCGACCGTAGTGGCCGTGCAGACCGTGACTGGAGCACTTCAGTCCCCTCGGCCACCGCGGCCGGCAGACATGGCTTAGCCACAGCCTAAGGGATGTTTCCAGAATGAAACTTTCACTCTGCAGCGGAGTGGTAGAAATGCATCGGGCAGGTCTTCCTATCATTTCTCTCTGAAGAATAGTCCGGTCCGTCCTCACAGCTTTACTTCTGCCAGTCTTCCCCTCCTACTTTCCAAATTTCACAGTTCTCCAGCGAACCTTTCAAGAATAGCACTCCTGGAAGAAAGGATATGGTGGAGACATGGCTTAAAAATGTTCAAATGTTTATATAGTCTATGGGACTTAACTACAGGGTCATCAGTCCCTAAACTTACAGACTACTTATGAACTAACTAAGGACGGCACAAATATCCATGCCCGAGGGGGGATTCGAACCCCCGACCGTAGTGGCCGTGCAGACCGTGACTGGAGCGCTTCAGTCCCCTCGGCCACTGCGGCCGGCAGACATGGCTTAGCCACAGCCTAAGGGATGTTTCCAGAATGAAACTTTCACTCTGCAGCGGAGTGTGCGCTGATACGAATCTCCCTGTCAGATGCACACAATTTTAATCTGCGAGGAAGTTTCATATCAGCTAACACTCCGCTACAGAGTGAGAGTTTCATTCTAGTTTCATGTAGTTTGTAAGACCAACGTAGTTTCGTCCCGTAGAATTACAAACATTTGAACATTTTTAGCATACGACTGAGCTTCGCATCATGAAGGGAGTCGAGCAGCCTTAGCGTATGCCACGCCGCTACGACCGGTCCTATGCCCGACATGACTGACATGACTCGAAGCAACGCCACCTAGCTACAAGGCCTGTGCGCAGCCTGCCAAGAGTAGTCATAACACAAGGAAACTATTTGTCTTATGTAGTGTTGTGACGAGTTTGGGACTGCGTACACGTTGCACACTGTGTTTAGGAATGTTTTTCGTGTTATCTATGCGATTCTTCGTACAGATTTTCGCTGGTATGAGACAAAACGCCTAATATGAATCGTCCGATTTCATTATTGGTAAGATATCTTACTAAAAGTTCATAAACATCTTATACCAAAAGATAATTTTTGTCTGAATCACATAAATAACATTGAGGCCATTCTGGAACACAGTGTGCAACGTCTACATATTCCCCAACTCGTCTCAACGCTACGTAAGACAAAAAATTTGCTTGTGTTATGACTACTCTTGGCAGGCAGCGCAAATCAGGCCTTGTATCTAGGTGGTGTTGCTCGAAGGCGCCGGCGGGGCTGTCCCGCCTCCTGACAGTAATGCGGCTTTTGACAGCTGAGGCGCAGAAGTCCGCAGTGCTTTGTCAAAAGCAGACTGCAGAAACTAGCCGGCGTGTATGAAGTGTGGCATGGGGCACGACACACGCGCGTGCACTCGGCCACGCGGCACTCCGCCAAAGTTCGTGAAATGCGGTTCCCGCAGTCTGCGAGTAACCGACAATGCCCTTAAGCAGTCGGCACGTGTGTGGTCAACGTGCCGACTGCACCGTGCGGCCGAACGTTCGGACACGGCGCAACTTGAGCATACGAGGCGTGTGCCTCAACGAGTTACACGCGACCGCAGCGCGCTCCAGGCGGTATCAGTTGCTGGAATCACACTATTTACCAAATCTAATTTGTAATTCCTGCCTTACCTCTATTGAATCGCTTATTTCCGCGCTTGTGCTTATGTTCGTTATGTTCTGTGATAGGCCTAAATAAGTAACAACAAAATAGCTATGAACACAAGACTCTTATAAAAGTTGCATTTTATGTCAATCATTGCAGCGACTAATACAAGTTTCGCGAGAAACTATGCGATATAAACTTAGAATAGGCCTCCACAACTCAAAGATTATTGCAAGAGTCTCGCTTTTTAGTAAATCTTAAAAGATCATGCTTCCACGGTCAATGTTACTATTGGGTAAAAGAACGTATAAAATGGAATACGCGAAACAGTGCATATTTCACTCTAAGTGAGGTGCAAACTGTCTTGTTCATAAAACGGTTCCAATAAACTCGCTCACCAGAGGGTGAGCACTTATTTTTACATAGCATCGAATAACATGCAGTATACTTCTAAGAAATTTATAGGAAAGTCTCTGAGACTATCAGAAAACCGAATAAAAGAAGAAAAAGTATTTGCTTAGGTGGGGCCTTGATCCAACACCGCAACCTATTCGGAGTGCACAAATTAGCTTTTGTTTGTATAGTCTGTGGGACTTAACTACAGGGTCATCAGTCCCTAAACTTACAAACTACTTATGAACTACTTACGAACTAGGACGGCACAAATATCCATGCCCGAGGGGGGATTCGAACCCCCGTCCGTAGTGGCCGTGCAGAGCGTGACTGAAGCGCCTCAGTCCTCTCGGCCACCACGGCCGGCTCCGACCGTAGTGGCCGTGCAGACCATGACACCAATTAGCCCCCTACGCTACGGCCAGTTGCATTACGAATGTATCCTCACCTACGCTATTAGACGTGTTGTATATGCTACTGGGCGACATGTAAGTTGCTGACATGTAATTGCAACAAATTATACAAAGAACTATGTGTGTTGATAGATCTTCAGTCCGCCTTGCCTTGAAACGACAGATTACTGTAATACGGAAAATTTTTAACTACATATAAGACATCTCCAGTCATTTATTCCAACAAATAGTACCTTAATGGCCGTATTCCGAGAGATTCTCAATTTATGCAGTTACTTTTACTTCCTTTGAAATGTCATACATTCCTAAGACCCAAGGAAAACCACGAAATACGACGGCCAACATGGCGTCTTCGTCTGTACCGAAAAGAGCTGCAACCCTCCGCGGATAGCCATGTGGTGTGACGTCGGGGGCGTTCTCCCACCTTTCTGGTGGTTGTTCAGACGCTTGTTGAGAATATGTGGCATGCTTGATACTGCCCCACACGTTGGAAAAGCCTTGCCAACGTGCTGTTCGCACATTTTGACCTCAGAAAGTCGCCACATTGCCCTCAGTCGTTCACGCTCGGTGTGCCGAAGGCTTTACAAGAGCAGTGTTCACCGTGCAGGGACTTCACGTACACAACGGCGTGCTCGACCAACTGGCGCTACGACACCTGCGGCGGCGCCTGCTCGTTCTCCCCCCCCCCCCTCACATCCGCGCTGGGTCGAGGCACAGAGTAACATATACAGAGGAGCAGCCCCCCCCCTAAACCAGTCCTATGCTTCCCTTGTAGTTCCATAAGATGCTTGCAGGTGTCAGGCGGATCTCTGGCTTAGGGTGCCTCTCGCACGTCAGAGGGTAGCGTGGAGGGGAGACTGAGGGGAGAGCTTGTGCCGCCTGCCACGAGGTCACGGCTGTGTCCAGCTTGCTGGCGTTTGAGGGGAGGTGGTGGTGGGGAGAGCTGCTACCTGCCACCTGCTCTGGCCAGTTTAAAGGGCTGCTTCTGACCGCAGCGCCATCATGGGACATCTTACGGAACTGCTGGAAACCCTCCCTCCCCGCACCCCTGAGCGTAGGACCGGGCCCTTACGGAGGTTTCCCGTCTGTATATATTTGTCTGTGGTCGAGGGGAGGTGTTGACAGTCACGGAATTTCGACCGTCGTGACCATGACCGATGACGCGCTGGCAGCCTTCACAGCTGCTATTGCGGCTGATTGTGCTGGGTGGAGGGAATTGCTGGCGGTCGGTAAAATATCGGCCGTCCACATTTCACTGGCGGGCACTGTAGCTTCCACACTGGCCGGCTACGGACCAGCACCGGCAGAAAGCCGGTCAGCTGCCGGCGACTGCCACTGCAGACCGCCGATGCCGTCCATACAGTGGAGAGGCGCACGTGGGAAATGGCAGCTTGCACATCCAACGATTCTTACCGGCCGTTCTCCCCGCACAGTTTCCGCTGTCCCTTCTCGCCGTACCATTGCCGTAGCCCATATAGGACTAAAATATAAAAAGAAAAACATTTATTCTGTATACAATAAACTACAAATATTTCAATTCTCGTCTGTTACAGGGAACTGAATAAAATTCAGTAGCGAAGTTAAAATTTTGTCAGACTGTTATTTATTTTTGCTTTATAATGCGGCTCCGTAGCACAGTGGTAGAGTGGCAGACTAAAAATACAAAGGTCCCGGGTTCGATCCCCGCTAGAACCTACGATTTTTATCTGTTACTTTCCACTTCTGGCAGTGTTGCTGATGTGAAAAATACCGATTAACACTGTGGTTCCCCCCTCCACCCCTATAACTGGCTGGGTAAGTCATTTCGAAGGTCGGAGGAAGCCAATGGCATACCACCTCCAAACAGGATCATGCCTAGTAAGGTACTGTGGTGTTCAAACCTATCTTCGGACTGTTGACTGCTTTACCTTTTTATTCTTCGAGTAGATCGAGTCATTATTTTATGATGTTAATGAGTTCTTCGCTTTGTTTTATTATGGAGGGTGGCTACTTTTGTATCCCAGCCTCGTCGTCACTTTTGTGTCCTGCTTCCGCCGGTTGTCTTGGGTGTCGGTAGCCGAGTGGAGGGAGACCGACACAGGAATAAAGCATGCACGCTTGTGCGGTATGGAGGTGACCAGCCAGTGGGACAGCAGAAACTAGAAACACTAAAGTAAATTAGAACGAGATATATATTTCATAGAGAGTAATACTTTACTTTTACATAGTTCTTGACTGCAGAATGCTGATACATAGATTAGATAGAGGCCTGCCTACTGATAATTCCTAGTGCCTATCCGATAGCCAAGTCTTAACTGGTGCCTATCTGATTCCCAAGTGTTAACTGGTTCCTACCTCAGTCCCAAGTGAACGATGTCGTTCAGTGGTGGCCACGAGCGGAATTATAGCAGAGGCTGCTCGTGGCTGACGTCGTAAGAACGCTCCACCGGTAAAATATCTGCTGATATCTATTGGCCGTCCAAAATCGTGCATCCAGCCTTAGCATCAGGGAAGAGGTAAGTCCGCGCGGGTCGCTCCCTGCTCCCTCCCTTGTGGAGGTGCGGGCGGGAGTTGGTCAGTAGACTCTGAATGCCGCCCTCGTTCAACCGGCGACGCTGTCGGAAGAAATGTAGGCGACGGTCGGCACCGCTACGACAGCACACGTTCCTATGGACTGCAACTTTCGACGTCATGGAAGTGTGTCCCCAAGAAGAGGGCGCGTCTGGTGCTGCCGCCCCCTGCTCGAAGGGGTTCCCCCAATGCCGTCCCTGTGCGGGAGGAAGAAGAACTGGAGGAAGACGACGAAGAAAAGTGTCTTCCGTTGCAACAGGGACGAAGCATTCTTTCAGTCTTACAGATGATCAGCAAGTCGCTGAAGGACGGCTCCTTCCCTTACTGGGAAGAACCTTTGCCTTTCTTACCTCGTTCCCGACGGCCCGCCCACTCTTATCCGAAGGTTTTCAGGCAATACACAGTCAATACACAGCTTGACCTTTGGAATCCATCACGGTGGCATGGCCGAGCGCATTGTGGAGCTATGCTCCGATGCGCGAGGCCATTCCCTGTCGGGGATTGGAATCCCCCCTCGGGCATAGATGTTTGTGCTGACTTTAGTATAAGCTAGTTTATAAGTAGTTTCTAATTTAGGGACTGATGACCCCGCTGTTAAGTCCCTTAAGCTTTACAAACTTTTGAACTTCTTTTAAATACTGCCGTACCAGATAAGCCCGATTTCACTCTTTCCTTTTTTTCCTTCGCACACTAACAACGGGATCCTTTTCTTCGGGACCTGTACAGCCACGTCTTCGGCTATGCAGATGCGGACTACCCACCGTTGATAGAACCTACACGGCCGGAATCGTGGATAAATACAGGCAAGCCGCCCAAGTTCCAACGTCCGAAGCCTGTCGCTAAGAAGTAGCGACGACGACACAGGAGCACCCCATGCTTTGTCTCTGCTCCGCCGGCGTCAGAATTGGACTCCTTTTTCTTTTTAAAATAATGTTCAATTGTTTGTAGAGCTTATGGGACTTAACTACGGGGTCATCAGTCCCTAAACTTACAAACTACTTATGGACTAGCTTGTACTAAAGACGGCACAAATATCCATGCCCGAGGGCGAATTCGAACCCCCGACCGCAGCGGCCGTGCAAACCGTGACTGGAACGCCGCAGACCGCTCGTCCAACGCGTCCGGCCAAATGGAAATGGTTGCATTCTCTTCCTTGTCGCCCTAGAGCAGTGTTATTCAATTTGCGGGTCGCGACCCCCAGGGGAGTTGCAAAGCCTTTCTAGGCTCTTGCGACCGCCTTCACAGGAGGAAGTACTTGCACTATAAAATAGCCAGGGGTTCAACGGTTGTTGAAGGAGGGCCTGTGTGTATGATGTCAAATGTAAGTAAAAGTCTTTGTCCGAAACGATGTATCTTCATAAAGTTTTCGATACAAAAAGAGAAACGTGGCAAAATAAGCAAAGAAATGTTGTTAAGTGTATAATAGACATCAAATCAAATGTTCGTTGCCGGCCGCGGTGGCCGAGGGGACTGAGGCGCTTCAGTCACGGTCTGCACAGCCACTACCGTCGGGGGTTCGAGGGATATTTGTGCCGTCCTAGTTCGTAAGTAGTTCATAAGTAGTTTGTAAGTTTAGGGACTGATGACCCCGTAGTTAAGTCCCATAAGCTTAACAAACATTTGAACATTTGAAATGTTCGTTAAGCTTAAAGGACTTAACTGTGGGGTCATCAGTTCCTAAACATACAAACTACTTATGAACTACCTATACTAAAGACGACACAAATATCTATGCCCGATGGGGGATTCAAACCCCCAACCGTAGCGGCCGTGCAGACTGTGACTGGCATGCTGAAGACCGCTCGGCCACTGCGGCGGGCAAGTATGTAATACACAATGCGAGATCAGTAACACTATTTTACATATTTGTTGGTATTCGTAGACATACGATTCCTTAATTCTGTCACAGACGATCGCTTCCTTGTTCTACTACCCCATACTTATTATGGAACAGTGGTGTTTATTAGTTCTTTGGTGCACTACAGCGCCTCTATCGCTTGTTTGCTGTACTACGCAATCCATACCCAAACTTCACACGAACACTCACAGCGCTATCTATTAGCTCTTTGCTGCATTACGCCGTTCTTTCCAAGCATGAAATGTACCTAAAACTTCAAATTACGATATCTTTTACTTTCCTGGTCTGATTTTGATGAAATAAAGCCTGTATGTTGCCCCAGGTATTATCTATTTACCTGTGATACCTCCATGAATGTTGATTTAGTACTCTTGGAGATTACTCTCTACAAATAGACACCTGCGATTGCTTTCAGAGGAATGTTTAAATTATGGTATCTTACTTTTTCTGATTCGATTTTGTGAAATGAAGCGTTTTTTGTAACCGCAAGATACCCTCACGTTTCCTGTGAAAATCCTCTGATAATTAGTCTATTAGTCTTGGAGATGAAAAAGAAAGATAGCCGTGACGGTTGTTGATAAAAAACGTTAAATTGTGATGTTATTTCCGTGGTCCGATTTTTATTAAACTAAGTCTGTATGTTTCCCCAAGATACGCTGAAGTTACCCGTGAAAACCCCATGCGAATTCCTGAAGTAGTTTTGGAGAAGTGGTTTCTAATAGATCAACAGACAGACACGACGGCCTATGAAAACACTTCGTGATTCTATTTTGATGAAATCGTGCCTAGATCTTTAACCAATCTTTCCTCATGTTTCCTTTGAAAACCACATGAAAATTCGTCCAGTAGTTTTCATGACTGAAGCGAACATCGACAGGCCTACATTTACAGATTTATTATTAGTATAGATATGTTGTATAATTGTAAAATTTTGCAGGAATATATTTATTTGTATAAGTGCTGTATGTCGGTAATATCTGTTGTGAATATGTTTAGTAGTAAAGAAGTAATAGATTAAAACGTGAAGCTTGATGGGGCGGTTTTCCTTGAACGTTACTCTTTACGTCCTCATATCTCATGAACTACGTGTCGTACTGCGATACAATTTCGAATGTCCATTCAGCTTCAAGTGGGCATTCCGTCTGCAACATTTCCTGCGAGTACAATTTGTAGTGTAGAAATTATAAGTTGTAACGTTATACCGAATACCGTAGTTTTGCTCCGTGAACAGCTGAAAAGTAGTAAGCGAGAAACTTTTTTCCTTTCATTTTTTGATGTGGTTGTCTGTGAAAAAAAAGTTTAATAAAGGTTTGAAATTATGTTTGAAGTTTGTTGCAAATCGCCAAGTACTATCATTCTCATATAGTGTATTTATTAAATCTCGTCACATTATGTAGCACTTTTTGCGATTCCTGTTGTTCATGATGTTATATCTCCTGAATCACGTGTCGTATGTGGTTCTTACCCCTAGAGCAATTGTTATCTCACATAAGGAATGTGAGTACAAAATCTGGCTGAAATCGGTGCAGTGGTTTAGGAGGAAATGTGGAGCATTCTCGTTTGACTCAGCAATTTTTCGCGCATCTCATTGTTTATGACGTCATATCTCCTTACGTATGTGTCGTAGTTGATTCTTACCCCGACAGCGATTGTTGTCTGATAGTAAGGAACACGTGTATCAAGTTTGGTTGAAATCGGTCCATTAGTTTAGGAGGAGATGTGGAACATACATACATACATACATACATACACACATACAGCCTATTTTATAAGATGTAAGATTAAGATTACGACGTTCCTTGTTAACATCGATTATGAATTGAAAAATACCATAGATACTTTTATAAGACAGTATGATAGTTACTAATAAGCACAAAGCCTGGAGACTGTTTCCAGGAACTAATGGATAGGTAAAAGAACATGACACAATGTGTAATTCTGAAAAATTCTTAATAAGCAAAATTCGCTTCTTAGTCTTGCCTGAAATACCAAACATTCGTTAACCAAACAAATTTTTCTGTTCCATGTAAAACTACGATGTGTTCAATTCCGAAAGATACAAAAAAACCTTCCTCCATCAATTTAATAGAAAGCTGTAGCAAAAGAAAGAAGATTAAATTTATTTTCTTTGAGATAACATATTTTTTATACGATTAGTGAGGATTGGGGGGAGGGGATGGTAGGGGAGCGCCGAACACTTTTCCCTGGAAGGGAATCGTCAGAAAATTTTTACTTGAAAGGGGTCGCCTTATTCGAAAAGTTTGAAAAACACTACCCTACAGCGATCAGTACGAGTCAAATCACGGACATGACCTGTAGTTTGAAAACGATTTCAGATCCTTTGCAACTTCTCTTGATGAAATTTTCCACTCACATTAAGCAACAATCGTCAACAGACGTTGATAAGGTTTTTCTTCTCTTCGGAGAACGTCCAGACAATGTGCACAAACGCCCTATACTGTTTCTTCAATGTGTATTGAATGATGCTGACTCACCTGCATTCAACAAAATCAGTATGCTTTTGATAGATGGGATTACAGACAACTTTGATTACATTTTACAACAGTTTCAATGGGCACGTTTTTTTTTCTAATCAACGTAAGTCCAAGAGGACTGTGTTTATGGTATATACACACGTAATCCAAAAGTTGGTAATATATCAGTAGAGGAAGAATCTGCTGCAGTTTTTGTGGACACTGTTAATTAAAACAAATGAAAAATAACAACGGGAACGTTTCGTTCCAACCACGCAAAGGCTGGGACTTACATCAGCTTTGGGGCCCCAAATAATGGAATGCTGCCAGTACTACAGTAGTACCCACAGCCTGTGCTTTTTGCGTGGAGTGAGAGGCGGAGCATTTATAATTAACGTTAGCCGATGATCAAAATTCCTCTCCATTTATACCAAAGCGCAGTGGTAGAAAGAGGCGCGCGAAGGCAACTATTAACAGATGAGAGTGCTCGGACGCCTATTTGTCGGCGTTAGCGAGATGAGACAAGCGCCTGACGCCTGGAAGTGAGTTTTCAGGGCGGCACTCATTACGCAGAAAGCGGCGACCGTGCGGGGACACTGCGGGACACAGCCGGTTCGCAGGTGCCGGCCGTGTAATTAATCAGCGAGTCTGAGAGCCACGCTGGCCGTGCTGGTGCTGGTGCTGGTGCCATTGTGGTGGTGCATGGCGCTGGAGCGGAAAGTCTTTCTGCGTCTGTTGGTTCTCTGTGGAACCCAACTCGTTATTTCGTCCACTAGATTCAGAAAGTGCAACCAAGCACCGTGTTTCGTGGTTACTTCGGAGAAGCTTTTGATATATTCTGCAACCTAATGAAGAAAATAAGAGCGTCCAGAATTTCAGACCAGCTGCTTGATAGGATTCAAGAGTTTCTAGCGAACACTGCGTGGCATTCTGTAGCGATAAGTCTTGAGACATAAAGTGAATGTCACTTCGTATAATATGGATAACCCATCTCAGTACCCGACGTTGCCTCGGTATGTATTTATTTTATCAGTCCATCTCCAGTTCTAGTATCTCTGTCCATCTGCTCTTTTCCCATCTTGTCATCTCCTCGTCTCCACTGAACAACCTTCTCCCTCTCCCATCCCAGTCCTGTTTAATTCTCCTCTATTTCTATCTACTCCTTTCCACTCCTTCTCTTTAATCTCTTCCTTTTCTCTGTCCAGGTTTTCCTCTTCCTCTAAGTCCTCCTTTTTTTATTCTATGGGTCTCAACTCCTAGCTTTCAAACTACTTAAACTAATAATTAAAATAATACAGTCTAGATCGCAATTTGTTGTGTTTATTGCTGGCAACCGGTTTCGCTTGAGCAGTTGACGCTTGCTCCGGCCACCGTCACCGTCCATCAACAAGGTGCCATAGGCCTGAAGATGGTTCTATAGAAAGGAAACCGGTTGCCAGCAATAAACACATCAAATCGCGATCTAGACTGTCTAATTTTAACTATTAAAATTTTTAAGATTGCTGTTCCAGAAAAATTACTTTCAAAAATTACTTAAACTAACCTAAGATCAACACATACACATATGACCCAGGAGGACTCGAACATCCAACGGCGAACGGCCGCGTGCCGGCCGCGGTGGCCGAGGGGACTCAGGCGCGCTAGTGACAGTCTGCACGGCCACTACGGTCGGGGGTTCATATCCCCCCTCGGGCATGGATATTTGTGCCGTCCTTAGTGTTAGCTAGTTCATAAGTAGTTTGTAAGTTTAGGGACTGATGACCCCAAAGTTAAGTTCCATAAGCTATACAAGCATTTGAATTTTTGAACGGCCGCGCGCACCGCAGCACGGCGCCACAGTGCGCAAGGCTATTCCGTCGCTGCTCCCCTCCTATTCCTTTCACCCCTACCACAGTACGAGGGTGCCGAGTTTTAGTCCAATTAGTAATATATGTACCAAGTTTGACTGAGATTCATCCATACGCCAGAAACTCTGCCCCAATACATCTGACGTCATGTTGTGTCGTCTACTGGCAGATGAAACAGCAGGTGGAACATAAATAAGGAGGAGGACGTGGAAGCAAAGATACGAGGGTTGCAACATGTGGCAACACTGCTGTGAAGACACTGTTGTCGCTGATAGCACACGTCGTTGACATACCTACCTTACCTCCGTGCAAATAGACTTGCCCGTCTCACGTCACCGGCGTGCGCACAATCGAGGGAAAAACAGTCATTTGTGAGCGAGCGGTCTAACGCAACGCTGTCACTATGTTTTCGAAAGAGGAACAACGGAGTTTGATCAAGATTGAATATTCCAGAGCACGACAGTGTCATTAAGGTCTTCAAGAGACGTGAGGGGGAGCAGCGCAACCCACCCATCATCTTGCACGAGAACGCGCATACAGCGCAAGTTGTGGCTGCTCTGTTCGGCCAATGGGTATGGGAAGTACTATACCATTCACCATACTCCCCACACATAAGTCCTTCTGACTTTGATTCCGAAGATGAAGAAACCACTTCGTAGCATTCGCTTCAGAAGTGTTCCAAAAGTTCGACAGCCGGTAGACCGCTCCTCTCGCACCATCAACAGAATAGGCTCTGCTAACAGTATACTACGTCTTCCGCATCGCTGGCAACGGGCGCTACACAACACTGATAACTACTTTGAAGGACAGAAACATGTAACGCTTTTGTATAGGTTGTGAATAAATAGTTACAACTATTTAAGTTCCAACCATCGTGCAATAAACACGTTCATTAAAAGAACATTTTTATTGGTTGTACAAAAGAATTACTTGACCTTCTCTGGTGTCGACAGACTGTCCAAAGAGAACAGTAGTAAACATTGCAAGCTACGGTAATTCTTCATGCTGCGGTTCTCTAGAGAATGACGGGCAACTGCTCTCAAATATGTCCAAATGTTTGTAGAGCTTATGGGACTAAACTAAGGAGTCAGTCCCTAAACTTACAAACTACTTATGGACTATGACAACACAAAGAATTCTAAACTAAGGAGTCATCAGTCCCTAAACTTACAAACTACTTATGAACTATGACAACACAAAGAATTCTAAAGAGGCTGATTGGCTGCAGTAATGAAGGAGTTGTAGATGTTGTAAAATCCTTTATTTTTCTCTTTACGCTGACGCGTTTCGGGCCCAGCTCATCATCGGAGTACCTGTTGACAAAGTGACTTATGAACTAGCTAATACTAAGGAAGCACAAATATCCATGTCCGAGGGGGGGTTGGAACGCCCGACCGTAGTGGCCGTGCAGAACGTGACTGACGCGCCGCAGATCGCTCGGCCACTGCGGCCGCCAACTGTTCTCGAGAGTAATGACCGACTGGGATTGACCAGCAATGTGCGGCTCGATAAATCAGTGTTACAAGGGGGTAGTGATCTCCGTGTCAGCCGATGCCGAGGCTGCGCATGTACCTGCAATAAACTGGCGCTCGTTGCTGTGACTTCTAAACCTTGTTCCAGTAGTGCTGCACTGGTTGGTGTGCAGTCAATACATGAGGACCGCAAACTTTACATTTATAGTTTTGCTCTAAATTATTTTGTATTTCAATTAGTAGGTCTTGTTGGTCGCCCAAAATGTAACACTCTGAAGTTACCACGCAAATCAGGTGAACTTTGCTGCATTCGGTGGCTACGACGATAGGTGCACATTCCTCGCATTAGCTGTTCAGCGTTGGCGCGTATCAAGGGTGCCAATAGTCACCTGCAAAAGAGGAAACTGATGCCGCGTAGACTTACTGGAAATATTCGTTCGTGTGTTTGGTTTGTGTAAGCACGCAACATTCAAGACCTCTTCCTCGCCCATCAGATTGCATTGCTATCTTTCTGTTTGCCGAATCCTCACTTATCGAAAAAGTGTGTTCAATAATTGTGTAACGAGTGGCCTAGGATACACCACCTAAGGCTACACCAGATCAACTTTGACAATAATCCGCTTTTAAGGGTTAGGAAACGAGGCTCCTCTGAATTTTAAATATAGGAAATTTTATTACAAAACCGTTTCTTGATAGTGTCTCTTCCTATTTCTTGCTACTTCTCAATAAACAGATATTCACAGTAATTTATACAAATTTGACCTTGTGTAATTTCTTTTACTAAACAATGTTGATAGACAGTTAATTACTGCAACAACCATTCCAAGACTACGGATCCTAACCACACGAATAAGGGAACACACAATAGACAAAGCAATCTTACGATTCAAGAGAAAGACCTCTTCAATGACAATTGTGTTTTAACGTCATTTGTTTTAACATATAAAAATACAGCACTCGATTTTGGCCAAAACTAGCATCTTACTAATACTATAAGAAAATAAGAGGTTATCAACAAATAGAAACAAACAAATAAGGTTTGCATTCCGAGAGTAGTTTGTGAGATATGCGCGGAGTGACACCTGCCCGGACAGGAAATGTGTTGATAATTTCCCGGAGTTCACGACACTACAGGTAGTGGATAGGGTGTTCCAGAAGTAAGAGACACTAGCCTCACCGCCACTGGTACTTTTAGGCTCGTTCGCCGTCTGCGTTGTGAAAGCAACAACAGGCCCTGTTGTTCCTTGTTGCTGTAATATTGGACGAATGTGCGATACCAGTTATATTGTCCCTCTAAACTGGTTGCTAAAGAAATATATTGTACACAGCTGATGGTATTATTTTTCGTTACAAGATATACACCTGAAGCCCCTGGACCTAAATTAAGATGAACAAAGTCAAAAATGCATTTAAGATGTATGACTGGAGTTGGAAACACTAAAGTACTACTGTTCAAATTATATACGTACTTCCATTAGAAAATGAATGAAAAATAAGTAAAGAGTAAAAACGAAAATTTTGAGTTTTTATGAACGTTAAGGGCAATAGAAGGTTCGAAGAAATATATCTGAGTGTTTGTTGTTGTGGTCTTCAGACCGCAGACTGGTTTGTGCAGCTCTCCACAATACCTATCCTGAGCAAGCCTCTTCATCTCCACATAAGAACGGCAACCTACATCTGTTTGAATCTGATTACTATATCGATCTCTTGCTCTTCCTCTGCGGTTTTTACTCCACGCACTTCCTTCCAACGCTAAATTCATAATTCCTTGAAGTCTAAGAATGTGTCTTACCCTTCTTTTAGTCAAGATATGCCAAAAATTCTTTTCCTCCCCAATTCTGTGCAGTACCTCCTCATTAGTAACGCGATCCACCTACCTAATCTTCACCATTCGCCTGTAGCACCACATTTCAAAAGCCTCTATACTCTTCCTGTCCGCACTGTTTATCGTCCATGTTTCACTCCCATACAAGGCAACACTCCACACAAATGCCTTCAAAAAGGACTTCCTTAGGCTTAAATCAATATTCTATGTTAACAAATTTCTCTTTTTCAAGAACGCTTTTCTACCCATTGCCATTCTGCATTTTATATCCTCTGTACTGCGGCCATCATTGGTTATTTTGCTGACCAAGTAACAAAACTCATCTATATCCTATGTTTTGTTACCTAATCTAATTCCTTCTGCATCACCTGATTTTCTTAGACTGCACTCCATTACCTTAGTTTTGCTCTTGTTAATTTCATCTTATATGCACCATTCAGCACACTGTCCATTCCATTCAACTGCTCTTCCAGGTCCTTTGCTGTCTCTGACATAATTACTATGTCGTCTGCAATGTTTTTAATTCTTCACAGTGAACTTAATTCCTTCTGAAAATTTCTCCTTGCTTTCTTTTATAGCTTGCTCAATGCACAAATTAAATAACATTGGAGAAAGGCTATGACCCTGTCTTACTCCCTTCCCAACCACTGCATCCCTTTCATGCCCTTCAACTCTGACAACTGCAGGCTCGTTTTTGTACAAGTTGTAAATAACTTTACGCTCCCAATATTTTACTCCTGCTTGCTTCAGAACTTTAAAGAGTTTATTCCAATCAACATTGTCAAAAGCCTTCTGCAAATCTACAAAGCTAGATATGTAGGTTTGCCTTTTCTTAATCTATCTTCTAGGATAAGCCGTAAAGTGAGTATCGCCTCCCGTGTTCCTACATTTCTCCTGAACCCAAACTGATCTTCCCCGAGCTCGGCTTCTACCACCTTTTCCATCATTCTGTAAATAATTTCTGTTAATATTAATGACTTATTAAACTGATGGTTCTGTAGTTTTCGCACCAGTTTGCGCTTGCTTTCTTTGGAATGGGATTATAACATTTTTCTTAAAGTCTGAGGGTACTTCGCCTGTCTCAAACATCTTACACACCAGTTGAAACAGTTTTGTCATGGTTGGTTCTCCCAGAGACTTCAGTAGCTCTGAGGGAATGTCATCTGTATCTGGGTATACAACTTAAAAATGTTACTGAGTTTCTATTTGTTACAACCACTACAACAAAGAGCCTTTTATAATCGTTGGAAAATAATATTGAGCGACAATGATATTACTGATGGTTGAATCACGTTACTACTAGTAGCCGAATGATAACGCTTAAACGAAAATTTGTGATCCTGAACTCCTGAACGGCAAACAGCTTATTTCTTCGCTGGTCATATCAAAATAATTTTCAACGTTACTTTTATTTTTTTCCTCCATTTATTTCCTGTTTTGTGTTGTAGTAGGAAATTCACGAAAGTCCAAATATCGTTACGAAGCCCGCCCATTCGAATAAGCGACGCGTTAATACTTCCATGGGCAGCTGCTTATGAAAGCCCGAACCATCTTGTCGGCGCTCCGCGGCCGGCGGTAATCTGCTTAGCCAAAGATAAATTAGATTTGCCGTTGCCCCCAGCTGCGGCCGGCTCGGCAGAGAGGGCCGGAATTTCGCACTCCACAGACCTAAATGTGACGGCAAACAGGGTTTCGCCAGTACATTTCCAATTTGGAGCTGATGAGCTAACACAGCGACGCCCCAGCGAGCAGAGGGTTTCTGGTGAGTCGCGGTGCGGTATCTGACTTTCTAGAGGCGAAGGTTACGCTGAGTTTGCTGAATTCTTCAAAATTTATATCATAGTTTTTTCGGTGTGATTATGAAGGTATTTTTAACTAAAAATTTATTTCCTCGTAGCGGTTGCAGCATTGCAAACAACAGGTGTAATTTACAAAGGGTAAATTAAGATATATTTATCGACACTGAAACAACTGTTTGTTCATTAAATGATAGTGTTTGCTGTAACATGCTAAGGGCTCACTTATAACATCATATTACTAACACAGAACTCTTCGTAAGAATGTGACATTAGTTGGGTTTGGTAATATTTACGTCAGTTCGGTTGTGTACACAAGAAAATTCCTGCAACGACATTAACATAATACTCTTGAAAATCAGTTGAGACAGGATGAAATGGGTAACTTTGCATATAGAACTTTGCATAATGTTCGATTAAGGTTTAAAGCACAAAATCTCTATATTGTTGTCAGCAGCCGCAGCGGATTAGCCGTGCGCACTGGGGTGCCGTGCTGCGGTGTGCGCGGCCGTTCGTCATCGGGGGTTCGAGTACCTCCTTGGGCATGGGTGTCTGTGTTGTCGTTTGGTTGGTTTAACTTAGTTTAAGTACTTTTTGAGCTACGGACTAATGACCCAGCAGTGGAGTCCTGTAGATTTACAAGCATTTGAACATTTGTCCTAAGCAAACCGAAAGTACTTCTAAATGCTAAAATTCCCTTCAATCAACATTACATTTCAAACTCGTTTATTGGTCACATGTTTTGAACTAATGGGTTACTCCTTTAATTCGCGAAAAAGAATTGAAATCTTATGTTGGAGGACAAGGTCTCTCTTTCTTTTTTAGATACACAATCGACCATTCTTCTTTCCTCGCCTTTTATCCGTTACAGTCGAATTTTGAAGTTGTTTTAATTTTGTGTAGCACTTCTGTTTGCAATACACCAGCAATAAATATATTCAATATGAATACTCTGAATTTTTGCAGGCCACGTCCTTCACATGGACCAAATGAGAACTCAAAACCGTACATACCTTGAATATCCACGCATAATGGAAATATTTTAGACATTATAGCTACAAACATGCCTGATCTTAATAGCGTCGATGGTGACCAAGATTAATACACCAATCAAGAAGGCTAGGAGCGTGTTTTTGTTGGGAAGAGCCGATAAACAGATGTTAGGATCGCACTTAGAATATGACTGGGCATCGTTTCCAGGACTATGGTTGTAGAGGAATTGTGTACTAAATTTAAGTGTATTGTAAATAAAGGGTTAGAGAAATATGTGCCAGTAAACACGATTAAGGATGGTAAAGTTCCACCGTGGTATAATAATAATGTTAGAAAGCTACTGAGAAAGCAAAGGCTGTTGTACTCAAAAGAACACGCAAATGATGACAGGCAAAAGTTAGTAGAGATTCGTGCGTCTATAAAAAGATCGCTGCGCGAAGCATATAGTCATTACCACAGCCATACCTTACAAAAAAATCTTTCCGAGAACCAGAAAAATTCTGGTCCTAGGTAAAATCGATAAGAGGGTCAAAGGCGACTATACAGTCACTCGTTGATCATTCCGGAGCAGTAATAGAAGAAAGCTGAAGTTCTAAATTTACACTTTAAGAAATCTACGCGCAGTAGGACCTCATAAATGAACCATCATTTTATCAACGTATTAATTCCGAAATGGAGGTCATAGTAATAGGTATTTCCGGTGTAGACAATCAGCTGGGAGAGCTAAATACGAAAAGGTCTGCTGGTCCGGATGGAATACCAGTTCGGTTTTACAAAGGGCATTCTGCGGCAATGGCCCCCTACTTAGCTTGCATTTATCGCGAATCTTTAATTCAGCGCAAAGTTCCTAGTGATTGGAAAAAGCGCAGGTGAATCCCGTTTATAAGAAAGGAAAGAGAACTGACCCTTATAATTACAGGCCAATATCGTTGACGTCGGGTTCCTGTTGAAGTTTGGAGCATATTCTCAGTTCGAATATAGTAAATTTTCTTGCGATTGAAAACTTTCTTTCTGTGAATCAGCGCGTGTTTAGGAAAGCCAGCCGCGGTGGCCGAGCGGTACGCGGCGCGCCAATCACACACTGCACAGCCGCTACGGTCGACGGTTAAAATCCCCCCTCGGGCATGGATGTTTGTTGTCTTTAGTATAAGGTAGTTCATAAGTAGTTTGTAAGTTTAGGGACGGATGACCCCGCAGTTACGTCCCTCGAGCTTAAGAAATATTTGAACATTTTGGGTTTAGGATACATCGTTCATGTGAAACTCAGCTTGCCCTTTTCTCACATAACATCTTGCGAGCCATGGATGAAGGACAGCAAGCGGATTGTGTTTTTCTCGACTTCAAAAAGGCGTTTGACGCGGTGCGACACTGCAGACTGCTAAGGAAGATACGAATATATGGAATAGTTTCACGGATTTGTGACTAGCTGGAAGACTTCCTATGTAATGGAACGCAGTACGTTGTTCTTCCGGCGAGTGTTCATCAGTGACGAGTGTATCGTCAGGCGTGCCTCAGGGGAGTGTGATAGGACCGCTATTATTTTCTATTTACATAAATGATCTGATGGACAGAGTAACTTGTAATTTGCGGCTGTTTGCTGATGATGCTCTGGTGTCGTATTTGATTGTAATAGTATACAGGATGACTTAGACAAAATTTCTAGTTGGTGTGAAGAATGGCAGCTAGCTCACAACGTAGAAAAATGTAAGGTGATGCGCATAAGTAGGAAA
The DNA here is from genome assembly GCA_026315105.1 of Locusta migratoria. Lineage (NCBI taxonomy): Eukaryota > Metazoa > Arthropoda > Insecta > Orthoptera > Acrididae > Locusta > Locusta migratoria. The sequence continues at coordinate 314,570,213 of CM048744.1, read as the reverse complement.
ACCAATCCCATAATGTTCGAATACAGCATTAATAGTTAGATTCTTGATGCAGTCGCATCGTTCAAATATATAGGCGTAACATTGGAGAGCGATATGAAATGGAACGAACATGTAAGGGCAGTTTGTGAGTAAGGCGGACAGCCGACTTCGGTCTGTAAAGGTGACCGCGTATAAAACGCTTGTACGATAACGTCTTGAGTATTGCTCAAGTATTTGGGACCCGCAGCTGATCAGATGAAAGGAAGACATAAATCAAAATGTTTGTATAGTCTATGGGACTTAACTACGGGGTCATCAGTCCCTAAACTTACAAACTACTTATGAACTACTTACGAACTAGGACGGCACAAATATCCATGCCCGAGGGGGGATTCGAACCCCCGACCATAGTGGCCGTGCAGACCGTGACTGGAGCGCCTTAGTCTCCTCGGCCACCGCGGCCGGCAAGGAAGACATAGAAGCAGTTGAAAGGCGAGGACTAAGTTTGTAGATGTAGACGTAGATGATAAATTATTGGACGAAATTGAGGAAGCACAATTATCTGAGACAAAGAGAACAAATCAGTACATAAGATTAAATCAATTAAGATTTGTTGAACCAGAACGTTTGTGACAAGAAAGAACCTACTATGTACTATTTATATGGCGACAAAATTTACGATATTTCTGAAGCAGTTCATGTGGCCTTTGGTCGTGTAGGTCGAGACAGATTAAAATCCGAAAGTTCCAGAAGACTGCGTACATCATAATAGAGATGATAAGTATTGAGATATCTATGTGTGAGATTTGTTTGCGCAAAAGAAGGGTGAATAAAATCGTTGTTTCGAAAATTGTGCTTCATTCAGATATGAATATTCATTGCCAAGATGATTTGATCGACATGGGAACTGAATAAAAGCTTGGATTAAGTATACACAATGGTGTATCAGAACTACTTGACAGTATTTGTTTTGTTATGTGGACTGCATGGAAAGAGGGCTGAGGAAGTGGCGCTTAGAATTTGTGAATTCTAGTATTAGTGAGTTGATTGCATTTTGGCCTCAGTGTCAACTAGTTGAGGAAAACCGAGCCACACACAACCAGACGTTGGAAATTGTTGGCTTCACGGATTTAAGACAATAATACTACGAACTGGCCAAAAGCTCTTCGATTTATGCAAAATCACGTAATTTTCTGGTATCCACATGCCATATATACACGTGTAGGACTTACTACATTGCCTCTAGATACCATTAAGGAGGTAAGAGATGAAAATGACCTCAAGAATGTCTTTAATGTGGTATACGCAGAAAATGAGGTACCTGATGAAGTCGAACTATTAAACGACTGATAGGTAATAGTGGTTACAGATAATTCCAGTGGACAGATTACAGCTGCAGTGACACAAAAAGATGCAGAAGATCAATAAACAGGTCTGTATGCTATATCTATGTCTGAAATGATTTAGGTAGAAGAAAGATTCTTTGTTTTCTACATAAATCTTCCCCAGGAATTGAATGGACTCCCAGAAGAGCCCCTGTGCCAATTTACAGTAATTTATTGGGAACGTCATGTCTCTGCCATTTGTATATGATAGATAACACTCTTCTTCTGATTAGTTTCTGTGGGATCTATTTATTGCCCCGTGTCACATTTTGGACACTGTGGATTGAAAAATGTATTAATATTAAGCTGTAGCTATCTATGCAACCCTTCCAGTATCCTATAAAAGTTCTTGGTAATGCTAAACCTTTCGAACATTTATACAAAGGAAATTTTACTACTGTTTTCTATGTCTCAAGAAATAAAGTTCATTGAAAACGTCATTAGGTTTCCTGCAAGCAAGAAGATAGCTTCTTTGCTGAAATAATCAAACTGCAAAGCTCCTCATGGGAACTTATGACCTTAAATCACTGCATTGGAATCAGTCGTAGAACAAGAGAACGCTGTCTGCAGTTGAACTCGTGATTTATTTACACAAGCATTTCAAACTGAAGTGGGAATGCGTACAGTACTAAAACTGAACAGGACAGAACACAGTTTATGTATGCACCTTCAAATATTCAGGTAATTAGAGCAGATGAGATCAGGAGATTGCGTTGTTGTCGTGGCTGTTGTACGGCGCTCCGCTGTGGAAGACTTTGCTGGCGAGATTAAAGAGGGCGCCTGTATCTCAGACAGTAGTAAACTTCCAATCTCAGCGCTCCCCGAGTAACGCACAGTCGCTTCTCTCTCCAGCTAACAACACCACGGTCGCAAATGAAATTTACACTCCTGTCTGAAGAAAACAGCAACTCAGAATAAACACCCCACAACTAACAAATTAATAAATCTCGAATAGAAGAAACTAATTATTCAGATTTTGCAACAGGTATCAAACAAAACATAACTTTCTAATTGATAGGAACTGCAGATTAAAACTTAAGAGACTGCAGAAAGATAGGAAAGTTAGGACTTGGAACCTTGACAAATTGAAGCTACCAGAGGTGGTTGAGAGTTTCAAAGAGAGCAAGGTCTGGCTGAAACGGGGGAAAGTAATACAGTAGAAGAAAATGGGTAGTTCTGAGAGATAGGGTAGTAAAGGCCGAAGAGGATCATATAGGCAGAAGGACAAGGCCTAACATAAATCCCTGCATAACACAGGATATACTAAACTTAACTGATGACAGGAGAAAATATAAAAATGCATCAAGTGAAGCAGGCAAAAGGGAGAACAAACGTCTGAAAAATGAGATAGACAGAAAGTGCAGACTGGCTACGCAGGAGTGGCTTAAGGACAAATGCAGAACCGTAGAAGAATGTATAACTAGGGGAAAGATAGATACAAAAGACCTATTTGGAGAGAAGAAAAGCAGCTATATGAATATCAAGAACTCAGACGGAAAACCAGTACTAAGCAAAGAGGAGAATGCAGAACTGTGGAAGAAATATATAGAGGGCCTATACAAAGGTAATAAACTTGAAAGCAGTCTTCTACTAATGGAAGACGAGGAAAATGAGGTAGGTGATATGATACTGCGAGAAGAATTTGACAGAGCGCTGAAGGATTTGAGTCGAAACAGGGTCCTGGAGTAGATGATATTCTGCCCAATCCGTAGCATTATGTTTTAGCCAACGCGACCAATGCCGCACGGCAGCGTGTCGCTGCCGTCACGTCCTCTATGGTATAAACTTTGTCCTCCTCCGACAACTACATTGTTTTCGTCTGCTTATTTCGTCCTCTTGATTTCTCATAGCGTAGCTCTCGATGCGAATACATTGTTTGAAAAGTTTGTTCATTGCTGCCATTTCAGCGTGACAGACGCCGCGAATATACAGGGTGTTTCACTAAGTGTGTTTGCTTCTGTAACTTATATAATAATAGGTAACGGGAAATTTTAATGCGGTAGGTCAACACAAGAAATGTTACACTTTCTGCGGAGCTATGAACATAGTTTATTGTATCATTTTCCAAAGAGTTACAGCACAAACATATAATTTTTTTAATGGAACAATAGTTTTTTCTATCGTGCATTGGAATCGTTGAAACCATCTGCGTCCAAATCAATTTAAACTACATTCTTATCACTGTTAGTTTGGGAGCTACAACCCTTCAAAGTTTCAGGGGCAGATACCACACGCTGTACATAATACATAGCTGTGTGGTGGGTGATGGATGTTATGGCGGTGGGAAGTTGATTTACATTAGATGTTCAAATGTGTGTCCATGTTCCTCAATGCATAATGCAGTGCGCCGCAACAGCATCAGCATCAGCAACATGTCAACGTACTCGTTGTTCGTGTATGCCATTGTCATCCGATGTCAGTAACTGTGGTGTATTGAGCCCCGGTTGTTTGTGTGGCTCCAACTGTCGGTTATACGGCCGTGTGCGGCGACAGTCGGCAGTCTAACAGCGCATCGAGGAAGCTTCTCGCTCCGTGACACCGGCGACGTTACAACTCGGCCGCACCACATTTAGAAGGCTCATTGCATTATGCGCAGCGTTTGTGGTATCTGCCCCTGAAACTTTGAATGGTTGTAGCTCCCAAACTAATAGAGATAGGAATGTAGTTTAAATTGATTTGGACGCAGCTGGTTTCAACGAATCCAATGCACGAAAGAAAAAAAACCTACTGTTCCATTTAAAACATTTTATATTTGTGCTGTAACTCTTTGGAAAATGATACAATAAACTATGTTCATAGCTCCGCAGAAAGTGTAACATTTCTTGTGTTGACCTACCGCATTAAAATTTCCCGTCACCTATTATTTTATAAGTTACAGAGGCAAACACACTTAGTGAAACACCCTGTATAACAAAGTTGGCAGTTTTCACAGAGACGCGAACAACGTACAACATGAAACGGAACTTTCATGAGATGGAACGTTTGAAAAACAACTTATGTTGAAAATGAACAAACATTGAAATTGAGATGCACTGAGGTAGAAGATGCTGTGGAAAATTTATTTAATAATGCATTAATTATGTACTATTATTAATTATGAATGTATTAACGTATTTAATTATTGACTGTGATTAATGCTTGTTTCCTATCTATATTTGTAAGGTTCATTAAAAAATGAGGTACAATTAAAATGATTAAAAGTAACTGTAAAAATACTTGTAACTGATACAGTTAATTTCGATGTATAGTAACTATAACTGCAACTAATTACCTTTCAGGAAAGCAACTTTAACTTCGTTACTTACAACAACAATAAAAGTAACCTCCCCAACCCTGCTAAGGATAACACCATCTTGACGCGAAGGGCAGTCCTGCGCTAATCCTGCTTCGTAGCCGAGCTCACGAATCGTCTGGCGTCGATCACTGTCCACTAACGCGGAAACAGTACGCACTTCCTGTTCAGAGACGCTTGGACGACCTGCCCGATGCATGTCTGCCACAGTTTGCCAACCTTCGTTAAAGGCTTTTTTACCCAACGTGCCACTGTTCTGTACGGCAATGCGTATTCCCCGCGCGCCTCTTGAAGACCTTGATGACACTGTCGTGCTGTACGACCTCTGGCACATACAGTCATCATTCAACTCAGTTGTTCCTGTTTCGAGAACATAGTGACTCCGTTACGTTAGACCGCTCGCTCACATGACTGTGTTTCCCTCGTTTGTGCGCTCCGTGACTCTGGATGGTTGAGTCCATTAGCTCGGAGATACGGTAGGTATGTCAACAGCGTGTGTTGTCAGCGACAATAGTAGATTCCAGCGGTGTTGCCATTATATATGGTCCAACCATCGTATTAAGGAAACCTTATAGCGATGTAAAGTCGATAAAAACCTATGTGTATATGGTTTTCAGGCCCTCCTCTCATACCATAGTGCAGAACGTTTTCCCCATGCGATAATATTTCACATAGATAGCACAGCGACTATACTGACAGGCAGTAATTACAATCACAACCGAGCAGCGCTAGCACACAGTAACACAGTTTCTTTATCGAAATACAGAGTGGGGAAAGTAGACGTGTCCCAGAAACATGGCTACAGGTCACAAAGAAACACAACAAAGTATAGCGGACACAGTATAACAGAAACTATAGCAGATGCTGAAAGCGACCACCATTCATCCGTTGGAACATTTAGCCCTTGGACAGCAAGCTGCTGAAGGCGTTCTGAAGCTGGAATCTGGAATTATTGACATCATATCTGAAATATTTTGCTGCAGTTTTTGGAGACTTTAATCGTCGGGTGCCACATAGAGTCGTTATAAAACAAGGCATCTGTTTTGTACAAATGTACTCAGGAAATTCTAATAAACGATAAAAAGTAGTTCTTCTCGAAAAAAATGTTAAGTATGTGAATACGTCACTACCATGCTTCTGAAGCTCGAAATGTGTATTAAATCTCTAAATTTAGGTTAGGGAAATTAGCGGCTATGTAAACAGTGACTCACGATAATCATTATCGAGCTCATAACAATTTATGTAATCAATTTAAAAGTGGCTGTAGAAAACGGACATCTGAAAAATTTGGCACAACTGCTACCGTTTGAAAACGCCAGAATATCTTTTACCCACGTGATGTCTAGGCAAGTGTAGCAGTAACTATACAATTCGAAATAAATTTTTAACTACCAAACATTTGTTTAAATTGTTTTTAAAATCTCTTGTGCATTGATCAGTAAAAATAGTATTAAGCATACGTACGTCATGCAAGTGCCTGGTATAACACTGAATCTGTTTATTTCTTTTCGTCTGCAGATATCTGACTATTCCGACGAGTCTAATGAGGATGACAAATGTTCAAATGTTTGTAAAGCTTATGGGACTTAACTGCGGGGTCATCAGTCCCTAAACTTACAAACTGCTTATAAATTACCTTATAATAAAGACGACGCAAACATCCATGCCTGAGGGGGGATTCGAACGCCCGACGGGGAACAGCCTCGCACATTGGAGCATAGCACCTCATTGCGCTCGGCCACTCCGCCGCGCCAAGAATGACACTGAGATTCAACATGCACCCCGCATTTTCCGTGAAAGGTCGAACGCATTCTTGGAACTGAATGACAGATCATTTAAGCGAAGGTTTCGCCTGTACAAAGATGCGGTGCAACTGTTAGAATTAAGATTGAGAGAGCATCTTCTGAAACCAACGAAAAGAAACCAGCCATTTACTCCAATTTGCATGCTTCTGTTAACTCTGAGATTTTTGAGATGGTGGTTGGCGATTTCTTTAATTTAGATGTAGCAACAGTTAAATAGAGCTGTCCACAAAGTATCGAATTGCATTGCCTCATTGAAGAATGGAATTATCAAAATGGCAAGTGAACTAAATAAAGTGAGGAAGACCATATGTGATTTCTATCAAATGGCACAACAAAATACGCAAATTGAAGTCAATGGCAACTTCTTTCCCCGCCCCGTTCTTGCTGTTCATTGATACTTTTTCCTACTTTCTAATACTTGCTGCTGTGGACCCAAGACGATTTACACAAGAGAATCCTTTTCCAATTTTGACAACTTTGAAGAACGTGTCTTTTTCTGTTGGCTTTCCTCTTTTTCCACAACGCTACACTTTCAATAGAAACTACCACGTAGTGTACAAAGATTCGTATATGCTAATTTTTTATACTGTGTTTACATTGGGTGTCGAAAATTAAGATAGTTATCTGTGATGAAAGCGTGACAAAAGCGTCGATAGCTGATTTTTGCTGTGTTGCCAAGTATGTTTCGTGCTAACGCAGATCAACTCTGAACCTGATCTGTTCATCTACGGATAGCGTTATAAAGCACAGTGCATTCGTGAACTTGGTTCATTTTCTTGACCACGGTCAAAATAGATCTACAATCGGCCCCAAGGGTTGTAGAGAGCTGCTCACACAAAGTAACCTCACACTACGTACCAGATAATCTGGGTGGCCTAGTAGGTCCGCCTCTGTTCAAAAATGTTCAAATGTCTGTAAATCTATGGAACTTAAGTACTCTGGTCATCAGTTCCTAGGCTTACAAACTACATGAGCTAACTTATGCTAAGGACAACAAATACACCCATGCCCGATGGAGGTCTCAAACCTCCGACGGCGAACAGCTACGCGCATTGGAACGATCGGCCACAGCACCGCGGCAACAACTTGTCAGTGTGTGTGTGTGTGTGTGTGTGTGTGTGTGTGTTGTCCTTAGGTTAGTTTACCTTTAAGTATTTTGTAAGCTACGGACTGATGACCACGCAGTTTGGTCCGATAGAGTTACAAACATTTGAACATTTTTTTTTAGAGTGTCATCTAGCGGTAGAAAGGGCGGAATGACGAGGTCGACCATATTGTCAGCAGTGGAAATCAATATATGGCAGTAACGAAATAAGGTTATTTCTTGACGTTACGTAAATACATAAACACGAAAATTGAAGTCTTAAGTATTAATTACAGAAATGTGCTAACAAAATTTATAATTCGAGACATTGTTATAGATCTGCACAATACAAAAAACGTTAAAAGTGGTTACACGAGGTAGAAGTTTTCATATGGAAAAGGGGTATTAGCTGACGATCCGCCGCGAAAGATAGTTCTTTTAAGACAGCCCCCAAGGCTGTCGAATGGGTGGAATTCGACACTGATCGTGTTCTCAGCAATTGAAATCAAAATATCGCGGTAACGGAATAACGTTTATCTTGGTGTCGGTATTTCGCAAATTATCCTGAATGGATAACATTGTGTTGATATGCTGCTGTTAGGTTTACTAGATAAATCAAGTAACTTACTAATTTGTAATTATTTCATTTTTAATGCTTATATCGTCCTACTTCATTTATGATATGGAAATTCAAAGTTCGTGTAGGAACTAATAATCGTTTGGCAATAAATTCCTGTAAAATTGTAAAAATTTCTAGTTTCGTTACTTTCTGAACACAGTTTTTTGAATTCGATCACTGGCAATACTCGTAATTATACGAGGATTGGAACTTAAATAGTTGCATCACTGCTGTGGAGACACTATACAATGGAATCTATTATTGTCGCTGATAGCACACATTGTTGAGATACCTACCTCACCTCCGAGCAAGTGGACTCGCCCATCCCACGTCACCGTCCTGGGCACAATCGAGGGAAACAGACACTTGTGCACGAGCGGTCTAACGTTACGGTGACACTATGTTTTCGGAATAGGAACAGCGTAATTGGATCAAGACTGAACGCATTCATGAATTTACGGAAATGGAGAAATTGATACGATTCGGCGGTTCTCAGGCGGACTTGGAGCGCTACGAGCAGGAAGGATAGACTTTCTTATGCCGTATCGTAACAATGGATGAGACATGGGCCACATCGTATGAGCCAAAACCGAAACCCAATCCAACGAATGGCGATATTATGGTCGCCACGAAAGTCGAAAGTGCGTCAGAGCCCCAGTATGGTGAAATTTACGGCGATTACGTTCCTCCACGACAGACCGTCAATGTACACTCGAATCCACACTGCGCAAGGCTTGCATTTCCGGACGTACGCTGGCTACTTTTGAAAATATCGCTTCCCTTGTTATCAAATGAGACCGTTCACACTGCACGCAACGGCCACGTGCTAAGCCTACTACGTTGGACATGCGTGGCTTCCGTTCGTTCCATGAGCGATCTTTCTACACGCAGCGGGCACGTTTTCAGTTTACACATGCGCAGAGCAAATGTTAGACCTCGCACAAGCCACCCCTAGTACACGACATAGCGCCTCATCTTTGTTGTCTGAGCTATTGTGTTTATTGTGGATCATTTGCAAGGAATCGGTGTGAGTTTATGCTTTTCAGTAATGGAGCAATTAATTGAAGAAGTACGTACTCATCCAGCGATTTGGGACCCTACATTAAAAGTCTACTGAAATGTTATTTTGAACGAAAAAGCATGGGATGAAATTGTCGAAGTGTTATCAAAAGACAATAAGTACATACGTATTCTGCGAGAATATTATTAAATATCTTAAAAATAAATTTGTATAATCTTTTATTAGAATGTGCAATATTGATAAATATAGTGTCCAGTGACCATAGTTATTCATCGCATTTATCAATGATATTTGTATTTTTATTATTACACTTTTGAAAGAAACTAACATTTCAATAAACTGAAATATTCAGACGAAAATTTTAAAATTTTTAATATTAAATTTCATTAAGAAATATATTCTGTTCAAATAATAGCGGAGAAAATGCAGTAATTATAAATAAAATGCAGCATTAACATTCAGTGCTCATTGTGTTTACAAACGGTGAATACCCATAACAGGGAACGAGAATATTCAGTGTTCCATAAAATAATAATGTGTTTTTCTTAAATTAAATAACTAAAAACCAAAACAGATACAACCAAAATTTTTATTTTATTAAAATCCGCACACAAAAATCCAGACTGACACCACGGAACCGTTCTCTGCATACTGGCATAAAACGTGGCTGGTATAGCGTCGCAGCTGTCGCCACTGTGTGGATTGGTACGTGGCTAGCGTGTCCGGCGTGGCGTACATCCAGATACGCACGCCACGTGCAGCGTGGAATGGCCTTTACTGTTCGTTTATGGAACATCACCTGCGACCAGCTTTGCGAAAGAAGCGGCAACACATTCTGCGCAACCCACACATCATTTTGCACGACAATGCGCGGGCGCATACGGCGAATGCTGTCGGTACGGTGTTCGGTCGGTGGGAATGGGAAGTATTGTAACATCCCCCATACTCCACAGACTTGTGACTTTGATTCCGAAGATTCGCTTCAGAACTGTTAGATTCGTCAGGCAGTAGACCGTTCCATCTGCAGCGTAAACAGAACAGGCTCTACTATCGATATACTACGCCTTTACGTCGCTGGCAACAGGTTCTACACAACGCTGGTGGCTACGTTGAAGGTCAGTAACAGGTATAAACATATGACGCTTTCGTATCAGCATTGAATGATTAGTTGTCTCTATTTATGTTCTAAACCTCGTATGACTGCAACTATAGCGGTGGACAGAGGTACAGGCGGGTGGCTGTTAACGCGCTGTTGCCGCACTTAGGTCTACTGTCGCGTAGCGCTCTCTCTCGAACACTCGAAAATGGCAACGCTGGGCGCCCATAGTTGCCTTCTTCGAAAGCCAGTCGAGTGTCGGAACGAGTTACGGAAGTTTGACTAAGTTAAAAAGTGTACTTTATCGGTATTTCTTTTTACTTGTTCAGTTTATTTATTGAGAACAAGTGTTTCTGTAAGCTGGAAATGGAAAGTGAGGAAAGAAACATTTCCGCTATGGATGTGGATACGGCGTAGAAACAATTCCAACAAGACGTACGTCTACAACAGAAAGAATGCGACTAAAGAAGACAACTGAATTTCGGAGGCAAGGCAAATCAATAATCCACAATGTATAAAAATATTTAAAACATCTTGCAGAGGATGATGGCGAAGTGTTGGCATCTACATGCACGCTCGTTAGAAATGATCTGCAGAATGTAGACGTAATCAACAGCGATGAAGTCAAGAAACGAAGTGATATATTACCGAAAAAGAAGGAAAAAAAAAAAAAAAAAAAAAAAAACAATTGTAAGGAAGAACCTTGCTAACGTACAAAATATTTGTGCTGCCATTTATCCATTGTCGTTGGTGTTGTAATTTCTAGTGATCCATTTTACTCTTATGTGCATTTTTCCTCTGATTTACGCGCTTTTATAGCCGACAATTTGGGTGGTCTCCGTGAACATGTGTGTCTGCACACGAGAGTCCATATGTGGATGCAGCACGATGGTCACCCAGCCCATTCCGCGCGTGTTGTGGAAGAACTAAACAACAGGTTTTCAGGAAGATGGTTGGGGCGTCATGGTCTTCATTCATGGCCCGTAAGGTCGTCCAATTTAACACCAGTAAATTTCTTTTTGTAGGGATATCTAAAGGGTCGTGTTTATGTCACTGAGCCCACATCCCCAGATGATCTAAAACAACGCATCGAGGACGCATGTCGCTCCATCACACCGGCGATTTACATCTCGTCCGCAGATCCTTTTGACGGCGCATTGCATTATGCATTGAGGAACATGGACACACATTCATGTATCGTGTACAGCGTGTGGTATCTGCCCCTGAAACTTTGAACGGTTGTAGCTCCCAAACTAACAGTTATAGGAATGTAGTTTAAATTGATTTGGACGCAGCTGGTTTCAACGAATCCAATGCACGATAGAAAAAACTATTGTTCCATTTTTTAAAAAAATTATATCTTTTTGCTGTAAGTCTTTGGAAAATGATAGTAAACTATGTTCATAGCTCCGCAGAAAGTGTAACATTTCTTGTGTTGACCTACCGCATTAAAATTTCCCGTCACCTATTATTTTATAAATGGTTTCGATTTCCGCCGTATGCAAGACACCTGATTTTTAATTGTTCCCAAACATGTTTCAGCACATTTTGTGCTATCATCAGGGGGATGGTTTATTTTTGTTCTTTTACATTAGGCTACATAAAACTCGTTAAGTAGCCTACTTATTTGTTGTTTTGGAACAAACTTGTCATGAAATGTAAACAAGAAGAAAACGCATCCACAATACTGGTTCACTCCAACGTTTTCTTCCTGTTTGCATTTCATGACAAGTTTGTACCAAAACAACAAATAACGAGTTTTATGTAGCCTAATGTAAAAGAACAAAAATAAACCATCCCACTGACGAAGCACAAACTGTGCTGAAAAATGTTTGGGAACAATTAAAAATCAGGTGTCTTGATACGGCGGAAAATCCAAAGCAAGAAAGCACGGAAGAAAGAAGAACAGCAGCATCAAAAGAAGATTATTATTTTATAAGTTACAGAGGCAAACACACTCAGTGAAACACCCTGTATATATTTGTTATATTTCGAGCTGTTCATTGAGCGTTAGTTAAAAGCTATACACATGACCGAATGTGTAGCTTTTAGAGGCACAGGCCAGTTAATGTTTATTCATTCAGATAATGTACACTTCGATTGCTTGCAGAATGATGTAACTGACGACATAGTCCAAGACAGTTTTCACCGCGAAAACGTAATTGATTTTTACCAAAGAAGAAAACTTGAAAGCGAGTAATAGAGGCACTTGTCACTCACGAACTGGCAACAGCGCGTTAAGAGCCAGCCGCCGATTCCTCTGTCCGCCGCTTATAGTAATGAAATTGTTCGACAGTAAAAGTAAATGCACCCCTTCGGGATGTGAACCCACGGCCCCAGCTCCCACTTCCCGCTGTAACGCCTCCCGCTGCCTCACAGCTCCTGCGGCCTGCAGCTCCGCCAGCTGGCGGCAGCGGCACAATTAAAGCCCGGTTAGCGGCAGTGTGTTTCCGGTGTCGGCGCGCCCTGCCCTGCTCGCCTCTGCGTTATGACTTTAATCCTCCGCGGCGCGGCAGATGGCCCTCGGCTTATTGAATTTAGGTTCCCGCGAAATAGAGGAAATAAATCGGGATTCCTGGCGGCCCGAGGCCGGCGACTGGGACCAACACACTGCACGGCTTACCAGGAAAAATATTTAGACTCTATCTAATACATATGAGGTGGTGAATAAGCTACTGTGGCGATTTTCATACCAAAAGGGATAACGATACCGACAACATTTGTTATTATGAAAATGAATGTAAAACTTACTGTCATGTCTCTCCTTCATATGATATAAATTCTGTCTGCAAGCACGTAGCCTTCCTAGTCGCAGATCGTTGTTGATGTACCGATGAGCATTGTCAGTCGGATTTAGATAACGTAACACCCAGTTCCGTTTATCAGAAAACTGTGGAATTTTTAATTCTGCTGTACGAAAAAAACTGAGCGAGGAACGTACTTTAGCAAGGAATTAGTCGCGATCTAGAAAATAGAGAGTCCAATACATTTAGTGATATCCACGTCTCGTGTGATAAAAAATGTAAAGTCAGGTTTGAAAATGCGTTTACTGCCGCTCATGATTCGTGCACGGACAGTGAATTTCCATTTAGATATTTATTTACTTTTTTAGCATATCTTTGCTTCTCAGTCTTTTTCATCGATAAAGTCAATAAAATTAACCAGGTGATTTTTATGTTTGAAATCAGTGTGTTCATTAAGTATTTAGTTCGGATAATTTTTAGTGTGAATATATATTTCAAATTCCTCTAAAATATTCATTTCTATTCCATTTGGTATTTTGTGTAATATCGTAAGTGCGTTTTCGATATTAAGTGCTGAATGGTTTTCGTTTCTGAGATGTAAATAGAAACTAGATTGGTTGTTTTCACTTATTCTTGCGTGTTCACGATATCTTGTGAGGAAATTACGTCCAGTCTGACCAATGTAAAAGCTGTTACAGTTGTCACATGTGCTTCTATAAATACTTGGTTCTAAGTATGGGGAATTACTGATGGATGTAAGTGTAGTTTTGTTCTTAGATAGTTGTTAGTGCGAATAGCAAATTTAATCCTGGTGTTTTTGAAAAGTTCGTTAATTTTGTTGGATATTTTACCGAAGTATGTGGCGGGTATGTATTTAAATTTGCCATGTTCAAATGTTTGTAGAACTTATGGGACTCAACTACGAGGTCATCAGTCCCTAAGCTTACAAACTACTTATGAACTAGCTAAGACTAAGGACGGCACAAATATCCATTCCCGAGGGGGATTCGAACCCCCGAGCGTAGTGGCCGTGCAAACCGTGACTGGAGCGCCTTAGTCCCCTCGGCCACCGCGGCCTGCTAATTTGCCATGTATTCTGTCTTCTCTAGCTAGGTAGCTGTCTTTGTGTGTTTGGTCTTCATTCGGTGTAATTTGTTTCTTATACAACTGAGTGACAATCTCTGGATTAAAATTGTTTATGAATGCTATGTACTGAAAAACTGAAAGTTCTTTATCAATTGCTGCTTTCTGAAGAGGTAACTTGATCATCCTATTAATCATTGAGATGAAAAATGATAGTTTATGTGACATGGGATGACATGATTTAGCATTTATGATACAATCTGTGGTGGTAGGCTTCCTATAAATTTCGAAGTTGTGTTAGTTGTTAATTTTAGTAATTGTAAGACCCAAAAAAAAATTGAATTATTTACTTCTTGTTCAATCGTGAATTTTATATTAGGGTGTAGGTTGTTACAAAATTGATAAAATATTTGTGTGTCGTCATTGGTTCCATTTATAACCATTAGCGTTACTTATTTCACTTGACACGATTTGAACTTTAAGCCATTCTTTCACATCTAATCTTAATGAATGCAGCAACAACAAAATTACAATTGCTAAATCGGTAAAGGAAATTTCTCATAAAGGTAGTGGGAACAATGATATTGGGAGACGATTGTAGGAAACTAATTATGAACTCTACCGACACTAAGAAAACCCCAACAGTGCCATCAGAAGAAAACATGTCGTTTACTATCTTCAAAGAATTAATTATTGCTTTTCAGTGTGGATGTCATGTTCAGTAACTGATTTAGAATATGTATTGAAATCAAGTAGTTCACGATTGGATAAATTTAGTTTATTAGATATAATAACGCGTTTCGCCCTCGTGCGGCATCATCAGATAACGTAAAAATAAGAGCCGAGTTTCCTCAGTCATCATTTGAAATCGTGATGTAACATTCAGATATCAAACTAAAGGGGCCTTACGGATTGTGCAAGTCGCCAGATGACCGTGGAAGTCCCAACCTGATATTTTTAAGTAATCTGATGATGCCCCACAAAAGCGAAACGCGTTTTTAGAACTCATAAATTGAATTTATACAACAGTGGACTATTTCCAATAAATCTTCCTAGTCGCCGACAAGGATAAAGCAATTGTGTCACTGCGGATCAAGCAAATACTTTATTTTAACAACGATGACTACAAATTAGCTCTCTTACAGAAGTTTAAAGAGACCATGAAATGGGCTAAGTAACACAAGGCAGATTCAGCAAAAACAGGAAATAATACTGTGGTAACATAAGGTCAAAGTATCAACAATAAAAGAACTACTAAAATTCATTAATAACGCCATATGTGCCAGACGCCATTCGTACAAGAAGAGTACTGTGGTATAGATGTTGTACAAACCATTTTAAAAAAGTAATAGTTTATGTATGAGGTTCCAGTGACATACTCCTCGCTATCATTGCAGTATATGTGGCTATGAATTATAAAACTTCTCCGTTTACTTTCCGCGTGAAATTCAAATAGAATCCCGAGTTTTCGATGACTGTCTCTATAATCGTCGTCAGGAGATAAATCTATCTTGAACTAGCGAGGACCCTCATTTTTATATCCACAGAAAGGCATGTGATTGGATTAATTCCTTTATGAAAATAGCATGTGTATAACGTTCTCGGAAAGTCACATGTTGCTTATCCACAGTAACATTTCTGCGAGAATTATATAGTTTTGAAAGCATTTCTACCCACTTATCCCACAGAACTCTTATAGGTGCCAAGTTGTCATGTACTCTTCGATCACACTTGTCATAGATACGTAAGATAAGTGGAATGCAACAGAACCATTTCAGCGATTTTACGGCAGGCAAGCTGGCTTTTCTTGTTTCTGGCTCCCACAAACTCTTTCTTGATTCACTATGTGATTTTACTCGCCAGCCAGTAATAACAGGCCAATATAGGCCTGAAGTGTAATTTAATCTAATGCTTCCCAGCCATAACTATAAACTCTTCGCCGGCTGCGGTGGGCGAGCGTTCTGTGGCGAGTCGGTCACAGTCTGCACTGCCACTACGGTCGGGGGCTCGAATCCCCCCTCGGGCATGGTTATTTGTTCCGTCCTTAGTATTAGCTAGTTCATAAGTAGTTTGTAAGTTAAGGGATTGATGACCCCGTAGTTAAGTCCTATAAGCTCTAAAAACATTTGAACATTTTTATAAACTCTTCGACCCCCAATATTAGTCTTTCCACCACAATACTCTGGATATTAACATCCATCATAACAAGAAAACACGATTAAATGTCACTTACTCTGGCGATAGCATATCTTGTCGTACCAGGAGTCAGTTTTATAATGTTTGCACTAAATGCTCTTCCAATTTGCAGAAAAGGGCATGCTAGAAACAGAAACGTTACTACACTAAATATGAGAGCTGCGTATACCTACAACAGATAACAAAGTGTAACTATGTGTGCAATAATGTGAACTCAATCAGCAACTTCCATTGTTGCGTAGCCTCCGCATATGTCAACAATGAAGAATCTGGTGTTTACTTGTCACAAAAGCCGTTGTGTGTATCTTCACACATGCAAAAAGAAAACTTGAGTGTGATATCTTTACGTTCCGTAAATTTTTAATGGCTGAGGGTTATATTGACCCAAAAAACACATGTTTAACAAATTAAGTTTAAGGAATGGTGAAAAAAGCATTGTTTTCGATTTGAGTTTTGAAGTATTTATAATGTCTTGAAAAACAAAATCGTCAACTTTGAAGAAATTATATTTAGTAAAGCTATGAAATAGCAAAGTGTTTTTTGTGTCATAATGACCCGACGATAACAGCGGGGTAAGACCGACCATTTATAATCAAAACCGGTGGAAATAAAATTACGAGAAAGGTTCTGGTGCTTTTGGAAACAATATGAACTAAGTAGAAAACCAGATCTATATTAGCGAACTTAACTTTAGTCCTCTCTAAATTGTATGGCTTTATTAATTTAACCCAGGTTTGTGGGTAGTTTCCTCCAGAAGCGTATAGCGCCAAAGGATAAAAAGATAAACACTGATTTAGGGTTGCGGGCACCCACTGTGCCACTGGACGCCTCATAACTACGGTCGTAACCTTTCAGGTAAGGTGATATCTTATAAACTTTTTCTTCCCTGAAGACCGCGTTACGCTAAAATATTATTGAACGCATAAGGGTGAAAGCTTGTTATTAATCTTCGTAATTCGGCCGGCAGCCAAACTCGTTATCCATCTGACAAGAAGAAAAAGATTGGTATATGAAACGCAGATGACATAACTCTAAAATTTTTGAAAGCGATAAAGATTTGATAGTGCAACACTATGCGTCAGTTTGATGACGGCGCTGCAGTCTACAGGACAGTGTCGTCGTTGTGTGATTGTGGGACACGGATGACATTTGCTGTATTACTTATTGGAGAGATGAGTCGCTGTTACTGTTGAAAGATTACAGATAATACTTGTGAGTAGCCGGCCGCGGTGGCCGAGGGGACTGAGACACTCCAGTCACGGTCTGCACGGCCACTACGGTCGGGGGTTCGAATCCCCCTCGGGCATGGATATTTGTACCGTCCTTAGTTGTAAGTAGTTCATAAGTAGTTTGTAAGTTTAGGGACTGATAACCCCGTAGTTAAGTCCCATAGACTCTACAAACATTTGAACATTTGAACTTGTGAGTAAGGGTGGAGTACCGAATGTGTTGTTTGAAACTGTAATGTCGGTTAAATCACTGGCCGTAAGGGTCGCAAAGCAATATGATATGAATCGAGCACGACAGGTGCTATTGGAAATAAAATGGCTCGGTGCAGGTTCCGGGTTTCACACACACCCTTTTTTTCCTCCCGCGTTCGTCTGTCTGTCTGCCGCAGCGAGAACAGAATAACATAGAGAGATGTTCAAATGTTTGTATAGCTTATGGGACTTAAGTACGGGGTTATAGTCCCTAAGCTTCTACTTATCAACTAGCTTATCCTAAGGACGGCACAAATATCCATGCCAGAGGGGGGGATTCGAAGCCGGCCGCGGTGGCCGAGGGGACTGAGGCGCTCCAGTCACGGTCTGCACGGCCACTACGGTCGGGGGTTCGAATCCCCCCTCGGGCATGGATATTTGTGCCGTCCTTAGTATAAGGTAGTTCATAAGTAGTTTGTAAGTTTTGGGGACTGATGACCCCGTAGTTAAGTGCCATGACCTTAACAAACATTTGAAACATTTTTGGGGATTCTAACCCGGCCGCGGTGGAGCAGCCGAGCGGTCTAAAGTGTCTCGCTGCGGAGCGCGCGGTTGCTCGCCGTGGAGGTCGAGTCGGCCCTGGGACATGGGTGTGTGTGTGTGTGTGTGTGTGTGTGTGTGTCTGTGTGTTGCCCTTAGGTTAGTTTACCTAGGTTTAAGCTACGGACTGATGACCACGCAGTTTGGTCCGATAGATTTACAGATTTACCGCGGCCGGCTAATATAAAGAGGCTGTACAGCCTACATCAGCGTACAGGCAGTGAATCTCGGCAACCATCTTGGTTGGGTGTAGAAACGGAGCTGGGCCGATAACTACGTAGTTCTTCAAATGGCGTTCGCCTTAATTACATTGTCATTTGAACCCCTTAGGACAGGAAAAAAATACCAAACTTTTCACACAGACAGGTGAATGCTCAAGGAATGCAACAGTGTTATTAGAAAGTACAATGCGTATTGTGTTTGATCAAAAATAATAATTGAAACTATTGCTTTTATATGAAATTGAAATTACGACATAAAAAAGTTATGTCGCCTGCCCCTTTTTTGTTTGTGGTCAGGAAATTTTCGTCAGTGAGAAAGTTGTAGATAATGAAATGAACTTTTCTTTTTATTGAAAGAACTTTTTTCTAGCTCCCCTAGTTTTCTCACAAATTGGGATAGAATAGAACGGTGGAACCTTTCAAATTCTACTCGTTACTTTCAGCGAGTTTGCCCACCAGCAAGCACAGAATCTGTTGCCTACTCACGTTGTACTTTGTGATCAATATCGATAAACATTTGTAATTTGGGATACAATTTTCGGTATACAATAATTATGACTTAACACTTTTTATTTTTTTATTACTAACTAGCTAAGCCGCTCCAACTTTACACGGGTAATCTTTCAACTACTTTAACTCGAGAACTGCAGAACGAATAGTGATGCGGTATTTTGATCCTGCAGTTACTATCTATTCATATTCAGGGAATGTATGACATTAACTGCGAATGGGTAAAGTTGAAAATGTGTACCCAGCCGGGATTCGAACCCGGGTCTCCTGCTTTTAGGCAGTTGCGCTGACCCCTGCACCACTGGGGGGACAGCGATTATCACACTTGCACGGAATTACTCAAGCACGCCTCCCGCCAGATACAAATTTGCAACTCTACCCTGCCCACCAGAACTCAAACTCGTAGCAACTTCGTGCTTATTCCCGTAAGAGTAAGGGCCTAGGAGTGCCTCCGTACTGAAGAAGAAAGGATCACTGCCCGTCATCGGCAAATTTTATAATTCAATTTCTTCGGAATAATATGTGTTTTATAACTCGAGGTGTTCACTACTTCAGACAACACATTTGCCCTCATTAGTCACGCTTCACTAAAACCAGCGACTTTGTCAGTCTACTTAATGTATGTTTGTGGTTCGTGGCAGTGGACGAGAGCAGAGAGTTGAGGAAACATCCGCGAAATAAGCTACACTCTCAGGAAAAGTGGTATGTTCTATGACTTAAGAACTTTACCGTACCTGTGAAAATGCTTTTATTGATTCATAACATGATGTATGCGCGGTTTCGTTGTTCAGACTTTAATAACTGTCCCGGCGTCGTTGAATTCTAACATATGTATAAGATTTTAAACTCTCAGCCAGTTTTCTTCAATGGCCTTTTAGTGATCATCAACAGAAGCACAGAGATATATACTCCATAATAACTTAAATATCACAAAGGCAGAGGAAAGTGTCCCTGGTCACCGTCAGTTATAACTCTGTCAAGAACTTCCAGAAATTTGAAATTAAAAATAAATGAACAGAAATTGTAAATGTTCTTAATCAGAAATCTCTGAAGGTTCTCGACCGATTGCTTTGAAATTGTGATACATTGTTACACGGACATAATCCGTTGTTTCAATATAATTCTATTTGTAATTTGCAAACAGAGTTGCGAATAGTTTCCTACCAAAGAAGTTATAAAGCAAAACATCATGCCAGACGTGCCACATTTCACGAATTTTATTATATACGGCATATCTCCTGAACTCTGTGTTCTGAAGTTATATAATTTTGTCGCGAAATTTAGTGATATATGACAAAACGATATGCCAAATTTGTTAGAAATATCTTTAAAAGGAACGAAATATTTATTTAAAAAGCCATGCGTCATGCGGCAGTTATTTGGCGTATACAGCGGAAACGTTGTAACTAAAAAAACGTTTTTCCTTCCATCATTTTGTGATGAATTCCAGCGAGAAAAATTGCACTAAAGTTTTCAAATAACCTTAAATATTGTCTGTAGTAGCTAAGTGCTATAATTATCAAATAGCGGATGCATAAATCCGCGTGGTTGACTGGTTAAGAAATCATATCTCCTGTGGTACTGTTTAATTTTGTCGATAGGAACCTTCTTTGTAGCACAGAGAACATTCACAAATGTTTCATCGCAATAGGATGAATAGTTCAGAAAGAGGACAAACATACAAACATTATTTTTTATACAGTGATCTATTTGATTGACCATATGTGTTTCATCGTGTGCATCACCACTTCCATTCTTTCTGTGTATTTATTACCATTGGACAACTTATCTTTCTGATTTCATGCTAGGAAATATCTCCCTGTTTCTTTTTGACGCTGTGTAAACTTTTAACATCTGTGCTTTTATATAGTGTAATTCTTGACTGAAGAGCAGGAGACCATAGTGCTAACAGGGAATGAAATACAGGGAAGCAAATTCTTTCTACTTTTTGTGAACTAACGGTGATTAATGGGGTTTGTTTAAAAAACAATAAAAAAACTTTTTTCTGCTACCAGTCACGTTTTTATTATTTATTCACAATTCGCACAACGCGTTTCAGGTTATGAATCACATTATCAAGTGCTTTTCATTGCGTGATAGGTCATTATCTTTTATTGTTTCCTATGTGTGAGGTGCAGTGATGTTTCTGTCGTCTTTAGATTTTTTTATGACGACAGAAACATCACAGCACCTCACACATAGGAAACAATAAAAGATAATGACATAGCACGCAATAAGACGCTCTTGATAATGGGATTCATATCCAGAAAGGCGTCGTGCAAAGTGTAAATAAATAATAAAAACGTGACTGGTAGCAGAAAAAAGTTGTTTTTTAAACAAAACCCACTATAACTTACAGTCGCATACTTTCACAAACCATTTGTATTGGATCAAATCAAATTAACGGTGATTGTTGTATATTAATTTCACACTACAAAACAGTCACACAGCCACAAATAAAATATGCTAGCGAAACTACATTTAAAACAACCAACACTGTAGCAATAGACAGGCTACTCAAAATAGGAGCATAGTCAGAACTTGCACAAATAAGAAATACCAAAAAGACGGGATTTGGAGAATAGCTTCAAATAAAACTGTTTATAAAGAAGTAGAACCAGCGACAAGTACAATGAAAAAGAAACGGATCTCTTTCCTAGGACATTTGATGAGAACATCAGAAAATAGAATCAGCAGGAAGATAATTGAAAAGTTATGGATCAGCAAGAGCAACATAAGATGGATCACAGAAACCAAGTAAGACATGATGAAACCACAGATAACGATGGAAGATTTGAACCACAAGACACTTCAGGACAAACACGTCACATTACCAGTAAAAATTAAAAAAAAACCTAATTCATAATATATGTTGGCCATAAAAGTAATAAATTTTAAAAAAGTAATAAATAAATAACCTCTGTATTATTAAATTTTCATGTTTAATTACTTTTGAACTGAATTGTGCTAATGCATAACAACAAATTGTAATAACCTTTGTAATATTGACTGAAGTGGTCCAATGAAGGCCATAAAATAAATAAACAAAATAAAAAATTTCACATTGTGTGTGTGTGTGTGTGTGTCTGGTTTTACTACTGAGTATGTACACTATGAGTTCGATTTACTCCATAGTAAAAATTAAACAGTTGACGACTGATGCCAGTTTTTTCCCTTGATTATAATCGTTGGTAATACCTGCTTGCAGACAAAGTTTTCAGTTCTCCGTTTCTAGCCAGTAGTTAGTTTCCTACCTCGGCGGAAGAGGCGAATCGTTCGCCTTGGTCTGAGGTCTCCCCGGCCGCTCTTTGGCTAACGTACGGCTTCGTCATTTGCGCTCCTATTTATGATCGGGAGAGGGAATATTAAAGTGCGCCCTGCCAAAGTTTTGCGGAGCGGTACACACAATTTTGTGGCTTCGCAGTCGGCGAGAAAGAAAGGCAGCCAAGTTGGGGCGGTAGCTTTCCGCTGCCGAAGTTGGCGGCACTGGGAGTCGCTGAGTGGCGCCCCACAGTGCACCTGCAGTAGAAACCGCCACCCCCTCTGGTATATGCTATAGGAAATCGAAATTTGAGCTTCTGAGGTGAGCGCTCACTGTATACGCTTAAAGTCTATTCTATAATCTTCTTCCTGGATGATCTTCGTTGTAGTTCTTGCGTCCATCCTCAAATGTTTGTAAATATATCGGACCAAACTGCGTGGTCATCAGTCCATATCTTACAAACTACTTAAACCTAGGTAAACTAACCTAACTAACACACACACCCATGCCCCAGGGAGGACTCGAACCTCCACGGCGAGCAACCGCGCGCTCCGTAGAGAGATGCTTTAGACCGCTCGGCTACTCCACCGCGGCCGTCCATCCTCAAGACTTGCCACAGTCAGGCTGTTCTTTTGCTTTAAATTCGCCTTACAGTATCATATCCTTACGTAAGACGACACAAGTTGTGTGTGTGTGTGTGTGTGTGTGTGTGTGATAACACCTATGCACAAGACGGAATGTTAAACCGTAATCTTTCTGCTAACTGCCGGCCGCGGTGGCCGAAGGGACTCAGGCGCTCCGGTCACGGTCTGCCACTGCAGTCGGGGGTTCTGATCCCCCATCGGGCATGGGTATTTGTGCAGTCCTTAGATTTAGTTAGTTCATAAGTAGTTTGTAAGTTTAGGGACTGATGATCCCGTAGTTAAGTCCCATAAGCTATACAAACATTTGAACATTTTTATGCTAACTATTCCTATTTCCAGTCAAAATGCGGGCTTTCAGTTCAGTGGTTACAGAATCCATTAATATTAGGATTCATTAATATTAGGATGTATGTATTGAAAGTACTCTATGAGCTTAAGCTGCTGACTATTTATGGAGGTTCATGTACACTGTTTTATGGGGTTGAGGTAATCAGCGTTTTTCATTAATTACTAGTCCTCGACGATGTGTACATTTAATAGTCCTCCCAACTAACAATATTAATTGACAATTCACATACTAGCTATGTCTTTCTTTCCTTTCCTTCTTCTACGAATATGTCTTTTAACATCTTTTGCATTCGTTCTATTAACTTAACATCAACTTTTTTATAGATTTCAAAGCTTAATTGTTTGTATAAATAAAGTAACCATTAAAGCAAATGGTTTTGAGTACAAAGTCATATCCTAGTCAAAATACACCAGAATATGATAAACTGAGCAATATTGTGACACTTCATATTTTTTCTGTACAAAAGTATTTAATTTCTTCGTATACGGAATTTTACAAGATTCAATCCTTGACTGTGATTGGAACAGAGTATATATGATAAGGTATTCGTAATACGGATATGGTAATTGTAGAGATCAATCT
Organism: Locusta migratoria; assembly: GCA_026315105.1. Taxonomy (NCBI): domain Eukaryota; kingdom Metazoa; phylum Arthropoda; class Insecta; order Orthoptera; family Acrididae; genus Locusta; species Locusta migratoria. Next base: position 314,546,320 of record CM048744.1, on the reverse strand, counting down.
CTTCTCACGATTAGGAGAACTTTAAGACATACAAAGTAGGGTAGACTGTAATCAAATTAATCTCTCACAGAGGCGATGTGATGTAGTGTTTAACCAACGAAGACTCGCGCGTGAGCTTTTTGCTCACAATAATTTCAAAACAATCGGCATTTTACCAATTTTAAATAGTCAAATATATATGTTTTCTTATAAACGCAACTATAAATACTTATTTAGACACATTAAGTACATTACAAACTGTCCTTTGACTGTCAGAAAAATTATATAGATGCGATCGATCGCGTAGCTTTTAAAGGCGCGAGTTCTCGCGGGATAAGAGACAAACTTTGCTACTCAATCGACCAATTGCAAACGTTTTCTTTTATCCTTACTTAGCTTAGAGTACAAAATGTTCAATCGTTTGTAGAGCTTATGGGACTTAACTACGGGGTTATCAGACCCAAAACTTACAAACTACTTATGAACTAGCTGCTACTAAGGACGGCACAAATATCCATGCCCGAGGGGGGATTCCAACCCCCGACCGTAGTGGCCGTGCAGACTGTGACTGACGCGCCGCAGTACGCTCGGCAAACGCGGCCGGCAGCTTAGAGTACATCACTTACATAATAGTTAAATGAATCGAATTTAACTTCTCTTCCAAGGAACATTTTGGATGCTTTCTCCTTAAATGAAATAGCATGTTTGTAGTACCTCCACCCGTTTTCGGATTTTTAAAGCAAATGGAGCACCGTATCTTACTGCTCCTGTACTTCGTGAAGTACTTCCATACTCGGTGCCATTTCAGACACAATCGATGTCTGGCGACGACAGCAAGGAACTGCCGCATGAGCAGACGGGACAAGTCTCGTACACTGCCGCTACAAGCGCGTCGTCTAATAGGCCACGCCACACTGCAACAGGTGCATCGATGCCTCAATAGCTGCACCAGCTCTTAAGTTCTTATGCCACGCGTTTGTTGCGTGTTTTTGACTGCCGGGATTGTTCTTAAATTAACACTGATCGCTTTTCTTAGTTTCTGAGATGACCTAATATTTCACAGCAGTGAAAATTTTGAGAATAGCCCTAGATATTAGGGTCTACTAGTTTTAATTTTTTAAAGTTATTTACAAAAAACACATTTTGAACTACTACTACAGGAAGTAATCGTACCGGTTTTTTTACCCGGTTCTTGGCAATAACTAAAAGAAACTGGTTACAACCTACACCAAATAAATACCGAAAAACCGGTTATTCAAAACTAAAATACCGGTATCGGTTTTTCCCATCCCTACACACCAGTATGGGCTGGTGGCTCGGACAGTCAATGGCATCTGACTTAAGGAATGTCTCCGTGTCTGTTTTACAAAAAAGAAACATATAAAGGCTCTTACATGCACGTTGCTAAATGTCAATACGAAGGAGCATTGCGGTTAAGGACAAATGTATGAAAATGGATCAGGTCAGAAACTAGTCTCGCAACATACATATTTGTTACAACAGCCATGGCTTATCCCGCTTATCCGTTAATATGGAGGGTTTTCACTAGTTCAGCAAATGTACGACGGTATATTATTAGGAAAGCTTAATAATGAGCCCACCCGTTGCATGTCAAAGGTTATTGGAACATTTTATCTAAGTTTCGAAACACTAACGATACCTTCCACAGAAGGACCATGTGACACGACACGTTTGTCTCATAGATTAAATACAGTCCATCTGTTGTCGTGTGGGGCATTCAAACATAAGCCATGGTTTAAGGCTGCTGTCAAAAAGTCATGGCTTCTCACAACTTGCTACGTGATTAAGTAATGCAACGTTTGATAGGTGTTTAGCATTTAATATTCATTTGTGTTTCACATTTGTGTATTGTTTTTGAAATTAGGGTAAACATTGTGTGCTTAGAAAACTTTTCCTTATTGAATATATTTTTAGGAGCTCTTTTCTTTAGATTATAAATATTCATTCTGACAAATTCTTGGATTTGTATATTATAAAAGGCCTTACGCTGCGCAACATGTTTGTAAATCTATCGGACCAAACTGCATGGTCATCCGTCCGTAGCTTACAAACTACTTAAACCTAGGTAAACTAACCTAAGGAGAAACACACACACCCATGCCCCAGGGAGGACTCGGACCTCCGCGGCGAGCAACCGCGCGTGCAGCAGCGAGACGCTTTAGACCGCTCGGCTACTCCACCGCGGCTGTGTGCAACTATCTTTCTGTTATCTGAATTGTATCCGCAGGTTTTGTAAAAGTGGAAACTGAAAATTGTTGGTATATATTGATGCTTAAGAAACTCAAATATTAAAATGTTTCTAATTCTATGGGCCCAAACCACTGTGGACATCAGTCGCTAGACTTGAAAACTACTTAAACTGACCAGGGCACACGATACATACCCGTGCTCGAAGGAGGAGTCGAACCTCCGAGCCGCGGTGGAGCGGCCGAGAGCCCTGTGGCGCGAGTCTCATAAGACGTCGCGCGACTAAGGAGATTTTATTTAATCACTTTTTTTCAGAATCGGAGTGCTTAACGACTTTGCAATAATTTTTTTCGCATGATTTCAAACCCTTGGAAGACAGCAACATGATGAATGGAAAATAGGCGCTTACTAATTTCCCATTCTTCATGCAGTACGTTTAAGGCATGTAATATGAAGTTATTGTTAATTCTTTGTGCACCAATAATTGCGTTCCTGAGACACTGTACAGACAGTATGCATATCACTGAAGTTGCGAAATAATGTCATATTTTGAGATATAGATGGGAGAAAAACCGTTCCATTATGCACGGTGTTTTAGTTTATTATGTCTTTACACATTTCGATAAATTTCCTAATATTCCTCAGCAAAATTACATGACTGTATGAGGTATTGTTCGGGATAGATGATATCGGAAGAACTGAGATGCGTAAAAGCAAAAATTACAGGCTAGAATTCGACATACCGTGGTTCAGAAGGCGATGGACGCAGGGGCAGGAAGGAGGTGGCCTAGCAGAGTAATAAATATATAACCGGATGGGATGGCTAATTTTGAAATGAAATTTATCGCCGATTGCTGGAGAAAAGATGAATGCATACATCTAAGGGATACTCTTTTCTTATCAGGATTCACAGATTAACACAGATTTTCCTGAGATTGGGCAGGTGTCTTCTTTTTAATTAGGCAAAGAAAAAAGAGATTCCCTCCTCTTCGAGTTTATATTACAGAGCGCGACTAAAGGCCCAGGTCGCTAAAACCTTCTTGTTATCTCCCCTCCCATTGCCTGGAGAGCATTAACCCTCCGCTACAGCGTCTAAGGCCGAAATAAACGTGACCCGTTTCGTAATTAATGCGATAATTGCCAATCTATTGTGATGAGACAACGGGAACAAGCTAATAAAGGAGCGGGGCTTGTTGCAGGGGCAACTGTGGCGCTTGCGAGCGGCGGAGGGGGTGAAGTGGTAGGAGGGGGAGGGGTGGGGGAAGCGCATCGCCGGTGCGACGGCGCGTCATTAGCGCAGTTCCTGGGGCCGCCTGCAGGTGGCTCTGGCGTCGCGCCTCTGTCTGCCGTGCTGGCCCTGACACTCAGGCACGGCTGCCGCGGGCAAAGAAGCGATCCGATTTATGGCGCTTAACGACCTGTCAGGAGCAACACCGGCCTACAGATACGGCAGAAAGAACGCCTTGCAGTACACATCCGAGACTCGACACATCGAAGGAAGGAAATAGTCAGTTTCACGTTCATCTGGCATTCTGTGGCGGCTTTAGTGATCATGACAACGAGCGTAAATTTCATAGACTGGCTAACACCAACGAGCTACAGGGAATAACTTTAATATTCGGACACCGAGATATTTTTAGTTTGCTGCGTTATAACTGCATTTGGAACAAACAAAAATATAACATAACCAAATTATTATATGAAGGTGCATGTCTTGTAAATAACAGTATGAACGTTGTTTGCATGAAGTACAAAAGTTGTTAAAGAAAGCGATTAAAATAAACCACTCCTCGATGGTTAAGTTACTTTAATATCCGGACAGATGGCAGTGTCGCACTTGTCACCGTTCACGCCGTGGTGAGTAGGCCTGCTTCTAGTATGAAGGCAGGTTTGTGTTCACAAGCGCGGTCGACTGTCCAGACGGTACGATGCCACGCAAAGATAATACCAACTTTGAGATACGACAAATTGTGATTTTTCACAATGCGAAAGGAAAATCATATCGACAAACTGCTGCCATGCTCAACATGAGTAAGAGTACTGTGGCAGATATTGTCAGGCGTTTCAAAAACGAGGACCGTGTAGACTCCATACCACAAATGGGCCAGCCACAGAAGTTGGATGCTCGTGACAAGAGGAAGTTAATACGAAAAATAAAGAAGGATCCTACACTCAGTGCACCGAGATTAGCACGTGAGCCTCTAAACGAGACTGGCAAGAAGGTACATCCTCAAACGATTCGCAGAGCATTGAAAGAAAGTGGATACAATGGAAGAGTGGCTCGGAAGAAACTTTATGTGACTCAACAGAATGGACAGAAAAGATTGGACTTTGATAGGGACTTTATTACGAAGGATGCAATTTGCTAGAATGACGTCACGAAAGTAAATTTAACGTCTGTGGGTCGGACGGACCAAGCATGATGTGGCGGAAGAAGAAAGAGGAATTTACAGTCACAAATATTAAACCCACTGTAAAGCATGGAGGTGGCAGCGTCCTTGTCTGGGGCTGTATATCGACATTTGGACCGGGCGAATTGGTGTTCATCGGCAATACTATGGACAAATATGTCTATTTGAACATATTAAAGAACAATTTACGAAAAAGTGCTGAAACAATGGGGATATCAAACACCTTCAAATTTTACCAGGACAATGACCCGAAACATAAGGCTCGCATTATGCAGGAATATTTGTTGTACAACTGCCCCAAAGTCCTACCACCACCACCTCAGTCACCAGATCTCAACCCGATTGAGAATGTGTGGGGAGAAGTGAAGCGATGTATTAGAAGTACACAAATATCTTCCAAAGAAAGTCTGAAGCTTCGACCGAAAGAAGAATGGGACAGTCTACGTGCGGGCTATTTAAAAAGTATCATTAGCAGTATGCCGTAGCGTTTGAAAGAAGTGATAAAACAGAATGGCTACCCAACATGATATTGAAACATTTATTTTCCATAAAATTTTGCAAGTCCGCAAAGTGTCCGAATATTAAAGTAACGTGAATATAGGATCGAGTTGTATTTAAATTGCATTATTAAGGAAGTTATGCAAGTTATCTCAATAAAATTTATATGATTACTTACAAGACACATCACGTAATATAATAATTGGTTATACGTTTTGTTTGTTTTGTTATAAATAAAGTTATGATGTTCCAAGATTGAAATATCACAGTGTCCGAATATTAAAGTTATTCACTGTATATAAACTACTAGTTGAGAACCCGGCGTTGCCCGGGTATTTATTTGTTTATTTCTTCTTGCCATTTGTATAAGGGCTGATTGTAAGATCTCTTGGGAGTACAGTTAGTTGTAAAAAAAGTAATAGATTAACACTTAGTTAGGGTTAGCATACGTCCTCTTTTTTTCCCGGAAAATGTGTCCGGCCGGAATTTTTAAAATTCTACGAAATGTCCTCCTTTTTTGGGTTCCGGAAAAGAAAATTTATTTTTGTGTCATTTGCGGCAACGGATTCGTTCGCACTGTAGTTCCAAACTGTTCGCAACTGTTACACACATATACAGAACGAAATTGCCGTCTACAATTTGGCTCTCCGCATGAATCTGACAGTTGCAAACGATTCGGAACTTCTCTGCGCAAAGAACCCGGTTGTCTATCCTGTATTCAGAGTACTCTGCATTATGTTCTTTGGTATTGCTTTTGATATATGTTGTTGCTTTTGATATCCTTTGTAACTGTATTGTGTGTTCGAGACTGTATGTAGTCTTTTGCTTAAAAATAAATTATGAACTTAAATACAAAATGCCGAAAACAAAGTCAGTGATAAATGATTTGCTCTTGTAGAAATACAGAAAAAAAATTAACATACCAGCAGCTGAAGTGTGGTGCGCATACATCAAACAGTCATATAGTGTTGTTAGTTATGCTGAGTTGCAAAAACTTGTAGAATTCTTTTTTTCTATACCTAGTCCTAAAGCTAGCATAGAACGTGGGTTTTCTCTGGTGAACACACAGTGGACATAAGGCAGGAATAAATTTAAAATAGAAAATATAAAAGCTATTGCAAGTGTACAGTATAATTTCAAACATTTGAAATGCCTGAGCTTTTATCTGTACTTGTTGAAAAATAAAATCTCTCTCAAGAGATTTCGTCGTCCTCCAAGTAGTCCTTCAAAAGTGAAAAAGAAAAGAATGAGACAATTATGATGAATAAATTACCAATGTTCAAATATTTTGTTTTACAACCACCACACAATGTTTCTGTTTTAGTTTGTTGTTCATTAATAAAGGCATAAATTACATTATGTCAACAATAAAGTGTCCTCTTTTATGTATGAAATGTCCTCTTTTTTTATGATGAACGTATGGTAACCCTACACTTGGTGCTGGAAGCGGCAGTTTTCTATGAACGTTATTGATTATGTGCTCAAATCACATGAACTACGCATCGCACTGTGATACACTTTAGGAATTACACTTCACTATATGCGTTTATACTGTCAGTAAACATTACTATGTTCAAACATGTCGAACACCTACAATGGCTAGAAGTATTACGAATGGGTAAATACGCTGCGAGTAATTACAAGGTATAAAGACATTGGTAGTAAGCCTGGCATAAGTTGGGTTTGACGTATTTTTAAAAATTTTTGCTATCCGTTTCTGAATGATAGTCGGACGTTTTGATTTTGATCCATGAAACACCAGTCGCCGGCCGCGGTGGCCGAGGGGACTGAGGCGCTACAGTCACGGTCTGCACGGCCACTAAGGTCGGGGGTTCGAATCCCCCCTCGGGCATGGATATTTGTGCCGTCCTAGTTCGTAAGTAGTTTGTAAGTTTAGGGACTGATGACCCCGTAGTTAACTCCCATAAACTATAGAAACATTTGAACATTTGAAACACCAGTCAACGCCTCCACGAAAAGCAATTAAACTCTGACCGGCACTTTTGTCAGACAATACTACTCGCACACTATCACTTTGCCAACATTTATTTACTGTTTTTCTTTGAATGCATTACCTGTTCACAACCATTGAAAAATGTTTATTTACGTTAACTTTGCCAACATTTATTTACTTTTTTCCGTTGAATACATTACCTATTCACAACCATTGAAAAGTGTTTATATACGTTAACTGTAAGTTCATACCGCACGGGATATTTCGTGTCTATTGGCAGCCTAACGTTGATAGCACTCCGAAATAAATGAATGTCCTGTAACTAGTGCATATGTTTTCCCATCGCCAGGTAAAATCGTCTTACTTGACGAATTAATGTACTTCCATCTAACTACCAATGCACTACTAGTTTCGGCGCACTATGGCATCTTTGTCAAGAGCCTATGATTACAAAAAATATTTCAGTGATTCAACCACACTAAACAGTGAAAAGTTTAAAAATATACCACAAAATAAAAACAGAGTACCGGGAGAATGGGACTCTACATTTATCAAAATGACAATCAAATCATGAGGCGCAACGTCACGGAGTACACTGCCGCTCCCGCCAGGGGTTCGAGTCCTCCCTCGGGAGTGGGTGCGCGTGTTGTTCTTCGAATGAGTGGGTTTAAGTAGTTTGTAAGACCAGGGGCCGAGACCTTAGCAGTTTCGTTCCTTAGGATTACAAGAATTTGAACTTTTTTTTAAATTTTTATCTTTTGTACAATCACCATTAATTCATTTGGGCCGGCCGCGGTGGCCGAGGGGACTGAAGCGCTCCAGTCGCGGTCTGCACGGCCACTACGGTCGGGGGTTCGAATCCCCCCTCGGGCATGGGTATTTGTGCCGTCCTTAGTCTTAGCTAGTTCGTAAGTAGTTTGTAAGCTTAGGGACTGATGACCCCGTAGTTAAGTCCCATAAGTTCTACAAACATTTGAACATTTGAATTCATTTGGCACATTTAATATAATAATCCTGTGGGAATCATTGCACAAAACGTATTTTCCAACCGTAGTATAGAATTTGAGTTTTCAAGTGGTCAGTCTTAATCTTTTAGTCCAATTATTCCAAAGTTGTAAATATGAGGAGAAACCTATGCCAACTTCGCATGGGTTCATCTGTATAAGAATTCGCATATGCCCAATTGGGCAGATACTGAAAGCCCTGTGTTTATCTGTGGTAAAGTATTTCGTCCTTTATGATAATACGGGATAAAATAAATGTGCGCACAGCTGAACACAGGGCATTCAGACTCTGAATACTTTTTATTTTTTTTTTATTTTTTTTTTTAAGTTTATCTTTCTTCGTGGTAAATTTTGAAACTTTTCACTATTTAATGTGGTTTAATCATTGTAATATTTTTGTAATCATGGGCACTTGAAAATGACGCCATAAAACAAAGAAACTAATAGTGCATTAATAATACGTTTACTAATAGTTTCTAAGAAGTTACTGTGGCTTTGAATTATGTTTTCACCCTTGTGTGCCCCCCCCCCTTCTTCCTCCCAGAAAAAAATTCTGTATCCCCCACTGAAGAGAACGTAGCATGATTTAAATGTCAACAAAGGCCTCAGACGAAAAAGTGTTTTCTGCCATACCAGAAGAGAGAGTTATGTAGGTCTGTTGCTTTCAAAATATACGGGGTGGTTATAAGTAAACTTTCATAAAGCTTTAAGAATAACACTATTGGTCATTATGACGTCAAATTGAAACGGAATATAATCGTAGAAAGTGGCTAAATGTATGACAGAATAAATGTAAATAGTGTGCCGCGGTTGAGTTAACAGATCATTATATTGCTTCGTGAATATGAAAACTGAAACCGATTGTTAATATTACCTGCGAAAAGAGACCAATGAAACTTGTATAATTCGCCAGGTACTTTGTCACACATTTACACAAAGTGAAAATCATCTGTATGTAACAGAGTGGTAAAAGGAGGTACATGCTTTTACTATGATGTCACCATCCCAGTCTGCGGCTGTTTACTGATGATGCAGTGGTGTACAGGAGGGCGTCGTCATTGAATGATTGTAGTAGGATACAGAATGACTTGGACCAAATCTGTCTTAAATGTAGATAAATGGAAGGTGATGCAGATGAGTAGGAGAAACATTCCCAACATTTGTAGTATTCTGCTTGATACAGTCGCACCAATTATATATCTAGCCTTAACGCTGCACAGAGATATGAAATGCAACAGGCATATAAGGTCAGTCGTAGTTTGTCTTCGGTTCATTGGGAGAATTCTGAGAAGGTGTGATTCGTCTATAACGGATACCGTATATAAAACTTCTTGTGCGATTCCGTCTTGAGTATTGGCATCCCCACCATATCGGTTTAAAGGAGGTCGTAATGGCAGTTCACTGGCGGACGGCGAAGTTTGAAACTGGTAGATTCGATGCTCGAGAGTTCCTAAAACTGAACTAGGAGTCGCTGGAAGGAAGACGACGTTCTTTCCAAGAAACAATATTGAAGAAATTTAGAGGACCGAAATTTCAAGCAGACTGCAGAACGATTCTACTGCCGCCAACCTACATTTAGCGTAAAGATAAGATCAGAGTTATTAGGTCTCCTATACAAACATACAAGCATTTGTTTTTTCCTCGTCCGATATGGGAGTGGATCAGGAAATTAAGTCACTGAGTACCCTCCGCCACGCACCTTCGGGTGGATTGCGAAGTACGTGTGAAGATCCCTATCACGTATTAATTCTTCAATAATATCAATTTAATACAAATAATCAATCCCTGAGACGAATTTTCGTCTCGAATTTGTCAAAAACAATAATGATAAATCTGAAGCATAAAATTAAATTTTGTGATGCAGCCGGGAATTACTTCGTGGCCGCGGTTGAGTAGCCGAGCGGTCTAAAGCACCTCGCTGCGGAGCGCGCGGTTGCTCGGCGTGGAGGTTCGAGTCCTCCCTGGGGCATGGGTGTGTGTGTTGTCCTTAGGTTAGTTTACCTACGTTTAAGTAGTTTGTAAGCTACGGACTGATGAACACGCAGTTTGGTCCGATAGATTTACAGACAGACAGACGATTACTTCGTGAACAAGAAAATTGAACTACCGATTGTTAATTGTTTATTTGTATTAAATTGATATTTATCTCACCTTAACAGGATTGTTACAATATGTCCATTGCCGGGATGCTATTCCGCTGCATGGAGAGCCTTGGCAGTAGTGGCATTTACCTTTGGAACACAGAAGCTGAATAAAAGTTTGTGACGTGGAAGGAAATCGTACTTAGACTATTCCGAGGCGCCTTAATCGTTAGTGGTTTGGTGGTCTAACGTTAAGACGGCTGACAAGTAAGCATGGAGGTCCGGGTTCGATGCCTGGCCGCATCACTAATTTTACTTCTATGCTTCAGATTTATCATTATTGTCTCCAATAATAGTTCTTGAACTTCGAAAACTGGTAATTTGCCAACGTCTGACCTGCGTACTGATCATGTATTATGGACACACGAAAATAACTTTTTGTGCAATCACACTCCATGACGTTTATGGTTAAATGATTCCACCCAGCTACAGTGCCGTAAATGTTATGTAGATGACGATGTGAGCAGTAGAAATCAAAACATCGTAGTGCATAATACAGGAAAAAGGAGGAGGTCAGAAAGAGGATGGAGGAGGAGATGGAAGAATGGGAAGGAGAAGAGTAGTTAGGGAGGGTGTTGAATTGAGGGAGGAAGAGGAGGGGGAAGAGGAAATAAATCTGTGAGGAGATGGCCACAATGAAGGCATAGGGACAGAATGTAGAAAAGGAATGCTTCTGTCGAGGACGTTCTCCATGGTCGCCAGACATGAAATTTAATAAATCCACCGGCTTTACAAAGTGATTTTATGAGAGAACGCCTTTCTCTTAACACCTTTCATTCCAAATAGCAACTAGACTAAATTTAGAATAATTCTTGAATTTACATTATTATTCATTTTACATTTTCGGCAAGTACAAAATTCTAGGGTTTTATACTGTAGCTTACAGCGGTGCACCCTGACGAGTTTTTCGAATTTCACTCCTCTTCCCCCTCTGTAACGCAAATGTTGTTTTCTATTTCGCTCCCCTTATGCTGTCTTCAGTTGTTTTTCTGATTTATCCGACCCCCCCCCCTCCTGGTATTCTCCCAGTTCGCCTTCTTTCACTCCTTTTAGTCGAATTTCACTAACAGCTAAAACGATTAACCCCCCTTACTTGCAGTTTTTGCCAACTGTAACTTCTTCCCCTGCAGCCCTCGTTGGTGTTAATAGCTGCAGGGGCGCCGACTCCGTTGGTGCTCCGGTGCTGGTGCAACCCCCCCCCCCCCCTCCCCCACGAATGTTTTGGCGGTGCTCAGCACCCACACAGAATAAGGGAGGAAAATAAAGTAACACAAAATGGGGAATAGTCATAGCTGTCAATTATGCATTTTTGCCATCGCAGTGTAGCAATCACGACCTAGCCGCTAGGCGGTTCCAAAAATGCCCCAAGGAGCACTCACTGCAGAGGTTTGGGGCCAGTTCGGAGGGCGGGGTGGTGGGAGGGAGGAGGGGCGAAAACATTGACCCCGACCGCATGATGTCGTAACCGATGCAACAATTAGAGTTCAGTGACAGCCATTGTTTGCTGTGGTAGCTCCATTAATTCAGTTCATTAAGGTAGAATGACGTCCGCATTGTCTTTTACGTCAAAGTCTTTAATTCTGCTAACAAGTACAGCATACTAGTATAGTGGCGTTACACACGACTTCACGTAAAACATAGCGGGAAGGTAGAGGGTGAACCTGCAGGGCTAGTAGCCGAGCTTAATAATGACACATATACAGAAACGAACCGGAAAGTGAATCCAGGAAAGACGTTTTGACTATTCATTGCTCCATTCACGTACCAGTGGTGCTAATTTTCAAATTAATGACTTTTTGTTTCTTATTTTGTTTTCTATAATATTGAATCTACCACAGTTGAAGTACCGCTAATAATATCAGTGGATGATCTCTCTCGTTTTTATCCAGATATCAAATCATGCAATGTTAGTACTAGTGGCAGAGTGACAAATATGACTGGTACTTTTTCTAGGTTGCAAGCAAAATTCAGCGAAATTGAGCACTGCTTGGCCCATGCTTTAAACCTTGTAGCCGAAAAGGAAATTAAAAATGAAACCACGAGCACCCACACTGTTTTCAAAAGTCGTCGCCCCTGAATAGCTGTTTATCTCATTCCAGATCGATTTCCAAGTTGTATCTAAGGAGTCCCTGGTTTGTCAGTTAGAGGTGGGACTGTATCGCATCAAAAGCTCCGAGGCATCTATATATCAAAAGAATCTGCGAAAACTAAAGTCAATCTGCCAGACCAAACTAATCGGCCGATTTCCTTCACTTTTGGTTTAAACGAAATGTATTCATCCATAGATTTGTCGTCAAGTATCAGAATTTACATAACTCTTGCCTTCCTTTTCCTACACTCAAACGCTATTTCCTTCTGTATGTTTCTTATGTCATTGCTGCCAACTAATGTCAGGCCGTTCTATCCGACCGATTTCCTTCATTTTTGCTGTAAACTTAAGTCATTCATTTGCAGATTTTTCATCAAGTATCAGAATTAACTTAAGTCTCTCCATCCTTTATTTTTATTCAAACGCAGTATCCTTCTGTCCTTGCATTGGATATTTTAATCGGTTTGTTTTATGATATCTTCGGTTCTAATTACGATACGCAGTTACTTTTGATCTAACTACACTCAGCTGATCAAGATTTTTCATTTGTGCTTTTAAACAGTTGCTTTGATTGTTTCTGAAGAAAGGCTTGAACATTCAACCTTACTTCCATTTTTCCCAACTTTTTTGTTATTCCACTAACGGTGCCAAGTACTCGTACGGGACCTCTAGTTTTGTTTGTCACCATCATATCGAAGTACCTGTGAAGCAGGTTGCTAGCCCTGCTTGCCCAGGGTCCCATCGGGGTTTAGGCCTAACGGCCGAGGGACTAACCGGTGCATTTAGTAGTCTTTATCATCTGAGTACAAACATGCCCAAACTCGGTACAATTCTCGAGGCCAAATGCTGAAAAGCATAATCAGTCATAAATGACAATGATCATGATGGTGACGTATTGCATCAAACATACCAAACCTGATCAAATATGATGAAGCGACAATTCAGTGACGTAGCTGTCAAAAATCAGCAAGACTTCTCTCTTCAATGCTTCACATAGGGCCGTGTATAGTGATATGGAGATATTTCATTCCCTACAAATACGTCAGTGGAATGCCATGTTATCATACATATTAGTATGCTATTAACGATACAATACTTTCGCTATTTGTCGAAAGTCGAAGTTTAAAACGAAATACAAAGTAACTAATGAGGTGGAGGATGGAAGGAGGGAAAGATTCTTCGAAAGAAATTGTATTTCGAAAAAATTTTGCTGCTTCAAGGTATAATGACCAAGTTGTTCTCTTCCTATTTAAGTGGTGGCTATCAATATGTCATAACACAGGGTGTTCAATTTATATGACGACCACACGCGTGACACATTAGATATCGGCTGCTTTGCCTAGTGAATCTGACTCTGCGTCATCCATCCTTGCTCAGTTCTGTTGAAAAACACAAAACCTCGTCATGTTTCACTAATTTCATCGCATAAAGTCCTTCTAGAAAAAGTATGGCAGTCTGTACTTACTTATGACAATCTGAGGTAGATTACAGTATGAATTCAATAAAATTTTCATTTTTGGTGTAATGACTTCAGGTTCGAGACCATGGTTTTTCGAGAAATCCGCGTGCACATATCTAAATACGTATATTTGGAGATATGGCTATTGCATGTTACTACTGTGTTTCAGCTTGCCCTTTGAGGATATCACAGCAAATATGGAAGTAATTAGACTGTAAACAGTATGAATTAGATAATGGTTGTGAGGCAGGCCCCTTCCCCAAACAAAGCGAATGGCAGACTCTTACCAATAGACAATTGGCCGATCACGTTTATCCTATATATGTCTCAGAAGGAGGTAATACAGAGTGAGTTGGCGCAGTGGTTAGAAAACTCGGCTCGTGTTCTGGAGGACGCTGGTTCAAATCCACATCCCGCCATCCAGATTAAGGTTTTCCGAGATTTCTCTAAATGGGTCCAGGCAAATGATAGGATGGTTCCATCAGAAGTGCACAGCCTGTTCCTTTAACGATCCTTATCCAGAGAATCCGAACGTAACCTCCATATTTAATGAGCACGCTGCCGATGGAACGTTTGTATGCTTCATCCTTCTCTTCAGAAGAGGTAGTAATAACGCATCCATGGCCAATACATCCGAGGAAGGTGTGCAATCATTAGCTTTTTTTCGTGTCCTTACATTTTTTTGAATCTCGCACCAACAGGGTATGCAAGAGCGTCTCCAGTTTGCGGTGTTGTTGCAGGATCATAAAGTTAGCGAGGAAACTAAGAAATAATTGTAAAATATTTCATCGCAAGAAAAGATAAAAAGAATTAAAATGAATTTTAGTGCTTGTTAGAATTCTAAGTATTTTCTAATTTCTTACAACAGCTTGTTAGTATCTCGTAATTACTAGGGGGCGAGTATGGACAGGCGGCAGTGTGCGACTAGGCAGAGAGCGTGTGCAGCATAAAGCGTTGATTATATATTAGCTAGCTGTGCGGTAGGAAGACATAAAAGGGAACTTTGTGCGACGTAGCGGGAGCCTTGGAAATATAGATCAGTTCATTTACGTAAAGCCGAGTGTGCTGTGAGTGTGGAAAAGCGGCCAAAACCAGACGCGTCCTTGCAGCCATCCGTGGATGGTAGCCAAATCATGCCACACGACAACATGCGTGTGGCCCTGTACGAATGGAGCTTTCCAGTATTTTATACAGACTTCTATGGCTACCATAATCTGATTTCACTTGGGAGGTCCGAATTTGGGCCTTAGTGTGGCTAATATGTACCTCTATACGTTGGGCACCAGCAAGTTGCGTCACCACACCTCTTGCATTTCCATATTTATAACCGAAAGCTTCCTTCGCCTTCTAGTGACTGAACTGGTCATTCATGGTTAATATAAGAATCCCAAGTTGATAATCGAGTATCAGCAGGAACAATACCGCCAGTCACTATTAACGGCGAAGTGGGACTACTAAAGCACAAACCTTGTCAGGGATGAAAACCTAATTCGTACGAGTTAGATACCACTGACTGAACAACACCATCTCCTCACCCTCTCGGTCTTGATAAAATGTTAATAATGTCAAAATACTTACAAAGGGACTGAGTCCGAAACATATTAATGATGTTAGGGACTTAGAACTTAAACTAAGAAAAGAATGTAAATAATAGTAACGTACACACCCAGGCACTCACATAGACACATGCAGACGTGCGACTTTGAAAAGAAAACAGATCGTGTATAGATATGTATAAAAAAAGGAAAACAGAAACGCTGGGAAAATACCAGCCACTTTGATGAGCTATTTAAACATTTATCGCTACGATTCAGAGGGGATTCAGTATCGTTAAACACCCAGCTCCACTTGTCCAGTTTTCATTTAAAACATTCCACGGTTTTTTTTAAGATTCAGTCAACGCTCAACATTTAAAACACCGAGCCGTATTTTTCCAATTGTCATTTAAAACAATGGATACAACTAACTAATTTTAGCCACCCCTCCCTTTTCAGGAATTTTACAAAATCGTGCAAAACTTACTGTAAAAAGACGTTTAAAAATTGTATAGTAAATGAAAATTTATCCGTGTAGCTTGAGCTGTATTCAGTTTCACAACTGGTTTCGCACTGTTGTACGTGCCTCTTCAGGCGGGAAGTTATTGCATAGCGCCGTAAATTAAAGCAGTTCCAACATTCTAATTAATTTAGACAACGTTGTCCCAAGAGGTAACAGATCTTTTCTAGAGATATTATGTAAAAAAAAGTACTTTCTGCCATCTAGACTGTTCTTTTTGACTCGATACAACGTTCTACTTCTAATTTATTTCTTTGTGAATAAGTCTCATGAGCCGTTGGTGCGGAACAAAAAAACAACAGCACACAAACCAATGTTTAGCTTATACTGTTCCTAGACAGTCTGCAGATCTGTCAGTTTTCTCCACCTTACGACAATGTCGGTATAAAAACCTTATTCTTGAAAACAGACATACAGTGCGCAAACTTCGTCCTCTTCGGGAGCTCGCGGTTCTCTCGTGAGTACATGAGTGGCTAGCATGGAGAGAAAACGTAATCTTTCTTCCTTCTTTCCTCCCTGGACTGCATTTCCTTCCTATCTTCACCCCTTCCTCTCCCCAACTGATAACCTTAGCAGTTTGGTCCCCCCTGTCCCAAACAACCAAACTCTCGTCAGACGATAAGGCCATTAGGGTGTGTTGACCCACACCAGCGGGCTATCATAGTTTTTCACATAGAACAATATTAAAGCAAGTACGTTTGGAGGTGCTTAAATTTATGGCACTTTGAAATAACTACCATGAAAATACACTTATGATGGAAATACACTTGTGAAGTAATGAAGGATCTGAATACAGCTCGTGCGGCACGGATTAATTTTCATTTAATTTACAAAAATCTTTTGAAAGTAATTTTAAGAACTTAATTTTACGACTTTTTATATCCCTAAAAAATTAATAAAGTACTATATAAGTTGTCACTGAGTGACAGCACCTGAGGAAGAGCTCGTGTTCCCATCCACACCATCCAGGAGCAAAAATCTGAAGATGGGCCAACAACGGGTCGAAACAAGATCATAAATTGCTCTCTAGACTGTTTTCATTAAAAAAATAGTATTGTAGTACCTCCTTCCATTTTCCCAACTATAACTAACTATATTTCCACGAAGCTTACGGCGATTTTTTTGTCCGCATGGGCAGACGACAAATTATTGTAACTGGATGCACAAAAGTCGACCAAGCCTTGCGGGAAAACAACAGGAGGAAAAATTGATGTCCATCACAACAATAGTATGAAGCTTGTAAAGAAGACGTAGCATGTGAAGTAATTCCAATGAATTCGCGTTTGAGTTCCGGTTTAGCACAAATTTAACCCCCGTAACGCAGATCCCAGAATTGTGGAGGGGTAGTTAGTTTTTGCCCAACTTGGGGCTAATTCAACAAAATATCAAATGTTTTAAGTGACGATTTATGGTAGAAAGATAATTTTTATTGGGGTATGATACGTAAATAGCGCCCAGAACCTGAAAATATCTTTTTCTTGACTCGTAGCGATGCTGTCACACTTTAAATAACGTGTTTTACAATGATGGTAGTGGTCGAATAGAAGGGGTGGGTTACGATAAGTAAAAAATCAGAGTATAAAGGGAGAAAACTTCTGAGGTCATTGGTCCCTAAACTACAGCAGTTAAGCGAGGTATCTTAATTCTAAAAACTACACACACACACTCACACACACACACACACACACACACACACACACACAAACTCATGCCAGAGGGAGGACTCGAACCTCGGATGAGAAGCGGCTGCTCAGTCTGCAGCATGGTAGCTTAGACCGTATGACCATTTCCGCCTGGTAAGAAAACTAAAATTACAAATTTCGTTATTTGTATAGAAAGACGGTCCTTAAACTGAACATTTGACATCCATTGTTGAAATCGCATTTGCCTCTAAAATGAAATATATGGAACATTGTAGAAGACGCTATCAAAAGCAATAATTAATGTATTTCAAAATGAGCAGCAATCAGGCGCGAACATTTATTTGTTATTGCATATATAGATTTCGGTCATTGTGCGATCGTTATCAGTGCCTTGTAAACATATTAAATTTTCTGATCTTCACGGTGAAGACTAAGTTCCGTGTGAACATTATCAACATGAAGACCGAAATATTTTTATCTTCTTTAATCAACATTTTTAAAAGCATTCATAATGATTGCACACTGACCGATAACTCGATATGTAATAATAATAAATAAATATTGGCGACTGATCCCTGCTCATCATTTACGTATTACAACACAGTCGCTGGGAATGGTGATCTATTGTGGGATCAGACTTGATAAGTATAATATTTTGAGAACATCGGTTTAAAGAACTGCACGCCTTCCTCCTCCTCCTCCTCCTCCCCCTCCCCCTCTAAAAGATATTTCAAATGTTTGTATATGTTATGGGACTTAACAACAGGGTCATCAGTCCCGAAACTTACAAACTACTTATGAACTAGCTAACACTAAGGACGGCACAAGTATCCATGCCCAAGGTGGGATTCTAACCCTCGACCGTAGTGGCCGTGCAGACCGTGACTGGCACGCCTCAGTCCCCTCGGCCACCGCGGCCAGCCTCCCCCCCCCCACGCTATATAAGCGTTAATAGCGATTTTGTATTTTCAACTGAATTTACATCTGCAATAATGATTAATTACAACCAAAAGTAGTTAACGGACGTGAATTTCCTAAACGTAGTCAATGTGTGTGCGGATGAAAATGCAAACACATTTACAAGTCAGTGAATAAATGGACCTGCTCGGTTAGCCGCTTGGCCTAACGCACAGCTTTCCGAGACGGGGAGGCGTACCGGCCCATGTTAGAATCCGCCAGGTGGATAAACGAAGGGGGTCGGAGTGCCGGCAAGCCTGGATGTGGTTCTTTAGGCGGTTTTCCACATCCCCCTAGGTGAATTCCGGGCTGGTCCCCAAGCCCTGCCTCAGTTACACAATTCGCAAACATCTCGAAACATTTTCCACTTTCACATATATAACACTACACGCGGAAAATTGGGGGTACACATTTCCCCCGGGGGGGGGGGGGCGGCATGGGGTGGTGACACACAAGGGTAGCCGGCTACACCTTAAATATTAACACGCAAAATCTGAATTTAACAAGACCGACGCTGCATGTGCAGGATCAGGGATAAAGAAGAAAAAAAAAAAAAAAAAGAAAAAAAAAAAGAGGAGGAGGTCATTGAATAAGTCGCAAACTGAGGTAGACACGCCAGTACTGCGCGCTCTGTAGAGGTATTTCTCTACCAAGAGCGTCTAGTTGGGTTGCAGCTGTTTAAGGAACCAAATAAAGTTACACCTCAAGAGTGTCACTTATAGGATGCAAATGCTGCCACAAAAATTCAGAGGTCCAGGCTTTTAAAGCCTTCTCGAACATGAGATGAGTGTTTAAATTTGCAGATGGAGTCAGGTGAAAAGTGCAGTATCACAGATGTACACTGCCCGTGAGTCGATAGCCAGGAAAGGTAACATCGCTGGCGTGCGACAGGAGCGCCACAAGCCTGGGACAAACCAGCACCGGTCTCACTATTCACTACTCCGAGGACCTCAGCCACTAGCTTTAATATCTTCAAGTGATAGTTAGCCGACGTCAATCGCAGAACACTTATTCTAAGTTCCGCCTAGCCTCCACAGAAGAAACCTGGAAGAGACTCACGCTCCGTGCTCTATAAAGATATGCATACATCTACATTACTGTTGAGGTATTCGGAGACTGGTTTGATGCTGGCCTCCACGTTACTCTATTCTGGGCAAGCCTCTTCATCTCCTAGTGTGAACGGCAACCTACATCAGTTTGAATCTGCTTACTGTATTCTTCTCTTGGTCTCCCCTCTGCGGTTTTTACCCCAAACACTTCCCTCCGTCGCTAAATTGACGATTCCTTGATGTCTAAAAATGTGTCCTACCAATCGATCCCTCCTTTTTACCCCAATACTGCTGAGCATCTCCGCATTAGTTACGCGATCAACCCACCTAATCTTCAGCATTCTCCTGTAACACCACATTTCGAACGCCACTATCCTCTTCCTGTCCTCACTGTTTAAGGCCAAGTTTCACTTCCATACAAGGTAACACTCCACAGAAATGCCTTCAGAAATTAATATTCGATGTTAACAAATTTCTCTTTTACCAAAACGCTTTTCTTCGCATTGCCATTCTACATTTCATATCCTATGTACTGCGATAATCGTGTGATATTTTACTGCCCAAGTAACAAAACTCATCTACCACCTTTATTGTTTCGTTACTTAATCTAATTCCTTTAGCATCGCCTGATTTTCTTATTGTATGTTATTAATAAGTCAGTCATGTTGAAGAGTTCGGCTACTTCAATTTACGCCCTCCTACTCCATGGTACTCAGTGTACCAAACGTTCTTCCGCGAATGACACAACAAAAAGTAAAGCAATTTTCCAGGTTGTATACACAGTACTGGCGATGCTACCTCGGTTTGCGACTTATTTAATTGTAGAGCTAAGACTTCGCAGACCAGCACAAAGGTGTCATGTACCACATGGCCAGCCGTTAGGGCAAAGAGAGTGGGGACAAATAAAATAATTCTTTGATTTCTGACGACGGATTCGAATCTACTGAAAATTGAG
This sequence comes from Locusta migratoria, assembly GCA_026315105.1. Classification (NCBI taxonomy): domain Eukaryota; kingdom Metazoa; phylum Arthropoda; class Insecta; order Orthoptera; family Acrididae; genus Locusta; species Locusta migratoria. Next base: position 314,525,918 of record CM048744.1, on the reverse strand, counting down.
TGCCGCGGTGGAGTAGCCGAGCGGTCTAAAGCGTCTCGCTGCGGAGCGCGCGGTTGCTCGCCGTGGAGGTTCGAGTCCTCCCTAGGGCATGGGTGTGTGTGTTTGTCCATAGATTAATTTACCTAGGTTTAAGTAGTTTGTAAGCTACGCACTGATGACCACGCAGTTTGGTCCGATAGATTTACAAACAGTTCAACATTTTTGAAAATTGACTGTTCGTTTGAATTATTTCAAAGTTAGGTCCGATTAATATTCAAGAATTTGGTATAATTAATCGCAAATAAAATCATATAAAACTAATTTATCCCAACAAACTAAAATTACCGTTTGCTTGCCTGACCAGAGGACCATCGTCTGGAGGGGGCGAAATAGTTTTCCGTGTCATGTATTAATTGATATATTAAATTGGCAAGATGTCTATCAGCCACAAAGGCTATCGAAGCCATTAAGATTAAACCCAGAGAGCCAACGTCTTCGCAGAAGGACACTTCTGTTCCTGCCGTTTTCGACGAGTTGCCGCCAAGACAGGCCGCCGTCCTAGGAGTCGTGCAACCAGGCCTTGCAGGCCAGAACGAACTCTGAATTTACTCTGGGTCTGGTTGGTAATACGTCATTAGTTTTGCCAGCGGAAGAATCAGCGGTGCAAAACTTGCGTCAACAAAACTGGCGTGAGCAACGTGGCCGCTCTCAGGTCGGCAGTTGCTACACATGCTTGCAGTTCTTAGTAGAGATGGGCAATCTGTTCCTGAACTGATTCAAAGAGCCAGATCCTTCTAAGGAGCGAGTGATGGATGAATCCGAAAAAAAGAGTGGTAGTTCGTCCCATCCGAAAAGTCCCTCTGGTGACAGCAATGAGCTGCATAATCACCCCTTGCCACATGCTTCAGAAGTTTGCTAAGCTACAAAATAAATGTGGTATGGACCATTTGCAAGTATAAAACTGCAAAAATGAGCACCTAAACACGTGCAGCGCATCTGCACTGCGAGTCGAGAATCGGTGAGTCGGCAAGTCGCGAAAGCAGCATGATTCAGTAAGCGCGCAGTTCCCGACTGCCGCTGGCTCTCTGCTCCGCACGACTCCGGCGATCGGGGCGATCCGACCGCCAACTGAGTCGGTGAGTTAGCTGGTTCACTGGTTAACCTCTCCCCACCATTCTCCCAACTCCGCTCGCTTGCCGAGCCGCCCGTGTGGTGCGCTGCTCACTGTTCCCGCCACTCCTCTGGCGAACCGCATGGTGCAGAACAAAGTGACTCCGCGCATCTCTCTGTTCTCTGAACTGCAGTGTTCTGATAAAGTTTCCAGCTCGCTTGCAGAAACTATCATCTGAAGCAACAGAAACCGTCATATAGGCAAATGTCCTATTCCAAATAGTATTCGAGATGTAACGTTTTTATTTAATGTTATATGTTTTTCCTTAATAGCAGGAAATCTGCAGTCTGTAGCAAAAACGCGTTACAGTACAAAATTAAACTGTATAAAATTTCCGCGAAAAAGCTGCTACTCCATGTTTCTCAAAGATTTGTAGTTTGCATGAAGGGAGCAAGAGACACAAAGTCTTGTACAATCTGCAAATCTACATTCTCTGTTGCTTAGATTTTGTAAGCCCATATCACGCAGTTTCCTGACTTGATAAACAAGTGTCCTGTAACAAATTATGCATCTTTTATGTTTCTACACTATAGCACGTTGCAAACAATGACTATATAACGGAATAACAAAGAAAATAACAACGTGCCTTTATGTTTTCTATCTCTGAAACCATTCAGTTGTGGGAATGTGTCTATTTGAAATTTTTGCTGCTGGCGTCAAATCGTTGACACTAACAACAAACTTGTTTCCCAAGAGAGAGATAAAACTAGGATGTCAAACGAAATGTGACTAAAATTACGTTTGTGAATAAAATATCTTGCTACAATGTTTCATTACGAATTTAATGTGTTTGGTACAGCGGGATTTGCGTGTTTGCAATTAAAGATAAAATATATTGGAGAGCACTTAAAAAATAATTTTACTTGCTCTGAATAGAGGATATATAAAACTTCACACAAATAACAGGTGAAAGGGTTGTAGTTATAGGAATTAAAATATAAGATGGAACGGAAATCGTACCAAAAACTGCAAAACTTAGAATATAGGAGCCCAGAACGCTACCTCTGTACTACACCGACTGTAAGAGTATCACCACACAAATTTCCGTAATTATTTGTTTCAGCAAGACTCTCTTCGAACTTGTTGATGGTTTGTACTGACAAAGGAAAAACTCATTGACGACATAGACAAAAATATCTGTACTCGTCGTCGTATTTTTGAAGAATTTGGTTGGATATCTTCACAGTCTTTTTTTGTATTTGATGTTATGAATGAAATAGTCCGCGAACATTTCTCGCTTTGTAAATTTAATGCACAATACTCTTTTTACGCGTTATTTCCTAAAGTAAAGTAAACTTTATTGACTTACTCTGGAGCTATCATTATTCTACTGTTTATGGGTGCCAGACTTTAGTTCTTAGAAACAGGTGATCGGTTCTAGCGGCCATCTTGTAGCGAGAATCTGTCGCGCTCACGTAGGACACCCGGTCGTGTCGCCGAATGTCGCCGCTTGTAGCTGCCGTGTTGCGTCGCTGAATATCGCGCGCTGTCGCTCGCTTTTGTCGCTCACGTAGTACGCGCCATTAGTGAGCATGGCTATTTCGCTGCGGCAGTTCCTACGTCCTGCGTGGATCTCTTACGCTAACACGTTTCATTCAACTCGCTCAAACTCGCAAACTACTCACTGTATAAATATGGAACTAGTATCATTTTACTCTGCAAAATATGGTATTTTTTGATGAAAGTATAAAAATAATAATTTTTTCTTTCTCCAATTATTTCAACTGCAAGAATATTTAAATTATTTTTTAATGTAGGTATAACTAACAAATTTTAATTCTCGAAACTACTAAGAACTCTGAAAAGATCGGTTTTGCCCATCTCTAGTTCTTAGGAAGACAGGTCCGCGATCGCCTTTTGTGCAGAAGCCGTCATGCTCAGTCTTGGCGATATTTCGTTAACTGACAGTTCTACCGAGCAGGTATTCGCGATTGCCGGCCGCGGTGGCCGAGGGGACTGAGGCGCTTCAGGCACGGTCTGCACGGCCACTACGGTCGGGCGTTCGAATCCCCCTCGGGAATGGATATTTGTGCCGTCCTAGTTCATAAGTAGTTTGTAAGTTTAGGGACTGATGACCCCGTAGTTAAGTCCCATAAGCTTTACAAACCTTTGAACCTTTGTATTCGCGATTAAAGTGAAGTAGTTGCATTCTGTCGCGAGTTTATAAATATGCAACGGTCTGCATATCGGGCGATTGGCGTGATGATTACTAAGATGCTTTTCCTTCAGTTTTTGTGTCGCCCCTGTTTAGGGCTCAGTCTACTGTTCTCATGACCAACGGAAATTTTCAAGAAACTCAATACGCACTCTTTCTCTCTCGTTAAGGGCTGATTGAACTACTTGAATGTGCTTTATTTTCGATGTTTGCTCTCTATTGTATGTCTTGTCCTGCAGCAAGAATCAGCAACCGTTTAATAACATGTAACAGGCTACCTCGTAATGCTATATGCTACTTATACAGAAGTTATTTCAATAAACTGTCCGACTTCTTGTCTGTAGCTTTCCCCTGTTGCTATCATTTTTATTCATTTACAAAATAATAGAAACCCCTGATGGAAGAGAGAAGGTCCGATGCTGGCAACGGTCACAGCAACAGAAGATTAACCGGTAAGTTACCTGTTAATTGGGAAGCGGAAGTCAGGAACATTGATTTAAGTCATAATCTCGTTTCTTTCTTCCCACAACCAACGATATGAAGTCAGGCGCTACATAATCACTCACCCTCGTGCACTGTCGAACGTCACTGAACACTGCCGGAGCACTTGTAACAGCACACCACTGCTATCGCCTCCTGTGCTCACTAGACCTTAAGCCGTCGGCATGTGTCGCAACGTGTGGGGTCAGCGTGCCGAGTCCAAAGAGCGGCTGAACGCTCGGAGACGGCGCAACTTGAGCACACGAGGCGTGTGCCTCAAAGAGCTGCCCGCGACCGCAGCGCGCTCCAGCGACAGTTGTCGGCGGCGTCATGTTCTGGAATCACACTGTTCACGAAATCAAAAGAGTGGAATTCGTGCTTTACCTCTATTAAATCGCTTATTTCCGCGCTTGTGTATATGTTCGTTATGTTTCTGATATAGACCTACATAAGTAGCAAAATATCTACGAACATAAGACTCATAAAAGTTTCATGACAAACTGTGCGATATAAAATTATAAAGGGCCTTCACATGAGACAAATATTATTGCAATAGTCTCGCTTTTTAGTAAATGTTAAAGGTCATTTTTCCACGGTCATTGTCACTATTCAGTAGAAGAATGTTACGAACGTGTAAAATGAAATACGAGAAAGAATAAAGAGCGTATTTTACTCTACATAAGGTGCAAACTGTCCTGTTCATAAAACGAATCCAACAAATCACCCCTCATAGGATGCGCACTTCTGTTTACATACAATCGAATATTATGCAGTATACTTCTATGAAATTTATAAGAAAGTCTTTGAGTCTATCAGAGAACCCGATTAAAAGAAAAAAAATTATTTGCGCATGAGGAGCCTTGAAGCAGTACCGTGGGACATCTCCCATCCACACAATCCACGATTTTAGTGCCTACACTAACGTCCACTAAGGTAGCTGAGTCCCGTAATTGAAGGTATTAGACGTGTTGGAAACACTAAAAAATTCAAATGTTTGTACAACTTATGGGACTTAACTACGGGGTCATCAGTCCCTAAGCTTACAAACTACTTATGAACTACTTACGAACTAGGACGGCACAAATATCCATGCCCGAGGGGGGATTCGAACCCCCGACCGTAGTGGCCGTGCTGACCGTGACTGGAGCGCCTCAGTCACCTCGGCCACCGCGGCCGGCTTGGAAACACTACTGGTAGATATGTCGGTTGCTGATATGTAATTATAACAAATGATGTAAAGAAAAATTCATGTTGGTAGATCTTTAGTCCGCCTTGCCTTGATACGGCAGATTTCTGTGATACGGAAATTTCTTATACTCATGTAAGATGTTTCCAGTCATTTATTCCAATAAATGACTGGTTTTCGAGAGATTCTCAATTTATTCAATTAATTTTATTTATGAAGAACAGTCTAGAGTGCAAGAAATTTTATTTTTTTCGACTAGTTTCGGTTTTAGACCATCTTCAGGAAATTAAGCTCAATTGATGTTGTGTACTGGCAGGAAACTTTGAGCCTTCTAGTGACGCATTAGAAGGCTCATTAGAAGGCTCCAAAGTTTCCTGCCAGCTCCACAGCATCAATGGAGCTTAATTTCCTGAAGATGATATAAAACCGAAACTAGTCGAAAAAAATAAATTTTTTTGCACTCTAGGCTGTTCTTTATATATAAATTTAAATAAGAGTGCTGTTCCCCATAAGTGAAACAAAAATGATTCTAAAAATATGTCAATTACTTTTAATTGCTTTGAAATGTCATACATTCATAAGACCGAAGTTAAAAAGAAAAAACTTGACTGCCAATATGGCGTCTTCATCTAAATGTTCAAATGTTTGTAAATCTATCGGACCAAACTGTATGGTCATTAGTCCGTAGCTTACAAACTACTTAAACCTAAGTAAACTAACCTAAGGACAACACACACACCCATGCCCCAGGGAGGACTCGAACCTCCACGGTGAGCAACCACGCGCTCCGCAGCGAGGCGCCTTAGACCGCTCGGCTACTCCACCGCGGCGTCTTCATCTCCCTACCGAAAAAGAGCTGCCCCCCCCCCCCTCACCTCGTGTGACGTCTGTGGCGTTCTCCAACCGCATTGGTGATCGTTCAGACGCACGTCGAGAATATCTGGCATGCTTGATACTGCAAGACACGTTGGGAAAGCCTCGCCAACGTGCGGTTCGCACGTTGTGACGTCAGAAACTCGCCACGTTGGCCACACTCGTTCATATACACGCTCGGTGTGCCGACGGCTTTAGGATCCTTCAGTAATGGACGGGAGCAGTTGAGCCACCCACGTTGCCACAAACGCTCATCGTCGGTAATCCTCCAATAGCCGCCGGCTCAGGTGCAGAAAGAGCGCGCGGCCGGGGCAGCGATGTGGCGGCTTGCGCGGCTGCAGTGATGCAGTGATTACTGGCGCCAGCAGCAGGTTGCACCTGTAACGGCGCTGGCGCTGCCTTCGGCTGGTAACGGATGGCGCAGCGTCAAGTTAATTAGCGCGGCCGCTGAGTTAGGGCCGACAGGTCGCCACCGCCAGCGCCACCGATGCCAGCGCTGCTGCTTTATCGCGCCGCCGCACCCGGGAAATCCCCGGCGCGCTCTGCGGGGAATCACAGCACTGCCGCGCTCCACTCTTGGCTATCTGCGTACCAAGTTTAGCGAGCACAGAGCGAGGCTGTACTATGTGAGATTACCGCCCAGTAGAAATACTGATAATTAATAGCATTTGATAATTAAACAGTATGAAGTTCACTGCAGACATTGACCATGCCAATGTTCCAAATGTTACATAATTTTAATCTTATTAATTATGGTAGCAATGTATGTACACAGTTGGGTGACAACATTTATAGTTAGGCCATAGGTAGAAATTCTCCACGTTGAGATTTGCTGTGTGCTTGTAGCTGACGGGAGGCCAGCGAGTTGGCCGACGTTGGTGGCTTGTTCCAGCTTAGGATTTTCCAGTTTTCGTTTCCGGTGAGGGGAGGGGAGAGAGGGATAATGGCGAGTGCCAGGCACAGTGCAGTGCACAGCGTGAAATAAATTGTTCTAATACTACTGGCATTTGAAGTAATACGATGCAGTTACGACCCTTTAAGGCCCTCATTACAAAATAGCCTGTTGATAAAAAAACAATACATTAGCTGATATAGTCACATCTGGCACAATATGTTTAATTGACAATTAAACGTAATAAATTACCAATGAAAGCAAGACAGTTACACAACTAGCATGGCAATGTTTGTTTATAAAAATAATATATTAACTATTTCTCATTTTATTTTCAATTAATCTTGTGTATTTTATCTTGAAGTATTCAGTTAAATCACTTATCTGTGATATAAGAAATTGCACGATTATGATAAATAGTACAAAGGATGAAACTTTCTGGCAGATTAAAATTGTGTGCCAGAACCGGGACTCGAACCTGGGACCTTTGCCTTTCGCGGGCAAGCGCACTACCGACTGTGCTATCCCGACACGACTCACGATGCCGCCCCACAACTTTACTTCCGCCAGTACCTCAACTCCTACTTTCCAAACTTCACAGAAGCTCTCCTGCAAACACGCAAGACTAGCACTCCTGGAAGAAAGGATATGGTGGAGACATGGCTTAGCCACAGCCTAAGGGATGTTTCCAGAATGAAACTTCACTCTGCAGCGGAGTGTGCGCTGATATGAAACTTCCTGGCAGTGGCTAAGCCATGCCTCCACCATATCCTTTCTTCCAGGAGTGCTAGTCTTGCGTGTTTGCAGGAGAGCTTCTGTGAAGTTTGGAAAGTAGGAGGCGAGGTACTGGCAGAAGTAAAGTTGTGGGGCGGCATCGTGAGTCGTGTCGGGATAGCACAGTCGGTAGTGCGCTTGCCCGCGAAAGGCAAAGGTCCCAGGTTCGAGTCCTGGTTCCGGCACACAATTTTAACCTGCCAGGAAGTTTCATATCAGCGCACACTCTGCTGCAGAGTGAAGTTTCATTCTAGTACAAAGGATGTTTATAGCAATATAAAAAACCTAAGAAGACATTTATTTAATGTATAGTGTAATTATTTTTATTTTAAGTAAAGTTTTAGAAATGTATTGGCTGAGCGCTGTACGTTGGCAAATCGGTTAGAAAAGCTCACATGGGGAAGGTGATGACGTAGGGGAGAAAACCCCGGCAGTTGAGCTTTTTGACGCGAGCACGGGTGAGGGCAGGAAGTGACGAGTCGGGAGCACGTGGGGCAGCTGGCCGGGCGGCGTCGCCCTGCATCAGTCGACATGTGGATTTTCTGGTGGAGGTTATAGATTTGTGTGTGGCAATCGCCACGTGTGGTTGCTCGTTGTAGACGGCACCAAGTTGAATCAAGTGCTACTGTGTGTTTGTGAATATTTAGCCGGTGGAACAAGGTGTGCATCACATTGAATTAAAGTGACTGTGATTTGTTAATGTAACACGTGTCGTCATAATAGGAACGAACATAAACGGTGTTTGAGACAGCCACATGGTGTGAAAACAATTTTCGAGAAATATTCATTTTTGTCTGGGGGCTCACGAGCTATAACTTTATTTGATAAATGTACAGACATAACAGCCACAGGGTTCTAATATTGTTAAAAATACAACATAAAGTGAACTTTCACGTGTTTCCAAAAATGGTAGTTAGTACACCCCTTTCTCTCATGAACTTGATTTTATTATGAATTTGTTTTGTTAATCGTATGCAGGGAAGGAAAAGCTGCAAACGTGTGATATCATCCCATAGAAAACGAGTCAAACATTCGCAATCACAGTTCCAGTGTTTTTGCATGTTTAGGAATTTGGTTCGCAGTTGGTGGTTGAGAGTTTTAAAAATTAAACTTTCCCTATTTTTAACTCTCATCCCGACCTTCACTCTCGCAACTACCTACATCAGCGTACAGGCAGTGAAGGCTACAATGGGGGAATAATGTCTACAGGGGGTATGTTAACCGGTCCTATATCATTTCCTTTCCTCCTCCGTATTGCCGTGGATGACGCACAACAGTTTGCGTTTGTATCGCAATGACAGTGTACGTGAGAGTTGTAGTTACTCCCCACTGCACTGAGTGGAGAGTACAAACTCTAAAAATACACTAACCTGACGTCTTCTATAGATGTCCCCACGAAGATGAGAGTACGCAGGTCGCAGTTCTTGAATGAGGCTGAGATTGCTAAACTATTGGTAGGAACTGATCTAGTTACTGAATAAAACTGAAATCCTCGGGAATTGGAATGCCAACTGATTTTATTAAAGAGAGCAGAAAACCAGTAAAGGGCATAATAACATCAACGTGACACACATTTTCTTAACTAAAAGTAAATAAAAAGTTATTTCCCTTGATCTAAGATAATTAAACAGTTTTATGACCACCTAGATATGTAGCTCACTCCACCGAGTGCGCGTACTGAAGTCACATATTACTCTTCCGAGTGCCTGCTCTGAACTGAAGAGTGGCGGCTCGATGGAAGGCTGCCTTCGTTCCGCGATTTGGCACGTAAACATAGCCGCCGTGCATCGTCCGTCTTATATTAACTGATTTGTTTATCTTTTTAGCAATTGTTAATATGTTTTACCTACTCAGGGCTAGCTTGGCTTTGAGGGGTATTTGTAAATTGTGTTTGACTTTAAATATGTTATTAGTTTATTAAATATTAACAAAAATATGAATGCGTTTTGGCGCGTGACCGCCAGTGCTATAGCCAATCGGCGTCCAGTGCCTGCCGCTCTGGGACTTACCTAGAATTCGGGGAGATTTGCCAGTGCTCCTTTCCATTAGAACCCGACCTATTGTAACACCTGTCGTGGTTCTCACCAGCTTTTACCATCTGTCGCCTACTGGTGGATGTAGAAACGGAGTTGGGCCGATATATGCCTCGTTCTTCAAATGACGCTCCTCTCAATTACATTGTCATTTTAACTTCTATGGATAGGCAAAAAAATTACAAATTTTTTCACGCAGACAGGTGAATACTGATGGAATGCAATAGTGTTCTTAACAAGTACAATACTTTTATAATGAACCAGCTGAAAACCCGGCATCGCTTGGGTGTTTTATTTATTCAAGTTTTAAGTTAGACCATTTGTCCATGCTCGCTCTCTCTCTCTCTCTGACTCTCTCTCTCTCTCTCTCTCTCTCTCTCTCTCTCTCTCTCTCTCTCTCTCTCCAACTTGTCTTACATTCTCTCCAACTTCTCTCTCATTCTCTCTCTGTCCATCACCACATCACATTCCCCCCTATCTCCCTCTTATTTCATCTCATCTTCCCTCTCTCTGTTCACCCCCCTTACCCTTCTCTCTGCCTACTTTCACCTTCCCCACCCTTTCCCAATCATCTCCTCGTCTATCGAATTCCTCCCACTCCTGCAACTCGTCAGTCTATTGACTCTTACATCTGTGAAAAATTATATAACTGTTTTAACTTTCATAGTGATGAGCGAAAGGATGTCTTACATTTATTGCAAGATACCCTTTCTCTTTGCACCGTAGTTCAATTTTAAGTTGACGATGATGGTTCTCTTGTTCAATCGGGTGTCGGTATGGTCGTGCATAAAATACGAACAAAGGCAAGTAAACAAACATTAATTTGAGATATTAGATTTATTTTCAAATTCGCATTAAAACCATACGTTGGTAACAACAAATTCCTTCTGTTGGTAGTTTTCACCCCAAGGATTCGGTACGCTTGCTATGCATCAAAGCTGACATCCAAGAAACCGTCATTAAAGAATCTTTCTACTGAAGCACATAAAAAAATTCTTACTTCAAATTGTTTACATAAAATTCACATGATGTGCGCAATATTTATGTTTTAAATGTTTCTTTGATGATTATCACCCTTCAAAATGTAGCTTCCAGAGGGAGTTGCTAGAATTTTCAGAAATTTTATTTCATTCGAAACTTCGCCGAAATCTGAAAATTAACTGTTCAGTCACGTTAATTAATTGAAATAAGTAATATGAATATATTAATACCGCACTAAAAAACTGAATTGTTCAATGATATTTAAAACTTTCATCAGGATCGGAATACAACTGTAGAATCTGACAAACTCAATATGTAAACTATCCTCCGTCATGAACCATCCAAAATTTTATGTGACAGTGACCATGACGTTTTGCACACTCGCCTTTAAAACAAGAGGTAGAAGATTTTAGAATGAATGAAGTTTCCTTACTCGCATGTCGCATGATGCCACAGGTTTTCAACAAAATAATTGTTAATGACATATCTTCTGAAGTAGTTCTTACCCCTACATCAATTGTTACCTCGTCGAAGGAATATGTGTACATGTGATTGAAATTGGTGCAGTGGTTTAGAAGCAGACGTCGCATGATGTAGCATTTTTCCGCGATTTCATTGTTTATTACGTCCTATCTCCTGAACTATTAGTCGTACAGTCATTTAATGGTGCGAAAGTACAATCAATATGTTGACGAAGTTTCATACAATTGGTTGAACGGTACGGATGCCCATGAAACACGAACACACAAACATTTATTTTTATATATTACATAAAAAATTCGACATGAAAAATTTAGACGACTGCCACATTTTGTTTTGGGGTCAGGAAATCTTCGTCAGCTAGAAAGTTGTAGATAATGAACTTTTTTTTAACTACTTTTTTTATAGCTCCCTTAGTTTTCTCTCAAATTTTGATAGAACAGAGCGGTGGAACATTTCAAATTCCGCTCGTTATTTTTAGCGCGCTTGCCCACCAAATTCTGTTGCCCACTCATCTTGTACTTTGTGACCAATTTCGATGAATATTTTTTAATCTGGGATACAATTTTCGGCATAAATAATTATGCGTATTTATTTATTTTAGATCTTCGAGAGTTCTGCAATTCTATACTCTGTACACGGGCCTAGCTTTTATAGTTTAGGCTCCAGAACTCACGTTATTAATCTTACTTTAGTTGTTTCATCTACTTCTACACGGGATAATGGGATACTCTTCAAATCACATTTAAGTGCCTGGAAGAGGGTTCATCGAAACACCTTGATAATATTCATCTACCACTGCATTCTTGAATAGCGCGCGGGAAGATAGAATATCTGAATCTCTCCGTTCGAGCTCTGATTTCTCGTATTTTATTCTGATGATCAGTTCTACCTACGTAGATGGGAGTCAACAATATATTTTCGCATTCGGAGGAGAATGTTAGTGATTGAAGTTTCGTAAGCAGACCAAGCCGCAGTAATGCTTCCCATCCCAGATCCTATATCCTTTTCGTAACGCTGTCTCCCCTGTATCGTGTCAATACGAAACGAGCTGCCTTTCTTTGGATTTTTTCGATGTCCTCCGTCAAACCCACCTGATAAGGATCGTACGCTGGGCAGCAATACTCCAAAAAAGGACGGACGCGTAGTGTATGCAGTGTCTTTAGTAGTTCCGTTAAATATCTTAAGAGTTCTGTCAATAAAACGCAGTCTCTGATACGCCATTCCTACGAAATTATCTACGTGTTCTTTCCAGTTTAATTCCTAGGTATTTAGTGGAGTTAACGGCCTTCACATTCGATTGACTTATCTTGTAAAAAAAGTTTAACGAATTTCTTTTCGTACACATGTGGACGACTTCACACTTCTCATTATTTAAAGTCAATTGCTATACTGGTATCTTCTTTATATCGTTCTACAGTTGGTTTTGATCTTCTGATGACTTTACTAGACGATAAATGACGGCGTCATCTGCAAACAACCTAAGAGAGCTGCTCAGGCTGTTTCCCAAATCTTTTATGTAGATAAGGAACAGCAGAGGACCAATAACACTACCCTGTGGAACTCCGGATCTCTGTTTTAGTCGATGCCTTACCAGCAATTAACACAAACTGTGTCCTCTTTGACAGCAAATCCCCTATCCAGTCATAAATCTGGGGCGATATTCCATAAGCAGGAAATTTGATTAAAAGCCGTTTGTAAGGTACGATGTCAAAAGCCTTCTGAAATTTCCTAGTGACATTAAGTATAGCCTAAGTTTATCGTAGGTTTCTAAAGAAGTTCAGTACTCTTCGAGTTATAAAAGGTTTAAGGGACAGACAGAGGGAAAATGTGCTTCTGTTTCATATGATAGTATGATTTGCTATCCCTAGCTGAAATTTTTAATTCTTCATGGCAAAAATAGATTGTCTTAAAAGGAACGCCTTAAAATATACGAAAAAGGAACTGACAGTGAAAATAAACTACCCGGTCATCGCAGTTGCGCCCGGGTGGCGCTCGGCACTAGGACGATTCATGCTGTGCGGCCGCCATGTTGGTTGGGTGTCGCGCTCTGCTACCGACTTCATTTCACTGCCGTTCCGGCTTCTCTATGTTACTCTGTGCTCGATGGTCAAGACATGCCGGTGCCACGTAACACCTCCTGCCGGAAAAAGAACGACGTATAATAGCACAGTTAACTCCGATTCAGAGTATTGTTCCTGAGAAACGCAGCTATCTTCTTACTCTCACGTTGTGATGAGTGATATCGATAAGGGATGACAAATAGATTACGTATTTCTAGATGATCGAAAGCCCTTTGACACTGTACCTCACAAGCGTCTTCTAATCAAATTGCGTGCTATGGAACATAGCCGCAGTTGTGCGATTGGATACGTGATTTTTTGTCAGAAAAATGTTCAAATGTTTGTATAGCTTATGGGACTTAACTACGGGGTCATCAGTCCCTAAAGTTAGAAACTACTTAGGAACTACCTTATACTACAGACAGGACAAACATCCATGCCCGATGGGGGATTCGAACCCCTCGACGGGAACGGCCTGGCGGTTGGTAGCATAGCGCCTCAATGCGCTCGGTCGCTCTGCCGCGGCTCCTGTCAGAAAGGAATCAGTACGTTATAACAGACGGTACGTCATCGATTCGAACAGAAGTGATGACTGGGGTTTCTCAGGGAAGTGTTGTAGGACTCTACTGTTTCTCATTTTTTATAAACGGTTTAGGAGGCTATCTGAATACTTCTCTTAGACTGTTCGCCGATGATGCTGTCACTTGTCGGTTAGAAAAGTCTCCAGAAGATCAGAATCAACCACAAAATATTTTAGATATCTGCATGGTGCAAAAATTGGCAATTGACCCTTCATAATGATAAATGTGAGTTCATTAAAGAAATCTGTCGAACTTCAGTGACACGATTAATCAGTCAAACCTACAGGCCGTCAATTCTACTTAATACCTAGGAGAAACAATTACGAAAAATTTAATTGGGGAAAAAACACATAAAATATTGTAGGGAAGGCGAACCAAAGACTACGTTTCACTGATAGAACACTTAGAAGATGCGATAGTTCTGATAAAGAAACTATCTACACTACTATTTTGGAGTATTGCTGCGCATTGTGGGAACCACACCAGGTGGAACTGACGGACGATTTAGAGAAAATTCGCTGCGGCGGAGTCGCCGAGCGCATTGAGGCGCAATGCTCCGGTGCGCGAGGCCGTTTCCCTTACGAGGTTTGAATCCTCCTTCCCGCATGGATGTTTGTGTTATCTTTAGTATAAGGTTACAACCTATCACATCAAGATGTAGCCGAAACTAGTAATTAAAATCAGAAAGTAACGGCTGAAGGTTTTTCATTTGCGACAACTTGTTTATCTTTCTTCCCTCCGTTTCGAAGACTGCTGATTACGCTCCAGAATGGTTTTCCCGCGGCTTGGTGTATAGTTTCTAACTTATTTCCAAGATATTCCTATGATTTCTGCCATTTTTGAAATGACTCCTTTTTCTTTTTACAGGATGCCTTGAATGTGTCATTCTATCAAGCCGTCTGCTTCTTGCTGTCTTTACACACTACTGTTCCAAGACATTCTCTACCCTTTTAGTAGTGTGTCCCTGTACGTTTTCCATTCCAATTCCAATGACGGTAAATGTCGACTACATCTTGATGTGATAGGTTGTTACTCAGTACATATAATGAAGGGCTAGTTTGCGTTACAGTGTGGATTCTCAAAGGGTCTGAAGAAGAGAATAGTGTATGTTCTAAACTAATAATTAAAATCCAAAAGTAACAGCTGAAGATTTTTCATTTGTAACAATAATACAACGCCATCGTCCCCACATCCTTCTAATTAAGATAGATACACAAAGAATAATCAAGTGTTTTGGACAGGTGAGGAAAGCTGCTAGTGAATCCTGTACATGCCATGGGCAGATGGAGGGAATATTTTGAGGTACAATGTGATAGGAATGATGTGGAAACAGGATCATATTTGAGGAAGTGGAGGGAATGTTCAATAGATTGAAATCCAATAAAGCGGTTGGGGTAGAGGAAATCAAGCCGGAACTCGTCAAATACATTGGATTATCAGGTCTCCAATGGTTACACAGGATAATTGAAAAGGCGTGGCAGTCGGGACATGGAAACTGAAAAGATTGTAACAACTGTCGAGGTATCTAATTAGCGTTGTGGGGAAAATATTCTCAGGCGTGTCTGAACGGGGGAGTGCAAGTATTAGTTGAAAAGTTAGATGAAAATCGGTGTGGGTTTAGGCGTCTTAGACAGCCAGGACCAGATCTTTAGCTTACGGTAAATAATGTAGAAGTGCTATGAGTGGAACAGGGAATTGTATCTACGTTTCATAGATCTAGAAAAGTCTTATGGCCGTTTTCCTAGCGGAAAGTAGTTGACCTACAAGATTAAGGTATAGGAGTCAAACTTGTGCAGGAAATTAAAGGTCTTTACGTAGACTGTCAGGCAGCAGTTAGAATAGACGACAAATAAGGTCATGGTTCATGGTAGTTTCAGGGGTAACACAAGACTGTCACCACTGTTGTTCATACTATTTTTATGGAACATGTGTTGAAAACTGTAGACTGGCAGAGCGGGATTAAAATAAGCAGTCTCGCATATTATGCAGATGACTTAGTTGAGAAAATCAAATGTTTGTTAAGCTTATGGGACTTAACTACGGGGTCATCAGTCCCTAAACTTACAAACTACTTATGAACTACCGACAAACTAGGACGGCACAAATATCCATGCCCGAGGGGGGATTCGAACCCCCGACCGTAGTGGCCGTGCTGACCGTGACTGAAGCGCCTCAGTCACTTAGTTGAGATGGCAGTTTCGACTGAAAGGTTGTAATCTAATATTTCAGAGCTTGATCAGAGGTGTAAGGGTTATGTTATGAAGATCAGCATCTCCATAACTAATGTCTGTGGAAACGAGATTTAAACAGATTGA
The DNA here is from genome assembly GCA_026315105.1 of Locusta migratoria. Lineage (NCBI taxonomy): Eukaryota > Metazoa > Arthropoda > Insecta > Orthoptera > Acrididae > Locusta > Locusta migratoria. The sequence goes on along the minus strand of CM048744.1, from coordinate 314,509,955 downwards.
GTGACAAATAGGAGGAACAAAATTAGAACATGTAGACAGTTTCATCTATCTAGGATGTATTTTCTCACTACACTGCCACAAAGCGAAAGAACTTGAATCAAGGTGCAGCAAAGCTAATGCATTGAGTGCTTCAGCTAAGATCTAATCTCTTGTGCTAGAAGGAAGTCGCTACCAAGACTAAGCAGTACACCGCTCTACCTTTCGACCAACTTTGATGTATGGGAACGAAAGCTAGTTGGATACAGATTACCTTCTTCATAGGGTTGAGGTTAAGTATCTGAAAGTAGCAATAATGATTGCAGATACTCACAGATGTGAACAATGTTCAAATGTTTTTAAATCTATCGGGCCAAATTGCGAGATCATCAGTCCGTAGCTTACAAACTAAGGTAAACTAACGTAAGGACAACACACACACACCCATGCCCCATGCTCCGCAGCGAGGCGCCTTAGACCGCACGGCTACTCCAGCGCGGCTGTGAACAATGGCAGCAGGGTGCCCGTAATGAGGAAATCAAAGAAGAACGGGTAATGTACAGCATGGGTGAAGACAGGCTGAGGCACTGGGATCATATTACACCCGTGGTAGAATCAAGTTTACCTAAGGGTCTCATGGGCTCAAGAGCAGAGGGAAGGAGGAATCAAGGTAGACCAAGGAGCGGGCGGCGGAGTGGCCGAGCGCATTGAGGCTCTATGCTCCGTTGAGCGAGACTGATTCCCCGACGGAGGTTCGAATACTCCCACGGGCTTAGATGTTTGTGTTGTCTTTAGTATAAGGTAGTTTATAAGCAGTTTGTAAGTTTAAGGGCTGATGACCCCGCAGTTAAGTCCCATAAGCTCAACAAACATTTGAACATTTGTAGACCAAGGAGAAAGTACTTAAATTGGGTGCAGAATGATTTTAAAGTAAAAGGCTTAACTTCAGACGATGCATTAATGTTATCGTTGAACTGGGGATCATGGACGGATTGTATCAGGGGGACTACGCTCCAGACTGAACGCTGAAAGGCATAATCAGTCTCTAATGAAGAAGATGATGATTGCAGATTCTGTGGCAGAATAGAAAACAAGAATAAGCGAACACTACATGTTATGTTCAACTGATTATTTATAAGTATGTTTTCAAGTTGTAACAACCAGAAGACAAACTTATAAATGATCACTTTAACATATCAACATTAAAAAGAGAAAAAGAAAGTGAGAAAAAAAGGCGACTGTTTTTAGTAATTTCTGAAATCTATTTAAGTTACAGTCGCAGGTTGCAAATTCATCGTGGATAAAAACAAATTCCATGCAGCACTTGTCACTTGTATGGATTGACTATGCGCCGACATACCCTGAAGAATTTTAATTGGCAGTTGCTGTGGAAAATCAGTTTTGTTTTTAGCAAACGAAATGTATTTAATCCCTCATGCTGACCACAATTACTAACGACCCTTCATACATATCAATAAATGGGTGTACAAACGTTCCCTTTTGAAGCAGTTAATGTCAACATTTCGCTTACAGCGGCGCGCGGCGTTGTCCACACACACTGTTCGCTGGCGTCTCCGCGCCTGGGGCGTGGCTTACCGCCGTGTCACAGGCTGTGAATATCGATGGACTCTCTCTTTTCTTTCTTTTTCTTTTTTTTTTTTTTCAGATGACCTTTGCAGCTAATGATGAGCGGTATTGCTACGTTAATCTACATGGCCCTCGGTATTTTTTAATTTCATCGTGTTATTACAATGTTAAAAACGCATAGCCTCGGGCGGACTTCGAAAACAGTTCAACACATACAGAAAAAAAATAGAAAGTGAAATGGTAATCTAAGCGAAATTATGTGAATTTTGAAATACTATCGTATTACGACATATAGGTGATATGACGCCAAAGAGTATGAAATGCATGAAAATTCGCCCTAATAAGCATGAGGTTGTAATTTACTGCGTCTTTACTAGCAACTCTATTTATAACAAATTTCGCAGGCAGTTTCTTAATATTCCACTCTACGAACCTGGTAAATAATGTTTTTGTAGGTCACATAATTCAGAACATACTCATATGTGAAAAAACACTCAAGCATTCATTTACTCACTCACTCACTCACTCACTGACTAAATACGAAATCTCTAATACACCTACAACTATGAAACTGAAATTTTGCCAGTGCGTAGTTTATAGGCAGAAGACGTCAGCTACGAAAGCATTTTGGGACAGTACAGAATTAAGGTGCATGGTTGACTATACTTTTCCTACAGACTGACAAAATCTACAGTCTCACTCCGATCTTCGCGGAATTTTGCACACTTGACCTTCAGAAAAAAAAATTCATACGGTGCATGGGGAAGGGTACCTTTCAACATAAAAATTTATCCCTAAGTACCTTGGTTGCGCCGTAACTTGAGAACGACTTGACCCTGTACACATATCTTTTTTTTTTCTTTTTTTAATTCTCAGAATAGGAGTTGCTAGAAATAAAACTGGAAAATTTGAGAAGAACAAAGTGCGATTTTCAATGCGACCCTGTGTTTCTATTGCATACAAATCTATAGTTTTGTTCCGATTTTGATGAAATTTTGAACACTTGACCTTTTAAACAAGAGTAATATCACTGTCTGTATACAATTTCGTTCAGTGCATAGTGAAGGGTACTTATGGAATTTAACAAAATGCATAGTTTTCCTCCGATCTTGATGAGTTTTTGCATGCATGACTATTAAACCAAGAGGAAGGTTACTGGGTACATAGATGTTCGTATGGTACATAGCAGAGGGTAACTTACAAAACTGCTGAGAGAGGGAAAGATGAAAACGAAAAGAAAGATGGGAGAGAAAGAAATGGACGCTCAGTGAGGATGGAGGGCAAGTGGACTACGAGAGTGTAGAATAAATAAATACCCCGGTAGTGAATCTACCGATAGATAGGTTCAAATGTTCAAATGTTTGAAGAGCTTAAGGGACTTAACTGCGGGGTCATCAGTCCCTAAACTTACAAACTACTTATGAACTAGCTATGACTAAGGACGGCACAAATGGGGATTCGAACCCCCGACCGTAGAGGCCGTGCAGACCGTGACTGGAGCGCCTCAGTCCCCTAGGCCACCGCGGCCGGCGATAGATAGGTCCCACCTCGCAAACTACACTCATAAACGTGTCGCCAGCGACCAGCCTCCCTCGACAACGCCAGCCCAACTCTGCCTTCCACAAGCAGGGTCAGCGCCTAACAGCTAACTAATACAGTTCCCAAGAATAACGAGAAAATTGTCATCCAAGACACATACTGCAGATTCACCAAACAATATATTCTGAGGCACACCCTTATAATAAGCATGAACATTTTTTGGAAAATTACTCCCAATACACACAGCACACATAAAAGCATCAGAAAGAGAGAAATTAAATGAACAAATAATTGACTACCCTACACATTTTGTGGTTGAGAGTAAGTTTAACATATTTTAGTCAGATGGCTGTGTCCTAATACTGAGCTTCAGTAAAGCAACTGTCTATGGCAATCTGACAGCTTCAATACCACGGTAAAATGTTTACTTTTAGGAAACGGAAGAAGCAGTGACCCCAAAACCACAGACCGTAGAACCAGTAACTCCGAAACCATAGAACGTGGTAAGCGCACGTCAAGACCATTATTTGAACATCAACAACTGTTGCCATAGATGGTGCATAGAGGAGCCACAGGCAGTGTCAACGTAAACCTTCGGCCAGTATGCTGTGTACATCTAAAGGCAAAGGAAGAAAGAGTACCTACGAACCACGACAGCTAGAGATTCTTCATCATGCTAAAGGCAAGTGTGTGGAAAAATTTCTGAAACGCTACAAATGATAAAAAGTACTGTTTCTGATGTAATCAGAAGCTTCCGGGAGCGAAATAGGATTGACAGTCACACCCCCACCCCTCCGGACGTCCAAGAACGTTTCCTGTGAGAAAAGTGTTAACACAGCAGAAATATAGAACAGGAACCAAAGTGCTTAAAAACTCACCACTGCGATCACCAAAGACGTCGGAATGGAGATGCACCCCGAAACAACACAGGGCATGCTCAGAATCTGTAACTTCCATGGTCGTACTACAGTACGGAAAGTCAGATGGAAAGGTAATGGTATCACGACGTCCTGAGCTTCAAAGAGCAAAATCTACAAGCAACTGTGAATTATGGCGATGGAATTTAATGGACAGCAAGTGCATGTCGGCGAATGGAGATTGTGAACTGGTTTCCATTGAAGGTAAAATGGAACAATCCTGAAAGATTTCGAGAAAATGGGGACTAATGAACACTTAGAGTTTTATCAAGATAATTACCCAAAATACGGACTGAAATATGAGGATGTTCAAAGCTGATACATCCTCCTTCTCAATCACCAGACATGAATGTGATTGAGAATCAATGGGAATAACTTGAAAATGACGTTAGGAAGACTATCACATCTAAAGAACAACTGACGAACAGAGTACAAGAAAAGTGTCAGAATACATAATCAGAATATACCCGGAAGTTAGTGAATAGTATGCCAAATCGTCTTACAGATGCAATTAAGATGAAAGGAATGCCTACAAGAAGTTGAACTTTTTGTACGGTCAGAAGATAGACCTCTTTACGAATAATTTTGTGTGGCTTTGGTTCTGTTCTAATTTTGTTTATTCAAATGTTTGTATAGCTTATGGGACTTAACTACGGGGTCATCAGTCCCTAAACTTACAACTAACTACTTATGAACTAGCTAACACTAAGGACGGTACAAATATCCCCTCGGCCACCACGGCCGGCTTTTGTTTATTAATAATTATGTTTGTACGAGTACGTTGAGTTTTCTTTAGAAGTAAGATGTACAACTAATTTTAGAATTCCTTACATAAACTTGTGTTTAATTTACATCAGTGTTTTGTTATTATTGATATGTCCAAGAGGCGGCAGAGCGGCCGAACGCATTGAGGTGCTGTGCTACGATGTGCTTGGCCGTTTCCCGTCGGGGGGTTCGAATCCCCCCTCGGCCATGGATGTTTGTGCCGTCTTTAGTATAATCTAATTCATAAGCAGTTCGTAAGTTTATGGACTGTTGACCCGTAAATAAGTCCCATAAGCTCTGCAAACATTTGAACATTATTGATATCTCCAATGCAAAGGGAAATATAATACAACATGTTGTTGTTGTTGTGGTCTTCAGTCCGGAGACTGGTTTGATGCAGCTCTCCACAATACCCTATCCTGAGCAAGCCTCTTCATCTCCACATAAGAACGACAACCTACATCTGTCTGAATCTGCTTACTGTATCCATCTCTTGGTCTTCCCCTGCGATTTTTTCCCCACACACTTCCCTCCAACGCTAAATTAACAATTCCTTGATGTCTAAGAATGTGTCCTACCAATCTATCCCTTCTTTTAGTCAAGGTATGCCAGAAATTCCTTTTCTCCCCAATTCTGTTCAGTACCTCCTCATTAGTTACGCGATCCACCCACCTAATCTTCAGCATTCTTCTGTAGCACCATATTTCAAAAGCCTCAACCCTCTTCCTGTCCGCACTGTTTATCGTCCATGTCTCACTCCCATACAAGGCAACACTCCATACAAATGCCCTCAGAAAGGACTTCCTTAGGCCTAAATCAATATTCGATGTTAACAAATTTCTCTTTTTCAAAAACGCTTTTCTACCCATTGCCATTCTGCATTTTATATCCTCTGTACTGCGCCCATCATTTGTTATTTTACTGCCCAAGTAACAAAACTCATCTACCTCCTTTATTGCTTCGTTTCCCAATCTAATTCCTTCAGCATCACCTGATTTTCTTACACTGCACTCCATTACCCTAGTTTTGCTCTTGTTAATGTTCATCTTATATGCACCTTTCAGCACACTGTCCATTTCATTCAACTGCTCTTCCAGGTCCTTTGCTGTATCTGACAGAATTACTATGTCATCGGCAGAACGCAATGTTTTTAATTCTTCCCCCTGAACTTTTATTCCTTCACCAAATTTCTCCTTGCTTTCCTTTATAGCTTGTTCAATGTACAAATTGAATAACATTGGAGAAAGGCTACAACCCTGTCTCACTCCCTTCCCAACCACTGCATCCCTTTCATGCCCTTCAACTCTGACAACCGCTGTCTGGTTTTTGTACAAGTTGTAAATAACCTCACGCTCCCTATAATTTACTCCTGCTTTTTTCAGAACTTTAAAGAGTTTATTCCAATCAACATTGTCAAAAGCCTTCTCCAAATCTACAAAAGCTAGAAATGTAGATTTGCCTTTTCTTAATCTATCTTCTAGGATAAGCCGTAAAGTGAGTATTGCCTCCCGTGTTCCTACATTTCTCCTGAACCCAAACTGATCTTCCCCGAGGTCGGCTTCTACCAGCTTTTCCATCCTTCTGTATATAATTCGCGTTAATATTTTGCAGCCATGACTTATTAAACTGATGGTTCTGTAGTTTTCACACCTGTCTGCACCTGCTTTCTTAGGGATGGGGATTATAACATTTTTCTTAAAGTCTGAGGGTACTTCACCTGTCTCATACATCTTACACACCAGGTGAAACAATTTTGTCATGGCTGGTTCTCCCAGAGACTTCAGTAGCTCTGAGGGAATATCATCTATTCCAGGGGCCTTGTTTCGACTTAGGTCTTTCAGGGCTCTGTCAAATTCTTCTCTCAGTACAGTATCTCCTATTTCATCTTCATCTACATCCTCTTCCCTTCCTACAATATTGTCTCGAAGTTCATTTCCTTTGTTGAGCCCCTCTATATATTCTTTCCACCTTTCAGCTTTCCCTTCTTTGCTGATAACTGGTTTTCCATCAGTGTCCTTGATATTCATAGAGCTGTTTTTCTTATCTCCAAATGTTTCTTTTATTTTCCTGTAGGCTGTATCTATTTTTCCCCTATTTATACATTCTTCTACATCCTTGCATTTGCCTTCTAGCCACTCCTGCTTAGCCATTTTGCACTTCCTGACAATCTCATTTCTTAGTCGTCTGTACTCCATTTTGCCTGTTTCATTTACTGCATTTTTATATTTTCTCCTTTCATCAATTAAATTTAGTATCTCCTGTGATATCCAAGGATTTTTTGTAGGTCTTTCCTTCCTACCTATTTTGTCCTCTGCTACCTTCACTATTTCATCTCTCAATTTTACCCATTCCTCCTGTACTGTTTTATTTCGCCCCGTTTCTGTCAATTGTTCCCTAAAGCTCCCTCTGAAATTTTTAAGAACCTCAGGTTCCTTAAATTTATCCAGGTCCCATCTCCTTATTTTCCTACCTTTTTGTAGTTTCTTTAGTTTCAGCCTACAGTACATAACCAACAAGTTATATGTATGTTCGAATAATTATGAGAGTCATTGTATTTCCTCTTCGTAAGGGCCAAACGCCACCTCCCGTGCTGGTCCACTGGCTTCATTTCCAAAATTACTACCAGTAACTGAATTTCTGTACGCTCCTGAGAGTGCACTGTAACGAGGGGAGTGCCAGGCTTGGGAAATGAAGTTCAGGTTGTGGCGGCGCGTCTGTGTGCAACCCTACACCATACCATTACTGAGCCGTGATCTTAGAGCCAGATGGCCAGCCATTAATGAGGAAACAGACATTTTCGGTCCTATGTTGTATACTCGTACGTCCGCTCTGTTGTAACCGGAAAGTGTAGCAAGATGGAAGTTCCTTGTTTGAATCCTCAGCCCATGTTGTTTTCGTTTCATTATTCATATATATAATTCTTGTTCATTTAACCAATCAACAGGTAAATTGACTATAACAATAAGTATATATGCCATATTGTTAACAGTTCATGGTTTGTATTTTCAGAGTACCTATTTGCTTTACGTTATTGAAAAATATACCATACCATTGAAATTACAAATTTATTATTTACATTTTGAACCTGACCTTCCAAACTATCTCCTTCAAATATTCGTTCATATTTTATACTGAATATTGTGTGCATGTGAGAATAATAATGAGACTGCGAAGATTATGAAAAACGATATCTTTATTCGCTAGGTTCTTATATTGCACAAGTGCCAGAATGATATTTGTCATAAAAACTTTAGAAGCAAGATATTTGAAGAATTTGCGCTATATATATATATATATATATATATATATATATATATATATATATATATATATATACCCAAATCACCCCGTACACTTCGAAACACCAAACAGAGATTGAAAATGAACGTGTCCGAAATCGCCCCAGTCTACGGGGTGATTTCGGACACGTTATTTGTCTGTCAGGCAATATCAGATGGACATGGACGTTTCGTTTCTACGATATATATATATATATATATATATATATATATATATATATATATATATATATATATATACTTTTTTCTGTTTGATTTTAGTGACTTTTACCATATTTTAAGGACGTCCATCATAAAAATAAGGGCTGAGAACTGAGATAAGGAATTTTATTTATTACAGGCTTTTCTATACGTTAACTTGCACACTGAAATTTCGGGTCATAATTACTCCGATCTTGAACATCTTTCTTACTTTGGTACGTTCTCGGCATTGTCCGAAATCACCCCACAACGTACACTATTTCGAAAAAACTCGGTTTCCTTGAACCTGCACACAAAACTCGTGACAAACTAGTACAGAAATTGTCGCAGTGCCGCAGCCCACTGATCTCGTTAGCAACTGACGCTACAATACTTTTCCGCCAGTCGCAACAACAGAAAGTTTCCACTCCTTAACGCAGCGAGAACTTTCGACAATGAGAATGTCCGACTGATTATTGCGTCGGTGCGGGACGCGGGAATTACAGTGTCTTGCATAAAATAAGCAGCTCGCAAAGGTGGAAATTAGCGTTAATTCGTTGCTACGCAGCGGGAAAGTAGAAGATAAACCATATCGTCCGAAATCACCCTGGTGTCCGAAATGACCCCATTCTCCATCGTTCCTGAGAAAACTCCCAACGTTTTGCAAAGAGTTCAAAAATCGATCTCTACGTCCCTACAGTTTGGAAAAAAGAGTCCAAAGTCGCTACGCGAAGCGAAATGTCGCTACGGTTGGCAACACTGGTGTTGGCCCGCTGTTTGCGCAACGTGCGCCCACAGCTCAGGGCGGAAGTGCGCTCCGTGGTAACGAGCGGCCAGCCGGTAATCTCATCACCAGCGCCGCGGCCACGTGGCAACCACCCTGCTGCTGCTGCAGCTGCCGACACACACTGCCTCACTCCTCTGTCATCTGCAGCAGTGTTTTTCAACCTGTGGAAGTACTTGCAGCATAAAATAACTTGGGGTTCAGTAATACAAACACGTATTCTGTTCCTGGAGTAGTAAAACAACTTAAGTCACTAAACAAAAACAAATCTTCCTGACCAGATTGTATACCAACTATATTCCTCTCAGAGTATGCTAATGTAATAGCTCCGTACTTAGCTATAATTTACAACCGATCACTCAGCGAAAGATCTGTACCCAAAGACTGGAAAGTTGCCCAAGTTACTCCAATATTCAAGAAAGGCAATAGGAGTGATCCCCAAAATTACAGGCCACTCTCATTGACGTCGTTTTGCAGTAGGATTTTGGAACATATACTTTGTTCGAATATTATGAACTATCTCGAAGAGAACGACCTATTAACCAATAGTCAACACGGATTCAGAAAGTATCGCTCTTCCAAAACTCAGCTTGCCCTTTATTCACATGAAGTGTTAAGTTCCACCGACAAGGGATCTCAAATCGATTCCATATTTCTGGATTTCCGGAAGGCTTTTGGTACTGTACCCCACAAGCGGCTTCTAATGAAATTCCGTGCTTATCGAATATCTTCCCAATTGTGCGATTGGACACACGATTTCCTATCAGAAAGGACACAGTTCGTTGTAATTGACGGTGGGTCATCGAGTAAAACAGAAGTGATATCTGGCGTTCCTCAGGGAAGCGTTATAGGTCCCCTACTCTTCCTCGTGTTTATAAATGATTTAGTAGACAAACTGAATAGCTCCCTTAGACTGTTCGCGGATGATGCTGTCGTTTATCGGTTAGTGAAGTCAACAGAGGATCAAAAGCATTTGCAAAGCGATTTAGACAAAATTTCTACTTGGTGCGAAAATTGGCAATTGACACTAAATAAAGAAAAGTGTGAAGTAATAAACATGACCACTAAAAGAAATCCGCTGAACTTCAATTACGCGATAAATCAGTCAAACCTTAAGGTCGTAAATTCTACCAAATACCTAAGAGTTACAATTACGAACAACTCTGGAGAGAACACACAGGAAATATTGTGGGGAAAGCGAACCAAAGATTACGTTTCATTGGCAGAACTCTTCGAAGATGCACCAGCTCCCCCAAACAGACTGCCTACATCACACTTATGCGTCCTCTCCTGAAGTACTGTTGCTCATTGTGGGACCCTCACCAGGTGGGACGGACGTAATATATTGAGAAGGTTCAGAGAAGGGCAGCTCGTTTTGTTTTATCACGTTACGGGGGAAAGCGCCACGGAAATGTTGCACGACTTGGGGTGGAAATCATTAAAAGAAAGACGTTATTCATTGCGGCGTGATCTGTTTGCGAAGTTTCAATCACCGCCTTGTACTTCTGAATGTGATTTTGCTAGGACCCACCTACTTAGGGAGACATGACCATCCCAATAAAATAAGAGAAATCAGATCGAAAACCGAACGAATTAGGTGCTCTTTCTTCCCGCGCGCTATTAGAGAATGGAACGGTAGAGAAAATTTGTGAAAGTGGTTAATGAACCCTCTGCCAGGCAGTTAAATGTGATTTGCAGAGTATCTATGTAGATGTAGATGTATGCCTAAGTGAAATTTATTCCATGCTTAAATTACGAAGTTCTTTGTGTAACATCAGTTGTGAACAGTGTTGCCAGACGTAGGGAATTTTCCCTACTCGTAGGTACTTTTAAGCATTAAAATCGTGTAGGGAATTTTCATCGAAAAGTCCCCAACGCGTAGATACTTTGGTAAAATTTTACAATCGCCGACACATGTCTAACGGGTAATGTTGACAACAGAACAATTGTCAGCACGCCCGAATGAAGCCGATCAATTTTGGCAAAGATTGAAGTAGCCAATGATATTTTAGACGGCATAGTTGTTCAAATGTTCAAATGTTTGTAAATCTATCGGACCAAACTGCGTGGTCAGCAGTCCGTAGCTTAAAAATTACTTAAACCTAGGTAAACTAACCTAAGGACAAACACACACACACCCATGCCCCAGGGAGAACTCGAACCTCCATGACTAGCAACCGCGCGCTCCGCAGCGAGACGCTTTAGACCGCTCGGCTACTCCACCGCGGCGGCATAGTTGTTTTCTGTTCATAGTAAACAATATTAATTTGAAAACTTAGTTTCTGACACATTACAATTGATGCGAAATATGATGATTTCAATGTATATCAGTGGAATTCAGAGTCGGTTTCGAAATAGTGTTAGAAAATGTCAGGAAAATTCATTGTTTCCATGAACGAAAGGCATTTTGTTACCTTGACTAGACTGTTATTTACAAAAATCAAATGTTTGTAAATCTATCGGACCAAACTGGTCATCAGTCCGTAGATTACAAACAACTTAAACCTAGGTTTAAACTAACCTAAGGACAACACACACACCCATGCCCCAGGGAGGACTCGAACCTCCACGACGAGCAACCGCACGCTCCGCAGCAAGACGCCTTAGACCGCTCGGCTACTCCACCGCGGCTGTTTTTTTACATCAGGACGATATACTAGCTAGTAGTTGTAAATGAGAAACTGCTGACAAGAAAACATTTGCGACAGCCAACGTTATAATGAACAAAGCGCCAGATACTCGTTGTCTACATAGCGTTACTCTTTGAAAATCAAATCATGTAGAGTAACGGACTTCCTTTTTTGTGCTGACTGAACTAAATAATTACTGCTGTTCCGACTCTATGGTTGATAGTGTCTCGATGTATCCTTGTGCGGTCAATGAGTCAGTTATCCTCTAGTAACAGTGCACTCGGAATTAGCGGCGTGTTTGGGGAAACTAATTAACGCTGTTCCTCTCTATGGTTGACAGGTTCTTGATGTGCCCTTGTCCGATCGATAAATCAGTAATCCTCTTGTAACAGAGCACTTGGAATTCGCGGCATAATCAACAATTGTCTCCATCAATCAGTAATGATCAGTCACCGGAAAAACATATCTAGTACGTGAAGCATGATGCCAAATATTTGTTTTAAAGTTTTTCAAATTCGTAACATGTCACATTAATTAATTGTTTAACGTCTGCTGGCTGGACTCCTGGATTCAACCCCTCCGAGACACAAATCCTGGCTACGACTCTGATGTAGGGGCATTAATGAGGTGGTAGGGAGAAAGTAGGGAAGACGTAGGTACATTTTTGTGAAACTGTAGGTATTTTCTCTCTCTGCCATCTGGCAACACTGGTTGTGAATCGCATCTATCATCGATAGTCTTATAATACAGTGTGCTAACGACGAAACTTTTCTTTTCAGGAACCAGTCGATAGGTAGAAGAACATGTTACAACAATTGTGAAAAATTCAAAATTGTCTTTAGAAATAATTGTCTATACAGTGGGACCTTTCTTAATAAGCACAATTCGCTTCTGAGCCTTGCCTGAAATGCGAAAAACTCATTGAGCAAAATTCTGGAACAACTACACACCCATTCCTTTACGCTAAATTACCTACAATGCAATTTATGCTTTGCTTTACTATTTACTCCTAAATCCTTGTACTACAACAGTATGTCAGAGATGTTATGCGACGTCGACAGTGGTAAGATTTTACACTTACCACCTTTTCTTTTTCTATAATTTCTTATTAGCATAACTTGTTTCGGTTGGTTTTGAAAGTATTGCTCACAGTCAGAATGCAATTGCAAGCTTTGTTTCGATATTAAGATTACTGCTTTAATTGCTTTTCTCATTCGGTTGTTTCGAACCAAACAAAATGAGTGGAAAGCTGTATTGTTCGCAGCAAATGTGTCACTATATGGGAGATATTAAGCAGGCGTCATGCATGTAATTGATCATTGTACGTGTTTATTATAGTATATATATATTGAAATATATATTGAAATGTCAAAGTATGGAACTAAGCAAATCATTCAATAGTATAACAGTAAAATTAAGGAAACTTGAAAAAAGTGCTTACGTAATTCCGTTTGCTAGTCCTAACTTATTTTTTATTTCTCTTCTACAGGTACGTATCGTGCCGATGGCATTGCCCTTGTTCCTTGATGTTCAGCAAATGGTAATGTAAAATTATCAAATAACGTATACAGTAGCAGCTGTATGAAGATGATTTGACTTATCTTGCGTAATTTCCTAGAAATGCCTCTTTGTGTAGTACAGTGCATGGAACGCTTGCAATAGGCTCTCGACTATTCTTCCTTTTCCATAACACACAGGTTTATTGAGTTCAGACAACAGAGAAACTTGATTGCAGAGTATTAAGAATGTTTCCCGACACACCCGTCAACGAACTAAGTGATCTGTGGTGATCTATCATCTGCACCTGAAGGTCAAAAGTGCACAAGTTAAAAGTACATCGAATAATCTACACTTCGTTTGAAATAGGCAGTTTGTGGGTATATCTACATGCATGTTCCACTCCTTCTAAACTACTGGATCGATTTCAACCAAATTTGGTACACTAGATCCTTACTATCAGGCAACAATCGCTGTCGGAGTAAGAACCACCTACCACACATACTAAAAGAGACATGACGTCATAAAGAATGAGATTTGTGAAAAATGGCTGCATCATGCGAAAATATTTTACGTCTGCTCCTAAACTAATGAACCGATTTCAACCAAATTTGATACATAGTTCATACGATATCACGTCATAAACAACGATATCTGTCCCATCTTGTGGAGTGTGACAGTTTTATTCGCCAACTATTTGAGAATGAGAGCACTTTGCGGCTTGCAATAAATTGTAAACATAATTTCAAATATTCATGAAACTTTTTCTCGCGAACGACCCCAACAAAATGATGAAAGAGAGAAAGTTTATCGCTTACTACTTTTACGATGTTCAAGATGTATATCTACGGAATTTGTCATGACGTTACAACTTATTACTTCTACACTGTAAATTGTATTCGGGAGACATTACACATACATACCACTGAATGTTCCTTCGATATTATATCACAGTTCGACAAAGAGTTCATGAGATAGGAAGTCATAAGCAAATTGCTTCATGAAAATCCACATTATCACACATGAGGTTTCGCTTTATTACGTCTTTGTCTGTTTATATTGTAACGAGGCATTCCAGTATTTCATGTTCCAGAAATGGATAAAGCCAAGATCACTAGTATATTATTTTATATTTCGACGATCAGTTTCGATGGTCTCTGCTATCATCTTCTGGTCTAAAATTTTTTACGAAGTCGTCATCATGGGAAGTCAACAGCTGTTGTATAAAATATTTTAAAGTGGATAGATGCACTATGTCATTGACTACAAAGTTGACATTTCAGTATAAGTGCAGTATGAGAAGTATCCAACTGTCACTTTTACTGACTTGTAAACTTGAGCTACAAAGACATAGAGCATCTATGCACTTTAAATTATTTTATACAACAACTGTTGACATCACAAGATGGAGGCTTTGTAAAAAAAAAATTAGACCAGAAGATGATGGCAGAGAACATCGAAACCGGTCGTCGAGGAAAAAAATAAAAGCGATCTTGGCTTTATCTGTTTCGGGACCTGTCATTATTACATCTTTAATACTAACACCATTGACGACATATTTTGCTGACATTAGGCACATATACCACTCAATGTACTTTCAAAGTTACATCATAGTGCGACACATATTTCAGGTGATACGTTGTCAACAATGAAATTTCTTAATAATTTTTGCATCATGCGCTATTTTTTAACATATCCTCTTAAAATAATGGACCTATTTCAACTAAACTTGTAACACATATTGATTACTATCAGACAGCACTCGCTTTGGGGTTAAACTGCCTACGATACACAGTTCAGAAGACGTAACATCGTAAGCAACGAGTCACAAAACTTTCCTATCACGTCACATGATTTGCGTGATCCATTCATCCACTATTTATTCATCGCAGGCAGTTTACTAATATAACATTCTCCAAATCTGAAAAATTATATTATTGTGGGACAGATGGTCAAGGATATATAATAAGTATTGAGCTGCATTAAAACGAAACTTAAATGCCTATGGACAGAAAGGAAAGAATGACACGGGCTAAACATTGATTTATAGTCAAGTTTTGGATGAAATTAATGTTATACATCATTTGTATTTAATATTATTTCTCTTTCTTTGGATAATGCGCTGATAATTTTGTGCACTATGCATAATTCGTTGTTTTACTGTGTGATAATTTCTAATCTGTTTTCATGAATGCATGAAATTGTTTCTTAATTTTTATTTTAGTTTCTAATATAAGACTAGGAAATTGCTTATATACCAGGGGCAATACCGGGCTTAGCAGCTAGTTTATATATATAAAATCTTTTGTAGGTAGAAGTGTGTCAATAAAATATTTGGAATTTTGAAGGGCGACATAACCTTGAAAATCGTCTGAGTAGCGTTTTGGCGTTTTGCTTTGGTGGTATTGTTATCCACGCAACAGAAGTTTCGACTCCAGGACGAGGTAAGCTGTTAGAGTTCGGCAGACAAAAACTAAAGCAAATTTATATTAAACTTCCAGGCAGATTAAAATTGTGTGCCGGAACTCGAACCTGGGACCTTTGCCTTTCGAGGGAAATTATATTGCAATTATATTGCTCACAGAAGCAACCGTACAACAGTCATTATTATGTAAGTCATGTCTGTTCTTTGGAAGATTTTATATAATATGAAACAAATGCCTCTATTTGTAGATGAACGGAATGTTACAGTAATCTTTCGACCAATGTTTAGTTTTCTTGTCAGTAAGAACAGACTCGACATACATAGTTGAATCGGTGACAGTTCGATCGTCCCACGCTCGAACTTAAATGAGAATCGGCGAAACGACACGAGTAATGAGGATAATGGGCAGGTACAGTACGTCAATAGTGTGTGGCTAAGCTGAGAATTTGTGTCTGACTGGATGTGTACTACGGTAGTACGTGCAGTTGTGACTTCTGTGTCCGGATGACATACTGGTAAGTTGACCTCGCTAGTGAGTAGGTAATCAGTTCTTATCCCAGCCCGGTACAATTTTTGAACTTTTCCCAATCATGCAATTCAGTGCCCACTAGCAGGTAAAGTCTGTAACGCTTTTTGTGTCGTGGCGTGAATTTAAGCATCACAATTACTGCTCCAAAAATGAAGTTTTCTTAACTGCATAATACGTTAAGCTGAAGCATTTTGCCATTCCGTTAGATTATAGACTACAGATGTAACGGTAGTTTAAATGTAGCTTTGAGTAGTGTAACTAGTCTACCTTATGCCCCTAAGTCGGAAATTTCAATAATGTATTTTTCGTTTTATGCGATGGAACTATCAAGCACTAAAACAAATATAAAGCAAAGATTTTAATCGTGTTTTCAGCAGACGTCTTCAGAGCAAGTAAAATATTCCTTCAGAGAGTCATTATAAGAAGGTTTAACATCCAACAGGATATTATTCAAACGATTCTTCTGCTCTGATTCTTCAGCTTCTACCAAAGTCGAAATACTTCACGAGTAAACTGCTGGGTGTCAGTGCCCAATGCGCGCAATATTTCGGCGAACTACCTCTTTCCCATCACCAAGTATGCTGAAGAATTTTTTTTTTCACTACTGCTACTCTTACGTGGTGAGCGTTCATCTTTTTGCATGATTTAGCTCTTATGTTTCTGATAGGATCCGGTCTCTTACCCGTCGCACCTAACATATCCAAAGTCTACTGGGTGTAGTGTTGCCCGTGTCCCAACGCGTGGAGGTAGACCAATTTGTCCTCTAATCAAGTGCTTCATTGGTAAATTTATTTATTTTTTGAAATTAAAAAAATACCGTTAATATCGGTGTTATAGACAGTTAATTTGAAACTTTTCTAGGTACACAGTACAAAAGTTTTGAATATTGTACAATATTTAGTTATTATAAGTATATAAGAGTATGTTGTACAATATTTAGTGTTTGTGGTAGTACTCTTTTACTTTAATATTGGTGTGAGCTCTTAAAACTGAATAAAACTCCTTAAATAATCTGAATTGGTTTCAATAAGGTGAGGCATAATTTTAAAGGTAACTTATGGCACACATAATATTACTTGATTTTTCTTACTGTTGCTTAAAACACAATTAAGCACGTAAAACACGAATTATGTTGCTCATTTCGTAATATTACTTTAAACGTAATTTAGGTACCCAGCGAGAGACATGGATGGATGTCTATATTTGGTGTGAAGGATATACAAATGTGCAGCTTTTCAACAGAATCAAACCAGGTAGAACGGTAGGAAGAACAGGGTGAGATTCAGCAGTTTTTTCTTTCTTTTTTTAAGAACCTTGCTTTAGAACTGTGGATCTGTAAAACAAGGATCTTTAAAAAAATGAGAAAAAAATATTAAAAAAATAATAAAGAACAGCTGACGCGGCTCTAGAATTTATTATTTGTTTTATGGGATGACAAACATTAGTAACTTACAAATAATTTGTTCAATGAATATTTAAAATTTTATCATCATTTTAGAACAATGATAAATTCGTGTAAGAAAATATCAAATAATGGATGAAAAATCCCTCGACTGCTACTTTCTAAAACCTAGGGATGCACCTAGAATCAGCTATTTTTTTTTCACCACGGTGGAATGGCCGAGCACTCTAAGGTACCTTGCTGCGGATTACGTGGTTGCTCCCCGTCGGAGGCTTGAGTCCTCCTTCCACAGGGATGTGTGTGTTGTCCTTAGGTTAGTTTAAATTAGTTTAAGTAGTCTGTAAGCCTGGTGATTGATAACCACAACAGTTAACCCCTTAGATTTACAAAAATGTGTACATTTGGTTTGATTTTTGTGTTCATTCTTGCTCTGAATAAGACTCGTACCCGGAATCAAATAAACTATGTAAATTTCCACAGAATTTCTGACAGATTCTATACGGAAGGCGAGCAGAGTTTGCAGCTCTGCAAACGCGCATCTGCAGCGACACTGAAAGTTCAAAAAAAGAGAAAAGAAAAAAAGATTAGTCGAGTGGTCTGGAGCGCCACGTTGCGGATCGCGCGGCTTCCCGCATTGGAGATTCGAATCCTCCCTCGGACATGGATGTATGTGTTGTCTTTACTATAAGTTATTTCACAAGTAGCTTGTAAGTTAAGCTTTTATTTTGTTTGTAAATCTATCGGAACAAACTGCGTGGTCATCAGTCCGTAGCTTACAAACTAGTTAAACCTAGGTAAACTAACCTAAGGACAACACACACACACACCCATGCCCCAGGGAGGACTCGAACCTCCTCGGCGAGCAACCGCGCGCTCCGCAGCGAGACGCTTTAGACCGCTCGGCTACTCCAACGCGGCGTAAATTAAGGGACTGATGACCCCGCAGTTAAGTCTTAGCTTTAGAAACATTTGAACATTTTGTTTGTTTCTTATGCTTATGGGACTTAACTGCAGGGTCATCAGACCGTAAACTTACGAACTACTTTATAAACTACGTACCTTATACTAAAACGACACATACATCCATGCCCGGAGGAGGATTAGAACCCCCGACGGGGAACGGCCTTTCGTATCGGTGCATAACGCCTCAAAGCGCTCGGCCACTCCGCGCGGCACAGACTGTTCGGCAGCAGCGCCACAAACGCAATGCGTCGTAAATACTGAGTGGCACTGCAAAGTAGCCTCGTCTGAAGCCAGCCGTAGCGTAAAGATCTTAAACGGCTATACTCCAATAGTTTGCATTACATTGTCGGAAATTCAGTTTTAACAATCAGCTGGTCTCGACTTGTATGCTCCTCGTAGCTACATTCTGTACAGTAGGTTGCCTGTTTCTGGTTAGGAACTGAGCGCGTCACAGGATATCGACAATAGATGCAGTGTGGCAGCCGCCAGCGAGCAACAGCGGAGAGCAACCCGATCCGCAGCCAGCACTGGGACAGGATGGTTCTGGCGGCGGCTTCAGTGGCGTAGGGAGAGGCCGAGGTACCTACTGGCCGCGCTATCTGCAATCGGCGGCCTGCTTGTCGCCGTTTTATGCACCAATAAAGATAAAGCCGGCGCTGATGAAACCAGCGCGCGAAGTGACCGCAGCCGCAGCCCACCTGAATGGCGGCCCCGCTGTAAAAGCCCGCTTTATGGGAGGGGCCGCCTCTGCCTGGAGGGGAGCCGCGTGCTCCGTTCTGACACCGTCTGCCGAAAGTGATGTCACGTGGCGGCAGCCTACTGCCGTGGCACGCTCGTCGCGTCACCGCTTCTTTCTTTCCCTCCACGTGTTACGCTGAGGGGAAGTCCTTGCCAATACTCGTACTTCACTTGTCGAGGTGCAGAGAAGTTGTTGGAAACGACCGATCACAAGCAATATAGTCGGGACCGGTGGTCTTGAGGTAAAGTGCTCGACTGGAAACAGAAGGGTCGCGGGTTCAAAACCCGGTCGGACCTCGGGATTTTTTCAGTCTGCACTTTAACCCATCCTTCACCTCTCAACGATGTGAGGTGTCGCCAGAAACGACACGTGATTCGGGTTCCACGTTAACCTGTAGGTCCCCTTTCCCCAGTTGGATAACTTTGGTAAGTCGCCGATGTGGCGTCCAATTGAAAGACTTGCACCAGGCCAATGAGCCACACGAAATTATTATTACAAGCAGTATAGTACGAAGTACATTCAAGATGAAATGTATCTGGTTTCTGGCACACCGTAGGTTAGTGACACTAAAAGTGAGCCGTTTTCGATTCTCTTTAAAAATAAAATAAATAAATCCAGAATGAAAGTTTCACTCTGCAGCGAAGTGTGGGCTGATATGAAACTTCCTGGAAGATAAAAATTGTGTGCCGGAACCGGGACTCGAGCCTGGGACTTTTGCCTTTCGCGGGCAAGCGCTCTACCGACTGAGCTATCCCGACACGACTCGCGATGCCACCCCACAACTTTACTTCTGCCCGTACCTCGCCTCCTACTTTCCAAACTTCACAGAAGTTTTCCTGCGAACCTTAAAGGACTAGCACTCCTGGAAGAAAGGATATGGTGGAGACATGGCTTTGCCACAGCCTAAGGGGTGTTTTCAGAATGAAACATTCACTCTACAGCGGAGTGTGCGCTGATATGAAACTTCCTGGCAGATTAAAATTGTGTGCCGGAATCGAGACTCGAACCTGGGACCTTTGCCTATCGCGGGCAACCGCTCTACCGGCTGAGATATCCCGACACGACTCGCGATGCCGCCCCACAACTTCTGCCAGTACCTCGCCTCCTACTTTCCAAAGTTGTGGGACGGCAACGTGAGTCATGTCGGGATAGCTCTGTCGGTAGAGCGCTTGCCCGCGAAAGATAAAGGTCCCAGGTCCGAGTCCCGGTTCCGGCACACAATTTTAATCTTCCAGGAAGTTTCAAAATAAATAAATGTTTGTACGGATCGGAAACCTGAACCATTAACCTGAAGCACACTCAGAAACTACAAGCTTTAAAGATAGATTTCTGGAGATCATCGGCCAGAATTTCCAGAAAAGAAAACCCAAAAAAGCCGAAGTAATAAAGATGATGGAAATAAAAGAAAGAATAGATGAAGTGATGGTTAGAAAGAAATTACAATGGTATGGGCATGTACGTAGAATGGAGGACAGAAGAATACCGAAACTGGTACTGGAAGGGGAACCTGAGGGGAGAAGAAGAAGACGACCTGTGACCACCTGGATCCAAAATGTACAGCACACAACGAGAAGACCGGCCGCAGAAGACCCACAACATCGAGATACCAGGACGAATATATTGAATAGTTACTGTAAAAGCTAATGTACTTGATGATCTCTTTTTTGGAGTTTATGTTTGAGACAAACCTCTGTAATAAAGATCTCAATAGTCCGGCCGCAATGACCGAGCGGTTTGCGGCGCGCCAGTCACGTTCTGCACAGCCACTACGGTCGGAGGTTCGAATCCCTCCTCGGACATGTATATTTGTACCGTCCTTAGTATTAGCTAGTTCATAAGTAGTTTGTAAGTTTAGGGTCTGATGACCCCTTAGTTAAGACCCATAATCTCTACAAACATTTGAATATTTAAAAAACTCAACAACAAAAAATAAAAATAAAAAATAAAAAAATGTTTGTAATTCTTTGGGACCAAACTACATTCGTCATCAGTTCCTAGTCTTAAAAACTAACATAAGTTAAACTAACCTAATGACAACATACACATCCATGCCCGAGGGAGAATTCGAGCCTCCGACGCTGGAGACCGCGCGATCCGTAACGAGGCGCTCCAGACCGCTCGGCTATTCCCGCGCGGCGATGGTCTTTCTACGTCTCTAAATTCAGTTATGAATAACGCCGTAACCGATCACCTGATATGATTATTCATTTATTATGCGTTCGAAATGCCAGATGCCTTGCAGTAATCTACACATTCAAAATTGGAAACTAAATTAACATACAAAATGTAACAAAACAGTATTAATTATATATTTAGTTACACATACTACATTACTTATAAACCTGCAGGGCATACATATTTCACATTCCAAGTAATGTGTCGAAAATTAACAATTAAACTGAAACACTTAAATTACAAAGCCAAGAAACTGCTTCGTCTGAGTTTCTAGGCAGATCTTCTAGTGAACCGTCCGGAAAACCATAGATTCCGCATTCAGTTATGTGCTGCATTGTCTGTATTTCGCCGCAGTCACAGTGAGGATCGTCCCCGTAGCCCCACTTGGCCTACAGCTCGTTGCACCGTCCAACACCAGTTCTCATTCTTTTTTATGCCACCCAGGTTCTTCTAGGGAGGTTGAAGCCAGGAACACGATCAGCCGGGTCTTTAATGAGGTGTCCATTGTTGACATTTGCTTGTTGCCATAGTTGTTTTTATTCTGCTACGGTGTCCCGATTATTCGAGGAGTGGTTGCAGAAGAAATTTCTTGACTTTAATCGTGTCGAGCCATGCAGATCAGCGTGTATTGGAAGTGTGGTGTCAGCAGCAATTTTTTTGTTTTTCTCTTAGGATTTCATGTTTTCTGCGAAGTGACGGAGGTTGAATATTTGCCAGCACAGAGAGCCCCTGTGTTGCAGTGGGTCTCACGGTTCCAGTTATTGTTCGCAAGGTGTAATTTAGGCGAAAATCTAGTTCATCAACCGAACAAAGTGAAGGAAACGTTTTCGGACATTCGATGCGAGTTACTTCGCACAATTCGGAGCTAGTTTATCAAGTTTACGCAGTTATAAATTAGGAGTTGTAAAATACATACCTTTAGCTTCCTTGGGGCAGCGCTGCCAACTCTGAAACTCAAAAAAAAAGCTTTGTCCCTTTCTGAAAAATAGTTCTCAAAATGTCCCACGATATGGAACAAATCCCACTGGTTGGCAACACTGTCTTGGGGTCGTGTGTACTCGTTACAAAGGGAAGAGATATTGGAGCATGCGCCTTTTAATTTCCAGTAGATCGAGAAAGCAAAGTGCGCAATAAGGCGCCTTGCTGTGGTGCGCGCGGCCGCTAGCCGTCGGGGGTTCGAATCCTCCCTCGGGCACAGGTGTTTGTGTGGTACTTAGCATAAGTTACTTTAAATTAGTTTAAGTAGTTTATAACCCTAGCGAGTGACGATCAACGTAGTTAGGTCCTTTAGATTTACAAACATTTGAGAAAGCAAGGATAAAAAAAAAATGTTCAAATGTTTGTATAGCTTTTGGGACTTAACTACGGGGTCATCAGTTCCTAAACTTACAAACTACTTATGAACTAGCTAATACTAAGGACGGCACAAATATCAATGCCCGAGGGGGGATTCGAACCCCCGACCGTAGTGGCCGTGCAGACCGTGACTGAAGCGCCTCAGCCTCTCGGCCACAGCAGCCGGCGTAAGGATCAAAGAACTATAGTTCACCAAAGTGAACTAGAATGAACTAGAGTTCATTTCACGGAATAGTTCAGTTGAAGTAGTTCATTCATGGACTACACATCCCTAGTTCAGGGGGAGCTTCCGCTGCGTTTATGTATTAGCGCTGCCCCTCTTCCCCGCAGTCCCTTTCTTGTCGACCCCTCTTCCTCCTGTTTAAGCCGCCCTCCCTCGGCAGTGGCGGATCTCAACCACATCATGCATGCACCAAGTACACGGCCGCACAAAGTGTATTCTACCGAACGATGGTTGCGAGGGGTTACCCCCTCCCCACAAGTGTTACTGTCCTCCTTCATGGTTTCGACAACTTTAAGTACAGTTTACTGAAGGATTACCTCAAAGTCACCGGCATACAGCTCTAATTTTAGAGCTAGTGTTTTTACCTTGAACATGCACAGCGTGAAACTGCATAAGTGATTTTATATTATATTTTGACTTTTATTTGTCTTTGCACCTTTCATGTGGTCCTATGCTGTTTGCACTTTGGTTGTATTACAAATGTCAGTCGTACTGTTAAATATGTATTGTTTTATGTCTTGTACATATGATTTTCTACTTTTATTCTAAGGCTGTAGGATGTAAGATACTTATTAATATTGTGCTACACATTGTAATAATCTCAATTCTATTGTAATGTTGTCAATGTAATAACCGCTGGCTGTATGGTCACTGTAACCAAAAGCCATAATAAAGAATTTAAAAAAAAAGCCCTCCCCTAAATCTCTGCCGTGAAATGAAGACAGAAAATGGAGGTAGCTACTTGTGTGGTGTCTCGTAAGCAGCAGTAACGGACACGTGTGAAACCACCGTGTAGTACACAAGGCGCAGCTTGGACGACTGCCCGACGAGCGTGAAAAGGGTCTAACGATAACGGCGCGCCCAGAAAAGTTCCGGCGAGTGCTCTCGCAGATGTCGGAGTCCTTACTGTGCCCTGGGCGGCGCTTACGAGGTGGATGCCGCCTGCAGGGCACGCCGCTTGCTCGGGGTGTCGCGTGCCGCCTGCCTACTGCCTACAGCCTCTTCAGGAGCGGAGGAGGCCGTGGCGCGCACCTGCTGCAGGCTCTGTGCTCTGATTGCGCCGAGCAGCCGGCTACTGCAGAGGCAACACCTGCCTCCAACGTCACGCCGCGCCCTGCTACGCTGCCTCGCTGCCACCCAGGCGCACGTGGTGGATGCTGCAGTTGCAGTCAAGAGGGAGGATGACGTCACGTCACTAGGGAGCCTAAGGTTATTTACAACTAGTACAAAACCCAGACAGCAGTTGTCAGACTTGAAGGGCATGAAAGGGATGCAGTCGTTGGGAAGGGAGTAAGACAGGGTTGTTGCGTTTCTCCAATATTATTCAATGTGTACATTGAACAAGCTATAAACGAAAGCAAGGAGAAATTTGGAGAAGGAATTAAAGTTCAGGGTGAAGAATTAAAAACAATGCGTTTTACCGACGACATACTAATTTTGTCACAAACAGCAAAGGACCTGGAAGAGCATCTGAACGGATTGGACAGTGTGCTGAAAGGTGCATATAAGATGAACATTAACAAGAGCAAAACAAGGGTAATGGAGTGCAGTCTAAGAAAATCAGGTGATGCTGAAGGAATTAGATGACAAATGATGGTCGCAGTACAGAGGATATAAAATGCAGAGTGGCAATGGGTAGAAAAGCGTTCTTGAAAAAGAGAAATTTGTTAACATAGAACATTTATTTAAGCCTAAGGAAGTCCTTTCTCAAAGCATTTGTGTGGAGTGTTGCCTTGTATGGGAGTGAAACATGGACGATAAACAGTGCGGAAGGAAGAGAATAGAGAGTTTTGAAATGTGGAGCTACAGAAGAATGCTGAAGATTTGGTGAGTGGATCGCGTAACTAAAGAGGAGGTACTGAACAGAATTGTGCAGAAAAGGAATTTCTGGCATACCTTGACTAAAAGAAGGGATCGATTGGTAGGACACATTCTTAGACAGCAAGGATGCGTGTGTTTAGCGTTTGGGGAAAGTGTGTTGGGTAAAAACCGCAGAGGAAGGCCAATAGATGGATACACTAAGCAGATTCAGACAGATGTAGGTTGCCATTCTTATGTGGAGATGAAGAGGCTTGCTCAGGATAGGGTATTGTGGAGAGCTGCATCAAACCAGTCTCCGGACTGAAGACAACAACAACAACAACAAATTTACCCAACGTCCACCACCTTAGTCGCCCCAAAACATAAGCAGACTACTGTGTACGACAGCTTTTTTTTTTTTTTTTTTTTTTCGAAAGAAAGGACAGACAAGCGTAGTGTATGTGTACACTTACTTTTTGCCGTTGACAGCTTGCACGACCCTCAAAGTTTGTTTTTGCTAGCTTATTGATATGCTTTACCTAGTTCTTAGTTTGGAGAATAGGTACGTCCTTAAGAAGTTTAATAATTTTGGTTCCATACCTTCATGACCTTCAAGTATACAGCCCTTTGGAAAAAAAAAATATTTACAGTATTACCGCCGTTTGAAGTTCTATTAAGAGTACGCGTTTACAATGTCCATTCACTGAAAAACCCTCCCGAAATATCCTGGCTACGCCTATGCATTGCAGTGATGCAGCAAGAAAAGACCGCTGTCCACCTTTCAGTCATCTTAAACTATGCCCAGTCCAGACTTCAACTGAATGAAAAGGTAGTTAAAACAGAAATATATAAAGAATCTCTTGAAAATATGGCTCTAGAAATGATACATAATAACTATACGCAAACAGAATGGATATATATATATATATATATATATATATATATATATATATATATATATATATATATATATATATATAGATGGATGGATCCTTCACTGAAGAATATGGTATCGCTGGTGTTGGAGTGTACAGTGAAATATTTTGTTTTTACAAACCTATAGGACAGTATTACTGACATTTTGATGGAGAGTTGGAAGCAATAAACCTGGCACTAAAACAATAATTTTTGTTTGTCTCCAAAGGTCTCAATAGGCTATATTTTGTGAATCAACTTCTGCAATACAGGCAACAGCACCTTTCCAAACACCTCTAAGTTCTCTCATAAATGAAATAAAAATCCTCTATTTCCTCAATCACCGAAGCTGGAACTGAAATAGGTTTTCAATGGATACCAACACATACAGGTATTCATGGGAATTAAATGGCAGCCTTTTCAACCAAAAAGGAAACCAAGATCTCTCAAACAAGTTGCACAAAATTATCATAAATCTCCGTTAAAAGAGTTATTAACAATAGTTTCAGGAAGTTTTATGACTACTTGATAACACAAGGGCAAGGAAAAACATGGCTTCTGCTGTTAGAAGAGAAGAATGCACTTCGTAAACAACCACGAAGGGTGGCAGCATCTCTAAGAACTACTTGCCACAACTGCCTTCTGAAACACTTACACAGGATCGGAATCTTCCCCTCACCGATGTTTGTTATATGTGAAAGAGAATACACCATTATAAATTGGGAGCATCTGTGAAAGATTCAATATTGAGACGTTTGTCAAATGGTCAACTGTATTCGAAATTAGAAGACTAATGACTATGTATCAAATGTCTGAGCATTAAATAAATAAATCTTTATATCTGTCGTGTGAACTCAACTCCTGTCCAAAATGAAATCAAGAAACGGAAATTTTACATGGGTGCGTTTTTTTGCCTGTGAACAGTGTAAACAGGTGAAAGTAAGGTAGGAACGTTGCAAAGAATACAAAAGTAACGGCGACAACAGAACTTTCTTTGTTTTTTCCAACTTAACAAATACGTAGACCATTCCTACAACTTATGTGCTCAGTACGGCGTGTGAATCAATGTCAGCAAACGTATCATCAGTGTCATTTTGAGGCAAAACGCCCACTGCTTCTGCAGAGCTGCTCTCAAATCTTGGACAGTCTCTCAAGATCCCAAACATGCTCTGTGGGATTCAGATTAGGCCACTCCATGCGTGCAATATCTTTCGATTCCAAGAAAACATGAACTATTCGTTCTCTCTGAGGTATCTGGGCCCACAGCCCCTCGCAACAACAGCACACGAGGTCCCATGATCTCCTGACGATGCTGATGTTAAACATTTAACAATTTTGGAAAACAATTTCCATGTGGAAAAATAGCGAAGTGGTATATGTTTCAAAACAATGATAAAGCAGTCACGTTCGCATATTGTTATACAAATTGATTTGATTGGATGGCCAGTTTCCATCTTTTCTTGGACCATCATCAGACCGATTCGTCTCGCCAATTCTGGGGAAAATAGCTGCAGATCCCGCTCACCTACTTCAAAACAAACGTACAGCGACAAGTCAGTAACGCCATATCCTCTCAATTTACCTACATTTTCCTACATCAGGTTCCGTCCTACGTATCCTCAGAGCTTTCTGTGGTATTTGGTAACTGTGTCGTTAAGCAGGCGTGGAAACGATGAAACCCTGTTTAGAGCGATCTACTTCAATTAATCAAGAAGTAGACATGTATATGACGATGATTTTAGTAAAGATCGAAACCGGTCACCTTAAATATAAAATTTCCGCGCTGTCTAGACTGTTTCCTGAACTGCTAGCGAATCCGACAATTTTTCACATTCGCTAAACATGTATGGTAACTGTATATGTATTTTGGATCTCATGCCTCCCCATGTCTCTGCCCAGCCCATTGTTCCCACACTCTTTGCTCAACTACCCCCATTTGTATGTCCATTTTTTCCTCTCACTCACCCATCCATTTGCCTTGAATCTTGTTTATTGATCTTGCAAATGAAATCCTATTAGGACGGATGTTACTCAGAATGAATGGGTAAATCGGATGTGATAATTAGCAGCTTGGTGGATCTGAAAAATTAGTACATTTGACACTCTCGTATTCAGATGGATAGAATTATAAAGTTTCGGATGATTACATTCCAGTATTCTGATCAGAAACCAAGAATGAATAATTACAACTTCCCGATATCTCTCTCTCTCTTTTTGTCAGTCTAAAACGCAAATTTCATTCTCTTGTAACTGGTTTCGGCCACTTAATAGGCCATCTTCAGACTACAACCGCCATAATTTTGGCCATCGGTTGCGTTCAGTTGGAGCTGTCTGGGAGATTGAAGACATCCGATGGCCAACACTAT
Organism: Locusta migratoria; assembly: GCA_026315105.1. Lineage (NCBI taxonomy): Eukaryota > Metazoa > Arthropoda > Insecta > Orthoptera > Acrididae > Locusta > Locusta migratoria. The sequence goes on along the minus strand of CM048744.1, from coordinate 314,481,888 downwards.
GGTTGATGTGGTCTGAAGATGGCCATCTAAGTGGCCGAAACCAGTTACCTAGATAATTCCGATATAGTCCCACTTTTCTAAGAAACTAATCATCAAGATCGCTGTTGCTCCATGATGTTTCAAAAGAGAAGCACATTATTGTGTTCCACAGCGAGCAACCGTGCGCTTTGCAGCGCTCTCCCACTCCACCGTGATCCACCAGAGGTTCGAGTCCTCTCTCTGGCGTGTGTGTGTGTGTGTGTGTGTGTGTGTGTTTGTGTTCCTTAGCGTAAATAGTTTGTTAGTCTAGGGACCGATGACCTTAGCAGTTCGGTCGCTTAGCTTCATAAATATTTGAACAGTTTGTTTAGAAACGCTCTAAGTCTGCTCTGCACTGCACAAGCTAGCAGGGAAAGAACTACTCTGATCATGTGACTTGAGGTAACGAGCCGGGGACCTGTCTTGCTCTTTCAACACATCACAAAACTATGCAGGCTTTTGTTCTAGAATATGGTATCATTGTGGGTGTGAGCTGCATGTACTATAAAAACATTAGCATTGGATCTAAAATCTACTTTGTCATTTTTTTCCTTTATTGTAATTTCAACACTTGCACAAACATGTCAGTAGGCTGACAGCAGCATTAAGTGCTGCTCTTCAGCCGAGAGCACATAAAACATAGGCGAAAAGACTTAAAACATGAAAATGGAGTTAAAACAATGGTAATTAAAGAGCTTGCAGTATTTACAGATGAATAAAACCATACACAGTTAAAGCAAAGAGCAACGGTGGCGGTGCATTATTGACACCATAACAAACCGGAGCGCAGTCGGAGACATTGTGTGAAACGAAACAATGCGATACTTCTCTGTAAACGGCGGACACAGATAAAGAAAACACTGAAGCACTTCGTACACAACACTGGACGATGTACCATCCATGGGAGGGGACCAGGGTTGGTAGAAGGGGTATGTTCAAATGTTTGTAGAACTACGGAGTCATCAGTCCCTAAGCTTACAAACTACTTACGAACTAGCTAAGACTAAGGACGGCACAAATATCCATGCTCGAGGGGGGGATTCGAACCCCCGACCGTAGTGGCCGTGCAGACCGTCACTGGAGCGCCTCAGTCCCCTCGGCCACCGCGGCCGGCTAGGAGGGGTATATTTCAGGGTGGAGGGCGTCATCCGGGAGGGGGAGATGGCGGAAGTTACCCTGGGAAGGAATGTGGAGGTGAAGAGAGGGAGGAATGCAGCGGTATTGGCGTGTCAGAGGCCCGATATCGATGAGGATGGAGTATACGAGGGGATTACGGGAGTCTATCTTGCGGGCGGCATAAAGGATGCTTTCGAGGTATTAGAGTAGATGGGATATTTTGTCAAAACTTGTATTATGGATATAAAATAAAAACAATGGTTTAAGACTGAAACTCGGCCGCTGTTCTTTAGTCTGTTACCTAGCCGTGTTTGTGAAGTTAACAATTGACTTCTTGCTAACAAAAATCTAATTACGGCGATAATCACACAGCGGCGGGAGTATACAGTTCCCTTAAGCAAAACTCTGATTCTTTAAGTTAAGCAACAGTTCTACCATTACTGTAATCTTTAGAGAAAACTGCACACAATTAAATAATGATCCGCAGTCATGGATCTAAATCAAAAATAAATTTTGGCAACGGAAACGCAAATATTCTCTACTCCAGAAGGGAGCAGAGACACAAGATACATGAACAAATTACCCCACATTAATCCACAATAAATGACGAGGGGAGAATTTAAATTAGCACAAAAGTATTATAGTTTAACAAGTTAATTTATTTTTCAAAACAAGAACAACAAGGGGAAAGACCATTTTTTTAAAAGTACAATAACAAGCACCTTACAAAATATTCAAAATATACACAATTACATGGCTCTAAAATTGCCCACCTGCAAAGTTTAGTACAGGTTAATTTACGATCACGTTTCATAGGGGGGTAACGGAGGAACTGCAGCACATTCACACACAGATTCATATGCCAAGCCATGCAGGTACTTACAAAGGACCCGACACCAATACACCAAGACGACAGCCAAACAATGTGGAGAATGCAGGTCGAAGGTTCACTCGCGCACAATGAAATAGTACTTCGCTTCCATAATATATCAAGCTAGTGGCTTAGTCTCAGTCTATCAGAAACAAACGCACTTGGCTTAAGACCACAAAGTGGTAAGTGAAATCAAGATTTCATTAAATAATATCTAAAAACGGTCGCTTTGGCGTTCTTTTAGCACAGGAAGAAGATAACTACAGAAGGTTAAAGTTGTTAGGTCAATACAGTATTCTACTAAGTCGGAACACAAAATATGCTAAAAGTTAACAAAACAATTTCGAAGACAATAAGATCGCGAAATATATCGTGTATATTATAATTTAACAAATTAATTTATTTTTCAAAACAAGAACAACAAGGGGGGAAGATCTGATCAGAAGAATGATATCTATTAGATAAGCAAGGTTACAGATTGCTACAACACAATAAAGAGTTCGGTCACAAAAATTCAGAGAAGTGAAATAATTCTGTTTCATGAAAATTAAAAACACGATATACTTCGTGCAACGGTTGTTTCTACATAGATGAAAATGATCTATTTAATGGTAATAACCACGACAGGGAATACGCTAATCGGCGCACACGTGGACCGACAAGTACCCAGTTAGAACGGACAATTTTTGGGGAAATTTATCACACTACACTCACTATGAAACACCTTAGCAAATTAGCTATAGAATTATTAACCACTCATGTGCACTGAATGACAGAAAATCTGAAGGCTTAGTCTGATATCGTCCACGTGTTCTGTCGACAAAGTACGAACAGTATAGGCACCGCGAATCCCTGAAAGTATTAGAATTCAACTACGATAAGAACATGAAAGTCATTGAACATATTTAAACAGGCGAAGAAGTGATTTAAAAGTTATAAAGTGCAAGAACTATGCTAACAAAACACCATCAGAGGCTCGGAATCAGATTCCAGCAAAAATCGACATAAAATTAGCAATCCTGTAGGAAATTAAGCAAAATCTCACTACTATACATAGTGTAGCTGCTACTCCCGGAATTAAACTCGCGAAAAGGCATAAGTACGACTGTGGAGCCTGAACTAAGTCGAGCCATGAGGCCACAGCAGAACCAAACCCAGAGGTACTTAGACTACCAGGAACCAAGAAGCGAATGAATAGCTCTCGTGACCACTGCCTAGCCGTTACCGAGGAGGGGTAGTGGAGGGAAGCCCAGAGAGCATCACCGTTCATCAGGCAGGTAACCTGACCAACCCCCAGCCAAGGAGGTTAAGAGCAAGCTACATTAGGAATCTTTGCCATGACTGGGTTCAGCTCAGCAGCTGGCAAACCTACCTCTCGCCCAGAGACATTCAAAGCCCAGCGTTTGAAAGAAACGATGACACAAAACAGACGAGGCTCGCCTAGAGCTTGCTAAACTTTCTTACATACAAAGTTTCATTCATTCTGTGGAAGCCAGGGCCAGTGGGAGCACATCACAGTACACACAAATATACGTTTGGTGCCTCATGTACAACAGACACTTAGAATTTTACATATAGATGAAACTAAATCAGTATGTAATGCCTGGTATCTCGCATATTGCGAGTGGAGTGTCTTGCTACACTCAACAAAATGTCTGAAGCTTGTCAACATTTGTTCATGGGGAGTCAATTAAATGGAACACGTTATGTGGACGTGTTTCAAGACATACTGGTTACAACATATTATTATTACTACCGTAAAATGGTGTTACTTTGTGACGGTGGGGCATACTTTGTGAAATACGTTCATTTTCGCTTATTTCGAACGTCGCGCTGTGTCCAGGTTGCACAGGAAACAAAGATTAGCTCCAGCGGCTTGCCTGTAGCGCTGCACCATCTTTCGGCAGGCGGCTGAATCTCCCGCGCTTCTTTTGTTCGACTGCAGTGCGTTCGTATTTAAACCTGCTTCGGAGCTATTACTTAAATTGCTTAAACTGTTGTAAACTTTGTGTGCTGGAGCCGTTTGTGTGATATAACTGCAGAAAAGAGGTATTTACGCCTGATTGTTAATATGTTGGCTTCATTATAACGTGATTTAACGTTATTTGTAATTCTCATTTAAGCAGTATAATAATATAACCATAAAATCAGAATATTAAGGGGCTATTTTGTGACAGTGTAGTGGCCGGCCGCGGTGGCCGAGGGGACTGAGGCGCTCCAGTCACGGTCTGCACGGCCACTACGGTCCGGGGTTCGAATCCCCCCTTGGGCATGGATATTTGTGCCGTCCTTAGTATTAGTTAGTTCATAAGTAGTTTGTAACTTTAGGGACTGTTGGCCCTGTAGTTAAGTCCCATAAGCTCTAAAAACATTTGAACATTTTTTTCACAGTGTAGGAGTGTCTCAAAGTAATCCCATTGTGTTTTATAAATATTAAATTTACTTTATAGCACCAAGCCCTTAGGTGCTAGCGAAAGCATCAAGTTGGATCGGAAGCTCTCTATAAAAGCTGATTAGGTGAGCCATCACACAGAGACACACCTTCAATCGAGACACAAGAAACGTCCACCACTTGGAAAGGGCCAGTAAGAAGACATCCGGAATGCACATTCAAACTTGGTGACTTTGTGGTCGTGAGCTTTCAAGGGGAAATGTTCCCTGATATCAAGCCAGGAGGCATCACGGTAGGCGACATGGAGAGCTCAAAAATATACTGGAAGTGGTCTGGAACGAGAAGATTGCATTTATTATTCTAAGGAGGAAGTTCTCTAAAAGATAACACCTCCATCAGGAAAGCCATGTGTTTTTAATGTGAAAGACTCATTTTTTTGCTCGCCGTCGGAGGTTCGAATCCTCCCTAGGGCGTGTGTGTGTGTGTGTGTGTGTGTGTGTGTGTGTGTTTTGTACTTAGTTCAAATATTTGTATAGCTTATGGGACTTAACTATGGGGTCATCAGTCCCTAAACTTTCAAACTACTTATGAACTAACTAATACTAAGGACGGCACAAATATCCATGCCCGAGGAGGGATTCGAACCCCGGACCGTAGTGGCCGTGCACACCGTGACTGGAGCCCCTCAGTTCCGTCGGCCACCGAGGCCGGCTGTACTTAGTTAATTTTCTTTAGTTTAAGTAGTTCGTAAACTATGGACTGATGACCACGCAGTTTGGTCCGATAGATTTACAAACATTTGAACTCAAATTGAGATTAAGTGTCTTTATGTTGCCAAACCACAAACCAATATTATGTATATCGATTTAAATAAGCATTTGATGATGTATTTTTGTGCCAGTGTTGATTTTCGATGTATATCAAAGCAAAAATAAAGCAATAATAAATCACAAAGTATCCCAAACCGGTGTGGCAACTTTATGACATCTTTTAATACAAAGGTGAAGCAGTCAGCAATCTAAAGGTTGTTTCGAATACCACAGTTCTTTACTAGGCATGGTCCTATTTGGAGGTGGCACTCACGGTCTGCACGGCCACTACGGTCGGGGTTCGAATCCCCCCTCGGGCATGGATATTTGTGCCGTCCTAGTTCGTAAGCAGTTCATAAGTAGTTTGTAAGTTTAGGGACTGATGACCCCGTAGTTAAGTCCCGTAGACTATACAAACATTTGAACATTTTTTTTGGAGGTGGTATGCCGTTGCCTTCCGCTGACCTTCGAACTGACTTACGCAGCGAGTTATAAGAGGACCTACACTGTAACGTGGGTTCCGAACCACGGTGCTACTCGATATTTTTTACATCAGCAACATTGCCAGAAAGGAAAGTAACAGATAAAGATCCTAGGACTTGGTGGGGATCGAACCAGCGACCTTTTGATTCATAATCTGGCACTCTACCACCGTTCTGCTGAGCAGTTATATGTGCGGCTCGGTAACACTGTGGTAGAGTGCAAAACTACAAATACAAAGATTGCGGGTTCGATCCCCGCCTATTAAAGCCCTGTGGTGTTCAGACCAAAGTTTTTTTTATTGTAATCGACTTGAGAAATTCTGCTCGTAATGTTCTTGACGTCATGTGTTTTATGTAACTTTTTTATTCTTCTGATGAATTTGTCCCTAGCGACAACGAAACCTAGGTCAAGTGCCTTAAAACTACGCAACCGGTTGGCTGATATATAAAATTGTTAAAAATAATTGGATTGCGGCTGCTGTTAACCAGCCACGTTGAAAATTGTACTTATGTAACGGTTTCTGTTTAATAGATATTGCTTATTCTAGTTCTTATTGATACTGTTCGGTCAAAGCGAGAAAAACCTCAAAAACTGTCGCAACGTAACCACTTTTTACGGTACTACAGGTTAACCACAGAAGAGAATCTACTCAGTACAAAGTCGGAAGTCTAAAACCAGATGCAAGAAAGACCTACATGTGTAAAAACAGCTCACGTGCATAATTTTTTAACGTATAAAGAAGAATGGCTGGCCACTAAATTACAGGCCTATTTCATTGACGTCAATTTGCAGCAGGGTTTTGGAACATATCCTGTATTCAAATATTATGAATTATCTCGAACAGAACGATCTGTTGACCCAAGGTCAACACGGATTTAGAAAATATCGTTCATGCGAAACACAACTAGCTCTTTATTCATTCGAAGTGGTGGGTTCTATCGTCAAGGGTTCGCAAATCGAATCCGTATTTCTTGATTTCCAGAAAGCTTTTAATCAAATTGCGTGGTTATGGTATATCGCCCCAAATTTGCGAGAGGGGATTTCTTGTCGGAGAGGACACGATTTAGGTGAAAATCTAAGTAACTCTCTTAGGTTGTTTGCAGATGACGCCGTCATTTACCGTCTAGTAAAATCATCTGAAGATCAACTGCAGAACGATCTGAAAAAGATATCAGTATGGTGTAAAAATTGCCAGTTGACTCTAAATAATGAGAAGTGTGAAGTCGTCCACATGAGTACGACAAGAAATCCGTTAAACATTGTTCAGAAGATAAATCAGTCCAAAGTGAAGGCCGTAAACTCTACAAAATACCTAGGAATTACTGTTACTTCAGACTTAAATTGGGAAAGGCGAACCAGAAACCGTTTTATTGGCAGAACCTTACAACATGCAACAGAACTACAATAGACACTGCGTACACTACGCTTGTCCGTCCATTTTTGGAATATTACAGCCCCTAGTGGGATCCTTATCAGGTGGGTTTAACGGAGGACATTGAAAGAGTCCAAAGAAGGGCAGCTCGTTTCTTATTGTCACTTTACTGGGGAGATATCGTTACGAAAATGATACAGGATCTGGGATGGGAATCATCACAACAACGGTGCTTATCGCTGCGGCGTGGGCTACTTACGAAACTACAATCACCAACATTCTCCTCCGAATGCGAAAATATATTGTTGACTCCCACTTACATAGGTAGAAATGATCATCAGAATAAAATACGAGAAATCAGAGCCCGAACGGAGAGATTCAGGTGTTCATTCTTCCCGCGCGCTATTCGAGAATGGAACGAGAGGTAAAATAGTATAACTGTGGTTCAATGAACCCTCTGCCAGGCACTTAAATGCGATTTGCAGAGTATCCCCTGTAGATGTAGATGGCCAACACAAGAGGAAAGAACAGACAGGGGAATGCTAGTCCGAGAAGAAGGGTGTTTGTACACATGATTTAAGATTCAGAAAGAACGCTTTCTCCCCAGATCTATCCTACATCGCCGTAGCCGCGTAGACAGACACTCCTTGTTTCGCTTTTCTCCTTTGTGCGGAACAAAGGACTGTCTGGGGCGTCGGAGAGGAGCGGAGATTACTCGCGCCGGAAGCCGCCGACAGCGACAGAACTTTGGGGGAGGAAAAAAAAAGGAGGGAGGGTGGGAGGGGGTGGTGACACCAGGGGGAGAAGTCCATTCTCCGCGGCGGGGATCATCCCCGCGTGACCACCGGGAAACTGCGCCACAATATGCTGCCACAGGCGCGGACAACGAAACAGGGGCGCGCGCGTCGTGTGCCGAGGACGTGGACTCTGGCGGTAAATCAGGGAGGCCTGGCTGAGGCAGCGTGCCAGCCGCCGCCGCCGCTTGATTGGAATCTTGTCGCCCCACCCCCGCCGCCCTGCCTCCTCAACCGCCCTCCTTCTTCCACCCAACCATTTCCAGAGACCCCCCCTCCCCCCTTCAGAGCTACCCTCGCCAGGAGCGAGGTTCCAGACTGCGGTCTTGTCGTCGGCTTACTTCGCTCCCCCCCCCCCCCCCCCCCCCCTTCGACAAAACGGTCTCGTGCCGCGGCATTCTGCTAGGCGCACTGGCGTATTCGGCATTTCTCACGGGAGTCTAAGAGCACGTACTGTGTGTATGCCAACCTTGGGGGAATGAAGCAACTGAATTCAGTCAGCGACTGCACCTAAAGAGACAGCAATTCGACTGTACTCTACGCGTAAGGACTTGTATTGTACGACTCTAGAGCAGATATGGCGTACCTTTCTAATACATGTGCTATCTATATAAATGATCTGATGGACATAGTAAGTTGGAAATTTGCGGCTATTTGCTGATGATGCTGTGGTGTATGGGAGGGTGTCGTCTTTAACTGACTGTAATAGCATACAGGATGACTTAGACAAAATTCCTAGTTGGTGCGAAGAATGGCAGCTAGTTCTCAATGTAGAAAAATGTAAGGTGATGCGCATGAGTAGGAAAAACAATCCCATAATGTTCGAATACAGCGTTAGTAGTGAGCTTCTTGATGCTGTCGCGTCGTTCAAATATCTACGCGTAACATTGCAGAGCGATATGAAATGGAACGAGCATGTAAGGACAATTGTAAGGCGGACAGCCGACATCGCTTTATTGGGAGAATTTTGGGAAGATGTACTTCACCTGTAAAGGAGACCGCGTATAAAACGCTTGTACGATCACTTCGTGAGTATTGCTCAAGTGTTTGGGACCCGCAGCACATCAGTTTAAAGGAAGACGTAGAGGCAGTTCGGAGGCGAGCAGCTAGGTTTGTTACTGGTAGGTTCGACCAATGCGCGAGTGTCACGGAAATGCTCCGGCAACTCAATCGGGGATCGCTGGAGGAAAGACGACGTTCCTTTCGTGAATTTCTGCTGAGGAAATTTAGAGGGCCGGAATTTGAAGCTGAGTGTAGTACGATCTTGCTGCCGCATACTTACATTTCGCGTGGTGATCACAAAGACAAGAGAAATTAGGGCTCGTACGGAGGCATATAGTCATTCTTTTTTTCCTTGTTCTATTTGGGAGTGGAATAGGAAAGGAAATGCCTTGTAATGGTACAGTGTCCCCTTCGCCACGCACCTTACGGTGAATTGCGGAGTATGTATGTAGATGTAGGTGTGCTATTTTTTCCAAAAACCGAAAAAACAAACAAAAATACTGTTCATGCATCATATGTTGAAAACAGTAGACTGGCAGGGCGGGATTAAAATAGGTGAAAACAAAATAAGCAGTCTCGCATATGCGGATAACTTAGTTGTAATGGCCGACTCGATTGAAAGTTTGCAAATTAATATTTCAGATACGTTTCTTGCAGTGGCCATTGAGCAGCAGCTGAATTTTATGTATTTCACTGTAATTTTTATAAAGGAAACGCCTTTTGCTACTGCAAATGAAGGGTTTTATTTTTATAAGTCACCCATATGCGTTTCGCCTTTGTCACAAGGCATCTTCACTGGGTGTCAGCACTTGCTACTCCACATCAGTCTCTTTCCGGCAACCAGGTCGAAAGGTTGCACTATTTTCTGAAGAACTTTGCATTTTTCTGGTTCGGCAGCAGATGACAGTGGAACCAGAAAAATGCAAAGTTCTTCAGAAAATAGTGCAACCTTTCGACCTGGTTGCCGGAAAGAGACTGATTTGGAGTAGCAAGTGCTGATGCCCACTGATGATGCGTTGTGACAAAGGTGAAACGCGTTTGCAGTAGCAAAAGGCGTTTCCTTAAAAGCATTACAGTGAAATACACAATATTTCAGAGCTCGATCACAGGTGCAAGGATTATGATATGAAGATCAGCATCTCCAAAACTAAATTGTCTGTGGGAAAGAGATTTAAACAGATTGAGTGCCAAATAAGAGGAACAAACTTATAACAGTTAGACAGTTTAAAGTACCTGGGATGTATTTTCTCACAGGATGGCAACATAGTGAAAGAACTGGATTCGAGATGCAGCAAAGCTAATGCAGTGAGTGCTCAGCTAAGATCTACTCTTCTGCAAGAAGGAAGGAAGTACCAAGACTAGGCAGTGCACCGCTCTATATTTCGACCAACTTTGTTGTATGGGAGTGAAATTTGGGTTGATTCATCTTATTCATAAGGTAGAGGCTACAGGTATGAAAGTAGCAAGAATGATTGCACGTACTAATAGATGGGAACAATGGTAGGAGGGTGTCCATAATGAGGAAATCAAAGAAAAACTTGGAATGTACACCATAGATGAAGCAGTTAGAGCCAACAGAGTGAGATAGTGGGATCATGTTATACGCATGGGAGAAGGAAGGTTACCAAAGAGACTCGGCAGCGGAGGGTAAGAGGAGTCGAGGTAGGACAAGAAGAAAGAAAAAGGCATAACATAAGACGAGGCATCAATATTAGCATTGAATAGGGGATGATGGAGGAATTTAATTAGAGGTACTATGCTCCAGGTTGAATGCTGAAAGGCACAATCAGTCTCTAATGATTATGTCAAAAAAACAGAAAAGCAAACAGCTTTTAACGTGCCCAAGACGTTCTCCGACTTAAAGCTCTTCCAATATACACTCCTGGAAAATGAAAAAAGAACACTATGACTTGGTCTATTTAGCAGAGGTAAATTTTATTGACACGTTGTTGAGAATGAATACAACACACTATCACACAGGCAGAACCTTACGCACGAGACTACAGTCACAAGAGCGTCCGCAGCGTTGGCGTTGGTGCCGTGTGTACCGTCCTTTTGCAGCAATGTAAGCTGTAATTGTTTCATTGGAACGATCGTAGAGGTTCCGAATGTGGTTATGTGGAATGACCTGTCATACAATTTCCACCTGGTGCCTTAGTTGGGCCACATGCAGATCATGCAGACCGCCCAACATGACGTTTCATGCCGTCCCATGCAAGCTCAGTGAGGGAGCGATCGGGGGATCGTGCTGGCCAGGGTACATGACGTACACCTTATTGGGTGATACGGGATACATGTAGAACAGCATTGTCTTATTGGAAAAGCATATCACCTTGTTGGTGTATGAGTGGTAGCAAGACGGGTTAAATGGCGGATTAATTGTACCGTGCACTGTTCAATGATCTCTAGACGATCACTAGAGGAGAATGGAGAGTGTAGAATATCGCTCCCCTCACAATGATTCACGATCACGTGTGCCGTTAGTGTCCTCCGCGCACGTCCCTTCATAGTTCATCCTGAGATGGGTCGGCGATTGGTAATCAATCTTGCTAATGTATTGCGATTGGTTGAAATCCAATTCCGAAGAGTCCTTCTTCGTGAATACGGTCTTGGTGTAGAAGATGAATTATTCACATGTTTTCTGGTATCTATTATAGTGCAGAAGTATGAGCATAGATTAGAAACGCTATAATAGATACCTGGTAACATGCGAATGATTCGTCTTCTACACGAATACCATCTTCACCAAGAAGGTTTCTTCGTAACTTCATCTCAACCAGTCACACTATATTAGCAAGATTGATTACCAATCGCCGACCTATCCGACGCTTCACTACACAAACAACGTCCAAAACGCAACTTCAGAGGCACACTGCACCGTCACTACTAGAGTACCGGCAGGTCAATGTGAAATGCGACATGGCACACGCAGAGGCCTCTAATGAGCGACTGCAGAGATTTGCAGATGCGGGAGTATCGATAGTGCAATAAGGACCTTCACATTATCTCTCACACGATTTTCGTGTATTTATGTTTGTTGGGGCATGAAAGGGAAGCATCAGTTGGGAAGGCAGTAAGACAGGGTTGTAGCCTTTCTCCAATGTTATTCAATTTGTACATCGAGCAGGCGGTGAAGGAAAGCGAAGAAAAATTTGGAATAGGGATTAAAGTTCAGGGGGAAGAAATAAAAACATTGCGTTTTGCTGATGACATTGTAATTCTATCAGAGACAGCAAAGGACCTGGAAGATCAGTTGAATGGAATGGACAGTGTGTTGAAGAGAGCGTATAAAATGAACATTAACAAGAGCAAAACAAAAATAATGGAATGCAGTCTTAGAAAATCAGGCGATGCTGAAGGAATTACATTAGGTAACGAAACAATGAAGTGGTAGATGAGTTTTGTTACTTGGGTAGTAAAATAACATGCGATGGTCGCAGTACAGAGGATATAAAATGCAGAATGGCAATGGGAAGAAAAGCATTTTTGAAAAAGAGAAATTTGCTAACATCGAATATTAATTTAAGTGTAAGGAAGTCTTTTCTGAAGGCATTTGTGTGGAGTGTTGCCTTGTACGGGAGTGAAACATGGACGATAAGCAGTGCGGACAGGAAGAGAATAGAGGCTTTTGAAATGTGGTGCTACAGAAGAATGCTGAAGATTAGGTGGGTAGATCGCATAACTAATGAAGAGGTACTGAACAGAATTGGTGAGAAAAGCAATTTTTGGCATACACTGACTAAAAGAAGGGATCGCTTGGTAGGACACATTCTTAGACATCGGGGAATCGTAAATTTAGCATTGGAGGGAAGTGTGTGGAGTAAGAATCGCAGAGGGAGACCGAGAGACGCGTATAGTAAGCAGATTCAAGTGGATGTGGGTTGCCGTTCTTATGAGGAGATGAAAAGGCTTTCTCAGGATAGAGTAGGGTGGAGAGCTGCATCAGGACCATAACAACAACAACATATGTTTGTTGGAGCCCAAGTACTTTCCTTGTCAGTGTTGGTACAAAATCACAACTTCCTACGCTTCGTAGATCAAAAGTGAAGTGCACCGAAAGCAAGGTATGAAAATGCAGCCCGTTCACGTGCAGCTCCACTTAACGTTGTCGGTACAGGGCCTACCGTCAGGAGACAATTTTCTGGAAAAGTGTTATCAGAATGGCATTACGCGAGGTCCCGTGGCTCTGTTGTCGGCGCCGAACAGGAGACAACGCAGCGTGTTTTGGGCAGCGGCGAAAGTGTCTACTCCTACATATACATATACATGGGATACTCTGTAACTCACATTTAAGTGCTTGACAGAGGGTTCATCGAACCACCATTATACTATTTATCTCCCATTCCATTCTCGAATAGCGCGAGGGAAGAAAGAACACCTGAAACTCTCTGTACGAGCTCTGATATTTCGTATTTTATTCTGATGATAATTTCTACCTATGTAAGTGGGAGTCAATAATATATTTTCGCATTCGGAGGAGAATGTAGGCGATTTTGGTTTCGTAAGTAACCTACGCCGCAGCGATAAGCGCCGTTGTTGTAATGATTCCTATCCCATATCCTGTATCATTTCCATAACGCTGTCTCCCCTGTATCGTGACAATAGAAAACGAGCTGCTCTTCTTTGGACTCTTCCGATGTCCTCCGTCAAACCCACCTGATAAGGATCCCACACTGGGCATCAATACTCCAAAAATAGACAGACAAGCGTAGTGTATGCAGTTTCTTTTGTAGTTCTGTCGCATGTTTTAAGGGTTCTGCCAACAAAACGCAGTCTCTGGTTCGCCTTTCCCACGAGATTATCTACGTGTTCTTTCCAATTAAGTTGTTGGTTTTTGGAAGGACTAAACAGCGACGGTTATCAGTCCCTTCAATTAGGTCTGAAGTAATTCCTTGGTATTTTGTGGAGTTTACGGCCTTCACTTTTGATTGATTTATCTTGTAAACAAAGTTTAATGGGTTTCATTTCGTACTCATGTGGACGACTTCACACTTCTCATTATTTAGAGTCAATTGCCAATTTTTACATCATACTGATATCTTATTCAGATCGTTCTGTAGTTGGTTTTGAACTTCAGATTACTTTACTAGGCGATAAATCACGGCGTCATCTGCAAACAACCTAAGAGAGCTGCTCAGGTTTTCTCCCAAATTGTTTATGCAGATAAGGAACAGCAGAGGACCAATAACACTACCCTGTGGAACGCCCGATATCACCTCTGTTTTAGTCGATGCCTTACCATCGATTACTACAAACTGCGTCCTCTCTGTCAGGAAATCCTCCATCCAATTGCAAATTTTAGGCGATATACAATAACCATGCAATTCGATTAAAAGCCGTTTGTGAGGTACGGTGACAAAAGCCTTCTGGAAGTCAAGAAATACGGAATCGATTTGCGAACCCTTGTCGATAGCACCCTTCACTTCGTGTGAATAAAGAGCTAGTTGTGTTTCGCATGAACGATATTTTCTAAATCCATGTTGACCTTGGGTCAATAGATCGTTATGTTTGAGATAATTCATAATATTTGAAGTGCAGAAGCACGGCGGCGGCAGCAGCTAGGCCTCGCCTGCTCTCATTATCGTGGGCCAGCAGCCAGCAGGCGGAGGCGCCCCAGACGGCCGGCTATTTCGCTGCCCACTGGTCCGCGAGGCCCCGGCGCCCGCAGGTGCCGGCGGCAGGCTGTGCTAGGCTAGGCGGCGCGGCGGCTGCCACGCGTGTTATTAGGCTTTTGATCGCTGACAGTACCGCGAAATGGCGCGTGCCCGAATTTGCGGCAGTGACAAATTATGGCGGCGATAAATTGGCGAGCCGGCGAAATTGACGCTGCGCGTCAGCCGCCACAGCGGCGCATCAGCCATCAGCCATCGGCGGCGGAGCGATGAGCGATAGGGTGCAGCGTCAATAGTAGAGGGGTAGATAGCCGTGTGGCGGAGCGGGGTGCAGGTATGGAACAGAGAATGTTAAAATGGCGTGGTTATGGTATATCGCCCCAAATTTGCGACCCGATGGGGGATTTCCTGTCAGAGAAGAGACAGTTCGTAGTAATCGATGGTAAGGCATCGACTAAAACAGAGGTGATATCGGGCGTTGCTCAGGGTACTGTTGTTGGTCCTCTGCTGTTCCTTATTTACATAAACGATTTAGGAGATTAAATTAGTAGCTCTCTTAGACGATTTGGAGGCGATACCTTCATTTATCGTCTAGTAACATCATCTGAACATCAAAACCAACTGCAGAACGATCTGAATAAGACATCACTATGGTATAAAATTGGCAATTTACTCTAAATAATGAGAAGTGTGAAGTCGTCCACATAAGTACGAAAAGAAGTCCGTTAAACTTTGTTTACAAGATAAATCAATCAAAAGCGAAGACCGTAAATTCCAAAAAATACCTAGGAATTACTATTACTTCAGACTTCAACTGGAAGCTTAGGGTTTAACGCCCCGTCGACAGCTTGGGCATTAGAGACGGAGCTAACGCTCGGAGTTTTGGGTAAGGATGGGGAAGGAAATCGGCCGTGCCCTTTTGAAAGGCACCATCCCGGCATTTGCCTCGAGTGATTTAGGGAAATCACGGAAAACCTAAATCTGGAGGTGGATTTGAACCACCACCCTCCCGAATGCGAGTCCAGTGCGTTACCACTGCGCCACCTCGCACGGTAGACTTCAACTGGAATGAACATGTAGATAATATCGCCAGAAAGGCGAACCACAGGCTGTGTTTTATTGACAGAACTCTTAAAACATGCAACAGAACTGCAAAAGAAACTGCATACACTAATCTTCCATTTTTCGAGTATTGCTGCCCAGTGCGGGATCTTTATCAGGTGCTTTGCCGGACG
Organism: Locusta migratoria; assembly: GCA_026315105.1. Lineage (NCBI taxonomy): Eukaryota > Metazoa > Arthropoda > Insecta > Orthoptera > Acrididae > Locusta > Locusta migratoria. The sequence continues at coordinate 314,466,184 of CM048744.1, read as the reverse complement.
ACATCGAAACAGTCCAAAGAAGGGCAGCTCGTTTCGTATTGTCACGATACAGGAGAGACACCGTTACGGAAATGATACAGGATCTGGGATGGGAATCATTACAACAACGACGCTTATCGCTGCGGCGTGGGCTACTTAACGAAACTCCAATCGCCGCCATTCTCCTCCGAATGCAAAAATATGTTAGTGACTCCTACTGACACAGGTATCATCAGAATAAAATACGAGAAATCAGAGCTCGAACGGAGAGGTTGATGTCCTTTCTTCCCGCGCGCTATTCGAAAATGGAATGGGAGATAAATAGTATAAAGGTGACTCGATGAACCCTCTGCCAGGCACTTGAGTATGATTTGCGGAGTATCCCATATAGATGTAAAATTACCTGACACTGCAGGACCACGAGAGCGATACGAGTGATGTAAAAAAATTCCCAAGGGCGAGAACGCAATTTACGAGTGTTGGAACTTAAATAGTTATTTATTCCCAACCGATACAAAAGCGTTACATATTTGCACCTGTTACTGTCCTACCACGTAGTCACCAGCTTTGTACAGAACGCTTTGCCAGCGATGTGGAAGGCGTAGACCGTTATGCCGTCCTCTCACGGGACGTGGAAAATTGTAGCGTGAATTCCCCGTTTCGCTACCCTACAGAGCGTGGAATGAAGGTTCTGGCACGTTCAATTTTTGCTTCGTGGAGTGGAACGTGGCCATTGAGACGCCACTTGGTTTTCACGTCACAATCAGTTTTCACTCGCCATATTGCAAACAGAACTCAGTATTTCGGGCCGTCTTTCGTTATAGCGTTCGATGTATTAATAAAATATTTTTAAAGCGTCAGAAAACTGAAGAACTTTTGGAAACGTGTTATTTTACGTATGATTTGTTACAATAAATTACCAGAAACTACATATTCATAGCTGTAAAGCATATAGTTTTTAACGTTAGTCAGAATATGGTTGTTGTGCTATGGTTCAACGCCATTCTATCAAACGAGCGTCTTTGTGATGCTTTGCCGTAGATAAATGACATATTACACGATGTTTTAGGTGCATAATATACCGGAAATTCGAAAAACTATATGACGTGGATAAATAGCGTAACTGGTAGCGTCGCAAGCTGGGAAGCAGAGGTTACCAGCGATTCGGGTTCGCGTCTCCATACTTCCAATATCTTCATATGTTTTCCTTTTTTTTTTTTTTTTTTTTTTTTTTCGTTTCCTTCGTGTTTCTGGTTCTTTATTGTTACTTTAAGTATAATATCCGATATTCGTTGTTGTCTGTTTTTAAGACGACGGATCAGCCTAGTGATTAGCGTCCCGAGATGTGTAGGAAAAGAGATGTAAATAACAGGTTTGCATTTACCCTCTCCCAGATATTTTTAATTATGGTTTAAAAAATGTTCAAATGTTTTATAGCTTATGGGACTTAACTACGAGATCATCAGTCCCTACACTTACAAACTACTTATCAACTAGCTTATCCTAAGGACGGCACAAATATCCACGCCCGAGGGGGGATTCAAACCCCGACCGTAGTGGCCGTGGAGACCGTGACTGGAGCGCCTCAGTCCCCTCGGCCACCGCGGCCGGCAATTATGGTTTATGTGATTTATTTGTTAATTTATTACAATTATAATATCCAGTATCGGTCGTTATTTCTTACTCTCTCCCCACGAGAGAACTTGTTGAGTTTTTAGTGTGAGGGCACCGGGGCCAATAAATTTCGAGACTACCCTACGTCACTAAGTTTTCGCCACGGTGTTTGAATTCTGTTGCTGTTAAGTACAGTGTTGGTATAGTTCAGTTTCACAGTACAGAGAGACTGTGGTTACGGAAGCAGATGCAGTGAAGGAGGAACAGTTTACGTACAATACTAAAAGCAAGAATTATCACAACGAACATAGTCGAGCTGAGGCGTCGTCCTGCGTGTATGAAAAAGTATAATGTATCAAGCAGAACCTATTATCTTAGAAGGAATGCCAAAGTAAACATTTGGATATGCAGAATATGTACATCGTGAGAAATAGCAATGTAAGAGAGGAAGACAGATGGAGCTGGTGCAAATGATGGATTTCACCGTTTACAGTTTTTTTTATTATAGTTGTTTAAATTGATTCGGTCGCACATTTTATTATCATTATAAAATTCTTTCAGTTAATGTACCGTCTTTGTTTCTTGAAAAAAAAAACTTACAATTTATGGAAGAGTATTGCATGCAACATGCGAACATGAGAAAGCTACAGTATTCAGGTTTCTCTTCCGGCGATCGCTACCAGAGATATCGTGTAAATTTACGCACATCCAGCTTTGTAAACACATTTATCTACGCTCTAGCCCACAACGGGCGTTGCAGAGGGCTGCAGTCGCATATCACGATGAGCAGCACGTTCCATGGGCTGCAGCAGGTCGTTTCAGAGTGTGCAGTAGCTAGATAGACAGCACGTCAGTCGCGCGCCATGTTGGGACAACACGTCCCGTGTGAGGATGGCTTTAGCAGAACCTGTTCTGTTGATGGTGCGAATGGAGCGGTCTACTGCCGGCCCAGTCTGTGGAACTTCTGAAGTGAAAGCCACGAACTGGTTGCTCCACCAGGACTTAAGTCAGATGAGTGTATAGGGGATGGTACAGTACTCCCTAGCAGCCACAGCTTGCGCCGTATGCGCCCGCGCACTGTCGTACAAATTAATTGTTGGGTTGCGCAGAAAGTGTTGCCGCTTCTTTCGCAAACCTGGTCGGAGGTGATGCTCCTAAAACGAACAGTAATACTCTGCATTAATAGTCTGCCATGGAGGACCATAGTGCGTTAGGCTCACACCATAACAGTCGTACGCTATAAACAACATATTTTTCACCATACTTTGCCTCTCACGCACTTCCGATTTTCACGGCGACTCATAATGACGCCATACGTTGGATTGGCTTTTCAGTTTTGGGTTGTACGATGTTGCCCACGTCTCATCCAATGTTACGATACGGTGTGAAATAGTAAAAAAATAACCTCTCCCTCGCGCCCGTAGCGCTCCAAGTGGGTCTGAGCTGCGTCGTAACATCAATTTCTGCTGCATTTCCATCAATTCATGAGAAAACAATCGTGATGCTATTTTTAGCATGCCCAGACGTTCCTTCAGGATGAGTAAAGTTGAGCTAGAGACTTTACACACACACACACAAACACAAACACACACACACACACAGACATCACTCCGAAAATGGTCGGAATGGCTTCCAAGCATCCTAGTTTCTACACTTTGTATATGAAAGTCAAAACTCGCTCGCAGCTATTCAGCCAATTAATATGACAACCCTGAGCACGTTCGGCGGCCGAAACCCACACGTCACTGAAGAAATAGCACCGCAGAAGGAACAAAACACGAACATTACAGGAGAGACAGAAAAAAACTGTCTAGAATGCTTAACACGATAAGTGACTTAGAGGTGCTAAATTTGGATCGTGACATTCTTACTTTTTAGATAAAATACTTGAGTCTAACCATACTTTATTGTAATCCCAACTTTCGTTAATTAAAAAGGTAAAAAGCTTAAAATGGCTTAGAATTGTGTTATTTGACAATTTTTATTTATTTATTTATTTATTTATTTATTTTTTTTTTTTTTTTTGGAGGGGGGGGTGGTTACCTTTGGTAACCGTACAGGACCATTATTTATCCATCCCGAAAGGGCTAAAAATTGTTTTAGTGCCTTAATGCAAATGTTTCTTCCTGCACCGTATTGCACATGGTGACGTTTTGCGATTTTGTCCCAGCGCTGGTACGCTGAAGAGGGAGGGCCCCTCGCTCTGCCCTACCGTTCATCGAGGCGGGACCGCAGCCGTATGGCGGCCACCAGAATGGATCACCGCGCGGCCCTGTCACGCTGACACAGCGCACACATACGTCTCAATTACGTCTGAATGCAATCTCGCCATCAACCAGCACTCACAGCTGGCAATGCCGTTCCTGCCTCTCGGTTGCGGGCACATTTTTACGATGCCTGGGCTGAATCAGTGCCGAATATTACTGTGTACGTAGCAAACGATCCCATAAATATGATTTATTACAAGTATTGTTTAACCCTTTGTTGCCTGACGGTACTTAAAAGTAGCAGTAAGTTTTGAGTCTCATTATTTTCTTATAGTTTCGTGATCTGAGAGTCTGTTGGGACATAGCAGTACCTCTGCTCTACTGTTTCAGAGACGTTATTGCGCGATACATAGACCTCACTGGCGGCCAGAGCGTGTAATAGTTTTTCGCGCACTGCTGTGAAAACAGAAGATAGTGTACGTTTGTTTCCACGCTGTTGCCTGGCTTTATGCGATATTTATTGAAACTTCCGTTGGGTTTTCCAATCTTAGTACATATCCTCTTTGTTTTTTGATAATAGTTTGAATCATTACATTACAAGTAAGTGAGATAAAGTGAAAATTATAAAGTGGACTTATTAGTACCGTCAGGTTGTAGTGTTACAGCTCTCTATTTGTTCGGTCCACTTTTTATCACACAGATGGCCAAAAATCGGTAAACCGGTGGCTATTTTTGACCTCTGGCTGATGCAGAGATTGAGGCAATGTTATATAAGGACATTTCCTGTTGTGACCTCGTGGCCTTTTGTTGTTTCTCGTCCCAGTCTGGTTGTCGAGACAGGTATTGGTGAAGTAATTGAACTGTAACAACTATTCAGATTATTAATACAAGTTTTATTGACTGAAAATTATAATACTCAACTTTAGAACATGTGTCGGTTTCTTCTCTCTTCTCGCGGTGTCTTCCATATGGTGCTAGCTGTGCTGTGACCTGTTCGTAGCCGTATTCTGACTTAGAACTATCCTAGTTCAGACTTCGTAGCTGTCTAGTAACTTCCTGAGTTCTGAATCGTAACTGAAGAGTTCTCACTAGTAACTGACGTATTCCTGAATAGTAACTGACGGGCTGTCCAGGCGTACTTCGGCCTAGATATAGCCGCTTGTAGAGGGCGCGCATCTTCGGTTACTCCCTCCAGGATGCGCGGCGCCTGCTTGCGATTGGCTTTCGGTCGATCGCTGCCTTCTTCACGATCGTTCTCTTACGTCTGGTGTGTGGCGCTGACTTTACGCCACAATATTTACTCTGATATTGACTTGGAGGGACAATAGAGTATTTTCTGGGGGTCAATTTAAATTGTTTCTCTCAATGTTTGTTATTTTCAGTGATTTACATGGGGCACTGCCAATGATGGAATTTAGGCTTCCTGTGGCACTAGGGCTAATGAATGAGCAGCAAGTGATCAATCTAAAAGAGGGAAATTGTAAAACGATGAAATAACTCCCCCAAAGAGAAGGAAAGATAATTTTTCTGTCCCTAAATCTATACCTCTCAGCAAACAAGGAAACAATTTTGTAGTGTTCAGCCGTCAAAGAGGAAGATGTGAAATGTGTGCAAAAAATAAAATTCGGTCGAGACCACATTCACAGTGTAGTGCATGTGAAGTGTATTTGTGTTGCAATGACAAAAAGAATTGTTTCTTACAATTTCACGAGGTATCACTAAACATATGATATGTATGTAAAAATCACATATTCTCAAAAAGTTGCTCTAGAAACAAAATTTTACGTCACATTTACAGAAAAACATAAATATCATATTTTTTTGTTAATTACGTTTCTGTTGCAAACGTTTTTAATTTTTATATGGAATAAAGTACAAGTTTTACAAAGTGGAACATTTTTCTGTGCATGTTGTGATTCTGACAATGGAGCCTGACGGTACTTCTGAGTACCGGCAGTGAAGAAAGTTGAAAATAGTAAAATGAAATCTTGCAAAAAATCATAGTGCCTTTTGAGGCACAACAGCATGAATTCTACCAAGAAAAGGTAAAAAAGTAAATTTTTTTCTTATCTCAGGAAATAAAGGGTTAAGGTGAAATTTCCTTGCCGTGGGTAATTAAAACTGGATACAAGTTAGTTACCATTAACTTACGAGAAACAAGGAAGATTAATGATTCTTCATTCTTTCAATCATTCCGAAATTTCATTGTAAAGTAATATTCATTTATTTCACATTTGATAAGGTAGACACCAAATTTAATGATAGAAGGCGTTGCATTACTGGTACCATCAAATCAGCTCCATGTCACAGGTTACCTATGCTGAGTCAGATCCCTCCGCCTCAAGGATTAATTAAGCTCGGCTAAGGGAAACTAAGAAAATCTTTGCGTCGCCCTATTTGCCATTGCACCAATAATTCTGCCATCCATCACAGCAGCGACTGCACTTAAGAAGACCAATAAATGTCACTGCGGGGTAACTCATTGCTGAAGAATTTGACCTAAGCGATAGCTGGAGGAATGAGTGGTCAACAAAAATGTTTGGCACAAGAGCCCACCATCTTCATCCCACAAAGAAGCCTACTGAGAAAACTGTGGTGCCGCATCAACAGGTTGAGGACTCGACATGGTTATTACATTATTTCAGGCACAAATGACGCTGTATCAGTTCACCGATTTGTGAGTGTAATCTGGAAGAACAAACGATCGAACATCTAGTCCAACGCTGTCCTCTACATTCATACCCTGACATAACTGACGATTTGTTTGCTCCACACCCGGTTTTATTGAATGTTTGAGAAGAACGGACTTTAAAGTTTTTTACCTTTAAAAATGCATATCGCAAACCATCAGCTGTTTATTATATTTACAACTTTAATAGTTTCGGTTAGGAGTCATCATCAGAAAAGTAAATTAAAAAGACGAATTCATTTGTATTTTGTGCACGGACGGACCTTTCGGTTATATGTTTTATGAACTTACGTCAAGCGATCGGCGTGGCATTATTCACTGAATTTGTCCAGGAAGTTCTTCAAACCATTCGGAAACAATTATGACCCAGTGAATGGTGCACAGAGATCCATAAAATTTCACCCTTGTTTGTGAATGTTTAGTCCATGATTGACTGCAGTCGATGATTAGTCAGACTAGAGAACAGCTCGCTATTGGAGATGCACCACTGTTTTTACTTCGTGGTAACTGCCCTACACTTGACCCATACCATATGGTGATAGATCCATGTCATAATTCACTTTACTTCCTAGACGCTTAGCCATCTGGAGTTCCCACTTGCGACACTTTCATGTTTCGCCTTCTAATACTGTTAAGTCCTGCGATCTGAAGGAATGAGAACAACTACTAAAATTTGCTAACGGGTTATTAAACAAAAGAACCTCCTGGGCGTACAATAACACAACGTCAAGACAACTGATGGCCAGTCACTTAGGGACAACAAGCAACAAGTATAATAGTGAAACATACAAACAGACAAACTATTACACGTGGCGCTAGACCAAGGCAAACAACTACACTACTGCGCAAACTACGCTGAGTGCGGCGGCAGCTGGATCCGGCGTGGAGCGGCCGGTGGCTGACTATGCACTGCCCTCTGCCTTCCACACTCCATCGGTGCGCTTATGAAGCCGGCGTCGGCGGAGGGCTACATTAGGTACTCTTGGTTGGTTTGATTTTTAAAGGGACTAAACGGCTATGGTTATCAGTCCCCATTAGGTACTCTGTTGTGATTGGTTGGGCACTGTCACTTTGCTGACCGTAATGTAGTGCCGTCGTACAGCGCCGTTTCTTCTGCTGTTGGCAGCTGTTTTTGTTTATGTTATTACGTGCGAGCGCCTACGAAAGGGTGCTCAGCAGCCCGCCTTGGCTGCCTGTTAAGCGGGTACTCTACACGGTGAGGGGCTGCCACAGCAAACAGCAAAGAACAACAATTCGGTTTGCCGTGGGCTCAGAAACTCGTTAAATTTCTTCTACAGGAATAATGAGCCATACTGTCTCGATAGCTATTCATGTACCATAAATGTGAACGAATTCGGCTGTGAAGAGTAGGCTTCCTCTCCTTGCGCCACCCTTAAAAAACCCTGTGTACGCGATAGGTCCACGTGGATCTGTGTATAATGCTATCCCATGCCTTTTAACAGTTCACTGTATTCCTCCAAGTTCTCATGCAAAACGTAAGTAGGCTTGGTGGTAATGATCAGTTGATATCTGAGTTCTGTTGTCATCGGCACAATGCACTAAAATGGTTCGACGTCTGTATGTCGGTACTACGTAGTGCAGACAACAACTTTACGGCAGCCGAGATAGTGATGTTAACAGGAAGTGCTGCTGAGGAATTGACTTGTGCTAATCCTACCAAACCAATTACAGAATCCGCTGGGATCAGATAGTGTAGTGAGCTAGTAGTCCACTGCAACAACAACGTGACTTACCCGAAGCTGTGGCATTGAGAACCATGGGAATGTTGGAAGCGAGACAAAAGGAAGAGGATGTGGCTATTGACGTGTCCCAAAGTGTGATTTCCAGCACCTGGATCCGAATTCAGATAATGGGAACCGTTAAAAGAAGTCAAGGCCAAGATCGTTCACCGGGATGACCGTTACTTCCGGTTAACTGCCCAACGAGACAGGAGGCTCAATTGCAGCAACAGGATACGCGATATTAACACATGTTTTGTTGTTGGCGTCTTCAGTCCGGAGACTGGTTTGATGCAGCTCTCCACAATACACTATCCTGCGCAAGCCTCTTCATCTCCACATAAGAACGGCAACCTACATCTGTCTGAATCTGCTTACTGTATCCATCTCTTGGTCTTCCTCTGCGGTTTTTACCCCACACACTTCCCTCCAACGCTAAATTCACAATTTCTTAATGTCTAAGAATGTGTCCTACCAATCGATCCCTTCTTTTAGTGAAGGTATGCCAGAAATTCCTTTTATCCCCATTTCTGTTCAGTACCTCATTACTTAGACGATCTACCCACCTAATCTTCAGCGTTCTTCTGTAGCCTCTTCCTGTCCACACTGTTTATCGTCCATGTTTCACTGCCATACAAGCCAACACTCCACACAAAATCCTTCACAAAAGGCTTTCCTAAGCTTAAATCAATATTCGATATTCACACTTTTTTTTTCATTGTGATCTCGATTCCCCTAAAGAGGGGCGGGCTGGCAGCGCTCACTGGCGCTCTTCATCCTACAGAAATAAAATTTGACATAGGAGAAACATACGAACATAAAGGAGATAAAATTTTGGAAATAACACAGACATAAAACGGAGATGTAAAATGGAGATAAAACTAAGTACATAAAATGGAGGGAAACGGTGGCGACATAAAATATTTGTAACGGCGATAGTGGTTAATAAAAACAGCTGCTCGAAGGTCAGTGGCACACACACAATTACTATGAGCGTAGGGCGGCAGCAATGGTTAGGTCGTCCGCTATTGTGGAGTTAAAACAAAAAACACAACACACACTCGGAGAAATGCACAAGTTAAAACTTATGTTGTCGGCTGCGGGTTGGCCATCTACTGTTGTAAAACAAAACAATGTAACTAAAACGTACCACACTTGTGGAAGCAGTCACATGGAAGCACAAAGAACGACAATCGTCGTGGAACTAGGAACAATCTGATTATCTGCAGGAAACATCACCGTAACAACGTGGTGGACGAATGGTGTGAGCAGGAGTCAGTATTGGCAGGACAGTGAACGTCTGTGTCGTTCAGGATAGTGTTTCGATTCCTCAGAGATACACTGAACAGATCCTTCGTCCGGATTTTTTATTTTATATTTTTTATTTATTTATCTATTTTTTTTTCTTTTTAGCCTTACGGTGGTGCGTAAGAGATGGTATTTTGTGGTGAACGATAACGCTCGTCCCCACAGAGCTGCACTGATGGACAACGTGCTGCAAACTACTGGAACTGAACGAATGCAGTGGCCAGCTTGTTCACCGGACTTAAACCCGATTGAGCATGTCTGGGATGCACTTGGCAGACGCACTGCAGCAAGACCAGCACCTCTCACAACGGTTGCACAGTTGGATATTGCGCTCATGGCAGAATGACCAAATATTCCTCAAGAGCCTATTCCTCAATATGCTGTGCCACGCAGGTGTGCAAATGTATTCGCCGTCCGATGTGATCACACACTATATTAAAGGGCAACTAGAATGTCTTTTTCACTAATATGGTAGCCCCATGATTCCTAGCTCTTCAACTGTTCAAATGCTTGTTAAGCTTATGAGACTTAACTACGGGGTCATCAGTCCCTAAACTTACAAACTACTTATCAACTAGCTTATCCTAAGGACGGCACAAATATCCATGCACGAGGGGGGATTCGAACCCCCGACCGTAGTGGCCGTGAAGACCGTGGCTGGCGCGCCGCAGTCCCTTCGGCAACCGCGGCCGGCTTCCTAGCTCTAAGTAAACGACATGTACCCATTAAGTATAGAGAGTTGATATAGCAAAATATCGTACTCTGTCACACGAAAATTACAATGGCAACCATTATCAGAATGAAATACATTACCACATGTATAACATGTCACATATTATTTTGACCAATATAGTTCATTTTACTCCCTTTACCTTGTAAAATGATGTTACGTCTGTCAAGAAATCCCGTGCATCGGAGATGACGACACCTTCAAAGACAATTACTTACACTGAAAATAATCACAGTCGGGAACACAGTTTGGATTAAACAGAAGGAATATCACGTATATCGCTGTTATACAAAATTAGATGCTTCCTCTGCAACACATACAAAATGAACCATCATTTTAATGTAAGGCCGCAGCATCAGAATCAGGAATCTATAGCAGAATTTGTACCAAACGTTCTGTTTCTTGTAAATTATAAATCCATTGGTGGACGCGTCCTTCCATGATGGCTCACCGCTCTCGCCTATCTCCTGCCATTTCCTTCTTCATCAGTGAGTAAACGCGGTAACAGTGTTAGCTCTATCACGTTCACTGTATCTGGCGCTGATGATTTCCCGTGATCACCTAAGTTCCCGCGTCCTAATCTACCTCAGCATCCTGGGCCGGTTCAGGACGAAGCTCGTCAAAAGCTCGTTTGCACCTGAGCGTGTTCTGCAAGGAACCTGTATCGCCGCTTTGCATAATTTGAGAAGGAAGGTAATGAGTATCGAGTGCGTAACTTTATGCTGAACAGGCATATAAGTTATTCACGGCATAGTTCGACCACTATTTACATTCAGATAATATTCATATCCTTCGACCAAAGAGAGTGCTGACGTTGTACCTCACCTTAGGGCACCTGGATATAGACGGACATGCGCATCAATTTTTGCTGTAGCTCCGGCCGCCATTTTTGTTCCAAGCGGTGATAGCGTCAGCTTGTGAAAAGTCGCGTTTTCTCGCTGTTATTACTTTGAAATATCGCTTGCTTCATTTCTAATACACATACCAAAATGAATATAAATATTTGGATTAAAAATTTATCTCTTCCTAATAAATTATTGTAATATTTTTTGACAAATCCTTAAATATGTTTTCTGGTATTTGCCCACCTGGGTGTGTATTGTGAGCAACTTTTACGCATTCGGCAGCTCCGTTTAACGGGATACAAGATGCACTACCAAATCTGCGCTTTAGTTTAGTTTAGTACATTCTCTTCCATGTATACAACGTTCTTTTGTGATTCTTAAACCACGTGTTTGTTATGATTAAATCATGTTCCGTGCAAAATTCTACCAGGCGACATTCTCTTTCATTCCTTCTGCCCAGTCCATATTGACCTACTATTTTTCCTTCTCTTCCTTTTCCTACTACCGAATTTTAGTCTCCCATAACAATTAAGTTTTCCTCTCCCTTAACTGTCTGAATAATTTCCTTTAGCTCCTCATATATTTCTTCGATCTCCTCATCATCGGCAGAGCTAGTTGGCATATAAACCTGTACTACTGTTGTCGGTGTTGGCTTCGTATCTATCTTGACAATGATAACGCGGTCACTGTGTTGCTCATAGTAGTTTACCCGCATTCCTATCTTCTTATTCATTATCAGTCCTACTCCTGTGATACCCCAAACTGATTTTGAATTTATAATCCTGTACTCACCTGACCAGAAATCCTGTTTATCCTGCCACTGAACTTCACTAATCCCCACTATATCTAACCTCAACCTATCCATTTCCCTTTTTAAATTTTCTAATTTTCCTACCCGATTAAGGGATCTAACATTCCACGCTCCGATCCGTAGAATACCAGTATTGTCTTTCCTGATGACAACATCCTCCTGAGTAGTCCCCGCCCGGAGATCGAATGGAGGACTATTTTACCTCCGGAATATTTTACCCGAGAGGATTCCATCATCATATTTTCATACAGTAGAGCTGCATGTCCTCGGGAAAAGTAACGGCTGTAGTTCCCCCTTGCTTTCAGCCGTTAGCAGTAACTGTGTGGCCAAGCCACATTAGCTGATGTTACAAGGCCAGTTCAGTCAATCATCCAGACTGTTGCCTCTGTAACTACTGAAAAGGCTGCTGCCCCTCTTCAGGAACCACACGTTTGTCTGGCCTCTCCACAGATACCCCTCCGCTGTGGTTGCACCTACGGTACGGCTATCTGCATCGTTGAGGCACGCAAGCCACCCCACCTCGGCAATGTCTGTGGTTCATGGGGGTGGTTATGACGTTACAATTTGTAATTTCTACGCTTTTGATTGTACTCGCAGGAAATTTCACAGACAGTATGTACATATGTAGATGAGTATATCTTCGAAATTGTACCACAGTCCGAAACATAGTTCATGAGATATGAGCACATAAACAGTAAAGTTCATGGAAAATCGTCCAATCAATCTACCGGGTGATCAAAAAGTCAGTAAAAATTTGAAATTACGGAATAATGTAGAAATAGAGATAAAAATTGACACACATGCTTGGAATGCTATGGGGTTTTATTAGAACCAAAAAAAATTCAAAAAATGTCTGACAGATGGCGCTTTATCTGTACAAAAAAACCAATAATTAGCAAAAGAAATTAAGACAAAGCAAAGATGTTCTTTACAGGTAATGCTTAATATGTTCAACATCATTCTTCAAAAATAGTCGTAGTCCAGGGATAATGTTGTGAACAGCACTTAAAAGCATGAGCGGAGGCATTTGCGTCGGATGTTGTCTTTCAGCATCCCTAGAGATGTCGGTCGATCACGATACAATTGCGACTTCAGGTAACCCCAGTGCCAATAATCGCACGGACTGAGGTCTGGGGACCTGGGAGGCCAAGCAGGACGAAAGTGGCGGTTGAGCACACAATCATCATCAAACGACGCGCGCAAGAGATCTTTCACGCGTCTAGCAATACTTTTCTTTTTGGTTCTAATAAAAAACACCATGCCATTCCAACCATGTGTGTCAATTTTTATAACTCTATCTAGATTATTCCGTGATTTATTAAGTTTTCAAATTTGTACTGACTCTTTGATTACCCGGTATATTACACTAGAACTGGCATGTTATTATATTTTAACGAAATTTGGGTGCACAGATCCGGAGAAATAAGTACCATGAACAACCACCTCTGGCCGTAATAACGGCCTTGATTAGCCTGGGCATTGAGTAAAACATAGTTTGGATGGCGTGTACATGTACAGATGAATGAAGCTTCAATACGATACCACAGTTCATCAAGAGTAGTGACTGGCGTATTGTGACGAGCAAGTTGTCCGACCACCCTTGACCAGACGTTCTCAGTTGATGAGAGATCTGGAGAATGTGCTGGCCACGGCAGTAACCGAACATTTTCCGTATCCAGAAAGGCTCGTACAGGACCTGCAATAAGAGGTCGTTCATTACCCTGCTAAAATGTAGGGTTTCGAAAGAATCGAATGAAGGGTAAAGCACGGGTCGTAACACATCTGAATTGTAACGGCCACTGTTCAAAGTGCCGTCGATGCGAACAAGAGGTGACCGAGACGTGTAACCAATGGTATCCCATACCATCACGTCGGATGATACGCCTGTATGTCGATGACGAATACACGCTTCCAATGTGCGTTCACCGCGATGTCGCCAAACACGGATGCGACCATCATGATGTTGTAAATAGAACCTTAATTCATCCGAAAAAGTGACGTTTTGCCATTCGTGCACCCAGGTTAGTCGTTGCGTACACCATCGCAAGCGCTCCTGTCTCTGAAGCAGCGTCAATGGGAACCGCAGGCATAGTGTCTGAGCGATAATCCATGCTGCTGCACCCGTCGTCGAACTGTTCGTGCACATGGTTGTTGTCTTGCAAACGTCCCCATCTGTTGACTCAGGGATCGAGACGTGGCTGCACGATCCGTTACAGCCAAGCGGATAAGATGCCTGTCATCTCGACTGCTGGTGATACAAAGCGGCTGGGATCCAGAACGGCGTTCCGTATTGCCCTCCTGCACCATCGATTCCATATTCAGCTAACAGCCACTGGATCGCGACCAACGCGAGCAGCAATGTCGCGGTACGATAAACCGCAATCGCGATAGGCTACAATCCAACCTTTATCAAAGTCGGTAACGTGTTGGTACGCATTTCTCCTCCTTACACGAGGCATCACAACAACGTTTCACCAGGCAACGCCGGTCAACTGCTGTTTATGTATGAGAAATCGGTTGGAAACTCCTCATGTCAGCACGTTGTGTCGCCACCGGCGCCAACCTTATGTGAATGCTCTGAAAAGTTATCATTTGCATATCACAGCATCTTCTTCCTGTCGGTTAAATTTCTCGTCTGTAGCACGTCATCTTCGTGGTGTAGCAATTTTAATGGCCAGGAGTGTACATATCACTTGTATTTTGATTCTTTCTTTGTTTGGATACTGCACTGATAATTGTAAAAATTATGCAACACTCGCTTAATTCTTATATATTCTCCCATAACTATAACATGTTTTTAGAAAGAAGGGAGACGGACAGAGGGAGAGAAAGGATAGGAGAAGTACTAACTCAAGGCAAGAATAAAAAAATAAGAACACCGGCAATACCGGATTTACAGCTAGTTTTTCAATAAAGAGTACATTGTTATCTATCGTATGATAACTTAAGAATGAAAATACTCTTATAGATACTGCGTGGATGGGAGAGGCTGGTAGCTTATTCACATCACAGATAAGCAGCTGTTAGATTAATACAGTATGCCAACAGCTGTTAGATTAATACAGTATGCCAACACAAACAGTGATGATCACTATTTCTTAGTAAACCAATATTCAGCCAGCATGTTCCATAGCTTTTTCATTTTGGACCTAAGTGGTAAAAAGTTTCGTATCATATTAAACTTTGTTAATATCCGACTGATATTAACGGCACGTTTGATTCAGATCATATTTCAAGTTTCACTCATTCTTTGTTAACGGTACTTTATTGCTCGTTGCTATATAAAAATCTCTATCGAATCGAAATCACCTCTGAACATAGCATAAAAAGCATTTTATTTAGCAGGCTGCAGTGCAGAATTGAATCATGTCGACAGTCAAAGCCCACAACAATCAAATTCCTACATCTATCAGTACGATGTTCGTTGACAGACGAATCGAAAGTATTCGGATACATATATGGACCAGTAAGATATATAGAATGCAACTGCCAATTAAATGAACAAACCATGATCTCAATATGTTATTTATTACGTGCCACTGTACGGAGTTGTACTTGTCTGATATTTGTCGGAAACTATGCTGTTTGCCTTCGAGAGGACCACTTCAGTTAACGTAGGAAATTGTGAGTTCATTTTTGAGGACCAGGGTTTAGGTTCAAATGATAATTGTTTGGCGATTCACTGTGACAAAGCTGAAGTTGGCGGATTCTGTTATATGTAGGAAATTGTTTCAATAACTTAACTGTAAAATAACTTCATCCTGTGTTTCTACTTAAAGTTTCGTGTAGCTGTTTCATTCAATTATGGTAAACATATTTCTATGTACCAGTAAAGTGTTCATTTTCACATAACCAGCTTTACATTTTAATATATTATTTTTGTGTATGGTAGGTATAATAATTTAGTTTTGCTTCTGCTAGACACGGTTTGATGCATATATCCATAGTGCCATGCCGAGAAAAAATTTAATACTTGTTAACATATCTCAAAAATGTTAGAAGCCAGCAAGAAATGCCGAAAGGATTTACTTACAATTACTTCCACTTAATTTAAGCTCTCTGAGCCAGGTTCCTATGGTGGCATTTCAATAAACAACTGAAAAAATCCAATTTCACCAACGCGAGCTGCATCGAAAGGAATAATGAATGAACTTCCCCCACTCTCTATCTCTCTCTCTCGCTCTCCGCGTCTCCCTTTTCTTTTCTCTCTCTCTCTCTCTCTCTCTCTCTCTCTCTCTCTCTCTCTCTCTCTCTCTCTCTCTCTCTCTCTCTCTCTCTCTCTCTATCACATACACACGCGCGCGCGCGCACACACACACACACACACACACACACACACACACACACACACAATTACAGATATTTCAGCGGAAATGCCAACCGCGATTATTGTACTCATGATAGTCTAAAACTCGTTTTTGCAGATACGCAGACGAAGTAGCGAACTTTTTTTATGGATAACGTTCGAAGCCGGTAAAAGGATTTCTGCGTTTACAGTGCGATTTCGAGTAGCAAGCACTGAA
Organism: Locusta migratoria; assembly: GCA_026315105.1. Classification (NCBI taxonomy): domain Eukaryota; kingdom Metazoa; phylum Arthropoda; class Insecta; order Orthoptera; family Acrididae; genus Locusta; species Locusta migratoria. Next base: position 314,449,739 of record CM048744.1, on the reverse strand, counting down.
GAATTTTCCAGTTCATTACGATTCCCACCGAGGAAGTGCACCTATTGAAAAGAAAGCAACTTTTTTTTATTGGTTCTTAAAATAATACAGCCTAATCTGTTATAAGATTTTCGATCTTGTTCTGTACTTTTACTGACCCTAATATAACATGTTTTTCTTTCAGGACGATGACGGATGATGGTTGACGAATCAAAAGTATTCGGAAACGTAAACGGACCAGTAGGAAGTATGGAATGCAAGTGTCAATTAACTGAACGAAACATCATCGGAATAGTGTATTACAAGCTTCTTATTACTGTATCGAGAAGCTGAAGGACTGGAGACAGCAAACCTCATACAATATATTTCTTGAGGGTGTTCTTTGTTAACGTCCCTGTGAAAACGGTCTCATAGCGCCACTTGAATTAAAGCCAGAAGCTAAGCCAGTGTAAACGATTATTCACACTGAAAAGTGTGCTAGTTCAGTGTGAATACTCCACTGGTCTCTCTAAACCTGTTGATTCATTTTCTGGTAGAAGTCTTTAGTGCATTTGTGTTCTCATACAGCCATCTCATTCACAGATGATGGTTAGTTCATTCTGGAACCTAACAAGAAGCAAATCCCCAAAACTTTCATATTTTGTCTTGGTTTTGTCTTACTTCATCTTATTACAATTACACCAAACACTATAATGTGTAGTAATGTGCAGTCAACCTCTGCCAGTCACTTAAATCCCTTTGCCAGGCACTTAAATGTGATTAGCAAATATGTAGATTTATGTGTACGTAACCTAAAAATTTGTCATTTTCGCACAACATATCAACATATGCATTTGACGACATGAAACAAAGATAAATAAGTGCATATTGATGCACTTTCTCCTTTTACTGTTCCATGAGTATGCACATTTCCGTCCATCTTTTCTGCAATGTCCTCTTCCTAAACAGGACTTTGAGATTTTGTTTTATCAGATATAAAGCAAAGGTCAATAATATTATTGTTAATATTCAATTCGTGCAAACCACCAATAATTGTTTAAACGCCCAGTAACAGTGGCCAATACCAGCAACAATAGTCAGCCTCAATAAGAAAGTCAACTTGTACTTGTGAAATCAAAGAAAATTTAAACAAAGATGCAAAAAAAGGGGAAAACCTAAAAACAGTCAGTGTATCTTGAATTTAACGGTTCCTATCGATTGTTTAGTACGTTGTTGGCTGTGTTAGGATTTTACAGGAACAGATATTTTACAACAAAATCAAGCAAAATACTTGAAGACTCAGTTTACCGCAATTAATGGCATTGTTCAGTGATGTGGCGTCTAGGATGCAAAACTGTGACAAGCATGAAATAATCAGAATAAAGAGCATATCCGGTAAAACAAATATTCAAAGGGCATTGAACTAAAGAAGTCGAAATCTAAACACTTCAGGATTTGGAAAGAAAGAGGCTTTGTACCAACTAGCGAAATGACAGGGCTCGACGTTGCACCAGTTTCGTGACATAACAAGGTGGAGCATATGTGACTTTTGGCAGTCTCGGTTTCAAATTATTTCTTGTTTCTCATTCCGGGAAAACTTGGTAAAATCAAACACTTCATATGTACTCTAGTCTCAACTGACGCAGTAGCCATCAAGCAAAGCCAACAACCAAGACCTAGATTTGGAACTTTTAGCACTGTCTTGGAACACATGTTTACCTGATAACATTCAGATTTTTCCAAAATATGCAGAATGAGGAATAGCGGAAAAGGTTGACGAGTGTTAGTGACAACGATGACAGATTTTTTAAGGACAAATTTGATGAACATTCCAGATCTAGAAACCCTTGCAGCTTGAGTGTACTTCGTTTACGATGGTGAAAAGACTTACTCCTTTGATTTCTGTAGTAACGGAGCAGAGATTCACCATATCTACGCTAATGAGTTCAAAGCGCCAGCGACTTAATGTCAAATACATTGAATGGATATGTGTTACCTAATATAACATAAACCCGTGATGGTACAAAGAAATTTAATGTAGCTGATTTAATCCCACATCAAGTAATTTCATCAGAACCTTTCTGCTACCTTTCCAATTTTTATGATCATAATATTCACCCTAAATAATACTTTCACTACCTATCATCAATTAATAAGGCGTTAACAGTTAGATGTCTCAGTTGCCAGTGAAAGTTTTATTTCGTAATCTCTCACCTTCCTTCAAATGCCTGGTAACAAGCGCATTATTTTGAACCACAGTACGTAGTTTTTTCAGCTGCGACTGGGTCTATGTTCCGCTTTGTCAACTAATACCACGTCAGCATTGCGCTTGAAGTGGCCGCTATAGGTGCGAGTGTGCCGTTACATTGACTGAAGTTCCCACAGTAGACACCACCACGACGCTGTTCGTGCTCCCCTGACAAAGGGCCCACTCGACAAAATACGTGTCACCGTTACATTGACTGAAGTTCCCACAGTAGACACCACCACGACGCTGTTCGTGCTCCCCTGACAAAGGGCCCACTCGACAAAATACGTGTCACCGTTACATTGACTGAAGTTCCCACAGTAGACACCACCACGACGCTGTTCGTGCTCCCCTGACAAAGGGCCCACTCGACAAAATACGTGTCACCGTTACATTGACTGAAGTTCCCACAGTAGACACCACCACGACGCTGTTCGTGCTCCCCTGACAAAGGGCCCACTCGACAAAATACGTGTCACCGTTACATTGACTGAAGTTCCCACAGTAGACACCACCACGACGCTGTTCGTGCTCCCCTGACAAAGGGCCCACTCGACAAAATACGTGTCACCGTTACATTGACTGAAGTTCCCACAGTAGACACCACCACGACGCTGTTCGTGCTCCCCTGACAAAGGGCCCACTCGACAAAATACGTGTCACCGTTACATTGACTGAAGTTCCCACAGTAGACACCACCACGACGCTGTTCGTGCTCCCCTGACAAAGGGCCCACTCGACAAAATACGTGTCACCGTTACATTGACTGAAGTTCCCACAGTAGACACCACCACGACGCTGTTCGTGCTCCCCTGACAAAGGGCCCACTCGACAAAATACGTGTCACCGTTACATTGACTGAAGTTCCCACAGTAGACACCACCACGACGCTGTTCGTGCTCCCCTGACAAAGGGCCCACTCGACAAAATACGTGTCACCGTTACATTGACTGAAGTTCCCACAGTAGACACCACCTCGACGCTGTTCGTGCTCCCCTGACAAAGGGCCCACTCGACAAAATACGTGTCACCGTTACATTGACTGAAGTTCCCACAGTAGACACCACCACGACGCTGTTCGTGCTCCCCTGACAAAGGGCCCACTCGACAAAATACGTGTCACCGTTACATTGACTGAAGTTCCCACAGTAGACACCACCACGACGCTGTTCGTGCTCCCCTGACAAAGGGCCCACTCGACAAAATACGTGTCACCGTTACATTGACTGAAGTTCCCACAGTAGACACCACCACGATGCTGTTCGTGCTCCCCTGACAAAGGGCCCACTCGACAAAATACGTGTCACCGTTACATTGACTGAAGTTCCCACAGTAGACACCACCACGACGCTGTTCGTGCTCCCCTGACAAAGGGCCCACTCGACAAAATACGTGTCACCGTTACATTGACTGAAGTTCCCACAGTAGACACCACCACGACGCTGTTCGTGCTCCCCTGACAAAGGGCCCACTCGACAAAATACGTGTCACCGTTACATTGACTGAAGTTCCCACAGTAGACACCACCACGACGCTGTTCGTGCTCCCCTGACAAAGGGCCCACTCGACAAAATACGTGTCACCGTTACATTGACTGAAGTTCCCACAGTAGACACCACCACGACGCTGTTCGTGCTCCCCTGACAAAGGGCCCACTCGACAAAATACGTGTCACCGTTACATTGACTGAAGTTCCCACAGTAGACACCACCACGACGCTGTTCGTGCTCCCCTGACAAAGGGCCCACTCGACAAAATACGTGTCACCGTTACATTGACTGAAGTTCCCACAGTAGACACCACCATGACGCTGTTCGTGCTCCCCTGACAAAGGGCCCACTCGACAAAATACGTGTCACCGTTACATTGACTGAAGTTCCCACAGTAGACACCACCACGACGCTGTTCGTGCTCCCCTGACAAAGGGCCCACTCGACAAAATACGTGTCACCGTTACATTGACTGAAGTTCCCACAGTAGACACCACCACGACGCTGTTCGTGCTCCACTGACAAAGGGCCCACTCGACAAAATACGTGTCACCGTTACATTGACTGAAGTTCCCACAGTAGACACCACCACGACGCTGTTCGTGCTCCCCTGACAAAGGGCCCACTCGACAAAATACGTGTCACCGTTACATTGACTGAAGTTCCCACAGTAGACACCACCACGACGCTGTTCGTGCTCCCCTGACAAAGGGCCCACTCGACAAAATACGTGTCACCGTTACATTGACTGAAGTTCCCACAGTAGACACCACCACGACGCTGTTCGTGCTCCCCTGACAAAGGGCCCACTCGACAAAATACGTGTCACCGTTACATTGACTGAGTTCCCACAGTAGACACCACCACGACACTGTTCGTGCTCCCCTGACAAAGGGCCCACTCGACAAAATACGTGTCACCGTTACATTGACTGAAGTTCCCACAGTAGCACCACCACGACGCTGTTTGTGCTCCCCTGACAAAGGGCCCACTCGACAAAATACGTGGTCACCGTTACATTGACTGAAGTTCCCACAGTAGACACCACCACGACGCTGTTCGTGCTCCCCTGACAAAGGGCCCACTCGACAAAATACGTGTCACCGTTACATTGACTGAAGTTCCCACAGTAGACACCACCACGACGCTGTTCGTGCTCCCCTGACAAAGGGCCCACTCGACAAAATACGTGTCACCGTTACATTGACTGAAGTTCCCACAGTAGACACCACCACGACGCTGTTCGTGCTCCCCTGACAAAGGGCCCACTCGACAAAATACGTGTCACCGTTACATTGACTGAAGTTCCCACAGTAGACACCACCACGACGCTGTTCGTGCTCCCCTGACAAAGGGCCCACTCGACAAAATACGTGTCACCGTTACATTGACTGAAGTTCCCACAGTAGACACCACCACGACGCTGTTCGTGCTCCCCTGACAAAGGGCCCACTCGACAAAATACGTGTCACCGTTACATTGACTGAAGTTCCCACAGTAGACACCACCACGACGCTGTTCGTGCTCCCCTGACAAAGGGCCCACTCGACAAAATACGTGTCACCGTTACATTGACTGAAGTTCCCACAGTAGACACCACCACGACGCTGTTCGTGCTCCCCTGACAAAGGGCCCACTCGACAAAATACGTGTCACCGTTACATTGACTGAAGTTCCCACAGTAGACACCACCACGACGCTGTTCGTGCTCCCCTGACAAAGGGCCCACTCGACAAAATACGTGTCACCGTTACATTGACTGAAGTTCCCACAGTAGACACCACCACGACGCTGTTCGTGCTCCCCTGACAAAGGGCCCACTCGACAAAATACGTGTCACCGTTACATTGACTGAAGTTCCCACAGTAGACACCACCACGACGCTGTTCGTGCTCCCCTGACAAAGGGCCCACTCGACAAAATACGTGTCACCGTTACATTGACTGAAGTTCCCACAGTAGACACCACCACGACGCTGTTCGTGCTCCCCTGACAAAGGGCCCACTCGACAAAATACGTGTCACCGTTACATTGACTGAAGTTCCCACAGTAGACACCACCACGACGCTGTTCGTGCTCCCCTGACAAAGGGCCACTCGACAAAATACGTGTCACCGTTACATTGACTGAAGTTCCCACAGTAGACACCACCACGACGCTGTTCGTGCTCCCCTGACAAATGGCCCACTCGACAAAATACGTGTCACCGTTACATTGACTGAAGTTCCCACAGTAGACACCACCACGATGCTGTTCGTGCTCCCCTGACAAAGGGCCCACTCGACAAAATACGTGTCACCGTTACATTGACTGAAGTTCCCACAGTAGACACCACCACGACGCTGTTCGTGCTCCCCTGACAAAGGGCCCACTCGACAAAATACGTGTCACCGTTACATTGACTGAAGTTCCCACAGTAGACACCACCACGACGCTGTTCGAAGCTCCCCTGACAAAGGGCCCACTCGACAAAATACGTGTCACCGTTACATTGACTGAAGTTCCCACAGTAGACACCACCACGACGCTGTTCGTGCTCCCCTGACAAAGGGCCCACTCGACAAAATACGTGTCACCGTTACATTGACTGAAGTTCCCACAGTAGACACCACCACGACGCTGTTCGTGCTCCCCTGACAAAGGGCCCACTCGACAAAATACGTGTCACCGTTACATTGACTGAAGTTCCCACAGTAGACACCACCACGACGCTGTTCGTGCTCCCCTGACAAAGGGCCCACTCGACAAAATACGTGTCACCGTTACATTGACTGAGTTCCCACAGTAGACACCACCACGACGCTGTTCGTGCTCCCCTGACAAAGGGCCCACTCGACAAAATACGTGTCACCGTTACATTGACTGAAGTTCCCACAGTAGACACCTCCACGACGCTGTTCGTGCTCCCCTGACAAAGGGCCCACTCGACAAAATACGTGTCACCGTTACATTGACTGAAGTTCCCACAGTAGACACCACCACGACGCTGTTCGTGCTCCCCCTGACAAAGGGCCCACTCGACAAAATACGTGTCACCGTTACATTGACTGAAGTTCCCACAGTAGACACCACCACGACGCTGTTCGTGCTCCCCTGACAAAGGGCCCACTCGACAAAATACGTGTCACCGTTACATTGACTGAAGTTCCCACAGTAGACACCACCACGACGCTGTTCGTGCTCCCCTGACAAAGGGCCCACTCGACAAAATACGTGTCACCGTTACATTGACTGAAGTTCCCACAGTAGACACCACCACGACGCTGTTCGTGCTCCCCTGACAAAGGGCCCACTCGACAAAATACGTGTCACCGTTACATTGACTGAAGTTCCCACAGTAGACACCACCACGACGCTGTTCGTGCTCCCCTGACAAAGGGCCCACTCGACAAAATACGTGTCACCGTTACATTGACTGAAGTTCCCAAGTAGACACCACCACGACGCTGTTCGTGCTCCCCTGACAAAGGGCCCACTCGACAAAATACGTGTCACCGTTACATTGACTGAAGTTCCCACAGTAGACACCACCACGACGCTGTTCGTCCTCCCCTGACAAAGGGCCCACTCGACAAAATACGTGTCACCGTTACATTGACTGAAGTTCCCACAGTAGACACCACCACGACGCTGTTCGTGCTCCCCTGACAAAGGGCCCACTCGACAAAATACGTGTCACCGTTACATTGACTGAAGTTCCCACAGTAGACACCACCACGACGCTGTTCGTGCTCCCCTGACAAAGGGCCCACTCGACAAAATACGTGTCACCGTTACATTGACTGAAGTTCCCACAGTAGACACCACCACGACGCTGTTCGTGCTCCCCTGACAAAGGGCCCACTCGACAAAATACGTGTCACCGTTACATTGACTGAAGTTCCCACAGTAGACACCACCACGACGCTGTTCGTGCTCCCCTGACAAAGGGCCCACTCGACAAAATACGTGTCACCGTTACATTGACTGAAGTTCCCACAGTAGACACCACCACGACGCTGTTCGTGCTCCCCTGACAAAGGGCCCACTCGACAAAATACATGTCACCGTTACATTGACTGAAGTTCCCACAGTAGACACCACCACGACGCTGTTCGTGCTCCCCTGACAAAGGGCCCACTCGACAAAATACGTGTCACCGTTACATTGACTGAGTTCCCACAGTAGACACCACCACGACGCTGTTCGTGCTCCCCTGACAAAGGGCCCACTCGACAAAATACGTGTCACCGTTTACATTGACTGAAGTTCCCACAGTAGACACCACCACGACGCTGTTCGTGCTCCCCTGACAAAGGGCCCACTCGACAAAATACGTGTCACCGTTACATTGACTGAAGTTCCCACAGTAGACACCACCACGACGCTGTTCGTGCTCCCCTGACAAAGGGCCCACTCGACAAAATACGTGTCACCGTTACATTGACTGAAGTTCCCACAGTAGACACCACCACGACGCTGTTCGTGCTCCCCTGACAAAGGGCCCACTCGACAAAATACGTGTCACCGTTACATTGACTGAAGTTCCCACAGTAGACACCACCACGACGCTGTTCGTGCTCCCCTGACAAAGGCCCACTCGACAAAATACGTGTCACCGTTACATTGACTGAAGTTCCCACAGTAGACACCACCACGACGCTGTTCGTGCTCCCCTGACAAAGGGCCCACTCGACAAAATACGTGTCACCGTTACATTGACTGAAGTTCCCACAGTAGACACCACCACGACGCTGTTCGTGCTCCCCTGACAAAGGGCCCACTCGACAAAATACGTGTCACCGTTACATTGACTGAAGTTCCCACAGTAGACACCACCACGACGCTGTTCGTGCTCCCTGACAAAGGGCCCACTCGACAAAATACGTGTCACCGTTACATTGACTGAAGTTCCCACAGTAGACACCACCACGACGCTGTTCGTGCTCCCCTGACAAAGGGCCCACTCGACAAAATACGTGTCACCGTTACATTGACTGAAGTTCACACAGTAGACACCACCACGACGCTGTTCGTGCTCCCCTGACAAAGGGCCCACTCGACAAAATACGTGTCACCGTTACATTGACTGAAGTTCCCACAGTAGACACCACCACGACGCTGTTCGTGCTCCCCTGACAAAGGGCCCACTCGACAAAATACGTGTCACCGTTACATTGACTGAAGTTCCCACAGTAGACACCACCTCGACGCTGTTCGTGCTCCCCTGACAAAGGGCCCACTCGACAAAATACGTGTCACCGTTACATTGACTGAAGTTCCCACAGTAGACACCACCACGACGCTGTTCGTGCTCCCCTGACAAAGGGCCCACTCGACAAAATACGTGTCACCGTTACATTGACTGAAGTTCCCACAGTAGACACCACCACGACGCTGTTCGTGCTCCCCTGACAAAGGGCCCACTCGACAAAATACGTGTCACCGTTACATTGACTGAAGTTCCCACAGTAGACACCACCACGACGCTGTTCGTGCTCCCCTGACAAAGGGCCCACTCGACAAAATACGTGTCACCGTTACATTGACTGAAGTTCCCACAGTAGACACCACCACGACGCTGTTCGTGCTCCCCTGACAAAGGGCCCACTCGACAAAATACGTGTCACCGTTACATTGACTGAAGTTCCCACAGTAGACACCACCACGACGCTGTTCGTGCTCCCCTGACAAAGGGCCCACTCGACAAAATACGTGTCACCGTTACATTGACTGAAGTTCCCACAGTAGACACCACCACGACGCTGTTCGTGCTCCCCTGACAAAGGGCCCCACTCGACAAAATACGTGTCACCGTTACATTGACTGAAGTTCCCACAGTAGACACCACCACGACGCTGTTCGTGCTCCCCTGACAAAGGGCCCACTCGACAAAATACGTGTCACCGTTACATTGACTGAAGTTCCCACAGTAGACACCACCACGACGCTGTTCGTGCTCCCCTGACAAAGGGCCCACTCGACAAAATACGTGTCACCGTTACATTGACTGAAGTTCCCACAGTAGACACCACCACGACGCTGTTCGTGCTCCCCTGACAAAGGGCCCACTCGACAAAATACGTGTCACCGTTACATTGACTGAAGTTCCCACAGTAGACACCACCACGACGCTGTTCGTGCTCCCCTGACAAAGGGCCCCACTCGACAAAATACGTGTCACCGTTACATTGACTGAAGTTCCCACAGTAGACACCACCACGACGCTGTTCGTGCTCCCCTGACAAAGGGCCCACTCGACAAAATACGTGTCACCGTTACATTGACTGAAGTTCCCACAGTAGACACCACCACGACGCTGTTCGTGCTCCCCTGACAAAGGGCCCACTCGACAAAATACGTGTCACCGTTACATTGACTGAAGTTCCCACAGTAGACACCACCACGACGCTGTTCGTGCTCCCCTGACAAAGGGCCCACTCGACAAAATACGTGTCACCGTTACATTGACTGAAGTTCCCACAGTAGACACCACCACGACGCTGTTCGTGCTCCCCTGACAAAGGGCCCACTCGACAAAATACGTGTCACCGTTACATTGACTGAAGTTCCCACAGTAGACACCACCACGACGCTGTTCGTGCTCCCCTGACAAAGGGCCCACTCGACAAAATACGTGTCACCGTTACATTGACTGAAGTTCCCACAGTAGACACCACCACGACGCTGTTCGTGCTCCCCTGACAAAGGGCCCACTCGACAAAATACGTGTCACCGTTACATTGACTGAAGTTCCCACAGTAGACACCACCACGACGCTGTTCGTGCTCCCCTGACAAAGGGGCCCACTCGACAAAATACGTGTCACCGTTACATTGACTGAAGTTCCCACAGTAGACACCACCACGACGCTGTTCGTGCTCCCCTGACAAAGGGCCCACTCGACAAAATACGTGTCACCGTTACATTGACTGAAGTTCCCACAGTAGACACCACCACGACGCTGTTCGTGCTCCCCTGACAAAGGGCCCACTCGACAAAATACGTGTCACCGTTACATTGACTGAAGTTCCCACAGGCAGACACCACCACGACGCTGTTCGTGCTCCCCTGACAAAGGGCCCACTCGACAAAATACGTGTCACCATTACATTGACTGAAGTTCCCACAGTAGACACCACCACGACGCTGTTCGTGCTCCCCTGACAAAGGGCCCACTCGACAAAATACGTGTCACCGTTACATTGACTGAGTTCCCACAGTAGACACCACCACGACACTGTTCGTGCTCCCCTGACAAAGGGCCCACTCGACAAAATACGTGTCACCGTTACATTGACTGAAGTTCCCACAGTAGACACCACCACGACGCTGTTCGTGCTCCCCTGACAAAGGGCCCACTCGACAAAATACGTGTCACCGTTACATTGACTGAAGTTCCCACAGTAGACACCACCATGACGCTGTTCGTGCTCCCCTGACAAAGGGCCCACTCGACAAAATACGTGTCACCGTTACATTGACTGAAGTTCCCACAGTAGACACCACCACGACGCTGTTCGTGCTCCCCTGACAAAGGGCCCACTCGACAAAATACGTGTCACCGTTACATTGACTGAAGTTCCCACAGTAGACACCACCACGACGCTGTTCGTGCTCCCCTGACAAAGGGGCCCACTCGACAAAATACGTGTCACCGTTACATTGACTGAAGTTCCCACAGTAGACACCACCACGACGCTGTTCGTGCTCCCCTGACAAAGGGCCCACTCGACAAAATACGTGTCACCGTTACATTGACTGAAGTTCCCACAGTAGACACCACCACGACGCTGTTCGTGCTCCCCTGACAAAGGGCCCACTCGACAAAATACGTGTCACCGTTACATTGACTGAAGTTCCCACAGTAGACACCACCACGACGCTGTTCGTGCTCCCCTGACAAAGGGCCCACTCGACAAAATACGTGTCACCGTTACATTGACTGAAGTTCCCACAGTAGACACCACCACGACGCTGTTCGTGCTCCCCTGACAAAGGGCCCACTCGACAAAATACGTGTCACCGTTACATTGACTGAAGTTCCCACAGTAGACACCACCACGACGCTGTTCGTGCTCCCCTGACAAAGGGCCCACTCGACAAAATACGTGTCACCGTTACATTGACTGAAGTTCCCACAGTAGACACCACCACGACGCTGTTCGTGCTCCCCTGACAAAGGGCCCACTCGACAAAATACGTGTCACCGTTACATTGACTGAAGTTCCCACAGTAGACACCACCACGACGCTGTTCGTGCTCCCCTGACAAAGGGCCCACTCGACAAAATACGTGTCACCGTTACATTGACTGAAGTTCCCACAGTAGACACCACCACGACGCTGTTCGTGCTCCCCTGACAAAGGGCCCACTCGACAAAATACGTGTCACCGTTACATTGACTGAAGTTCCCATTCCCACAGTAGACACCACCACGACGCTGTTCGTGCTCCCCTGACAAGGGCCCACTCGACAAAATACGTGTCACCGTTACATTGACTGAAGTTCCCACAGTAGACACCACCACGATGCTGTTCGTGCTCCCCTGACAAAGGGCCCACTCGACAAAATACGTGTCACCGTTACATTGACTGAAGTTCCCACAGTAGACACCACCACGACGCTGTTCGTGCTCCCCTGACAAAGGGCCCACTCGACAAAATACGTGTCACCGTTACATTGACTGAAGTTCCCACAGTAGACACCACCACGACGCTGTTCGTGCTCCCCTGACAAAGGGCCCACTCGACAAAATACGTGTCACCGTTACATTGACTGAAGTTCCCACAGTAGACACCACCACGACGCTGTTCGTGCTCCCCTGACAAAGGGCCCACTCGACAAAATACGTGTCACCGTTACATTGACTGAAGTTCCCACAGTAGACACCACCACGACGCTGTTCGTGCTCCCCTGACAAAGGGCCCACTCGACAAAATACGTGTCACCGTTACATTGACTGAAGTTCCCACAGTAGACACCACCACGACGCTGTTCGTGCTCCCCTGACAAAGGGCCCACTCGACAAAATACGTGTCACCGTTACATTGACTGAAGTTCCCACAGTAGACACCACCACGACGCTGTTCGTGCTCCCCTGACAAAGGGCCCACTCGACAAAATACGTGTCACCGTTACATTGACTGAAGTTCCCACAGTAGACACCACCACGACGCTGTTCGTGCTCCCCTGACAAAGGGCCCACTCGACAAAATACGTGTCACCGTTACATTGACTGAAGTTCCCACAGTAGACACCACCACGACGCTGTTCGTGCTCCCCTGACAAAGGGCCCACTCGACAAAATACGTGTCACCGTTACATTGACTGAAGTTCCCACAGTAGACACCACCACGACGCTGTTCGTGCTCCCCTGACAAAGGGCCCACTCGACAAAATACGTGTCACCGTTACATTGACTGAAGTTCCCACAGTAGACACCACCACGACGCTGTTCGTGCTCCCCTGACAAAGGGCCCACTCGACAAAATACGTGTCACCGTTACATTGACTGAAGTTCCCACAGTAGACACCACCACGACGCTGTTCGTGCTCCCCTGACAAAGGGCCCACTCGACAAAATACGTGTCACCGTTACATTGACTGAAGTTCCCACAGTAGACACCACCACGACGCTGTTCGTGCTCCCCTGACAAAGGGCCCACTCGACAAAATACGTGTCACCGTTACATTGACTGAAGTTCCCACAGTAGACACCACCACGACGCTGTTCGTGCTCCCCTGACAAAGGGCCCACTCGACAAAATACGTGTCACCGTTACATTGACTGAAGTTCCCACAGTAGACACCACCACGACGCTGTTCGTGCTCCCCTGACAAAGGGCCCACTCGACAAAATACGTGTCACCGTTACATTGACTGAAGTTCCCACAGTAGACACCACCACGACGCTGTTCGTGCTCCCCTGACAAAGGGCCCACTCGACAAAATACGTGTCACCGTTACATTGACTGAAGTTCCCACAGTAGACACCACCACGACGCTGTTCGTGCTCCCCTGACAAAGGGCCCACTCGACAAAATACGTGTCACCGTTACATTGACTGAAGTTCCCACAGTAGACACCACCACGACGCTGTTCGTGCTCCCCTGACAAAGGGCCCACTCGACAAAATACGTGTCACCGTTACATTGACTGAAGTTCCCACAGTAGACACCACCACGACGCTGTTCGTGCTCCCCTGACAAAGGGCCCACTCGACAAAATACGTGTCACCGTTACATTGACTGAAGTTCCCACAGTAGACACCACCACGACGCTGTTCGTGCTCCCCTGACAAAGGGCCCACTCGACAAAATACGTGTCACCGTTACATTGACTGAAGTTCCCACAGTAGACACCACCACGACGCTGTTCGTGCTCCCTGACAAAGGGCCCACTCGACAAAATACGTGTCACCGTTACATTGACTGAAGTTCCCACAGTAGACACCACCACGACGCTGTTCGTGCTCCCCTGACAAAGGGCCCACTCGACAAAATACGTGTCACCGTTACATTGACTGAAGTTCCCACAGTAGACACCACCACGACGCTGTTCGTGCTCCCCTGACAAAGGGCCCACTCGACAAAATACGTGTCACCGTTACATTGACTGAAGTTCCCACAGTAGACACCACCACGACGCTGTTCGTGCTCCCCTGACAAAGGGCCCACTCGACAAAATACGTGTCACCGTTACATTGACTGAAGTTCCCACAGTAGACACCACCACGACGCTGTTCGTGCTCCCCTGACAAAGGGCCCACTCGACAAAATACGTGTCACCGTTACATTGACTGAAGTTCCCACAGTAGACACCACCACGACGCTGTTCGTGCTCCCCTGACAAAGGGCCCACTCGACAAAATACGTGTCACCGTTACATTGACTGAAGTTCCCACAGTAGACACCACCACGACGCTGTTCGTGCTCCCCTGACAAAGGGCCCACTCGACAAAATACGTGTCACCGTTACATTGACTGAAGTTCCCACAGTAGACACCACCACGACGCTGTTCGTGCTCCCCTGACAAAGGGCCCACTCGACAAAATACGTGTCACCGTTACATTGACTGAAGTTCCCACAGTAGACACCACCACGACGCTGTTCGTGCTCCCCTGACAAAGGGCCCACTCGACAAAATACGTGTCACCGTTACATTGACTGAAGTTCCCACAGTAGACACCACCACGACGCTGTTCGTGCTCCCCTGACAAAGGGCCCACTCGACAAAATACGTGTCACCGTTACATTGACTGAAGTTCCCACAGTAGACACCACCACGACGCTGTTCGTGCTCCCCTGACAAAGGGCCCACTCGACAAAATACGTGTCACAGTTACATTGACTGAAGTTCCCACAGTAGACACCACCACGACGCTGTTCGTGCTCCCCTGACAAAGGGCCCACTCGACAAAATACGTGTCACCGTTACATTGACTGAAGTTCCCACAGTAGACACCACCACGACGCTGTTCGTGCTCCCCTGACAAAGGGCCCACTCGACAAAATACGTGTCACCGTTACATTGACTGAAGTTCCCACAGTAGACACCACCACGACGCTGTTCGTGCTCCCCTGACAAAGGGCCCACTCGACAAAATACGTGTCACCGTTACATTGACTGAAGTTCCCACAGTAGACACCACCACGACGCTGTTCGTGCTCCCCTGACAAAGGGCCCACTCGACAAAATACGTGTCACCGTTACATTGACTGAAGTTCCCACAGTAGACACCACCACGACGCTGTTCGTGCTCCCCTGACAAAGGGCCCACTCGACAAAATACGTGTCACCGTTACATTGACTGAAGTTCCCACAGTAGACACCACCACGACGCTGTTCGTGCTCCCCTGACAAAGGGCCCACTCGACAAAATACGTGTCACCGTTACATTGACTGAAGTTCCCACAGTAGACACCACCACGACGCTGTTCGTGCTCCCCTGACAAAGGGCCCACTCGACAAAATACGTGTCACCGTTACATTGACTGAAGTTCCCACAGTAGACACCACCACGACGCTGTTCGTGCTCCCCTGACAAAGGGCCCACTCGACAAAATACGTGTCACCGTTACATTGACTGAAGTTCCCACAGTAGACACCACCACGACGCTGTTCGTGCTCCCCTGACAAAGGGCCCACTCGACAAAATACGTGTCACCGTTACATTGACTGAAGTTCCCACAGCAGACACCACCACGACGCTGTTCGTGCTCCCCTGACAAAGGGCCCACTCGACAAAATACGTGTCACCATTACATTGACTGAAGTTCCCACAGTAGACACCACCACGACGCTGTTCGTGCTCCCCTGACAAAGGGCCCACTCGACAAAATACGTGTCACCGTTACATTGACTGAAGTTCCCACAGTAGACACCACCACGACGCTGTTCGTGCTCCCCTGACAAAGGGCCCACTCGAAAAAATACGTGTCACCGTTACATTGACTGAAGTTCCCACAGTAGACACCACCACGACGCTGTTCGTGCTCCCCTGACAAAGGGCCCACTCGACAAAATACGTGTCACCGTTACATTGACTGAAGTTCCCACAGTAGACACCACCACGACGCTGTTCGTGCTCCCCTGACAAAGGGCCCACTCGACAAAATACGTGTCACCGTTACATTGACTGAAGTTCCCACAGTAGACACCACCACGACGCTGTTCATGCTCCCCTGACAAAGGGCCCACTCGACAAAATACGTGTCACCGTTACATTGACTGAAGTTCCCACAGTAGACACCACCACGACGCTGTTCGTGCTCCCCTGACAAAGGGCCCACTCGACAAAATACGTGTCACCGTTACATTGACTGAAGTTCCCACAGTAGACACCACCACGACGCTGTTCGTGCTCCCCTGACATAGGCCCACTCGACAAAATACGTGTCACCGTTACATTGACTGAAGTTCCCACAGAAGACACCACCACGACGCTGTTCGAGCTCCCCTGACAAAGGGCCCACTCGACAAAATACGTGTCACCGTTACATTGACTGAAGTTCCCACAGTAGACACCACCACGACGCTGTTCGTGCTCCCCTGACAAAGGGCCCACTCGACAAAATACGTGTCACCGTTACATTGACTGAAGTTCCCACAGTAGACACCACCACGACGCTGTTCGTGCTCCCTGACAAAGGGCCCACTCGACAAAATACGTGTCACCGTTACATTGACTGAAGTTCCCACAGTAGACACCACCACGACGCTGTTCGTGCTCCCCTGACAAAGGGCCCACTCGACAAAATACGTGTCACCGTTACATTGACTGAAGTTCCCACAGTAGACACCACCACGACGCTGTTCGTGCTCCCCTGACAAAGGGCCCACTCGACAAAATACGTGTCACCGTTACATTGACTGAAGTTCCCACAGTAGACACCACCACGACGCTGTTCGTGCTCCCCTGACAAAGGGCCCACTCGACAAAATACGTGTCACCGTTACATTGACTGAAGTTCCCACAGTAGACACCACCACGACGCTGTTCGTGCTCCCCTGACAAAGGGCCCACTCGACAAAATACGTGTCACCGTTACATTGACTGAAGTTCCCACAGTAGACACCACCACGACGCTGTTCGTGCTCCCCTGACATAGGCCCACTCGACAAAATACGTGTCACCGTTACATTGACTGAAGTTCCCACAGTAGACACCACCACGACGCTGTTCGTGCTCCCCTGACAAAGGGCCCACTCGACAAAATACGTGTCACCGTTACATTGACTGAAGTTCCCACAGTAGACACCACCACGACGCTGTTCGTGCTCCCCTGACAAAGGGCCCACTCGACAAAATACGTGTCACCGTTACATTCACTGAAGTTCCCACAGTAGACACCACCACGACGCTGTTCGTGCTCCCCTGACAAAGGGCCCACTCGACAAAATACGTGTCACCGTTACATTGACTGAAGTTCCCACAGTAGACACCACCACGACGCTGTTCGTGCTCCCCTGACAAAGGGCCCACTCGACAAAATACGTGTCACCGTTACATTGACTGAAGTTCCCACAGTAGACACCACCACGACGCTGTTCGTGCTCCCCTGACAAAGGGCCCACTCGACAAAATACGTGTCACCGTTACATTGACTGAAGTTCCCACAGTAGACACCACCACGACGCTGTTCGTGCTCCCCTGACAAAGGGCCCACTCGACAAAATACGTGTCACCGTTACATTGACTGAAGTTCCCACAGTAGACACCACCACGACGCTGTTCGTGCTCCCCTGACAAAGGGCCCACTCGACAAAATACGTGTCACCGTTACATTGACTGAAGTTCCCACAGTAGACACCACCACGACGCTGTTCGTGCTCCCCTGACAAAGGGCCCACTCGACAAAATACGTGTCACCGTTACATTGACTGAAGTTCCCACAGTAGACACCACCACGACGCTGTTCGTGCTCCCCTGACAGAGGGCCCACTCGACAAAATACGTGTCACCGTTACATTGACTGAAGTTCCCACAGTAGACACCACCACGACGCTGTTCGTGCTCCCCTGACAAAGGGCCCACTCGACAAAATACGTGTCACCGTTACATTGACTGAAGTTCCCACAGTAGACACCACCACGACGCTGTTCGTGCTCCCCTGACAAAGGGCCCACTCGACAAAATACGTGTCACCGTTACATTGACTGAAGTTCCCACAGTAGACACCACCACGACGCTGTTCGTGCTCCCCTGACAAAGGGCCCACTCGACAAAATACGTGTCACCGTTACATTGACTGAAGTTCCCACAGTAGACACCACCACGACGCTGTTCGTGCTCCCCTGACAAAGGGCCCACTCGACAAAATACGTGTCACCGTTACATTGACTGAAGTTCCCACAGTAGACACCACCACGACGCTGTTCGTGCTCCCCTGACAAAGGGCCCACTCGACAAAATACGTGTCACCGTTACATTGACTGAAGTTCCCACAGTAGACACCACCACGACGCTGTTCGTGCTCCCCTGACAAAGGGCCCACTCGACAAAATACGTGTCACCGTTACATTGACTGAAGTTCCCACAGTAGACACCACCACGACGCTGTTCGTGCTCCCCTGACAAAGGGCCCACTCGACAAAATACGTGTCACCGTTACATTGACTGAAGTTCCCACAGTAGACACCACCACGACGCTGTTCGTGCTCCCCTGACAAAGGGCCCACTCGACAAAATACGTGTCACCGTTACATTGACTGAAGTTCCCACAGTAGACACCACCACGACGCTGTTCGTGCTCCCCTGACAAAGGGCCCACTCGACAAAATACGTGTCACCGTTACATTGACTGAAGTTCCCACAGTAGACACCACCACGACGCTGTTCGTGCTCCCCTGACAAAGGGCCCACTCGACAAAATACGTGTCACCGTTACATTGACTGAAGTTCCCACAGTAGACACCACCACGACGCTGTTCGTGCTCCCCTGACAAAGGGCCCACTCGACAAAATACGTGTCACCGTTACATTGACTGAAGTTCCCACAGTAGACACCACCACGACGCTGTTCGTGCTCCCCTGACAAAGGGCCCACTCGACAAAATACGTGTCACCGTTACATTGACTGAAGTTCCCACAGTAGACACCACCACGACGCTGTTCGTGCTCCCCTGACAAAGGGCCCACTCGACAAAATACGTGTCACCGTTACATTGACTGAAGTTCCCACAGTAGACACCACCACGACGCTGTTCGTGCTCCCCTGACAAAGGGCCCACTCGACAAAATACGTGTCACCGTTACATTGACTGAAGTTCCCACAGTAGACACCACCACGACGCTGTTCGTGCTCCCCTGACAAAGGGCCCACTCGACAAAATACGTGTCACCGTTACATTGACTGAAGTTCCCACAGTAGACACCACCACGACGCTGTTCGTGCTCCCCTGACAAAGGGCCCACTCGACAAAATACGTGTCACCGTTACATTGACTGAAGTTCCCACAGTAGACACCACCACGACGCTGTTCGTGCTCCCCTGACAAAGGGCCCACTCGACAAAATACGTGTCACCGTTACATTGACTGAAGTTCCCACAGTAGACACCACCACGACGCTGTTCGTGCTCCCCTGACAAAGGGCCCACTCGACAAAATACGTGTCACCGTTACATTGACTGAAGTTCCCACAGTAGACACCACCACGACGCTGTTCGTGCTCCCCTGACAAAGGGCCCACTCGACAAAATACGTGTCACCGTTACATTGACTGAAGTTCCCACAGTAGACACCACCACGACGCTGTTCGTGCTCCCCTGACAAAAGGCCCACTCGACAGAATACGTGTCACCGTTACATTGACTGAAGTTCCCACAGTAGACACCACCACGACGCTGTTCGTGCTCCCCTGACAAAGGGCCCACTCGACAAAATACGTGTCACCGTTACATTGACTGAAGTTCCCACAGTAGACACCACCACGACGCTGTTCGTGCTCCCCTGACAAAGGGCCCACTCGACAGAATACGTGTCACCGTTACATTGACTGAAGTTCCCACAGTAGACACCACCACGACGCTGTTCTTGCTCCCCTGACAAAGGGCCCACTCGACAAAATACGTGTCACCGTTACATTGACTGAAGTTCCCACAGTAGACACCACCACGACGCTGTTCGTGCTCCCCTGACAAAGGGCCCACTCGACAGAATACGTGTCACCGTTACATTGACTGAAGTTCCCACAGTAGACACCACCACGACGCTGTTCGTGCTCCCCTGACAAAGGGCCCACTCGACAAAATACGTGTCACCGTTACATTGACTGAAGTTCCCACAGTAGACACCACCACGACGCTGTTCGTGCTCCCCTGACAAAGGGCCCACTCGACAAAATACGTGTCACCGTTACATTGACTGAAGTTCCCACAGTAGACACCACCACGACGCTGTTCGTGCTCCCCTGACAAAGGGCCCACTCGACAAAATACGTGTCACCGTTACATTGACTGAAGTTCCCACAGTAGACACCACCACGACGCTGTTCGTGCTCCCCTGACAAAGGGCCCACTCGACAAAATACGTGTCACCGTTACATTGACTGAAGTTCCCACAGTGGACACCACCACGACGCTGTTCGTGCTCCCCTGACAAAGGGCCCACTCGACAAAATACGTGTCATCGTTACATTGACTGAAGTTCCCACAGTAGACACCACCACGACGCTGTTCGTGCTCCCCTGACAAAGGGCCCACTCGACAAAATACGTGTCACCGTTACATTGACTGAAGTTCCCACAGTAGACACCACCACGACGCTGTTCGTGCTCCCCTGACAAAGGGCCCACTCGACAAAATACGTGTCACCGTTACATTGACTGAAGTTCCCACAGTAGACACCACCACGACGCTGTTCGTGCTCCCCTGACAAAGGGCCCACTCGACAAAATTCGTGTCACCGTGACATTGACTGAAGTTCCCACAGTAGACACCACCACGACGCTGTTTGTGCTCCCCTGACAAAGGGCCCACTCGACAAAATACGTGTCACCGTTACATTGACTGAAGTTCCCACAGTAGACACCGCCACGACGCTGTTCGTGCTCCCCTGACAAAGGGCCCACTCGACAAAATACGTGTCACCGTTACATTGACTGAAGTTCCCACAGTAGACACCACCACGACGCTGTTCGTGCTCCCCTGACAAAGGGCCCACTCGACAAAATACGTGTCACCGTTACATTGACTGAAGTTCCCACAGTAGACACCACCACGACGCTGTTCGTGCTCCCCTGACAAAGGGCCCACTCGACAAAATACGTGTCACCGTTACATTGACTGAAGTTCCCACAGTAGACACCACCACGACGCTGTTCGTGCTCCCCTGACAAAGGGCCCACTCGACAAAATACGTGTCACCGTTACATTGACTGAAGTTCCAACAGTAGACACCACCACGACGCTGTTCGTGCTCCCCTGACAAAGGGCCCACTCGACAAAATACGTGTCACCGTTACATTGACTGAAGTTCCCACAGCAGACACCACCACGACGCTGTTCGTGCTCCCCTGACAAAGGGCCCACTCGACAAAATACGTGTCACCATTACATTGACTGAAGTTCCCACAGGAGACACCACCACGACGCTGTTCGTGCTCCCCTGACAAAGGGCCCACTCGACAAAATACGTGTCACCGTTACATTGACTGAAGTTCCCACAGTAGACACCACCACGACGCTGTGCGTGCTCCCCTGACAAAGGGCCCACTCGAAAAAATACGTGTCACCGTTACATTGACTGAAGTTCCCACAGTAGACACCACCACGACGCTGTTCGTGCTCCCCTGACAAAGGGCCCACTCGACAAAATACGTGTCACCGTTACATTGACTGAAGTTCCCACAGTAGACACCACCACGACGCTGTTCGTGCTCCCCTGACAAAGGGCCCACTCGACAAGATACGTGTCACCGTTACATTGACTGAAGTTCCCACAGTAGACACCACCACGACGCTGTTCGTGCTCCCCTGACAAAGGGCCCACTCGACAAAATACGTGTCACCGTTACATTGACTGAAGTTCCCACAGTAGACACCACCACGACGCTGTTCGTGCTCCCCTGACAAAGGGCCCACTCGACAAAATACGTGTCACCGTTACATTGACTGAAGTTCCCACAGTAGACACCACCACGACGCTGTTCGTGCTCCCCTGACAAAGGGCCCACTCGACAAAATACGTGTCACCGTTACATTGACTGAAGTTCCCACAGTAGACACCACCACGACGCTGTTCGTGCTCCCCTGACATAGGCCCACTCGACAAAATACGTGTCACCGTTACATTGACTGAAGTTCCCACAGTAGACACCACCACGACGCTGTTCGTGCTCCCCTGACAAAGGGCCCACTCGACAAAATACGTGTCACCGTTACATTGACTGAAGTTCCCACAGTAGACACCACCACGATGCTGTTCGTGCTCCCCTGACAAAGGGCCCACTCGACAAAATACGTGTCACCGTTACATTGACTGAAGTTCCCACAGTAGACACCACCACGACGCTGTTCGTGCTCCCCTGACAAAGGGCCCACTCGACAAAATACGTGTCACCGTTACATTGACTGAAGTTCCCACAGTAGACACCACCACGACGCTGTTCGTGCTCCCCTGACAAAGGGCCCACTCGACAAAATACGTGTCACCGTTACATTGACTGAAGTTCCCACAGTAGACACCACCACGACGCTGTTCGTGCTCCCCTGACAAAGGGCCCACTCGACAAAATACGTGTCACCGTTACATTGACTGAAGTTCCCACAGTAGACACCACCACGACGCTGTTCGTGCTCCCCTGACAAAGGGCCCACTCGACAAAATACGTGTCACCGTTACATTGACTGAAGTTCCCACAGTAGACACCACCACGACGCTGTTCGTGCTCCCCTGACAAAGGGCCCACTCGACAAAATACGTGTCACCGTTACATTGACTGAAGTTCCCACAGTAGACACCACCACGACGCTGTTCGTGCTCCCCTGACAAAGGGCCCACTCGACAGAATACGTGTCACCGTTACATTGACTGAAGTTCCCACAGTAGACACCACCACGACGCTGTTCGTGCTCCCCTGACAAAGGGCCCACTCGACAGAATACGTGTCACCGTTACATTGACTGAAGTTCCCACAGTAGACACCACCACGACGCTGTTCGTGCTCCCCTGACAAAGGGCCCACTCGACAGAATACGTGTCACCGTTACATTGACTGAAGTTCCCACAGTAGACACCACCACGACGCTGTTCGTGCTCCCCTGACAAAGGGCCCACTCGACAGAATACGTGTCACCGTTACATTGACTGAAGTTCCCACAGTAGACACCACCACGACGCTGTTCGTGCTCCCCTGACAAAGGGCCCACTCGACAGAATACGTGTCACCGTTACATTGACTGAAGTTCCCACAGTAGACACCACCACGACGCTGTTCGTGCTCCCCTGACAAAGGGCCCACTCGACAGAATACGTGTCACCGTTACATTGACTGAAGTTCCCACAGTAGACACCACCACGACGCTGTTCGTGCTCCCCTGACAAAGGGCCCACTCGACAGAATACGTGTCACCGTTACATTGACTGAAGTTCCCACAGTAGACACCACCACGACGCTGTTCGTGCTCCCCTGACAAAGGGCCCACTCGACAAAATACGTGTCACCGTTACATTGACTGAAGTTCCCACAGTAGACACCACCACGACGCTGTTCGTGCTCCCCTGACAAAGGGCCCACTCGACAAAATACGTGTCACCGTTACATTGACTGAAGTTCCCACAGTAGACACCACCACGACGCTGTTCGTGCTCCCCTGACAAAGGGCCCACTCGACAAAATACGTGTCACCGTTACATTGACTGAAGTTCCCACAGTAGACACCACCACGACGCTGTTCGTGCTCCCCTGACAAAGGGCCCACTCGACAAAATACGTGTCACCGTTACATTGACTGAAGTTCCCACAGTAGACACCACCACGACGCTGTTCGTGCTACCCTGACAAAGGGCCCACTCGACAAAATACGTGTCACCGTTACATTGACTGAAGTTCCCACAGTAGACACCACCACGACGCTGTTCGTGCTCCCCTGACAAAGGGCCCACTCGACAAAATACGTGTCACCGTTACATTGACTGAAGTTCCCACAGTAGACACCACCACGACGCTGTTCGTGCTCCCCTGACAAAGGGCCCACTCGACAAAATACGTGTCACCGTTACATTGACTGAAGTTCCCACAGTAGACACCACCACGACGCTGTTCGTGCTCCCCTGACAAAGGGCCCACTCGACAAAATTCGTGTCACCGTTACATTGACTGAAGTTCCCACAGTAGACACCACCACGACGCTGTTCGTGCTCCCCTGACAAAGGGCCCACTCGACAAAATACGTGTCACCGTTACATTGACTGAAGTTCCCACAGTAGACACCACCACGACGCTGTTCGTGCTCCCCTGACAAAGGGCCCACTCGACAAAATACGTGTCACCGTTACATTGACTGAAGTTCCCACAGTAGACACCACCACGACGCTGTTCGTGCTCCCCTGACAAAGGGCCCACTCGACAGAATACGTGTCACCGTTACATTGACTGAAGTTCCCACAGTAGACACCACCACGACGCTGTTCGTGCTCCCCTGACAAAGGGCCCACTCGACAGAATACGTGTCACCGTTACATTGACTGAAGTTCCCACAGTAGACACCACCACGACGCTGTTCGTGCTCCCCTGACAAAGGGCCCACTCGACAGAATACGTGTCACCGTTACATTGACTGAAGTTCCCACAGTAGACACCACCACGACGCTGTTCGTGCTCCCCTGACAAAGGGCCCACTCGACAGAATACGTGTCACCGTTACATTGACTGAAGTTCCCACAGTAGACACCACCACGACGCTGTTCTTGCTCCCCTGACAAAGGGCCCACTCGACAGAATACGTGTCACCGTTACATTGACTGAAGTTCCCACAGTAGACACCACCACGACGCTGTTCGTGCTCCCCTGACAAAGGGCCCACTCGACAGAATACGTGTCACCGTTACATTGACTGAAGTTCCCACAGTAGACACCACCACGACGCTGTTCGTGCTCCCCTGACAAAGGGCCCACTCGACAGAATACGTGTCACTGTTACATTGACTGAAGTTCCCACAGTAGACACCACCACGACGCTGTTCGTGCTCCCCTGACAAAGGGCCCACTCGACAAAATACGTGTCACCGTTACATTGACTGAAGTTCCCACAGTAGACACCACCACGACGCTGTTCGTGCTCCCCTGACAAAGGGCCCACTCGACAAAATACGTGTCACCGTTACATTGACTGAAGTTCCCACAGTAGACACCACCACGACGCTGTTCGTGCTCCCCTGACAAAGGGCCCACTCGACAAAATACGTGTCACCGTTACATTGACTGAAGTTCCCACAGTAGACACCACCACGACGCTGTTCGTGCTCCCCTGACAAAGGGCCCACTCGACAAAATACGTGTCACCGTTACATTGACTGAAGTTCCCACAGTAGACACCACCACGACGCTGTTCGTGCTCCCCTGACAAAGGGCCCACTCGACAAAATACGTGTCACCGTTACATTGACTGAAGTTCCCACAGTAGACACCACCACGACGCTGTTCGTGCTCCCCTGACAAAGGGCCCACTCGACAAAATACGTGTCACCGTTACATTGACTGAAGTTCCCACAGTAGACACCACCACGACGCTGTTCGTGCTCCCCTGACAAAGGGCCCACTCGACAAAATACGTGTCACCGTTACATTGACTGAAGTTCCCACAGTAGACACCACCACGACGCTGTTCGTGCTCCCCTGACAAAGGGCCCACTCGACAAAATACGTGTCACCGTTACATTGACTGAAGTTCCCACAGTAGACACCACCACGACGCTGTTCGTGCTCCCCTGACAAAGGGCCCACTCGACAAAATACGTGTCACCGTTACATTGACTGAAGTTCCCACAGTAGACACCACCACGACGCTGTTCGTGCTCCCCTGACAAAGGGCCCACTCGACAAAATACGTGTCACCGTTACATTGACTGAAGTTCCCACAGTAGACACCACCACGACGCTGTTCGTGCTTCCCTGACAAAGGGCCCACTCGACAAAATACGTGTCACCGTTACATTGACTGAAGTTCCCACAGTAGACACCACCACGACGCTGTTCGTGCTCCCCTGACAAAGGGCCCACTCGACAAAATACGTGTCACCGTTACATTGACTGAAGTTCCCACAGTAGACACCACCACGACGCTGTTCGTGCTCCCCTGACAAAGGGCCCACTCGACAAAATACGTGTCACCGTTACATTGACTGAAGTTCCCACAGTAGACACCACCACGACGCTGTTCGTGCTTCCCTGACAAAGGGCCCACTCGACAAAATACGTGTCACCGTTACATTGACTGAAGTTCCCACAGTAGACACCACCACGACGCTGTTCGTGCTCCCCTGACAAAGGGCCCACTCGACAAAATACGTGTCACCGTTACATTGACTGAAGTTCCCACAGTAGACACCACCACGACGCTGTTCGTGCTCCCCTGACAAAGGGCCCACTCGACAAAATACGTGTCACCGTTACATTGACTGAAGTTCCCACAGTAGACACCACCACGACGCTGTTCGTGCTCCCCTGACAAAGGGCCCACTCGACAATAATACGTGTCACCGTTACATTGACTGAAGTTCCCACAGTAGACACCACCACGACGCTGTTCGTGCTCCCCTGACAAAGGGCCCACTCGACAAAATACGTGTCACCGTTACATTGACTGAAGTTCCCACAGTAGACACCACCACGACGCTGTTCGTGCTCCCCTGACAAAGGGCCCACTCGACAAAATACGTGTCACCGTTACATTGACTGAAGTTCCCACAGTAGACACCACCACGACGCTGTTCGTGCTCCCCTGACAAAGGGCCCACTCGACAAAATACGTGTCACCGTTACATTGACTGAAGTTCCCACAGTAGACACCACCACGACGCTGTTCGTGCTCCCCTGACAAAGGGCCCACTCGACAGAATACGTGTCACCGTTACATTGACTGAAGTTCCCACAGTAGACACCACCACGATGCTGTTCGTGCTCCCCTGACAAAGGGCCCACTCGACAAAATACGTGTCACCGTTACATTGACTGAAGTTCCCACAGTAGACACCACCACGACGCTGTTCGTGCTCCCCTGACAAAGGGCCCACTCGACAAAATACGTGTCACCGTTACATTGACTGAAGTTCCCACAGTAGACACCACCACGACGCTGTTCGTGCTCCCCTGACAAAGGGCCCACTCGACAAAATACGTGTCACCGTTACATTGACTGAAGTTCCCACAGTAGACACCACCACGACGCTGTTCGTGCTCCCCTGACAAAGGGCCCACTCGACAAAATACGTGTCACCGTTACATTGACTGAGTTCCCACAGTAGACACCACCACGACGCTGTTCGTGCTCCCCTGACAAAGGGCCCACTCGACAAAATACGTGTCACCGTTACATTGACTGAAGTTCCCACAGTAGACACCACCACGACGCTGTTCGTGCTCCCCTGACAAAGGGCCCACTCGACAAAATACGTGTCACCGTTACATTGACTGAAGTTCCCACAGTAGACACCACCACGACGCTGTTCGTGCTCCCCTGACAAAGGGCCCACTCGACAAAATACGTGTCACCGTTACATTGACTGAAGTTCCCACAGTAGACACCACCACGACGCTGTTCGTGCTCCCCTGACAAAGGGCCCACTCGACAAAATACGTGTCACCGTTACATTGACTGAAGTTCCCACAGTAGACACCACCACGACGCTGTTCGTGCTCCCCTGACAAAGGGCCCACTCGACAAAATACGTGTCACCGTTACATTGACTGAAGTTCCCACAGTAGACACCACCACGACGCTGTTCGTGCTCCCCTGACAAAGGGCCCACTCGACAAAATACGTGTCACCGTTACATTGACTGAAGTTCCCACAGTAGACACCACCTCGACGCGGTTCGTGCTCCCCTGACAAAGGGCCCACTCGACAAAATACGTGTCACCGTTACATTGACTGAAGTTCCCACAGTAGACACCACCACGACGCTGTTCGTGCTCCCCTGACAAAGGGCCCACTCGGCAAAATAAGTGTCACCGTTACATTGACTGAAGTTCCCACAGTAGACACCACCACGACGCTGTTCGTGCTCCCCTGACAAAGGGCCCACCCGACAGAATACGTGTCACCGTTACATTGACTGAAGTTCCCACAGTAGACACCACCACGACGCTGTTCGTGCTCCCCTGACAAAGGGCCCACTCGACAGAATACGTGTCACCGTTACATTGACTGAAGTTCCCACAGTAGACACCACCACGACGCTGTTCGTGCTCCCCTGACAAAGGGCCCACTCGACAGAATACGTGTCACCGTTACATTGACTGAAGTTCCCACAGTAGACACCACCACGACGCTGTTCGTGCTCCCCTGACAAAGGGCCCACTCGACAGAATACGTGTCACCGTTACATTGACTGAAGTTCCCACAGTAGACACCACCACGACGCTGTTCGTGCTCCCCTGACAAAGGGCCCACTCGACAAAATACGTGTCACCGTTACATTGACTGAAGTTCCCACAGTAGACACCACCACGACGCTGTTCGTGCTCCCCTGACAAAGGGCCCACTCGACAAAATACGTGTCACCGTTACATTGACTGAAGTTCCCACAGTAGACACCACCACGACGCTGTTCGTGCTCCCCTGACAAAGGGCCCACTCGACAAAATACGTGTCACCGTTACATTGACTGAAGTTCCCACAGTAGACACCACCACGACGCTGTTCGTGCTCCCCTGACAAAGGGCCCACTCGACAAAATACGTGTCACCGTTACATTGACTGAAGTTCCCACAGTAGACACCACCACGACGCTGTTCGTGCTCCCCTGACAAAGGGCCCACTCGACAAAATACGTGTCACCGTTACATTGACTGAAGTTCCCACAGTAGACACCACCACGACGCTGTTCGTGCTCCCCTGACAAAGGGCCCACTCGACAAAATACGTGTCACCGTTACATTGACTGAAGTTCCCACAGTAGACACCACCACGACGCTGTTCGTGCTCCCCTGACAAAGGGCCCACTCGACAGAATACGTGTCACCGTTACATTGACTGAAGTTCCCACAGTAGACACCACCACGACGCTGTTCGTGCTCCCCTGACAAAGGGCCCACTCGACAGAATACGTGTCACCGTTACATTGACTGAAGTTCCCACAGTAGACACCACCACGACGCTGTTCGTGCTCCCCTGACAAAGGGCCCACTCGACAGAATACGTGTCACCGTTACATTGACTGAAGTTCCCACAGTAGACACCACCACGACGCTGTTCGTGCTCCCCTGACAAAGGGCCCACTCGACAGAATACGTGTCACCGTTACATTGACTGAAGTTCCCACAGTAGACACCACCACGACGCTGTTCGTGCTCCCCTGACAAAGGGCCCACTCGACAGAATACGTGTCACCGTTACATTGACTGAAGTTCCCACAGTAGACACCACCACGACGCTGTTCGTGCTCCCCTGACAAAGGGCCCACTCGACAGAATACGTGTCACCGTTACATTGACTGAAGTTCCCACAGTAGACACCACCACGACGCTGTTCGTGCTCCCCTGACAAAGGGCCCACTCGACAGAATACGTGTCACCGTTACATTGACTGAAGTTCCCACAGTAGACACCACCACGACGCTGTTCGTGCTCCCCTGACAAAGGGCCCACTCGACAAAATACGTGTCACCGTTACATTGACTGAAGTTCCCACAGTAGACACCACCACGACGCTGTTCGTGCTCCCCTGACAAAGGGCCCACTCGACAAAATACGTGTCACCGTTACATTGACTGAAGTTCCCACAGTAGACACCACCACGACGCTGTTCGTGCTCCCCTGACAAAGGGCCCACTCGACAAAATACGTGTCACCGTTACATTGACTGAAGTTCCCACAGTAGACACCACCACGACGCTGTTCGTGCTCCCCTGACAAAGGGCCCACTCGACAAAATACGTGTCACCGTTACATTGACTGAAGTTCCCACAGTAGACACCACCACGACGCTGTTCGTGCTCCCCTGACAAAGGGCCCACTCGACAAAATACGTGTCACCGTTACATTGACTGAAGTTCCCACAGTAGACACCACCACGACGCTGTTCGTGCTTCCCTGACAAAGGGCCCACTCGACAAAATACGTGTCACCGTTACATTGACTGAAGTTCCCACAGTAGACACCACCACGACGCTGTTCGTGCTCCCCTGACAAAGGGCCCACTCGACAAAATACGTGTCACCGTTACATTGACTGAAGTTCCCACAGTAGACACCACCACGACGCTGTTCGTGCTCCCCTGACAAAGGGCCCACTCGACAAAATACGTGTCACCGTTACATTGACTGAAGTTCCCACAGTAGACACCACCACGACGCTGTTCGTGCTCCCCTGACAAAGGGCCCACTCGACAAAATACGTGTCACCGTTACATTGACTGAAGTTCCCACAGTAGACACCACCACGACGCTGTTCGTGCTCCCCTGACAAAGGGCCCACTCGACAAAATACGTGTCACCGTTACATTGACTGAAGTTCCCACAGTAGACACCACCACGACGCTGTTCGTGCTCCCCTGACAAAGGGCCCACTCGACAAAATACGTGTCACCGTTACATTGACTGAAGTTCCCACAGTAGACACCACCACGACGCTGTTCGTGCTCCCCTGACAAAGGGCCCACTCGACAAAATACGTGTCACCGTTACATTGACTGAAGTTCCCACAGTAGACACCACCACGACGCTGTTCGTGCTCCCCTGACAAAGGGCCCACTCGACAAAATACGTGTCACCGTTACATTGACTGAAGTTCCCACAGTAGACACCACCACGACGCTGTTCGTGCTCCCCTGACAAAGGGCCCACTCGACAAAATACGTGTCACCGTTACATTGACTGAAGTTCCCACAGTAGACACCACCACGACGCTGTTCGTGCTTCCCTGACAAAGGGCCCACTCGACAAAATACGTGTCACCGTTACATTGACTGAAGTTCCCACAGTAGACACCACCACGACGCTGTTCGTGCTCCCCTGACAAAGGGCCCACTCGACAAAATACGTGTCACCGTTACATTGACTGAAGTTCCCACAGTAGACACCACCACGACGCTGTTCGTGCTCCCCTGACAAAGGGCCCACTCGACAAAATACGTGTCACCGTTACATTGACTGAAGTTCCCACAGTAGACACCACCACGACGCTGTTCGTGCTCCCCTGACAAAGGGCCCACTCGACAAAATACGTG
The DNA here is from genome assembly GCA_026315105.1 of Locusta migratoria. NCBI lineage: Eukaryota > Metazoa > Arthropoda > Insecta > Orthoptera > Acrididae > Locusta > Locusta migratoria. The sequence goes on along the minus strand of CM048744.1, from coordinate 314,418,170 downwards.
TCACCGTTACATTGACTGAAGTTCCCACAGTAGACACCACCACGACGCTGTTCGTGCTCCCCTGACAAAGGGCCCACTCGACAAAATACGTGTCACCGTTACATTGACTGAAGTTCCCACAGTAGACACCACCACGACGCTGTTCGTGCTCCCCTGACAAAGGGCCCACTCGACAAAATACGTGTCACCGTTACATTGACTGAAGTTCCCACAGTAGACACCACCACGACGCTGTTCGTGCTCCCCTGACAAAGGGCCCACTCGACAAAATACGTGTCACCGTTACATTGACTGAAGTTCCCACAGTAGACACCACCACGACGCTGTTCGTGCTCCCCTGACAAAGGGCCCACTCGACAAAATACGTGTCACCGTTACATTGACTGAAGTTCCCACAGTAGACACCACCACGACGCTGTTCGTGCTCCCCTGACAAAGGGCCCACTCGACAGAATACGTGTCACCGTTACATTGACTGAAGTTCCCACAGTAGACACCACCACGACGCTGTTCGTGCTCCCCTGACAAAGGGCCCACTCGACAAAATACGTGTCACCGTTACATTGACTGAAGTTCCCACAGTAGACACCACCACGACGCTGTTCGTGCTCCCCTGACAAAGGGCCCACTCGACAAAATACGTGTCACCGTTACATTGACTGAAGTTCCCACAGTAGACACCACCACGACGCTATTCGTGCTCCCCTGACAAAGGGCCCACTCGACAGAATACGTGTCACCGTTACATTGACTGAAGTTCCCACAGTAGACACCACCACGACGCTGTTCGTGCTCCCCTGACAAAGGGCCCACTCGACAGAATACGTGTCACCGTTACATTGACTGAAGTTCCCACAGTAGACACCACCACGACGCTGTTCGTGCTCCCCTGACAAAGGGCCCACTCGACAAAATACGTGTCACCGTTACATTGACTGAAGTTCCCACAGTAGACACCACCACGACGCTGTTCGTGCTCCCCTGACAAAGGGCCCACTCGACAAAATACGTGTCACCGTTACATTGACTGAAGTTCCCACAGTAGACACCACCACGACGCTGTTCGTGCTCCCCTGACAAAGGGCCCACTCGACAAAATACGTGTCACCGTTACATTGACTGAAGTTCCCACAGTAGACACCACCACGACGCTGTTCGTGCTCCCCTGACAAAGGGCCCACTCGACAAAATACGTGTCACCGTTACATTGACTGAAGTTCCCACAGTAGACACCACCACGACGCTGTTCGTGCTCCCCTGACAAAGGGCCCACTCGACAAAATACGTGTCACCGTTACATTGACTGAAGTTCCCACAGTAGACACCACCACGACGCTGTTCGTGCTCCCCTGACAAAGGGCCCACTCGACAAAATACGTGTCACCGTTACATTGACTGAAGTTCCCACAGTAGACACCACCACGACGCTGTTCGTGCTCCCCTGACAAAGGGCCCACTCGACAGAATACGTGTCACCGTTACATTGACTGAAGTTCCCACAGTAGACACCACCACGACGCTGTTCGTGCTCCCCTGACAAAGGGCCCACTCGACAGAATACGTGTCACCGTTACATTGACTGAAGTTCCCACAGTAGACACCACCACGACGCTGTTCGTGCTCCCCTGACAAAGGGCCCACTCGACAGAATACGTGTCACCGTTACATTGACTGAAGTTCCCACAGTAGACACCACCACGACAATGTTCGTGCTCCCCTGACAAAGGGCCCACTCGACAGAATACGTGTCACCGTTACATTGACTGAAGTTCCCACAGTAGACACCACCACGACGCTGTTCGTGCTCCCCTGACAAAGGGCCCACTCGACAGAATACGTGTCACCGTTACATTGACTGAAGTTCCCACAGTAGACACCACCACGACGCTGTTCGTGCTCCCCTGACAAAGGGCCCACTCGACAGAATACGTGTCACCGTTACATTGACTGAAGTTCCCACAGTAGACACCACCACGACGCTGTTCGTGCTCCCCTGACAAAGGGCCCACTCGACAGAATACGTGTCACCGTTACATTGACTGAAGTTCCCACAGTAGACACCACCACGACGCTGTTCGTGCTCCCCTGACAAAGGGCCCACTCGACAAAATACGTGTCACCGTTACATTGACTGAAGTTCCCACAGTAGACACCACCACGACGCTGTTCGTGCTCCCCTGACAAAGGGCCCACTCGACAAAATACGTGTCACCGTTACATTGACTGAAGTTCCCACAGTAGACACCACCACGACGCTGTTCGTGCTCCCCTGACAAAGGGCCCACTCGACAAAATACGTGTCACCGTTACATTGACTGAAGTTCCCACAGTAGACACCACCACGACGCTGTTCGTGCTCCCCTGACAAAGGGCCCACTCGACAAAATACGTGTCACCGTTACATTGACTGAAGTTCCCACAGTAGACACCACCACGACGCTGTTCGTGCTCCCCTGACAAAGGGCCCACTCGACAAAATACGTGTCACCGTTACATTGACTGAAGTTCCCACAGTAGACACCACCACGACGCTGTTCGTGCTTCCCTGACAAAGGGCCCACTCGACAAAATACGTGTCACCGTTACATTGACTGAAGTTCCCACAGTAGACACCACCACGACGCTGTTCGTGCTCCCCTGACAAAGGGCCCACTCGACAAAATACGTGTCACCGTTACATTGACTGAAGTTCCCACAGTAGACACCACCACGACGCTGTTCGTGCTCCCCTGACAAAGGGCCCACTCGACAAAATACGTGTCACCGTTACATTGACTGAAGTTCCCACAGTAGACACCACCACGACGCTGTTCGTGCTCCCCTGACAAAGGGCCCACTCGACAAAATACGTGTCACCGTTACATTGACTGAAGTTCCCACAGTAGACACCACCACGACGCTGTTCGTGCTCCCCTGACAAAGGGCCCACTCGACAAAATACGTGTCACCGTTACATTGACTGAAGTTCCCACAGTAGACACCACCACGACGCTGTTCGTGCTCCCCTGACAAAGGGCCCACTCGACAAAATACGTGTCACCGTTACATTGACTGAAGTTCCCACAGTAGACACCACCACGACGCTGTTCGTGCTCCCCTGACAAAGGGCCCACTCGACAAAATACGTGTCACCGTTACATTGACTGAAGTTCCCACAGTAGACACCACCACGACGCTGTTCGTGCTCCCCTGACAAAGGGCCCACTCGACAAAATACGTGTCACCGTTACATTGACTGAAGTTCCCACAGTAGACACCACCACGACGCTGTTCGTGCTCCCCTGACAAAGGGCCCACTCGACAATAATACGTGTCACCGTTACATTGACTGAAGTTCCCACAGTAGACACCACCACGACGCTGTTCGTGCTCCCCTGACAAAGGGCCCACTCGACAAAATACGTGTCACCGTTACATTGACTGAAGTTCCCACAGTAGACACCACCACGACGCTGTTCGTGCTCCCCTGACAAAGGGCCCACTCGACAAAATACGTGTCACCGTTACATTGACTGAAGTTCCCACAGTAGACACCACCACGACGCTGTTCGTGCTCCCCTGACAAAGGGCCCACTCGACAAAATACGTGTCACCGTTACATTGACTGAAGTTCCCACAGTAGACACCACCACGACGCTGTTCGTGCTCCCCTGACAAAGGGCCCACTCGACAGAATACGTGTCACCGTTACATTGACTGAAGTTCCCACAGTAGACACCACCACGACGCTGTTCGTGCTCCCCTGACAAAGGGCCCACTCGACAAAATACGTGTCACCGTTACATTGACTGAAGTTCCCACAGTAGACACCACCACGACGCTGTTCGTGCTCCCCTGACAAAGGGCCCACTCGACAAAATACGTGTCACCGTTACATTGACTGAAGTTCCCACAGTAGACACCACCACGACGCTGTTCGTGCTCCCCTGACAAAGGGCCCACTCGACAAAATACGTGTCACCGTTACATTGACTGAAGTTCCCACAGTAGACACCACCACGACGCTGTTCGTGCTCCCCTGACAAAGGGCCCACTCGACAAAATACGTGTCACCGTTACATTGACTGAAGTTCCCACAGTAGACACCACCACGACGCTGTTCGTGCTCCCCTGACAAAGGGCCCACTCGACAAAATACGTGTCACCGTTACATTGACTGAAGTTCCCACAGTAGACACCACCACGACGCTGTTCGTGCTCCCCTGACAAAGGGCCCACTCGACAAAATACGTGTCACCGTTACATTGACTGAAGTTCCCACAGTAGACTCCACCACGACGCTGTTCGTGCTCCCCTGACAAAGGGCCCACTCGACAAAATACGTGTCACCGTTACATTGACTGAAGTTCCCACAGTAGACACCACCACGACGCTGTTCGTGCTCCCCTGACAAAGGGCCCACTCGACAAAATACGTGTCACCGTTACATTGACTGAAGTTCCCACAGTAGACACCACCACGACGCTGTTCGTGCTCCCCTGACAAAGGGCCCACTCGACAAAATACGTGTCACCGTTACATTGACTGAAGTTCCCACAGTAGACACCACCACGACGCGGTTCGTGCTCCCCTGACAAAGGGCCCACTCGACAAAATACGTGTCACCGTTACATTGACTGAAGTTCCCACAGTAGACACCACCACGACGCTGTTCGTGCTCCCCTGACAAAGGGCCCACTCGACAAAATACGTGTCACCGTTACATTGACTGAAGTTCCCACAGTAGACACCACCACGACGCTGTTCGTGCTCCCCTGACAAAGGGCCCACTCGGCAAAATAAGTGTCACCGTTACATTGACTGAAGTTCCCACAGTAGACACCACCACGACGCTGTTCGTGCTCCCCTGACAAAGGGCCCACCCGACAGAATACGTGTCACCGTTACATTGACTGAAGTTCCCACAGTAGACACCACCACGACGCTGTTCGTGCTCCCCTGACAAAGGGCCCACTCGACAAAATACGTGTCACCGTTACATTGACTGAAGTTCCCACAGTAGACACCACCACGACGCTGTTCGTGCTCCCCTGACAAAGGGCCCACTCGACAAAATACGTGTCACCGTTACATTGACTGAAGTTCCCACAGTAGACACCACCACGACGCTGTTCGTGCTCCCCTGACAAAGGGCCCACTCGACAAAATACGTGTCACCGTTACATTGACTGAAGTTCCCACAGTAGACACCACCACGACGCTGTTCGTGCTCCCCTGACAAAGGGCCCACTCGACAAAATACGTGTCACCGTTACATTGACTGAAGTTCCCACAGTAGACACCACCACGACGCTGTTCGTGCTCCCCTGACAAAGGGCCCACCCGACAGAATACGTGTCACCGTTACATTGACTGAAGTTCCCACAGTAGACACCACCACGACGCTGTTCGTGCTCCCCTGACAAAGGGCCCACTCGACAAAATACGTGTCACCGTTACATTGACTGAAGTTCCCACAGTAGACACCACCAAGACGCTGTTCGTGCTCCCCTGACAAAGGGCCCACTCGACAAAATACGTGTCACCGTTACATTGACTGAAGTTCCCACAGTAGACACCACCAAGACGCTGTTCGTGCTCCCCTGACAAAGGGCCCACTCGACAAAATACGTGTCACCGTTACATTGACTGAAGTTCCCACAGTAGACACCACCAAGACGCTGTTCGTGCTCCCCTGACAAAGGGCCCACTCGACAAAATACGTGTCACCGTTACATTGACTGAAGTTCCCACAGTAGACACCACCACGACGCTGTTCGTGCTCCCCTGACAAAGGGCCCACTCGACAAAATACGTGTCACCGTTACATTGACTGAAGTTCCCACAGTAGACACCACCACGACGCTGTTCGTGCTCCCCTGACAAAGGGCCCACTCGACAGAATACGTGTCACCGTTACATTGACTGAAGTTCCCACAGTAGACACCACCACGACGCTGTTCGTGCTCCCCTGACAAAGGGCCCACTCGACAGAATACGTGTCACCGTTACATTGACTGAAGTTCCCACAGTAGACACCACCACGACGCTGTTCGTGCTCCCCTGACAAAGGGCCCACTCGACAAAATACGTGTCACCGTTACATTGACTGAAGTTCCCACAGTAGACACCACCACGACGCTGTTCGTGCTCCCCTGACAAAGGGCCCACTCGACAAAATACGTGTCACCGTTACATTGACTGAAGTTCCCACAGTAGACACCACCAAGACGCTGTTCGTGCTCCCCTGACAAAGGGCCCACTCGACAAAATACGTGTCACCGTTACATTGACTGAAGTTCCCACAGTAGACACCACCAAGACGCTGTTCGTGCTCCCCTGACAAAGGGCCCACTCGACAGAATACGTGTCACCGTTACATTGACTGAAGTTCCCACAGTAGAGACCACCACGACGCTGTTCGTGCTCCCCTGACAAAGGGCCCACTCGACAGAATACGTGTCACCGTTACATTGACTGAAGTTCCCACAGTAGACACCACCACGACGCTGTTCGTGCTCCCCTGACAAAGGGCCCACTCGACAGAATACGTGTCACCGTTACATTGACTGAAGTTCCCACAGTAGACACCACCACGACGCTGTTCGTGCTCCCCTGACAAAGGGCCCACTCGACAAAATACGTGTCACCGTTACATTGACTGAAGTTCCCACAGTAGACACCACCACGACGCTGTTCGTGCTCCCCTGACAAAGGGCCCACTCGACAAAATACGTGTCACCGTTACATTGACTGAAGTTCCCACAGTAGACACCACCACGACGCTGTTCGTGCTCCCCTGACAAAGGGCCCACTCGACAAAATACGTGTCACCGTTACATTGACTGAAGTTCCCACAGTAGACACCACCACGACGCTGTTCGTGCTCCCCTGACAAAGGGCCCACTCGACAGAATACGTGTCACCGTTACATTGACTGAAGTTCCCACAGTAGACACCACCACGACGCTGTTCGTGCTCCCCTGACAAAGGGCCCACTCGACAGAATACGTGTCACCGTTACATTGACTGAAGTTCCCACAGTAGACACCACCACGACGCTGTTCGTGCTCCCCTGACAAAGGGCCCACTCGACAAAATACGTGTCACCGTGACATTGACTGAAGTTCCCACAGTAGACACCACCACGACGCTGTTCGTGCTCCCCTGACAAAGGGCCCACTCGACAAAATACGTGTCACCGTTACATTGACTGAAGTTCCCACAGTAGACACCACCACGACGCTGTTCGTGCTCCCCTGACAAAGGGCCCACTCGACAAAATACGTGTCACCGTTACATTGACTGAAGTTCCCACAGTAGACACCACCACGACGCTGTTCGTGCTCCCCTGACAAAGGGCCCACTCGACAAAATACGTGTCACCGTTACATTGACTGAAGTTCCCACAGTAGACACCACCACGACGCTGTTCGTGCTCCCCTGACAAAGGGCCCACTCGACAGAATACGTGTCACCGTTACATTGACTGAAGTTCCCACAGTAGACACCACCACGACGCTGTTCGTGCTCCCCTGACAAAGGGCCCACTCGACAAAATACGTGTCACCGTTACATTGACTGAAGTTCCCACAGTAGGCACCACCACGACGCTGTTCGTGCTCCCCTGACAAAGGGCCCACTTGACAAAATACGTGTCACCGTTACATTGACTGAAGTTCCCACAGTAGACACCACCACGACGCTGTTCGTGCTCCCCTGACAAAGGGCCCACTCGACAAAATACGTGTCACCGTTACATTGACTGAAGTTCCCACAGTAGACACCACCACGACGCTGTTCGTGCTCCCCTGACAAAGGGCCCATTCGACAAAATACGTGTCACCGTTACATTGACTGAAGTTCCCACAGTAGACACCACCACGACGCTGTTCGTGCTCCCCTGACAAAGGGCCCACTCGACAAAATACGTGTCACCGTTACATTGACTGAAGTTCCCACAGTAGACACCACCACGACGCTGTTCGTGCTCCCCTGACAAAGGGCCCACTCGACAAAATACGTGTCACCGTTACATTGACTGAAGTTCCCACAGTAGACACCACCAAGACGCTGTTCGTGCTCCCCTGACAAAGGGCCCACTCGACAAAATACGTGTCACCGTTACATTGACTGAAGTTCCCACAGTAGAGACCACCACGACGCTGTTCGTGCTCCCCTGACAAAGGGCCCACTTGACAAAATACGTGTCACCGTTACATTGACTGAAGTTCCCACAGTAGACACCACCACGACGCTGTTCGTGCTCCCCTGACAAAGGGCCCACTCGACAAAATACGTGTCACCGTTACATTGACTGAAGTTCCCACAGTAGACACCACCACGACGCTGTTCGTGCTCCCCTGACAAAGGGCCCACTCGACAAAATACGTGTCACCGTTACATTGACTGAAGTTCCCACAGTAGACACCACCACGACGCTGTTCGTGCTCCCCTGACAAAGGGCCCACTCGACAAAATACGTGTCACCGTTACATTGACTGAAGTTCCCACAGTAGACACCACCACGACGCTGTTCGTGCTCCCCTGACAAAGGGCCCACTCGACAAAATACGTGTCACCGTTACATTGACTGAAGTTCCCACAGTAGACACCACCACGACGCTGTTCGTGCTCCCCTGACAAAGGGCCCACTCGACAAAATACGTGTCACCGTTACATTGACTGAAGTTCCCACAGTAGACACCACCACGACGCTGTTCGTGCTCCCCTGACAAAGGGCCCACTCGACAAAACACGTGTCACCGTTACATTGACTGAAGTTCCCACAGTAGACACCACCACGACGCTGTTCGTGCTCCCCTGACAAAGGGCCCACTCGACAAAACACGTGTCACCGTTACATTGACTGAAGTTCCCACAGTAGACACCACCACGACGCTGTTCGTGCTCCCCTGACAAAGGGCCCACTCGACAAAATACGTGTCACCGTTACATTGACTGAAGTTCCCACAGTAGACACCACCACGACGCTGTTCGTGCTCCCCTGACAAAGGGCCCACTCGACAAAATACGTGTCACCGTTACATTGACTGAAGTTCCCACAGTAGACACCACCACGACGCTGTTCGTGCTCCCCTGACAAAGGGCCCACTCGACAATAATACGTGTCACCGTTACATTGACTGAAGTTCCCACAGTAGACACCACCACGACGCTGTTCGTGCTCCCCTGACAAAGGGCCCACTCGACAAAATACGTGTCACCGTTACATTGACTGAAGTTCCCACAGTAGACACCACCACGACGCTGTTCGTGCTCCCCTGACAAAGGGCCCACTCGACAGAATACGTGTCACCGTTACATTGACTGAAGTTCCCACAGTAGACACCACCACGACGCTGTTCGTGCTCCCCTGACAAAGGGCCCACTCGACAGAATACGTGTCACCGTTACATTGACTGAAGTTCCCACAGTAGACACCACCACGACGCTGTTCGTGCTCCCCTGACAAAGGGCCCACTCGACAGAATACGTGTCACCGTTACATTGACTGAAGTTCCCACAGTAGACACCACCACGACGCTGTTCGTGCTCCCCTGACAAAGGGCCCACTCGACAAAATACGTGTCACCGTTACATTGACTGAAGTTCCCACAGTAGACACCACCACGACGCTGTTCGTGCTCCCCTGACAAAGGGCCCACTCGACAAAATACGTGTCACCGTTACATTGACTGAAGTTCCCACAGTAGACACCACCACGACGCTGTTCGTGCTCCCCTGACAAAGGGCCCACTCGACAAAATACGTGTCACCGTTACATTGACTGAAGTTCCCACAGTAGACACCACCACGACGCTGTTCGTGCTCCCCTGACAAAGGGCCCACTCGACAAAATACGTGTCACCGTTACATTGACTGAAGTTCCCACAGTAGACACCACCACGACGCTGTTCGTGCTCCCCTGACAAAGGGCCCACTCGACAAAATACGTGTCACCGTTACATTGACTGAAGTTCCCACAGTAGACACCACCACGACGCTGTTCGTGCTCCCCTGACAAAGGGCCCACTCGACAAAATACGTGTCACCGTTACATTGACTGAAGTTCCCACAGTAGACACCACCACGACGCTGTTCGTGCTCCCCTGACAAAGGGCCCACTCGACAAAATACGTGTCACCGTTACATTGACTGAAGTTCCCACAGTAGACACCACCACGACGCTGTTCGTGCTCCCCTGACAAAGGGCCCACTCGACAAAATACGTGTCACCGTTACATTGACTGAAGTTCCCACAGTAGACACCACCACGACGCTGTTCGTGCTCCCCTGACAAAGGGCCCACTCGACAAAATACGTGTCACCGTTACATTGACTGAAGTTCCCACAGTAGACACCACCACGACGCTGTTCGTGCTCCCCTGACAAAGGGCCCACTCGACAAAATACGTGTCACCGTTACATTGACTGAAGTTCCCACAGTAGACACCACCACGACGCTGTTCGTGCTCCCCTGACAAAGGGCCCACTCGACAAAATACGTGTCACCGTTACATTGACTGAAGTTCCCACAGTAGACACCACCACGACGCTGTTCGTGCTCCCCTGACAAAGGGCCCACTCGACAAAATACGTGTCACCGTTACATTGACTGAAGTTCCCACAGTAGACACCACCACGACGCTGTTCGTGCTCCCCTGACAAAGGGCCCACTCGACAAAATACGTGTCACCGTTACATTGACTGAAGTTCCCACAGTAGACACCACCACGACGCTGTTCGTGCTCCCCTGACAAAGGGCCCACTCGACAAAATACGTGTCACCGTTACATTGACTGAAGTTCCCACAGTAGACACCACCACGACGCTGTTCGTGCTCCCCTGACAAAGGGCCCACTCGACAAAATACGTGTCACCGTTACATTGACTGAAGTTCCCACAGTAGACACCACCACGACGCTGTTCGTGCTCCCCTGACAAAGGGCCCACTCGACAAAATACGTGTCACCGTTACATTGACTGAAGTTCCCACAGTAGACACCACCACGATGCTGTTCGTGCTCCCCTGACAAAGGGCCCACTCGACAAAATACGTGTCACCGTTACATTGACTGAAGTTCCCACAGTAGACACCACCACGACGCTGTTCGTGCTCCCCTGACAAAGGGCCCACTCGACAAAATACGTGTCACCGTTACATTGACTGAAGTTCCCACAGTAGACACCACCACGACGCTGTTCGTGCTCCCCTGACAAAGGGCCCACTCGACAAAATACGTGTCACCGTTACATTGACTGAAGTTCCCACAGTAGACACCACCACGACGCTGTTCGTGCTCCCCTGACAAAGGGCCCACTCGACAAAATACGTGTCACCGTTACATTGACTGAAGTTCCCACAGTAGACACCACCACGACGCTGTTCGTGCTCCCCTGACAAAGGGCCCACTCGACAAAATACGTGTCACCGTTACATTGACTGAAGTTCCCACAGTAGACACCACCACGACGCTGTTCGTGCTCCCCTGACAAAGGGCCCACTCGACAAAATACGTGTCACCGTTACATTGACTGAAGTTCCCACAGTAGACACCACCACGACGCTGTTCGTGCTCCCCTGACAAAGGGCCCACTCGACAAAATACGTGTCACCGTTACATTGACTGAAGTTCCCACAGTAGACACCACCACGACGCTGTTCGTGCTCCCCTGACAAAGGGCCCACTCGACAAAATACGTGTCACCGTTACATTGACTGAAGTTCCCACAGTAGACACCACCACGACGCTGTTCGTGCTCCCCTGACAAAGGGCCCACTCGACAAAATACGTGTCACCGTTACATTGACTGAAGTTCCCACAGTAGACACCACCACGACGCTGTTCGTGCTCCCCTGACAAAGGGCCCACTCGACAAAATACGTGTCACCGTTACATTGACTGAAGTTCCCACAGTAGACACCACCACGACGCTGTTCGTGCTCCCCTGACAAAGGGCCCACTCGACAAAATACGTGTCACCGTTACATTGACTGAAGTTCCCACAGTAGACACCACCACGACGCTGTTCGTGCTCCCCTGACAAAGGGCCCACTCGACAAAATACGTGTCACCGTTACATTGACTGAAGTTCCCACAGTAGACACCACCACGACGCTGTTCGTGCTCCCCTGACAAAGGGCCCACTCGACAAAATACGTGTCACCGTTACATTGACTGAAGTTCCCACAGTAGACACCACCACGACGCTGTTCGTGCTCCCCTGACAAAGGGCCCACTCGACAAAATACGTGTCACCGTTACATTGACTGAAGTTCCCACAGTAGACACCACCACGACGCTGTTCGTGCTCCCCTGACAAAGGGCCCACTCGACAAAATACGTGTCACCGTTACATTGACTGAAGTTCCCACAGTAGACACCACCACGACGCTGTTCGTGCTCCCCTGACAAAGGGCCCACTCGACAAAATACGTGTCACCGTTACATTGACTGAAGTTCCCACAGTAGACACCACCACGACGCTGTTCGTGCTCCCCTGACAAAGGGCCCACTCGACAAAATACGTGTCACCGTTACATTGACTGAAGTTCCCACAGTAGACACCACCACGACGCTGTTCGTGCTCCCCTGACAAAGGGCCCACTCGACAAAATACGTGTCACCGTTACATTGACTGAAGTTCCCACAGTAGACACCACCACGACGCTGTTCGTGCTCCCCTGACAAAGGGCCCACTCGACAAAATACGTGTCACCGTTACATTGACTGAAGTTCCCACAGTAGACACCACCACGACGCTGTTCGTGCTCCCCTGACAAAGGGCCCACTCGACATAATACGTGTCACCGTTACATTGACTGAAGTTCCCACAGTAGACACCACCACGACGCTGTTCGTGCTCCCCTGACAAAGGGCCCACTCGACAAAATACGTGTCACCGTTACATTGACTGAAGTTCCCACAGTAGACACCACCACGACGCTGTTCGTGCTCCCCTGACAAAGGGCCCACTCGACAAAATACGTGTCACCGTTACATTGACTGAAGTTCCCACAGTAGACACCACCACGACGCTGTTCGTGCTCCCCTGACAAAGGGCCCACTCGACAAAATACGTGTCACCGTTACATTGACTGAAGTTCCCACAGTAGACACCACCACGACGCTGTTCGTGCTCCCCTGACAAAGGGCCCACTCGACAAAATACGTGTCACCGTTACATTGACTGAAGTTCCCACAGTAGACACCACCACGACGCTGTTCGTGCTCCCCTGACAAAGGGCCCACTCGACAAAATACGTGTCACCGTTACATTGACTGAAGTTCCCACAGTAGACACCACCACGACGCTGTTCGTGCTCCCCTGACAAAGGGCCCACTCGACAAAATACGTGTCACCGGACTAGTTCGCAGCACGAGCGAGATACGTCGTACTATAGATACGTTAAACCGCAGAAAATACGATCCACCTATACGAGACCGACTGATAGTAGGTTAATCCGACCCACTTTGTAAACCCGTAAATGGTCGTAAACCTGGAGGATTCAAATTACATATCGTGTCGAGAAGCAAACAATGGGACCCGAGCAAAGCGCTCCTCATAATTTAATATTTCCGAGTGATATGTTTCTGATGAAAATGAAGATGGTTATCGCGAAATGAAATGGCGCCTGCGGTCACGGCGATTGCGATATTCGATGCCAGCGCGCATAATCCGCATTTATATGTCTGGCTTTTCTAGATACGGCCGGCCCAAATCTCCCAGGCTCATCTGCATTGATTCCCCTCTGCTGTGTGTTGTGGTTTATTCATAGCTTTTAATGGCAGTGGTTATCGCGTTAAAAGAGAATGCGTCGTTTTTTTATTTCAGAATCATATTTAATGTTTTAATATCAGATGGATAAGGACTTCAATTTTTTTTCTGATTCACTTCTATTGTAACTAAACATTAAAAATATTTACAGCCACAGTACTGAATATTTTTTTACGTTTCATACCTGCCATTATTTTATACCCCATATTTAAGGAGAAGGACTCCCCTTGTCTGCGAAACCTTCAGGAATTGTCCTACTGGGTGTCACAAGATCCTACAGCAGTGCTTATGAAAAAGACTGATGCTAATAACTGAATAAGTAATTGTTGCTTACCAACGAGTTATGCGCATAATAGATCTATATTAGATCATTTATACATTCTAAGACAAATAACTGAGAAGGCGTAGTAATTCAATCAAGAGAGACACATATTATTTATACAATTTAGAAAGGACCACGATAGAACACTGGTACATTGAAGGAATTTCAAATGCCGTCAGATTTGTTAACATCTATGTAAATGAAAGTTTATGTCGTATTAAGCTACCATTAGGAGAAACTGAATAATTTCAAGGTGGTCACTGTATTGAGAAAAGTGAACGCCATTTTACCTACCAGGTAAGAGAAGATTGTCAGAGATCGAAATGCAGGGAGTGACCGTTACTACACTTGACTACTCAGATTATAATGCATAATAAGTAGCTCAAAAAATTAATTGAAATTATGCAAAATTATTAGAAAACCAGCGAGAAAACAGGATTACAAGTGAGTGAAGAAAAGACAGAATATCTGTTCATAAGGAAGAAAATCCAAAGTGGTGCACCTTCGGCTGTAGATGGATTTACTTTCAAGTCAGTTGGCCGCTTCAAGTACCTAGGGTGTCTTTTTAGTAATCACTGTATAACGATTATAGAAATAAATGGTGTACTAACATCGAATAAAACACAATATATTTTTTATCAAAATCTTTAAGACAAGAACACTTACTACTAACTTCAGAATAATTTTGTATCAGCATTCATATTTAGACAGAAAAATGAAGGAAAACTGATTGTATTTAAAATCAAAATATAACTAAAGCTTTTTGGTCCTTTTTATTATGAAAATAGTATGGAATAAAGGATAAGAAACAAATGAAGAATTGGATAAACACCACAACATTGTTGTAGTGGTGAACAATTTCGAATTGGGCAGGTCGCATAGCGAGAAGGGCAGTAAGAAGATTACCTGAAATAGTTTCGAGCTGGGCTACATTCAAGGTAAGGAAGACGCAGGATTAGGTTCCAAGTTGATGTCTGGGAGGTCACAGCCGGAAAGAACATCAATTCTAAATGGAAAAGCAGTGTACCTAAAAGAACAGAATGGTAGAAGCTCGTGGAAAATCCGAATGGTCCAAACAGTCCTTTACACGTGTAATGAAGAAGATCACTAACGACATGTTAAATAATCACGACATCTATCTCGGATGTTCGCGTCGTTGTGGCAATGTGGGCGGGTTGAGCGAACATGCTTGGATGGCGCTGGGCGCTCCGTAACCAGTAAGCGTCCGCGATCCATGACCATCAGTCGTGGTTCCATTGGTCCTCTCTGATCTCCGGTGTTCCGACCGTTGTCAGCGCAGAGCTCGACCTTCGTCTGGGTGGTGGTGTTGTTTTGTTCATCTCAGGCTCACGCGGGTCGAAGGTTTCGTCCCCAGTCAGCAGTCAACGTTCGCCAAGGTTGGTTCCAATTGTCATCTCGAGTCGCTGGTGTTCAGACTGCCGTCTCTGACCTACCCACTATGGTCATGGTGATTGAGTCATCAGCGCGTTGAGTGTTCCATCCGTTGTCCATGCAAACAAAGCGTGGTTCCAGCAGTACTCTTTGGTCGGACACCATCTCCATTGACACACTTCAACACAGTTGACAGGCGACTCAGATGTTCTTCAAATGTTTTCGAGAAAACGACAATGTCATCTAAATAGCAAAGACACGTCGTCCACTTAAGGTGTCGAAGCAAGTTGTCCATCACGCGTTCGAATGCGGCCGGAGCATTACATAATCCAAATGCTATTACTCTGAATTCATAGAGGCCGTCAGGTGTAATAAAAGCCGTCTTATACCCGTCAGCTTCGTCAACCTCGATTTGCAGTAACCTTTCTGCATGTCCATAGTTGAGAAGTAAGTTGCTCCTTTCAAGCAGTCTATGGTGTCGTCAATGCGCGGCAATGGGTAGACATCTTTCATAGCGAATTTTTCAGCCGCCGATAGTGGACATAGAGTCGCCACATGCCATCCTTCATCTTTAAGAGGACCACCGGAGACGACCAAGGACTCTCGGAAGGTTGAAAAAGTCATCGTGCAACATCTATTTCTCTTCCTCCCGAATTATCCGTCTTTCAGCTGGCGACACTCTATACGAACTCTGGCTAATTGGTGGATGATCCCCAGTATTGATACGGTGCCTTATCGTGGGCCATTTTGTCAGACTTTTCTCCTGCTGGGGTGTGAATGCCCCCCGAAAATTGGTGTAGTATAGCTAACATCCGCTGGCGTGGTTCCTTGGTCAGTCCGGGTCCTATTGGCAGTTCCACGGTTGTTTCCTCCAACGTGTTGTGTGTACTACCAGCAGAGCATAGGTCTTCGTTGATGACGTTGAGTTCACCGTCCTAGATTGGTTCAGCTGTTCCGATACACATTACTTTGTGGTTACGTTGTGACTGCCCGTCACAATTAGTGATCCAAATCTCTCCTCGACCACCGGTAATGCTTATGATAGCCGCTGGTATAAAAATTTCTTTTATGAGACTAATAAGCTTTTTACTATGGACAAGCACTTCGCAGTTTAACCGGTCAGCTTTGTCTATGACTGGAACTCTTCTCATTGTCAACGGCGGGATCGTCACATTGTCAACGACAAATAACTTCCCAGAAAATTGTGTGTTACGTGTACCCGTCGGAACGACTTCCTGAATTTGCAACTCAGATCTTCCACAGTTAATGATAGCTTGGGATGCTTGAAGGAAGTCCCATCCTAAGATGACATTATGACTACATTCTTTTAAAACGACGCATAGGCCTAACTTGCAAGAGATTTTTTTAAACTGTTTGTAATCTACATATAAAAAACGTATCGTACAAACCAAAGAAGACGATTTTAAAAGAAAAAGGGAAACGCGTCTGCTGTTTAACAAATGCCTTAATGGCAGTCAACACAAGAGGGATTAACTTTTAATCAATTTTAGCAGCTGTTGCGGGAGATGGGCACGCAACCAAATATAACAAGGAAACAAGGTTGAGAGTGTGCACAGTGCTAAAGTTACGAAATTCGAGGTGAGCATTTCCTCATCAAAATTTTAACTTGTGATAGAACTTAGGTTCACCATTACGAGCAAGAATCAGAAAGTCAAAGCATGGAGTGGAAGCACACCAACTACTAGTCAAGAAAAATATAGCATAAGCGGGAAAAGTCATGTTGACGTTCTTTACAGACATTCAAGGTCCAGTGTTTTTTTATGATTATCTCGACTAGCAGTGTACAGTGAACACTGGATTTGCCAGCTATGAGAAACGTCATAAATCTCAGAAAAGATGTGCGATTCTCCAACAAGACAACACATGTCCTCAAATGGGTCAACTAACCCGTGAAACCAAAATGGACTGAGAAGTTGTGCCTCCCCCTTACAGTCACGATACTTGTTTGCTGCAGTGAAGGAGGTTCAGCGTTAATGACGTAAAAAGGTTTGTGGGAAATTAGTTCAAAAATCAAGATAACGAGTTTCTTGGAACCGGAATAGAAAAGCATATAGCCCATTGGAACAAGTGTATAAATATTCGAGGGTATTATGTTGAAAAAAATTTTTTTGTAATAATATACGATGTTTTTCTCCATACGAAATTTTCTTTTTAATTACGAATGACCGTATACAAGGGATGTCTGAAAAGTCCATGCAAAGTCCGAGAGATGGCACTACCGGCACGTATCAAAATCATGTTTAGTAACATCTTTGGAAAGAACGTGGATGTTTCAGCAAAATTGGTGTTTGCGTTTCTTTGTGTTTGGCATTCGTGTGAATCAAGGAAGTTGAGTGATTTTCAAAGAATGGACGGAAAAGAATTTCGTGTGGTGATTAAACATTACTTTATAAAGGCAGATCGCCTCAGAAGACTAAAGAGAAGATTGATAAACATTATGGTGACTTTAATTTCGATTAGAAAACTTTATAAGTGGTATCAAAATTTTCGGAGTTGCGCTGAACGTTCTGGAGGCCTTGCGAAGGTTACGACTCCAGAAATTCATTTATGAACTCCATGAGATTGTGGGGGATGATAGAAGAAATTGTGTAAGATTGCTAGTGCTGTGGGCATCTCAAATGAACGGGTATATAACATTTTGTACATGAGAAAGCTGTCTGCAAGATGGGTGCCCCGATTGCTCACGCTTGATCAAAACCAGAATCGTGTGAGTGTTGCAAGGAGGGTTTGCAGCGATTCAGGAAGAATCTGCAGGACAGTAAGCGTTGTTTCATCACTGTGGATGAACCGTGGATACATAACTATACTCCTGAGACCAAAGAACAATCTAAACAATAGGTTACTAAAAAATGGCGTAAACCCGTCTTTTGGGATTCGCAAGGGATAATCGTCATCGACTATCTGGAACACGTTAAAACTATTACATGTGCATGTTATTTATCGTCATTGGACCGTTTAAAAACCGAGCTACAAGAAAACCACCGGCGATTGGCCTACAAAATAAAGGCCTTATGTACGAGCACACACCTCAGCTGTTGTGGTCGCAAAATTATTGGAAATTGAATTCCAACTCGTTTCACATCTCCATTATTCTCCAGACGGTTTCCTCGGACTACTATTTCTCCAGAAATTTGAAGAAATAGCTGGCAGGACGAAGACTTCATTCAAACGATGAGGTGATTGCAGAAACTAATAGGTTTTTTGCAGACTCCGACAATTCCTATTATTCGGAAGAGATCAACGAATTAGAACAGCGTTGGAAGATGTGTATAAGCCTAAAAGGAGACTATGTCGAAAAATATAAAAGGTTTCCCCCAAACACGTTAGTGGTTTATACGAGGCGTGTCCAGAAAGTAAGTTCCGTTTGGTTATATAAAACGAACGGGTACAGATACAGAAAAAATATTGATTCTACAATAATCTACAACTTTTAAACTACTTTTCTACATAGCTTCCGAAATTTTGTAGGCATTTGTCATAGCATGGCACAAGGTTTTGTGTGTCTTTTTCATAGAATGTTGCCGCCTGTGTATTCAACCATGTGGTAACATGTTCTTTCAGCTCGTCATCATCGTTGAAGTGTTGTCCACCAAGGACAGATTTTGGGTGTAAGAAGAGGCTTACTGTCAAAAAAATTTTGTTTTCACGATAACGCCTGACCTCACACACCGAATGTGACCAACCAATTCTTACGGAAACTTCAGTGGGGCCTGTTTGATCACCCTCCATACAGCTCGGACCTCTCTCCTAGAGACTTTCATCTCTTCTTATACCTAAAATCTGTCCTTGGTGGTCAACACATCCGAGAACCCGAAAAAATTCTGGTCCTATGTAAAATCGATAAGCGGGTGCAGTCACTCGTTGATCATTCCGGGGCAGTAATAGAAGAAAGCAAACGGAAAGCTGAAGTTCTAAATTCAACCTTTAAGAAATCTTTCACGCAGGAGGACCGCACAAATGTAGCATCATCTGATCACAGTACTAATTCCGAAATGGGGAACATAGCAATAGGTATTTCCGGTGTAGAGAAGCAGTTGAGAGAGCTAAATACGAAAAAGTCTGCTGGTCCGGATGGAATACCAGTTCGGTTTTACAAAGACTATTCTGCGGCATTGGCCCCCTACTTAGCTTGCATTTATCGCGAATCTTTAATTCAGCGCAAAGTTCCTAGTGATTGGAAAAAAGCGCAGGTTTATAAGAAAGGAAAGAGAACTGACCCACAATATTAGAGGCCAATATCGTTGACATCAGTTTCATGTAGAATTTTGGAACATATTCTCAGTTCGAATATAGTAAATTTCCTTGAAACGGAAAAGTTTCTTTCCATGAATCAGCACGGGTTTAGGAAACATCGTTCATGTGAAACTCAGCTTGCCCTTTTCTCACATGACATCTTGCGAGCCATGGACGAAGGGCAACAGGTGCGTTTTTCTCGACTTCAAAAGGGGTTCGACGCGGTGCCACACTGCAGACTGCTAACGAAGATACGAGCTTATGGAATAGGTTCCCAGATTTGTGACTGGCTGGAAGACTTCCTAAGTAATAGAACGCAGTACGTTGTTCTCGACGGCGAGTGTTCATCAGACACGAGTGTATCGTCAGGCGTGCCCCAGCGGAGTGTGATAGGACCGCTATTATTTTCTATCTATATAAATGATCTGATGGATAGAGTAAGTTGTAATTTGCGACTGTTTGCTGATGATGCTGTGGTGTATGGGAGGTTGTCGTCTGTAACTGACTGTAATAGCATACAGGATGACTTAGACAAAATTTCTAGTTGGTGCAAAGAATGGCAGCTAGCTCTCGTTGTAGAAAAATGTAAGGTGATGCACATGAGTAGAAAAAACAATCCTATAATGTTCGAATACAGCATTAGTAGTGGGCTTCTTGATGCTGTCGCGTCTTTCAAATATCTAGCCGTAACATTGCAAAGCGTTATGAAATGGAACGAACATGTAAGGACAGTTGTGAGTAAGGCGGACAGCCGACTTCGGTTTATTGGGAGAATTTTGGAAAGATGTACTTCACCTGTAAAGGAGACCACGTATAAAACGCTTGTACGACCACGTCTTGAGTATTGCTCAAGTGTTTGGGACCCGCAGCAGATCAGTTTAAAGGAAGACATAGAGGCGGTTCAGAGGCGAACAGCTAGATTTGTTACCGGTAGTTTCGACCAACGCGCACATGTCACGGAAATGCTCCGGCAACTCAATTGCGGATCGCTGGAAGAAAGACGACGTTCTTTTCGTGAATTTCTGTTAAGTAAATTTAGAGGGCCAGAATTTGAAGCTGAGTGTAGTACGATCTTGCTGCCGCCTACTTACATTTCGCGTAAAGATCACAAAGACAAGATAAGAGAAATTAGGGATCGTACGGAGGCATATAGGCATTCTTTTTTTCCTTGTTCCATTTGGGAGTGGAATAGGAAAGGAAATGCTCAGTAGTGATACAGTGTACCCTCTGCCACGTACCTTACGGTGAATTACGGAGTATGTATGTAGATGTAGATGATAAAGTGCTGTTACCACATGGTTGAATACACAGGCGGCAACCTTCTGTGAAGGATGCATGCAAAAACTTGTGGTACGCTATGACAAGTGCCTACAAAATTTTGGCAGTTATGTGGAAAAGCAGTTTAAGAGTTTTAGAATTTTTTGCAATAAAAATTTCTTCTGTATCTGTGTACAATTTCATTCTATTACCAAATGGAACTTACTTTCTAGACGCTGTGATATTCCTGGCCTGTGGCCACTTCATATTTCTGGCCGCTGGCCGTTTCTTTGCTAACATCGTACGTGTCTTAAGCGCGGAAGAGAGACAGAAGTGCAGCATATGTTGAAATGTGGGGTGGGGAGCAAACGCATATGGCACAGTAGGTGCAGGTTCCCGTGGGAAAGCCCTCCTATGTTACTGGTACTCTCCTCGCATTGGCTGCTGCATTTCAGGTCACGTGATTTCTTTTGAAATTAGTTTTGTTTATTATATACTAAATATTAATTATTCAGAGCTGAGAATTTGTAATAAATATCTCTCAAGGACAGGCTTAAAAAGTTTAAGGTGTCTTCTCTTATTGTAACAAGAGAAGAGCGATTTTGCAGAAGGCGCGCGACGGCCCTGTTTTGGCGCGAAATAGAGCGTCAGGTGCCCTCTCGCAACGCGCCGCAGTTTCAGTCTCGAGCTGACAACTATACGCGCCGGACCGCGCCGGTCATGAGTAAAGATTTGCGTAAATGTGATAACAGTCGAGGTTTCACCATGAACTATGGGCAGCATAGGCCGTATCATATTAACAATAGTTGCTCATTTTTTTATTATTTAGTTAATAAATGGCATCCCTGACAATTAAAAATCTCGCGAGTCGTTTCTTATGCTTCCAGCATACAGAACTTATTTTAGCCTCACTTGTATGCTGTAGAAGAACCTACGACCTGTGTGCTGTCTTCTGCGCTGGGGACACAACTATAGAAGAGTATTGGACAGCAACTACGGCACCTCGTGCGTAGTGTAGGGCGGTACAAACGCACACTGCTACTCAACAGCATTCGCAAGGATGTGGAGGTCTTGGGGACTTGTGGGAGGAAACAGTACTAACTTCTCCGTCCGCAAATAAAACCCTAGGTAGCTTGTATCGCGCCTCGTATTTTTGCACGGAATTTTCAATCGCCTCCTCGTAAAAGTGTGGAAAATGTAAATGAGTCCTTCAGATACGGTATAAAACAGGGACGTAGTTCTCAGCAAACGGCGCACTAGTTCACAGCGGCGCTATAAGACGCTGGCAGACAGAGAGTGGAACAAATGTAGACGCCGCTGCGCCTAGGCTTCACCTAACAGCACGGCGCGGCGGCTGCATTTATTTTCGATTACGCGGGACAGAGGGAGGCGCCGGCCCGGTCGCCGTCGCCTCCAGACGAAGACAAACAGCGGCGGGGCTGCGTCACGCGCGCTGCAAATCTCCTAACACCCAGCTAATGACGGCAGCAGTCGCGACCGGCACAGGCCGAGGCGGAGATGGAGGCGGAGGCGGCCGGTCCTTACTCCCGCTGCCGAGCCGGTCGCCGTAGCATCTCCCTAACCTCGGCCACAGAGTAACAAATACAGAAAGGAAACCACCCCCACACCACTGCCCTACGCTGTCCTAGTAGTTCCGTAAGATGCTAACAGGTATCAGGCGGATCGCTGGCTTAGGGTGCCTCTCGAACGTCAGAGGGTAGCGTGGAGGGGAGGCTGAGGGGAGAGCTTGTGCCGCCTGCCACGAGGCCACGGCTGTATCCAGCTTGCTCGCGTTTGATGGGAGGTGGTGGTGGGGGCAGCCGCTACCTGCCGCCTGCTCTGGCCAGTTGAAAGGGCTGCTTCTGACCTCAGCGCCATCATGGGACATCTTACGTTCAAACGTTTGTATAGTCTATGGGACTTAACTACGGGGTCATCAGTCCCTAAACTTACAAACTACTTATGAACTAGGACGGCACAAATATCCATGCCCGAGGGGGGATTCGAACCCCCGAATGTAGTGACCGTGCAGACCGTGACTGGAGCGCCTTAGTCCCCTCGGCCACCGCGGCCGGAGAACATCTTACGGAACTGCTGGAAAACCTCCATCCCCGCAACCCTGAGCGTAGGACCGCGCCCTTACGGAGGTTTCCCGTCTGTATATATTTGTCTGTGCCTCTGTTCACCACGTCCAAACCGACACAAACGCAGTAGAAGTGGCGGAAGCCCGTCCACTTGGAAATAAATGTCATACTATAAAAATGTAAGTTTTGAGATTTACACACCCCTCAGGAGAAGAGTCTAAAGAAATGTTTTGGAACATATCCTCTATTCAAATATTACGAATTATCTCGAACAGAACGATCTATTGACCCAAGGTCAATACAGATTTAGAAAATATCGTTCATGCGAAACACAACTAGGTCTTTATTCAAACGAAGTGATGGGAGCTATCGACAAAGGTTCGCAAATCGATTCCGTATTTCTTGATTTCCAGAAAGGCTTTTGACACCGTACCTCACAAACGGCTTTTAATCAAATTGCGTGGTTATGGTATATCGCCCCAAATTTGCGATTGGATAGGGGATTTCTTGTCAGAGAGGACACAGTTCGTTGTAATCGATTGTAAGGCATCAACTAAAACAGATGTGATATCGGGCGTTCCACAGGGTAGTGTTATTGGTCCTCTGCTGTTCCTTATTTACATAAACGGTTTAGGGGAAAATGTAAGTAGCTCTCTTAGGTTGTTTGCAAATGACGCCGTCATTTACCGTCTAGTAAAATCATCTGAAGATCAAAACCAACTGCAGAACGATCTGCATAAGATATCAGTATGGTGTAAAAATTGGCAATGGACTCTAAATAATGAGAAGTGTGAAGTCGTCCACATGAGTACGAAAAGAAATCCGTTAAACTTTGTTTACAAGATAAATCAATCAAATGTGAAGGCCGTAAACTCCAAAAAATACCTAGGAATTACTATTACTTCAGACATAAATTGGAAAGAACACGTAGATAATATCGTGGGAAAGGCGAACCAGAGACTGCGTTTTATTGGCAGAACCCTTAAAACATGCAACAGAACTACAAAAGAAACTGCATACACTGCGCTTGTCCGTCCATTTTTGGAGAATTGCAGCCCAGTGTGGGATGCTTATCAGGTGGGTTTGACGTAGGACATCGAAAGAGTCCAAAGAAGGGCAGCTGGTTTCGTATTGTCACGATACAGGGGAGACAGCGTTACGGAAATGATGCAGGATCTGGGATGGGAATCATTACAACATCGGCGCTTATTGCTGTGGCGTGGGCTACTTGCGAAACTCCAGTCGCCAACATTGTCCTCCGAATGCGAAAATATATTGTTGACTCCCACTTTCATAGGTAGAAATGATCATCAGAATAAAATACGAGAAATCAGAGCTCGAACAGAGAGATTCAGGTGTTCCTTCTTCCCGCGCGCTATTCGAGAATGGAATGGGAGATAAATAGTATAATTGTGGTTCGGTTAACCCTCTGCCAGGCACTTAAATCTGATTTGCAGAGTATCCCATGTAGATGTAGACGTAGATGTAGAAATAGCTTTCGAGATTTGGAGGCCCCAGAACGAAAGTCCAAGGGCGATACGAAATATATATATATATATATATATATATATATATATATATATATATATATATCCCGATATTTTGAGGCCCCCAAGACGAGAGGCGCGGGGTGCTCCCCTCCGCCACCCCTCCCTCCTTACTCCGACACTCCGCATGTAACGTTTCTGGCTTAAAGCCACAATAATAAGATCGAAGTATTACTTCAGTGCAACCGGTTAGGAGCAGTAGGCGACAGATGGTAAAATCTGGTGAGAAGCACGACAGGTGGTACAATTGGTCCGGTTCTTATGGGAAAGAGCACTGGCAAGTTTCCCCGAATTCTAAAAAGTTTAAAATGTTTGTAAATCTATCGGACCAAACTGCGTGGTCATCAGTCCGTAGCTTACAAACTACTTAAATCTAGGTAAACTAACCTGAGGACAAACACACACACCCATGCCCCAGGGAGGACTCGAACCTCCGCGGCGAGCAACCGTGCGCTCCGCAGCGATACGCTTTAGACCGCTCGGCTACTGCACCGCGGCTCTGGGGAAGTCACCGAGCGACAGGCACTGGACGCCGATTGGCTGTAGCACTGGTGAACACGCGCCAAAACGCAATCATATTTTATTAATATTTCATAAACTAATTATTTATTCAATGTAAAATTCAATTTAGAAAAACCCCTGAAAGCTAAGCCATGCCCTGAGTAGGTTAAATATATTAAGACGGTTGATGCACGGCGGCCATGTTTGCGCGCCAAATTGCGGATCGTCTAGAACACGCACTCGATGGAGTAACATGCATAAGTAGGCGGTCATACAACATTCTTTAATCATCTTAGATCAAGGCTAAATGACTTTACATTTACTTTCAGTTAGGAAAATGTGTGTCAAGTGGATATTATTATACAGTTTACTGGTTTTCTGCTTTCTTTATATAATTCAGTTGGCATCCCGATTCCGAAAGGCTTCAGTTTTATTCAGTAATTAGATCAGTTCCTGCCAATAATATAATAATTTCAGCCTCAATCAAGAACTCCGACCTGCATGCTATCATCTGCGTGGGCACATCTATAGAAGTCGTTAGGATGGTGAACTTTTAGAGTTTCTACTCTTCACACAGTACAGTGGGGAGTTTGTGACGTTAGCATCCAGATATGTATTTCAAATATGTATTAAATTTTAAATGTATGTAGGTTTTGTTATAGATTTTACCATAACTGACGTATATTGTAGTTTTGTTTAGTTTGTTTATGTGAATTTATGTAATTTATTATCTATGTATGTGGGTAATCGCCGATAGGGAAAGTAAGAAACATCTTTGGAGTGTGTGGTATGTGGAATTTGGAGCAACAGAGAGGGAGGAGGAGTAGTAGCTGTGGAGTCGGAGAGAGATGTCGATCTCTGTCGTTTGAACAGTTCGGACGCTAGCAAGTGCGCGGGAGCGTGCAGCGCCACGCCCTTAGCAGTTACCAAGCCTTGTTGACGGATCTCCATAATTAGCGCAGATATTTCCAATATCAGCGGGGGCACACGGTAGTTCATCTGAATATGTCAAGATTTCGCCCTCAAATTGATCATTGCATTGGACCTATGTCTGTATTGTGACCTGCAGCATTGTCGGAGTCGGCGCATCCTGCTCTTCAACCACGAGGACGCAACGTAAGATCGCTCCAATAATTCCCAACCACACAGAGTTTAGACATTTTGTAAGGCGTTACGCAGTTTTGTGCTTGAGAAACTATTTTTTCTAATAATAACGTACAATTTAAAGAACCTACGACATCATTGTCCTAAGACATTGTTACCAAGTAGGGTCTTATCCTTTCCAGAATTTCCCGAGTGTCGTTGAAAGTGAAAAGAATATTACATTCAGTGCCAAACTATAAAATTTAAATAATTAAAGTTTGAATTTTAAAGCTAATGTCAATATATTACTATTTTGGAAATAAGGATTTGCTTCCTTTAAAACAAAGTTGGCACAATTAAGTAACTGAACAAAATTATATATTAATTCTAAATTAATTGGTTCATTGCTATTCATTGGTGTAAAATTTGTGTGTCAAGTTGATTTCCTATGTTGGTTCGTATTTCGGCGTTGTCCATCTGTGATTTAATTGCAAGTCATTTTGAGTAATTTCTTCCTGGTAATCTTAACATTAATTATTCTGCCAACCGAGTGTTTTGCTGCCTACTGTGTAATTCTCATGTAGGTGAGTGTTAGTGAAGGGACGTTGATAATTGAGTACAACATTGGTCTCCGATCCAACACTGTTTCCGAACTAATCCAGTTTAATCAAATGATAATTAAGTGGTTTATTTTCATTCTTGTTATTAACTGATAAACCCAAAACATCATTTTTCGTAAAAGTTATTCGATTGCAAAAGTGTTTGCCAACCTTCTGTTATGCAACACTAACGTGTGTGATTCCCCATTCATAATTATCTTGGTTAATTATAACACACCCTGAGTGTCCCATTGGGCTGGCGACCGTGTTAATTTATTATGTTTTTTACTGTTTCATTGTTTGTTACTTCCTATAATTTGCAATACATACGTGTGTGAGTGAGATTGTTCCATAATTAAAGCAGTTCAATTAGTAATTAGTAGAGTAGGAGGAACGGGCTATCTGATGTGGTAGTTCGTTGTGGCAGCATTCTCTCACTAGTTGGTTTTCGTTTGCACAATAATTTTTCGTTAAAGATAGCCTTACACCCAAGTTTTTCAGAATGTAACCCGCTGTATACGCCAATGCCTGTCTGTCATTCCTGACATCGGCCTCCTCAACACCACTGTCACCACCACCACATGCACTCTCTGCAAAGACACTGTATAAAGCATTTTCATTAACTGTGCAGTGGTCAGCTGTGGAGTCAATAAAGCTATCATTATGAGCTCTCAGAAATTGCGTTAAATTGCTCAACGGTGTGCATCTATCATTCACACAGTTACCTAGTGACTTTACAGGTAGGGACATGTTATTGATTATAAACGTCTTCAGTGCTGCTTTGAACTGAAAACAGGTTGGGTTCGTGTTTGCAACACCATGCTGCCTCACACAACAAAAAACTTTCTCCAGTGGGTCTTGATTGAAAGCCCTCAAGCTTAAAAAACTGAAACCAATTTTCATTTCTCTATTCCAAATGAACATCTTACTGTAGTTTGCCAACCCCTTTTGAAACTGAATATTTTTGTTTTATCTCTGCCTGTTCCTAGCTCCAACACCTTCCAATCATTCATTTGTTTTAATACACTGCACCACATTTCAACATGTGGTGACTCTGCAGACAGGGCACACTTATAAGATTTTCCATCTTGTGGATAGTAATGGGAGCTGTTTAATGAAGCAAACAAGCAGTTTATCTTTTCAACATATTCTGCAGTGTCTATTGCTTCTGCAGGTAAAATATTAAATGCTACATAGGTTTCAATAACAGCAGCAACTGGATGACTGAGCTGGGCTGCAGCTACCTTAACTTTCATTTTAGTAAAAGTATCCTTAAAATCAAAATGATTCCTATGCAACTTTGGCAAAGTATTAAACGTCTTCTTTTGATCCAGAAGAAAAGACCTGTGAATAAATTCAAAACTTGCCTCGTTTTTAAACCCAAATTGTATTTTATTTCCTAGAAGAGCATTTCTAGTATTCTTTAACAGGTGGGGAACATCATAAACACTGCAACAAGTTGACCACTGACTAAAAACTGAAATGGACTGGTTTCAGAAGAAATGTCACTGCAAAGTTCTTTCAGTGCTTTTTGGTTGCTTACACCCTGGTCACAAACTGTACAAACTATCTTCAGCCCTATTTCTTGCAATTGTCCTATAACATAGTTAATGAGGAAACTGAGTTCTGAGTGAAGTAATATGCAACAACCTGCTTCCAAGTTTTATGTATGCCTCTGACCATAAATACTAATGCATGATTTGCATATAAATTTTACCTTCCTAAGTGTCCTAAATCCTGAAACCCTGAAATTTCTTGCTGCCTTGCATCATAATACAATCCTCTTTGCAAAGACATCTCATCAAACAACAAAGCACAATATTTGTCACTGTTTGATAGTGAATCAACTTCTGATTTTAATACGTTCAACACAGCAGGATTCAATCTTGGCTCAAAAGGTACAGCAGATAACAGAGATTTCAGATGCCTCACAGACGGAAGGGAAAACTGAACTGACAAATATTTGTATAGCCGAGGGCTTCGCTTATACGACGACAGAGCAAATACCTTATCCTCAACTGTCCATCGCCGTGCATTTGCTGGTCGATGAGCGTTTCTTAATTGGCTGTTTATGAAATCTCGCGCTATAGAATTTAAATTGTTTTCTACGAAACAGAAAATATTGTTGTCATATAAATGTTTCAGTGTTTTTAGTAGCTACACTTTTCTCATGGTGTAGCTTTGCTTTAAGTTTTGCTAGTCTAACTACAGTATTCCTATGAATCTTGTACGTTTTGGATTTTATTGGACTTAATTCTGCTTTCGAAATCCCCGTACCCAAAAGACCACTTATCTCATTAAAGTTCCTCTCATGTCGAAAATTCCGTAACGTCGTCAGAAAGTGCATGTTCGTAAACTATCAGTATATACTCTTAATAAATTATTGCCGCAAATAAAACAAAAATGAAAAACTAGTGTAGTTCTTAGCGAACACATTGATCAAAATTCCACGTGAGTAGTGAGTAGTTTGCGAGTGTGAGGGATTTGAATGAAACGCGAGGTAACGCGTGAACTTCGTCCGGAACGTGACAAATCTTACAGCTTGGCGAAAAACAGGGACAGTTCCGCTCGGGATTATAGGATTCCTATCCTGCAGTAGTCGAGGTCTGGAACAGGCGTTCAGTTTGAACCGTTCTCCATACTCTGCGGAAATGGCTGCCGACTGTTGTCAAGAACGATATTGACGATGTGTTCCCGGTACACAGAAAGACGAAGAAGGGGAGTCAGGAACAGGGTCAAACAGAGATACAGGGCTGGGGTTGGCTGTGCCTGTTCGCGTCTGTCGCCTGTTCTTCCAGTGAGTTGGCAGCACTGCCCTCCGACCGACCGCACGGGCGCTGGTGGATAGCTATAACATTCCGCCGAGCGGACTGGGCCTCGGTCGAAAATTACACGCTTTTAAACACACTTTACGGTCAATTGTTTTGCCGTTTACCAGGCGTAATTTATTCCGCTTGTTATGTGGCCGTATGCCACCAGTGTTTACTCCCTCGCTGTGCGCCATCACTACTTTATGCATTCATGGGGAAGGGGGGGGGGGAGGGGGATAAAATGTAGCAGAAAGCTACACCAGCCCGTAGCGCAAACGCGATACCTCGCTTTTGTCGCCCGTGATCAATGAAGCTTTGTTACGGCTATTTGTGTGCGATTTGTTTACTACCACTTTCCGTCAAAGCCATCGTCAAGTCTAGTGACAGCAAACATTTATTTTAAATTCTCGTTCCATCAAATGTGATCAACATATCCAGTTGCAAGGACAAAATTTCGTTGAGCAAATGTCGCTTTCAAGAGTAAAGCTCCATTTCGTCGCCCTAGCACACAGTTTACGTTAACTGCATAACGAACGTAATCGAAATGAGAGAAAGTCAGCATCTATATTGTTCAAAACAATTTTCATTTAGTGTTTACTCTCAATTGCGCACTTCATTTATTCGATTACACGTTGCGATCACTTGGATATCTTCAGATCTAAAATAAAACAGGAAATATGTCTGTATTTACAGAATATATGGCATCAACTGCGAATGGGCAAAACTGAAGATGAGTACCCAGCCGGGACTCGAACCCGGGTCTCCCGCATTCCAGGCAGTTGCGCTGCCCGGGTTCGAAACCCGGCTGGCTACACATATTCAGCTTTGCCCATTCGCAGTTGGTGTCATATATTCTGAAAATATGAAAGAATAACACCTGGAGGATCAGAAGTGACGTCTGTTCTTTCGGAACAGAAGGCACATGTATATAAATATGTTTGTACTATTCATAAGAAATACAGTATGTCATCAAAAGTATCCGGACACCTGGATACGAATAACGTAATGTCGTGGCACACTCTATCGGTAATGCTGGAATTTAGTAAGCTGTTGGCCCACCCTTAGCCTTTATATGAAGTTTTAGGTGATCAGACGTCACTTGCATCAGAAATGTGTACGCGAGATTTCCACACTCCTAAACATCCCTAGGTCTTTTGTTCTGGTTGCAATAGTGAAGTGGAAACGTGATGGGACACGTAAATGACGTTAGCATAAAGGCCGACGTCGTCTGTTGATTGACAGAGACAACCGGCAGTTGAGGAGAATCGTTCAGTGTAATAGGCAGGCATCTACCCAGACAAGAATTCCAGACTGCATAAGCATCCACTACAAGTACTGTGACAGGCGGGAGGTGATAAAACTTGGATTTCACGGTCGAGCGGTTGCCCACAAGCCACCCATCACCCAGTTCAATGCCAAACGACGCCTCGTTTGGTGTAAGGAGCGCAAACATTGGGCGACTGATCAGAGTAAAATCGTTGTTGGGAGTGGCCAATCACGGTACACAATGTGGCCATCCGATGGCAGGGTATGGGTATGACGATTTCCCGGAGAACGTCATTTCCCAGCGTGTGTAGTGCCAACAGAAAATTCGGAGCCAGCGGTGTTACGTTGTTTTTCATGGAGGGGGCTTGCGATTGGTGGATGGCGATTACATATTTCAACACGATCGAGCTCCTGTTCATAACGCACGGCATGTGGCAGACTGGTTACACGACAATGTCATCCCTGTAAAGGACTGTCCTGCAGAAAGTCCGGATTTTAATCCTATAGAACACCTTTTGAATGTTTTGGAACGCCGACTTGGTGCCAGGCCTTACCGACCTACTCGATACCTCTCTTCAGTGCAGCACTCTGTGAAGAATGTGCTGCCATTCACGTAGAAAACTACCAACACCTGATTGAACGTAGGCTTACAAACTACTTAAACTAACTTCGTCCAAGGCCAACAAATACACCCATGCCCGAAGGGTGACTCGAACTCTGACGGCGAGCAGCGGCGCGCTCCGCAGCTCGGCGCCTGGGAACGCTCGGCCACTCCACCGCGGCCTGCTTACTTGAACACGTTCGAAGCCCTTGAGTTCCGTTTGCTCCCTCACGATGTGTAATGACTACTGAGGTCGCCGATATGGAGTACCTGGCAGAAGATGGCAGCAGAATGCACCTAACTGGAAAACGTATGTTTCTTGCGATGGCCGAATACTTTTGATCACATAGATTAGATTTTATAATCAATAAAATAGAATTGTACATAGATGTAGAGGCTTACGCAATTAATTTTAAATACAGTTCTGTTTTTTTTTTGTAAATTCTATTTAATGTAACGTCTACTTATTGTAAGACATGCGATAGTACATATTCGGCTTTTTTACATCTGAAGATTATCAAATGTTCAAATGTTTGTTAAGCTTAAGGGACTTAACTGCGGGATCATCGGTCCCTAAACTTACAAACTACTTATGAACTACCTTATACTTAAAGACGACACAGAAATCCATGCCTGACAGGAGTGAGAAAAGTCAAACTCAGCAGAGAGATGACTGTGACAGAAAACCGAAAGAGGTGAGGCAACGATGTGCGTTCCTCGCGACTTTTATTGTACCTACATGGAACGCATATCAAACTAATATTTTGAGAAAATTTATTAATTTATAAATGTATAAAATGTCTGTGTAACATTTACGTTAGGTAAAATGTCACCTCTTAGATAATGTATATTGTATTATGTGTGTATTCTTTGTAAACTTAATATTTCGATGTCAACTGTCCTGTATTGCGTATATAATGCTTATTTTAATGTTTATATTATTTTATTATTTCTTTGTTAGTGTATTTGTGCTTGTGTTTATTTATGATATTTTGTTTAATGATGTGAAATGTTTAGTTTTAAGTAAGAACGTAAAAATAAATAGTTGCTCTCAGACCAAAGACGATGTTACATGAAACAAGAGACTGTGGCGCTGAGCACTAGTAGCGCGCGCAGCTCGGCTTCACCTACCGCGCCGTGGCAGCAGTCGGACGTTCGTCTCGCGGAGTGCTCAACTTTATTTCAAACACAATATTATTATAGTAAGTGATAAATGTGAAACCAAGCGATATATTAAACAAATGTCATGTTCGTTCTTCTTGAGGCAGAACTCGTGCGTGGAAGTCGCTTCCGTCGTATCGTTCGGAACGGGTATAGCGTCGTCGCGGACGCTAACGGTCGCGGAACAAATACACGGTTCGCGAATATTACAAGTGATACTACAGAAAAG
This sequence comes from Locusta migratoria, assembly GCA_026315105.1. Classification (NCBI taxonomy): domain Eukaryota; kingdom Metazoa; phylum Arthropoda; class Insecta; order Orthoptera; family Acrididae; genus Locusta; species Locusta migratoria. The sequence continues at coordinate 314,385,303 of CM048744.1, read as the reverse complement.
CTGTGGAAAGAGGAGCAAAAAAACTAAAAGAAAACTAATCTGTATAAAAAGGCAGCTACTGTAATCTGGATGTTGTATTAGAGAGGATCCATTATTATCTATTATTGCAAAACCTCTCTAAAGACAAATGGACATCATTGAACGCTCAGCTGAGATAAGTTCATTGTGATAAGTTGATGTGTTCACTGAGTTAAATATTTTTTCAATACATAAGAAGTTATTTGATTTTTTTTAACGAATAGTACCCTGATTCTTGACCTGAATAAGGCAGCTCAATAATTAATAATCGGACAGATCAGTCATTTATTTGAGATGAATGATTTTGAACAGATTGTCAGAGAACATAATTTTGACATGAAATTTAGATTAACTTAACGACACAATGAACTTTTCATGGCAGACCACATTATTACAATACCTATTACTGATTAGTATTTGAATTAAGCCAGGACATTGATAACCACTAATATTGACCAAGGAATATTTAAAGAAAGACATTATTTCAAAATTTTATTAATTACCAAACTTAATGAGTAGACACACAGTAACACTGTAGTGTCTGAGTTCAACAATTCTTGCGACCGCGAAAATCGGTCTTACCTGATAAATCATTTTCAATTAACGAATGCAAATATTTTAAAATTTCAACTTATGTAAATTTTTTAATTTTTCGAAAAGAAGTATTATTTATGAAATATTAAGATCAGTGGTCGGTTTGCACCCAGATACTACCCACGTAACATTTATTTTTATAGCGAGTCATTATTCTAAATTATTGCGAGGAGACGTGTGCAAAATGTACCACGTCGCACGCATTGCACATACGCGGTTGAATTATTTTTCAGCTATCTGGTTTGTGCACGTCTCAGAAAGGAGATTGTAAGGAAGGTAAAGGTGAGTGAATATTTTGTGAAGTTGTCAGATTGTACCACAGCTTCGTTAAATAACACTGTTTGCTATGCTAATTATTCAAATTTAATTACGTTCATTTGATAATTTGTACGATTTTAACGTAGCTTTGCCGCGAGATTAAGATCAAGACAAATTACGGTAACAAACAATACAAAACACGATGCACATTTTCTTATCGATTTAAAAATTCATTTAATCACACATGCGCTCACACCAACTCGTTTTCTTCTCTCCATACCTTTCCTTTCCTTACATTATAAACATTCTTCAAAAGTGAAACGCGATCGCAAAATATTTATTTATTAAAGACAACAGGTTTCATGGGACTATGCCACCAAATTTTGTAAATTGATCATCTTTAAAAATGGAGATTAAATTATACGTGCAACTTAGCTCTTAGTCTAAATATAAAAATACATAAATTAAAACATCACAGCTTGTAAGATACTCGGATTAAAATGATGATATATGTGCGGTACTCAACCCGGACGGCACTTGAAAATGGCTATAGTGTAAGCCAAACCAGTCTGTTGTATAAATAAAAACAACGAAGTCACCTTAGTACACATTCTAGTGTGGTTGTTCCCCTTTGCGTTGAACCGCAATGCGCTTGTGACGTATCTCAGCGGAGGCCGCCATTGTACTGGGCTGTGATCTGCTCGTTGAGCCGTTGGACAGATAATGTACGCGGTGTATGGTGCGTGCGGTATTACTCGTGGAAGGGAAGGGGAGGGGATGAGACGCTAATAGAGGATGCTGTGAGCAGAATAGCAAACTGCGGCATGCAAGAACATCCTCAAACTTTAAAGTCTGCCGAAAACTACTTTACGAAACGAAAACGAACTTGCGGCACATACACGAAAGTGCGCTTTTAACCCTTGAAAGGAAGTATGTGCCTAAGAGACACGCATCAATTTTTATCTTGTTAGATTGGCAATACTGCTCGCGCTAAATGCACGAGTACCTCTGTAGCTTCATATAGATTCATTGTTAGTGCTCAAGTGTGATTGTTTGTTGATGGCGACTGTTATATCTGAGTAATTGTTGTTTTCTCGAGCATCGCAGTGCAGTGAGACACATATTTCCAGTAACGCAAGTTGTGTTGCATGTCTATTGGACATTTTCAAATTCGATACTTTTATTACTGGGGAGTACAACTACATGCAGCAATCAATATTGGTACAGTGAAGAGCTGCATACTCCAATTCTACTTAAAAAAAAAAAAGAAAAAAAGAAAAAAACAGTGAAATTATCACCAGGTACAGATTCGTCAAGAAATTTCTCTAAGTTTAATGAGATCTCATCTTCAGGCTACTTATCTCCAGTTAGAGGGTAATAATGCAAAATCTTGGAAAAGACCGACAGAAAAAGAAAGAAGAACAAGAGAAGGTGAAGAGTGGCAAATTACAAAGAAGGTGGAAATGCAGTCTTTGTCCTTACCAGAAAAACAGGAACACTGCATACAGGTGTGATGTGTGAACTGTGACAGAACAGTATACCTACAATGTTCCAGGAAAAAAATGTGTGTTTACCAATTCTTCACATCATTCATGTATTGTTATAGAGTTCCTTAGTATGAATATTCATGAAGTAATAAATATTGGAATTGTTACTTGATATTGGTTCAGTGAGTTATGGTTCAATTTTTTAATTGTATTAACAGATTTATGCACCAAATTGCGAGAAAAACAAGGTATATTTATTTATTTATCTATTTATTTATTTCACAACCGTGCCCACCAGACACATATTCCTATTAAGTAATGAAAATAATTCTTCCTCTTAAGGGTTAATTCGATACGATGGTATTATATCAAGAACAGACGGAAAAATGGGTTTGGGATACAAATTAACAGCTGCATCTTCGCACTCAATAAAAATTGGGCACCTGTTATATGAGGTTTTTAAAGCAAATTGTCTATACATACCTGCTAAAATCCATCAATTTACGTATATTGCTCGACGGAATCTTTTGTTTACGTAAAAATGTTACAATTTTGTCAAAATTGCATATTCAAAATTTCCACTTGTTTTAACCGTTTTCGTTAGATCTTGTACTCATCATCACACCTGTAGAAACGTCATTTCCTAACTACTGTGAACATTCATTGCTTTTATCTGCACGCCGTATTACGAGTTTAACAGTTGTATACAATCTGTATAGTAAGACTCCACTATAACTGGCTCGGTAAGTCAGTTCGAATGTCAGAAGAGGGCGACGGTACACCACCGCCAAGCAGAACCACGCTTCGTAAAGCACTGTGATGTTCAAACCACTCTTAGGATTGTTGATTGCTTTACCTTAATCAAATGATTAAATTTTCACTCTGTTCCCACTTCAACTGGTATCTCAAGGTCTTATCATAAGCAGCGGCGAACCGGCCGAGCACATTAAGGCGCCATGCTCCGATGCGCGAGGTCGTTCCCCTTCGGCGGTTGGAATCCCCCCTCGGGCATGGATGTTTGTGCCGTCTTTAGTATAAGCTACTTCATAAAGTAGTTCGTAAGTTTAGGGACTAATGACCCCCTAGTTAAGTTCCATAATGTCTACAAACATTTCAACATTTGATTCTTATCATAAACAACTACGTTGTGCATGTGATACGGGGGCAATAAAATGCAGATTTTATCATTTTATTAACAGGTTGTATATAAATGGTAAACCCGCAATACGGCGTGCAGATAAAAGTAATGTACGTTGTCAATAGTTGGGATATAACGTTTCTACAGTTCTGATGATGACGGCAAGATCCTCCGAAACACGTTAAAACTAGGGGAAAGTTTGAGTAAGCAATCTTGGCTATATTATAACAGTTTTACCACGAAAAGTATTATTTTTTCTTCCTGAAACACCCTGAACGGATAGAAGATACAATACACACGGCGGTAAAATTTCTAAAGTAGCCTGGTTCCAGTATGCTGAATACGTATGACTCTTAGTGTTTATTTAGTCTGACAATTTTATTATGTTCTTCATATTTCAACTAGCAGCCTTTGGGACAGTGTCTGACGTTTCGAGTAATGCTACGTGCTCGTTTCGATATACTTCTACTGAGGTGGTAAAATTGCATACGTCGTTCGGTTTGCTAAATGCATTTTTTTTTTTTCATTTATTCACGGAAAGTACGACATTAACTGTGAATGGGTAAAGTAGAAAATGTGTACCCAGTGGAATTCTAACTGGGTCTCCTGCTTTCTAGGCAGTTGCGCTGAGGCCTACACCTCAGGGGACACATCGATCATCACAACTACACCGACTACTCGGCTCCTCTCTCGTCAGATACAAGTACTCAACTTTTCCCCAACCACTATTATTCAAACTCAAGGTTTTTCCAAACTAATTCCCGTGAAAGTAAGGGTCTAGGACTGCCTCCACACTGAAGAAAGAATCATTGCCCGTCATCGGCTTACTATATAAGTTTCATATTATACAATTTCTTTTTCAATAATGGTCTAAATAAGGAAAGAGGAAATAATAAAACAACCTGTCTATATTTCAAGAGAACATAATTTCATTATCAACGCTTTAAATAGTAAATCTATTGCCGATAGAGGAAAGGGAGGGGGGAGGAGGACAAAAGATTGGCGTTCGAGTCTGAATTGTTCGATCTGCACTGATTCTTATACCCAGTCAGTAGTCGTACAAGTCGGAGCAGAAAGAGGGCAAGGCTGCATATTAGAGATATCTCGGAAGTAAGGCGCACCGTACCTTAATTAACTTTTTGCTAAATGTCAAGGAAATTTTATGAAAAATGAAGATGTAATTTAGCTGCATTTAACTTCGCGAGAAGTTGGTACGTCTCGTGATGAAACTCATAATTACTTGGCGAAATTAGGCTCCTGTAGGCTGTGTTAACACTTTATCATCCGGGCGGCTGATTTGATTTCAGCCATCTTTGCCCCTCTCTGTCCCCCTACCAAAGGGACCCTGCCACTATGCAACAAAGCGGATCACCTGATTACTGCCTTTCAGTACGGTTACGGCTTCGCTTTTAGCTGTTTGCTCACTATACAGCAGCAGGTACCCCGATTCAGTCTGTAAGTGCGCGACGGAAAGAGGTTCATCTTCTAAATTTATGGCCCACTTAATAAATTAGTGATTTAAAAGCTACATGTGTAGACTGGCCAATTGGAGCGTTACGGCCTCCGCTCAATTGCATGTTAAAATAATATCAAAGTAAGAAGATTAATTATTTTAATTTGTCAATTTAAGGACAACACATTTGACTTGGAATTGTTGTTGTTGTGGTCTTATTCTCCTTACCATCTACATCTATACTCGTCAAACCACCGTAAAGTGCGTGGCGGAGCACTATACCATTACTACCCATTTCCTTTATTCCACTCCCAAATAGAACGAGGGAAAAAAGAATGTTTATACGCCTCTGTACGAGCCCTAATTTACATTGTCTTTCTGATCTTTACGCGAAATGTAAGTAGGCGATAGGGAGATCGTTCTATAGTCAGTTTCAAATTCCGGCCCTCTAAATCTCCTCAACAGAATTTCTCGAAAAGTAGTTCGTCTTTCCACCAGGGATCCCCACTTGAGTTCCTAGAGAATTCCTGTGACACTCGCGCCATAGGTCGAACGTACTAGTAACGAACCTCACTGCTCGTCTCTAAACTGCTTCCATGTCTTCCTTTAAATTGATATGCTGCGGGCCCTAAACACTTGAAGAATACTCAAGACGTGATCGTACAAATGTTTTATACGCGATCTCCTTTATAGATGAACTACATCTTCCCAAAATTCTTCCAATAAACCGAAGTTGACTGTCCGCCTTACTCACAACTGTCCTTACATTTTCGTTCCACTTCATATCACTCTGCAATGTTACGGCGAGATGCTGTGTTCGAACACTATGGAATTGTTTTTCCTACTCATGTACATCACATTTTTCTACATTTAGGGCTAGCTGCCATTTTTCACACCAACTAGAAATTATGTCTAAGTCATCCTACATGCTATTACAGTCAATTAAAGACGACGCCCTCCCTTACACCACAGCATCATCGACAAACAGCCAAAAATTACAAGTTACTCTGTCAAACATGTTCAAATGTTTGTAGAGCTTATGGGACTTAACTATTGGGTCATTAGTTCCTAAACTTACAGACTACTTGTGAACTAACTAACAAACATCCATGTGGGAGGGGGGATTCGAACCCCCGACGGGGAACGCCCTCGCGCATCGTAGCATAACGCCTCAATGCGCTCGGCTCTCCGCCGCGGCAGTTACTCTGTCCATCAGATCATTTGTATAGATATAAAATAATAGCGGTCCTATCACACTCCCATGGGGCACGCTGCGGAGCGCGCGGTTGCTCGCCGCGGAGGTTCGAGTCCTTCCTGAAGCATGGGTGTGTGTGCTTGTCCATAGGTTAGCTTACCTAGGTTTAAGTAATTTGTAAAGCTACGGACTGATGACCACGCAGATTGGTCCGATAGATTTACAGACATTTGAACATTTTGAACATGGGGCACGCCTGTCGATAAACTCGTCTATGATGAACACTCGCCATCGAGAACAACGTACTGCGTTCTGTTACTTAGGAAGTCTTCTAGCAAGTCAAATATCTGCGAACATCGTCCAACAAAGCTTGTTAAGTCAATATTTGTGGAAAATGAATTATGTAAACTAGTTATGTACAAGGGTAAGTCAAAAATTATCCGCAATATACCCACAACGTTTATTGCAATACAAATAGGATACTTACGTTAACATATTTTTTCAATTTAGTCTTCTTGTTTTTCAATGCACCTTGTCCATCGTTGCAGAAGTTTCCTGATACCCTCAGAAAAAAAGGTTTTCGGCTGTGCAGCGAGCCACGCATGTAACACGTCCTTCGCTTCCTGGTTCGAGGTTAATCCACGGCCCCTTAACGCTTCTTTGAGTGGACCCAAACGGGCAGAAGTGGCAAGTTTAGAACTATACGGTGGATGAGCCATTACTGCAAACCTGAACTTCCGGAGCTTTTCAATAGTGGGGACAGCTGTACGTGGACGAGTATTGGAGCTCCTTAGGCAGATAGCGCCGAGATCTGAAAAGAAGACCAACATGCACTTGGCGTGTCTGCCTGGTGGCCTCATGCGAGATACGGAGGCGGCCTTGCCGGCGGCTATCGAGCGACCGGGGTGCGGTCGACTGCAAGTCGTGGCTCACGTCGGCACCAATGACGCTTGCCGCTTGGGTTCTGAGGACATCCTCAGGTCCTACGGGCGGCTGACGGAATTTGTGAAGGCTGCTGCCCTCGCAAGTTGGGTGCCAGCAGAGCTGCTGTAGCATTGTTCCCAGAGTTGATTGCTGTTCTATGGTTTGGAGTCGAGTAGAAGGTCTGAACCAGAGGCTTCGCGACTCTGTGAGAGTCGTGGTTGCAGATTTCTAGATCTTCGTTGTCGATTGGGGAATTGTAAGACGCCCCTAGATAGATCATGGGTGTACTACACTAAGGAAGCGGCTACTCGGGTAGCAGAGTACTTGTGGAATGCACATGTGTTTTTTTTTTTAGGCTAGGTGCTAACTCTGATAAACACTCGCCTGTCAACATTCAAACAGCAAATTCAGGCCACGTTCGGCTCAAAAATTCGAATATCAAAATATTTGCCGTGAACTTACAAAGTATTAGAAACAAAGTTCCGGAATTTGTCGCACTGCATGGAAATTATTGTGCTCAGATAGTTTTGGGCATCGAAAGCTGGCTAAATCATGAAGTGGCAAGTTCAGAAATATTTAGCGAGGCGTACACTTCAACCTGAAGAGTATGGATTGGGACTTCTCTATAATCTGCGTCAGCTACGAAGGCGGCCCAGTTTCCAGCCCTTCTGCGCATCCCCCACCATTACAACAATGACAGCTAATAATGTTCATTCTGTAAGCGCGTGGCTATCCGTGAGTTACGCAATGTTCCTACCACAGGCTCCACTGTTGACGCTCGACCGTAGCTCCACCCCTCCACGCTTTCCCTATCGGTCCGTCTCCATGCGCGGAAGCGCCTTCTTATATGACGCCAGCTATAGTTCCAGCCGGCCGCGGTGGCCGAGGTGACTGAGGCGCTCCAGTCACGGTCAGCACGGCCACTACGGTCGGGGGTTCGAATTCCCCCTCGGGCATGGATATTTGTGCCGTCCTACTTCGTAAGTAGTTCATAAGTAGTTTGTAAGTTTAGGGACTGATGACCCTGTAGTTAAGTCCCATAACCTTTACAAACATTTGAACATTCTATAGTTCCATTACAGGCGGTACTGAGAAGCAGTCTTGCGAGCTACTTTTGGACACATTCTCCGAAAACTGTCTTGAGCACTTAAACCGGCAACCCACGCGCAAAGGAAATATTTTAAACCTTATAGCTACGAACAGACCTGACCTTATTAACAAAGTCTGTGTAGAGACAGGAGTTAGTGATCTTGACATCGTCAAAGCGTTAATGGTGACCAAAGTTCATAACTCAGTCAAGATGAGTGTTTTTGTTAGGAAGAGTCGATTAGCATAATGTTCGAATAGAGCATTAGTAGTGGGCTTATTGATGCAGTCGCGTCATTAAAATATATAGGCGTAACTTTGCAGAGCGATATGAAATGGAACTAACTTGTAAGGACAGTTGTGAGTAAGGCGGACAGCCGATTTCGGATTATTGGGAGAATTTTAGGAAGATGTCCTTCATCGGTAAAGGAGACCACGTCTTGAGTATTGCTCAAGTGTTTGGGACCCTCAGCAGATCAGTTTAAAGGAAGACATGGAAGCAGTTTAGAGGCGAGCAGCTAGGTTCGTTACTAGTAGATTTGATCAATATGCCAAGTATGCCATACACTGCAGATGCAGTAAAGACCTGACTTTCTCTTGAAGTTATAACCCTACCCGTCCTACACCACCGGTAAGAATATGATAATTAGAAAAATGACCCGTGTGCCTAATTATCTTAATTTGGTGGAAAAGCTATCGGTAATGAATCCGATGTAGTGGAGGCTATAACCGGAACGTTGCTGCACCTCTTTGGTAAACAACAACGATCGATAGGAATAAAGAAAGTGGAAGGTAAAATTTGGAATAAAATTATTAGTGTTTAAATGAAAAAAAATGCGGAACAAACGGAATACAGGGATTAATTTGGAAAAAATGAATAACTTATTGATTTACGGTCGCCAGCTCGATGTACGAGCAAATAATTTGGTGGGATGTCAATAATAGAAAAGTTAATTAAAAACGTGAAATATTACGTAAAATTTGGGTGGGCAGAAAATGAGAGGGTTCGAGTCAAATTCGGTACAAAAGACACTGACAATATACTAATTACTGAGAAATAGTTTACTAACACAGGGTTCATTGTAAGACAGCGAAATGCAAGCCATAGCCGCGCAAATGCAACATGTAGCAAATCATGCAAAACTCTCACCTTAATACTTACTATTTACAGCTTCAAATAATTAATTGTTTATATAAGTACCAGAACTTATTCTACAGTGAGTATGCCACGCGCTTTAGCAATAATCAAGTTGTGACTGAACTATTAACTATACTAATGGCAAGCTCAAAAAATTAATTAATGACTTGTCGTGCTAACACTGAATATTTAGAAAAGAACCATTTAACCTTCTGATTAACTTTTACTCTATCTTTAACCAGGAATTATTAGCATTCAAACACTTGTAAACAATTACTATTCTCACTAGTCAGTACTTGCAAGTTAAAACAAACTTTACCTCGAAATAATATGCGGTGGAAAACAATTAACCTTTTACACTGTTCTTAAAATATCTTTTGAAATTGAAAGTTAATCTAGCAGTTTCGTTCAACTTAGTAAACCTGTTGATCAGCAACACTGGCGTAAGCTACGTTTAGTAAAACTTTTCTGAACACATTTTTTATTAACGACTGTCACATTGTCTTTAATGACTCTGATCTTTAGTTTTCTATAACTTTGTGACTATCCTCGGAAAAACAATGGATGAGGAAGGAACCTGTCTGGACAATGCCTATGGGTAATGATTTTTAAACACAGGTTTACAAATAGCAGTGTTCGCTATTGAACAATCATCACTAATACGCTGGTTAGCTGTACGTGCTAAGGCAAATTGGACAGATCTTACTGAATTTGATGTGCGACGTGGTGCTGCTGATTGAAGACTGTTGGCACTTAACAATTGGCAAACACAGGCTCTTCTTGGCGAGTAATGTTAATTACAATTTACGGTCCCCAGCATTCCTCTTGATGCATTTATTAATTATTTGAGCTGTGGCCGCATGAATAAATAATATTGCCTCTTCGCCGTCTCCTCCACTAGTGCCAATCCACGTACATTTTCCGTACACCACTGAGCACACAATGCGTCTGTCCGCCGCTACTTCTCAACAACGACTCCTTCTCGCTGTGCGCCTCTGCGCTACCAGCGATAAAAAGCTCCCTACTCAAAGATAATTCTATACAATAGGAAAGCCTTTGCTAACCCAGCGTGTCTACTACATTTACAATATTTTTGACATATATGGAAATTAGCAGGACAATGCAAATATATCACAGAAACAAAATATACAAATACACAATGAATTACAAAAAAATACAAAAAATGAGGAAAAATACATAAAGCATTGTTTTATATGTCACCCTGTACGCACACATGACTGGAAAGCACCGTTGGTCACTGTGTTGTTGTGTCATATATGCCCCACGTTTCACTGGTCTATAATGTCTTATAGATCCAAGGAAACGTCCAGACTCAAACAAACAGTGATCAATGAGATGCAAGAAAAACACAAAACAAATCAATTTAGTCAACACTACATCAAGAGATTATCACACAGGATCATATTCAACTGTGTCCATTATTATCATCTACTCATTAAATACAGCTCTTAGTCTAATTAATCACATAGGTTGAAATCGCTATGTCCTCACACAATAACTAACCAATACCTTTCTCAAAAAACGTTCTCACACAGCAAAATTACCTGTGTCCTTCCTCACTAATTATTAATTAACCGAAATACTTCATTAACCAACTCACATAGGATAAATCAATATGTCCTACACATTATTCAATTAACACTCAATTAAAATCTTATTCACACAGCATAAAATTATCTGCGTTCTCAAATAATGACGCCAATCATTTTTTCTTTCAGGCACTGATTTGCTGCTCAGTACTAAATTTCTCGTACGTCCTCATTACCATTGAAATATTTGGCATCAGCACTGTGTTGTGCCCCACTTTCATTTTATTTCTGTGCCCGCATGTACACCATGTCCAAAGGCACACAACTTCAAATTCAGCTTAACTTGCCTCATTATATTGATGAATAACTTTGATTAAAATTTTGTAATTTTTTTTCGGTCACCTGCAACTTAAATAAACAGTCTAAGTACATCTGAAGTCACAAACACTTCATACAGTTGAATAAAACAGTCATTCACAGAAACATTTACTATACATACTCTAATTAAGCACTTAAATTTACTAATTACGTTAATGAGAGGTCACTGAATAGTTTGCTGCAATCATTTTAAGCAGTCCATACTTAGTTTCAGTACACCTAGGCAAAGCTTAGTCTATAATCATTTCGCTAATGATCCTTCACAAATTACATTTCTTTATTTACTGGTTAATTATCCCTACTCTGGTATGGTTGTAAATCAGTGATGTTCCGCACACCGAATTTTTTACCTGATTGCGGATACACCAGATAATAAGCATTAGGGTGAGGAATACTTTGAATTTCAAACGGTCCATTATAAATAAATTTAAATTTTGCAATCTCATTATCTATTTCACTAGATTTCTCGTGCATTTTCACGAGAACCTTGTCATGAATTTTGAATTTTATTGGTTTCAAATTCTCGTCGAGCCTTTTGACCCGTGCTTGAGCACGCTTATTCATTTGATCTCTCAACATCTCTTTCTCCCGCGCGAGATTTAATTCTTGCCGCGGTGGAAAATTAATGAGTTCCTCCACTACACTTTTCGGTCTCATTCCCAGCATAATCTCATAAGGAGTGAACCCAGTACTTTCGTGGGACAGCGAGTTCATAATTAGCTCAATGTCAGACACATATTTGCCCCACGCCTTATGATTGTTGTGGCAGTATGTTCTGAAATATCTGCCCAGCTCACGCATATAGCGTTCTGCAGGGTTACTTGAAGGGTGATAGACTGATATGTGGATGACATCCACCCCTGCACCTTTCACACCTTCCGTCCAAATCTTAGAAGTGAATTGAGGTCCGTTGTCGGATAATATTCATTTTGACTTTCCTATTTTTTGAAAATAGTCCATCAGCTTCCTGTAAACTGCTCTAGCAGTAGCTTTACGTACTGTGTACAGCTTACCAAATTTAGAAAACGTATCTAATACAACCAAAACATATGCGAAATTTCCAATTGTTTTCGGAAGAGGACCATATAAATCTGTAGCTAATATCTCCAGGCTATCCTTGGGCTGAATACTCTGCATCGGTCCTTGGTTTGTCATATTAGCTACTTTTACTTTCTGGCATCTGTCACAAGTTCTCACGCGTCCCGTTACACTTCTCATCACATTGTCGAAAACCACAGACTCAGTTAACTTTTTCGGTCCGCAGTGACCGTAAGCTAAATGAAAATAGTCAATGAGCTCCGTCACGTATTTATTCGGCCAACAGACGCGCCACTCTTCCGTATCTAAGTTCTTACGCCGGTACAGTATGCCGTCGTAAATCTTGTAATATTTGCGCAGTTTTTCGCCTCTCTCATTTTTCGCGTCGAATTCGACTTCAATTAATTTCCAAATTTCGTCATCATTTTGATGTCGGCGTATGTTCTTACAAATGTTCTCAATTTTCTTTCTGCCTTCTGATTGTTCTTCATTAACGACTCTGTCCGGGTCGTACGGCATTCTCGACAGCGCGTCGGCCACGCAATTGTCTACGCCCCTGATATGGCAGATTTCATAATCAAATTGTTGCATGAATAGCGCCCATCTCCTTAATCGGTCGTGCAACAATCGACAGGTTTTCAAAAACGTCAACGCCTTGTGGTCAGTGTGCACAATAACCTTGTGCCCCCACAAGAAACCTTTGAATTTTTTAAAGCCCCAGACTATAGCTACGGCTTCCTTTTCAGACACGCTATAATTTCTTTCATATTTTGTCAAGATCCTACTCGCGAAAGCTATCGAGCGAAGCTCTTTATTTTCGCCTTCTCCTGCTTCTTGGAAAACATGTACTGCAATCCCATAATCAGATGAATCAGTTCCCATATGAAAAGGTATTGCCAAATCTGGATGGTGCAAAATTTGATTTTCTAGTAATTCTGTCTTTAATCTTTCAAAAGCTACTTGACACTTTTCCGTCCAAATAAATGCACTGTTTTTCTTCAACAAATTACACAAGTCCGGATCATTAAAAACTTGCCCCTTCGCATATTTTCGATAGAAATTACAGAGACCGAGAAACGACTTCAATTGTTTCTTCGTTCTCGGTGGTGGGCTGTTCCTAATGGCTTCTAATTTTCGCGGATCCTTAGTTATTCCAGAAGTTGTTATAATATGCCCCAAAAACTCTACTTCTTTCTTTACAAATTCACACTTCTTTATTTTCAAAGTCATCCCGCCGCGTATCAGCGCGTCTAATACTTTATTCAACAATTCGCAGTGCTCCTCCCACGAAGAAGTTGCAATTAACATGTCATCGACATAGATTGTAGTTCTAGAACCAAGTTCTTTACTCAATACACTGTCTAATGCACGGATGAACACCGATACTGACGTGTTCAATCCGAACGGAATGACTTTATACTGATAACACTTTCCTGCAAATAGGAAGGCTGTCAGTTTCCTCGACTCTTCTTCCATGGCAATTTGCCAATATCCTGCCGTTAGATCAAGGCTAGTCATGTACCTCACGTTGTGAAACTTTTGCAACACATCGTCTATACATTCCGGACGATCAGTTTCACGTTTGACTACCTTGTTCAATTCTCTCGCGTCTATTACTATTCTAACACTGCCATCTTTCTTAAAAACCAAAACCATTGGGTTGTTGTACGGACTTTTAGATCTTTCGATAATTCCCCATTCTTCCATTCTGTTTATTTCGTTTTGTACAGCTTCCTTCCGAGCTAACGGCACCTGATATACTGGTCCAAAAAACGGCTCATGTGGTACAGTTTCAATTTTATATTCAAATCCCCTTACTTTACCAGGTTTTTCTGAAAACACCTTCCTATTGTTGACCAAAATCTGGTATAATTCTGCTTTCTGTTCACATGAAATATCCGAAACATTTTCTACTATGGTTTTGAAATCATCGTCAGTCGGTTGCAGTGCGTTTAAATTTCTGATGTGATAACGTTCTGAACCGTCACTTAATCCTTCATACAACGGCAACATAACTAAACGCAACCGCAAATCTTCATTATTTATTACCCTGCTCATCTCATCAAAACCTATTTCCATTTTACTGTCTTCCACAGAAAACGATATAACCTTTCTGCCGCAATCAATTGTCACTTTATATCTCAGCATCCAATCTATTCCTACTATCATATCGGTACTCAGTTGAGGTACTACTAAAAACTCCTGTTCAAATACACAACTTTTAATAGAAAACTGTAACAGCACTTGTGATTTAATTGGTTTGCTACATGCTCCGGTAGCACCTATCACTTTTACGCCTCTTACAGGCATCTCCACTATTTCCGTTAATTTCTTTAATTGTTCATAATATGACTGAGACATTGCACTAATTTGGCTTCCAGTATCGACTAAAACTTGTACGTTCGTTCCATAAACTTTAACCGGAACCATGATTTGATCGTACCTTTTAGTTTCATCACCTTTGTCTTCCCACAACAAATCCTGTTCCACGTCTAAATTATCCCATAATAAACCGTCCTGTTCGAACTTTGTAACTTGCTTTTGCCTCCTACTATCTTTTTCCTCAGACTGACATAACACACATTTTATGTCACGCACCTCTGATAATTCAGCGAGTTCATCTTCACTGTCACTTTCGTCCGGTCGTATCACGTCTGCTTTAACCTCGTACACATTGTAATCATCTGTTTCGCTCGTTAATGTCGTTCGGTCATCAAAACGACCAAGGACTCCCGACACATCACCTCCGGCTGCCAGTCCAACGTGGTCGCTTTCGTCGCAATCGAGAATGGCATCAATACAAGCTTTGTTTGTCGACACTTCCCGTGTCCCTTTTTCTTTCCTATACTCAATAACATCATCATTATCTCCCATTATACATTCATTAACTTTATCCATGTTACGTGACACTTCTCTCAGAGTGCCCGCTCCTTTCAAACAACTTCTTTCAGTATTGCAATGCTTAACTTCATCTTCCTTTACTGTAAAATTTACTTTCCTACCTTCCCTTTTCCATGCTTCTATACCTTCATACATCTTACCGGCTTGTATCAGCCAATCCCGGTTATCGACTTCCAGATCGAACACGCTAGACATGGCATTTGGCACTTCCGTGACCGGAAGCTGCATCGGAATCTGCGCCGGCCCTGTATGTTGCCGCGCATCATCCTTTGCCGTTTCGATAACAATCCCGACTTCGCTAGCTACTACATCTGATTCTGCATGCGTACGAAGTACATTCCTTTCGCGCAGATGTTCGCTCCTATTTCCTTCCGCGTAAACTCGCTCGCAGTCGTTTATATCATTTAGGCGGTTGCCGGACACTTTGTCATTATTCTCGCAGCAACCGTTCCTTTGTTGATGGGGCCGCACCTCGTTACCCGCAGCAGTTTGCCCCTCTACTGTTGCGGCTCCTCGTTTTTTGGGAATCGATCGTCACACGGATATGAGTGGTGACAATCTCTCCCGCGATGGGCCCCTCTACCTCTACCTCTGCCCCTTCCTCTTCCTCTATCCACTTGTGCACACCGTACTTCAAACTCGTTAACCTGGTTGTTGTCATACTTCGGGTTACCGTAATTATTTTTATTTTTATTGGAGTTATTGTTATTGTGGTACCGGTTGTCATTACTCCGATACCACACATCCATGTCACCCACTTTCCTTAAGAAAGAAGCTTTGTCTTTCTCGCCCATTAAGTAACCGCGAACACTCCACGGTAACTTTTCGCGTAGCACGGTCATCGTGCTTCGCTCGGACATTTGACCTTTTACATGCTCAATTTTCCTGCACAGATTTTCGCAGTACGTTTTCATGTCTGTATCTTTACCCGGTCGGTACGGAGGAGCGTGCATAAATTCTTGAAGTACTTCATCCTGTTTTTCTACGGACCAGTACTTCTCTTCGAATTTTGCCAAAAATTCCTCTAAAGACTTACAGTTATCTGTAGCTTGAACCACCCAGCTACTAGCGTCACCGCTTAGCCTGGTTCTCGCGATTCTAATACGCTCTTCCTCAGGCAACGCAGGAGGTATAATCTTTCTGCACGCATCCATGAAAATCACTGGGTGCACGTTACCTTTCGGGTCGAATTTTTCGATTTCCAGGCTCACATGGTTGGGATACACGTCACCTAATGTGAATGTGGCAGCCAAACTCTTTACGGTTTCTAAACTCTTTACTTGCTCTTTAATTTCTACCAACTTTTGATTAACGTTAGATTCCAAAGTCTGAGCCTTATTTTGCACACCAGCATTGACTTTAATTACCGTTTCTTGTAATTTCGTTTCTCTCGCTTCCTGAATCTTCACAATTTGTCCCTTTAATGTATTTACAGAATGATTCAGTTCTGTACGTATTTCCTCTTGTTTGCTACTGACAAGCCTTACTTCACGATCAACTTTAGTTTCTACCTCTTCCCGAATCTTTTCTGCCTTTTCTTCTATACTCTCATTTATTATCCCTTCCATGGACCTAAACTTTTCAGTTAACTGATTATTCACGCTGTCACAAAGATACTCTTTCTGCTTTTTAATTTCATTAGTCATTAACTTCTTTAGACATTCTAATTCGCTATTAAACTTTTTATCTAAACTCGTTATTTTACTGTCCATCTGTTCAGTCAGAGTTTTCATTTGTTCATCAATTTTCGTGTCCAGAGAATTTATTTTACTATCAAAAGCTTGGCTCAGAGACTGAACTGATGAGTCTATTTTGTTATCTAAACAATCAATTTTGCTAGCTAACGATTTATTTGATAGCTCTATTGCATCTATTTTGTTAGTTATGTCTTCAGCTAACGCTTTGTTTGATTGAGCTAACCATTGATGTGACTGACTGATAACTTCACTAATCCTTTGCATCCACATATTCGGATCAAATGGTAGATTTGACATTGGCTCTGGTTTCATTTTCAGACCCACAGTATACTTAAAACTCTCTGTGTATGTTTCATCCGTATCCTGCTCACGTTCTGGAATTTCCTGCTTTATTGTCACATAGCCTACATTTTCTGTTTTCACGTCAAAATCTGTGTTACGGTCGGCGTCTGGCTCACCGCCAAACAATGCGGGAGCCGGCTCCAGCCTTTGTAGTGGATGCCCCGCCTGCATTGTCGAATTCGATATTGTTGTTTGGTCTACTGTTTGTTCCGGCATTTTCTTTGAAATTTCACAATTTATTCAAATCCTAAGATTACGCGACTCAGGACGAGATAAATACTGCCCTGTCCACTACGGTCTCCACGTATAACCCTACCCGTCCTACACCACCGGTAAGAATATGATAATTAGAAAAATGACCCGTGTGCCTAATTATCTTAATTTGGTGGAAAAGCTATCGGTAATGAAGCCGATGATGTAGTGGAGGCTATAACCGGAACGTTGCTGCACCTCTTTGGTAAACAACAACGATCGATAGGAATAAAGAAAGTGGAAGGTAAAATTTGGAATAAAATTATTAGTGTTTAAATGAAAAAAATTGCGGAACAAACGGAATACAGGGATTAATTTGGAAAAAATGAATAACTTATTGATTTACGGTCGCCAGCTCGATGTACGAGCAAATAATTTGGTGGGATGTCAATAATAGAAAAGTTAATTAAAAACGTGAAATATTACGTAAAATTTGGGTGGGCAGAAAATGAGAGGGTTCGAGTCAAATTCGGTACAAAAGACACTGACAATATACTAATTACTGAGAAATAGTTTACTAACACAGGGTTCATTGTAAGACAGCGAAATGCAAGCCATAGCCGCGCAAATGCAACATGTAGCAAATCATGCAAAACTCTCACCTTAATACTTACTATTTACAGCTTCAAATAATTAATTGTTTATATAAGTACCAGAACTTATTCTACAGTGAGTATGCCACGCGCTTTAGCAATAATCAAGTTGTGACTGAACTATTAACTATACTAATGGCAAGCTCAAAAAATTAATTAATGACTTGTCGTGCTAACACTGAATATTTAGAAAAGAACCATTTAACCTTCTGATTAACTTTTACTCTATCTTTAACCAGGAATTATTAGCATTCAAACACTTGTAAACAATTACTATTCTCACTAGTCAGTACTTGCAAGTTAAAACAAACTTTACCTCGAAATAATATGCGGTGGAAAACAATTAACCTTTTACACTGTTCTTAAAATATCTTTTGAAATTGAAAGTTAATCTAGCAGTTTCGTTCAACTTAGTAAACCTGTTGATCAGCAACACTGGCATAAGCTACGTTTAGTAAAACTTTTCTGAACACATTTTTTATTAACGACTGTCACATTGTCTTTAATGACTCTGATCTTTAGTTTTCTATAACTTTGTGACTATCCTCGGAAAAACAATGGATGAGGAAGGAACCTGTCTGGACAATGCCTATGGGTAATGATTTTTAAACACAGGTTCACAAATAGCAGTGTTCGCTATTGAACAATCATCACTAATACGCTGGTTAGCTGTACATGCTAAGGCAAATTGGACAGATCTTACTGAATTTGATGTGCGACGTGGTGCTGCTGATTGAAGACTGTTGGCACTTAACAATTGGCAAACACAGGCTCTTCTTGGCGAAGAATGTTAATTACAATTTACGGCCCCCAGCATTCCTCTTGATGCATTTATTAATTATTTGAGCTGTGGCCGCATGAATAAATAATATTGCCTCTTCGCCGTCTCCTCCACTAGTGCCAATCCACGTACATTTTCCGTACACCACTGAGCACACAATGCATCTGTCCGCCGCTACTTCTCAACAACGACTCCTTCTCGCTGTGCGCCTCTGCGCTACCAGCGATAGAAAGCTCCCTACTCAAAGATAATTCTATACAACAGCAAAGCCCTTGGTAACCCATCGTGTCTACTACATTTACAATATTTTTGACATATATGGAAATTAGCAGGACAATGCAAATATATCACAGAAACAAAATATACAAATACACAATAAATTACAAAAAAATACAAATAATGAGGAAAAATACATAAAGCATCGTTTTATATGTCACCCTGTACGCACACATGACTGGAAAGCACCATTGCTCACTGTGTTGTTGTGTCACAAAGTATCCATCAAATGGACTGTGAACCTTCCAAATTCAATTTACTGAATTTCATCAGCCAAAACAGTGGAAGCACATAGATAAAGGACAAAATAAATTTTCTCCAGAGAATTTAAAATCTTGTAGAGATTTTAACAAAAGTAAGAAAATTAACTAGTGATATTAAATTCTTGTAAAAACAACGGAAAAAACTTAGTTTCTGTTGTAGAGAACCTTTAATAAGTGTTCTTTTGTATAGTAATTGAAAGATCTAAAGATAACAAATAGATGAAAGTAGTTAAATTCCCTGCGATGATGTCTTCACGGGAAGGTATCACGAAGTGTATAACAGTACACCGCGATAGGTGGTAGTAGTATTTGCATATTTTATCCATTACAAAACTTTATTTAGTGAGCCAGAGTTAATTATATCAGTTTTAATTAAAATTAGATAAATGATATTGGCAAAGTATAGTTAGAGGTCGAAGGTAGAAGGGTCAAAGCACCTCATAAATGTTATTGTTTTGTCTCCTTTTTGTTCGAAGCTCCTCTCTGTTCGCATCTACTTCATGTTCGTGTATGTAGTCTATTAGCATATTCTTTCCGTTCCCATTTCCTTTCCATTAGAGACAGTTCTCCTATTTAGTACAGGGCCAGGAATTCTTTTAGAGGTATGACAATCTGTGAATAGATTTTATCAATATGTTAATAAAAAAAGTAAATAAATGTGACTATTTTGCTTAACTTAAATTTATTAAACACAGTGTCTGTCACCTGTACAACTTTGAAAGTACAGTAATTTTCCCAGTAAAAAGAATAAATAAAATAAATCAATAAACCTCGTAAAGTTTCATTTAATAGACAGAAGCTAAAGATATCTCTTACTTTCCAAATCAGTTATACATATATGGGTAGGATTGAAGGGTTGGCTTACCATATCATTGAAGTATTACGAAGTGTTAACGCTGAAATAATAATCGGACTAACCAGGAATAAATATTTAATCGTTACTTAAATGTTATGTTATCAGCAACTTAAGCCCTTGAGAGAAGCAAGTCAAGTGATCATAAATCGGAATATTGCCAACTCTGGAGCATTAATTTATTAAAATAAAAAACCGGGATATGCTGTGAAAATTAAAATTGAAAACCTGGCTGCCAGAGACTAAGTTCACGATATAACTTACACAGTCGCGACACTTGCTGCTATGAAAGTTGTTACCAACTGCCAGTTACTACGACACTAGCACTCCTAGCGGTGGGCAAGCCGTCGAAAGCGTAACGTTTGATTATAATTACTTTTCTACTTAATTAACTAAACAGTTTCTGTAATTTTTGAGTTCCATCATTAGTACAATATCAAGAGACATAAGTAATCGTGAAGTAAGTGTAAAAACTGCGTATTACACTGATTCAGTGGTATAAACAATAACTAACTTTTGAGGAAATGCGAATTTGTGCATATTATGCAGCCCACTTCGTTGAAAGTAAAAATATAAGTAGACGATAAACATTATTCCTGTTGTGGTCAGTTCTTACATGTCAGGCACTTTCTTTGATGTTTAACACTTCGATGTGGAGTACAATGATTCGAACACTTTTCCACTTGACTCATCTTTGTTATAAACGCATATACTTTGATTACTTTTGTTTATAAAAAGAATGTCTTGAAGATGCTTACCGTTTGTGGTTCAGATGTAACAATAATAGTAGAATTGGTTTCGGCTCTGTTGGGAAACAGTTTTTGTCCGCTTTCGATGTTTTATAGTAATGTGAGGATTTTCCTTCAGATGCAGCTGTTGTGAAAGGTCGGGTAGATTAAATGGCTCACCTGTAGACGGGGATACCGCCCGTTAGCTTTGACCCGTGACGTCATCGCAGAGCGGTAGTTGTGAGGTGCGTGCGTGTTTGTAGTTAAAGGCGATCGTTTGTTTACAAACGAAACAGAGAAAAATTTTGTGTTTAAAAAGTGATCTGTAGCTTCTCTCTGATGGTTAGGTGTAGGTTAACTGAGAGATTTTTATTTATTTATTATTTATTTATTTTTTCTGTATGTCAGAGCCGAAGGCGCGAATTTTTGGCCTAAGACCTGTGATCGATGATACATTCTGTTATCCATAATAACTACAGATTATTTGTATCTACAATGCAGAAGTATTAAGATAGCCCGTATATTGGTTTTCCGACATGGGTCAAAGCAGGCGGCTGGTATCCCATTCTGCAGTTGTGCCGACTTAATAATTTTCTTACGTTCAAACTTACTGATTTGACTGGAATTGTAATAAAGACACCTTGACGATTCTGAGTAAAAAAACCAAGTCTTTCTGCAAAAGGTCAGGTGTTCTGTTGTTTATTGGCCATTTTTTATTCTTAATTGAAAGCAAAATTCTTCTTGCAGTCGTAGATTTCAACATAATCTTAAATAAACTGTCCTGCGATGTACTGTTTCATAGCGTCAAATGTTTTTTAGGAAACCTTGTAATGACTAATGTGGAGTTATTTTCTAGTTATTAATGATTTTTATTGCACTACATACCTTCCTTGTCGTAAACAAGAAAAATATGTTAAAATCAATTTAACGATACTATTTACACTCATCTGATATATGGCGAATAACAAAAATCACCTGGGGGTGTCGCGACTGTATATGTTTTACTGTGCTAAGGTAATATATAACAGTAGAAGAGGAATGGTTAGCATTGAGAGATGAAATAGTGAAGGCAGCAGAGGACAAAATAGGTAGAAAGGCAAGACCTACAAAAAATTCTTGGATATCACAGGAAATACTAAAGTTAATTGATAAAAGGAGAAAATATAAAAATGCAGTAAATGGAGAAGGCAAAATGGAGTACATTGCAGAACGACATGTTGACCATAGCTGTTTATTAATTCTCAATGCTACCGATTTCGGTTTTGTACCATTGTCAAGCGTTAGCAGAGATTAGCTAATAGCTTAACATGTCGGAATATAAAAGTACAAAATTATACCACAAGTGTTCGTTGTCATTGCTCAAGTTATTGTCACAGTAGTTGACTGCTATAGACTCATCCTTGCATGAAACCAGTCTTCAGACAGAAGACCATAACAACGATGTAATAGTTTACGCAATAAAGCAGGAGTACCAACCTACCATTCAAAAGGTAAATCCAACTACATTTCAGAGTTCATTTATCCTACACAGTAACAGGCAAACTGAAGAAGAACCCCATTACAAATAATGTCCAGGCGACGGCTAGAAGTCCGTTTGTTCCCCGGCTGGGGTTCGAATCCTCCCTCGGGCAGGGATGTTTGTGTTGTCTTCAGTATAAGATAGTTTATAAGTATTTTGTAAGTTTAGTCGCTTATGACCCCGCAGTTAAGTCCCATAAGTTTAACAAACACATTAAGAAGTCCGTTTGTAGGTACTGCGCAGCGTTGCTGCGGTGGCCAGACTTCTCGGTGTCGGCTGGCGCTCCCTTGGTGTGGTCCATGAGGACTCTGGGGGCTCTGCGCATGGACTGATATAGCAACGCGGAAGAAGACTGTATTCGCTGATTCGTGCAACGCTGCTCTGAGTTACTGGCGGTTTCCCTTCTCTTAGTCAGGATATGCCTTTTCTTCCAAATTCTGTTGAGCACCTACTCACTAGTTGCGTGATCTAGCCATCTTATTTTCAACATGCTTCTGTAGTATCACATTTCGAAATGCTTCTATCATCTTTTTTTCTGAACTCCTTATCGTCCACGTTTCAGTACCATACAATGCTACACTCCAGACAAATGCTTTAAGAAATGACTTCCTAACATTTAAACTAATATTGGATGTTAACAAATTTCGCTCATTCAGAAACGCTTTTCTTCCCATAGCAACTCTTCATTTTATATCTTTTTTACTTCGGCCATCAGAAGTTATTTGTTACCCAAATAGTAAAACTCATCTACTACTTTTATCGTCTCATTACCTAATCTGTTTCCTTCAGCATCGTCTGAATTTCTGACACTACGTTCTGTTACCCTCGTTTTACTCTTGTAAATGTTCGTATTATTTCTCTCTTTCAAGACACTGTCAATTCCATTTAATTACTTTTACAGGTCCTTTGCTTTCGCTAACAAAATCACTATGTCATCGGTAAACCGCAAAGTTTTTATTACTTCTCCCTGAACTTAAATTCCCTTTCCAAATTTCTCCTTGCATTCCTTCACGGCTTGTTCAATGTTCAGATTCAACAACATTGGGGAAATTCTACAATCCCGTCTTACTCCCTACCCAAACGTTGCGACCCTTCGAGTCTAATAATTGCTGTCTGGTTTTTGTACATATTTAATATAACTCTTCATGTGTTCAAATGTTTGTTAAGCTTATGGGACTTAACTACGGGGTCATCAGTCCCTAAACTTACAATCTACTTATCTACTACCTTATACTAAGGACGGTACAAATATCCATGCCCGAGGGGGATTCGAACCCCCGACCGTAGTGGCCGTGCAGACTGTGACTGGAGCACCTCAGTCTTTTTTTTTTTTTTCGTCTGGTAGATCTATGGTTCGCGGTCGTTCGTTCAGTTTGTTCGTGGTAGTTCTTTGAATGGTTGGTTCAGCATTTTTATTACAGAGGGCGTTCAGCCCCCTGACCGGGCGTGCTGAGCCACTGCGCTTGGCATCCCCTCGGCCACCGCGGCCGGCTCTAACTCTTCGTTCCATATATTTTACTCTACCTTCATAATTGAAAGAATGCAAATAAACATCGTCAAAAGCTTTCTCCAGATATACAGATTCTAAAAACGAAAGTTTCTCTAACCTATCTTCTAAGCTAAGTCGTAATGTGTGTATTGCCTCGCCTGTTCCTACATTTCTCCTTAATCCTAACTGGCCTTCCCCAAGGTCCGATTCCACCAGTTTTTCCACTCTGTAAATAATTCGTGTTTGTATTTTTAAACGATGACTTATTAAACTCATACTTCTGTAATATTCACATTTGTCTGCACTTGCTTTGTTACGAATTGGAATCAGTATATTCTTCTTGAAATCTGAGGGTATTTCTACTGTATCATACATCTTGCATACCAGGTGGAACAATTTTTTCATGACTGGCTCTCCTAAGGATAATAGCGTTTCAGACGGAACCTCATGTACTCCAGGGTCATTGTTTCTACTCAAATCTTTTAATGCTCTGTCAAATCCTTCTCGCAGAAACTTATCTCGTATCACATCTACCTGTAGTTCGTCGTCCATTTCTAGAACACGGCCTTGAAGTTTATTTCCTTTGTACAGCCCGTCTATTTATTCCTTCCACCTTTCAGCTTTCCCTTCTTTGCTTAATACTTGTTTTACATCTGAGTACTTGATATTCATGTCGTTTCTTTTCTTGTCTTTAAATGTCTCTTTTATTTTCCTGTAGGCGGTATCTATATTTCTTCTAGTGACACATTCTTCTACGGTCCTGCAATGAGCTGTAATCCGGTACAGACAACTGACAGAAAGTGCAGTTAAGGTATTTTTGTGACTTCGCTACTGGAAATTTGGTGGCACGCTAGGACTGATGACTAATTCGGAGAGACGACTATGTAGAGAAACTCAATCTCAAGACTGTACTCCGTTCACTGAAACGAGAGACGTAAACAATACGAGGTGCAAGACCAGGGGTGAACTAAAAGACGTCCTTCGCTCAGTGTCCCATCATCTATTTCGGGTGTAAGTTCGCTATGTGTTTTGTTACACAGCAGTGATATTAGAAGCCGAACATATTTAAAATTATTTTTTAAAATAATCTATAACATATTGGCATCTGAAAATTGTCGTAATCTCCATATTTGTTTACGACGACAAGCAGTGATTGGCCATTCGTTACAAAAGAAAGATTGATGTACGTTTCTTCGCATCGCATTTCTTTCAAAGTCATCATCAATTACTTGAACTTTTGTCGTGATTATTTATTTATTAGCAGACTTCACTGGGTGTGTGGCTTTGTACTGATTTATCACCAGACACACTGAGGAACGACCAATGGTGGTAGATGCAGCTGTTTTCCACAACAGTATAGGTCATTGTCTGCTGTGGACACCATAGCTCCGTTTTATACACACTAAGAACTACAGTTGCTCTGAAAAAATGACTGCTTCGTAGGTGGACTCAAAATGGTGACCGACATAATGAATTTACTTTTACGTGATACTAATAAGAGAGAAAAGGAGATAGGGAGACTTTGAATACTGAATGTGATTCCAAACAATTAAACTTTTTAATATAAATAAACAATCCCTGAGACGGATTTTCGTCTCGTATATGTCAAAGATATTATTGATAAATCTGAAGCATTGAATTAAAATTTGTGGTGCGGCCGGGAATCGAAACCAGACCTCCATGCTTCCTAGGCAGACGTCTTAACCGTTAGACCACCACACCACCAACGATTAAGTCGCCTTGGAATAGTCTAAGTACGTTTTCCCTCCACGTCACAAACCTTAATTCAGCTTCCGTGTTCCAAAGACAATTGCCACTACTGCCAAGGAAATCGTCCTTAGACTATTTCCAGGCGCCTGAATCGTTGGTGGTGTGGTGGTCTAACGGATGCCGGGCGCCGTGGCTCAGCGCGCCCGGTCAGAGGGCTGAACGTCCTCTGTAACAAAAAAGCTGAGCCAAATGATCAACGAACGACCAAGGTCCGGGTTCGATTCCCGGCCGCATCACAAATTTTAATTCAATGCTTCAGATTTATCAATAATAAAACTTTTGTCACAATTCGGCAATTGGTCTGTCAATATGAAATTTGCCGCGGTGGAGTAGCCAAACGGTCTAAGGCACTTTGCTCTTCGCTACGGAGTGCATGGTTGCTCGCCGTCGGAGGTTCGAGTCCTCCCTGGTGTGTGTGTGTGTGTGTGTGTGTGTGTGTGTGTGTGTGTGTGTGTGTGTGTGTGTGTTTTGTCGTTAGGTTAGTTTACCTAGGTTTAAGTAGTTTGTAAGCTACGGACTGATGACCATGCAGTTTGGTGCGATAGATTTACAACCATTTGAACATTAAGTCAGCTTCAAGTATCGCAGCCATTCAACACACACGACGGCTTTACAACTGAAACGGATGAGGCGACTCTGAGCAAGCGCCCCCGTTTTGTCCACCCCTGGCCTCGCGCTTCCGTGTATTTACATCCGTCTCTGGTTTCGGTGAACGGAGTATAGCCATCTTAATTGTGCTCCATCACGTGTGCTGTGCCGTTCCACAAATCGCTTCAGTGACACGTAAGCGCTGTTCAGAGCACAGCGTAATTTCATTTTATGGAAGAGTGTGCCCTGCGTCGATGACAAGGCCGTGGCGTTCCCCGCCGCAACCCTTGACCACAGGAGCGGACAGCTTTCGTTTTCCGGGCTCGCCCCGCCGTGAGTTGAAGCCACTCCGTGCGTCAAAGCGGCCGTACGTGCGTGCGGCCGTCTGCCCTCTGACGGCCACTGGAGCTGCTCTTGTGGGACACACACACACACTATCTGACAGCTGTCCAGCTTCCACAGCAAGTGCCATCAGAGCTGTCTGCCGCTTTCCGTCTGTGATTTATACTTTACAGAATTTATATCTCCATACGTCAAACTCTAGATTTAACACTGGAAAGCCCAGGTTGAAATGTCAATAATATGACAATAGGTAGCCACTCACCGAGAAGACGATCTCTCAGAAGGGGAACACCAAGTATGGTGTTGTTGCTATGGTCTTCAGTCCGGAGACTGGTTTGATGCAGTTCTCCACAATACCCGATCCTGCCTTTTCATCTCCTCATAAGAACGACAACCCACATCCACTTGAATCTGTTTACTATACGCGTCTATTGGTCTCCCTCTGCGATTTTTACCCCACACACTTCCCTCCAATGCTAAATTTACGATTCCTCGATGTCTAAGAATGTGTCCTACAAAGCGATGCCTTCTTTGAGTCAAGGTATGCCAAAACTTCCTTTTCTCACCAATTCTGTTCAGTACCTCTTCATTAGTTATGCGATCCACCCACCTAATCTTCAGCATTCTTCTGTAGCACCACATTTCAAAAGCCTCTATCCTCTTCCTGTCCGCACAGCTTATCGTCCATGTTTCACTCCCATACAAGGCAACACTCCACAAAAATGGCTTCATAAAAGACTTCCTTACACTTAAATTAATATTAGCAAAGTTCTCTTTTTCAAAAATTCTTTTCTTCCCATTGCCATTCTGCATTTTATATCCTCTGTACTGCGACCATCATTTGTTATTTTACTGCCCAAGTAACAAAACTCGTCTACCTCCTTTTTGCTTCGTTACCTAATCTAATTCCTTCAGCATCACCCGATTTTCTTAGACTGCACTCCATTACCCTAGTTTTGCTCTTCTTAATGTTCATCTTATAAGCACCTTTCAGCACACTGTCCATTCCGTTCAATTGCTTTTCCAGGTCCTTTGCTGTATCTGACAGAATTATGTCACCAAAACGCAATGTTTTTAATTGTTCCCCCTGAACTTTAATTCTTTCACCAAATTTCTCCTTGCTTTCCTTTATAGCTTGCTCAGTGTACAAATTGAACAACACTGGAGAAAGGCTACAACCCTGTCTTACTCCCTTCCCAACTGATGCTTCTCTTTCATGCCCTTCGAGTCTAATAACTGCGGTCTGGCTTTTGTACAAGTTGTAAATAACTCTCCTTTCCCTGTATTTTACCCCTGCTGACTTCAGAATTTGAAAGAGTGTGGTACCAACGGATTTTGATGGGTCGCAGGTATGTTGTGAGGGAATTCCTCCAGACCATCAAACTAAAAGGATTTGTTCCAATGGGCCTTGAATTCTAAGAAAATCGAGATCAAATTCGCCGCAAATTACCACTCGTAACGTGTCTACTTATACATGGCGGCTACCGCTCAGCGAGACAGCGTGGTGTAATCGGCAAGATGCGATGCTGCCATCCACCATCCAGACAACCTCGGTTCAAGTCCGACATGGGTCAATACTTTCCACACCTGTCCGATGATTGTGCCTTATTAGGTATTTTTATAACCTTTCTTATGTAAATATTTCCATTAAATGGTCAATATAAAAACATGTAACATTCGTTCAATATGTTTTGTATTGCGCGACGATTATTTTATTCATTTTTGTGTATTTTTACCGTAAGGTAAAAACTTTTCATTGAAAGACCGCAACATGCTCCTGAATTATTAACAGCTAATCGCGAAATCGCTTCACGAGAAGACTCGATTCTAATAATTCATTACTGTGGGATCAGTTCAGCGCACCATTCTTCGTTTCCAGGATTAAATATGCGTGATTTGCGTCGCAATTAATTAACGACCGAACATTGCTTCTGAATGTGAACGACCAGTGTTTTCCAGTGTCTCTGATGAAACATCTTGCGCCTGTAAAGCGGTAGCATTTATTAGATGTGCATGGTGCTACAATGTCCTGTGTTTTCGGTGCTTCTATGACAAGTATCACTCAGAGTTTTGCACAGGTGTTGAAGATAGTGACGATGGCCCCTTGTCAGCCGCAGGCAGACTCGTAGGCGTGGTGGAGTAGCTGACTAGCCGAGCCGTCTAAGGCGCCTCGCTGCGGAGTGCGCGGTTGTTCGCCGTCGGAGGTTCGAATCCTCCATGGGGCATCTGTGTGTGTGTGTGTTGTGTGTGTGTGTGTGTGTGTGTGTGTGTGTGTGTGTGTGTGTGTTGTCCTTAGGTTAGTTTACCTTAGTTTAAGTAGTTCGTAAGCTGCGGACTGATGCCAATGCAGTTTGCTCCGATAGATTTACAAACATTTGAAAATTCTGCAGACTCGCAGGAAACACTGTCACGTGCTCACAACTAAAATTTTCGGCCACAGGCTTCAGTAGCCAAAGAGCTTACATACTGAAAGCCGACAGTTCTTTTTTTAACACTCTGAGACCAAAATTATCTGTTTTATTCCCATATTTCCATTACTAGAATACCAGGGCGTCAACATTTGTCTCCCCTGACCAGCAGTCACCATTCAGAACCTTTTGAATAATAAATTATTCGACCCTGAATTACAATGTGGCCTATCACTGTTTTCAAAGAAGTTTTGTAAAATAAACAAGACTTCAAAAAATAAACATGAAAAAGTCAATATCTGATTTTTTGTGTTTCACATTTAATCGTATTTAACTATGTAAATTTTCTTATAATGAGACTACTGTTCAAAGTTCGTTATCTTTAAATATACAGTCATTACTTCGCAATTTGCGAGAACTGCCGACTTTAGCTGCTCTTCTTCAGTCGGTCTATCATTTTGTAGCCGGTGTTCCGCTGTTCGCGAGTGGTCGCCTTAACCACTCGGCCACCCGGACACGCTCCCCGGCCAGACCCAAACTTCAATATGTCACACTTGTCTAACCCCTTAGCGTGTTTTCATATCTACAAGATGATAGAGCAACTGAAGAAGAGCAGCTGAAGTCGGCAGTTCTCGCAAATTGCGAAGTAATGAATGTATATTTAACATTTATAGCTGTGGACCATCAGCAGCGTCGAGAGCAGACGAATCATTGTTTATTATATTTTATACATATGTACTTGCATCTGACTCTTCTCCATTACTATCTTACCTATCTGTGGCTGATAAGGATACAGTGCGAATTATTCGCACAGGTCAACTAGAGAATATTATTTGGCTGACAATGAGGTAAGGGATGGGGATGCACAGAACGATTGAAATCTAGATCACCTTATTAAGTGACGAGGACTATAGTCACTATATTCACTGACCAAATTTAGGTGGCCTTTCCCACAGGAATAGCACCTACTGTAGCACCTGTTAGCAGTACATCACACCACCCTGGATCAGCTGCATACAGCTTGGTCCTGATTTCCTCTGAGAAAAGTATCATGACTACAAGTTGAAAGACGGCTGTCTGCCGCCTTCCCTAAATCTTAATCTTGTATTTTATTTAAAGTCGCTTAACGACACTCTATTCGTTATCTGAGGCATGAGGAGTAACTTAGCCTTTCAGTTCTTGTTTCTAAATGTTATTATTAGTAATAGTATTTAACTTCGTTTGTGTTAGATTTATGTTATTAATTAATTAGTGTGTCTATCGATGTGGCAACTTGAACGGCTTCTCCGTCTCGCCACAGTGCCTATAAGACTGTAAAATGTTTTATCTCTGTATGTGTGAGTATGAGAATTCTTTGGCGTGCTAGTGTGTCCGGGAAGTATGAGAAATTTAGCCTTGGGCAATGCATTGTGGACCTGCGTCGATCGGTGGCTAGTACCAACCTCCCTTTCTATGCTCTCAAAAGAGGTTTCCACACCCTTTCGTTGCAAGTTAGGTTGGCAACAGGCTGGTGTGAGCCTATAAGCGCCCTTGTGTGAATCTCTGCGTTTCCCACACCACCCATGGCTCCCCCGGCCTTGCCGATTTCCGGCCGGAGGCCCACATGGCCCTCCAAAGTCTCACTCGTTTAGTGGCTGTCCTTCAGAATGGTGAGTTAGCTCTGCTCTTTCAGCCTGGGGACGGTAGCAATTCGTTGTTCAGTTAGTTCAACTTGGGATTTAGAACTTGCATTCATTTTTTGAGTAAGTTTCTCTGAGCATGCATCGAAAGATGCGCAACTGCTAAGCAGGAATTTTGCTTCTTGTAGCTTGTGTGCAATTTTACTCTTCGTTTTCTCTGTCCACGAGTAACATATACTCCACGTGGTGTGTTCTCAGAACAAAGCCTTCAGGGGAACCCGTGTTTGTTCTATGCCCTTCAGGCCGTTTTCTGGTAGTACGCGATCTTCCCTCTTCCGCCCGATGTAAATTGCTATTTTATTCTCGAACTTGTACTCTGTTCCCAACCGCGGTCTGTTAATTCTTTACAAGCCCTGTACAACCTTTCTCATTTGCTTGCTTATGAAATGCTGCGCATTTCTATAGGTTGTATGCCATATTTCATATTTGTTCTTCCGCGACTCTGAATTTATTAAACTTTGATGATTTTTGAGATAGGATTTCATCCTTCTCTGTAAAGTTCGTGCTATCGCGTGTATCTGAGTTTCTATCGTTTTCTTACAACTTTCTACGTATTTCGATGCGTTGCATACCTTATTTTCTATTTGTTTTACCGCGAATCTGAATTTATTAAACTTTGATGATTTATGAGAGCGGACCTCATCCATCTCTCGAAAGTTCTCCGATCGTGTGGAACGGTGTTTCTTCCGTTTCCTTGTAACATTCCACGCATTTCTATGGGTTGCTATGCTATAGTTAATTTTCGTAATATTTTAGTAACTGATTTTCTTCATTTTACTGGATTTCTGAACCACGTGGTTCGCGCCTCAGTTAGTTTGCCAGCGCTTCGTTTAGCTTCAAATGCAAACAGATTTTGTTGCTATACGCGCCATTTCCAGTTAAGAAAGAATAGAACCAACCACGTACGAAAGTTATTTTATTGTGTTCTGTCCTTCGTCTTGGCTCGCTGAAACTTCCCCTACGAGATCGACGGCCGGTTCTTCCTTGTTCAGCACGCTGATTTTAGTAAGTTTCGCTTGAATTGCGTGTGTGTGTGGATGAATGCTTGTTATTTGTAAATCCTCCACCAACTAAAATTCAATTCAGTGTAGATAAATTTAAATTTCTATTATGGGTATTTTTAGCATATGATAGTGCTTGTGAGCTAGATTCAATGGGATGCTTTTTTATTGTGTAACTAAATTGGTTCCCCCACGTGCTTGTGCTTACACTGAATAAAAGCATTTTGTTCAGTAAAATCATACCCTATTTTTAATTCAGTAGTTTGAGAATACCTACCCCTTTCTTTATAAATATTGTTTCACATATGCTGAGAACAGATTCAGATGCTGATTATTGTTAATATTTCCGTTGCGTCTCTTTCATAAAGTAATATATTTGTGGTGGCTCGTTTCACAGTAAGTGTGATTCCTGTGAGCTAAAATTCATATGACCGCTGCTTTTCTAACTTGCTGCTATGAGAGTAATTTAAGTTCAAACTAGTACTCAATTTGGGCCAGGGAACAAGTTTCAGCAGCACATCAAGTAGTTTACATGAATCTTTTAACTGGCTTGTAAACCCAGAACTATAATTTTTAAAAGTAATCTTTCTATGTTTTCTGCTACTAGAACCATTTCATTAAATTAATGTTGTTCTTGGTTTAGGCTCCTCTCGTCAAGACTCTATTTACTAATTTTATAACTGTGAGTTTTTCATTAAATTGATGCCAGATTTGATTACACTATTTAAGCAGTGCATTTTTGAATATTTACCGAGACTAAGGTCAATATATTCTAGTTAGCAGGCAGCTACAGTGAATATACTCAGCTAAAATAGCTAAATTATCACATAACATCTGCAGTGGTCAACTTTCAAAGTCAGAAATATCACAAGCGTACGTGCGTCAGGGTAGCAGTCATCCTCGTTAGGTAACGCTGTTATGGCCTGGATGTTCATGTTCTTCTAGCTGGTCAGTTTAGTTTAATAAATATTACGTTACAAACAAAACGATAAACGACAAACTACCACATCACGCGACGCGTGAGTAACCGCAATGACTTCGAGGGTGGGTTTCTGACAAGGTATCCGTAGGTTCATGCGCAAACAGTCCGGAGAACGCGAGGTTGGCGCATGTCGCACCGCTGACTGCTTTGTCCTTGGCCAGCGACCGGTGAGGGTCGGCAGGGTCTCCTTTTGAGGTAATCAACAGAAGCAGACCGCACTGCATTCCTGTTCGCAAGTTTTAATGGGAAACGTGCTTGGCGCCGCTGTGCTGGTTCCTTTTGTTCCTGCTCCAGTTGCGCGCTTTTAATGCGACCGCCGGCGGCGGCCACGAAGGAAAGGGAAAGTCTGAACACTGTGCAGCCAGAGTTACGAGATTAAACTCGGGACAGAGTGGAACCGCATACAGTACACGCTCTGTAGCACTGTTGGTGTACGGCTGAAACACCTGTGCGAAGGTTTCATCCTCGTTAGCACTTTTGTTTTTCAAGTAATTTTAGGGAACATGGATGTTACGAGTATAACAGTGAATAAATGAAACCACTGTGCCATGGTGTCATCCTCACTTTATTTATTTTAAGTAATTAGTTTTATGTGAACATTGGTGTTACGGGTACTTTTTCATGGTTCGTCTTACAAGGAAAGTACTTGGGCTCGAACAAACACATATACACACAAATCGTATTAGAGATAATGTAAAGGTCCCTTATTGCACTAGTGATACTCCCGCATCTGCAAAACTCTGCAGTCGTCCATTAGAGGCCTCTGTATGTGCCTTGCCACATTGCACATTGACGTATCGGTTCGCCAGTAGGGACGGTGCAGTGTGCCTCCGTAGTTGCGTTTTATGACGTTATTTGTGTGGTGAAGGGTTAGATGGGGCGGCGATTGGCAATCAATAATGCTAATGTACTGTGATTGGTTGAAATGAAGTTACGAAGAACCATTCTTTATGAAGATGGTATTAGTGAAGAAGATGAATCATTTGCATGCTTTCTCGTATCTGTTATGGTACAGAAATATGAGCATAACATAGATACTGTTGTTACAAACTCATAATAATGATACTAGGGATGATAATGACGAACAACTCATTGCAAGCGGTAGTGCTACGGTAAGTGCGGGAAGAGGCGATGGAAGCAGTGGCAGTGAATACCAACAGTCTTTCGGGAAGAAGGTTAAAGTTGCAACTATCATCACGGCCTTTGATGACAATTCGCCAGAGAACATGTACGATGATTATTACATAAGTTATAGTTACGATATCTGCATTACGTATGGCGTCTACAATTACATCTATACTGCTATGGTTGCAGAGCTTTGCAGAAAAACGACACCCACTAGCACATTGAGGTGTACGTAGAGATCCTGTAACTAAACGTTCTTACAGATATGTTTGTTCGAGCCCAAGTTCTTTCCTTGTTAGTTAGGTCTACAGAGAGCTGGCACAGTGGCTAGCACGTTGGATCGGCATTCTGGAAGACGACGGTTCAACTTCAGAGATTTCAAATAAATGTTATGCATGATCGCAATTTTTTTTAATTTGTTTTGACGGCTGGTTTCGGCACGTACAGATATGTTTGTTCGAGCCCAAGTTCTTTCCTTGTTAGTTAGGTCTACAGAGAGCTGGCACAGTGGCTAGCACGTTGGATCGGCATTCTGGAAGACGACGGTTCAACTTCAGAGATTTCAAATAAATGTTATGCATGATCGCAATTTTTTTAATTTGTTTTGACGGCTGGTTTCGGCACGCTAAGAAACTACCTTCTGGTCTGATATCTTAGAGCATTTATGGTAGTACAGAATTGTTCGACTTGTAGTTTCTGTTGGTGTAGATGGTGAGACAGCCGCGGTGGAATAGCCCAGCGTTCCAAGACGCCTTGCTGCGGAGCACGCTGTTGCTCGCCGTGGGAGGTTCGAGTCCTCCCCGGGGAAATGGGTGTATGTGTTGTCTTAGGTTAGTTTAACTTAGTTTAAGTAGTTTGTAAGCTTAGGGACTAATAACCAAAGAATTTAAGTCCTATAGATTTACAAACATTTGAATTTTTAATGGCGAGTCGAACATCAATTAAAGTAAACAATTATTGTTTGGTTTTTCGGCCTCTTCAGTTGCAGTATTACAGTTTGTACAGGTTAGGTTACTGCCTTTTACAAATCTAGTCTACTTGAGACCAGATGCGTTTAGTTTTATTTTAAAGCATCTTCAGTTGTCAAGTTTTTTATGTTGCCCTCTTAATGTGTTTTTGTAGCACAATTGCCACGTGCTGTCACTGTTTACAATAATTACACTATTTACAATTCCATGTTTTTAAAGTATGGCGAGTTTTCGTCAACTTTCTAAAAAAGTGGAATTCTAAATAGTGTAACTGTAAATAGTGACAAGTAGCACTGCGCTACAATAAACACATGAAGAGGGCAACATAAAAAAAGTTTACCACTGAAGATGCTTTAAAATAAAACTAAACGCATCTGGTCTCAAGTAGACTAATTTAGAGTTGTAAAAGGCAGTAACCTAACCTATAAAAATTCAATAAAAATATACACAATAAAATACACCATCATACACACAAGAATGTACACCATTATATATATGAGCTGTTGATTGTCAGAGCAACTTCATAAAACTCTCATAGACTCATAGCGGGAATATGAAACATTCGTCGTGCTGCTTGGTTTCGATGCGTATGCAGGTCCACATAGCTGCATTTCCCCTTACTCGACATGCGTAATCCATCACTGCTCGCACATAAGTTATGTATTTTCGTAATGCACGTTGAACCGAAAGCTTTGATCGTTCGTTTAGGAGAGGGGTAAAGTGCTGTCTCAGTTCGGATACTCGATACCACCCGTCGGCTTTGACCAATGACGTTATATATTAAGTCACTGTATCTGTAGTGGGTGATTTTTTGTTTATTACAAGATGCGGATAGTGTTATAAATGTTTGTATAGCTAATGGGACTTAACTACGGGGCCAACAGTCCCTAAAGTTACATACTACTTATGAACTAGCTAATACTAAGGACGCCACAAATATCCATGCCCGAGAGGGGATTCGAACCGCCGACCGTAGTGGCTGTGCAGGCCGTGACTGGAGCGCCTCAGTCCCCTCGGCCACCGCGGCCGGCTGAGATAGTGTTATTACTACGGCGTAATGTTGTTTTAAGACAAATCGAAGTGTATATTTCTTATGTAATAGGAGTATGTTTTGTAATAAATTGCAGTAATTGGTGGACGTTTAATATTCCTGATACTCGTAATTGAAATTTATTGTCTCGATCTTTGTACTCCGTGTGCGATAAATACCAGTTTTCATATTTCTGGGGATTTTGTATAGTTTTATTCCTAGCGTATTCTTCAAGCATGTGAAGTGAATATGTTTTTAATTAGTGCTCACGTGTCTGGTTTGTTGTTAGAAGAAGGGGTTAATTTTGATTCAGTGTTTTTTTTTTTTTTTTTGTTTTGCTGGAGATGGGTGATATTAAATTCAATGCGAAGAAGTCAGAACCATCAAGTTTTTACAGTCACTCGGCGTACTGGGGGAATATTGTACTTGCCACATGTGTTTAATAAAATGAAGTTCGTTAAAGTTCCTAAGAAAAGAAGTTGTCAACATTATCACGAGTAGCTTCAGGGATGGGAGGTAAAAGTAAACATCAATGTTGGTGTTTGATTAATTTGTCTTTCGTAACCATCTATTGTCGTGGAAACTAAAATTGACCTTTCCACAGCATGGTTTGGTGTCTACAACTGGAGTTGATCTATATAGGTTAATTCTAATTATCGATACCATTCAAATATTCCTGTATGGAATTGAGAAAAATGGAATCGTGAACTGGTATTAATCCAAGGTTATTTTTAGTTATCGATACAGGATTTTTTATGGTTAATTTGAGTTGTCGATACCGGCTAAATATGACGGTATGGTATAGAAATTGGTATTGGTAACTGCAACTAACGCATATAGGTTAATTCTAGTTGTGGATACCGTCTAAAAATTTCAGTTCCAGAAACTGGTATCACCAACTAGGATTGACATAAGTAGGTAAATTCCAGTTTTCGATACCAATTTCCTTGTACATCCTGTAATTTTTTTTTTTTTTTTTTTTTTTTTGTTTTGTTTTAATTATGCCATCTTCGTTGCATTTTTAATGAAATTCAATTGTTTTCCGTTTCATATTCTTGATTTTAATATGTCCCCGGCCAAAATCCACATTTCCCATGCTAGTCCTGTTGAATTTGACGAGTATTTCGATGTTTGGCCGCGCTATATGTAGCATGTCTTTACATGAACTACCGCACTAGTGTCATTGAATTCCAAGAATATTTCGATATTTTGCAGCACGGTGCTGCAGGTAGCGTATCTTTGCATTACTTATGACATCACTGGTCGAAGCTGACAGGTAGTATTGAGTACTGCAATTTATCCTAAATGCTCGCAGGCGTTGTGCTGTCTTCTGATATCCCTGATGTGTCGCTGCCAGCTGAGCTTGCTATCGAGGAGGATCCAAGGTACGTGTCCACTGAATCATGTGGTAGTACAGGCTTTCGTCGCTTGCTAAATATCTGCATTGAAGCCAATTCTCCATTTAGTGGCCCATGAATCCAGGTCAGCACAAGATTCTCGTTTTCGGCAGTGAACGGCCTGCGGCCATCGGCTTCGAGTCAGATGAGCAGTGTCGTCTGCGTGTACTGCTGGTGAAGTCCTTGGCATCTTAGAGGTCTGCCGTGTAAAAGAAACTGAGGACGAAAGGTCCGAGGACGCATCCCTGTGGAACACCAGATTCAATGTTCCGGTCTAGTAGGCATCTCCTGCACGTACGATGAAATGTTCTTCCCTGGAGGTAAGATTCAGCTTCATATAGATGCCACTGAATCCAAGTGACAGGAGCTTATAAATTAGACCAAAATCTTACAAGCTGTCAAAGGCAGGTGACATATCCAGGAAAATGGGTGCATAGATTTCCTTATTGTTGAAGGCCTTTACGATTTCTTCGCACACTCGCAGTAGTAGTAGCGTCGTGGAGTGGCCGGCGCAAAATTCAAATTTCTCTAGTGCAAGAATGTCTTTCGTAGTAATTTTCAGCATTAGTCGGTGCAGCAGAAGCTATCCTGAGACTTGACTCAGTAGCGGTAGGAGACTGATGGGACGGTAGTGCTTCGGTTCGGCGCAACTCCCCGCCCACAGCCGTTACGCCTTCTGTTAACAGCGCCGCCAACCAATCATGAAATCGTAGGAAATCTCGGCACTTAGGAAGAGAACACTTAAAACGCGAGAAGGAGATCGCAGGACGCCAATGATCAGATACCGTGGACAATAAGCAAGAGGTAAGCGTAGAAACATTTTGTCGGAAATGTTCCCGAATTACAGGAACAAGACCTAGCGTGACAACAGTATGACCACAAGTGAAACATGTTTGTTTTTGTAATATTGTACCACACTAGTGCAATTTCGCCGGAGGCTCGTTGGTTGTAACACAGGAGTGGATATCGCAGAGCACTGCGTCATATCAATCGGAAAACAAATGTCCTCACCCGCGTACCCCATTCACACACAGTACCCACGTTTCAGTATTACATTCTTATCTGTAACGCTTAAGGGGAGAATATTCTGGCCTTTTAACATCTGTCATAATCTAAACACCCATAGAATTCTTGCAATATGAAAGTCAAAGATTCATCAGTGTCAGAAAAGTGTCTGTGGAGAGTGCATGCTACAGCTTATCAATAATCATTCCTTGTCCAAATGAATGTGGTTGCATCCCATCGAAGGTTCGAGTCTTCCCAACAGCATGGGCGTGTGAGTTGTCCATAGTTTAGATTAAGTAGTTTATAGGCCTAGGGACATATCCGCAGTAGGTAAGTCCCATAGATTCACCAAACTTTGAACGTTTTGTCGAAATAAAATTCACTTGTCATTTAATTTACTAGTAATAACAAATATTATTTAACTTTCATTTACACGTATTCTTGCCTCATGATTTCTCAAAATTTGCCCTTGTGTTTTTTATCGATGTAAATTTGTCACATGTGTTCCCCAGGTTGTTGATTACTATAAACTCTGCTAGATTAACACCAGGAGGTAATGAATTCAGTTGGTAGGTCATCTGTCAAAGAAAGAACATTATTGCGACTACTGATGAAATGTCAGTACTAAATGGCAAAATGACATCCCCGAGAAGAAAGAATGCTGGGACAGGCGTGGGAAAAGTGTCCTTTGTAGAGCAGTTCCACCTGGCGGAGCGCTGTGCACTGTTTCTGGCCAGTTTGTTGGCAGCCTGCAACCGGCTGTGACGTCACTGGCAGGCACGTTGCATTGTGCCGCGGTCAGAGCCGCTATTCTGTATATTTTCGATAGGCCAAAGTTCAGTGAGTGAGCGCACTGAGGGATTTAGTTATCGAAGCAGGGCCTCCATTTAATTTTGCCAGCCTTTCGGTAGCGACTCAGTCCGTCACCCAGGGCACCGAGGCTAACCTAGGCACTGTTGCCAGTCCCGCTCCCACTGGCCTATCGGAAGAAAGTGTCTGCTTCTCTGCGCATGCGCACTGCTGGCGAACAGGGGACACTGTAGCCTTGTACCACGAATCGCTGCGTGAAACTTTGTCGTACTGTAAGAGACAGCCAGTAAGAACGTAAAAAATTGAACTCGTGTATTTTACAATTTGGCGACTTAACACGAAAGTAATTTCAAAATATCCATGTTGGACACGAACTGCAGCTGTAGCGTAAAGTGAAGGTTTATTTTCGTGAAAAGAATTGCAACCAGCTGCCTTTTTGGATGTTTTTATTTACTCCAGAACTAGTTTTCGAGCCACTGCAGGCTCATCTTCAGTGGATAACTTTACAGGAACATTTGCGCTAAGTGTAGGTTATGCTGTCATGTTGGTTGGTATG
The DNA here is from genome assembly GCA_026315105.1 of Locusta migratoria. Classification (NCBI taxonomy): domain Eukaryota; kingdom Metazoa; phylum Arthropoda; class Insecta; order Orthoptera; family Acrididae; genus Locusta; species Locusta migratoria. The sequence continues at coordinate 314,345,691 of CM048744.1, read as the reverse complement.
TTGTTGGTATGTCACCAGAACCAACAGGACAGCATAACCTACACTTAGTGGAAATGTTCCTGTAAAGTTATCCACTGAAGATGATCCTCCAGTGGCTCGAAAACTAGTTCTGGAGTAAATAAAAAACACCCAAAAGGCAGCTGGTTGCAATTCTTTTCACGAAAATAAACCTTCAATAACACGAAAGAGTGTTCTGAGAACTATCTTCTGACACCGAACCGGACAGTGCTGAAGATACAGACTAGGGTCCGAGGCCTTCGGCTCTATTTTTTATCTTCCTCACCGGTAGGTTCCATGTGTTTTTCTCGGTCGTGACGTCAGTTTCGGTTCGGTAGCGAAATTGTTTATTTTATAAGGTTCGGCGGCCTACTATCGCGAGAACCGGCCGCCGAAATTTCTGGAGCTGCATCGAAAGTCGCTGAGGTTTCGAGAGGGCTTTTCGTTCGTCTCACAAGGAAAGTAGTTGGGCTCGAACAAACACATATACACCAAAATCGTTTGAGAGATAATGTAAAGATCCCTTATTGCACTAGTGATACTCCTGCATCTGCAAAACTCTGCAGTCGTCCGTTAGAGGCCTCTGGGTGTGCCATGCCGCATTTCACTTTGACCTGTAGGTTCGCCAGTAGGGACGGTGCTGTGTGCCTCCGAAGTTGCGTATTGTGATGTTATTTGTCAGATGGGGCGGCGATTCCTAATCAATCCTGCTAATGTTTTGCGATTAGTTGAGATGAAGTTACAAAGAACACTTCTTCGTGAATAGGGCATTAGTGTAGAAGATGAATCATTTGCTTGCTTTCTCGTATCTGTTATGGTACAGAAATATAAGTTAGATACTGTAGTTACAAACTCATAATAATGATAATAGGGATGATAATGACGAAAAACTCATTGTAAGCGGTAGTGCTACGGTAAGTGCGGGAAGAGGCGATGGAAGCAGTGGCAGTGAATACCAACAGTCTTTCGGGAAGAAGGTTAAAGTTGCAACTATCATCACGGCTTTTGATGACAATTCGCTAGAGGACATGTACGATGATTATTACATAAGTTATAGTTAAGATATCTGCATTACGTTTGTTCAAATGTTTGTAGAGCTTATGGTACTTAATTACGGGGTCATTAGTCCTAACTTACAAACTACTTATGAACTAACTAATACTACGGACGGCACAAATATCCATGCCCCATGGGGATTCGAACCCCCGACCGAAGTGGCCGTGCAGACCGTCCCCTCGGCCACCGCGGCCAGCCATTACGTATGGCGTCCACAATTACATCTACAGTGCTATCTAGAGCATGGTTGGAGAGCTTTGAAGAAAAACGACACCCACCAGCACATTGAGGTGTACGTAGAGATCCTGTAATCAAACGTTCATGCAGATATGCTTGTTCGACCCCATGTACTTTCCTTGTCAGTGGGCTTGGATGGCCAAGATACGTTGCTGTTTTAGCAGTGCTGTGGGGTTTTAACTTCTAATAACGAAACATCTGTTGTTTTTATGTAATTAATAGTCTAAAAAATGAATAACCACGATTGACAATATTCTTTAGTATGTACATGTAAGAGTGAGTGCTCACAGTAGTATCTTCGTTATTGGGGTTCACTCTATTACAAAATGAAAGATGAAATTGTTGTGAGAGAAACAACCAACATAGACTTATATTTTTATTTACTTACTTTTTTAGTCTTGTCAGAAATAATTCATTGTCTGTCAATGTCTGTCATTGTACTGTCAATGCTTAAACAGCAGTTTGAATCAAAGAAAAATCTTCAATCTTAACGTTGACAATTACATAAACTTCAATTCGAATATTAAATATTTTTGTATTCTCAAACTACGTTTTAAGCACTGATGATTCACATAGCAGCTAAAATCAACTTTTGCGACAGTAAAGAAATATTGGTGACTGCTGTTCATCATCCATAGACGTTAACAGGCACTGAGCAATTGGATTCAACATGGAATCAAACATGTCTTTTCAGATTTTGTCCAGTTAACGACAGAAGATACTGAAACTGATTATGAATGAATGTAACACATTCCTTTAAGTTTTTCTCATCGTAAAGCAACTGTTTGGTTATTAAAGTATTGTATTCTGCTTCTTCAGTAAAAAAATTAGACCAATTAGCGCTTCTGAGGTCTCCAATAATATGTAATCTGTTTCCTCTTCCGTATCTTGCCTTTACTTCTGTAGTGTCCCAGCACTGCTCTCTCTCTCTCTCTCTCTCTCTCTCTCTCTCTCTCTCTCTCTCTCTCTCTCTCTCTCTCTCTGCTGCTGCTGCTACCGCTGCGCCACATTGGCCTAGCAGACTGTCCCTCCCGACCTCGAACTAAAGCATCGCCAATAATCCGCAGAATACTGCCCTCGTCTAGGACAAACGGTAGCACCTAACGCCTTCCAACAAACGGCAAGAATAAATTCAAAACTTTCCGAAACGTTTTGTCGCTTACACCCTCACAAAAAAAGTAAAGGGAAAAAGTTTGTCACTTACTACATTTCGGACGTTAATTTGGTAAAAGTTCTGCACCATGCATTTTACTTTGTTACTTCACTATCACCGAATACAGTGGGTGGAAAGTTTGCAGACATCAACAACATGTTGCAGTGAAGGCAATTACAAAATTATTTTGCCATGCGAAGCTTAGTTTAGGAGATATGATGTGAAAAACATAGAGTAACATGAATAAACAACATTTTTTGAAAATTTAAATATTCTCTTTTTCATTGCCAAAAGTTTTTAATTTAATTGAAAAAAAGGTGTCAGTAGGTAGTTCTCGTAACACTGTCGTGTTATGTCGCTAAACCATATACATATTATAAATGCGAAAGTTTGTATGTTTGTTACCGCATCACGCTAAAACTGCAGCATTGATTTAGATGAAATTTGATATAGAGATTTCTTATGTCTTGGACTAGGACATAGGCTGCTCTTCAAAATGTTTATTACAAGTTATTTATTTGAAATATATCCATAGAAATACGTAACGTAAGAAGCTTCTAATAGAATAGCAGAGGTACTTTGCAGTGTATGTCATGTTTAGCCGCGGGGGTTAACGCGTCCTGACATAAACTTCCATTATTTCGGGCAATGATTCGGGTCCTGTTATAGTGATTTTTTTTCTTTTGTTATTGTTATCTTTTTTACTTTCGAATATACAAAAAGATTCTCTGATACTGCCAAAACGGCTTAACTGACATATAATTACATACACAAGAAATCTGAATGTTGGCGTTTATGCCGCATTCATTTTCATTTGGTGTAACAAATGAAGGAAGTATGTATATAAATTGAAAACTTTAAATAAAATATGCTCTTAGTACCATGGGAAGAAAAAACATTGACGTTTTGTGTACAATGGGATCTAGATACCAAGCTCTATTTTGTGTACAAAGCGCGAACTACCACGTATAAATAGTGTACGTAAACTGCAACGAAAGTAGTAGCAAATGCACTCAACAGATGGCAGGCGATACGCTGCAGTTAACATATGAAACGTGTGTTTCGGCCAACTACAACGAAAGTAGCAGCAAATGCACTCAACAGATGGCAGGCAGTATACCACTCATGAAAATATTTCTCAGGACGTATAATGTGTATTCAATTGTGATATCTCCTTTACTATAAACAAGAGTCAAGGACAAACATTAAAAGTGGCAGGTATTCATCTGGCCACCACATGTTTCTCGCACGGACAGCTCTACGTAGGCTGCTCCCGTGTATCGACAGCTAGAAATCTCTACGTATACTCGGAGAAGAAGTCTCGAAATGTCGTTTAGAGGGACGTATTGCAATAGATTTTTGGCTCTCCATCCGACCCAAGACAATTATATATTCCGTACTAACAATGTCGCAAACAGTCATGTACTTATTTATGCCCTTTCTTGGCACTTTAATGTCTGAATATTGAACCGCGGGTAACACCGCGGGAAACAGCTAGTTATAAAATACATGACTTTAATTTTTTTACGTTCTTACAGGCTGTTTCGTATGGTATGACAAAGTTTCACGCAGGAATTCGCCGTCCACAGCTACCATCGTGTCCCCTGATCACCAACAGTGCGCATGCACAGAGAAGCACACACACACTTCTGATTGGCTAATGCAAGCAGATCTGGCAACAGTGCTTCGATGCGCCTCAGTGTCCTCCTTGGCGGCCGGAATCGTTACCGAAAAGCTTACATAATTAAACGGGGGCAATGTTTCGATAACTGGACTCTTCTGTACGCTCACTCATCGATCCGAATTTTGGAGCACTGAAAAGATACAAAATATAGACCCTGGACTTGCCGCTCCTGCAGGTATATTGGGCACAGAGAGTTGCAGCAGGAATGCAGCATGCTCCTCCTCCTCCCCCCCCCATTCCCCCCCCCCCCCCCACCCCGCCGTGATTTTCGTCACGTTACGTGTCAATAGGACGTTGTATGACCAAAAGTAGTAAATTATCAATTATTTTATGATGTAGGTTAGGCTACCTAAACAAAAGCATATACAGGGTGAGTCACCTAACATTACTGCTGGATATATTTCGTTAACCACGTAAAATACTGACGAACAGATTCCACAGACCGAACGTGAGGAGAGGGGCTAGTGTAATTGGTAAATACAAACCATAAAAAAAATGCACAGAAATGTTTTTTAACACAAACCTACGTTTTTTTAATGGAACCTCGTTAGTTTTGTTAGCACATCTGAACATTTAAACAGATACGTAATCAGTGCCGTTTGTTGCATTGTAAAATGTTAACTACATCCGGAGATATTGTAACTGAAAGTTGACGCTTGAAACCTCCGACGTTCAGTTGCGTGTTGTAACAAACATGGGCCACGGTCGGCGAGCAGCATCTTCAGGGACATGTTTAAGATGACGACCGTGTTTACGAGTGTGGCTGTAGTCCACTGTTGTGGTTTGGTCTAGCTGTCGCAGTGTCCACATGTAGCGCTTGCTGCTATTGTTATTCTGCATTCGTCTTTGCACGCAGACTAACTGTAGTACACTGTGTTACCAGACGTCTGTTATAGTGTAGTGTTGTAGGAACTGTGACCATGGTGTATTAGAACTCTGAAAAGGCGGAGATGATACTCATCTATGGCGAGTGTCGACAAAATGCAGCTGAAGCCTGCAAGGAATCACTGGCGACCACCTCATTAGTCCTCACGTCATTGCAGGGGCCCAAACAGCTGCAACATACATCGCGTTTCTACAGAATGATCTGCCAACGTTGCTCGAGAGTGTCCCACTGGAAACGCGTCGACGTATGTGGTATCAGCTTGATGGTGCACCTGCACATTCCGCAATTAACACTAGGCTGGCCCTTGACAGGATGTTCGACGGGCGTTTCATAGGACGTGGAGGACGCATAAATTGGCCAGCCAGTTCTCCTGATGTTACATCTCTGGACTTCTTTCTGTGGGATACGTTAAAGGAGAATGTGTACCGTGATGTGCCTACAACCTCAGAGGATATGAAACAACGTATTGTGGCAGCCTGCGGCGACATTACATGAATTGTGTGCAGCAAATGATGACCACCACTTTGAACATCTATTGGCCCGACATGTCGGGACACGCTCTATTCCACTCCGTAATTGAAAACGGAAACCACGTGTGTACGTGTACCTCACCCATCATGGTAGTGTACATGTGCGTCAGTGAAAAAGACCAATAAAGGTGTTAGCATGTGGACGTAATGTGCTGTTCTAGTCTCTTCTGTACCTAAGGTACATCACCGTTCCGTTTGGATCCCTACTTAATTCGGTGCTCTCCGATACACACGATCGAACAGCGGAGGAGTGGTACTCAAGCGCCAACTTTAGGTTACAACATCTCCGGATGTAATTAACATTTTACAATGGAACAAACGGCACTGATTACGTATTCGTTTATATGTTCAGATGTGCCTACAAAACTAACGGGGTTCCATTAAAAAAATAATTTAAAAAAATAAAAACATGGGTTTGTGGTAAAAAAAAAAAAAACATACTTCCGTGCATTTTTTATGGTTTGTATTTACCAATTACACTAGCCCGTCTCCTCACGTTCGGTCTGTGGAATCGGTTCGTCAGTATTTGATGTGGTTTACGAAATATATCCAGCGGTAATGTTAGGTGACCCACCCTGTATAAGAAGGGCGGACATAGCTAGTTTTAAAATTGGGCAACACTGCTATATAACCATGCACCGCCCCTGACTCACTCACACACACACACACACACAGTGAAGTGCGTGGTAACTCGAGCGCAGTGAGCAGCCTGGCTCACGGTGTGCGCAGCTCGGATGCCCGGCTCTCAGTTGTCTGGGGACAGCGCGGCCGCTCCTCTAATTTGTCGGCGCGCCGCCGCAAGTGGACGTCGTTAGGGCGCGCCTGGCCGTGAGATATGGCGCCTAATGCGATGCGCGCCGCGGCCGGCCCAGCCGCCGCTTTTTGCCGCCAGGCAGCGCGCCGGTCGCGGCCTGCCGCCGCACCTAACCCTCACACCGAAGCAGTTCGGGAGGTAGTATTGCAAGGTTTGAACACGTCTCCAGCTGATCTAGCAGTTACGTCACAGTTCGGGAAAACTTCGGATCAGATCGATCATCCAGTCGACCTGCTATCTGGTGACTTCTGTTGAACTGTCTTACAAGGAGACGTTGACGCCTCGGAAATTCGTCCGGAGTGTGATTTCGCGGGATGGTATTATCAAGGGTGTCCATTGACAAGAGTACACTCCTGGACATTAAAATTGCTACACCACAAAAATAATGTGCTACAGACACGAAATTTAACCGCACTTTTCAGAGCATTTACAACAAGGTTGACGCCGGTGGCGACACCTACAACGTGCTGACATGAGAAATTTCCAACCGATTTCTCATACACAAACAGCAGTTGATCGGCGTTCCCTGGTGAAACGTTGTTGTGATGCATCATGTAAGGAGGAGATATGCGTACCATCACGTTTCCGACATTGATTAAGGTCGGATTGTAGCCTATCGTGATTGCGGTTTATCGTATCGCGACATTGCTGCTCGCGTTGGTCGTGATCCAATGACTGTTAACAGAATATGGAATCGCTGGGTTCAGGAGGGCAATACGGAACGCCGTGCTCGATCCCAACGGCCTCGTATCATTAGCAGTCGAGATGACAGGCATCTTATTCGCATGGCTGTAACGGAGCGTGCAGCCACGTCTCGATCCCTAAGTCAACAGATGGGGGCGTTTGAAAGACGACAACCATCTGCACTAACAGTCCGACGACGTTTGCAGCAGCATGGACTATCAGCTCGGAGACTATGGCTGCGGTTACCCTTGACAGACAGGAACCTGGGTGCACGAATGGCAAAACGTCTTTTTTTCGGATGAATCCAGCTTCTGTTTACTGCATCATGATGGTCTGATCCGTGTTTGCCGACATCGCGGTGAACGCACATTGGAAGCGTGTTTTCGTCATAGCTATACTGGCGTATTACTTGGTGCGATGGTATGGGGTGTCATTGGTTACACGTCTCGGTCACCTCTTTTTCGTATCGACGGCACTCTGAACAGTGTACGTTACATTTCAGATGTATTAAGACCCGTGGCACTATCCTTCATTCGATCCCTGCGAAACCCTACATTTCAGCCCTCATGTTGCAGGACCTGTATGGGCCTTGCTGGACACGGAAAATGTTCGACTGCTGACCTGGCCAGCACATTGTCCAGATCTCTCACCAACTGAAAACGTCTGGTCGATGGTGTCCGAGCAACTGGCTCGTCACAATACGCCAGTCACTACTCTTGAACTGTGAACTGTGGTATCGTGTTGAATCTGCATGGGCATCTGTACCTGTACACGCCATCCAAGCTCAGTTTGGCTCAAGGCCGTTACTAAGGCCAGAGGTGGTTGTTCTGGGTACTGATTTCTCAGGAATTTTGCACTCAAATTACGTTTCTGTTACTTTTCATTATTTTCGTCTTACATCATTTTACCTTTAATCGACTACATACTCATCAAATTGTGTATTTCATTCAACACACCCTGTAACTCTTCTTCACTATTACTCAGGTTAATAATTGCATCATGGACTATTAACACTGATATCCTCTCTTAATATGTCTCAGTACTGGATCAGTATAGTACAGTATCGACATATACAGTTCTACTTTGAATGACTATGTGTTTTCAACTAGTAACAATACAACGATTTCCGTTATCTGTGGGAGCCGCACGAAACTAGCGGAGAATGGTGTGTCGGAACTCACTTTTGTGTGTGTGTGTGTGTTTTCTTTCTCTGTAGGAAACAGCCAGTGTAATTAAGGAGTAAGACAGCTAATCTCTTTCCCAGGAGGTAAAAATTGTGGAAAGTAGTCAGATAAAGTGACAGCTCCGGGGAAGGGAAAACAACAGCCACAGCCCAGCGGGAATGTCACCTCAGATTGCATCTTAAGTGAGATGAACTTTAGAGTTCTATTATCATGGAACCGAAGCGGTATTTCTAAACTTTGCGGTATTAGCAAATGCTGGGATAATACACGTACTTAAATCTGGAATTACAGTAATGGCCATTAAAACTGCTTCACCAAGAAGAAATACAGATGATAAAAGAGTATTCATTGGACACATACATTATACTAAAACTGACATGTGATTACATTTTCACGTAATTTGGGCGCATACATCTTGAGAACTCAGTACCCAGAACAACAACCTCTGGCCGCAATAACGGACTTGAATGCCTGGGCATTGGATGGCGTGTACAGGTACAGATGCCCATGCAGGTTCAATACGATACCACAGTTCATAAAGAGTAGTCACTGGTGTATTGTGATGAGCCAGTTGCTCGGCCACCATTGACCAGACGTTTTCAATTGTCCAGGGCAGCTGTCCGAACATTTTACGTGCCCAGAAAGGCCCATACAGGCCCATACAGGCCCATACATGCGGTCGTGCATTATCCTGCTGAAATGTAGGGTTTCACAGGGATCTAATGAAGGGTAGAGCCACGGGTCGTAACACATCTGAAATGTTACGTCCACTGCTCAAAAGAGGTGACAGAGACGTGTAACCAATGGCACCCATACCATCACGCCGGTTGATACGCCAGTATGGCTATGACGAAAACACGCTTCCAATCTGCGTTCACCGCGATGTTGCCAAACACGGATGCGACCATCATGATGTTGTAAACAGAACCTGGATTCGTCGGAAAAAAATGACGTTTTGCCATTCGTGCACCCAGATTCCCGTCTGATGCAGCGTCAATGGTAACCGCAGCCATGGTCTCAGAGCTGATAGTCCAAGCTGTGGCAAACGTCGTCGAACTGTTCGTGCAGATGATTGTTGCTTGCAAACGACCCCATCGGTTGACTCAGGGATCGCGACGTGGCTGCACGATCCGTTACAGCCATGCCGATAAGATGCCATATTTACTTGTAAGACACTCCTGCATTCCAGTCAGCTTAAGAAAATTCTTGAAAGCTGGCAGTGCTGTTGACAATTTTAAACTGTGAAGTGCACATGGCTTCAGGCAAAAGTAGTAGATTACAAGGAAAGGAGGGGAATGAAACAGTGTAGCCTACACTCTACGATAACCCATTATTTCACACAGATCTACCTTTTAACTTCAAAAGACTGCAGCTTTCAGTGAGACTTGCATTTTCAAACAGGATAAAACCAAGATCGCTAATATATATATATATATATTTTTTTTTTTCGATGACCGGTTCGGATGGTCTCTGCCATCATCTTCTGGTCTTTGTATTAATTATTTTATACAACTGCTGACATCACTAGATGACGGCTTTGTAAAAAAGTTTTAGACAGATGATGGGACAGAACATCGAAACAGGTCGTCGAAACAAAATTATAGATTAGCGATCTTGGCTTTATGCTTTCCGCAACATATCATAATATTGGTACGCCTCCTGGTAATGTAAACAGATAAAGTCAACTTGCACTTGCTATTACGATTAATGAATCACGGAGCAATCTATTGACATCACATGTTTCTCACAAGGACAACTTTATATCGCTTACTCACTGGTGGGCTCACCAAAGAATTTATATTAAATCTTGGCCAAGCAACAAAAAACATTTTTTTTTCAAATTTTTATTCTGATTCGTAAATATCTTTGTTTGGATACTGCACTTATAATTCTGTGCATTATATTAGACAGCCTTATTTTTATACTCCATTTTCTCACATGCATATAATATGTATTTAGAAGCAAGGAGTTGGAGACATACACACACACATACACAAACAGAGAGAGAGAGAGAGAGAGAGAGAGGAGGGGAGTTAGGGATGTTGCATCAAAACCAATTTCCATATACACTATAGGAAACAATGTGGATATTATCTGAATTTCATAGAGTATTACAAATAACCCTGTGATTCCACGCGATACCAAAACATGAACCGTAGTAAAGTACGCTTTTATTGTTCATTAATTCAAATAGTGCATTTTCGTTTATCGTTTGTTATGGTTTATGAAGAAGTTTTGTCATTAGAGAGTAACGCAGTCAGGCAGAACAGAAACTCTAAATTCCTTAATCTTAAGGTGTATGTTCACCTACTTCAGTAACATTTCTAAACACTTGAAACTAATTTGAATTAGTATCAGTATCTCGGGAGTTAGAATCCTGCCCTAGACGGAGCAGCAAGGAACATCACCGTTTCGGTGCAGCTGGTCTGTTCCGAGACTAAAACAGCACTGTTTTGCTACAAGTGAACAAGGCAAGGAATTACAGTTTATGACGAAACTGTTTCTGTATTCAGAATGGAATGAAATACTTCTGCTTTGAAACAATAAAACACGGCAGTTCCGTAACAGTGAAACAATTTCGCATATTGTTTCAAAACTTTTCTATTCCTTTACAGCAGTTTCGGAAGCAGTTATTCTATAGGACCCACTGTTCGTCTCCGCACACGCTTCTGCATTGAATTAACTGTCAACAACGTGACAAAATAACTGTGAAATACTTATCTTCAGAAAAATTTAAATAACCTGAATTTTTTAACGTACTGTCTTGTTTGGCACTAAAGTAATTTGACCTGTTGATAATACCAATATTAAAATTCCTATAAGTAATCATATTGCAATAAGCTCTAAAATCCTCCAATGTTATTCAAAGAACCAACACAATACTACAATAAACCATCAATATCTTAGTTCTAAAATTTAATGTAGCACCGTCAAGTATAGTCTTTAACACTAGAACGGCGGAGTTTCTGACATTCCTAAAACGGCGGAAAGGGGTCATTTTGACCCCCACATAAATTATTTTCATATTAGACTTAAATAAGTGTTTTTTGGTAATCCACACCTTTTCTCTAGCAGGGACAATAATTATTAAAAACCATAATTAATAATAGTCAATAATTATTTATTTCAACAGCGAAATATCTTAAAATTTATTGCTGCTACTGCTAACAAGTTTCCTATTTGTATAAACTTGTAGACACATTTAGTATACTTGGTCCATATTACTTTCGTACGTGGTCTACAAACACCTTTGTATCGCTTTTCTCTCAAGTTACTAGAATGTGTTAGACGCACTAAGCACATATGATTTCTGTTTTAAACGCAAATTTTCCACACACAGCTTTGTGGCACTTTACATAGTTTTCGCTGGTCTTGTTGCCTTTGCAGAGGCCGATTTGGCACTTCCTCCACTTTCTAGTTGATTTCTTGCTCTTTCATTCCCTTGAGTACATTATCCAGCTGAAGTATGAACTTCTTCCTTTCCATTTTCTTGTTTGTTACTATGTTGTAAATGACCCATTCATTTATTGCCGCCGTGTCCAAGATGTAAAAGACATGCATTGGCCATCTCCTACATGCAACCTTTGTAGTGGTAGTGTTATTGCTCTTTTCTGATACTATTAGTTGTTGTTGTTACTTGATTTGTAGAGACTGAGGTTTGTTGATTGCTGTAGTTAAGAGGTACTTCCTAGTTATTTTGTATAAACGTAACTTCATAACGTAGACGTCTAGTTTTTCTGAACAAATAATTGTGAAATTTTACCATGAGTGAAAAGTGTGGGCTCTGTCGTAGGGTCGTGCGTAGTGGGCTGCAGTGTGGGATTTGTAGTAAGTATTTTCATGGGGGGGAGTGCAGTGGGGAAGCCAGTGGGCATTGTGGTGAGGTTCTCTCCTGGAACTGTAGGATTTGCAGCAGGAATAAGATGATAGAGGAGCAGGAGCGTTTGATCTGCGCCCTTCAGGTGCAGTTGAAAAACGCTGAAGAGGAACTAGGTAGGTTGAGGAGGGGAAGGGGGGCTGGGGAATGGGAACTGGCAGTTGGCAAGAAGGTAGCTAGGAGAAGGTATTCAGATAGTTTTACATTGCAAGTTGCAAATAGGTTTGACCAACTGTCAGAGTTGAGTGGAGATGAACCTCCTGTAGCTGTAGGTGTAGGAAGTACGCAGCAGACCTCAGCTTTTAGGAAGCCGAAATCTGTAGAGAGGTCTCTTAGGAAGAAGAAGGTTCTGCTGCTAGGCAATTCTCATGGCAGAGGTGTGGGCCAACAGTTGCAGGAAGTACTTGGGAGTGAGTACCAGGTCACCAGCATAGTGAAGCCTAGTGCAGGGTTGGCTCAGGTCAAAGAGGATCAGGTAGTTATAGTGGGTGGGGCCGGGAATAGTCTTGATAGGGACGGGGAATATGATATAGGTGGTGATCTGGAAAGGATAGCAACTCAAACTGGTGGCACGAATGTGCATTTCGTGCAGCTGTTTCAGCGTCATGATAGGCCTTGTCTTAATACGGCTGTCAGCCGTGTTAACATGGGGCTTGAGAAGGCGTTGATGACGGAGGGCATGGATCACATTGCAGTAGTGCCATTTGAGACTATCCAAAGGTCGGATTTTACTAGGCACGGTCTGCACCTCAATAGGTATGGGAAGGGGAGGTTGGTAAAGCTCATAGGTGACAGTGTAGTAGGGGTGGGGGCTTCACTCATGGAAAAATTCCTGTAGTAGTTGGTGTTAGGGCTGCACCTTTTTTAGACTGAGGACAGCTGATAGGTATTCCTGCTTAAAGGAAGCCCCTCTAAGAAAGGAACCACCTTTGAGAAAGTCTAAGAATATAAGTAATAAGGGAATTACTGTTTTTCATCAGAATATACAGGGTATCAGAGATAAAGTTAATGAACTGCTTATTGATACTGATTCTGACATTATTGGTATTTCAGAGCACTTTTTAAGTGGTATGACAATTCAGAGACTTCCTTTGCCAGGATACAGGTTAGCTGCCTTCTACTCTAGGAGTTCGTTGCAGTGTGGGGGAGTGGCCATGTATGTAAAAAACGATTTTTCATCGGAGTCAATCGATTTTTCTAAACACTGCACAGAACAGATATTTGAATGTTGTGCAGGAGTTGTTAATGTTAATGGAACTAAACTAGTAATAGTTGTTATTTATAGATCCCCTGACTCAGATTTTAAAATGTTTCTGCCCAAGCTGGAATTGGATCTGGGTTCACTGTATAGGAAGTATAAAAATTTAATTGTGTGTGGAGATTTCAACATTAATTGTGTAGGTGATAGCTCAATCTATCTGTTAGATCTATTTAATTCCTATAACATGATGCAACGAGAGTGCAAGGAAATAGCAGTTCTACCATTGACAATATTTTTGTTCATTCTTCATTATTAGAGGGGCACTCTGTCAGCAGAATAGTTAATGGCCTATCAGACCACGATGCCCAACTTTTAATTCCAAAAAGTATTTGTTCTCAAACAAATGTTAAACATAAATATCAACTACTCAGAAAAGTTAATCCAGTTGCAATTGACACCTTTTTAAGCTTAATTAAGGAACAATAATGACAGGATGTTTATAGTGCTGATGATGCAGATGATAAATATAATACTTTCCTTAACACATTTCTTGGCTTTTGAAATATGGTGCTACAGAAGAATGCTGAAGATTAGGTGGGTGGATCGCGTAACTAATGAGGAGGCACTGAACAGAATTGGGGAGAAAAGAAATTTCTGGCATATCTTGACTAAAAGAAGGGATAGATTGGTAGGACACATTCTTAGACATCAAGGAATTGTGAATTTAGCATTAGAGGGAAGTGTGTGGGGTAAAAATCGCAGAGGAAGACCAAGAGTTGGGTACAGTAAGCAGATTCAGACAGACGTAGGTTGCCGTTCTTATGTGGAGATGAAGAGGCTTGTTCAGGATAGGGTATTGTGGAGAGCTGCATCAAACCAGTCTCCGAACTGAAGACCACAACAACAACAACACATTTCTTACGCTGTTTGAAAGTTGCTTTCCGCTAGAAAGCTCAAAACAGGGTACTTCCAGTAACAGACAGCCAGGGTGGCTGACAAAGGGGATAAGAGTATCATGTAGAACCAAGCGAGAGTTGTATCAAAATGTTAGAAGCAGTCAGAATGAAGATGCAGTAGCTCATTACAAACAGTACTGCAAGGTTCTGAAAAATGTCATTAAGAATGCAAAAAGTATGTGGTACGCAAAAAGAATAGCAAACTCTCGGGATAAAATTAAAACTATCTGGTCAGTCGTGAAGGAAGTGTCTGGTCAGCAGCAGCAGGTAGAAGATATAACGTCAGTGCTTAGTAGGAATGTTTCTGTTACTGACAAGTTAGATATATGTGCAATATTCAATAATCACTTTCTGAATATAGTAGGAGAACTAAACAAAACTCTATTTTCTACAGGTAATCATATAACGTTTTTAGAAAATGCCTTTCCGAGGCTGTTACCTGAAATGGTCCTTCATGATACATCCATAGGTGAGATTGACTCAATAATTAAATCACTAAGACTATGTGTTAGAAACTGCAAAAACTGAGTTTTACTGTGTTTTAACATCAACTTGTTTTCTACTAGCCATGAACTTATCTCTTGAACTGCATTATTTGATACTGTGTCAATATTACGAGCAACACCCTTCACTACCAAGTTGGTATCATCAGCAAACAAAAATATTTTACAATCACCTGTTATTCTCGAAGGCATATCATTTATATAAATAAGAAACAGCAATGGTCCCAAAACAGACCCCTGGGGCACCCCATACTTAATTGTGCCCCATTGGGATTGCACGTCATAGCCATTTTCTACATTGCGGAAAATTACCTTCTGTTGTCTATTATTAAAGTAAGAGGTGAACCAGTTGTGGGCTACTCCCCGTATTCCATAATGTTCCAACTTCTGCAACAATATTTTGTGATCAACACAATCAAACGCTTTTGTTAAATCAAAGAAGACGCCTAATGTCCGTAGCCTCTTATTTAACCCATCAAGTGCCTCACTGAGAAACGAAAATATAGCGTTTTCAGTCGTTAAACCACTTCTAAAACCAAACTGTACATTTGACAATAAATTATGTGAACTGAAATGATCAATTAATCTTGAATATACAGCCTTTTCAATAACTTTAGAAAAAACCGATGGCATAGAAATAGGTCTATAGTTGTCTACATTATCCCTTTCTCCTTTTTTATAAAGCGGTTTCACTACTGAGTACTTTAATCTGTTAGGAAACTGACCATTCTGAAAGGAAAAATTACAAATATGGCTTAGTACTGGGCTAACATATGGAGAACACTACTTTAGAATTCTGCTAGATACCCGTTTCTTTGATGTCGTTTGTTGTTAATAATATCAGCTTATTCCTACGAGTTAGTAGCTTTCACTCGGTGAATACTAGACAGAAGTCTAATCTACATTTGCATCACACCACCTTAACACTTGTGCAGAAAGGGGTACAGCATTCTGCGGCATCCATTTTCAATAAGCTGCCACAAGAACTAAAGAATCTTAGCACTAATCCACACGCTTTCAAATATAAGTTGAAGAGTTACCTCATGGCTCACTCCTTTTATTCTGTCGAGGAACTCCTAGAAAAGTTAAACAATTAAGCTAATTTATTTTTTCTTTATTGATTCTTTTCACTTTGTCTTGAGATTGTCGTGTGGAAAGGACTACTTAAAATTTTTCTATTACCATTCTTGTGTAACAATTATTGTATTGACTTGTTCCATGACCATGGAGTCTCATTCCTCAATTGGGTCCTAAGGAACAGAAAAAACCAATAAATAAATAATAAAAATAAATAAATAGTATATTTACGGGTCATTTGATCTACCACGTCCACCGCATACTTTGTTGCATTGTAGAATGTTACTGTTTCAGATTTCTTTTACCTTTTCTTGCTTATTGCTACTTGAGAATTTAGTGTACTCAGAAGAATGACGTTTTTATTCTTCTTTCCTTGGTATACAGTCATGGTGCATTCTGGGGTGCCGCTATGCTGCAGGATGCTGGTGGAGTGTATTTCTGGGTAGGACTTCCTTACTGCTTCAGGGATTTCACGACGGATCTTGTTCATTGTAACAACTAATGAAGTTTTCTTCTCTTTGAATTTCTTAGCAAGTTGAAGAGATGTAAAGAAGCTGTCTGTCTTCACATTTCTTCCTTGATTTACAAATGGTTCCATGAGACGCAGAACGACGTACTCTCCAAGTTGATACTTCTCTCTATGCATGTCCTCTTTGCCGAGGTATGAAAAAGCATTACATATATACTTTGTCGTCACATCGACAGCCAACCAGAATTTGAGGCCATATTTGTCTGGTTTGTTGGACATGAGCTGAGTGAACCTGCATCTTGTTTCGCTTGGTAATAGTTGCCCATCTATGGTTATATTTTCTCCAGGACGGTAAGCACGAATACTGTTTTCAATGAACTTTCCCCAAATTTAAGATACAAGAGCGAATTTGTTGGCTGCCAGGCGTTGAACTCGGGTTCATGTTTCATCTAAATGGTGGAATCTGAGAAGCTCCTGAAATCTGTCCCTCGGCATAATGTCCTGGATAAAGTAGGTCCCCAAGATTGCGACCAGATATCATCCACAGACATACCTTTTGTACAAATAAAGCCCCGAGCATATATGATGGCTATCAGTTTCTCCATTTCCTCAAGCGAAATAGTGCAGTTATTGTTTTCAAGTACTTTTCGTGCATTTGACTCTGCGTATTTCTTCATGAGACGTAGCATTGCTTCGTCAAAAATTAGATGGAAGGCACTGGTGACAGGGTCGTCAATTCGTTGACGAACATAAGCAGTGGGTCCTCCTTTCTCCTTCAGAACGTTCACAGCCGACCTTATACCAGAAGATGAAAAATTGGTCGTCTCCCATACGGTTCCATGCATAGCAACCATCTTTGTAGACGCTGCCAACTGTGCCTGCTGTGATGAAAAATGTGATGACTGATGTACATCAGCGCGTGAATCCTCTTCCACTAATCGCTCCTCATTTACTATGTCTTCATCTTCACTTGTCTCAGGTACATAATCATCATCTTCATCAGCGATGTCCGTTTCCGATTCAACTTCCGAATTCTCTAAGAGCTGTAACACTTCGTCATCAGAAAGTCCATACTGACGATACATGTTCAAAAGCGTGATTCGAAGACAAAAACTAACACCAGAATGACACGATATCAACTGTGGCAGACTGGAAGAACACGTGCCAAGTTGCAACAATGACAGGCAACTACTCTGCAATACTGTTGACTGTTGCCGCTACATTGTTGGATTACTTACATATATTCAGAAGGAAATTACATTGGGGTCAAATTGACCCCATCCGCCGTTCTAGGTATATCGATAGAAAAGTCAAAGAAAATACAAATAATTTTTAAATTCTAATACATCATCGTAAAGAGGAGAAAAAATTAGGAAAAGTGATATGATTTCATTAGGAAAGTAAAAAAAACTGAAATGACAATGAAGGAAAAAAGTATGGCAGGGGTCATTTTGACCCCTTCCGCCGTTCTAGTGTTAATACCATTTATTAACTTGTTAGTATTCTTCTTAGTGTAATCACCACTATTAAAAGATATTTCTCATCGCCCTATACACAGTACTGTGTGAACGCCAACTATGACGGAAATAAGGGGGCAGAGCTAAAGCTGTCCAAAGCAATCCAAAGCAGTTGCCTGTGCAACAGCCCAAGCCAGACTGACAGTGCTACCAGGTATCGCAGCTGCTTATACAGCCTAGGTCATCACTCCTCATAACCGGAAGTCAACTTCCGCGAAAATTACATCAACGGCTATTAAAACTAAAGCCATTTACTCTAGGTGCCGACACATTACTGGAAGCCATATTTTTCTCCAAAGTTATTTGTGTTGTAGATGTTCTACACTGTGTGCGGCTCACAGGCATGCAATTCTTGGTTTTGTAGCTCTCTGGGACACCTTGTGATGCTCTCTGTGTGAGGCAAGTCAGGATATCTCTGTGAGCCGTACACAGTGTGGAACATCTGCGACACTAAGATCTTTGGAGAACAATGTGGCCGCCAGCAATATCGGCGGCGCCCAGAGTCTGCGGTTTTTGTTTTACTTACCCTCTGACGAGAGTTTCGCGGTAGTTGACTCCCGGTCATAAGGAGTGATAACCGAGGCTATATCAGCAGCTGTGATGTCAGGTCGCACTGCCAGTCTGGCCCAGGCTGCTGTGCTGTCATCAATTAATAGCTCAAGAGATTCCACGTTATTTGCGACATAGGAGACATTCATGTGCTACTGTGCGTAGGGCGATGGAAAATATCACTTTCAGTAGTGGAGACTCTACTAGGAATACTACTATGAAGACTAAAGGGATAGGATCACAGGATTTACTTGATGGTCCCTCAGTTTTTGTAGGAGCTACTTTGAATTATAGTACAGAGCAGGGTTTCGATTGGTTCGTAATGCTGCTTTCGTATGAAAATGGGTGTTGTGTATTAAAGTTGAGGTTGGGGACCGCTAATGAAATTGTACCAGATAGTGAAATATTTTAAATGAAAATACTGATCAGTTTTGAAAAGGAAGGGGCAATTTAAACAAAATCATTGGATTCCGCCATTAAATGGTAGCGGTCATGATACTGGTAGCAAATACAACACCAGAAAGCAACATTACGGAAGAAGTCGGCGGAATCTAAATTTTACATTATTGAAACCTTTGAGTAATACTTCTGCCATATTCTGCTGTGATTATTGGAATGATAACTGGAATATTAGTTCGATAAATTGATGCTATTGTTCTATGGCCGTGTTGAAAATTAATCATGATAGTCTCCAAAAATTGCAAAATTAACGGACCTCATAAACATCGCGAAGATTTTCCTGCAGGCATTGAAATGCAATAAACCATTCATAGTCACGAATGAATTAAATTTGTACATAGAATGTTCTAGCACAATCGCGAAGCGAACTGCAACAACACCCAAGCAATATCCATTATGTATATAATTAACTTTTAAGAAGCACTGGGTCTACTGAAAATAAATAACTTTAAAATTAATGAGAATGGATGAAGGGATTGTAAGTAAGTAAGATCTTTCAAATTAACTGTGGGGTTTATTGAAATCAGTAAACAAAAAAAAAAAAAAACAAAAAACAAAAAAAAAGTACAAGCTCACTCTTACAATGGTTAGGCAAAGTCCATGGATGGAACACGTCCTAATACATCGAGGAGAAAACAGTAAGTCCCGAGCTGTTCAGGTCTCTCCCTTCACCTTGTTACAAAATAGTTGAACGTGACAAATATCAAATGTTTATCGATACGCTGGCAGAGAGAGGGCGGAAGTCAGCGACAAGCGTCGCACAAGTTATTTTGATTTAAAAAAATCATTAATGTATTACTACAGCTTAACTGCAGCAATCGTTCGTGTTGGTTCTTTGAATACTATCTTAACCTACATTTTATCAGATTTTTATAAGGGTAACTATTGGCTTGTTACAGGTTCACTTACTCAATTTTCAAATTGGAAAGGATCACTGGTGCCTAAATGGCATTGACTAACACTACTCATTGGAAAACAACCTGTAATTATTATTCGCTGCTCTGCTGAAAGTGCGCGAGCCATATTTGACAAGGAAAGTGGGGTATCGAGCTACGGCATCTGTGTGAAGCTTTACCCATAAACGATTTTTCGGCGAGACAAGACGCGCTCGCTAGACGAGACGGAAGAACTTGGCCCACAAGAAGAAATGAAGCGAATGGCGTGCCTTCCGTGCGCAGGGCAGTTCACTGCCAAAACTGCCGAGGCAACGGCGAATCGCAGCGTGCAATCTGCTTTCTACCCAACGGTTATAATCATAAATGTGCTGGGGTCTTCCAAACGGCAACTGGGGCCACGGGCATTTGGCACCTGCCAGTTGTGAGTACATCAGCCAGACGCAGCGACGCTTTTTTTTTTTTTTTTTTTTTTTTTTTTTATTTCACTGCTGCCTGCTATTATGGACCCGCTGCCTATATAATACAGTGGGTCGGTCTTGCACAACGGTCTCTTAGCCGCCATACCAGTCGTCTACACATGTATGGTATTGAGGACCAGTGTGCCTTTGCCTGTGTCCCACCCCGTGGAGGTAGAACTGTGTTGTCAGGAGCTACTGTATACTTCTATTAAATTAATTACAATAATAAAGAAATACATATGGGTTACAGTTTTATAAAAGAATCATTTAAATGCAATAGCATAGTTAATTCGTTACAGGAAAGATGTACCTAATAATTTAAAGGAGTGTAATTAAACATTTACCTACACTAACATAAAGGTACTCTTCATTATCAAGAAAAACATATACATTGCTTGCTGCAATCACAAAAAGTTACAATTCTGATTTGGAATCTCATATTCCCTGTTTCTGACTCAGAGATGAATGACAAATAAAATGTACTTAATAATGTAAGGAAGTATAATTAAACATTTAACTACACAAACATAAAGGTACTCTACATTATAACGAGAAAGAATCAAGTACATTGCTTGCTGGAATCATAGAAATGACAATTCTGATTTACAATATATTCCATGTTCTGACATAAATGGAAGTACAATATAATAGCAGTTTAATTTTTAATTTCTTACAATGAAGTAAATTAAAAATACATTGGAAATACAAAATGTGTAAAATAATAATATATATTAGACTAAAATTAACAGTAAGTTTGTAAGTGTTCAATTTAACTGTTATGAAATTATTCATTTATTCCTTCTAAAAAAACTACTAATAACAGTTAAATGTCTTTATTACTAATCACATAAGATATAGTAAAAGATAATTATATATAACGGTAACAAATTTTAATAATTAATTGCGGTATATCAATATTAGTTAGTTTAGAGGTACAAAATTCATATTTTTTACTCAGAATGCTGATTCGTAATTGGAGATACAGGATGACATTTCTCATATTTTGCATTTGAAAATTTTAGTACCAACAGAGTTCGTAATAAATCAAAAATTACATTGTTGTTAGGATAAGGAATATGAGTAGAGGAATCAACTCTATCACGCTTCAACTATTAAATTCATTACATTATTAGAAAATACGCATTGCACAGGTCTGTGTGGAAACTGCGAGGAGCATTCCCTTCGAGAAAAACAAAATTGGAGCTGCAGAACACAGCATCAACAAAGGCCGTGTGTTTCTTTACTAAAGACGAAGGTATTGCACCGTGCCGACGGTTTCTAACAAGGCGAATTCACCATTTTACCACTCTCAGACTTAATGGTGAGGTGACATCATGGATAGCTCGTCAAAAATTTTATAGAAGTCCAGACTGAAAGCAAGGATAAGGTGTAGGAACTATGACAAACGAAGCAAAATAGAGAAAATAAACGGTCCAAGCTAAATATCTGAAACATGAAGAGAACTGCTAGAGCCAAGGCGTCGTGTCTGTTTCGTGTTTTAATGTCCGTTTGTAACAGCAAGGAGTAAGAAAGAAACCTGTAACTTGTTCTAAATAAGTACGACATAATTAGACTTGCGTTCTGTTCTGGAAGTTTTGAGTAGTGAATTCCTTTGTTGTAAGATAGTTCACAGACTGTTTACTTGTCGTTCAAACGTCTGTTCAGCACGTCGGCTGCTCTCACTCTTCATCACATTTACTAGCGACCGTAATACAATCCTACCATTCTTAGTCTATAATCAACGTATAGTATAACAGCTGCCAAAACAAGAAAGAGAACAGTAATTTTATGACAGAATGGACAGTTAATAATTTCATAAGAAAACAATAAAGATTTCAACAACGACCCCTCCCACCCACACCCCCCCTCCAGTTCGCAGTGCAACGACCTGACCACATAACCAAAATAATATCCCATTTCGCTCTGTGGTGAACATCTTTAGTTTGGACTGTTCGCTGTTTCTGTTTAGCTTCTTGTTTACAGTTCAATACACGCTCTTCCAGTTATCCTGCCTCATCTGTAATCAGTTTAGACTCGGTCATCAAAGAGGCTGTGCAGATAAGGAACAATTTTTTAGGCACTGTTGAACCTGGACTACTGTTAGCAAAAGTGGGTCCGTCCTCTGATTTCGTCCGATATTTCCCGACTGCTCGACGATTGATGTCCGCCTTATCTGAAATCTGGCTAGTTTTGATTTAGCTATGGCTGTTCCTGCTCGCTTCCTCTTAACATCACATCGCCAACAGTCAACTCCAACAGTCGTAGACGGGTTGAAATCACCCTGGTTGATTTGCTACAAAGGCTCGAAACTCTTGATCGACCCGTTCTGCTGTTATGGTTTTACTGACTTAACAGTGAGTATTCCCCTACTCCTTGCAAGTAATACTCAGAGATGTCTGGATATTTTTTAAAAATAGGTAAAATCAGTCGTAGAGCACCAACTTTCTTTCATTAGATGGTTGCCGGTTGCTGTCTGTATTGTGACCATTATCATATCTTAATACACCGAGAGATTAGGTGAAAAATGAAGCAGCTGTCGCTGATCACGAATGTAAAACTGTTCATTGTGTTAAGGTGATCACATTGCAAACCAGAATAGGAGACCATGTAATAAAAGATACCTTTTATTTTTTATTTTTTTATTATTTTTTATTTATTTTTTTAATTCAGTCAAAGGCTAGTTTTATTCATTTTCAAAGTATAAGCAATACAGATGCTGTCTCCAACGACAGATGCTCTCCAAGTATCCACATGCAACTGTGTTTGTAACTGAATCATGTCATATTCAAACAGAAGGTTGATACCTTTGGTTCAACATAAATAAATTTGGTTTGCCAAGAAATATACAACATGATCCTTTCGTACTTAACCACATTTTTCAGCAGTAACCTCCGCATGAAGGTAATTTTGATTTTTTTCTAAATATTTTTATTATTATTACCATAATTTTATGAACAATGTAGACGATGTATGAACCAACAGAACTACAGATCAGTTTTTTCTTTGTACTGAACACAGATACGTACCCCCCCCCCCCCCCCCCACACACACACACACGAGCGCGCGCGCTTATATTGAAATTTTTAAACATAGCTGCAATTTTCAGCGACGGTTACAACGTTAAAGGATATAAGTGGAGCCCTCGGTCTCGAAGATAATATTATTTAACCAGGTTTCGACAATGAGATTTCCTTCATCAGGAAATATAAATTAAAACCTGTAACATGAGAGTGCAAAATTTATAAAAGAGTCATTTTTTATAAAAGAAGATAATATAAGTACTAATTTGATGTAGAGTATTGAAGTAGAACTTTCAAGTCACATAATAAAATTACAAATCAGCGGTAAAGCTTAAGTTACATATCAAAGTTTTTATTTATTTATTTTTCTTTAAGAAGACCTTGCCACTAGGGGCTGCACACATGCCGGAGGCATCAGACTGGTGAAGTGCTAAATCGAGTTGTGGAGTTGTGAACCAGTAGACGTTAGCTCAGTGGTGCTTTCTAGTAGCCGCAATTACAACTAGGCTACTGTACAGATTAAATTGAGAAAAAAGTGTTACCTATGTTTAACGTGAGAGATGGCTGGGGTGACATTTTAGCAATACAAATCAAGTCGGTAGAAATATTTCGAACACTGAACGAAGTACATCAAAGACCGGGTAACGGCTTAATACTGTTGAAAAAGCTTTTTTTTTTTTTTTTTTTTTTTTTTCTTTCTTTTTTTTCGCAATCTCATGTTATAGGTTTTAATTTATATTTTCTGATGAAGGCAATCATAGTTATTGCCAAAACCCGGTTAAATAATTTTATCTTAGAGACCGAGTGCTGCACTTTTATCCTTTGACGTTGTAACGGTCGCTGACAATCGCAGCTACGTTTCAAATTTTAATATACTGAAAGTTTAGCGAAGTGTTGCAGATTTCCATAAACAAAGTTACAGGATCAATTTACGTTATCTATTCTGGGTAACTTTTAAAATATTACAGTTTATTCAGCAGCGAAATCGTTTTGTACAGTGGAAAAATATGTACAAGGGGCTGTGGTAGTCGTGTAAATAGCACTAGTGACGAGTGTCATTCAGTCCAACACGAAGGAGTGTTTAAAATGTCTCCCACGGAGTGCACAATTAGTCAAAGTTTACGGATGGACGCACACGCGGTTGTTTGCCGCTCAAAGCGGAAACCCCACTTCAGCACGACTCACTCACCGTAATAGATGGAGACAGAAGACCCAGCGGCGACTCAGCATTCGGCCGCACAGCTACCCGCGCGCAGCGTAATGTTTTGAACGACTCCCCTGATTCACCAATTCACATTATTGGCGTACCAAATTAACCGTGCTCTCATTTCAATTTCATACATGTCTGATGGCTGTCTGTACAGTAATTAGTTCATGAATAAAGGGTATTAAATTAATTCACTACTATGGCAAGAAATTGCGTTAATCATTGATGACTGATATGTACGATGGAACGTAATGCTCCGTGACAGGTGATACAACTTTATTCGATTCTTCTGCATCTACATACATACTCCGCAATCCACCCAAAGGTTCGTAGCGGAGGGTACTCCGTAACACTACTAGTTACTTGCTTTCCTGTTCCACTCCCATATAGAACGAGGGAATTACGAATTCTTGTATGCATCGGTATGAGCCCTAATTTCTCTATACTTGTGATCTTTACGCGAAATGTAAGATGGCGGCAGTAGAATCGTGCTCTAGTCCGCCTCAAATACCGGCCCTCTAAATTTCTTCACGCTTCTCGAAAAGAATATCGCCTATCCTCCCAGTTGAGTTCCCGAAACATTTCGGTAACACTCGCACATCGATCGAATCTACCAGTTACAAAACTCGCTGCCCGCCTCTGAACTGTCTCTATGTTCTCCTTTAGAACGATCTGTCGAGATCCCAAACACTTGAGCAATACTCAAGACGGGGTAGTACAAGCGTTTTATATGCGGTTTCCTTTACAGAAGAATCACACGTTCTCAAAATTCTCCCAATAAAGCGAAGTTGACCATTTGCCTTCCCCACGACTGTCCTTATATCCTCGTTCCATTTTATATCGCTGTCCAGCGTTTCGCCTAGGAATTTAAATGACGCGACAGAATCAAGCAGAACACTACTAACTCTGTATTCGAATATTACGGGATTGTTTCTCCTACTCATCTACATCACCTTACATTTTTCTACATTTAGCGCTAGTCGCCATTCCTCACACCACCTGAAAATGAGGTCGAAGTAATCCTGCACACTATTACAGTTATTCAAACGACACAGCCTCTTCCACACCACAGCATCATCAGCAAACAGCCGCTGATTGCAACTAAATCTGTCCGTCAGATCATTTATACAGATCGAAAATAATAGCAGCCTTAACACACTTCACTGGGGCATCCATGACGATCTCCTAGTCTCCGATAAACACTAGCCAACGAGGACAACATACTGGTTTCTATTACGTAAATAAACTTCGTGCCAGTCACATATTTGGGTATCTATTCTATAGGCTAGTACCTTCCTTAGCAGCCGGTAGTGCGGTACCGTGTCAAACGCCTTTCGAAAATTGAGAAATATGCAGTCTGCGTGTTGCCTTTCATTCATAGCACACAAGATGTTATGAGAGAAATGGGCAAGCTGTGTTTCGCGCGATCGATGCTTCCTAAAGTCGTGCTGATGCATGGACACAAATTTTTCCGTCTCACGGAAATTTACTGTATTAGAACTGCGAGTACGTTCAAGAATTCTACAGTAAAATTATGTTAATGATATGGGTCAGTAATTTCGCGGGTCCGTTATATTGCCTTTCTAATACACTGGAGTTGCCTATGCCCTCTGCCAGTCTCTTGGTACTTTGCGCTGGATCAAAGATTCGCGATAAATGCAAGCTAAATCTTTCAGATGTCACTATTGGACTTCTCTAATTAATACGAGTTTTTATGTAACTTGGAATTTCCAACTTTTCATTATAAAACGTGCGTTCTCATTTACAAATATATATAGATTATAAACTCATCTCACAGTATACTGTTTAGTATTGCGTCCATCATGGTATTAGTTACTCGTATTCCACCTGTTGTGCCAAGTTTACAAGTACTTAGTTAATTCAGTTATTAGTAGCAGTTTCTCTGCTGACATTGAAATCTGCTAACAGATTCTGGCGTTCTGCTACAGAAACATTTTCATGAGTCACAGAGTAACGAAAATTTGTTTGTGAATAATGACTTGAATTAAAGAAAGAAATTTAATATTTTGCATATTCTTCAGAGATATTTTTATAGAAGTGACCAACACTCATCAATTCCTTATGGAGTGTATCGTAATTATGATTTATTCAACTTGATATCCAATTACCTTTGTTTAGAGAAAATTGTTTCGTAACTTGTAAAATATCTGTAACACAAAATCACCGAAGCCTTCATTACAAAATTCAAACGTAAATACCGTCAAAAACTAAATTAGAGCGCAGTATAAGGTCGTCTATGTACTCTTGCTATGAATTTGATTGCCTTATGCCATAGGTGTACTTAAAGAATCCTATTAATACTATTTATGATGCTGATAACGTTCAACGTACACTGTCGTGAAAAGAAACGCGTTACAGAATCGAGCAGTATTTGATGCAAGCGTGATGACAAGGACTAAAAGTGCGTTGAGTGGGCATAACAAGATATAACCTACACCATCAACATTTTCATTGTGACAGTTTCACTGTGCAACGGAGTGGTCGCTTATACGATACTTCCTGGCAGATTAAAGGTACTAGGTTGTAACGAAGTCGATTTTTCTACGGCTGGAGTTGCTAGTGTGAACTATGTCCTTAGTTATAGCAATTAATATATTTATATATATTTAGGATAGCAGTTAATTATCTTGGGTCGCCATCATATTTATCCAAAATATGGAAAATTAAAATGTTACTAATCAGCTATGTTATGATCATAGATTCAAACGTATAATAAATATTTCTACTCTATTGCAATGTATCAGTTGTACCAAGCAAACAAAAATGTACTTAAAATTATTGGTAAACTGTGGAATTTAACTATTCTGTTTCCCCTCCAAAATAGTGACAAAGGAACGTTCTTAAATGAAAGACGATCTGCTCAAAATCAATTTATTATAATTAAACATTCAGATAACATTTCCTATCATGGAAAACAGATAATGGTATTCACACAATCTTTTACAAACGTTAAAACATTGATACACAAAAAATGACTGGCTGAGTCAAAGGTCGGAGGTTTTGCAAAACAGAACGCTATTAGATTAGTTACACAGGGGTTTGAAATTATCGTTAACCCTAAGCTCCCCAGAGTAAATAGGCATATCTCAAAAGAATAAAATAAGGGACAGAATCCAACAAGTCCGATTCATATAACACTCCAAAAAATACGTCACCTTACCCACACAGATGATCATTGACGGCAGCGTCTCAGGCTCGCAGGCAGCAGGCGGTGTGAGCGGATGAGCTGAAATTTTTATCCGACCGTAATTGCTGCGACCTGTTAAGCAGGGTCGACATGTAACTTAACACAACGTCACTTGCGTCGGCGTCGCTAAGCAGTATCTGTGCGATTCTATCACGCTAGTAGACTGTTCAAGTTCAAATGTTTGTAAAGTCTATGGGACTTAACTACGGGTTCATCAGTCCCTAAACTTACAAACTACCTATCAACTACCTTATCCTAAGGACGGCACAAATATCCATGCCCGAGGGGATATTCGAATCCCCGACCGTAGTGGCCGTGCAGACCGTGACTGGAGCGCCTCAGTCCCCTCGGCCACCGCGACCGGCGCTAGTAGACTAATCAATATTTTGCATAGGTGACACAACGGCCACTTGGCACAAATCGATCAGTCACTTGCGTAATAAGATCTGTAAAAACAATGCCCGATCCGCAAAGGCGCGAATGCTCAAATAGAGACTTCTAGCAAAACGAAAACTAAACTGTGGCCGCTCACAGCGTAATCACAGGACAATGTAACGTCCGTGAAGTAAATACAAGTTCTACAAGGTCCGAATCTTCGGAATCACACACAAGTTTAACCAGAGGACCGTTTAAGACGGTGTCCTCCCCGCGAATCTAAGCGGAGTATTCCGTGTCTCCCGAGGTCCGTACACTTCGGAAGCTCAAACAGGAGACTAGCGAGGTCCGTACACTTCGGACGCTCAGACACCAGAGACTGTCCCGAGGTCCTCACCTCTCGGACGCTCACACAGGAGTCTCGCGAGGTCCGTACACTTCGGACACTCAGACACGAGAGACTGTCTTCCGAGGTCCGTACCCCTCGGACGCACAAACAGGAGTCTTCGTACGCCCTCGCGCTCTGCCGCAGCTCACGGCAAGTGCCGGGCGGACACACCCACGCGCGAAAAGACGCACCAATAACTGCCAACGGCTAATAGTCAAACCAATCGGATGGCGTAGCGCCGTTGACAAATTGTTTAGCTGTCATACTAAAATACTCTGCCGAATCAGGACGCGTTCTCTGCGGCTGCCAAGAGGCTCCGCCCACACCACCAACGCTTCCCGCGGATTTCACCGTTCCCAGGGTGAATTCCTTGCAAGGAATTTCACACGACCTAAAAATGTTAACGTTGTGCTATATATACAGCCGCTGGAGCCAAACCCCTGGGGCGCCACACGGGCGAAAAGCTTTCCTCTCAATCTAACCATTTGTCACACTACTGTGTTCAAACTCTGCTGCTTTCTAGGAAGTTTTTTTTTATAACGCCTAAGGGCAATACGTCTCCATAAACTGCCCGGGGCCCAGAGCACCCTGCTATGGTTTTTATCCGGCAAATTCCTCTCTTGCGAAACGGCCGAATGACTAAAAAGGCAGTCTCCGCTATCGCCCACCGTAAACCGTGGGCCAGCATTGTGTAAAGCGTTCCACACACTCCGCCGCCTGTAGCGTCGGCGCCATACAGGTGAAGCCAGCCCCTCTCGTCCTTCCCCGAAGGCGAGCGAAAGTTGGTGGGAGGGGGAGACCCCCCAAGAGCGTCTCTCTCTGCGCGGCCTGGACGTGCCCAACACGTAAAACCACTTTTTAGCAGCCAAGCTGCGCCAATAAACATCAAAATCTCGAAATTTTCATATAATCCCAGGAGCCCATCACGCCTGATGTGTCCCCAAAGGCACAGAAATGAAAATAAATAAAGATCTACAAAGAAAAATGTTACATATTTCAATAATTAGCGTAAAGAGAAAGATACAGTAAAACAAGGTTAGTAGAAAATAGATTAATTACAGCCCCCATCTCACAACGTTTGAATGCCGGTCCAGCACACAGTTGTAATCTGCCAGTAAGTCTCATTTTCATTTTTGTCTTGATATTTTGAATGGAAGACAATATGAAAATTGATGGAGAAAGTGATTATTCGATTGCGGATGGAAATTCTCCTCTGAAATGCTGAAATATTCTTGAATATAGTTTCCTGGCCAGTACTTACCTTAGTCCTGTACCGACGACAGTCTCACAGATACACGAAAATAGAAATGGAAAAAGTTTACACAAACTTTCGGTAATAATTTCCTTCGTCAGGTATGAGAGGATGGGAAGAGGAACAGAAGAGAGAGGTTATTCACGACCTAGGTCGTGAGGAGACGATGGGTGATTTGTGAAAGGCAGAGATACTGAACGCGAAGTCATGTAATTAATTGAATAAGCTGAAGCGGAGGTTGGAGTTCGCTGTTGCTCAGTCTGGTAGAATTGAATGAGTAAGTAAACGAATCGATTGTTCCAAATACATGCGTACGTAAAAATAAATCCCCGTAGATGCTCCGTAAATTTCAATGAATGCTTTACCGGTGAATACAACTGATGAAGAGATCTCGGGCTTTCAGCCGGGTGGCAGTGTTTTCTAACCGCGACGTTTCGGTAAGTGAAATACTAATCATTTTCTAGGCGAAGAGCCGAGTTTACTCACTCACTCTCTGCTCGCTAATTGCCATCTCCTTCCAGGAGAGCGTTGAGGCGGAGGATATTGTCCTGAGACATTTACTCCAATAGTATAATTAATATCGGCATAACGTTTTGTGTGTTTCATGATTTTTTGCGTGTTGGTTTTTGTTTTGATGTTTTTTATGGTATGAGACATTTTGGCCTCCTATAAGTGAGGTTATCCGAGATCCGTGAATGTAGTCCCCGAGAACTCTGAGGTCGTTCTGCGACTTATTTGTAGTTGCGTGACAGGCGACACCAAATTCCTTGAACCTTTCATTTAGTGGCTTCATTCCTGTGGCTTCATGGGTATCGAAAGTTGTGAAGCATGACGGGACGTGTAGTGCCCTTTTAAGAGCTCTGTTCTGTTCCTCTGCAGCCTCGTTATATTTGTTTTTGCGGCGTAGTCCGAGACAGGACTGCCAAGTTCTAATGTAGACCTGAAGTGCGTACAATAGACTCGCACGCCCGTTGTGGCTGCCAGGGTAGGGTGCAGTTCGTGTATCCTAGGACTGCCTCTCTGTCCTACCTCATTGATGTCGCCAGATGATACGCTGGTCTAGAGTTACGCCGAGATATTTGGCCGTACCCCTTCGTGGAATTTCGCTTCTGTAGAGTCTGAGAGGTACATTTTCCCTTCTGTGGAAGACTGGTGACCGCTTGTCGCATCTTTGTATGAGGGTTCACGCCTGCGTTTTCTCGGCGTTGATGGTTATTCGCCATTTCTTGGCCCATGTGTCGTGTAGTACTATAGTTTGCGTGTAACGATTCTTCTGTTTGTGTTGGTAGTGAAGAACGCGGTGTCGTCGGTATACTGGACATTTGAAGGGCTGACGGTGTGTCGGCGGGGTACAGATGGCACAGTACAGGGCCTAACTAGGACCCCTAAAGGCACCCCGCCCTTTTGGAGGTCTTCTCAGTGTCTACTTTGACGCAAAGCTGTCTTTTATCGGTTAGTGAAGTCAACAGAGGATCAAAAGCAACTGCAAAGCGATTTAGACAAAATTTCTACATGCTGCGAAAATTGGCAATTGACATTAAATAAAGAAAAGTGTGTAGTAATAAACATGACCACTAAAAGAAATCCGCTGAACTTCAGTTACGCGATAAATCCGTCAAACCTTAAGGTCGTAAATTCTACCAAAAACCTAGAAGCTACAATTACGAACAACTTAGACTGGGGAGAACACAGAAAATATTTTGGGGAAGGCTTACCAAAGATTACGTTTCATTGGCAGAACGCCACGAAGATGCACCAGCTCCACCAGAGAGACTGCCTACATCACACTTGTGCGTCCTCTCCTGGAGTACTGTTGCCCTTTGTGGGACCCTCACCAGGTGGGACTGACGGAAGATATTGAGAAGGTTCAGAGAAGGGCAGCTCGTTTTGTTTTATCACGTTACCGGGGCGAAATCGTCACGGAAATGTAGCACGAATTGGGATGGAAATCATTAAAAGAAAGATTCATTGCGGAGTGATCTGTTTGCGAAGTTTCAATCATCGACTTTTACTTCTGAATGTGAAAATAATTTGCTAGCACCCACCTACTTAGGGAGACATGACCATCCCAGTAAAATAAGAGAAATCAGATCGAAATCGGAACGATTTAGGTGTTCTTTCTTCCCGCTCACTATTAGAGAATGGAACGGTAGAGAAAAGTTATGAAAGTGGTTAATGAACCCTCTGCCAGGCACTTATATGTGATTTGCAGACTACCTATGTAGATGTAGCTGAAATTGTGCGGTTAGCTAGGTAGCTCTTCATTAATGTAACGACATGACCGCAGGACGAGCTTTTGCGGATGCCGAACTATTTATACCTGCGTGTCCCCCCCCCCCCCCCCCACACACCTCCGGGCCGCTACAGGCTGGGCGGGGTGGTGGGGGAAGCGATTTCGCCGCTCGCATCCCAGTCAAAGCATTCTGCCCGTGTCTCGCGAGCATTACGATTCTCAGTACGCTCGCGACGTATTGCAGTTATTGCTCGATTACGTGCTGTGCTCAGTTGATATCCTTCGTCGGTGTTTAGCATATTTTCGAGAACTCGTATTTCTACAGATTCTTTTATAAAACTGTCACAATGCCTGTCGGCTCGGCACGGCACTCAGCGTTCTAGAAGGCAAAGGTTTCGCTTTCTTCGATGCTGTGTTCTGCTATAGCAGATTTTTCTGTCTGTCCAGGTGGGACATTTGTGATATGTTCTTCACACCGTTTCGAGACACATCGCTGCGTTTGTCCAATATACTGCAGACCACATTCGCATCAAACATGCATGTGATAGCTTTCACGGTGATCGGTCAAACGATGTTGTTAAATACCCTTTGTCATACTCCAAACGAAATATTACCTACACAGGGATCTTCCTCTTGATTTGAAGGTGAAGTGTGAAAAATCATCATTACATAAATACGCTAACACGAAACTGAGGGTACAGATTTTGAATATTAATCATACAAGAAGGCCAATGAAACGTACATAATTCTAAAGGTGGTTTGTCATAGATATTGCGAATATAAAAATTATGTGTGCATGTAGCCATTAAGAGTGGTAAACAGAAAAAGAAATTTTAGGATGATACTCCTACCAATCGATCCCTTATTTTCGTCAAGGTACGCCAGGAATGCCTTTTCTCCCGAATTCTGTTCAGTACCTCTTCATTATTTACCCAATCCACCCACATAAACTTTAGCATTTTTCTGGTACTACAGAAAAAAATGATAATGATTAGGTGGGTGGATCGTGTAACTAATGAACAAAATTAGATGGGTAAATCAAATAACTAATGAGGAGGTGCTTAACCGAATCGGGGAGAAAAGAAATTCCTGGCATACTTTGACTAAAGTAAGCGATCGATTGGTAGGACACATTCTTAGACATCAAGGAATCGTAAATTTAGCAATAGAGGGAAGTACGTGAGGTAAAAATCGCAGAGAGAGACCAAGAGATGAATACAGTAAACAGATTCAAATGAATGTAGGTTGCAGACATTATGAAAAGATGAAAAGGCTTGCTCAGGATAGAGTAGCGTGGAGAGATGCATCAAACCAGTATCTGGAAAGACGACCACAACAACAACTCCAAATTCTCCATAAGTTTTGCCACTATATTATAATTTGTTGTATGTGGCATATTGGTACAGGTAAAATTAGTTAACGTTTGGAGTTCTCAAAACATTCACATAGTAAAACCTATAAATTTCCAGTGCTCAATGAATTAAAATTAAATTAATTATTTTCGTTTTCATGACTTTGCAAACACATCTGGTCGAATTTCGATGACAGGTATAAAGACAAACAGGCAATACTAGTCGTTATAGAAGTGTAAACTGGTGTCTAATTCTGCAAGTAAATTATCTACCTGCATGAACCACGTATGCAGTTGTATATAAACAGTAATCATGCAATTAAAAAAAATAGAATAAAACCTTACATATGTATGAATTAAAAACAAACAAATGAAAGGGAATTCTTATTTTTGATCGCGGCATTGTATTGAAAATTATAAACAGCACAATTATAATAAAATGAAACACCGAATTGGAGAAACGAATTTTAGGATCAAGGAATCTATAGTAATTAATATTTCGTATGGGTAAGTGGAGTCGTGCAAGTGTTTGAACCGGTCGCCACTTCGGCGATTTTTATGTCCCTAATCTACCCCAATTATCCAAACATAAAGGGCACATACAATTTAATGTAGAATCCGAATCACGTGTCGTTTGTCAAAAATATTCCGTCTATTAGAGAGAAAAAATGCTCCAAACGAAATATAACCTACACAGCTGTTTCGAATCCGTGACCTTTCACTATGCTGTCCATCACTGTACCGTAAGCCCATACCTCAAGTCTGAACACGGCTCTACCTATTGGATACGGTACTTATTCAGCCGAGACAACATTTAATTTTCAATAAAATATATATTGAGCTCATTAATCGACTTAAGAAGCATCCTGTCTTTTAAGTTGGACAAAATAACACACCATATGCCCAATTTTATTAAGCTTAGTTGAACAGTCTGCGAGTTCATCGCAGACAAACATCGTGACACGGTATTGTAACATTCATCTGATATATATGAGATGAAGGTTATTGAACGTTATAGTTCTGAACACAGAGTTGTTTTAGGTACTGAATTAAATACTCATGACTCTGCAAGAAGCCTTCTTTATATTCTAATCCTTTGCCAGAGATTGATGCTTTTAAGAAGACTTGAGGTATTAAAAGTTCACTGACCCTGTAAACTTAAATTAACTACTGTGGAACGAGTAAATGTTTACTGATAACAGTTCTAAGAAACTGAAAGCAATAAAAATGGTTATTCTATTAAGCACGAAACATAGATGTGAGAAGTCAACTGTTAACGCTAGCCAGTTATTTTGGAAGACGAAATTTTCGTTAATTATAATTACATAGCGACCGGTGGAGCAACAATAAGAAACACGGAAATTAGTTTCTAAATGGAAAACGAACTGGTAAATGTTTTGATGAGGTAGATGGTGGGAAGCCTTAGCAGAAGGCAAACTCTATAGAGAGAGAAAAGAGGGAAAAGTTGCCAAGTGCTACTTCATTAACCGACAGAACGGGAAAATTACAAGGGACCGAGGGCTGTCTCAGAGTACAGGCCAACGGAATGAGTGAAAGCCTCCAAGAGGAGAACTTGAATTACAGTGCAAAGAACTCTGCGAGGCTCCGCCACGAACTATGCTCTTTCGCTCTTTCTGCCTCTCTCTTCCTCTGTGTCCTTTGACTGCTTCTGAAGCCACTGTGTTTCTTCGTGTAGCCACTTCCTTTGTAAATTCACCTTTTGGTCAAATACGACGCCATAAGCGGGATGTGAGCACAGATTTAACAGAGAACAGGGCAGAAATCTGCCATCTCTTTGAAGGTGAAATAGTGTGAGTCCGTTGGCGGAAAGCACTTCCGTGGCCCTCGAGTGTCAGGGACACGTTTCAAACCTAGACAATCAACTGCCCGCTTTCATCAGTATTTATCTGTCGCGGACAGAAGGTATGGTGGTTTACCGTTGCAACTAATCAACATTTTCTTCAAGCTCATGTACATCATTTCATTTGCGCTGTGGCGTATAGTTACAAACAACGCAGCCATCTTATCCCTTTCAGACCCTCTGGCTACAATTGTGTACGTAACTTTTACAGAGGCTAAGATAGATCAGAAATATTTTTTTCTCAATTGAAACAACATGTATGACTATTACTGTTCAAAAATGATATTCAAATGATTGTAAATCTAGCGGACCAAACTGCTTGGTCATCAGTCCGTAGCTTACAAACTACTTAAACTAAGTTAAACTAACACACAACCATGCCTCAGGGAGGTCTCGAACCTCCGACGGCGAGCAACCGTGCACTCCGCCGCGAGGCGCTTTAGACCGCTCGGCTACTTCACGGCTATTTCAACCTTTTCATTGTGCACACTTACTGTCACCTGCCAAAGATCACTATAAAAATACCAAGTATTTGATCTCCAAAGAACACGCAAGTTGTGGGTTACTTGTATTCCACTGTACAACTGGAAAGTTGTAATTATTTTGCATGGCAACTATTGAATTATCAGTTTATTTAGTACAAAAGTTAGTGCTACAAAATCATTTTAGTCTATAAAAAGAAGCCTTGCTTTCAGTATACGCGATTTTGTATTATGTAAATGGATATATACAACAGCGTGAATCTTGCTTCTAAAATGATTAAAAACGTAACTTAAGAGGAACTAATTTCATTCTTTCAGAAAAAAAAATCAGGTCTGAAAAGGTTATACACTCTCCCCCACCTTTATTGACACAATAATGGAATACTTCCTGTCTGTGCTCCACGTCATTCAGTTGCTTGATGGCGACATGTTGGTATTTGAGAATAATATTTTGTCGTTGGACAATTTTCGTTCAAGTCTTCTGATGAACAAATACCTCAATAACGGAGATTGCACACTGAAAACTCGTTCTCTACATCTACATCGATACTCTGCAAATCACATTTAAGTGCCTGGCAGAGGGTTCATTAACCACTTTCATAACTTTTCTCTGCCGTTCCATTTTCTAATAGCGCGCGGGATGAAAGAACACCTAAATAGTTCCCTTTTCGACCTGATTTCTCTTATTTTATTGGGATGGTCATGTCTCCCTAAGTAGGTGGGTGCTAGCAAATTAGATGACTGTGTGTTGTAGAATTTTGTTCAGATAACAGTCTGATTCTTGAAAAGAAGAAGACATCACCAAGCCGCTTTTAATAATGCAATTTACTTAACAAATAGCACCGTTCTGGTTTCGAACCTAAAGGTTCATCATCAGACGACCGTTCTCGTCCAAATACATTTGTTATTGATCTGTCAAATTTTGGAAATATGCCTACTGCCTGAAGACCGTTACTTACTGGCACACTATTTCAGAGCAGTCTTCTTGCCATTTTCAGGTGACAGTATTGTTTACTTCCGGATACTTTACTGTTCGATTTTAGCCCCTTGTGGCGAAATACTCTTGGGATCGTGGTGCTGTACAGCACAGAAAACATGCAATAGCACTAACAATGATACGAAACACTGTAAATAGTTCTTCACACTTGAGTTACATTTGTTAGTTTTTAGTTACATCGAAAATCCTGCGCCATTTTTTTCAGTGCTGTGACAAACATTATTCTGCGAGCAGAAGCAAATGACACAACAAGCAATAAAAAAACCCAAGGTTTTATATGTTAGTAAGTAAAGACAACAACAACAGTTGTTTAAATCTGTTCAGTCTGTTTCATCATTACCTTCCCAAGAACATATCTGCATGGTGGGGGGGGGGGGGGAATAGAATACAGCGGTAAATAGTAACAAATGCCAGTCTCATGCTAGTATGTAGCATGTACATCTCTTAAGCTAAAATAGACCAGCATAAGGGCACTCAAGCGCCCGAAACCGGTCGTCGAAAATAAATTATTACATGCAACTGGTTGCTGCATTTTATGAATTAGTAACAAATGTGATCAGAAAGGTTAGAAACGGTAACTGAGCTTTTAAAAATAAACAGCACTATTAAAAGTGTCTGGTTTGTTTCCTTCTTTGCAAGATTAACCTGTATTTTGTACATCACCACGGTCTCAAAATATCAGTTTGTGACAATATAGCATTTATTCATATCTCCATAGCTCTCATCATCTTTCTGACAATGATACTGTTTTGGGAAGGTGAAGTGATCAACAAGTCGATCAGCTCCTTGATTAAGTTTTAAACAACTAAAGAATTATTCCAGATTTTTTACAAACCACTGAACTGTTAGTTTGCTTAAAACTAAAACAGAGGATTTCCCAAAATATTCTCATCTCAATAAAAATTTGAATAATAATTATGCATTAAAAGTAGGAATAAGAGTCTATTTAATCGTCAAGGAAGTACTATTGTTCAGGTGTCATCGAAATAGAATAAATGAGAATGAATACTTACAGTCACAGTACAATGATCGTAATTGCACTGCAATAATGTTATTTTAACAGTTAGGGACAACCAAACATTAAGGTTGACCAATGGGAAAGAAGTTTATGAAACAAACGGTGACAACTTAAGTCCTCAAATTCCATTTATAACGAAGAAAATGAATCAGACGTCTACTGATGAGGAGACGAAGCGTTCGGATTTTTGTCTAAAATGTTAGTATCCTATGTGGCTTCCTGAAATCACTGACGGTAATTTTTTATGGTTCCACTGAAAGGTCAAATGTACATTTCCTGCCACCTACTTGTCCTGTTCTAGTTTGTGTTCCATGCCGT
The DNA here is from genome assembly GCA_026315105.1 of Locusta migratoria. Lineage (NCBI taxonomy): Eukaryota > Metazoa > Arthropoda > Insecta > Orthoptera > Acrididae > Locusta > Locusta migratoria. The sequence continues at coordinate 314,307,794 of CM048744.1, read as the reverse complement.
CGATAGAAATATAAAACACAGTATTAATTTCTTATTCTTGAATCAGAGAACACACAAAAACAGGAAATAAATAATAATACTTGGCGACAATTTCTGGACGATGTTATCCCTTTCCGATTTCTATGATGTATCCAACGGCATTAAAAAGGGCAGTTTAATCTGTAGAATTGTTATTAGTTTTGGAAGTGCCGTACAAGCTTACTTACGAATTATATTATCAACTTTCTGTCAGTCCTCAGCGAACCGAATCTGGGAAAACCCGGGTTTTTAGTAATATGACATCTCGTTGCAGGCACCAAGCTTCGGATGGCCCGCGCGTTCACATCCTTTTCAATACGTTTCCAGGTAACCCACAAAAGAGTATTCCAATAATGCGAGAGGCAACAGTTTTGTATCCACACGGCTGTGAAATTTAGAATGTAATGGAAATTCCAGGGACGGTCGTTGCTGTGAATATTGATTTCACACACCGTACCCAAATGAAGAAGCAAAAAACCTCATGTGGCAGTTCTATCTAACATGAACTGAAATTTTACTTGAACATGTAGAGCGAAAATGTATGATTACAAAGTTTGTTTTGTGGCTTGAACTATAAGAAAATAGTTAATAAACCTGTTACTATTCTGAATATCATGCTACAGAAATAAATTTTTTGTGCAATAAAACTTTTCAAACGAGTTAACTTCATTATAATAGAAGACTTAAAACCTTAGACAGTAATTAGCATGAGTATTATTGTTGGTATCGAAGTACAGGTATCGGAGTGCACAGTTTTTAAAACTTCAAAACAGGTTAAATTCTGTAATACAGAACCTGACTGATGTTCCTTGTATTTTACGGTTAGGCAGGAACCTTGCGTTGATTAGTTAATTAGACAGAATTTATGAGAAGATTGCGTACGTAGCAGTCCACACACAAACACACACACACACACACACACACACACACACACACACACTCACCACCCAAACTGGTAGAAAGTTGGGAACCAGTAGTTTCAGTGCTCATTTCTCCACAATTTTGGTATGCGCAAAGAAATGATAAAACTTTAATGGAAGAGGAAGACAAAGGAAATAATGCTGGTGAGTAGAAAATTTCAGTGAAATATGAAGATGAAGATAACAGCCACGGATATATAACTGCAAAACCTCGTATGTTGAAACAATTTATTTCATTACCAATTTCAGCAGAACTATCTACTAGCCTCAGATACTTCCTACAAGGCGTAACGTTGCATAACGTTTGGCACACTTGAAAATGGCCTAACATAGAGGCCGAAACCGGTAGTTTGCGCTTAAATAAAGCACCAAAAAATGCAACTGGAACTGGACTTTCATTAAATCGTACCATAGTTGCGGCAACAGCAAGCATCCAGTCATGGAGAAACTAATAACTGTAAATTGGTCTACTTTAGACCAGACGCGTTTCGCTTTATTCTAAAGCATCTTCAGTGGTCAGTCACTACTTATATTTACGCTATTTACGTTTTTTACAGTAACACTTCTTACAAATTTTTTGAAAAATAGCCATTTCTGTGGCCTGGTAGGCTCTGGCCCACAGAAATGGCTATTTTTCAAAAACTTTTGTAAGAAGTGTTATTGTAAAAAACACAAATAGTGTCAACATAAACAGTGACAGCAAGTGGCAATGTGCTATAAATCACTCATGAAGAGGAAAACATAAAAATTCCTGACCACTGAAGATGCTTTTGAATAAAGCAAAAGGCGTCTGGTCTAAAGTAGACTAAATTAGAGTTGCATGACACGGTCCCATAACCTATACAAATTAGTTTAAGTATTTGTAAGCTACTGACTGATTATCACGCAATTTGGTCCGATAGATTTACAAACGTTTAACTAGTCTGTAAATCTAGGGACTGATGACCATAGCCGTTTGGTCCAATAGGTTTACAAACTTTGAACACAGCTTTTACTATTCGGTTTGCGTATATTTTACAGACAATAAAATGTTCAAATGTTTGTAAATCTAAGTAACTTAACTATGCTGGTCAACAGTCCTTAGTCTTGCAAACTACGTAAAACACAAACACCAATGCCGGAGGGAGGACTCGAAACTCCGACGGCGAGTAACCGCGCGCCCCGCTGCGAGACGCCAGAAACGGTCCGCCACTCCACCGCTGCTGTACTGACAATGGTCAGTATTTTCGAAATAATTTCTGCAGACCTAATTGTAGTTGATTGACTGACTGTAACTTTTATCATCATCATTTATTGCATTAACGAGCCTTTAAGGCCTGCAGCAGAAGAAAAAAATGAGGATAAAATGTCCTACAGAGGGGAATCATTATAAAAGCACACTGTACAATACTTTTAAAAGTTACAAGCGGCACATCACACCTTAAATATTCCGAGAAAACAGGACACTATACAGAAAAAACTCATATATAAGAACAGAACATAATACAGTGTTAAACAAGTTAGACGGAACACATTATAACCTAGAAACCTGAAAAAAAAGAAAAAAATAGGACACTATACAAAAAACCCACAAAGGAACATTACAAATGCAAAGAATCACAGAAAACGGAATGTCAGTCAGTTCCAAGAGAGAAGATATCTGTTGAAGATGGGAGACCATCTTTTCCCGTCTCTAGCGTTAGTCTCCACGGCTGCCGGTTCGATTTCTTTAATGGTCGCTGTAACTCAATCCTTCCATCGCGTTCTCTGGCGACCTATTGGGTGTTTTCCCGTGGGTTTGAGAGATGATTATGTAAAGAAGAGATCCGTCCACTCGTAAGATGTGGCCAAACCACTGAAGTCTCTTCTGCCCCAATATTCGTCCGATGTGCGCATATCCAAACCGCTGATACAGGTCTTCCTTATTTCTTTGTTCCCATTTACGTTCCAAGAGATTGTAGACAGGTCCATAGATCTTTGGGATCACCTTTCTTTCAAATGCACATATGAATTGTTCTGTTGTTACTAACGTCATGTGCAGGTGGACCTTGTTCGTATGTGATATCAGTCGAGATTTAAAAAAGGTTGTTCACACTAAATAACGTACGATTAGCGTTTGTTTAGTACCGAGCCCAGGTACTTGAACTCTTCAACTCTTTGAAAGGTATGCCTGTCGACAATTATGAAAGGAGGGAGATCTAAATGTTCAAATGTTTGTAGAGTCTATGGGACTTAACTACGGGGTCATCAGTCCCTAAACTTACAAACTAACAAACTACTTATGAACTACTTACAACTAAGGACGGCACAAATATCCATGCCCGAGGGGGAATTCGAACCCCCGACCGTAGTGGCCGTGCAGACCGCGACTGGAGCGCCTCAGTCTCCTCGGCCACCGCGGCCGGCGGAGGGAGATCTCTGAGGTGTGATATAACAAAATATTTTGTTTTGTCGTCGTTCACCATCGGCCCAATTTTCTTTGCATTATGGAGGAATAGGGAAGTATCAGCACGTACTTGCTCTAGAGTGTCGTCAAGGATGACAACATCGTTACCAAATACCAGGATAGTGTCTGCTCCCACCATCTCCATCTATCTGGTTCGACAAGTGTCCCGGCTTACTTTTCCCAAGACCAAATTGAATAACATTGGCACCAGTGTATCTCCTTGTCTCAATCCATTTTGGATAGTTAATAACTGGTTGCCAAATCGTAACTGAGATGTTGACTGAGAGTAGCAAGCTGCAATTACACGGATGTATTCTGATGGGATGCCAAGATCCTCTAACGTCTCCCAGAATGTGGCACGGTCACTGCTGTCATAAGCTTCCCGGAAACATATGAAGATGAGGTGCAGTTCCCTATTGAAAATTTTCTATCAGCTGCCTCAAAGTAATATGTGATAATCGTCGATAGTCCAGAGACGAACTCACATTGATAATTGACTGCAGTTCATTCATCCTGTGGTTTCATTCGGTTTAGTAGCAGCGTTGTAAAGACTTTGTGGGCAATTTCAAGTAATCCTCTTCGCTAATCTGATCCCAACAGATTCTCGACACTCTTCATAGAACCAAGGTTTACTTCTGCGATTGGGATGACAACAATTTCTGCATTCGCACTCTAACACTGCTTTCCGTAACAGCAACCACGAATCTTTCGCGGTGGTTGGATCCTTCGATGTTGTGAGATGTTCTGCAATTATATATTCATAGTGCCTGCTCAATTCTACGGCTTTCAACTAATCCTTGTCGAACGGACAGTCGTTTCACAATTTCTTCGACACTTGCTAGACTGTTTGAGACAGATTGATTATTACCAATAAATGATCGGAATTAGTATCTGCCTCGCGGAAAGATCGTACATGTTCAACACTACCGTGATGTTCTCGTTCAACAAGAAAATAATCGATCTTGTTCATCGTACATCTGTGGTTTCCAGGTTACTTTATGTACTGCTTTGTGGGGAAAGTGCGTGCTTCTAATAATCATCCTCCTGTTTCAGCAAATTTAAATAGCTTGACACCATTGTCGTTGCTTGTTTCATGGATACTAACAGGACCAATTGTTGGTCGATACCGCACTTCTCTTCCGACTTGTGTATTGAAGTCTCCTATTATCAAATGTGTTGAATGTCTTGGTAGTCTGTCTACTACATTCTCTGGTTCAAGGTAGACATTATTCTTTGTTTCTTCATCAGTTTCCTCTGATGGAGCATGACAGTTTACTTGGCAGATCTTATATGGCTTAACGTTTAAAATCACCCAACAGATGCAGTCATTTACTGGACACCATGCGTTGACAGCTGATATCATTTTATTGTGGACAGTAAAATCCCCTCCCGAAGTCCACGCTTGACTTGGCACATTGCTATTAAAGAGCGTGTAGTATCTTCGATCTTCATAACACCCTTAGGAAGTCTTGTTTCTTGAATTTCTGCCACTAGGCATTGGTATTTACCCAGTTCTTCTCCAAGTTGTTTCATTCCCTCCGACATGATTGACCGTTCATTCGATGTTCCAATTCTGAATTCAGAAGATCCATTTATGTACCTAGTTCCGTCACTATTTTGATCCTTCCGGCTTTTCCTTTTGTGTTTTTCTTTAACCAGGTTTTTCTATACATTATATAATTAGGAATACCAGAAAGGACATATTTTGTGAGTCGATTGCAAGAACGGAATTTAAGATAACAATATAAAGCTATCTCTCCCAAGAAACTAATTGTAAAGGCTATTTATAAAAAAAAATATTACTTTGTGCGTATTTTGTTGTGGCAGACATGTTCAGGCTCTAGTATTTCATAGTATCGTCTTGTAAGGGTTGTTGTGTACCTAAACAGTATCTTACTACATAATGATATGAAGGACTGTGGAACTTTTTGTGATAGCTATGTAGTGAATTCAACTGTTTGTAGTTCTTATGGGACCAAAATACTTTTGGTCATAAGTCCATAGACTTACAAACTACTTAAACTAAGTTAAACTACACATATTTTTGGAAACATTTTTGTTTCTCAATTATTGGGTAAACAGCACTCTATTTAAATTTGTTAATAAAGAACAGTCTAGAATGCACTAATTTATTTCATTCAACTAGTTTCAGTCTTATGTAGACCATCTTCAGGAATTTGTCTCCTTCGATGTTGTTGAGCTGGCAGGTAGCTGGGAGCCTTCCAGTGACGCACTGGAAGGCTCCCAGCTACCTGCCAGCTCCACAAGATCGAAGGAGACAAATTCCTGAAGATGGTCTACATAAGACTGAAACTAGTTGAATGAAATAAATTAGTGCATTCTAGACTGTTCTTTATTAACTAAGTTAAACTAACGTAAGGACAACGCACACATCCATAACCGAGGGGGGAGGGGGGTATTCAAGCCCCCGATGCGGGAGGCCGTGCGATCTGTAACGCGGCGCTCCAGACCGCCAGGCTACTCCCGCGTGGGGCAGCTATGTAGTAAAGTCTCGTTAATTCTAGGTCTTTGGGATCACCTCGAACTATCGAAATTTATGTGTGAAAAAGAAGTAAATCGACCTTGAAAAGAACACGTGTCAAAAAATATGAACTTTCATGAAACAAAGTATTTAAATAGGTACAAACACAGGCAGCTTAGAGGTTTGAAAGGCCTTTAACTATTTACTTCGTGATATAATGGTGGAGTGTCTTTTAGAATTTATGGATAACTCGTAATTCCGATACTCGAAACATCGAGACTGAGCTGTATCGAGCTCAGTTTTCTAATTTTTTAGGTATAAAATGTCACAACATTGACAAAACAATTCAATTTGGATTTTTCTAAATTCTACGCCTCCTGTGTCATCTTCTACGGTTCTGTGGTTAGGCTTACACACATTCGAGAACCCTTAGTAGAGGGAGAGGATCTCTCAAAATGTGGGAAAACTAATGATTTTTAATATGACGAAAATGTACCAAAATTCTAACTTGATTACGTAAGTTTAAGTTTCGGCTGAGATCGGCACTAGAAGTGGAGCTAAATATTCGGTTGCGGCGTAGATTGCGGCCACAAATTATTTTCAGTCGGTCTGTAGTAATTGTGGTTCCTACTAGCATCCGCTACCCAAGATTAAAATTTCGTGCCACAGTTGTCCTCATCCCTGTATATGTGGTGCCTGTTCTTTCGGGCTTGTCCAAAATAACGCGCTGTTGGCCAACAATCCCTTCTTAAGTGTGGATACGCAGTAAGCCCTAAATCTCTCTGGAATAGGTACAATTGTGACGAGCGCCAGATCAGCGAAACAATAACTCATAACACAGAGGTTTATGACTCTAATGCCCAGTTAGTATGCTGGTTTTGCATACTCAAAGTTCCGTTTGATGTTAATAATATTGTATTATATGACTCTTATTAAATTCTGTAACTTAATTCCCCCTTTTCTCTTTATGCCCACTACATGTTTTATCGAATGATACACATATTAACAACTCACTTAAGAGTTCTAGGATAATCTCTGCACTTGATGTTCAGTGTGGTTACAAAAATTCTCTCTTTAAACCTATAGGGCACAATTTATGAATGTACCCAAAAATTCTTCGTTTATATGAACTTCATACTTTGTACAGTTTCTGATTTTATCAATATGCAGCAATGTAGTGTATTACTATTACACATTCTGTCATTTTTCGAGAAAGCATTATATACAGTGTACTTCTTGCCCCTTTAATCATGGGATACTACTGCGAATTCCATGTAATATTTGTAAACTTATATATTAAGAGGCTTCGAAAACTAAAGTCAGTCAACCAGGTGAAACTACCCGGCCTATTTCCTTCAAAAAAAATGTTCAAATGTTTGTTAAGATTATGGGACTTAACTACGGGGTCATCAGTCCCTAAACTTACAAACTACTTCTGAACTACTTACGAACTAGGACGGCACAAATATCCATGCCCGAGGGGGGATTCGAACCCCCGACCGTAGTGGCCGTGCTGACCGTGACTGGAGCGCCTCAGTCACCTCGGCCACCGAGGCCGGCTATTTCCTTCATTTTTGTTTTAAACGAAAGGTATTCATCCACAGATTTGTCATCAAGTATCAGAATTTACATAATACTCGCCTTCCCTTTTTCTACACTCAAACGCGATTTCCTTCTGTATATTCCTTATTGGGTTGTCCTTTCTGTAAACTAGGGTCAATTGGTCAGGCCGTTCTATCCGACCGATTTCCTTCTTTTTTGTTTCAAACGAAAGGTATTCATTTGCAGATTTGCCGTCAAGTATCATAATTAAATTCAGTCTTTCCAGCTTTTTTTAAATTTAAACGCGTTGTCCTTCTGTCCTTGCATTGAATATTTTAATGGGTCTGTTTTAAGATGTAAATAAGATATGCAGTTATTTTTGACGTAACAACACTCAGCGGATCTAGCTCTTTCATTCGTGCTTTTAAACACTTGCATTGATTCCGAAGAAAGCTACGCGTAAACATTCAACTTTATTTCCATTTTTCCCCAACCGAAGTCAATCGGTCAGGCCGTTCTGTCCGACCGATTTCCTTCATTTTACTTTAGACGAAAGGTATTCATTTATCATCAAGTATCAGAATTAAGTCTCTCCATCCTTTTATTTTTATTCAAACGCGGTATCCTTCTGTCCTTGCATTGAATATTTTAATCGGTTTTACGATATATGCGGTTCTATTTATGGTACGCAGTTCTTTTTGACTTAACAACACTCAACGGATCAAGCTCTTTCATTTGCGCTTTTAAACAGTAACAATGATTGATTCTGAAGAAGGCTATATGTTTTTAACAACTTTTTTATCGTTCCACAAACGGTGCGGTCCTCTAGTTGTATATTATTCTTAACTGTTTCCTAAGAAGGGCAATAATTGCTGGAAACCGGCTGTAAATAAATCTGCAATCTTGCGACTGGTGGCTGTTTACTTTTCTAACCTAGTATACAGGGTGAAACTAAATTCGCGCACTCGGGCTTCGCAGCGCGATTCCTCACATGCTAGCAATAAAAAAAATAAAAAAAGTCTGTCACAAAATTTCGTCCTGCGCATATTACCGGCAGTAAATGGATGTCGAAGATTGATATGGGTGTGTGCTCCATACGTCAGTGTGTTTCAGAATTCAGCTACTACACCAACAACCTTATAGGGTATATAGGGTATGTGGGAGGTGTCTTGAGGAACAAAATGAGCATGGAAACCCAGGCCCGGAAATGACATTGAACGACGCAGCGGAGAGTCCAAGTCACGGTCTGCACGGCCACTATGGTCGGGGCATGGATATTTGTGCCGTCCTTAGTGTAAGCTAGATCATAAGTACTTTGTAAGTTTAGGGATTGGTGACCACGTAGTTAAGTCCCATAAGCTATGCAAACATTTGAACATTTAAGAGTCCAAGTTACAGGCACCAGCTCCTGCTGCTAGACATCCCCTCCAGCAACTTCAACGCTCTGTAGCGTCATTGGACGACGTTTCCGGACATGGGTTTCTATGCTCACTTTGTTCCTCAAGGCACCTTCCACATACCCTAGACTTTTGTTGGTGTTGTAGTGTAATTCTGAAACACAGTGACGTATGGGACACACACCCATCTCAATCTTCGACGTCCAATTACTGCCGGAAATATGCGCAGACCGAAATTTTGTGAGAGACATTTTTTATTACTAGCGTGTGAGGAATCATGCTGCGAAACCCGAGTGCACGAATTTAGATTCACCGTATATAATTATGTTGCACTTCCGACACAGTTTAAACCTGTTCTCCTAAGAACTTGGAAAGTATTTTGCCGTTTGGTACAGCTGGGCGCGTTTGCCGAGTCGTCAGCTTCGCCGTAGCTTGGTGAGTACAGAGTGTGGCGGCGTGTGTTGCAGGCGAGTCGGCGCTGCCGGTGATCGTCTTCCTGCACGGCGAGTCGTACGAGTGGAACTCGGGCAACCCGTACGACGGCAGCGTGCTCGCCGGCTACGGACACGTCATCGTCGTCACGCTCAACTTCCGGCTCGGCGTCCTCGGTGAGTAACCGCAGCAGAACAGCCAACTCTACCACTAACAAGGGGCCGTATGAATAAAACGGAGTATCTACTTTATACTCTGAATTCCAGACAACATACTCAGGTTCGCATGAATGAAGGGAGTCGGAGAATATACTTCAAACGAGTAACTTCTCTTCGTGAGTAACAGGGTTGGGGAAGTTGCTCACAGCAGAGAACATTCTCCAATTTCTGAAGTGAGCTCTCTAGCATACTTCGTGCTGCGTAACTTCTATTAAGGTTAAGTTTTACTGTAGTTTATAATAAAAATGAAAACGTCTTTGTTACTTAGAAGGCAAACACACGTTTCTTTATACGTAGTCTTTAAGAAATACTAGGGGATCTAAAAAGTTCATGCAAATAATATTTTGTTGGCGAGTAGCTTCCTTCAGAAAAATCGTGAGTGTGACACTTCAAGCATTTTATATAGCGATGTAAGATGAATGTTTTCATTACCGTACCGACATAGAAATGAAATACAAGTGGATTCAGCTGCGTGTTTTACCCATTTGTTTGGAATGTATATTTACAGTTGTAAACAGCTACATAGCAAAATAATATTGTCTTTTTAAATAGGGTCTATTAGTAAGGCCTTATGATGTTATTTCCAAATAAAGCGCATCCCAAGACTTCACAGTTTCTATCACAAAATAGATATTGTTACAATACCAGTTAGGCCTACTGAAGTATTCTTTCTATCCAAAACAATTTGCCTATTTAAGATGCATTTTCTGACTTCGTAATCGTTAACTTCTGTTATGTTAGAAGTAGACACGACAAGAAAATTAATAACTGATTAATTATATACCCAGCAGCCTGTTTCTTGTGAGAAAATCGCATGGCCTAACGCTTATGAGCAGACCATTGAGTGTCATATTTAACAACAAGTAGGCCTATCTCATGTCAGAAAACTCCGACAGCATTCCACGTTATAACAGATGAATATGTGATGCATTCTTAAAATTTCGTTCGTAAATTGTGCTAACCCAACTTCATTCACAAAAAAGTTTCTCGCGTGACGAAAATTTTGTATCTTCAGGCGAATATATTTTCTTAAAAAGTGCACATTTAGTTTTAATATGCTCCTTCACAACAAACTAATATCGAAATATAGTACAGTTCTTCTTGAACACGTAGATGCCTACTTCATATTTGTACACTTATTAATTTGCCTGATTGGACTAGTTAAAAGAATTACACGATTGAACAGCTGTTCTGTGGTGGACATGACACGCGGAGAATTTACTCAAGAAGGAGGGGAGGTAGCGAGAATGAACTACCTGCTCAGAGCATATGCTTCGAAGTTTCTATTCATACAAAATTGATAACTTACTCAGAGACCTTTCTTTTGCTCTGAGAATCTCCTCTGGAGCATGTGCTCTTTCTTTATTCATACGACGTAAGGAGACCACATGGGTATCGGATTTTAGAATTTCTTATATTTATGGTACGTGAAGTTCAGAACTTAAATAACAATCAGCGGCGTTGTTTGTAAGAAGCGTTGTCACGTAAAGGGTAAAAGAAAGTGCCTATTAGAAAACGAAACATTCGCTCTCAGAATATTACCTGCAAATAAACCTCCTTTGGATCATAACGCTGTAACTTGTGGGTTTATCGTGCAATATAAGATGTACTAGCCACCGATACTTTTATACGTTAAATATTTTGAAGTAAGCGATCAAGTTCAGCTGAGAGACATACCCTTCTGTAGGTTTATCCGATCTTTCAAAATAGAAAGCTTAGAGCACAACATCTCGTCGACGTGATTGCTATTGCAGACAGATGGTTTTTGCCACGCAGATATGGAAGTATAAAAATGGTCACATCACTTTTTGTTACTCATTACATTTCTCGCTGTCGATTTAATTAGAGAGAACAAATGTGACGAGGTCAAAACGGCTTACGAAAAATTAACGTTCTACCCCCGAAACGCTATTTCCTTCGCAGCTCAGAGAGAAATCTTAATTATATTCCTTTCTGCTACCGCTGTTCCTCTTTCACGTCTTCAAGAGGATTTTTTAAAAAGCGGCATTGTATTTTAATGAGAGATCTGAGTACTTCATAAACCGAGTCCGTTCCATCTCTCCCCCGTCTTGGAAATAATAACTTTCCCCACCGAGAATTTCTCCGGCGACAAACACCGCTCCCTGAGAAATCAGAACAAGCAAATCGTGTCTGAACCCGTGCCGTAAATTACTTTTAAAGCGTTAGCTTGTTAACGAATCTTATAACGCAAACGGAAATGGGAGCGGAACTTGCAGGAAAAATTACGTTTCGTCTGCAGGACAAATATACAGCGTTGCTTTTCCCGCTGTCACTTTTGTTAATGCTTACTTCTGGTTTCTAATGGACGTATAAGTATACATGATGAAGAACTTCAAGTGTTTCTATCACAGCACAACAGAAGGTAACGACGTCGTGGCAAGAATCAGATATAAAAGAGGAGAGCTTGTTTCTGGAGATAACTGGCAGTTTCAGCGTCACTTAAATAAAAATTCATATGGTCTTGCATACGTGAAGCAGCACGATACATAATGTCACATCGTATATCACAACAAATCGTATAGTTCCATTCCTTCTCTCGTGCTGTATAGGTCTACATGCAGTTGGTTTATGATGCATGCAGCCACACGATATTACAATAGATTAGCTGTTCGTTTCATTGATCAGTATTGAGGAGATCCCATGGATGTGGAGCATGTCTATATAAACGGTGTTACAAAAAGGTACGGCCAAACTTTCAGGAAACATTCCTCACACACAAAGAAAGAAAATATGTTATGTGGTCATGTGCCCGGAAACGCTTAATTTCCATGTTAGAGCTCATCTTCCACCTAATCTCACTGGAGCACATTACCAAGATTTCATACGGGATACTCTACCTGTGCTGCTAGAACATGTGCCTTTACAAGTACGACACAAGTGGTTCATACACGATGGAGCTCCTGCAAATTTCAGTCGACGTGTTTGTACGCTTCTCAATAACAGATTCGGTGACCGATGGATTGGTAGAGGCTGACCAATTCCATGGCCTCCACGCTTTTCTGACCTCAACCCTCTTGACATTCATTTATGGGGGCATTTGAAAGCTCTTGTCTACGCAACCCCGGTACCAAATGTAGAGACTCTTCGTGCTCGTATTGTGGACGGCTGTGATACAATACGCCATTCTCCAGGGCAGTGTCAGCGCATCAGGGAGTCCATGCGACGGAGGGTGGATGCATGTATCCTCGCTAACGGAGGACATTTTGAACATTTCCTGTAACAAAGTGTTTGAAGTCACGCTGTGTGTTTCCATTCCATGATTAATGTGATTTGAAGAGAAGTAATAAAATGAGCTCTAACATGGAAATTAAGCGTTTCCGGACACATATCCACATAACATATTTTCTTTCTTTGTGTGTGAGGAATGTTTCCTGAAAGTTTGGCCGTACCTTTTGGAACACCCTGTATATTTCTTTTTCATGCTGAAATACGCGTAATAATTCTAATAGTATGAATAAGTACATCATTTAGTTCTATTGAAAAATTATTCAATGGAGTAGAAGGAGCTGGCCACTAATAAGTCTTCCGGGCTCCTCTTTTACTGGTCTTTATTTGCAGCTAAACTTTTATGGTTTGTGGTTAAATTGTTGAATATTTGTGTTACTGACTAGTGGACCACTTTTGAACTAAAGCAAGTACTTTGAAGTTTCTCTGTAGATAGTTTTTGTTCTTAGTATTGTATGTATGACAGAACTGTTTGTCGGAAAATGAAACATTTATGATAAATGCCATTGAAGAATAAATGAACTGAGACACGGTACTTAGTATACGCAGTTGTTTGAAAGGTTTCTACAACTTATCCATAAATTTACTCCACAAATAATATGTGTTCGTGATACACGTTTTTTGGACGCTGAAAACATTTGCTTGACATGAAGAGTTACCCCAGAATATTATACCATATGACATTATGGGATGAAAGTGAGTAGGCGAGCTTTTTTATCAAGCGAGTTGCATATGCAGATTTGTCGTTTCTGCATTTCATTTCTGCGGTGTGCTTCTCTCAACCCACTTTGTTACGAAGTTGTAGCCCCAGAAATTTAATACTGTCAACCTCTACAATTTGCTCTTCTTCACACTTTATGTATATGCTTGATGGTAACCGCTTAGTGCAGTGACATACCTGAAACTATGGCATGGAGAGCTGTAGGAATCTTGGAAGCGGGACAGACACAGACAACTATTGGAGTGTCCATAAGTGTAATTTACAGGACCTGGGCGCGATTCCTAACAACAGGAACCGTTAAAAGAAGGCAAGAGAAAGTTCGTCCATCGGTAACTTAACTACGCGAACCGAGCGAGATGGAGCAGTGGTAACGCAGTGAACTCGCATTCGGGAGGATAATGGTTCAAATGCACCTCCGGCCATCCAGATTTAGGTTTTCGTGATTTCCCTAAATCACTCCAGGCATATGCCGGGATGGTTCCTATCAAAGAGCACAGCCGATTTCCTTCCCCACCATATTCAAACACTCGGAGCGTAAGCTGCGCGTCTACATCCACATAGATACTCTGCAAATAACATTTAAGTGCCTGGCAGAGGGTTCATTAACCACTTTAATAAGTTTTCTCTACCGTTCCATTCTCTAATAGAGGGCGGGAAGAAGGAATACCTAAATCGTTCAGTTTTCGATCTGATTTTATTGGGATGGTCATGATCTCTGTGTAGGTGGGTCCTAAAAAATATTTACACATCCAGAAGTAAAAAGTTGGTGATTGAATTTTCGCAAATAGATCTCACCGTAATGAATAACGTCGTTCTTTTAATGATTACCACTTCATATCGTCCAACATCCCCCCCCCCCCATGTAACGTGATAAAACAAAACGAGCTGCCCTTCTCTGAACCTTCTCAATGTTTTCCGTCAGTCCCAACTGGTGAGGGTCCCACACTGGGCAACAGTACTCCAGGAGAGGAGGCACAAGTGTGATGTAGGCAGTCTCTTTGGTGGAGCTGGTGCATCTTCGAAGCGTTCTGCCAATGAAACGTAACCTTTGGTTCGCCTTCCGCACAGTATTTCCTTTGTGTTGTCTCCATTGTAAGTTGTTCGTAATTGTAACTCCTAGGTATTTGGTAGAATTTACGACCTTAACACGTTGGTGACGGCTCACGCCGCTGGGGTGTGAGGGCCGCCTTGCCTCCCGGACGGCACACGTCTGTGTGACGTCACCGAACCCTCACGTGTCCAAAGCTCAGTGGCTCGTTCCGACTTGCAGGTTAAAATGAACACTCTCGCCTGGCCCTCAGTAGACAGTTTGCTGTCATTGAGGCTGGATCATCCGTGAGCTAAGGTATCAACTGATTTTTATCCAGCTCTTCGAATATTCATCTTCATTATGCTACCATTTGGATATTTTTAATTCGAAAAGGTAAGTTATGTCATAAGATCAATTTCCCAGGGACACTTAGTAGATTTTTTTCAGAGGCACCCTGGGCCTGGGCTTTTTGACGAAATTGGCTCAAAACACCTCTGGCTACGCCCTGGACTCGTATGTCCTTTAGTATAATTTGATTCTTTGTTCTTGTACATTTAGATAAATTATGGATATATTGTCAGTACGTTTTCATTCTTGTGTATATTCTCTGAAACTTTGAATTGTATGTTGTTTTGATTACAGATGTATGTATGCAAGTGGAACTGATTTTCTTTCAATTACTGTATTTTCTTCATGTAGTTATAGTTGTTTTTGTATATAACTATTTTCCTGTATAATAAATAGACTGTTTACATAGATTATTACTTGCCCCAATTTTCTTAAACTCCTGTGTCTAAATTTTAACGGGAAGTATCCCATGAAAAGTAAAAAAACAAAAATTAGTAACATTGCAAAATAGATAAAAATATGAAATATACCGTTATAAAATGAATTCAAACTGGAAAACAACAATTCGCGATATAGATAGACGTCCGTTGCTGGTTGTTTGTTATGCGGGTTTGCCTATCGTAACGCCACCGTCTATCCTAGCAGCCTGCAGACGCCACTGTGGCGCCGGCCGCGGTGGCCGAGGGGAGCCGGGCGCGCTCGATCATGGGGCTGAACGCTATCTGTAATAAAAAAGCTGAGCCAGCCACTCATCGAACAACCACGAACAAACGAAACGAACGATCGCGAACCAAAGATCTACCAGACGCAAAAAAAAGGGGGTGGGGGAGGGAGTGAGGCGCTCCAGTCACGATCTCCACTGCCACTACAGTCGGGAGTTCGAATGCCCCCTCGGGCATGGATATTTGTACCGTCATTTGTAGTAGCTAGTTCATAAGTAGTTTGTAAGTTTAAGGACTGATGACCCCGTAGTTAAGTCCCATAAGCTATACAAACATTTGAACATTATTTTGCCACTGTGGCGTATATATATTTTTTTTTTTTGGTATATATCGCATTGTTGGCCACGTAATATCCGATTTACGTAATAAAGGAAGTCAGCCCCTAGTGAAAATAAATGACCAGTTAGTCGTCCTGGACGTGTTAAGGTATGATTGCTTTATCGTGTAATTGAATTTCAGCGGGTTTCTTTTATTGGTCATGTGTATTAATTCACACTTTTCATTATTTAGTGTTAATTGCCAATTTTGGCACCATGTATAAGTTTTGTCTAAATCGCTCTAATGACCACGCTGTCGACGGGGCGTTAAACACTAATCTTCCTTCCTTCCTGCCTTTAATTAGGCAAATATAGGTTACGGTTTTGATTTCGGCCGAGACCGAAACCTCGGAGAGGAGCAGAATATTCGGTTACGGTTTCAGCTTCGGCCAGAAGTCGTGTTTCCATGTTATTTTTTGTTCTTGCACTCAACTTTCAGTCTCATTGACTTTCAGCTGAGGAGCTTGCACCGCTCAGCTGTCCCATCGGCAATGTAAGGGGGTATGATAATGCGACGTATGCGACCTTATAGAGATCAGTCGCGGCGTAAGGTATTGCGTTGAGTGGTGGCTGTGGAGCGCCGCCTGAGACGTGGGTGAGGAGGCGTGCCGGCCGCAGGGTGTCCGGTGGCTGGTCGACCGCCTCGTCGGTTCGTTAGGCGGCCGGCGGCTCCTAACAAGCAGGGCGCCGCCTCCGGAAGCGGCAATTAGCGGCGCCTACGGCCGCGTCCACCTGCCAGCGCCGGGGGCTGACTCCCTTCATGCCACGCCACACACCACCGCCTCACCTGCCGCCGCCGACCGCCTTTGCAAGCCAGTGTCTGCTTCTCATCTGGACTATTACGAAATTTTCCCTATGATGACAACTTCTAATATATAAAGCAGAGTGTCCGTATACTTGTACGTGTTGCATACAAATCTACGGTTTTGTTACAATTTTTTATGAAATTTTGTACACGTAAGCTTCAATCCATGAGGACGGTCGCCGTAAAGTGTAAGAATCAAATATGATATATAGTTCACGCATAAACAATGAGATGCGCGAAAAACTGCTGCATTTTGCGACAACGCTGCTCATTTTCTCATAAACCATTGGACCGATTTCAACCAAATTTGGTACACTCATTCCTTACAGTGAGATAACAATTTCTGCATGGTTAAGCATCACATATAGTATATGGTTCAAGAGATATTACGTCATAACCAATATAAATATTAAAAAAAATGCTATATAATGCGGCGAGACTTTCGAAAAACACTGTATGAGAATGGCAGTACTTAGCGACTTGCAACAAACTTTAAACATAATTTCAAACCTTTATTAAACTTCTTCTTCCTGACAACCATAGCAAAATAATGAAAGGAAAAAAAGTTACTCGCTTACTACTTTTCCGCTGTTTATGGAGTAAAACTACGGTTCTCGGTATGACGTTGCAATTCATAATTTGTACAGTAAAAAATTGTAGCCGCAAGAAATTTTACAGACATTACATATACATATAGTTGAGTGTACCTTCTAAATTGTATCACAATACGACACGTTGTTCATGTGATATGAGCACAGAAACAGTAATGGTCATGGGAAACCTTCCCGCACCACTTTAATCTATACTTCCTTACAACTAACTGTATTCCCAAGAGACTTTACAGGTATGCAGGCCTTACACAAATGAATATATACCTGAAAAATGGCAGTATAAATAAATAAATACCCGGGTAACGCCGGGTTTTCAGCTAGTTCTTTATAAATCAGACTCCCTTACTCAAAAGTTCAAATATTTGTAGAGTCTATGAGACAAAACTATGGGGTCATCAGACCCTAAACTTACAATCTACTTATGAACTAGCTTATACTAAAGACGGCACAACATCTATGCCCGAGGGGGATTCGAATCCCCGACCGCAGCGGCCGTGCAGACCGTGACTCACACGCCACAGACCGCTCGGCCACCGCGGCCGGCACTCCCTTATCGTCCGCCTCTTTTCTCCGTACATCTGTCAGTGATTTCACGCAACTGATGACCCAAATTCCCTGACCGATAACATCTTGAATATCTACACTCATCAAAACAATTAGGGGATCCGTTGAGATAAACTCTCCTGGAAAATGAAAAAAAGGGCACCAGAAGACGAAATTTTAATTGACACGCTCTTGAGTTTGTAAACAACGCACGACCACACAGCCAGGGATATACACAAGTGAATACAGCCACCAGAGCGTGAGCAATGTCGACGTTACTACCGTGTATATCCTACTTCAGCAGTAATTGAAGCTGCAATTCTCCCACGTAGACGATCGTAGAGGTGCTGAATGTTGTCTTGTCGAATGGCCTGACGTGCAATTTCCACCTGGTGCCTCAGTTGGGCCAGATTTCGTGCCGCTCACGCAGACCGCGCAGCATGGCGTTTCATCCGGTCCCAAATATGCTCAGTGGGGAACAGTTCTGAGGATAATGATGGGCAGGGTAGTTCACGTTGTACGGAATACATTGTCTTGTCGGAAAATCATATCGCCTTGTTGCTGTATGAACGGTGGCAAGACGGTTTGAATGATGGTTTCACTGTACCGTGCACTGTTCAGTTTTCCCTCGACGATGACCAAAGGAGAACGGCTAGTGTTGGGTATGGCTCCTCGCACCATGTACCAGGTGTCGGCCTCTGTCGCTTACATTCCAAATTTTCGCCCTCCCTGCGCGACACACACGCGTACAGATCTCATTGGCACCGATGCCGTAGCGACTCTAATCAGTAAAGACATGTCCATTCGTCTCTTCATAATCCCCTACCATGACAGCGCTGGAGGCGGGTTCAACAATGTTGGGGCGTGAGCAGGGGATCACCTTAATGGCATGCATGATCATGCATCATGCTACACCGGCAGTTCTCCAGTTTTCCCCTAGTAATCGTCTAGACAACATTAAACATACACAATACATTGAACTCACCATTCAATCCGTCTTGCTATCACTCATGCCAAAGGCGATATGCTTTTCCAAGAGGACAGTGCACGTCAATGACCTTGGCCAGCACGACACCGGTGTCTGTGCCCCATTGAGCATGTTACGAACCGCATAAAACGTCATGTTGGGCGGTCTGCATGAGAGGCAAGAAATGTGGCCCAGCTGAGGCACCAACGTAGACATTGAGTGGCAGACCACATTGGACTCCTCGACGATAGTCTCCATGGAATAATTACAGCCTGCATTGCTGAAAATGAAGGATATACACGCTTTGGTGACTATACGCGTGTGTATGACATCCTGAAGAATGTGTAAATAAAATTTCTCTTTGCTGAAAGTATTCAAATGTTTGTAGAGCTTATGGGACTTAACTACAGGGTCATCAGTCTCTAAACTTACAAACTACTTATGCACTAGCTACTACTAAGTACGTCACAAATATCCATGCCCGAGGGGGAATTCGAACCCCTGACCGTAGTGTCTCTTTGCTGAGTCGGCAATGGTGTTCTTTATTCATTTTCCAGGAGTGTATAAGTTCTGCTGTATTGTAATCGGCAGTGATAACTAAAATTCTTCGATCTCTTTCTGTTGGTTCTACGGAGTGGAGAAAATAGCATTACAGAAACCTAGATAGTGCTAATAACATAAAGTTGCTCTAGAGGCGATTAGTGTCGACTTGCGTTTACTTTACCAAACGAATTGCACAAGCAGTTAGGTTTACATACTATAGTAGCAGGTAGTGCAATGGAATAACTACGTGACTTACCCAAAGGTGTTTCATGAACAGGCATAGGAAGGTTGGAAGCGGAAGAAACACAAAGGGAGGTGGCTGCAACTATTGGAGTGCCACGAAGTGTAACTTCCATGACCTGGACGTGATTTCAGACAAGGAACCGTTAAAAGAATGGCACAGCTGAGATCGTCCACTGGTAACACCACAAGAATTGACCGTTATCTGCGGTGTACAGTCCGTCGAGACAGGACACTGAATGCAACTCTGTTGCAACACAACATTCAGACAGCCAAGATGACGCAATATCAATACAAACAATCCGAAATTATTTTCGAGAATGCGGCCTCAACAAACGGAGGTCTATGGTGTGTGTCCCATTAAAACCCGTATAATCTAGGCGGATGAACATCAGGATTGTAACGAATGGTGCAGTGTTCTGTTCACAGATGAGTCAATATTTTGTGTTCAGCCGGATAATCGTTGTTCCCTTATCCGAAGAGAACATGCAACACTCCTGCTTAAGTGGAGGAAACGTCGCCATATGATGATGTTAAGCGAATGGTGTGGGCAGGAGTCAGTATTGGAAGACGTACGGACCTCTGTGACGTCCAGAATGGCGCTTTGATGGCTCAGAGGTATAGAGACGAGATCCTTCGACCTTTTGTTGTGCGCTACGCTGATAGGTTCCTTCAGGCAGACGAAAACGCTAGTGCTCACATGCTGCACTGGTGGACAACATGCTTGAAGCTGAGGAAATTGAGCTAATTGTTCATCGGCCTTATACCCGATTGAGCATGTCTGGTACACACTTAACAGAAGCACTGAATTACCAACACACCCCACCAACGGATGCAGAGCTGCATATTGGAGTCATGAAAAAACTGGCCAAATATCCCCCAAGAGCTAAATGATAACCTCATACTGTCCATGCCACGCATTTGTGTAATTGTATGGGTCGTCCGAGGTGGTACCAAGCGAGGTGGCGCAGTGGTAGGACACTGGACTCGCATTCGGGAGGATGGTGGTTCAAATCTACCTCCGGGCACCCAGGTTTTCCGTGATTTGCCTAAATCACTTAAGGCAAATGGCGGGACGGTTCCTTTCGAAGGCCACGGCCGATTTCCTCCCACATTCTTCCTCCAAAATGACCACGCTGTCGACGGGTCGTTAAACACTAAGCTTCCGCCCGAGGTGAGACAACAAAATATCGTATTGTATCACACACGAGAATATGTGAATAAAATACGTTACCATATGTACGAAGAATGGAACTTTAATAGTGGCAACTAATTATTCACAACCAATACTAAAGCATTACATGTTTGCACCTGTTACTCGTTACTCTCCTACTAAGTAGTCACCAGCGTTGTGTAGGACCCGTTGCCAGTGATGTGGAGAATGTAGGATACCGTTAACAGAGCCTGTTCTGTTGATGGTGCGAATGGAGCGGTCTGCTGCCTGTCGAATCTCTGGAACACTTTTGAAGCGCATGCCACGAAGTGATTCCTTTATCTTCGGAATCAAACCAAGGTCACAAGGCCTTATGTTTGAGGCGTATGGTGGATAGTACAGTACTTCGCAGTCCCATAGATCGAACAGAGCTTGCACTGTATGCGCCTGCGGATTGTTGTGCAAAATGATGGCTGGTTTGAGCAGAGAGTGTTGCCGCTTCTTTCGCAAAGCTGATTGCAGTTGATTCTCCAAAACGAACAGTAATTCTGTGCATTGACGGTCGCCGTTGTTCTTGTTTTGAAAACATAGTGACACCGTTGCGTTAGACCCAAGGAGTTTAGATAGGAGGAGACGCTCTTAATGCCACAGAAATGAAGCCATTGTCGCCATATTGAGGAGCA
The DNA here is from genome assembly GCA_026315105.1 of Locusta migratoria. Classification (NCBI taxonomy): domain Eukaryota; kingdom Metazoa; phylum Arthropoda; class Insecta; order Orthoptera; family Acrididae; genus Locusta; species Locusta migratoria. The sequence continues at coordinate 314,286,431 of CM048744.1, read as the reverse complement.
AAATAATAAATAAATAAATAAATAAATAAAAATAAAAAAATACCCATGGTACATTACCTAGGGATGTTCACACCGAAGAAGAGTTATGTGTTATATTACACACTCAAAAAAAAAAGTTACTAATCAATATTTACTATTTCTTTCGGTGTTTTTCCCGTCAGTGACTTCTAATTCTGAATTTACGAGATCCAGGTTTCCTTTAAATTTGATAAACTTGGTGGTACAGAATTGCAGATTTGAATATTTAACGACGTGGAACATGTAGAAAGAATTTTCGTGTGTATTCAACATAAAAATCGTCTCTTCAGTACTGAATTTACGAAAATGATACCGCTTGGTTCTGTCACTATGGGAAAAATCTTGTTCTGCATTTCCTGTGAACTGCTGTAGCTGCCAACTTCAGTTCTTGTAAAGCATTTGGGTACTACACCTATATGTAAGTCATACTTATCGAATGATATTGTGTGTTAATAAATTACAGTTCAGCTATGTGGAAGGTCTTTATTTATCCGCAAAAGTATACTATTTCAATTATGTACTCAGAAATGAAAGTCATTTAAATGTATGAAAGTTTACAGGGCAAGAGCCTCACAATTCCTTAATCCAAAATGATATTTCCTTGGCTCCACAAGGTGGCGGACTGGTTTCAATCGACAGCTAAGCTTTGCACAGCAGCGCCGTCTCCCCTTATTTTAACCTCCTTGCTTATACCGCTGACTCGGAAGTGACTGAGATTCCCTAGATTGTGCGCACGCCGGTGACGTGGGACGGGCGAGTCTATTTGCTCGGAGGCACGGTATGTATGTCAACAACGTGTGCTATCAGCGAGAATACTAGATTCCATTGCATAGTGTCTGTACAGCAGTGTTGCCATAATTTAAGTTCCAGCCCTCGTGTATTGTGTATGCTCCCCTGATTGTGTACATAGTCCACCACCTCGTTAGACAAAATTTTCAAATGTTTGTATAGCTTATGGGACTTAACTACGGGGTCATCAGTTCAATTTTTTTATTATTATTTTTTTATTTTTTTATTTTTTTAAAAATGTTCAAATGTTTGTTAAGCTTATGGGACTTAACGACGGGGTCATCAGTCCCTAAGCTTACAAACTACTTATAAACTACCTTATACTAAGGACGGCACAAATATCCATGCCCGAGGGAGGATTCGAACCCCCGACCGTAGTGGCCGTGCAGACCTTGACTGGCGCGCCACAGTCCTCTCGGCCACCGCGGCCGGCCCTCGTTAGACCAACACAAATAGTTGAATATATAAGAATATTTTTGATGTAGTACTTATTTGGTATGATTTTATGCGTTTCTGTTTATCATCTTCTGACCACAGCTGAAGAAAAAATATAAGTTTATATCACATGTTTGTAATTCTACGAAACTAAACTAGGCTTGCAAGCTTCTTGAACTAATGCTTTAAATGCGACAAAGTCGCGATAGAGGCAGGCGACCATACTTAGAATAATTGGTAGTGCTGTGGGTAGGCTGAATAGGTCGCAAAATATTTTCGTGGAATTCATTATTTAATGATGCGTTTCGAAGATTTCATCATCAGATTTGTATCTAGAAAAAGAAAACATAAACGTTACATTATAATAGCTGTTACATATACCATGCGATTAACATTGAAATTTTTTTTACTGGATGTTGTACTTGTTTGTAACTTCAGCCACTTTCACAAAAGATACCTTTACATGGACGTTACAAATTGTTTGTGTCATAGACATGTGCATCTACAACTGTGTAAACTGTTAGAGCCAGTTAGGCAGACATTTCTCACCACCAGCTGGCACTAAATTGCATAACGTGGCACCCTAATATTTCTAAGTACCCATGTTAATTATATTCCAGGCATAACAGGTGTCCATTAAATAGTTATATAAAATTACAAAATACATATTTTTATAATTATAAGTAATTTTAACAAGAATTATATAATAATGCATATTGCTCGTCATGTGATTCATGGACAATCTTGTCAGAAACAATAAAATATCATACGAACTTCCATATAGTTAAAATTAATAAAAATATACAAACAGATTTTAGATTCACGGGTGTACGGCCGGATCCCTGTGTCAAACTGGCACAATACTACGAGTCGCCGCCAGCAGACGTGATCGGGTGCGGGACGGAGTATGAAACAGCGGAGGTAGGGAGGAGATAAAAGCATTGACACCACTCCTAGGCAGTCAGTTCATCAGAGCACCTGATGATGGCAGCAGGTTTGGTTGCCGAAATATTGTGATAGCTTGATCCGGCCGCACACAAGTGAAATTTTTCATCAGAATTACGCCGGGAGAAGCTAAAGAGTCACATCAGATTTCAGACAATCAATAAATTCGAATTAAATATATAGTTATTGTTAAAATTAATTATGAAAAATATGTATTTTGTAATTTTATGTAAGAATTTAATTGACACCTACCATGCCTGGAATATAATTAACATGGGTACTTCCCAATGTTAGGACGCCACTGTATTGGAGTGCCAGAAATGTCTTCCTAACTGGCTCTAATAGTTCACAGAGTTGTAGTTTGCACGTGTCCACTACACAAACAGCTTATAACATCTATGTAAAGGTATCTTGTGTGAGAGAGGCTAAAGTCACCAACAACTACAACATACAGTTAAAATTTCCGTGATATATGTAACAGCTATTGTGTTTTCTTTTTGTGGATACAAACTGATGATGGAATCTCCGAAACGCATAGTTATAGAATGATTTCTATGAAAATATTTTGCGACCTATTCAGCATAGCCGCAGCACTACCATTTTTTCTTAAACTAATACTAAGAACAACACACACTAACACATGCCCAAGGAAAGATTCGAACCTCAGGCGCGAGCGACAGCGACATCCGTAACGGCCATTCATGCGTACCCTAATTTTAGTCATTAACGATTCCTTTTTACTTTTAAAAGAATTTACTAGAAAAGTACGTCGATATGCTTGAAAATTTAAAATTGTTATCACAGTCAGAACATGACATGTGCGGGAAAACCCAATTATCATTGCACATGTACAATACGTTCGCAGTGAATGTTACAAGATCGGGTACCAAACTGGTGCAGCCGTGTCCAAATACAAAGTAAACACTGAACGCAAAACGAACGAGGTAGGGCATTGTTAACACACTGGACTCGTGTTAGACAGGACGGTGGTTCAAATCCACTTACGACCATCCCGATTTATAGTTTCGGTGATTTTTCCTTAATCACTCCACGACAATCCCTGCAAGGCTCGTTTGAAAAGGCACGGCCGATTTCCTTCCCCACCCTTACCCCTAACGACCATGCTGTCGACGGCAACCAAACGCAATGCTTCCTGCTTTCTACTGAACGTAGGTGGCATATTGAAAGACACAGTCGATCACAATGAATTAAAGAAATAAATGATTGTCCCTGAAGAGTACAGAGACATCGAATGGTTGTTAAATATTTAAGATACAACTGACTATAGAGTTGCAATGAACAACAATTCACTGTAACCCTTATAAAATGATAAGTTGTGATGTACATATTGACGCTAGATTAATTATAATATTTTGCAACCAACATTATCCGGTTATAACTGTAATTTAATTTTTACGGCGTGACCGGTTTGGACAGGTATAGCTGACGTCTTCAGGTCTTATGAAATCGTTTTATAGTTCTATGAACCTCGCCACCATAATGAATCTCGCCCCCATAATGAGAGTATACCTCAGTAGATCGCCGTACAAGCACGAAAACAAATATACCCGGTGATCAAAAAGTTAGTATAAATTAGTAAACTTAATAAATCACGGAACAATGTAGATAGGGAGGTAAAAATTAAACACATGCTTGGAATGACATGGGGTTTTATTAGAACCAAAGAAAAAAAAAAAAAAAAAAAAAAAAAAAGTTTAAAAAAATTCCGACAGATGGCGCTGGACAGCAAAACGTCAGTGACTGCGCATGAACATCATGTATAAACCGAGCTGTAATGAGAGAGAGAGAGAGAGAGAGAGAGAGAGAGAGAGAGAATCAGATGCATCAGCAGTCGCAACATGTTGACGTTACTTGAAAAGGCGCTTTTAGTAAAGCTGTAGTATCAGAATGGGTATGTGATGGTTCAGCATTACGATCCATCACCAAAGGAAGCGGATTCGAACGGGTAAAGGTCCCTTGACAATTGAAGCTGTGCACTGGTTGTTTAGACGATAGAGCCAGAAGTGGCCGACCGAGCACAAGGCGTAATGCTGCTGAGACAGTTCAGGAAGAAATGAAGACTGTAGCGGGTTCGTCTATACACGGGAGATGCAGCGCTCGTGCAGTCGCACGTCGCACCGGCATTCCATATACTACTGTTTGGTTGCACTTAGGCCTACCCTCCGATGCTATCCTTACAAAATCCATCGGCATCATGGTTATCTGTCGATTTAGTGAGGCGGAAGGCATTTGTGGTTTGGGCGTTTCAAAAGATGGCGGAAGATGACGAGTGGTTGAGTAATGTGTTGTGGGCTGACGAAGCTCATTTCACGCTCCGAAGGTCTGTCAACGCCCACAACTGCAGAATTTGGGCTACCGAAAATCCTAGAACTGTCGTGGAAAATCCATTGCACGACGAGAAAGCCACGGTATGGGTTGGATTTACCACATCTACAGTTATCTGACCTTTTTTCTTCGAGGAACTGTGTGATTCTGGTTTTGTAACTGTTACCGTGACGGATAAGAGGTACACCGATTTGTTACAGAATGGCATCATCCCCAGCCTGGCTGATAAACACCTGCTGGAACGTATGAGTTTTATGCAGGATGGCGCTGCACCCCATATTGGTAGACGCGTGAAAGATCTCTTGCGTGCGTCGTTTGGTGGTGATCGTGTGCTCAGCCGCCATTTTTCTCATGCTTGGCCTCCCAGGTCCCCAGACCTCAGTCCGTGCGATTATTGGCTTTGGCGTTACGTGAAGTGATCGACCGACATTACTAGGGATGCTGAAAGACGGTACCGGACGCCAATGCCTCACCATAACTTCAAAAATGTTCAAATGTTTGTATAGACTATGGGACTTAACTACGGGGTCATCAGTCCCTAAACTTACAAACTACTTATGAACTACTTACGAACTAGGACGGCACAAATATCCATGCCCGAGGGGCGATTCGAACCCCCGACCGTAGTGGCCGTGCAGACCGTGACTGGAGCGCCTTAGTCTCCTCAGCCACCGCGGCCGGCTCACCATAACTCCGGACATGATTTACAGTGCTGTTCGCAACATTATTCCTGGACTACAGCTATTGTCGAGGAATGATGGTGAACATATTGAGCATTTCCTGTAAAGAATGTCTTTGCTTTGTCTTAATTGGTTATGCTAATTATTGCTTTTCTGATCAGATGAATCACCATCTGTCAGACATTATTGAACTTTTTTTTTCCTAATAATACCCCATGTCATTCCAAACATGTGTGTCAATTATTACCTCTCTATCTACATTATTCCATGATTTATCAAGTTTTCAAATTTATACTGACTTTTTGATCAATCGGTACGTGTGATGTACCAAAACTAGATTACATCGTCAACCGATGTCAACTACATTGCAAGCGTAATTGGTCAGGTTTACATACTAAAAGTGACTAACCTTTATGTTCGTAAACATGTTTGTAAAGTTACATGCTTATTACTACTTTTGTAACGGGAAGATTACTACTGTTACGTGAGCATCAAGATCCATGTGCAGTTTGAAATAAAAAATAAAACAGTAGAATAACTGAACATGTAAGGATGTGAATATGAATCTTCAGAAGAACTGAATCCAATCATAATGCAACCAATATAACTGCAGTCGGTTACTGCTATTTAAAATCAATTGTCTAATAACAGTTGCTGCTATTGGGAGATACGAAATTTTAATTTATCATTTTCATTGTTGATGTATGTATAAAATATATTTCAGTACTGAAGAACACACTATAGAATAGAAAAGTGAGGAAAAGAAACATCTCAAATAAAATTTTTTGTAAGAGCATTACTATGAGTTCTCATATCGAATTGCAAAATCCCTATATTCTAAGGCGGGTTTATACTTATCAGATTAGTGTTTTTCTTACTCTTACATTTTACAGTTATATCACTAATAATGTGACACACCAAATACTCCGAAATAAAGTTATTCGGGATTGATGGACTTTGTAGCGTCTTCACAGGTGAAAGGTGTAAAGTTTAAAGTATTTTACTGTGGAAAAACAACGACCCAAAACAGACAGTCGATACCTGCAGTACATTATTTTTAGAGGGAAGGAAAATAATAACCTCAACACATTCGGTGGCACATAGTGACAAAAATCTGTAGGGTCTAAGTAATCTGAACTTAAGCATGCAGTTAGCTATTTATTTTAATGATCTCATAACACATCTTCCCATATAATCAACGTTAATGTTAAAGCCTCCGCCCATAAATGTTTTAGTAATATTGAAAATAACAATTACCATGGTAATGTTTCAGTTCACAAAAAATCGGTGGCAATTAGTAATACATTTCTACTTTGGCATTGCCTTATCCCCGTTTCAGCCTACTGTCCCGTGTCTGGTAATGACGTTCCAAGAATTTGCATTTTAAGTGAATGCACTATTTTCAAGGAAATGTCTGCGAAAAGTCCATCAACACTTCCACAATTGAAAGGTCTTCGATTCGATACATGTAAATTGATGTCATTTGGCTATGAAGATTAAGAATTCGCAACTCTAAATCACACGTAACATTTCTGAAATTGCAGCCTGGAACTGTTCGTGGCTGAAATTAAGAACTGAAATGCAATAATGGAGAGGAAAGAGAATGGGAAATGAGAAACTAAGTAGAAAGGGGAGGAGATTCACATCGAATGCGTCGGTCATCCCACACCGGATTCCACGGAAAGCGTCAATTTTTAGCTGTAGCCAATGAGGTATCCATGTCATACGTTTAATATCATAGAGCTACATTGTCTAACCAAGTGCCGTTTGGATGGATTGTGGTCCTAAATTCCTCAACGGAGATATAATTAGCATTATTATAATATAAGATAATACATCCTACCTCCTGTTAACAGAAAAAGCGTTTCTTTGCTACTTTCGACGATGTTTTCAAGACAGCCATTTTTTACTCAATCTTGTGTGTGTAATACGGTAAACGGCTGATAAAATACGTTACCCGGGCAGAAAAAATGTAGCTAATATTCTGAGAGAGTTTTCATAGTAACAAAAAATAAGTTTTATAAAGAAATGATCATAAATTTATTTTCCAAGATAACATATATGAGGCACATGACGTAATGGAAATCTTTCTAGAAAGAAACTGTTAAAGCGTCAGACAAGAAAAAAAGGAAGGAGCGAGTCATATTTGGGGAATCTGTTCGACAATGACTGATGAACCTTCTCCAGAAAGGCTGTACCATCTAGAAGGCCTATTATCTATCATACCATAGCCACAGCTATAGTCCATTCACAGCAATGGTAAGATAAAAAAAAATCCGTATTATACTTTCCCTTGTAATATGCGTCATAAGTGAGCATAGTGGATCGTTGATAGCCCATAGTACTGTTGTGGTCGTTGTTTCCGATTTAAGAGTAGGGTAGTAAGAGAAAGTCCGAGTTCAGCTACTATGCATTCTATTTAAAATATTTATATATAGGGTGTATAAGCAAAGAATGATCCGATTAGGCACGTATATATTTCTGAAACTAATAAACATATTCAATGAATCTAGTTTTTTGATGATCAGGAGACTCAAAAAATTATTCTTAATATCTTTTTCATGGGTATTCAGTATGTCCCCCTGAGATTTACGACCTATATCAATTCAAACTGTTCCCACACTGCAGCTTGTCTTGAATTACAGCTTCCACAGTAGCCGTTATGCAGTGTCTCGGTTCATTCAGTGTTGTTTGTAACGGAGGGCCATAAAATGTGTGTTTAAAAGCCCACACAGAAAATAATTATTCATAATCAGATCCGGTAACATTGGAGGCCAGTAACGTAAGGTTGACTCATTGGATCCACGGCTACCTATCCATTGTTCAATAGTCCTTTGAGTTGTACAATTTCCGCACTTCTGTATGCCAGAATGGCGGTGCCCATCCTGTTGGTAAATAGTCATTCGAATCAGCAACACTCATAATTAGACAAAGAAGGAAAATGATGTCTGTTCACTGCTCAATGAACTAGGACCGGGACATAAAAAGATAAATATTTGTAAGCGATATCATCTGCCGATGCTACTGTCCATAACGATACCATCGATTAACTTTTTAATTGTTCCCTGTGATATTTTTAATTCGGTTAGCCTTGTTCGCCAATTTGTCGTTTGCTGACAATATTGATATGGCCGAGACAGAAGAACCGTATTTACCAACATTATTATTATTCGCATTTAATAGGTGAAAATAAATATTATTTGGCAAATACAATATATTTTTTTAACAAGTGCACAACGTACTGACCTCACAATCCAAGCCGGCCGCGGTGGCCGAGGGGACTGAGACGCTGCAGTCACGGTCTGCACGGCCACTGCGGTCGGGGGTTCGAATCCCCCCCTCGGGCATGGATATTTTTGTCGTCCTTAGCATTTGCTAGTTCATAAGTAGTTTGTAAGTTTAGGGACTGATGGCCCCGTAGATAAGTCCTATAAGCAATACAAACATATTCACAATCCACAGTTCGACCACAATCAAACACTTAACTCGCTATTTTGCTATTAACAAACAAGGCAAGCGGCCATTATTGATATGAAACAGCCAACTGAGAGTGCCGCATCCAGTGCGCAAGGCTGCCAACTCCCCAAAAATATTATTGTCCCTTAAACACAAGTTGAAATATCCCTAAGACCCAGTATTCAAAAGAAAATAATCACATTCTACTTATTTCACGATACCGTTATGAATACGAGCCAACAACCAGTCGTTTTCCACGTGTGACGAATGGAACATGTTTTTGAGCTAAAGTAACAGAACACAATATATGTCAAGGAGGTCGTAATAGGCTATACTAGAAACGAGTATAAGAGATTTCTAGCCGTAGTAAGTAGTAGCAATCTGTTCCTTTGTGTTTATGCTTATATCGCACCTTTTTTTTTTTTTTTTTTTTTTTTTTTTTTTAATTAATGTTAGCTGAAAGGAACAGTGCCGTAGTCGAACGCGATAATACGCTTCGCCTTTCTACCGCTTCTCAAGATCGACAGTGACGCCACACAGAATCACCCCAAACGCTGCCGAACACATTGGCTCAACCTTCTATGTAGTAACCTTGCATGTTTATTTTGCTTGTAGGATGACGCATATCACTGTTGTCTGTATCAATATGCATCAATCTGTATTTCCTACTTAGTTTCACATTTCTGCGTTTATGCAAGACACTTCCACTTTTCATTGGCCTGTTTAATTTAACCTATCGGAATCGCATAAAAATTCAAGAATTTAGCGCCCCCAAAAATCTGACAGCCTGGGCGACGACACGACGAGGCGGAGGAGGAGGCAGACGTCGATAGCGAAGAAGAGAAATAAATCTACAGAAATACTCTGCAAGTCACTTTGAAGTGAATGGCAGAGGGTTCATCGAACCGCTTTCATGATATTTCTCTACAGTTCCATTCTCTAATAGCTCGCGGGAAAAAGGGAAACCTAAATATTTTCGTTTTCGATCTGATCTCTCTTATTTTATTTTGATGATCATGACTTCCTATGCAAGTGTGCGCTAAGAAGATATGTTCGCTTTCGGAAGAGAAAGTTGGTGGAAGAAATTTCGCAAATAGATCTCGTCGTAACCAATAACGCATTTCTTTAAAAGATTTCCACCCCAACTCGTCCACCATTTCCGTGATACTCTCCCCCTTATATAGCGATAATACAAAACGAGCTGGCCTTCTCTGAACTTTTTCTAAATCGTTGGTCAGTCTCACTAGGTGGGGATCCCACGATGCGCAGCGATATTCCAAAATAGGACGCAAAAGTGTGGTGTAGGCAGTTCCTTTAGTAGAACTGTTGCATCTTATAAGTGTTCTGATAACGGAACGTAGTCTTTGGTTAGCATTCCCTGCAATATTTTCTGTGTGTTCTTTCCAATTTAAGTTTTTCGTAATTGTTACGCTTAGGTATTTAGTTTAAATGACGGCCAGTAGATTTGACTGATTTATTGTGTGAATGAAGTTTAACGGATTTCTTTTAGTGATCATATGGATGACTTTACACTTCTCACTATTAAGGGTCAGTTGCCGAAGTTTGCACCGTGCTGATATCTTACCTAAATCATTTTGCATTTGCTTTTGATCTTCTGGTGACCGTACTAACCAAAAAATGACAGCATCAACCGCGAACAGTCTAAGACGGTTACTCAGATTGTCTACTAAACCTTTTATTAAAACAAGGAACAGTAGTGGGTCTATAACTCTTCCCTGGGAACGCCAAATTCCACTTCTGTTCTTATCGATTACTTTTCGTCAAATTACAACGCACAACTCTGGCGATATTCCATAAACACGCAATTTGATTACAAGACGCTTGTGAGGAACATAATCAAAAGCCTTCCGGCAATATAGAAATACGGAACGATAGTACTCATCACATCACGCGAGTAATGAGTTAGCTGGGTTTCACAAGAATGATATTGTTTGAATCAGTGTTCATATAGGTCAATAGGTCGTTCTCTTCGAGGTAGTTCATAAAATCCTTCTGCAAATCGACGTCAATGATGCAGGCCTGTAATTTTGCGGATCACTCCTATTGCTTTTCTTGAATATTGGAGTGACCTGTGCAACTTTCCAGTCTGAGTACGAACTGTTCGCTGAGCGGTTTGTATATGATATCTAGGTATGGGGCTATTGCATCAGCATACTTAGAAAGGATCCTAAATGCTTTAGCAGAACTGTCAGCTTTACCATCACCCTTACTATCGCGTAGTGAAGGTACTGATTATGTTATAATTCATGAAATGCAGCAGAGAGTTGCTTGTAATAATTTATTTGCCGACCGGTTTTGGGCGCTTGAGTGCCCTTCTTCTTGTCTATTTTAGTATTGTAGCTTAAGAGATGTACATGCTACATGCTAGCAGTTGACTGAACTTACTGAGTTTTACATACAGACGGAATTTCTTACGATTCTCTACCAAATTATGTGACATGGTTTCGTTGTGCAAACTATTACAAGCTTTTCGCCTTTAAGTTCGAGCTAAATTTCGAATTTCGTAAAAGAATGCCAGTCTTGAGGATTTTTTGTCCGTTTAAATTTGGCAAGCTCTTTTTGTTTGCTGTTTCAAGAATGATCTAACCTGTTTTGCGTACCACGGTGGGTCAGACCCCCTCTTTTGTTAATTTGTTTGGTATTAATCTGCCAATGGTTGTCGATATTTCTTTGAATGTAAACCACATTAGTTTCTAATCACTGGAGATTCATACTCTGGAATGCGATAATCGAATTTTTATCTGCTTTCTTGAATAGAAATATTTTTCTTTCACAAACTGAATCAGCTCAGCATTCATCATTACAGGTAAGTACCGCCTACTATTATAACTTATAATACTTTATTCAAGTTTCTTGAACTCTTTAAATCACTCTGGTTTACCATCTCATCAATTGCTTTTCAGGAAAAATTACGTAATTATGTTAATAAGAAATCTTAATGCTAATCATGGATTTATTAATGGTGCAAGATTGTGGTGACTCATTTAGGCGAGTACATCATCACTGCTAAATTCATTGATCCCAATAAATCTCTGTGCTAATACCCCGCATTAACCATGCCTTCCCAAATGATAAGAAGACAATTCCCAATAAATGTAGCCTTCGCTACCACCATAAATAAAGGTTAAACGCTTCAAAGTGCAGGGTTATATATACCAGAACCTGTTTTTTCGCATGCTTGGCTTTTTCACGAGTTCGCTCATATGTGATATTTGTTTGTGCTAAAGACACATGCAGTCAAAAAGGAAACTCTGATCACATTACAATTGCTAACATTATTTTCGAAGAAGTTTTTTAAACATGTTTTCAAAAAATAAACATGAAAAAGTAAATGTTTTTACGTGTTTCACATGTTTACAATGACACTAATATTTGTTACTACTATTCAAAGCTTATTATCTTTTATACGTATGTATTTGCATCTACCTTTTCTCCATTACTGTCTTACGTATCTGATCAGGATAGAGAGCGACTTATTCGCACGGGTCAACAAGATAGACGTGTATTTTGCCAACAAATCAAGGGTAAGTTACAGTCGCAACCAACTAAAATTGGATGCTTGGGGAAAGTTTTTGAAATTTGGTCCAAGCTTACTTCGAACATTTCTGGAATCGAGTCATCTGAATCAGTGGGTCGGTAAAAAGAGCCAAGTATTAATTTATTCTTGTTGTCAGGAATAACCTCTACCAATACAAATTCACAGAAACTATCTACATCAATTATGATACAAGATAAACCGCTTGTGATGCCAATAAATACGGCACCATCTGTTTTATTTAATCCATCCTTTCTGTACACCATTTGCCCCTTAGTAAAAATTTCAGCTGAACTTATCTCCGGCTATAGCCAGCCGTTGGTACCTACAATGATTTAAATTCCTGTACCTCCGATCAGCGCTTGGAGCTCTGGTACTTTCTCCCCACACTTTACAACTGTTATCCCAATGGTTTTTAGATCTGTGTTCTTCCTGTCTTTGACCTGTACTCTTTGAAACCCTTCCTGTGTGTTCTTGAGGATATAAAAAAGGGAGAGGGGTATGGTTTCAAAGATAAGGGAGTAGAGAAGGTGGATAGAGAGTGGGATAAGAGATGTTCAGGGAGAAGGGGTGACGATGATGGGCAAAGGTAGGAGGGAGTAGGAGAAGACTGGAAAGCAAGGGAGGAGGAGGAGCGGCAAAGGAGGGGGAGGGGAGAGGAGAAAATAGGGGGAAAGAGAAGAGGATTAGGGTGTACGTCCAATTACCATACATGTTAGAAATACTGAAGCATTGCTGAGTTCGATAATCTGTGGATATAATTGTTTGTGGGTAAAATGTAGACTGCCACAGTGTGTGACATACTCCCATACATTAAACTGCAAATTTCTCCTACACTCAGCAGTACTACCCTTAATACTACATTAACAATAGATTTCATCTGGCCTTTCTGCCAACTTCAATTTTACGGTTCTAGAGTCAGTGGAGGATAAAGAGCTATTTACAATCTGCCAGCAAAAAAAAGCCGCTCAAAGTAATTTTACAGACAGAATGAGAGTTTAATGTCAACAATAGTATACAAATACAATAAAGTGCATTGACAACAAAGGCCGCAGGAGTGGCGCTAGTTTTCTGCTTCCTTTGTTCTCGCTGTGAACAGGGCGCGGCTTCCACGAATTCGGCTACTCCCGCCGAGGAACAGACAAATGAGCGTCGGAGCACAAGAAATACTCGATGTCGCTCACCGAAGAGGGCGCAGAATACTGTTATACTGTTCTGCCCCGTGTCCGGGAAACAGCCCGGCTGAAAGAACAAGGCAATGTCTACACAGCTGTTTACAAAACAGAAGCGGCAAACACTGTCAAAGGAGAATGCTTTACCACTTAAGAATCTCCAACACTGAAAGAGGCAAAACAGACTAATTACTTATTGGGCCGCTATTCATTCATCCGTCCGATTTTCACCGATGCAAGGTGCTACATGAAGCTTAAAATGTGAAATGTGATGCAGTAAGGTTAATCACGCCGCTCCCGTTTACGTGAATGAATTGACAATAAGAGCAACAGCTGCGGATTGGAACAGGTTCCGAGAAATATAACTGCAGAGGGCAGAGGGCCTTTCTAAATAATTCAGCGCGCCAATTTCCTTACTGTCTAATGAATAAGACGTACAAGATATTTTCCGTGATTTTACAGCGTAGTATCAAAGAACAAGTGGATAAGGGAGTGGTTGAGGCTTTAGACATTGGTGGAGCTGTGCCCAAAAGGTAATAACTCTTGAAATTAATCGCAGTTCTTACGGCAAACGAAACAAGTCTCTCTCGATTACATATATAGATTCAAAGAAAACATCCTATTATGTCCATATACCCTCAATGTTAAACATGTTGAGACATTTCGAACTGGATTAAAAATCAACCAAACTGATAGTACTTAAGAAATATAATTCTAAAATTAATTTCATAGGGGGAGTAACTGGTTTAAGACAGGCGAATAATTAATTTTAATTGTGCCCATCAAAACACAATGACGGAATACCACTAGGATAATGTAAAGAACATTATGGTTGGAATACAAAAATATGAAATATAGTTAAACTCAATAGGAGTTGCTGAAGACCGCCCTCTCGGCAACAACATTCCAGAAACTAAACAAACACAGAAATGTTTTAAACTACCTTGTGTGAAACACAGATATAATGCTAACCGAACCGTCACTGATAAACAAAATTAAAATTGGAGTACATGACATAAAAATTTTATACAAGTTTAAAGAGTTGGGAGAAATAATGACACACAACCTGAATAAGAAACTAACATGGTATAGTAGAACTAAGTATTTGATTAAAACGCAGAATATTAGGAAGAACTCGTAACGAAAAATGCCTCTCAATGGCTACAGAACTAAAAGACCACAAACAGTCACACAACAGCAAATAACATACTATAGCGAAACTACAGTATATCTATAACAACCAATACTGTAGCAATAAACAGATTACTCAGAATGAATGACAGTCAGAACTTGGTCAAATAAATAATACCGAAAGGGCCGAGTTCGGAGAATAGCTTCAAAAGAAACGGCTTATAAAGAAACAGAACCGGTGACAGATACAATGAACAAAGAAAAACGGATCTCTTTCCTTAGACAATACAAACGCGGTCTAGGTACTTCAGGAACATCCGTGAGGTTTGGAGCGCCATGTTATGGGTCTCGCCGCCACTCCCGCTGGAGGTTCGAGTCCTCTGGCGCGTTTTTGTGGTGTGTGTGTGTGTGTGTGTGTGTGTGTGTGTGTGTGTGTGTGTGTGGTGGGTGTGTGTGTGTGTGGGTGGGTGTGTGTGTGTGTGTGTGTGCGTGCGTGCGTATGTGAGTGCACGCGCGCGCGTTTGTATTGTCCTTGACGCAGCTTAGTTTGTTTCAGTTTAAGTTGTTTTTAAGTTTAGGGACCGAAGGCCACAGCAGTTTAGTCCCTTAGGTGTAAACTTATGAACATCTCAAGTTTATTTGGGTTCCACACTGTATCTCTGTAGTCAAAAAAATTGGACAAATCGTACGATTAGGGACTGATGACCCCATAGTTAAGTCCCATAAGCTGTACAAACATTTGAACATTTGAAAACGTATGATTTTCACTATTGTTCCTGACGCTTGATGCAGGTTCGGTAATTGATCCTCAAGAAATACGTATGTAACGTATCGCGACTATTGCTTATTTACGCTATTGTAGAACAATGACTGAAAGCAGTCACATCGATGAGATATCTAAGAGTATGGAATGCCGCACGGGGTTGGCTGTGTGGGGTGCAGCGTCAAGTTACGAATCGAGCAGTCGCTCGTGTCGGAGGTTCGAGTCCTCTCTCGGGCAAGGGTGCGTGTTGTTCGTAGTATCAGTTAAAGTAGTTTGTAAGCTTAGGGATCTATGGTCCCATAGAAATGCAAACATTTGTACATCTCTGAAGTGGAACGACTTCCACTCCTTTTTAAAGGTATTAACCATCATTTGACTTAAATAATTGTTAATTTCCACAAACGGGTTTCCGCCTTAGACCATTATCAAGTGCTGTGCATAACATTTTTAAAAACGTTATTAAAAGGCAATATAAATTACAGATGTAGGGTACATTACAAGTAGCATGAGTTGGTGGTTACTTACATAAAAATCTTCAGAAAGGTTTTTAAGACATTGTCATGGCAATAAAATCGTTAAGACAATTTGATAAGTCCATGTCATTAATATAAAATTGGTACCACATTTGTACCCGCATGTTTATTTAAAATAATTATACAGATGTGTATTCGTTATGATTTTACAAAAGCAATATCTGTTAAAAATTATTAAAATGTAAAACTAAAAAATTCACTTGAATACCATTTCTGTCATAGACATGTCATACATACAAGAAGTTTAAAATTCGCCCCAGAACATCGCTGTAGTTATTATTTTATGTCTCTTCTGAAACCCTAACCAAGCACGGATCAGTACAACCATAGATACGAGCTCGGACCCCTCTCTCCCTCCCTCCCTTCCCCTCCCCCCCCCCCCCCCCACACACAGATAAAACTCCTGGATTCGACGTGGATGAATCTCTAGATTTAGTGCATGACTGTTACTAATTATAAGAATTCTGTGTAGTCGAACACTTCGAAAAATGACATTTCAAAGCCACGCCTTCTAATTTAAATATATTTTAAATTTATCCCTCTGTTTATTCGCACTAGCCGCAGGCTCTAAATACTGGATCGACGAATTCGAAAATTTCCATTTAATTTGCTGTTCCCGTAGCCAGTCAACCGTGTCACAGAATTTAATACCACTGTTAATTAAATATATTTCAAATACTTGTCACTTTCAGTACACAAATCTCTGAGCCTTTGTGTGCGGAATATTGTTTCTCTTTTCCAAAGCATCGCCAACGATGTCCTCGTGTAAATCTGAAGCGCAGTTCCATCGGTAATACTACAAGCATTTGTGTTTATTGTGCTTAAGAAGTTGATGTGACCGTTCCCCCATTAGACGACTGAATTAGTTCAGATAAACAGTGAAATAGAAAGCTCTTAAATTGGAAGTCTGCTGTTGAAAATAGCCGCACAACAGTGTATGAGTGTTATGGTATAGATCGTTGTATAGTTTGACAATTAGATTGTCACTTTATTGATTACCGATACAGTTCGTGCAATGAGAAAACAATGGAACGTGACGATTGAAATTTTCCGGTCTACCATCCAACTGTAGTTATGGTTTCCCTCGGATTTCATACAAGAAGATAAAATATGGTGATAAATACGAAAGCTGAAGATTATATGGGAAGCTCGCAGAAATAATGAGGCTGTCTGAACAGAATTGGGCCGAAAAGAAATTCCTTAGATATCCTGAATGAAAGAAGGATCTGTTGGTGAGACATACAGTCTTCTTCTTCTCTTCAGCCTTTTTCCCACACAAGCAGATTTGCAGATTTGGCAAGTTGATATTGATGGGGTGGCCGAATGCCCTTCCTGCCGCCACCCCCTGCCCCCCCCCGGGGGGGGGGGAGGGGAGTATGTACCCCAAATGACTACGTATAGTGTTATATGTGTGAAAGTGTAAAGTGTTATTAAAAGTTTGGCAATCGTTTAACTACGAGCCCGGTATTCACCTAGGGGGATGTGGATAACCTCCTAAAAACCACATCCAGGCTGGCCGGCACTCCGATCCCCTTCGTTCATCTGCCGGGCGGATTAGAACCTGGGCCGGTACTCCTCTCCGTCTCTGAAAGCCGTGCGGTAGACCACATGGCTAACCGAGCGGGTAAGAGACGAACAGAGTAAGCGGTTAAAAAAGATGGGATTTATGGTTCATATGCCAAGATGAAGAGGCTTGCACAGGAATTGGGTAGCGTGGAGTGCTGCATCAAACTAATCTTTGGACTAAAGACCACAGCAGCAACAACAAAAACAAAATATACAACTGAAACTTCATAATTAGTTTAGCAAAAAAAAAAAATGCAAAGCAATAACAGTGCATTTTCAACAAATACAGACAGAGCAAAATTCCCATCATTTCCGTCTTTTTCAAATAACATTTAATAGCGATAGTAAATGGTCACAGATAACTGTATATTTCTTACTGCTGGTGCAATTTACAAAGTAACATATTCTGTCTCATGCCCATCTCCATTTCTGAATGCCCCAAGTATTTAATCTAAATTCACTTGAAATAAGGTGGCAATTGATCTTTTTCTCCTCCAAATAGCGATCTTGACTAATGCCCCACAATAACATAATAATTTAAACAAACTTCAGTATTCTGAGTTTACTTAATAGAGGACTTCACACTACGTATTCTCTATGGCCAGCCGTCACTTTCCATACAATTTATTACTTAGTACTTGTTACATAAAAGTATAATTTCAGTCATTGTTCGTGTACATCTCTTTGTGCAGACTTAGTCCACCAAATTCAACTCTACACTGTCTTATAAAAAAATTGCTTG
The DNA here is from genome assembly GCA_026315105.1 of Locusta migratoria. NCBI lineage: Eukaryota > Metazoa > Arthropoda > Insecta > Orthoptera > Acrididae > Locusta > Locusta migratoria. The sequence continues at coordinate 314,268,299 of CM048744.1, read as the reverse complement.
CAAATATAATGATATTTTTTAGATTAAATCGTAACTACGTTTTTAACAGTTAATGTATTATTTACGGTGACTTATGTAACGTCATGGTGGAGTAAACATGGCACACCACACTCCACCTGTAACCGGTCACCATGGAAGTTCTCTGATCTACTTGTTGTCTGCCATCAATCCTAACGGGCAAATGTATATAACTCAATTAATACCAAAGAAACTGACGAACAATTCTCATGTAAGTAGTCCCTTTAGTATGTCTGTTACATCCTAGTGTTCTGCCAATAAAATATATTGGTTCGCCTTCTACACAGGCTGTCTATGTGGTATTTCCGATTTATTTGTCGTTAACTGTAATTCCTGGTTGTTTATTTAGATTTGTAAGCACTAAAACCTTTAAATGTGAGTTATTTGTCGTGTAGTCGAAATGTAATTATTCTTTTCAGCACTCATATGAAGTGACCTCATCCTATTTTCTGTTTACGATCCGCTGACAATTTTCTCAAAATGCAGGTACCATGTCTACATTAATTTGCAATTACCTTTTATATTTTGATAGGTTTACTAGGCGGTAAACATTTGAACCATCAGCAAATAATCTCGGAGGGCTGTTCAGATTAGCTCCTAAATGGTTTATGCAGGGATCACTAGGTAACTCCCGGGATTTACTAGTTACTATGATCTGTAATCTTTACCACAGGAATTATGATTACAGTCGCGCAACTAATACGATACTCGAAAGGCACGTAATTTCATTAGAAGGCACATGTGAGGAACAGAATCAAAAACTGGAATCAACTTGCTAGCGGCTGTTACTTCGTTTGAATAAAGAGTGGAAACGTAAATATTGAGCTTCATTGACAATTAAACACCTCCCAAGTGACTTAGATGAAGCTGAGAAAAGTAATTTAAGGCCAATGTCAAGGCATCGGACTTAACTACGGGGTCATCAGTCCCTAAACTTACAAACTACTTATGAACTACTTACAACTAAGGACGACACAAATATCCATGCCCGAGGGGGGATTCGAACCCCCGACCGTCTAAATCTAAGGAACAGATATTCTTCGTATATAGGTCGCCAGACTTACGAGCTACTTAAACTATATTAAAGCAACAAATCTGTTCGTATGACCATCTTCCGAAGGAAGAAATATTTGTTTTCGTAAATGATGCACCACTTTTCTTGCTGCAATCCTTTTATTTCCTTCATACGTCGTTTCGTCCTTTATTTTAGGGCATCGACAGTGGATTCTGTATACGGAAATTACATTTTTTCTTACTGATGTAGTTTCAATACATTACAAATGGCTCACTTTGTTTCACTCGATGTAGGTTACTCAATTTTTATATTCTCGTGAATTTCACGGTGTTCTTCCCACCTGGTCACTGTCTGAATAAACACAGTTTCGTCACAATTTGTGCGGTTACTTCTTCATTTTATCACTCACTGTTTCAACGTTTACAATTTCACAGTTTTATCTCGTTTAGTATTCCGTTTGTTAACATCATGTTTTGCCAACAGAGTATGTGCGTGGGGCGTGTCTGTTTCATGTGAGTACGACAAAGATGGCTTATTTTGTGTGCTTGTGTAATCTCAGATAGTAGTAGGAATTGATTTCGACGTTTTATGGTGGGAGGTTAATGCGAAAGTGAAGAGGGGCTTTTTCCTATCGTATGTATGAAAGTGAGCAGCGAGTTGTTTGATAAGTTACTTGGCTATTCAAGGGATTTTGTTTACTGCTTTTTTTAATTTTTATTTTATTATTATTATTTAATTTATTCATTTTATGTCTTAATTTTCTTGTATTGTTAGAAGGTTTAATCTATGGTAAGGCTAAAACACTTCCCCCCCCCTATAAACACACACACACACACACACACACACACACACACATACCCGACGGAGAGCGACAGAGTAATCAGTAACATAGCGCCATACTCCACGTCATTCCCGCGCGGCCAACAGTGGCGAGCAAACCTGCCTAATGAGCGGGAGACTGGCTTCGAATCCAGGCCTGTGCAAATAGTGAACTTTCCCAGTTGATGAAACTGAATGCCTACTGGCAGCTAATGTCAACAATTCCTTTCTATCTAGAAAACTGAGTAGCCTAGCGGAGCAATGTATTACGAATGGCTCTCCGAGTGTTCGATCAAACAAGCCAAGTTGTTGCACAGGTGGCGTAGTACGAAGTGTAATGAAGCCACATGTTCAGCATTTGTCATCCGTTTTTGGGGTATTTCGCGACATTTCCGGCCCGAGGTGTCTAATATCAAACTGTCTCTCCCGGTGTGATCTACGGCACTATGAAGGCATCTAAACGCCGATAAGGATCACCCTGTAATAATAATAATTATTATTATTTAGAAGGAGGCTTAAATGGACGACGCTCATTACTGTAGCTGGGAAGAGCGAATAAAATCGTCCAGGGAGCATTCTTGTGTGGGAGGTGGCGCCACGGCTGGTGAGGAGAGGCGGATTCAAAAAATGTTCAAATGCTTGTATAGTCTATGGGACTTAACTACGGGGTCATCAGTCCCTAAACTTACAAACTACTTATGAACTACTTACGAACTAGGACGGCACAATTATCCATGCCCGAGGGGGGATTCGAACCCCCGACCGTAGTGGCCGTGCAGACCGTGACTGGAGCGCCTTAGTCCTATCGGCCACCGCGGCCGGCGGCGCTCTGAGTGTACAATCAAACAAACCAAACTGTTGCACAGGTGGCGTGGTACGAAGTGTAATGAAGACACATGTTCAGCATTTGTCATCCACTTTTGGGGTATTTTGCGATATTTCCGGCCCGAGGTGTCTAAAATCAAACTGTCTTTCCCGGTATGATCTACGGCACTATGAAGGCTTCTAAACGTCGATAAGAATAACCTTGTAATTATTATTATTATTATTATTATTATTATTATTTAGAAGTAGGCTTAAATGGACGACGCTCATTACTGTAGCTGGGAAGAGCGAATAAAATCGTCCAGGGAGCATTCTTGTGTGGGAGGTGGCGCCACGGCTGTTGAGGAGAGGCGGATTACCGGGTGCTTGGTATCGCGTCGGGGGAGCGACCGGCCCAGCAACAAGTAGCAGGACGGAGGGCCGGCCCCTGGGAGGTAGGCAGCCGAGCGTCACGCCTGGTAGCAGCCCGTCACCTAACGAGCCGCGGATAACTTGAGGGCCAGTCACACCCCGACTGCCAGAGGGGAGGGGGAAGCGTCCTGTATCCGTGCCTCCCTGCTTTACGAGTCGCATATGCAGGTCGTCTGCGCTTGAAGACAGTTCGTACCCTGCATATTCTCCCCTTATGAAGAGTTTGTAATGTAGTGATGACTGTGACTTTTTTTTTTTCGTTATGCCAATTCTTTTCGTTTCTAAGCCTAACCTTTAAAAACGAACAAGACACCCAGTTTTTGAAATAAATTTGTTTTCGTTTTTTATTGCTTAGCCTGGGGATGCCTACGACACCGGTAATGCACACATTTCCTCTTGCACCCGCCCCTCTTCACGTTTCTCCTTTGCCCTCTCCTCTTTCTGTCCACCTCATACGTGAGTGCTAACGACCGACCCAATATTCGGCTTCGGTTACGGCCAGTTTCGACCAAAATATTGGTTTATGCTGAAGTTTCGACTTCGGCCAGAATCCAGCCGAATCTTCGGCTATCTCGAAATTAGTTTTCTTGAACTTACTGATGAAGTCCGGTCGCGTTCTGAATGGATTCAGTCTACATCTACATGGGATACTCTGCAAATCACATTTAAGTGCTTGGCAGAGGGTTGATCGAACCACCTTTATACTATTCATCTCCCATTCCATTCTCGAATAGCCCGCGGGAAGAAAGAACACCTGAACCTCTCCGTTCGAGCACTGATTTCTGGTATTTTATTCTGATGATCTTTTCTACCTATGTAAATGGGAGTCAATAATATATTTTCGAATTCGGAGGAGAATGTTGTTGATTGTAGTTTCGTAAGTAGCCCACGCCGCAGCGATTAGCGCCGTTGTTGTAATGATTCCCATCCATGAACCTCTATCATTTCCGTGACGCCGTCTCCCCTGTATTGTGACAACACAAAAAGAGCTGCCCTTCTTTGAACTCCGTCAAACCCATCTGATAAGGATCCCACACTGGGCAGCAATACTCCAAAAAAAGGACAGACATGCGTAGTGGATGCAGTCTCTTTGTTAGTTCTCTTGCATCTTTTAAGGGTTCTGCCAATAAAACGCAGTCTCTGGTTCGCCTTTCCCACGACATTATCTAATTGTTCTTTCTCGTTTAAGTAATAGAAATTCCTAGATATTTTGTGGAGTTTACGGCCTTCACGTTTGATTGATTTATCTTGTAAACAAAGTTTAACGGATTTCTTTTCGTACTCATGTGGACGACTTCACACTTCGCATTATTTAGTCTATTGCCAATTCTTACACCATAGTGATAGCTTATTTAGATCGTTCTGCAGTTGGTTTTGATCTTTAGATGATTTTACTAGACGGTAAATGACGTCATATGCAAACAACCTAATAGAGCTACTTAGATTTTCTACCAAATCATTTATGTAAATAAGGAACAGCAGAGTACCAATGACACTACCCTGTGCAACGGTCGATATCACCTCTGTTTTTGTCTATGCCTTACCATCGATTATTACAATCTATGTCCTCTCTGACAAGAAATCCTCTATCCAGCCCCAAATTTGGGGTGATATACCATAACCGCGCAATTTGATGAAAAGCCGTTTGTGAGGTACGGTGTCAAAAGCCTTCTGGAAATCAAGAAATACGGAATCAGTTTGACACCCTTGTCGATAGCACTCATCACTTCGTGTGAACGTCAACAATAACGCTTTACCTCAATTGACAGTGCGCCGTTTAACGGCTGGGAGTCGCTCCTCCCGCGTAAAAATTGTGGTTATTTTATTGGTAAGCACAGTAGAACGGAATATTATCTTGTAGTGATATACTATATTAGCAAAAATTTAACTTAATCAGTATTGCATGTAATGGAACGCGTAATCATGTTGTTATGGTCTAAAGTGTTGTTAATGAGTTTCCTTGAAAGCGAGGGGCTTTTTTTTAGTAACTGGAATGGGTTAAGGAAACATCATGAGATACACAGCTTCTCCTGTTCAGTTTCTGTAAATTTATACTGGCAGCAATCATACTGTGACTTTATTTTTCGAAAACTATCGGCGGCTCTGATTGAATGCTGCTATGTATTCAGGAATGCCAAAAAGGAGATATGTAAAGTTGTTTGTCGATTGCAAAAAATTCTAGTGTTCTCAAGAACAAAATCTTCTTCTTCTTACTTTCTGCGTATTTTGCATCGTGGTAGTCATGTTGAGGCTTTGACATTTCGTAGTATCTTTTTGGGATGTTTGTTGTATACCTAAAAACTAAAGACTGAAGACTTATGTTCGCACAAAAGGGTGTGAAGAACTGTGCAATTTGTGGTAGCTATACAGTGTTCTCGTTAATTAGTGGAGAAGGGAACCGGGGTCACATTGAACTATCGAAATTTGCGTATGAAAAAGAAGAAAATCGAACTTGAAAAGAATACACGTGTAAAAAAAATTACGTTTCTTAAATAGTCATTTACATTCGCAGCCTTAAGGGTTTTAAGTCTTTTAAATATTTAATTCACGTTAAAATGGTAGGTTGCATGTGTAGGTTCATCATAAAACTGACGGTACTCTGGGACATGGTGTCTTTAGTGAGCGGATTTGTACCTGCGAGCAAATTGCTGTCATCATCCTGCACAACTAATGTTATCCTTAATACACTTCTACACAGGGCACATATGATTTTTGATTAGCAGCATCTACAGCAAGAACTTAAGTATCAGGAGAGAGTATTTCAAGAAGATCGCTATCCATTGTGGAAGTTCTGCAAAGCCTTAAAATTCAAACCTAAATTGAAGGCTACACCGGAAGTACGGGAAGATGAAAAGTTCAAGTCAGTGGCCTTTCTACTATACATCGGTAATTTATCCTCAAAAAGTGGCTGCATCCTCTCCAGAGTGAAACTTTTTCTCTGCCAGCACCAAAGATATCTGTGCTTGTTGGCTCAGTGAAGAATGATTCGCTTTTGCGGAAGGCAGGTGTGTATGAAATTCGATGTCAACATGGAAGTTAGTGTACTGGACGTACTTTGCACACAGCTCGTTAATGATGTGCGGAACATCGACGGTACACCCGCCGGTTACAACCCGATAAACCAGCAGTGGCTTAACAGTGTATTCAAACAGGCCATAATATGAATTATGAGAATGTTCAGATATTAACGTCTTTCTGGACTTAGGTTTTTAGATAAGCCATTGAAATTTTGATTGCGAGTAATTTAATAAATCGGGATGGTGGTTTTATTCTTGTTAATATTTGGAACCCGGCACTCACAATTGTACTCAATGAAAGACAACTGCATTATCATTACATATGCTCTCCATACGTGGAATTACAGCTTGGTAGTTCTCTATCGTCGAAGTTTAACAAATGTTATGGTTGTTTATTATCTCCACGTAGGGTATTACAACCTTACACATCTTTGACGTCGATTTGATACGCTTTTACAGTGTAAAAGGTGGACGGAAACTACCGACAGTCTAGTTATCTTAAGTATCGCTCCGATGATGGCTGAACGATATACAGCCGAAATATTAGCAATAATAAATGTTTACGGCTGAATACCCGTAATTTTATGAACATAAAGGATATTTTTGGTGGTAGAAAAAAATTACTGCGGTACAAAGGACATGTGCATTATAGCTAATGTGGTTGAATTATGGGGAATAATTTTATAACTTTTACAAATCATTTGTACACGGAGAAAAATTCTTCGTAATAATAAATAATTTCGTGTGGCTCATTGGCCTCGTGCTAGTATTTCAATTGGACGCCAATTCGGCGACTTGCGTGTCCCCTGCCTAACCCAATTATCCAACTACGGAAAGGGAATTACACTTAACGTGGAATTCGAGCCACGTGTCGTTTCTGACGACTCCTCACATTGTTGAGAGGTGAAGGATGGGTTGAAACGCAGACTCAAAAAATCCGAGGTCGGACCGGGTTTCGAGCTCGCGCCCGTTCGGTTTCCAGTCGAGCACTTTATTCCAAGACCACCTGTCACGACAAATTCTTCGTTAAAACTGGAAGGCGATCTTTTCAGCTAGTCAGAAAATACCTTGCCCTTACAAGGTAAATTTATTCTGCTGTTCTTGTAATGATTGAATACCAGGAACACATAGGCTTATAGTAAACTATTACAATTAAGCAAATATCTAGTCTTTTTTATTTTATTTTATTTATTTATTTATTTTATTTATTTATTTATTTATTTTATTTTATTTTATTTTTTTTTTTTTTTTTTGTTGTTGTTGTTGAAGATTCACTCTCAACATTAAGTGTTTAAAAGCGCAAGAATTAATAAGAAAGTAAATGCTTTAGCTACCCACATGGTAATGCGTAGACACAAGGATTCCGCCAAGGCCGGCATATACCAGTATTGGTACTATCGAATACTGTAGTTACAGTAACTCTAGAGGTAGTTATAGCCTATAGTTACTTGGCAAACTCGTGCTCTCCAGAGGCTGGCAGTGTCGTAGTATATTCTTTCTGGAAGAAATTCAATATATTTTATGTATTTTTTTCCTTTGATTTTTTTCTGCTATGTATTTTTAATCTTGTATTTTATTCTACGTTAATATCGAAACCACTAGTAGTTAAATAACTAAACTGTATTTAAACTTAAAACAGAATGTGTATGACCATTTTAATGTAATATGTACGATCTGACTGATTTCAGATTACACTAAATGTTCTTAAATAAATGAAATGCTGCTTTAAAAACATGAATACACTACGTTGACGATTATATGAAAAGAAAAACCACGAGAACGATGTTTTTGTAACAAGAAATATAATGAGAAAAACGCAAAGAAAGTTATGGATATAATTAATGATAAAATCAGCACCATCAAGTTTTATTCACTCCGCGTACTGTGTGAATATTGTACTTGCCACATGTGCTCTAATAGTAGTACGTTAAAGTTCCTAAGAAAAGAAATTCTGATGAATTCAAGTTATGTCATTGCCAGCTCTAAGTGTTCAGAGTAGTTTCAGGAATGCGTGGTAAAAGTCAACATCAATGTTGGTGATTGAGTGAGTTATTTTTCGTAAAAATTAGTTGTGGCGGGAACTAAAAGTGACCTTTCCAGGGGATGGTTTGGTATCGACAACTGGAGTTGATCTATATTGCTTAATTCTGATACTGTCGTTACCGATCAAACATTGCTGTACGTAATTGAGAAAAATGGAATCGTGAACGGGTATTAACTGCTGTTCAACTGTCTGTAAATGTATCGGACCAAACTGCGTGGTCATCAGGCCGTAGCTTACAAACTACTTAAACCTAGGTAAACTAACCTAAGGACAACACACACACCCATGCCCCAGGGAGGACTCGAACCTCCACGGCGAGCAACCGCGCGCTCCGCAGCGAGGCGCTTTAGACCACACGGCTACTCTAACGTGGCTGGTATTAACTCATGGATAGTTTTAGTTAATGATAGAGGAAAAATGTTTGTCATTGTGAGAGAAAGTGGTATCATCAACTGGAATTATTTGGTTAATTCTACTTGCCAATACCGTCTAAATGTTTCAGTTACAGAAACTGGTATCGACAACTGGAAATTACCTAAATAGGTTTATTCTGGTTGTCGATACCGTCTAAATCTTCGGTACGGAAGATTTAAAAAATTGGTATCGTCAACTGGAATTGACCTAAAAAGTACATTCCAGTTGTCGATAGCAATTTCCTTGTACATCCTTGAACTTCCTATTTTGTTTTAATTCTGTCATTTTCGTTGCATTGCTAATGAATTTCGATTCTTTTCTGTTTCATATTCTTTATTTTAGTATGTACCCGCCCCCAAAACCCCCATTTTCTCGCACTACCCCGTCAAATTTATCGAATATTTCGATGTTTTGCCGCGCCATGGTGTACGTAGCGTGTCTTTACATTAGCTCGTTGAATTCGAAGAATATTTCCATGTTTTGCCGCGCTCTGCTTTACCTATGACTTCATTGGTCAGAGCTGACGGGTGGTATCGAGTACTGAAATTTATCCCCGTTCTTTGGTTGACGCCAGAGACGGGCGGCAGACGGAACGCCGTTGCTAGGTAACGGTGTGCTGGTGATTGACGTCGCACCTCGTAGCGGAACGGCGCGTCGGCGGCGTGTCTGGCGCGCCGGGCTGCGCGGGCTTCGATATGCGGGAGGCAATCCATCAACGGCGCCCACGCCCCGCAGATAAGACGCAGCCGCCGCCGCCCCTGCGATATCCCGGCTCTAGGCGAGCGCCTCTAGTCCACCGCCGCGGCGGGCCCTGCCGTGTTTCTCCACAGTGGCAATTAACGTAGTTCCTCCATCAACGTCGCGCATCTCGACGCGAAGACGCGTCTCCACGAAGTTTGGAGACTGGAGTAAACAGTTACCGTGTCGTCTATACTGTCTCAATAGCGTGCGAGATTAGTTTGGAAAGGCGCTTCAGATGGAGCGAAGTGGAATAGTGGTTCGCCCTTCTGACTCTCATCCACGGTGTGCGGCGGACTGCGGTGGACTAATGGGGAAGGGGAGGGGAAGAGGACCGTTCTGGGCCTCTGGTACTCTGTGGAGGGAAAGGGGAGAAGGGAGTGCAAATTCGGGAGTGTAGACATATGCAGGTCCCGGAGGACCTGATCATTTTGAATAAAACTCTAAACTACGCTCAAACACAATTTTAATACAAATAAACAATCCATGAGACGGATTTTCGTCTCGAATACGTCAAAGACATTATTGATAAATCTGAAGCATGCTTACTAGGCAGACGTGTTAAACGTTAGACCACCACACCACTAACGATTAAGTCGCCTTGGAATAGTCTAAGTACGATTTCGCTCCTAGTAAGCATGGAGGTCCGGGTTAGATTCCCAGCCGCACTACAAATTTTAATTCAATGCTTCAGATTTATCAATACTGTCTTTAACATATTCGAGACGAAAATCCGTCTCATGGATTGTTTATTTGTATTAAAATTGATATTTATACCACCTTAACAGGATTGTTCCAATATGCCGAGGTGCTACTCCGCTGGATGGAGAGCCTTGGCAGTAGTTGCAATTATCTTTGGAACACAGAAGCTGAATTACAGTTTGTGACGTGAAGGGAAATCGTACTTAGACTATTCCAAGGCGCCTTAATCGTTAGTGGTGTGGTGGTCTAATAAAAAAGCTGAGCCAAGAACACTTTGAACATCAACGAACAAATACGATCAGCGTCCGCAATGAACAGAACTAACCGTAGGGCAAAAAAAAAAAAAAAAAAAAAAAAAAAAAAAAAAAAAAAACCGGTTAAAACGTCTGCCTAGTAAGCATGGAGGTCCGGGTTCGATTCCCGGCCGCACCACAAATTTTAATTCAATGCTTCAGAATTATCAATAACGTTCAAACACGTTCATTAAATAATACGCTGTGTGGGGTTCGATGCCTAGATTGCTAGACTGTTGTAGTATCTGGTAAGTTTCGTGTGGTACTTGGGTAGAGTGCGGTAGAGTATTCTTCGGAGATGGTTAGCTGTAGTCATCATTTTATACACCTTTTATAACTTACAATGTTGTGAAGAGCCAATTTTCGTTGCTGAAGGCAGTGAGCGGGTGCTTAAACTGTCATCCCTGACGTGCCAGAAGTTTCACTATCACAAACTAGTTTAATGGACCACAGGTTCCTATTATAAAGAATTTTGTAGGTAACCTTATATTCACTCACTTCATATTCCCCTACTTCATAGTTTGTTTCGACCTCTGCCATCATTAGATCAGAATTGAAAATACTTAAAACAATGTCGAGTGTCAGCTTCAGCAATATATTGTCAAAGCTTTTATTCTCGTCATATACCCGCACATGCAGGGTCGGACTTGTTAAATACGGATTTGGCGTGTTAATATTTATAGGGTGGCCGGATACCCTTCCTGTCTCCACCCCATGTCCCCCGGAAGGAAATGTGTACCCCAAATGTCTGCGTATAGCGTTCAATGTGTGAAAGTGTGGTTACGAAATATTTGCGGATCGTATAACTGAGGCGAGACATCGGGACAGATAGTGATGTGGTCATGCGTGTATTGACGTGTTTCGATAAAAATCATCTTCAGAATCTGCATGGACAAAAGAGATACCAAATTACATTGCAAACACAAATATATTAAGTACATACCATGGAAGGGGGTTCACATAATAAAACTGTATGGCGTCAAGGCCCTGCTGAACATTAATGAAGCCAAATCACAATATTTGTGTTTGTAATGGAATTTGGTATCTCTTTTGTCCATGCAGTTCTCTTTTTGTGACACCAGGCTTACTGATGTTTGTAACTTTACAAATTTTGAAGGTGATTTTTATCGAAACGCGTCAATAAACCAATGAGCACATCACTATCTGTGGCTCTATAATTTTACACAGTGTCCTAATAGCACTGTTTATCAATTAATACTGATATGATCGCATACCTGATTAACGACTTCATGTCACGTCTGGAAATAATGGTAGTTCAACAAGTTCTACATTTGGAGTGGAATGTAGCCAAAATGACGGAAATAAAGAAGTATCTAGACGCCTTTACTCCCAAATAACACGTTAAAACATAGTCCTTTTTCATTATTGGAAGCAGCCACCGCCCATACTTCCGCCATTCCCCTCCTCATTCCCCCACCCCCACAAAAAATAATAAATGAAATAAAAAAAAGTTCAAATGTTTGTAAATCCATGGGACTTTGTTATTAGTCCCTAGGCTTACAAACTACTTAAACTAAGTTAAACTAACCTAAGGATAACAGACACACACACACACACACACACACACACACACACACACGCCCGAGGGAGGACTCGATCCTCCACAGAGAACGAACATGCGCTCAGCATCACGGCGCCTCAGTGCGCACGGCTATTCTGCCGCGCTTTTCATTTCCCAACCCGGCTTAGCGCTTGCTAATATCTTCATCAATTACAGACATTTTAAAACAGTTTCAGTGTCGCAATAATTTTACGTATTTCCTAGCCAGAAAATCCCGGAAATTCGATATGTAAGGACATAGCTTGGTAGCAGTTTCCCCTAGAACATTCTGGGCAGCGATGATTAATACTTGATATTTTCACGCTACTTGACCAACATTACACAAATACCGTACAAACAACATAGTCATTCAAAACAATCAATATAAATAAAAATAGCTATATCCTCTCTTTGGTACAGGTACGGAAGAATAGCAATAATCAAAATAATCAGAATGATTCAATGTGACATTTACGTGGTAAACAGTCACGACTCATCGTTACAAAGGCAATACCAGTTCGCAATCAACACGCCAAACTAACTCACATCAGGACAAGTTATTTTTTACGTATGATTGTTAATTTAGCTTGCAAATTTTTAACAAACTTTTCTAACTGGCAAAAAGCTAGAGGCTTTCATAATCCTACATTTATTATTAAAAGATACGAACTCATTAATCTTGAGGTATGTCCGTATGGCGGCATCGACGTCACGTAGCTGGACTACTGGGAACAAATAGCGATCGACTCGTACACGTGTTACCGCATTAATGATGACACATAAGAACATATAAATTGATGTCACAAATCACTAATCGAATTCCAGTATGTGTAAAATAAGCACCGTAAAAAGAACAAGAACTACGCGGCAATAACATGCTAGGGGCTAGCGAGCCGCTCCCGCCATAATTTCGTATCCTCCCTCGGAAACGCTGTGTGTGTGTTGTCCTTAGTGTAAGTTCAAGTACTTTGTAAGGCTAGGGACTGATGACCATAGCATTCTCGCCAAATAGATTCAGAAACATTTGAACAAGAACAATATTAAACTTCCTCGCAAATTGAAATAGTGTGCCGGGACCGGGACTCGAACCTGGGTCCTTTGCCTTTCGCGGGCAAGCGCTCTACCGACTAAGCTACCCCGACACGACTCACGATGCCGCCCCACAACTTTACTTCCGCCAGTACCTCGCCTCCTACTTTCCAAACTTCACAGAAGCTCTCCTGCGAAACATGCAAGACTAGCACTCCTGGAAGAAAGGATATGGTGGAGACATGGTTTAGCCACAGCCTAAGAGATGTTTCCAGAATGAAACTTTAACTTTGCAGCAGAGTGTGCGCTGATATGAAACTTTCTGGCAGATTAAAATTCCAGGAGTGCTAGTCCTGCAAGGTTCGGAGGAGAACTTCTTTGAAGTTTGGAAAGTATGAGGCAAGGTACTGGCAGAAGTATAATTGTGAGGACGGATCGTGAGTCGTATCGGGATAGCCCAGTCGGTAGAGCGCTTGCCCGCGAAAGGCAAAGGTCCCGGGTTCTACTCCCGGTTCTGGCACAAAGTTTCATTCTGAAGAACAATATTAATTTTTTAAACTCTCTATCTACTTATTACCTTTGAACCTAACGAAACCCTGGGCCATATTCAAATCATTAATCACCTGAACCAAGAGTTCGTATCCAAATTCGATGTCTTCACAAATCACAGATGATTAAAGCTGTAGGCCAGTGTGTCACCCTGAATCACAATCCGGCAGAAACTACATTGTTTCGTATTATTGAATTACTGCCATCTGGGAAACAGTTCAATTTTACCGTCACAGTCTGATAATTATTCCAGAAAGGTACGGTATAAACATCCAAACATAATTGGATACTAATTTATGACTAACAATTACGGAAGAAAAGGTAAACAAAGTATTGTTGATTTCTCAGAACTTCCATTCACCGAAGGAGTTGTATATTACGATATGTTTACAGAGCCTCATTATTTTTGTCTGTTCCTTCCTTATTATTCGCCGCTGTTTTTACGTTTCCTGCGCCTCGTGTCCTCATTAAAATATTCCGTCTCTGCTCTCATGATCGTCAGCTATATTCATTCATTTGCTACTTTCAAAACTGAAAACAAATATAACAACTTTCATTGTCAGTTTCAATAACACATTGGGATAAGTTTTACTGACATCGACCTTTGTTTAACACCTTGTAAACTTGGTGTGTTGGGGGTAATTCCGACGGCACTGTAAAAATAAATAAATATAATTATCTGATACATTGTTCGACCGTTCCTGGTACACTAACCATATGGTCACGATCATGGGACAGGTGCTCCAGACGATGTCGTGATGATACAAAACAACGCCACACTGCGCCTCTCTGTCCTAACGGATACATTCGTCATACGTCCCACTTTGCTTTCTACGCTTATTTTGCGCTTTTTTCGTTGCCTGTTAGTACCGAAAACCATGTAAACGCCGCAACTCACTGAAATTAAGGGTTGGTGTAGGAGGAAATGGTCGTCTTTACATAATCTAACGCGGTCTGTGGTGTTTTAAAGATAACAGATCCAAATTTTGCACGTTATGCAGTTATGGGTTACATTCTGGAATATTTTCAAATTTTTATCAAGATTTTGGACATGACATTCTTACAAATTTTCACAAGGCATGGTCAAACAGAAGAAATATTTTCACAAAAATTATTTAACATAACTTACATATTGCGGTAGGTGATTCTTAGTAATCAGATAAGGAAACGTCTGATACAGTTTTTTAAATATTAGTTATAGATCTCTTACAAGTTATTTAAAAATTATGCTTATGAGACACATTTCTCAAAAATGTTAATAATTCTGACAGAAATACACTTAGAAAAAGTTTATTATCACAGGAAGTTATGTTATACTATGATAAAAGTGTGCAGAAAATTGCATTTTTCTCTCTCCAAGTGTTTCAGGGTAAAAATGTTCCTTTTTCAAAACAAAAACAAAAACAAAACAAAAATTAAAGTTCCGGAAAAGGCACTTAAAAATTTCATAAGGATTTACACCATACAGTAGTAGCTTAATGTTGTCCATAGCGATACATTTGGTATTCTTGCTCTTTGTGTACCTGTTTCCGTTTCATCTCATGTTTCTGGCGTGCCCTTTTGACTACAGTTTTCAGAGACAGTTCGGAAATTGCAACCTGCATAGTTCAGAAGATGATGGTTTATTGTTGACTACGAGTCATACAAGGATGTTATATTCATTATTGCACACACAAAAGATTGTACCTCTCCTTCCAACACCAACACATCTCATCCCATTGAAGAATCTGATGTAGACTTAATATACCCAAGTCTTAGCAGTTGAGGTTTTCAATGAATATCAGTTGGAAGCCATCACAAAACAAGTGCATACTACACACAACACCAACTCTGTCATTACTGTCATATAATATTAAAGATTTATTGCCACAGTTACCACACACACACGAATTTCTAATAATAGAACACATAATTTTTAAATCAGTTATCCTAAAACCACTATTCACTTCGTCTTTGGTAGACTGAAACTCTACAGCAGTTCGAAGTTTCTTCTGCTAATCGCTCGTTTTCCTAGCTTTACAATTACCTTACGCTGAATTATGTGGACTCACTTGTAGAAACTGTTTATTCACACGTAAATGGCGAGCTATAGCAACTTTCTCAAACACTTTACCGTTATATCTTGGAATTTTAAACGGTAAATCATACAAAAATAGAGCTTTCTCACAGTCATAATTCACACAGTAAGAACCCAATGGGAATGTTTACGTTTCTGCACCGCTTACAATAATTGCTGCCAAAGATAGGTAGCGGAAGGCAAAGATAACACGACGTAAATGGGGCCACAGCCTTCTATACTCTTCCAATTCTTTTATGACAGCAGGAAGTAATAAAACTTCGCATACAAGCAGAGTGTCGTCTAGAAAAACGGGCGTGGCACTGAGCTGTGATTGAAGCTAGACAGCTTCTTTATCATTAGTATTTCTAATTAATCTGGGAAAATTGGAGAAAATATCTTACATGCTACAGAACTATATCGTAGCATTTTTTTCTTTTCTTTTTATCATTTAATCAGCTTGCATTTATCGCGAATCTTTAATTCAGCGCAAAGTTCCTAGTAATTGGAAAAAGCCGCAGGTGACTCCCGTTTATAATAAAGGGAAGAGAACTGACCCACATAATTACAGAACAATAACGTTGACAACAGTTTCCTTTAGAATTTCGGGGGATATTCTCAATTCGAATATAGTAAATTTCCTTGTGACGGGAAAGCTTCTTTCATGTGAAACTCAGTTTTCCCTTTTCTCACATGACATCTTGCGAGCCATGGATGAAAGGCAACAGGTGGATTGTGTTTGTCTCGACTTCAAAAAGGCGTTTGACGCGGTGCCACACTACAGACTGCTAACGAAGAAACGAACTTATGTAATAGGTTCACAAATTTGTGACTGGCTGGAAGACTTCCTAAGTAATAGAACGCAGTACGTTGTTCTCGACGGCGAGTGTTCATCAGAGACGAGAGTATCGTCAGGCGTACCCCAGGGAAGTATGATAGGACATCTATTATTTTCTATCTATGTAAATGATCTAATGGACAGAGTAACTTGTAATTTGCGGCTGTTTGCTAATGATGCTGTGGTGTATGGGAGGGTATCGTTTTTAACTGACTGTAATAGCATACAAGATGACTTAGACAAATGTCTAGTTGGTGCGAAGAATGGCAGCTAGTTCTCAATGTAGAAAAATGTAAGTTCATGCGCATGAGTAGGAAAAACAATCCCATTATGTTCGAATACAGCATTAGTAGTGAGCTTCTTGATGCACTCGTGTCGTTCAAATATCTAGGCGTAACATTGCAGAGCAATATGAATGGGACGAACATGTAAAGACAGTTGTAAGTAAGGCGGACAACCGACTTCGGTTTATTGGAAGAATTTTCGGACGATGTACTTCATCTGTCAAGGAGAACGCGTATAAAACGCTTGCATAACCACGTCTTGAGTATTGCTCAAGTGTTTGGGACCCGCAACAGATCAGTTAAACGAAAACATAGAAGCAGTTAAGAGGCGAGCAGCTAGGTTTGTTACTGGGAGGTTCGACCAATGCGCGAGTGTCATGGAAATGCTCCGGCAACTCAATTGGGGATCGCTGGAGGCAAAACGACGTTCTTTTCGTGAATTTTTGTTGAGGAAATTTAAAGGACCAGAATTTGAAGCTGAGTGTAGTACGATCTTGCTGCCACCTACTTACATTTCACGTAGTTATCACAAAAGATAAGAGAAATTAGGGCTCTTACAGAGGCATACCGGAATTCTCTTTTTCCTCGTTCTGTGTTAGAGTGGAATAGGAAAGGAAATGCCTAGTAGTGGTACAGTGTACCCACCGCTACGCACCTTACGGTGGATTGCGGAGTATGTATGTAGATGTAGAATTTGGCCTACGTTGTCCCTTTAAGTGTAGACCGCCGGTCAGAGCGTTGTTCGTAATGAATGCCTGATATTGACGACTACGGAGCTATTTGAACATTTTTTCTTGTTATCTGTCTTCACGGCTGTTTTTCTGTTTCTCTTGGCTGAAGAGCAGCACTTCATGCTGCCGCCAGCCTACTGGCATGTTTGTGCTGAGACCCGAAAGAACACGCGATAAAACGATGCCCATCACCTTTTTCGATAGTCAAGGCACTATCCACAAAGAATTTCTATCGGCGGGAAGGACGTTAACGCTCCAAGGTACGCTGAAATTTTGACCCGTTTCACATAACGTTTACGCAGGGTATGACCCCAGTACGCACATAAGGTTCTCCCCCACACACAGCCAATATCTTCAAACACTTCCTGTAAAAAAAAAAAAAAAAAAGGAGGGGAGGAGGGTGCACTAAAACATCCATCATACTCGCCAGATCTCAATCCTATTCCCTCGAATCAAACTCTCTTTCAAAGGAAACTGGTTTGATGATATTCCTGACCTTAAAATGTTCAAATATTTGTAAAGCTTATGGGACTTAACTTATCGGGCATCAGTTCCTAAACCAAACTACGTATGATCTAACTTACACGAAATATAGTGCAAACATCCATGCCCGAGTGGGGATTCGAAACCCAGACGGGAAACGGCCTCGCGCATCGGAGCATAGTGCCTCAATGCGCTCAACCGCTCCGCCGCGGTCCTGACATTCAACGAAACGTGACGACGTTTCTGAGCACCATCACAAAGGAAAGCAAAGTTCCAAGAAACTAGAAAAGGCGCAGGTAACTTCCAAGTAGAAGAAAGGCAAAAGAAGGTATCCACGAAATCACAGGCCTATATCATTACATCAGTCTTCAGTAGAATTAAATTCTTGAATATCCGTCTCCAGATAGCTTTTATTTTCTAAAATATGACCGGTTTCGGGACAGCCGCCCATCTTCAGATATAAGTATGATATCATAAAGTTAAAGGAAAAACATTAAATACGTACCAAATTTTGAAGTTACAGAGTAACCTGTCCTGTGATGAAGGAATGTTCACAGTCGTTACTAAAACATAGTAGCTTCCTGAGGCTTTATATAATGTACTTAAAATCATGTGATTGGTGGGGATCCTTTTTGTTAAAATTATTCTCAATAAGTAATTATTGACTTACATATAAAAGCAATTCTGAGGTCAAGGTGTAAGATAGTAGTCAAGTATAAAATAGCAGATACAAATGAGATGCACAACTGTAAAACTATAAAAGGACGTAGAAATAAGATAAAATTGGGTTCTGGATACATATAATAACATTTTAAGTGAAACTGTTATTGAGTTAAAAAATAAAAAAATATAAAAATATAAAAAATATGGTTGAATATTAAAATTTCTGACGGGCAGAGTGAGTTGCAATCTGGGGCTATTTGCTGATGATGCCATTGTGTGCATGATAGTGTCGTCATTAGATGACTTGGAACAAATTTGTAGGTAGTATGAGGAACGGCAACTAGCACTAAATGAAGAAAGATGTAAGGCGATGGAAATGAGTAGGAAAAACAATCCTGTAATGTTCACATACAGCATTAGTAGTGTACTGCTTCACAGAGACGCGTTAATTAAGTATCGCTGCACAGCGAGATGAAATTGATCAAGAATATAAGGAAAGTCGTGGGGAATGCGAATGGTCGACTTCGGTTCTTAGGGAGAATTTTAGGAAGGTGTATTCGTCTTTAAAGGAAACTGCATATAAAACGCTTGTACGACCCCGTTTTGAGTATTCCTCAAGTGTTTGGGATCTCCATCAGATCGGTTTAAAGGACATAGAGGCAGTTCAGAGGCAGGCGACTAGGTTTGTAAGTGGTAGATTTGATCAATGTGCAAGTGTTACTGAAATGCTTCTGGAACTCGGACGCTGGACGGAAGGTGACATTCTTTTAGACAAGCACTGTTGAAGAAATTTTGAGGGCCGGACTTTGAGGCGGACTGGAGAACGATTCTACTGGCGTCAATCTGCGTATCGCGTCAAGACTACAGGGATACGTTCAGAGACGTTGGGGCTCATAGGGATTCATACAAGTATTCGTTTTTCCCTCGTTCTGTATCGGAGTGGAACAGCAAAGCAAGTAACAAGTAGTGGTTCTAAGCACCCTACGTCGCGCGTCTTTGGATGGATAGTGCGTAGTATATAAAGATGCTGATGTAGAAGACTTCGTGCAACATTTCCAGAGAATGTATCGCAAAATCAGCGATGGATAGTGATGGGAGGTGACTATTTAGGGCACCCAGGTATTTGTAGTTTATCTACGTTAATGTTATAGATGTACAGAACGTTATTGTTGGGGTTGTATTATTATAGGATGCATTGTTCATGAGATACAACGTTACAGGTTGAGCTGCATGAAGACGTAAGCGTAAAAGTGAGGGGCAGAATGCGATTGAGAGAGGAGGAAGAAGGGGAGGAACTAACATTAGGATGGAATAAGTACACATTCGTGAAAGCCGGAATCTAACACTACTTAGCTACAGTAAAGGATATTTGCACCACACCTTACAAGAAGCTATAACCCTATTTGTTAAGTCTTAATTTTACGTCACAAAGGACTTGTGAGATTAACGATAACCATTTCTTCGAAACAGCAGTATTTCACGTTCTTGCGTAGACTTTCTCGGCGTGATAACTGATAATATTATTCTGGGATTTGCAGCCGGATAACATCATCAACTAGACCCAATATATTGGCAGACCAAATGGTTACCATCTTCAGGTGAGTACGTCGAATGCATTTACTCGCCGGAAACTGGCAAGTAAGAGCATTCGGCGCAGTCACCTGAAAATGGCAACCACTGGTCTGCCGAAATATCTTGTTGACGATGTTATCCGGCTGCAGATACGGGAAGAATATTATCAGCAATATTTCGTTTCTTAAATCCATGTCGTTACAGATGTAATCGGAAGCACAAATTCACTTCCTCGCTGTAATAGTAAGAATGCGCTAGCAGAAGAATGATGCCACCATACATCACGAGAGCCGTACAGCGATCAAATTGTGGCCTCCTGCTGCTGCATCATTATATACGATTTCAATATGTGATTTCCGCTCCGCAGGCGTAGCAGGGTACGGTATCCGTCTGTACGCGCTCGTGCCAGACATGAATCCGCCGATCGAACGGCCGGTCGATCCCAGCGCGATATCGCAGAAAGTAATCGAGCGGAAATGAACATAAAAAAATCGCCGCTGCCGCGCAGCGAAATGATTACCGAGAAATTACATTTTCTAAATCATAGGACGGATATTAGGGCGGAACAGTCGAAATACGCAGAATTCTTTTGTCGCGTCCGAAGTTCGGCAGGTATTTTATATGAAACTCGTTCCGTCACGGGAATGGGAAGTCGCAGGAGGACGGCGGAGGCGAGGGAGGAGTGAGGAAGGGGTTGGGGTGGGTTGCAGGAAGAGATGGTAATGAAACGAAGGGCGCTGCTCTTACTTTTGATGAAAATCGGAATCCGATATCTGCCGGCCGACGGGCGGCGGCGAATATTTTTAGAAGAATGCGCTGTGACGACTCCGCAGGGTGGCCGCGGGCATCGTCACCGCGCCCGCGAGTTCTCGTGTGTGTCTATATGTATACGAGGAGCCGGCGCCGGCCTGGGGCTACGCCAACAGACGCTATCGCGGAGGGGTCGGGCACACTGATTTCCAAAAACAAATTGTTCAGATTGGTGTTTAAGCCTTTCCTGCCCAAGCTACGAAATATTAGAGAACATATCTTCTTTTTGGGTTATTTTGCTACCAAAGTAAATAAAAGCACATTAGTGTATTCACACATTTTAGTTATCCTTATTATACGCAAAAAAAAAAAAAAAAAAAAAAAAAAAAAAAAAAAAAAAAACCCTCACTGACTTTCTTTACGGCCCAATTTAGATTTGTAGTTTTATAAGTTTTTGCAAACATTTACGACCAAAATAATAATTTGAATAATAAAAAATTAATTAATAATACTGTCTGAAACTTAATATTCACAGAATATATGACATCAACTGCGATTGGGCAAAGCTGAAAATGTGTACCCAGCCGGGATTCGAACCCGGGTCTCCTGCTTTCTAGGCAGTTGCGCTGACCCCTACACCACTTTTTTTTTTTTTTTTTTTTTTTTTTTTTTTTTTTTTTTTTTTTTTTTTGCTCCATGTGTAGTTCTTGACCCTGCGGACGCGGACGCGGACGCTGATCGTGTTTGTTCGTTATGGTTCTACGTGTTCTGTGGCTCAGATTTTTTATTACAGAGAGCGTTCAGCCCGCTGACCGGGCGCGCTGAGCCACGGCGCCCGGCTACCACTGCGGAGACAGTGATCACCGCACCTGCAAGAACTACCTAAGCACGCCTCCCGTCAGATACAAATTCCCAGCTTCGCCCTGCCCACAGTACTCAAACTCGTAGTTATGAAACTAATTCCCGTAAGAGTAAGGGCTTCAAACTTGCCCACCCCTCCCCACTAACGATAGGATCATTGCCCGTCACCGGCAAACCCTTGTAGGAAAAAAAAAATAGGTTCTGGCGGGTTCCGCACCACTGATCTTCAGCGTCACAGTCCAACACATTGCCCACTACGCTACACCCAACAGTTAGGAAATGCGTTCTTTAATCTCATACTCTTGATGGTCGTTGTTAACTGATGCTAATATGGCATTTGTAGACACTAGATTATTATATATCGTACGAAGAACGACGTCTTTGTGTTAGTTCTTCAGTGCTCCATTGCTTTGAAATGACAACGTGTAAGTTACAATAAGAAAATCATCAAATACCCAACGCAAGATGGCGTATGCCAGAGACAGTTCTGGGCGAGGAAAGTCACGTGACATCTGCGAACGGTTGGTTTTCGTTAATTTAATGTAGAGTGTCGAAACTCCGATAAACTTTGCAAATATCTCTCAAACGATACGAGATATGAAAAAAAAAAAAAAAAAAAAAAAAAAAAAAAAAAAAAAAAAAAAAAAAAAAAAACATAAGGGTACAAAGTTGTAGAGAGTTTTGTCCTCTACAAATTCGTTTATTCAATTTTCGCGTCAGATGAACGGTGTATTTGCAATTAAAATTACATTACAAAAGGCTTATTTTGGTATTGCTAACGTATTTCTCGTCCGAAATATTTCAGAAAGTCAGGTTCTGGTCTCTGGTAGGCAACAATTACGTCTGTAAAATTTGGTGCCGATCGGTTGAACGGTTCGACCTAAAAAGTGGGGACACGTTACAGCCATCGTCAAATCGCCGTTATTTTAGCAAATATCTCTGCAACGATGCAAGATATGAAAAAACAGAGCAAAGTTTTAGAGAATTTTCTCCTCTACAAATTCGGTTATTCAATTTTCGTGTCAGATGCATTTTCATTTAAATTTCGAGCTGTCAGAAGACGATTGCAAATGCCCACTTTTAGTGTTACTACCGTAACCTAAAGCAGGCCAAAAAAGATTAAAAAATGGGACCTCAAAGTCCAAGAGAATATAATGCAATTGGGAGACATTATGCAATGCTTATTTCTGTTAACATAAGGATTAACCACCAACAGAGATAGAGTTAAATTTTTATATCGAAATGCCACATGTTCAAATGTTTGTAGAGCTTATGGGACTTAACTACGGGGTCATCAGTCCCTAAATTTACGAAATAGCTTAAACTAAAGACGACACAAACATCCATGCCCAAGGGGGGATTCGAACCCGACGGGGACCGGCCTCGCGCATCGCAGTATAACGCCTCAATGTGCTCGGCCGCTCGGCCGTGGCATCGAAATGCCATTTTAGATGTTGATCTGAACGTGGGAACAAAAGCTAACTGTAATTATCCTTGAACCGTATTCATATTTCGTTGATTCGTAAACAAAACAACAACAATTTGTTAGTGACACGCAGCAACAAAGACAACTACATAAATAACTAGCAGAAAATGCCTTTGACGCACTGTCAACACTAAAAACTTCCTTTCACAGTTTTGAAGGCTATATAAATAGAAAGAGTTCTATTCCTTGAATAATATCAGTTTCCATCATCTAAAACAATACAAAAACAAATTACTAACGTGAGAACAGGCAACAGCGTCTTTTTGTGACCGCAAAACACGCCTGACGAAATTGTGCACACAGACGTAAAACGGTCCGTTGTTCAAACAACATACGGGTATGCTGCCGGGTGACGTCGTCGACAACCGCCGATATTTCGGCAGGAGGACACCCTGCCATTCTCAAGGCACAACTGCACTAAGGAAGCAATGTGCAGGCGTATTTAATACCTCGGTTTGCAAAGGGTAAACAAGGAAGATAACCCACACAGTACAAGTAACCGCAAAGTCAACACAACCAAAGATGACCAAGCTTCAAAAATATTGATTAATAGTCACTATCGATTTTTTATGTCTGGTTATCTTTGGTTGTGTTGACTCTGCGGTTACTTGTACTGTGTGTGTTATTTTCCTTGTTTACCCTTTGCAAAACGAGGTATTAAATACGCTTGCACATTGCTTCCTTAAGTGCAGTTGTGCCTTGAGAATGGCAGGGTGTCTCAGCCAGCGAGAGTTTCATATGACACATCAGAAGGGCCCTAACGTCCCGTGAGAAACACAAA
This sequence comes from Locusta migratoria, assembly GCA_026315105.1. Lineage (NCBI taxonomy): Eukaryota > Metazoa > Arthropoda > Insecta > Orthoptera > Acrididae > Locusta > Locusta migratoria. The sequence continues at coordinate 314,244,359 of CM048744.1, read as the reverse complement.
TCAGATACCATTTTCCACTTTGCTTTATGATGCTGGATATGGGTCGAGACTTTTAAGTCCCGTCGGACAAGAAAGGGTTAATCTAGAAAATAAGATGACGTCGCAAGAATGCACTAATTAAAATTTACATACGTGCATGAAAAGCTTTGCGAAATTCTGGTACTCGAATCTTTTATAAATTACTAGTGAAAACCCGGCGTCTCCCGGGTATATATTTATTTCAGTCTTCATTTAGTCCACCTCTCCTTCCTATTTCACTGTCCAACTTCTCTCTCTTCCCATCTCTCTCTCTTCATCTCCCCACTCTCTGCCCACCTCAACCTTTCCCTTTCTCTGCCAATCTCCTCCTCTTCTCTGTCGAACTCCTCCTCCACCACCTCAATCCATTGCCTCATCCAACTGTGATTAATTATATAACTCCGTTAACATTCACGGTGATCATTGGAGTGTTTTCTAAGTATCTAGCACGGTTCCCTCCTCCATGCACCGTATGAAATCTTACATAGATGGTTACGTTCATCTATTTTGAAGTTTAAATGTACAAAATTTCGTCGGTATCCGAATAAAACCGTAGATATTGTTGAAGTTCATAGGTAGGAGAGGGAATAAAAACCTTGCCGTTTGCTGTCGGCATAGTAAATTTGCAGGGATTGAATGAAGGGTAGAGCCACGGGTCGTAACACATCTGAAATGTAACGGCCACTGTTCAAAGTACCGTCGATGCGTACAAGAGTGGCCGAGACGTGTAACCAATGGCACTCCATACCATCTCGCCGGGTGATACGCCAGTATGGCGATGGCGAATACACGCTTCCAGTATTTGTTCACCGCGATGTCGCCAAACACGGATGCGACTATCATGATGCTGTAAACAGAACTCGGGTTCATCCGAAAAAGTGACGTATTGCCATTCGTGCACCCAGGTTCGTCGTTGTGGACACCATCACAGGCGCTCCTGTCTGTGATGCAGCGTCAAGGGTAACCGCAACCATGGTCTCCGAGAGATAGTCCCTGCTGCTTTCGTCGTAGAACTCTTCGTGCAGATGGTTTTTGTCTTGTAAACGTCCGCATCTGTTGACTCAGGGATCGAGACGTGGCTGTACTATCCGTTACAGCCATGCGGATAAGATGCCTGTCATCTCGACTGCTAGTGATACGAGGCCGTTGGGATCCAGCACGTGGTTTCGTATTGCCTTCTGAACTCACCGATTCCATATTCTGCTAACAGTCATTGGATCGCGACCAACGCGATAGGCTACAACCATACATTTATCAAAGTCGGAAACGTGATGGTACGTATTTCTCCTCCGTACATGAGGTATCACAAACACGTTTCACCAGGCAACGCCGGTCAACTGCTGTTTATGTGAAACCGGTTGGAAACTTTCCTCATGCCAGCACGTTGTAGGTGTCGCCACCGGCGCAAACCTTGTGTGAATGCTCTGAAACGCGAATCATTTGCATACCATATCGTCTTCTTCCTGTCGGTTAAATTTCGCGTCTGCAGCACGTCATCTTCGTGGTGTAGCAATTGTAATGGCTAGGAGTGTACATAAACCAAGTAACCCAACACATGCCGCATGGAGGACTGGAATCTCCACGGCACCTCACTGCAGCGTGGCACCTATTCCGCCGCGGCTGTGAATTACAGTGGTTAAGTCCAACATATTTACGAATATTTCATTTCGTCTGTCTCTGTGACGTATTTTTAAGACTTGTTTGTGTTTATAGCATGCCCAAGTGCCAGCTTTCACAAGGCTTACAAGTTTTACAAGCGGACGCTCCCTCCTGTTGAAGAGGGACTCAAAAGAGAGATACAATACATCGTTTGTTTCTGTGTCAGATTGTTGTCGCATTTTTTCGAATGCATTCTGCTGCGAGGTCACCAACTTTGATAATTCCTTAATTAAAATAAACATTCTAAAGAGCAATATTGGTTCTTCATTGCCAACCGGTTTCAACCCATCTTCAAGGATTATCTCTGTAATATAAATTGTTTACATTCTGAGTAACTCTAAAAATGTACTACATTACTAATTACATTGAACTGAAATGAATGACAAAAGAATAAAATGATGTTATGCCCAAGTTGGTGTGCAGCGGCGAAAGAGCTGCGAGTCCTCAAGTGCTGTCACTGAAGGAGGAAGCGAGCAGTGGTCTGCTACACATAAATAGCCCGAGTTGCGCTTCTACGCTATCTTCACCCACCACTAGTAGCTAATGAAATGACCACATAGTTCCAAAATGTTAAAAATGCTAGCGTCTCAATTACAATATAATTTTTTGTTATTACTAGCTAGAAAAATAACTATTGTCGTGATTCTAACACTTAAAAGAAAATTCAAAATGTAAAACAATAATTGGTATGAATCTCAAGTTCTGCAGTACTGCCTTCTACAGGAAGATTTGTTTATCTCTGACGCTATGGGTTACTAGGCAACAAGCCCCAAATGTATCCGATCGGCGGCCCAAGGCAGTATTACGGGTCCAAAGAAGTAGCTTTCATCATTTAAAAAAAAACACATTCAAACGGATTTCACTGATGCCAGAAAAAACATGTTCGCTGTTTGCTAACCTATATACAAAGCAGCAGTAACATAGTGACCGACATGGCCTTTTCGAAAATTGATACCAGAGTAATAATGAAGATATTTAACAGTACCGCTTCAGTGATTGTTCAAATAATTGTTTTCGTTATTGTTCTGTATATTACTGACTTGGCCTCAATTGCTGCGGCTGTCGAATTCATATTAGTAATCTGACAAATTATGTTTGCCAAGAACTGCTTCAGAATCTTCTAATATCCCAGCTCTCAGGACGGTAGGAGCAAGCGAATTTATCGTTAATAATTGCTTCGTAAGGTCCATCACATTATCGGTTCAATGACCTCTTTGTGACTTTATTAAAAAATTTCATTCAGTCAGATCGATAGGGCTTAGGTGGTGCAGTCGTGGAGGAAGAGAGGTTACTTAAGAGATTTATGGGTCGAGTGAGCGACGCTGCGGAATGCTTATTAATGACTTGGGGCATGTTTCGCGGGCGGTTTCTTTTGTCAATGATTTTGTTGAGAGTCATAAACGTAGGCCTTGCAACCTTTTATGGAAAAAAAGTTATACAGGCCCTAGTCAGCTTTTAGAGAATGCGAAAAAAAGAGATGAGATGATCGTAATATTGCTTTCCGAAACCGGAAATTTCGAATAAATTTCCAGTTCTGCGATCTTTAGTACACAGTGTTTTTCTTCTTCTGAAATTTAAGATCGCTCTTCGCTTTAATATAAGGACATTACATACGGCCTCTATACAACTTTAATCAGCCTCACTAATTTGATACCTCCGGTCACACTTGTTGTTGCATTTTTCATGTCCTGCAGTGTAAGTACATTCCTCGGTATCGTGTCACTACCGTCATCACAACTTCCCAAGGGCATCCTTCAGCCGAGGCTGCTTCTTCTCTAGTGGCTGGTGACAAAGTCAGTGCAATAAATTTAATGTTATCATAATATTCCCAGGATGAGTAAAAACTCTGCTTCCGTTTGATAGCTGTTTTTCTTGATTTTTGTGAATTTTTGGAACACCTAGAAAACATATGAAACAAAAAGTCGCTGCATAGTACGAAGCATTGAAAACAAAAATTAACGTCGTTCTTCAAATTATCAATATTTAAGTAATACACCGATTCACTTTTTTCCTTATTCAAAGCCCACCAAGTACCAGAAAAATTGCAGCTGACGAATGATGTTCCCAAAAATCTTCAAATGTTTGTAAATTTAAGGGACTTAACTACGTTCGTCATTAGTCCCTAGGTTTACAAACTACTTATACTAACTTAAAGTAACTTATGCTAAAGACAACACAAACACCCATGTCCGAGGGAGAACTCGAACCCCGAACGGCGAACGGCTGTGCCCACCGTAGCAGGGCGCCTTAGTGCGCACGGCTATTCTGCCACTGCAGTGATATTACCATTACAGATTAGTCTGCATTCGCACGTGCCGGTGTCATTGTTCACGAAAATGAAATATACTTTCATAATGAAACTTTAACTCTGCAGCGGAGTGTGCGCAGATATGAAACTTCCTGGCAGATTAAAATTGTGTGCCGGAACCGGGACTCGAACCTGGGACCTATGCCTTTCGCGGGCAAGCGCTCTACCGACTGAGCTATCCCGACACGACTACGATGCCGCCTCACAACTTTACTTCCGCCAGTACTTCGCCTCCTACTTTCCAAACTTCACAGAAACTCTCCTGCGAAACATGCAAGACTAGCATTCCTGGAAGAAAGGATATGGTGGAGACATGGCTTAGCCACAGTCTATGGGATGTTTCCAAAATGAGACTTTCACTCTGCAGCGGAGTGTGCGCTTTCTTGCATAACTGATGTTATTCATGTAGTTTCATCCAGTGTCAATACTGTTTATTTCGAGTTCAAATTTATCTTCAGTTGTGGTAGAATAAAATGATTAACTTTTTTATTTCTTTTTACATTATGCTACATTTCATCATCTTACCCATCTCGTTGGAAAGCTGAATAAAACAGATATATGATAAATGAAAAGTTTTCGGACATGTATTAATTCTTCCGTGTTGACTTACCCCTTTGACCGTATAATTACTCCGGTGCCAATAGTATTTCTTGCTGCGCGCGCCGGCCGCGGTGGACGATGGGACTGAGGCGCTCCAGTCACGGTCTGCACGGCCACTACGGTCGGGGGTTCGAATCCCCCCCTCGGGCATGGATATTTGTGCCGTTCTTAGTATTAGCTAGTTCATAAGTAGTTTGTAAGTTTAGGGACTGATGACCCCCATAAGCTAGACCAATATTTGAATTTTGCTGCGCGAAGTAATCTGACATGTTTCGACGTGCTTTACTGCTATTGTAACGAACCAAGAGTTCGATAGGTTTGGCGGCTCCAATGTTCAGTGACAATATAAGTACTTTTTTATATTGATAATCTCGATGATGACTTTAGAACACAGAAAGCTTACAAATTACATCTCTAATGAACGATGTTTCACTTATCTCTCCTATAGTAATTCATTTCAAAATCTTGCTGCTTAAATGTGCCTTGTAGATAGGGTTTCGTTTGGTTTCTTCCAACATCTCAGACAGTATCCAGACAAAATATAGAATCTCCCGACAGTTATATTCTCGTCAGGTTCTGTAGAGACTAATAAGTTGAATTTTCCAACCATTTTCATCCGATTCAAATTCTAAAGGAACAAACAACTTCATAAACACATGCCAAATGTCGAAATTTATGTATAACTGATTTTAAATGATACCAAAACGGACAAATGTTTAAAGAAAATTGTGTGACTTACGTTTCCCATTCGCGTAATCAGTACTTGCTCCAATAAGGTGTTTAGCATATTAATAATTTAGGTACTAAAGGGAGAAATCGTGTGACGTTCGATTTAGTATGAAAAAGGGAAAGGAAATCTCCGGATATTGTCCTGAAAACCACATTGTTGTAGAACAACCGCCGTATCATGTTCAACCACTGGTATCGTTGTGGGATGCTGCATGATGGGACTTGTGGTCAACACACCGCCTTTACCGGCCGTTGTCGACGTTTATTCGTTGGAGCCAATACCTCTCAATCAGGCAGCTCGTCAGTTAGTTTAAATCAAACATTCAAATGCAAACAAATTTTTCCGGGGCCGTTGTTATGTAGGGGAGAGCAGGGCAAGAAGGGGTACTTAAGCACTTAACAATTTTTTGTAGGCTTACAAAATGCTTTAGTAAAATACCATATATTCTACTCTAAACTGCAGTATTTCTAGAGTTTATAGAAAAAAATAAGACTAAAATTGTTAGTATTTACTATTTAAAAAAGTATATTTTCCCGCGGATCACCAAGTATCCCATCTTGCCCTACAGTGAGGGCAAGATGGGGTACGCAGGTGGGGCAAGATGGGTTACCTCAATACTGTATAAGGCAGAGGTAATTTAATGATTCAATGAACACAGGTTTACGAATTCATAAAAGATTTATTTTAATATCTAATGAAAATGCATGAAGTAAACATTGTGTGATGTTAAAGTTCACTTTATTGTTATTCAGTTATTTCGTCGTTTAGTAAGCAAAATTCACACACGTGATATACCTCGGCATCCTCGTCCTCTTGTCCCGCACATGAACAGTGAGCCCATTTTTTGCAAGAGACGCATGACACCCATCCTTCTGTTGACTGCGAGTAGAAACAGCCGCAATACATGCACGCAGTGTCATCTTCTTCTAATGTGCTTTCTACTACAACTTTTTTATCTTCTTTGCCAAGTTCCTCATTGCTTTCTTATTCTTTCCACTTTTGCCTTTACAAAAAAAGAGGGATTTTTTTTAACAGACGTCTCAGGTGAACTCTCGGGATACCCCATCTTGCCCTGCCACTAGATACCCCGTCTTGCCCCCAGGGACCATTTTTACGTTAGGTTAATATTATAGCACCAATACATTCAATTAGTTATTGCATGCATTAATTTATTGCAAATAAATCTGTTTTTCATCGATATTACTTAAAAGTATGAGAAACAATTACTTCTCTTACCTTTTCACGTTTGAAAACGACGAAAAATTATATCAGCACAGACGAAAACACGTTTGGATGTATTCACTCCGATTGGTTTGCTCAAAATGGCTACCAGCACTGTCAGGCACTCGCATAGCAAGTGCCTACTACTTCAACTATTCGTAGCTAGGTTGCGATATCTGCCGTGGTAGAAATTACAAAAACAACGTCTTGCCCTCCATCTTGCCCAGCTCTCCCCTAATACATAAAAATTAATGTTTGTTTATTTGTCTTTTTGTTCGTATTTTATACATGGCCATACTGTACAACCCATTGCGATATTACTTTGTCAACTCATTGCCTGCACTAGTGCGAATATTATACAAAAATTAGCTTCGTATGTTGCATGGTGGAGGGTGCTTTCCAATTAATTCGTTTCTTACGCCTTCACGCTGAAATGGCTGGGCGGTGTGGTGGAACACGGACGTGATAACTGCGATGGTTAATACAGTTAGTCATGTTCATGTGTAGTCTCTAATCATGAGAGTATTTTGATACTACAAAGGTTTTATCAGTTGCTAGGACGTTGTTTAGTTATTTACAGTCCCCTAGCAACACCAACTGTCACAATCTAACCGTGCAGAATTCCAAGACTTCGCCCGAAGTGTCCCGCACCAAAAAATAAATTAGAAAATATAGGAATAACTCCTTTAAATAGTTCACAACAAATATATTACGTTCTTCTACGAGCGGGGCAAGGAAACTACTCTGTGGCCGTTACTAAAATTTTATCGAAGTCAAACACAGGCACTACTGTTTGCAGTCGCTAACTTGTACTGAAAAAGTTAATATTCCACCGCCTGCTAAACACTGTTTTTCCATATTCACACTCGAAACCAATATAATATCACATTCGAAGCTAATCAGTAATTAATTCAATCAGAATTTAAATTGTTTTCTGAAATAAGAAGAAGTTCTTCACAAAAATCGAATTACTCTTGCTATAATATATTCTTGATTATAAAGAACTCTTCATAAATGCAAGATACTTTTCAATATTATCAAATATTTATTCTTCTTCATGCTAATACAAAGTCAGTACAACCAGCTTGGACTGAATCTTAAACAACAGTAATAATAATTTAATGTTCTTTGAAATGATTGACGCGCGGCAATAAAGAAGGCGCAGCTGCATTCGTAGCCCCGTAGCCGTCGGTTAAATTCTGCCAGCGGTCACATACTTCAAGGTTGACTGCGGCGGCGACGACGCTGCCCTTGTTGATTGCGTCGCCTCGCTCGTACATGTAACATACAGAAAATAAAACATTTTAAGAAACATATTATAAAATTAACAATATTTACAGGAACATCAAATATGTATACATTTTAAATAAAAAGTTTCGTTTTTCCTATTTACAACTTCAAACCACTGCTGACATAGGGAGATGTAGCACGACTATCTTGTCCCACTACAACGGATGTGAACGGATTTTGGAACAGAGGTAGCTTATACCCTGATTAATACATGGGTCACCTTTCGTAAGCCACCGAATGGTGCGTGGCGAAGGCTACCTTACAATGGATTAATATATTTCTTACTCCTACATGCCGAAAGATATACACGGATTTGAACGAAATTTGTAATGAAGATGACTTACACCATGCAATAATACATGGACTATCTTTCGTAAGCCACTGTACGGCGCGTGGCGGAAGGTACCTAACGCTGAGCTACTTTTAGGAAGCCTCCGTACGGTGCATAGCGAAGGGTACTTTACAGTTGATTAACACGTTTGTTACTCTTCACTCGGAAACGGCTGGACGGAATTGAATGAAATTTTGCCCAACTAACTCCCAAAACAAGAGAAGCTTACCTAAGATTACAAACGGTGCATGGTGGAGGGTACTTGCAGTAGACACCACTTCACTGTTCATCATCACAATTAAAAGATTTATATGATTTTTCGCAGGTGTAAAAGGCAATAGACTGAGGAAGTGGAGGAGACGGAGAGGTGATTAACAGAGAAAGGCGAAGGTGGAGATGGGCAAAGAGAGGGATGGATAAAAATGAACAGAGAGAGGGGTGGTGAGGAAATGAACAGAGAGGAATCAGGGAGGAGATGGATAGAGAGAGAGAGAAGGAAAGAGATGGTGCACAGAGAGAAAAGGATAGAGGGACAAATTTTGAAGGACCCGGCGACGCCTTTTTTCAGCTCATTGTTTAAAAAAAATTTCTGGGCATTGGTTTGCATCATCAGTATATGAAATTCCACCGACGTTTCGGCTTTACTTCTTCCTTATTATATTGGTGTGGTGTCTGTTCTTTCGGACATGTATTTACATGCGAAGACGGCGTTAGATTCACAGTAATACACATGACCACTAAAAGAAATCCGCTGAACTTCAATTACGTGATAAATCAGTCAAACCTTAAGGTCGTAAATTCTACCAAATACCTAGGAGCTACAATTACGAACAACTTAGCCTGGAGAGAACACATAGAAATAATTGTGGGGAAGGTGAACCGAAGGTTACGTTTCGTTGGTAGAACGCTTCGAAGATGCACCAGCTCCACCAAAGAGACTGCCTACATCTCACTTGTGCGTCCTCTCCTGGAGTACTGTTGCCCCTTGTGGGACCGTCACCAGGTGGGACTGCCGGAAGACATTGAGAATGTTCAGAGAAGGGCAGCTCGTTTTGTTTTATTAAGTTACGGGGGGGGGGGGGGGAGGGGGAAGTGCCACGGAAATGTCGACGAATTAAAAGAAAGACATTATTCATTGCGGCGTGATCTGTTTGCGAAGTTTCAATCGACTACTTTTACTTCTGAATGTGAAAATATTTGGCTAGCACCCACCTACTTAGGGAGACATGACCATCCTAATAAAATAAGAGAAATCAGATCGAAAACGGAACGATTTAGTAGTTCTTTCTTCCCGCGCGCTATTAGAGAATGGAACGGTAGAGAAAAGTTATGAAAGTGGTTAATTAACCCTCTGCCAGGCACTTAAATGTGATTTGCAGAGTATCTATGTAGTCGTAGATGTAGATGTAGATTTCACCGCAGATACGGTCATAAGTTCGACCTCGTACGGGAACCCGTAAGAGGGCATAGACGGGAGGAGCGCTACAGCCATAGCGTACGACTTGAGGTTTCAGATGGACGGGAGGCGAGCACGGGTTGCCAAGTTGTTAAGGCGACCTCTGGTCTGAGGCGGGAGACCCGCGTTTAGTTTCCGGACCTGCTCACATTTTCACTTGTCGCCATTGTTTGATTTCAGTGCTCTAATGTAGCCACTGCCAATTCTTTCCTTCCTAATCGTTTCTCCTTCCCCTCCTTCATCAATAATTTGCAAATTACTTCTTCCTATCGGTGGGAAATACCTACACCACCAATTAGAAGAAATAAAGCGAACACCAATAAGAGAAAACCTAGCTGCCTGTCCCCCAAAACTGATACCTTCAATTACAATCTCGCAACAGTTACTACCACCAGGATATATGTTTCCAGCTTTTCCTCGCCCAGCAGTAAACACTACACCCAGAAGAAGGCCGCTTTCAATAGTGGCCGAAACATTTGTGAAATTTAATATATTGACGATGCGGACCAATAGCCAGAAGAAATTTATAAACAACTATTCAAATGTTTCACTTGAAATAAACTTAAGAGTCTTGACCACTAATTTCCATTTATTGAAGCCTTAAGCGTTTCGACGTTCCGTCATTATCGAAGGCTACAGCAAGACAATGGAATTAATATTCATCAAACATTTCGATAAAACATAAATGTGAACACAATCATCACACTCACCATATCTTTTAAAACTTATTAAAAAGTGAAACTAAACATTCCTTTTAAAATAATCACTGTCAAAGACATATGTCAAACATAAAATGAATTTAAAATTGCCCCCAGAACAACCCTGTAGGATGGTATAGTGCATACTAAGGTCAGCAAAGCGGTCAGTTATTAAGTAGAAAATCCGCCAGATGGCTATGTTGTCATTCTACTTCTCTCTCACTCACATAGGCGCACTCACTCCCTCTGGGACTTTTTTTTTTTAATAGTAATACCTTAAAACTGCACAATATTTTGTTACTGTTAAGTTATACAATTATAAACTTACAACTATAAAACTTTTACAATCACTGTGTACAACAATTTTCTTTTACATTATACAATTATATGAGTACTGCACCAAAAATTTTTGCCACACTACATTTTGACATCATTAGGAAAGATAGTGTTTAGTGACTCATTATTTTAAAAGGAATGTTAAGTTTCACTATTTAATAAGTTTTAAAAGATATTGTGAGTGTGAAGATTGTGTTCTCATTTATGTTTTAGCGAAATGTTTGATGAATATTAATTCCATTGTCTTGCTGTAGCCTTCGATAATGACGGAACGTCGAAACGCGTAAGGCCTCAATAAATTGAAATTAGTGGTCAAGACTCTAAAGTTTATTTCAAGTGCATCAAAATGGCCACGTCTCACAAATTTCTAATGGAGACAGCAAGGAATTCAAATTTTTGTTAATGTAAGGTACAGGGTGTCCAGAAAAGGGCTCCCTGATTTCAAAATTAAATATCTCGAAGACAAAGATCAATAGAGGAATGCAGTAAACGGTATGTTTATTGTGAAAGCTGTAAGAAGTTTATACAGCAGTTTAAAATAATAGTTACAAAAGCTGCTAACAGATGGCGCTGTACGCTGTACAGCTCATATCTGCATACATAAGTGAAATAATCATATAAAAACACTCTATGCAAACAATCACATCACAATGTTTTCAAAATGTTCACCATTGGCACTACAGAAGTGGCGCAAAAGAAGAATGAAATTCTCCATCACATTTCGTAGTTTCTCAACCGAAATGGATTCACATGCCACAGAGATCGCCGATTCAAGCTCGTCCAGCGCGGCGGGATGCTTCGGGTAGACCATGTCTTTCACTGTGATCCACAAAAAAAAGTCACAGGGAGTCAACTCCGGCGAATATTGAGGCCAATCCATGCCTGCAATAGTAAATTTGGGATATTCCAATGCAATGACTCGATTTCCGAAGTATTCCTCAAGAAAGCGAAACACTTGTTCGGTCTGATGTAGTCGGCCTCCATCTTGCATAAACCATTCAGTACCTGGTCGATCCTCTACCGTTTGCTGTGTGGCGACAAATTGTTCCAAAATTGCAACGTAACGTTCATCAGTGACCGTTTCTCGAATGAAAAAAGGGCCAATAATGCCTCTGCCGCATACTGCAGCCCACACAGTAACTTTAGGAGAATACAGGGGTTTCGCTTCACACCAATATGGCTTTCGCAACCCCAAAATTGCCAGTTCTGCTTATTAACGTATCCATTCAGGTGGAAGTGTGCTTCATCTGTAATCCAGATACCAACATCAAATCCTTCACTATCAATCATTTATGAGCATCTGATTAGCAAAGGCAACACTTTGTTGCACAGCTCATACGGGTATAGCCTGGTGCGTTTGAATTTTGAATGGAAACGTGTGGCGGCTCTTTCCAGTATTTTCTGCGTGCTGGAACGCGTCAAACCAGTCTCAGATGCAATTCTACGGACGTATGACATAGGATTTCGCTTAATTATTCCAGAAACTGTGGCGATATTGTCAGGCGTAACTGCAGTTTGCTTGCAGCCAACATGCCCCACTAGATCATCAGTTACGCTGCCTGTTCGTTGAAATTTTGCGAAGAGCGTACGACTGGTTTTCGCATCGGGTCCTTTGGGAACATTGCCGTTAGGACTCTCTTCTAATCTGTGGTACTCTAGCACCAGAAAAACGTGTTGTTCAATGGAGTACATGGTTTTAATCTCTTCCTTCGGTACGCTAACCTCCTTTCACGTTTCAATAGTGGAACTGATCGCTCTGGGCTTCGGATCACTATTTATACTAGGTATTACGTATTGCGATTACAGCGCCATCTGTTAGCAGCTTTTGTAACTATTATTTCAAACTGCTGTATAAAATTCTTACAGTTTTCACAATAAACATATCGTTTACTGCATTCCTCTATCGATCTTTGTTTTCGAGATATTTAATTTTGAAATCAGGGTGCCCTTTTCTGGACACCCTATACCAAACTGCTGTGGTCATCGTTTCCTAGACCTACAAACTACTTAAACTAACACACACACCCATTCTCGAGGGAGAACTCGAATCTCCGGCGGGTTCGACCGCGTTGTCCTTGACTTGGCGCCTATAACCGCACGGCCATTCCTGCGTAGCGTTCGTCAGTTCGCATCAGGAGGCTGATGTCCTCCCGGTCCATTCTTAACCATCAACGAAGAAATCTTGGTAGTATTGAGAATTTTACCTAGATAACGTGCGCAAGGGTCCGTCGCGTTGATCACTCGGTTACAGAGCAGAATTGATGCAATAAAGGCCGAGTTAATAATTGTGCTGTAGTTTGACGCAAACTGAATTATAAAATGTTTCCGAATATAGCCGTAACATGCAAATTAATTGACTCCGTAAAATCAAATACCAAATAAAGTGACAAGTGTGGAAATAAAATTAATTACCTGCCAGTAGAGTTAATTCCTTTTGTAATCGATTTTAAAAATTAAAAGTAACCTTCTTATTTATAACCAGTGACCCGCCGCGGCTTGAAACGAGTGGTACTGATATTCTCTACCAATGTGTGTGTGTGTTTGTTTTAATGGTTGTTATATTCTACTAAATATGATTAAACACAATGAACGCCATGCTTAAAAGAGGGTTGTGTAGAACCCGTTGAAGCGATCTGGAATGCATAGAATACTGTTAGTAGAGCTTGCTCTTATGTTGGGGCGAATGGAGCGGTCTATTGCCTGTCGAATATCTGGAACAGTTCGGAAGCAAATGTAACGAAGTCAAATCAAAGTACAAGCACTTAAGTCCGGGGTGTATGTTGGATGGTACAGTACTTCCCAGTCCCATCGACCTAACAGAGCAGCCACAGTTTGTGCTGTTTGCGTCCGCACATTTACATCTACATACTTACTCCGCAATTCACCGAATGGTGCGTGGCGGTGGGTACACTGTACCACTACTAGGCATTTCCTTTCCTATCCCACTCCCAAATAGAACAAGGAAAAAAAGAATGCCTATATGCCTCCGTACGACCCCTAATTTCTCTTATCTTGTCTTTGTGATCTTTACGTGAAATGTAAGTAGGCGGCAGTAAGATCGTACTACACTCAGCTGCAAATTTCGGCCCTCTAAATGTACTTAACAGAAATTCACGAAAAGAAGGTCGTCTTTCTTCCAGTGATCCCCAATTGAGTTGCCGGAGCATTTCCGTGACACTCGCGCATTTGTCGAACCTACCGGTAACAAACCTAGCTGCTCGCCTCTGAACTGCCTCTATGTCTTCCTTTAAACTGATCTGCTGCGGCTCCCAAACACTTGAGCAATACACAAGACGTGGTCGTACAAGCGTTTTATACGCGGTATCCTTTACAGGTGAATTACCTCTTCCCAAAATTCTCCCAATAAACTGATGTCTGCTGTCCGCCTTACTCACAACTGTCCTTACATGTTCGTTCCATTTCATATCGCTCTGCAGTGTTACGCCTAGATATTTGAACGACGCGACTGCATCAAGAAGCTCACTACTAATGCTGTATTCGAACATTGTGGGATTGTTTTTCCTACTCATGCGCATCACCTTACAATTTTCTACATTGAGAGCTAGCTGTCATTCTTCGCACCAACTAGAAATTTTGTCTAAGTCATCATGTATGCTATTACAGTCAGTTAAAGACGACACCCTCCCACACACCACAGCATCATCAGCAAACAGCCGCAAATTACAACTTACTCTGTCCATCAGATCATTTATATAGATAGAAAATAACAACGGTCCTATCACATTCCCCTGGGGCACTCCTGACGATACCTTTGTCTCTGATGAACACTCGCCGTCGAGAACAACGTACTGCGTTCTATTACTTAGGAAGTCTTCCAGCCAGTCACAAATCTGTGAACCTATTCCATAAGCTCGTATCTTCGTTATCAGTCTGCAGTGTGGCACCGCGTCAAAAAATGTTCAAATGTTTGTTAAGCTTATGGGACTTAACTACGGGGTCATCAGTCCCTAAACTTACAAACTACTTATCCACTACCTTATACTAAGGACGGCACAAATATCCATGCCCGAGGGGGGATTCGAACCCCCGACCGTAGTGGCCGTGCAGACCGTGACTGGAGCGCCTCAGTCTCCTCGGCCACCGCGGCCGGCCAGCACCGCGTCGAACGCCTTTTTGAAGTCGAGAAAAACACAATCTGTTGTTGCCCTTCATCCATGGCTCGCAAGATGTCATGTGAAAAAAGGGCAAGCTGAGTTTCACATGAACGATGTTTCCTAAACTCGTGCTGATTCGTGGAAAGAAGCTTTTCCGTTTCAAGGAAATTTACTACATTCGAACTGAGAATATGCTCTAAAATTCTACATGAAACTGATGTCAACGATATTGGCCAGTAATTGTGTGGGTCAGTTGTCTTTCCTTTCTTATAAACGGGAGTCACCTGCGCTTTTTTCCAATCACTAGGAACTTTGCGCTGAAATAAAGATTCGCGATAAATGCAAGCTAAGTAGGGGGCCAGCCAATGCCGCAGAATAGTCTTTGTAAAACCGAACTGGTATTCCATCCGGACCAGCAGACTTTTTCGTATTTAGCTCCTTAGCTGCTTCTCTACACCGGAAATATCTATTGCTATGTCCCCCATTTCGGAATTAGTACATTGATTAAATGATTGTACATTTGTGCGGTCCTCCTGCGTGAAAGATTTCTGAAAGGTTAAATTTAGAACTTCAGCTTTCCGTTTGCTTTCTTCTATTACTAAAAATCAAATGTTTTTGTCTTCATGGGGTGCTGTATGCGACTGATCGTTAGGTATAATGGATCCAGTACTTTCAGGTATTAAAATGTTTCAAATGTTTGTTAAGCTTATGGGACTTAACTACGGGGTCATCAGTCCCTAAACTTACAAACTCCTTATTTACTACCTTATACAAAGGACGGCACAAATATCCATGCCCGAGGGGGGATTCGAACCCCAGACCGCAGCGGCCATGCAGACCGTGACTGGAACGCCTCAGTCCGCTCGGCCACCGCGACCGGCCTCCTACAATCCTGAGCGTGTTTAATCCATATTTGCATACTAATACCACAGTCTAACTTATATGTAAAAGTGTACGTCTTGTACTTGCAGTAGCGCCCCTAGCAGAGAGAGAGTCAACCATAGCAACACTAACACGAAGAGTCACGGATACGACGTTAACGACCCAAGCGGCTACGCTGCAGTTACAGAGGAATGGTAAATAAGCGGTTGGCTCTTTCTCCACTAGGGGCCTTACTGTAAAATCACCTGAATATCAATACCAACTGCAGAATGATGTAAAAATAATGATAAGTGTGACGTCGTCCTCATGAGTGCGAAAAGAAATCCGTTAAACTTTGTTTACAAGATAAATAAAAAATGAAGGCCGTAAACTCCACTAAATACCTAGGAATTACTATTACTTCAGACTTAAACTGGAAAGAACACATAGATAATGTCGTGGGAAAGCCGAACCAGAGCGTTTTATTGGCAGAACCCTTAAAATATGCAACAGAACTACTAAAGACATGCATACACTACGCTTGTTCGTCCTCATTTGGAGTATTGCTGCACAGTGTAGGATCCTTATCAGAGGGGTTTGACGGAGAACATCGAAAGAGTCCAAAGAGGGGCAGCTCGTTTTGTACTGTCACGATACAGCATTTGGGGTGGGAATCATTACAACAACGGCGCTTATCGCTGCGACATGGGCTACTTACGAATCTCCAATCGCCAACATTCTCCTCTGAATGCGAAAATTTATTGTTGACTGTGACTTACATAGGTAGAAAACATCATCAGAATAAAATTCGAGAAATCAGAGCTAGAACGGAGACATACAGGTGTTCTTTCTACCAAATCATGTGTATCTCACATAAAACATGAAAAACGGATTTGCCCGTAGATGCATTAATATCAGACGTCCACACAATGGGAAGGAATGAAACTTTCATAGTGATGAACAAAAACCACTTCTACCACAAAGTCTTATTTAATGACACGCGTATAATTTCTTCCCCTACAGAAATGAAAACCAATGGACCCCGTGTATCGCAGCCGAGGATTCCGTGGTATCGTTCTAGTACTCGTAGGTCCTGAACTTTAGATTCAAGGTAATTACAGTGAATACAGATACAGATGTGGTGAGGAATTATGACAAGGATAACTGCTTAGTGGCCAGGGGCTTCTCGGTCATTGGCCAACAGCGCCATTATGTACACTCATGTAAATAAAATGCACTCGCCTTCTAGCAACGGCGGTTCAAATTCGCCTCCGGCCGTTGGGATATAAATTTTCTGTGCTTTCCCTACAGCACTCCAGGCAAATGTAGAGATGGTTCCGATCCTTAAGAAAAATTCAATCTGAACATGTGCTCCATCTCTCACGAACACGATATCGCCGAGACTTTAATCCCTTCGCCGGGCACCGTGGCTCAGCGCGCCTGCTCAGAGGGCTGAATGCCCTCTGCAATAAAAAAAGCTGAGGCAAGAACACAAAGAACAAAAACGAACAAACTTGATCAGCGTCCGCAACAAACATAACTACCCATAGACCAAGGAAAAAAAAACCTAATGTTTCCTTCTTTCATACAAAATAAGTTCATTGCCAGCAGGGGGGAGGGGGTGGGTCACTTTGACATGGATGTTGAGGCGACTTTCGCAGTTTCTTTAATTTTTGTTTGTCTCAATGATTACGAAATATGACCTTAATACCACGGGTTTTGGTCACCTTCACATCTGTTTCTTTTTCTTTTCTTTTACACTATGTTCTGTTTTAGGGTAAAATCTATAGATGAATGGTGTAAATAAATAAACCAGATCTACACTACTGGGACGCAGATTTCGCGACAATGTAGCAGCGTGTGAAGAGTGCATTTGTCATCTGTCATGTGACACAAACGACGTGAACATCAACAACGTTTATCGTGGAATAACTGGGACGGACATGATAATAAGAAGTTAAGTTGGTAACCTGCTTTATCTGAATTATTTATTTACTCATTTATTTAACACCAAGCGAGGTTCGGGCCTTCAGGTCCTGTCTTAGACCTAACCAGGCGTTCTACATATTTTTAATTTCTAATATTACAGAAGTTATACAACAACAAGAAAAATTAAATTTCCGAACAGTACAGCAACAAAAAGACATCACACAGTTTAATTTCATATTTGATAAATAACACACTTATCTGGTATTACAATACGGATTGGTTTTTAATTACGGCTGCTAGCAACCGCATGGAGGAAGGAGTGGAAGAGAGAGAGAGAGAGAGAGAGAGAGAGAGAGAGAGAGAGAGAGAGAGAGAGAGAGAGAGAGAGAGAGGGCGTGTGTAATTAAACACAAATAAGAAGATATAGCTGAATTGCTTTATATTGTCATATACTCTTTTATTTCCATCGTAGCAGACTAATGTTCAGAATATTTCGCACGCGTTTATTTATTGTACCACACGGAAATGGCCGCATGGTCTAAGGCGCTATGGTAGGGACTGCGCGGCCGCTTCCTGTCGGAGTTCGAGTACTCCGTCGGGCAAGTTTGTGTGTGTGTGTGTGTGTGTGTGTGTGTGTGTGTGTGTACGTGTATGTATTATTCTTGTCGTAATTAAGGTTAACCTTTTACTGCATAGTGTAGCTGATCAGCTGCATACCTTATGTTGTTACCCATTATCTCTCAATCTAATCAAAATTTTACCACAAAATCATTTGGTATCTGCTTTTGTGCATAATGTTACATATGACAGTAGCTCGTCCTATAAATAATAAATTGCAAAGTGTTACCGAATCAGTTCGACAGTTAGCTGCATTGAGCTACTCCTAACATGTGCATTTGTGTACATTAGTATTTCTCCTTTGCCATATACAAGTAGTCGATCACATTATTTTTTATGACCTATTTTCGGGAAATATGAGACATTTACTACATGCGGTACATCGCGGAAGCACTGTACAGCTGACCAGCTACGAACGTTTTGTTGCTAGTAGTACTAATAATTTTAAGGAAACTTTTTTAAAATATTTTTCTCAGTATATATGCACTATACATTAATCGTGGTACTTTTTATAGCTTCAAATAAAAATTCATGGCCGCGGTGGAGTAGCTGAGCGGTCTAAAGCGTCTCGCTGTGGAGCGCCCGGTTGCTCGCCGTGGAGGTTCGAGTCCTCCCAGGGGCATGTGTGTGTGTGTGTTTGTCCTTATGTTAGTTTACCTAGGTTTAAGTAGTTTGTAAGCTACGGACTGATGTCCACGCAGTTTGGTCCGATAGATTTACAAACATTTGAACATTTTTTTTTTTAATTCATGCATTAAAGGATTAAGTTTAAGTAGTCTCTTAAGTCTTGGGGTGTATGGCCTAGTAATTTCAAAAGTTCAAATGTTTGTATAGTCTATGGGACTTAATTATGGGGTCATCAGTCCCTAAACTTACAAACTACTTATGAACTACTTACGAACTAGGACGGCACAAATATCCATGCCCGAAGGGGGATTCGAACCCCCGACCGTAGTGACCGTGTAGACCGTGACTGGAGCGCCTTAGTCCCCTCGGCCACCGCGGCCGGCCCTAGTAATTTGATCGCTTAGATTTGACAACCATTTGAACATTTAATTTGATTCATTGTCGGCGTTTAAGATATTTGTGTGAGGTTATGTATTTTGTCAGTTGTCGCCTTTTAACTGTTGTGTAACAGAGAAAATTTGCTTCTGGAGCTTAGGTGCTGAAGTTACATCATTGCTCGGAGGGTATTCAGTAGCCTAGCAGTCTGCTGCGCTCGCCGGCACGTCTTTAACATTACCGCAACCGCCGCTAGCTATTTCTGCTCTAGTTACCACCTGCCCACCCGAGATTAAACCGGACGCAATTACGTCGCACATTAAGACAGCTAACTGGAGACCGCGCCGTACGTAGTTCCAGCGCCCACGTTCCACCTTTCCTCCCCACACGGGAAGGTCGCCGAAATCATGCACCTGGTGATATATACAAACTGAACCGCTTTTAAGCGTCGTCGCACCCAACGGCCTATTGAATCCTCCCGAAAAGCTCTCTCGACTGCAGTGGGCGCAGGGAACAAAGGGAAGCTAAATTCTTTGTCCTATTAGCCACGAATGTTGAGTCACTTAACCGCAACGACGCGGCTAAACGACGTCTGGAGACGCTTCTATCGGAAGTACCTCCCCACGTCGAGGCCCTCCCTGCTCCCAAACGACCTCTACGCTCCTTCGCTCGAGCACACAGATAGCTGCCGGGAGGTCTAGCATAAGAGTATCCTGGCAAGGCGCGCAATCGAGACCTACATTCTGTTAAAAATTAAATCCTTATTTTGTATGAAGGAAGGAAAGTCTCGGCGACATCGTGTTTATGAGAGACGGAGCACATGTTCAGACTGATTTTTCTTAAGGATAGGAACCTTACCTACATTTCCTGAAGCATGGAGAACCTACATCCGGACGGTCGGAGGTGGGTTTAAACCGCTGTTGTCCGAATGCGAATGCAGTTTATTTATATGAGTGTACACCACAGTACTTTTGGACAATGGCCGAGAAGCCCTGGGCACAAGCAGATGGTCTTGTCTTAATTCCTCACCACAGCTTTATTTGCAGATAACGATGCGTCTCCTTCGTTATGAACCCCGTTAAATGACCATAGATCATCGTAGCTTAAGAAAGCGGGAATGCTTCAAATCAGATGTTTGTAAATTTATGGAACTTAACTGCTTTAGTTATCAGGCCCGCTTCCGACACTTTCTCCAGTTCCACCTCTCCGAATTTTCCACTTGGTGCAACCAACAGGCTTCTTTCTGTCAACCCCATCGAATCCAAGTCAAACGCCATCAGGACCTTTTACCTTTCACTCCATGACCGTACCAGCCCTCAAACATCCCCACATGAAGACCGTCAGTGTAAAAGTCATCTCCCTCCTCAACTTGCTGAAACTCCTCTGTGAGTGGATTTGTGAACTCAGCACCTCCACCATCCATTACACATACCGTTCTTCTGCAGCTTCCATCCAGCCTGGATATCAGCATTCTCCGCCTCGCTCACCGCATCTGCCTCCCTTCCCCTACGCTCATCCTCTACCCTTTCCCGCAACCCCTCAAATTTCTTGAACATAGCCGCTTCCTATACGTATCCCGCAATACAGTATCCCATCATTCGTTGTTGTCTCTTCTCCTCCTTTTAAATTCCCCCCTCCCCCCCCCAGGGGGCTCATGGCTCTTTCGTGACTACCTGCGTGACGAGCACGGGGCCGCGAGCTAATGCAGTCTTTATTCCTTCTATCCTCCCTGGACTGCATTTCCTTTCCTTTCCCCTCCTTTCCTAGCCTCAATCCGTCCCCTCCCTACAGGGAGACTAATTACCTTTAGTCTCCCTATCCCAATCAGCTCAACCCAAATTGGTGACGATATTGTGTATCAGATCCCATTTGTCCTTAATCAAGTCCATCTTCTCGAAGGATATCTGAAGTCCCGTCTTCAAGTGTTCCAATTTGTATCTCAGCTGTTTCATCCCCCTATCCCACGCAACCAACTAACCTTAAATGCCGCACCTGTACCAATGCATCCCCCCCATTCCTACACTCTCCTTTCTAGGGGTTACTTTCGCCACCTCCCTCTCAAGTATAACGCACACCGTCCTACCAACCT
Organism: Locusta migratoria; assembly: GCA_026315105.1. Taxonomy (NCBI): domain Eukaryota; kingdom Metazoa; phylum Arthropoda; class Insecta; order Orthoptera; family Acrididae; genus Locusta; species Locusta migratoria. The sequence continues at coordinate 314,223,098 of CM048744.1, read as the reverse complement.
TAATCCTTTCCCGTTTCCATATACAGGGTGTCCAGAAAAGGATTCACTGATTTCAAAATTAAATATCTCGAATACAAAGATCGATAGAGGAATGTAGTAAACGGTATGTTTATTTTGAAAGCTGTAAGAAGCGTATACAGCAGTTTGGAATAATAGTTACAAAAGCTGTTAACAGATGGCGCTGTAATTGCCATACGTAATTCCTAGTATAGTGATCCGAAGCAAAGAGCGATCAATTCCACTGTTGAGACGGGAAAGGAGGTTAGCGTACCAATGGAGAGATTAAAACCATGTACTTCATTGGACAACGCGTTTTTCTGGTGCTAGAGTACCATAGGTTATAAGAGAGTCCTACGGCAACAAGGCGAAGTTTTCAAGCACGATTTAATGTTCCAAAAGAATCCGATGCGAAAACCATTCGTGCGCAGGTGCTCTCTTCGCAAAATTTCAACGAACAGGCAGCGTAACTGATGATCTAGTGGGGCATGTTTGCCGCAAGCAAACCGCAGCTACGCCTGAAAATTGGAATTATTCAGCGAAATCCAATGTCATCCGTCCGTAGAATTGCATCTGAGACTGGTTTGAAGCGTTCCAGTGCGCAGAAAATACTGAGAAAGAGCATACACAGGTTTCCATTCTAAATTCAAACGCACCAGGCCATACCCGTACGAGCTGTGCAAGGAAGGGTTGCCTTTGCTAATCAGATGCTCACAATGATTGATAGTGAAGGATTTGATGTTGACTGCATCTGGTTTACAGATGAAGCACACTTCCACCTGAATGGATACGTGAATAAGCAGAACTGGCAATTTTGGAGACCCGAAAAGCCATGTTGGTGTGAAACGAAACCCCTGTATTCTTCTAAAGTTACTGTGTGAGCTGCAGTATGCAGCAGATGCATTATTGGCCCTTTTTTCATTCGAGAAACGGTCACTGGTGCACGTTATGTTGCAATTTTGGAACAATTTGTCGCCACACAGCAAGCGTTAGAGGATCGACCAGTTTATGCAAGATGGAGCCCGACCACATCGGACTGAACAAGTGTTTCGCTTTCTTGAGTAATACTTCGGGAATCGAGTCATTGCTGTGGAATATCCCAAATTTACTGGTGCAGGCATGGATTGGCCTCCATATTCGCTGGATTTGACTCCCTGTGCCTTTTTTGTGGGGTACAGTGAAAGACATGGTCTATCCGCAGCATCCCGCTAGACGAGCTTGAATCGGCGATCTCCGTGGCATGTGAATCCATTTCGGTTGAGACACTACGCAATGTGATGGCGAATTTCATTCTTTGTATGCGCCACCTCTTTAGTGCCAATGGTGAACATTTTACAAAACATTGTGATATGCTCGTTTGCAAAGAGTGTTTTCATACGATTATTTCACTTATGTATGCTGATATGAGCTGTACAGCGTACACCGCCATCTGTTAGCTGCTTTTTTAACTATTGTTTCAAACTGCTGTATCAACTCCTTGCAGCGTTCACAATAAATATACCGTTTACTGCATTCCTCTATCTATCTTTGTTTTCGTAATATTTAATTTTGAAATCAGGGAGCCCTTTTCTGGACACCCTGTAAGACGCGCACCCTCCCGCTCTTCCTTGGTCTCTTCCACTCTTGGTCTCCCCCTCCTACCCTCTCCCATGGAGTTCTAATGCTCCTCCCCTCCCCTTACATCCCGTCCCCATCCTCTCTTTCTCCCGCCCCTCCGCGCCTCCTTTCCCTCCCTGTTCCTCAAAAATGTTCAAATGTTTGTAAATCTATCGGACCAAACTGCATGCGTAGCTTACAAACTACTTAAACCTAGGTAAACTAACCTAAGGACAACACACACACACCCATGCCTAAGGGAGGACTCGAACCTCCATGGCGAACAACAGCGCGCTCCGCAGCGAGACGCTTTAGACCGCTCGGCTACTCCACCGCGTCTCCCTGTTCCTCTGTGGGGTCCCCGTTCACCATTTTAACCTTCGCAATTTTATCTTTGGTGTCAGTGTTGTGCTACTGTCATCTGGAATATTAGTGTCCGCAACCGCTATCAGTGACAGAACGACTGTTGCGTGTATTTTTTAAACAGTGTCTCCGTTCTCCATCGTCCTCTACGCATTAACATTCGGTGTTTTTTTAGCCACTGTAGCAAACATTTTAAGCTAATTGTCTGTTTTCTGTGCTCAGGTTTTAAAGTACACCGATATTGTCTGCACTATACGTACCATCTACGTTTAATGACTCCATGTACATGTTTTGTTCTTCCCGGCAACGTAAGCCTCTCGGCTGTAGATCGGCGACGAGGCCGTAGCCGGCCTGGCCCCGGTGGGAGTTTTAAAACTCAATAGAGAAGGAAAAGTAGGGTTATCAATCCTTAGGCTTACGAAATACTTAAACTAATTTAGGACAAAACACACACACACACAACTACTTGGCCGGAGGAGGACTCAAAGCTCCCACGGCGAGCAACCGCGCCCTCCGCAGCAAGGCACCTTAGAGCGCTCGGCCACTACATCGCGGCTACCTGGTGGTATCCAAAAACCCGATCTTTATTGGAAGTTATTTAGCCTACAATCTCTTAGAAATATTCTACACATTCACTAATACACGTCTCCAACACTTTTTTCTTCGTGGTGATGCAATACATGCTCAATTTAACGAATTTTATTTGCACAACTCCACTGTATTAGATATAAAAATGAATTACCAACTTGTTCAACTGATCAGATTATAAATCCAATGTCTTGATCGATTTTTTTAATTTATTATGATTAATAGTTTCGGCTCATCTCTGAGCCATTCTCAATTCTAAAATATAGAAAATAGCCATATTAGACATAAATTAGTATAAACCTTTTACTGCATAGTGTAGCTGATCAGCTACATACCTTATGTTGTTACCCATTACCTCTGAATCTAATAAAAATTTTACCACAAAATCGTTTGTAGCTGCTTTTGTGCATAATGTTACATATGCCAGTAGCTCGTTCTAAAAATAATAAATTGCAGAGTGTTCGCTGCATTGAGTTACTCCTAACATGTGCATTTGTTTACATTAGTATTTCTCCTTTGCCACATAAATGTAGTCGATCACATTTTATTAGCTATTTTCTGGAAATATGACATTTACTATATGGGGTACATCGTGGAAGCACTGTATAGCTGACCAGCTACGATCGTTTTGTTGATAATAGTACACAATAATTTTAAGGAAATTTTTTTCAATATTTTTCTCAGTATATACGCACTATACATTAATCGTGGTACTTTTTATAGCTTTCAAATAAAAATTCATGCATTAAAGGGTTAAGTACACAAGAATAGATCGACAACTTTCTTACAATGTGTTATATACATACCATGTTGGTCAATTCGCAAAACATTTGCCAAAAGAATATGAAGTAACCCAAAAACATCGTGATTAGTTTTATATACCAACAAAAAGCATTATAATTTTTTAAAATTATTTTGAAAGTAAAATACATTGGATACTGATTACATTGATAAATCCTGCTGTTTGAAATTTTACCTGTTGTCTTTAAAGACAATATGATCCAAGTCTGTCATACAGTTGGATGATGATTTTAATCAGCATTTCTCAGTTTTACATTCTAATTGCCCTCAACAAATAAAGTTTACATCAGCAGGATTTGTCAATGCGATCAGTATCCAATGTATTTTACTTTCAAAAACTTTAATATATATATATATATATATATATATATATATATATATATATATATATATATATATATATATAATAATGGAAAGTCCAGGTTGGAATAAATAATATAATGAGGACAGTTACAACTCACCGCAAAGACGTGGCGACGAGATGCGACAGGCACATACAAAAGACACACACATACAACACATTCAGCTATCGGCCATGGCCTTCTTCAGAAATAGAGCACTCACGCAATCACACAGGCACACAACACAGTCATACAACCATCACCTCCGACTGCCACACTTCGAATCACGCTCTGCAGCGAATCGGGGACGGGAGGGGACGGAAGGGGGAGGGGATAGAAAGGTTACGTCACGGTGGTGGGGATGGGTTAGATGGGAATAACGAGATGCAGCTTAGGAATGGAGTGGGGAGGCGGGTGAGGGGAGAAAATAAAATAAAATAAAGTAAAATAAAATAAAATAATATAATATATATATACGGGGACGGGAGGGGAGGGGAGGGGGAGGGGATAGAAAGGTTACGTCACGGTGGTGGGGATGGGTTAGATGGGAATAACGAGATGCAGCTTAGGAATGGAGTGGGGAGGCGGGTGAGGGGAGAAAATAAAATAAAATAAAGTAAAATATATATATATATATATATATATATATATATATATATATATATATATATATGAAAATTCATGCACACTGCAAGTGCACAAGACCACATACGCACACATACGCACGCACGCACACGCACACGCACACACACACACACACACACACATACATACATATACACACACATGATCACACATTCACACACCACTCAAATCAGGCGAGGTTTGGGGTACAGAGGTAGGAACTGTAAGGTATGGAAAAATATATATATAGGGAAATTATCGTAGGTTGAGGCCTGGTTGATTTCGGGATCGGAGAATGTATTGTAGGGATAACTCCCATCTGTGCAGTTCAGAAAAGCTGGTGGTGGATGGGAGGATGGGCACCCGCATGGCACCCTCCTATGCCAACCTGTTCATGGGCCGTCTGGAGGAATCCTTCCTAGCATCCCAAAACCTCAAGCCTCTGGCCTGGTTCCGGTTCATTGATGATATTTTCATGATCTGGACTCACGGCCAGGACACCCTATCCTCCTTTCTTCAGAACCTCAATTCCTTCTCTCCCATCCACTTCACCTGGTCTTCCTCAACCAACCATGCCACATTCCTGGATGTCAACCTCCACCTCACTGATGGCTCCATCCACACTTCCGTCCATATTAAACCTACCAACCACCAACAGTACCTACATTTTGACAGTTGCCATCCCTTCCACGTCAAAAAATCCCTCCCTTACAGCCTGGCCACCCGTGGACGGCATATCTGCAGTGACAAGAATTCCCTTTCTGAATATGCTGAAGGTCTCACAAAGGCCTTCACAAACAGAAACTACCCCACAGACCTAGTCCGCAAACAAATCTCCCGTGCCATATCCTCACACACCCCAAATCCTCTTCCTAACACTAGTAACCATCCACAAAAGAGCGCTCCCCTTGTCACCCAGTACTACCCTGGTCTCGAACAACTAAATTCCATCCTTCGCCAAGGTTTTGATTTTCTATCCTCATGCCCTGAAATGAGAGACATCCTGCCCAAGATCCTTCCCACCCCTCCTAAAGTGGTGTTCCGTCGCCCTCCCAACCTTCACAACATCCTTGTTCATCCTTATGCCACCCCGAAACCCAGCTCACTGCCACAGGGATCATATCCTTGTGGAAGACCCCGCTGCAAGACCTGTCCAATCCACCCACCCAGCACTTCCTATTCCAGTCCTGTCACAGGCTTATCCTACCCCATCAGAGGCCGGGCCACTTGTGAAAGCAGCCACGTAATTTACCAACTGTGCTGCAAGCACTGTACAGCTTTCTATATTGGCATGACCACCAACCAGCTGTCCATTAGGATGAATGGCCACCGCCAAACTGTGGCCAAAAACAAGGTGGACCACCCTGTGGCACAGCATGCAGCGGAGCACATGCTTGATTTCAATGGCTGCTTCACAACCCGGGCCATCTGGATCCTCCCATCCACCACCAGCTTTTCTGAACTGCACAGATGGGAGTTATCCCTACAATACATTCTCCGATCCCGAAATCAACCAGGCCTCAACCTACGATAATTTCCCTATATATATATTTTTCCATACCTTACAGTTCCTACCTCTGTACCCCAAACCTCGCCTGATTTGAGTGGTGTGTGAATGTGTGATCATGTGTGTGTATATGTATGTATGTGTGTGTGTGTGTGTGTGTGTGTGTGCGTGTGCGTGTGCGTGCGTGCGTATGTGTGCGTATGTGGTCTTGTGCACTTGCAGTGTGCATGAATTTTCATATATATATATATATATATATATATATATATATATATATATATATTTTACTTTATTTTATTTTATTTTCTCCCCTCACCCGCCTCCCCACTCCATTCCTAAGCTGCATCTCGTTATTCCCATCTAACCCATCCCCACCACCGTGACGTAACCTTTCTATCCCCTCCCCCTCCCCTCCCCTCCCGTCCCCGTATATATATATTATATTATTTTATTTTATTTTACTTTATTTTATTTTATTTTCTCCCCTCACCCGCCTCCCCACTCCATTCCTAAGCTGCATCTCGTTATTCCCATCTAACCCATCCCCACCACCGTGACGTAACCTTTCTATCCCCTCCCCCTTCCGTCCCCTCCCGTCCCCGATTCGCTGCAGAGCGTGATTCGAAGTGTGGCAGTCGGAGGTGATGGTTGTATGACTGTGTTGTGTGCCTGTGTGATTGCGTGAGTGCTCTATTTCTGAAGAAGGCCATGGCCGATAGCTGAATGTGTTGTATGTGTGTGTCTTTTGTATGTGCCTGTCGCATCTCGTCGCCACGTCTTTGCGGTGAGTTGTAACTGTCCTCATTATATTATATATATATATATATATATATAAAATATTTTTTGTTGGAATACAAAACTAATCATGATGGTTTGGGATGATTACATTACCTTTTGTCAAGTGTTTACAAAATTGACCAATGTATATAGAAAGTTGTAAGAAAGTTATCGATCCAGTTTTCTGTTCTTAATACTGTATTATGTTTAATATGGTTATTTTCTTTATTTTAGATTAGAGAATGTCTCACAGATGAGCCGAAACTAGTTATCGTAATAAATAAAAAATTGCGATCGAGTCATTACATCTACAATCTCATCAGTTGAAAAGTACTTATATATCGCGTCGCAGATAAGATGACAAACATTATGAATTAACAATTGCTACCGCTATTGTGCCAGATTGGGTCTCGAACCCAGATTTCTATGTTTTATGAGCGCTCCCTGTGTTCGGACAGCCCAATGCTAAGGCGATCCTTCGCGAAAAACTGGACATTTGCGTTCGAGTCCCGGTCTAGTACAAATTTTCATATGTCACCATTTTGTAATTAATCTATACCTAATACAGTGGAGCTCTAAATATTTTTTTCTCTATTTTGTGAGTTAATTTCATTACATTTTTGATGCCACTGTAATTAGTCACTAATAAGAAATAATACAAGAAAGCTAACGCGGCAATGACGACAACAGCGGAGGATAATGTCTCTTTGTTTTCGTACTCCCTTGTGCAACAACACAGTATACGAACAAAAGGTGTGTTAAGCTTATGGGACTGCGGGGTAATCAGTCCCTAAATTTACAAACTACTTATGAAATAACTTAGACTAAAGACAGCACAAAAATCCATGGCCAAGGGGGGATTCGAACCCCCGACGGGGAACGACCTCGTGCATCGGAGCATAGCGCCTCAATACGCTCGGCCACTCCACCGCGGCTGCTCGCTTGTGTGAAATAGTAAAAAAACGCTTTGGTCATCAGTAAAAAGTTTTAAAATAATGGGATTTAGGCGAATTGCGTACGTCATACCGTTACAAAGACTATAGTTTGATGGGTCACGGTGGCAGGTAGGCAGGCGATTAGGGCCGCTTTAACGCCACTGTCTTAGGTGACTTTACCTCAACTAATGCAGCCTCTGTAGATTTAAAGATCCGATCTGAAACTGCGCCATGACCATTAAACACGTTTTTGTAAAAATAAATAAATAAATAAAATAAACCGACCAGCATATTCTCCTCTTACGAACCCTGTTGGACATGCCTAGTATACAATGAAAAGGGCTGCTTTTGGACCAAATGATCCATCAACCCATCTGAAAGATCTTCGCCGAATCGCCGTTGAGTCGACCAATCTTGACCAACACTCATTTGATGATCTAGTGAACATTATGCCACGACGAGATGTCAAAGATTATTGGGGATTCCAGAGTGTGCTGAAATCTGGAACAAACATTCACAATGTCTCGGTTATTGTACAACTTGTCAGTTATTTTTAAATGAATAATACAGTAAACTCTTAACTGTTTTTGTATATCTCTATTCATTTTTTTATAAAGTGTCATGAACTTCTATAATCGTGGTGACGCAACTTTTTTTTGGTATGTGTATAAAGAAGTTTACGTATCTGTTCCAAGAATGCTTGTATGCATCTGTAAGAGCACTAATCTCTCTTAACTTTTCACGAAATGAAAGTTGGCGGCAGTAGAATCGTTCTACAGTCCGTTTCAAATCCCGGTCTCTAAATTTCAACAGTTTTCCTCGAATAGAAAGTCGCCTTTCCTCCGGCGACTGCCATTTGAGTTTCCGAAGCATTTCAGTAACACTCGCACATTGATCGATCTTACCAGTTACAAACCTAGCCGTCCGTCTCTCAATTGCTACTGTGTCTTGCTTTAAACCGCTCTGGTGGGGATCCCAAACACTTGAGCAATTCCAAAGACGGGGTCGTACAAGAGTTTTACATGCCGTCTGCTTTACAGGCGAATCACATCTTCCGTCAGATGTAATGTACAAAGCAGAGTGTCCGTATATAACATAATTTCAAACATTTATTAAACTTTTTCTCTCTGACAATCATAGCTAAATGATGAAAGGGAAAAAGTTTCTCGCTTACTACTTTTCCGCTGTTTATGGAGTAAAACTACGGCATTCGGTATGGCGTTACAATTTATAATTTCTACACTACAAATTGTAGCCGCAGCAAATTTTACAGAGAGTATACACACATATAGTTGAATGTACCTTCTAAATTGTATCACATTACGACACGTAATTCATGAGATATGAGCACGTAAACAGTAACGTTCATCAAAAACCGCCCTATTACGCACCAAGTTTTAATCTATTACTTCTTTACTACTAATTGTATTCCCAAGATATTTTACACACATACAGGTCTTATACAAATATTCCTGAAAAATGGCAGGAATAAGTAAATAAATACCCGGGCAAAGCTGGGTTTTCGGCTAGTGATTTATATAGATAAAAAATGATAGCGGTCCTATCACACTTGCCTGGGGCACCCCTGACGATACTCTAGTCTCTGATGAAAACTCCCCTATTACTCATGAGGTCTGCGAGCCATTCACATTTTTAAGTACCTATTGCATATGCTCTTACCTTCGTTGGCAGTCTACAGTGTGGTACCGTGTTAAACGCCTTCCGAAAATCAAGAAACATGCAATCTGCCTGTTGCCCTTCATGCAAAGTTCGCAACGTGTCATGAGAGAAAAGGCCAAGCTGAGTTTCGTATTTTGCACGATCGATGCTTCCTAAAACTGCGCTGATGCATGGACAGAGCTTTTCGGTCTCAAGGAAATATAGAATATGTCCAAGAATCCTATAACAAACTGATGTTAATGATATAGATCTCTAATTTGGAGGGTCCGTTCTTTTGCCTTTCTGGGTTATGGTTTTGACATGCTACTTTAATTTCTTCCTTCTTGAGGATGTTGAGTCCTTGGTTTTATGTCTTTTGTTTCTTTATTTTATTTTGGATTCTTTTATTCACTTTTGTAATGAGGGTTTCTTGGTATCCATTGCTCTTTGCTATCTGAATTATTATGTCCAGGACTCAGAACACAACTACCCCCTAAAACAACAACAACAACAACACAAACGAGGGACATAACACAGAAACTCGCCGGCCGCGGTGGCCGAAGGCGCTCCAGTCACGGTCTGCACGGCCACTACTGTCGGGGGTTCGAATCCCCCCTCGGGCAGGGATATTTGTGACGTCCTTAGTATAAGGTAGTAGATAAGTAGTTTGTAAGTTTAGGGACTGATGATCCCGTAGTTAAGTCCCATAAGCTTAACAAACATTTGATTTGAACACAGAAACTCAATAAAAATGTTCAAATGATTGTAGATCTTACGGGACTCAACTACGGGGTCATCAGTCCCTAAACCTAGAAACTACTTATGAACTAGCTTATACTAAAGACGGCACAGACATCCATGCCCGAGGGGGGATTCGAACCCCCGACCGCAGCGGCCGTGCAGACCGTGACTGGCACGCCGCAGACCCGCTCTTCCACTGCGGCCGGCAGAAACTCAACAAACAAACTGGTACACACTTACTTATGGAAATAAATTGACACAGAATTGGAAACATCCTCAAGAAACAAGGAATAAAAATAGCTTATCAAAGCCATAACCCATGTCAGAAATGCCTAATAAAAACTGAAAGCACTGACATCTACCAAAAATCTAGTATTTACCAGCTCAAATGTAACGGCTCTATACTTAGGACAGACCAACAGTACACTTGAAACACGATATAAAGAACACAAATGGCCATGGAAATGTGGCAACAGCCATTCAACATTTGCAGAGCACTACCCGCCACCGTAGAAACCGATATGAAAATAGATTTAGCAACAAGAAACCCTAACCCTCCAATAGAATGCATTAATAGAAAAGAAATATATATTAAGTAACAAAGTAAACATCAGCAACCAAACACTATTTAAACTAATAAAACACATAGTAGACAAAGACAAAGCTTCCTCAACCTCAAACCCACCACATAATACGACCACATAAAACAAAAGATAAATAAATAAAAATAAACCCTACACACACACACACACACAGAGAGAGAGAGAGAGAGAGAGAGAGAGAGAGAGAGAGAGATGATAAAGGAAAACAAAGCAAACGACATACAAAGCCTGCCAGGCCACAAAAGTGGCGATTTTTCAAAAAGTTTTATATGAAAGTATAAATGTAAATAATGTAAATATAAAGAGTGGCAGCAAGTGGCAATATGCTGCAAAGCACACATGGAGAGGACAACATATACGTAGTAGTCCATTTTATTTATAATCAAAATAATCCTACTGCATGAGAACTGTTATCGATCTAATTTAGTGAACAGCAAACAAATAAAGTAAAGTAAAACATTTCTTGTACAGTTGACCATTGTCTAAATTAGACTAATTTACAGTTTTAAAAGACAGTCACCTAACCTACACAAATTGTTAAAATTTAAAACTTCGGCCTTCATTTTGGTGCCATCTATCACCACCCCAGAATGAAAAGAGTGACTAGATAAGATAGACGCCTTTGATCCGCTTACCGATTTTACCTAGAGCCAGAATTTTTTCGGGTTCTCAGCAAGATATTTTGCTAATATATGACGGTGATAGTTATTGTATGCTTCGCGCATAGCTCTTTTTATAGACGCGCGAATCTCTAGGAATTTTTCCTTGATTTGATTTGCTTGACCTGTTTTGAACAGAAAGTGTAAATGTTTTTGTTTTATCTGCATTTTTCGATTATTATGATTGAACCACTTTCTCGGCACATATTTCTCTAGCGCTTAATTTAAAATGTATTAAAATTTTTATTTAATTTCTTTACGTTCACCGTACCGGATCTAAACGATTCCTTAAATGGAGCGCAAATAATTGCTTATCAGCTCTTTCTAGGACAAACGCTCTTCTAGCCTTGTTGACAAACATAAACGTTGGTCATTGTCACTATGACGAAATCGTTAGCACTAACCTCTTGGTCTACAGTGACATCATTGACAAGATCTGGCCTGTACGTAGCTATGATGTCGAAAATATTTCCACTGGGTGTGAGCTAACGATTTAGCTGCTCATGGCAGTGTTCTGAAAACGTGCTCAACGGTAGTTCACATGATTGCTTGTCTGTACCAGTCTATACTCGGCAGGTTGAAGTCGCCTCCAACTAATAATGCATGATCCGCATACCTTCGAAGTAGTGACTAACACCGTGACGGTGGAATCGGCCGGCCGGTAAAAACACCCCATCTTCAGCTTGATTTCGCATACACCTGTTATACGCGACCACGTAACCTCACAATCAGTCTCGACTTCGACCTCAGTACAAACAATATTTTTGTGCACTGTTATATGTACAAAGCCATTCCGTTTGTACCTGACTTGTCTTTCCGATATGCGTTCCACATTCCGCTAAATATTTCGAAGCACCCTACCTCGCGATTCAGTCATCTCTCAACCACGAGGATTATTTGAACGCGACAACTTTCCTGCAATGCAGTAAATTCGGAACGTAATACTCTAAAAATATGCTGTTCTCCAAGAATCGAATTTCTGCGCCATGACAGGTAAAGTAATCATATCCCTTCTAAATATGCCCTTAAACTTTTATGGTCGCTTTCAATTCCGATACCTTGGTAGATATTACCTCATTCAGTGTACCCCAAGATACAGATAATAGTATTATAGGAGTACAAATTCGCACTGTCAAAGTCATCAATACAGTCAAAATATTTCTGCGAACTCTGCAAGGTGGAAGACAGATACTAAATGTGACGTCGTAACAGTCTGAACTGTGGTTATCCAGAGAGATCTACCACAAAAGGACTGCAGTTTCTCCTCCTACAGACACTTATCAATGCCTACAACGTACAGAACAATAGTGCCGCGAGAGATCACGTAACCGCCTGCCGGCGTGGCGCAGGGGATAGCGTCACGTACTGCGGTGCTGAAGGTCGCCGGTTCAATCCCGCCCACCGGTAGCCGGGCGCCGTGGCTCAGCGCGCCCGGTCGGAGGGCTGAACGCCCTCTGTAACAAAAAAGCTGAGCCAAATGATCAACGAACGACCAAATACGAACAATGAAAACGACCGCAACTCATAGATCTACCTGAAGGGAAAAAAAGCAAAAATTTATTTATTTATTTTGTAATTAACAATTCCAGAATGTTCTACATCTTTCTTATGTTCACTTGTAAATTTTACTTGATTTTTATGTTAACTTTTCTTCTAATTTCTGGTAAATTCTGTCTATGTATAAATTGCAGAGCACTCTGCCCGAGAGGCAGTCAGTGCTGCGTGTATGTTAAGTTGGCAATAAACGTGCTTTCAGTATAAGTGTTGTGTTTAGTTCTCAAGCCTGCTTCCATTTCAACGCGACAGTAGTTTTCATAGCCAATTCGACATACAAATTCTTTGAATTTTTGAAAGATGGAAATTAGGTTGCTCCGTGGTTCAGTGATAAGAGGTTGCGGGTTCGATTCCACGATCAGTCGTGAAATTCTTACAAGTTACTTATCTCTTCGTTCAGCTCTCGCAATGTTTATTGATTCGAAAGAATGCTGAGCTGCATCGTAGTTCGCAATACACGTTAAGCTGTAGATCCGTCTATAACTGTTTGGGTGAGTGAGTTTCAAGGTCTGGGGATGGCAACGACGTATCATCCATTACAGGAAAATGCCAAGTAAAGCACTTAAAGTTGAAACCAATTTTCACATTCATGAGTGCATTACCTTCTTTCATGACGGGAATAAATCTCATGGAAATGTGAAACCATCATCAGAATTTATTACATTAATTGAATAATTTTCTTTACATCCGCTACCATTATGCAGGCATAAATACGGTTTTTACTTTCTGAAGCAGAAAGATTGAGATGTTACATAAGCGAACACAGAAAATTAAATTAAAATTAATGACAAGAGGAATGGCAGTATGAGTCTTTGGGATATAAAAGATTATTCTCAAATGTAGCATGTATATGTCGAACAATAATTTACAATCTTCAGTAACTAAATCCTGAGGACTCGTGTACACCGGACAAAATATTACAATTCCTGTGCGTAAATGATGACTAGTCAGATTTTATGAGTACGTCAACTACAACATTTGTAGCTTTTATTGAGATTATACGAGTTTTCTGGGCTTAATACACTGAAGATGATCAATTATTGATCGAAATCTATGTGCAATATTTAGTAATAAGGATTTTTATCCTTACGACCATAGCTGAGCTTCCTCTTAGCATAAGTACTGGTTTGGGGATCGTGCTGCACACGACTCATGATGTTTCCATACAGATTTAAAATTAATATCAATGTGTTGATGATGTTGCTGAAATGAAAACAACAAACGCTAATTTAGGGTAAGAAGAAATAATAATAATAATAATAATAATAACATATATATCCCTTATAAACTCTTTAATGCGCTTCGTACATGCAACCTGCAAAGAAGAATAAAAAAAGTGACATACAAAGTAATTTATTTACCGCAGTATCAGAAAATAAGCGATGCAGATGTAGATCGTTACAAGTTTCAACATACGAATTAAAAAAAGCGCAATGGCGAAATACAATACAATAAGTACAAGTCTTAGAGAAACTATTCCATTTACGTTTGAATTCTTTTTCTGGATCGACGTGCAGCGACAGTTGAGATTGATGAAAAATAAACAATGAGCAGTCGTGAAACCAACTGATTTATTTCATTTCGGCTACAAGAAAACCGTCTTCAGTGCTAGTACATTTGCCAGCAGGGATAGTCCCGTATTTCAGTCAAAACCTGGTGTGACTATACTTGCTGACATATGCTCTAGCACTGATGATTGTAAACCTACAGGGGAAATTATTTGAACGAAATCAGATTGTTTCACGTCTGATCGATGCTTTTCTTTCATATGTTGTCAGCTATCGTCGCTGATTTAATTAACAGGAAACAACAAATTTTCCAAGTTCCTTTTTCTATTCTATGTTCCGTGACAATAGTTGAACAATAAATATTGAATGTGATTCTCAAACACGCCTCTCCTCTTTTGAAATCTGGGAACATTTTTGAAAAGTAAATCGAATGTATGGAGATACGAGGAAATATTTGCTAAGTAGTTCAAACATTCATACTGGTTGGAGAAAATATCATAAATAATGCTGTAAAAAAGAATGTCCCTTTTTGTCGAGTGCCTCTACAGTTTGCAAATGAAAAATATTTTAACAGTTACTTACGCCCTGTTATCTGAAACATTAACAAATTTAGTCCTTGGGTTAATGTAAAGAGTGGGGAAAAATTAATAAATCATGTACATAGAAACGGCTGCATTTTGAAATACGAAGGAAATTTATATCTCTAAATCGCGCCTGGAAGGCAATTAGCAGTCACAATACATTCCATTTTTAATTGAAAGAGCTAGGCGGAATGAAATAACGAGAATTCAGGCTAAACGAAATTAGTTACGTGCTAATTAAAATCACTGTCAGCAGCATTTGAAAGTTGCTGAAATGACAAAAATTAATTTTGTTCTTTTTCGATGGTCCACAACGCGCATACACTATAGCAGCCCGATGCCGGTGACAGAGGGTCTAATTATCTTTCTCACGAGAGCTGAATGACTGTTTTTTAACACCCGATATCTTCAGGAACGGAACTACATTTGGTGTAAATACCGAAGGAGTAATACTCGCATATGACATCTCCAGCCATAAATGACACTTTTAAAGAATTTTCTATGGTATTTACAGTAGTAAATTATTTGCACTGATGGGGAAGGCGAGTATACATAATCTTCACATACTTCTATATATAAAAAAAAAAAAAAAGAGGGATTTGTACCATCCCTTTTCATACATGAATCTAAATAGTTTATCAAACTACCTGAAACTCTTATCTTTTAACTCAGTTTCTTCTTACACTATCTGCTGGAAAGTTCTTCAAAATCTTCTGATGGTTCCGTTAATCTGAACATTGTGAAAGTCCAGATTCGTGTCACTTATGATTTTTTTAAGCCATGAGAGAGCGTATTAGCAATACTCGCGGTTTCGAAGAGGGACCATGAACGACTATATCTCACATTATGGAGGAATCCGAAATATAAACAGTAATTATGTTTGCGAAACTATCTACATATTTTGATACACTGCAATACGTATATTGTAGGTGATATGACGTACATACATAAACTAAGTTTCCTTTTTTATAAAAATAAAAAGGTAACCATGTCAAACGAAAACATTTTTAATCAATGCTTTTATTTATGGAGACAACCTGGGCTATGATCCCCTTTTTATAGCAGTATCCTGTACAGACACTGCTCTCTTTTTCGTAAATGGGATAAGATTATGATAATTTTGCTTGCCGAAACCAGTAATCTTTACTAATATTATAAATGTAAAAGAAGCTCTCTCCGTTACGCTTTCATGACTAAACTGCTTAACCCATTTTGGTGGAATTTGGTGAGGAGATAGTTTGACACAGAAGAAGAACAAAGGGTATTTCACAAAGTGTGTAATTCAAGACATTTGTCAATTTTAAAGTGCTATGAGTAGAACAGGGAATTGTATCTATGTTTCATAGATCTAGAAAAGGCTTATGACCGTGTTCCTAGGAGGAAGCTACTGTCAGTTCTACAAGATTATGGTATAGGAGGCAAACTTCTGCATCCAATTAAAGGACTTTATGTAGACTGTCAGGCAGCAATTAGAGTAGATGGCAAATTAAGCTCATGGTTCAAGGTAGTTTCAGGGATAAGACAAGGCTGTAACCTGTCACCACTGTTGTTCATACTATTCATGGATCATATGTTGAAAACAGTAGACTGGCAGGGTGGGATTAAAACAGGTGAAAACAAAATAAGCAGTCTCGCATATGCGGATGACTTAGTCGTAATGGCCGATTCGATTGAAAGGTTGCAAACTAATATTACAGAGCTCGATCAGAGGTGGAAGGATTATGATAGGAAGATCAGCATCTCCAAAACAAAAGTAATGTCTGTGGGAAAGAGATTTCAAAAGATTGAATGCCAAATAGGAGGAACAAAGTTAGAACTGGTAGACAGTTTCAAGTACCTGGGATATATTTTCTCACAGAATGGCAACATAGTGAAAGAACTGAAATCGAGGTGCAGCAAAGCTAATGCAGTGAGTGCTCAGCTAAGATCTACTCTCTTCTGCAAGAAGGAAGTAAGTACCAAGACTAAGTTAGCAGTGCACCCTCTATCTTTCGACCAACTTTGTTGTATGGGAGTGAAAGTTGGGTGGATACAGGTTACCTTATTCATAAGATAGAGGTTACAAATATGAAAATAGCAAGAATTATTGCAGGTACTAATAGATGGGAACAATGGCAGGAGGGTGTCCATAATGAGGAAATCAAAGAAAAACTGGGAATGAACACCATAGATGAAGTAGTTAGAGCAAACAGACTGAGATGGTGGGGCCATGTTACACGCATGGGAGAAGCAAGGTTACCTAAGAGACTCATGAGCTCGGCAGCGGAGGGTAAGAGGAGTAGAAGTAGAGCAAGAAGAAAGTACTTAGATTCGGTGCAGAATGATTTTGAAGTAAAAGGCATAACATCAGACGAAGCATCACTGTTAGCATTGAATAGGGGATCATGTAGGAATTTTATTAGAGGTACTATGCTCCAGACTGAACGCTGAAAGGCATAATCAGTCTCTAATGATGGTGATGATGATGATGAACTCGAAATATGGAACAGCTGAGCATGAAGTTTCTCTTATGCTTTCTGGTACGCCTGAAGACTCCATGGAAAAGTTCTTTATTCTTTGACTTCCGAAATTTATCACATTTATTGAAATACTTTTAATGGTTATATGCCAATTTAGACTTTCTCGGCGAATCTCGATGACAGTTTTCTCAGTCGAGTCATGGCGTCGTTCTGTGGAAACGTTTCCACCATCCTCAGGTGGAGACGATTTCAGTCCAAGCACCCAGACTGGAATTCGAGATTGACCTGCCCAGAAGGCGCCAAACTGCAACAACAACTAGCGAGCGACCACCACTTTCAAACATGGGGTCCAATCGAGCCCACGCATTTTCATAAGAATGGCGGCAGGTCTGACGTAACACACCTTGCGCTCAATAGCAGCATCACAGGTTTTGTGGCGGCAAGAACAATCAACCAAATTTCCTCCGCCCACAACCCTGTCATCTTCGAGGTTGATGTGGGAAAATGGGTAGCAGTCCCACTGTACCAGACGTCATACAAGCGTGCGAACTGGGAGCAATACCGAGATGAGGTCGCCTTGGAAATTGCTCCCGCTCTGCTCCCTACTGCAGAAACAGTATAACAAATGGATACAAGACTTCGCAGTAACCATCCTGAAAACTGCGGAGGAAAGGCCCTTCCCCGCAAATTCAACTCCCAGAACACCTCTTAGCATAAATTCAACACAAAAACCGACCATAAAAAGAGTGGAAGATAATAAGAAATCAAAACACCAGGAGGCTGCTCAATAGTCAACAGAGAGAGCTGAAGTTAGTGATCAATGAGCATAGAAACCAGCGATGGTAAACCACCTCTCGGCCCTCAATGCAGAACATCATATCCACTGGCAAGCCATCAGACAATTCATGGAAAGACGCGCCAGGATGCCGCCACTACACGTCCAGAGGGGTCTTGTTTTCCAGCCATGCTGACAAAGCCAACGCCGACTCCTTGGAGAAGCAGTTTCAGGCAGCAGATCCACAGGATTAGGAACACGAGGACATAGTCCGTCGTCAACTGCGCGGCTTCCTCGATGCTGAGGAGGACCCAGAGGACGAACCGCCACTTTTTGCTCCCGAAGACGTGGCAAAATATTCAATTAAAAGGCGCCCACTCACGATAAGATCTCAAAACAACTGGTTAAAAACCTCCCGCCATTGGCAATCACACACCTCTCGAACTACTTCAACGAGATTACTCGAACCAGCAACTTTTTGAAATGTTGGAAACACGAGGAAGTGTCCCCAATACACAAACCAGGAAGAGACATTCCCGCAGCGCTTCAGACCGATTAGTCTCTTGGCAGTTCTAGCAAAATCTGTGAGCACCTCTATTGATCCCCATACAAGATCATACTACAAGTGAGCAAATCTTGCTGGACCTCCAGTTCGGATTTCGACAGAAACACTCAGCCCCACAACAGCTCATGAGAGCGGTTGAAGCCGCTAAAGATGGTTCAACCTCAGAGGCTAGTGCGAGTTAGTACAATTTGATGTAACCAAGGCCTCTGACTCAGTATGGCACAAAGGGGTACTGTACAACTTATACACGTAGGGTTTCCCCTGAAGCAAATTAAAACTCATTATAAACTATATTTCGAATAGAACTTTCTCTCTCAAAGTTGAAAAAGCCACCTCCACAAAAAGGCGTATTCGATCTGGAGTGCTCAGGGATCGGTTTTGGGATCTGTACTCCACAGTCTGAACACTGCAGACACCCACACCGCCCCCCTTCCTTCCAACTGCATAATATGCGGATGAGACAGCGTTCTATTTAAGAAATAAAAACAAGGACCTGAAGATTCATAGGCTGCAAAGGGTTTTACGTGAGACAGATATCTGGGCCTGGCCATGGTGACCTCCTGGGGATTCGGGAGACGTGGATTCCATCAGCACCCACTCCTTCACGTTCTTGGAACCCAAATCCATGGACTAGAACTACCAAGTACCTGGAAGTTATCTTGGACCAACGTCTAACGTGGAAATCCCACATAGACCAGATCCACAGGAATGTCTGTTCCAGAATGTCCGACCCTTATCCAATCGTCAATTCAACCAGCTTCCTTTCCCCCCTCCGTTGGTATAAACGTCTTCCTGAATATAATATGTCCAAGAATAGAGTACGCCTGCCCTGCATGGTGATACGCCACTAAAAGCATTTGGATAAGCGGTAGAGCTTACAAAATTGTGCTATCAGAAGGGCCCACCACCTACCAACTGGATTACCTACAGTGGATTTGCAAGCTGTCGCTGTAATTCCTATTCTTAAAGATCGTTTCCAGGCTTTGGTAGGAGCTTTCTATGAATGATACACCAGGTCTGAAAACTATCTCATCCGTTCCCCAGGTCGGTAAGAAATGTCCCGTGATATACACAAACGTCCAGTGACCATCTTTGACAATTAAGTCAAAGAGGGAATTCTCAAACCCATCCGTTTCCTCACTCCTCTCCACCTAAACAAACATTACACCTACCTCTGGCAAGTATCAGACGCACACACACACACAGAACCTCATAAACAATACACAGACAACATAAAACAGTTAAACACACACATTCACCAAAACGGTACAAAGAGGCGTAATAGCCAACAAGGCTACACATTCCCCCTTACATTTCCACAAGTACGGGAAGTTTAGGAATAAGTGAGCTGAAGAATCCAACATTCCGCCTGAGGATGGCAAGTTAGACTCCCTGATTCGGCTTATAACCCGAGGAGACTTATCACTTTTAATGATTGACATGTTGTACGTAAAACTATTCAACATAAACAGAATGTAGGTGTTACAAACGGAGTTTTATGAGTGAAAGGCCGTTAGTCCACTTAAGCTGTTTTCTATTAACTGGTGAAGCCCAATACATCGACGACAACTTGTAAGTTTTACTTTTGTATTCTCACCGCACGTGAAAATTCTGATTAGATCATTCGTGGTTCTCAGTAATTATAATAGTTGTTTTATTGTAGAGCCACTCATCATGTCGTTCAACTGACAAACCACGCAAATAATATATACCAAACTAAGAAGCCGAGTTTTAATATTTTACTTAAAATGATACAAACCGGATGGTCAACTGATTTTATTTTTGACGAACAAAGTGAAGTTGTTAGCAGTCGGACCCGACCATTAATCCCCGATATTCAACCTAGGAATTATATGCGAAACATTGTAAGTAATATAAAAGATAATAATGTAATAACTAGCTTACTGGCTTAAAAAGTCCTCATTTAACTTTCTGAAACGCAATTTTTTACTATTTTAATTATAACATTTGAATGTAAAAATCCATTTTATTAAAACAATATGATTTTTGTACAGTAATTGCACCTGAAGATGCAACTATAATGTTACGAAACCGTTTGTGCGGGTTTCCACGACTCTAATAAAAAAACAGCTTAAGTGAATTAAACGGCCTTTCACTCAGACAATTCCGATTTTAACACCTACATTTTAACTTACACAAACGTCAACGTCTTTTTTTGGACAAAGCTTTCTTGACATACAATTCGGAAATACTCAAAGTATTTAAGAAAAATGTTTTGCAAACTTGTCTCTGGCCACGAACTTCAAAGATGTAATGAAGTGTCACATTACGCCTAAACTCCCTCTCTTGAACTACTCTTCTACTAACATTTTTTGCAATTACGAGTGAGGCAACATATAATCTCTTAAAATCATTATTATTCCCTTCTCGCCAAAAACTGTTGAAACTATGCTGCCTATCTTCAGAAGTAGTGGTTTCTGAACATTTTCTTTTACGTGAAGATTTGCAGGCAGGCTTAATACATTTTGCCGGAACTACGGTTCCGGTTTTAGATGTATACTCCGCACAAGTCTCTCTACATCGTTTCCTTATATTGCACTTCCACTTATTTTCTTGCCGAACTCGCTTCCGGTCTGTTGTAAATTCTGATTCTAGTCTGGTAAATGTATGAATGTCACCCAAGGCATTAGATGCAATATTTGATGAAGCTATCACGCCTCCATTATCAGCATTTTCAGTCCCCAGATATGATTGAAGACTCTTAACGTTAAAGGGAACGCCACCGACAGATTGGTCTGCCTCACTGCGACTGCAGCTTATCTCATCACCACCTACACACAGTTGCATTCCTTGCCGATGTCGTTATGATCACAGGTGTTTATATGGTCGGACATCATACACTTGTCCTCAGCTGCCACCTACGAACAAGACGGAGAGTCAAAGCATAACGAGGCAACGAAATTAATACAACACCATTAGTTCGATTTAACCATCTGGAACGCGCAATCTGAAAAGTACATACGGACGCGCAGTGTCATGACAAGTCTTTGTGGTAATAACGAGAAAACACGCGTTGATTAAACGCTGAACTTGGAAAGGAAAATCACTGCACAAGATACACAAGGCTTCGCCAATGGGGCAACAGTCGAAAATTAAAACAAGAGAGACCTGACAGGTCACACGTTCCCGTGGGTTAAATAGACGTAATTGCATTTCAGTCTAAGTAAAGTTTGTTTAGTTACATTTACATAAAAGTATAGCATATGACCAACCAAAATGAAAATCGCATGCTTGGGATTCTTCATTCGTTAGCAACAAATCAATTCCATCAGTAACTTTGTGGTAAGGTAAGGTCTCAGCACCCAATAGATTCGCACTGTCATTTTCCTATGTAAGTAAGCAAAATTGCATTATTATACAAAACGCGATGAACTTTGCTCGATTCAAATGATAAACCATGTATAATAGGACTGTACCTTTGATTGTATGACAAGCATTGTAGTTGTCATTTCCGCATATTATAGCCACTCATTTTCGTCAAAAGAAGGCGCTACATCTGTAGTTGTATCTGTCGCCAAGGGAGTTTCGACGATATTACTACCGTCGACTGATGGTAAGGCATCCAGATCATTTGCTTCTAAATCACGGAACGTACATTTAGATGTTTGTTACATCCCAGTATGATGAATAATATCTTAAAATGTATATTAGCTATGCCTAATGATTTCATGTTGTAAGCTGATGATGTAACGAGACTGTAGAATAGAATATTAGTTCTTGAAGTACTAGACATACTTGTACTGCTTACCTGTACTAACTTCAGCGCTAATTCCACGATCCTTTTACTTCTTCCACTAATAGAATCCATTTTAATCTTTGATTCCGTCATAAAATGCTCTTCCAAACATCACAAACTACAGCACACTGCTATTCGCACTTGACTAACAATGTTTATAACAATACGGAAGTAACGTAACATTTAAAGGTAAACCATCGTAACAGCCAATACGATAAAGAGCGTGGCGGTGTATATTCAGGTCAATTATCGTATGGTCATTTACCATTCTTTGCCACTGTTTTCAGATTGCAAATACGATAGTATCGCATTGCTGAATTTCTTTTATGTAAAATATATGCATACAGTATTCTATCCCCAAGAAGATATGACTTAAACTAGGCACATACGATAAAAACCTCAAAATCGTCATTTTTGCACTTATAATAAGTTACCTCTGACATCCAGATTTGAATCCTGCATAATTTATACACTGAATAACGTATAGCCTCTTCAGCCAGTGGTTTAGTCACGATGTATTCAATAGTATGTTTATTTTCATCTCGATAAGGAAGACAGGATTTACCTTCATTATACACACGGTATATATTTAATCCGGAAAATTGGAAACTTTTATCTCGATGATCCTGGTCAAATATTCTTAGTTACACGTATTTAATGCGGGCGTAGCCGCGGTAAAAGGTAGTCCTTTATAAGTTGACCAATTTAGCGATATTGGCTACGAAGCGTGTTCCTTACTCTAAATGATGACCTACTTGACATAGTCACTACAAGAATCTTAAGGCTTGTCATATCAGTGGATAAATTTCTGTGTTCTTGTGTCGTAGAAGTCTGCCGTCTTTCCGTGTAACTAGTGTGTGACTCGTCTTCAGTTCTTGGTCGTTGTCAGTACACAGACCAGAACAAGAAGCGGGAATACTTCGTGCGGGTGTTGCGCTGTTCTATGAAAATACTCGTTGCAACACGAATCGGCGCAAAGCAGATGTTTTGCAGAAGTTCGCCTGGGCGCGGCTTTAGTATTCAGCATACAGTCCTGACCTTGTTACCAGCTACCTTTTCTTGTATCTCAAGATAATCCTGTCCTCCAGCAGTATTTTAACGGCGACGAAGAGCTCAATACGACAGTCAGACGCTGGTTCGAAGCGTTGTGAAGCGCCGTGCCGTCTGAGGTGCCTTGTAGCGAAATGCGCGGCCACTACCATGGAGGGTTCGAATCCTCTCTCTGGCATTGGTGTGTGGTCTGGCAGTGTGTGTGTGTGTGTGTGTGTGTGTGTGTGTGTCTGTGTGTGTGTGTGTGTGTGTTCTTAGCATAAGTTAAAGTACATTGTATGACAAGGGACCGATGACGTAAGCAGTTTGGTCCCTTAGGTTTACAACATTTATATCAATAGTAAAGAAAGTATCTATTTATATGATTGAAGGACAACCCAAAGAACATAAGAATTGGAAGTACGAATAATGAAGTTAGTTTAAACTTTTTGTGATTTACTGATGATCTCGCTCTCCTAGGCAACACTATTCAAGAAACCAAACAACAAGTTAAGTCACTACAAAAATGGCGCAGAAAATTGGCCTTAAAAATCATCCAAAAAACAATTATGGTATCTGATCCACTACTTACATACACAATTTCAATGGGGGAACAGGATATCAAAATTGTTGATAAATTTAAATATTTAGGTGAAATAGTAACATGCAATCTAAATGAGAAACCATTATGGCAAAATAGAATAAAAAAACTAAACCATTCAAACTATATTACCCAAAAAACATACAACAAAAAAGCCTCACTATGACTGCAAAATCAAAATATTATAAAACAGTTACACAACAAGATATAAAATAATATTCAAAACTACGAATACAGCTGAAATTGAAAGAATACTAAAGACAGAAAAAAGAATAATTAGGACATGTGCAATTGAACAGTATCAAATAAATGGCCAATGGATAATAGCTTCAAATGAAACAGTATATAAGAAAATACAACCAGTAATAAGCACAATCAGAAAGAAACGCATCTCATTCTTTGGGCAGCTGATAAGAACTCCAGAAAACAGAATTCGTAAATAAATAAAAAATAAAAATATACAAAAAATAGAAACTTTGTGAAATATTAAGAGACACATTAAATGGATTACTGAAATTAAGGAAGATATTAGAGAACTGCAAATTACAGTAGATAATCTAAAAAGTAAGACCAATAAACTCAGACACAAACCAGTCTCCAAACGAAGATCAGTAAAAGGACTACAGGAAGAGTGATCTCAAACAAGGAAATAAAGAAAATATCGGAAAGAATGAAGAAGTATTGGGCAGGCAGAAGAGCAAAACATCCTTTATATAATAAAAAATTGTAATAATATTAGTATAACCTGTATATTATTTAATTATGTTAAACTAATTGTGAACTAAATTGTGTTACTGCAAAATAACAAATTGTAAAAACCTTTGTAATATTGACTAAATGATCCAATGTAGGCCATAAAATGAATAATAATAATAATAATAATAATAATGGTTTCTAAATTCATTAATATGGTTGGTTCACACTACTTGACTTTCAAATGAAACATTGGTAAAAGGGATGCACCTCTTCACTGTCACTGCAGTCACCTGTACCACCTTGACACAGAAGAGTTTGAATTGTTCTTTCAGTGTAAGGTGTGGAGTGAAGAAGATAAGAGGAACACTAGGGCTGATAGTTGGAAATTGGTGTTATATGGAAAGCTAGTAGAGAAAGAAGAGTTCTTTTTTGTTTTTCAAGTGCAGGGCGAAATGTCACGGTATGACAACCGATTTTCCAGAGAGCCATCATTCTGCGAGGCTCTAAATCACCCGCGTGCTGATATTGCGCCATTTGTCGTCGATGAGGCATTGCGCAGCTTCCTTTTAGTGTCGTTGTTCCTTGTAATGGCGTTTCGCAGCACAGGGTCAGCCTAAAGCTCGGCTCTTTCGTAACAGAAAAAAAATAAAACATTTTACACATTTTCGTAAATTGGATTGACTCCTTTGATTTTATAGTTTCCTCCAATCATTATTCAGTAAAATCATCATAAAAATCTGAAAGTTTTGTCGATGATATGGATGATTTACGTTATTCATATGTGACACAAACGTCACGGTTTTCGGGTGTTTCCTCCCTGGTGGCCCAGTTTTCAGCTATGCTTACTACGTGTTATCCCTACAAATGTTTACAGAGGCGTTCGGACAAGTGGAAGTATCATTAACATTTTCAGCACCTTAACAAACAAATTAAAATTAAAATTGAGTACCTGTGTGAATCGTGAAACAAAGATGAAGACAGAAATTTAAAAAGTAAACGTCTGCTTGTATTGTGCATTGTTTGTCTTCAGGCTAGGTTACAATGCCTCAAAACTGTAATCTCTGCCCATAACCAGCTCTGAAATTATTCTTAATCAATAGACTGCACGTTATATTTCAGCTGTAACTCAGCATAACTTTCACTGTTCCTTCTTTTGCACTTCGTCAAAAATTTAAAGTATTCTTTGGGCACTTGATTATTTAACTGTCATCCTCTGTAAATTATAGTCCAAGAATAAAGAGGCAAGGACCTAAGAAATCTTTTAGGTGTGACATTACAAGATGCATTAGAAGCGTTATTGGTACATAGAATAATGTGCTACAGAAACAAAAACATAGCATAGTTTTTTTTTTTTTTTTTTTTTTTTTTTTTTTTTTTTTTTTTTTTTTTTTTTTTTTTTTTTTTTACTTGTGTTTCCAATGTGTGCGAGAAGAGGGCAGTCTTCAGTCCATCCCAGTCTAGCACAGCTTTTTTTATTCAATCACAGCCTACGAAAAACCGTGTGTACGCATATTAATTCTTTTAATCTGCTAAATGTTCTTTCGATTTTTATTATATGAGTCAGTAACAATTTTCAAAGGCAAGAACTGAACGTTTTGACCATTTTGACATATCTTATATAATAGGTAACGTTCTTTGTTATATACGTAAGAACACTTCTTGTAATGATTCCTATGTAGCTCAACTATATTGTACTCCTAATTTCTACTGCTCGTTCACCAGACGTGCCATTTGATATGATGGATCAAGATCCTTCTTTCTGTAATACCGAAGAAAAATTGTTCGTCTTGAGTGATTTCCCAAATTATTCCACTATTGGGTTCGCATCTCCATCCCGTGAACACAACACGTAAGTTGACACAGAAACGATAAATATTTTCAAGCGGAAAAGGTACACTCAATGGGATGAGAGCAACGGACTACCATTCAGCAACAGAAGCATGTTTGAAAATCGGAAAAGCGTACGAAATTTTTAAGGAAAGAAGCAGGTAAAATCTCATAAAGTAAGGAAAGTTTTTCGATGTTTAAATTATTTAGCGTTTGGCGTCAGTATAAGATCAGTAGAACGGATCTACATCCACATGTTTACACTGCAAATAACATTTAATTTCCTGGAAGAGGGTTTATAAAGCCACTTTCAAATTATTTATCTACCGTTCCATTCCATAATAGCGCGCAGGAAAATAGGACACCTAAATCTTTCCGTTATCCATTTGACTTCTGCTATCTTAACACGACGATCATTTAAAAAATATGTAGGAGGCTCTACCAAAATACGTCAGCATTCGGAGGAGAAGATTGGTGAAAGAAATTTCGATAAAAGATCTGGCCGCAAAGAATAACGTCTTTCTTTTAATGGTTTCCACACCAAGTCGTGCAACATTTCTGCGGCACTCTCTTCCTTGTATTGCGAATAATACGAAACCAGCTGCGCTTCTCTGAATTTTCTCTATATCCTCTGTCAGTCTCACTTGATGGGGCTCCCACAATGCGCAGTAATACTCCGAAATAGGTCGGACAAGTGCAGTGTAGACAGGTTTTTTAGTAGAACTGCTACATCTTCTAATTGTTCTGCCGTTGCAACGTAACATTTCGTTGGCCTTCCCACGATATTTGCTATGCGTTCTTTCCAACTACAATTGTTCGTAAATGTAATTCTTAGGCATTTATTTTAATTTGTGGCCTGAAGATATGTCTGCTCTATTATGTGAATGAACGTCTTTCTTTTAGTGCTCATATGGATCACCTGAAACTTTTCATTATTTAGGCTGAATTACCAATTACCGCGTCATGCAGATATCCTATCTTCTGGAGACTTTACACACCAAACAACAACAGCATCATTTGTGAACATTCTAAAAGAGCTATTCAAATCGTCTCGTAAATCGTTTATAACAATAAGGAACGCCAGTTATCGCCAGTTATCGCTTCTAGATGACTCTACGACAATTACTACGTACTGTGTCCTTTCTGACAGGAAATCGCGAATCCAGTCACGTAAGTAAGCACACGATTTCATTAGAAACTGCTTGTAAGATACAGTGACAAAATCCTCGCTCCTCTGGAGCTTCAGAATACGGATTGCGCGGCCTCTCTCGTCAGAGGGTGGAATCCTCCCTCTTGCATGTGTGTGTGTGTGTGTGTGAATGTTGTCCCTAGGTTTAAGTAGTTTTTAAGTAAATTGAGTGGTTTGATGCCTTAGAATTACAAACATTTGAAGATATTTTTGAACAGCCGCGGGGAGTAGCAGAGCGCTCTAAGGTGCCTCGCTGCAGAGCGCGTAGTTGTTCGCCGTCGGTGGTTCGAGTCCTTTTTGGGGCATGGGTGTGTGTGTGTGTTTTGTCCTTAGGTTAGTTTACCTTAGGTTAAGTAGTTTGTAAGCTACGGACTGATGACCACGCACTTTGGTCCGATAGATTTACAAACATTTGAACATTGTCACTAGACTTACGGAATCGATTTGACAGACCTTGTCGATAGCACTCATCATTTGAGTAAACAGCTGGCTGTGACATCGAAGCAATTCATAATCCTGCTACTAGAAAGGTTAACGGTAGATTAAATGAATACACAAGTGTTACGGAGGGTCTACGTGTACACGTGTACACGAAGCCCTGAAAAAACATTCAGGAAAATTAGAAAGAAGGGAGATGCAGCTGACTGGAGAACAATTATACTTCAGTTACTGCACATTTTGGTTAAGGGCCGCAAGACCAGAGAAAGCAGGATCACTTTTCGCCCTTTAGACACACCCTTGCGCCTGCATTCCGTTCATTGCCAAACAGTCCAGCTACACTGAAAGCAAAACTGAACTTACGATGTCGCATGGAAGCACTGAATATTCAGCTGCTTCTGACCTGCCGCACTGCTAACAGTATGTGAGAACAAAGTTATGAGGCGAACGAATCGGCTACTAACGAAGTCAACAGCCATCCTGTTCTGGATACAGCGGTTCCCGCCAGATCACCGAAGTTAATCATCGTTGGGCGTGTCCAGTACTTGGAAGGGTAACCATCCGGGTACATAACGCACTGTTGACAATTTTCCCTTTGCCCTACGGCAAGGTGACAGAAGAGGTGGTGGTGCAAAGCCCTTGATCGCCAGTCTTTTCACCAACGTCCTGGATTAAATTCCAAACCGCTCTACAGTGTCTAATGGAGTGAGAGCATGGGACACTGTTGTTGGTAATCCGTCCGTCGGACGGAGACGTTAAGCTGGGCGGCCCCCTTGGTGCTCCAACACGACCACGACACTACACTACACACGCACCCATTACCGTCACCTACACTTAACACAGACACTTCAGTACACAGTTCTCGCACTTCGCGAAAGAAAGGTGCCTGCGGACGCGAAGGATAAGTAAAATCTTTCCAATTAGCCGGCTCAAACTGCCTTCGGATCTCTCAGCCATTCAAAGCTATACGACTTTACCTTCTTAGCACTTAGCGCGTGGGGCTACACGCAGCAGGCCTGACATTGAAGTATTTACTTTCGTCCCGAACACTTTAGTAGTGGTGATGGGTAGCTTCAGCCACATATCATACGAAGACTTGTGGCACATACAGTATGTTTTAGTAAGGGCGTACAAAAACTGACCGGACATAGCGGATGCCACACTCAACATGGGGACGGAGAAAATAGTTCAATTAAATAATAGGAATACAATAACAATACTGTGTACTTTTTATTTACATTAGCTACAGCTCATATAACACCACTGACACAATGTACGCCGGCCGCGGTGGCCGAGGGGACTGAGGCGCTTCAGTCACGGTCTGCACGGCCACTACGGTCGGGGGTTCGAATCCTCCCTCAGGCATGGATATTTGTGCCGTCCTAGTTCGTAAGTAGTTCATAAGTAGTTAGTAAGTTTAGGGACTGGTGACCCCGTAGTTAAGTCCCATAAGCTTTACAAACATTTGATTAATTTGAACACAATCTACGTATATGCGCTCTATATCTTACAAAATGTGCTGAAACTGGCGGACATTTACTTCGGTAAAAGCATTACTCTGCATACAAGATTCTGACGCAGCTAGAAAAATATCCCTGATGTGTTCCCAATAACGTCAAAAGCAGTTATAATTTTGGCAACTAATTCCATCTCCTCGCCAATTGGGGTCTCCTACACAAGATCAGAAGTGTTCAAAGATTTGTAATCCTAAAGGACTAAATTGCTGAGGTCATCGATACGTAGAGTTACATACTGATTAAAATAGCTTATGATGTGTACAATATACACACTAATGCCCGAGGGAGGACTGAGCGACCGGCAGACCGTAGCATGGCGCCTTCATTCACGCGGCTCATACAGTTATTTTAGCTACCCCAGTGGGAAATACTCTCTTGGGATTCAGCTCACATGACCTCACAGAACAGGACAAGGTGAATGTCGGTGAGTTCTGCTAAACTGCACCAGCATCGCTCCATCGTATTGTACCTCACTTCTTCGAACATCGTTGAATAATTATTGGGTCTGTCGATTCCTAGCACGTTCTGTCATGGGATGGAACAATGTAAACATGACAACCTTCTGGAGAAGTGATATGAACAAAACACGCATCATGACAGCCTGGTAATCAGGTTCGTTCTACTTGTTTCCCTGCAGTAAATAAAGAATGAAAATTTAAATAAACAGCCCAGTACGTGCAAACGTGTACGCTAATAGGCTTGTACGCTGTAAATAAGCTATAAAACGATAATGCACGCCACCAAACGTATTTTTTCTGATCTCGGGGAACCAAGATTTGCTTGAAAGTAGTTTTAACCTACTAATTCTAGTGGTATGTATTAGGTTTTGCTTTTCTGAATTGATAGTGTCTTCTGTCTTGGGTGTTTTCATCCGCCTTCCCTTAGTGGTCTTTTCAAAAGGACAACTGACCGCTTGCAGCGGTCGTCTGTAGAATTTGGTGCTCCCAGCTGTCGGATGAGAGGATTGTCATACCTCTGTGTAGATTGATAAAATATGCAAGCAGCTCCTTTAAATCTCTCTTCAACGATCATATAGTATGCAGCTAGCTTCGTTAGTGTATTAATGTGCACAGTCGTTCGGTACGTGGAAGAACTCTTTAATATTTGGGACAAGCCTAAAGCACGTCTGCTCTACAGTGTGTTCCATTTATCTTGACCACCTTAAATATCTCCGGAACAACAACTGTTATTATAAAACGACTTTCACCACTATCAATGTAAGGTAGGGGCTCATGAATGTAAAGGACTTGAAGCATTCTTTTTCGAAAGACCATGTGTTTTTAATACAAAACTTATTGTTTCTAAATGGACACCCTATATTATTTCATCAGCAATAACAAATCACATAAACAATGGCGTTGGTTGCATCGCAATACGGACATTACATCCCGAGAAATTGCAAAGCGAAGTTGCTTGAAATACGCGAAACGCGCGGCTAGCGCACGTCCTGAGCAGCATGGGGTTCTCGCCTGAGTCTGATTTTTTCTGAAACTGTAATTTTTCTCCATGAAAATGCGGGACACGTGACGGCAGGTCAATCCTCAGTGATAATAGTGTTTTTGTTGTTATAATTAATGTAAAAGCTCTGCGAACCTGAATTCATAACTGGAATTTAATAAAGCATGTTCGTTGTTGTTGTTGTTGTTGTTCTGGTCTTCAGCCCGGAGACTGGTTTGATGCAGCTGTCCACCCTACTCTATACTGAGCAAGCCTCTTCAACTCCACATGAGAACGGGAACCTACATCTGTCTGAATCTGCTTACTGTATCCATCTCTTGGTCTTCCTCTGCGATTTTTACCCCACACACTTCCCTCCAACGCTAAATTCACAATTCCTTGATGTCTAAGAATGTGTCCTACTAATCAATCCCTTCTTTTAGTCAAAGTGTACCAGAAATTCCTTTCCTCTCCAATTCCGTTCAGTACATCCTCATTAGTTATGCGATATACCCACCTAATCTTCAGCATTCTTCAGTAACACCACATTTCAAAAGTCTCTATCCTCTTCCCGTCCGCACTGTTTGTCATCCATGTTTCACTCCGATACAAGGCAACACTCCACGCAAATGCCTTCATAAAGCACTTCCTTATGCTTAAATTAATATTCGATGTTAAAAAATTTCTCATTTTCAAAAACGCTTTTCTTCCCATTACCATTCTGCATTTTATGTCCTCTGTACTGCGACCATCATATGTTACTTTACTGCCCAAGTAACAAAACTCATTTACCACCTTTATTGATTCGTTACCTAATTTAATTCCTTCAGCATCGCCTGATTTTTTTCGACTGGACTCCATTACTCTTTCTTTTGCTCTTGTTAATGTTCATCTTATATGCTCCTTTCACCACACTGTCCATTCCGTTCAATTGCTCCTCCAGATCCTTTGCTGTCTCTGATAGAATTACAATGTCATCAGCAAAACGCAAGCATGTTAATGGTGGCATTATTTTACATTTTTAAATGTCTGTTTCATGTGTGTGACGAATTTTTTCGTTCTTTAATGAACAAGTCTGATTTTTCAAGTTCTTTCTAGAATATTAAAAGGAGCCATAATATGCCTGAATGATTTTTCACGTTTAACCGCATCATAGTTTCCACCATGTTAATTCTAAATATGGCAATACGAATTTTACAGTGCATTTCACACCAAAGATTTCGGTCTTCGAAAAACGTAAGCTATGTTTTTTTTTTATGTTCACAGAATGATGCATTTGCGTTTAATTAATGGCATTTAATTAATTAATTAAACTAAGGTTTTCAGTTTAGAAACAAGGTGCAAGAAAATATGGCTCCAATTTGCATCCTCATAAAAACTGTACGAATTTGACACACATACAAAAGTCTGCCTTTTTGGCCCGCTTTAGTTTACGGTAGTAACACTAAAAGTGGGCCTTTGCGATCGGCTTTTGACAGCACGAAATTGAAAAGAAAATAACGGCTTAACCAGTCAGCTGACACGAAAACTGAATAACCGAATTTGTAGAGGAGAAAATTCTCTACAACTTTGCTCTCTTTTTTTTTTCATATCTCGTATCGTTTCAGAGATATTTGCAAAAATATCGGCGATTTTGGAACGTCTGTCTGTCTATCTGTCC
Organism: Locusta migratoria; assembly: GCA_026315105.1. Classification (NCBI taxonomy): domain Eukaryota; kingdom Metazoa; phylum Arthropoda; class Insecta; order Orthoptera; family Acrididae; genus Locusta; species Locusta migratoria. Next base: position 314,190,315 of record CM048744.1, on the reverse strand, counting down.
GTAACGTGTTCATTGTTTTTAAGACGAACCGTTCAACCGATCAGCACCAAATTTTACAGACATAATTGTAGGCCGTCAGAGACCAGAACGTCTCTTTGTCACATTTTTCGGACAAAAAATACGGCCGTAACACAAAAAATCCGTTTGTAATGTAATTGTAATTGCAAACGAATCTGACACGAAAAATTAATATCCTTATTGGTAGAGGGGAAAATTCTCTATAACTTAGCTCTATTATGTGTTTTTCATATCTTGCATCGTTGCTGAGATATTTGCAAAAATAATGGCCATCAGACGATGTCTGTCTGGCTGTAACGTGTTCCCACTTTTTAGGTCGAACCGTTCAACCGATCGGCACCAAATTTTACAGACATAATTGTTGGCTACCAGAGACCAGAACCTCATTTTTTGAAATATTTCGGACAAGAAATACGTTAGTTAGTATTTGTAATGTAATTTTAATTGCAAATACGTTAGTTAGTATTTGTAATGTAATTTTAATTGCAAATAAACCGTTCATGTGACGCGAAAATTGAGTAAAAGAATTTGTAGAGGAGAAAACTCTCTACAACTTTGTTCCCTTATGTTCTTATCATATCTCGTATCGTTTGAGAGATATTTGCAAAAATAACGGAGTTTTGACACCCTACATTGAATTAACGAAAACCAGCCGTTGGCAGGTGTCACGTGACATTCCTCACCCAGAACTCTCTGTGGCATACGCCATCTTGCGTTGCGTATTTGATGATTTTCTTGTTGTAAATTACACGTTGTCATTTCAAAGCAATGGCGCACTGAAGAATTAACAAAGCCACGTCTTTCTTCGTACGATAAATGGTAATCTAGTGTCTACAAATGCCATTTTAGCCTCAGTTAACAACGGCTATCAATAGTACGAGATTATAGAACACAGTTCTTAACTGTTAAGCATAGCGTAGTGGTCAATGCGTACGACTGTGACGCTGAAGGTCAGTGGTTCGGAACCCACTACTCCCAATAAATTTTTTTCCTAAAATGGTTTCGGACACTCTACTTAATTTTCTATTATTTGTATTATTATTTTGGTAAAATGTTTGCAAAAACTTATAAAACTGCAAATCTAAAGTGGGCCGTAAAACACGTCAGTGCGATTTTTTTCTGTAATGACACTGTAGATTGATTATCTTTGTGAAATAAGATTGTGGACGTCAGTCTCTGTTAGTGAAGAGATACAGTTTTTATAAAGAAGTGGGCACTAAGCTTTGGCGGCTACAAACTTCCGCTGTTGTCACAACTATACATTGATGTGAGCGCGTTTGTTTACTTATTCCCGCCAGGTACTGCCGTGCGTGACTTCAGCCCGCCCCACCAGCGCAACTCCGAGCTGGAGTAGTGAGCACTCGTGTGCAGTCCTGCTCGCGGAGCAGCCTGTTGGAACAGCCCGGTGTAAAGAATGGGGCCTAAGACACTTCCCCGAGTGACCCCTCTCTCTGGTATCTCTAATTGTCTTCCAAAGTATTGGACACTTTTTTTTTTTTTTTTTTTTTTTTTTTTTTTTTTTTTTTTTTTTTTTTTTTTTTTTTTAACACCCAGTACGTATCATTTAATGCCATACTTCTTAGGGGGAGATTACATTTTTCCTTCTTTTACTGCAATCAATCAAACAGACGAAGAGAAAATCGTTTATACATTAGACAGGATCAAAGAAAGCGCGGAAGCGGGATTAGAGAAAGGAAGTTCTTCAGCAACGGAGGTCTGAGCCGGCGCCGCGGGAGGCGAGAGATCGTTACGGTTGAGAGGTGGATTTCAAAGCAAACTCGCCCGCCGTTGGCCATAATTTCGCGGCGAGCGGGCCAGGGGGAGATAAAACGCATGTGGCGCCGGAACGGCCGATCTATCGGCCCGCGGGTATCCCATATCCCGGTTTCGCGCTATCCACTTCGCACCAGAGGGTGGGAGAATCGGCTGACGCACGAGGAGCGCTCTGTTTGGAATGCGATCGGCTCAAGCACACGCCGGCTTCGAGATGGCCGTTTCGCCCCCTCCTCTTCCGCCGCCACCATTCCTCTATCCTCCCACCTGGCAGTACTTCCATCGTTCCTTTTTTTTCTCTGAATTTTCACGATACGCATACGCATCATAGCCAGAATTTCGTTTCCATTGCGTGCTCGCAAATTCACGGAGTAATTAGATTCGACAACAGGTGTATCTGTCGTAAAACTCATGAATTTTTTGATTGACGCAGTCGCTATTCGTACAGCGCTGGAAGCGAAGCGCAGAGTAACACATTCACGTTGTGACAGCAGCGTAACATCTGCAGACATTTTTATAGGCAGCGATTCGCGTATTTATTTATTCTCTTCATTCCCTTCCTTCCTCCCGGCTTTCATTCGTATCCAGTTGTCGCCATCCCAGCTGTCACCCGCTTTCCACCGAAAAGCTTTTCACATATTTTCGCTTATTCATGATTCTGTAACTCCATAGAGAAGCAAGTACCCTTGTTTCGGTCTTCATGTTTCCTCGCCACGGGCATACGTCTCCATCCCCACTCGAAATACTCTTTCCTCGAACGTAGGCTCCATGCTGAATTTCATAATTCTTCTCTTGTTATCTTATGTAACGCATCATTTCTGTTTTTCAGAAGTACACGAAATACTACTGGTGTGGATCTCTCTCTCTCTCTCTCTCTCTCTCTCTCTCTCTCTCTCTCTCTCTCTCTCTCTATCCTCTACAGAATTGAAGTCAGATTCACAGATTCATACAGTAATTCAAAGCAGCCATTAATCTCAATATACCCATTTTGGATTACGAAATGTATCTGTTGTGTAAAACCGCCGATTTTGGTATAAATATGCAACAAGCTGCTTTTATGCATTGCTTTCAATTCAACGCACGCACATAATCAGTGGAGATTGTAGAGGAACGTTATAATTTCTCTTACGCTGTGATGGTGATTTGTATTTTTACTCTGTCTTCCCCATCATTTCGATATCGAATCTTGGGCACCGGCAGTTTGTACACATCACAGTATGTTGCTACACTTGACATTGCAATGTTCACATTACTATACATCAATAAAGGCAGCTTACTGCCTACTTCTACCGAAATAAATCGTAAATCATTAATGTTTTGATTGGCACATTGAAAGTCAAATATTCACGAATAACTTTTTTTATATAATTAGACATGGTGTAATGAAGTAGTGTGACTAGATAATATATTATACTTCTCTTTTACTTACATGCTTGCAGCTATGTACTATATCTGGTACATCAGATTGCTAACAAAATAAAATGACAAGAGGGACAAATAAAACTTACATTACATTTGCTTATAGTAAACAGCAAATAAATTGTTTTTCATGCCACAAAACGGACATGATTTATATGAAACACGAGGATTGGAACTTAAATAGTGACAACACTGCTGTGAAGACACTATGCAATGGAATCTACTATTGTCGCTGATAGCACACGTTGTTGACATACCTACCTCACCTCCGAGCAAATCGACTCGCCCGTCCCACGACATCGGCGTGCGCACAATCGAGGGAAACACGGTCACTAATGAGCGAGCGGTCTAACGTAACGGTGTCACTATGTTTTCGAAACAGGAACAACTGAATTGGATCAAGACTGAATGTGCCAGAGGTCGTACAGCAAGACAATGTCATCAAAGTCTTCAAGAGGCGTGCGGGGAATCGGAATTGACTTATAGAACAATGGCACGTTGTGTAAAAGCCTTCAAATTGTTCAAATGTTTGTAAATCTATCGGATCAAACTGCGTGGTCATCAGTCGGTATCTTACAAACTACTTGAACTGAGATAAACTAACCTAAGGACAGCAAACACACCCATGCTCCAGGGAGGACTCGAACTTCCAACGGCGAGTAACCGCGCGCTCCGCAGCGAGGCGCCTTAGACCGCTCGGATACTCCACCGGGGTGGCAAACTGTATCAGACATGCATCGACAGATCCTCCTAGCGTCTCTGAAGAAGAAGTGCATATTGATGTCGTGTTAGTGGACAGTGATCGACGTCAGACGATTCGTGGCTTTCGCTCCAGAACTATTCCAGAGATTCAACAGGCAGCAGACCGCTCCATTCGCACCATCAACAGAACAGGCTCTGCTGATAGTATACTACGCCTTCTACATCGCTGACAACGGTTCCTACACAACGCTGGTGACTGCTTTGAAGGACAGCAACAAATGTTCAAATATTTGTTAAGCTTATGGGACTGAACTGCGGTGTCATCAGTCCCTAAACATACAAACTACTTATCAACTAGCTTATCCTAAGGACGGCACAAATATCCATGCCCGAGTGGGGATTCGAACCAAATGTTCAAAATGTTCAAATGTTTGTAGAGTCTATGGGACTTAACTACGGGGTCATCAGTCCTAAACTTACAAACTACTTATGAACTACTTACAACTAAGGACGGCACAAATATCCATGCCCGAGGGGGGATTCGAACCCTCGACCGTAGTGGCCGTGCAGACCGTGACTGGAGCGACTCAGTCCCCTCGGCCACCGCGGCCGGCGGACAGCAAGCAACAGGTGTAAACATGTTACGCTTTTGTATCGGTTGTGAATAAATAGCTGCCATTATTTAAGTTCCAGCCGTCGTATTTAAATATTACAGGATCGTATGTTACGAAATACGAAACTTTTTGAAACAATTTCTTTCTGAAGTAAGGCGCAAAGCACCGCAAATTTGTCAGCTTTGAGTAGTCCATTTCTCTGAACCTTCACCGTCCTTTCTTCCATTGTCACTCCTGACATGTGTAGGGTATATTTATCTTTTGACAGTTATTGGAACGGCTTTTTAATGTCCCATTCCCTTTCTTTACTTGAGATAGGCATAGGAAATGTAGTCAGATCTACCTCTGAGTCTTATATGATGATCAAATATTTGTAAAGGACAAAACAGCTGATGTCATCGGTCTCCACACTTACTACTTAAACTAACACATGTTGAGGATAACGCACAAACCCATGCCCGAGGTAGTATTCGAACCTCTGACGGGGATCAGTCGCGCAATCCCTAGCAAGGCGCCTAACACCACGCGACCATTTCCGCGTGGCTATCATAGTCTTAGAGAATATGATTTCTCTGGGATGAAATTGTAGCAAGAAATCTTTTAACGTTTTAATGCTGCTTTAGACAGAATTAAAGAGTTTGTAATTAACAATATCATTTCTTTCTTCAAGCTATGTTTATCCTTCGAGGAAGGACTTGCTACTGATTGTTCCTGATGCCTAGAAATCGTTTTAAGAGCTACCAGTAAGTGTCCGCGTTGATTGTTAGAGTGTGCCGAATACCAGATAGTCGGTCTTATCACAAAGAAAGGAACACAGTATGAATAAATGTAAGTTGTATGAATGTAAACATATGTGATTCAAGGGGTCTCTGGAGGGCATGTAAGGTTTCATCTCTGGTCTTCAGAATTAAGCGAAATCAGGGTCGAACCTTGGTCATAGAACAAATTCAGTTGGAAACAATTTACAGATTTCACAAGTTTGAAGTTATTCATGTTAAGTTTTACCGGTGTGCCACTTTTTTCGTCATTTCCATCAGGATTTATAATGGAAAATGGAATTTTCGATAACGAAATATGTTCTACGCCCGAATAGGTAATGCAGTTCTGCCTGACATACGTTTCATTAACTGCAGAAAGGCCTGGTTCGTTTCACAGCTTCCGTCTTTACACTTGAGATGCGCACGTAGTATAAATGGAGTAATACGAGGCGCATCCTTAAAATAAGTTTCCCTACATTCCACTTCTTTCTTTTACCAAAGAAAACACAGTTACATGGAAGCCTCCATTGGCACCCCGTACAGGAATGTTTGAGCTGTTTTTAGGCATAGTAACAAAAACAATAGAGACACTTGTCAGTTCGTGCCATAAAGTTCTGCATTCTGTGACGTAGAAATCTCCCACCTGAGAATGGAACCAACGTGTGATTTCTGCTCATTTCTCCTCTTCAATTACGCGATCTCCCCACCTCAGCATTCGTCTGGCGCAGCATACTTGAAAGTTTTAGTCCTCTTTTTGCCTCAACTGTTTATCAACTTTTGACTTTCGTAAAAAGCTACACTGCATGAAAGTAATACTCGATGTTCACATATTTCAAATCTTTAGAAATGCTTTTCTTACCGTTGTCATTCTGGACATTATATTCTCCATTCTGGCCCCTAATCGAATACCCATATTTTACGAAACGTGCGAGGTGATGCAGTGGTGACGCACAGGACTCACATTCGGAAGGACGGTAGTTCAAATCCACCTCCAACCATGTAAATTTAGGATTTCCGTGATTTCTCTAAATCAGTCCGCGCAAACTTCGAGATGGTTCGTTTGAAAGGGCTAGGAAAATTTTCTTAAGTAAATGTCCGATTGTGAACTTCTTATCTAATGATAATGCTGACGTCGGGATGTTAAACCCTAAACTTCCTTCCTTCCTAATTCTTTCATTACAAGTCCATATACATTCAGTTCAACTGCTTTTTCAGGCCCTTTGCTCTCTCTTTCTCTGACAGAAAACCAACTGTTTGTAAACCTATTGGACTAAACTGCTATGGTCGTCTGTCCCTAGACATACCCATGGTCCAGGGAGGACTCGAATCTCCGACGGCGAGAAATTTCTTGCTCCACAGCAAGGCGCCTCAGAGCGTTCGGCTACTGCACGGCGGGTCTTTCACAGAATTATAATGTCATTGAACTGTAATTCCCATTCCCAATTTTTCCTTGGTTTCCTTCATAGCTTGCTCGATATACCGATTGAATAACAATGTGGAAAGGTTACAACCCTGCCTTACTTCCACCACAACCAATGCCTCCATGTTCCCGGGAAAAGTAATTTTCCCCTTGCTTTCAGCCGTCAGCAGTAACTGTATGGCAACGCCAATTTAGCTGATGTTGCGAGGCTACCTAAGTCAGTCCTCCAGAGTATTGTCTCTGCAGCTACTGAAGAAAGCTGCTGTCAATCAACCAGAAGTTTGTCAGGCGTGTCCGCTGTGGTTGAACCTATAGTTGAGGAACACAAAGCACCCCACGTCGGTAATGTCTGTAGTTCACGGAGGTGGTAGTTACAAATCGCCAATTACTCGATACCATCCAGTCTAATGGCCTAAAACTGATGTTTGCACCTGCGATGTCTCCCGAACACCCCATATAGCCTTTATAAATCAATTTCAGCCTGAAATGGATATCATACACTTCTCCGGGAACACTGTATCCGATTAAACCCACTCATTAAATGTCTTCACCGACACACATACTCCGAAAGCTACCATTCGGTTCGTGGCAGAGGGTACCTCGTACCGCTGCAATTGTGGCCGTCATGAAAATAGGGCCACAAGGCCTTCTCGCAGTATTACCCATTTCTTGTTAGTGAAGTAACTGAAAATCCCTAAAAGAATTAGGCATATATATTCGAAGTCTATGACATGATGCAGTACTTTCGAAAAGTAAATTCTACTAGAAAAAAATATCGTTAGAGAAATTTTGGAAAAAAATTTTTTGGTGGAAGTTACGATGGATACAAAGCCAGTGATATAGACTATTGGCCATTAATATTGCTACACCAAGAATAAATGCAGATGATAAATGCGTATTCATTTGACAAATATAATATACTAGTTCAATACCACAATAATTATAAATTATTTTAACACTGCTTTAAAACTTTATTATTCACTATAAGCTTATTTCGGCCTTAGGCCATCATCAGGTGTTCTGTAATACGAGTAATATAGAAGAGTTGTTACATATATTCTTATAACATAATTACATAAATTTTTTAAAAAGTTTTACTTACATTACTTATAATATTGTTGTTGTTTATTTTCTGTCCAATTTGTTATAGAAGCTGATGTAATGCATATATATTACTGCTTATCTGTATATGTGTAGCAGCACTGGTTATATGATTAGATTTTTTATCAGTTTTTGATAGTGGCTGTCTGTAGTGGCAGCATCCAACGACATTATAAGTTTACATTGTTACCAGTAATTTATACATTAATATCTTTGGTTTATTGGTTTTGTATTGGAGTTTTACTATGTATTTGGAATCTTTGGTGTTTATCCATTCTCTTGTTTGTTCATAATGTGAATAAAATTTTCGATGTAATTTTTATGTTTGAGTTCTAATTGTTCATTTAGTACATCGTTCTGGCTGTTGTGTATATGGGAATATAATTCGATTCCTCGAGAATATTCATGTTTTGCCCTTTTTGTATAATGTGTAAGATTTTTAAGGCATCCTCTATAGGTTTTCCATTGGGTTTTTCCGTGATTAAATGTTGATAGAATTTAGATGGATTATTTTCACTGTCTCTTGTGTGTTCTTTATATCAAGCTTCAAAAATTTCTGCCAGTTTGATTTCTGACAGGTGTTACACGTAATTTTGTAGATAGCCGGATTATTTATTTTAGTGTGTAACTGTCTCCTTTAAAAATTTGTGATTCAAACAGTGCTTGTTTTGATAGGCAAGTTTGACGTTCATGTGTTTGAATATTTTATTAATTTTGTCCGATATGTTTCCTATGTATGTTGAGGTACGAATGTCGGTTTTTTCTTTGTTGGAGTGTCTTTTACTAATGTTATTTCTCTGTGCAGCTTTGATATTTTTGCCTGTGTTTTCTGCTGGTATAATTTTGATATAATTTTAGGGTAATAATTGTTTTGTTGGGCTATGTATTCTAAGGTGTGTATATCTTTCTGAATGGCTTCAAATTCTACTGGTAAGTTTATTATTCTGTTAAGCATGGTGTGAAAGAAAGCCATTTTGTGGAATTTTGGACGACAGGAATGTGCATTTATGATAAAAAATCTAATCATATAACCAGTGCTGCTGTACATATACAGATAAGCAGTAATAGATAAGCATTACATCAGCTTCTATAACAAATTGGGAATCATATAAACAACAACAATATTATAAGTAATGTAAGTAAAACTTTGTAAAAATTTTATGTAATTATGTTATAAGAATATATGTAACAACTCTTCTATATTACTCGTATTACTGAACACCTGATTATGGCCTAAAAGCGAAATAAGCTTGTAGTGAAACAATAAAGTTTTAAAGCAGTGTTAAAATAATTTATAATTATTATGGTATTGAACATGTCGATCAGACATACTCTCCACTGCGGGCCGCAGAGAACGGAAAAAATGATATACTAGAACTGACATTTGATTACATTTGCGCGCATTTTGGGGAATAGATCCTGAGAAGTCAGTACCCAGAACAACCATCTCTGGCCGTAATAACGGTCTTTATACACCTGGGCGTTACGTCCAACAGAGCTTGGATGGCGTGTGCAGGTACAGATGCCCACGCAGCTTCACCACAGTTCATCAAGAGTAATGAATGGCGTATTGTGACGAGCCAGTTGCTCGGCCACTATTGACCAGACGTTTTCAATCGGTGAGAGATCTGGAGAATGTGCTGGCCAGAGCAGAACGCGAACATTTTCCGTATCCAGAAAGGCACGTACAGGACCTGCAACATGCGGTCCTGCATTATCCTGCTTAAATGTATGATTTCGCAGGGACAGAATGAAAGTGTAAAGCCACGGGTCGTAACACACCTGAAATCTAATGGCCACTATTCAAACTGCCTTCGATGCGAACAAGAGGTGACCGAGACGTGTAACCAATGGCAGCCAATACCATCACTCCGGGTGTTACGCCAGTATGGCGATGACGAATACACGCTTCCAATGTGCGTTCACCGCAATGTCGACAAACACAGATGCGACCAACATGATGCTGTAAACAGAACCTGAATTCATCCGAAAAAGTGACGTTTTGCCATTCGTGCACCCAGGTTCGTCGTTGCGTACACCATCGCAAGCGCTCCTGTCTCTGAAGCAGCGTCAGTGGGAACCGCAACCATGGTGTCTGAGCTGATAATCCATGTTGCTGCAAACATCGTCGAACTGTTCGTGCACATGGTTGTTGTCTTGCAAACGACCCCATCTGTTGACTCAGGGATAGAGACGTGGCTGCGCGATCCGTTACAGCCAAGCGGATAAGATGCCTGTCATCTCGACTGCAGGTGATACGAGGCCGTTGGATCCAGCAAGGCGTTCCGTATTGCCCTCCTGTACCCACCGATTCTATATTCTGCTTACAGTTATTGGATCGCGACCAACGCGAGCAACAATGTCACTATACGATAAACCGCAATCGCGATAGGCTACAATCCGACCCTTATCAAAGTCGAAAACGTGATGGAGCGCTTTCCTACTCCTAACACGAGCCATCACAACAACGTTTCACCAGGCTACGCCGGTCAACTGCAGTTTGTGTATGAGAAATCGGTTGGAAACTTATGTCAGCACGTTGTAGGTGTCGCCACCGGTGCCAACCTTGTGTGAATGCCCTGAAAAGCTAATCATTTACACATCACAGCATCTTCTTCCTGTCATTTAAATTTCGCGTCTGCAGGACGTCATCTTCTTGGTGTAGAAGTTTTAATGGCCACCGGTGTATTTGGACAATTTTTTTTTCAACTTTCTCATAGTTTATAAGTTTCTCATAGTTTATAGGTGCATATTGGTACGTCATTTTTCGTGGAAATATAAGAGTATTTCCAGATAAAGAAAATCTTAAGAGTCGTGGAACTATTCTGCCAATGAAACGTAGACTTCTGTTCGCCTTCCTCACGATATTTTTTGTGTATTCTTTCCAATTAATGTTAATCGCAATTGTAATTCCTAGATATTCAGTCGTAGTTACGGCCTGTATATTTATCTGTTTTATCTTGCAAAAGAAGTTTAACCGAATTTTCCTGGGAGATGGAAATTCCTGTGTGCTGCAATCGATATTCGAACCTGGGACCTGTGGCCTTCGCAGGCATGCGCTCTACCAACTCTATCTCGGCACGCTTTACGATCCCCACATCACAATTTTACTTCTGCCAGTAGTACCTCGCCTCCTCCTTTCCAAACTTCACAGAAGGCAAAGGTCCCAGTTTCGAATCTTCCAGCACACAATTTCAATCTGCCAGGAAGTTTCATATCAGCGCACACTCCGCGGTAGAGTGAATGTTTCATTCAGAGTTTAACGGATTTCTTTCAGTGTCCATGACGATGACTTCACACTGGATCGGAACATTCGTTTTTATTAACTGATTTAAGCTGCTTTACTACTCCAGGGATATCTACTTCTAAATTACGTATGTATCTTGATTCGAATTCTGGAGTACTTGTTTCGACTTCTTCGTTTAAGGATTTTCAGAAAGCTGTGTTAAAAAATTCTGATTTAGCAACACTGCCATCAGTAGCACCACTATTGCTATCTAGTAGTGAACTGTTTTGCTACAAGCATTTCTTTGGATTTTATATCATATTACGAGATAGAGTGTCATTGTGGACACTATTACTCGTTTATACATCTCGCATTGAAGTCCGGTCTAAATTTTTAGTGTCTGTAAAATATTTGCCAGTCTTGGGTATTTTGTGTCTGTTTAATTAGAGCATGCTTTTCTTTTTGCTTCCACTCGAATGATCAAATCTGTGTTGTATACCAGGGGAATTGGCCCCCTCTTTTTTAAAATTTATTTTGGATAAATCAATTTCTATCGATATTATTTCTTAGAATATAAGCCACTCACAGTTTAGGATGACTGAAGATTCTCACTCAGGTATATGCTAAGCGAATTTTTATCTGCGTTTTTGAATAGATGTAATTTTTTGTGTAATTTTGGTGTAATTTTAGTTTCAGCAGTCAGTCCCACTACATTTGTGACAATAGGTTTTTTTTTTTTTTTTCAATTTTGGAAAGTTCTCCCTGACTCGCTTATATTACGAAATACAATTTTAAACTGATTAGGTCGAAAGAATAATTTAAATAACATAAACATTACAAATTATATATTTTAAATTTGAAACATATGAAGCCCGAGTATAACTAATTATGTTAATAAACAATTTGTATATACCTTGACCACCTAATAATTCACCTCAACCATTATTAATTCATATTGATGAATAATACGAATTGTTTGTTATAATCCTCCAAATGTTTTTTTCTAACTCACAAATTTAACGGCAAACACGCATATGTCAACTTTGTTATGTATTGAAAATTGTACTTACAACATTCCTTACACATTGCGGGGACCATGGAATTTTGTATCTATTTCAGCCGCTGTGGTTAAAAATGAAATACTACTCACAAAACAAATTTTATTTATTTACTTGAAAGAACAATACTTTGTCAATATTTTGGAACAAAGAATAATAATTTTGCTACTAATTAGTAAGTGAAATAGTTTTACACAACCTCCGCAAATGTTTCACTGTGTACAGTGTATAGTGCACAGTGAAACAGCTGCCATTTTTTGTATTTATCACGTTTGAGTGACTTATAAAACATAAATATGTTTGTTAAATACAAGTACAAACATTAACAGATACTAAATTTTGCTCAGTGAATATTAATTCCACCAAAATTGATTGGAAAACGAATATACTGGTGGTTGGAGAGCCTCTTCGTAGCCATAGGTGTCTTCTGCAACTGGGAATAACTGTCTCTTTTTGTTTTTCCGATGGTATGAGACATCATACTCAGTACCACAAACTACTGACTTAAAGACCTTAGCTACAAAATATACTTGGTTTTGGAATTTCTCCTTTTCTTCCAGCTCTGTCCTTTTTTCCCAAAGCTGTTTGCTCTGGTGTTCATCTTAATATTATGCTTCTACCTTTGAAACGCCCACTTGTTTATCTGGAAGGTGCTTTGCGCAAACCATGAAACTCTCTTGGCGAGATATATGTTTTGCTGTTGTTACTGCAATGGCTACCTCAACATCTTCCATAGTACCCTGTAAATTGTTAGGAGTAGTCATACATCCATCTGAGGCCAATGGTCCTGTTTCACTGTGTCCCACATACAAGTGTTTCATTGTGTACCAAAGTTACCATAAACTAAATGGTTAGTCACAACTCTTAACCTACGTATCTACCAAATCTGTAACTGGTCGACATACAGATGTGTATCTTATCACAAAACATAATATTTCTTTCAGCTGCATGTTATATCGAAAATATTAAACTTACAAAGAGACGTTAACTGTAACTTCTGACCACCGAAAACCAATACTAACGTATAAAAGGTAAAACAGTCAACAATCCGAAGATTGGTTTGAACACTAGAGTGCTTTACTAGGCATGGTCCTGTTTGGAGGTGGTATGCCGTTGCCTTCCTCCGACCTTCGAACTGACTTACCCAGCCAGTTATAGGAGGAGCTACAGTTTAACGTGGGTTCCGAACCACGGCGCTGCTCGGTATTTTTCACATGGGCAATAAATACTACCAGAGGTGAAAGAAGTGAAAAGTGACAGATAAAAATCCTAGGACCTGGCGGGGAAAACGTATAGAATCAAGAATAATCAGCCAAACTGTCCACCATTACAGTCAAAGACGTATTTTATCATAATAAACATACTGGGATACTAACAAGTAGAAAAAAGTACTAAAACAATTGAGATGGAATGTTTCACTCTGTACCGTGTTTCACAGTGAACTGCTCTCCCCTACTACTTAAACTAACATATGCTAAGGACAACAGAGACACACGCCCACACACCCACACATATGCACACATTTTTGTGCCCCAGCCTCGTCGCCGCTTTTGTGTCTCGTTTCCGCTGGTAGACCTGGGTGTCGGTGGCCGAGTAGAGAGACCGACTCAGGAATAAAGGATGCAGGCTTTTGCAAGTACGGAGGTGAGCAGCCAGTGGGACAGCAGAAACTGTAAACACTAGAGTAAATTAGAACGAGATATATATTTCATAGAGTCTTGGTAATACTTAACTTTTACATAGTTCTTGACTGCAGAATGCTGATACATAGTTTATATAGAGCCTGCCTACTGATGATTCCTAGAGCCTATCCGATAGTCACGTCTTAACTGGCGCCTATCTGATTCCGAAGTGTTAACTGGTTCCTATGTCATTCCCAAGTGATGATGTCGTTCAGTGGTGGCCACGAGCGGAGTTGCAGCAGAGGGCGCTCGTGGCTGACGTCGTAACAGCGCCGCGCCGTGCGTGCATGGCGGTGCGCGGCGTAAGTAGGTGGCGCGCACTTTATACTTGTGCGACACCACACCAATAAACCCATGCCTGAGGGAGGACCCTAACCTCCGACGCCGAACAAACGCTCGGTAAACAGCAAGGCACCTTAGAGCACCGAGGCACGTAACATGGAGCTGTCACATTTCAGTAAATACTCGTCGGTATTCACCAAGACGGAGAGTACTTCGCGTGTGGGCTTTATTGCGTCATTGATGGCCCAGTGTGGGCGTGATTTACCTGTAACGCTCAGCGAGTGGTGCAAAGCCGCCGCTTGCCAGCCTAACTCTCTCTCTCGCCGTTGCTACTGGCGCCAGTGCTGGTTGCCTTTTATGGGCGAGTTATTGCGCGGCATCCGTCACACTCAAGGCGGCCTCGCGGCAGTTCCCGCTCGTAGTGCGCGGCGCTTTCATTTAACACTGCGGACCGCCAATGGTGCCGACAAACGGCGCTCCCCTCATAAGCGGAACAGCACGGCCGCGGCCGCCAGCCGCCCACGTCGGCGTCACTTTATGGCCGACTCGAGGTGGCGCCGCTGCCGCGCCCACAGCCAGCACCTCCTACAGAAGAAAGCCTGCGCACGCGTCACAACATGGCGGCGGTGAGAGGCTTAGAGTCCTCTGAAAGATTGTAAACATTAGCAGTGCACGCTGTTTATAGTGCATTCTTTCGATCAGGAGTATATTTATTACGTAAATTGGTGTTGTGTACGGTTGGATCGCTACGTTGGACGATTTGTCTGTGTGAGAACAACGTGTGATCTCTTTTTTACTGACAAAATGCCATTTCGCTGTTCTGTGCCGAAATGTAGAGAAAATTACGACTGTGGTCGAAAAGTTACCGTCTTTAAACGTCCGGAGAAGACTAAGCTAATGGGGTGGTTACGTAAATAAAATGAATCGCAATATCTAACGGTAAACAGTCATGACTTAAAACTCTTTTATGTGGTTAAACAAAAACGAAAATTTCTCATTAACTTGAATAAGGAGCTAAGTCATCCCGGGAATTCTTGATAACCATTTCTTCTACTCCGGACGTTTAAAGACTCTACTTTTGGGCCACAGTCGTAATTTCCTCTACATTTCGGCACAGAACAGCGAAATGGCATTTTGTCAGTAAAACAGATCACACGTTGTTCTCTCTCTCTCTCTCTCTCTCTCTCTCTCTCTCTCTCTCTCTCTCTCTCTCTCTCTGTCTCTCTCTCTCACACACACACAAGTCGTCCAGCGTAGCGATCACACCGTACACAACACCAATTTACGTAATAAATATACTCCTGAACGAAAGAATTCACTATAAACAGTGTGCACTGCTAATGTTTACAATCTTTCTGAGGACTCTAAGCCTCTCACCGCCGCCATGTTGTGACGTCGTGCGCAGGCTTTCTTCTATAGGAGGTGCTGCCACAGCCCAGTCACCGTGCTGCAGCATTCGTCGCGTAGTATCTCAATTTTTTTTAGAAACCTCCGCGTTCTCGGCGACTTGTACGGTAAGTGCTACTAACATTGCATCTGCATAAAAATCCAATAGTACCAAATCTTGCCAATTTCGCTATTTTATTGATTGCATGACTAGTTTCGGTCATAAACAGTTGCCATCATCGTATCATCTATTCAAAACAAAATGAAACTTTCACTCTGGAGCAGAGGGCACGCTGATATGAAACTTCCTGTCAGATTAAAATTATGTGCCGGAACCGAGACTCGAACATAGGACCTTTGCCTTTCCCGGGCAACCGCCCTACCGACTGAGCAATCCCGACACGACTCACGATGGTGCCTCACAACTTTACTTCCGCCAGTACCTCGCCTCCTACTTTCCAAACTTCACAGAATCTCTCCTTCGAACCATGCAAGACTAGCACTCGTGGAAGAAAGGATATGGTGGAGACATGGCTTAGCCACAGCCTAAGGGATGTTTCCAGAATGAAACTTCACTCTGAAGCGGAGTGTGCGCTGATATGAAACTTCCTGCCAGATTAAAATTGTGTGCCGGAACCGGGACTCGAACCTGTGACCTTTGCTTTTCGCGGGCAAGCGCACTACCGACTGTGCTATCCCGACACGACTCACGATGCCGCCTCACAACTTTACTTCCGCCAGTACCTCGCCTCCTACTTTCCAAACTTCACAGAAGCTCTCCTGGACGAAAGGATATGGTGGAGACATGGCTTAGCCACAGTCTAAGGGAAGTTTTCAGGATGAAACTTTCAATCTGCAGCGGAGTGGCGCTCATTAAAATTGTGTACCGGAATCGGGACTCGATCCTGGGACCTTTGCCTTACACACAATTTTAATCTGCCAGGAAGTTTCATATCAGCGCACACTCCGCTTCAGGGTGAAAGTTTCATGGTGGAAACATCCCTTAGGCTTTGGCTAAGCCATGTCTTCACCATATCCTTTCTTCCAGGAGTGCTAGTCTTACGAGGTTCGCAGGAGAGCTTCTGTGAAGTTTGGAAAGTAGGAGGCGAGCTACTGGCGGAAGTAAAGTTGTGAGGCGGCATCGGAGTCGTGTCGGGATAGCACAGTCGGTAGTGCGCTTGCCCGCGAAAGGCAAAGGTCCCAGGTTCGAGTCCCGGTTCCAGCACACAATTTTGATCTGCCAGGAAGTTTCATATCAGCGAACGCTCCGATTCAGAGTGAAAGTTTGATCCTGGAAACATCCCTTAGGCTGTGGCTAAGCCATGTCTCCACCATATCCTTTCTTCCAGGAGTGCTAGTCCTGCCATGTTCGCAGGAGAGCTTCCGTGAAGTTTGGAAAGTAGGAGGCGAGGTACTGGCGGAAGTAAAGTTGTGAGGTGGCATCCTGAGTCGTGTCGGGATAGCTCAGTCGGTAGTGCGCTTGCCCGCGAAAGGCAAAGGTCCCAGGTTCGAGTCCCGGTTCCGGCACACAATTTTAATCTGCCAGGAAGTTTCAAATGTTTGTAAAGCTTATGGGACTCAACTGCGGGGTCATCAGTCCCTAAATTTACATACTACTTATGAAGTAACTTACACCAAAGACAGCACAAACATCCATGCCCGAGGGAGGATTCGAACCCCCGACGGGGAACGGCCTCGCGTATCGCAGCATAGCGCCTTAATGCGCTCGGCCGCTTCGCCGCGGCAATCATCTGTTTCAGACACATTGCGTATGACCGAAACTAGTCATCCAGACAATAAAACAGCGATATTGGCAACATTTGGTACTAATTACTTAAGATCGCCCCATAAAACATGATAAAATTAGCAAATGAAATAGCGGCTTAGTTTTTGTAAAATTACGTAAATATCGCTGTTTCCGAAAGACGGTTGAATAGTTTGTTTGCCTAACTGTCCTACTTGTTGATGATTTGAATGAGAAACAGCGCCGGACGACATCTGTCAAACGGACTACTGGTAATTGTGAATGACAGCTATTGACCACGTACGCCCTCTGCACCACTTCGTCCGTTCACAAACGAAATATCAATTTTTTGTTCAAAATTAAATATATCCTAGTATTACCTGTAGTAGAAATTCTACCAGTTGTGTCACTATTAGAAAATCCTCGTTGGGTTACCGTTTTTCAACAAAACTATGTTCTTACGGAAAATTAACTGAGACACTTGAAATTTATTATTTAAAACAACTGTTCTTTAAACGCATTAATAATTGAAATTATTGTAAATAATCGGAATATATTAATACTGGGTTCACAAACTGAATTGCTTACTTACATTTCAGAACTATATTTAAGAATTAAATATTACCAAGATTTAAAAAAAGAGGGGCAATGGGAATCGAATCTGGCACCTTAAGATTGGAACTCCAAGCGTTGACTGAGTGAGCTAATTTTACCTATATCAATATGACACCTACAACGGGATATAACATAATGGCCAAACTTATGGAGAAATTGGAGTATCATCCTAATTTTTTTTTTTTTTCTTTTTACCACTTTTAACGGCTATGTGCACACATAATTTTTATATTCTCAACATCTATGACAAAGTATCTTTTCAATTATGTACGTTTCATTGGCCTTCTTGTATGATTAATATTAAAAATCTGTACTCTCAGTGTCATGTTAGTATTTAAATAATGATAACTGTCTGAAGCAGGAAGAAGGTTCTTGTACGAAATAGGAATTTGAATTTCAAGAAAACTGTCAAGATAAATCAAACTGTGATTGTCTATTCCTTAAAATTTCTTCAAAATATTTCATCTAAAATTCTCCTTTGTATTATAAACCATATATATAGTTTATGAATTTGTAGTAAAATAAAACATCGATTCACAAACTCGAAAACATAGTTTCCTCATTATATAAACTCATGATGAGTCCTAAACTGTATAAAGTCTTGAATAAATCCTTTAATAATCTTCAAAAATATAATTCAGCACAATATTTAAAATTTCGGTTGTTTTAATTACTTAAATGACTTTCTCCAACACAATGACACTTGAAGTAAAATTTTCAGTATTTATTTCCCTTCACATAAATCAGTATAATAAAATATACACAGAACATTCTTGTACAGACTCAAGATAGTAACTGAAACTATTTGTGATATACGTAACTAGCAAAAGTTTTGTAATAATACTAATAATTATTTTTTCTTGTTTATTTGATTATGACGTTTGGCAACGGCGTCCCTTAACAAAATCTGCACTTGCTCCATAGCTGTCGAGCCGGGACGTTTGATGCCCTGCTATATCATCTATGGCACCAATAGACAAGATATTGTTCTCATGGCTTGCACCGTTGCACCGTACATGAAGCTAAAGAAAACGACACATTGTGTTAAGGATCATGTAATACGAATCATTAACATTAAAATCATTAACAACAACATAAATAAACATGAATTTACCCACGAAACTAAGCTCTTGTAAATAGCAGGATAATATTTCGTCCCATTGCAAAACTCTCTTGCTGTCTTCTTTACAGCGAAAATTGTGAAAATTGATGGAAAATTTTTCGCCGGCCGCGGTGGCCGAGGGGACTGAGGCGCTGCAGTCACGGTCTGCACGGCCACTACGGTCGGGGTTCGAATCCCCCCTCGGGTTTGTGATGTCCTTAGTTGTAGGTAGTTCATAAGTAGTTTGTAAGTTTAGGGACTGATGACCCCCGTAGTTAACATTTGAACATTTGGAACATTTTTCACGTTATGGTGAAGGTGTTACTGGAAAGGCGACGTAGGTCCAGTTTAACAGAACGATCCCATAACTTTAGTAACAAGTATAAAATTTATTACAAATACATTAATACTCAACTTTGGATGTTGTAGAAATAAATGTTGAAAATTATTGTACTATACGAAATAAAATAATCAATGTTTAGGCCTAACATTGCTTAGCGATAGAAATGGAACAAGAATATATGGACAGCGGTGAGGAAGGTTGATGGTCAGCGTCCATTTATTGCGAGAATTTTGGGTATATATGATCCGTCGTTAAGGTAGACCGCATATAAAACCCTTTTTCGACACCGTCTTGAGTACTGCTCAAGTGTTTGGAATCCTTATCAGATCGGTCTAATAGTAGACATAGAAGCAATTCAGAGGTGAGCAGCTAGGATTGTTACTGGTGGGTTCAATCAATGCTTGAGTGGTACTGAAATGCTTCGGTAACTGAAATAGGAGTTGCTAGAGGCGTTCTTTTCGAGAAGCACTGTTGAACAAATTTAGAGCCCGGAATTTGAAACGGACTGCAGAACGATTCTACTACGGCCAACTTATATTTCGCGGAAAGACCACAAAGACCAGAGAGATCAGGGCAGCGCGTGGTCTACGGCGTCGTGCTACGGACTAGGTGGCCGTTCCCGTCGGAGGTTCGAGTCCTCACTCGTGTGTGTTTTGTGTGTGTGTGTGTGTGTGTGTGTGTGTGTGTGTGCGTGTGTTGTCCTTAGTGTAAGGTAGTTTAAGTAGTTTATAAGTTCATGGACTTACGTCATAGCAGTTTGGTCCAATAGGTTTACAAACATGTGAAACAGATCATTGATCTTACAGATGCAAACAAGTATTAACTTTTCCTTGTTCTATATGAAAGTGGATCGGAAGAAAGTAATGGTATTTAGTACCCTCCACCACGCACCTTTGGGTGAATTGCGGACTATGTATGTAGATGTAGATGTTAATACGTCCTAATCGTCTGAGATCTCGCTGCGGTGGAATGGCCGTGCACTCTAAGGCGCCTCCCTCCTGAGCGCGCGGTTGCTCCCCGTCAGAGGTTTGAGACCTCCCTCTGGCGTGTGTGTGTGTGTGTGTATTTTGTCCTTAGGTTAGTTTAAGTAGTTGATCAGCCTACAGAGTGATAAGCACAGTAGTTAAGTCCCTTATATTCACAAACATTTGAACATCTTATTTGGGATCTCAAACAGAAGTAAGTCTTTCGTAAGTGTTTAGTGTCCATAGTTCTGACACAAGTGCATTGGGTAACGGCCGTCTCAGAGAGCGTAACCTCAGAGGCATTAATATGTGTGGGGCACGTTTACCTTTTGACTAAAAAAGGAAAAGGCTAAATTAATGTAATTTTGCATTGATTTAGTTGGGCTGGTAAGGGGTGGTACGGCGTACCACCTAAAATTCAGACTTTCTCGTATCGTACCGGATGAAATTGTTTCTTAAATGTGTAAGAAATAGACCAAATGTAAATTGTCGATTTCACAAAGAAAAATTAGCAAGTTTTAGGTTCGTTTGAGTTGCGATCATAACCGTCGAATCGTTGACACTTCACTTTCGCACAATTCCAATGGAATCTGACTGGCGGTCAAATGTTCGAATTAGCAAATGGAGAGTTCCAACTAGTCTGAACCGAGATAGATGAAATGCTTCTTACCGACTCTAAAGATTTTAAGAACTTTGCTTCAAAGAGATAAGACAATACATACGCAAGGTCTTTTGTAGGTAATATCGTTACCTATTCATTGAAGAATGCAAGTGCAAAATTCCGGCAATTCTTTTAAGAACTACAGGGAAAGTACATCGCAACATTTTGACTTAATATGCAGTAATTGATTAATGAAACACTGCACGAGTTACGTATGTTTTCATGCATAGTGCGACAAGTATTGAGAATGACTCACTGTCAAGATAAAATTCTTACCGTAAATATTATGTTTAGTTAATCTCCTCTCTTTCGCACTGCAGTCAGTTACTAGTAGGAACTAAAACAGAATCTCTTTGAGCAATGCTTCTTCAACCAGGTGGATGAGTACATGTTCAGCGGTTAGTAACGCTGCCAGTTTTGCTTCTTACGGCGGTAAACGCTTGGTTCGAGAAGTTACATTGTCCGAATTTTGTAATGGCTTTCGTGTGATATAAGTCTGCTTTTAATTTCTATCAGCAACACGCACTCTTTTTGTCTTCTGGAAAGCCACTCCTGATTTGATACGATCTACATCTACATCTACATGGGATACTCTGCAAATCACATTTAAGTACCTGGCAAAGGATTCATCGAAAGCCGGCCGCGGTGGCCGAGGTGACTGAGGCGCTCCAGTCGCGGTCAGCACGGCCACTACGGTCGGGGGTTCGAATCCGCCCTCGGGCATGGATATTTGTGCCGTCCTAGTTAGTAAGTAGTTCATAAGTAGTTTGTAAGTTTAGGGACTGATGCCCCCGTAGTTAAGTCCCATAAGCTTAACAACCATTTGAACATTTTTTTATTCATCGAACCACCATTATACTATTTATCTCCCATTCCATTCTCGAATAGCTCGCGGAAAGAAAGAACACCTGAATCTCTCCGTTCGAGCTCTGATGTCTCGTATTTTATTCAAATGTTCAATTGTTTGTTAAGCTTATGGGACTTAACTACGGGGTCATCAGTCCCTAAATTTTCAAACTACTTATGAACTAGCTAAGACTAAGGACGGCACAAATATCCATGCCCGAGGGGGGATTCGAAGCCCCGACCGTAGTGGCCGTGCAGACCGTGACTGAAGCGCCTCAGTCCCCTCGGCCACCGCGGCCGGCTCGTATTTTATTCTGATTGTCATTTCTACCTATGTAAGTGGGAGTCAACAATATATTTTTGCATTCTGAGGAGAATGTTGGCGATTGGAGTTTCGTAAGCAGCCCACGCCGCAGCGATAAGCGCCGTTGTTGTAATGATTCCCATCCTAGATCCTGTATCATTTGCGTAACGCTGTCTCCCCTGTATCGTGACAATACGAAACGAGCTGCCATTCTCTGTACTCTATCGATGTCCTCCGTCAAACTCACCTGAAAAGGATCCCACACTGGGCAGCAATACTCCAAAAATAGACGAACAAGCGTAGTGAATGCAGTTTCTTTTGTAGTTCTGTAGATCTCGTTGTCCAAGGGTGGTATCCTCATCTACACTAAACCCTTGAATACAATAAAAATGAGTTTCATAACTGTAAATTATAGCTAATTATGTTAGTGTGTTCACATGACTAAATCTTTACATTCATTATATTCTAAAAATTTCAATTTGACTCATTTCGTGTGGAATGAGCAGAGTACCACCTCATTTTTTTCCAACTAAAGGACTTTTATTTTGAAATAATTCCTTGGGATAATATAAGAGCCCACAGTGCGAGTGGAATGAGAAGCTAACCGCCCGTCACATTAGTGAGTTTCCTTTCACTCGGAATTTGACCGCAGACACACACACAGTGGCAACATATGACTCGAGATTTCTGGAGGGTGGCCCGCAGTCCCGGATAAGAAACTCGGCCGGCCGTTCCATCAGGCGGCATAATGGAGGCCCGGCCGATACGGAAGAAGGCCCCGTCTGGAAGAGGAGGCAGGGGCGGCGATACAGGCCGGTGGCGGTGGCTGCGAGCAATCAATCCCCATTATCCGGCGGCTCACTTAGACCGCTGTTGACTCGGCCCCATCTGCTGCGCAAACACCCGCCTGATTGCCGCCCTAGGGCCCTCCGCCGGCGCTCGCAGCGCCTCCACCACCGCCGGCGGACAAACACGAAGTACCGCGCGCCACCGCCGATCACCTTTCACACGAGCCGGCGGACGGCGGACGGCGGCACTCCACCCACGGAAGTCTCTCCTCCCCCAATTCGGAAGCTTCGGATATTTTCACAGAAGCCGTTTCTTCCCTCGCTGGCGGCTGAGGATTAGGAAGTAGCGTACAACAACACTCTCCTTGCGTCAGCAAGGCGTGCCCCAGCCTCTGTAACAGAGCCACTGTACACGAAGGGTGCAGTTGTAGGAGTGCAAGTATATCGCGAAGCTGTTTCTGAAAGCCACTGACGTTGCGCCCCCTGGGCCCCCTGGGTGGCGCTAAATGAGAAACAGCAAGAAGATGAGACCGAACTGCCCGAAAAGACTTCCAGATGAAAGAGTGCAGAGCAAACAACCAAGAACTATAGAGTGAATGCAGAGATTTCTGATAATAGACAGAAGAAGAAATTTTCTGGTCTACAGAAGGACGTGTCCGATGCTCCAGCTGATGATAATTCCCGTACCGTCATTAATCTGTAAGATAAAAAATACACAGATATTGAAATTTCTGTCCTAGCCAAAAGAGGCAATTTTGCTGTGACTCCTCTAAAAGTACCCACTGAAGACATCATAGCAAGTATTGAGGCAGGCACCCGGTAGCTTCCTCAACAATCTGATGATATAATTAGAATGGAAACGGCCAGAATTTTGCGTAAATGTAAGCTACCGAAATGTAACCTGTCGCAAGAACAAAGGAAGGCGCTGAGGGATATTGACGCAGATTCCAACATTAACGTCCTTACCGCTGACAAGGAGAACGCAAGCGTCGTGATGAAGAGTGAGGATTACCACCGTAAGATACAGGATATTTTGGACCCCACCAATTACAAAGACTGCAGAACGATCCAACTATGAAGATCTTAAAAACGACGCATCAATTGGTGAAAGTATCTTCCTTCTCTTCCGACAATAAAACGTCGCTTTGCAAAACGGAAGCGTATCCCCCTTGGCTCTATGGATTACCTAAGGTGTATAAAGAACAGACGCCGCTTAAGCCGATTGTGAGTGTAATAGTGTCTCTCACTCACGAGTTAGCGAGACACATTGCTTCGTTGCTGTAGTCCTATATTGGAGATACGGACAGTAATATCAAAAATTCAGTTCATTTCATTGAAAAGCTAAAGGAAATGATCGTGGCTCCCAGCGACATTCTGGTGAGTTTCGATGTAGTTTCTTTATTTACCATGATCCCAGTAAACGAAGTCATCTCATGCATAGTGCAAATTTTTCTATCAGACATAGTGACTTTGTTTAGACACTGCCTCACCACTATTTATTTTCAATGTAACAACAAATTATATGAACAGATGGACGGGGTGGCTATGGGCAGTCCCTAAGTCCAGCAGTGGCCTATTATTTTATGAAGTCTTTAGAACACCAGGCGTTGCAGACTGCTAGTAAAAAACCAGCTAAGTGGTTTCGTTATGTTGATGATACCTTCGTAGTATGGACACACAGCGAAGAGGAATTAGATGCTTTCTTGGTACATCTAAACAGTATCAACCCCAGGATACAATTTACAATGGAAAAAAGAACTTAATGGCCAGCTTAATTTTCTAGATGTGTCTGTGATTAAACGAGAATACGGGACGTTGGGCGACAAGGTTTAGAGGAAGGTTACGCATGCGGATCATTATCTTCATGAAGACTCCAACCACTATCCTAGACAAAAAAGAGGAGTGATTAAAATCTTGGTCGACAGGGCGCATAAAATTTGTGAACCAGTTTATTTACTAGATGAGGTTGAACATCTTCGAAGAACCTTTAAGAAGAATGATTATTCCACCAGAGAAATAGACCGAGTTCTTCGCCCCACAACGAAAACTAAAAACAATAAGGAACCTTAATCATCCAAAGGGAAAGTGTTCCTTCACTTTATTAGTCATGTCACAGATCGCATAAGAAAACTGCTGAACAAACATGGGGTTGAAACTATTTTCAGACCTTCCAGGAAAATAAAAGAACATTTAAGATCTCTAAAAGATTCACGACACCCTTTGGATACACCGGGTGTGTATAAAATTCCTTTCAGCTGTGGCCAAATGTATATCGGAACTACGAAAAGAAGTGTCAACACTCGTCTGAGTTAACACAAGAGAAACTGCCGCCTGGGGCACATACAGAAATCGGCTGTAGCGGACCATGTTTACCAAGAGGGCGACCATCAAATTAAATTTAACGAGACCACTGTTTTATCAAAAACTTCTCACTATTAAGCTCGCAAATACAGAGAAGCCATTGAAATTTACGGTCGGGGATTCGAATCCCCCTCGGGCATGGATATTTGTGCCGTCCTTAGTATTAGCTAGTTCGTAAGTAGTTTGTAAGTTTAGGGACTGATGACCCCGTAGTTAAGTCCCATAAGCTCTACAAACATTTGAACATTGAAATTTAGAAACATCATAATAATTTCAATAGAAAGGAGGAAGGTGTTAAATCAGACAAGATTTGGAATTCATCATTGCACAAGCACGTAGACAATCGATCATCTTCTAGTAATAAGGTTGGCATTACCAGAGATAGTTGCTCAGCCGACGTCACGTGATGTACTGTGGCGCCCAATACACTGCCTATATATGCGGCGCTCCCTCGAGGCCCCATAGCAGTTGCCACTTAGCCTCCGAAGATGTCTTCCGCAGCTGAAGACGAAACTTTAGGGGACAGTTTTATTCATCGACCACGGCCTACCAGCCGAAATGCCAATAAAAACATCATAATCGTATTTTATATAAAAAGAATATTTTTTAAAGTTGAGTTTTTACAAAAATACTACTATGTAGGTGTATTCAAAAAGCGGTAGAGCCGTTTCCGGGATACGCGAAATATAAATGTGTAAGAATTACTCGTTTAACTATGTTACACGTAAACTGTATAAACGGCGTGCGTGTTGCACTCCATCTGAAACGCGTAAGAGGTACGTAATTTTTCATCATACTTTGATTTGTTGATATTAATCGTGTGTATTGGCAGCTGTGTATTTCACCGCGTTTCGTTTCTGTCATCTGTAATTCGTGAATAATAATTAACGACTCTGGATCTTCGTTCTGTGCTTCCTTTATTCATACCCGTCCTCCTCCTTGACTGCTTTCTGGCTTTCGTAATCATTCGGCACGATTCGCCAGGCGGACGCAGAGTCAAACCGCGAACCCCAAGCAGCACGCCAATTACTGGTCGAGCATCGGTGCCCGTATTGCGGTGATAAAGTGCAGCATAAAAGGTCTAGATATTTATAAGCTTTATAGCTGTACTGTTTTGGATCTTACTCCGCCTCAGTCATAAAAATACATTTTAATAAGCTTCAAAACGGAAAAACCACGATCGCAAAATACTTCGACCGGTTTCAGTGGGCTATACTACCATCGCCTGGTAATATCAAATTTTAGAAGATGTCATATTTAAAAAATGGAGATTAAATAGTATTTGCAACATATTACTTAGTCTAAATATAAAAATTAGTAAGTTAAAACATCACAGCTTGTAACAGACTAAACTGTGATGTTTTTACTTACGTATTTTTATATTTAGACTAAGTGCTGTGTTGCACGTCCTGTTTAATCTCTATTATTTAAATAAGGTAAGATGACATCTTGTAAAATTTGATATGATCAGGTGATGGTGGCATAGCCCGCCATAGCCGTCACAGTATAAATAAGTGTTTTGCGATCTTGACTTTTCAGTTTTGAAGCTTATTAATTATCAGATCACCTGCACAAGTAATGTCAAAATACGTTGTGCATCACCTAACGAACCAAGTTTCAATGGTATTCTATACTATTAAGAACTGGCATTTTCATTTTCCGAATTATTGACAAAAAAAAAAAAAAAAAAAAAAAAAAAAAATCACTTCCATTGTATTCAAACAGATCCTAAAATCGCATTTCTTTGCTCAAGTTCATTGTGTAACAGCCACATTTCTATAACACAGTGCTAACAAAATGACAGGTTGGTTTTCAGAAAGGGTTTTGAACAGAAAATCGTATATACATTTTACTGATCAAATATTAAATGGTTTGAACAATAGGACATCACCCGCTGGGATTTATTTTGATCCCTCAAAGGCTTGGAATTTTTCTAGATAAGTTCAAATATTATGGAATGAGTTGGACCGTGAACCAATGGTTAAATTGTTACTTAACTGGAATTGTGCAGCATTGGTAACCGTGAGTTCATTATTTTCCGGGAGTTGTTTTCTTCAGGAAAGAGTAGACAGTTATTGTTATCGACTAACTTCTTGTGTTTTGAAATTTAGCAATTGTGTCCTTGCTAATTTCAGTGATATCATTTTCATTGAAAATGTAACCACTGTTACCAATTCTTAGGTCACAGTTCAGATTGCATAAAAACAATGTCTTTCTGCGTCCAGTTGTTAACAATAAGAGTTTCTTACAATTTTAATGGGAAACTTAATAATATTTTGAAGTCAGTGTACATTTATGAAGACAATTTTAACATTAAGAATAGTTTTGAACTTGCCTAAGCAATTTACAATATTTACATTCCATAAGATGCTAGATTCGGCTCATTAGATGTTAAAATATTTTACAATAACATATCAATCAAAGAAACAATTTATATAATGAAAAATAATCTATTGACACATTAAACAAAGAGTGTAGGAGAGAAAGTTAAACTGGTAGATTTGCTAGTGTGTTCTCTTACTTTCAATTGTTTTTCTTTTTTTCTTTGATAACAAAATTTATCATCAGAATGATGGATTGGCCATCGGTAATTCCTTAACAGAAACCTTATGGATACATTGTTCGACTACATTCAGTTTAAATTTGTTAAAGGAAAGTCTGAAATTACTAACAACATTATTTGTTACAAGAGATACATGGACGATACGCTATTGCTTTACAAAGGTTCAAAAAAAGAAATTGACATTATAGCTATGACGTCAGGTAACATTCATCCAAAATTACTATTCAGTGTATATTATGAAACTGAAAAAAAAAAAAAAAAACTCTTGACTTTACCATCTCTAACAATAATGGCAAACATGAGTTCGCTACCTACATGTATCCAGCTGCAACAGATACTATAATCAATGTCACTTCTTGTCACCTATGGTAATATAAAAAGCTTTCTTTTGTTCTGCTATCCATAGTTCATTAATATTCACTTTATCTGCTGATGCAATTCTAAAAGATACTAGTCTTACGAAACAAATAGCCGAAGCTAACTACAACAATCCAAGGGACATCGATATTTTAATCAATAAGAGAAAACAGAAATCTTCACAATCTTCAGTTTTAGCCGATACAGAATTTATCAGAATGACTTATATGCTTAACTTGTATCAAAATTAACATATTATTCAAAAATACAGATTGAACCTTGGCTCTCACTACAAGCAATCTTATTCCGAATAAACTCAAACACTGTTGGTAATCATGATAGTAAGTTTCTAAATTATGGGTCCACAAGATTCAATGCAATGACTGTAACAAACAATAAATCGGCCAAACAGATCGCAATTTCCTCATTCGCTTTAGAAAGCACACAACTGGTGGTTCGGCTAGTAAAAGCAAACATTCTGAAGGGCCTATTCAAGCAAATCTAAACATATTACACAATGCACGTAAAATGCCTTTGTTAACAGCCCTTGAAGAGGTTGAAATATTTTCTCATCATAAAAAACCAGCCGTTAACACTATCAATCGAGCAACTGGACTTTAGAGAGAAACGATATTATCGACGACTTGGTGTAGTGCAAATCTGCTCGTTTGTCTCCTTCCTCTTTACTCTGTGTTATTAATTATTTTATCATTGACTTGTCTTTTGTGACAATTTAAAATAACAAAATATCTTACACAGCACATTTATTTGAACACTGATGAAATTTATTAACAGCCCTCGTACACAGTTTGCTTCGGCACTGACGCGATATATCGACTGTCTTTACACTGCCGTGTCCATGGCAACCATTGGTCTCGCTACATTTTGATTCCGACTCAGTCTTCGTTTCAGATTTTACCGTTATCAACTACCAATAGATGATAGGTACTTCTTACACAAACATTTTCTTTTTACTCATAAATCTTTCTATATAAGAAATTAATTACAATAGCATATAGGTTTTATAGATTAAGAAAGGTCATTTTATACCCATAAGGTTTATTTACATTTTGTTTCACATACGTAACTTCAGCAGGAAAAGACTCGTTGTTTTCTAATGTGTTGATGCTGCAGGCGATGGGCAGGGCTTACTCTTTATAACTCAAAGGGTTCTTACTCTGTTTAGCAGTCGCTACACGCTCATTATCTCGGCACCAACTTGAAGTGTACTGTAATACTCAATCTTGTAATTCATTTTTGTAAAAGGCAAATTATGTTATACTTTCCCGACATATCGGTCTAATGGCGATCTGATACAACAGCAAAAAAAAAAAAAAAAAATAAAAAAAAAATAAAAAAAAAAAAATAAAAATAAAAATAAAAAAATAAAAAAATAAAACAATAAATAAAAAAATAAAAAATAAAGTGCATAACTTCTGTGAATTGACTATAACTTCATATTAAAATTTTTATCAGTCCGCTGACTTTTCGAAAGAAAAACATGCTTTCCAAAGTCATTAATGTAATGTAATTCAATAAAGAGTTTGCATATATTCCCTTGCCTAAATACAAGTCTGCGCCTTATGTGGCTCATTGCCAACGAGTTAATTTAATTACTTCTGATCCAATTAATCCCGTTCTTCAGTGGCAATCTTGCTAAAATCCTGTAGATTTCGAGGGAGCTAAGAAAGTGCTTGCACATTTTATCCGGAACCATACATTTCCACAATCTTATGAACAGGGATATGGGATTTCAACTAAGTAACGCCTGGAATCCAGCACCGGCTGCCATAAAATAGGAGTAGGATAAAGAAAAACTTATTTACGCTATTTTCCTATAAATTGTTACACCAAAAAGAAATGCAGATGATAAACGGGTATTCATTGGGCACATATATTATATTAGAACTGACGTGTGATAACAATTTCACGCAGTTTAGGTGCATAGATCCTGAGAAATAAGTACCCAGAACAACCACCTCTGGCCGTAATAACGGCCTTGATACGCCTGGGCACTAAGTCCAACAGAGCTTGGATAGCGAGTACAGGTACAGATGCCCATGCAGCTTCAACACGATGCCACAGTTCATCAAGAGTAGTGACTGGCGTATTGTGAAGAACCAGTTGCTCTGCCACCATTGACCAGACGTTTTCAATTGGTGACAGATCTGGAGAATGTGCTGGCCAGGGCAGCAGTCGAACATCTTCCGTATCCAGAAGGCCCGTACAGGACCTGCAACATGCGGTCGTGCATTATCCTGCTTAAATGTAGGGTTTCACAGGGATCGAATAAAGGTTAGAGCCACGGGTCCTAATACATCTGAAGTGTAAGGCCACTGTTCAAAGTGACCGAGAAGTGTAACCAATGACACCCCATACCATCACCCTGGGTGACGAATACACTGTTCCAGTGTGCGTTCTCCGCGATGTCGCCAAACACGGATGCGACCATCATGATGCTGTAAACAGAACTTGGTTTCATCCGATAAAATGACGTTTTGCCATTCGTGCACCCAGGTTCGTCGTTGCGTACACCATCGCGGCCCCCCTGTCTGTGATGCAGCGTCAAGGGTAGCCGTAGCCATGGTCTCAGAGATGATAGTCCATGCTGCTGCACACGTCGTCGAACTGTTCGTGCATATGGTTGTTGTCTTGCAAACGTCCCCATCTGTTGATGTTAATGCACCATCCGTTTCAGCAATTTGGATAAAATGCTTATTTATCTCGACTGCTAGTGATACGAGGCCTTTGGGATGCAGCAGGGCGTTCCGTATTGTCTTCCTGAACCCACTGATTCCATATTCTGCTAACAGTCATTGGATAGTTACCAATGCGAGCAGCAATGTCACGATACGATAAACCGCAATCGCGATAGGCTACAATCACAAACGTGATGGTACATATTTCTCCTCCTTCCACGAGGCATCACGACGTTTCACCAGGCAACGCCGGTCAACTGCTGTGAAATCGGTTGTCAGCACGCTGTAGGTGTCGCCACCGACGCCAGCCTTGTGTGAACGCTCTGAAAAGCTAATCATTTGCATATCACAGCATCTTCTTCCTATCGGTTAAATTTCGCGTATGTAGCACGTCATCTTCGTGGTGTAGCAACTTTAATGGCCAGAAGTGTACCGACAGATATAGCATGTCACAGAAAATTAATTCGAGTTTTGACGTCTGGAGCGTCCGGCAGCACCGTCTCTGCCCTCCGCGCATGCGCCAAAGGCCTCTCCACGGCTTCCGGCAAAAGGCATTGAGAGCTCCGCTACCATCCAGCAATCATCGCCTTGCCGCGCATGCGTAATTTCTGATCCTGGCCTTAAAAATCTCGATGCCGAGGCAAGATCGTCAGGAGTGGCGGCTTTCATTGTTTACGACAGCAACTAAAACCACCACCTGAGGATCTTGAAGAAATACTGTGGGATCTTCAGAATATTATCCGGCCGCAAACCGATGGAGTGTATTAACAGTAGATCGCTCGCGAAAGTATTCAAAGTTACATATTAAAAATATTACCCGTACATGTCCTCTTTTATGGACCCTAAAATGGTCCAGGCGGATTTTTAGGAACATGGGGCAATGTCCTCTTTTTTAAAGTTTTTTCTATATTATTATCTTTTGGTGTCGCCCACGCGTCGAGCTCAACTTACGAAATGTTTAAACGTTTGTTAAGCTTAAGGGACTTAAGTGCAGGATCATCAGTCCCTAAAGTTACAAACTACTTATGAACTAGCTTATACGAAAGACGGCATAAACATCCATGCCGGAGGAGGGATTCGAACCCCCGACAGGGAACGACTTCGTACTTCCTAACGTAGTGCCTCAATGCGCTCGGCCGCTCCGCCGCGGCTCTCAACTTATGATTTCAGAGAATTCGAAATAATTAAGGTTATAATTAGCGTCTAATACAAGTTGCTATGCGGCCAGATAAAGTAATTACATATGCAAAAATACAGGATAACTCAGGTTCTAATAATTTCAAATCATAATCCTTATGCTCATTTTTTTATAACTCTGGAATTGTCCTCCTTTTTTGAACGCTGACATCTTGGTAACGCTATGCGGTATCATATGAACAAAAAAGTAGACTATCGCTGTTATTTACTTGTCACGACTCTGAAGTAATAGTTTTCGCGTAAGTAGAAAAATAGAGAGAAGAAAGCACTATAATATTTGCGTAAATTAGACATAATTGAAGACGGAATACAAGTCGTTGGCTTTGACCCATGACGTCAACACGTCGGAAAACCCGTATACGGGATAATATCTTAATACCAATAAATAATATGTGACTATCCTCGTAAATTACAGATTACGAGAACAGAATGCATCATCGATCACACGTCTCAGCCCAAAAATTCGCGCCTTCGGCGCTCACTTGCGGCGGAAAAAAGAATCTCGGTTAACCTGCACCTCACCATAAGAGTGGAACTATAGATCACTTCTTAAACACAAAATCGTAACATATTATAAGAAAACTCACGGCGAAATGAATACATTCGAATATTGCGCGAATAAAAACAGTTAATTTCATTGGTTGCCGTGCACTATCGCCTGATTGGCTGTTCACATGGCGTGGCCGTAGCTAACGCCTGAACACTCTACACTACACCGCGACATGGACTGTAAAATGTAGCCAAATATTGGATAAGTAACGGTGGGACATTCAGGGCTGCTACGAATGGTTAGAAGATGGACTCATTACAGACGTAGAATGGGTCCTCCCAGATGCCATGAAGAGCACAGGGTGCTGCCAACTGCACGTGATGATTCATGTCGCTACCAAAGATATGTGTCGCTTTGCATCAGAAGAGATTCTCTAATATTTTTGGCTGATATCTAATGTCGTAAAGACTGTCAGTTCTGCCTGCAGGATGAAGGCAGAGCTCATCATATGCAGCATTGCAGAATCTACTGCGAAACTTCTGTACAGAGCTGACTGAAGTGTCTGGATCAGTGGCTGACGCATTTCTGCGCCCGGGTAGGCTCCATATTCCTCGACCTGCACCTTAGGGTAATAAGGTTACGGGGGTCGGTTAAATAGGTCAGACGTCCACTACACACAGGGGGCGACTAGACGGATAGCAAGGGCTGTGTGCATGAACTGGGCGTTTTTATTTTATTTTTATTTTTAGAATAGTCCCGCGAACACAAGAAAGAAAACAAAAATCCTGAAAGGGTATAGGTCACATATTGGACTAACAAAAATCTAAGAAGTTTTGGTCTAACAGTTGTAAACTGTCGTAGCTGTGTGGGGAAAGTACCAGAGCTCCAAGTGGCGATATAAAATACTGAAACACAAATCGTTATAGGTGGCGAAATTTTAATATTGAGGCACAAAAGTTCAACGGAGTCAAATGGTGTTCAGAGGGGAACGACTGAATAGAATAAGTGAGGCGTGATTATTACTGTCACAAAAGGTTTTGTGAAATTGAATAAGTTAGTTTCTGTGTCTGGTATAGCTTATACCTGACAACCGGAATAAATTAATGATTAGTTCTTCTTCCAGACGTCCTGAGACAAACAACACAATTCCTGAAACCTTTAAAAAAAATAGCTCGAAACAAATTTCAAATCGTACCCGAAGCATACATTCATAATTGCTCGAGCAGTTAGTAGACGAACCCACAAGAATAGTAAATGGTGTAAAAGCATACTTGATCTACAAGCAGTAAATAGTCCTGAGCAAATGAAGACCATCTAAGCACGTACAGGGATTGTTGAACACAGAGATGTCGTTGAGAAATACAGAATATCCAAATCTACCCAAATTAAACGGAAAATATATCTATTCACAAAAGCGTCTAAGACTTCACTTAACAATTTCCTGAGTGAAATACTTCAGTATTTCGAATCTAAAAATTTGGGTGTAGATCGAATGGCTTCCATTCAAAGAAATAATATAGACAGTAATTAAGAGATTTATAATGAGTCTTCACGGTTTTATTTACTCTACATCAGAACATACGCTGCAAGAAGGACCATTTGCGAATAGTATCTACCGGGGAAAAAAATCATTTCTCATCGTATTACGTAGTGTACCATAGTACAAATACTTCAAACTCATCGTGCAGTTTGTTTTGTGATGCAAAGCACGAGTAAACTACTGAAAACAAATACCATGCTAATTAAAGATAAATCATCATACATACATACATACATATTGCGATTTACATATTAATTTACAATTCCAGCATTCATAGTAATGTATGAATGTAAATGTATTAATATTAAATATAAACTGAAATTTTGCATTACGTATTTTTTCCATAATAACGGAATTAATGTGGATTCATCTTATCAAAATACATTTCAAGCCTGTATCATTAAATGATATACATGAAATTGATTATTCATAAACAACCGATGGCACGTAAATCTGTGTGAACGCATTATTCTGCTTGTACAGCCAACTAAGCCCATTCCAAGCCATCCTAGTTTCTACGAAATGCTTACGTCGCCCTTAACTTTCGGAAAAACGAAATGAGTAAATACAGAATACTACAAAACAGCCTTTTCTCTGTCTGCCAACGCTGTTAACACAGACAAGTTAGATTTCCAATTCCTGTCTGACCTAGCCCGCATCGTTTTACCCGTAATCCATCACTGTCATTCTGGGCTCCGCCTTTAAACAATTTTCGTGACCACCAGTGCATCGAAACGTCCCTCAAAATAAGCAGATTTTGAAGACTATGACGTTCAAAACTGCAGACTTGGTCTGTGAAAAACATTTATTCCTTATGAGCTGCGATAAAAACTGTAGAATTTGCAGAATACTTGAAAATTAAAATATGGTCTGGATAACTACATATTATTGAAAATTAATTACGATGTATTGGGTAATACTGATCTAAAGGCGGTAAAGGAGTAGAATAAGACATGACTGGGTAGATCTGACAAAATGCAGCAGAAGATCACGTAAGTAATGAGACAAGAGCTGAAGAAACACTTCGATAATGTGGAAGATGATAATTTTAATGGACGAAGAGATAAAAATATTTATGCACCACGTGAATCTGATGCAAGGGAATTTAGTGTTCAGACGCATACAACATGCAAATGAAATAAAATGCCGAATGTATAGGCAGGAATATATACACTCCTGGCCATTAAAAATGCTACACCACGAAGATGACGTGCTAAGGACGCTAAATTTAACCGACAGGAAGAAGATGCTGTCATATGCAAATGATTAGCTTTTCAGAGCATGCACACAAGGTTAGCGCCGGAGTCGACACCTATAACGTGCTGACAAGAAGAAAGTTTCCTACCGATTTCCCATACACAAACAGCAGTTGACCTGCGTTGCTTGATGAAACGTTTTTGTGATGCCTCGTGTAAGGAGGAGAAATGCGTACCATAACGTTTCCGACTTTAATAAAGGTCGGATTGTAGCTTATCGCGATTGCGGTTTATCGTATCGCGACATTGCTGCTCGCCGTTGATCGCGATCCAATGACTGTTAGCAGAATATGAAATCGGTGCGTTCAGGAGGGCAATACGGAACGCCATGATGGATCCCAACAGCCTCGTATCACCAGCAGTCGAGACGACAGGAATCTTATGCGCTTGACTGTAACAGATCGTGCAGCCACGTCTGGATCCCTGAGTCAACAGATAGGGGCGTTTGCAAGACAACCATCTGCACGAACAGTTCGACGACGTTGGCAGCAGCATGAACTATCAGCTCGGAGACCATGGCTGCGGTTACCCTTCAATTACAGACAGGAGCGCCTGCTATGGTGTACGAAACGATGAACCTGGGTGCACGAATGGCAAAACGTCATTTTTTTCGGACGAATCCAGGTTCTGTTTACAGCATCACAATCATCGCATCCGTGTTTGGCGACAAGCTGTGAACGCACATTGGAAGCGTGTATTCGTCATCGCCAT
Organism: Locusta migratoria; assembly: GCA_026315105.1. Lineage (NCBI taxonomy): Eukaryota > Metazoa > Arthropoda > Insecta > Orthoptera > Acrididae > Locusta > Locusta migratoria. Next base: position 314,154,334 of record CM048744.1, on the reverse strand, counting down.
ACTGATGTATCAGCCGGCGTGGTGGTACGGGGTACCACTGGTTACACGTCTCGGTCACGTCTTGATCGCATCAACGGCACTTTCAACAGTGGCCGTTACATTTCAGATGTGTTACGACTCTTCATTCGATCCCTGCGAAACCCTACATTTCAGCAGGATAATGCACGACCGCATGTTGCAAGTCCTGTACCGGCCTTTATGGATACGGAAAATGTTCGACTGCTACCCTGGTCAGCACATTCTCCAGATCTCTCACCAACTGAAAACGTCTTATCAATGCTGGCCGAGCAACTGGTTCGTCACAATAGGCCCGTCACTACTCCTTATAAACTGTGGTATCGTGTTGAAGATGGATGGGCATCTGTACCTGTACACGCCATCCAAGCTATGTTTGACTGAATACCCAGGTGTATCAAGCCGGTTATTACGGCCAGAGGTGGTTGTTCTGTGTACTGATTTTTCAGGATCTGTGCACCCAAAATGTAATCACAATCATGTATTTGTCCAATGAATACCCGTTTTTCATCTGCATTTCTTCTTGGTGTAACAATTTTAATATCCAGTAGTATAGAAGCTATATTCAAGGATCTTGTAGCATGTAAAAATAGGGAAATTGTACAACCTATGACAAATTAAAGATATCCTTGGAGGAAAGTAACTGTATGACTTTCAAGAACAATGCAGTACTTAGTGTCCAAGAGGAAGCTGGAAAAAATATATGGTCTGCACATAAGCCTGAAAAACCTGCGCTTTACAACGTACACTGGTCGATGGGAGCAGTATTATACTTTATTTGAGATTCCATGGGTTCTGTGACACTATGCCATCATTGAATGTCTGAAAGTAGCTCTACCGCTTTTTCTAATTCCATGGATGTCCTTGTCACATGTTGTGTCATTCTGAAAACCCTACTTGTCAGTGTTCCCCACACACATATTACATTCCTCTCCGATTTAGTTAAGAACCTGCACTTTTATTTTATGTTCTCATATAGCATTGGCGACTAGTGCCTAAAATGACTGGGTATTCACTGCTTTTAGTCTGTAATACAATTTGGCAAACAGCAGGCACGAAAAACAAAATATGCAGCCCCATATACATATATTCGTTAAAATACCTGCGGAATGCCTTACCTCAGCTTTTTTATGACCGTTTCAAATCGAGCTAAGGCGTCGGCGTACCAAGCGTCTTTATTTCGCACGTCTACCAAGCATAAAGCTGAGAAATTGATTTGTAAAAGATACTGAATGATACTCGCTCTTCTTTTAATCTAAACTTCAAGAACAGATGGATATGCACAAGAGTACAGTGAATAACCGATTGTAAGAAAATTAACAATGAAGAGATATCACGGATATCACCTTACGTATGCGCAAAGACTGTTCCCCACCTCTTCTCAAACAGCCAAATACTACTAACAAAGAAGAAAATAAACGTCTTTGACGCTTTAAGTCGCGAAAGGTTGGGGGGGGGGAGGAGAAATTAAATCTAGCCGGACACGAAAACTCTTCCACTTACCACACAACGTGATGGCTTTAACTATATGAGCAGACTCACACGTTGACTGCTTTCTTCATTATTATTCGTGTAAGGGTTTTCTAAAGGCTAATACATCCGATGTGTCAGTTACTGAAATCTTTAGTAACCTTCATTTGGCCAATAATCAACTCTTTGACTATGCTAGTCTGCAATTTACGACCTTCCTTTGCCAGTCATATGTTTTTGCGTCATTTGATTCTGAATTTTAATCACGTTATAGAATCTTCCATAATTTCTCTCACTGCATCTTCGTAGGGACCGAAGTCTACATCCTTGCTTTCACATTTACAGCACGAGAACGTTGTTCTTGGCCATATAAATGTGAATGAATCGTGTAAGTGAGGTGAAACTTGGGAACAAGCCATAACCGGCAAAACCATCACGCCGTAACATCAAACGTCTTTTCCGTCTACCTCCGAAACCAATTGTTTTCATCACGCCATTTTTCTGCAGTGCTGCCATTTGGAGCATGAGAGTCGCTTCCGTGACTTATCGTGTTGATTCTACCGCAACGGTTCATTCTTTCTCCACTAGGGGCGATACTGTCATTCCAAGCGCCAGACGGATACTTTTACATATGCTCCGATAAGAAAAAGAAAACGTAATCAATAAATATAATTTTCGCGATTTAGACTGTTTTTATTCTTATCGGAAAAATGAGAATCGCAGACTCGTTCAGGAAATTCGTTTCCTTTATACAAAAACTTTACATATGCGTTACACTGTCGTTACTCTCTGATATTAGTGTGTAATTATGGGCTAAATACGCTGAGGATTGTATAAGTATGGTGTTCATTATGTTTAATCATACTGCGTTAAACATAGCAACCAATAAATACTTATACACGTCTATTTTACTAGATATAGAAAATCAAATCCACCAGTGTGAAGCGGGGTGGATCTCTAGTACTGTAAAAAACAACGTGGAATTCCCATTTGGTTTGGGGCTTGAAGATGGCTTCACTGTAAGGCAGAAACTTGTTGCAAAATAAATTACTCTAAAACATTACATCTATGGGTCAATTTAACATATTTCCACCAGCCACTATCCGTGCTCCACATTAATGGTCGAGTCAATAAGACTGAATGATAAAATTATTTCCATTATTCAAATAAAGTATTTTATTACCATTTTTCAAGTACGGATTAATTCCTTGTGAAAGACAGAAATTATTGTAGTTTGAAATTTGGCGGTGTTTAATCTCTCCGTCCTATGCTTCACGCTCGAGAACATCTGTGTTTCCCAGCGATGGTTATGTGGTGTGTGCGAATATGAAGGAAGCGAGACAGATGCAAATAACGTCGCATTGCTACGTATTGTGCGTTGGGACACCATTATTTGATGTGTAGTGCCCCCATTTCCACCCTGCCCTGCCTGCGGGTTACGCCGTACATTTGCATCTGCAGCTAATCCCTAATAAACAGGTCGTTCCGGAAAAAGAGCTGTATCGCTTTGTTTGTTTCAGCGTCAAAAGCATGCCGCGGCTTTTGACCGAAGGTTCGCAGTAATAAGCGTCGTACGATGCGTGTCGCATCACTGCCCCCCCCCCCCCCCACCATGCATCATCACTCTCTCTCTCTCTCTCTCTCTCTCTTTCTCTCTCTCTCTCTTTCACCTTGCATTGTTTCAGCCAGTCGTACCAACAGCGTATGCGTGTTACGATATACCTATTTATGAGGATCCCAAACACTGAAACTCTTCCACACAGCGTTCCGATGTAGCATACCGCAGAGATCAAACATTTCGCCACTTTTCGCACACCCAAGCCAGCTCATGTTTCTCGCGTTTTGTTAAAAAAAAGTTTTTGGTATAACTTTATTTCTGTAAAAGAAACCTGAGGTCGATCTACGAATATTGTTTACAAATATATTTATACTTCAGTTAGAGTCGCATTCATCGAATTTCTGTTTGTTACTTTATAATCCTAGAATTTTTAGCTATCAGTCACTGCGCTTAATTCATCGACGTGTTCTCAAAAAAGGTTAAACAATCATCTCTTCAAAGTAAAAAAATTAAAATAAAGAAATAAACTCTACGGTCCAATTTAGATTTGTAGCTTTATAAGTTTTTGCAAACATTTTGGACCAAAATAATAAAAAATTAATTAATAAGAGTGTCTGAAACCTTTTAGGTAGTGGCGGGTTCCTAACCAGTGACCTTCAGCGTCACAGTCCAACGTGTTGCCCACTACGCATTTTTTTTTTTTTTTTTTTTCTCTGAGGTATATCGTTGGTTTGCGGTCGTTAGATTATATTCGTTTTTGGTGATCGTTTAGTATTTGGCTCAGCTTTTTTTATTACAGAGGGCGTTTAGCCCACTGACCGGGCGCGCTGAGCCACGGCGCCCAGCACTACTCTACGGTTACAGTTAGGAGCCGTGTTCTTTAAAGTCATACTATTGATGGCCGTTGTTAACTGATGCTAATATGGGATTTGTAGACACTAGATTATCATTTATCGTACGAAGAACGACGTGGTTTTTGTTAATTCTTCAGTGCGCCATTCCTTTGAAATGACAACGTGTAAGTTACAATAAGAAAATCATCAAATACGCAACGCAAGATGGCATATGCCACAGAGAGTTCTGGGCGAGGAATGTCACGTGACATCTGCCAACGGCTGGTTTTCGTTAATTCAATGTAGGGTGTCAAAACTCCGTTACTTTTGCAAATATCTCTCAAAAGATACGAGGTATGAAAAGAACATAAGGGAACAGAGTTGTAGAGTGTTTTCTCCTCTACAAATTCGTTTCTTCAATTTTCGCCTCAGATGAACGGTTTATTTGCAATTAAAATTACATTACAAACGGCTTTTTTGTATTAATAACGTATTTCTTGTCCGAAATATTTCAAAAAGCGAGGTTTTGGTCTCTGGTAGGCAACAATTATGTCTGTAAAATCTGTTTGCCTATCGGTTGAACGGTTCGACCTCATTAGGGTATTCAATTTTCGTGTCAGATGAACGGTTCGTTTGCAATTACAAACGGCTTTTTTGTGTTACGGCCGTACTTTTTGTCCGAAAAATGTGAAAAAGGGAGGTTCTGGTCTCTGACGGCCTACAATTATGTCTGTAAAATTTGGGGCTGATCGGTTGAGCGGTTCGCCTTAAAAACAGGGAACACGTTACGGACAGACAGACAGACAGCCCAAAATCGCCGATATTTTTGCAAATATCTCTAAAACGATACGAGATATGAAAAATAAGAGAACGAAGTTTTAGAGAATTTTCTCCTCTACAAATTCGGTTATTCAGTTTTCGTGTCAGCTGAATGGTTAAGCCGTTATTTTCATTTAAATTTCGAGCTGTCAAACGACGATCCCAAACGCCCACATTTAGTGTTACTGCCGTAACCTAGAGTGGGCCAAAAAGAAAGTGTCCTTGGAGAGTGTGAACGCTAGAAGTCAATCAGACCAGTCAAGATCAATTTTCAGACTTCGACGCTGCTTCTAAGTAATTAAATTTTCGCTTCTATCATTATGGAAACTCAAACGGTCAAGATTTGGTCGTCGATCGGCAACCAACTTCTTTAAAGATTGAAAATGTGAAAGACAAGGGTTGACTCGCCCGTCCAACGTCACCGGCGTGCGCACAATCGAGGGAATCAGTCACTTGTGAGCGAGCGGTCAAACGGAACAGTGTCACCTCATTTTAGAAAAAAAGGAACTACGGAGTTGGATCAGGACTGAATGGTCCATAGGTCGTACAGCACGACAGTGTCATCAAGGTCTTCCAGAGGAGTGTGGGGAATCAGCATTGCCGTACAGAACAGTGGCATTTTCAGTAAAAGCCTTCAACGAAGGTCGGCAAACTGTGGCAGACATGCATCGGGCAGGTCGTCCTAGCGTCTCTGAAGAAGTAGTGCATACTACTGCCATCTTAGTGGGCAGTGATCGATGCCAGACTATTCGTGAGCTCGCCCACGCAACCGGATTAACGCACACGAGTATGCTTCACATCCTGAAGGAACGCCTGCGCATAAGAAAAATTGCATCACGATGGATTCCGCATGAACTGACGGAAATGCAGAAAGGGATACGTTAAGACGCTGCTCAGGCGTACTTGGAGAGTTATGAGCACGAAAGATAGGTTTTCTTACGCCGTATCGTAACAATGGATGAGACATGGGCCACATCGTATGAGCCAAAACTGAAACGACAGTCAACCGAATGGCGCCATTACGGGTCGCTGCGAAAGTGAAAGTATGGTGATTCATGTGTACGACTGTGATGGTGTTATCCTAACACATTACATACCTCCACGGCACTCCGTCAATGCACAGTTTTAGTGTTACTTTCCGGAGCATCACCTGCAAGCAGCTTTGCGAAAGAAGTAGCAACACTTTCTGTGCACCCTACCCATCATTTTGTTCGATAATGCTCGGGTGCTTACATTGCAAGCTGTGGTTTCTGTGGTATTCATTCTATGGGACTGGTAAGTGTTGTACCATCCATCATACTCCCCGGACTTAGGTCTTTGTGACTTTGATTTGATTTCGAAGATGAAAGAATCACTTCGTGGCATTCGCTTCAGAACTCTTTCAGAAATTTGACAGGCAGTAGACAGCTCTACTCGCACCATCAACAAAACAGGTTATGCTAACGGTATACTACGCCTTCCCCGTCGCTGTAAATGGGTTCCACCACAGAGTAAGATATAGTAACATATGCAAAGAAGAAGCCCCCCCTCCCCCAAACCTCTGCCTACCTTCCCTCGAAGTTCCGTAAGATGCCAGCAGATGTCAGGCGGTTCCCTGGCTTAGTACCGGTAGACCACACTAGATGCGCTTCTCAGGGTGCCTCTCGCACATCAGAGGGTAGCTTGGAGGCTGAGGGGAGAGCTCGCGCCGCCTTCCACGAGGCCACGGCTGCGTCCGGTTTGCCGGCATTTGGGGGGAAGCGGTGGTGGGGGCAGCCGCTACCTGCCGCCTGCTCTGGCCAGTTTAAAGGGCTGCTTCTGACCTCAGCGCCATCATGGGACATCTTACGGAACCTTCCTTCTTCGCACCCCTGAGCGTGTGACGGGCCCTTTCGGAGGTTTCTCGTCTTTATATTTGTCTGTGGTTCTACACAATGCTAGTGATTACTTTGAAGGACAATAACAGGTGCAAACATGTAACGCTTTTGTATCGCTTGTTCAAATGTTTGTTAAGCTTATGGGACTTAACTGCGGGCTCATCAGTCCCTAAACTTACAAACTACTTATGAAGTAACTTATACTAAAGACAGCATAAACATCCATGCCCGAGGGAGGATTCGAACCTCCAACGCGGGAAATCACGCGATCCACAACGTGGCGCTCCAGACCGTTCAGTAACTCCTGCGCGGTGTTTTTGTTGTGAATAAATAGTTGCCACTATTTAAGCTCCAACCCTTGTATTTGAAACGTCATCTTCGCAGTATCTCAGGATCTAATTGGCACATCTTGATGGAATCAACGCCATTGTTTATATAATTTGTCAAGCTGTATGTTTCTGATGAAATAATAAAGGGTGCCATTTAGAAACTCATAAGTTTGTGGGAAAAACACATATGCTTTCATTTTAGAAATATATACATTAATGAGCCACTACCTTGAGTTCAAAAGTAGTTTTACAATAGCTTTTGTTGTGCCACGGTTGTCTTGGGTGAGCCAGATAACTGGGACACCCTTTATATGTATAATTTTCCTCAAGAATTAGCCTATAGAATAGCCAAAGAAGGTAGAGACATATTGGTATGATTTCTAGAATGTTATCGCGTTCCTAAAACCAACCTCCAGCAGGTACATAATTTTTATGTGATAAATAACAAATATTCAAATATTTGTTAACCTATTGGATCAAACTGCTATAGTCAAAGATCCATAGACTTACAAACTACCTAAACTAATTTACACTAAAGAGAACACACACGACCATGCCCGAGGAAGGACTCGACCCTCCGGCGGGAACGGCTGTCCAATCCGTAGCATGATACTCTAAACCTCGCTGAGATTCCCGCACGGCCCTATAATAAATATATCTATATATCAGCGAACTGAACTATCCCAGCAAGTTTTCTGTAATCATTGCAGTCCATCAAACTCATTGCTTATTGAAACTGTGGTATGGATAGAAACTTTTCACGGTGGTTCCAACCATAAATGAAATGTATCTCCTTTGTGACTAAAATTAAAGGTGGCCTAGAGTTCCCCTAGCTTAGCTAGTTTTCCGTGTCCAGTAGTAATTTTATGATACATTTTATTCAAAAATTATATGTTTCATCCCTGGTTTTAGCACAGGCTACCATCATCAGATCTCCGCCTAGCATGCAGTCGTCATGCTGGGTTGGCAAGTACGTGTGTCGAGAAGTTATGAACCGAGCATGACCACTGTACGCCACAAGACGACTGACGACTGTACTGTACACTGAAATCTATGGCCAATAGGGTAAATTAAAACAAACCGTTTTCCAATCCGCAGCATGTCGAGAATATGTAACACAAGCCGAAAACTCAATGTTTCCGGGGTTATTTATTTATGTGAATCTTCGGTTAATCCACTAAATTTTCCCTCCTCTGACTTTCCATCACTTCTTCTCATCTTTATTCAGTTCTTCCTCCGACTCTCTAAGTTGATCTCTCCTTACCCCATCTATGATAAACGACCTGTATCTACAAAATTCCATGGAAATCGGTGAAACGGATCTAAAATTATTGACAGGTATCCTCCGCAATGCACCTTACGATATTTTATGCAGACAGTGACTTTCCTCTTGTTCTGAAGGTCAACTGCGCAAATTTTCATCAAGATCGGAATAAAACAGATATGTATCAATTATATCAGTACCATGACGTCATATCTCCTGAACTTTGTGACATCAATTGTTTCTCCACGGTAAGCAATATGTGCACCAAATATGGTTGGAAATCGATCCAGTGGTATAGGAGACGTGCGACAGTATCGCATGATGAAGTGTCTCGTACATTTCATTATTTATGACGTCACATCTTATGAAATATGTTATGCACGTGAGACTTCCTCTTCGATTCAAGTCAAGTTTGCAAAATTTCATCAAGATTTAACAAATGTGTAGATTTGTATGCAACAGAAACTATATGAAATTTTATTTTGAGCAACAAACATAGATAGGACTATTTGGAGCTAGTCCTGGTTTGAAGCGTAGTTCACAGACTGTCGTCATGCATATAGTTTACTCATCTATAAATCTTACTACTATCTACACTATTTCGTTGGTTATATTTATAATTGTACTAGCTGTAAACCCGGCGTTTCCTGGGTGTTTATTTCTTCTACACTCTTGTAGTCAACCACCCCTTCCCTCCTCTCTCAGCTTCCATCTCTTTTTTTTCAATGTCTCTGTTCGTCTCCACCTTTCTCGGCAATGTTTTTGCAAGGCACACTCTGTCATGTACCATACGAACATGTATGTATCTTGTGACCTTCCTCTTGGTATAAGTGCCGTGTGTGCAAAAATTCATCAAGATCTGAGAAAACCTATTCATTTTGTCAAAGTTAAGTTAAGTACCCTCCACCATGCACCGAACGAAATTTTATACAGATAGTGACATTCCTCTTATTTCTATGGGAAAGTGTGCAAAATTTCATAAATGTAGGAACAAAACTATAGATTTGTACACAATAGAAACACAGATTCACATTGAGAAACGCACTTTGTTGTTCTCAAATTTTCCAGTTTTATTTCATACAACCTGTGTTCTGAGAGTAACGAAAAAAAAGAAGGATCTGTGAAATCGGTCGAGCCGTTATCTAGGTATGGCGCGACCAACATTCTTAGCAATCCGTTTTTCTCTTGCAAGATACTCTCCCCCCATGCACCGTATGAAACGTTAGGTAGACGGTGACCTTCCTTTTAAAGGTAAAGCGTGAAAAGTTTCGAAAAGGTCGTAATGTAAATGTAGATTTCGTCAGTCTGTAGGAAAAGTATCCTCCGCCATGCACCTTCATTCCGTCCTATCGTAAATACTTTATTAGCTAACATCTTCGACCTTTAAACTATATAACGGCAAAATTTCAGCTTCATAGATGCAGTAGTTTTAGAGATTTCGTGTTTCGTCAGTGAGTGAGTGACCTTTAGCAAATTACAACCTCATGCTTTTAAGGGCAAAGTTTAATGTATTTCAATGCCTTTGACGTCATAGCACTTGAACTCGTAATACGGTATTATTTCGAAGGTACATCCAGTGGTGCATATGTAAGACGTTTGCAAAATAAGAGTTAGTAGGAAATACGTAATAAATTAAAACTTCATCCGTGATGAGGCGTTTTTTTCGCCAACCTGTTTATGACTCCATTTCTCATGAACTGTGTATCGTACTATGATAAAATTTCAAAAATTGTTCAAATGTTTGTAGAGTCTATGGGACTTAACTACGGGGTCATCAGTCCCTAAACTTACAAACTACTTACGAACTAGGACGGCACAAATATCCATGCCCGTGGGGGGATTCGAACCCCCGACCTTAGTGGCCGTGTAGACCGTGACTGGAGCGCCTCAGTCTCCTCGGCCACCGCGGCCGGCGATAAAATTTCGAACATACGTTCAGTGGTATGTGTGTATATTGTCTGTAACATTTCTCGAGAATACAATTAATAGTTTACGAGTAATAAATTGTAACGTCATGCCAAATTCCGAAATTTTACTTCGTGAACACCGAAAAAGTAGTAAGCGACAAACTTTTTTCCTATCTTAATTTTGCTGGGGTTTCGGCGAGAAAAAGTTTCCTAATGGTTTGAAATTATGTTTGAAGTTTGTTGAAAATCGCTAAGACCCCTCCTTCTCAAATAGTGGACTGATGAAGTCACACTATCACGTGCCGCAATACGGGGAGGTTTTCATTGTTTGTGACGTCATATCTCCTGAACTATAGGCACTATCGCAAAATCCTTTCTTAGCTGACGTCTTCTACCGATAAACTACATTCCTACCAAATTTCGGTTTCATAGGTGAAGTAGTTATTGAGATTTCGTGTTCAGTCAGTGAGTGAGTAAATGTCTGAATAAGTGTCCTTTCACTTTTATATAGATAGAGATAATTAACACATTGTCCGTCTCCGTAGTCCAGTAGAGTGACGCAAGGAAAAAAAGTCGAGGAAGAAAAATGTGGTTATGTTCAAATGTTTGTAGAGTCTATGGAACTCAACTACGGGGTCATCAGTCCCTAAACTTACCAACTACTTATGAACTAGCTACAACTAAGGACAGCACAAATATCCATGCCCGAGGGGGGTTTCGAACCCCCGACCGTAGTGGCCGTGCAGACTGTGACTGAAGCGCCTCAGCCGGCCGCGGTGACCGAGGGGACTGAGGCGCTTCAGTCATGGTCTTCACGACCACTACGGTCGGGGGTTCGAATCCCCCCTCGGGCATGGATATTTGTGCTGTCCTAGTTCGTAAGTAGTTCATAAGTAGTTTGTAAGCTTAGGGACTGATGACCCCGTAGTTAAGTCCCGTAAGATTTACAAACATTTGAACTTTTTTTTTTTGTGTGAAGCGCCTCAGTCCCCCGGCCACCGCGGCCGGCAAAATGTGGTTAGCGTGGTGAGTTGACATTGAGGATCCTCGATATGATTCCCGGTCGGGTCAGCGATTTTATCTGCTCTAGGTTTGGGTGTTGCGCTGTCATCACCATTCCATCATCATCGACTGACCAAAGTCACCGAAGTGGCGTCACCGAAAAAGACTTGCACCACGCAGCAAGTACATAGCTCCAGATGGGGTCTACAAATGCCACATCATAATCACCAACACTATTTTTACATTCTTCCTAAGAAAAATGAACTGCGGTTACAAAAGAACCGATTCTGGGATCCACCAGTGAACATGACCACTCCCCGCCACTGTGTGGAGACAAAGATTTGAGAACTTCAGGGCGATATATGTTACGTGGCCCTGCTTTGTGTGAAACAGCTTCTTCGCTACTCGAATTCTACATCCGTCCTTTGTAGCCTAAACCCTACTACGACTTCTTACCCGATTCATGAGACGACATTTTCACAAATGATTTCAAAGAGAATTTAATGTCACAAGAGTGTCAAGAAGCGATAAATGGCACGTCTACGACCTCACCGTTACCGATGAAAGAGGCAGATACTTGTATTACTTCTGCTTCCGGAGCAGGCCCCGAATTCCTGTTAAACATCTTGCGAGACGATGGTCACGATATCATTAAGCGCTAAGGCGCTCTCGTAGGACGGATGATGTCAAAGGAGGGGCTAAGAACACTTTAATGAGGAAGACTCGCGCCGGCTACTCCGGTCTGCCCCCGGCCCGCCTCTTCTTTATGAATTTCCATTCACGTGTCTGAAAAGCAGAGTGCCGGGCGCACCTGGAGGGTCTTTCCAGGAGGCCGCTGGAAGCCGCGGCGCTATTCAGCCGACGCCTTTGCTCCAGCCGGCTGTCCCACTCCAATGGAGTGCACGCCACTCACCTGCTAACATTCCCTGCTCTTTCGTCCTCAAAGTAGTTGCGTAGCAACGGTCAGCGCACTCAAGCCTCATCTAAGCAGGAAACTTCTGGGAAATGAAAAAATTATACCACAAATACGTTGATCCTGCAGAAGGAAATTTTATTCACACGTTGTTGAGGACACTAATGAAAATTAGCACCATAAATTCGTCGACCAAGCATAGATAAACTTTATTGGCACATTCTTGTGGACGTTTATGAAAAATGACATTATGAATTTGACGACTCACCAAGGGGAAACTTTACTCACACATTGTTGAGGAAAGCAATGAAAAAATAAAACCATTGGTCGACCCAGCGGAGGGAAATCTTATTAACGTATTCTTGAGTGCAACAATGAGGGAGGAAGGCCACGAAGTCTTCGACCCAGTAAAAGGAAACTTTATTGACGCATTCTTGAGGACAGAAATGAGAAATAAACAATGAATTCGTCAACCTAGCTGAGGGAAATTTTATTGACACTTCCTTCAGTATAACAATGAGAAAAGAGCATAATGAATTCTTCCATCCAGCAGAAGCAAATTTTATTGACACATAATTATGGGAATTCGTGCATTCGGCGACGCAGCATAGAGAAACTTTATTCAAACATTGTTGAGTAAAACAAAGAATAATACCATGAATACATCGACAGATGCAACTTCTTGAAGACAACAGTAATAAAAGAACCACATGAATTCGTCAACCTAGCAAGACAGAAATTTTATTGGCCTATTCTTGTGGACATTTATTTCTTAATGGCCTCGCAGTAAACATGTGCATTGATTGTTTAGCCTCGTGGTAAGAAATCAATCAGAAAAATGACTTTTCTTTCCCACAGAACGGTGTGCATGACTTTTCGAGGTGTTAAGATTTGCTTAGGCTTAACCTTCGTTGGAGATGAAGTATGCCTACATTCCATTGACTGCCTTTTTTTTTTTTTTTTTTTTTTGCAGGGGTGTCTCACGACATCCACGTTGCGTCCCCCGAAACTATCCGAGAAAGAAAATCATCGCCTTCTTTATTGTAGTGTGTCAAAAACTGAACTGTACTGCAAAACTGTGTTGTTCAGTAAGAATTTTGGGTACCGAACGTGAGAAAAGTTTTCAGTACCAATTTCATTAATTAGTGATCGTGAGGTATGCGGAACTTCCACAGCAAGTGTAAGTGTAAATTTACGGTTGTGCTTGATCTTCAGTTGTGTGAACCAGTTCATGAGTAACCAAAGACGGGCGTCCACTTCGTTCTTCATCGTGGACTTGATCATAGCCTTCACTGGTCTGACACATCATCTAACCATTGAATCACTCAGAGCATTTAGTCCGTATATTTGCCGACGATTTTCCTTTGGTTTAACTTTCTTTGCATTTTGAAAACGAATTCCAAATTTCATTTCAGACGTGGCCAAATATATTATACTAGAACTGACTTGTGATTACATTTTCCTGAGAAATCAGTACCCAGAACAACCACCTCTGGCCGTAATAACGGCCTAGATACACCTGGACATTCAGTGAAACAGAACTTGGATGGCGTTTACAGGTACAGGTGCCCATGCATCTTCAACACGATACCACAGTTCATCAACAGTAGTGACTGGCGTATTGTGACGAGCCAGTTGCTCTGCCACCATTGACCACACGTTTTCAATTGATAAGAGATCTGGAGAATGTGCTGGCCAAGACAGCAGTCGAACATTTTTCGTATCCAGAAAGTCCCGTACAGGACCTGCAACATGCCGTCCTGCATTATCCTGCTGAAATGTAGGGATTTTCAGGGATCGACTGAAGAGTCGTAGGCCGGCCGCGGTGGCGGAGGGGACTGAGGCGCTCCAGTCACGGTCTACACGGCCACGGTCTACACGGGTTCGAATCCCCCCTCGGGCATGGATATTTGTGCCGTCCTTAGTCTTAGCTAGTTCATAAGTAGTTTGTAAGCTTAGGGACTGATGACCCCGTAGTTAAGTCCCATAAGTTCTACAAACATTTGAACATTTTTTGAAGAGTCGTAACACATTTGAAAACGGCCATTGTTCAAAGTGCCGTCTATGCGAACAAGAAGTGACCGAAACGTGTAACCAATGGCACCCCATACCATCACGCCGGGTGATACGCAGAATGGCGATGACGAATACACGCTTCCAATATGCATTCACCGCGAAGTTGTCAAACATCGATGCGACCATCATGATGCTGCAGAAAGAACTGGATTCAACCGAAAAAGTGTTTTGCCATTCGTGCACCCAAGGGTCGTCGTTTCGTACACCATCGCAGACGCTCCTATCTGTGATGCAGCGTCAAGTGTAACCGCAGCCGTAGTCTGCGAGGTGATAGTCCATGGTGCTGCAAATGTCGTTGGACTGTTCGTGCAGATGGTTGTTGCCTTCCAAACATCCCTATCTGTTGACTCAAGGATCGAGACGTGGCTGCACGATCCGTTACAGCCATGCGGGTAAGATGCCTGTCGTCTCGACTGCTGGTGATACGAGGCTGTTGGGATCCAGCAAGGCGTTCAGTATTGCCCTCCTGAACCCACCGATTCCATATTCTGTTAACAATCATTGGATCGCGACCAACGGGAGCAGCAATGTCGCTATACGATAAACCGCAATCGCGATAGGCTACAATCCGACCTTTAGCAAAGTCGCAAACGTGATGGTACGCATTTCACCTCCTTACACAAGGCATCACAACAACGCTTCACCGGGCAAAGCCGGTCAACTGCTGTTTGTGTATGAGAAATCGGTTGGAAACTAATCTCATGTCAGCACGTAGCTTAGGGACCGACACCGACGCCAACCTTTTTGTGAATGTTCTGAAAAGCTAATCATTTGCATATCACAGCATCTTCTTCATGTCGGTTAAATTTTGCGTCTATAGCACATCATCTTTGTGGTGTAGTAATTTTAATGGCTTGGAGTGTATTATTGTTTATTTATTAACTTAATGCTCAGATATTTGATAGTCATTTGTCTTCTTATTTCCCAATACAATTGACCATCTGACATCCCGTCACAATACTGCAGTCTTTCACAGTTCTTTAAATGCTTCGGTGAGTGTAAGATTCCAATCTTGTGCAGGTGTTCCGCAAGGCAGTCGTGGCCAGTAATTCTTCGTATTGTTGCCACTGTTTCCCTTCCTGAGTGTTTTGGAACTGAACTACGTGTTTTTTTTTTTTTTTGTTTTTTTTTTTGTTTTTTTTTGTTTTTTTTAAGGGACTTAACTGCGGGGTCATCAGTCCCTAAACCTACAAAGTACTTATGAACTACCTTATACTAAAGACGGCACAAACATCCATGCCCGAGTGGGGATTCGAACCCCCGACCGTAGTGGCCGTGCAGACAATGACTGGCGCGCCACAGAGCGCTCGGCCACCGCGGCCGGCTACGTTCTTCTCTTCTGTCAGACGAGGCCATGTTTTTCCTTGCCCTTATGTTGTCAGGTGGTCATAAAACATCTTATTGAAACTGTTGTTGATAAGTCTTTTAATGGAGATGCATGATAATTTCCCATGTATACCTGTATGTTACGGTTTCCATTTAAAAACTGTTTCAGTTCCTGCTTTGATGTTTGAAAATAGAGGATTTAATTTCATTTATGCAAGCCGTTAGAAGTGTTTGGAATGGTGTAATTGCCTGTATTCCAGAAGTTGAATCACAAAATACCACAACCTTTCTGTGACCTTTGGATACGGACATAAATTGTTTTAGTGTCAGGTTTATTGCCTCCATTTCTCCATCAAAATCGGAGTAATACTGTCCTACAACTTTGTATAAATAAAATATTTCACTGTAAACTTCAGTCAAGGATCCATATATATTCAGTTGAAGTCCGAATATGACTGGGCATAGTTTAAGAGGACTGACTGGTGGAGCGAAGTCTTCTTTACTGATTTTTGGACAGTGTTACTGTCTTACTGCATCAATACATTGCGTGAAGCCTTTCTGTGTTTTCAGTCGACTAGCATGACGTTGGTAGTTGTTCCAATATGTGTCATTGGGTAATCAGGTTAATTTTTCATATTCGAGTAGTGCCAGTCTCATAATTTCTGATATTAGAGGTGGAATGTCAGTCGCTGCTTGAAAAGCCAAAAGTGGTGTTGTTTTTATTGCTTCCATAATCAGGCGTAGAGCTTGATTTTGAAGAACCTTCAATTTAGATACATAATATAATAAATAGAGTTTAGAACTTCCAGGTATCTGCCCCACCTTTTTTCGAGCTAATCTCTTAAGGATGTCCAATTTTTTCTTGGCCTTTTCAGCAGTATTCTGTATATGGTTTACCCATGTCATTTTTCGGTCCAGAGAGATACCAAGGTACTTTGGATCCTCACATTGAGTTAATAGTTTATTTGGATACTAAATATATTATAAGGGATTGAATGAGCCAGCGAGAAAACTTGAAAGAATGTTTTTTCGGTGTTAAGTGTCATCAAATTTTCTTTTGACCATTTTGCTAGTATAGTCAGGGCTCCATTCCTTTTTTACGCTAAGTTGGTCAATTTTTCTCTTTGGGAGTGAAATCCACATGACTAAATCGTCAGCATAAAGAGCTGTTTTAATGCACCTCGACTTTTTCTAACTCTCCTGGTAAATCATTAATCTTGATATTAAATAGTGTTGGGCTGATAACACCTCCTTGGTTTACTCCAGTTTTCAGTTGTTTATAACCTGACATAACATTACTAACCCTACTATCACAGTATCGCTGGTAGATAAACAAATACAGCTATTTCATCATTTTACTAGTGATACCATAACTACGCAACTTATCTAATAGTTTTAGTCTCCAAAAAAACGGCCAAAGTTGTATTACTGTTATCCAAGACGTCTTTAACTTCCTGACTGAAGCGGAGCAGCTGGTTTGTTGATCGATGTTTGCGAAAGCCGGGTTGCTGAGCACAAATAATCTCAGGAGTTTCAAGATAGTATGAAAGTCTTTTATTAACCATCATTTCCATTGTCTTGGAGATAGTTGGAGTGAGAGAAACAGGTCGATAATTAGCAAAAGAGTTTCCTGCTTTCTTTGGTTTTACGATTTCTACTGTGACAGCCTTCTTCTATGCAGATGGGACTCCTTAATTCCAACTTTTATTAAATTGTGTGCATACAGTGTGCTGTGCCACTAGCCCGAGATATTGCAGAAACTCTGCGAAGATAATGTCACAGCCAGGGTTCTTCTTACTTTTTAGTGAATTTTGTGCCCATTGAAGTTCATTAATTGTGAAATCAACATTAAAAAATCTTCTCACTTTGATTCTCTCATGCTATCTTAGTATCACTGCTGATTTTCTTTTCCTGTTCTCTCAGTTCTTTTGTCAATGAATGATTCTTAGTGGAAAACATGTTGTAAGCTGTATCTAGATCTTTGTCATCATATATGTTCTTCCCCTCACCTGGGTTGGTTCTTTATAAGCTCGAGGTTCACTATCTAAGCTAGACATAAAGACCTTGCTAGTTTCTTTCCTGTAACTGAGTTCAATAATAAATTTTGAGAATAATATAACAATTATTAATATAGTAATTAGCTAATATAATAATTGTAAATTTTCGTGTGAGGTTTGAGAACAAACTAATTATAAAATTTACTATGTACATTTCTCACGTCTTTTACTGTTCACTTTACAAGTGGAGCCACAGTAACCTACGAATACAGTTTGTCTAAATTTACTGAAAGAAGTTACTCAAGATGAGCGGGAATCCTTGGCAAAAAGACGACGCTTAAGGTCCCTGAACTGTTGTATTACGATACTGCGACTACGTCTCACAATTATAGCCATGACTTTTCAACCTTAGTTGATTAGGAATCCAAACATCGGCAACATTTTTTTTTTTAATCTATCGGACCAAACTGCGTGGTCATCAGTCCGTACATCGGCAACATTCACCGCTAATCGTCGCACTAGCGTTTTACATCATTTTCTGTAAAAGACGCTTTTGCGTATCCCTGCAGTGCCGAGCGAGGTGGCGCAGTGGTAACGCACTTGGCTCGCTTTCTGGAGGACGGTGGTTCAAATCCACCTCCGGTCATATTGATTTTAGTTTCCCGTGATTTCCCTACCGCTGCAGGTAAATGCCGGAATGGTTTCTTTGAAAGGACACGCCCAATTTACTTCGTCATCCTTACCCAAAAAATCCGAGCATTTGCTCGGTCTCTAATGACCTAGCTGTCGATGGACGTTAACTACTAAGAGTCCTTCCTTCCTTGCAATAAATTTCCGTCGTTCATTCGCTTTGTGCTGGTGATCTTCCTGAGTAACATCGTTTCTTATGATTACTTCTACTTACAACAAAATAACAAAGTATCGGATGCATGATCAGGATGCTGGAACATAATTTACAGTCAATTGTCCTTTTGATATTTTCTCTCAGTTACAATCTCGAATGTCGATTGTGTGATGAGAAAATACTTTATTACTGGAAATGTTTTATTTTTGTTGTAGTTGGTTAATTACGACAAATCAAGTGATTTCTAACGGATGTTTGCAAACGATTGGACTAAACTCACGGAACAGCTCATTTGCGCATTTTCGCAAACTTAATAGCAATTAATTCAAGGCTTCACAGGAAATGTACAGACAGCATAGCGTCACAAAGACACTAACTGCGAGCAGTGGACACCTCACTCCCCCACTTTATTTTACATTTCATTGTCTTAAACGCAGCATCTGTAGTATAACCTACATTCATACCTCTTTCCTTCTTATATTCGTAACCCTTAAAAACAGCATAACACTGACAGTTTCGCAAGACGGAGTCAATGTGTTCGAAATCACAGACGAAATTATTTGGTCGCTATCTAATGCATCAAAATAAGTTAGTACACAAAACATCTAAAGGAAAAACTTTAATCTACATTCACTGAATTCATATTACAGTTTTTCATCATCAAAAAATTTAGAAAATATTTCATACAATTTCATTTGCCTGGTAGGTCTCAGTGTTGGCTATTTCCCTGTCGTCAACGGTGTGAAAATTACATGGACTGTATTAGACAGATTGCAGAGACATCAAGGAAAATAAATTTTTTTTTCTTCAGATTTTTTTTTCTTCAAGGTTCATAAACTCCTGTCCTTCGCCGAGGTATGTAAATTTTGATGGTGAGTGGACGGGTTTGTCTTGTAAACGGTTTAGATTTCGCTAGGTTTTACGTGCAAACAAAGAACACCCGCGCTGGATTAGCCGAGCGCTCTAAGGCGCCTTGCAGCGGAGCACGGGGTTGCTCCCCGTCGGAGGGTAGAGTCCTTCCTCCGGCATATGTATGTGTTTGTCGTCCTTACGTGAGCTTAAGTAATTTATAATCCTCGGGTCTGATTACTCTGTAGCAGTTAAGCCCCATAGATTTACAAACAACAAAAACGCACTTTTTTTTTTTTTTGTGTAAGAATCTAGATGAACAATATAACACTTTCATGACAAAATTTGGCTGTTTTCCCCGAAAGAAGTGTATCATTCCTTTTGCAAGCTCACTGTTTATGTTAATTTTTAATGAATTGAGGTTTTATTCTATCTTCAGAATGGTTATATTGCAACACCATTGAACCAGCTCCACACTTCTACAGCAATTTGACGTCAACGATCCCGACTCTGCCATCATTAGCTCTGAATATACTTTGATATATTATGTTTCATCATTATCTGCAGACCCCATTAGCCAAACCAACAAGCATTAATAGTAACTTTTAATATGGCGTTTTACGGGGCCCCATAGAATATCAGAGTCGTTCTAGCTCAATATTTCCACATCATGATTTCTTCATGAGGTGCTACTGGTGACTGATCACCTATTGAAAGGGATCCAGTATTAATAGCCGGCCGCAGTGACCGAGCGGTCTGCGGCGCCCCAGTCACAGTCTGCACGGCCGCTACGCTCGGGGGTTCGAATACCCCCTCGGGCATGGATCTTTGTGTCGTCTTTAGTATAAGGTAGTTCATAAGTAGATTGTAAGTTTAGGGACTGATGACCCCGCAGTTAAGTCCCTTAAGCTTAACAAACATTTGAAACATTTTAATGCCTGAAAGTACTGGATCCATTATACCTAACGATCAGTCGCATACAGCACCCATGAAGACAAAAAGTAACATTGTCGATATATAGTTGATAAAGGATGGTGGTATACTACGGAATACCGGACACCTCAAGATATCAACATGTCACTAGGAAAATGACTGGGAAAAATGAACATACGTTCCAACAAGTGTGGATTACAAGGTAACTCTAGACAGTACAAAAAATTAAATACATATAAACTGAAATCAGACGTTAATTATCTTCAACCGGTGCTTTATATGAGGTATTCATAATATCAAGAAGAAACAAATCGAAACCGTGACCTTTTTAAAAGTAGAGATTGTGAAACTCTTTTGTGACAGTTTAGTCATGTTACATTGATAACTATATCGATAGGAGAGAGCAAATATAACGGAATATACTGCAGTCGATTTTGTGAACGTCGAGTGATATAAAAGCAATTGAAACATCATACAGGATCATTCCATCTGAATTCCAATTAAGCCATGTCAAACTGAGACTTAAGTAATTTCGTATACTACAAAAGTCAGTTGCACATTTGGTATCTTTCATTAATCAGTAACGTTAGCTAATTTCTGAATCACTTTCGGCTCGTTGCAGGGCAGAATTTTCAACTTTAAAAATCTCTTTCAGTCTTTCGATGTAGCGTAAAAGTGAACGAACGCAGAAAAATTTTGCACTCCAATATAACAAGGAATTCTGTGAAAGCAATCAAATACACCGCTAGAACTGCGCTGTAGCGAGACAACTGTAGCGTACATTCCATGAATAAACATGGATTACTTTGTCTAACCGTGTCAGAGCTCTACAACTCCCACAAACATTTCAAATGCATGGATAAATTCCATCGGCTTTACACAAAGAAATTTCAGCAGTCTATGTAGCAACGAATAAAGCTTGGAATATAAAATAGAACAAAGGGTACAGCGATGTTTGTGATGCTCAGTTTACAAAGTCGTATCAAAAGCATCGGAAGGTCAAAGTGCAAATACGCGTTACCTCCAATACGCTGTTAAGGAAACTTAGTAATAAAATTCATTTCTGTCATTTCATGAAAAGCAGCCGGTTCAAATGTGTTATACTTTTAATAACAATTACAATTTCATACAAGCTTAGTCACGAATTCTGGGCGTTGTATGCGGCACAGAGAAGAGGTAGTCTAATATATAAAGCAGAGTGTCCGTACGTTTGTACGTGTTGCATACAAATCTACAGTTCAGATCCAATCTTTGTCAAATTTTGTACACGTAAGCTTCAATCCATGAGGACGGTCGCCGTAAGTGTAAGAATCACGTACGGTACATAGTTCACGAGATATGACATCATAAACAATGAGATGCGCGAAAAACTACTGCATTTTGCGACAATGCTGCTCATTTTCTTCTAAACCATTGGACCGTTTTCAACCAAATTTGGTACACACATTCCTTACCGTGAGGTAATAATTGCTGCATGGTTAAGAATCACATACGGCATATGGTTCAAAAGATATTATGTCATAACCAATAGAAATCGCGAAAAATGCCATATAATGCGACGAGACTTTCGAAATACACTGTATGAGAATGAGAGTACTTAGCGATTTGTAACAAACTTTAAACATAATTTCAAACCTTTATTAAACTTTTTCTCGCTGGCAACCATAGTAAAATGATGAAAGGAAAAAAGTTTCTCGCTTACTACTTTTCCGCTGTTTATGGAGTAAAACTATAGCATTCGGTATGACGTTACAATTTATAATTTGAGTGCTACAAATAGTAGCAGCAGGACATTTTACAGACACTATACACGCATATAGCTGAATGTACCTACGAAATTGTATCTCAGTACGACACGTAATTCATGAGATATGAGCACATAAACAGTAACGTTCATGGAAAACCGCCCCATCACGCACCAAGCTTTAATCTATTACGTCTTTACTACCAATTGTATTCCCAAGAGATTTTACAGACATACATCCCGTACAAATGAATATATACCTAAAATTGGCAAGAATAATAAAAAAATAAACACCAGGGCAGCGCCGTGTTTTCAGCTAGTTTGTTATATTCTTCATTCTTGCCTCTGCATTAAAAATTTATAAAATGGAAAATTTTTAAAAAAGTTTCTGTTCTAGGAAGATACCATCGGCTGACGTTATCTAAAATAACAACTATGTTCAAGCAGTAGTTCACACACGAACAGTGTTAGCGTTAGGCGGAAGGTAGTAACTTGCGAAATTTTGTATACGGTTAAAGTTAGGTTTCATTAAAATTGTTTCCCGAATCGTCCTATGTGACACAGACAACGGTCTCAATGGTTCTCAGAATCTAGTAGAACGACAGTCTTTCCCTTAGTTGTAGTAACGGTACATCGATTAAATCCAGAATCAATTTCTTAGTAACCTAGGGGAAGGTCAGTTAGGATTTAGGAGAAATGTAGGAACACGGGAGGCAATACTCATTTTACAACTTCTCTTAGAAGATAGATTAAGGAAACGCAAACCAACATTTGTAGCTTTTGTATATTTGGAAACAGCTTTCGACAATGATAATTGGCATACAGAATTTCTAATTCTAAAGTGGTAAAATCAGGGGGGCTAAAAGTTATCTACTAATTGTACAGAAACCAGACAGCAATTATTAGAGTAGAAGGGCAGGAAAATGAACCATAGGTCCGGATGGGAGGCCTGTAGCGTCTCTCGAGTCTCATTCAACACGTACATTGAGGAAGCTGTGAAGAAATGAAAGGAGAAATTTAGAGGAGGGTATAAAGTACAGGGTGAAGAATTAAAAACATCGCTTTCTGCTTATGACATTGTAATTATGTCCCATAAAATCTGGAAGAGCAGTTGAACGTAATGGACAGTGTCTTGATAGTATCTTATAAGATAAACATTAACAAAAGGAAAGTAAGGGTAATGCAATGCAGTCTAAGAAAATCAAGCGATGCTGAAGCAATTAGAGTAAGTAACGAAACAACAAAGGTGGTAGATGAGTTTTGTTACTTGGGCGGAAAAAAGACTGAATGTCGCAGTATAGGTGATATAAACTGCAGAACGTCACTGGGAACAAGCGTTATTGAAAAAGAGAAGTTTTATAACATCGAATATTAATTTCAGTGTAAAGAATGCATTCTGAAGGTATTTGTGTGGAGTATTGTCTGGCATGGGAGCTAAACATGGGACGATAAATAACTCAGACAAGGATAAAGGATTTTTAAATATGATGTTACAGAAACGCTGAAGATCATGTGGTTAGGTTGCATTACTAATGAGAAGAACAGAAATGGAGAGAAAAGAATTTTCTGGTATATCTTAACTAAAAGAAGGGATCTATTGGTAGGACTCATTGTCAGACATGAAGGAATCGTGAATTTAGCATTGGAGTGAAGTGTGTGGCGTAAAAATCGTAGATGGACACCAGGAGAAGAATACAGTTAGCAGATTCAAATGGATGTAGGTTGCCGTTCTTATGAGCAGATGAAGAGGCTTTATCAGGATATAGCAGGGTAAATCAGTACGTAAAATACTCTGAACATCTTACCTACACTTTTCTTCAGTAGGAGTGACCACTTTGGACTCGACGTGAATGACCTCCTGATAGTAATTTCTAATTCAGAGTACAACACATTACACGAAAACATATAGGCTGCAGTACATCCACAATGAACCAAGAATACCATGAATTCCAAATGTGAAATGATGTCATGATAAGGTATGCGCCCATTTTTACAGTTTTAGTTATTAGAGAGTACCATTAGGGACAGTGTAGATATACAAAGGCCACGTGTGGCGACACGGCTGTTCGTTTATTGATGCTTTTCGAAATAATCATCATCAGAATCTGCAATATTATGAGCATCAGGTAGCATGGTGTTATAAAAAGAAGCTTATTAACAGAAACGTATACAGGGTGTCCAGAAAAGGACTCCATGATTTCAAAATTAAATATCTCGAAAACAAATATCGATAGAGGAATGCAGTAAACAGTATGTTTATTGTGAAAGCTGTAAGGAGTTTATACAGCAGTTTGAAATAATAATTACAAAATCTGCTAACAGATGACGCTGTAATTGCCATACGTAATGCCTAGTAAAAAAAGTGATGGGAAGCCCATAGCGATCAGTTCCACTATTGTAACGTGAAAGGTTAGTGTACTGAAGGAAGAGATTAAAACCATGTACTCCATTGAACAACGCGTTTTTCTGGTGCTAGAGTACCTCAGGTTAGAAGAGAGTCCTACGGCAACAAGGCGAAGTTTTCAATCGCGATTTAATGTTCCAAAAGGACCCGATGCGAAAACCATTCGTACGCTCTTCGCAAAATTTCAACGAACAGGCAGCGTAACTGATGATCTAGTGGGGCATGTTGGCCGCAAGCAAACCGCAATTACGCCTGAAAATATCGCCACAGTTTCTGAAATTATTCAGCGAAATCCAATGTCATCCGTCCGTAGAATTGAATCTGGGACTGGTTTGAAGCGTTCCAGCACGCAGAAAATACTGAGAAAGAGCCTACACATGTTTCCATTCAAAATTCAAGCGCACCAGGCCATACCCGTACGAGGGTTGCCTTTGCTAATCAGATGCTCACAATGATTGATAGTGAAGGATTTGATGTTGGCTGCATCTGGTTTACAGATGAAGCACACTTCCACCTGAATAGATACGTGAATAAGCAGAACTGGGGCGATTTTGTGGTTCCGGAAAGCCATATTGGTGTGAAGCGTTACTGTGTGGACTGCAGTATGCAGCAGAGGCGTTATTGGCCCTTTTTTTTATTCGAAAAACGGTCAATGGTGCACGTTACGTTGCAATTTTGGAATAATTCGTCGCCACACAGCAAGCGTTAGAGGATCGACCAGGTAATGAATGGTTTATGCAAGATGGAGCCCGACCACATCGGACCGAACAAGTGTTTCGCTTTCTTGAGGAATACTTCGGGAATCGAGTCATTGCTTTGGAATAT
Organism: Locusta migratoria; assembly: GCA_026315105.1. Classification (NCBI taxonomy): domain Eukaryota; kingdom Metazoa; phylum Arthropoda; class Insecta; order Orthoptera; family Acrididae; genus Locusta; species Locusta migratoria. Next base: position 314,129,370 of record CM048744.1, on the reverse strand, counting down.
CCCAAATTTACTGGTGCAGGCGTGGATTGGCCTCCATATTCGCCGGATTTGACTCCCTGTGCCTTTTTTTTCTTTTCTTTTTTTTTGTGGGGCACAGTGAAAGACATGGTCTACCCGAAGCATCCCGCCATGCTGGACGAGCTTGAATAGCGATCTCTGTGGCATGTGAAACCATTTCGGTTGAGATACTACGAAATATGATAGCGAATTTCATTCTTCATTTGCGTCAGCTCTGTAGTGCCAATGGTGAACATTTTGAAAACATTGTGATGTGATTGTTTGCAAAGAGTGTTTTCATACGATTATTTCAAGTATGTATGCTGATATGAGCTGTACAGCGTACAGCGCCATCTGTTAGCAGCTTTTGTAACTATTATTTCAAACTGCTGTCTAAACTTCTTACAGCTTTTGCAAATGATTGGTAAAGGAAGGGAAGGAAGAAGGATAGGAAAGAAAGGATTGACAGTGGCCGCATGTGGGCATTGATATTAAGCAATGGCGACAAGTGAAAATGTGAGGCGGACCGGGAATCGCACTCGGGTCTCCCGCTTCGGGCCAGCGGTCGCCTTAACCACTTGGCCACCCGTGCTCGTCCCCGTCCGTCTCAAATTCCCACAAGTCGCACGGTACGTTTGTAGCACCCCTATCTTTCATGCCCTCTTACACTCGCCATTACGGATTCCCGTGCGAGGTTGGACGTATGACAGCATCTGCGGTGAAATAACTTGTAGCTAACGCCGTCGTCGCGTATAAATACTTATTGTATTGGTGTGGTTTCTGTTCTTTGGGACGTCCGAAAGAACAGACACCACACCAATACAATAAGTGCTTACAGCTTTCACAATAAACATACCGTTTACTGCATTCCTCTATCGATCTTTGTTTTCGAGATATTTAATTTTGAAATCAGGGAGTCCTTTTCTGGACACCCTGTATAATACACCGTAAATGCAAGGAGAAAAGTACATACATAAGCCTTGGCTAAAGTTTCGTATATCGTCGTGACCCTGCTGAACTATACTACAATGAAGTAGCAGACAGCACCGTGCAAGTAAACCGAAAGGTGTCGCCAGGTGGCACTAGTACACATGATAAAGAATGCAAAAGTAGGTAGCCTATAAAAGCTATAAAAGTAAGATAAGCAATTACAAATTAAAGGTAAGATGGAGAAAATGTGGTTATAAAATATTATCGAATGCAGCTTCCACTGTTAGAGGCACATACCTATGACGGTGACCAATGGCACGTTCCCACATTGTTAAACATTCGGGACCGGGATACTTACTTTTGTCAAGTGATTTAAGTTGCTTTAATGTTCCAGGGGTATCTACTTGAAAATTACACATGTTTATAGCTGTTCTTGATATGAATTCTGGTGTATTTGATTCGTCTTCTCCAGTGAAGGAATTTCATCGTTATTAATGTCGAGTGTTCTGTGTAATCGAATACTTGGATAATAATCATGCTTTGCTTTGTGTTCACAGTATTTTGTCCCACGCTGTATGTAATTGAATAAAGTAAATGCAGTTACAGTGAAGCTCAGCCATCTTAAAGGAGATAACGTTATGCCCGGAAATGTATCGTGTACTTGCTACTGACCATTTATTTAGTCATTTTATGTTACAGAGACTGCAGTATAATACGAGCTGTACAATGCAGCAGCAGTTACAGCATGCGTTGAAATGGTTTTCATGCCGCCTTCGACGCGAGTGCTAAAATCTGACTGGTGACGACGTTGTATGAATACGCTGCGCCAGTGTTTCCACATCTGGAAGGGACTCTGCACACAGAATACTTTTGAGACGACACTATAAGCAGGAATTGAGATCTAATAAGGGGCAAGCAATGAAACTGGGCCTCCTTGTCCGATACATCTATCACGACCGCACGAATGAAATACGTTCGAATGTTAACGGCTAAATGGGCTAGAGCACCATCACGGAGCAGCCAGGTAACCATTCGAATCATCAGTGGCAGAGTATGGAGAACAGTGGCACCCTCTACGAGAAAGCCATGTACACCGTAGATGTGGCTGCATGGTATAGTGTGTATTGGATTGCAGTCGCTGCAACACAGTATAATGGAACAAACGGTCTCTAGCATGGAAACCATACGTTTCCGGACGTACGTTTATTAGACAATTTTTGTTTTGTATCTTCTATTCCAATGATTCCAAAAAGCGGTCATGTCCCAGTACTGATACGCGTTATCCATTCAGGTGGATCGACAGATTGCCTTAAAACATCTGAATAAAACATCTTACGGACTGAAAAAATGTGAAAGAGTGTTTTACAATACTTATTAGTTTCACGATATTATTTCTCATCCCATAAAGCTGATTATTTTTTTAATGGTAACGATTGAGGATCAATGCTTTATCGGTTAGTAAAGTCACCATAAGATCAAAAGCGACTGAAAATGATTTAGGTAAGTTATCTGGATGGTGTAAAAATTGCTAGTTTGCCCTTAATAATGAGTGTGAGGTCATCCGTATGACCACGAAACCAGATACGCTACAGTTCATGTACACCATAAAACAGTGAAATCTAGAGACCATCAATTCAACTAAATACCTAGGAATAACAGTTACGTACAACTTAAATGGCAAAGAACACACGGAAAAAAATTGTAGGGAAGGCGAACCAAAAACTGCGTTCATTTGGCAGAAAACTTAGAAGTAACTGCCTACACTACTTCGTCCTAGTTTGGAGTAATGCTGCGCATTATGGAATCCACACCAGGAGGCAATGACGGTCGATTTATAGAAAGTTCAGAGAAGGGCAGCTCGTTTTGTATTATCAGAATATAGGGGAGAGAAAAATGTTCAAATGTTTGTAGAACTTATGGGACTTAACTACGGGGTCATCAACTACTTATCAACTAGCTAAGGACGGCACAAATATCCATGCCCGAGGGGGGGATACGAACCCCCGACCGTAGTGGCCGTGCAGACCGTGACCGAAGCGCCTCAGTCCCCTCGGCCACCGCGGCCGGCTATAGGGAAGAGAGTCACGGAAATGATGCACGAGTTGGAGTGGAAATCATTAAAAGAAAGGAGTTATTTGTTGTGACGAGATCTACTTTTGAAATTTCTTTCACCAACTTTCTCTTCCGAATGGAAACATATATTATTAGCACTCAGCTACATAAGGAGGCATGATCATCAGAATACAGTGAGAGAAATCAGACCGAAAAGAGAAAAATTTAGATTTTCCTCTTTCCCGTGAACTATTAGAGAATGGAACTTTAGAGAAATATCATAAAAGTGGTTGTATGAACACTTTGCCATGCACTTCAATGTGAATTGTAGAGTATCTCTGTAGATGTAGATGTACATGAATGTTTCAAGTTTAAAATTTTTATGAACTAACAGTTTTATGTCAGATCCAGTAAAACTTGTTTGTTTGTCATAGGAGTATTGCGTTAAATTGGTTCAAAATGTTCAAATGTTTGTATAGTCTATGGGACTTAACTACGGGGTCATCAGTCCCTAAACTTACAAACTACTTATGAACTAACTAAGGACGGCACAAATATCCATGCCCGAGAGGGGGATACGAACCCCCGACCGTAGTGGCCGTGCAGACCGTGACTGAAGCGTCTCAGTCCCCTCGGCCACCGCGGCCGGCTGATGATCTGTTATGGGTATGAAACATTGTAGAGGACCACCCTAAATAGCTAAAAGTACCTTCATTTGAGAAAGACTTGCTGATCACTTGAACACTTTCTTTAAAGAATGAAGCTTAATCTCGTTTTAGATCAGATAGCATGGACTGTTTGCAAATATAGCTTTGAAGGAAGTAATGTGATTGAGAACTATTTACTAACGATAGCGTGTATTTTTCCCCCTTTTTCAGTAAATATAATAACCGCGTATAGAACAGGTTACACCAAAAACTAAAATACTGCACTCTAAATAATGAAAGTGTTATTAATACAAAGAATTGACAATCCAACACATCTCATGATCTTCACATTTAATTTGTATGAAGCAAACTTTTGAATTGGCTGAAATAGTTGTCTGTTCTGGACCTGTAATGTGTTTCATTGCCGGCCGCGGTGGCCGAGGGGACTGAGGCGCTCCAGTCACGGTCTGCACGGCCACTAAGGTCGGGGGTTCGAATCTTCCCTCGGGCGTGGATATTTGTGCCGTCCTTAGTATAAGGTAGTTGATGAGTAGTTTGTAAGTTAAGGGACTGATGACCCCGTAGTTAAGTCCCATAAGCTTAACAAACATTTTTTTTTTTTCTTCATTTACATAGGTACACTGGGCTGTGAAATTTTTCCGAAAGATTGTACATCGTGCTATAAATAATACTGGGCGCCACTGCTCTATTCGATCAATTGTCAGAGTTTGTATACAGGGAAGAATATAACCCAGTATACGACCCCCTGATGGTAACCTTACATCGTAACAGTGTATGGAGGAAATACTTCGCAAGAGCCGCTATCAGGAATCTTCCATCGGTGATTAAAAACGAAGGAAGTAAGGAAGATTAGGCTATAACGTCCCGTCGACATTGTGGTCATTAAGAGACAGAGTAAACGCTCGGATTAGCATTCGCGAAGCAAGATGAAGAAAATTGTTCGTGCCCTTTCAAAGGAACCACCCCAGCTTTTACCTGGGCTGATTTGGGGAATTCACAGAAAATGTAAATCAGGATGGTTGGAGGTGAATTTGAACCGCCTTCCCTTCGTATGCGAGTCCAGTGTCTTAACAAAGGACGTTAGAATAAGAGGAAGTGGCGTTATCTATGCTGAGAACAGGATTGTTGGAAGCCAGATGGTCCATGCATTTATGCCCGAAACAAAGCTTTCTCACTTAAAACCTGCGTGAAAATTACCCTCTTTACATAATGTCATTAAATTGACAGTCACATCGGAGTATTTACTGATACAGGGTGTTACAAAAAGGTACGGCCAAATTTTCAGGAAACATTCATCACACACAAAGAAAGAAAATATGTGGACCTGTGTCCGGAAATGCTTAATTTCCATGTTAGAGCTCATTTTATTACTTCTCTTCAAATCACATTAATCACGGAATGGAAACACACAACAACAGAACGTCCCCCCCTGACTTCAAACACTTTGTTACAGGAAATATTCAAAATGTCCTCCGTTAGCGAGGATACATGCATCCACCCTCCGTCGCATGGAATCCCTTATGCGCTGATGCAGCCCTGGAGAATGGTATACTGCATCACAGCCGTCCATAATACAATCACGAAGAGTCTCTACATTTGGTACCGGGGTTGCGTAGACAAGAGCTTTCAAATGCCCACATAAATGAAAGTCAAGAGGGTTGACGTCAGGAGAGCGTGGAGGCCGTGGAATTGGTCCGCCTCTACCAATCCATCGGTCACCGAATCTGTTGTTGAGAAGCGTACGAACACGTCGAATGAAATGTGCAGGAGCTCCATCGTGCATGAACCACATGTTGTGTCGTACTTGTAAAGGCACATGTTCTAGAAGCACAGGTAGAGTATTCCGTATGAAATCATGATAAAGTGCTCCAGTGAACGTAGGTGGAAGAACATGAGGCCCAATCAAGACTCACCAACAATTCCTGCCCAAACGTTCACAGAAAATCTGTGTTGACGACGTGAATCGAGGGAGTTCAGTACATACTAACGAAACAACTGGGTATTTTGACAATAGTCTGCACGAATTATTTCAATTTACATTTAAAGATAAATACTAAAATGAGCTCTAACATGGAAATTAAGCGTTATCTATGCTGAGAACAGGATTGCTGGAAGCCAGAAGGGCCATGCTTTTATGACCAAAACAAAGCTTTCTCATTTAAAACCTGCGTGAAAATTGCCTTCTTTACGTAATGTCTGCAAATTGACAGTCACATCGGAGTATTTACTTATACAGGGTGTTACAAAAAGGTACGGCCTCTGTGGTGTCGCACAAGTCTAAATTGCGCGCCACTATTTTCGCCGCGCGCCGCCATGCACGCACGGCGCGGCGTTCTTACGACGTCAGCCACGAGCGCCCTCTGCTGCAACTCCGCTCGTGGCCACCGCTGAACGACATCGTTCACTTGGGACTGAGATAGGAACCAGTTAACACTTCGGAATCAGATAGGCACCAGTGAAGACTTGGCTATCGGATAGGCACTAGGCAGGCCTCTAGCTCAACTATGTATCAGCATTCTGCAGTACTGAGCTATGTAAAAGCTAAGTATTACTATGTCTCTAAGAAATATAGATCTCGTTCTAATTTACTCTAGTGTTTCTAGTTTCTGCTGTCCCACTGGCTGCTCACCTCCTACCTGCACAAGCGTGCATCCTTTATTCCTGTGTCGGTCTTTCTACTCGGCCCCCGACACCTACGACGGAAACGAGACACAAAAGCGGCGACGAGGCTGAGACACAAAAGCCTCCACGCTCTCCTGACCTCAATCCTGGGGGCATTTGAAAGCTCTTGTCTACGCAACCGCGGTACCAAATGTGGTAACTCCTCGTGCTCGTATTGTGGACGGCTGTGATACAATATTCCATTCTCCAGGGCTGCATCGGCGCATCAAGGATTCCATGCGACGGAGGGTGGTTACATGTATCCTCGCTAACGGAGGACATTTTGTGTGGGAGGAATATTTTCTGAAAGTTTGTCCGTACCTTTTTGTAACACCTGTAAATGACGTACATTTCAACGACTAGGGCTACTATACACGTGCACTACGATAAACGTTTTGGGCACAAACAATGCCGGTGTGCCTAGTTAGCTGGCTTCACTTTATCAGTGTTAGGGCATCTAGTGCCATCTAGCTCGGTCCGTAGTTAAAACGGTTTCAGAATTATAATACCAATGATATTCTATGGTAAGTTTCTGCAATTATGTCAACCGTACTGTTTGTGTGGGTCGAGTTTTGTAACGTTTTGCAACAAAGGTTCGCAAATCGATTCCGTATTTCTTGATTTCCAGAAAGCTTTTGACACCGTACCTCACAAACGGCTTTTAATCACATTGCGTGGTTATGGTATATCGCCCCAAATTTGCGATTGGATAGGGGATTTCTTGTCAGAGAGGACACAGTTCGTAGTAATCGATGGTAAGGCATCGACTAAAACAGAGGTGATATTGGGCGTTCCACAGGGTAGTGTTATTGGTCCTCTGCTATTCCTTATTTATATAAACGATTTAGGGGAAAATCTAAGTAGCTCTCTTAGGTTGTTTGCAGATGACGCCGTCATTTACCGTCTAGTAAAATCATCTAAAGATCAAAACCAACTGCAGAACGATCTGAATAAGATATCAGTATGGTGTAAAAATTGACAATTGAGTCTAAATAATGAGAAGTGTGAAGTCGTCCACATGAGTACGAAAAGAAATCCGTTAAACTTTGTTTACATGATAAATCAATCAAATGTGAAGGCCGTAAACTCCACAAAATACCTAGGAATTACAATTACGTCTGAGTTAAATTCGAAAAAACACGTAGATAATGTCGTGGAAAAGGCGAAACAGAGACTGCGTTTTATTGCCAGAACCCTTAAAAGATGCAACAGAACTACTAAAGAAACTGCATACACTACGCTTGTCCGTCTTTTTATGGAGTATTGCTGCATGTGGGATCCTTATCAGGTGGGTTTGACGGAGGACATCGAAAGAGTACAAAGAAGGGCAGCTCGTTTCGTATTGTCACGATATAGGGGAGATAGCGTTACGGAAATGATACAGGATCTAGGATGGGAATCATTACAACAACGGCGCTTATCGTTGCGTCGTGGGCTACTTGCGAAACTCCAATCGCCAACATTCTCCTCCGAATGCGAAAACATATTGCTGACTCCCACTTACATAGGTAGAAATGATCATCAGAATAAAATACGAAAAATCAGAGCTCGAACAGAGAGATTCAGGTGTTCTTTCTTCCCGCGCGCTATTCGAGAATGGAATGGGAGATAAATAGTATAATTGTGGTTCGATGAACCCTCTGCCAGGCACTTAAATGTGATTTGCAGAGTATCCCATGTAGATGTAGAACGTGGCTTGGATCTGGTGGTCGCTTTTAACGTCGTAATGACCGGTGAGGCTGAGGTGGAGACCACGGTTCGAGTAACCTGGTCGGTGCGCGTCGCTGCAGCGGAGGGGCGGTAGTTTGTGGATTAATCCGTAGAGGGTGGCGGGGGTTGGGTGGGGTTGGGGAAGGGCGGGTGTCACGAGCGGCGACAGCGCAATTAAACTCGGGGCCGGCCTGTTGCCTTCGGCGGGCGCGTCGCTCGCAGCTGTCCGCCACAAGTCCAGCCGCTGCGACACTCCGGCCGCCACTACAGGTGGAGGGCCGCTGTCTCCGTAGCGTGGGGGCCACTTCCGCTGTGACACTGCAGCGCCGTCGTGCCAGTACCACTACGCATTTTAGCAAAGTATACACCATTTTGCGAGGCAGAGTCCATTTTATCAGAATTATTTCAAATTAAATTCTTCTCAGAATATAACGAAGGACATATACAAACGATCCGAAGCAGACTAAATAAGAACTATGTTTCTTTAGAAAAAAAAATTGTAAATACGAGTTGCAGTAAGATCTCTCTCTTCTTCTTTCGAGTCATTGCGCTATGTTGTTTCGACTCACTACGCTGTTGTTTCGAGTCACTACGCTCTGTTCTTTCGAGTGGATCTTTTCTTTCGACTCAATAGCATCGTCATGTATTGCGATCGCAAGCATTTGGAAAGAATTAGCAGTTATTGGAATAGCCTACTGTAGGAATCTGTCGCTAGTTTACATGGTGTCCAGTAAAGGACTCCTTGATTTCAAAATTAAACATCTCGAAAGCAAATATCGATAGAGGAATGCAGTAAACGGTATGTTTATTGTGAAAGCTGTAAGAAGTTTATACAGCAGTTTGAAATAATAGTTATGTAGAAATTGCCTGTACGGCGATACGTGACGAGCATAATTTGCTTGCGAATCTTACCTGCAACGCGAATCATTCGTCATACATTTTTCTGTCGAAATTAATGTAAAAATAAGTGTTCCATTCCGGAAAATAGACTAAGAAATATGCCCTGTATTTTAGAATACTGTACCCCCATTTTTACAAGAATGTTCTATCTACAGAAGCAAATATAAAATTCCCTCTCTTTGGTTACACACAAATAGTTGTGTTACAGTACAGTGAGGGCGGGGTGGAGGATGTGGAAGCCACAATTTTTTTTTTCTACTTGGAAAGGAGGATGCGTACCCAACAAGAAAAACACTGCCCTATAGCATCGAGAGTCATTGCTTGCCATCCTATTCCTTCTTACTTCTTCACATTAAATGTGAAATTTCAGTTTACTCATAAGCGAACGCATCCGGAGTAACTGATAATTAAGGGCCGGTTCGTCCATCTCTCGTTAATCTTCTCGTCAGTAAACGAGAAGACGCCTTTAACGTCCAGTTAAATGTGCTCGTTAAGTGCATTGTGTTTGTCATTGCCAGATACGCCTCTCGTTTGCTAACTTGGAGAAAACGAGAAGGTACGATATATTTCGATAATGTTGGCAATAGAAACAAATGAAAGTGCTGTCTGAATCAAGGAGGTTAGGCTAAATGGAGAAGGCATTATCTATGCCGAGCACATATGTCAGCTGAAGCCTGTTCGCCATCTTGGTCAGTTTTGGAATGCTATTTCTCCGTTAAAACTATGCGTTAAGTCAACCATCTTACTGTTAACGCAATGAACTGACAGTCACTGCGAAGTATGTACTTTCAAACATTGTACTTTCTTGAATAAATTGTAATAAATATTTAAACACTTAATTTTTGACAGCTAATTTGCAATTTTTTAATACATTGTAGATCACGGCAAAACCGTCGGACGTTTTATTCCTGTTTTAAGCGACGTAAAACATTAGTTCTGCAATACGAACACTTCTCCAAAACTTAGCAGTTTGGCGAGGACAGGCTTCACTTTTTCAGCGTGAGGGCGTCTCCCTATATTCCAATCTCCTTGGTCTGATTAAACAGCTGTTCGCCATATTTGACTATCAGGGAAGAGGTTAGCAGACAGTTGTTATTTGGCTCTATGGCAAAAAAACGTGAAATAAGCTCGAATGTTACAAGAAGTTAGTGCGATAGTCTTGTGTCCTTAATAGAGAAATATGACACATCGTAATGTTAAAAAAACCGACACTACGACATGGAAGGAAAAGGAGAGCATTGTGGCAGATGAATTACATGCAATCCATGGAACATGTAGGACAGCAAAAGTGCTTAGGACCTAGTACAATAACATACTGCCAAGTGCGTAGTAGACCTACCTTGTGCCGGCCGCAGTGGCCGAGCGGACTGCGGTGTGCCAATCACAGTCTGTACGGCCGCTACGGTCGGTGGTTCGAATTCCCCCTCGGGCATGGATGTTTATGTCGTCTTTAGTATCAGGTAGTTCATAAGTAGTTTGTAAGTTTAGGGACTGATGACCCCACAGTTAAGTCCCTTAAGCTTAACAAATATTTTAATATTTTGATCCTACCTTATGCAAGCAGTAACTTGCACATAGGCGAAAGTGCACTGTTCCTGTAGATCGGAGGAAGAAATCTTAGGAAGAAATCCTATTTTAGGTCTTACACTAGGCGCAACAAGCATACGTAATTACAGAATTAAAAATTTTGCAGACATAAATAATGTGTTCTGTTTTCAATTGCGACAAATTACTTACAAAATACGTAAATATCTGTTGGACTCTTCAGATGGTCGTGAAGTTTTTCATGCAGCGTTTCCAAAGTGGCTTTTCGAAGACGAAATAGCTTAACAAATTCTGCAACATTCAAAATGATTTGGACGAACATAAATACGTCTAGTTTGCCATGTAGGGACAATGAACTGTAGATAGTCCAAAATATTGACATCGTCGTAATTGTCAACCAAATCGTATTCCAACCATTTTCATCATACCGATTCTCCCTTGAGTTGTCGTTACCCGTAAGTTTTTTATTCTGATATCTCAACAATAATTTTAATGTTATGTTGCGTATCTACAATATATAAAACTCATATAATCGCTACAGACATGGCTAGGGCAAGAAATATGATGATACATTTTCCAATAAAGCTGCTTTCCACACTAGTTTTTCATACATGTAGTGTTTCTGTTATTTTGATCGATAAATCGGTCTTTTTCACGTGAATATATTGCGGTATTCGAGCTCTTTGGAATCCTGCCATTTTCATACAGATTACTTAACTGGTCGTTAGCCGTGTAACGAGCAGAATTTTACTCGTTAACATAACGGCCAGTTTGAGGTCCTTTAACGTCAGGTTAACTCATAACCAAACATTGACAAAGGCGTTTCTCTGCTAACAAGGTTAATTCTTCACTGTAACTTTACGAGACATTGACAAATCGGCACTAAATCGTAATGCACTAGAAGGATTTAACCTTTGGATGAGCCGACTGTGTCATTCTCTTTAATCTTCTTTCACACGACTGTTCCTCATGAATGCTAGTTGCAGACGGCAGTGAAGATCTCCCGCAGCGGCTTTAGGTCACGCTTGCAGGTGCCATGTTGTGCTGGGAGGTCAGTACAGGTGTCGGTATTGGGCGTTAGTGGCTAAATTGCCACCGTGGGTGCCGTTTCTCCGGTAGCCGTCCACAAACCCTGCCCCAGGAACGCATCGGCAATTTCTGCAGACGTCTCCCTGGGGCTTGGGTAAGCGGTTACTCGCACCATAATGACGTCTACGTGGCGAATATCGTCAATTTGAGGATGTACAACTGGCATTGTCGCGAAATGTACATATTAGACCGTCCACGTAACTACATGGAGTACAATATCACAATAATGGTACCGATCTTATCGACTTTCGATCCTTCAACTAACTCTATATTTCGAGCCACACCTTATATCTTCATTAAACACTTACAGATACAACATTGAAAGTTTAATTTATGGGTAACGTATCAAAGCCTTTCGAGATTAAGACCGGTGTGTGACAAGGCATGGATTATCACCTCTACTCTTCAATCTCGTCCTGGATAAGGTCATCGGAGAGTGGGAGAATGAACTGAAAAACCAAACGTATTGGAAATCCACACGACTTGTACGAGTGAGAAACTCGAGATCAGCTATACTAGCCGATAGCAATAAAAAAAAGTCGAGTTTATGAAGGAATGCACTGAAAAACACTGGACTACAGATTTCATTCTGGAAACTATGTTTATTTGCAGTTGATTTAAGATTACGACTTACATGCTGATCAAACGGGTTTCTTACTTCAAATACGTTGGTGAGATCCTCGAACTAACTAGAAAAAGAAGATCACAGAGCAGCCGATAAAAAGTGAAATATTTGTAACAAGACGTGCATGACTACACGAATAAATGTAGAACACTACAATACGGTGATCAAACCTGAAGTTTTCTACCCAAGTGCAACGCTGGTTCTTAATGGATAAGATGATTTGGAAAACATCATGAAGAGACAACAAAAGGTTTCGAGAAAAATATTTGGTCCATAAAAAACAGAAGAAGGGTACACACAATAGTAACAGAGAGATACTATACAGTCTAACAGCTGTCATTAGGAAACGAAGGTTAAATTTCTATGGGCATGTTCAAAGATTGAACAAAAAGACTTACCGGCGGGATCATGACTTCCATGGGAGGCTAAAGAACATATCGAGGAACCAAGAAGTTGGGAAGGACTTACAAAAAGCTCAGATGGAAACAACTGAAGTGTTAGACAGGTTTCTTGACAGACAAGTAGACGTGTAGTAAAACCAGATAACGAAGTTCCGAAGAGATCAGGAAACAAGTCGACTATTGAATGTAAGACAGCCTACGGAGATAAAATGAGGGACATAAGTAAGAGGAGGAATTCAAATCATAAATGTACTGCGTAATCGAATAGGGTCTATACGCAAATAATAATAATAATCACAATGTTCAGCTTGAGTCGCACAGTGTGGGCCACGGATGGCGCGGCTGCCCTAGTCCAGGTTCGAGTCCTCTTTTAACATAATTTAGTTTAAGTATTTTCTAGTACATACCGCATAAAGTGGTGAATTAAATTTATTTAAATGAGTAGATTCAATGCACTACGGCACCATCCTTGAGACATAAGCGCAATTTATAAAAATCAAAAGTGGAAATTAACGAGAAAACATCTAAGTTTCATAAATCCTAATGACGTAAATATCATCTTTACAAGCTTTGAAAAATATACCACATCGTGGCTACATAATATCAAATTAAGTTGCTTACAGAGATATTGTAGGCATTGACGTTAAGTCTACTAAGTATACACATACAGGATTTTGTAGACATTGAAGTTAAATCCTCTAACAATACACATGCAGGATGTTCGCTAATTCTATTACAAACTTCGTGAACTTCTCGAGGGGAATAATATTTTGATGAGGAGCTCATGTCCAATGACGCTTTGAGCTAAGAACACGTCTTCATCCCCAGTATTGTGATCAAATCTGTTTTACTGCAAAAGAGTTTTACTCTTCAGGTGTGAATTTTAGAATCCCAGTTTAACTAACATGGATTTTTGTTTTGGCTTGTACTACCCCTTCTAAAATATGGAAAACAAAGCGTCTGTATCATAAATTTGTTCACAGACAAAAAGGAAATCAAGTTAAGTCGTTAAGTTAACGAGTAGAAATCTGCTCGTTACACGGCTAACAACTAGTTAAGTGAAAATCTGTATGAAAATAGCAGGAATCCAAAGCGCTAAAATACCGCAATACATTCACGCGATAAAGATCGATTTATCGAACAAAATAACAGAAGCACTACATGTATGAAAAACTAGTGTGATAAACAGTTTTATTGGAAAATTTTACCGTCATATTTCTCGCCCCATCCTTGTCAGTAACGATCAGATGAGTTTGATATATTGCAATACGAAACATAACCTTAAAATTATTGTTGCGGTATCAAAATACGAACTTACGGGTAACGACTAGTTAAGTGAGAATCGGCATGATGAAAAATTGGAATAAGAGATTTGGTTGACAAGAAAGAGGATGTCAGTATTTTGGACTATCTAGCTATCGTTGCCCCAATAAGGCGACCTAGACGTATTTATAATCGTCCAAATCATTTTGAATGCTGGGATGATGCAGAAGTTGTTACTCGATTTCGTCTTCGAAAGGCCAATGTGGAAACGCTGCATGAAAAACTCCATGACCTTTTGAAGAGTCCAACAGATAGGTATGTATTTTGTAAGTTATCTGTCGTAATAGAAAACAGAATACATTATTTATGTCTGCACGCTTGTTCATTCTGTATTTACTTATGCTTAAGGCCTAAAATGTACTTTCTTCCTCCGATCTACAGAACAGTACACTTTCGCCTATGTGCAAGTTACTGCGTTCACTTAGGTACTATGCACTTGGCAGTATGTTCATTGTCATAGAGGATTTCTCTAGTGTCTACAAAACGTCTGCTTGGAAAACTGTTCAGCAGCACGGGCCTCTCTGTCCAGTGTGTCCTTATATTTCTCTATTCAGAACACAAGACACTCGCAATCACTTCTTTAAAGGTCTAGCTTCTTTTCTTCTTCTTTTTCCATAGCGCCAAATAACAACTGTCTGCTAACTTATTCCCTGCTAGTCAAATATGGGAACAGCTGTTTATTCAGATCGAACTTCCATTTGTTTCTATTTCCAACAGTCGAAATGTATCGTACCTTCTCGTTTTCCCCAGGTTAGCAAACGAGAGGTGTAGCTGACAATGACAAACGCTATACACTTAACGAACACATTTAACTGGGCGTTAAAGGCATCTTCTCGTTTAAACAAGAAAATTATCGAGAGATGGACGAACCGACCCATAATTATTTGTCTCGAGTGAGTTAAGCGTTGTGATTTGTCCGGAAAAGGCGCCACGAAAGCCAGTGTAGGAGCGAGTGGGCGTTGTGAGACTGTCTTGCTGTTTGAGAGGCGTTACTCCGGCCTATTCAGGCTGTGCGATGTCCACATGCAGGTGAGTCATTTTGTAAGTTGAGGCCGTAGACGAACGGACGCAACAGCAACAACGTGTTGAGGTAGTGAGTCTACAAACGGGTGTTTCTGCCGAGTGAACGTGTAGCGTAGATGAGTGGAGGCAACCGTGAGTCTACACACTACACAGCGGAAAGTCTACCCACTCTACGCGTCTGCCTGAAGACAGCTCGTCACAGCCTCCTCTACTACCTCGGTGCTGACTAGGGTTTACGGGAGATTTTCCTTGGTTGTAAGGCAATTGCCGGAACTGCATAACCCCTCCGTCGGCATAGAGATGATTCGTGTAAAGACGAAACTCCGAAATAAAATACTTTAAATCTTACTTTCTCATGAATGTAATTACTTAACTGTGTGATGGATGACATTATCCATAGTTGTGCTGCGTGAGGCAGCAATCTTCGGCTGAACGCTGTAGCATGCAGAGACACAGCACTGGGCGTCTAACATAAAAATAGTAATAATATTATTATTCATAGAAGTTTCGGGTATGCAGCCGGTCGTCGTCTAAAACATCACACGATATTTCGGCCAGACACCTGCTAGCCATCTTCAGGTGAGTCGATGAAGACTGAAGAGTGCGTCCACTGCTGGTTTGCGACGGATGATGACAACTTGAAGCCTGTAAATATAAATCAGTATGAGATGGCTTCCGATAAGAGCCATCATCCTTCCTTTTAACTAAAACATCCAAAAAAGGCAAACATCCATTTTGCTCTACTTCCATAGTGAACCGGATATTGTCATGGAGGAAGTTGAGATGATGTAAAAACTTCTTTAATCTTCCCCATGAGGCCACACACTGAAAGTATCATCTACAGACCTCCAAACCACCGTAGGTTTAAGGGATGCTGCATACCCGAAACTTCTATGAATATTCGATCCCCCGGGAGAATTTTAAAGTTCACAATAATAATATTAATAATAAAGTTGCTGATATACAAAGTATGCAGGTATACTCATACAATGAGAGAGACTTTTTTAATATTTATTCAGCAAAATATTTTCCAGATGTTCAGTTGTTTAGATTTCATGGAAATAAAAGTAATCTCTGGCATGCTGATTGAAAATTTTGTGGCTTTCAGAGCCTCTCATTAATTTTATTGTGACGATACGTATAGAAGTTTGCAGAAATTAAAAGATGTGGGTATGAAGTGTACATTGCGGTTATACTACATCTAATCTGAGGTTGCTAATGTGGTTAATAGTACCCAGGAATCGAAAAAATTCACTGTCGGTTTCGCTACTTAGTGAAATGTCACCGTAATATCCCTTGATTTAATTTGTTTCTTAGAAACATTTGCGTCTATAATAATATATGTTGCAACCCTATTGCAAACCCATCACTCAGAACGTCAGTTTACAAGAAAACGGACGTGCACCATATTTTATCACAGACATAAAATGTGTTTTATTTTCGTCATTACAATATCCAAGAACAGAAAACAAACATGACGCAATATCACCATGTGATATTTAACTTTTAATAGACTTAAAGATGACAACATAGAATTGTCGAAACCGGCCTATACAGGAATTTGAAACTAGCGATCTGGACTCCTCTGCTTATGCACATTTTCATTCGTTATTTACTTGTTTTCATCATTACCCATACCGCACATTAAATGGTTTCTCTTATATATGTTTTATTGTGTCTTACATATCACATTACGTCATACACTTATAATATGTCTCATGATGCTGTGAAACTCTTTAGTACCATTTACTGTGTAACGTATGACATGAGGCACGTATGTTGCATTTTCTGACATGGCGAATTATATGTAAGGAAATGACCTATCTGGCCTTGTGATGGAATGAGAACATCAGCAACCTTGTAATATCTCATATAGTATGACACATGTCCTACCATGTCCTCTTGTGACACTTGCCTCTTGTGCAACATGAAACATCATACCGTAATACAATGCATCACTTTGTCTTTAATGAATTAATATATCATTTCGTCTCCCATTATGTTGCGGAATGCTATATGAAATGTATTTCATGTAATAGTATGTATTGTGTTAATTAAAGTAACAAGATGTTGTGGAATATGATACGTGGCACTATGTCATCCAACATAGCACTTTTTTTTCTCATGGCGTGATACATGTCACTACATGTTACTGATGTGTAGGATGCATGCTTCCCCTTTTTGAAGGCCCAATACACTGAATAATTGGGGTTAAGCCGTAAGGAAGCACAAATGTAATTTATCTACAGAAAAAAAAATCATTAGAAATGAGATCCTTTATTTTGTAAGAGGAAATTTCCTTCTGCAGAAGCGAGTTGTGATCTTTTTGATTAGCTGTGCAGCAAACAATAAGAAGGAGACTGTGGCGACTGCATTCAAGACGACGATCGAACCGGACACGTCATTTAACGCCAGAAGAACCATTTTTAGACGTTTTATTTATCTATATGTGGTCATTCATAGAGGAAATTTATTTCAGATGTGTACATGATGGTGTGCGTACGTCTGCTGATCGCAAACAAAAATTTTGAGATTTGTCACTTATGACGTCAGCCGGCCGCAGTGGCCGAGCGGTCTGCGGCGCGCCAGTGACAGTCTGCATGGCCGTTACGGTCGGGGGTTCGATTCCCCCCTCGGGCATGGATGTTTGTGCCGTCTGTAGTAGAAGGTAGTTCATAAGTACTTCGTAAGTTTAGGGACGGATGACCCCGCAGTTAAGTTCCTTAAGCTTAACAAACATTTCTATGACTTCAAACTCGGAAGTCAGTTTTAAATTGAATTTAACATCTGGTTCTTTTTTTCTTTTTCTTTTTTTTTATGGGACCTAACAACTCAGATTCTCAGTCCCTAGTCTTACAAACTACGTAAATTAAATTAATCTAAGGATAACACACATACTCATGCCCTAGGGAGGACTCAAATCTCCGACGGGGAGCAACCACGCGCACCGCAGAAAGGCGCCTTAGAGCGCTCATACATTCGACCGCGGCTAACATACAATTATTAAATGAAATTGCACAGTGTGTTATTTTATTTTTAGGCATTCCTTTTTCCTGCCTTCAAATTAAACGCAAAATACATCCACGAGAGAAGGTATGATGGGTAGGAAGAATCATGGACTTAACGTCCGTCCTGAATCTCAGAGGAAATTCAGTATATACTTAAAACGGAAATTCTTCTTCCCTTGCTTCGTGAAGCATTGTCAAGTATTAATATCATTAACGGAATGCCTTCTATTTAATGAGCATTGAATGCTTCGAGGCTGGTCTGATTAACATTCGAATTTTCACCAACCTCATTTTGAAGTTATTAGTTAGGATGTCTTGTTTTGAATGCATTTGTGTGGAGTGTTACTTTGTACGGTAGTCAAACATGGACGGAAAATAGTTCAGTCTGGAAGAGGATAGCGACTTTTGAAATGTGGTGTTGCAGACGAATGCTGAAAATTTGGTGGATAGATCGCGTAACTAAGGAGGATGTTCTGAATAGAATGGGGGAGAAAAGGTATTTCTGACATACGTTGACTAAAAGAAGAGATCGATTGGTATGACACGTTCTTAGAGATCAAGGAATCATGAAATTAGCATTGCAGGGAAGTGTGTGGGATAAAAAAGGCAGAGGGAGACCACGAGAGGAATACAGAAAGCAGGTTCAAATAAATGACGGTTGCCGTTTTATCAGATAAAGAGGACTGAAGACATAACAACCGCAGGAATTCGACATGTCGGGAAACAGCTACAGTATTCTTCGACAGTAGCAGGACAAGTGCCGTCTCAGAAGCTGTAAACATACCGAATACCTGCAGAAGTTTCGTTAGTAAATTAGTGTAGAGTCTTGAGTTTCGGTCAACGTGCAACCAAAGGTTTAACCTATGCTTCTCTTTGATATACTGACTACCCATCGTTCTACTTCAGTCACAACACTCCATGGCCAACTGTCCCCTTTAGTTTAATGGCGCAAACACGCTATTATAAATTATCAAAGACTTGTGGTAGGTAAGACACATTACTGCATGCCAAAAATGTATGCCAGAAACCTTTCCGATACGGAAATATTTTGCTTCAAATGAGCGTGCCCTTCACATCGGTGAAAATTAATCATTCCTCCTGGGACATCCAGCGCACACCGAACGAATCTCAGGTTTTACAGCATACTATATTTATGTCGACATTTTTGTTCAGTCTCTGAACCCGAACAGTTATTTTTACGGTGTGTGGGAGTCGGAATAAAGTTTTAACAGGAGAAATGTGGAGAAGAGCAGAGTTTCGGTAACACAAGCAGTAAACCACGCCAGTTTGTGGCGTTTCAGCCTCGGCGAGCCACATTTTAATAGGGTGTGTTTTATTCCGCCACGTGAATTTAAGTGGGCCACCTGCACTCAGTTTCAGCTGACGGCGTGGCGAGTGCGCCGCGCCTTATAAAATTCCACCCACTGCTTCCTCCAGCAGGGCTTTAAGGGCGGGGCGGGGACCTTTTTAAAGCACTCGCAGACTGACAGGCTCTTCCGTTTTTACTGAAGCGATAACTATCTACATATACCTGTTTATCGATACTAGTTTCTTCACTTACTTTGAATTCTTATCCTATATTTCAGAAACCCTTTAGTTTTATAATTTTTTTTTTAACTTTGTGCATTTACATATGACTATGAAAAAAAAAAAAAACATCGTCAAACTTCACTCGACAAAATCTCGTATAAACAACGAGTATTGGACGGGGGTGTTGATTTAGAAGATTTCTTTTTAACCATTCTTCATTCCTATCGCCTTAAATTTATTCCGCAGGCAAGTACCATTGTTTTCATTGCCTTCTTTATCTACTTCATCTCTTTTCATAAATTAGATCAACAAGGTACAGTAATCTCCTCTGTACTCTTCCTTTCTGTTCTGTGTCTGTATATTTGTAGTGAAGAATTTGTTTTGAATGCCTAATCTCACTTGTTCTTTCTTTATATTTCCACCAGCTACTTCGCATTCGATATTTTCTTGATCACTATATAGCTTTTAATTCATTTCGAATGTTTTTTATTTTTTATTTTTTTTCCGAAGCGATCTACTCTGGTGTACCATGCAACATTATGGACAAATCACTATACATAAAACGCATTGTCCCGACTGACTGATCACTACGTGACTCCTCATTGCCCATCCCAGACCACTGACGATAGAAAGTTGATATTTGTAGAGGGTGTTCACTTTATACTGTATGCATCAGTTAAGGAAAGGATTTCTTCATATTCCATCACCAAGAAGAGTAAATAATGGATACATTTTGAAAGTATGTCGCTAGTAAAATAATTCTGAAGATAGAACTACGAAATTGGCTTCTGGAGTCTTGGTTAGAATTTTAGAAATATCATGTTTTATCATTTTCGTACATTCAACACTAAGAGGATGAAATATAGGATGAAAAGATTTATGAAAAACCAATGAAGTTTTCTTGTTGGCTCATCTGTTATAAATAAAAGAAATTCAACCCCCAAGTGGTTGAAACATAGAATTTTACTAACTTTTTCGCTAGATTGAAGCACTGTTCCAGTGTTCTCAATGACATTGTGACCTTTATTACTATGTTGAATGTATGTGCTGCGCAACCTATGCAGGTTATGTGTGTATATTGCTCCTCTATTCCTCGCAGCATACATACTTGGCGCATTGTCTGTGACCACTGATATAAACCTCTCTGCACCTATTTCACTAACGACTTCCGTTAGTTGTGAAGTAATATACTGTGCAGTTTCCATTTCCTCTCCAGGTCGTATACTTTTATAGAATGTTGGCTGAGATGTTGTCATGATGATGTTAACGGCACTGTTCCTTTATACGTCGGTCCATTCGTCCGAAATCAATGCAAGACCAGTTGAGCGCTCCAACGTCTTTGTGACAAATGTCTTCACACGTTTATATTTGACAGAAAGCAAAGATGTGCTAAGCAGGTGGAAACTAGGAGGCTCATAGGTGGGTCGTAGTTTATGTAATGCTTCCCACCAGTATTTCGAATTCAACATTGATATTGGACCAGCTGAAGCACATATTGCACTAGCAATGGCTTAATTAATATCACCATCACTTACTGGATGAGTATCTTTATGCCAACATGTAGAAGGTTGTTGGTTTGATTCTGTTGTTAGATGTTCACTGAAATCAGAACCAGAAGGCAATGACGATAGCGTAGATAAAGATGCAGTTCCAACTACGTCAATATTCTGCACCCCAGTATTTGTTGGCATATCCGTTTTGCTCCTTTTCACCTGCGATGTATCACCTGAAGCTATACATTTAACAGACTGAGGGCACAGATCGCATCTGGTGAGATGTTCGTTTAATCGTGATACCAAGGCTTTACGATATGTGGTGTTACAACATTTACATGTTGGATGCCTTTTGCCATCTACTTGCCGTACATTGAAGAGATCCCACACCTTTGATCGAGGACGCATTGCACTAACTCTCCTATCCTGTCTAATTGCAAAATTATGATAGCTCAGCGTAACAGCAACTAAGGAATGTACGCACTGTCTGGCTTCACATAAATCTGTCGGCTATGACCCCAGTACTAGTTGTTTCTGGATTCATTCCGTTCATTCCCTAATGGTAGCGCCTGATGTGTAAGCCGTTCACACTGCCGTATGGTATTGCGGGTTGCCTGACAAGTAGGATGACATGACACACACACACACACACACACACACACACATACACACCCTAGTAACATACTGTTTTAAACGGTTTAAAACGACAGGTTTCTGAAATCAATCGTATGATACCGTATTTTTAAATCTCCAATTAAAATACATGTTTCGCGGCTCCGCCTCACCTGCAGAAAATTATGGCATTACAAAATATTCTACATGAGAAAAAACTTTTGCTATCTGCAGCAATAAACATGTGAAAATAGAAAGGTAACGTATGTGAGGTGATGTCTCTTTTAATTATTGACTGATTGTTCGATTGTAGGAGTTGGTTTCATCAACTCACTTTATTCTTGTTGAGTATCTCTCTTCTTCTGATATCTGAATGCACCACCATTACACTTTTAGGCTCGTTAGCCTCTAAAAACAACACCTGTCACACGATTTCACCGTCATCGAAACCGTTGCTCTAAACAAGAGGCCGCTCAAAACATTGTTTCGGTTAGAGTATCGATTACTAAGATCTGAATAACTTGGAATGTCTTCAGTTAATTTTACTGTCGCTTGACTATCCTGAGGAGTTAAACAGGTTCACATGCTTGTAAAGCTCATGGGACTTCCCCTGAGGGGTCCTCAGTCCCTAAACTTACCAAATATCTCATTCAACGTCCCCTACCTTGACTCTTGTGAATCTGCTAAAGTACACCAACACACCTACACCTTACAGCAGCTCAAAGGTAGCACCGAGATGAGGATTTTTGCGTACAAGCATGTCACAAATGGGGGCTCCGTAATGGCGTGGGACCTGTGTGGTTGGAGTGATATGGGACTGCATATACATCTACGTACGACTCTGTCAGGTGAGACGTACGCACCCTGGCTCATTCTTTATCCATTACCGACCATAGTGCATTCCGACGGACTTGAACAATTTCAACAGGACAATGCGACACCTATCATGTCCAAAGGTGCTGCAGAGTGGCTCCAGGAAAAGAGCTTAAAACCTCCGCTGACCACGAACTCCTCAGAGATGAACAGTATTGAGCATTTTCTTGCAGGAATTTATCAGTTGTTCTAAAATGATGGCAAGACTTTCAATATTGGTAGAACAACTTATTTGTAAATGACTTCAATGTTGTCACCCCACAAAACAAATACTGCACTACTAGCCATTAAAGAAATGCAGATGATAAACGAGTATTCATTGGACAAATATATTATACTAGAGCTGACATGTGATTACATTTTCACTCAATTTGGGTGCATAGATCCTAACAAATCACTACTCAGAACAACCACCTCTGGCCGTAATAACGGCCTTGATACGCTTGGGCATTGAGTCAAACAGAGCTTGGATGGCGTGTACTGGTACAGATGCCCATGCAGATTCAACACGATACCACAGTTCATCAAGAGTAGTGACTGGCGTATTGTGACGAGCCAGTTGCTCGACCACCATTGACGAGACGGTTACAATTGGTGAGAGATCTGGAGAATGTGCTGCCCAGGACAGCAGTGGAACATTTTCCGTATCCAGCATATAGGACCTGCAACATGCGGTCGTGCATTATCCTGCTGAAATGTAGGGTTTCGCAGGGATCGAATGAAGGGTACAGCCACGGGTCGTAATACAGCTTAAATGTAACGGCCACTGTTCAAAGTGCCGTCGATGCGAACAAGGGGTGACCGAGACGTGTAACCAATGGCACCCCATACTGATAAGATGCCGGTCATCTCGACTGCTAGAATACGAAGCCGTTGGATCGCGACCAAAGCGAGCAGCAGTGTCGCGATACGATAAACCGCAATAGCGATAGGCTTCACTCCGACCTTTATCAAACTCAGAAACGTAATGGTACGCATATTTCCTCCTTACACGAGACATCACAACAACGTTTCACCAGGCAACGCCGGTCAACTGCTGTATGAGAAATCGGTTGGAAACTTTCCTCATGTCAGCACATTGTAGGTGTCGCCACCGGCGCCAACCTTGTGTGAATGCTCTCAAAAGCTACTCATTTTGACCGCATCTTCATCCTGTCGGTTAAATTTCGCGTTTGTAGCACGTCATCTTTCGTGGTGTAGCAATTTTTTTATTATTATTAAGATCCTTGCTTTACAGATCTACGACCGGTTTCACGTCTTTAAAGACGCATCTTCAGGTGTAACTGTATTAAAATAACAAAACTATAATTAAAATACAGTAATAATAAAGTAATAAGCATGGCAGGGATTGAACAAATATGTACTTACAATATTTTCACATGAAAATTCATCACAGAGTCCCAATATTCTAACTGCTTTCATCCATCATCTGAATAAAATTTTATTAAATAGACCCGGATACGTGGAACCAGTGCGACAGAAATTATCACAGTTATTAAGTTTAAAAACCAACGACTTTAAAATATAGGACAAATAGTCGCGTAATTTTGATTACTGTATTGTCCATGAAACCTAAGGACAGAGAGAGAGAGACTCGTTGGAATTAGTGGCTGCGGTCATATAATGACAGTAAGTCGTAAAGGTAGTGGGGAGGGGGGGCGTCAATGATGCGAGTTGACAAAATAGAAGTAATCATTAGGATGTGGGAGCATTAAAATTCAGTTAACCCAGATAAGGCTGAATTATTTTATGTTTAAATATTATCAAACTTTAATTAGTCAATTATAGCACAAGTTAGGAGTAAATAATAGTTTTAAACTCTTTGTTTACATATATTTTGAGAAATGGGCCATCCTTCTGGAAGGACATCAGCTGAATTGACATTCACTTGACATAAAGTCGCGATTCAAGCATCAGGTCAATACTGTCTCATTATTTTGTATGGAGCAATACGAAACAAGAAACACGAAGTGGTACACTACATTTAATTGACTGTATCTTTTTTCCCATTGGCGACATTGGAGTCGTTTCTTCTTTCCTAAAACAGGATGTACAGGCAAATCTGTGACATAATATTCCAGCTTGTCATGTCTAGAATCAATTTTTGCCATTTTAGAAAGTATTCCTCTTTGTATTACGACACGACAGTTTCATCCAGAATTGTGGTGACAATTCTTTGACGAAATGCCATGTGGTTCAATTTTGGACCATCCTCCATATACAGCTGCCATGCAGTTTGCTCAGCGACATCGACAAAATGAGCAATAATTGGGAAGTACCATTTATTTTCCCTGATTAATACTTTATAGGGTGAAATATTTTGGTCAGTCTATCATTTCCTCCAATAAACTTATTATAGCGGTAAATGAGTGTTGGTTTTTGAATTGTTATCCGCCTTTTCTGCTGACGGGAATATCGCATTACTGGATGAGTTGGATGATAGTAACAAAGTTGATTGGCACTGTCACTATGCTAATGAAGGCGTGAGAAGGTTGAATTGGTAGGCAGTGGCACAACCAGAAGGGAGCAAATGACTTTCCATCATACTCTTCAGCGTCCGGAACCAATGGATGCCCGTTACCCTGAGTGATAGCGTATGCAGATGGCAGAAAACGGCCGTGAAGTATCGTTTGAAGAGTACTCCGGCGTGGGCTGCAACAGTCCTGGTCATCGCATTTCACAAACGGGACGTTATCCGCTCTTGGCGCTAACTACACACGCGAGAAGCTCGATGCTGTATTATGGTACTCTAGGGGGCAGAGGTAATCAGCAAATGCATAACGACGCGTCATTAAAACTGTAACCGTCATTTGTGTGACAAAATTGTGATTTGCACTATGTACTTTAAAACCGGCATTTGCCTACCCTGTTACTATGTGATGCATGTATAACCGCGATAGGTATTATCGTGTAAGATTTAGCCACACTTTAGACGTAAAACATGTTTTATTTAATTTCACCAAGTTCAGTCGCTGTTTTATACTGTTCCTCGCGGGAAAAAAACTACGCGAGATTTGCCGAGAACCCCCTCCCCCCCCCCCCCCCCACGTGCGATTTGGTAAGATTCGGGTCGAACCCCGCGATACACCTTAAAACCTCACGTAATTAATGAATGCCCCCTTACTAGTAGATCGCCAATGAAGTGAAGGTGTACAATGGGAGAAATAAAACTGAAGGTCTTGAATCAAAGTCATCGGGCTGTGGAAGACCCATGTACATATAGACTGGTACAGCGGCTAAGTTATTGAGCATATATGGGATGTCTTGCAACGTACTGTTGAGAAGAGATCACCACCCCGTCCTACTATTCCTGGTTTATGGACAGCCTAGTAGGATGGACGGTGTCACTTCCCTTCAGTACTACGCCAGACGTTAGTCACGTTGCGGCACTTCTGACAAGGAAAGTACTTGGGCTCGAACAAACATATCTGTACGAACGTTTGGTTACAGTATATCTACGTACACCTCAATGTGCTGGTGGGTGTCGTTTTTATGCAAAACTTCGCAATCATGCTCTAGATAGCACTGTAGATGTAATTGTAGACGCCATACGATATGCAGATATCTGAACTATAACTTCTGTAATAATCGTCGTACATGTTCTCAAGCGCATTGTCATCAAAAGCCGTGATGATAGTTGCAACTTTAACCTTCTTTTCAGACGACTGTTGGTATTCACTGACACTGCTTCCATTGCCTCTTCCCGCACTTACCGTAGCACTACCGGTAGCAATGAGTTTTTCGTCATTATCATACCTATTATCATCATTGTGTGTTAGTGTTATATATATTTCTGTACCGTAACAGATACGAGAAAGCATGCGAATGATTCATCTTCTACAATAATACCATCTTCATGAAGAAGGGTTCTTCGTAACTTCATCTCAACCAATCGCAATACTTTAGCAGGATTGTCAATCGCCGCTCCCTCTGACGCTTCACCACACAAATGTCACAAAACGCAATTACGCAGGCACACTGCACCGTCCCTACTGGCGAACCGACAGGTCAAAGTGCAATGTGGCAAGGCACATTCAGAGGACTACTGCAGAGGCCTCTAACGGACGACTGCAGAGTTTTTCAGATGCGAGAGTATCGCTAGTGGAATAAGGGACCTCTACATTATCTCTCAGTCGAATTTGGTATATTTGTGTTTGTTCGAGCCCAATACTTTCCTTGTGAGTGCTGACGGGGACCTGCACGATATTAGGCAGGTTCTCCAGTTTCTTTGACTCATCAGTGCACATTACGCGTGCAGTGTCCAGAATTTATCAAGCGCACTGTGGGCGCGGCCTCCACGCACAGCGCATGCGCGTGCATCGCTATTGTAGCGGCCGTTACTCATGGCGGCGCTGTATTAATGCCGTGACGTCACGTCCGCCGTCGCAGCAATAAATAACATTTTTGCCCCCGCGCCGGCCGGTCGGCCGCGATTATATATATCTGGCTCCCGATGCCGCCGCTGCTCGTATATTTACATTTTTCGAAGGCCATTAATGAAATAATAAACGCCATTACTAGTATAGTCCCACTAAATTACTGTGCCTCGCATACTGTGATTCATGAAAATTATCCCGTACAGACTAATTTTTCGATTATGTGGAAGCCGCCTGTGCATAATTCATCTCGTCGCCGCGCGTGGTTTCCGGAGTCTAAGGGCGCATTTCTCTTTCCAACTGACCACCGTCCGGACTCTTAGGGCGGGCCGTCCTTCAGTTCTTCTGGCGGATATATGAGCCGCATCCCCAACTGGATGTGCGCCAGACCGTCGTAGGACTACTTTATGTTGCGAATTTATCATGAATTATGGTAATCCCACCACTGGAAACATTAATTTCCCAGCATGTCACAATCTGGCATCCTAAATTTCTTCTTCTTCACTTCATGGATTAGGCATTTCTGACCGTTCTGCCTTCACATTTGTCAACAACGTGTCCCTGATCGACCACCACTTCTTCTTCTCCTCCTCACGTCCTCAGAACACAAAACGTTACTTTGGTAAGGCTGGTGTTTTACGAGGGTCACTCCGAAAGAAATGCACACTATTTTTTTAAAATACAGTTTTTATTCTACATGTTTGAAAGTTTTACAGTGTGTAGATACGTCCTTTAGGAACAATATTTTCATTTCTCTACATAATCCCCACATCTCTCAACTTCCTTACGCCATCTTGGAACCAGCGCCTGTATACTCGCACGGTAAAATTCTGGACCAACATGTTGGAGACACTGTTTGGCATCGTGCACAAGGGAGTCATCATCTTCAAACCTTGTTCCACGAAGAGAGTCTTCCAGCTTCCAAAAGAGATGATAGTCACATGGAGCCAGGTCAGGACTGTAAGGTGTTTCAGTGTTGTCCATCAGAATTTTGTGATCGCTTCCATGTTTTTTTTTTTTTCACTGACATGTTCTGCAATCAATTCCTACTCCTATTCCAACGTAGCGTTCCAATTAGTTCACTGTGATGCGTCTGTCAGCAGTCACCAATTCATGCCGCGGTGGAGTGGCCGAGCGGTCTAAAGCACCTCGCTGCGGAGCGCGCGGTTGCTCGCCGTGGAGGTTCGAGTCCTCCCTGGGGCATGGGTGTGTGTGTTTGTCCGTAAGTTAGTTTACCTAGGTTTAAGTAGTTTGTAAGCTACGGACTAATGACCACGCAGTTTGGTCCGATAGATTTACAGACAGTTGAACATTTTGAACACCAATTCGGTAACTCTCTGCGTATTTTTCTGGATTGTGTGCAGAACGAAGCCTGCCGCTGCGAGGACAATCCTCAACATTGCCGTGCCCGCTTTCATCACGTAACCTGCTTGCCCACCGACTAACTGTACTGACAGCAGCATCTTCATACACCTTTTTCAACCTCTTGTGGTTGTTTCCCACTGTCTCGTTTTCACAGCATAGGAATTCAATGACAGCACTTTGCTACTGACGAACGTCAAGTGTAGCAGCCACCTTGAAGACGTGCTGTGACGGTGCCACTCACAGGAACACTTTGAACTAAGTTTTAAAACAAGCGGGATGGATGTAGCTGCAAACTGTAAAACTTTCAAACATGCAGAATGGAAACTATTTTTTTTTCTTGTTTTAATAGTGTGCATTGCTTTTGGAGTGACTCTCGTACATTGCTTGTACGTAGTCGGTCCAATTCTTTTTATTTAACGGCTCTATATTCGTTCCTGATATCATTACTTCTTATTCTGTCCATTTGTTATACACCCTTAAAAGAAATATCATTTGTGCCCGATTGTATTTGCGTCATTGCATGTTCTCAAATGTTCAAATGTTTGTAGAGCTTATGGGACTCAACTACGGGGTCATCAGTCCCTAAACTTACAAACTACTTATGAACTAGCTAATACTAATGACGGCACAAATATCTATGCCCGAGGGGGAATTCGAACCCCCGACCGTAGTGGCCGTGCAGACCGTGACAGGAGCGCCTGAGTCCCCACGGCCACCGCGGCCGACAGTACATGTTCTTTAAGATCGCTTCAAAAACCGGTTTGGCAGATAAAGGCTGCAATCATAAGATGTACACTATTAACGTTTTCTGCATATGTACTTCTATATGGCATCGTTAAGTATCTCTGGCATTTTTGAGCTACATAATGTTCAGTGATGCTATTTTGCGTAGTTCCGTTGTTTAAAATCTGAACTATTCCAGCGATGACAAACAGCATCACTGAAACATTCGGAAGCTCAAATAAACGAGGAATACTGAACGATACCATTTGGCATTAGCCGCGGTGAAGTGGCCGAGCATTTTAGCCGGCGTGGTACCTCAGCGCGCGCGGTCCGAAGCCACGAAGTCGTCTGTAACAAAAAAAAAAAAAAATAAATAAATAAATAAATAAAAATTCAACAGTTAAATATTAAACAATAAGAATCAACGTCAGCAAAATACTGATCAAACCGCCGAACAAAAGAAAAAGGAAAAGCGTTCGAAGGCGCCTCGCTGCGGAGCGCCCGGTTGCTTGCCGGCGAAGGTTCGAGTCTTCCTTCGGGTATAGGGATGTGTATGTTGTCCCTAGGTTAAATTAACTTAGTTTGAGTAGTTTCTAAGCCTAGGGACTAATAACGAAAGATGTTAAGTCCCATACATTTATAAACATTTGAACATTTTGTTAAAAATTTATAACTCATTGGTCAAACATTGGTTTGCTGCAGACATCAGTGCGTAAAGAGAAAAACCAACGCCAAGATGAAATATAAAACATGTTAACTGACTTCCCCATGAAGTATTCCATTTAATAACACAGCAGCATTCTTTTATTACAGTGCAATACCAATGGTTAACCTATGACTCATGAATTTTTGATAATATATACTGGCACTGCCGGATACTCATTTCCCTAATGCCAAGATATCAGGAATACTTATTGTTTACTAGCATAATTTATAATTTATACACTGCTCGACCAATTTCAACAAGTTTACGGATTCGATTCATCTCACCATGTGTGTGTATCATTCACGAATATTATCCCGAGTGTTTCGGGACATAACTTTCGCACAGTCAGCAACTGCCAACAGTTTTCTGTTATAAGCAAGCGTTAATGAGGATAAGTTTATAACAGAACTAAGTTCCTATGTAAGCAGAGTAAGGTGCGCTATTTCAACGGAAACCAAATTAAGTTCCATAAGAAACTTACCTCTCATTTCTTCTTCTTATAATCCAAGAAATTTTCCTCTGAGAAGATATGTGCGTCGAACGGTCGAAGAAACACGAAAATGTACTTTAAGTACATGTTGTTCATCCAAAAACAGTGATATATATTCTCATGTAAAACTTCTCATCTTGAGAACAGAAAAATTCAGGGTGTAACAGAGGAAATTTGATAATGGAAAGAAAACAATTATCAATATAATAGAACTAAAAGCACACCGAAGACGAAAAAGTCATTCTAACTACTTCCAGAGTATATATCCTCTACGAGATAAGGATAATTGAGTTTGTAGGACTACAATGTGAAAATCATAAGTAATTTTACGCGATCATCTCAGCACGTTAATTCACTCTCTACTGTAAACTTTCTACTTTGAAATACAACACAATATCGCAATACGCTATGCAAAATGATGATTAAGTCATTGAGATGCTGATATCGTCGTTTGGTAGCGTCATTTTACATCGTACTTTTCGAATGCAGAAGCAAGACTGAATATGAAAGATTTTAAACAGATGAGAAAACAGAGATGTTTCACTTTTCTTTAACTACTTCTTTGCTTGTTCACAATCCCATTCCGAAAACAGTGTAGGAGTAGCTTACCTTTGAGATTCCGTTGTACACAAAAACTAAACTTCATCTTTCGGGCATTATTTCCCGAAACGCGTCATGCTGCTAATAAATATGGAAAAAATTTGTACCAGAATTATCAGATGTTATTGCAAGACTTACGGAAACATACGACTTCTTGGTAGAAGACAACTGTATCACTTAAAATGACGTACCAAAAATGGGGAATATGTTTATAATTAGCCGCAGGTATGGCGGCGGCGTGGCTAGTCTATGTTGCACATACATGTCTTTGGTTCTTAGCTCTAAAGTTCACACACTTCTCTTGACATGAGTTTCAGCACAGTTTACTGAGACACCAGTAAGCGCATTCGTAGGGACGTAAAGCGGTATTTTGTCTTCCAATTTAGTGGGGATAACAGTAGCACTTCCTGTGTAAATAGCATTGAATTGCAGGACTGCTGTTACTGGGTAGGGGGATGTAGGTACTTATCCTCGTCCCATGGATCAAAGCGCGGTTTGCGGCCCTTCTACAATCGTGTTCACAGGCAGCAAGTTGATCCAACTTCCTCGATTAAGGTTTCCTTCGCCAGTAGGGCCGTAATTGGAGCTCTTAGCTTGCTAGCTTACGCGTCAGACAGTATAGACTGAGACGGCGGTAACGATTGCTTTTCTACGGCGTAGACAACAGGCACGTTCCTGTAATTGCTTTAGTAGAAGGAGGTTAATAGGATTCTTTGCAGAGTTCTAATCTGTACCCTTACACCATCGCGTTTGGGACTGCTTTTTGCTCTAATACTATACCCTTGTCGTAGACAAACACATGGGAAGTAAAATATATTAGGATAAAAAGTTGAATTACTTTATTGTAGGTAACGTAATGTACTCATGTTTAGAGTGAGGGACGATATATGATTTCAGTTTTGAAGAAAAACACTTCTTAGCCAAGATCTCTGTTCTTTGCTTTTATTTGAGATTATTGGTTTCGTTAAGCAATGTTGCCATCATCATGTGCTAGAGCCTCTACTAGTTTCTTACATTGGAATTGTGCCTGGCTTTGGTTCGCACAAAGCTCAGTGAAATACTTAATGCGAAGGCGACAAGTCATGACTTTCGGGCGTGCATCTTTATTACTTCCTTCTGTCAAGTATTTCATGATCAGCAAATTAAGGCTATGCACCCTTCCTATGGGAGAAAGAGGCACACGCAAATTTTTGTAGGCTATAAAAAGGGGTACCAGGTTATGGTAACATTGCATACTCGAAACTGTAAGTCTCGAATAAAATCAAAGTGTAGCGATCTTTGCTGAGAAGTGTTTTTATTCACAATTTTAGGTAAGACAAATGGTATAGGAAAGCCTACGAAAGAATGCTCTCCGGGAATATCCGTATAAGATCACCCCGCATTACATTACTAGGAGACATAGAACGAACGCAATGGAGATAAACTGTAAACTTTAATGGACTGTCCTCATTGTAAAATCTGACTTGTGGATCCTTAACGAAAAATTAAATAAGATAATTCCATGCATGGATTTTCAGGCGGGTTCTTCTAAACTCCTCCTTATCGTTTACATATCAAGCGTGAAGAAAACATATCGTATAAAAAGTATTTTCGCCACATTCCTTTGCAAAATGGAACCCACCCTCTAATGTTTCATACAGCACAAGTGTCAAAGCTGATCTTCATATCGCACGTACAAAGCAGTGCGCAACCAAAATAGTAGTTTGCTCTGTATTTCATGCAGCTTTTTTGTATGTGGATATAAAGGGGGCGTATTGTGTTTTTCTGCGTTCTAATTACAGTATAATAAAGGAAAGAACACAATTTGACAATCATGGAACTTAACTGTTCTTAATTGACAATTCCTATCCTTCGTCGAGGATAAACTTATTTGGCTCCATTTAATGATGTACAAATGTGTGTAGAGCTTATGGGACGTAACTACGGGGTCATCAGTCCCTAAACTTACAAACTACTTATGAACTAGCTAATACTAAGTACGGCACAAATATGCGTGCCCTAGGGGGGATTCGAACCCCCGACCGTAGTGGCCGTGCAGACTCCATTTAATGAAAGAATATTTAAAATTCAGTCCTGCGTAATAATTAGAAACTCCAGTTTAATCCAGAGCTCGAGAGGTTCATAAGAATATTCATTATGCTTTAATTCACTTTAGCGTCACTCACACATTCTCTGATTGTTTCAAACAGTGTTATGAAATACATTAGAAATGTAATCCGTAAAGCAAGTCCCTTAAACAGTAAAGACGCCTCCAAAAGAAAGATAATGAAAATCCGCCCAACTTGCTCAATTTGAACGTTATTTAACTCCACATGACCGGTTTCTCACTTTGTATTTTCTTGTGATACAATTTTACGAAATAAAAGGAAGAGTGTGCTCACTGATGTACTTACTAATGCATAAAAGTAACGTTATGCTGCGGAAGAACATCTTCAAGTGATACACACAAAAACTGAAATGTACAATCACGTGAAAAAAAGCAAGAAAAAGACCATTAACGAGTATGCACGTTAAGCAACGGCATTTTCTCGGATATCTGCCGCCCAGAATTTCAGATATTTCTTTAGAGGTGTTCCGTAAGATCGTTGCACTCTTGTAAACATTTGTATTTGCATGTAACCATTCCGCTGGAAGCGGATTCCACTAGTTCACGTTTTGGTCGGGGGTCGTCGTTTCACAGTCAACTTGAACGCCACGTTCATTGCAAATAATTTGCAGTTTTAATATACAAACAGGTAATTACTCTGGGATACTGTACATGTAACTGTAATTGAAACTCGTCAAATAGTGTTCCCTTTAAGGAAAAGCATATAAACACATTTGACGTCACAAACTTCCTTTTAAATCCACTTTTATTGTATTTTACCATTAACCTATCAATTAATTTTAGTATTTTATATTATAAATCATGTCGTTATAATTAAAGACCACTTCGGAAGACATCCCAAGTTTTTGAATCTGAGTTTTCTATGTGACAAGTTCATTTTTCCCGTGTCAATGGGCGGCATTTTTTAAATTCACTCAGCGTCTTAATCGTTTCTATCACTTGACATTGTTCTTCTACAGCATATCTTAAGTTATGTGCATTAGCACTGCACAAAAGTGAGGATATTCGTTTTTTATTATCTAAAATTCTTGTCTACAAATCAACTCACGTATTAATATGTAGCTTGGTTCTGTATATCAAAATAAGTTTAACAAGGTGATTCGATGTAGCTGACGAGCATTTGAAATGTTGCATGTTTGCCGTAGTACAATTTCTAATTTATTAATTACTTTCTACTGGTTTAACAGCGTAGTGGCCATCTGCGAATGAAGTTTATGTCAACAAAAACAATCGAACGATTATACACAAGATCAAATGAACGAATAAATTGTCAAAGAATTAATGAGAAAAATGAATTCACAGTAGATGAGTATGCAACTAAACTTTCCATTGCGTCATTAAATTAACTAAGTCATGAAATGTTACAGAAACGTTTACAGCATGCCGTGATTTCGTTACTTTTACTTTACTATGATTCAGCAGAACGAGCACTTAGATATCATATGAGAACTCGTCTCTGCTGATACAAAAACATAAGGAACTTCTGTATATATTAGTAATATAGATGCGCCTCCGTATGCAAAATTAATTTTCTAATAATCCCTTTTTGTCACATGCAAAGCCGTATACTGTCAGCTATCAATAAAATGTTTACTGCAGTGTATCTCTGAAAGAATACAATATATACATTGCATCTATTTCGTAATCAGTATGAAGTAGTAGCCATAAGAAACGATACAATGAAAAATACGAACCACACGTTGCCTCTTACATGTAATAATCTTATGAACAATTTTTTCTAACTAAACTAATGAAGCAATGTGAGTCTTCAAAATGTTATGCTAAGTCACATCTTCTTCAACGGCACAGTAACTTCTGCAGTAAATTCCGCAACATTTAATCACATTATTCAAATCTTGTAGCTAGAGAAATCAGTCTTGAAGGATTTCTGTCTTGAATGAAATTTTGTTATCCTTTTGTAAAAACCTTGTAAATAAAAATATAATGACATGAGAAATGATTTTGTGCCGCAGTTCTGCTAATTTAAACACTATTGCCGTATTGCTAAATTTGTGTTATAACAAATAATGAGAGTGCTTCATATAAATATAACTTACACTATATTGTCCTTGATGCCATTAATAGCAGGATCCTTCGAACATCTTCTATACATGATGCCAAGCTAATTTTCATCGCCGTAAAATACCTAACTGTCTGGGTTGCTCCCCTGATTTGGTTATTCCGATTTAATATTTTCATTGCCAGTCAATTACATCCGTTCTCTCTACCAAAATCTTACTTTCAGTAACAGATCTCATCCAGGTTAATTCCTTTTCAGGCAGTGTCTTATGTAAAATATCTTTCTGCCAGATAAATTAAGTGTTTGCCTGTCTCCCACCTCACAATGTTCTTGATTTTTTCATCTTATTTTCCGAAATTGCAATTTTTTCCTAAAATACAAGATTTTAGAGTTTTGTAGTTCTTTCTTAAGAATCTTACAGTATAGTTTACAATGCGCAATTAAGCTACGGGTAAAACAGCAGTTGTCATCAGCTTTAGGAACTACTTACATTAACTTACACTAAATACAAAACACACACCCATGCCCGAGGGCGGTTTGGAACCTCTGACAGGGAGTAACCGCGCGCTCCGCAGCAAGGCGCTGTAGAGCGCTCAGCCATTCCACCGCGGCCGCAGCAACGCGTCTTAGACCTTAGGGTCATTCCCGCACGACTTTTCTGTACATTTGGACATCAAAATTGCAATTTATAGTTCTCTTTATGAGCTATTGTAACTCCTACTGAGGTAAAGCAATCATTATTTCATCGAAATTTATGTTATTTTCAGACAAACCGTAACGATAACATTTCTACTTTATGATTTTGTTACATAACTTAGGAAATCAAAGAACTAACATGTGTCTTTTCTGGTTGTTGCTACATTTCATTGCGCTGCAAGCGTTCCCGTTTCCAAAAACAATCACGGAGACGTATAGAAGTTGCGAATAGAACTACACTGACCAAACCAATTAGAAGATATCATACACAAGATACATAAGGTAACGTCTTTTATCCAGATACTGCTTACAGTTATAATTTGTATGATATACAGCATGATATTTTGCTACCTCAGTTCTTTACGCGAGGTTTATATGCCGTTTACGTAGAGAGAGGCACCATGCGGCTACCATAATAGTGAAAAAGTCATTCTCGTTGCCCTCTAACATGGTGTGTGATCACTTCGGACGGCCAGTACAGTTGCATACTTGCGTGGGACGTATGGTGTGAGGTTATGAATCTACTCTTCAGGGCCATTTGGCCATTCGTCTATGACTGCAATATCCAGCTCTGCAACCGTTGTAGGAAGTGTTTGCCTGGCTATGTGCGTCTGCAAGGGAACCCTAGACATGTTCAATATTTGAACAAGCTGAGCACTCCATTCGTTCAAAAACCTCAGCTTCAAGCATGTTGTTCGCCAGTGCAGATCTGTGGGAACGAGCGTTATCGTCCACCAGAAGGAACCCATCTGGTATGGCACCAGCGTAAGGCACAACAAAAGGTCGAAGGATTTCGTCTCTATACCTCTGAGCAGTCATAACGCCATTCTGGACGACATAGAGGTGCCTACGTCCGCCAGTACTCCTGCCCACACCATTTGTCTACCACCATAATATGGTGATGATTCCTGCACATAAGCTTCCACTCCTCTCCAGACGAGGGAACGACGATTGTCCGGCTGATAATTTATTATATTCCACATATATAGTGCTTAAGCCACGTCAAACAAATTGAATTTTAATTTACAAAACGTAACTAGTTTCATTATCAAACGTAAGTAAAAATTGCATTAAACACAAACTGAGAAAGTAATTAAATTATGAAAAGGTGTAGTAAATGTAGCCTGGCCATCTAGGCGTGTGACAGTGACTCCCAACTGTCTGCCATAGTCACATATGGTGTCGCACCATTTCCAGCTACATATAATTCCATACCATTCCACAACAGCTGTAATTACAATATGAATGGTATTTGGTTGGCCAGCCATATCACATGGTTATTGCACACAAGTCAACAAGTCAACGCCAACTCAATCTGCAGCAACGTTCTGTTACTACCACTATCAAGGTTGCCGTGTTGTCTCCTCTCCGTAGAAAGGAGAGAAACACGTCGGACGATTTTTGTTCATTCTGCCGATGACAAAACCAAGATATTTCAACTGATCCCCTAATCGTTTTGACCAGTGTATTAGCAATGCGCGTGATAGTGGCCACTCAGTCGTGTACTCCTCTTGCCGCTTTGTACACCGCTGACACGATGGGGAACCAAAATTCGCTTGAGTGTCGTGTCTGTGTTAAGGCTCCTCTACAAGATAAACTTTCTTATTGAATCCATCATCGATGTTGGAGCTGGGACTGCGGCTGTTCAAGATTAAGTAGGAAACATGTTACCATCAGCCGTATGTTTTATAGAAACATGTATTTCTTGGTTACATTCCATTATGTTATCTTCAGGCCCATATATCGGAATATAACATCCATTTAAATAGGTAACCAAACTGGTTTCGTAGACTTCTTGCTGTCGGTAAGATCCAACAACAACAAAAGGTGAGGACAAGGACTTGTTGTAGTTTCAAACCAGTCATTGTCTTCACAGTTGTTGTTTTTGGATCTTACTGATACCAAGAATTCTGCGAAACTAGTTACTATGCCTATTTAAATGAATGTTATACTCCGATATAGCGGCCTGAAGATAGCATAATGTAATGTCGCTAAGAAATAAATGTTTCTATAAAACATACGGCTGATGGTAACCCGTTTCCTACATAATAAACTTTCTTGTCTCAGTTGACTACTGAAGACGCCGCTAGCGTGTGAATTCCGTACTGCGTCTCGCCTGTCTCCAGTAGTCATTTTCGTTTAGACGTAAACAACAAAACTGTAGAGCTGTTTGCTGTGTGGTGAAATGGGGTTATGAGAGCACTTTTTACATAGGAGCAGGGAAAGTGTAATTGAGTTTATTAATGACGAAAGGGTAGTTGATGTTCACCTCAAATGTCATGTAATACATTTTCCACACAGCTGAGAATCTGAATAATAGGAAAAATGTCATTCAAAGTTTTGAAAACTTACGTGTTTTTTTGGTGAAGAAAATTTATGTTGGCAAACACATCAAACAATATTGAAAATGCAGTAAAAAGTTACTGTTTACTTTAGGTTTCATATTTTGTTTTGTTACTAACCGTCAAAATAACATGGAAAATCATTTTCTCATTTAACTATTCTGTCTCTTTCACTGTTTAAATGGTTTTTCGTTGAAAGACATTTATATATTTACGTTCGTATTTATACTCAATGCAGGCATTTTCCCGGTAAAACGAAAATATTTTGCCGGCCGCGGAGGCCGAGGAGACTGAGGCACTCCAGTCACGGTCTGCACGGCCACTACGGTCGAGGGTTCGAATCCCCCCTCGGGCATGGATATTTGTGCCGTCCAAGTTCGTAAGTATTTCATAAGTAGTTTGTAAGTTTAGGGACTGATGGATGACCCCGTAGTTAAGTCCCATAAACTATACAAACATTTGAACATTTTGAAAATATTTTTCTGCTTGAAAATATTTCGTCTCTTTTGTAGGAGAGCAGTAGTAAAAAAAGAACACAAAGCTCTGGCGCAACATTTTCGGTGTCACGAAAACACAAAGCAAACAACAGAATAAATTTAACGAAGATGCGAGTGCATTTCTGTAATATGAATTCGCTCTACCTGAATAGGTTAATTTCGATGTTAGCAGATACCACTACAGTTACTTGTTTCTGCGCATACGCATAATACATCTACATCGATACTCTGCAAATCACATTTAAGTGCTTGGCAGAGGGTTCATTAACCACTTTCATAACTTTTCTCTAATAGCGCGCGAGAAGAAAGAACACCTAAAGCGTTCCGTTTTCGATCTGATTTCTCTTATTTTATTGAAATGGTCATGTGTCCCTAAGTAGGTGGGTGCTAGCAAAATATTTTCACATTCATAAGTAAAAGTCGGTGATTGAAACTTCGCGAACAGATCACGTCGCAATGCATAACGTTTTTCTTTTAATGATTTCCTCTCCAATTCGTGCAACATTTCCGTGACGCTTCTTTCCCCCCCCCCCCCTTCCCCCATCGCCCGTAACGTGATAAAACAAAAGGAGGTGCCCTTCTCTGAATCCTTTCAATATCTTCCGTCAGTCCCACCTGGTGAGGGTCCCACAATGGGCAACAGTAGTCCAGGAGAGGATGCACAAGTGTGATGTAGGCAGTCTCTTTGGTGGAGCTGGTGCATCTTCGAAGCGTTCTGCCAATGAAACGTCATCTTTGGTTCGCCTTCCCCACAATATTTTCTATGTGTTCTCTCCAGTCTAAGTTGTTCGTAGTTGTAACTACAACGTATTTAGTAGAATTTACGACTTTAAAGTTTGACTGATTTATCGCGTAATTGAAGTTCAGTGGATTTCTTTTAGTGGTCATGTGTATTACATCTCACTTTTCTTTATTTAGTGTCAAAAAATGTTTGTAAATCTATCGGACCAAACTGCGTGGTCAGCAGTCCGTAGCTTACAAACGACTTAAACCTTGGTAAACTAATGTAAGGACAACACACACACACACCCAGGCCCAGGAAGGACTCGAACCTCCATGGCGAGCAACCGCGCACTCCGCAGCGAGGCGCTTTAGACCACTGGGTTACTCCACCGCGGCGTTCAGTGTCAATTGCCAATTTTCACACCATGTAGAAATTTTGTCTAAATCGCTTTGCAGTTGCTTTTGATCCTCAATTGACTTCACTAACCGATAAACGACAGCATCATCTGCGAACAGTCTAAGGGAGCTATTCAGATTGTCTCCTAAATCGTTTATAAACACAAGAAAGAGTAGGGGCCTATAACGCTTCCCTGGGGAACGCCAGATATCACTTCCGTTTTACTCGATGACTTACCGTCAATTACAACGAACTGTGTCCTTTCTGATAGGAAATCATGAATCCAATCGCAATTGGGGAGATATTCCATAAGCACGGAATTTCATTAGAAGCCGCAGTGTCAAAAGCTTTCCGGAAATCCAGAAATATCGAATCAGTTTGAGATCCCTTGTAGATGGCACTTATCACTTCATGTGAATAAAGGGTAAGCTGCGTTTCGCAAGAGCGATTCTGCAGCACACTCGAAAATTTATAACTCCACACTCGGCACAATTTGTAAATCATTGACGTCATAGACGCTCTCGCGATGGGGTTGGTTGATGTCTTACGCTCAGGCACGAAAGGCGCACGCTCTTCGAGTAGTTGAGTTTTCACCACAGAGTCGATCGTGTGAAGCGGGCTTTAGACTGTGCTGCAGTTGAGCCAGTCGGCTGAGGCCGGCGGCAGTGTTTGGCGTGCTGGGTGTGTCGGTCCGCGGCCGCCTCGCGTCGAGTACGCCGCGGTGCTCCGGAATGAGGCTGGAGGCGGCAACAGGTGGGGATCGATGCAGCGCCGCGCCGGGCCTGGCGGAGCGCGCTCTGCGACCTGCGTCACCGCCGGCCGCCCACGCAGCCACACTGCGGGCTGCCGCTGACCTGGCGTCTGCAGCGGCCACGGTGGGGCCGCGCTAGCCGAGGGCCCCCTCTAGTCCAGCGCACTTCCCGTTACCTTACAACTATACTCCGTTCACCGAAACGAGAGACGTACTGTAAACACACCGAGGCGCGTCACCAGGGGTGGACAGAACAGGGTCGCTCGCTGCATCCGCTTCAGGTGTAAGGTCGTTGTGCCGGCCGCGGTGGCCGAAGGGACTGAGGCGCTTCAGTCACGGTCTGCACGGCCACTACGGTCGGGGGTTCGAATCCCCCCTCGGGCATGGATATTTGTGCCGTCCAAATGTTCAAATGTTTGTAATTCTATCGGACCAAACTGCGTGGTCATCAGTCCGTAGCTTACAAACTACTTAAACCTAGGTAAACTAACCTAAGGACAAACACACACACCCAGCCCCAGGGAGGACTCGAACATCCACGGCGAAAAACCGCGCGCTCCGCAGCGAGGCGCTTTAGACCGCTCGGCTACTCCACCGCGGCCAGTGCCGTCCTAGTTCGTAAGTAGTTCATAAGTAGTTTGTAAGCTTAGGGACTGATTATCACGTAGTTAAGTCCCATAAGCTTAACAAACATTTGAACATTTCTGAAGGTCGTTGTCTGTCTTGTCATTAACCCTTAAACGGAAACATAGGTCGATAGTACATTATTAGAAACATCCGGACTGACAGACGGGATTTTTCCTCGTCAATATTGCCGCGAGAGACCACGAACACCGACAGTCGGCGTGACGCACGGGATAGCGTCATGGACTGCTGTGCTGAAAGGTCGCCGGTTCAATCCCGCCCACCGGCAAAAATTTATTTCTTTGTAATTAACAATTCCAGAATGTTCTACATCTTTCTTATGTTCACTTGTAAATTCTACTTGTTTCTTATGTTAACTCTTCTTCTAATTTCTGGTAAATTCTGTCTGTGTATAAACAGCAGGGCACTCTGCCTGAGAGGCAGTCAGTGCTGCGTGTATGTTGAGTTCGTAATAAACGTGCTTTCAGTATAAGTGCTGTGTTCAGTACCCTACTAAGTCAAGCCTGCTCCCATTTCAACGCGACAATATTTTTTCATACATTTATTATTTTTTATAATTTATTAATGTGTTTAGCATAATATTCTGTGAATTTCAAATGAACATCAAATTGCGTATTAAATAAGTTTCATTTGTTCAAAATTAATGAGTTTATTGTTTTTATTGGTTCCACTCATTTCCATACAAAATCTTTTTTGTTCTTTTTCCCAACATAAATATCTGGCATGCCGTCTTGTTCTCCTAGTGTATTGTCACTAATTATTTCCTGTTCATCTTCCAATAAATTGTAATAATCGTTATCATCATCATCTTCATCACTAATGCCACTATCAGCGTGTTCCCATCGTTTCTTCTTCTCTCATCGTCTTTTCTTGCGTCAGTAATTGTAAAGTCAGAATCAGCAACTGAGTAATCATTTTCCATCTCTGATTCAACACCGCTCTCCTGCAACCACTCTGAAAGTTTTTTTTTTTTTTCCTCAAAATTGGGATCACTACACCGCATCCCCTAATTTTTTGCGCCTCTCGCAGGTTTACGATTGCCTTCTGAAGCATTATCCGTCATGACGTCTTCTAAACATATAAGAAAAAGCATATCACACAAGAAAAGACGTAATACAAAAAATAAAATTAACGTAATGCGAAACATCCGTTCTTAGAAACCGAGCCATTGCAAACGTAATCCGACATACCTGCAGGTTTTATAAAATCAATGCTTAGCTGCCAGCCAGAAGCCACAAACTGGACTACAATGCTTCTGCCACGTATATTATTTAACAATGTGAAGGTACTGTGGAGGGGATGGTCGCAAGCAGAACAGTGTTGCCATAGGCCACATTTAAAACACCCTAACGGTCTCTCTCATAATAAGTGTTAAGCAGTGATAATAGGCGTTGAATGTTAACTTCATCTTAAAGGACCAGTTGCTGAATAGTAACGTAAATATTAGTGTTTACAATAACATTCAGCATTCATATTCTACGTGTCTCGTTTTCTCTCATTGGTATCACATAAGATTAACCTCATTATGTCATCCATCAATTTGAGTTCACCCAAGAACCAATCAAAGAAGAAGTAATAAAGTTATTTACACAAACACATAATTCCTAGAGTGTATAAAACGCAGCTGTTGTGTCCAGAAGAGTCAGTGACTGGTATTGTTATGAAAACAGTGAATAAAAAGCTACGCACTCTTAGAAGCCTCTAAGGGGAAAAAAAGAAAAGAATTACGACAAAGCTTTAAGAACGTCTTGATGACTTTGACTGAAATGCGACACGAAGAGAAGTTGTTCGTAAGAAATTTCCAAGACTTGTTGTCAAATTCAACAATGTTCAAATGTTTGTATAGTCTATGGGACTTAACTACGGGGTCATCAGTCCCTAAACTTACAAACTACTTATGAACTACTTACGAACTAGGACGGCACAAATATCCATGCCCGAGGGGGGATTCGAACCCCCGACCGTAGGGGCCATGCAGACCGTGACTGGAGCGCCTCAGTCCCCTCGGCCACCGCGGCCGGCAGACTTGTTGTCGTAAGCGAATGTGCAAATGTGGGAAATTTTCGGAGATAATCACATTTTATAATGTATTACAAGAAATGAAATTTAAATGTTTGACTTCTAATAGCACAGATATATAACGAAACTCACAACGACCTTACTCCTGAAACGGATGCAGCAAAATTGAGCAAGCGACCCTGTTTTGTCCACCCCTGGTCACGCGCCTCAGTGTGTTTACAGAATGTCTCTCGTTTCGGTGAACGGAGTATAAACATCTAGTCTACGGGGTGTTTTTTCCCCTTGTGTGTGCAAACTAGGATTGATACAGGAGAGGATCTTAGCCTTTTAGCACTTCATGACGGACGCATCTCAGTCGAGAATTCCCTGCTCGATGGATCGGGTGGGGAGTTCGCATCGTATGACGTCCAAGCAAAAGAATTGAGACACATGTCACATCGTGTGTATTCTTGTGTCGCACAAGTCTGCCGCCCGTGAATGGCTCCAGCGTCTGATAGTTGTCTTCAGTTCTTCGGTGTCGTCAAAAATCTGGCCAGAGGACAGGAATTTCTTGATGTGAAAAAAAATCATTCGGAGCAATACCAAGCTCCCAGCCGAACTTCTGCAAAACAGAATGAAACTTTCAGTCTGCAGCGGAGTGTGGGCTGATATGAAAGTTCGTGGCAGATTAAAATTGTGTGACGAAACCGGGTTACGAACCTGGGGACTTTCAAATACATCCGCGCGTTGTAGTACCTTCTGATACGTACTAAGGTAGCACGGAGTGTCTGTACGTAAACCACTTCCAGAAGTGTCTCCATAACAAAAATTCTCTGGGACTGAGGTCTGAGGAGCCAGCAGACCAAGGTGTACGGGGTGCCTGACCAGTCCAGCGGTCAGGTGTTCGTCAACATTAGAACGAAAGTGTGATGCTGCCATTATTCATGAAGCACACCTGTAACTATTTCTTTCGACAGGTATTTTATAAAAGGACTTTAAAATCGGTTGTTTTACTAAAACCTTTATTATCTACCAGTTACGGTCATTGTCTATTTCCCGTAATAAAAGTTGAAAAACAGAGCAGGAAAATACATATAGACAATAAGTGGCTTAATAAAACAGCCGATGGTTAGAATGCATTTCATAAAACATCTATAGTGATTGCGGACATGGTACATTCTTCACAACGTAGACAATACATTAATGAGAAAGTCTAGATGCAGCAAGTTCTCTACCTTCAAAACACTCGCGACAACTTTTTCTGGCCAGAAAATGCGAAATTCTGGCACTTTCTACAGATTTTCGCCTGTTACTCGGAAAGTATGCAGCCTACCAAAAATTTTATCCTTGCCAAAATAAATGAGCATAAATTTTACGTCGAATGACCAAATATCAAAATCGGTACAGCCATTTGGCCATAACCAGTTTTCAAAGTATGCTCATTTTTACCAAAT
The DNA here is from genome assembly GCA_026315105.1 of Locusta migratoria. Lineage (NCBI taxonomy): Eukaryota > Metazoa > Arthropoda > Insecta > Orthoptera > Acrididae > Locusta > Locusta migratoria. The sequence continues at coordinate 314,085,040 of CM048744.1, read as the reverse complement.
TAGCAAAAATGTTGGCTCAAACTTCTATAATTCAAAAACGGCTACTCCAAATGAAAAATGTCAAGATATGAAAATTTAAAAACAGGAAATTTCATTAAACAGAAACCCTGTGTGAAATTTCATTTCCTATATGCTCTAGTTCAAGGCACTACGAGCCTGCACGCTTCACGTTACCAATCGGTTAGTAATACTAGAAAACAATGCAACATACCCAAGTATTTTTGTCTTACTAGTGTAAGTGATCAATATTAAGCTCCTTGAAGGACATTGCTATAAAATGTAATTACGTCCCCTAGAATTTTATTAGAATAGAAATAGTTAGTTGAAGAAAACAGGCCCAAAATAGTGCAAGTTCTTATAAGTCATTCTTCTTTGATACTTATAATTAACAAAATATTAAAAAATATTTAATAGCATGATATTACAACTCTTCACGAAGAAAAAAGACCAAAAACCGTTACACTAGGTCGTTCCCCCGAGAAACTCTAGGCAATTTTCAAAAACGCCATTTCTTAAAAATAAAAAATAAAAATTAAGAAATTGGAAAATTGTTGAATAATTTTCATTTTTTCAAAAAAAATAACTTCTTTGTTTTGTTTTGTGCAATACGTACGCCAAATATTTTAGTGTTTTTTCAATATATATCGAACAGTTATAAAGCAATCGATACGTGCATAAAACCAATCTATAGATATTCTTAAGGGCTACAACTTTCTAATCTAACATATTCCCAACGAACTTATCGTATTTATTTATTTAAGAAAAACCGTTTTTTGCAACTTTCGAATTGTTTTGGTAAATTTTGCCAGCTTGGCTCGATTGTCATCAATTATAAACCCTATATGAAATTTAATTACCTATACACTTTTTTTTATTTTCAGGTAACAATTTCTGCAAATTTAACATTACACTGGCACAGTATGCTTCGACTATATATACACGCGGCTGCCTCAGAGAGATTGCGGACCCACCTTTGTGCGACTTAGTTTCCTTGTTACTATCTGTCCTACTACCTCTCAAAATACTCAACACCTTTTTAATAATACTGTACCATGTATATTGTGAAAAGAAATGGTCTATATAACTCCCGTGGGGCACGTCTGATATTACTTTCACGTCGGAAGACCTCTCTCCGTTGAGGCTATCATGTGGTGTTTATTTTAGTCCTGATATTCCAGACGATTATATTATATTCAGTAGGCGTAAGTGCGGAACCGTGTCGAATGTCTTCTGGAAGTCAAGAAACACCTGTGGGTGTATTCTCGTATGTGTTGATCTCGTAAAAGAATAGACAAGTTGCGTTGCGCACAATGGTTTCTTTGTGAACTCATGTTGATTTGTCTGTATACTAACATTAACACCTAACATAGATACTGTACTGCCAGCCATAGCAAAACCCTGATAAGCAGGTAATTAATTAAGATGGTTTACCATTGGTCTTGGAAACAGCTGCAACTCTTTGAGGAATGGATTCTTAAAGTACTTTTATGGTTTCCGAAAGAACGTTAACTATTACTGCAACGATGTCAGAGCTATAAATTTAGTCTTCACTCTCTGCTTTAAAACTCCCTACAACGATTCGATTACGTTAAAACACTCAAGTTGTGATGTATAGGAGAGATATTTGATAATTTTATGTTGCTCAACAAAGCTCCTCTGAACCTGTTTGTGTATGTGTCTGCACATCATCAGTTTGAAATATGGGTGTTTTTGCTAGTACTAACTTAGGTCACAGTAAGCATATTGTTGGCGGGAATGGAGAGATATTTATTCAGTTATCCGACCAGTGACGCTAAAGATTGAAACGGTTGAAGCCACAGTGGAGTAGCCGAGCGGTCTAAGGCGCCTAGCTGCGGAGCGCGCGGTTGCTCGCCGTCGGAGGTTAGAGTCCTCCCTGGGGCATGGGTGTGTGTGTTTGTCCTTAGTTTACCTTAGTTTAAGTAGCTTGTAAGCTACGGACTGATGACCACGCAGTTTGGACCGATAGATTTACAAACATGAGTGTGAGTTATTCTTAGAATAAATTGGTTTAAATTAGTTTAACTAATCTGTAACTCTAGGGGCCGATGACCTTAGCAATTACGTCTCTTAGTCTTACAAAAATAGGAGGGTTAAAACTTAAATAGTGACAAGACTGTGAAGAGACTATGCAACGGAATCTACTATTACCGCGAATACTACACATTGTTGACATACGTACTGTACCTTACCTCCGAGCAAATGGACTCGCTCGTCCCACGTCACAGGCTTACGCACAGTCGAGAAAAAAACAGACACTTGTGAGCGAGCGGTGTAACGCTAAGGCTATCACTATGTTTTTGAAACAGGAACAACGGAGTTGAATCAAGATTGAATGTGCGTGAGTATACGACAAATTGCATCACGATGAGTTCCACATGAATTGACGGATATGCAGAAATGGACGCGTTACGACGGTGCTCAGGCACACTTGGAGCGTTATGTTAGCGAAGGAGAGGCTTTCTTACGCCTTATCGTAACACTGGATGAAGCACGGGCCACAAAGTACGAGCCAAAACTGAAACGCCAGTCCAACGAATGGCGTCATTATGAGTCATCGCAAAAGTCGAAAGTGCATCAGAACCCCAGTATGGTGAAAGTTATGGAGATTCTTGTGTACGACTGTGATGGTGTTACACTAACACATTAAATTCCTCCACGGCAGACCGTCAGTGCACAGTATTACTGTTCGTTTTTGGAGCATCACGTGCGACCCGCTTTGCGAAAGAAGCGGCAACTCTGCGCAACCCACCCATCATTTTGCACGACAATGCACGAGCGCATACAGCGAAAGCTGTTCGTTCCATGGGACTGGGAAGTACTATACCATCCACCATACTCCCCGGACTTAAGTCCTTGTGACTTTGATTCCGAAGGTGAAGGAACCACTTCGTATCATTCGCTTCAGAACTGTTCCACAGATTCGACAGGCAGTAGACCGCTCCATTCGCGCCATCAACAGAACAGGGCCTGCTAACGGATACTATCCCTTCCGCATCGCTTGAAACGGATCTTACACAACTATGGCGACTACTTTGAAGAACAGTAATAGGTGCAAACATGTTACGCTTTTGTATCGGTTGTGAATAAATAGTTCCCACTATTTAAGTTTCGACCCTCGTATATTTCCACCCCCTGAATGCGTACTGCAGAAGGACTCTCAATAGTTTATAATTTTTTTGGAATAGCCGAGGGCTCCCAAACCTTTCTTATAGCAGCGACCAATTTGATTTCTTTGTTGCGAGCAGGGACCGTGAAATTCAATGAAAATAAACTGAGTCAATCTAAAAATAAACTGTAATTACAACTTTTAAGATACTTTATAGAATCAAAAGTAATATTTACTGATAGTACTATCGTAATAGAAACGTTTAGTTAAATTCTGTTACCAGCAATTTCATTTTGCAGCTTTCATCTTATATTCAAGTCCAGTAATCCTAGGGATAATACTGTTTCTCGATTCAGAATGTGTATCATGATTTACTATCAATTGATTCCTGGATTTGTTGTTGATCACTATATTCTTGTGCACCTAAACAAGTAGCGAATAACGTCGTAAGATATAAAAAAAGAATTTCAAATATTTGTAAATCTAAGGGACAACTACGTTGGTCATCAATCCGTCGTCTTACAAACCACTTAAACTAAGTTAAAGGAACTTATTCTCAGGACAACACAAACATCCATGCTCGAAGGAGGATTCGAACCCCCAACGGCGTGCAACTTCTTGCTGCGTAGCAAGGCGCTTTAGAACGCTCGACCACTCCACCGCAGCTCGTAAGATAACGGAATAAAATATGATTTCACGAGTTTACCCTATAAAAACAAAACTGCCCATTTAAGTGCATTCAAATACGTTCTTACAGTTTCTATCATTTTGGAATTCAATAAGCGTTTACATTACTGGGAGACGAATATATTTCAATCTAGCGACCCGCCCCCGCTTAGCATGGATGGGACTTATATTCTAGATCTGTAAAATTCGATGTGTGTATGAACAATCGTATATGTAAAACGTTTTTGTCTGGTCCTTGGAATTACAGTAACACCTAGCGGAGAAAAAATAAACTGTAGCGATACTATCAATATACAGTTTATCCATGTATATACTTCGCATATCGCGAAATTTCCCGACGTCTGATGCTCCTATAAGAGAGACAAACGATCTGCAACACATGAAAATTTGTGCCGGACCGGGACTCGAACCCGGGTCAAATTTTCATGTGTTGCAGATCGTTATAGGAGCAGCAGACGTCGGGAAATTTCGCGATATGCGAAGTATTTACATGGATGAATTTATCTCTGCTGCGGATCACCGCCAACATAATAATAAATATACAGTTTAACAAGAACAGGCACTGAAGGGACGCTAGCGCTCCAAGCGGCAGCACTGCATTAACAGAAGATTTGTATGCTAGGAACGGTTGGCCCATTCCTCCGCTAGGTGCTCTACTGTCGTTCCAAGTGCCAGACATAAAGTTCCATGTATACGTTAATAAATATCTTGATGCGATCGCTAGTAAACTTCATAGGATCACCCAATGGAATAATCTGAAAATTTCATCAAAATTGCTCCAGCGTCTTGGAGTCCGTAGCGAACAAACATACATCCACTTTTATAGAAGTAGATGGTAATGTAGCTGTAATAAGGCACAGTACAAATCGGAAATTGAAGCTCTGATCCAATTTTGACAACAAAGGGGAGGGGGGTGATGCAAGGAAGCTGCCTACTTCCGGATTGGATTAGAAAATGCAGACTGATGGGAATACATTTCGGAGAAAGGGAGATACATACTATTCTCTTTGCAGATGACCAAATCGTAACAGCAGACGATGAACAGGGTATTAATTATTTGCTTGAGAAGTTAATTGTAGAATGTAGTAAATGGGTTTTGGTAGTTAATACTGAGAAAACAAAGTGCATGCTAATGGGAGGTAAAGTACAACATATATAACTGAAGGGAGGGGAGATAAAAAATGTGAGTAAATATCAACATTTTGGAGTGTAATTAGTGAAGATGGGAGGGATAAGGACACGAGGAAGAAGACAGGGAAAGGAAAGAACGTGATTAAAACTGTACATCCAATACTGTGGAATAATAACTTATCCCGCCCGAGGTTTGAGACGTTCCTCGGCCATATTTTGCCCTTATTGCTAATTATATTATTTTGTAAGTCTAGGGATTGATGGCCATGGTGGTTTGGTCCAATAAGTTTAAAAACATTTCAACATTTAAATAATAAATTGCAAAACAGACAATATATTTAAGGCAATAATAGAACCACTCATGACGTATCGGTAAGACGTGTGGTTGATAAATAAAAATTGAGATCGGTAAGTACTTGTTGCAGAGGTGACATACTGAGAAGATTCTGCTAATTAACATTGTTTGATCACGTGAGAAATGAAATGATTAGTGAAATTAATGATGAAAAATTTGAATGGTATGGATATTTGCGACGTATGGAACAGTGGAGGATGCCGTTGCAAGCAGGGAGCTAGATTCCACCACAGATAAATAAGCGAGGGAGAGCACATCAAAAGTGGATAAATTGTACTCAAGGGGAAATGAGGAAACGAGAATTGTAGAAGGAGTCTGTACAGGCAAGGACCTATGGCACTTAGGATGCGAGAAGCGGCAGTGATGTTGCAAATACTTGATCATAAAAAGGTACATACTGATCTTGCCAAGAAGCTATTGTTCTTAGTGTTGTAGCTTCGGGGGCACTCTGGCATGCCCTCCATATGAGGCACCTCTGGGCATCGCTGTGAGCTGTAGTACATGAGTTGCACGTGCACAATACCGTAGAGAGAGAGAGAGAGAGAGAGAGAGAGAGAGAGAGAGAGAGAGAGGTGGCATGAATATTGTTATGCTATTCACTTAGTATGCCGACAACATAGTAATTCTGTCAGAGACAGCAAAGTACCTGCAAGAGCAGTTGAACGGAATGGACAGTGTGCTGAAAGGTGCATATAAGATGAAGATTAACAAGAGCAAAACTAGGGTAATGGAGTGCAGTCTAAGAAAATCAGGTGATGCTGAAGGAATTAGATTAGGTAACGAAACAATAAAGGAGGTAGATGAGTTTTGTTACTTGGGCAGTAAAATAACAAATGATGGTCGCAGTACAGACGATATAAAATGCAGAATGGCAATGGGTAGAAAAGCGTTCTTGAAAAAGAGAAATTTGTTAACATCGAATATTGATTTAAGGCTAAGGAAGTCGTTTCTGAAGGCATTTGTGTGGGGTGTTGCCTTGTATGGGAGTGAAACATGGACGATAAATAGTGCGGACAGGAAGAGTATAGAGGCTTTTGAAATGTGGTGCTACAGAAGAATGCTGAAGATTAGGTGGGTGGATCGCGTAACTAATGAGGAGGTACTGAACAGAATTGGGGAGAAAAGAAATTTCTAGCATACCTTGTCTAAAAGAAGAGATCGATTGGTAGGACACATTCTTAGACATCGAGGAATTTTGAATTTAGCGTTGGAGGGGAGTGTGTGGGGTAAAATCCGCAGAGGAAGACGAAGAGATGGATACAATAAGCAGATTCAGACAGATGTAGGTTGCCGTTCTTATGTGGAGTTGAAGAGGCTTGCTCAGTATAGGGTATTGCGGTGAGCTGCATCAAACCAGTCTCCGGACTGAAGACCACAACAACAACATCACCATAGTCACTTTTGTTATCATCAGTGAAATTGTTATGTTATCATGGTAACACAGTGTGACTGACCATGTAACAAGGATCTGATAATTGAAAATGAATGAAATTTTAATTGTTTCGCGAACCACATCTTAGGTCTTATGGACAACTTGTTGTCCGTGGACGTCAGGTCAGGAATTACTGCACTATACTCCTTTCACCTAAACGAGAGACGGACTGTAAACACAGCGAGGCGCGTGACCAGGGGTGGACAAAACAGGGGCGCTCGCTCAATGTCGCTGCATCCGTTTCAGGAGACAAGCGTTTGTGTGTGTTATGAGGGGTGATATTAGAGGGTGGCTAGAAATTTCATCTTAAAGGACCAGTTGCTGAGTAGCGTAAGTATTAAGCTTTCTTATTCTATCTCTTTTTCTCTTTCTTCTCTGTATCGCGCAAGTGTAAACTCATTATGTCATCCTACGTTCTGTATCCACGCAATAAGTGGATAAAACGGAGCTGTTGTGTCCAGAACAATACCTGACAGATATTATTATAAAAACAGCTGCATCTACGGGTGTTGGTCGTTCTTTACTTTATCATAAGGTAATTGATTACAAGACCATACACCCTTTGAAGTGTCCAAAAAAAAACATCACGTCAAGAAGATTACAGAAAGTGTTGATGTCTTTCAAGGAAATGTATTTTGTTGGGATAGTTCTTATTGTTGTAAACAAAAATGCAGATTTGGGCAATTTTTAGAGATTCTATGAATTATTAAAATAAATGAATTTTGAATATCTGTGGCGTCTAATATCACTGCAATACAGCAAAACCCATAACTGCCTTACACGTGATACAGAGGATTTAATTCCAACTTATTAACTTATCCACAAACAGCCGTAAGGTTTATGTTATTTTATTTAACGAACGGTTTAGGTATTGCATTAAAACCATCTTCAGGCCCTATACAAATTAAGTTGCAAAATCAGTGTTGTATCTATAACATCATTCTGTACCCTTGCCATACAAAATATAAAGAAGAATTAATGTAATACCGAAACCTGTTGTGACAATAAAACAACATAAACTTTACGGCTGTTGGTGGGTAAGTTAACAACCGCACTCCCTGTTCCATTACAACATGGAACCACATCGACTGATACATAGGTGGCGACATTGAGTGCCGCGGTAGAGTAACCGTGCGGTCTAAAGCGTCTCGCCGTCGGAGGTTCGAGTCCTCCCTGGGGCATGGGTGTGAGTGTGTTTGTCCTTAGATTAGTTTATCTTAGTTTAAGTAGATTGTAAGCTACGGACTGATGACCACGCAGTTTGGTCCGATAGATTTACAAACATTTGTGCGACATTGAGCGAGCGAGCCAAAATGTTCAAATGTTTGTAGAACTTATGGGACTTAACTACGGGGTCATCAGTCCCTAAGCTTACAAACTACTTATGACCTACCTAAGACTAAGGACGGCACAAATATCCATGCCCGAGGGGGGATTCGAACCCCCGACCGAAGCGGCCGTGCAGACCGTGACTGGAGCGCCTCAGTCCCATCGGCCACCGTGGCCGGCAGCGAGCGAGCCGTTTTTGTACACCCCTGGTCACACGTACCGGTCTGTTTACAGTCTGTCTCTCGTTTCGGTGAACGGACTATAGCAATGTGCATGAAAGTTCCTTCAATCTGCACAGCGCTTTGCCATCACTGTCATCTTCTCTTTCTTGCCCTCCGCCTCTAACGACTTCGTCATTCTATGGGACGAAAATTATGTTCCTGCCCTCCTCCTTCTGGATGACATCGTGTACAGTTGACAGACTATTCAGTTCTTCGTCCCCCTATTCAAGTAGTCGTGAAAATGTGCTCTGATTCGACGCGACGCTTGGAACGCCGTTTCCGCCTAGCCTGACAGCTAAGCTGACCGGAGGCGAGGCTTTGGAGAATCAGCGCCCCCTACAGCAGGATTGGCCGCTGTGTGTAGCCCCCGGATCGCTGCCGTGGCGCCGGCACTACCCTCCACCCTCCACCCCCTGGTGCTTCGTTACAGCCCATTCAGGCCGTGTTTTGCTGCGCCGCGCCGCACCGGAAGAACAGCCCGGAAGTCCGCTTCTTCCGCAACCCGAGGCGCAGCCGGGGACTTGCTGTTCACAGCGCATCCGCCTCGCGATGCCGCTACGTGGCACCAGGCGCAGCCACCACGGCCAACACGCTACACAGGCTGAAACCTACGTGCAAACGTCACTCCAAATAGATTTTATGATTTTACTCGTATTTCTCGAGAGATAATCTGTCGTGAAATTGCACTGACACATAAAATTAGTACACCTGATATTTATAATTGAAAACACCAACCAGGCACATGTATGGTATATTTATTAATTATTTATTTATTTGTTTATTTAGCCTGATCAGATTAGGGCCATTAGGCCCTCTCTTACATCGGACCAGGGTTTTACAAAAAAATTCAAAAATTCAAATGTTTGTATAGTCTATGGGACTTAACTACAGGGTCATCAGTCCCTAAACTTACAAACTACTTATGAACTACTTACGAACTAGGACGGCACAAATATCCAAGCCCGAGGGGGGATTCGAACCCCCGACCGTAGTGGCCGTGCAGACCGTGACTGGAGCGCCTTAGTCCCCTCGGCCACCGCGGCCGGCGGGGTTTTACACATACAGTATTTCTTTAAATGTGAGTTACCTAAAACATGACAATGATTTTTACAGATAAACAATTAATAACATAATTTATACAGGTTGATTACATGTAAAAGGATATAAATAAAAGGTATTAACTCTAATACGATTAATACTAGCGGTACCACTGAGATAAATTCTGCTGCTGCTGGTGTAATAATAGAAGTAACAACATTGATATTAGCAGATACAAGATGTACTTTTGAATATATCGAGACTGGTTAAGGCATGGCGAATTCTGAGAGAAGGAAGTTGCGAAAGCTGTACCTGGCGAGAGCAATGGCAGTCGGAGAATATTCGGGAGGAGGAATGGATGTGACGTACCTGTACCGTAGGGTAATAAAGACTGACATAATTATTGCTTTAGTAGATAATCCATTAACTGTCGTTTGAAGCTGGCAGTGTTATTCAGTTCTCTGATATACTGAGGTAGACTGTTTCAGAGCCTGATTCCTGCTACTGAAAAGGATTTTGAGAAATCGGCTGAGTGATGGATAGGGACAGAAAGGGTTTTGCTCTGACAGGAACGAGCAGTACTGTTATGTTGATCAAATAAGAGTGTTAAGGTCGAGGAAAGATATGAGGAACAGCGTACGTTGATAAGAGAGTAGAAGAAACAAAGTGTATGAAAATCTCTGCGCTTGTCAGCACGGAGACAGGATAGTTGCTTATAAGATGGTGAAATGTGATCAAAGAGACGGATGTTACATATATATATCGAACGCAGGCATTCATGATTAGTTCCAGATCCCAAGAAAGACCTTGCAAGATAACATCACTGTAGTCAATAATTGGAGTTACAGGTGTTTGTATAAGTTTCTTTTTAAGATCGAGAGGAAAAAAACTTCTTATATCTCTGTAGGGCATGAAGAGATGCTGATGCCTTCCTACACACGGCGGCTGTGTGCTCAGCCCAATTTAGTTTGTCGTCTATTATCACCCCCATAATAAAATGTTCAAATGTTTGTAAAGTTTATGGGACTTCATTACGGTGTCATCAGTCCCTAAACTTACAAACTACTTATGAACTACTTACGAACTAGGACGGCACAAATATCCATGCCCGAGGGGGGATTCGAACCCCCGACCGTAGTGGCCGTGCAGACCGTGACTGAAGCGCCTCAGTCCCCGCGGCCACCGCGGCCGGCCCCCCATAATATTTGTTTATTTAGACCATGGCGGGTTTCGGTCGATGTTCACGTAATCTCACTTGCATTGCGTCTTCAAGGTAACAATTTCACCACTATATTTGCAAACAATGTTTATGTTCATTGTCAGTTCCTTTTTATTGTCTTCCCACTGTGACTTTTTAATATTATAATGTAGATATTTATGTCATTCATGTGTGAAACTGAATAATAAATGTTTTATATTGCCATATGCATTTCGCCTTTATTTGTAAGGTATATTGAGAGCCCTCTAATATATACATGGTTATGTTCCACAATAATTTGCTTTTTTACGTATTTAGTATTTCAGGTTGTAAACAGTTCTGGCGCGTTATCTAACACCACCCGAAACGAAGATACGACACAAACAAAATAGTATGTGCCTAGTGGTGAAGTACTAATACGAAAACGCCAATGGAATAAAAGGCGGCCGCAGTGGATTAGCGGTGCACATTGAGGCGCCGCGCTACGGTGCGCACGGCCGTTCGCCGTCTGAGGTTCGAGGTTCGGGCATAGGTGTATGTGTTGTTTAGGTTACTTTACCTTAGTTTAAGTAGTTTGTAAGCTACGGACTAACAACCATGCAGTTGGGTACGATAGATTTACAAACATTTGAACATTTCAATAAAATACGAAAACAAAACAACCTAAAGCGACCACTCAGGACTACATGTACACCGCCATCCACAAAAACTGTAAGTAATAACATCCAAATATCGTTAACTAACCTTTAGATAACGTGCCAGAACTGTTTATGATCTAAAATACTCAGAACATAAAAAAACGAAATATTGTAAAACATAATCATGCATATATTATAGGCCACTGAAGAAGCCTTACAAATAAAGGCGAACTGCATATGGCAATATAAATCTTTTATTATTCACTTGCATAGACGGTTTACATAAATATCTACATTATAGTGTTTACGTTTCTAATGGGAAGCTGGGTAACGCTATGAGATTGCTTATACTGTGAATTGGGTTAATTTTTTGGATGCTGTTGTCTGCAATACTTAACAACATTAACACCATTCATGCCGTGCACGTTCAAACACATAATATGTGTAAAATACACAAGAGGAATACAGGAAGGCTTCGTACGTTTTCGCCACACTTCGTATGTTTTCAACTGAAAACTCCTTTATAAGTGTGATGATAGAGACGAACATTCATCAGCACATGAATTAAGTGTTGTCCGTTTAAATCCGCGTCGTTTCAAGCTTTACTTATAAATACGCTCCTTGGAAACATAGAACATTTTATTCAGCAATAACCTCTGACATTGACAGCCACTACAGGAACCCAAGCTGAATACAAGGGAACTTTCTTGGCTGAGATAAAGCATCGACTTCAGATTTCAGCGTCCAAAATTATTAAATGGTTTGGTTCCATTTCTTGAGGCACCTAACTGAAAGTGTCACCCGCAAATTTCAAGCTGTCATTAAGGCGTGGGATGGACACACCATTAAAGAATCTGGATGTTTCCAAATCAAATCCTGTGTATCGGACACATTTGTATTAACTTCATTTGTTCAGTGGCGATGACTTTAATAGGTGTCTTGTAATATGGTCATGTTTATCCTGTACGGTGATGAGAGAGGGAAGAGAGTAAATCCTGTTCTTGATGAACAGGATGACTCAGACAAAATTTCTAGTTGACGCAAAGAACGGCACCTAGCTCTCAATGTAGAAAAATGTAATGTGATGCGCATGAGTAGGAAAAACAATCCCATAATATACGAATACAGCATTAGTAGTGAGCATCTTGATGCAGTCGCGTCGTTCAAATATCTAGGCGTAACATTGCAGAGCGATATGAAATGGAACAAACATGTAAAGTCATTTGTGAGTAAGGCAGACAGCCGACTTCGGTTAATTGGGAGAATTTCGGGACGATGTACTTCATCTGTAAAGGAGACTGCGTATAAAACGCTTGTACGACCACGTCTTGAAAGTATTGCTCAAGTGTTTGGGAGCCGCAGCAGATCAGTTTAAAGGAAGACATAGAGGCAGTTCAGAGGCGAGAAGCTTGGTTTGTTACTGGTGGGTTGTCACGGAAATGCTCCGGCAACTCTATTGGGGATAGCTGGAGGAAAGACGACGTTCTTTTCGTGAAATTCTGTTGAGGAAATTTAGAGAGCCGGAATTTGAAGCTGAGTTTAGTACGATCTTGCTGCCACATACTTACATTCCGCCTAGTGATCACAAAGACAAAAGAAATTAGGGCTCGAACGGAGGCATATCGGCATTCTTTATTTCCTCGTTTATTTGGAAGTGGAATAGGAAAGGAAATGCCTAGTAGTGGTACACTGTGCTTCCGCCACGCACCTTACGGTGGATGTAGGTGTAGATGTAGACTACTCAGTAGTACCAATGGGCCTAAGGAAGTTTACCTTCACCTCGAAGATGTTTCGATTTTAATCGGGGACATTGGTTGATTGTCTGGCTGTCCAGACCACTTCCTCTCTTCTCCTTTCGGGCCAAACACTGAGGGTGAAATATTTCTTCACTGCCTGCAAGGTGAGTGCACCGCGCTGGTCCGCGTTACAGACATTATCTGCGTACTAGAGAAACATCCCCCCCCCCTTATAAAAGGGAACTGAAAAAAAAAGAAAATGAGAAAAAAAAAAGCGCAGTGGAAATGATTTACGGTCCATGCTCAGGATGTCCAACATGAGGAAGTAATGACAGCCCTGTCATCGTGGTCATGTGGTAGTAATGATGGCCTACGACTTGACAAATACGGGTCGCAATTTCCTTCGAGCTTCATATATATATATATATATATATATATATATATATATATATATAATCGCAAATTATGAACTGTCCGTCGTGTCACTGACACGTCTTTTCAGTGTATGCAATTTTGTGTGTGTGTTGTGGTGTAACATCCGTGTCGCACAAGTCCACTATTCAGGCCCGGCGGTTGAAGTGCGTACTGCGGTAGCTGTAGGCTACCCACTCAAAATATTGGGAGTGGGTAAAATATTTATATACAATGAGCCGCGCGGGGATGACCACTCCCGACCGAGCCGGGCAGGGAAAAGGGGGAAATCACTTTTCCGATGTTCATTCTGTAAACGCTGTTGACGGTATATACGACCATCCGACATCGTTGTATCAATTTATTTTTCCTTAGATGTTTTCCGTTGCTTCTGAAAATCGAAAATGCCTAATTTTCATCATGCGTGAGTTTTTAGTTTCATAACGCTTCTCGCTCTAATTTGAAAACAGCATACCGTTTAAAGATCTGATTTTTTGACACGTGGTACTACAGCATTTTAGCTTTCTTATGAAACATTAACCTTTCCTTAATTCGTACCAGTCGTTTTAAAATGACATTCTTTGTCAAGTATATGTACTTAATTTATTTAAGACGTTCGATAGTGGGTAGCTTACTGTTCGGTGCATTTCAAACCATACATTACAACGAGTGAAATAGAACTGGAAGCACAGAAAAGTGTTTCAAACGGTTGTCGCAATGTACCTTTCTCGTTTAACATATAATTGTATGTTAATATCAATCTCATCATCATGTCGATAATATTTAAAATGGTTTATCTGCTGATTACATGTCCTGTTTACATCCGTCATCGGATCTTCTCAATTTTAAGACGATATAGCTTAGTGATTAACACTGCCTACAGCAGTAAATAAAAGCCAAATGGCATGGTGCAGTGCGGTGGAGTAGCCGACGGTCTAAGGCGCCTCGTTGCGGAGCGCGTGATTGCTCGCCGTCGGAGGTTCGAGTCATCCCTGGGGCATGACCGTAGGTTAGTTTACCTTAGTGTAAGTAGTTCGTAAGCTAAGGACTGATGACCACGCAGTTTGGTCCGATAGATTTCCAAACATTTGAACATTTTTGAATGGTGCAGTGTAATGGCCCACCTTCTGAATAAACTCTGACTCCCATGTTCTTCTATCTTTACGTATGGAGCTGTTTCGGTTACGGAGCAAACAGTTGAACTCTGCACCCTTTCATTGGTACATCGACAGAAAAGGCCGCTTTACTGGGCTGTATAAAACTTTCAACGCTGTTCTTTGTCGTATGAGTCAAATTCTGTTTTATGAAGCTGACGTAAGCTTGTTCGACGACCATTAACGCTTCCACGATCGCTGAAGAAACTTACGATGCTGAGGTGTTGTTGTTTCTTTTGCTAACAATTACCAGCTAAGAAGTCACATTCACCTCCTATTTATAATTGATGTGTTGTTTGAGAAGGATCAGATATTTACCTTCGGCTGCTACTATCATCATGCCCTCTTCTTCCCCCCCCCCCCCCGGGGGGGGGTCGATATCGACGAAGACGCCAAGCCGATGGCTAATACAAGTAATGGCTTCTCGCGCTTACTCTTACTTTGTAAAGTTAATTATATACCTCCTTCGCTTCTCCCCTCACCCAATCATCCCTTCTGAAATGGGCTGAAGGAGGCTCTTCGGCGAAACTGTTACTTCTTCAATCCACACAGATCAATCCAAGCTGGTTCGTGAGGAGTGGTATTCCAGGTTCTCATCTGTACTCCGATATTACCAACTCTTTCTTTAAATGTGCTTCGTCGACCCAAATATCTTGTACTAATTCTTAATTTCATTTTTCGCTGCAGCACTTAAAAGGGTCTTCTTTTACTTCGATCCCTCAGAATTTCACGAAACAATGCTTAGAGTCAGACTCACCATAAGAAAATACAGTGATCTGCGTCATTTACAAAGTAAGAAGATAGCAATACCGTTGGAGGGAAATTATATGTAATTCAGAGACGTCATTGTATCATACAACAGCTCCGATTTACATGCACAGTAAAGTATGAATATATTAATGCATTTATTCACAAACATTTGCTACATATGCTCCAAAAACTTTTAAATCAGGATAAAAAACAAGTACTTTCAGCTTTGTTACATTTATTAATCTAGATAAAGTAATCAAACTGTATTTTATACTTAAAGCCATTAATAAACAGAACTGGCTGACCTTTTGTTTGCTCTAAAACCATGTTAGCATTAGTTTTTTTATTGCAATAACAAATATAATTTAAAGTTTTCTGGAAGACATTATTTCCTTCTGTCACTTAAAACGTTTTTCTATGAAGGGAATGATCTCTCTGCTTCTCACAAAGTCACTTGACAGTACCGATAACAGCTTATGACGCTCACAGAGCAACAATCGTTATTTAGATTATTGTTGTTGTATCTTATTTACAGTGAGAACAACAAAGTGGGGTGTCTGTCGGTATTTGTTGTTGTCGGAAGTGCTGCCTGTCCAGTTAACACATCCATTTCGTTTTATATTTTAGTTGAGAAATTTACACAAGATTTACTTAACTGTAGAAGGTAAGAGGTTCACAACTGGTCATTGCACAGTTTGTAAAATTGGCTTGGTATTATATAGGGATTTCCTGCAGTTGGTGAAAACCTTGAAGTAATCCGAGACATACGTGGTCCTCCTAAAGCCTCACTGGTTACTTGTGCTGCCATCTGTTACTTTACTAGGAAACAGCTTCACAATAGTATTGGAATGAACTTTACTTTTCTGCTAAATGAATAACTAAGAAAGGGACTTTACGAACAGCTGGCGGAATACTAGGTAAAGGAGGAAAACTTTTTGAAATGGTTCATACTTTTTCAAGAAGGATAGTGGCAGGATAAGTGTTATTTTTCTCTATCAGCACCGGAATTCTGCCAGGAGAATGGAATAGAAATGATGTGTTTACGCCGCCCACCGCCCATGTCCTATAGCCGTTGGACAGATGTCTTTTGAAGGCCCTCAAAACACAATACTTTCAGTTGGCAATAACATGACAGCAAAGAAATTCCAATCTTAAACAGGGCAAAGTTCATTCCTATGGGATTTAGGCGAAGCACTGATGTCAACGTTGTTAGTCCTCTTAGCTGTGAGTGGATTTTCCTGTATGGGTATCTCCCCATGTAACCCAAGTGCGTTTGAAGCTTGGGGATTTGCTAAAGCCCTAAGAGCAAACGCGGAAACAACCCCTAAAATTGGTGCAGCAATCGCAGCTACCGCAGAAGACTTCATTCGGGATATCATTCCTTCTCCTCAGAACTAACCTCCAGAACTGAACCTCACACTGGTCACACAACGTCCGCGGAGAACGATGCTGTAGTGACGGCAAAGTTGAGTGGCCTACTGATGCTGAGTGTATCAAACAAGAAATGGTGGCGGAAAACGAAGTGGCGGCATGAGTAAGAGGGCTAATATTCGATTATTCAAGAAGAAAAATGTTCAAATGTCTGTAAATCTATCGGTCCAAACTGCGTGGTCATCAGTCCGTAGCTTACAAACTACTTAAACCTAGGTGAACTAACCTACGGACAAACGCACACACCCATGCCCCAGGGAGGACTCGAACCTCCACGGCGAGCAACCGCGCGCTCCGCAGCGAGGTGCTTTAGACCGCTCGGCTACTCCACCGCGGCATTTAAGAAGAAAGTTAACAAAATTAAGCCTAAATATATATATATATATATATATATATATATATATATATATACATGGCGTCTATTCCGAAAGAACAGACGTGACTTCTGATCCTGCAATTGTTATTCTTTCATATTCACAGAATATATGGCATCAACTGCGAATAGGCAAAGCTGAAAATGTGTACCCAGCCAGGATTCTTTTTTCTTCTTTTTTTATTAACTTTTTTTTGTCTGTAATACTAAGAAAATAAAACCATCTGCTTATGACGGACTTCTGTTGTGAAAAAAAGTAATAAGGAGAAAATAATTATGAAAAAGAAATAAACATTCCTGAAGCCCGCATAGTCTACGTCTTACTCCACGATCTCCGATGCCAAATATTCATAGCCATCTCTTGCCATGAATGATCCAGCTGCGGGACGGATCGTGAAAGATGCTCTTCAGGAAGTTCGAAAAATATTGACCGTACTTCGGATTTTTCAAAACTGCACTGTGACGTTCGTTGAGGTAGTTCCAGAAATCCATCACCCCTACTACACCACTTCCAAACAAGTAATGGATGGCGTGGCCTCTTATCTACATGGCAGTATTGTATTTTGTCCTTGTGTAGTAGGTATTGTCCGGATAGAATAATATGCGTGAATCGAGAGCAGCTGGTGACACCCGTAAAAAGAGAGCCAGAGATTCGAACCCGGCTCTTCCGCTTTCTAGGCAGTTGCGCTGACCACTACATCACTGGGAACACAGTGATCACCGCACCTGCAAGGATTACCTAAGCACGTCTTCCGTCAGACACAAATTTTCAGCTTTACCGCGCCCGTAGTACTCAAACTCGTAGTCACTTTGTACTAATTCCCGTAAGAGTAAGGGCTCCAAACTTGCCTACCCCTCCACACTAACGAAAGGGTCAGTGGCATCTGTTCTTTCTGTGAATATGACCTAAAAGAAAAGTTGTAGATACTAATTTGGATTGGAGTGTTGATGATCTTGTGGTCCTAAGTGATTCTAAAGATGAGTCGATGGAATGGAAATGGGGGTTCTTCCAGGGTAAATTGTCACTTGTTGCAGCTAAGGATAAACGTGAATTGACACAGTGCTAAAAGTGTACGTTTGCAGTTTGTCTGCGGAAGCTCAAGGTGATCATAAAGTCTACTTTCGATTAATGTGAAATTACTAATGTAATTATTCTTGTATTATTAGAGGTATTCGAGTATTAAATAACTAGATGTAGACGCCCAACTGGAACTCCACCCGTAACTCCTATTTCTAGAGATAGGCCCACTTTACAACGATCGGTTACCCATTTTGATATCAGTCGATTACATTTGATATCCCTCTACGAGATAAACCATCGTTAAGGGGTTCTGCGTTCAATTTTAATTTAATTTTAATTTTAAATTGTTTTTATCTGTTATTTAGTTGCAAGACATACCAAGTGTACAGATAAATTAAACATCCTGTATAATAATTTACTATGTGAGGATCTCATGATTACTACAGTTTTCACATTATTGTATTTCGAAGTTTATTGTTATTTCAGACGCAATAACTAATACACAAACAACTTCGACATTATATTCAAAGTTACATACATTCTGAACATCATACTGTTACCAGATGACGACGTGATGCGCGATTTATTGACGTACTTCATAAAGTTCAGTATGCGTGTAATGTGAGTTTAACTATCATTTCTAAACTACGAAATCGAAATATTTAAACATTTCGAGGAATTGAAATAAATTCAACAACAAATTGACAAATTGTGCTGGACAGGATTCGAACCCGGCTTTTCCAGTTTGGGCCAGCGGTCGCCTTAACCAATTAGGCTATACAGGCACGCTTTTATTCCAACCCAACTTCTCAACTTCTAGCCTGCTGCCCACTGATTCCTCTTGCTCGCAGCTTATACTGGATTCCCGTAAGGGATCGAGCGTTTGAATGCGTCCGCATTAAATTATCATTGCCTGTTGTGAGCATATTTACAATTATTGCTATTGTGTCTGTTATTTCCAGACATGTCCTTAAAGAACAGACACCATATCAATAACATTTATTAAGTATTTGTGGATTAGTTATCACAGCTGAAGATGACAGATTTGGTTGCAATCGATACTATGCATGTTTGTAGAAATCAGGATCTTGACATAAATAACTAGATATGTTCTCTTCAACTTTCAATTTCCCAGCTCCAGCGTCTTCTACTAGATCACATTATTTTCGCCTTTACTGTAGTCGCAGTATCTGCCAGTAATGTCTAATGCAAAATAAGATTATCGAAAATCCTTGTAGGTTGTGGCTCTCATGCTGTGCTAACGACCTTTAGGTTTCTAAATTTTTGACACGTCCTATCCTCTCCCGAGCTTCCTGGACTCATAACTCGAATATTACCGGCCAGACTTCATCGTAAATGAACCTTTACAGCGTCTCATATCAGGAAGGGTACACAGTTATGGTTCAGTTATTACCCACCGTGAACCTTAAATCTCGTAACGTAATAAGGCAAGGACTCAGAGGATTTTGGTTTACCTCAAAATAAAGCAATATGGTGGCTCTAACATTTTATCATCTCTTCCGCAGTTAACATTGTTCTATATATAGATGAAGCAAGACGATTTTGTTATATAAAATATCAACTTTATTTCTGACTGTTCTGTACAAAGAGAAATATATGTATTGTATGTGTGTATGGGGTGTCTGTTTTTCTGGACGTGACCAAGAGAACAGACAACATTTTTGATCTTGCAGCGTTTATAAATAAAGAAACAAAGGAATTTATGTCAGCAGCTGCGAGTGGGCATTGAACTAAACAATGGAAAAAGCAGAAAATTTTCGCTTTGCCTTGATTCGAACCCAATTCTCCAGCTTAGTAAGCAGTTGCTCTGTCCATTATGCCACCTGGACACAGTGGTCTCCGTACCTGGTCTGAGTGCCATTACTCCCGTAAGATGGCAGATTTCCGCTTATCCACACAGTATTGACGTAGTGCTCTGTCAGTTTTACTCATCACTCTCGACTTTCAACGATTCCCGTAGGAGGGTTTTTTTAAATGTTTGTAATCCTATCGGACCAAACTGCGTGGTCATCAGTCCGTACCTTACGAACTACTTAAACGAAGGTAAACTAACCTAAGGACAACACACACATCCATGCCCCAGGGAGGACTCGAACCTCCACGGCGAGCAACGGCGCGCTCCGCAGCGAGACGCTTTAGACCGCTCGGCTACTCCACCGCGGCCCGTAGGAGTTTGACCATCTGCACTCAATAATTACGATATATATAATGTATGTGTGTGTGTGTGTGTGTGTGTGTGTGTGTGGGTGGGTGGGTGGGTGGGTGGGTGGGTGTTTTGTGTATGGAGAGAGAACAAAATCCAGTAATCCTTACACCATTGCACATGCTCAGACTTCAAGTACATGTAAACATTGCATAACACCTCCTGTAGAAATATCAGAGTGACATGTCCATCACAATACATATTAACTTGCCAACTCACCTGAATGTAGTTACAGTATGGTTGATACTGCCTGGTAGAGACTGTAATGCTGTCGGTTCATTCTTTATATTTTGAGGTTAATACGTAGAATTACACTCGTATTGTGAGGTATATGGATGTATACACGCTGGCATTGTACTCATAACAAAAATTTAGAACATTAATAACGATTCTGACAATGTTATGACAACATTGCAAAAATCCTATTTTATAGATTCAAGAGCTTAATGTTAATGTAAAGACGAAACTATGTTAATATTCAAACGTTATGAACATGAGCGCCACCTGACATCTGTCTACACTAATATTGACTCATGTCAGTCGTGTTTTTTACCTACAACAACATGTTAATCGAATTTTATCACGGTTTTAAAATGATCTTGAATTGTTTGTATTTCAATATTGACATGTAAGGGATTTTACTGGTGAGAGGTTTTAGTATTAAAATGATTTAATGAAATTGACATTAGTATTCAATGTGTTGGAATGTTTAATATGTATTATGTTGGACATGTCACTCTGATATTTCTACAGGAAGTTTTGTGCAATGTTTACATGAATTTGCAGGACCGATGATGGCAGTTAAATCTGTTGAAACTGGTCACACTATGTAGTGAAAATAAAATAATTATCGATTTTGGCCATAATTTATTGTTGTGAAAAAGAAGTTCACAGGCTAAATTTATTGCTGTGCGTTCTGAAGTGCCTTGCTGCTGAGTGCGCGTCCGCTCTCCGTCGGAAGTTCGAATCCTGCATAGAGCACACACACACACACACACACACACACACACACACACACACACACACATATATATATATATATATATATATATATATATATATATATGTGTGTGTGTGTGTGTGTGGTGTGTTCTCTGTAGCATAAGTTAGTTTAAGCAGTTTGTAAGTCTAGGGACTAATGAAAACTGCAGTTAGGTCCAATAGGTTTACAAACATTTTGAACATTTAAACTAAATTTATTAGTAAATAGTTCGCGAGGTGGCAGAGCGCCTACGATGGTGTACGCAAAGACGAACCTGGCTGCACGAATGGCAAGACGTAATTTTTTCGGGTGAATCCAGGTTCCGTTAACAGCATCATGATGGTCGCATCCGTGTTTGAGAACATCGCGGTTACGCACATTGGAATCGTTTTTTCGTCATCGCCATACTGGCGTATCACCCGGCGTGATGGTACGGGGTGCCATTGGTTACACGTCTCGGCCACCTCTTGTTCTCATCGACGGCACTTTGAATAGTGTCGGTTATATTTCAGAAGTGTTACGACCCGTGGCTCTACCCTTCATTCGATCCCTGCGAAACCCTACATATCAGCAGGATAATGCACGACCGCATGTTGCAGGTCCTGTACGGGTCTTTCTGGATACGGAAAATGTTCGACTGCTGCCCTGGCCAGCACATTCTTCAGATTTCTCACCAATAAAAAACGTCTGGTCAATGGTGGCCGAGCAACTGGCTCGTCATAATACGCCCGTCACTACTCTTTGATGATATGTGGTATCGTGTTGAAGCTGCATAGGCATCTGTACCTGTACACGCTATCCATGCTCCGCTTGACACAATACGCATGCGTATCAAGGTTGTTACTACGGCCAGATGTGGTTGTTGTGGATACTGATTTCTCAGGATCTATGCACCCAGATTGCGTGAAAATGTACTCACATGTCAGTTGTATATGTATCCCTTTATCATCTGCTTTTTTTCTTGGTGTAGCAATTTTAATGGCCAGTAGTGTACAAGTAGGAGTGTGTAGGCAAATACCAAGGTCCTCACTCGCTAATTATCAGTACAGAGGAAGCGGACACATGTTTTTAAACCGAACACTGTAGTTTTGAGCAGTGAAGCATAGTTGAAGCCGGTGGTTTCAATAGTCATTTGGGAATCAGAACAGTGTGTGAAAATTTGTACTGTCGAATAATGTGATATTCCCAGGGACGACACCACCACTATCCATACAGCCACGGGCCGCGCATTACGAACATTACCAAGTGTGTGTTAAGCCTGATTGGCGGAGTCACAGTTAAGTAGATAGTGTTTGAGATCCGGTGTTCATCTAGTCACAACAGTGTAAGCATGATTCAGGAAATAATGCTTCGTCGTCACAGTGGTACGTTACGGAGAAAATAGTCCTCTATGCTCTACAAAAATGTACAAATGTTTGTTAAGCTTATGGGACTTAACTACGGGGTCATCAGTCCCTAACTTACAAACTACTTATCAACTACCTTATACTAAAGACGGCACAAATATCCATGCCCGAGCGGGGATTCGAACCCCCGACCGTAGTGGCCGTGCAGATCGTGACTGGAACGCCTCAGTCTCTTCGGCCACCGCGGCCAGCTCTCTGCTCTTCGCAGCGCTTAGAGAGTAGTTAACGAATCTACACTTCGGAAGTACAGAGGACTGTCAAGAGCAGTTTAAAATACTCTGTATCTAATGATGTTATCTCCAACGCTCAAAGATGAGTATTAATATGATTGTAATAAATGTAATGCATACACTACGCTTGTCCGTCCATTTTTTGAGTATTGCTGCCGATTGTGCGATCCTTATTAGGTGGGTTTGACAGAGGACATCGAAAGAGTCCAAAGAAGGGCAGCTCATTTCCTATTGTCACGATACAGGAGAGACAGCGTTACGGAAATGATACAGGATCTAGGATGGGAATCATTACAACAACAACGCTTATCGCTGCGGCGTGGGCTACTTACGAAACTCAAATCGCCAACATTCTCCTCCGAATGCGAAAATATATTGTTGACTCCCACTTACATAGCTAGAAATGATTATCAGAATAAAATACGAGAAATCAGAGCTCGAACGGAGAGATTCAGGTGTTCTTTCTTCCCGCGCGCTATTCGATAATGGAATGGGAGATAAATAGTATAATTTTGGTTCGATGAGCCCTCTGCCAGGCACTTAAATGTGATTTGCAGAGTATCCGATGTAGATGTAGATCCATGCTCCGTTTGACTCAATACCCATGCGTATCAAGGCCGTGGATACCGATTTCTCAGGATCTATGCACCCAAATTGCGTGAAAATGTAATCACATGTGAGTTGTAGTATAACATAGTTGTGCAATGAATAACCCTTTGACATGTTCATTTCTTCTTGGTATAGCAATTTTAATTGCCACTAGTGTAAAAGTTGGGGTGTTTAGGGACGTACCACGGTCCTTACGTGCTAATGATCAGTACAGAGGAAGCTGCCACATTTTTTAAAGCAAACACTGTAGTTTTTAGCAGTAAAGCACAGTTGAATCCGGTGGTTTCATTAGTCAGATGGGAAGGAGAACCGTGTGCTCAGAGTGTACTGTCTAATAATGTGATGTTCTCAAAGACGACGACACCAAGTGTGTGTTAAACCTGGTTGGCGGAGACACAGTTACGTAGATAGTGTTTGAGATCCGGTAGACGGTGTTCATCTACTCACAACAGTGTAACCACGATTCAGGAAATAATGCTTCGTCATTACAGTGGTACGTTTCGGAGGAAATAGTCCTCACTGTTCTTCGCAGCGCTTAGAGAGTAGTTAAGGAATTTAGACTTCGGAAGTGTAGACTGTCAAGAGTACTTTAAAATGTTCACAGTTTTTTGGACTTAAGCTTTATCTGTATGAAATGATTGTACTTAATATTCACAGAATATAAGACATAAACTGCGCTTGGGCAAAGCTGAAAATGTGTACCCAGCCGGGTTTCGTACCCGTGTCTCCTGCTTTCTAGGCATTTGCGCTGACCCCTACCCCACTGGGGACACAGTGATCACCGCACCTGCAAGGACTACCTAAGCACGCCTCCCGTCAGATACAAATTCCCAGCTTCGCCCTGCCCTCAGTACTCAAACTCGTAGTTATGAAACTGTTCTTTCGGAACAGACGTCACATGTATATATATAATAAGCCGGTGACGGGCAATGATCCTATCGTTAGTGGGGAGAGTGGGCAAGTTTGAAGCCCTTACTCTTACGGGAATTAGTTTCATTGTATCTGACGGGAGCCGTGCTTAGGTAGTCCTTGCAGGTGTGGTGATCTCTGTGTCCCCAGTGGGGTAGGGGTCAGCGCAACTGCCTAGAAAGCAGGAGACCCGGGTTCGAATCCCGGCTGGGCACACATTTTCAGCTTTGCCCAATCGCAGTTGATGTCATATATTCTGTGAATATTAAATAATAATAACAACTGCAGGATCAGAAGTTCTTTCGGAACAGACGTCACATGTATATGATTGCACTTCTCCAACGCTCAAAGTCGAGTATTAATATGATAGTAATAAATGTAATGCATACTTAAGTTGCGCGGTCTTTCTGTTAGTGTGCCTACGTGACCCCGCGGCTGAAAGCCTGGGTGCTGGCTCGCGCCGGGTATTTGTCAGTATGAAGTGGGCGGGTGTGGGGCTGCAGGTGTCGCCCGCAATTGGCTGTCCAGCCTGGAGAGAGGCGGCGCTCCGGGGAGGCGGCAGCAGCTGGCGCTCCAGTGGAGTGGGATTCCCCGGGGAGAGGCGCTCAGCCCAGCAGCCAGCAGCCAGCAGCCAGCGCCGACACTGCTTTCCGCCGCCCCGCACCTGTTCCCTCCCAGCGGCCGGCACTCCGGAAGCGCGACTAGCTAGCTGCTCCCGACACCTGCTGCGGGAGCATCGCCATGTGCTGCCGTCCTGGTCGGTGTGGCCGACATTCACTTAACATTTAATACTGTATTTGTATTGGCAATTGTGAATATGAAGTAACATCAATTGAACAATTTAATGCTCACGGGTGAAAATTTGTGCTCGTCCATGACTCGAACCACAGGCGACGCGTCCTGTGTTCAAATGTTCAAATGTTTGTATAGTCTATGGGACTTAACTACGGGGTCATCAGTCCCTAAACTTACAAACTACTTATGAAGTACTTACGAACTAGGACGGCACAAATATCCATGCCCGAGGGGGGATTCGAATCCCCGAACGTAGTGGCCGTGGAGACCGTGACTGGAGCGCCTTAGTCCCCGCGGCCGGCGCGTCCTGTGTGTTCACAGGTTCAGTGAACCCCCGGAAAATAAGCTCGTCGTGAAAAAAAAGTAAATCTACGAGGTACGTCCAGAAATTAAGTTGCGTTTGGTTGTATAAAACAAACGTGTACAGATATAGAAAAAAATATTTATTGTACAAAAATCTCCAACTGTTAAACTACTTTTCTACATAGCTGCCGAAATATTGTAGGCACTTGTCATAGCGTGGAACAAGTTTCTGTATGCCTTCTTCATAGAAGGTTGCCGCCTGTGTATTCAGCCATGTCGCATGTTCTTTCAGCTCGTCATTGTTAAAGTGTTGACAGGAGAAATTTCAGGTGGAAGAAGAGGATTTCCATAAAAAGGTGGTGTTTCTTTCCACGATAGTGCCCGACCTAATGTGGCGAATGTGACCAAACAACTCTAACGGGAATTTCACTGGTGCGTGTTTGATCATCATCCGTACAGCCCGGGCCTCACACCTAGTCACTTTCACCTCTTCTTACACCTAAAAATCTGTCCATGGTGGTCAACATTTCAACGATGATGACGAGCTGAAAGAACATGCTACCACATGGCTGAATACACAGGCGGCAACCTTCTATGAAGAAGGCATACAGAAACTTGTGCCACGCTATGACAAAGTGCCTACAAAATTTCGGCAGCTATGTAGAAAAGTAGTTTAACAGTTGGAGATTTTTGTACAATAAATATTTTTGCTATATCTGTACACGTTTGTTGTATATAACCAAACGGAACTTACTTTCTGGACGTATATCTATAAATGTGAATGTCTGTTCGATGTACGTTTATCACGTCTGAAACACAAGACATAAAGAGCTAAAATTTTTTACAGTTACTAATGTCTATAGGGGGAAGGCTTTATGCACGGTTTTATGGTGATCTGGTGGCTATTAATCTATATATTTATTAATGTGAATGTCTGTTCGGTGTACGCTTATCACGTCCGAACGACAAGACGCAGAGACTTAAATATTTGTACAGTCACTAATTTGTAACTGAAGAAGGTTTTAGGTGCGGTTGTATCTGATAGATATTTAGTAATTTGAATAATATGACGTGAAATGCGGAACAATAATTACTCTTTGAAAATTATATTTACTGTTGGAAAATGGTTTTATTGGTTGATTTATTGCTTGCGGGTTGATAATGATAAAAGGGTGGAGTATATTGAGATGGAAAGTTACCGGTGTATATAAAATTCTACGTGTGTGTGTGTGTGTGTTAATATTTCGCTCTGCAGCGAAAACTACAGAATGCAAACAGACACACAGACCTGTGTGTAATTGTTGTCCGAAGTCTCCCGTTGTACACCATAGCAGTTCTATGCCGATAGTTATAAGGGGGTGGAAGATATGGTGGTTGAAAGTCATCAGATTATAAAAAAAAATCGGACTGAAGGCCAGCGATGACGTTTGCGACTCTGTAGCAAGGAGATTACATACAGCGAAACGTGATGCCACAGACCATATCTTTGGTCTGTGCGTGCTACAATGTCTTCAGCTCTGTCTCTGTAAGGATAAGCATATGAATATATTCTTTTATTTGAATGTTGATTAAAAATGTTTGTTTCTAAAGAAGGTATTGTATTTCATTTTATCCTACAAAACCAGTGTCATAGCACACTACTGAAAGGTAGCTTATCATAATCAACCAACACGCGAGCGGAGCCGCGGGTTTAAGCTAGTGAATAAATAAAATAATAATAGTGTTTTTAACCCTGCATTGGTCTCGCTCTAAAACGAAACGTAAGTGGTCGCGTGGATTACATATGTATGCTATTTTCTCAACTCAAAATAGAGGCCACTGAATTTTCATATTTTTTATTGGGTGCTTTATGTATTGCCCATAGTAATATTTATTAAAACTTATCAACAATAAGTTAATACATCGCATCATATTCGAAAAAAATTATAGCAAGTCTTAATTTTTAGTAAGATGACATCATTAGCTTTAACTCACTTTAAAAAACGCATATTTGTTTAAAAACAAATCTAATCATTATTTTCTTAGCAAGAAATGAAGACGGTCTTCGGATGATCGGGGCAAACAAACTTTTTACTCATGTTACACAATTTTCTTGTACTTCTATTTCTTGATCTTCTGCTGTCGTAGCACCAACCCATATAGCTCCTCTGCGTCATTCGCGAAGTTGATGGCTGACTTTCCAGCAGAGGAATGCCAGGAAAATCCTTTATTTTAAAGAACAGACTCCTCGGTAACATTTTGTTGTCTAATATCCATTGAGCCAGAGGTTCCATAATAGAATACGACCCTTTTGCCTCAGATCCATAATTTTCCTAAAATTCAATAGATTTCTACTATTATTTCAAATATCTATACATTGTAAAACAGTTACGAAAATATATAATACGTATTCCAGCAAATAAATGAAAAAAATTGACTAAGAAGAAAAAACTGTTTTACGAAAATACTTTCGTTGCGCGGACTACAGTAGCCGACCACCGACTTTGACTACAGGGGTGCTGTGTGGTAACCACACGTGACCGTCGCTCACACAACACTGAGAGGGTCTGCCAGCTATCCACTTTAAAGTACACAGAGGCTCGAAACATTGTCGCATCTGGACTTCCAGATTTAATCGAATTTTCACAGATGGATTACATATGTAAGGGTTAAACTACCATTCTTCGTTCCGTTCTTCTATCAGATCATTTTATACGTACATTCAAAGTATGCGTTGCAATGCGCATTCGCGGGCTGTTCTGAATCCCATGTAGGCAGCATATGGCAGGGAGGAGCGAGGGAAAACGCCGCTTTTAACATTGGCATTGGAGCTGGTAGAGACACCAGCTCCTGGCTACTCGAGCTCTGGCGGTTGCGCACGAGTGGACCAGAAGCACCGCACCTTGTACATGGGTAAATCTTCCATGAAGGCAAATTTGTAATTGGCGCATTAAAGATTTATCAAAAACACGTCATATTTGGTAAAATATCTTATAACTAACAATTAAAAATGCATCAACTGTAGAAGTTTCAGAAGAACCTGAGATGAATAATACTAGTGTCACTTCTCTCCACTTACTAAGAACAGTCCTGTGGCTAGCGGCATCACGCTGTGGTGTCAAAGGTAGTGTGTTCAAGCCTGACTGCCAGCACTTTTTTTAACCCAATCTTCTTTTTAACAGATACGAGAACAACAGTGACTTTTGTATTGTTACTTGCAGCATATCTTTGGACGCTTTTGCGAACGTGTCGCGATTTCGAGTCTGAATGACATTTACACTGTTCGTTGTAACAAATATTTAACTGTTTGAAAACAGGTGGGGGAGAGCAGCCTTTGCACATACATTGGGTACGGCTCACAGTGTCACGTGACCGGAAAGTACCTCGTACCTTCATCGTAACAGATTCATTTTGTTACAGTCACTTAACAGTGGGGACTGTTGACCTAGATGTTTAGTTCCCTCAAAATCACAACAACAACTCAACAGTGTAACAAGTTACTCACAGTGGTTTAGTGTTCATGTGCATATTTATATGCTCTAGGCGTTTACGATAAATGAAAAAGGAACAACGTTCAGTATCTTTTAGAAACCAATTTCTCAGCTTTAAACTTGGATGAAAACTGTTAAATAAAAACGCATGGTAAGCCGAAGCATCAGTTCGAGTTGAAGCAAGCGCAAACAAACACATACTTTACTGTACCACAGCTGTCTTGTGCCCTAACCATTTAGTTATCGGCAGATCGCCATCACCTCTAAAAGTGGCAGAGTTCTTAAGAGAAAGATTTGTTTTGACTTTACTTTGACCACTTCCATCCCAACTTAACAGTTAACAATATTGGATAGAAAAGTTATAAACATGCAGTCACCTCCCCAAATAATGGAATCAATGAGTTGTAAAGCCCTTCATTTCTGCATTAGTACCAAATTGAGATTCTTGAGTAAATCAGGGCGTTTCCCCCCGTTTCTTTGAATGCCGAGAGAGAGAGGGGGGCGCACTATTCGTAAATATCTTAGATCCAGCAATGAAAGAAGTAAACCCCCACTCATCTGAAGCACCAGCCACCACTGACTCGAACCATTACGCTATCCGCAAACGATTCTCGGATTTCATATTCCATTATATTATATTATCCACTATCCACGAATTCTCATACGTTACACTATGAAGGTCCTGCTCAGGGAGTGACGTATATTAACAATTACATAAATCACATAACCCAATTCGGTCTTGAGTTAACTGCATAGATAGCCCAGCCTGCCTTACAAGCCAAAAAAGTACAATAGTTACAAAATTATACACACATATAAGAAAAAAATACAGTCTTCAAAATTAACGTAAACTTGCAAAGGTAATAAAAAGAGTATTACAACACCACCATACAGCTATTTTGTATCATTTGACATAAACTTTTATACGAACATCCCCATACAAGAAACAATATACGTTACAGAATAGAACCTACTCACCTACAAAAAAAAAAAAAAAAAAAAAAAAAAAAAAAAAAAAAAAAAAAAAAAAATCTGTTAAGTAAATACAAGAATTAATAACAGCAACTAATTCTCTCCAAAAAGTACATTCAATTTAACGGAAAAATATATAACCAAACCGATGGTGTAGCAAATCTAGGTTCAATAGCAAGAACGCAAACGTATTCTTGAACACACATGAAAACAAATTGTTTACCACTAACCAAAAATTAAAAGAAAAAATAATTTATTACAATCCTTATGTTGACGATACTTGATGCTGATACAGGGAACAATTCCGACGTTGATGAAATACATTTAAGACTAAAAACTTCTAAGCAAAAATTAACATCTCAAAAGAAACGGCAGCAAAAGGTTACATTAATCATCTCGATTTGAAAATATGCAATAAAAATAACCAACACATATTTGACAACTACCGAAAACCAACAACAACAGACAATATATTAAAAGCCTACTGATGTCACTCCACTTCACAGAAATGTGCTTATTTCTATTCTATGATAAACAGATTAAAAATAAATCCAAACATTTAAATATATAGCACAAAAAACGCGTTTATTCCAGACTATTTCGCCAAATTCCATAAAAATACCAACAAAATAAATCGAAAGATCCACTACACTACACATAAAATTAGATAATCATCACAAAAAACGAAAATCAAATAATTCCTGCATCCTACATTGGCAATATCTCAAACAAAATTAACGCAATTCTCAAAGACACACAAATTAAACATACTTCCCAAACGATAAACAAATTTAACATAAACAACACAAAACCTGTGTCAATAAAATAAAATCAAACAGTTCAGGAATATGTAAAATCACATGCGAAAATTGTAATAAATTCTACATTGGTCAAACAGAAAGAAATATCGCAATACAGTTCAGAGAACGCACCATAAAATTTGAAAACAATCCCTCTACTTTCTCCCAATATCTCAGAAAAGAAAAGTGCATCGCCACTAACATTAACAAGGCACTAAAATTGTTACATATTATCCTTGAAAGTGTAATTATGTATTTTATGAAAGAATTAGAAATATTTATCCATATAAACACGACCCCTGACGAAATTCTTAATGACCACGGAGGATTTAATCACAAATTTTATATAAAAAATTTTATCGATTTATTACGACTAGGTAACGGATAAACGAAAGATCTAATATTTTAGATCCACAGATAACAAAAATAGAAAAATATCATTGATCTCTGTACTATCTGGATGTTGAACTTCAGCTGTATGAGCTTGCTAGCCGTATAGTTCTTATTTAGTTTCTAGCCAAATTCAAATATGGTTGCTACGAAATGTTAGAATACCTAAAGAAACTATGTTATGTGTCGACTCCAATAACAGCTTATTATATCGCATATTGACATTAAGTTCAAAACAAGAAGTAATTAAGCAATTCTTGTCATGTACAGACTGATGGAAATTCGTTTGCCAAATTTACAGCTGGCCGTCAACGTATTGTTCTGTGTATAACGTATGTATATGCACACTGCAGTCCTATGCTCAGAGACCAGAGTTAAATATTCAGGCAGTATAGAGATCACTGGAAAATATTCACACGACATCTGAGTAAGCAGAGACACACTATCCCATAAAAGTCGATTATACTTCTCGTTATAAGATCTATGTAAACAAATAGCATCAATACCATCTGAGATTAACATTGCATCTTACTGAAATACGAAAACGAAAATATCAAATTAAATAAATATTTTCGTAACAAACAGATGCTATATGGAATATCTGTCTACATGACGAAAGTATTGCTCCCTTAAAGAAAACCATTCCACACTCATAAAATGTGTACAATTTAACTTACTTAGATTCTTTGCAGGAATCACTTGTCAATGGCATACGTCGAAACGGTTCTTGTGAAATAATAAAACATACCAACATATTCGACAATTCTCATGCATTAAAATATATTACTTTATTTCCATTAATTTGTATAACAACATTTTGGCAATGCTTACATAGAATCAGAATAATTTATAACGCCACATTTGACGTTTATTGTGGATTGAAGTAAACTATACTTGATTATAAAGAACTCATATCAACCGTTTTTCCACTTTTTTAACACTTTTTCGGTTCTTTTTAGAGTCCAATCTTATCTCTTTAAGGACTATTACGAACTTTAAAGACAACTTGTTTCGACATATCATCTGTTTCACAATTTCAGTCACTTGATATAAAATTACTGAAGATATAAAACATACCGTATACGATAACACTTGTAAATTGTATAGAAACGACGTAAATAAGCTGACATGTACCTTTTGAGATCTGCTTAATAAGTTCGGCCGAAATTTTTTCCAAGGGCCAAATGGTCTTCAGAAAGGATAGAATAAATAAAAAACTGGGGGTGGGAGGCGTGTTTATTGCTGTTACTAACGGTTTATCCTGCAGCGAAATTGAGACAGATACTTCCTGTGAGTTGGTGTGGGTAGAGGTTATTCCTGACAACCGGAATAAATTAATAATTGGATCTTTTTATCGGCCCCCTGTCTCAGACGATGCGGTTGCAGAAATGTTCAAAGAAAGCTTGAATCACATTTCAAATAGGTATCCGAAGCATACTGTCATAATCGGTGGCGACTTTAATTTACCCTCGATATGTTGGCATAATTACGTATTCAAAACCGGAGGCAAATATAAGACATCGTCCGAACTAATTCTGAATGCTTTTTCTGAAAATTACTTCGAACAGTTAGTTCATGAACCCACTAGAATAGTAAGTGGTTGCGAAAACACCCTTGATATCCTAGCAACAAATAATCCTGAGCTAGTAAAGAGCATCAAAACAGATACAGGGACTAGCGAACATCGAGTTGTAGTAGCAAGACTGAATGTCGAAATGCCCAAATGCATCAAAACTAAACGAAAAATATATTTATTCAATAAAGCAGATATTCGCTTCACGCTTTCCTGAGTAATAGTCTCCAGTCTTTCAAAACTAAAAATGCGAGTGTAGATCAGATGTGGCTTACTTTCAAAGACATAATATCAGTAGCAATCGAGAGATTTATACCAAATAAATTAATAAAAGAGGGGGCTGACCCCCCGTGGTACACAAAACAGGTCAGATCACTGTTGCAGATACAAAGAAAAACGCATGCAAAATTTAAAAAGACACAGAATCCACAACACTGGCAATATTTTACTGAAACTCGCAACCTAGCGTGGACTTCAATGCGAGAAGCCTATAGTAGTTACCACAACGAAATCCTATCTCGTAATCTTGCAGAAAATCCAAAGAAATTCTGGTCATATGTGAAATACACCAGCGGCAAAACACAAACAATACCTTGACTACGCGATAGCAATGGTAATATTACCGATGACAGTACTGCTAAGGCAGAATTACTAAACACAGCTTTCCGAAATTCTTTCACCAAAGAAGACGAAGTGAACACTCCAGTATTCAATCCAAGAACAGCTGCCAGCATGCGAAACTTAGAAGTAGATGTTCCTGGAGTAGTAAAACAACTTAAGTAACTAAACAAAAATAAATCTTCCGGGCCAGATTGTATACCAACTAGATTCCTCTCAGAGTATGCTGATGCAAAAGCTCCGTACTTAGCTATAATTTACAACCGATCACTCAGCGAAAGATCCGTACCCAAAGACTGGAAAGTTGCCCAAGTTACTCCAATATTCAAGAAAGACAATAGGAGTGATCCCCAAAATTACAGGCCTATCTCATTGACGTCGATTTGCAGTAGGATTTTGGAACATATACTTTGTTCGAATATTATGAACTACCTCGAAGAGAATGACCTATTAACAAGTAATCAACACGGATTCAGAAAGTATCACTCTTGCGAAACACAGGTTACCCTTTATTCACATGAAGTGTTAAGTGCCATCGACAAGGGTTCTCAAATCGATTCCATATTTCTGGATTTCAGGAAGGCTTTTGACACCGTACCCCACAAGCGGCTTCTTAAGAAATTGCGAGCTTATGGAATATCTCCCTAATTGTGCGATAGGATTCACGATTTTCTATCAGAAAGAACACAGTTCGTTGTAATTGACGGTAAGTCATCGAGTAAAACAGAAGTGATAGCTGGCGTTCCACAGGGAAGCGTTATAGATCCTCTACTCTTCCTCATGTTTATGAACGATTTAGGAGACAATCTGAATAGCTCCCTTAGACTGTTCGCGGATGATGCTGTCGTTTATCGGTTAGTGAAGTCAACTGAGGATCAAAAGCAACTGTAAAGCGATTTAGACAAAATTTCTGCATAGTGCGAAAATTGGCAATTGATACTAAATGAAGAAAAGTGTGAAGTAATACACATGACCACTAAAAGAAATCCGCTGAACTTTAATTACGCGATAAATCAGTCAAACCTTAAGGTCGTAGATTCTACCAAATACCTAGGAGTTACAATTACGAACAACTTTGACTGGAGAGAACACACAGAAAATATTGTGGGGAAGGCGAACCAAAGGTTACGTTTCATCGGCAGAACGCTTTGAAGATGCACCAGCTCCACCAAAGAGACTGCCTACATCACACTTGTGCGTCCTCTCCTGGAGTACTGTTGCCCCTTGTGGAATCCTCACCAGGTGGGACTGACGGAAGACATTGAGGAGGTTCAGAGAAGGGCAGCTCGTTTTGTTTTATCACGTTACGGGGGGCAAAGCATCACGGAAATGTTGCACGAATTGGGGTGGAAATCATTAAAAGAAAGACGTTATTCATTGCGGCGTGATGTTTTGCGAAGTTTCAATCACCGACTTTTAGTTCTGAAAGTGAAAATATTTTGCTAGCACCCACCTACTTAGGGAGACATGACCATCCCAATAAAATAAGAGAAAACAGATCGAAAACGGAACGATTTAGGTGTTTTTTCTTCCCGCGCGCTATTAGAGAATGGAACGGTAGAGAAAAGTTATGAAAGTGGTTAATGAACCCTCTGCCAGGCACTTGAATGTGATTTGCAGAGTATCTATGTAGATGTAGAATACCGTAAAAGAAAGTGAAGTCTTTTATGTCACTTCTTCACTTAGGTTGGATTGATGCCGATTCAATTGTCATTTGTAGCATTTCACAAGTAAATTTATTTCCACTTTATTTAATATTCGGAAACGTGCCACAAGGTTCAAAACAATTTTTTCCATGTAATGTCAATTCACTCTTTTCAACACACAATTTTCACTGCATTGTTTTTTGTCTTTATTTGTTTATTTCATACTGTTTATGTGAACAACCAATCTCTATTTTTTTTTTAATTTTAAGTGTAAATTGAGTGATTATTTATCTTAGAGCTGCTAGTTCCAATCGTGAGCATTCTATAAAGAAATTTCGAGTATCTACCTCAGTTCAGTCTAGTTTCATCACGCTTGTGTAATGTTGTGTTTATTAAAATTAGAGTCTGTATCACAGATATTGACGTAAAGGATGACTACTTTGGTTATGTCTGTGCAGTGTGGTGGACATGTAATGGTATTGTAATATTCATGGTTACATGTGACAGGAAATATTTTTGTAAGTGTGAACACATATGAGTGCTGAAGAATTCCATTAACAACCTGTTATAAAATCCAGATCTTCTTTTACAGTTATAATCAACTACCTAGATCACGAGACTTTCAAGACGGCAATTTTTCCACACCAACTATTTTCGAAATCTTTCATAATTACTTGTACCTCCAGTCTCCATAATTTAATGCTATTTTCATAGTTATCGATGACACGAGCTCCGATCATTATTTGAAATTACTACAAAGTGGGGAGAGTTGGAAGGCACAGCGTAGTTTAACACGTTCGCTGCCGTTCACGCTCTGGCGCGTGTAAACGTTAGTTGAGTCAGGTGCCGCTCACGCTGTGGCGCGTGCTGCGACCTAGAATCCTATTATGGGTTGTTGTAAACTGGCATCGTCTAATAAAGCTGTATAGTCTGGTAGGCACTCAGGGAAGGGTATAAGTGATATGCACAAGTACGTGGTTCCAGATTTTCGCGTTTGCATTATCGGCTACGAGACACACACACTTCTCATGATGTCGTGATAGATTTATTGGATTCTTATGTAAACAAGCAAACAAGCTTTTGATTATTTTAATTTTATTTCGATTAGAAATTAGATTCCAAAGAATTTCTGGTTATATGTGAAGTACACTAGCGGCAAAACACAAGCAATACCTTCACTACGCGATAGCAATGGTAATACTACCGACGACAGTACTGCTAAGGCAGAATTACTAAACACACCTTTCCGAAATTCGTTCACCAAAAAAGACGAAGTGAACACTCCAGTATTCAATCCAAGAACAGCTGCCAGCATGCGAAACTTAGAAGTAGATGTTCCTGGAGTAGTAAAACAACTTAAGTCACTAAACAAGAACAAACCTTCCGGGCCAGATTGTATACCAACCAGATTCCTCTCAGAGTATGCTGATGCAATAGCTCCGTACTTAGCTATAATTTACAACCGATCACTCAGTGAAAGATCCGTACCCAAAGACTGGAAAGTTGCCCAAGTTATTCCAATATTCAAGAAAGGCAATAGGAGTGATCCCCAAAATTACAGGCTTATCTCATTGACGTCGATTTGCAGTAGGATTTTGGAACATATACTTTGTTCGAATATTATGAACTACCTCGAAGAGAACGACCTATTAACCAATAGTCAACACGGATTCAGAAAGTATCGCTCTTGCGAAACACAGCTTGCCCTTTATTCACATGAAGTGCCATCGACAAGGAATCTCAAATCGATTCCGTATTTCTGGATTTCCGGAAGGCTTTTGATACTGTACCCCACAAGCGGCTTCTATTGAAATTGCATGCTTATGAAATATCTTCCCAATTGTGGGATTGGATTCACGATTTCCTATCATAAAGGACACAGTTCGTTGTAATTGACGGTAAGTCATCGAGTAAAACAGAAGTGATATCTGGCGTTCCACAGGGAAGCGTTATAGGTCCTCTACTCTTCCTTGTGGTTATAAACGATTTAGGAGACAATCTGAATAGCTCCCTTAGACTGTTCGCGGATGATGCTGTCGTTTATCGGTTAGTGAAGTCAACAGAGGATCAAAAGCAACTGCAAAGCGATTTAGACAAAATTTCTACTTGGAGCGTAGATTGGCAATTGACACTAAGTAAAGAAAAGTGTGAAGTAATACACATGACCACTAAAAGAAATCTGCTGAACTTCAATTACACGATAAATCAGTCAAACTTTAAGCTCGTAACTTCTACCAAATACCTAGGAGTTACAATTACGAACAACTTTGACTGGAGAGAACACATAGAAAATATTGTGGGGAAGGCGAATCAAAGGTTACGTTTCATTGGCAGAACGCTTCGAAGATGCACCAGCTTCACCAAAGAGACTGCCTACATCACACTTGTGCGTCCTCTTCTGGAGTCCTGTTGCTCCTTATGGGACCCTCACCAGGTGGGACTGACGGAAGATATTGAGAAGGTTCAGAGAAGGGCAGCTCGTTTTGTTTTATCACGTTACGGGGGAAAGCGTCACTGAAATGTTGCACGAATTGGGGTGGAAATCATTAAAAGAAAGACGTTATTCATTGCGGCGTGATCTGTTTGCGAAGTTTCAGTCACCGACTTTTACTTCTGAATGTGAAAATATTTTGCTAGCACCCACCTACTTAGGGAGACATGACCATCCCAATAAAATAAGAGAAATCAGATCGAAAACGAAACGATTTAGGTGTTCTTTCTTCCCGCGTGCTATTAGAGAATGGAACGGTAGAGAAAAGTTATGAAAGTGGTTAATGAACCCTCTGCCAGGCACTTAAATGTGATTTGCTGAGTATTTATGTAGATGTAGATGTAGTTACCAGTTTATAAAAAAATACTTCTTAGTTTTGATATTATTCATACTTATATTGCTGATATATAGAAATAACCATATGTTTTATGAAATACGTTGTATGTGCTGTTTATATTGTTCATTTGTTGTTTTCACAAAAATACAAATGCAAATAAAAAACCATATCAAAAAAACTGAAAACTAAAACCAAAACATTCAGTGGCTCAAAACTATGAAAAGATACTGTCAAAATACGATC
The DNA here is from genome assembly GCA_026315105.1 of Locusta migratoria. Classification (NCBI taxonomy): domain Eukaryota; kingdom Metazoa; phylum Arthropoda; class Insecta; order Orthoptera; family Acrididae; genus Locusta; species Locusta migratoria. The sequence goes on along the minus strand of CM048744.1, from coordinate 314,047,010 downwards.
ACGCGCCAGAGCGTGAAGTGGCACCTAGCATCATCGCGCCAGAGCGTGAACGGCAGCGAACGTGTTAAAAAGTGGGACACGGAATTTTACAAGCGGAGGGTGGGCAGTAGGATGATTCTGCTGTAGCAGAAGGCGCCTAGGAGTACGACTGAAATGTCATGGATCATTACGGAATATAATGCGAGCTAGGATAATATTCTTGTATCTAACTTTTCAGTGAGATGGAAAACACACACACAAGGCGCACGTTGGGTTTTGCGACGGACGCAGACTGTACGCCGCCGACCGGACCGACCCGCAGCACATAAAGAAAGCTCCCCATTTCCGGAGTTAATGGGAAAGCATCCTACTCCCGGGGGTGTTGCCGATACGAGGGATTCCTCGGCGTGACCCGCCCCGGCACCCGGCAGCCGGCAGCAGCAGAAAGGCATTAGTCGCGCGGGCCGAGGCGGCAGGAAATGACCCTCTGGATGGAGCCCGACTGCCGACTGCCCGTCATGTCCACAGCCAGCTGCACTGACACATCACTCTCTGGCGTACGAGCGAGTAAACACCTTCAAGAAACCACTGCCCTGTCTTTCAAAGCACTGACACGGAACGAAATGAACTTACGGGCGTCAGTCCAGTGGTAAATTACATCTACATCTACAACCATACTCCGCAGCCACCCGACGGTGTGCGGCTAGGGATGGGAAAAACCGACCGGTTAAAACCGATATCGGTATTTTAGTTTTGAATAACCGGTTTTTTCGGTATTTATTTGGTGTCGGTTGTAACGGGTTTTTCTTAGTTATTGCCAAAAACCGGGTAAAAAAACCGTTACGACTATTTTCTGTAGTAGTTCAAAATGTTCAAAATGTGTTTTTTTGTAAATAATTAAAAAAAATTAAAACTAGTGGACCCTAATATTTAGGGCTATTCCTAAAATTTCCACTGTTGTGAAATCTTAGGTCATCGCAGTAACTAAGAAGAGCAATCAGTGATAATTTAAGAACGATCCCGGCAGTCAGAAACGCGCAACAAACGCGTGGCATAAGAACTGGTGCAGCTATTGAGGCATCGATGCACCTGTTGCCGTGTGGCGTGGCCTATTAGTCGACGCGCGTGCACCGGCTGTGTACAAGACTTGCATGCGTCTGGTCATGCGGCATTTCCTTGCTGTCGTCACCAGACATCGGTTGTGTCTTAAATGGCACCATAATGAGTATGGAAGTACTTCACGAAGTACGGGAGCAGTGAGGTACAATGCTCCATTTGCTTTAAAAAGCTGAAAACGGGTGGAGGTACTACAAACATGCTGTGTCATTTAAGGAGAAAGCATCCAAAGTATTTCTTGGAAGAGACGGTAAATTCGATTCATATATCTATTATGTAAGCTTGGAATACTAGCTTTTAATGTATTATCATATTGTTATGCTAACAAGTTTTATTAATGTGATTCCTTGAAAGTGAGGGGCTTTTTTAATAACCAATATGGGTTTAGGTAACATTGATCATGTGGTGCCTCCGTCGGTCGTGGGTGTATATGTTGCCCTTAGCGTAAGTTAGTTTAAGTTAGATTAGGTAGTTTGTAAGTCTAGGGACCGATGGCCTAAGCATTTAGGTCTCATAAGAACTCACGCCCATTTGAACATTCTTTGATCATGTGGTACAGAGCTTTCCTAGTTCAATTTGCGAAAAATTTACACTCACAACAATCATACTGTTAGTCGGAACTGTGATTTTATTTTTCTAAATACTTCTGCAGCACTGATTGAAGTATATTTACTGACTGTAACTTATATATATTGTGTATGTAACGAGATATTCGTATGCGCTGTCTGACAAGTTCAACTTACGGAGTGGTTGGCTCATTATCGCAACTGCCGGATGGAAATACTAGGCCAGTAAATCTGTATGCTTCGTATATCGTCTTCTACGGACTCCTGGCTAGGCTTACACACACTCAAGAAGGCGTAGTATTGGGAGGGGATCTTGCAAAATAAGACTAGTGATTTGTCTTATAACGTAAATGTACCTAAATTTTAAATAAATTTCGTAAGTTTCGGTTTCGGCCGAAACTAGAAGAACCGAAAATTCTATTACGGTTTCTGTTTCGGTCGCAAAATATGTTTCGGTCGAACTCTCCTGGAAATAATAGCAATAAAAAACCGAAAACCGGTTATTTAAAAAACCGGTTATCTTGAGCAATTTTTACGGTGCGGTTAAACTGGAGATGAAAAGAACCGGTGTAACTAAAAACCGGTTGATTCAGCGATAACCGCCATGCCGGCCGCGGTGGCCGAGAGGACTGAGGCGCTCCAGTCACGGTCTGCACGGCCACTACGGTCGGGGGTTCGAATCCCTCCTCGGGCATGGATATTTATGTCGTCCTTAGTATAAGGTAGTTGATAAGTAGTTTGTAAGTTTCGGGACTGATAACCCCGTAGTTAAGTCCCATAAGCTTAACAAACATTTGAACATTTTGATAACCGCCATCCCTATGTGCGACGGAGGGTACCTTCAGTACCACTATCGATTTTCCCTCCTATTCCACTCACGTATTGTTCGCGGAAAGAAGAATTGTCGGTATGCCTCTGTGTGGGCTCTAATCTCTCTGATTTTATCCTCACGATCTCTTCGCGAGATATACGTAGGAGGGAGCAATATACTGCTAGACTCCTCAGTAAAGGTAAGTTCTCGAAACTTCGACAAAAGCGATAGAGCGTCTCTCCTGCAGAGTCTTCCACTGGAGTTTAGCGATCATCTCCGTAACGCTTTCACGATTACCAAATGATCCTGTAACGAAGAGCGCTGCTCTCCGTTGGATCTTCTCCACTTCCTCTATCAATCCCACCTGGTACGGATCCCACACCGGTGAGCAGTATTCAAGCTGTGGGCGAACAAGTGTACTGTAACCTACTTCCTTTATTTTCGGACTGCATTTCCTTAGAATTCTCCCAATGAATCTAAGTCTGGCATCTGCTTTACCGACGATTGATTTTATATGGTCGTTCCATTTTAAATCCCTCCTAATGACTACTCCCAGAAAATTTATGGAATTAGACGACTGAAACTACGTCTGGGAAAAGGGTTTTGACAAGAAAGGTCATATGCCAACATTTTTACTAAAGAAACTTCCAAATCTCCTGCTAAATTTACATTTGTTTTTATTTCGTCTCTACATACCGTTCCAGCGCATTATTGCCATTTTCAAGGGTCCTGCAGGTAATAAGTTTTACTTAGTATTTTTAACCTACAGGAAAATAAGAGATATTTCGAGATAAGAAAAACAGCTCCATGAATATCAAGAACGCAGATGGAAAGCCGGTTTTCAGCAAAGAAGGGAAAGCTGAAAGGTGGAAAGAGTATATAGAGAGGCTCTACGAAGGAAATGAACTTAGAGGCAATATTGTAGGAAGGGGTGAAGAAGTAGATGAGGATGAAATAGGAGATACTATAGTGAGAGATGATTTGACAGAGCACTGAAGGACCTAAGTCGAGTAGATGACATTCCCTCAGAGCTACTGAAGTCACTGGGAGAACCAGCCATAACAAAATTGTTTCACCTGGTGTGTAAGATGTATGAGACAGGTGAAGTACCTTCAGACTTTCTAGCTTTTGTAGATTTGGAGAAGGCTTTTGACAATGTTGATTGGAATAAACTCTTCCAAGTTCTGAAGCAATCAGGAGTAAAATATAGGAAGCGTAAGGTTAGTTGCAACTTGTACAAAAACCAGACAGCGGTTGTCAGAGTTGAAGGGCATGAAAGGGATTCAGTGGTTGGAAGGTAGTAAGACAGGTTGTTGCCTATCTCCAATGTTGTTCAATTTGTACATTGAGCAAGCTATAAAGGAAAGCAAGGATAAATTTGGTGAAGGAATGAAAGTTCATGGGGAAGAAATAAAAACATTGCGTTTTGCCGACGACATAGTAATTCTATCAGATACAGCAAAGGACCTGGAAGAGCAATTGAACGGAATGGACAGTGTGCTGAAAGGTGCATATAAGATGAACATTAACAAGAGCAAAACTAGGGTAATGCAGTGCCGTATAACAAAATCTGGTGATGCTGAAGGAATTATATTAGGTTACGAAGCAATGAAGGAGTTTTGTTACTTGGGCAGTAAAATAATAAATGATGGTCGCAGTACAGAGGACATAAAATTCAGAATGGCAATGGGTAGAAAAGCGTTCTTGAAAAAGAGAAATTTGTTAACATCGAATATTGATTTAAGCCTAAGGAAGTCCTTTCTGAAGGCATTTGTATGGAGTGTTGCCTTGTATGGGAGTGAAACATGGACAATAAACAGTGCGGACAGGAAGAGGATTAAGGCTTTTGAAATATGGTGCTACAGAAGAATGCTGAAGATTAGGTGGGTGGATCGCGTAACTAATGAGGAGGTACTGCACAGAATTGGTGAGAAAAGAAATTTCTGGCGTACCTTGACTAAAAGAAGGGGTAGATTGGTAGGGCACATTCTTAGACATCAAGGAATTGTGAATTTAGCGTTGGAGGGAACTGTGTGGGGTAAAAACCTCAGAGGAAGACCAAGAGATGGATACAGTAAGCAGATTCAGACAGATGTAGGTTGCCGTTCTTATGTGGAGATGAAGAGGCTTGCTTAGGATAGGGTATTGTGGAGAGCTGCATCAAACCAGTCTCCGGACTGAAGACAACAACAACAACAACAACAGTATTTTTAATTATAAATATTATTCTGAAAGTACAACAAAGGTTTTTTACTAACGTCTAGATGGAATGACGTGCATATATTTTCGTACAGGACTGTCTGATGTTTGTCAATTACCTTCTAGTATCTAACTTATTACACCAATTATTTCGTATTACATCTTCAAGTATTAGGCTTCCATTCCTTGGAGCTAGCCGACAGCCGCATGGCGGTAAGATAGTACGCGTCCACATATTTCATGCAGTGGTCAAGACTTCTTCGTCGCCCATCGGATAGCATTGCTGTCTTAACCTCCCTGTCCTCCGTATCTATAGCTTAATGAAAATGTCTGGTTGATGACTGCAAAGGATACACCATCCTTTATTACAGTATATCAATTTTTTGGTGTGTAATCAGCGAGGAGTAACAGAACCCAACGACACATCCTCAGTCTCTTTAAATCAACGGTAAAGTGTCTAACAGGAGTTGTACCTATCACTGGCGGCAAAACTCAATACTGATTTCATCAACCTTTCTCACTATTTAGTACCGCATTTGTAATGTTTGTGCAACGTATTCTCCAAATAATTGGCAAGAGTTGTTCCGTTGCTTTTTACTGTTGCATTATTGGTGGCCAGCAGTGTAATTCGCCATCGTAGATGATTTTGATTTCCGAAAACTTCGTTTTATGGTTGAAAAGCACGCTGTGTCGTAGCTGGCTTTTATAATTCCCCTGTCTCTTCAGGTCTACTTCCTCTGAAGACCTGTGCCTAGAAGTCGTCTGTTATGCGATTGAAGCCGTGATTATTTTCTGAATGAACGGTCACAGTTCATAGTAATGGATGAAAAGTCATCGTGTGAGACAAGTGATATCTCCCTTTCCCCATGTGTCAGAATTCCTCTACTGTTCCTAATCTACACAGGGTGTATAAAAAAGAATGGTGCACACGGTTAAAAATATTCAACTGTTTGTTAAGCTTATGGGACTTAGCTACGGGGTTATCAGTCCCTAAACTTACAAACTACTTACGAACTAATACTAAGGACGGCACAAATAACCATTCCCGAGGGGGGATTCGAACCCCCGACCGTAGTGGCCGTGCAGACCGTGACTAAAGCGCCTCAGTCCCCTCGGCCACGGCGGCCGGCCACGGTTTAAAGTACATGATAAAAGAAGCAAAAATGTCCCAGTAAACATGGGTCCGCAAATAAGTCTTTTGCGAAATAATTAGGAATGTATGGTTCCAGGCCGACACTAACGTCATTGTAAACATCGTCCTAGTTAGTACACATAAATTTGAAATTTAGACTTTACTATTAGGTTTTACATCGCATTTAGTTCAAATTTCACGTATCGGTTAGCTGTTAAAGGAGGTGTTCGAAGTGTTTTCCTTACATCTGCATGCAATGCTATGCTCGTCTCTGCAATTAATTTCGAATGCTTACGAAAACCCCTTTCGGAATTCTTGACAAGCGTGTACAACTCTACGCTCTAGTTCTTCAACGGGTGTGCTATATACTTCGATTCTGAGGTAACGCCAGATACAAATATCCAGAATATTTAGCTCAGGTGATCTTGGAGGCCGAGGTATATGTCCGTCTCGACCTATCCATCTTTGGCCGTATCTGCGAGTTAAATACAGTCTGACACCTGCAGCAGAATGTGGCGGAGCTCCATCATGTATGTGTCACATACTGAGACGTTGCTGAACATCCTCAAGGAATCGTGGAAGATGACGCCGCAGAAACTTTATAAACCTGTATAAACGATCTAGAAAATAATCTGGAAAATCACCTGCGGAGTGGGCTGTTTGCTCTCACTTGCCGTAAAGTCAGCTGTAAATCAATACCATTTTGGAAAATGAGACACAGAAGGCTGCTTTATTGTGCGAAAAATGGCCATCGACCCTAAACGAAGAAAAATGTAACTTCATTTATGTGAATACCAAAAAATCCGTTAAATGTCTCTTACACATTAAATCGTTCAAATCTTACCATTGTCAATTCAACTAAATACCTTGGAATCAGTTACAAACACCTTTAACTGAAAACAGCACGTAGATAATATTGTGAAGAAAGCAAACTAAAGAGTGCTGTTCTTGGAAATAAATGAAGATTGAACTTGCCAAAAGCCGAAAAGCGATTATTGGTGTTGCAGATCTCAGGGGCTCCATGGGAAGCTTTCTGTGTGCGGCACCACAAAGCATCTCTGATAGCCGCGGCACTTGATTTTCGCATGCGCAACACTGTGTCATATAGAGTATGGACTTAGTCTCTCTAGTCTAGACTTGTCCGTCCTCCATTGGTATACTGCTACGCAGTATTAGTACAGTATCAGATAGGATTAACGGAGGACATCGAGGAAGATCCAGAGAGAAGCTGCAGAGGATTGGAAAATCTGGAGTGAAGTGAAGAGACTTGCCAGAAATCGCATCAGGTGAAGAAATTTCGTTTCGGCCCTATGTTCCAGAGGGAACGACAGGAACTAAGTCAAGTAAGTCATCGAGAAAGTACAAAGAAGGGCAACTCGTTTTGTATTATCACGCAATAGCGTGAGAGACTGTCACGGATATAATACGGGAGCTGGGGTGATAGTGGTTAAGACCAATGAATATTTCGTTGCAATGTAATATATTTGCGAAATTCCAATCACCAGATTACTGTTTAGAATGCGAAAACTTATACAAAAAGGATTCGATATGAAAATCAAATTAGTGAAATCAAAGCTCGATCTGAGATATTTAGGTAATAGGGAGGTAAGAAAATTGGGCTTTAACGTTCCGTCGACACCTTGATTATTAGAGACGAAGCACTTACTAGGAAGGTTTGTGTCATGGATGGGGAAAGAAACTGGCCGTGCCGTTTCAAAGGAACCATCCCGTTATTTGCCTAGAGTGACTTAGGGAAACCACGGAGTAGTGGAGAAATTGTCCAATAATTTCAGTAATTGAATCCGTACTGAGTACAGATGTATGTCGTGATTAACAAGAACAGTGCCGTCAGCTGTGTTATTATTATTATTAGGTACCAGTTGCAGTAGGCCATGCTATGTCACTATCTCGTCCAATAATTGCTCCGATGAACCCTCTGACAGCCACTCAATTGTGAATTGCAGGCTAGTAGCGTAGATGTAGATATAGATTTTATATAGTATGTAAGCTCACAGGGGAGGGCGTCCGTACTATACAGATCTGGGAATCATCCTATTTGCTCAATTTTATTGAACTATAAGAAGTGTGTCATACTTAAATTTTAAAAGGAATTGCATAGAAAAAAATGAGTTGAATTGAAATTTTAAATCTGTACTGTAGAATAGCGACAGTATGTCCGTTCTTCCAATAAGAGAATAGCTGCAGAACACCCGATAGGTATACAACTGGTCTTTACGCCAAGAGCTATTCACTACGGTTGATTCCTTATCTCTGTGATCAGGAGAACCTGACAAGCAGTGATCTCTGTACTATCTCGATGTTGAACTCCAGTTGTCTGACCGTGCCAGCCATAAGTTCCTATTTAACTTCTTGTCAAATCAGAGGGTGGCTACCAGAATTTTTACTAGTACAGGGTATGAAAAGACGTTTCGATTCTGCTCCCATACCAGCTTATTATAACGCGTATTAAGTTCAAAACAAGAAGTAAGTCAGAAATTATTCATTACACAGAAACTGATGGAAATTTGTTTGCCAAATTAAAACCTGGCATAGAATGCAAAACCATTTTCATTACACATAAATGCACAGACACATGCACTTCTATGGTCAGTTATTAATCTAGGTTTAATAGAGATTATTGCTGACACTCGATATTGTTAAAACTGAGCGGAAGTAAATTACATTAAGAGATTTGGAACGTTCTCTTTATGTGAAGCTATGTTTTAAGCCAAAATTGAAATAAAGAGTAGTAGGTACCCTGTAAAAATTGTAAGGACTGCCGTACATAAGAGGTTCATTCGTTCAGTTAATGAATTGAATAGATTAATAGCTAGAGTTTCTTGCTAAAGCTTAGTAATCCTAAGGGTCAGTCTTACTTGTATCTGACAGTATTCATGTCATCTGAAGCACAGAATACCACACGTTGGCTTTGACCCATTACGTAAGCTTGTACAACAGGTAACTGTCATCATTTGTCTTTTGTTACGAATGTTTCATTACTTTTTACAGTACAAACTGATCAATTTACGTTCACCCATCTACACACTGTGCACCATGATTTAATTAAAAAAACACTAGGACTAATCAATTAACACTTTGATCGTTCGTAATGGCAAGTGTTTTTATAGCACAGTGCAAAGGAAATTTTCTTCGTGAATAATGGCAGGTTTCATTTTATAAGTTTTCTTTTGTGTTTCAGAATGCTGTTTTCCGCATTTTTCTGTTTAGTATGTCCCCGCACATGACATCATGGGTCAACGCAAACGGGTGATATATGAGCCTCACGTATTGCCCAATATTCTTACCACGCTGATAGAAATACTGCGTAAAATTCTTTCTACACAGTTACTCGGAAAAATTTTATGAAATATTACCCGCGACATCCCGTACTTTAAATAATCTTATGTAACTTTTACGGACGAATGTTTTATGACTCCTCAGTGATACCGAATGACTGGTTAATAAGCTACAAAGGAAGTTAATAATTGGAACTTCTTTTTAGTGTGCTAGCACGAGCTGAAAAATGTAATAGACTGTCGGACAGTAACTGCACTCTTAAAAAGGAGAGTGGCAGTTGGAGTATTACTTTTTAAGCAGTTGTCATTAAAGTAAGACGAGACTTTTCAATTATTCCAGAATATGTCCTAGCTCGTAACTTGCCCACCAACGCCCGGACGCTAAAGTTCGTGCTTTTATGGCTCAGTAGATCCTGGAATAAGAACTTAAAGCAGCACAGCTGGATTAAATGCATGCACACAGGCAGGTCGAGAACTGGCGAGTTTAAGAGCGCTAGTTAAAGCCGACAGAGGGAGCAGGCGGCCCGGTACAATAAAATAGATGGGGCCGAACCGCCAGCGTTCAGGAATCGACGGCAGGCAGTGCCAGCATTATACTGCTGGGTTGGTCCAGTTTCGTCAGTCGGATGATTGACATATAGTTCTCGACTATTGTGTGAACATTTCTGTGCTGTACTTCTGCAACAGGTGACACTTTTTAGCAATTTACAAGCGTGTAAATAATTTTGGGACAGAAAGTAATTATAGGTATTAGTAGCCAGATTACATTCGTCATCAGGTATTCTGTGTTATAGGAGATCGTGTCACGGAATAAACCTCTTCCACATTTATTTGTCCATAGATAGGCTTTTCATGTCCGAATATTCCCTTCCATTGATGTTGCTCGGCATTTAATATGATTTCCTTCCACTTTGCCTTTCGCCATTCTTTCTAGCCCTTCCTTCAATATACAGTTCTTCCTCAAAGTCCTATTGAGCCGTTTTTCTAGTGATTTTCAACATGTTTCGTTCTTCTCCAACTTCTTCCTTAAGTGGTCTTCCCATTTCACGTGGTCTATTTTACTCCATATCCATATTGCCACCAGTCTTCTTCCATCTGCCTTACATAATGCCCATCAATGTCTCCGCATCATACAGTGCAATGCTCCAGACATAGCACTTAGCAAGTCTTTTCCACAAAACATTTTAATGTGGTTCACAAAGTAAAATTCACTTTCCTCTTGAAACCTTCTTATACCATGGCTTTTCTTCCCGTAATTTCTGTTGTGCAGTACATTTCATCCCTGATTGTACTATCCAGATACTTCAAGTTACGTACTTGATCCCGTCTCCTCATGTATTCGATAGTATATTTTTACCGCTTATTGCAATTATTATGCTTTTGGTTAAAATGTTAAAATGTTTGTAAATCTAATGGACATAACCGCTGCGGTTATTAGTCTCTAGGTTTACAAACAACTTAAACTAACTTATGCTAAGGGAAACACTCATTAAAAAAAAAACACACACACACACACACATACGCACGCGCGCGTATATGTATGTGTATGTGTGTGTGTGTGTGTGTGTGTGTGTGTGTGTGTGTGTGTGTGTGTGTCGAGGGAGTGCTCGACCCTCCGACGGCGAGCAACTGCACGCTTCGCAAAAAGGCGCCTTAGAGCGCACGGTCACTACATGTTTCTAGACATTTTTTTTCGCATAGCGTGCAGTAGGATCTTGTTGAGGCCATTTATCATTTTATGCAACTCTCTTGTATTTTTTCCCATCAAAACCATACGTTCTACGTATCTCACACATGCTACAAAGATGATAAAATGTTTGTATACCTATAGGACCAAACTGCTATGGTCATCAGCCCCTAGACTTACTAACTGCTTAAACTAACATACACTAATGACAACACACACACACACACACACACACATACACACACATACACACACCCATGCCCGAGGGAGGAACCTCCGACGTGGACGTCTGCGCGCACCGTAGCACGGCACCTTAGCATGCACGGCTATTCCGCCACGGCTGACACACGCTACTATCCAACCTCCAAGAGTCTTTTCTGTTGATGGTGCGAATGAAGCGGTCTACTGTCTGTCGAACTCTGGGACAGTTCTGAAGCGAATGCCACGAAGTGGTTCCTTCATCTTCGGAATCAAATGAAAGTCACAAGGACTAAGGCCAGGGTGTATGGTGGATAGTACAGCACTTCCAAATCCCACTGACCGAACAGAGTAACCGCAGCTTGCGCATTGTCGTTCAAAATGATGGGTGGGTTCTCCGAACGCCTGTTGAAGACCTTGATGACAATTTCGTGCTCTAAGACCTCTGGCACAGTCAAACTTGATCCGACTCCGTAATTATTGTTTCAAAAACAGAGTGACACCGTTTCTTTAGACCTCTCGCTTACAAGTGACTGTGTTTACCTCGACTGTTCGCACGCCGGTGACGTGGGACGGGCGAGTCCATTTGTTCGGTGGTAAGGTAGGTATGTCAGCAATGTGTACTATCCGCGAAAATAACAGATTCCATTGCATAGTGTCTCCACAACAGTGTTACCACTGTTTAAGTTCCAACACTCGTATTTGCAGGGCAGTACACTAATGCGGAGAGTTGAAAATTAATGCTGGATCGAAATGCGAAGTTTGCTACCGTCAAACCCAACTTATTCTTATTCACATACTGCTGGCATGGACCTCCTGCTCATTATGCTCCTGAGTTGCTGCGTTTAGTCGATCCCGTACGATTTGGAACATGTGCATCGGCACTGAAGGGGTTGTTATCTGTCATCGCCTTATCCCTCCTAGTACCATGTCGAGTCAGCATGACCCCATTACATATCGCTTATTCTCTGCAGTATTCACGGTATACAAGTGCTGTGTTGGGACGGCCGAGCGCATTAAGGCGCTATGCTCCGATGCGCGAGGCCGCTCTTTGTCGTGGGTTCTAATCCTTCCAAATTTTCAAATTTTTGTAGAGCTTATGGGACTTAACTACGAGGTCATCAGTCCCTAAACTTACAAACTACTTATGAACTAGCTAATATTAAGTACGGCACAAATATCCATGTCCGAGGGGAGATTCGAACCCCCGACCGTAGTGGCCGTGCAGAACGTGACTGGTGCGCCACAGACCGCTCGGTCACCGCGGCTGACCGAATATTTACTCGGGTATGGATGTTTGTGCTGTCTTTAGTATAAGTTAGTTTATGAGTAGTTTGTAAGTTCAAAGACTGATGACCCCGCGCTAAGCCCCATAAGCTGAACAAACATTTGAAATTTTTTTAATACAAATAACACATTACCCTGCAAGCTTACGCGTCTTCTAGTGATTTTCCAGCCGCGAGAATGGTGTTTTGTATTTTGGACGCCCACCCTTTATAGCAGGCTTAATTGTACCATTCCTGACTCCTACGGGAAATGGCGAAACGTGAGGAGTTATGGAGATAACGGGCAATATCAGTAAGACAGTAGTGTGTGGATAAGTTGAGAAGTTGGGTCCAACTGGAGACATACTTGCGTATTCCGGCAGTTGAACAATCACTGTATTCCTGTGGCGTCATTATTGTTATTTCGGAGACCTTCGCCTAGTCGTTCGGCAACCCTTCAGACAGCTCAGGTGTGTACGCTGCCTACTCGGCGCCTGCAATAAACGCGAGATCGCGCCCCTAAAAGGTGCCATCAAACGACATAGAGCGGGATCTCATATCGTCCGCACATCACGTGACCAGAAAGTAACGCCGACTGCGTCCTGCCGCCGCCTACTATTCGTCTCTGGCCGCAGTCTAACATACCTGTCACGACACTCAAGCTCCGCGGCGGAGTGACAGAGCGCATTGATGCGCTATGTTCCGATGCGCGAGGCCGTTCCCTGTCGGAGGTTCGAATCCTCCCTCGGGCATGGATATTTGTGCTGTCTTTAGTATAACTTAGTCCATAAGTAGTTTGCAAGTTTAGGGACTGATGACCCCGTAGTTAAGTCCCATAAGCTTAACAAACATTTAAATGATTTTTTTATTATTATTATTATTATTTTTTTTTTTTTTTTTTTTTTTTTTTTTTTTTTTTTTTTTTTTTTTTTTTTTTAATCACTAGCGAGTTTTTGCTAGCCACCGCGATAGCAAAGCGCCAACAGGGGAAACCCTCAGTTGTCGGTAACTAGTTCGTTGTAAGTCGTGTTACTCGCAACTTATATTCTGTTTCGTGTTGGTGATTGGTAGCAAAAAGCTTATTGCGCAATGAAATGCAGCAGCAAGTAGGAAAAGACACCACATTTCTCATTTTTCCAGATTTCCTAAGGACCGTCAGAGGTGTATAACATAATCATATTCGTGAAATGGTTTAGCTACGAATCACGTGAAATTATATAAATTTAAATAAAATAATGATTGATGAAAAACTTCATGTGTGCGCTGATGATGGCAACAGGTTTCGTTGCCGAAATATTGTGCCACTTTGACACACCCGTGAACGTTTTCATCTAGAATGACGCCGGGAGAAGCTAAAGAATCACAAAATAATGATTATTAATCTTTTTATCTCCTATTAGAAAATTACTCATATATACTGTAGCCTGAATGTCTGAAAGTACAAAAAAAATAGCGCCTCATAAGCTACACTGTAAGATAGTTAACACAGTATTACAAACTCTAAAATTTTAAATTTTAGGAAAAAAATGAAATTTCGGTAAACGAGATGAAAAAATATAGAACATTCTGAGGAGGAAGGCAGGCAAATTCCCTAAAGGTCTGGACGTTAGCGCTCATACTCGTCCGTTCGTTTCGGAAAGAAAACTAATTGATTGATGTTTGCTATGAACGCACAGATAATGAGGACAGTTGATAAATTTTCAACTAAAATAAATGTTATTTTACTTTTTGCGTAAAATTTAAGGTTCTTGACCCTAGGTTTCGTTACCGCTGAGAGTAATTTCATCAGAAGAAATATGAAGTTTACATGAGAAACAAGACGTCAAAATTACATCTTTCGAGTAAGGCTACTCAAGTTGAAATTGGTAAAATTTATATTTTTAATGACAATTTTTTTTTCATTTAGGAGTTGCTTCACGTCCTTCACAATACTCTGGTGTTTGTGACTTTTATTATTTTATATTTATAAAGAAATGTTACTTTTTATCATTTTCAACCTGAGCAACCTTGCTCGTAAAATGTTATTTTGATGTCATGTTTCTCATGTAAACGTTATCTTTCTCCTGATGAAGTTACCCTTAGCAATAACGAAACCTAGGTCAAGAACCTTGAATTTTACGCTACGGTAGGCTCTCATACATTTAAAGAAAAATGGTTTACGGTTGTGGCTATTCAGCCACCTTGTAAAGTTTTCAATGTATTTCTACTGTTAGTGGGAAGCACCTCGTTTGACAAAGAACACACAACGAAACGAAAAGCTATTAGGTATCATACTAGGGTCACTCCAAAAGAAATGCACACTATTTATTTAATACAGTTTTCATTCTACATATTTTATAGTTTTACAATGTGTAGATACATCCTTGAGGAACAATATTTTCATTTCTCCACATAATCCCTCTCAACTGCCATACGCCATCTTGGAACCAACTCCTTTATACCCGCACGGTAAAATTTGCATGATGACACTCCATTGATTGCCTCTTCGTCTCTGGTGAAATTTGATAGAGCCATGTTTCATCACCTGTCACAGTTCTTCCAAGAAATTAATCTACACCATTCCCGTACTTTTCCAAAAGTTCGCTGCATATAGTTTTTCGCGTATCTTTGTGAGCCACTGCCAACATCCTGGGAACCCACTTGCCACAAATCTTTTTTTAACGCCAACACTTCCAGTATTCTGCAAACCGTTCCTTCCCCTATCCCAATGTAGCGTGACAATTTGTTCACTGAGATGCGTCTATCAGCAGTCACCATCGATGTCGGACTGTTTATGTTGGTATTGTGGGTCCTGTTGTCGCCTGGATGGTGCGTTGCAGCTGAGTTGCCTTCAGCCTCTTGTCTCGACGAGTTGTTAACGGTCATCTCTTGCTGATATTACCAGTGGACGACCTTGACCTTGCTTCCTTTTAATGGTACCTGTTGCGTGAAATCGCGTCCACGTCCTGAAAATTACACTTTCGGGCACTCCAATAGCTGCAGCCACCTCCTGTGTCTTTCTCCGATATCTCTCCATACCTTAGCTTCGCTAAGTCATGTTGTTGTTGCATTTAACTACCTGCTCACTAAAATATCTGAACTCAACTGCTTGTGAAATTCATTTGGTAAAAACAAGTCAACACCAATCGCCTCTGCAGCAACTTTCTGTTATTACCACTATCTTTGTCGTCGTAATGTTGTTGTCTGCACTCCGTAGAACCGACAGTCGTCGAACCATTTTAGTTCTTTCTGCCGATGACAATACTTCGAAACCTAGATATCTTAATTGATCCCCTGGTTTTTGACCAGTGTACTTACGAAATTCGATCGTCGACTACATAGGCAGAAATGATTATGACAACAAAATATGAGATCAGAGCTGTCACTTGGAGATCTAGGTATTCTTTCTTCTCGGCCGCTATTCGAGAAAGGTAGATAAATAACATAAAGGTGGTCCGATGAATTCATTGCCAGCAGTTAGCTTTGATTCGCAGAGTACCACATGTAGATGCAGATGTAGATGTCTTAGTGGTCAGAGCAACCCCCTAAAGAGCAGGTTTCGAATCCCGGTCAGTCACAGATTTCAAATTTTCCATGTAGTTGTAATTAAATTGTATATAAAACTCTTCTGGGTGTTGGACCGCATCGTCAAAATATCAAACACTTCGCCGACGTTTCGGCCACTATTGCAAGTGGCCATCTTCTGGGTGTAAATGTAACACCCAGAAGATGGCCACTTGCAATAGTGGCCGAAACGTCGGTGAAGTGTTTGATATTTTGACGATGCGGTCCAACACCCAGAAGAGTTTTATATACAATGACAACGGCCGCGGAAGCCTTCGTTTACATTGTAATTAAATGTCCACTAGGAAGTCAAGTATTTTTGTGTACTGATTCGTAGGTGGCTGCAGAATGCTCTTCCGGCCATATCCGAAAGCCCATACACTACACATACGTCAAAATATTTACATGCTAGTGGCCGTGAAGTTTTATGTAGTTCCCAGTTACATAAGTGCAAACGATATCCCAAACGGGATTCGAAGAGGCTTGTTGTAAAACAGCTTCACTGCACCATCCCGTTGAACAGACGAGAGTACATCAAGGTAAGAGAGGTGGCAGTTGAAACTGCAAGTCGCGACTACCCGTCGTTCTTTAATAAGGTTCCAAGTTGATTACACAACGGTCAATCTCAGAGTCATTCCATTTCCTCTTCCTTGCCGTTATCGTGACAAATAGGTCTGGTCTGATTACTACCCTCGCTTCCTATCGGCCATTTTCGTGACAAATGTCTTTCTTAAAGAGTCGGATTTCACTGACGCCCTCATCCATAAAATTTGCATCTTCTGATATTACTCAGCCAATAGGTGGCAAACTCAACTGGCTTCGGTGGAATAAACTGTCTGAATTCATCGAGACCAATGTGTTCATTTAAACCCATATACCCTCGCAGTAGAGATTAGTCTCTCTTGAGGAGATGGTTTAATCTTAAAACGTAGAAATTTGGTGCATTTGATGTATCTGGTATAGTTGATAGATATCATCCAGGTGAGGAACTAGCTTTCAGTTCCAAAGAATTCTTCATTCCATCTCGATTTAACTTTAGTTTTAAATAGCGAGCGGATGAGTTTCGGACAGTCTGAGCTGCGTTGTGCAATTCTCATTTGAATTTAACCATTTTATTATTGTATTACCATCAGCACTGCGGCCAGAAACTTTTAAATGTTTCGAATTCAAGTCACACCTCTACCAACTACAAAGATATTATACTTCTGATTATGAGTAGCAAATATAAAAACATTTCCTTCCACAGATCAAGAAGGTTTTTACAATCTTTTATGCAAACAATTGTGCGTAAAACCATGCAGAGCAGGGGCATTTTTAAAAGGCATATATGAAACTTCTTTGTCTTTAATTTCTCCTCTAATAGGCCCGCAGCGTACACAAGGTCTTAATACGACATTATCGTAATACAGAATTAATCCAAGTGTGCTACTATTATATTAATTCAGATTGTGCTGGTTGTTTCCACTACAGGCTTGTTTCAGCTATTGCCATTATCAATTGGACCTGTTGATGTTTTAATAAAACAATTACTTGCATCTGTGAATTACAATTTTATGTAAAGAAGTTTCTCGTTACGAATTTACTTACGTCTAGTTGGCCTGACGTGCATAAAGCATTTTAGAGTCAGTGTTTTCTCTTTTCTCTCTGACTAGAACTTGATATCACGTTTTATCTCGTTATTGGATTTGATAAATAAATAGACACTTTTTACTCTTTTTATGCTTAATGTTTACATGAAATTATATCTTTGTAGGTCAGAGAGTGTGGTCATGTGCCATAGGTAATAAAATTTCTGTAAAAATCGTTAATTTCTCGTGTGTGAGATTTATGTGTTTTCCCTTTCCAAAATTTCAATAAAATTCTTAAAGAATCAGTTTGTTCATTGACAATATCATTTGGGTATTTTTTTCGTTTCTGTATAAATTTCCAGTTGTTCAAGAATGTTTATAGCATCGCCTTTAGGAACTGTGTGTAGAGTTTTTAAAAGATTTTCGATGTGTTCAGCTGCATGGTTTTGGCTCTTTAGATGTAAGTAAAAGTTCGACTGGTTTCTTTCATAGTCTCTTGTATATTCTTTAAATCGAATTTTTAAGTTTAAACCTGTTTGCTCACAATAAAACTTTGTAAACGCCAGAGTAGGAAAAAATGTCGGTTTTCATCTTTCCTGATCTTAATTTTGATCTTAGGGAACTGATTGTGCGAAATGCTAGTTGTATGTTCGTCTTCTTAAATATTTCGTTCATTTTGTTCGATATGTTGTCTAAATACTTTGTGGGTACATATGTTGATCTGGTTATAACTCTGCGTATTTATGGAATTATAGATCTCCTGCTGCTCACTTTATCCCACAATTATTTTGAATTTAATAATAGCCGCGGATGACTAGCCGAGCGGTCTAAGGCACCTCGCTGCGGAGCACGCGGTTGCTCGCCGTCGGAGGTTCGAGTCCTCCCTGGAGCGTGGGTGTGTGTGGTGTCCTTAGATTAGTTTACCTTAGTTATAGTTTGTAAGCTACGGACTAGTGACCACGCAGTCTGGTCCGATAGATTTACAAACATTTGAACATTTTGAATATATCAATAAAATCTATACACAAACTGATGGAGTAGCAATGGGAAACTGTATTGCAGGTACGATTGCAGATATATTCATTAACACATTAGAAGACATGCTTTTCAATTGAAATTGAGCATTACTTACAAAAATTATACTCTGTTCCGTAGATGACACACTACTACTAGTAAAAAGAGATGAAAATTACATTAAAAAGATACACCAGAAACTAACTGAATGGTTTGCAGTGTGACTTTCAGGAAATAAAATGAAGAAATTGAATCAGGATATGAACTATAGGAATAATAAATAAACTCCTTACACGTGGTCCGAATGTGTGTTGTATTGCTCATCACTGACAAACAATGACGGACTTATCCGCCACATACCTGAGTGGAAGACTTTAAATAATTTTTAGTTGTAATAGGATATTACCACACACATTTCTGCCAATGATTAATGCGAATAATAACTTCAGAAAATCTTTTTCCTTGCTTTCATTGTCCAAATACGACTATTTTGTCTTAAGATCACCACAAAATTTTGCACTGCTGCTGACTCGATTCAGACAAAAATAAGGTCCAGGCATGAATTATTGCACTATTCAATCTTTGTTCGAAGAGAACACAAGGGACTAGATACACAAAGTATTTGCCTATAAATTTAGAAACTAAATTTGATCAAAACTGTGGCTTCCGAAGTTAGTTTGATTGTGGTTTAAAAACAGCTGCTATGGAATGACTGAGCGTTTCCAAGCGCTTTGCTGCGGAGTGCAGTTACTTCCCGTCGAAGATTCGAGTCCTCCTTCGGGCATGGATATGTGTGTGTGTGTGTGTGTGTGTGTGTGTGTGTGTGTATAGTACTCAGGTCAGTTTAAGTAGGCTGTAAGCCTCGGGATTGATAACCACAGTAGTTAAGTCACATAGATTTACAAACGTTTGAGCACCTTAAAGACAACTGATTAGGTAACATAATTACAATTTTCCTTCATAAGCAAGGAAACAGGTAGATCTGTCTACGACCTTGGACGGCCGCCACGAAGACGGACAAGTTCCACAACATATCGTGGCGAGAACTCGACTAATTTCTGAAGGAGTTCTGGAGGGAACTGACAACTTGCATCCTACAGGGCTGTCCATACGAGTGCGGGGGTGTTGGAGATCTCTTCTGAACAGCAAGTTGCGAGGCATCCCAGATATGCTAAACATCGTTCATGTTTGGGGAGTTTGGCGACCAGCGGAGGCGTTCAAACTCGGAAGAGTGTTCCTGGAGCCACTCTGTAGCATTTCTGGACGAGCAAGGCGTCGCATTGACCTGGTAGAATTTTCCAAGTCGTTCTCAGCGCAGAATGGACATGAATGGATGCAGGTGATCAGCCAGGATGCGTACGTTCTTGTCAGAGTCTTTTCTAGGCGTATCAGGGGTCACATATATAACATGCTGCGTATTACAACAAATGTATAACATACCGCGAAAGTAATTGAAAATGGCCCCAACGTGCCAAATTCCTTATGAATCACGGGTTATGATAATCACTTTGCACCAAGAAGGCAATTGTGTCTGACAAATAGCAAAGAAACCGAAGATTTACATCAGCGGAGTTATCGAAACCATAACGGACAACGAGTAACAGTCTCTTACGAAGATCGTCCTCGCTCAGGAGCACCCAGGAAAATTTCAGAACGCCAGGAAAAGTGTTTGGTAGTGACCAATAAACGTTACAGATTCAAAACTGTCCGTGAATTGACTGCTGAACTAAACGCAATGAGGGATACACCTTTGAGTGAATCAAAAGTGAGGTGACGCCTGGCAGGCAACTTCCTAGGTAATGTAGCAACAAGGAAGCCACTGTTGAGCCCTCAAGAAGAAAATGGTTCAGTAGGCTAAAACACACCAACATTGGACTGAGGGGATTGGGGAAGAGTTTTATTCACTGATGAATCAAAGTTCGAAATATTTGGAAGTAAACGCCGTCAATTTGTACGCCGTTGACACATGAACACTTGAATCCTGAGTGCGTAATTCCAACTGTAAAGCATGCCATGGGGATCCATTGAAGGGAATAGAGTCGGATAGTTGGTGAAAATAGATGGAAAAATGAATATAATAAATAGAGAATGCAGCATTGGTCGTCTTTTTTAATGTTTTTGCAGATCGGTTTCGATCACATAATGATCATTTTCATTGCACCAGTCATCGTAATATCAGCTACGCATCTTTGTCGGGCCAGGTGATCACGGAGTGAAGTGCTCGACTGGAAACCGAAAGGTCGCGGGTTCGAAACCCGGTCGGACCTCGGTATTTTTTAGTCTGCGTTTTAATGCAGCCTTCAACTCTCAACAATGTTAGGACTCGACAGAAACGACACGTGGTTCAGATTCCACGATAAACTGTAGGCCCCTTTTCCGCTGCTGGAAAACTGGGATAGGTTAGGGACACTCAAGTCGCCGAAGTGGCGTCCATTCGAAGGACATGCGCCAGCCAGCCACAGTGGCCGAGCGGTCTGCGGCCCGCCAGTCACAGTCTGCACGGCCGCTACGGTCGGGGGTTAGAATCCCCCCTCGGGTATGGATGTTTTGTCGTCTTTAGTATAAGGTAATTCATAAGTAGTTTGTAACTTTGGGGACTGATGACCCCGCAGTTAAGTCCCTTGAGCTTAACAAACATTTTGAACATTTGACTTGCACCAGGCCACTGAGACACACGAAATTATTATTATTATTATTATTATTATTATTATTATTAACTCATCTTTGACTGGAAGTTGTTCGGAAATCAAACTGAAACTATCCTAAGTTGAATCTTATATCCAAGATTTATTTAAATTAACCACCAAAATCCATACGTTGAATCCACTCATATTTGTTAGATGATCATGATCTTAGAGATAACGGATCAATGGAAGAGCTCTACTCAATAGGAAAACGTAACTAAATTAATACAAGTTGGTCCTTAATTCCTCCACAGCTATTCAAATCAAATGTTCAAATGTTTGTTAAGCTTATGGGACTTAACTACGGGGTCATCTGTCCCTAAACGTACAAACTACTTACGAACTGCCTTATACTAAGGACGGCACAAATATCCATGTCCGAGGGGGGGGGGGGGGATTCGAACCCCCGACCGAAGTGGCCGTGCAGACCGTGACTGGAGCGCCTCAGCCCCCGCGGCCACCGCGGCCGGCCCACAGTTATTCGGCAAAGTATTAAACGTGACAAATCGTCTAAGTAACGGTGTTATTATTCAGTAATCGAACGTCGCAACAATTGTCGGTACAGTCGGTACTCTCTCAGTACTATAATGGGCTAAAAATTGCGTCATCGCGACAGATTCTCTACGCTTGCAATTACTACGGGTAATTTTCATTTCGATTGTCCCATTTCACGTTGAAAATTCCTATTTTCCTCTTCAGCTTGTTTTCTTAACGAGACTGATAACCTACTGTACTGCAGATTTTCCTTTCATAAGTATTCATATAAGAGGAAGATACACTAGTTGCTTTTAATTATCTAAATGGTTAACTAACTAAATTTTGTAAATGCTTGTCCACACTTTGAAAGCAATATTTTAAAACTCAAGTGCTAAGAATCAATGATATTTAAAGCCAATGTCATGTATCGAAAAAAAAAAAAAAGTTTTCACTGGTCTCATGTTGAAGAATATAGAAGTTAGTAGAAAGTTTCTGTATTGCTTTCTTTTTCTCGTTAGCATGTTTTCTTGCCTGAAATGGAAATACTTTTCAGCAATTTCAAACTTCAGGCTAATGGAAGCAAGCATAACGATTTTTCTCTGTTGGAATTAACCATGTTGACTATGAGTCAATAGATCGTTCTATTCGAGAAAAGTATCATTATATAAATACGCTAACACGAAACTGAGGGTACAGATTTTTAATATTATTCACACAAGAGGGCCAATGAAACGTAAATAATTCGAAAGGGAATTTGTCACAGATGTTGCGAATACAAACATTATGTGTGCACGTAGTCGTTAAGAGGAAAAGAAAAAGAAATTTTAGGATGATACTCCAAATTCTCCATACGTTTTGCCACTGAATTATAACCCGTTCTAGGTGGCATATTCGTAAAGGTAAAGTGAACTCAGTCAGTTAGCGCTTGGAGATCCAATCGTAAGGTCCCGGGTTCGATTTCCAATTCCCACCTTTTTTTATTCTTCGTAATGTTCAATTCTTAACTTTGAAGTACAGTTTTTAAATATAACTAAACAATTCAGTTTATGAACGCAATATTAATATAGTCTATTTAAAAAATCAGTTTTCACACATGGTCAGCTATGTGTTGCATCAAGTAGAGTTCGATCGTTTGATGGTTTGAAATTTTATATTTGTGAACATAGAGATCGAGGCCATTTAGCGAATGATTAAAGGATTTTTACGAAAATGTTGTTTCTACTGAAGATTTGTAACGCTAAATTGTGAAATAAAGCAATTACGTCCCTCATTTGTGTCTTTCGTTCTCTCGTGTTTCATCTTTGCCCTTTCTTTCACCTGTACTCATAGCATTCATGTAAAACCTATAAATTTTCAGAGCTCAATAAATTCCAATTACATTTTTTTTCTATTTTCCCGACATAGCAAACACAACTGGTCGAATTTCGTTAGTACGTTCTAAAATCCTACTGCACCAAAAATTAATGATATATGACTGTAATTCAGCGGATCACTCCTCAAATGTTCAAATGTCTGTCGAGCTTATGTGACGCAACCACGGGGTCATCAGTTAAACTTACAAACTACTTATGAACTAGCTATACTAAAGACGGCACAAACATCCTTGCCCGAGGGAGCATTCGAACCCCCGACGGGGAACGACCTCGCGCATCGTAGCATAGCACCTCAATGCGCTCAGCCGCTACGCCGCGGCGTATCTCTCCTATTGCCTTTCGCCGGCCGCGGTGGCCGAGGGGACTGAGGTGCTCCAGTCACGGTCTGCACGGCCACTACGGTCGGGGGTTCGAATCCCCCCTCGGGCATGGATGTTGTGTCGCCTTTAGTATAAGGTACTTCATAAGTAGTTTGTAAGTTTAGGGACTGATGACCCCGTAGTTAAGTCCCATAAGCTTTACAAACATTTGAACATTGAATCCCGTAGTGAAGTCCCATAATCTATACAAACATTTGAACATTTTTAATGCCTTTCTTAAATATTGGAGTGACCTGTGCAACTTTCCATTCTTTGGGTACGGATCTTCAGGAGAGCGAGCGGCTGTATTTGATAGCTAGGTATGGAGCTATTGCATCAGCATACACTGAAAGGAATCTGATTGGTATATAATCTGGACAGGGCGACTTACTTTTGTTACGTTACTTAAATTGTTTCAATACTCCATCAATATCTACTTCTTAATTACGCATTCTGGTAGCTGTTGATTCAAATTCTGGAGTCTTTGCTTCCTCCTCTTTGGTAAAAAAATTTCTGGAAGCCACAATTTGGTATTTGTGAAGTGATTGGCGACCAGCGCTCGCTACGTGCAATTTTGCAAGACCCGTTTTAGCCGTTCTTGAAGCAGACAAATGATGTGTTGTTCTGACAGGATAATGCTCGCTCACACACTGTGTCCTGTACGTCGTGCAGCAATTTCCCTGGCCAGCACGATGTCGGGACTCTGCAATCGAGCACGATTACGTTACGATGACACAAAAATTGCGACTCTTCACCCACAACTTAGGACTGCGTGTACAGGTCGAGCCAGCGAGCAATAAAGTAAGCCAATAATCAGCTACTGTATTGTCGCCCGTGAAGACTACACCACGTTCAAAATGTTCAAATGTTTGTTAAGCTTAAGGGACTTAAATGCGCGGTCATTAGTCCCTAAAATTACAAACTACTTGTGAAATTTGCAACTGGATAGGGGATTTCCTGTCAGAGTGGACACAGGTCGTAGTAATCGACGGTAAAGCATCGATTAAAATAGAGGTGATATCGGGCGTTCCACAGGGTAGTGTTATTGGTCCTCTGCTGTTCCTTATTTACATAAACGATTTAGAAGAAAATCTAAGTAGCTCTCTTGGGTTGCTTGCAGATGACACCATCATTTACCGTCTACTAATATCATATGAAGATCAAAACCAACTGCAGAACGATCTGTGTAAGATATCACTATGGTGTAAAAATAGGCAATTGACTTTAAATAATGAGAAGTGTGAAGTCGTCCACATGAGTACGATAAGAAAACCATTAAACTTTGTTTACAAAATAAATCAATCAAAACCGAAGGCCGTAAACGCCACAAAATACCTAGGAATTACTATTACTTCAGACTTAAACTGGAAAGATAATGTAATGGGAAAGGCGAACCAGAGACTGCGTTTTATTGACAGAACCCTTAAAAGATGCAACAGAATTACTAAACCTTTTTTGGAGTATTGCTACCCAGTGTGGGATCCTTATCAAGTGGGTTTGATACCGAGCGAGGCGGCGCAGTGGTAACACACTGGACTCGTATTCGGGAGGGCGGTGGTTCAAATCCACCCCCGGCCACCGAGATTTAGGTTTTCCGTGATTTCCCTAAATCACTCCAGGCAAATGCCGGGATGGTTCCTTTCAAAGGGCACGGCCGATTTCCTTCCCCGTCCTTACCCAAAACTCCGAGCGTTAGCTCCGTCTCTAATGACCACGCTGTCGACGGGACGTTAAAACCGTCTTCAAGTGGGTTTGACGAAGGTCATCGAAAGTGTCGAAAGAAAAGGAGCTCGTTTCGTATTGTCACGATACAGGGGAGACAGCGTTACGGACATGATACAGGATCTGGCATGGGAATCATTACAACAACGGCGCTTATCGCTGCAGCGTGGGCTACTTACGACTCTATAATCGCCAACATTCTCCTCCGAATGCGAAAATATATTGTTCACTCCCACTGACATAGGTAGAAATGAGCATCGGAATAAAATACGAGAAATTAGAGCTCGAACGGAGAGATTCAGGTGTTCTTTCTTCCCGCGCTCTATTCGAGAATGGAGAGGGAGATAAATAGTATAATGGTGGTTCGATGAAACCTCTGCCAGACGCTTAAATGTGATTTGCAGAGAATCCCATGTAGATGTAGATGAACCACCTTATACTAAAGACAGCACAAACATCCACGCCCATGGGGGAATTCCAACCTTCGACGTGGGAGGCCGCGCGATCCGTACCTTGCGCTCCAGACCGCTCGGGTACTCCCGCGCCGCACATCACGTACAATTATGTTTCAGTATGAATCTACACCTGGAGTCTCACTACTGCTTAAGCTATTGATCTGTAAATGTAATCATTTCATGTACTACATATGAACTGTTTCTACAAATATGACTCGAGTGTTTCGGAAAATATGTATAAGTAAAACTTTTATCCATTATGGATGAAGACCACTGCGACTGTGGTGAAATAAGGTATCTTGAATGACAGCGTGACAGCAACCAGTCACCTTTTATGTAAAATGTTTTTATTACATTTCTCCCATTACCGGTTTTGATATGCATCGCATGTCATCATCAGATTGTGAACGGTTTTTTATATTGCAGATGGTGTGTGGTGGAACTTGTGAATCTGTTACTATTACAAAAACAAGTGAACTATGTGGCGAGCATAACTGACGTAATAATATTGACTTAGGCCTAAATGTTGCTACTTACAATTACAAAAGCAAAAGAAGTTAACTATGTGGCGAGCATAACTGACATACTAATATTGGTTTAGGCCTAAATGTTGCTACTTACTATTTGTGTTATCCATAAACCCATTGTCACAAATGGTAGCATGCACACATGCATTGTGCTGCTATGCACTTTACTCGTATTACAAAGCATAACTGGTGGCGTGCACATATTTATTGTGCTGCTAAACACTTTATACATGATGCACCATACAGTTACCACGCACTATACAAATGTAAACAAATCAAAGATATTCGCCAAAGATGTTGCACAGTCACATCATCCTTTGGTTGACACTCGCATTGTTTGGTAATTATGTATTTCATACAGTAAGTAGCAACATTTAGGCCTAAATCAATATTAGTATGTCAGTTATGCTCGCCACATAGTTCACTTGTCTTGTTTTTGTAATTGTAAGTATCAACATTTAGGCGTAAGTCAATATTATTATGTCAGTTATGCTCGGCACATATTTCACTTGTTTTGTTTTCCTGTAATACACACTACACACCATCTATAATATAAAAAACCGTTCACCATCTGATGATAATATGCTAGGCATATCGAAACCGGTAATGGGAGAAATGTAATAAAAACATTTTACATAAAAGGCGACTGGTTGCTGTCATTCAAGATACCTTATGTTGTTATGGTCTTCAGTCCGGAGACTGGTTTGATGCAGCTCTCCACCCTATTCTATCCTGAGCAAGCCTTTTCTTCTCCTCATAAGAACGGCAACCCACATCCACTTGAATCTGCTTACTATAAGCGTCTCTTGGTCTCCCTCTGCGATTTGTACCCCACACACTTCCCTCCAATGCTAAATTTACGATTCCTGGGTGTCTAAGAATGTGTCCCACCAAGCGATCCCTTCTTTTAGTCAGGGTATGCCAATATTTCCTTTTATCACCAATTCCATTCCGTACCTCTTCATTAGTTATGCGATCTACCCACCTAATCTTCAACATTCTTCTGTAGCACCACATTACAAAAGCCTCTTTCTCTTCCTGTCCGCACTGCTTATCGTCCATGTTTCACTCCCGTACAAGGCAACACTCCACACAAATGCCTTCAGAAAAGACTTCCTTACCCTTAAATTAATATTCGATGTTAGCAAATTTCTCTTTTTCAAAAGTGCTTTTCTTCCCATTGCCATTCTGCATTTTATATCCTCTGTACTGCGACCATCGCATGTTATTTTACTACCCAAGTAACAAAACTCATCTACCACCTTCATTGTTTCATTACCTAATCTAATTCTTTCAGCATCGCCTGATTTTCTAAGACCGCATTCCATTATCTTTGTTTTGCTCTTGTTAATGTTCATTTTATACGCTCTCTTCAACACACTGTCCATTCCATTCAACTGCTCTTCCAGGTCCTTTGCTGTCTCTGACAGAATTACAATGTCATCAGCAAAACGCAATGTTTTTATTTCTTCCCCCTGAACTTTAATCCCTATTCCAAATTTTTCCTTGCTTTCCTTCACCGCCTGCTCGATATACAAATTGAATAACATCGGAGAAAGGCTACAACCCTGTCTTACTCCCTTCCCAACTGATGCTTCCCTTTCATGCCCTTCGAGTCTAATAACTGCGGTCTGGTTTTTGTACAAGTTGTAAATAACTCTCCGTTCCCGGTATTTTACCCCTGCTGACTTCAGAATTTGAAAGAGTGTATTCCAGTCAACATTGTCAAAAGCTTTCTCCAAATCTGCAAAAGCTAAAAATGTAAATTTTCCTTTCGTTAATCTATCTTATAAGATAAGACGTAAAGTGAGTATTGCCTCCCGGGTTCCTACGTTCCTCCTGAATCCAAACTGATCTTCCCCGAGGTCAGCTTCTACCAGCTTTTCCATTCTCCTGTAGATAATTCGTGTGAAAATTTTGCAACCATGACTTATCAAACTGGTGGTTCTGTAATTTTCACACCTGTCTGCGCCTGATTTCTTTGGAATGGGGATTATTACATTTTTCTTAAAGTCTGAGGGTATTTCGCCTGTCTCATACATCCTACACACCAGTTCAAAGAGTTTTGTCATGACTGGCTCTCCCAGAGACTTTAGTAGCTCTGAGGGTATGTCATCTACTCCTGGGGCCTTGTTCCGATCTAGGTCTTTCAAGGCTCTGTCAAATTCATCTCTCAGTATAGTATCTCCTATTTCATCTTGATCTACTCCCTCTCCCCTTCCTACAACATCGTCTCTAAGTACCTTATGTATAAGTAGTTAATGAGCATTATACAGAAGAAAAAACGTATAATATAGTTCATCCCCCGCACGGGTATAAGTACAAATCGCATACTACCTTGAATTAACATCCGACCCTGCTAGAAAATTCGATTACTCGCTCGCCTGTGCAGGCGCTACACGACCGTCGCGCAGCGCTGTGCCGCCTTATTAAAAACGGGTGTTCCTTCCGTCTCCCAGCTCTGCCAGAATCCGGCTGCTAATAATAGCTTGTGCAGGACTGCTAATGACGTTTGCCTGCGGACGGCGCGGCTCACGCAGTCCGCGGAAGCGCCGGCCGCACCCGCTGGTATTTATTAAAAACAGCGATGGCGGCGGCGCGGGGGCTGGCGTAATCTCGAGCAGCCACCGCCGGTATATATTAAATTCCACCCCAGCGGTAATATCGGCGCGGCCCCAGCTAATCAAAGAAACGCGAATTTGTTTCACTCGAGGGAGAGGCTCGCGCGGTGCCTAGTGCCTTCCGCCGACTTCCTACTGCACCTAGTTTCGTTATGATTAAAGTGGTAGGGGGGGGGGCGGTGGAAACGACTGCAGCAGTTTCCTTGCAGAATGGAACTAGTCTACAACACTTTTTTTTTTTTTTTGCTAGTACAAATCTTCGTGTAACAAATGGTTTCTCAGATATTCAATTCCTCCCCACCCCCTTCCAAATTTCATCACACCATATCCTTGAACACCGTGCGCTTCGCCTCGCCTTCGGCTTCTCCTTGCCTTCCTCCATAAGGATCCTGTACCAAATCATAAAATTCCTACCTCACCTCACTTTCATTGAACAGCTCAAAACATCCTACGTAATCCGCAAAATCAATTCTAACAATCGTATTCCGGTCTCTTTCCCCTCTCTTAACACATCCTGCCAAGTCTCCACCCGCACACCCTCCAAATCTTCTCCCCCAAAATTTTCATCCCTCTACCGAACCATGAAATACATCCTTCTCTCTCCCCTCAATTAAAGCTCCCTCCTATAGCACACCTCTCCTATTTCACCCACCATCACCCCTTTTACTTTCCGTAAGTATCCCAGTATCAACCTCTCCCCTCTCCTTCTCGCCTAAACAACTCCCATCTCTTCAATACCTCGTACTGCTCTTCCAGCCTCATTCTCACTCTCCTAGCCCCTTAAAGGTCGCGGGTTCGATCCCCGCCAGGTCTTAGGATTTTTATCTGTCGTTTTCCACTTCTTTCACCTCTGGCAGTGTTGCTGATGTGTAAAATACCGAGTAGCACCGTGGTTCGGAACCCACGTTAAACTGTAGGTCCCCCTATAACTGGCTGGGAAAGTCAGTTCGTAGGTCGGAGGAAGGCAACGGCATACCACCTCCAAACAGGACCATGCCTATTAAAGCTCTGTGGTATTCAAACCAATCCTCGGACTATTGACTGCTTTACCTTTTTTAACCACCGTCAATCGCAGGCTAGGTTCTTTAAGCTTTAGTGTTCCGTTCTAAGGTGAGTTTATCTCCGTTTGTGTTCCAGGGTTCCAGGGCTATGAAAGTATTTTCAAAACTGAGCCGTCTGTTTACGCTTTTGACTTTTACTTTTAAACTACGCATTTCATCTTTTTAATCTTCTAGATATCATTTTGAAATATGTCCCACTCTATTTCTTATTCGCCTAATTATGCCAGTGTCGTCCCCCATTATTTAAACGGAACTTTCGAAAGAAAGGTGATTGGTTGAAATTCAAATATTGACATGCCTCATTGTTCACCAGATATCACTTTGAATGATTTTTTCCCCTGTGGATTGTCATTACGGACTCTATAATCAAAAGCCTCAGATCAATGTTGAACTACCAGACTACTTACACGAATTATTACATGATATGGAGGGTGATACTACACTGTGTCATAGAGTTTGTAATAGTGTT
This sequence comes from Locusta migratoria, assembly GCA_026315105.1. NCBI lineage: Eukaryota > Metazoa > Arthropoda > Insecta > Orthoptera > Acrididae > Locusta > Locusta migratoria. The sequence goes on along the minus strand of CM048744.1, from coordinate 314,016,888 downwards.
GGAAAAAGATTTCGGTGATGTATTAATGAAGATTGGAAACAGATTGAACATAAAAAGTAAGTGTAACGGATGTTTTTAATCATAATGACTCACAAATCTTTTATTTAAAAAACTGTTCAGTGTCCACAGCCCTCTGCGCCATCCTGGTTACATCATAAAGATTATCAAATATGTACTGTGTGTAAAACAGCCGTAATATACTTTTAAATTACATATTGTCAACTATCAGCTGTTAATTCTATTTCCAACTTTTACCGGTTTCGGATATTATCCATCAACAAAAAAATCATACGCTAACAGAAAATGCACCATGTAATCGGTCTGTTTAATTTTACTTTTCTGATGATGGATAATATCTGAAACCGGTAAAAGTTCTAAAAACAAAAAACAGCTGATGGTTGACAACATGAAATTTTTTAAAATAAAGATTATCGTCTGTTGTATGAAGAAACGCCAGTAGCAGCGACTTTATACTCAGTAGGTATTGGAATCCACGTAATAGCTACATTCAGGCAGCTGAGTGTCATTTGCAGAGAACTTTTCGCAACTGCAAAAATCTGGCTTTTTCTGGATCGCTTCAAAATCTTTATTGGTGACCGGTTACGGCATATTGATACTGAAAGTAACAGATCTGTAAAGAAATTATTAAGCATATGTAGAGGAATGAAGGTGGCTATATTTATCATAGAAAAACTGTACCCTGCGACATCAACAAAAAAGGATTTTTAGTTTACATCGGTGCCTTTCTACACTTGACATACCGTTCTTACTGGCATCCCGTCGCTGTAAGAAGGCACAATGTTAGGGTGAGACCTGGGAAGCGGCCGCGGTGGAATGGCCGAGCGCTCTAAGGCGCCTTGCTGCGGAGCGCGCGGTTGCACCGCGTCGGAAGTTCAAGTCCTCCCTCTGGCATGGACGTGTGTGTGTGTGTGTGTGTGTGTGTGTGTGTGTGGTGTTCTTAGTTGAAGTAGTTTGTAAGCCTAGGGAATGGCAGCAGTTAAGTTCCATAGATTTACGAACATTTAATCATTTTTTGACCTGTGAATCTTGTACTTGGATATATGTAAACGTGTATCAAGCTAGCACCCCCACCATAAAAAATAAAAAATTTACACCATAATTTTGTGCTAATTTTTTGCTCGATTCAAAAATTTTGTGCTCGAGCCGTTTAGTCGGATTTCGAAATTTCAGAGTGAGCTGCTATCTTAATAATAAGCTAGCACCCCAATCTCTGAAAAATCACATTTCCAAACAATATTATGGAATTACAACCACGTGCTAATTTTGTACTCTTAAATGACGCAAACCTCAACCTTACAGCTGCATTATTTATGTAAATAATAACAATTTTAAGTATTTTCGCATCGCGGGATCAAGAGTAAAGTACCTCAAAGGAATTTGTTGCTCCTAGTTTAAAAATGCCAAACTATAGGCTGAGTTACGTGCTTTTAAGATATCCAGGTCCCGAATTTTGGGCTCAACGGGAAATGCAAAATTTCGAACTATAAACAAATTACGCAACGTTCGAGACAAAAGTAAAATACATTAACGAAATTTGTTGTTCTTAACCCAACATTGCCTGGATTGTAAAAGGAAATAGTGAACTATTCTGTGGGTCCGAAACTGTCAGAGTCGAAATCGTTTTCCGTACTGTATTAGCCCAGGTCGTTTTTTGTGGAGTTCTACAGATAAGTATTCCATAATAAACCGCGCCAGAAGTGTATGTACTTTAGAAGTATCACTTTTAATGCGTTGCTCATAGCGCAAGAAACTTGGTTGCTTGGAGTGAAGCACCATTAGAATTTTTCTTCAAATGGCATAATGAAGCAGAATTTATTCTTATGATTAATCGTAAATGCAATATAAATTCCTATAACGTTTATTGATACGGGGTATTCATATATTGTATTAGGAATATAAATATATTTTTCCCAATAACCTCAAACTGTGATTTACAGAAAAATGTTGATACGAGTTATATGAACACTAACGTCTTCACATAAATATTTCTCATTCTTCCATGCTTCAAAGGGTTTCTAATTTTGCAGCTTATGCCGTCCCTCTTACGATATTGCCATGTGAAGCCCCGACTCTGCATTACTTTATGGTACGGCCCTGGTAGAGTTACCTACTTCAATACCAATCCAAAACAACAAGGCCATAGAAGGAACTAAAATTGTAATGCTGTACTAACCAGGCACAGCCGTAAAAAACCTCATAAACCATCCAAAAACTGACAACAGAAAAGCCTCGTAGTAACTTACCTAAGATTACATTGTCAATTAAAGTTTATTCACACGTATCACATATTGCATTTTATTACAAGACAATTAAACATGAACCGCACAAAATTCATTTCTACTGAAAACAAACAATCCGTATGCACACAACATAAATAATACAAAATATTTTAAAGATAAACAAATGTTTCCTTTGCAGTCCACCTTATAACTAAAGCACATGGAGGAAACCTATTTAAGTAATAAACTTGTGAGCTTCTGAAAATGTTCAAATGTTTGTAAAGCTTAAGGAACTTAACTACGGGGTCATCAGTCGCTAAACTTACAAACTACTTATGAAGTACCTTATACTAAAGGCGACACAACATCCATGCCCGAGGGGGGATTCGAACATCCGACAGCGGACGGCTGTGCGCACCGCAACACGACGCTCCAGTTGTGCGCTTCTCATTAACTCAAGAAAAAAGAAAAGAAAAAAGAAAAAGAAATCAACAGTCGTTTACGGATTTAAAAGCACATAATACCAAGAATACTATCCTAATTCTAACATTGAAGATGAACCTTAAAAGGGGACGTAACGCTAGTTTGATGCGTACACTTCTGTGAAGCGCACATGTTTCTTACCGCCATTACAAAGCGCACTGCAATAAACGAACTGAACTCACACAAATGCAATCGAACACAAATTAGACCTGAAGACATTATGAAAGATTAATAAGTTTCTTATTTCCGCCAATGATACCCCAAACTGCACTGTAACATTTGCAGCAACAAGTTCCGTTAATGTACTTTACTCTTGTTTGGAGCGTTGCCTAAATGAACTAAATCCAAAATTTGATGTTTCCCGTCGAGAACAAAATTCGGGACCTAGATATCTTAAAAGCACATTATTCAACCTATAGTTTGGCATCGTTAAACTAGGAGCAACAAATTCCATTGAGATACTTTACTCGTGATCCCGCGGCGTGAAAATACTAACAATTGCTATTATTTACATGAATAATGCAGCTGGCAGGTTGGGGGTTTGCGTCACTTAAGAGCGCTAAACGGCTAAACGGCTCGAACACAAAATTTTTCAATAGAGCAAAAAAATAGCACAAAATTATGGTAAAAACAGTTTTTTTTTTATTTTTTATAGTGGGGGTGATAGCTATATGCACGTTTATGTATATTACCACAAGTATACGATTCACAGGTCAAAAAATGATTAAATGTTCGTAAATCTATGGGACTTAACTGCTGCTATTCCCTAGACTTACAAACTACTTAAACTAACTTAAACTAAGGACAATACGCACACATCCATGCCAGAGGAAGGACTCGAACCTCCGACGCGGTGCAAGCGCGCGCTCCTCAGCAAGGGGCCTTAGAACGCTCGGCCATTCCACTGCGGCCGCTTCACAGGTCACACGCTAACATTGTGCCTTCTTACAGCAGCGGGATGCCAGGAAGAACGGTATGTCAAGTGTAGAAAGGCACCGATGTAAACTGAAAATCCTTTTTTGTTGATGTCGCAGTGTACAGTGTTTCTATGATAAATATAGCCACCTTCTATACATGCCTAATAATTTATTTACAGATCTGTTTATGGCAGTATCAATATGCCGTAACCGGTCACAAAATTATGGTATAAACGGTTTTTCGATTTTTTTATGGTGGGGGTGCTAGCGTGATTCACATTATATGTAAGGTATATTGTACTGCTCAGGTAATGTATACAGTGTTTGTGTGATAAACATTTGCCACCTTCACTCACAAATGTATGTTTCATTTTGAAAAAAATTCAGATCGGATTATGGCAGTATGAAATCTGTCTCTCTTAAATATTTTGAAGCGATCTGGTTGAAGCCTGATTTTTACAGATTATGAAAGAAAATTTAGTCTGTTCAAAATTATTTCACGATTGACACCAACGACGCTAGCAAGCAGTGGCGGGGTAGGCCCACGCGGCAGACACGGAGCTCATTCCGCCAATCACACGGCATCTGCAGCAGCAGCGAACACACAAGTTGCCAAACCTTCACCTAACGCTACGATACTTTACCGCATGTACCGTATTTGTGTTTGAATCACCTTATTGTCATGCCTGTTCTTTTCACATTGATACTGTGTTTCATCGTTTTTAGGGTTGCAGGACCAATTATATCATCTCCTGCACTGATATTTGTTTGGTTGTGATGTGAGATTGAAGTTCGTAGAATTACATGAGCTGAGCTACCCAGGGGATTGCCGCACGGCGTCAAGCGACAGGAAAGGTTACACATTTCGTGCCATACTTGGCCCACTGTTCTCCATTTACTATGTATTGGTTGTAAATGCTACTACACCTCTGAACATAAACAAAAATATAATTGTGAACAATTGAGAAATGGAACATCGAAAGTTGAAAAAACGTGTGGATAATGTTAGAATACAGGGAGGTGGCGTTACCTATGGTGAGAATAAGCATTGTTTGAAGCAAGAGGAGCATTGCTTTTGTGCCCAAAATAAAGATATCTCGGTTTAAACCCTCAGTGAATGTTGCCTTATTTGCGTAAAACAACGAAATTGACAGTAACAAATGTTTCAAATGTTTGTTAAGCTTATGGGACTTAACTACGGGGTCATCAGTCCCGAAACTTACAAACTACTTATCTTGTGAAAGTATTAGCTCCGTTTTAAAACCAGTGGTACGAGGGATCGAAGATTTCACTATGGAAGTTTGAGATGATTTTTTTCATTAAACAGCAACTTACATTCAATTATCACCATATCAGTTATGCACAGACAGATTCAGCACGTTGATGTTCGCAATTTACAATTATAAATAGCTACAAAACTGAATCATAACTTATGCTAAATAATTTCTGATATTTTATTCAGAAATTTTCAGCAGCAACGAACTCCAAAATAACTTTGCATCAGGAATTTACTCTATATAACAGAAAGTAAATATTAATTTTTGCAGTACAATTTTCCCAATACTGAATTGCCGCGCGGAATGGCCGAATGGTCTAAGGCGTCAGGCTAAGGACTCCGTGGCCGTTCCTGCCGGAGGTTCGAATCCTCCCTCAGACGTGTGTGTGTGTGTGTGTGTGTGTGTGTGTGTGTGTGTGTGTGCGTGCGTGCCTGTGTGTGCGCGTTTGTGCGTGTGTCGTCCTTAGTGTAAGTATGTTTACGTAGTTTGTAAGTCTAGGAACATCCTCACAAAATGCGTTTTCGTGAACTGTCAGTATTTCGTCTTAATAATCTGCGGCCGTAAATAAAACTGAATGAAAAAATTGCAATACTTGCATACAGTTTCAACCTTTATACAAGGAATAGTTCGCGTGTGTGAGCTACTTGATTGAAATGTGAAATGATACCTGTGATCTTTGCAGAACGCGGCAATTCTGTTTTTTTTTTTTTTTTTTTTTTTTTTTTTTGGTCTAAAATCCTCCTGTAGCAATGTCAATAGATAGGAAGTATGTTAACTTAGCCTCACTATGAAACTGTGCATACGTATTATTCTCGTTCTCCCATTCCCCCAATTCGCCCCGTGGATGTTCTGCTATGTATGCTCCTTAACAGTGAATACTTTTCTAATACTACGATGATGTTTTATAAACTTCATTTTTTTTAATCTTAGACTTTTTAGTATGATATGTGATGCGAACATAATGACATATGGACTCCTTTTTATGCCCCCTAAATTCATTTCTCTATATCTCCCTTGTTTACTATTGTCTGTGATCACTATAAGATCATGCTTTTATTTAGGTTATGAAAATGTACATACCTATATTAAGATGATGAGATGTTCCGTTTTTATACTTATATAAGTTGTTTGTAAGTCTACTAAACCAACGCTGTTCGTATGTTATGAAAGCGAAAATAATTTCTCAGAATACTATTTTAAAGATTAATATGGAAGGGAGTTGGTAAGAAAAAAAAAGTACTATGTTTCTTATGCACTGTTTATTTTATGAGAGCTAAGTTTTATTATTTTTATGTGATCTGACTAATTGAAGCCATTACTAAAAAATGTTCAAATGTTTGTAGAACTTATGGGACTTAACTACGGGGTCATCAGTACCTAAGCTTACAAACTACTTATGAACTAGCTAAGACTAAGGACGGCACAAATATCCATGCCCGAGGGGGGATTCGAACCCCCGACCGTAGTGGCCGTGCAGACCGTGACTGGAGCGTCTCAGTCCCCTCGACCACCGCGGCCGGCGAAGACATTACTATGTACACCTTGTGGCGGCTTTGTACACCAGGACGATCCCTTTATTTTAGTTAATGGACATGTTCAATGTGACAATATACATCTATGTATGGAGTTTTGCCCCATATCTTGGTACGTATTTTATGTTCTGTAGTTACTTGAATATGCCTACAGTATTCGTGTCTTTCTCTCCCTCTGAGATATTTAGCCGACATACTTCCATCCCATGCTAAATTAAATATTCTTTGATCTGAAAGAATGTGTTCTACCGATCTTTTAGTTAGGGTATGACAGATATTCTTTTTCTCCCCAATCCTGTTCTGCACTTCCTCATTAGTTACGCAATCTACCCACGTAATCTTCAGCATTCCTCTGCAACACCACATTTCATAAAGCTCTATCCTATTCCTGTCTGAACTATTTATCGTCTATGTTTCACTACCGTACAAGGCAACACTCCATGCCAATACCTTAACCCTTTCCAGCCCATTTTTATTAATCTGTGAACAAAAGTATTTATTTGCATATTTCTATTCATAATTATGGGAATATTATATATGTATTAAATTGTTGAGTTTTGTTTAGTTTTTGGAGGGAAATTTGGGATGACTTTATATGGCGCGAATGGACAGGATATGTTTCCTTTACCGTACCTGACACTTTTTTCAAACTGTCTACTACTAATTTAAGACATATTACAATAGTTTATTAATGAAATTTTCAAATTATTTTGTTTCCTCTGCCTTGATATAATAATTTGAAAATCTCGCTGTTTGTACTCCAATTTAGACATTATGCAACAACACATATTTTGTCACTGCTTTGTAGCCTAATGCTCTATGTTCCTTCGAAGTAATGGCAGCCAAGCTACCCACAATGGATTTCGGGAAGTCCTGTAGTGTTCTTTATAATCTTTGGTCAAATAGTTGGGCTAAGAGTAACAGATAAAAGTGATGGTGCTATATGGCATCATTGGGCTGGAAAGGATAAAGAAAAAACAATGATGGTGGGTTACCGTTCTTATGAGGAGACGAAGAGGCTTGTTCAGACTAGCGTAGGGAGGATGACTGTATCAGTCTCTGGACACACAAAAACAGTTAACTTATTCTGTCAGTTCTTGTAACGTATTTTTTTAGGGATTGTGGTAGCTGATTGTTTCAAACCTTGGACATCCTGTAGATCAGAGCTTTCCATCCGGGTGTCGCGACACCCTGGGATGTCGCTTAGTAGTATCAAGGGTTCGCGAGTCTAACAAATTTAGACTCTGAACAAAAAAAATGTCAAAAAAAATCCTCCTCTTCATTCTATCCTGAAGACTCGCCTGCGGCTAATTATACTTCTCTTTATTCAGTGCACCACAGATCGCATATTGAAGGAATGATCGGTGCACATTAATTGCGTGCTCAGCCGCTAGGCGGCAGCTCTGCTTCAGCAGCAGCAACAGACACTCAGGGTTCGTTCAAGCAGCTGCCAGTTGCCAGATTCCAGCAAACTGCGCACGCGCAGAGCTGCTGCTGATACTCGATAACAGCTGTTCCCGTGCGCAGTTTGATGGAACTGGCAGCTGCTTGAACGAACCTTCACTGTAGTCTGCTTTCCTTCTCAAAGAGCTGCACCTGAGCGTTTTTTAATAGATTTATCAAAGCCACGTCACCCTCGGTAGCGTTTCTTACAATTAAATGTCTATCAATGACACAATGGCTGTAAAAGCTGTCACAGACTGTAAAAGCAGTCACAATTGTCCACTGACTAAAGCCATTCAGTAGCGATGTTTAGTATGGAGTATTGCCGGGTGATTAATGGAGAGTAGTATTTTAAATGCAATGATCATTGGTTCGAACCCTGGTATGCGTTAATATTTTTTTCACTCACATTCCTGTATGTAACAGATTCTGGGACCAGAAATGACATTAATATTCTTACTTGTCACAATTATTTATCCATTTTTTTCCGAATATGCCGGGACTTCAGAGGTCGTGGTGAAGCAAGAACCTAACAATAGAACTTAAATAATAATTCTTCACTTGTCATAAATACATCCTCTTTATGAAACATCCTGGCAGATTAAAATTGTGTGCCGGAACCGGGACTCGAACCTGGGGCCTTTGCCTATCGCGAGCAAGCGCACTACCGACTGTGCTATCCCGACACGACTCACGATGCCGCCTCACAACTTTACTTCCGCCAGTACCTCGCCTCCTATTTTCCAAACTTCACAGAAGCTCTCCTGCGAACCATGGAAGACTAGCACTCCTGGAAGAAAGGATATGGTGTAGACATGGCTTAGCCACAGCCTAAGGCTGCCGTTTCGGGCCCACAATTTTAATCTGCCTGGAAGTTACATATCAGCGCACACTCCGCTGCAGAGTGAAAGTTTCATTCTGGAAACATCCTCTTTATTTCTGAAAATAATGTGATAATATTGAACTGAAAGGGCACAGCCACTGTGCTGTCTAAATCAGAAATCCGAGCAGCTAATTTCCAGATGCCGTTTTAAATCGATCCGGCAAAACCGTATCTGGCCCTGACATGTACACACGACAGCGAAAAACGGTTTCCGAAATTCAGTTTTCGTGTTTCGGCAGTTGGGTCGCACGCAGAAGCAGCAGGTATTACTGTGTGTGTTAGGCATGGTTGTCTGCGGTGTTAATCTGTTATACATCTCCGCCGGCCGCGGTGGCCGAGGGGACTGAGGCACTCCAGTCACGGTCTGCACGGCCACTACGGTCGGGGGTTCGAATCCCCCCTTAGGCATGGATATTTGCGCCGTCCTTAGTTTTAGCTAGTTCATAAGTAGTTTGTAAGCTTAGGGACTGACGACTCCGTAGTTAAGTCCCATAAGTTCTACAAACATTTGAACATTTTTTATACATCTCCGTAGTTCCTAATGTTTCCTTTCTTGCGATGAGTGTGTAATTGCTGCAGTCAGGATCTACATTAAACTTGTCAATGCGTACGAGGATTTCAGTTTCGTTTACAATCAACATTTAAGCGATACTTTATCCCACCCCCCCCCCCCCCCCCCCCCGCGCTAGGACCATCTAAATTCTACCACAAGTATTTATATTAGTGAAAGGGTGTCGCGCAAAACTGTGAGCTAAAAAAGGGCGTCGCCAAGAGGGAAAGTTTGGAAAACACTGCTGTAGATGATTGTCTGCCGGCCGCGGTGGCCGAGGGGACTGAGGCACTCCAGTCACGGTCTGCACGGCCACTACGGTCGGGGATTCGAATCCCCCATCGGGCATGGATATTTGTGCCGTCCTTAGGATAAGCTAGTTGATTGGGAGTTAGTAAGCTTAGGGACTGATGACCCCGTAGTTAAGTCCCATAAGTTCTACAAACATTTGAACATTTTTTTGATGATTGTCTCTAAATGTGTAAGTAAAAGTTTTCTTCACATCACGACTGCTACATTCCATGCCCAGCTCCCATGTTGGTAGTGACCGCATTTTGAAAGAACTGTCGATCCTAAATCAATTTCGAACAGACTATGCATCGCCCCTAGAAGCTTACGCTACGTGAGGAACATACATTACCTTCCTACTTTTGTACGTATTTCTGTGCCGCATGCATTCTTCACGCTGGTACTGTAGACGGTTTGCCAGTTGGCGGAAAGAGAGTGTTGGCACGCGAATGAGGTTGTAGGCGTAGCCGGGAAGAAATGTCGCCACGCTGGAGCTTCCCGCAGGGCAATACCTCAGGAGACTGCAGCGCCGCCGCCGCCGCCGATTCCATGAATTGCAAAACGCCGGCCGCGGCAGTATTTTGCGCGTCGCCGCCTTCCGTGTTATAAGCGCCGCGAAGCGCCGCGGAAGTGCGCGACCGAAGAGATAGGGCGGGGCGGTCGGTCCAGTGTCCACTCCTGGGTCCGGCTGATGGATGGCGGTGCTTAGGGCGCGCGCACTATCGCCGCCGCCCTGGAGGCCTTCCAGAGACGCTAATGTCTCTGGCAGCAGCGCCTCCTCTGCCCTAGCCGCTGTCTTACAAAGACCTCTGGCCCGCAGGCCGTGAAGAACGCCCCGCGAAGGACAAAAAGCCGACCTGAGGTAGCAACGGTGAAGGCGACAAATGCTCACCCACAATAGACGTCGCGAGGCTACGTTGAGCTATTGAGGTGCTAGGATACATAGTTAACAATGGACGTGTTCTCCTGTAATCGTATTTTAATCTTAATACATATAAAAAATAGTTGTTTTTGTCTATATTTCACTCTGCAGCCAAAACTACACAGCGCAAACGAATACTGTTTGTATGTGGTAGTAGGTATCACTCTCCCATTGTGCACTATGGTGGTAGACGGTTGATAACGATAAGGGAGTGCTTATATACACTCTTAGCCATAAAATTGCTGCATCACGAAGATGACGAGCTAAAGACGCGAAATTTAACCGACAGGAAGATGATGCTGTTATATGCAAATGATTAGAAAATGTTCAAATGTTTGTAGAGTCTATGGGACTTAACTACGGGTTCATCAGTCCCTAAAATTACAAACTACTTACGAACTAGGACGGCACAAATATCCATGCCCGAGGGGGGGGATTCGAACCCCCGACCGCAATGGCCGTGTAGACCGTGACTGGAGCGCCTTAGTCCCCTCGGCCACCGCGGCCGGCAAATGATTAGATTTTCAGAGCATTCACACAAGGCTGGCGCCGGTGGTGGCACCTACAACGAGCTGACATGAGAAAAGTTTCCAGCCGATTTCTCATACACAAACGGCATTGACCGGCGTTGCCTGGTGAAACGTTGTTGTCGTGCATCGTGTAAGCAGGAGAGATGCGTATCAACACGTTTCCGACTTTGATAAAGGTCGGATTGTAGCCTATCGCGATTCGGTTTATCGTATCGCGACATTGCTGTTCGCGTTGGTCGCGATCCAATGATTGTTAGCAAGATATGGAATCGATGGATTCAGGAGGGCAATACGGAACGCCGTGCTGGATTCCAACGGCCTCGTATCACTAGCACTCGGGATGACAGGCATCTTATTCGCATGGCTGTAACGGATCGTGCAGCCACGTCTCGATCCCTGAGTCAACAGATGGGGAGATTTGCAAGACAACAACTATCTGCACGAACAGTTCGACAGCATGGTCTATCAGCTTGGAGACCATGGCTGCGATTATCGTTGACGCTGCATCACAGACAGGAGCGCCTGCGATGGTGTACGCAACGACGAACCTGGGTGTACGAATGGCAAAATGTCATTTTTTCGGATGAATCCAGGTTCTGTTTACAGCACCATGTTGGTCGCATCCGTGTTTGGCGACATCGCGGTGAACGCACATTGGAAACATGTATTCGTCATCGTCATACTGGCGTATCACCTAGAGTGATGGTATTGGGTGCCATTGGTTACACGTCTCGTGTAAAATTCTACGTATGGGTGTCAATATTTTGCTTTTCAGCGAAAACTACACAATGGAGACGAACTATCTCTCTGTGCTGTTGTAGTACAAAGTCTCCCTTTCTACAGAATAGCAGTTCCGTGTCGATAGGTATAAGAGGGTGGAAGATGTAGTGGTTTAAAGTCGTCAGCTTATATAAAATTCGGACTGAAGACCAGCGATGACTTTTGACACTGTAACAGCAATGAGGTTATATACAGCGAAACGTGATGCACATTCTCCAGTTGTTTTTCCGCAACATGCGCACAAGTAAAGAAAAATAAGTGCATATTGCAGTTTCAAAAGTGAAACTACCAATTAAGACGCCAAAGCGGAAGAAAGAAATTTCGATTCTCGATCCGTTTCTAAAAGACAGAAAACGGCGCTGAAATGTGAATCAACAGACGATAGAAACTTGAAATTTGTAGACGTTGTTTATCTTACACTGTAGGCAATACCGATTTTTCGATATTCCCCTACCTAAGGGGGTGAAACAGGGGATGAACGGTCATTTGAAATGCGTTGCTATTCAGGCAATTTTGAAGCAAGAAATACAAAACCTCTAATTTATATTTTGAATGCAATTTTAAAAACACATGTTTCGAAACTCAACCATCAAGCGGGTGAAATGAGGGAAAATTTTTAAGGATGCTACGAAGACTATTTTGATGGCAGAAATGCAAAAATTTGGTTAGAATTTGAAAAAAAAAAAATTTCGACATGTTTTGAATTTTGCCATCAACGGTGCAATAGGGCGTGGCAAGTTGTAACAAAATGCGTGATTAGGAAAGCATTTTTAAAGCTAAATCTATGAACATTTATATTTAGAAGTAGAAACAGTCAATACAGTCCATTCAGTCTACGCGTGCAAAGCAGCGTGAATTAAGCTAGTTTGTACTATAAACACTAGAGCACCTGTTTTTGTCCATAAACACGTTCCTCCTGCACCTATGTTGGTATGATTTAATCTTGAATTATCCTATATCTACAATAAAATGTTCAAATGTTTGCAAATCTTAAGGGACTTAACGTCTGTGGTTATCAGTCCCGCCGGCCGCGGTGGCCGAGGAGACTGAGGCGCTCCAGCCACTGTCTGCACGGCCACTACAGTCGGGGGTTCGAATCCCCCGTCGGGCATGGATATTTGTGCCGTCCTAGTTTGTAAGTAGTTCATAAGTAGTTTGTAAGTTTAGGGACTGATGACCCCGTAGTTAAGTCCCATAAACTATACAAACATTTTATCAGTCCCTAAGCTTACAAACTGCTTAAACTAACTTTAACCTAAAGACAACACATAAACCCATGCTCAAGGGAGGATTCTAACCCACGACGGCGAGCAACCGCGCGCTCCGCAGCATGGCGCTTTAGACCGCTCGGCCACTCCACCGCGGCCTACATCTACATAAATACTGTACTGGTCACACTGAAGTGCATGGCAGAGGGATCATCGAACCGCTTTTATGATGTTTCTCTATAGTTCCATTCTCTAATAGCTCGCGGAAAAAAGGAACACCTAAACGTTCCGTTTTCGATCTGATTTCTCCAACTCATGCATCATTTTCTTGACACTCTCTCAACTATTCTTTGTACTTAGTCTAAATCGTTTGTCAGTCCCATGTGATGGGAATGCCACATTGCGCAACAATACTCCAAAATAGGACGCACAAGAATGGCGTAAGCAGTTTCTTTAGTAGAATTATTGCACCTTTTAAGTGTTCCGCCAACGAAACGTAGTCTTTGGTTCACTTTCCCTACAATAGTTTCTATGTTCTTTCCATTTTAAGTCTTTTGTAATTATTACTTCAAGATACTTCGTTGAATTTAAGGCCTGTAGATTTGACCGATTCATTGTGTAAATGAAGTTTAACTGATTTCTTTTACTGGTTATATGGATAACTTCGTTATTAAGGGTCAATTGTCTTTCCTTTTTTGCACCCTCTAGATATTTGACCTAAATCATTTTGCAGTCGCTTATGATCTTCTGGTGTGCTCTGCTCGATGACTTTCCGTCAATACAACGTACTGTGTCCTAAAACGTAAACACACTTGTCTATATTATATATGGAAAGAATACTGTACACTCCGTCCTACAGACCTCGTAAAGCCAATCAGGTATCAACCGGCCGCATTGTACTTTCCGCCAGATGGTGTCAGTGGATGCGGTATTTGGAGGGGGGGGGGGGGGGGGGCAAGTCTGCGCTGCGCCAATGTATCGGTTTTCATTGCCGGAACCGCTGCTTCTCAATTATGTCGCTCCTCAATTCACGTCACGAGGGCGGAGCGAACTCCGTTGCCAGTAGCATTCGGTAGACCCGGACGGTGACCTGTCCACGAGCTAGCCTACCCTGCCGAAGCTTCATTTCCGTGATCTTGCGGGAACCGGTGTATCCATTGTCGGCAGCGCAAACATACCCATTTCGTTAAATTTACAGGAGGCACTAACATTTAATCCTTCATTCAATATATAGTGTAGCAACACTACAAAGCGGTTGTAGATATTGTAAGGACGTTCTCCGATATCAAAACGAACAACATCTTTTGTTTTATATTACCTGACATGGTCACGACGGCGAGCAACCGCGCGCTCCGCAGCATGGCGCTTTAGACCGCTCGGCCACTCCACCGCGGCCTATATCTACATAAATACTGTACTGGTCACACTGCCTCAATATATTTTCAATTTGTATAATTTTTTTAATCACAAAGGACCGGTTTCTATATTACATCATCTTTCCGATCTCTAATTTCCAAGCAACTTCTTACGTAAGATTCACAAACCGAAAAATCAGTTGCATGTGTTCGCAAGACAACATTGCAGACGTCACTTGCAACACTGACCATTTCAATACGGTATCTGCCACAAACATGATGTTACGGAGTTTATCGCTATTTATGACGATCAGGGTGATGTCCACAATTTATCTTGCAGATATTTGCTACTGATTTTGTGGTTTATATGACATAGTGTGATGCTTGTGTAATGTCACGTAAGACGTTGCTTGGAAAATACAGATCCGAAGATGACGAAAAATTAAGTTCGAAACCGTTCATCTGTTTTGAAATTATATATAAAAATTTCCCGGCGCTGGAGTGGCCGTGTAATGTAAGGCGCCTTGCTGTTGGCGCGTGGTTACTCACAGTCGGAGATTCGAGTCCTCACCCCGGGGCGTGGGTGGGTGTGTTTGTCCTTAGGTTAGTTTAAGTTAGCTTACGTAGTTTGTAAGCCTAGGTACTGATAACTACAATAGTTAAGTCCAATATATTTACAAATATTTGAATAAAATTTAATTCAAAGATTTATTTATTAAGCTTAGGGTACAATGTAAGCCGCTGACAAAATTAGTAACGTATTATAAAACGTAGAGTAATTAATAATACTGAGAGACTAAAACGTCATGATAAAAATACGTCAGAAACCTGTAGAGATATTTGCAATACCAAAGAAAAAAAATACGATGACAAAAAAATACAAATCAATAAGATATAAAGTAATGTAAAGTACGTTTATGGTCAAGTACAACGTTGAAAACTAGACTAGAATTCCAGTCGTTGTAGCCATTGAACAGCAGACCTAGAAGCTGTCGCCAGCCGCAGTGGCCGAGCGATCTGCGGCGCGCCACTCTGCACGGCCGCTACGGTCGGGGGTTCGAATCCCACCTCGGGCATGGATGTTTGTGTCGTCTTTAGTATAAGGCGGTTCATAAGTAGTTTATAAGGTTAGGGACTGATGACCCCTCAGTTAAGTCCCTTAAGCTTAACAAACATTTGAACATTTTTTGAAGCTATCAGAACAATATCGAGAGTTCCACGGAAGGCTCTATTAGGGCAGCTGGAAGTGATGTGCCGCATTGTTTGTAAGTCATCACCACAGTCACAGCTTGGTCTAATGCCCCAGGAGACTACGCACTGTATTCAGATGGACCCAGATATGCCGCGGAGATGAAATGCGGGCGGTGGCTGCGTGGGATCAAGGAATGATCTTCATTCGTTCTTCAAGAATGCTGACGGCTAAAGTTTTTGAGCCTGTAGGAGGGGAGGATGCCTAGATTTCAGTATGGTAGAATTGATTCGTTGGATGTCTTGCTGTATTGGTAGCGAGTTATGACCAATATTTTATATACTTCTCGGACAGTATTAGTCATGGGGCACTCTTCCACTTGCGTAATAACGTTGATAACTACGGGCTTGCGGTCGCACTTCGTGTGCGTGTTTCTTGCGGATTATAAAACGGTTTGTAAGGTGCACGAAGACGGTGCCGCTAAGAAGAGCATTTGTTGCTTAACTGTTACGTAGGATTCTCCGTATTCTACAGCGTTCCGGAGAGGCCCGACTCTTGAATCCAGACACCGTGCTGCACAGTGCACGTGGCCCCAAAATCACCGATACGGGACTGTGAAATTTGGTGCAAAGTTCTTTTCGCACGTATCTGACACCAGACCATCGCTGGCAATAGTCAGGGACATGACGTTAGTCGAGTACAGCAAGTTGGTGGTTCAGTGATGGTCTGGGCGCAAATCATGTGGCAATTTCTGGCGCCCATCTTTCACACCAGGTGCAAACTCACGGCTCCACAATGCAGGGATAAACATCCTCCAGCCTATCGATGAACGTTTCCTTACCATTTGGGGAAGACTTCATATCTCTTGGTAACAAACTGTGATTTGTAAACTGCGATTGTAAACAGTCACAAATCACAACTAAGAATCGCAGATGCCTAAAAGTAGCAGTCACAGAAATCACTGATATCGGGAAGTCGCAGTTTAGCCCATCCTTAGTTCAAAGCACTACTCGATGGGCTAACCCAAACATTTCCTCAAAATTTCTCGAGCCGTCTTGGAGTCCATACAACAAACATACGTACTTAGGACACATCGATTGTCTTATGTATAAACTACAGCTGCGAAACTGGGACGGGTTGCTACTAAAGTTATACAATTATATGGCTCATCATCTGATGATTATAACGAAAAACTCTCAGACTATTGAAAGTAACCTGTAGTGAGGTCTACAGGCACAGAAACACACACACACACACACACACACACACTCACTCACTCACGGCCGAAGGAGGACACGAACCTCTGATGGGAGCCGCCGCACAATCCGTGACATGTCACCTCAGACTGCGCAACCATTCCCGAGCTGCTTGATTAGCACACTGCAAGTAAATAACCAACAAAATCGTCATAATTATACCCATTTTCATGCAAAATAACTGTCATTGAAACTACAATTCTCTCAGATCCATCAGTTACATAAATCTCTCTCGTGAAGGGTAGGTCGCTTACTCACCACAGAAACAACATCTTGTTTTCTTTTATTTGTGCCTTTCTGCGACTAATTGGACGCCTCTGTGGCGAGTAGGCAGCCTATCCTTCACGAAAATGTTGAAACCTCTCCGGAATATATGTAATTGATCCCAAAAGTTTTACCGATTCAGTTTCTAAACAAGGCTTTGTTTTTATAATAATAAACACGTAAGATTAATTGTAGACAATATGTATTCCATACAGTGCAGCAAAAAAAATTAAATAATTAGAAAAATAAAAAAACAAAAACTTAGAAAACGCTCGTTCGACCAATACTTGAACAGTCGTCATCACTGTGGAATCCCTGTTAGATATGATTGATAGAGAAGATAGAGCAGATCCAAAGGCGAGTAGCTCGCTTCGTTACAGGTTCATTTAGTAAAGATGAAATCGTCAAGGATGTGATCGGGAAACTGCAGAGTCAGACGCTGCACGAGATGAGATTTGCATCACGGCATGGCCTTCTGTCGAAGTTTCGAGAGCGTTGCTAGAAAAATGTGTCAAGAAATATTATACATACCGCGAAAATACCATGAGGTAAAATGAGAGATATTAGACCCCACATAGGGTCCTTTTACCTGCAACCATTTTTTTCCAGCAAACCACCGGAAAAAGTGACAATGGTACACAAAATACACAGGCAGAGTGTAGACTTAGATATAGGCTGAATTTAGTAGAGAAGAAAAAGTGGGCAGGTAGTGGAGGGAGGTGGGTCATAAAATTGAACTCTGACTGGAGAAAGGAATATATGGGCAGTGAGAAAGTAGGTTGTATTTTCAGTTTCCATAATATACTCAAGAATAGCGCGACATTCGCGGTTTCGCTAGTGTAGTGTAAGGTAACATACGCTGTGAAAAGATCTGAACTTTGATCAAAAAAATTAATCCAATAAATGTAAGTTATCTTTTGCTTCGAAATGTAATAAATTCCCGCTGGGGAACCAAATTACAAAACTGATTAAATGTATGATAGCTATCTACTGAAGATCTAAAACTGAAACAAAAAGAGCAGTGACTAAAATGCAGTTTAACTTGTCGCACAAACGTAGCAGAAATAATACCAATAACTAAATTAATGTGTATATTACAGCATGAAAATAAACAGCAAAAAATTCTCATTACGCATCTGTACCCAACTCGCCATATAGGGCCATGTGTTACTGTGATACGTTGTGCGCACTTGTTATATGTGAATGTACTCGAATTACTATAAGGAATGACAAAACACAGGAAAATTAAATGTATTCAAAAAGAACACGAGAGACACGGATGTCAATATGAGCCGAAACACCCGGTGAAATATCTGTGTAGTCGGTGAAACGAATTACGAAATATGAAGCTGCAGTCACAAATTATTTACAAACTGGCAACCACAAGTTAATTAAACTGTGCTTGGCAGTAAATGAATAATTCTTTATATCACGACAAAATACATTCCATCCTCCTGTTAGAAAACGGGAGAAGACTTTCGATTGTACGCTTAATAACTATGGAAGTTTTCCTTATCAACTCATAATAGTGTTGCATAGTCAACACAGCAACGTTTTTAAGTTTTCAAATGTATTTTATATTCGTGCTTACCTGCCTTATCAGGGTAGACAACGTTGATGCAATAAATTATTTATGAAGAAAATGCAACAAAATTGGCACATTCACTTGTCGATGCATGTGAATGACGAAGAAACGCAAACTATTTTCCGTTGGATTACGACGTAGATTTGGAAATAGGTGAATAAAGGGTCGGTGCAGCACGACCCACGAACTGATAATTCACTCAAACTGTGCTTGTTACTAAGCTTGTTGAAGAATTTAGTGGTTTCAATTCCATGTTTGCACACTCTTGCAAACGAGACAATAGTTAAAGACTTCAACAACATACAGTCAACAGACTACGGCCCCGAAGACATATCGACTCTACAAAACACGATACTTTAAATAGGTATGATTTATTCTAACATACATTCTTCATATATTTCACTGTATGAGCCTACCAACAATTTTTCATTTGTCTACTTTAAAAATTGGTTTGAGTATTTTGAACACGCCTTTATAAATATTTCTGCACTTTTACTTTATATTTCGTTTATTGTGAACTTAAGATATTAATACACCCCGCTATGGATTCCAGTGTTTTAGTAACAAGTTGCCGACTTTTATTTTGACTTCATTATCATTGTAATTATTGTACTTGTGTGAAAAGGAAGAGGAGGACGGGAATTACAGTTTACAACCTCTTGTTGTCCACATTTTTCACTTGATTGAGAAACCGCATGAGACTCGGAACAAGAAATTAAGGTTCGCGGAAATTACGTCGCAAAGAACAGAGAGCCTTATTTTGTTCTGAGCGAAGGAGTATCACGTTTTAACGTCCCACAGTCATTCATTAGAGAATCTGCGATTCTTATTCGCGGAAGGGGGAGGATCCACTCTGGCGTTTACCTGCAGTGCCGCGGCGGAGCGGCCGAGCGCATTGAGGCGCTATTCCACGATGCGCGAGGCCGTTCCCCGTCGGGGGCTCGAATCCCCCCTTGGGCATAGATGTTTGTGCCGACTTTAGTATGAGCTAGTACATAAGTAGTTTGTAAGTTTAGGGACTGATGTCCCCGCAGTTAAGTCCCATAAGTCTTACAAACATTTGATTTTTTTTTTTACCTGCAGTGATTTAAGGAAATCAAATAATGTCTGTATCTGAGTGGCTAGATGCGAGTGTAACTGGATGTCCAATCTGAGTGTTTTGCCGTAATCATGGCCTCACCTCTTTCCGTAATACTCAATGGCTAGGGAATTAGATGCAGAGAAAAAGTCTGATTCCTTTCCAAGTGTGTAATTCACTTGATAAACGTTAAGAAAGTCTAGAATTATTCAGTAAGTTATTAGTCTTTTACAAATCTGTATCGTCTGAGGAAAGAAAAATGCTGTGTGAACCTGTAGACAGATCGATAGGAACAAACACCATACACGCCGTCAATACGATCCCAAAAACTATTTTCGGCCTGTTCTAAGACTACCAACTAGTTTTTCATACAGTTAAATTTATAAACTTGGCTATTACCATCTTTTAAAATGGCCTACTTCAAATTCGATTTATTTCCCTCCGAGAATGTTCGACGATGACTCTTAAGTTAGCTTAGCAACACAGGTGAGTTTCCATAATGTGAAAGAACCACTTCAATTTACCAGGCACTGTCAACTGCTTTGAAGTGAATTCGTTTGCCTCACTGATTATGAGTCACAGAAGAAAATCCATCTTTTATAAGTATGCAGATTACTTGAGACCACAGGTTGCTTTGAGCTAAAATGAGCGTAGCAACGTACAAGGTAATTGCCGACGAAAGGCAGGGTACAGAATCAGCTACAGAGAGACACTACATATGACACGACACCACACACACACACACACACACACACTACCGTCTGTGTAAAATGTAATGTTTCCAAGGGACGAGAAATAATAACGCGCCAGCACAGTGTAAAGTGAGAATATAATCTGCAAACGATTTGGTAGCTCAGAACACAGCAGGAACCACTTAAAATTTTCATCCAGCAAACAAAATAAATCAAGGCACAAACATGTGAGTACAGGCAGTTCGCCATTGAACCTTCATTGCCAAAGAAAACATGATACCTTTCAGGAAACTAAAAGAAAAGGAAAACAATATAGATCGATGTGTAAGTATCTAAATGTAAATACCAATGATAAGTCATGAAACTATCCACTATCATTGATTCCCTTGACGTGTAACGGCAAAATACTGTCTATAACAATGAGCTTCTCTATAAAATTACCATACAACATTTTTAAAAGTTAGAAAGTTTCTGTAATGACCGTGTGGTCTAAGGCGCCACGTCACGGATTGCACGGTCAGTCCCGCCGGAGGTTCGAGTCCTCACTCCGAAATGGGCGTGCGTTTTGTCCTTAGCGTAAGTTAGTTAAGCAGTTTGTAAGTCAGAGACCGATTACCTTATGAGTTGGCTCACTTAGGGTTACAAACATTTCAACACTGACGTGTACTATGAGTGAAAGTGGCTTCATGAATGAAGAGTAAAAATGGGATTACTCGGCGATTTTCAAGTATTCAAAGACAACATTTGTACCGTCTATGGTCGTGTCATGATCGAGGGCGCAGAATGTGCTGTAAATGATAGGGAGGGAACCTGTGCATACTTCATGTCCGCCACACTCTATTTGGAACACGGGTAAGTGCAGAAATCGTACGAGTGCTTGTGGAAGGATTACCTTCTACAGACTGAATAATGTTTCGTACTTCATGTACAGTCTGTTCATATACACGTCCAGATGCCATATGACTGCTGGACACTGTTCCAGTGTCAGTAAATGTATTCAACACACGAGTAAACACTTTTCAATCTGGTACTTTTCGGTTAGGAAACAATATGCCGTGTACTCCATAAGCAGCATCAGCAGCGATTTCCATTACAAAAACCACACAAAAATACCAAATCGGCATACTCAACACGTGTAAATAAATGCGGTCTGTTTACACGGTACAGTACAGTAGGCTTGGACAACAAATCACTATGAAACTTCCATTTTAAACTAAAGCATTACTTTACAATTTGAACGACAACACTAAAAACCGACATTAGACAAATACTATAAAAACCATCGCTATCGAAGAACTAACACACGATACGAAAATGTATTGACCTCAGTTGTATATCTGTTCTCAATCAAAACTAGGGAGCCTCCGCACGCTATATCCTGTCCATCCCCTGGTACAAAGCATACGCAATTGCCTGACCTCTCTTTCAGCGAGCGGAACTACTGTGACGTTTCTGTGGGTCCCTGGCCACGTGGGAGTGTTGGGGAATGAGTCTGCGGCTACGGCTGCCAAGGAGGCAGTTCTCCTCCCGCGGCTGTCTACCTTTTCTACTACGTCTGATGACCTTACATTGGTCATCCCTGTCAGGGAACAAATTGCGAGCCATTAAACCTGTGCCTGATTTTTGGTCAACGTCATCTCGACCGTCTCGCCGAGAGGAGATTGTTCTGGCCCGGCTTCGTATTGCCCACTGCCGTTATAGCCACCAGTATTTACTTCGTGGTGATCCTGCTCCCTTATGTGAGCACTGTGATGAACCTTTTACTGTGTACCACCTTTTAGTGCAATGTCCGTTTTTTAATCGTCTACGTCATGATCTATGTTTACCATTTGAAATGACTGATATTTTAGCTGATGATCCGCTTTCTGCTGACCGAGTTTTACTTTTTATACATCGTGCAAATTTGGCGAAAGCCATTTAAGTTCTAACCCCGGTTAGATTTTTCTATGGGCAGTGTTGTTCGCTAATGACCTAAGTAGTTTTAAGCCCTAAAAAAACAAAAACACAAAAAATCAAAACTGGAGTGGTGTTACATGGTATTTTATTTCTATTCGTCTACACTACCACATCCTGATATATTTATATGTTTACTATTCTCCCTGGATATTTTGCAGTGTATCAACTTTGGCTGAAGTCGGCCCAGTTCTTTAGTGGGAGATGTGGAACAGACACGCTCGGTTGTACACACACACACCCACACACACACACACACAGAGAGAGAGAGAGAGAGAGAGAGAGAGAGAGAGAGAGAGAGAGATAACGGGGTCATCAGTCCCTAAACTTACAAACTACTTATGAACTATCTACAGCTAAGGACGGCACAAATATCCATGCCCGAGGGGGGATTCGAGCCCCCGACCGCAGCGGCCCTGCAGACCAAGACTGGCACGCCGCAGACAGTTCAGCCACTGCGGCCGGCTCCACTTAGTATTTTGTATTGTGTATACAGGGTGGTCCTAAAGTTTATATCAAAACAGTTAAAGCCGGTGAGGGGATCTAAAGCAGCAGATTTCGTATATAAATGTGTGCGCGGTTATGATTTGATTACAGTGCTAACTTGTATAGCAGTATGAATCACAGGAAAGTGAAAAGAGACGAAATGACAAATTACATTAGATATTTATTAATAGTTCACAGTGGGCGGTCGGAAGAGTGGCCACCAACCAGCGGCGGGTCCAAGGGGATGGTCATGGCGGTCATAACCCCCCCCCCTCCCCCCACCAAACAAAAACAAAAACAAAAAAGGAAAATCTCTTTTCCCCTCTCTCTCTTTTGCTGAAACTTTCAAACGCCTCCCGCCCTTCCCACGTAGGACTGAAATAATCAGCGTTCTCTTACTTCACACAATCGTAAAGCCACAATTTACATACCAAACTCCAGTCGTGGTGCTAACTGAAAGACATTTCGATTTAATAACACTGTGCAAATTATGACGTTATCAAATATGCTGTTGTAGTTCTTGCATTAACCGTGTGACAGATTTAGTTTGTAAAGTACTGGACACATTTTTCAAACAAGAAAAATTATAGGTTATTCATTATTATGCTGAGAAAGTGTGCCGTTTTTTTTTCCGACAGGACGTTATACCATGACCTTCATTCCTTTCATTTTTGTGCTGTTTACTGGCATAAACAAAATTTTAGATATTATTACTATTATTATTACATTAAAACATCAAATCAGTAAATTAAAATTATTAATTTTACCGTTAATAAAATTATCACACATATGTTACAATCCAAGTGAGCTTGTCGCTAAGGTATGTTTTTCAGGTAGCGGGGAGCGACCAAAAACACGAACTTTGATCTGTGACCCCCTCCAGAATTGAACCCTTGATCCTGCCACAAAAAGCGATAAATAATGCGAACGCATTCGGGTCCACATAGTCCTAAAACACTTTAATGTCTCACAGTCAACGCAAGTATTACAAGTATGGAACTTGTCGAAGGATTCCAAAAAGAAACTTTCACTCTGCAGTGGAGTGTGCGCTGATATGAAACTTCCTGGCAGATTACAATGGTGTGCCGAAATCGGGACTTGAACCTGGGACCTTTGCCTTTCGCGGGCAAGCGCACTACCGACTGTGCAGAGTGAAAGTTTCATTCTGGAAACATCCCTTAGGCTGTGGCTAAGCCATGTCTCCACCATATCCTTTCTTCCAGGAGTGTTAGTCTTGCATGGTTCGCAGGAGAACTTCTGTGAAGTTTGGAAAGTAGGAGGCGAGGTACTGGCGAAAGTACAGTTGTGGGGCGGCATCGTTCGTGAGTCGTGTAGTGATAGCAAGTCGGTAGTGCGGCTGCTTGCGAAAGGCAAGGGTCCCAGGTTCGAGACCCGGTTCCGGCACACAATTTTAATCTGCTAGGAAGTTTCATTGTCGAAGGATTATCCGCTACTGTGTTTCGTATTCTTTCCTCCACTGCTAGTTCCACGCCTGGAAACGTAAAACAATCCACCCATGCATAACTCATTTACAATACACTGGCATGTTCCGCAATATGGATGATTACCATACGGGAATCGTTCCTTTGCATCCTTTGAGCAACAAATGCATTTCCATGTGGAACCCCTTTAAATGGCTGTCTTTGCATTGGCGTAACGATGCATGCTGCTCGCGAATCGTGTGGCAAATGACGCATCTAGTCGCCCAGGCATACTTATACGCCGCAATCGGCATTCTCTGCCGGCTCAAGGCGACAGTACCGCATACAATTCGTGTACGAATATGTGGCATTACTGGCACGCGAACTAATAATTTAGGCACGGCATGAATTTGAAGGATTTACTCTCCTAATTGAAATTCAGATTTGTTCGTCTACATTGGAAGACATAGTACCAAAGTTCATTGTTAACAGGATATCAGTGCCGCTTTAATTCCGCCTGTACCACGTCATGGATTGATTTCTTGAGAATGGTAGACCACAGGAGTGGACCGGTGTGGGCTATGGAGCGGAAAGGTCGAGAAACGAACTACAGTTCAGGCGCGAAGAATTAGACACTTGCCGGCCGCAGTGACCAAGTGGTCTGCGGCGCGCCAGTCACGGTCTGCACGGCCACTACGGTCGGGGGTTCGAATCCCCCCTCGTGCATGGATATTTGTGCCCGCCTAGTTCGTAAGTAGTTCATAAGTAGTTTGTAAGTTTAGGGACTGATGACCCCGTAGTTAAGTCCCATAGACTATACAAACATTTGAACATTTGATTTCTCTGTATCCAATAAAAATTGGTCTCACGTTATATGGCATTTTTATTGCAATTCGTCTTTATTACCACCTCCTAAAATATTTGATATTTAGGTGAATCAGTCGAGTCGACAAACTCGGACCGTGTAAACGCGTCTTTGTAGTTCGATAGTGTATCGCAAGGAGCGCTGCAGCTGACAACGACATTTTGTGCGTGTCGCACGCCACGATTAGAAAGGCTCTATGTGCAGCCGCTCTACCATTAAATCCAAGTTTCAGCACCTGCGCTTAACTGTCATAGCAGTTAGAGTGGATCATGATGTAGTTCGTAATTCCCGTGTGATGGTCTGGATAGATGCCTGCCTTTTACACCATACTACTCTCTTCAACTGTCGACGTTCTCTGTCAGTCAACAGATGAGGTCAGCCTGTACGCTTTTGTGCTGTATGTGCCCCTTAACGATTCCACTTTACTGTCTCATCAGAAACAGTGGACATAGGGACGTTTCGGAGTGTGGAAATCTCCCGTATAGACTTCTGACACAAGTAACACCCAATCACCTGAGCACGTTCAAGTTACACAGAGCGCCCCGTTCTCCTCTCTCACGATGTCTGATGCCTACTGAGGTCGCTGATTTTTAATACCTGGCATAATGAAGCTAATAAGAAAAATGTACGTTTTCTGGGTATAATAATAATAATTTCGTGTGGCTCATTGGCCTGGTGCAAGTCTTTCAATTAGACGCCACTTCGGCGACTTGCGTGTCACTAGCCTACCCCAGTTATCCAACCGGGAAAAGGGGACCTACAGCTTAACGTGGAATCCGAACCAAGTGTCGTTTCTGGCGACTCCTCACATCGTTGAGAGGTTTAGGATGGGTTAAAGTGCAGACTGAAAAAATCCGAGGTCCGGCCGGGTTTTGAATCCGCAACCCTTCGGTTTCCAGTCGAGCACTTTACCCCAAGACCACCGGCCCGACGTTTTCGGGGGTGTCCGTATACTTCTCATCATACAGTGTATGTCTCTGAGCAGTGGCTGTCCCCTCATTTGTTTGTCGTAAGTGATGTGCGCAGTTGCCTGGTTGTTTCGGCGCCTACAGCGGCGGTGCGCCTGTCCTGTTGTCGGCAGGTTTCCTGAAGACGGGCGCGATGGGCAGCGCGCAGGGCAACTTCGGGCTGATGGACGTGGTGGCGGCGCTGCACTGGCTGCGGGAGAACCTGCCCGCCTTCGGGGGCGACCCGTCGCGCGTCACGCTGCTGGGACACGGCTCGGGCGCCGCGCTCGCCAACCTCGTCGCCGTCTCCTCCGTCGCCAAGGGTGAGTTGCCACCTGCTTTCTTCCTGACCGACTACAATCGATAGTGGTGTTTTATCTCTGACAAGGACTATCTCTGCAGGTAACGTGACAGCTTGGCCACGCCCACTTTCCACAGTATACATTCCACATTAAAAATGCACGGAAGTATGTGTTTTAGCACAAACCTACGTTTTTATTAATGGAACCCCGCTACTTTTGTTCGCACATCTGAACATATAAACAAATACGTAATCAGTGCCGTTTTTTGCATTGTAATATGTTAATTACATCCGGAGATATTGTAACCTAAAGTTGACGTTTGAGTACCACTCCTCCGCTGTTCGATCGTGTGTATCGTAGAGCACCGAATTAAGTAGGGATCCAAAGAGAATGGTGATATACCTTAGGTACCGAAGAGACTAGAACAGCACATTACGTCCACATGCTAACACCTTTATTGGTCTTTTTCATTGACGCACATGTACATTACCATGAGGGATGAAGTACACTTACACACGTGGTTTCCGTTTTCAATTACGGAGTGTAATAGAGTGTGTCCTGACATGTCAGGTCAATAGATGTTCAAAGTGGTGGCCATCATTTGCTGCACTCAGTTGCAATCTATGGCGTAATGAATGTCGTACACGCCGCAGAACATCTGGTGTAATGTCGCCGCAGGTTGCCACAATACGTTGTTTCATATCCTCTGGGGTAGTAGGCACATCATGGTACACATTCTCCTTTAACGTACCCCACAGAAAGAAGTCCAGAGGTGTAAGATCAGGAGAACGGGCTGGCCAATTGATGCGTCCTCCACGTCCTATGAAACGCCCGTCGAATATCCTGTCAAGGGTCAGGCTAGTGTTAATTGCGGAATGTGCAGGTGCGCCATCATGCTGATACCACATACGTCGAAGCGTTTCCAGTGGGACATTTTCGAGCAACGTTGGCAGATCATTCTGTAGAACGCGATGCATGTTGCAGCTGTTTGGGCCCCTGCAATGAAGTGAGGACCAATGAGGTCATCGCCAATCATTCCGCATCATACATTTACAGTCTACGGTCGCTGTCGGAGCCAGTGAGGATTGTCCACGGACCTGTAATGCATGTTCCTTAGATTCACTGCCCCGTGGTGTGTGAAACCCGCTTCATCGGTAAACAGGTAGAACTGCAACGCATTCTCTGTTAATGCCCACTGACATCATTGCACTCGATGATTAAAAGTCATCACCACGTAATTGCTGATGTAGCGACACATGAAACGGGTGAAAGCGGTGACGATGCAGTATGCGCATGACACCGGCTATCGCAATGTCCTGTGTACTCCTGCGGGGGTTCACGGCAACAGCAGCTAACACACCAACTGCACCCGCTTCTCCTGTGACGGGCCTGTTACGGACCCGTTTGCGTGCTACGACCATACCTGTTGCATACAGTTGCCGGTAGATGTTTTGATATGTGCGGCACGTTGAATGCTCTGCATACACCCTGCAGACTTCAGCTGCATTTTGTCGACTCTCGCCATAGATGAGTATCATCTCCGCCTTTTCAAAGTTCGAATACACCATGGTCACAGTTCCTACAACACTACACTATCACAGACGTCTGGTAGCTCAGTGTACTACAGTTAGTCTGCGTGCAACGACGAATGCAGAATAACAGTAGCAGCAACCGCTACATGCGGACACTACGACAGCTAAACCAAACCACAACAGTGCACTACAGCCACACTCGTAAACACGGTCGTCATCGTAAACATGTCCCTGCAGATGCTGCTCACCGACCGTGTTTGTCACAACACGCAACTGAACGTTGCGTAAGTTTCAAGCGTCAAATTTAGGTTACAATATCTCCGGATGTAATTAACCTTTTACAATGCAACAAACGCCACTGATTACGTATTTGTTTATATGTTCAGATGTGCTCACAAAACTAACAGGGTTCCATTTAAAAAAAAGTAGGTTTGTGTTAAAAAATCTTCTTCCGTGCATTTTTTATGGTTTTTATTAACCAATTACACTAGCCCCTCTCCTCAAGTTCGGTCTGTGGAATCGGTTCGTCAGTATTTGATGTGGTTTACGACATATATCCAGCGGTAATGTTAGGTGACTCACCCTGCATACGTCGCTTTCAGACTCCCGACTCATCAGTCGGCAAGACTCGACGGAAGTAAGAAGACCTCGGAAAATGTCCGGCGCAGCTCTGAATGAAACATAAGGAAAAACTGAAAAGTTTGAAATAAAATTGTAAAATAATTTAATCTGACTAACTGTGAAACCATATCAGTGGCATACACAGAGTGTAAATTTTAAGTTGACAAAGCAGAATAACTCGAGAAATAAGCTTCGCACGAAAAAAATGTATAGAATCCAAAGGTGATTATTTTCGAGGAGGACGTCTGCTGGTGCTAACATTAGCCCGCCATCCCAGTCCCATGGGGGTGGGTGGGAGTTAATTTTAAAATTTCCAATGGTAACCCCCATTTTTTATTGCAGAATCAGATTCTACATTAAAAAACTACGTACATTTTGTCTTAAACGTTTGTTTTGATTCCTGGTAGTTGGCGCTGTAATTAAAGGAAATCCATGTCCTCATTGTTGCATGGAAAGTGGTCACGGATAAATAAAAGATACTTATTTACCTCGTAAATGTCGATTCGCTGAAACTAAAATTCTCCCTCTCTCCCTGTAGGGGGCGGTTTTGCTCGCTACCATTAGCGCTTGACGCTGAGTTAGTATTGATAGGCAGGGTTAGAATTTCTATGGGCGAGAAGCAGCCCGCTCGGTGTTATTCCGCCTAGCATTACCAACTCCACGTCAAAAGCGACTGGCCCTGCGTGAGTAGCCGATCGTTCCGGAGCGCCACGTTATGCATCGCGCGGCCTCCCGCGTCAGGGGTTCGAATCCTGCTTCGGGCATGGATGTGTGTGTGTGTGTGTGTGTGTGTGTGTGTTGTCCTTTGCTTAGTTTAATTTGGTTTAAGTGGTTTGTAAGTCTAGGGACTTATCAGCAAAGTAGTTTGGTCCCATAAGAATTACAAACATTTGAACATTTTTTGATCAAACGCGACTGGTAGCTCGAAAAACCCCACCCTTCGGGGAGAGAGGGAGAGTTTTAGTTTTAGTGAATCAAAATTTACGAATTAAGTACGTATTTTTTATTTATCCGTGATCATTTTTCACACAGCAATGAGAACATGGATTTCCTTGAATTACAGCGCCAATTGCTAAGAATCAAAGGAAATATGTGAGACAATATGTACGTAGTTTTCTGTGTAGAATCTTATTCTGCAATAAAAAAATGGGCGTTCCCATTTGAAATTTGTAAAATTCCCTCCCGCCCCAACACCATGGGGCTGGGGTGGCGGGCTAATTTTAGCACCAGCAGATGACCCCCTCGAAAATAATCAACTTTGCATTCTATACATTTTTTCGTGTGAAGCTTGTTTTTCCGAGTTATTCTGGTATGTCAACTTACAAATTTACACTCTGTATAAGGTAGGACCCATGGGGCCCTGCCCCCCTCGCCGAAATAATTATTAAAACGGTATCTGACTTATTTTAATGAAAGATGCTTGAAGGCATCGCCGTGGTTGACAGCCGTACTTTCCTGTATCGGTGAGGAGAGTGGGGTGTCAGTGGTGTAGAGTATGTGCAGTTTTTTTAATAGCTATATTTCTTGTGATTTCATGTCAACAATAAAAAAAGCTTGATCTCAGTAAAGTAAAATGGGCTTCAGTGAAAATTATCCTCTGAATATGAGCAGAAAAACTGATAAAAAGTATCATGGGGTGTCTACTTCAAATTACTTACCTTTACTTTAATCTTGTCCCCTCTCCCCACGAAAATATACGCTATATTCGCCACTGAACCACAGAATTTTATTCAAGGAGACATTCTGCTGATGTGAGCCATATGTTTTACACTGTACTGACATTTTGTTATGATAAACTGCCATTAACAGAAGTAGTTACATCACTTTAGCGACGCTTGTATTAGAAAATTCCCTACCACATTTGGTGACTAATAAATGGGACAGTAGCAGCATTAGTTATAGCAACTTATCTGTTTGTATCCTGCCAGTCTTCTGTTAATACCTACTTGCCGCTTGGAGCGCTAGCATCGCTTCGGCTGCACTTTTTTCTCTACAGTGTTTCGCGACCGTCTGTGTTACACTGTGACGTCGGCACCTGACACGACTTCTGTTCTGCGGGATAGCCGAACCTTGAGTATGTAGGCGCAGCTGTGTTTACAAAGTTGCACCGTTGGGCCACAGTCTATCACAAACAGTCGCGAAACTGCCTAGGGAAAAACTGAAGCTGACGCGATACTAGTGCTCCAAGCGGCCATAAGGGAGTAACAGAGGAATGTAATGATACAAACTGACAAGTTGATGTTCCTTATGCTGTTACTTTCATATTTCCTAGTCACTGAACGGTGTTGCGAACTTTCTAACAGTAATATGAAAACATCGTTAAAGTAATATCACTGCTTTTGTTAATGGCAGTCTATAATAACAAATTGTCACTGCAGTCTAATTCACACAATTAACAATACATGAGTCGTGATCGTGTCGTCCAAAAACATTGTGAAAGCAGAAATGAACTGCAACCTGATGTGCTCAAGTATAAAAAGAACTGAATATTATTATATTCGCGTACTCTGCGTACAGACATGTTGCATGGGTTTTGTTTTAGCTGATTTCGGACATTGTAATTTCAAAACTATGCACGATTTTTATATAAAGCTTCTAAATACGCAGGTGTTTTGAAAGTGCTGCTTCACTCCCAATACACATTCATTGCTCAATCGTTCCGCGGTATGTTTTTACGAACCAGGCGCTTGTAAGCGCTGCATTCGCGAAGTTGCAGAAATTCACTCGAAGTTTCGTGACTCTTACGTTAGACTCCGGTCGGGCGTAGACAATTTGCACGCCTGTTTTGTTTGTGGGTATGCTGGATGGCGGGAGCTTACTAGCCTGTCACTATATCAGTATGCGTTTAAATAATGAGTATGAAATGGCGTATTCATAAGTCCCATATATCCTATCTGTATTTATACACGCGAAAGTCTGTATGTATTTTATGTATGAATTAGAAATATTTCAATATTTTGGCTATTCCAGGCCATAGAATCAAATTCAGTGGCGAAGTTGAAGATTTGTGCCGGACCGGGACAGCATTTCCTGCTTTTTCCCAGTGGACACGTTAACCATTTCTTTCCTCTCCTTAAAAAAAATTCACTCTCATCAATTTCCTTTGTCGCCTTAACCAAATTTTTCGCTATGTCGCCTATTTCTCATTTTTTTAAATCAAATGCAAATGCACATTAGGCCAAATAATAATAAATAAAGTGAAAGGAACTAAAAAGCTGTTTGCTTTCATAACGTGAGGCAAGAGCTAGTAAATTATGTAGGTGTAACGTTTATGCGTTGTAAAGAAAATATATCCATGTTAAAATGTATTTCCAAAGTAAATATCGGTCAACCCTGCATAAGTATCGCAAAAAATCTTAACTCTCTTTCCAGATAACAAAAATAAACGTAGCACAGCGCAGAGTGTTATTCCACTTCCGTCGCCGCTCCAGCACCTGGGTACGTCTTCTGGTATATATGGTGTTAGTTTTCCTTTAAATATCTTCCGTTTATTCTTTCATCGTTCTGGTGTTTTAAATTCTTCCCGGAACGTTACAGCTGTGCGGAGGCAGTCCCTAACAATAGAAATATACTATCGATATGTAGGATTACATACTATCTTCCTATGTCATCCCTGTAAGTAGGTCCAAAAGCCTAATAATTCTTCAAAATACCTCTGAACAGTCAGAGCACCAATTGTCAGCGAAGCCTCGTTACCGTATTCGTTTTTGGACGGGGATAGCGCGTTCTGTCCGGAAAGACCACGAGTCGTGGTCCGATGTCTTGTTGTTCCACCCAAAGAAAGAAAGCTATCATTTGTTGTCCAAACAAATGCCACACATTTGCAGAGGGACCGTTTATAATCCGCTGTTACTCGCCGCCTAGAACTTGACTCTGGGCCATGATAGTGAATCTATCAAATGTATTGTCTGAAATGTGTTTACCATTAACTGTTAGGTACGAATCGCACGTGTTTCTGTGTCCAAGGAAAAGTAGTTAAATATCGCAATAACAACGCACAGTTAACATTTGAGTACTGCTTCTCAATAAGATTTCCAGCTCTTTCGGGCGTTAATGTCCGGTAGATGTCGCAAGCCATCGCAAGTCGATATTATTACCTGATCACAACTGCATTCGATAAAAGGCGATTATGTGGTGAAGTGGCTGTGATTGTGCTGTATCGCTATTGGCGCCATCTGATACATCAGTGGCAGTTCTTCGATTAACTTCCTGTCAGCCACGTCTGATGTCTCCAAAATTTTAACATCGTGCCGATGTATAACACCACTGCTCCATCATGAACAAGGGTAGGATCTAGTCCGCCCCTGCTAGGAGAGAGAATGAGGCTTTCATATCTAAATTATAGAGTAGTCTTGCACTCAAGAAGGAGCCGAACGCAGTCGGTACGTGCAGTGCTATCACCATCGGCGTTGAGAGGACTTGCACAAGGTGGTGAATTCGTGGTGACATGTAGATGTTAGTTACCGTATGTGTGAAGGCTGGACCATGTCTAAGGCTAGCATAGGTTACTTAAACTAGCTTCCCACCTTCTACAAATTCTGAATTTACCGCTAATCAAGTGATGATGTACAAAATAAATAAATAAAGTTTATGACTGTCATTCTCCACACCGAGGAGTGAATCGGGCTGTTTGAGATGCTTTCCGTAAAGAGCCGCGATTCTATTCAGCCAATTATCACACAATCTGACAGTGGAGTGAAAGGTGGTAATCATGGAAGTGGTATCAGAGATAATTATTACTTGTGATTATGAAACTTTATTAAAAACAGTGACAAATAAATAAAAACCAGTTACTGAAACTGGCAAAGAAAACTTTCGGGTAACATTTAATTGACCACTATGATAGTTTTATATAACATCCACATAAAATTTTAAAAAAAGGTATAAATTGTCTGACCTACAAAAGATTATTAATAATCACCAAGAAAATATTGTAGCTGATAATATAATAGTTATTTTGAACAATAATCAGTTATTATTTTAGATTATATGGTTCTTCACTAGCCCACAGACAGACAATTACAGAAATTTGAAAATAGCAGTCAGAATAAGTCAATTAATTTGACAAGGCGTAAGGTTATTAACAACTACATGACAGTTAAAGATTGAACTGATTAAGAAAACTAGCTGCTGCAATTACAACAAAATTTCACCTAGGGCAAGCTCATAAGCTAGCAGCTGCAATCATCCAATCAATCAGATAACTTAATCAGTAATGTAGAAAGAAAAATCAACAGTAATAAAGTTTTATGGTTAATAAAATACAGCAGATCATGAGAAGATTTGGTTAAATAATCTGAAGCAGGAGTGGCGCCAATGGTCGGTAAGCTTAACAACGGTTAGTGACCACAGCTGCGAAGGGAAGGGGGCTGGAAGGAGAAGGCAATTGTAACCAAAACACGTAAACTGCACAGATGCATCCACGGAGCGGCAGTCTCTCCGCACGGAAGGAATAGGCCCTACGAAATAGAACGCCTGTTTCCTGGGCAAGTCAACGGGGTAACAAACGTCCAC
This sequence comes from Locusta migratoria, assembly GCA_026315105.1. NCBI lineage: Eukaryota > Metazoa > Arthropoda > Insecta > Orthoptera > Acrididae > Locusta > Locusta migratoria. The sequence goes on along the minus strand of CM048744.1, from coordinate 313,982,775 downwards.
ACGGCGAATAAAAACCCCGCAGCCACTTAGCAATCAAGAAATTAATGAATTTGAATACATCAATAATTTAAGATGACGATCAGTACTGATACATCGCCGGCAGCGGTGGCCGAGGGGACTGAGGCGCACCAGTCACGGTCTGCACGGCCACTACGGTCGGGGGTTCGAATCCCCCCTCGGGCATGGATATTTATGCCGTCCTTAGTAAATGTTCAAATGTTTGTAAATCTATCGGACCAAACTGCGTGGTCATCAGTCCGTAGCTTACAAACTACTTAAACCTAGATAAACTAACCTACGGACAAACACACACACACCCATGCCGCAGGGAGGACTCGAACCTCCACGGCGAGCAACCGCGCGCTCCGCAGCGAGGTGCTTTAGACCGCTCGGCTACTCCACCGCGGCCGTCCTTAGTATTAAGTAGTTCATAAGTAGTTTGTAAGCTTAGGGACTAATGACCCCGTAGTTAAGTCCCATAAGTTCAACAAACATTTGAACATTTTTACTGATACATCAAGAACGAGAATGCAATTTTGATGATCAATAATGAAGAGGACATTAGACAAAGGTAGTCGCTGGGGTTCAATTACGAGTCCTAGTCAAAGCGACGTGCACACAAATAGAAAAATAAAATTACCTGGGGAAAGATGGAGGAACAGGCAGAAACTCAAAACAAGGCAATAGACACAAACAGCAGAATTGTATCATCAACCGGAGTAACGGAAAACAGCATCTGCACTCCACACTAGGATGACTCGAAATACACACAGCAAAGGAATGACAGAATACTCATCTTAAAGTCACCAAAGACATAACTCGGCCCACTCCAATGCAATGATTCAAAATCACAAAACTTGGTCTCCCTGTGATCAATAAACTAGTCGGGTGTCGCCATGTACTTATGGGACGAGATGAAGAGATGGAGAAAATTCAAATGTTTGTAGGCTTATGGGACTTTACTACGGGGTTATCAGTCCCTAAACTTACAAACTACTTATGAACTACTTACGAACTAGGACGGCACAAATATCCATGCCCGAGGGGGGATTCGAACCCCCGACCGTAGTGGCCGTGCTGACCGTGACTGGAGCGCCTCAGTCACCTCGGCCACCGCGGCCGGCCAACTTTACTTCCGCCAGTACCTCGCCTCCTACTTTCCAAACTTCACAGAAGCTCTCCTGCAAACACGCAAGACTAGCACTCCTGGAAGAAAGGATATGGTGGAGACATGGCTTAGCCACAGCCTAAGGGATGTTTCCAGAATGAAACTTCACTCTGCAGCGGAGTGTGCGCTGATATGAAACTTCCTGGCAGATTAAAATTTTAATCTGCCAGGAAGTTTCATATCAGCGCACACTCCGCTGCAGAGTGAGGTTTCACATTAAATTTTAATCTGCCAGGAAGTTTCATATCAACGCACACTCCGCTGCAGACTGAAGTTTCATTCTAAAGACGGCACAAATATCCATGCCCGAGGGGGGATTCGAAACCCCGACCGTAGTGGCCGTGCAGACCATGACTGGAGCACCTCAGTCCCCTCGGCCACCGCGGCCGGCAAGAGATAGAGCACGCTCGGAGTAATTCCAGAGCGGGCGCACCGCGGCCAGCCGCCGGCTGAGAAAGTTGTTTTCACAGCTGGCTCTCCACGATAAGTCGCATCGGCCTGCGTCGAGCCGGCTAGCTGTCAATAAGGCCGCCCAGAACTTGGTGCCCTGGTCGCGGTGGTGACTCCGCTGGACGGCAAAGCCGCGCCGTCTCTTCAGACCCTCGCCGTTTCATTTGTCGATGCCGAAGTCCACGTGCCTTGCGCAAGTGCTACCAGATATACTCGCCGATCGCGACAAACGAAAACTAGCCACGAAACTCGCGGTGATATAACGAAGAGATATCGTATTTGGAGCTAGGTAACTGGCGCCAGTTCAAGTAAATCGAGCCAGCGTGGCTTATGTGCCAAAGGTGGGATCCCGATTGGGAATTAGTGGGAGGGGCTTACCAGCCCCAGCACACACCTTACAGCCAAGGAAAACCTCCCGAAAACCTTGCTCGCATCCGGGGCATTAGGACTGGAACACTGCCCCAAGCAACATAAATAAATAAATAAATAAAATATAAAAAATAAAAAAAAATCTACATCAGGATAGAACGAATGCAGTTCCAACATCCATAAATTCGAAATAAGTACTTATTCTTTTCATTCTCCACTCCTAGGAGTGGAGCGGGCTGTTTGAGATCCGGCCCATAAAGAGTCGCGGTTCTATTCAGCCAATTATCAGACAAGCTGGTAGTGGGGCAGAGGGAGAATCCCAATTAAGAATATGTGGGAGGGGCTTACCAGCTCCGGCATACGCCTTACAACCAAGGAAAACCTCCCGATAAACCTTGGTCGGAGCCGAGGTGAATGGGACCATTTTAATTTATCTCCGGGACTTGCCCCAGACTAAAAATGGATTATCGAGAGAACACGAGTGCACTCACGACAATCAAGGATCGGACGCCCGAGTTACTCTTGTAATCTCGTAAAGATCATCTCGACCAACAATGGACAAGCATCCCTCTACAGGAACCGCACCAGTCGGCACGGTATCCTGTGCGTCGATAAAGAATTCGAAATAAAAAATGCAAGCCTATGTATCTGGAACAAAACAAATCAAGAGAGAGAGAGAGAGAGAGAGAGAGAGCTAGATAAGGAAACGTAATTGAACTGACCAGTTGTTGTGGTAGTTCAGCAACGGCGCAGGGTTCGAGTGTGATGTCGAGCGCTCTGATGGGAGGAAAGCAGCTCAAGCGCGTGAACTGCCAACTAGCGAGTGATTTTAAGCGGACTAAAATTCCGATAACAAATATTGCTGATGTTTCCGAAAAAATATTTGAATGGAACTTACTCTATTGCATAAAATCTGTATATTCTTCAATGTCAGGACATAGGTTTTGTGTCCCAGCCTCGTCGCCGCTTTTGTGTCTCGTTTCCGTCGTAGGTGCCGGTGGCCGAGTAGAAAGACCGACACAGAAATAAAGGATGCACGCTTGTGCAGGTACGGAGGTGAGCAGCCAATGGGACAGCAGAAACTAGAAACACTAGAGTAAATTAGAACGAGATATATATTGCACAGAATTTATACAATACTTAACTTTTACATAGTACTGCAGAATGCTGATACATAGTTGAGCTAGAGGCCTGCCTAGTGCCTATCCGATAGCCAAGTCTTATCTGGTGCCTACCTGATTCCGAAGTGTTTACTGGTTCCTATCTCAGTCCCAAGTGAACGATGTCGTTCAGTGGTGGCCACGAGCGGAGTTGTAGCAGAGGGCGCTCGTGGCTGACGTCGTAAGAATGCCGCGCCGTGCGTGCATGGCGGCGCGCGGCGAAAGTAGGTGGCGCGCACTTTGGTCTTGTGCGACACCACAATAGGGGGAGGTGGGGCAAGGTGGGTGAGCGAGTGAGTGTGTGAGGTATTATGCGACCAAACTTCGTGGTTATCAGTCGCTAGACTTACACACTAATTACTTGACTAACACAAACTAACTTACGCTAAGGACAACACAAACTCCCATGCCCGAGGGAGGATTCGAACCTCCGACAGTAGCGGCCGTGCAGACCGTGACTGTTCACTGCAGCTGGCGGCAAGATGGGAAAGTTAACTTCAACTTCCTTACAAAATGGACAAAAATAAATAAATCAAAATAATTTTATCATTTCTTTATTTAAATATTGAATTACAAAAACATGCAAAGAAAACAGCAAACTTCTTACATTTACTTACACGTATCTCGATTTGGAAAATAAACTACAAATTCCCCGTTTTGCCCAATATGCGCGGTAAGACGGGGAACTCTCATGAACTCATCAGTAAGGCTTAAATAAAGATTGTAAAACGATGATAAGAAAAGGTTTAAAAACATAGTTATGTGAATTGTAGAAACAAGTCCTCATTTTACTCAGGCCTATTACTTTCATACAGTACGCAAATGTGTTCAGCCTTGTCATCGTCACTTTCTATCCCTGCACCAGAGTCGTGGGCCCAGAGTACGCATCTAGTACACCGCATCCAGCCTCAAAAATGTTCAATGTTTGTAGAACTTACGGGACTTAACTACGGGGTCATCAGTCCCTAAACTTACACACTCCTTACGAACTAGCTAACACTAAGGACGGCACAAATATCCATGCCCGAGGGGGGATTCGAACCCCCGACCGTAGTGGCCGTGCAGACCGTGACTGAAGCGCCTCAGTCCCCTCGGCGACCGCGGCTGACCATCCAGCCTCCTTCAGAGAAGTCGTAGCAGCGTAAACAGGCTTCACTCTCTGCCTCGTTATCATTCAACCTCGGTTTATCGTCCCTCTAGCGTGAAGGATTGTTTAAGAAGTCAGTAACTCCCATCAGTTTTTCTTTATCATTACGTTCCTATCTTGGTATCGTAGGATTATTAAACTTCTTTGAGAAGAGTTTTCGCTTAGATGCACAAATTTTGGGGAATTCTTTTAATTTCTTGAGATACTTCAATCTTATAAGGAGTTTTAGTTAAAACAGTTGTATCTAAGACATAATTTGTAATAAATTAGGGAAAGTTATAATAACGAATATCATTATAAAATGATTTCCAATCCATGGTGTACAACAGCAATCAGTTAGAATAAATATTCCTTCAAACCGTCTTGATTGCAAATTTTTATTAGTTAATGACGCGTTTCGCCCTTTAGCAGGGCATCTTCAGATTATCTGCGTGACAGAATTTACACAAATTACAAGGCGGAATTACAAACCGTTATAATGGTACATGGGCTTATTTTGTGTTAAGAAGACAGTATAAATGGTAAACAAAGCATACAATGCGCTCTCCGTGGTGTGACACCGTAAGTTGTTATTGCGGTGTTTCTATTTTCTTGGTATGTTTTTTGGTTTTAGTTGTGGCCCTACAAATGTTCAGGTAACAACGAATTACAATTGGAATATACTCGGTAAAGATGTGGGAAACATAAAACCGATTTTTAAGATTACCTTAATCGAAGCGGTGGTCTCTGATGACATAAGATAAGCCCACGTTTGTAATTCCTCTCATTCACAAATACCAACATAAATTATAAAGTTCTGTCCTGCTTAATAACCTCCCTTTCGTTAAATTTGTATTCAGATAGTTAGATTTCACCCGTCCCGTGTTATACATCGGCTTCCTATGTCACTCCCTACCCATATTCCCTTAGTCTGTGCAAGTCGGCGGAGCAACACACCACGCCTGCCCACCGCCCGTGAGCGCAATTGTAAACGTGGGCTTATCTTGTGTCATCAGAGACCACCGCTTCGATTAAGGTAATCTTAAAAATCGGTTTTATGTTTCTCACATCTTTACCGAGTATATTCCAATTGAAATTCGTTGTTACCCGAACATTTGTAGGGCCACAAGGAAAACCAAAAAACATACCAAGAAAAAAGAAACACCGCAATAACAACTTACGGTGTCACACCACGGAGAGCGCATTGTAAGCTTTGTTTACCATTTATACTGTCTTCTTAACAAAAAATAAGCCCATGTACCATTATAACGGTTTGTAATTCCGCCTTGTAATTTGTGTAAATTCTGTCACGCAGATAATCTGAAGATGAAACTTCCTGGCAGATTAAAATTGTGTGCCGGAACCGGGACTCGAACCTGGGACCTTTGCCTTTCGCGGGCAAGCGCTCTACCACTGAGCTACCCCGACACGACTCACGATGCCGCCTCACAACTTTACTTCCGCCAGTACCTCGCCTCCTACTTTCCAAACTTCACAGAAGTTCTCCTGCGAAACTTGCAAGACTAGCACTCCTGGAAGAAAGGATATGGTGGAGACATGGCTTAGCCACAGCCTAGGGGATGTTTCCAGAATGAAACTAACACTCTGCAGCGGAGTGTGCGCTGATATGAAGGCAAAGGTCCCAGGTTCGAGTCCCGGTTCCGGCACACAATTTTAATCTGCCAGGAAGTTTCATATCAGCGCACACTCCGCTGCAGAGTGTTAGTTTCATTCTGGAAACATCCCCTAGGCTGTGGCTAAGCCATGTCTCCACCATATCCTTTCTTCCAGGAGTGCTAGTCTTGCAAGTTTCGCAGGAGAACTTCTGTGAAGTTTGGAAAGTAGGAGGCGAGGTACTGGCGGAAGTAAAGTTGTGAGGCGGCATCGTGAGTCGTGTCGGGGTAGCTCAGTGGTAGAGCGCTTGCCCGCGAAAGGCAAAGGTCCCAGGTTCGAGTCCCGGTTCCGGCACACAATTTTAATCTGCCAGGAAGTTTCATATCAGCGCACACTCCGCTGCAGAGTGTCAGTTTCATTCTGGAATCTGAAGATGCCCTGCTAAAGGGCGAAACGCGTCATTAACTAATAAAAATTTGCAATCAAGACGGTTTGAAGGAATAATATCATTATATTTAAAACTGTATTCGAGTTGTAGTTGTTAGAAACCAGCAGCGACATAAACATATGATTGGCTAAGTACCTAACTGATGGTCAAATAGATGCGGCACGACGGTAAAGCTCCCCATCTTGCCCTTCCCCATCTTGCAAAATGTTTGTATAGCTTAAGGGACTTAACTACGGGATCAGCAGTCCCTAAACTTACAAACTACTTATGAACTACTTACGAACTAGGACGGCACAAATATCCATGTCCGAGGGGGGATTCGAACCCCCGACCGTAGTGGCCGTGCAGACTGTGACTGGAGCGCCTCAGTCCCTTCGGCCACCGCGGCCGGCCCGCATCTTCCCCCCCCCCCCCTCGCCACCCCTCCACCAGTATGCTGTAAAGTGATGTTAAGCCCACATGAAAACTGTTTAGTGAAAATTGACTGCCGGCCGCGGTGGCCGAGGTGACTGAGGCGCTCCAGTCACGGTCAGCACGGCCACTACGGTCGGGGGTTCGAATCCCCCCTCGGGCATGGATATTTGTGCCGTCCTAGTTCGTAAGTAGTTCATAAGTAGTTTGTAAGTTTAGGGACTTATGACCCCGTAGTTAAGTCCCATAAGCTTTACAAACAGTTGAACAGTTGAAAATTGACTACTGACATAGGTTTGTTGTTAATAGGGCATACTAATCAGTCAAGCATATATAGTCTGCCCAAATGTTCAGTAAAATCACGTTTTAGTACCTCGAATATTGTAAAATTTTGCAAATCAGCATATCACTTACCTTGCGAAGCCCACAGAACCCGCCGCGACAATGTGATCTACCAATGTCACAATAATGAGAGCAGTGTATTGATGAAGTTGACGTAGTTAATATCACAGGTGTTAACACTCTAACTGTAGCTTACAGCCCTTCCCCGTTGTACCTCACCTCCCTATCTTATCCCGCCTTCCCCTAGTTAGTAATGAGAAAACTCTCACAAATTTTAAAATCAGACACAATTGTCTTATACGGAGCATGACTAGAATGTAAGGTTATTTTTCACTGCTGCAATTGATGGGAGACGAAACTAGAATGAAATTTTCCCATTTTTAAACAAATGCAACATAGTTACATGAAAAACTTTAATGACAACAGGTACACCAATTTTCGACATAGTAGCCGAATCAAGTCAGGCGCCTCTGAACGTTACCATCACGTGACAGTCGTCTTCAGCTCTACGTCGTTGTCAAAACACTGGCCAGAGGTCAGGAATTTTTTGACTTGCAACTAAATATTGAAATCGCTGGGTGTAAGCAAGAGTATAAATATCTCTGGAGTGAGCGTAGCATTCTGCGCACTTTCTCAACATTAGGCAGGAATTGTCACTTGATCCAGGAACGACGCTGTTCGAGAAATCACACTAAGCGTAACATCACGTCACGTCATGTTAGGGTTTCTCGGTAGCTAAGTTTAGACAACATGACATCGAAATTTAATTTATATTCACTGGGCTCTGTACTGTGAGAGTAGTTGATGTTGTGCTTTTGTTGTTTTTTTTTTAGTTTTATTTTATGACTGTGATTTCTTTCCGTGGTGATCTGCAAATGTACCACAAGAATTGCATTATTTTCCAATGAGTGTTGCTCCAGAAGCGATGTTGGAATAGAAGATATCTCAAAATGAAAACTTACTGAGGTGAACAATACTGAATTTTGGTTTATGTGTTTGAATATATGTCAGTGGTTTCGGTAAAAAAATTATGTCGTTAATTATAAATGACGTTTATCTTCTCAGCACTTTCCCACATATAATTGTTCAAGAACTTGACCTCACTATGCACATTAAATAATTTCATCGTTATTGTTTCAAATTTGACACTATAATCTAAATTTTTTTATCACGAATGGTAATATACCTCCTTTTCCATCGTTCGGTACAGGGCTAAGCAAGTTGACGTGGCGTAACATACAACTTGACGTTATGGCCATTGTGAATTAGCCTTTTGCTTTTAGCAAAGTTTAAAGGTTATACAATTTGTATCATTGTCCATGTCCGTATTTTTCCAGACACTTTTGAAGGCGCAGGTTTACTATCAAGTCAAATTTGCTACCCCTTGGAATTTCGGTTGAGTTGAGGTTAAAACGTGATAACTCATTTCAGAATTGCTGAAGACAACGGATCTGAACGTCGAATCAATTTTTTTTGCAAGATATTGATGTATCATTGCCTTATCAATAACCGGCAAAATATGGAATGGTTTTGACAAGATAACAGACTTTTCATCCTATAAAATCGCTTAATGACTTTACGCTGTTCAAATTTTCAATTTGCACACTATACAGGCAAGAACTTATCACTTTCGTTACACTGACACTGTTTACCTGAACATAAATACTGTTAAATTTTACTTATGGCCTCGGTCACGTAGTGTGGCAATGTTGGCAACAAAATGGTAACTTTACGAGGATAATAAATTTGCTGATTACACTTGAGTACATAGCTACAAGAATTGGTTGATCATAGAGTAGATACATATTAATTATTTATTTCACGGTTAACACGAAAAATTATTCCCCCCTATTCTATGTGAGTGTGTTTCGAAACAGAATTAAATGGTTGTTGTCACCATCAGAACACAACGCCACTACGCCACTGAGGTTGTAAGTAAAATTTTACCCAGAATTACCAGCTAGCATACATACTCGCCAGTGGACGCCAGTTGCTAGGTATGAGTGTGAGTCACAATGAAGTAGCATATATGGTGATTCACCGTAGGATTCGCATAAACTAGAGAAAACGTAATTGCTAAAGTTTTGAAAGGATAAGTTATGAATTCGTAACCTTCTGTTTTAAAACGTGACAAATCACAACTAAATGTCACAGCTACCGAAAAGTAGCATTCATAGAAATCACTGTTATTGGACAGTCACTGTTTAGGTCATCCTGATTACTGACAAATGTACGTTGTCCCGAGATCATGTGACCACGACGACAGTAGATATTGACAACGTAAGATCTATTCCGCGCAACTGAATGCTCACTACAGATATATTTCTACTCTATGTGAGTAAGCTCCGGACTGTAGAACGGGTATCCAACAACTCCCAACCTAACATCTGCAAAACAGTTACTGGTGCGCCGAGCCGTATGGACAGAGTATTATCATAGAGCCGCACAACACGTGCAATGAGCATTCCACATTTTCCTGTAGGCCTACGTCAAGAAATGTCTGCCCTCCAGCTAGCGTTCCGACAACGAAGAAATATCGAAGACAACTGTCACATGCTAGTTCCATTCACAGGCGGCAGACTTCTACGGCACAGAGATGTAAAAGTTTATCCCACGATACGACGTCTCAGTGGTTTTGGTAACTAAAAATAGCTCAAACATTGCTTTACCTATTGCGAATAAGGTTTTTCATGTAACTGTGTTATCTTTGTTTTTAAGAAAAACTGGGAAACTTACTTTCTGGATGCACCTCGTACATGACTTTAAGAACGCCTTTGTGATCCTACATTTTTCTTAGTCTCTTAGAAATCTCTACTGAGAGCGTCATTTATACTTGTTACTCGCTGTTAAATTATCAAGTTGATATCGAGAAAAACTGTCTGCTCTAATTTCAAAAGAGTAATCAGCTAAGAGTGAAGAACCGGCCGTTGACTTATTTCGTAACGTGGCTTCCACTGCGAAATGAGAAGAAGCTTCCTTTAGAAAGCGCGTTCCGAGTTGAGACTTAAGCGCTGCTATTGGAGGAAGCAGGGCATCAAAATAGACATGTACGCGCCTTCTCGGCAGAGGAGAAATTGCCCATGAGTTAAAAGCGTCCATTCCTTTTCAGAGGTTCCGGAGATTAAACTGCTCTCACAAAAGTTGGATCTCAATGCAAGGGCGGGAACTTTGGCAATTCTACTGCCGACTTTGCCAGCAAATGAGTCAGATTTCGATTTGCTTCACAAGTGAAGAGCCGACTGTATAACGTGCTTATGAATACTAAACTCATGAAAAGAAATGAATGGCCTTTGAATATACAGCTTCCTCGAGAAACTTAGCTCGAGTCATGATTTGTGTCACTGTTGTCTTCAATTAGGGATCCTCTAATATAATATGAAAGGTTTCACATACTCCATTTTCCAAATAAAAGTCTTATTACAAATAATGGGAAACTTCATTAAAAAAAAAGACAACAGCCTTGAATGGAGAGTGCTAGTATTAGCTAATGACAATTTGGATGAAAATCCCTCGGTGATATCAGGACGAGATCGTTAGCTTTCGGCAGATAAAGGAGAAGTTCTATTTCATTCTTATAGGTGCCATTGTGTTGAAATAGTATGTGAGAACATAAGCAAAATACTTTATTTCGGTAATTTTTGTACTTTTGACACAATAAAGTTCCCAGAATCCTACTGTTATGACGTAAGACCAATAGTGACATGTAAGTTATATAACTGTTAATAATATGCAGGATCTGATGATGCCAGCGTAAATTTTCCGAAACTGGTATTAATTTTTTTAAGAAATGTTAAGGAACAGGTTGTTATTTTGCCTGTTTTTCAGTCAAACAAGTATACTGGAGAATATCATTAATTGATAATCCTCTTCTCCGTATCACTATTACTCTCTTAATAATGCAACATTCGAATGAAATTTTTATATGGTTTACGTAAGTATAAGTCAGGATCTGATTAAGAGGAGAGGTAACAAACAAATCACCGTGAAGAAGATCTCTGAGCCGCAGATACCTAGTAAAGACAATGACATTCGAACTTCTTCAATTTAGGCCACACCCTTCATCGGAAAAAAAGGGCCAACATACTTACGGAGGCACAACTCACGCACATGTGGTCGCCATCTCCAGCTAAACATTTATATCTTATATTAAATGATAGTGTTTGGAGACTTAATTTAACTACAGTGATAACGCCCAAAATATCTTCAAAACTCGCAACATATTTTTTGTTAGGGAAAGGAAGGAGGGATCATTTTATTAACTGCATAGCCTTCGAAGTAATCACGCGTAATACTTCAAATACTAATTTTAATGGGTGATTAAAGAAACTGAAATTCAAACGTCCACAAAATTCTTGGAAATATCTTATCTACCGCATGTAATTCTTCTAAATTTTACTTGCATTCTTCTTTTCATACTAACATTTGACATGACGCTCATTTGCTTGAGTCACTGCAGTTTAAAAAACGTAAATTCATATTATTTACCATACACACATCGGAAATTGTGGTTCCTTTCCAACTTTAATTTTAATTACTTACTTACTTTGTCAATTAATTTTGATCTAAAGCCGGCCGCGGTGGCCGAGGGGACTGAGGCGCTCCAGTCACGGTCTGCACGGTCAGTGCGGTCGGGGGTTCGAATCCCCCCTCGGGCATGGATATTTGTGCCGTCCTTAGGATAAGCTAGTTGATAAGTAGTTTTTGAAACATTTTGATCTAAAGAAGAGAATCGTTCTGTTTGTTTTGAGATAAGGCAGTGTCCGATTTTATCAATTCAAAAGAACAAAACAGCAGCCTTAAACGTTTTACTGCACTTGAACAATTACTTTCAGAAAAAAGTGTATTTTTAAGTCCGACCAAAAATTGTTTTGAATTTGAGAGGGATAGAAATCGACTCCATCCGTGTATTACAGACACCATTTTCATTACATATTTCAATTTTAACAGCATTGTAACACTTTTTTTCATATAGTTCTTCCTGACAGACACTGCAGTTAAATGTTGGACATTTTTTCCGTTTTTCGTTTATATGCCAAAGAAGCTATTTTTCGCTACTGACCAAGGCTGGTGAACAGCTGTTGGGTCATTTATAGGACGCGGCTCCACCCGTCACCTTTGACCCGTGACGTCATCGCAGCGCAGTAGTTTAGAGGTGCGTGCGAGTTTGTAGAAGGCGTGAGTAATTATTTGGTGGCCGAGTTAAAGACGTTAGTTTGTTCACAACTAGAACAGACTTTATATTAAAAATTGATCTGTAGCTTCCTTCTGATGGTAGGTTAGGTTAAAGAGGTTTTTTTTGCGTGTGAGCGCCGAAGGCCCGAATTTTTGGGCGAGACCTGTGATCGATGGTAAATTCTGTTATCTGTAATTTACGAGGATAACTACAGATTATATACTAACTAGAATACGGAAGTATTAAGATATCCCGTATTCGGATTTTCCGACGTGTTGATGACGTCATGGTTCAAAACAGACGGATGGAATCGCGTCGTAAAATATTGCTCAGTTGTCAAAAATAGCATATCATTTCTGAAAACTGTTGCTTTTGTCAACATACTTGTTAACAGAATTAAAGGTATACAAACGCGTTATTCCTAGCCATGGAACTAAACGGGTTAGTTGTCTTGTAGTACTGGTAAACGAACAAATGTAAGGCTGAAATGATGTGGTGATGGCAAAATTCAAATGTTTGTTAAGCTTATGGGACTTAACTGCGGGGTCATTAGTCCCTAAACTTACAAACTACTTATGAACTAGCTAATACTAAGGTTGGCACAAATATCCATGCCCGAGGGGGGATTCGAACCCCTGACCGTAGTGGCCGTGCAGATCGTGACTGGAGCGCCACAGTCCCCTCGGCCACCGCGACCGGCGTGGTGATGGCATCGCACGATTCTGAGGGTGAAGCACTTGCTGCAGTGGAATGGGAATAGACTGCGAGTCGCACTTTGCCTGCTCTGCGCGTCTCAGTCCGTTCTTTGCCATTTTGACGCTACGTTTTGCACTGTAGAAGTTTCTCGAAAACACTTCCAGTACTGAAAAATTTCACAAACAGTTCCCACATTCCAGAATGAAATTTTCACTCTGCAGCGGAGTGTGCGCTGATGTGAAACTTCCTGGCAGATTAAAATTGTGTGCCAGGACCGGGACTCGAACCTGGGACCTTTGCCTTTCGCGGGCAAGCGCACTAACGACTGTGCTCTCCCGACACGACTTACGATGCCGCCTCACAACTTTACTTCCGCCAGTACCTCGCCTTTGGAAAGTAGGAGGCGAGGTACTGGCGGAAGTAAAGTTGTGAGGCGGCATCGTGAGTCGTGTCGGGATAGCACAGTCGGTAGTGCGCTTGCCCGCGAAAGGCAAAGGTCACAGCTTCGAGTCCCGGTCCCGGCACACGATTTTAATCTGCCAGGAAGTTTCAGTTCCAACATTTTTTGCACGAGATTTGAGTATCATTCCCGGTTGGCTAAAACTAGTCGCTAAGCACGTGTGCTACTGTGACACGCTCATAATCTTAGTTTTGAAGATCCGGTTATGCTTCGTAAGGTACTGAACAAAGGCATAGCAATACTGTTATTAAACTAGTGCGCCGTAATCTAGGGGTGTGGAGTACATTCTGATCAGAGGTCAGTGGGACACAAACTATCTGACTGCAATAAAGTGTTCTGAAAATCTGAAAGTGCTTGACATTTTACACGTCGAGTGGCGACGTAAAAATGGTATAATAAGTAGGGACAGGAAAAATTCGTTCCTGATGATTACAAAACAGACAAGTCACACTCATCTATAAGTAGCTGACAGAAAAATTAAGAGAACTGCTCATTATTTCTTTAGTACTCACCATAGCTGTTAATTCATTTAACCCACTGTGAAACAAGACGGTTAAATCCCGGATATAGAAATGTTTTATAGCTAGCTACAGAACCATGGTTTTTTACTCAGTTGTGCACCTCTTCGACTGTAGGACAGCGATGGCCATGAATGTCTTTCTTCGTGGCTTCAAAAGTTAAGGGGATCGCATGGGGAGAAATCGGGACTGCTTGTAACATGTGAAACAGCTTCCCAGCTTTGGCAAAATGTAGATGTTTTCCTAATACAGAATGATGCCATTTTTATTAGCTTTGTCAACATTTCGGGAGGGGTTTGAAACGCAGAAACGCCCCTCTTGTTACGGCCATGGTGGCCAGTATACTTGCTTTATTATCAAGGAGGTAAGAGGTTACAGAGACCGTTTTTCTCTCACCACTGTGGTCTATACGTGTTGAATTCATGGTGCCGCGCGGGAAGTATCCGTGCGCTCTAAGCCACCTTGCTGCGGAGTGTGCGGTCGTCAACCGTCAGAAGTTCATTCCTCGGGCATTTGTGTGTGTGTGAGTGTGTGTGTGTGTGTGTGTGTGTGTGTGTGTGTGTGTGTGTGTGTGTGTGTGTTTTGTGTGTTGTCCTTAGATTAGTTTAACTTATTTTGACTGATAAGTAAGTCTACGGACTGATGACCAAAGTAGTTTGGTCCCATATAATTACCAACATTTCAATATTTTCCCCCTTTGTAGCGAAGAGCAAGTTGGGTGAAGCTGTAGATGTAGCTGAATAAAGAAAAGATGGGAAAATTACCCTTCAAAGAGTCTCCGACTATCATTGTTCCCTGTCGGGCATTTCACCTGCAGATCTTCTGTCCCAGGCGGTCGGACTTCGTCTCTTATAGCAGGGGTTTCTGCGCCTGGTAAAAGGTTTGCAAAAAGGGACAGTAAGGGAAGCTACAGAAAAATGAAAGTCGGGATAGCCAGTCGAAACATATATTAAAATCAAAGCATATAGATACGAGGTAGCCCTGTCACAAATTTCCATAAACCCTCACAACACTGAACTCAGCCATTGAGCGTGGATTAGACTTGCTGTAGGCCAAGTCGCAAAATTCATACAAGATCAAGAATATTAATAATAACCAGTCCTCATAGAGAGACTAAAGGTAAGAAACTAGCCATGAGTTCGCGCATGACCACAAAACAGGGTTCGGACCTAAGCATTGAATATACTACATACCGGAGTAGCAGCACTCGAATAGACGACGCATATGCAGAAGTTAGGCGATCGCGACCACAGGTGATGCGAAGTATGTCGTATCGGTGATCAAGTCGAATCTGGCGCATAAGTCTAGGACAGGCTGTTTGCTCCCAAGGTAATGGGAAGCACGTGCCAGTAAACGACGGTAACTGCTGATCTCCCGATGTCGATACCTCCAGGAACTACAACGGAATGGGGTCGGGAGCTGCTCTCCAGGCTATTTAAAGAAGTGACCAATGCATTCGTGTGCACCTCCACGGTTGGCGAAGATGCCCCTGTAGCCAACCTGACAGAGGAGGGAGGACTCACCGTTACCTATCTTGTGGCTCCGGCAGTGACGGAGTTCCAACCATCACGTTGGGAGGTCTGAACTGGCGCGGATTCGCAGGACGCGAAAACTCGTCTCCCTCCGCCACCACATGCTACAGCGACAGTTTGAATAACGGCGGAGAGGAAACTAAACAAGATTTCGCCATCTTGGCCTCGTCGGAGCGGCCGAGCGCATTGAGGCGCTAAGCTGCGATGCACGAGGCCGTTCTCCATCGGGGGTTCGAATCCTCTCTGGGGCATGGATGTTTGTGCCGTCTTTACTATAAGCTAGTTCATAAGTAGTTTGTAAGTTTAGGGACTGATGACCCAGCAGTTAAGTCCCATAAGCTTTACAAACATTTGATTTCGCTTTTTCGGCCATTTCTCTGTAATAATTAAATGTGAAACTTCCTGGCAGATTAAAATTGTGTGCCGGAACCGGGACTCGAACCTCGGACCTTTGCCTTTCACTGTCAATCGATCTACCAACTGAGCTATCCCAACACGAATCACGATGCCGTCTTAAAACTTTACTTCCGCCAGTACCTCTGCTCCTACTTTCCAAACTTCACAGAAGCTCTCCTGCGAAACTTCCAAGACTAGTACTCCTGCCAGGAAGTTTCATATCAGCGGACTCTCCGCTGCAGGCTGAATGTTTCATTCTGGAAACATCCCTTAGGCTGTGGCTTAGCCATGTCTCCACCATATCCTTTCTTCCAGGAGTGCTAGTCTTGCAAGTTTCGCAGGAGAGCTTCTGCGAAAGTTTGGAAAATAGGAGGCAAGGTACTGGCGGAAGTAAAGCTGTGAGGCGGCATCGTGATTCGTGTCGGGATAGCTTAGTCGGTAGTCTGCCGGCGGACGGCGAGGAGGAAGGTTGTGCCGTGCTGTACGCTGCGCCGACGCTGTTTACGAGTGGTGAGTCGCTGCGCTTGCTGTAACGGTATTCGTTGTGTTGTACAGAAAATGAGAACGATTTCGTGATGACGCAACCGGTTGTAAAGGATAGGAAAGATACCCTGAGGTTCACGTTTGATAAGAACTTGACTCGACCAAAATCGTTCGAAGTTGAGGAATGGTTAGAGGCTGAATTTAAACTAGGACTAGATGACATAATTGGGATCCATCTGTCGATTGTAAGCAGCATGGTTTTCGTGAAATTAGCTCGATATGATTTATGCTCGAAAATTGTCGAATCTTGTGGAGGCGAGGCAAAATTTAAATACAGTGACGGAAAAGTTGGCACTGTTTACGTCTCTCATGCTGGCTTTGGAATACGGACAGTTCGCATATTTGAACTTCCATTTGAAATAACCAGTGAAGAGATCGACGACGTAATTTCGAAGTATGGCAGGGTTATCAGTAACGTTGGCGAGAGATGGTCCAACTCCCATAAATTTCCGGTTTTAAACGGAGTGCGCCAATTGAAAGTCGATCTACGGAGACACATTCCATCGTACATTGAGGTTTGCGGTTACCGTGCGATAGTTGTGTACGATGACCAGCCTAAGACGTGTGCAGCTTGTGGCAAAACAGGCCACGTGCGAGCCGAGTGCCTGCAGCGGCGCGTGGCGCAGCTGCCCGCCGGCGAGGCAGACAGGCCCCCCGTGTTGACATCCATGCCCGTGACGTACGCCGCCGCGGCGCGCAGACCGGCTGCTACAACTGCGGCCCCCGAATTGAGTACGTTTTCTGAAGTACCTGAGGCAGATAACGTTATGGAGACTGTAGAAATTTCATAACAGAACCCCTCTACGCATATTGAAACTCCAACATCTGTTGTAGTCGTGGAGAAACAGGCTTCAGGTTTAATAATGGACACTAGTCCAGCGATAGCAGCAAACCGTCAAGAAGAAGAGGCTACTGCTGGTACTCAGACGGCACCGAGCGCAGAGCCTAATATTGATCTGAAGGACTTGACCGGAGAAAAAGACAAAAAGCTAGAGGCTTCAACCACAAAAGCCAACGACCATGTTCGAGAAACAACTGTCGCTACAGAAGACAGTGGAGTTTCTCCACAACGAAGTCCCACAAGAAGAAATAAGAAGAGGAGACTTGCTGCTAAGAATGCTGAAGAACTAGCACGTCCCTTGAGAGAAAAAGCTAAGGAGATCAGCAAGAAGCAACGTGAGGAATCACTAAAGACCTCGGTTGCGAGCACGCAGCACAGTTCATTGTGTCATATCCCACCGGAACAGCTGCCACAAGGAAAAATGCAGCAGAAACCCCCTTGCGATGTAAAGGTTTCTTCCGCAATACGAGATTCGAACTCGGACACCCTGAAGAGTAAACAGCACAAAAGCTGGGCAGAGGAGTTGAATGACAGAAGTGCAGATAAAGAAATGGCGGATATTGTTACAACCGCGAAGCCCATTGATCAGCGAGAAGATGAACTGCGCGTGATGGATACAACTTCCTTGGAACAGATAAGTGGAACAGGGGATGTTTCCGACAGTACCTCATATGACGAATTTTAACATAAATTAGTAACAATATGAACGCAACACAAGCTTTCAAAGTCGCCACGCTAAATATTAATAAGATACGCTCTTCCATCCGTCTCCAACACGTGAAAGATTTTGCGCACGCAGCCGATATTGACATACTTCTTTTGCAGGAAGTATCAGATATCAATCTCGATGCGATACAGGGCTATAACGCAATCACCAACCCTGGCAACGGTGCAGAACTAGGAACCGCAATTCTAACGAAAGAAGGCATTCGAGTCGAAGAAATAGAAAAACTTGTAAGCAGCAGAGGACTTGCGGCAACTATCAACAACACGCGCATTATCAATGTGTACGCACCGTCCGAAAATAATAACAGGCGTGCGAGAGCGGAATTTTATAGAAGTGACATCGTTCCTCTCTTTCGTAACCATAAAGATCATATTATCCTAGCCGGTGACTTCAATTGTGTTCTTAACCCCAAAGATCAGATACCGAACTGTAATAAATCCATCTAACTTGAGCGTATAGTACAACAACTGAAATTAACCGACACCTGGGAGCATACCCACGGTGCGGCACCTGGGTTTATTTACTTTACTAGTCATTCAGCCAGCAGGCTGGATAGAATTTATGTATCAGCTGATATGAAGGACCACATTCTCCAGTCTGAAATGTGGCCCACCTGCTTCTCTGATCATGCGGCTTACATCACAACAATTAATTTGCAGAAACAAGAGACTTACCGAGCTAGAGGCTTATGGAAACTCAACATCTCACATCTGCAAGATGAGGAATGTCGCGTGGTGATCACCAATGTCTGGCAACAATGTGAGAACAGAATACCGTCATACACCTCGATCACAGCTTGGTGGCTGCAATGTGCGAAGCCAAAGATACGTAAAACGCTGATTGAATACTCACGACAGAGGAACTTTTGGTATAAAAAAACGACTGAATTTTATTTTCAATGTCTTAGGGATTTGTACACCATGGATGAACAAATGATAGACAATTACACAAGGATTCAGAAAATCAAAGCAAAAATTTTAGCTCTAAAACGGAAGCAAGCGGAAGGTTTTAAAATACGGTCTAGAGTGCAGAATAATATAGACGGGGAAGAACCGTCAATATTCCACGTTATGCGTGAAAACAAGAGAGGGAGTAGAAAAATCCTGACAGAACTTAAGTTACCTAATGGACAAACTCTTACGAAACAAAATGAAATTAAAGACGCAATTCATAACTATATATCGGAACTAATGTCACATAAATCCACTGATGAAAATATGCAGGATGAGCTGACAAGGAACATAACAGGAAGACTCACTGTGGAGGAACGAGGGCACCTCACAACGGATATAGAAGAGGAAGAGCTGAAAGATGCAATAGCACGGAGTCCTAAAAATAAATCCCCAGGACCTGATGGGATCCCCATAGAATTTTACCAAGTGTTCTGTCCTATACTGAAGAGCAAATTACTAAGTATGTGTAACGAACTTCTGACCGGCAATGTCGACATCCCAAAAGAATTCCCGGAGGGCATTATAGTCCTAATTCCAAAGAACTCAGCAAGCAAAGGAATTGAAAATTTACGTCCGATCACACTATTGAATAGTGACTATAAGATTTTTGCACGCATACTGGCAAGAAGAATGAAACTGATCATGCATTCAATAACTGGCCAGTACCAAACATGTGTTGGTAAAGACAGAAGTATCTCACAAAATATATGCGAATACCGGGATATCATATCAACTGCGGAAGTCTGTCGAATAAAGTGTGCAATAGTGTCGTTAGACTTTGAAAAGGCGTTTGACAGAGTTAATCATCAATACCTTCTTAATACCATGAAGGTAGTGGGGTTCTCTCCGGGTTTCCTGCGGATAATTGAACAAATATTACGTAATAGCGTAGCACGTATAATGATAAATGGACAATTTAGCCAGCCGACTATGATGGATTCCTCTGTAAGACAAGGATGTCCCATGTCAATGGCGCTATTTGCCATTGCGATCGAACCTCTGCTTTCCACGCTTACACAACAACTACAAGGATTGCAGATAAATAGCCAGAAAATAGTGTGTAACGCATATGCAGACGATGTTGGTTTTCTGGTTATGAACGAGCAAGAACTGGCGCAAGCTCTGCAGATGGTGCACAAGTATGAACTGGCATCCGGAGCGAAGCTAAACAAAAGGAAGTCAGGCATTATGAATATAGGTAAAGGGAAATGTACGCCAAGCCTAGAACAGATACCAGAAGTTGACCAACTCAAGTGCTTAGGGATTGAATTCAGGAATAATATCCAGCAGACCATCGCTATAAACTACAGACAACTACTTGCTAAAATACGTGCAGTTATTCAAGAAAACAGACTGAGGCACCTTGACGAACTTCAAGAAACCACGCTTGTTAATGTATACATGACATCGAAACTTAATTATGTTGCACAAGCCTTTCCCGTACCGCACGGCATCGCCAACAGAATCATGTCGGCATTGGGGAACTTTGTCAGCCAAGGCAATATTTTTAAAGTGAAGTTCAGCACACTCACACTTCCTACACAGAAAGGTGGACTGAACCTCACAGATGTCACCTATAAGTTAAGATCTTTGTATGTGTGCAAGACGTACAAGCTATGGAAAACGTCGCCCAACAGCCTCACAGCCTATCTGCTAAATGAAATAGCTCCTGTCAGCATACAACCTCCAATTGATGTACATCACATTCCTATTGGCTTTTATCATTTTAGACACTTTTTCGTCGAATATAGCTATCTATCTCCGACAATAACACGATAGAAGATGATGATCGTGAAGGAAGTTTACAAGGAACTCATGAAAAACAAGGGAAATAATACCATCGAACAAAAATATCCTGTTTACGACTGGCCAATAATTTGGAAAAATATTCACGACCCCAACCTTCCTTCTAAAGTAAAAGCCACATGGTACAAAGCTGTAAACCGGAAAATAACAACTAACGACAAACTTCATGCCATACATCTCGTCAACTCTCCCTTGTGTACATCATGCCATCTTACGGATACAGAAGAACACAGGCTGGTATGTGACAGCGTCAAGGACATTTGGCGGTTGGTCACACAGAAATTAGCGATTATCAATAGGACGACGCCTAATGTCTACAAACCATCAGATTTTCTGAATCCACAGGCAAATCCCTACCCCATAACCAAACGAAATGCCGTCAATTGGATAATAGGACACACAGTGCACTATATCATGACGCACGATAAAAAGAGCAAGGAAGATTACTGGCTCTACATCACGACCGAGCACCATACACTAACTCGAAGAAAAAATTACAAAAAGCATTATGCCTGTTTTCTGAGAAGAACAATCATCTGAAACGGTGATTGTAACAATACATTCTTAATGAAAAATTAAGCGCTGCAATTTTCGGCCGGTTGCGTAATCGGAGTTTAGAGAAGCCCCAGTTTTGCAATAAATATTGATTAGATGAGAGGATGAACATTTAGCATTCGATTATCAACGGTAAACTACAAATAAATTTCGAGAAGACGAACTCCGAGGGCATACACCGTGCTGGAAAAGGAACGCCTGTATAAAATGATGTGATTGATATATCACCCTTCTTCAAGACCCCTTTATTTCCAGCTCATGTGCATCCATAGAAGTTCAGGAGGAAGGATAAAGATCAATTTTATTTATTTATTTTAGGTCCTGTTTATACTTAATTTGGCTTTCGCAGAAGAACGTTAAAAACAAAAACTTCGACGAAGAAGTTTCAATTTAGTTTCAGAAAAACATTTTCTTTCACAGACTTTAGAAGAAGGAGTCCTCACGACAATTTAAATCTTTTACAAGGAGAAATTTTATTTGTCTCTAAAAAAAAAAAAAAAAAAAAGTCGGTAGAGCGCTTGCCAGCGAAAGACAAAGATCCCAGGTTCGAGTACCGGTTCCGGCACACAATTTTAATCTGCCAGGAAGTTTCATATCAGCACACACTCCGCTGCAGAGTGGAAGTTTCATTCTTATAATTAAATGTGCCGTGTTAAAATTGTGCTCCTCCCTCCAACCGATGCTCCTCTATGCCTATAATCGTGCGATGAAATTTTAATGATTATTAATTAACTAGTCAACCGGTCTCAGTGTGTAATCAATAAACTTGTGATTTCATCTGGAGTCAGAATTTGTAATTAAATTTGACTGGCCTGACAGATTCTGTGGTTTTGTCACGTCTCTTTTAGCGTTACTGGAATTCAGATCGTTTCACGTTAATGCTTCTCCCAGCCATGATCATTAGAGATGTGGTGTCGCACAAGTCTAAAGTGCGCGCCACGTATTTTCGCCAGGCGCCGCCATGCACGCACAGCGCGGCGTTCTTACAACGTCAGCCACGAGCGCCCTCTGCTGCAACTCCGCTCGTGCCCACGACTGCTGCATCGGTCACTTGGGAATCAGATAGGCCCCAGTTAAGACTTGGCTATCGGATAGGTACTAGGACTCATCAGTAGGCAGGCCTCTATCTAATCTATGTATCAGCATTCTGCAGTCAAGAACTATGTAAAACTTAAGTATTAGAACGTTTCTATGAAATATATATTTCGTTCTAATTTATTCTAGTGTTTCTAGTTTCTGCTGTCCCACTGGCTGGTCACCTCCGTACTGCACAAGCGTGCATCCTTTATTCCTGTGTCGGTCTCTTTCTGCTCGGCCACCGACACCTACGACAACCGGCGGAAACGAGACACAAAAGTAGCGACGAGGCCGTGATACAAAAAGAGACATAGCACAAACGCAATCAGTTTGTGGTAAGAGTTTGAAAAGAGTTCGACCGTGTCCTATGCAACAAGACCCCGCATAAGAAGACCCCGCACCATTTGCCTGGTCCTGTTTAGGGAAATCACGGAAAACCCAAATCTGGATGACCGGAGGAGGGCTTGAACCGCCGTCCTCCGAATTGCGAGTCGAGCGCACCAACTACTGAGCCACGCCGCTCGGTGTTTCTCTGAGCAGCCACCGCTCAACACCAAAACTGTCAGCTCTTTGACGGTCTCCGTACTTTCCCGGCAGCCCCGACTTGGAACGACATCAGAATTCGGAACGCAACTCCATGTTTGCAGAGCAGGCTCAGGCGGATCCCTTTACGGGCAAGTTCTCGGCCCGGAGAAGGCGGCCCATAATAAAATTTTATTCGCTTGTTTTATTCACGGAATACACAAAACGACGGCTGGTGTCGCCTTGCCGCGGGAGAGGAGGGGTGGGGGGGGGGGGGGGGGGGGAAAGGGAGAGGAGGGGAAGGCAAGGGGGTAGCGATGGGGAAGCGAGTGCATTGCTTAAGTGACTCAGCAGCAGAGGCCGTCAGGGCTTACTGCGAAATACGCAGCGGCTGCTGATTGAGTTGCAAAGCCGCGCGCACTCCTGGGACCGAGCTCTCGGCCCGGACACTGTGTCGCGACGAGGCGCAGCAGCCACTTTGCGGGAGGGGGGCGGGGCTTGTTGTTGCGGAAACGGCTTGATTAACAGACGCGCGAGCGGCGTAATCTGTTCTGGAGTGTTGTCACGACTCATAAAGCCGGCGTTTTTCTTACTTGCCAGCGGGCGTGCTCTCCGTTATATTTTAAACGGGCGACGTGTTTTTCTTTCCCCTCTCTCTCCGACTCCGCGAGGAAAATAAATGCCACCAGAGATACAAATAAAATGGAAGGCCTCCATCGTCACACTGCGGGGGAGCAAGGGTGTTTCGGGAGATACCGACAATTTTGTATTGGGATCGCCGTTCTCGATCGCGAACACCGTTCATTTTATTCGATGTGGCGATCGATAGGACAAGAGGAAATTAGTGGTAGAGCTCTTCCTTCTCTTCTTTCCTCCAAGCACTGGACCTTAGACACTCTTTCGCTTTTCTTCGGTTGACTCACGTCTCTTTTACAAATGTTCAAATGTTTGTATAGTTTATGGGACTTAACTACGGGGTCTTCAGTCCCTAAACTTACAAACTACTTATCAACTAGCCTATCCTAAGGACGTCACAAATATCCATGCCTGACGGGGGATTCGAACCCCCGACCGTAGCGGTCGTGCAGACCGTGACTGGAGCGCCTCAGTCCCCTCGGCCACCGCGGTCGGCCTATGAGAAAGGGTGATATTCAGTATTCAAGGTAAAATCTAACTTTGGCACAGAAAGGGGTGAATTTTGCTGGCACAAAAGTCTTCGGTCTCTTACCAAGTAGCATCAAAGTACTGACAGATAGTCTGGATTCCATTTTCACATGTCTATGCTCTACGGATCAGCAAAAAATCCGAGGAACCGAAAAACGTGATGGAAGAAACGTTATGAGTCACGTGACCGAAAAAAGAAATATGATGTCAAAAATTTTGTTGACAACATTTTTTGGCCTGATTGCCTTTTGTAAGTAGGCTACTCCGAGCATGTAACCCATCAGTGTATGCCGGAATGTCGACCATCGAAAGTATGAGACGTTTAGGTCAACAGCAGAGAGAATACGTAGAGTTGTTGATGATGAAAATAATTTTTCAAATGTTTGTAAATCTATTGGACGAGACTGCAGTGGTCATAGGTCTATGAATGTACAGACTACGTACTTATGCTAAGGACAACACTCACATCCATGCCCGAAGGGAGACTAGAACCTTTGACGGGAAACAGACGCGCACTTCGCAGGAAGGCCACTTCCGCATGGCTGATGAACATCCTGCTTACGTCCAGGACAACTGTGGACGAGAAGATCCTTGCCTATACAGAAATGAAAACGAAACATAAAAGGAATAAACTGAATCAGAAGAATAAGAAATGTTCTAATGACTCTAAATTTATCAGACCAAATTACCGTCCTCATCAGTCTCTAGGCTTAAAAACAACGTAAAATAAATTAAACTAACCTAAGAACAACACACACACACACACACACACACATACATACATACACACACATACCAGAGGGAGGACTCGAACCTTTGGCGTCAGCAGCCTCGCATTCCCTGACAAACCGCCTAGAACCGCTTGGCAAAGAATAAGGAGTACCAACTAATACGAAAAATGAATACAGACCAGGAAAAAGGTCAACAGCAAGCCGTACTTGACGAGACCTCTGACCCAGTATACAAAATGGTCACGTCCGATACTATCGCTGACGACTTAGACTTCACTAAGCGTTTCTATGACAACTCGTTTGATTTCGGTAGTTCTCTGCGTGTCCGCCCGTGGATCGGAAACAATCTATCGAGTGCACCGAAATTTCGCTTGGATTTGTTGGACAAAGTTTTCCAGACTATCCGACTTCAATGTATGTAAAACGTGTTTTAAAACCTCTGGGTGAGGAAAAGATACCACACATGCCTAATGTCAATGGTTTCGTATACCCACCGTACACATCTCCATGGTCTGAATTATTTCTCATCAGAGAAGTCGTTAATGTAGTGCTGTTGATAAGGAAACGTTCCATAAATACGGGTTGAAGAAATTTTTATTAAATTTTTATTATTCTATCGGTTATATCACGACTTATTCACGACTAAGATGTTCAGCTAGTGATAAGAACAAAAATTATTACTTCTTCTGTTCTATATTGTAAAACTCTCTTGTGATCAGAATGAAACATTCACTCTGCATCGGAGTGTGCGCCGATATGAAACTTCCTGTCAGATTGAAATTGTGTCCAGGATCGGGAATCGAACCTGGGACCTTTGCCTTTCGCTGCCAAGTGCTCTACCACTGAGCTATCCCGACACGATTCACGGTCCGTCCTCACAACTTTACTTCTGCTGGTACCTCGCCTCCTACTTTCCAAACTTCACAGAAGCTCTCCTGCAAAACTTGCAAGACTAGCAATCCTGGAAGAAAGGATATGGTGGAGACATGGCTTACCCACAGCCTAAGCGATGTTTGGAGAATGAAACTTTCACTCTGCAGCGGAGTGTGCGCTGATATGAAACTTCCTGGCAGATTAAAATTGTGTGCCGGAACCGGGACTCGAACCTGGGAGTTGAGGACGAACCATGAGTCGTGTCGGGATATCTCAGTGGTAGAGCGCTTGCCCGCGAAAGGTAAAGGTCCCAGGTTCTAGTCTCGGTTCCCTCACACAATTATAACCTGCTAGGAAGTTGCATATCAGCGCACACTCCGCTGAAGAGTGAAAGTTTCTTTCTGCAAATATCCCTTAGGCTGTGCCTAAACCATGTCTCTACCGTATCCTTTCTTCCAGGAGTGCGTAAGGCAAGGGTCCTAGTTTTGAGTCCCGGTCCCGGCACACAATTTTAATCATTCAGGAAGTTTCTCTCTAGTGATCTTCGCAACCACATCTTAAACTACGTGACTGTCATTATACTGTAAACCGACATTAGAGTCTCTCTTCAAACTTTACTCTTGACTTTTTAAGCAGCAGCCAGTTTCTGCTGAAATTGTTGTATTATTATCGATTACAGGCACTTAGCTGTAGTTGAAAAATCATTAATAGTAAATCTATTTCAGGTGCAACTGGTTACTGCTTCTTTAAAATCCAGTTGTAAAACAGTTACTGCGATAGTCAAAATACAAAAAAAATTTACTTTTATATGTTTTTATTGTTCCACACATTAGTCCGTACTTACTCAGCTCTGATTTGTCGTAATCAGCCACGTAGAAATAACCACGTTTTCTGAGGCACCATATTGGCGATTACTTGGCCGATCCGGTCAGATTCGAGTCCTCCCTCGAGCATGGATATGTGTATTGTCCTTAGCATAAGTTACTTAAAGTATATTGTAAGTCTAGGTATCGACAAGCTTAGCAGTTTGGTCCCTTGGCATTACAAATATTCGAACATTTATTTTGAAAGTTTCTGTCAAATGATACATCTCAGCCTATATACCTGAAAAAAAAATAGTTTGCTCTATCTATTTTCCATCGAAGATGGTTCTTACTTGTCTTCGTTTTCGTTGGTGCCGACAGTTTAGTCTTCCTTATGGACATCTTCAAATGACAACCGAGCGAGAAGGACCGTACGGTATGCAAAGTCACGTTAAGGATCGCGTTGGTGCATGCGTCGGAAGTTCGAGTTCTTCCCAAGGAATTTGAGTGTGTTGTCCTTAGTAAAAGTTTGTTTAAGGAGCTTGTAAGCATCGTTTCCAATGTTCTCAAAGAATTATAAATATCGGAAATTTATTTTTATTCCCCCTTTTACAAATGACTTTTATTGGTAACTTCGGAAAGACTGAGTACTACGATACGCAGTTCGTCATCGATTTTCCCAAAAAATAGGCAGATACCTAGTTTTTCCCTTGTGGAAACAATAAAGTCAGAATACACCTTTGTAGATACAAAATTACTTCGCAGATGTCTGCATGGTCAATGACCGTATAAAAAACGGTGATGTCTAGTAAGTATTATCGTTTGCGGAGATACACTTGTATAAAGTCAACTGAATTTAGCACGTCGTCGTTAAGCGAGGATTCGGAGCTGGCGCCGAGGCGAATTGTACCAATCGATTAATTCCTTTACCTATGCCGGCCTCGGTGGCCGAGGGGACTGAGGCGCTCCAGTCACGATCTGCATGGCCACTACGGTCGGGGGTTCGAATCCCCCCTCGGGCATGGATATTTGTGCCGTCCTTAGGATTAGCTAGTTAATAAGTAATTTGTAAGGTTAGGGGCTGATGACCCCGTAGTTAAGTCCCATAAGCTATACAAACATTTGAACATTTGAACCTTTACCTATAGACAACTAGGCTGATATTAACGCTTAGCTAATTGTACCCTTCGTATGTGCACCCTTCGTGTTCTAGTTTACGTCAAATAAGTCTCTTTCTGCGGATCCGTTTTGGAAACGAATCGATACAAACATCGGACGAAGGTACGTAAATAGATAAAGTCAAAACTATTTCGCATCCTGCAATCATTATCCGATGTCGAGATGTGATGCTTGAATGTCGAATTAAATTGAGGACTTTCTGAGATTCACTGAACGTTCAGTCAATGGTGAACTCTGAAATTTATACTTTTTCGTCAGTTCTCTATCGTTACGCTGCTTAGACGTTAATTGCAGTAAGATTGTAAGTAATTACATTAAAATAATATTAAAAGCGGCGTTTATTTGATGTTTCTTTTACTATATTTTAAATACCTTCTAATTCAAAATAACTACGATATCTGACATCTATGGTTATTTGAAGGTAGGAACCAGTATGAAATATACTTTATACATGTGATTATCATCATCATCATCATCATTAGAGACTGATTATGCCTTTCAGCGTTCAGTCTGGAGCGTAGTACCTCTAATAAAATTCCCCCATGATCCCCTATTCAATGCTAACATTGATGCCTCGTCTGATGTTATGCCTTTTACTTCAAAATCATTCTGCACCGAATCCAAGTACTTTCTTCTTGGTCTACCTCGACTCCTCTTAACCTCCGCTGCCGAGCTCATGAGTCTCTTAGGTAACCTTGCTTCTCCCATGCGTGTAACACGACCCCACCATCTCAGTCTGTTCGCTCTAACTGCTTCATATTTTGTGTCCATTCCAAGTTTTCCTTTTATTTCCTCATTATGGACTCCATCCTGCCATTGTTCCCATATTAGTACCTGCAATCATTCTTGCTACTTTCATATCTGTAACCTCTACCTTATTTATAAGCTAACCTGTATCCACCGAACTTTTACTCCCAAAGATAGAGCGGTGTACTGCTAAATTAGTCTTGGTACTGACTTCCTTCTTGCAGAAGAGAGTAGATCTTAGGTGAGCACTCACTGCATGAGAAAATACATCCCAGGTACTTAAAACTGTCTGAGTGCTCTAATTTTGTTCCTCCTATTTGGCACTCAACCTGTTTAAATCTCTTTCCCACAGACATTACTTTCGTTTTGGAGATGCTGATCTTCATATCATAATCCTTGCACGTCTGATAGAGTTCTGAAATATTAGTTTGCAACCTTTCAATCGAATCTGGAATTACAACTAAGTCATCAGCATATGCGAGACTGCTTATTTTGTTTTGATCTATTTTAATCCCACGCTGCCAGTCTACTGTTTTATGTGATTATATATCAAGATTAATTTATTTAAATTTTATTTAATTCGAGAAGTTAGTCTTTCTCTTTTACATTTTCAACTCTGGCCACGACATATTCGTCTTTCATTGCCCTACGATAGCAGTATTTACAACTCTAGTTTTTTGTGTGTGGATTGAAATGGTAATGAAATTGTCCCAATTACTCGACAGTTTGTAAAAGCAGCAACTTTTCAAAATGAATTATGTCCACTTATGGACAAAACTGAATTTGAATTTTCAATTTTTCACGGAGTAATGTATAGTCCCTTAAATTTCGGGAGTCGGCCGCGGTGGCCGAGCGGTCTGTGGCGTGCCAGTCACAGTCTGCTCGTCCGCTGCGGTCGGGGGTGCGAATCCCCCCTCGGGCATGGATGTTTGTGCCGTCTTTAGTATAAGCTAGTTCATAAGTAGTTTGTAAGTTTAGAGACTGATGACCCCGTAGTTAAGTCTCATAAGCTTTAAAAACATTTGAACATTTTTTGAAACTTCGGGAATGCAGCCGCGCAAAATCCACTTCTTCCGTTGATATTTCGGCCGCGTACCGTCCGTCCACCTTCAGAGTGAGTCGAAGACTGTCGAAGAGGTGCCGGGCGTGGCCTTATAAGCCTGATCGCGGTGGCAATGCGTGTGCGCGTCACAGATGCTGGTTTACTGTATATTGAAATACACGCGTGCGCCCCCCGTGGCGAAAGCGCTCCGGTGTTCACTTATCGTAATGCTCGGCGGCGGCAAAACCTTCACGTCTTCTCTGAAATTTCAGTACTCCAAGTACATGATTCAAAGCTTTGTCTAAATTAAAACCTTTAGCTCTGTTTATTAAGTTGTTGGCCAGTCTAATTTCAACAGCTTCCTTAAATACAGCATCCCAAAACGAAGATATGGGTGTCAAAATCTTCACACAGTTCATGGAATGAGCAGTTTCTATGCAATTTTCAGCCACAGCTGACTTCTCTGGCTGTAATAGGCGAGTATATCTTCTGTGTTCAACGCATCTTTCGTGGACAATTTGTGTTGTCTAGTCTATATATGAATTATCACAATTTCCGCATGGGATTTGGTACACACCTGACTTGCGAAGCAACAAATCATACTTAACTGACCAGAGCAAGGCTGCAATCTTCATAGGTGGCCGGAAGATAACCTTAATACGATGTTTGTCGAGAATGCGGTTTATCTTAGACGAAAGAGCGCCCACGTAAGGTAAGAAGGCTCTTGATCTATAAGTATTATTTTCGTCTTCATCTTCCACGGCACGTAGCTGCATTCTCGGACTCACATCAAATGCTCTACGAATCTGTTGCTGTGAATATCCATTCGCTTTGAAAGTGCTCTGCGGTTTGTGAAGGACGTTGGCAGCTACTGGCATGTAAATACAGATTCTTACAGGTTGGTTTTCAATATACTGCATATCATAAGGTACCATCAGCTTTTCGACGAACGAGTACATCCAAAAAAGAGAGGCAGCCATCTTTCTCCATTTCCATAGTAAATTTGATATGAGCGTTGATGGAGTTCAAATGGTCAAGAAATCGATGGAACTCATTCTATCCGTGAGGCCATACTACAAACGTGTCATCCACGTATCTCCAGAAGACCGTTGGTTTAAAACTTGACGAGTACAGAGCCGTGTCCTCGAAGTCTTCCTATTGCCCAACAGAACTCAACAAACCACATTTTGTCCATTAATAAAGTTCAAAAAAAAGTTCAAATGTTTGTATAGTCTATGGGACTTAACTACGGGGTCATCAGTCCCTAAACTTACAAACTACTTATGAACTACTTACGAACTAGGACGGCACAAATATCCATGCCCGAGGGGGATTCGAACCCCCGACCGTAGTGGTCGTGCAGACCGTGACTGGAGCGCCTTAGTCCCCTCGGCCACCGCGGCCGGCCCATTACTAAAGTGCTCATATCTTGGAAGAAAGAAAAGCAATTTCCTTGTATTTAACACATTTTGATCATCACACCTTCCTGAGTATTTGGTGTAAAACACGTAAAATGTAATCGGATATTTTTTTCCGATATACGTTTTTCGCTTTTCCTGAAATATTTCCTTCTTGTGAAATAATGCGTTTTGAAAAGTAGCTCCTCTTAGTAACTTGGAATTAAGTACTTTGAACACCCCAACACTGAAACTGTGAGCTAATAATATTCAAATGTTTGTAAACCTAAAAGACCAAACGGCTAAGGTCATCCGTCCCTACAGTTAGAAATTACGGTACTTAAACTAACTTACGCTAAGGACAACACACACACACACACACACACACACACACACACACACCTGCCTGAGGGAAGGCTCGAACCTCCGGCAGGAGCGGCTGCTTAATACCTTACATAGCGCCTTAGACTACGCGACCATTGCATCGCGGGAAACTGTAAGCTAAAACTCATGTATATTCATATATAATCAGACACGTATGTGGAGACGCTGATAATAAGAGAACTCACTAGTCGCTAACGTGTTACTTCTTGTTTTTGTTTAATTGTGCACATAGCAGACTACTTAATGAACGAAACTTTCATGTCATGTCCTTAGCTCTCAAGATGTTGGGACCTCAGACATTGGCGGATTTACCAATAGTCTGATCAGGCTGGAGCCTAGGATGGTAGATTTTAGTGGCGGCAAATTTGGGGCCTTAATTTTTAAACTGTAACTAAGTGTAATAAAAGTTATTTAATTACATTTGCCGAATGTGCATTATTGTGTGTCAATTAAGACATGCCGCGGTGGAGTAGCCGAGCGGTCTAAAGCGTCTCGCTACGGAGCGCGCGGTTGCTCGCCGTGGAATTTCGAGTCCTCACTGGGGCATGTGTGTGTGTGTGTGTGTGTGTGTGTGTGTGTTGTCCTTAGGTTAGTTTACCTAGGTTTAGGTAGTTTAGTAGTTTGTAAGCTACGGATTGATGACCACGCAGTTTTGTCCGATAGATTTACAAACATTTGAACATTTTTGAACAATTAAGACATACCTTACCTCCACATTATTAGTAGTATATGCCTGAGCTTCATTAGCTCATAAATACACACAAAAACTATTTATTGTGCTATCTTTACCAAATAATTATTGGAAAAATAATCTGAGAAGTGACCCTTAGATCCCCTAGTTCACTTAATGGAGAAAGGTGATGTTATTACACAAAATATAAACCTAAAATTTGATTGACAAAAAATTATAATTGGTACGATTGTGAAATAGAATATCAAGTTGTAGAGGTCGGTAGGGGCGGCAAAATTTGAATAGCCTACTGGCGGCAAATGTGAAAATCCGTCACCGACCCCAGCTCTCAACTGCATGAGTCCATGCAGCGCTGAAACGCGATGGGCTCCTGCAGAAATCAGTGCTGGAAGTTCTCGGTCGGTCACGGCGGCAATTCTGATCCAGCGTAATGGCGTAACTTGCGGCATTATATCTCTGGGAGCGCCCGCTGTCTTCGGGCCCTTTCACCTCAGTGGGAATCTCTGGGTGCAACCTCTCCTCGCTCAAGTTGGGTAATCTCCAGAACGAAAACGAGAGGCATTCCAGTCACGTCCGCCAAGTGCCTCTGCGGGCGACAAGTAACACCGCATTAAACTCGATTGTTTGCCTGTCACTCCTCCCGAGAGCAACTGCGAGCACCCAGTAGCTGGGGCGCTTCTCAAACCCTATTGGAAAGTAACCCTTTGTCTCCACTTAATCCATTTCATCATACTCTCCGCATTGTTATTAATTCAACCAAGCACATTTTTCGTAATATGAATCATTGTTTGTGTGTAAGTAGGCAGAAGAAGCACATTGGATACCTCTAGGCCTGAATCTGCGAGAGCATTTACGATTATTCAAATACATAGAGCAAGAAAATAATGAAAATACGAGGCGCGTCCAGAAATTAAGTTCCGTTTGGTAATAAAATGAAATTGTACACAGATACAGAAGAAATTTTTATTGCACAAAATTCTACAACTCTTAAAATATTTTTCCACATAACTGCCGAAATTTTGCAGGCATTTGTCATAGTGTGGCACCAGGTTTTGTATATCTTCTTCTGTATCTTCAACCAGTTGGAAACAGTTTCTTTCAGCTCGTCGTCATTATTGAAGTGATGACCGCCAAGGAAAGACTTGAGATGTCCTGGATCTTGTCATCAATCGCGTGAACCAGTTCTTCTGTAACCAAAGATGGACGCTCACTTCGTTCTTCATCGTGCACACCACTACGCCCGCCATGTGAACAGTCGGACCCATCTTCTCACCATCGAATCACTCATCGCATTTGGTCCGTAAACATCGCAAATTTTTCGATAAATTTCACTTGGTTTCACTTTCCTCGCATTCAGAAACCGAATCACCGACCTGATTTCACAGGCGGCGGGATTTTCAATCAACGCCGACATTTCAAACAAGCACAACAAAGCGTACGTAACTGACAGCGATCTCCAAATGGCGCACGTTCTTCTCCTTGATACACAGCGCCTGTGCGGAACTGCAATCGGAGCGCTGCAGCAGAGATAAATTGAAACGGAACTTACTTTCTGGACGCGCCTCGTATAAGTAGCAATAAATTACATATATAAAATATTTAATTAAAAAAAAAAAAAACAGAAAATTCAATATATATTTGTATTATTGTTTTGTGTGAAATAGTTGGAAAGTAGGCCGAAGGACAGGCTTGTGTGATTTTTATTTGTAATTTCCTTTACTTTCCGGCCTTTTTGGAAGACATTTCATAGAAATTCATTAACGCAAAAAATTCACTTATTAGGCAGGTGGGAGTGGTGGGGGGGGGCGCGTTCGGAAATAACGAAACCAATCCAAATAATAATGAGTCACGATTAGTAATTATATTTTTTTTCTTTATTGGTTTTCTATTCCCTTTCCAGAGCAGACTGGCAGCGCTAGCAGGCGCTCTTCAGCCTACAGAATTTACAATAGCAAGGAGACAAGGTGATAAATACGGAGAATTGTTCAAATGTTTGTATAGCTTATGGGACTTAACTACGGGGTCATCAGTTCAATTTTTTTTATTATTTTTTATTTTTTTTTTAAATGTTCAAATGTTTGTATAGCTTATGGGACTTAAGTACTGGGTCATCAGTCCCTAAACTTAAAAACTACTTAGAGCTACCTACTACTAAGGACGGCTCAAATATCCATGCCCGAGGGGGATTCGAACCCCAGACCGTAGTGGCCGCGTAGTGACGCGCCGCAGTACGCTCGGCCTCCGCGGCCAGCAAATGCGGAGATAATAAGTACAGTGACACGGAGACTTTAAATGGAAGACATAACAGTGCACGAAAGACGGAGTGAAACTTGGAAGTAACTTGTTATCTGCAGGGCCCACCGTGTTAGTGACATCGTACAACGACATTATAATAGTATCAATTATATATTTGTAAAAGTGTGTACTTTAATGTTAGCTATAGTTCCACTATAAGCTTATTTTTATGCTAAGAAGCAATATTCAGGTGTTTCGCCTGTAATACATACGTGTTTCATAATATTTCGTATTATGTAGCCTACCAGTATTTATTTTATACAGAGTGGAAATGTAATTAATACATACGGCATCCTGGCAAGCCATTCATTTTGATCTTATTAGGACGAAATGTTTTTTACACTTTATAATCTCTCGTAGGTTATAATATTACGTTTGCATTCGTCAGATGTTTATTAATCACTTAAATTACAGATTTTGTCCAGAGATGCAGTAAGTTTACATTTTCTACAAAGAAAATATATGAGTGTCAAGAGGTAGATTATATTATCGTTTCGTGATAGTCGTGTTGATTATGTGGATCTGAAGGAAAGCTTTCATTTGACATTAAAGAGAAAATTTGAAACGGAATTACGTTTTCCTATCAGGTTATTATCTCTGAACAACGGTGCGATTGTATCTGTGATTAGTCTTTACTGGTAATTTTGTTATTGTATGATTATCTTCGATCAACGGTGGAACTTCTTATCCGTTGTCCCACACTAGAACGTGAATAAAATTAACTATATAATGTTTGTTTGATCGTTTAATAAATTATCTATGTTGGTAATTGCGTGTATGCACTTTAAGAGAAGGTATGTTGACGTGAAGTACCTAGAAGTGTCATTTATATACAGTACAATTTAACCTACTTCAATTTCTTCAAGGTTGTTCATCTCGTATCCCTTCTGTGTTGTATGTAAAAATTATAGTGCGTCGTCTATAGTGTCTACTGTGTAATTTTCGGACTAAAAATGTTGGTAAAAAGTGGAAGAGTTCTTTTCACTTTCTCTAGTGTGTTCTTTATATCTTATGGTAAAATTTCGTCCGGTCTGTCCTATATAATATTTATCACATGAATTACAAGATATTTATAAATTCCGAAGTAATTTTGAAGATTTTGCGGTATGTGTTATGATTTTGTTTTTACTGGTGCGTCTATTCTGAAACGCAAAAGTGGTGGTAGTCATTCTAAATAGTTGCTTCATTTTATTGTAAATTTTACCTAGGTATGGTGTACTGATGTATATTGGTTTATTTATCTTTCATTTTTCCCTTTGTAATGTAATTTCCGCACGTGGAGTTGGTAGTTTAGGGCTAATTTTGTCGTTATTAAGCTTTAGAACGATACTGGGGTCGTATTCTTTTTGTTGTGCTATGTATTGCACTATTTAGAATAACTGACACAACTTTTACGTTTCAGAATAGACACACGATTAAAAACAATATAATCACACATACTACAAAACCTTCAAAATTTCTTAACTCCGGAATTTATAAAACATCTTGTAATTCGTGTGATAAATATTATATAGGACACACCGGACAAAAAGTTTCTCCATAAGATACGAAGAACACACTAGAGAAAGTGAAAAGAACACTTCCACGTTTTACTAACATTTGCAATCCGAAAATCACACAGTAGACACCATAGACAACGCACTAGAAATTTTACATACAATACAGAAGGGATTACGAAAATAGGTGTGTCTCTGCCGTAGATAATATGAGCGTGTGACATTTTTTATACCATCTTGCGAATCTCTCATAAACTGGGACATTAAAATTCGAATTAATGTTGTGCAAATCGAACCACACGGCAGCTGTGTCCGAGCGGTTTGGAGCGCCACGTTACGGATCGCGTTGCCTTCGGCGTCGGAGGTTCGAATCCTCCTTCGGGCATGGATGTGTGTATGTTGTCCTCAGGTTAGTTTAACTTAGTTACAGTAGTTTGGAAGCTAGGAACTAATAACTCAGTAGTTAAGTCCCATACAAACATTTGAAGTCTAACACAAAGCACATAAAGTAATAGTGTCCGGAACATAATAATTCCTGTGCAATACGATATTTTCAATCGTGGCTATGTATTTTCTCCAAGCGGGAAGAATTTCTGAAAACTTTTACAGTCACGTTGTAGAGATTACTGTGTCCACTACATATTGTAAGTAGGCAACTAATACTTGTAACTAGAACAATATCACAAAGGAAGACATGTCTCTCAAGGACCGTTATAATTTAAGAGACGTACGAAATTCTTTGTAACGTGTTGACATTCTTAGTACTATGAGCCACGCACAACGATATGAGAAATATTTCGTATTGACTATGACGTAAATAATTAATATTGTACCTGCTCTATGGTTGACAGGCTCTTCCATGTACCCTTGTCTGTTCACTATACTGACTAACCACGTAGGTTAATGATTATAGTTTTTACGTTAATATTTTTTCACGAGTGACATATTGTAGAATTGTGACGCATTCGAAGAAAAATTGTTAATATTTTCCACGAGCTACAGAGTAAGTGTTATTGCTTCTCGTTTCAGTCGCAGCAAAATTAATATTGTACCTGCTCTGTGGTTGACAGGCTCTTGTATGTACCCTTGTCAGTTCAGAAAAAAATAATTTTCGTTTTAATTTACAGCAGAAATAAAACACGAAATGCCAAACAGCGAAATGCGTTCGTATATTCCGCAGAAAAATAAAACATATCTCATCGGCTGTCTATATCTGCCTAACGATTGGTCAACTGAGTTGCCGCCATTAACCAATGTTGCCATCATAACCACTGGAGCGCGACGAGAAGCATCGTACAATTTAACCCACAACTAATTTATTGAACGACAAACGGATTTCAGGCATAAAAAATTGTATCGATAACTTTATTCACATTCTAGTGCGGAACAACTGATACATAATATTGATCAAATATAACACTACATTAACAAAATTACCAGTAAATTTTGTAACTATCCAATGATGGGCGCTCTTCTTCGGCTTGATTTGTGTGCTAGATGGGCCGGCGCGTTAGTTCTTCACATTCGGTCAGACGTCAGAGGGGTAGCTAGAGAACTGTATAGTACAAGCAGATCAATCCGCCATTTTGAATCCCATGTTGAAGGTGCGCATTTAAAGATCACGGAACACTTACGCTTTTTAATATGCTGTTAAGGCAATTAAATATATTTTCCTAACGCAGAAAATATTACAGCATGGCAAATTTATTGGCTTACATTTGACTGTAAGAGGCAAGCAACTTAAAGATAGTGATTAGAGGGGTATTTAAAGGTATGACACATTCATGTACATTCCATATTCAAGCATATGTTGCCGTTCTAAAAATTTATCAAATATAGTTATAATACATTACAATTATCGTATTTTCTGATTTATAAATTGTACATCGACATACGTTTACCGTAACTATGAGCTGCATACGAAAACAGTTGCGGAATAATGTTAAATATTGCGATACTGTACTTCCCATATTGCCCCGTCTAATGTCTCGCGTATTTTGCACACACAATATTTCATAGAAGATTTTACGTCAAAAATGTGTTTAATAAATTACAACGTCTGGTTTCGTTAGATAACGACTAAAAAAAGTCTCTCTCTGGTAGCGTGCACTTGGAAATAAAGTGAATGCTGCATGCTAAGTTATGAATTTAATGACTTTCATGTACGACTTCTTTCCTGTTCCCATTCTTTGCGAAGTTTCAGTTTATTATTTTTGTTTTTTCAGACATCCTGTTCACAGTTTGCCTTAGGCTTACATATTTCCGTGTTGAGAGTCACATTTAAGTTAAACACTGTACTAATGCGAATTAATATAATTTAAATACTACTAACTGGGTAAAACTAGTTGCACTCAAGCATCACTTAAAGTACAATTAACAGCTCTTAGAATACATCCTTAATTGGTCTAAATAAAATCAATAAAAGAAACTTTAAACACACCGTATGTCATGTTACATTAACAATCTAGCAAAATTAAAATAAACCATTTCTTACATCTGTAGGACTATATTTTCATTGAGCATAACTGTTTCTAATACAAATAAAAAATATTTTCTTCTTAACGCTACACAGATAGTTTGCTCGATTTTGGCGTCCATACTTCGTCTGGAATTTACAAACGAACTTTTACGCCGATCTGTATGTGAAGAAACCCGATAAAAATTACAGCGACGTTGTCTGCTATTATTTGAGCAGTTTGGAGCTGCACAACCAACCATTTTACACTATGAAACAATAAAATCACAAAGTATTTGCTGATTCACTTCGCTGTAGTACACAAAGCATACAACACTGTCGTTGGTGTGGGAATCAAAATGGCAGACTGTCCAGCTCGGTATATCTAGTGCTTTTGTTAGGATTACCAGGCTGAACTCAAGGCTGGCCCGGAGACCAGACCTGCCCCCCCCCCCCCTTTGCCAATGACTCACCCCTCCACCCACGATTACACGTGAATTCTAAAAGAAAAAAAAAACTAATCATCTCCTCCCTCCCAGCAAGTATCCCCCCTCCCTCCCCCCCCCCCCCCCCGGTGGAACATTGCTAGGGATGGCCTTCGGT
The DNA here is from genome assembly GCA_026315105.1 of Locusta migratoria. Taxonomy (NCBI): domain Eukaryota; kingdom Metazoa; phylum Arthropoda; class Insecta; order Orthoptera; family Acrididae; genus Locusta; species Locusta migratoria. Next base: position 313,944,028 of record CM048744.1, on the reverse strand, counting down.
TTCTCACATCTTTACCTAGTATGTTCCAACTGTAATTCGTTGTTACCCCATCATTTGTAGGGCGACAAGGAAATCCAAAAAATTCCAGAAAAATAGAAACACCGCAATAACAACTTAAGGTGTCACACCACGGTGATCGCATTGTAAGCTTTGTTTACCATATATACTGTCTTCTTAACACAAAATAAGCTCATGTACCATTATAACTGTTTGTAATTCCGCATTGTAATTTTGTGTAAATTCTGTCACGCAGATAATCTGAAGATGCCCTGCTAAAGGGCGAAACGCGTCATTAACTAATAAAAAAATTGCAATCAAGACTGTTTGAAGGAATACGAATAATAGACGTCGCCAGTTGACACGTTGCCGCAACAGTGTTTGCTTAATAATGCGCTAGCCGGTTACTACCGACGCAACAATGAAACTTTTTCAGAGGAAGAATAGAAAAGTAGCGATTTGTTGCAATAAGAAATTGACATTTATATAAAGTTATTCATAATTACTAGAGAGGAGCCGGCCGGGAATGGCCGAGCGCACTGAGGCGTCTTGCCACGGTGCGCGAGGCTGCTTCCGCCAGAGGTTCGAATCCCCCCCCCCCTAGGACATGGATGTCATGTTCGTCCTTAGTTTAAGTTACGTTAAGTTCGATGTAGATCGTCGCTACATGAGCATAGTACTTAAAAAGCGTCGTAAAAAAATTTAAAAAAAATTTTAAAAAAAGTTAAGATGAAGGGTACATTCAAGCCCGGAGATGAGATTGATTGGCCCGTAGACCCGGAGAATTCATTCCAAACCCGGGCACTCCGGGCTGCGCCCGGAGATCTGGCAACCCTAGCTTTTGTCTGTAATAACAAAAGAAGTCAATCAAAACCTCGAGAGCAACTCAGAACGAACATGAGTGAACGACCCCAACAACAACGTCTGCCCGAGATACAAACAAAGTTGGTGCCAATTGGACAAACGTCACGGGCTCGAAACTCGCTTCAGTCACGGCCAATCTGCCGCGGCTGGCGATGAATGATGGAGGAAGGAGCATATGAATGTATCAAGTTGCCATATATTCCTCCGTAGATGAAATAGCAACCTCAAATCATTCTTCGCACCTTCATTAAAGGAATTACTGAAAAAGAAAAGAAGATAGCCACTTGAAGAATTGTATCTTTAGACTTACCAACTTTCAGAGTCATAATAACGAAAAAAATTGAAACAAAACTCATTTGATATTAAATTCTAAACAACTTTAACTCTAAATTGTTTCTCGATTCGATGGATAACAGCCGAGGCGGGCGGCGCTATGTCCTTCTACCGGCGGCCGGTTATGTCGCCTGAGGGAGGTTGTGCTCACTGGCGGCCAAGAAATACGTCTGCGAAATTTGGTGCCGATAGGTTGAACGGCGCGACCAAGTGGATACACGTTACAGACAGACACGTAGACAGTTTTAAATCGCAATTTTTGTACAAATAACTCTGAAACGGTTCGAAATATGGAAAACACATGTGCGGTTAAACATAAGGAGAGGCATTGAATTAAAATTTGTGCTGTGGCCGGGATTCGAACCCGGGACCTCCTACTTACTAGGTAGGTGCTTTAGACCACATCTTTTTTTTCTTTCTTTTTTCATCTGGTAGATCTATGGATCGCGGTTGTTTGTTTAGTTTGTTGGTGGTTGTTCGCTGAATGGTTGGCTCAGCTTTTTTATTACAGACGGCGTTCAGCCCCCTGACCAGGTGCGCTGAGTCACGGCGCCCAGCTACGACTCAGCTAACACAGCGTTGTAGCCAAAGCAACTACACAATCTTAAAGCACGTCTCCCTCCACACCATATACTTTAATTCTGCCTCATGTTCCATGTGAAATTCCTCTCCTTATGTTTAATACCTTTGATACGACGAGACAATGTTGTCTCAAGGAACTGTATTATTTGTTGATATTTATATCACCTCAGCCTGAGGAACAAGGCGGGATAGTTCCTGTTCGCGTTCTTTGCTGAGGTGCTGTTCCAATGTAGGAGAGCCCTGGCAATTTGATAGGCATTTCACATAGAAGATGAGGCAGAATAAAAAGTATATGGTCTGGAGGGAGACGTGCTTTAAGACAGTCCGTGTAGTTGCTTTGGCTACAATGCTGTGTTAGCTGAGTGGCAGCCGGGCGCCATGGATCAGCGCGCCCGGTCAGGGGGCTAAACATCCTCTGTAATAATAATTAAAAAAAAAAGCTGAGCCAAATATACAACGAACAACCAAGACCAAACTGAACCAACGACCGCAAAACATAGATCCATCTAAAGGGGGGGGGGGGGGAATGGTCTAAAGCACCTACTTAGTAAGTAGGAGGTCCCGTGTTCGAATCCCAGCCACAGCATAAATTTTAATTCAATGCCTCTCCTTATTTTTAATACCTTTGGTATAACGAGACAATGTTGTCTCAAGGAATTGTATTATTTGTGGATTTGAGATTAAAGTTGTGGAGAATGTTCTCACCTTCACAGATCCGTTTAATACGAAATGGGACAAACTTCACTTAAATCGGAGAGAACACGTAAAACATATTGTAGGGAATGCGAACCAAAGACTACGTTTCGTTGGCAGAATACTTAAAAGATGCAACAGTTCTACTAAAGAAACTACCTACACCACACTTGTGCGTCCTATCTTGGATTATTGTTGCACATTGTGTGATCCCACCAAGTGGGACTGACAGACGATTTAGAGAAAGTTGAGGGAAGGGCAGCCCGATTTGTAAAAATGTTCTAATGTTTGTAAAGTCTATGGCACTTAACTACGGGGTCATCAGTCCCTAAACTTACAAACTACTTATGAACTAGCTAATACTAAGGACGGCACAAATATCCATGCCAGTGGGAGGGATTCGAACCCCCAACCGTAGTGGCCGTGCAGAACGTGACTGACGCGCCGCAGACCGCTCGACCACCGCGAAGGCTGTCTGTCCCGCTTCCAATCCTCCTAAGGCTCTCCACGCTATAGCTTCGGATAAGTCACGTTGTTGTTGCCTTAAATTACCTGTCACTACACTATCTGAACCCAACTGCTCCTATAATTCATTTGGTACAGTAAACACAAGTGAACAAGAAACCCTTCTGCAGCAACTTTCTGCTATTACCAGTATCTCAGTTCCGTAATGTTGTTATCTCCACTCCGTAGAACCGACAGAATGACGTCTAACGACTTTAGTTCATTATGCCGATGACAATACTTCAGAATCTAACGATCTCAATTGTTCACCTAATTGGTTTGACCAGTGTAGAAAATGCTACTGCCCTCATTGGTGAAAAGTCTGCGTTGTTTATATTTTTCCAGGATTTCAGACATAATCAGTGCCTCAAGCTTATATGTATATTAAACAAAAACTCATTCGCATCAAATTAAAACAAACAACTGAAACAGATTAGCCATTTGTTTCAAATATTTGAGGATATGTAGCAACTCACTATGAAGGCAGAGATGCACTTAAAAAAGTCAATCACATTCACACAGCCTTCATGAGAAAAATCACTCAGGCACAGCTCATGCATACATAAGCGTCAACTTCAACTGCTAAAACCCAACTCGCAACGTAACTGTCAAGTTGCGAGTCGGTTCGTACTTACCGGGGATGGCGGTTGTGTGTGCATGAATAGAGCTGAGTAATTGTGGCAATGAATGTACACTTTTTTATGATAAAGTCTGTAGCCGAAAATTAAGACGTGTGAATACGATTGTCTTTTTTCGAGTCCCGGTCTGCAGCTCAGCGATTTTCTGTGAGTTTCTAAGTATCCTCACATTATTGACATTTTAACTTGGACATTCTGTTGTTAGACTGATTGTTAAATAAATGTTTGTTAAGCTTATGGGACTTAACTTACAAACTACTTAGAAATTAACTTATACTAAAGACAACACAAACATCCAAGCCCGAAGGAAGACTCGAACTCCCAACGTGGAACGCCCTCGCGCATCGAAACATAGTGCCTCAATGCGCTCGGCCACTCCGGCGCAGCTAGACTGATTTTTTAGTAAGAAAAAACTGTAGTTTATTATTTATTTCACATTCTGCTATATATCGGAAGAAATACTTAATAGAGTGCACTCAATTTAGTTCGATTTATAATTATGAGATGGTCATCTTGTGATGGTGCACCTCCTGTGCCTTCCGTGCATGCTGTATTAGATGTGTGATTAAATCCGCCTTATGCAAGACACTTTGTTTTGTTTTAATACCCGAACATGTTTCGGCACTTAACTCGTCTAAATGACTGCATAACCAAAAATCTGTAACATGTTATTATAGAAAATAAAAGCTAAAAACCCACGGAAGATGGCACAATATGTGCCGAAACATGTATGGGTGTTAAAGCAAAACAAGATGTCTTGCATAAGACGGATTTAACCACACATCTAATACAGCAAGCACCGGAAGGTACAGGAGCTGCAACATCACAAGATGATGATCTCAACACGAAGCCAGGTATTCCCTTTGCAGCTTTTCAACAAGTTCCGGAACACAGCATAAAACTTCAAAAAACAGTAATTAATATAATATTTAACAAAATATGTTTGGCTAACAAAATAATACCAACTATGTAGTGATAACTGTAAACAACATGTCAACTGCAGCACGAAAGACAAAACATAAAGCTGAAGTTATGTGGATAAAGCAAGAAATCTGCTCCCTGTATAAAAAAAAATACAAAAAATAAAAACTAAAAAAAATGCACCATTTTTGATGAATTAATGCAAAGGATCAGAACATACACAGACACCATAACTGAAAGAAAACAGATAACTCAAAAAAAGAAACTCACCAAAATGCTGAATCACACAAAATCCCATCAGACACACCACCAATACAACGAACACACCTTTAACAAAATTGTCATTAACTTAACTGACATTAAGTTATCAAAACCGTTTAAAAATCTCTCGTCACATCACAGATACACTACACAAACAAATGAACACGATACAGCCACCACAACATGACAAATGGCGACATAAACAGCGTCAGTTCACAACAAAAAGAGCACTAAACATTATAAAACACGAGATCACGACACAAATAATCAAGCAGCGACACGACAAATCGAATGTAAGAGGGGCAATAAACAGCCATATATAACGATGTTTCAACATAACTTCCAGGCGAATGTATATTAAATCAATTAGTTTTCGTAAATAAAAACGTTTGTTGTTTGCAGATGACACGTTGTGAAAACTTGACATTCATCTATCAAAACAAGAAGCAAAGTAAGAGGCGTAATAATTTAGGCCTAATATTAAACAAAATTGGCAAATCAAACAACTCGTCTAAATGACTGCGTAACTAAAAGTCTGTGACATTTTATTCTAGAAAATGTAAGCCAAAAACCCACGGAAGATGGTACAGTAAGTGCCGAAAAATGTTTGGGTGTCAAGACAAAACAAGGTGTCTTGCAAAAGGACACATATAATTATGAGATTAAGGGCTAATGTATTAAGTACGAAGGAAGGTGCTTACATCGTAAGTGTAGGAGGTAGCGAATATCAGTATAACATAGAAGTATACGGAGCCGGATCTACGTCATGCACCAATCGGGGACGGGGCATGGGGCACAACTTGATAGTGGAGCCCCTCTTTGGCGCCCCCTATTCCGTCAGCGGCACCTCACCTTCTTTGCCCACCCATTTTCGTATCAAAGAAACGGATTTGTGAAGATCGAAACATATCTACACCTTTAATCTCACATGGTTTTTTTAATAATATTTCGCACCGTTTCAGAAATATTTGTAAAAATAACGGCGATTTGAAGCTGTCTTCGTGTCTGTCTGTCACCGTAGAGTCCGCAGGAACTGGCAGGAGGAGCATCAGCATTGGAGTCGTAAGTAATAGTGCCAGCTTTTGTTCACAGATGAGTGAAGATTCTGTGTTCAGCCGGACAATTGTCGTTCCCTCAAATGGAGAGAATATGGAACTCGGAACAACCCTCTCATGTGCAGGCAACATCACCATATCATGAGGGTGGACGAATGGTGTGGACAGGAGCCAGCGCTTGCAGACTACAGGCCTCTGTGCCGTTTATAATGGCGCATTGACTGTTCAGAGGTATAGAGACGAGATTCTTCGACCTTTCGTTCGGCCCTACGCTGGTGCCACAGGAGATTGATTATTTCTGGTGGACGATAACGCTTTACCCCACAGTGCTTCAATGGTGGACAACTTGCCTGAAGTTGGTTGAAATGAAAGAATATAGTGGCCAGCTTGTTCAATGGACTTAATCCCGATTATGTCTGGAATGCACTTGTCAGACGCATTGCAGCCAGACCAGCACGTTCCACAAGGGTTTCAGAGCTGCATATTGCACTCGTGGAAGAATGGCCAAATATTCCTCACGAGCTGATTGATAACGTCATACTGTCCATGCCACGTAGGTATGCATCTGTACTGACCACCCGAGGTGATTTCACACCATATTAGAGGGCAACGAGACTGACTTTTTCACTATGGTAACTCGTAATGTAAACGTCAGGGAAACATCAAGTAAAAAGATCATATCGTACTGTAGCACACACAAATTACAATTGTAGCCAATACGTCAATAAAATACGTTACCATATGTATAATGAGTATGATAGCTCAACTGATCCCCTAATTGTTTTGAGTAGTATACAGGATGTTTCACTAAGTGTGTTTGCCTCTGTAACTTATAAAATAATAGGTGACAGGAAATTTTAATGCGGTCGGTCAACACAAGAAATGTTACACTTTCTGCGGAGCTATGAACATAGTTTATTGTATAATTTTCCAAAGAATTACACCACAAAGATATAATTTTTTAAATGGAACAATAGTCTTTTCTATCGTGTATTGCATTCGTTTAAACCAGCTGCGTCCAAATCAACTTAAACTACATTCCTATCACTGTTAGTTTGGGAGCTACAACCCTTCAAACTTCCGGGGGCGGAGGCTGCGATACCGTAGCTAATTGGCCGAGTGGCTATCCCCTGGGGCACGGCCCACTGTCTCATGACCACCAGCCAGTCAGCTACGCTGTCGTAGCCTCCGCCCCCTAAACTTCGAAGGGTTGTAGCTCCCAAACTAACAGTGATAGGAATGTAGCTTAAATTGATTTGGACGCAGCTGGTTTCAACGATTCCAATGCACGATAGAAAAACCTATTGTTCCATTTAAAAAATTATATCTTTGTGCTGTAACTCTTTGGAAAATGATACAATAAACTATGTTCATAGCTCCGCAGAAAGTGTAACATTTCTTGTGTTGACCTACCGCATTAAAATTTCCCGTCACCTATTATTTTATAAGTTACAGAGGCACACACACTTAGTGAAACACCGTGTATATAACTTTTCATTGGTGATTGTAAATTGAGATCCATTTCGCTCTGTTATTTGACTGAACTAACCTCCTTCCTAAAGGCCTCGAAAGGTCCAACAGGTACCGACCATCCGCCATGACATCCTTCGCGTAAAGACATCAACTGATAAGGTATGGAGGAGGACGTGGTCAGCGCCCCGCATTACCGGTCGTTGTATCGGTTTTCTTCACCGGAGCCGCCACTTCTCAATCATTTGCCTTCACAAGGCTTGTATTTGACCCCGCTTGCGAACAGGACTCGTCATAATCGTACACTGACCATTCCAAGAACTAGCCAAGCCCGGAGAGTACTTAACTGTGGTGATGTAACGGATATTGCGGCCCGGCTGTTAGCCTTCTGTGATTAAAAAACATAATGTTGTATGTTAGTCAAGAACGATATACAGGTTGGTCAGAAACACTGTGAAAGACTCGTAAGGGTTACAGATAAATTTTTGCAGAGAAATGATTATGATCAAACAACCCTATACGTTATGCCGTCCACTATTTAATTAGCATTCAAATTTGCGAATCAAGTTTTTGCGCTTTCAAATTGAATCCACCTACTGGAGCTGGTGTTGTTAAACATGTTCTTCGTTTGGTTAGCTGAACCGAGAGGTCGGGATCCAACTTTGTTACTTCCAGTTATAAATTTTCGTATAACACTTATTGGGTTTGAACAAACCAAATAAAGTACGTGTTTGGAAACATCGTCAGCAGCAGACTGGTGCAATTCGTACGCCCAACACACCTGATTGGCTAACTTCAGAGATTAGTGATTCGGAAACGATACAACGTATCATTTTTCAAGGCTGATTCCTCGTTGAAAACAGGCGCTCAGCTACTGTTATAATATGTGGACGATGATCAGCAAGCATTCACAAATATTTGTTTATTGTTCACAAGGATTGATTTCCGTAACTATGTGACTATTATCAAAGCTTAAAATGTAGTTTAAAACACACAAATTTTTTCAGTATTCAATATAAAAATTGAAAAATTATGCATGTATTAAACTACGTTTTAATCTTTGTTAATGGTAACATAGTGACAGAAATTAAGACTTGCGACAATAAAATAATAATTGCTACTGATTACTGCTCATATTTTTTCTGAACAGTTGTTTCTCGACACAACATACTCTACAACACACTAACAAGCTTTTCAGACTGTTTCTGACCAACACTGTAATGTAAACGTGTAACAATTTCTAGTTACATTTATTTCCAATTTTTAATAATCATTGCCTACATTTCTATGACCTGAAAGCCGATTTTCGAAATGAAGTCAATTTGAGAAAGGAGATTAGGGTTTAACTTACAGTCGACATTGTGGTTATTAAAGAATCAGTATGTACTAGGATAGTTTTTGTCGGGGTGGGGAAGGAAATAGACCGTGCCCTTAGAAAGGAACCATTCCGGCATTTGCCTGAAGTTATCTAGGGAAATCATTGAAAGCTTGGATCAAAATGGCCCTAGGCGGGTTTGAATTGCCGCTCTCCAGAATGCGAGTCCAGTGTGTTACCACTGCACCACCTCACTCCATTTTAGGGTAATCTGTACAGTCCCCTAAAGACAAAGAAGATTTCTGGAAGTTGTGTCCCTGATTTGTTTAACCGTGAATGTCTCCGTCTAAAGCCGCGGTTGAGTGTCCAAGCACACTGAGGCGCTATGCTCCCGCGCGAGGCCGTTCCCCGTCAGGGGTTCGAATCCCCCCTCGGCCATGGATGTTTGTGTTGTCTTTAGTATAAGGTAGTTCATAAGTAGTTTGTAAGTTTAGGGACTGATGACCTCGCAGTTTAGTCCATGAAGCATTACAAACATTTAAACATTTTGAATCTCCGTCTAAAGCTCGATGTAATTTTTTTCTACAGACCATACTTTCACCAACCTTTATCAATAATCATGATACTGTTAATCTTCCAGGGTACTGCTGTAACCATCTTATACACAGGGTGTTTCAGTAAATGTGTTTGCCTTTGTAAGTTACAAAGTAATAGGTGACGGGAATATTTATTGCGAGAGGTCAACATAAGAAACGTTACACTCTCTGCGGAGCTATAAACATAACTTATTGTGTCAAGTTAATTTACAAAGTGTTTCAGCAGAACTATTTTTCTATAAATAGAACAACAGTTTTTTATGCACTGGTATCATTGATAACAGGTGTGTATACATTGATTTAGGTACATACAGCTATTTTCCACAGCCCACTCTCCACAGTATATATGTCGCTCTCAGACACCCGACTCTTCAGTCGGCAAGTCTCAGCGGACGTAGGAAGACCTCCTAAGATGTCCGGCGCAGCTCTGGTCGAAACGTTCGGAAAAACTGCAAAGTTTTATGGACCACAGACTTATAACCTGGAAGTTCTACCAGCAGCTATGGCATGGTCCGGTGAAAGAAGTTCATAGCATAGCTTATTGTGTCAAGTTAATTTCAGTTTCAGCAGAAAGATTTTCTATAAATAGAACAGCAGTTTTTTTATGCACTGGAATCATTGATACCAAGTGTGTATACAATGATTTAGGTACATACAGCCAAATGGGAAACGTAAATAAATCAAAATAATATTTATTATAATGGTACCTGTGTTCCGGTCGTGCTCATTATTACATCACTATCTATTAGGCTGACTAACATGTATAATAAACGATCTGTGCAGCGAAAATTGTAGTAATTATTTATTACATCTTACGTATCCATTGTAATTAATATTATTTCAGTACTAGCTTATATGCCCGTGCTTCGCAACAGTCATTAAAGAGGGACCTAGGTCAGCAAAAACAGAATCCTTGCAAAGATGTCAAATTTAAGCAGAAGTCATTGTCGAAAACGCTGAATGTTTATTGAGTTTTTTCATACAAAAAAGTGAAATAAATTTAAGTCCGTACTCCGGAACGATGTAAATTCAATGTTAGGTTGTGTTCATGAAGTTACGACTGCGGCCTCTAATTGTCCTTTTGGCATAAACTTCTGAAAGCACTTTTATCGTTGTGATGAGAAATACTAATAACAATAACGGTGCCATGTATTGGTTCTATGGTGTAGAACTAAACTGTTTATCTCTCACAGTATGCTGAAGTATTAGCATGTTGCAGTGTTGCACTGTACACAATGTAGTTATTCGGTATGCAGTGCTCCCAACTGTCTCTGCAAAAGAAGACGACTTTCTCTATCCTAATGTAGTCCGCATCAAAAGTAAGTAATTACAAACTTTAATCACAATATTGTACCGAACAATTATGAATGCAGAGGTTTCTGATGAGTTTGTCGATCGCGTGTGTGTATTATCTCTAGTGGCAGGCACAGGGCAGAAATAAATCTGGAATGAGAATCAGATGCGCAGAACAGATTTTGTGTCCTCAACATTAAGCTGGAAATGTCACGTGTTATTCGGAAAAATCTACTTTACCTTGGTCCTTTTTTGTTCAGTTAAGACGGGTGACTATGTGTAAATGGCTCTTTTAGCGATGTTTGCTCAACTATATTGTTGCTTCTGTGACACATTTATTTAGATATTATTTCATGTTATGTGGTTGCTCTGCGAAACGGAGGTGGGCTTCTTTGCAGCCAATGCGGTACAAACCAATCGTAAGAGCAAATAAATTTGTGGAAAGAGTGAATTTGTCTCAATATCATGTGGTAATTCCTGCTTAATCTTGAGAAGATGCACAGAATGCAATACTCACTCCATAGATGGTTTTACTCTATGTACAATTTAGTGGTTATACCCGTCGAAAGATGCACTTCTTTCCTTTCGATGACATTGCAAAGCATGTGGGATACAGCTAGGAAGAAAACCATTTTTATGTGTTCAACGTGGATTAAATTTTACTTGCAGTGGCAGCGGTTTAGTTTGCTATCGTTGGCAATGAACTATTCGCTTTAGGATGATGATTAATTTACTGACCAGAATAGCATAAATTATTTATTTTATCGTGAACATAAGGAATTATTCTCCTCATTCTAAGTGACTGATTTCTGAAACAGCATTCAACGGCCGATGCCAACATCAGTGCACAACGCACCCCTTCTTTTAGTGTATTACACCATAGTTATGAGAATGAAAAAACCCAACAATGCCATTATTAGTTATTTGGAGTACTATGTAACTAACGTCGTGTCACTTTTTCCTTTCCTGTATTATGGCGTTTTCTAGGCATTCCTAAACAGAACGCACTCAAAATGTAATGAGGATATACCGAAATCAGAAAGGGAACTACATAAATTCGATTTTCCTTGCAAAGAATTCGTACGTAAATTAGAGCGCCGATACACGTGAAGTAACGTCGTTATCTTTAAAATTCAAATGATTCCCGAGGAAAGAAGCAATTTTTTTCTTTCCATGGTATTGCAAGGCATGCCGGATACAGCTAGTATTTTTTTTTTTTTTCGTATCTGGGTTAAATTTTACTTGCAGCAGCAGCGGTTTAGTATGTTAATGTTGGTAACAAAATATCCTTTCAGTGGTATCATTAATTTACTAATAGGAACATTATTAATTATTTATTTAATTATCAACACAAAGAATTATTCCCCTCATTGCACGTGACTGATTTTACAAAAAGTAGGTCGTGCGGAACAGGACACCACCCAGGCCTCAAGCTGACCGTGAATCGAAACTGGCTCCCCTGCGTGGGAATCCAGCACGCTGACCACTAGACTTCTGACCCAAATAAAAAAATAATTAAAAAAAATGTTCCTATCTCGGAATCTCGTACATAACTGTAAGAAGTTGACCTTGTCCTCGTACCTCGTCCAGTAGTCTACAAATCTCGTACTTGTACGAGGATCCTCGTACATATGGCAACCCTGCAGTGAGCAGACAGGGAAAGAAACTTGTCTCGTTAGGGCGTTTCTTGAGTGGGCGGCCCCCTTGCTAGGGGTGCGTGACGTGTGGCTTGACTCTACTCGGCGCCTTGGCCTCCTCGTTAAGCCTGCCAGCCCTCATTAGCTGCGCTGCGTGCGCGGACACGTGTAGCAGCCCCCTCCCCCCCCCTAGACCTCCGCCTTCCCCCGCCCTCAGCCGGAGTCGTAATGAACGTGCCTACGCGCCGATAGCCGTCTGGGTCGCTCACCTCTCATTAATAAACCACTCCGCGCGTTTCAATATCCCGGCGACGAGGAAAATTAAAGGAAAAGAATTGAAAAAAAAGGTTGGAAGCGAGATTATCGGCGCGACAGTAGCGCTTTTCAGGGGCCATTTTAATGAACCCCCCGGGCAGACAGCTTCCATATTGTCAGAGTTGCAGGCGCGCTGCCCGCCGGCGTAGGGTTACCATATGTCAGTGTTCAAAAAAGAGGACACTTCCAGAGTTTTGCAGATTAGCGTAAGGATCAGTGGTGGACTAAGGCTATCGGAGGCCCCCAGACCACTTGGAAATACGTGTATTACCATTTTAAAAAAAGTAAGTTTGGAGATTTGAAGCCCCCTTGGACGGGAGTACGGAACAGTAAAAAAAAAAAAAAAAAAAAAAAAAAAAAAAAAAAAAAAAAAAGCTTTCGGCGTATTTGGAGGCCCCTCAAGGAGCGAGTCCCGGAGCGGTTCGCCCCAGATAGTCCACCACTCGTAAGGATTATAATTTTTAATCATTTCAAATTATCTGAAATTGTTGAGTTCTACGCACGGGCGACATCAAAAGACGATATATATATAGGTGTTTCTTCACTAAGTGTGTTTGCCTCTTTAACTTATAAAATACTAGGTGACGGGAAATTTTAATGCGGTAGGTCAACACAAGAAATGTTACACTTTCTGCGGAGCTATGAACATAGTTTATTGTACCATTTTCCAAAGAGTTACACCACAAAGATACCCGTGTGGCTATCCTTTGGGGCGCGGCTCACTGTCTCATTACCACCAGCCAGTTATCTACGCTGTCGTAGCCTCCGCCCCATAAACTTTGAATGGTTGTAGCTCCCAGACTAACAGTGATAGGAATGTAGTTTCAATTGATTTGGACGCAGCTGGTTTCAACGAATCCAATGCACGATAGAAAAAAAACTATTGTTCAATTTAAGAAATTATATCTTTGTGCTGTAACTCTTTGAGAAATGATACAATAAACTATGTTCATAGCTCCACACACAGAAAGTGTAACATTTTATATATATATATATATATATATATATATATATATATATATATATATATATATATACAGTGTTGGAAGATAAGTTAAATTCTATAAAGTTTTCGTTTATGAGAGTCAAAAGATTGTATGTTTGCACTTTCAATTTGAAGCATTTGTATAACTTAAAAAAAAAAAAAAAAAAAAAAAAAAAAAAAAAAAAAAAAAAAAAAAGAGGACATTTCCCCATTTTGCAGAAAATCCGCATTCTCGCCACTAGTCGTATCGCGATACCGTACTTCCAACTAGAGTTCTGCCGATTCGTGAATGAGTCGTTCGTTTGAAAGAATACAAATAAAGACAGCTTGCCTTTAATTCACATGAAGTGTTAAGTGGCATCGACAAGGGATCTCAAATCGATTCCATATTTCTGGATTTCAGGAAGGCTTTTGACACTGTACCCCAGTACCCCACAAGCGGCTTCTTATGAAATTGCGTGCTTATCGAATATCTCCCCAATTGTGCGGTTGGATTCACGATTTCCTATCAGAAAGAACACAGTTCGTTGTAATTGACGGTAAGTCATCGAGTAAAACAGATGTGATATCTGGCGTTCCACATGAAAGCGTTATAGGTCCCCTACTCTTCCTCGTGTTTATAAACGATTTAGGAGACAATCTGAATAGCTCCCTTAGATTGTTCGTGGATGATGCTGTCGTTTATCGGTTAGTGAAGTCAACAGAGGATCAAAATCAACTGCAAAGCGATTTAGACAAAATTTCTGCATGGTGCGAAAATTGGCAATTGACACTAAATAAATAAAAGTGTGAAGTAATACACATGACCACTAAAAGAAATCCGCTGAACTTCAGTTACGTGATAAATCAATCAAACCTTAAGGTCGTAAATTCTACTAAATACCTAGGAGTTACAATTACGAACAACTTTGACTGGAGAGAACACACAGAAAATATTGTGGGGAAGGCGAACCAAAGGTTACGTTTCATCGGCAGAACGCTTTGAAGATGCACCAGCTCCACCAAAGAGACTGCCTACATCACACTTGTGCGTCCTCTCCTCGAGTACTGTTGCCCCTTGTGGGACCCTCACCAGGTGGGACTGACGGAAGACATTGAGAAGGTTCAGAGAAGGGCAGCTCGTTTTGTTTTATCACGTTACGGGGGGGGGGGGGGGGGAGGGAGCGTCACGGACATTTTGCACGAATTGGGGTGGAAATCATTAAAAGAAAGATGTTATTCATGGCGGCGTGATCTGTTTGCGAAGTTTCAATCACCGACTTTTACTTCTGAATGTGAAAATATTTTGCTAACACCCACCTACTTAGGGAGACATGACCATCCCAATAAAATAAGAAAAATCAGATCGGAAACTGAACGATTTACGTGTTCTTTCTTCCCGCGCGCTATTAGAGAATGGAACGGTAGAGAACAGTTATGAAAGTGGTTAATGAACCCTTTGCCAGGCACTTAACTGTGATTTGCAGAGTATCTATGTAGACGTAGGTGTTGATCGCGATGCCGTACTTCCGACTAGAGTTGTGTTGATTCGTGAATGAGTCGTTCGTTTGAAGGAATACAAATAAATAATCGTAATAATCGAATCGTGATCCGGACGAATCGTCGTTCAAAAGAATCGTCTGTCTCGTGACGATTCCAAGTTCCAACGATTCATGATTCGAAGGCGACTGCCGAATCATGCCGAATGGTGCCGAATGATTCCGAATGCCGGTGAGAAGTCAAGAGGGGGGACGAATCGTCGTTCAAAAGAATCGTCTGTCTCGTGACGATTCCAAGATCCAACGGTTCATGATTCGAAAAGCAAGTGGCGAATCGTGCCGAATAATTACGAAAGCCAGAAAGCGTGTGAACAAAGGAAGCACAGAACGAAGATAGTGAGCCGTTAATTTAATTACAGCTGACAGAAAATAACTTCAGTTAATCTAATTAAATTCTGTCAATATTAAGATTTTTTTAATGATTTTCGCTTCGAAATATTATTCTCAAAACTAAGATCAGTCTGTCTAATTATTATCAATTAGCTTCGTCACTGAAGTCACGAATGGTGTTAGTATTCATCATTAAAAAAAAGAAATAACATCTCATCTTGTATTTTTACAAATCAAAGTCAGCGAATACTTTTACAATATACATTGGTTACAGAATTTGAGATGCAGATAAAGTTATTACTTATCTTATCAGAAAGTCCAGCGATGTCAGTTTTCGTTACATAGATATTACAACAGTGGTTTTACGATACGTCCTCTCCAATAAGATTTCCAGAATCCATCATCTCCACATTCATGCTCCAGTTTCCATACTGCATAAGCAGTACGGTTTCTTACAACGCAAACGCGTATTCGTTCCGCACGACCGTTACAGTTCACGACAACGCCATCCCGTTCCGCACGATACGACGGAAACATTACTCCGTACGAAATTTCTTCCACGAGAAGATCGAACATTATATTTTCTTGAATCACACACTTTGTTTCACTTTTATAACTCGTTATAAAAATACTAAATTTGAAATGAACTTGAGTACACCGCAAGCCGCGAGACGTGCGCGTAATTGCCCAATGCGGCAGTCACTTGTTTTATACAATATTGTCTTTGGTCTGACTGAAGCAGTTCCAAACAGTTATCTTTATCCCATTTCTCACTACTAAACATTTTACATGATCAAATAAAATAGCATAAACATACATGACGACTAATAAATACACTGACAAAAGAAAAATAACACAAATAAACGGTAACATATACATAATACAGAACATATTACAATAAAATATAGTGTTTACATAGACGACATACACGTAGGCGAGATACATAACCTAAGAAGTAAATTTTTTTTCAAGCAATACAAACGCTATGCAGACATTTCATATATTTATATGTAAATAAATTGTTCCATCATATTCGTTTGATAGGCGTTCCGTGTAATTAATACTTTACATTCCTAACGGTATCAGTGAAGCCTCCAAACTTTTGTTCCGTCGAGAGTTCGTAAAATGAAGTGAGTTGCGACTGCACTGCCTTTAATCATGAGCCGTAGTGCACCATATCGCCGCAGCAGCGCTGCCGTATTACACGCCCATTAGCGAAAAATTAGATTTTGTTTGTCCACTTTAGCGTGTAATGTTTCAATAACTTGTACGAAACCTATTACAGATTCATCCACCAGAAATGGAAAAAAAGTGTCGACAAAATTCTAAGTAGTTTTTGGTGTTGAATACGAATCTCATCTACAAAAATGGACGTATGTATTTATGTATCTATGTTCCCTATATATGTATTACCTCGTAACACATTGTGTGACAACTGCATGTATATTGGTGATTTTATGGATACTGATATTAGTTTGTAAATGTGGATTAAACATGCTGAGTATTGATAATGTAGGCTCTCCCGGCGTATGGTGCTGATGAAATCTTCGCCACCGGCCGCGGTGGCCGAGGGGACTGCGGCGCGCCAGTCACGGTCTGCACGGCCAGTATGGTCGGGTGTTCGAATCCCCCCCCCCCTCGGGCATGGTATTTGTGCTGTCCTTAGTATTAGCTAGTTCATAAGTAGTTTAGGGACTAATGACTCCGTAGTTTAGTACCATAAGCTCTACAAATATTTGAATATTTAAAATCTTCGCCAGAAGATGATGAGAATGACTCTTACCGAAACGTCGCGCAATTTCTACGCAGCGACCCACATGGAAACCCGAGAATATTTCATCATGCTGAGTATTGTATAAACGTAGTATGGAACGTATTTAATCATGTAACGTAGAACATAGTTAAGTATAAAATGCATAAACACATGGATTTTTATAAATATAGAATATACAGCTGAGCGAAGTCGGGCGGGTCCCCAGTTTTAATGGTGTTTTTTTTAATGAGGGTTTCTTTTAAAGATTCCTATGTTGTCCCTCTGACTACCCCCTCTCCGCCCCCTCTAGCCCTTCCAGGGGTGGAGGACGGAGCTTGATTTCATGGCATTCTTTGAGATATTCATTTTGACCCTCGGACATTTTTGTGTACGATGTGTGTTTTTCAAGTTATTTCTGTTTGTCACGTGAAACTGGGCACGTGTCCTACTTAGCGCGACAGCTTTAAGCGACAAATTTCAACCGCGTGTGTGGTAACGGGCAAGGAGGTTAGAATAAAGGGAGGTGGCATTATCTATGCAGAGCACATACTTCAGTTGAAGCCTCTCCGTCATCTTAGTCAGTGCTGGAATGCTATTTCTCCGTTAAAGCTATGCGTTAGGTCGACCCTCTTACTGTTAATGCACTGGACTGACAGTCACTGCGAAGTATATACTTCCAAACAATATACTTTCTTGAATAAATAGTAATAAATACTCTGCATATTATATCTGAAAACTTAATTTTTAAAGGCTAAATGGCACTCGTGTAAGACGTTGTACATCAAGGCAAAACTGTCGAAAGGTTTATTTCTGTTTTAAGTGACAAATAACATTACTCTCCAATACAAACACTTAGCAATATGACGGAGGCAGGCTTCACTTTTTCAGCCTAAGGGCGTCTCCCCGTATTCTAACCAAGGAGGTTAGAGATGCCCAAACACTAAGAAAATGAAGGCAGCGAAATGCGCATTCGGGCATTTTTTGTGCCCAAACCATTGGTCTTGCCGGATGGTAATCGTTTAAACATATCTTATATCTACGTAAATACTCCGATTTGACTATCAATTTAGTGGCTTTACTTAAAGAGGGCGATATTCACACAGCTTTTGTGTTCAATGGTTTGTAAAGCTTATGGGACTTAACTACGGGATCATCAGTCCCTAAACTTACAAACTACCTATGAACTACTTACGAACTAGGACGGCACAAATATCCATGCCCGAGGGGGGATTCGAACCCCCGACCGTAGTGGCCGTGCAGACCGTGACTGAAGCGCCTCAGTCTCCTCGGCCACCGCGGCCGGCACACAGCATTTGAAGCGAGAAGTCTTTGTTTTGGTCACCAATGCCTACACTCAGCATAGGTAACGCCACCTCCCTTCATTCTAACCTCCTTGGTTACGGCAACGAGCTTTATAGGTCGTTGGTTACATGTGTGTCCTACGTGAGCGACAACTTTAGTGCTACGCGTCAGACACGACAGCGGGCGACGTTTGAATCTCAAACCTGCTTGAATCTTGTCGCGGTCACACCCACAACAAAGTGTCGAGGTTCGTTGAGAATCGTCTGCTTGTAGAAGTTATGAAGGATGTTATAAGAATCCTTGAAGTTTATGAAACTGCAACTGTTTCTGAAATAACGATTATAAAACTGAAGTTGTACATATAATGAAAAATTTTGACTTGGATAAGAAGTGCCGTAAAAGAACTAGCTCGTAAATATTCTTTTGGACTTTATAGACGACTGAAGTTAAATTTTAAAATTCTTTCCAATATGTCAGTCTTCTGTATTTTTATTCTGAGTCATAAGCTAGTTTGATTTACAGCATGATTAATGTTTTATGAACAATTACTGCAGAGAGAGTGGGGTGGGGGGGGGGGGAGAGTAACACTAGGATGTCAAACGAGATGCGTGTAAAATTACGTTTGAGTAAAATGTTTTGATATAATGTTTCAGTAGGAATTTAATGTGTTTGGTTCAGTGGGATAAATGTGTTTGCTATTAAAGATGAACTTCATCGGTAAAAACCTTAAAAATTATATAGTGCACGAACATTCCACGCTTTGTAAATTTAATGCACAGCACTCTTTTTTCGCCTTATTTCCCGAAGGAAATAAAACTTCATTGCCTTACTCTATTATTATACGGTTTACGGTTGCTAAATATTAGAATCAGCTGATCGGTTCTACTAGAACCGGCAGAACGGCCGGGCGAGCCGGGCGACCGGCCGGTTCAAATGTTTGTATAGTCTATGGGACTTAACTACGGGGTCATCAGTCCCTAAACTTACAAACTACTTATGAACTAGGACGGCACAAATATCCATGCCTGACGGGGGATTCGAATCCCCGACCGTAGTGGCCGTGCAGACCGTGACTGGAGCGCCTTAGTCCCCTCGGCCACCGCGGCCGGCCGACCGGCCGGGGCGCCAAATTTTAGGGGAGTTTGGGGGGCGCCAAAATCCTTGCTAAACTTATTTTATTGTAAACAGTGAACTAAAAATTAACTTTTTTTACAAATTGTGTAGCAACATTGGTTACTACCTCGGTTTATTCTTGAATCTCCTATAAAGTAAATCCCTTCATTCCTTCACCTTATTTGTCTATAAAAAAATATCCGCTGACAAAGCTAAAGACTATTGTTGAGTGTTTTGAGCAACAATAACACGCTGTGACAATTACAACCGCCGCGGTGCCGACAATTGCACTCCTTGCGACAAAGTTATGTTGGCCACTCTAACAATATACACATACAATATTGAGTTATCGGCAACCAAAAAGAAATTACTCCTGTCCGTACTGTCAAATGTCTCGTAAAAAAATTATAAGTCAGAAGTCATGTACATGTAGTGCAGGCTTCATGCTGTGCGTGTTCTTCTTTTGTCCCCTGAATTTCGCCTATTAATAGAAGAATCGTTGCTATAATGTGTTCTTTATCAACATGTCGGGAAAAAAAGAAGCCTTCTGGCAATGTATACACAAAAGAAGAGCACAAGTAGCGGCTGAAAATGAGAGACAGGCAGCAGCATTAAAGAAATTATTTCGTACTCCTGAAACAGACAATAATGGAAATGAAAACGTAGAACCAGAGAATGAGGAAACCAGCAAGAAATATAAAGATTCCAGAAGATAACAACACAGTACAGGTAAGTACGCCTACATTACGTAACGTATTTTCGTTTAAATTACGTTTAATAGAGAAGAGATGTTAACACACGTAGCATCTTAGAAGGCTGGGGTAGCAGCCTCGCCGCGCTGTAGTAGCCGAGCGGTCTAAAGCGTTTCGCTGCGGATCGCGCGGTTGCTCGCCGTGGAGGTTCGAGTCCTCCCTGGGGCATGGGTGTGTGTGTTTGTCCTTAGGTTAGTTTACCTAGGTTTAAGTAGTTTGTAGGCTACGGACTGATGACCATGCAGTTTGGTCTGATAGATTTACAAACATTTGAACTTTTTTTTTTTTTTTTTTTTTTTTTTTTTTTTTTTTTTTTTTTTTTTTTTTCGTAGCGGCCTCTCAGATAGGCGGCGAACTTCACGCTCAAAGAAAGTTCTTTTCCCACTGATATAAGTAGCAATAATTACATTCTATACCAACACTGATGCTTGATACATGTACCAGAGCGATAAGACCTTTACTCGTTACATGTGTATTAACCAACTTTAATTAAAGACTTTGGAGAGAAAAAGGGACGAAAATTTAACTTTAATAGCTTTGTAAACAATTCAAAAGACAATTTGCATTAAAACTGTATAAAGATACAAAATTATATTACTGGTTGTATTATTTGTATTACGAAATCTTTGTACAATGCTGTTACAAAACATATTCGTATATTCTTTTATTCATATATGTGTTCTCTTTCGCAGTTAACAACGTTGTTTATATATGTCTAAATAAATGCTGTATCGTGTCATCAATCTTAATTTTATATAAATCGTTGTTTCTTGAATCGTTCCGTAAATTTCTAATCAGTGACGTAAAATATTCTGCATGCTCATGAGTAAATAATCGTTTCGTTAACCAAAACTTAGAATGTGTATTTAACTGATAAGTTAAGATCTTACTGAGTTTGATAATTGATTCTTATAGTTATCGAGTTCAAGGAGTTATCCTTTAAAAGCAGCTATCTGTAAGATAGCATAGCAAATTTAAAGTCAGTAATACCAACAGGTTGTAGGGGGGTACCATATGGATTCTTTGCCCGGGTGATATTTTCCCCTTCCGCCGTCCCTGGGTTCTAGCCGCCATCTTGTAGCGAGAAGGTGTCGCGCGCGTTAGGACACCCGGCCACGTCGTTGAATGTCGCTGCTTGTAGCTGCAGTGTCGCTTAGCTGTATGTCGCGCGCTGTCGCTCGCTTTCGTCGCTCACGCAAGACACGGCCCAAAACAGGTGATGTGTGCCACGTCTTCCATAGAAGTAGCTCGAGATATGCTACGCTGGTGTGAAAAGACCTCTTAATTCCGGTTCGTCTATCTCTTGTGAAACTCCTCGTTAGTAAACGAGAAGATGCCTTTAACGTCCAGTTACATGTGTTCGTTAGGTTCGTTGCGTTTCTCATTGCCACATACACCTCTCGTTCGCTAACCTGAAGAAAACGAGAAGGTACGATATATTTCAACTATATTGGCAATAGGAACAAATGAAAGTGCCGTCTGAATAAACAGCTTTTCGCCATATTTGCCTAGTAGGAAAGAGTTGCTATTTGGCGCTATCGAGACTAAACATGGAAGATGCTCGAATGTTAAAGAATTGAGTGCGAGAGTCTTGTGTCCTTAATAGAGAAATATAAGGACACATTTTACTGAGAGAGGCACAGTGCAAATGTCACCTCCCGAACTGCTTTCCAAGCAGACGATTTGGAGACACCAGCGAAGTCCCCCATGGCAATAAGATACTGCTAAGGGTATGGTAACTTAGTGCAAGCATTAACTTGCATATAGCCGAAAGTGCACCGTTCCTGTAGATCCGAGGAAGAAATCACATTTTAGGCCTTACACTATGTGCAACAAGCATAAGTAAATACTGAATAATAAGCTTGCAGACATAAATATTGTATTCTGTTTTCTATTACGACAGAACTCTTACAAGATATATATCTGATGGACTCTTCAGGTGGTCGTGGAATTTTTCATGCCGCGTTTCCACGGTGGCCTTTCAAATACGAAATCGCGTAACAAATTCTGCATTATCCCAACATTCAAAATTATATGGACGAACACAAATACGTCTAGAACGCCTTATTACGACAATGGCCTCTAGATAAAAAATGTTCAAATTTTTGTATAGCTTATGGGCCTTAACTACGGGTTCATCAGTCCCTAAACTTATAATCAACTTATGAACTAGCTAACACTTAAGGACGGCACAAATTCAATGCCCGAGGGGGGATTCGAACCCCCGAACTTAGTGGCCATGCAGACCGTGACTGGCGCGCCGCAGTCCGCTCGGCCACCGCGGCCGGCGCCACTAGATCGTCCAAAATATTGATATCGTCATTATTGTCAATCAAATCTCTTATTACAGCCATTTTCACCGTACCGATTCTCAATTAACTAGTCGTTACCCTTAGTTTGTATTTTGATATCGCAACAATAATTTTAAGGTTATGTTACGTATCTGCAATATATTAGACTCATCGCTACTGACATGGCTGGGGCGAGAAACATGACGATAAAATTTTCCAATAAATCTGCTTTCCACACTCGTTTTTCATATATGTAGTGCTTCTGTTATTTTGTTCAATAAATCTGTCTTTATCGCGTCAATACATTGCTGTATTTTAGCGCTTTGGAATCCTGCCATTTTCATACAGTTTAGCCGTGTAACGAGCAGAATTCTACTCGTTCACTTAACGGCCACTTTGAGGTTCTTCAACTCAGGTTTACTCATAATGAAACTTTGACAAACGCAATTCTCCAGTAACGACAAGTTCAAATCTTACCGAGACATGGACAAATCTGCCCTAAGTCATTAGAATTATGAATTTCTGTTAATTGTAAATCACCTCAGACACCGCGGTGGCGTTCTGCGGCGCGTCAGTCACGTTCTGCGTGGCCACTACGGTCGGGGGTTCGAATCCCCCCTCGGGCATGGATATTTGTGCCGTGCTTAGTATTAGCTAGTTCATAAGTAGTTTGTAAGTTTAGGGACTGATGACCCCGTAGTTTGAACATTTGAACAAATGCTGAGATCATTCCTTCTTCCGAATTGATTTCTCATCCTGCTTCGCTAATGAAGTTGGTGTCGACAGGTCGTCTAACACTCACCTTCTTTGAGTGAACTTTATGAAGGAGAAGGGTGGAAGCTGGGAAGACAAAATGAGCGGATATGAATCCCGAGCGAGGTTCAGGCAGCTCGCCTCAGTCTTCTCGACGGAGTGGGGCGGTCGGGGCCGCGAGGGAGCGCTCCGTGGGCCACAATTAGACAGTCGCAGTGGATGGGAAGCTGCAGGTCAGACGGATCCCGCACAGTGCGAGCACCACCGTCCCCAGTTCGTTAGCGCGCCTGCCCCATCGCGATTAATCGAGCGGGCCACGGCGTCCGACACGCGCGACAGAGAGGGCGATGGGGCAAAACGCCGAGGAAGCGTGCACCGCATGCGCTGGGACGGCGTGACTAGGCCCATCCTGTCAAATCAACCATCTTATCGGGAAAAACTAATAAGGAGAGGACCCTACTCATCACCGGCGATTCGTCCAAATTTATGGTACAAGTAAGGTGCGGTGAGACATGGAAGTACCCCAAGTGGGACCTCCAGATGACCAAGCGTTTAGGAAATCTTAATCAATATCCATATATAAAAATGGAACGTGGGACGTGTGCCCGTATATTTCACTTGGTAGCCAAAATCATTCACTGAAGACCACTGGCGGTTATGCATAAGCGTAGCATTTAGGGTCGCGGTGTGTGGCGGTGAGTGAGTGTGGCGAACAAAAATTCGTAAAATGTGGAGCAATACGACGATCAACAGATGCTCAAACATAAAAAGATTCAAAGATAAAACACCGGGAAACACAGACATACATTAACTGAGCATTAACTACGCTGGCAATACACCAGCGACCTCAATATAAACACTGGAAAGACAACTGTAGTGCTTAGGATCACGTGATGCACATTCTTCAGTTGTTTTTCTGCAACAAGCGTACGAATAAAGAAAAATGAGTGCATATTGCAGTTTGAACAGTAAAACTGCCAAGAAACATGCCAAAGTATAAGAAAAAATTTTCGCATTCTCGATCCGTTTCTATAAGACAGAAAACGGCGCCGAAAAGTGAATCTGCAGACGATACAATTTTGAAATTTGTATACGTTGTTTATCTTATACTGTAGGTATCAGCAATTTTTCGATATTACCATCCGTAAGGGGGGTGAAATAGAATATCAGCGGTTTTTTTGAAAATACGCTGCTATTCAGGCAATTTTGAAGCAAGAAAGACAAAACTTCTGATTTAGATTTTTGACTGGAATTTTAAAAACACGTCTTTCGATATTTTTCGAAATTCATCCATTAAGAGGGTGAAATAATGGAAAATCTTTTAAGTGTGCTACCAAGACTGTTTTGATTCTAGAAATGCGAAAATTTGGATTTGGAACCATGGTTAAAATTTATTAACAATTGTGTTTGTGGATGTTTTGAATTCTGCCATGTATGGTGCAATAGGGGGTGGCAAGTTGTATCAAAATACTTAAGAAAACATTTTAAAAGCTAAATCAATGAAAATTTATATTTAGAAATAGAAACAACCAATGCAGGCCATCCAGACTACGCGTGCAAAGCAGCGGGAATTAAGCTTGTATATATTAAAATTCATGTCTCTGTGTCTATATTTCACTTTCCAGCGAAAACCACACATCGCAAACGAATAGTATTTGTATGTGGTAGTAGTTATCAGTCTCCCATTGTGCACTATAGTCGTAGAGGGTTGATAACGATAAGGGGGAGGTAGACATGGTATTCTAACGTTGCCGACTTATTTAAAATTCTAAGTGTGGGTGTCAATATTTTGCTCTTCAGCAAAAACTTCACAATCGAGACGAACGATGTCTTTGTGTTGTAGTACAAAGTCTCCCGTTGTACACCATTGCAGCTGCGTGTCGATAGCTATAAGAGGGTGGACGGTATAGTGGTTGAAAGTCGTCAGCTTATATAAAATTCGGACTGAAGACCAGCGATGACTTTTGACACTATAATAGCAAAGAGGTTATATACAGCGAAACGTGATGCACATTATTCAGTTGTTTTTGTGCAACAAGCGTACGAATAAAGAAAAATAAGTGCATATTGCAGTTTGAAAAGTATTAAAAATACGTGTTTCGATATTTTTGGAAATTCAATCATTAAGCGTGTGAGATAAGGGAAAATCTTTTATGGGTGCTACTAAGACTATTTTGAGGCAAGAAATTTGAAAATTTGGATTTGGCACCATGTTTAGAATTTAAAAAGAAAAAGTGTTTTGCTATGTTTTGAATTTGACATCAATGGTGCAATAAGGGTTCGCAAGTTGTATCAAAATACTTGATTAGGAAAGCATTTTTAAAGCTAAATCTATGAAAATAAATATTTATAAGTAGTTAACCCATACACGGGAACGTCGTGTGTCTAAATCGATACTTCCATTCTTTTGAAACATCAATTATATGTACTGGGGTCATATTAATCGAAGAAATGGGGGAAACAATAATTTTGACCGCATCTTGCGTACGTTATAAACGCCGCCTTTTTGCAGTGACATGATTATTTTAATATTTCCATAGAAAACAAACTTGAGTGACATGCTGAAAACAGTTTGTTTCATCGCACAGTCCAACAGCGAACCACGCGTAACGCAACATGTCGCTGAATATTTGCGAGGATAGCTGGTGTTGTATAACGGAATGTAGTTTGTATACGGCACTCGGAACAATAGCGACACTGGAAAGAGCTAAGGCTGTTACCGACGCTTGGCGACGTTCTCGGTACAAGAACAGCGTGTAACCATTCCTTTTATCGATTTGAGTAGTCTTTCACCGACTGAAACTCATCACCAGTTCAGTGAGGCATGTGCTTGTGATGTAATGGATGTGGCCAATGCGCGTTAGTGGTTCTGACATTACAGAGAAGCCAGAACGTCAAGTTACGACGTACCAACACAATGTCGGCTTCGCACTAGCCGGTCTGACGACATGAACGAGCGACTGAACAAAATTGTTGTAGACGATCGTCGAAGGACTGCACAACACATCACATGTAAATATGACATTTCCGTAGGATCTGTGCACACATTCCTGCAGCAGGACCAGAATATGCGAAAAGTGTACTCCAGGTGGATGCCGCAAATGCTGACCGATGACCACAAGGCTGTCCGCGTCACATGTTCTTAGTCAACGTTGACGCTTGATGATGGCACCATTGGGACCCTATTTTCATCGACGGTGACAAAGGATCGTATACGGATGCCGTATTTCAATCCTACAACGAGGTACCATTCAGCTCTATGGAAACGCACAGTTTTTGTAGTGGTCAAAGAATCTAAAGAATGGTTTGCATGGGCCGTGGAATGATGGCGTCGCCGTTGTGAAAGATGTTTACAGGTGCAGAGAGATTATTTCCATATATCAAACAAGTTTCACAGTTTGCTTGTGATTAGATTGTGAGAGAAGTCGGAAGTGGAAATCAAGAGTGAGAAGAGTGTCGAGGGCCAAAGAACAAACAAAAAACTATTGAGAAGAAAACATTTTACGGGAGTAGACAGAAAAAAGGAGCCTTCGATAGATTCAGTTTTGTTGAAAGGGTTAAGCTTCAGCATTTTGCCCAAGAACTGAAGAAGAAATTGGATGAAGACACGAGAAGAGGAAGGCGACGGTGCTAAGGTAGATTGTCTTACTTTTGCCAATATCGAAGGTCCCGATACCACCTGTCTATTTTGACCCATGACGTGAACGAGGAACTGGTGACGTCACACAGTGGAATTCCACGTTCCACTACCCTGCGAACCGTGGATCGAAGGATCTGGCTTGTTTGATGTTTGATTCTTGGAACAGAACGTGGAAAATGAGTTGTATCTTGGTTTCCACATGACAAGCAGAACCTTAGAGCCGCTATGCTGCAAACTGAACCATGTACTTTGTGCCTTATTTCATTGTACCGTCCCATGTACGATTATAATCATTCTTAAAGAGTCAAAAACTTTAAGAACTTTTGAAAACGCGTCATTTATTATTTGATTTGTTACAGTAAAATTTTCGTAAATTACATTAAAGTAACTTTTAAAGTGTTATAATTTCTGTACCGTGAAATAATATTGTTCCTATGCAACAGTACAACGCCAGTTTATCAAAGGACCGTCTTTTTTATGTTGTGTCATAGCTAAATAACAAATTACAACTTGCTTTAGGTGCGTATAATGTAGTGAATCACGTACCAAAGCAGGTCATAGGAGTGAAGAAATAGATGCAGAGATGAGGTTGCATGTGTATATAGTTCGCGTCTACGTACATCCATTTTGTTTCTTGTTTAGTCCCTAAACGTTTCTGGTTTTTCTAGTTAATTTATACATTGTTATTTCTCTTTAAGAAGACGGATTAGCACGGTTGTCAGCGTCACTATCTGTGGAAGAAAAGACGTAAAAGTAACAGGTTTGCGTCTTCACTCTCCATGACACCTTTTGAATAGTTTAGTTTAATTACGATTTATGGAGATTTTATTAATTTGATACAATTATAATATCCGATATTCAACGTCATTTATTGCAAACAAGAACGAACTCTGTTCAAGACTGAATTTCTTAAGTGTTTCGTTGTGCGGCACATGGTACGTAGTACCCTACGTTGCTATGTTTCCCCGCGGCTTTTAAAATTTGTTGCAGTTGACTGCGTTGTTGGAATAGTTTCACAGTGCAAAGAGAACATGGCTACCGCGTGGTCAGGGCAGCATATGCAGTAGAGGAGGAACATTGTTTATGTGCAATACTAAAAGCAAAATTTATCTATTTATTTATCGGTTTTTTCTGTTCCATAGGACCCAATTGAGGAGTGAGACTCCATGGTCATGAAAAAAGTCAAAACATTAATTGTTACACAAGAATGGTAATAGAAAATTTTTAAGTAGTCCTTTGCACACGACAATCTTAAGACAAAGTGAAAAGAATCAATAAAGAAAAAAATGAATTAGCTTAATTGTTTAACTTTTCTAGGACTTCCTCGACAGAATAAAAGGAGTGAGCCATGAGGTAACTCTTCAATTTAGATTTGAAAGCGTGTAGATTAGTGCTAAGATTCTTTAGTTCATGTGGCAGCTTATTGAAAATGGATGCCGCAGAATACTGTACACCTTTCTGCACAAGTGTCAAGGTGGTGTGACGCAAATGTAGATTCGACTTCTGTCTATTATTCACCGATTGAAAGCTACTAACGCGTGGGAATAAGCTGATATTATTAACAACAAACGACATTAGAGAAAAAAAAGTATTGTGACGCCAGAGTCAAAATTCCCAGACTACTGAAAAGGGGTCGACATGACGTTCGCGAACTTACACTACATATTGCTGGAACCACCCGTTTTTGAGACGGAAATATCCTTTTTGCATCGAGTTACCCCAAAAAACAATGCCGCACGTCATAAGTGAGTGAAAGTAAGCGTAATAGACTACTTTTCGTGTTGAAAAATCACATATTTCAGATATTGTTCTAATAGTAAATATAGCAGAATTTAGTCTTGGAACAAGATCCTGAACATGGGCTTTCCACGACAGCTTACTGTCTACATGAACACCTAGAAATTTGAACTCTTCAGTCTCACTTATCATATGCCCATTATGTGTAATCAAAATGTCAGGTTTCGTCAAATTATGTGTTAGAAATTGTAAAAACTGAGTTTTACTGTGAATTAACATTAACTTATTTTCTACAAGCCATGAACTTATCTCTTGAACTGCATTATTTGATACTGTGTCAAAATTACGAGCAACATCCTTCACTACCAAGCTGGTATCATCAGCAAACAAAAATATTTTACAGTCACCTGTTATACTCGAAGGCATATATTTATATAAATAAGAAACAGAAATGGTCCCAAAACAGACCACTGGGGGACCCACACTTAATAAGCCCCATTGGGATTGTACATCATAGCCATTTTCTACACTGCGGAGAATTACCTTCTGTTGTCTATTATTAAAGTAAGAGGTGAACCAGTTGTGAGCTACTCCCCGTATTCCATAATGTTCCAACTTCTGCAACAATATTTTGTGATCAACACAATCAAATGCTTTTGTTAAATCAAAGAAGACGCCTAATGTCCTTAGCCTCTTATTTAACCCATCAAGTGCCTCTAAGAGAAACGAAAATATAGCATTTTCAGTCGTTTAAACCACTTCTAAAACCAAACTCTACGTTTGACAACAAATTATGTGAACTGAAATGAGCAATTAATCTTGAATATACAGCCTTTTCAATAACTTTAGAAAAAACCGGTGACATAGAAATAGGTCTATAGTTCTCTACATTACCCCTTTCTTCTTTTTTATAAAGTGGTTTCACTAAGGAGTACTTTAATCTGTCAAGAAACTGACCATTCTGAAAGGAAAAATTACAAATATGGCTTAGTACTGGACTAACATATGAAGAACAGTACTTTATAATTCTGCTAGATACCCCATCATATCATGAAGTATCATGAAGGACCATTTCAGGTAATAGCCTCTGAAAGGCATTTTCTATAACTGTTATATGATTACCTGTAGAAACTAGGGTTTTGTTTAGTTCCTCTACTATATTCAGAAAGTGATTATTGAATATTGCACATATATCTAACTTGTCAGTAATAGAAACATTTCTACTACACACTGACGTTCTATCATGACGAATATTATCTAGCTGAGGCGTTGTAACCCGTTTACGAATAAGTTAAATGTGTCAGGCACAAAGTAGTATTTCCGAAGGAATACGAAACTAATTTTTTTAATATAAGAGAGCAAGACAAATGAAGCTCGTACAGATGATGTATTGCACCGATGACAGCTTTTTTATAATTTTCTGCAAAAGTGCTTTGTCGTACATTTTATTATCATTATCAACTGCTTTCAGATATATGTACCGCCTTTGTGATTTATTTATTTATTTATTTATTTATTTTTATTGCAATTTCTGGAAGAATACTGTATGCCACTTACAGCTCTACCGGTGACATAAGAAAGCTACAGTATAAAAGTTTCTTCTTCGACGAGATACAGAGATACAGCAACGTTCCACACATCAATCTTTGTAAGCACATTGATCTACGAGGCAGCCCGCTACGGGCGCTGGAAAGCGCTGCGGACGCAAATCGCGATGAGCAGCACGTTTCGTGGGATGCAGCAGCTCGTTCAGAGCGTAGAGTGGCTACAGTGGTGAAAACAGTCAAGGTACCAGCTGAGATATCTAGGTTCTGAAGTATTGTCCTCGTCAGAGTCAACCAAATTGGTTCGACGTCATTCAGTCAGTTCTACGGAGTGGAGACAACATTACAGCAACCGAGATAGTTATGATGAAAGAAAATAGCTGCAGAGAGGGTTGGTATTGCCTTGTGTTTACTCTACCAAATGAAGTACACAAGCAGTTGGGTTCAGATAATGTAGTGAGCAGATAGTGCAATGAAACAATAACGTGAGTTATTCGTAGGTATGGAATGGAAAGACGTAGGAAGGTTGGAAGCGTGAATGACACAGGATGGGTCCCAAAGTGTAATTTCCAGGACCTGAGGAACTCTTACAAAGGAGGAAAGACTAGTGTCGTCGTCGGGTAACATCAGCAAGAGATGACTGTTATCTCCGGTTAACAGACCGTCAAGACAGATGGCTGCATTCAACGCACCCTCCAGACAGCAACAAAAAGTGCAATATCAACACAAAAGTCCGAAACCGCCCTCGGGAATGTAGCCTCTATGGGGTGCATCCCATTAAAACTATGACACCGTTTAGCCCGCAGTAACTGGGCGGAGGAACATCAGGATTGGAGACGTAACAAATGTCAACGGTTTTGTTCACAGGTGAGTCAAGATTTTGTTTCAGTCGAACAATCGTTGTTCCCTCATCTGGACAGAACGTGAAACTCGGAACAATCTATCTTATATGCAGGAAACATCACCGTATCATTTGGTGAACGAATAGTGCGAGTAGGAGTCAATATGTCGTTCATAACGGCGCTTTGACTGCTCAGAGGTATAGAATCGAGATAGTTCGACATTTTGTTGTGCCCTAAGCTGCTGCCTTAAGACACTGGTTCCTTGTGGTAGAGGATAACGCTCGTCCCCAGAGACCTGAAGTGATCGCCAACTTAGTTATAAATGCACTAAACGAGTAGAGTGGCCAGCTTGTTCATTGGGTATGTCTGGTATGCCTCCTCTTTCAGCCAGACCAGCACCTCCCACAACAGTTACAGAGCAACTCATGGAAGAATGGCAAAATATCCCTCAAGAGCTGATTAATAACCTCATACTGTAGATGCGACGCAGGTGCGAAACTGTGCTGGTAGTCCGAGGTGATCACACATCATACAGTTTTTCACTATTATGGTAGCCCCATGTTGCCTCGCTTTGAGTAAGCGCCGTGTATATCTCAAGTAGTTGACACAGCAAAATATCGTACTGTATCAGACACAAATTATAGTTGTTATCTGAATGAAACACTGTACCATATGTATGTTGTTAATCATAACGACTGGCGGCGCGTCCTATGTGCTCACTGGTTGAATGAACACCCGGATAAAAAGCTCGTCGTGAAATAAAAAAGTAAGTGTTTTAAAACTACCATTCTTCGTTTCCTTCTGCTATCAGATGATTTTATATGCACACTCAAAGTATTTTTATCGGATGAGAAATATTTTACGTAGCGGACACGGTACGTATACGAGTCGTAGCGCGGCCACTTAATATTGGCGGCAAGGGCCGCAGCGCTGCAATGCGCATGCGCGACTAAGGTTCAACTTCTCGTCTGAACCTCCTGAGAGCAGCATATAGGCGCTCCCGCGGCAGGAAGGTGCAAAGGGAAACGCTGCTTGTAACATCGGCGTTGTAACTGGCTACTCGAGCTCTGATGGTTACGTACGAATGGTTCCGAAGCAAAGCTACTGCACACCATGCGTTGCGCATCGGCAATTGCCGGCCTCGGTGGCCGCGGGGGCTGAGGCGCTCCAGTCACGGTCTGCACGGCCACTACGGTCGGCGGTTCGAATCCCCCCTCGGGCATGGGTATTTGTGCCGTCCT
The DNA here is from genome assembly GCA_026315105.1 of Locusta migratoria. Lineage (NCBI taxonomy): Eukaryota > Metazoa > Arthropoda > Insecta > Orthoptera > Acrididae > Locusta > Locusta migratoria. The sequence goes on along the minus strand of CM048744.1, from coordinate 313,911,733 downwards.
TAGTATAAGGTAGTTCGTAAGTAGTTTGTACGTTTAGGGACTGATGACCCCGTAGTTAAGTCCCATAAACTTAACAAACATTTGAACATCGGCAATTCTCCATGAAGCAACATCCGCCCTTCATATTTGTTTTTGGCGCGTTAAAGATTCATTAAAAACACGACGTTTTTGGTAAAATGTAATTATAAATTAAAGTCGCATGAATTATAAAAGCATTTAGAAAGTCCGACCATGAATAATAAAGAAGTGACTATTCTAGCAAGAATAGCTGTGTTGTTAGCGGCGTCGCGTTGCGCCGTCGAAGGTAGATGGTTCGAGACCGACTGCAAGCATTTTTTAAAACTCAATCTTCTTTGTAACTGATACGGGAACAACAAAGACTTTTATATTGTTACTTCCCACATATCTTTGGTCGTTTTAGCTAATGTGTCGCGATTTTGAGGGTAAAAGACATTTATACCCTTCGTTGTAACAAATATTTAACTGTCTGATGCCGCGGTGGAGTAGCAGAGCGGTCTAAAGCGTATCGCTGCGGAGCGCGCGGTTACTCGCAGTGGAGTTTCGATTCCTCCCTGGGCATGGGTGTGTGTGTTGTCCTTAGGTTAGTTTATCTAGGTTTATGTAGTTTGTAAGCTACGGACTGATGACCACGTACTTTGGTCCGATAGATTTACAAAAATTTAACTGTCTGAAAAGATGTGGGGGAGAGCAGCCTTTGCGCAGGCGCAAGGCTAGGACGGGGTGCTGCTTACAGTGTCTCTTAGCTTGTCTCTTCGTCGTAACAGATTCACTTTCTTACAGTCACTTAACAGTGTAATCGGTTACTTACTGTGTTTCAGTGTTCATGTATATATTCATATGTTCATTATCATTATTATGAAACAAAAATGAAGATCGTATAGTATATTTTAGAAACAAATTCTGAGCTTTAAGCTTGGAACTAACGTGTGAAATAAAGAAGATTGGTAGGCCGACGCCACAGCTCGCGTTGAAGCAAGCGCAAACAAACCGAGGTAAGACATTTTGCAGACCTTTTAACGAAAATATACCTAAAGGGGAGGGGGGGGGGGAAGGGGAGGTCAAACCGCCGGCCGCGGTGGCCGAGGGGACTGAGACGCTCCAGTCACGGTCTGCACGGCCACTACGGTCGGAGGTTCGAATACTCCCTCGGGCATGGATATTTGTGCCGTTCTTAGGATTAGCTAGTTCATAAGTAGTTTGTAAGTTTGGGGACTGGTGACCCCGTAGTTGGGTCCCATAAGCTCTACAAACATTTGAACATTGGAGGTCGAACCGGGGCGGTTTCCCCTGGCACCACTCGCAGAGTTGCGCGAAATTGTCTATTTTGACGCCGAAACATCGACGCGCCGTGCGTGGGAACGGCGCTACTATTAAGATCCGGCACTCAAAGAAGAGAACCCCCCAGTCATCTGAGGCACCACTGGTCATGTCCCACCAGATCAAAATGTTCAAAAATTTGTTAACCTTAAGGTACTTAACTGCGGGGTCATTAGTCCCTAAACTTACGAACTACTTGTTAACTAACTTCCTTATACTAAAGACGGCACAATCATCCATGCCCGAGGGGGAATTCGAATCCCCGACCGTAGCGGCCATGCAGACTGTGACTGGCGCGCCGCAGTCCCCTCGGCCACCGCGGCCGGCCTCACCAGATCACATGACTGTTTTGACGAGTGTAGACAGCACGTCTGGTGTGCGCCACATAGAACAACTCGACCCGTGTGAGGGCGGCTTCCACGTGTCGCCGCCGATGCGCATTTCGCACCGAGCGTTGTGAGGAGGATCTGCATGAAAGTTTGAGGCGCCTCAGCTGTTCGGCAATAGGGGAAGACCGCGCGCGCTCAGGTGGTGAATATTGCATCGCCAGCCGGCAGCCGGCAGCCGGCAGCCGGATATTAATCAGGCTCGCATCTTCCACCCCCCGCAGGCAGCGCGAGCAGTCGCTAGTTGCTAGTCGCTTGTTAGCGGCATGGCAGATCGCGGCGCGCCCCATTACGCCATAAACCAGTCTGCCTGGGGCCTCCCTGAATACTGATGCAGACAGCCCGCGCAGCGACCCTCTACAAGGCGCGCCACCTACTTTAGCACCGACCCTGACTGTCCGTACCATATCTCGCGCCACACAGGACTTGTCTCCAAGCGGGGAAATCAGACCGCGGACCCAGGGTCGCAGACAACGTCCTGTAAAACGTAAACTTCCACGGCCGGAGACGTCAATGTTGCTAAAATTTTCCGGGCTATTACGCCGTGCGCTTGTGGATTTGTTATTAAGCGGCCCACACCCTGCCTATCTAACCCGTGTGAATTTAGGCAAGTATTTGAACCATTTCAGAAAAAAAAACTATTTGGTCCTCTGCTGTTCCTTATTTACATAAACTATTTAGGGGGAAATCTAAGTAGCTCTCTTAGTTTGTTTGCAGATGACGCCGTCATTTACCGTCTAGTAAAATCATCTGAAGATCAAAACCAACTGCAGAACGATCTGAATAAGATATCACTATGGTGTAAAACTTGGCAATTGCGTCTAAATAATGAGGTGAAGTCGTCCACATAAGTCGTCCACATAAGTCGTCCACGATAAGAAATCCGTTAATCTTTGTTTACAACAAAAAGGCCGTAAGCTCCACAAAATTCCTAGGAATTACTATTACTTCAGACGTAAACCGGAAAGTGGGAAAGGCGAACCATGCACTTCCTTAAAAGATGCAACAGAACTACTACAGAAACTGCATACACTACACTTGTCCGTCCTTTTTTGGAGTATAGCTGTCCAGTGTGTGATCCTTATCAGGTGGGTTTGACGGAGGACATCGAAAGAGTCCAAAGAAGGGCAGCTTGTTTCGTATTGTCACGATACATGGGAGACAGCGTTACGGAAATGATACAGGATCTGGGATGGGAATCAGTACAACAACGGCGCTTATCGCTGCGGCGTGGGCTACGTACGAAACTACAATCGCCAACATTCTCCTCCGAATGCGAAAATATATTTTTCACTCCCACTTACATAGGTAGAAATGATCATCAGAATAAAATACGAGAAATCAGAACTCGAACGGAGAGATTCAGGTGTTATTTCTTCCTGCGCGCTATTCGAGAATGCAATGGGAGATAAATAGTAGAACGGTGGTTCTATGAACTCTCTGCCAGGCACTTCAATGTGATTTACAGAGTATCCCATGTAGATGTAGGACCTAAATATTTTTTTCTGTATGTTAGTTACATGATGCTAACAGTCAATTGTACTAAAATCTACTTTATTCATTTACAGTTTTTAATAAAATTTTCTTTTTAATTTATAAACAAAAAATATCAAGTTTTTCTGCAGAAAACATTTTTTGTGAACTTCCTAATGGGGGAATACTAATGAATGTAGTACCAGAGGCAGCTTTTTATGTTATGCAGTCTCTGAAAATTTCATTTATTTATCTGTGATAGTTTCTGGTATAATGGGACAGATGTACTGAAAATGTTCGTTTGCAGAAAATTGACTTTAAAGAAAAAACTTTTGAAGTTTGTTACTAACAGTTAATTAAAATTGTCCTGCAGCATATGATGGCACTTCTTTGGACTCTATCAGGTCTTCCAGCTTCTTTTTCACCTTCCTGGATGTTAGTCTTGCTTTCTTGGCCATATTAGATTCAAACCTGTCTGTATCGGCTTCCTCATTTTATCGCAATGTTGCAGCCCAGTGATCATTTTTTCACCAGGATTAATTCCTAGCTTTTTCAGTACCCAATACTTTCCAATATTACCACAATTGAATGTAATAACAGCATCATGAACTTCTAGTTTCATTATATACATGCCTACAAATACAGTTTTAGGAAGGCGGTTCCAAAATATGCTGTTGAAACATTCATTTGGGTTCTGTGTCTGCCCATGCAGACATTTCCTTAGAATGTCAGGATGAGCCAAGTCTCTGAAAATAGGTTTAAATGCTGCAATAACAGCAGCAGGAAGAGAATGATAGTGAGAATAAGATTCTCCAGTTGCCTGAGCTCTATTGTATTTGCACCAAGTATTTTCTCCTGATGGACACAATGCATGACAGCTTATCACCAGTAGAGAACTTATGGAAGAATCTTGAAAACGCCTTTACGATTCGTCACACACGTAAACAAGCACTGCAAACGTAGGTATAACAACTACTCGCAATCATACTTTAACAAAACTAACCGCGTGTTTGAAAGCGTGTTGTTTACTAACAGAAGAAACAAAAGAATACCGACCGTTGCATTTCAAGAATAACCAGCACACTCGGGAGTAAAACAAAATCCCTAACGTGCAATGTAGGGGATATAAAGATCTAAAATATATGCAGAAAAGTGGGTGACAGAAATTTGGGCGTGACATATAAACACAGGTGGCAGGAAAATGCTCTTTAAATGTCCGAAAAAAGTCAGCAAAATCCTTTTCACAGTACTTAAATAAAACCTTAATCTATCGAAATATGATGAAAACCGAAAATCGATATTTTATAACCGAACCTCGGTGTCGTCCCATTAAAACAAAACGTTTCCTCCCCGTTTGCGGAGGACATTCTCAAGGGGAATCGCGGTTCTTTTGAACGTCCGATACAGACCCGTCTCGTTACTGACTACAGCCGAATTCCGATTTCTTGTACTCGCGCGCAGAGGTGTGACGTCGGATGTTCTGGATAGACGCGCCCAATTCGCCGCTGCCGATTACCGTTGTCCATTCTTAACATCATCCCATGGGAAAAGACTGTTACATTTCAAACCACCGCCCACGACAAAAGCGGGGCATAATAAAGACGTTAGTGGACGGAGCAAGAAACATCTACGAACAGGAACTACTCGACGCGGGATTAAAACATCTGACTAATGCTTTACTCAAGAATGACTATTCGTCCACACAGGTAAGGAGAGCGTTGAGACCACCAAGTAGAATTCACAACGATAGAAACGTATATGTGAAGTCTAAAGTCTTCCTACCTTTTATTGAGGACTTCACCGATCGAATCGTAAAATTTTTGACGAAACGGACTGTCGCCATAATATACAAACTTACTCGGAAGATACAGGATCACCTGAAATCCACAAAGGACCCTCGTAAACCGCTGTAGAAGCAGGAATTACAGGATTCAGTTTAGCTGTAGACTTACACTTGTGTACCACATAAAGAAAGTACCTAGCCAGACGAGTTGCGGACGCAACTATAAGGTAAAGAAAAATCTATCCATTTATGTATAAATTAACTATTGTTCAATTAACCCTTAGTAAATTTAACAAATTGTACACTTCTATTTTACTTTTGTTTTTTAGATCTGAAATTTTTTTTGAACACTTTGCAGGAAACAGATCATACATGAACAAAAATTACTACTGTGAAGAAGGCCGGCCGCGGTGGCCGTGGGTACGGCGGCGCGCCAGTCACGGTCTGCACGGCCACTACGGTCGGGGGTTCGAATCCCCCCTCGGGCATGGATATTTGTGCCGTCCTTAGTCTTAGCTAGTACGTAAGTAGTTTGTAAGTTTAGGGACTGATGACACCGTAGTTAAGTCCCATAAGCTATACAAACATTTGAGCATTTGAACTACTGTGAAATGATTCATATTGAAAGGTGCCAACTGTTCGTTTTGGTATCTCAATCATTTTGGTCGGCGATATAAGTTGCCACAGACCGAGACGGCGTCTATTGTAGTTGTTAGTAATAGTGGTGAGCTCTTGTGAAGTGTAAGACCGAGGGTCTGAAGAGAGGAGATGTAGAATATATTTTGTACTGATGTATGAATTGTAACTGAATTGGAATTATTATTGATGAACATTTCGAAGTGTTTTTTTTTTTTCACCATAAAAAGATATGTGACGTATTTATAATTACTTCACTGCACACTGTTAAGTAACATCAGCCAGTCATGTAACAACAAGATTTTACTCATTGTTAATTGAAACTAGATATGGCATCTTTTGATTAAATGAAAGTCTTATTTGAAAAAATAATTAAGTGTTAGATCCTTTAAAGATATCTTTCGTCCTGTCCCCTGTGCTACGGTTTCACAATGTACCTTACCCACTGTAGTATTGTTCTATAGAAGTTGCAAGTGAATTTAGGTACAGCTGTTTTCAATTTCTTCTATCCTAATTTTTGAGCAAAATTGATAGGATTAATTAATGCAAGAGACACGTTAGTGGTGCATTATGATATGCAAGGAAACAATATTTGACCATTTGACAGGGCTTTTTTTAATTTAAAGTTATGTTAGAAAGTCACTTACCAACATTATCACATTAAAAGTTGAATGCCGAGTTTGTTCTCACACATTACATATTTTGTTAATGTACATAATCTGCATATGTTTGCTGACGACGCAAAGAGGCGAGTGAAATTTAATTGACATGTTTGACACTACGAATAGGAAAGACAGCTTACTTGTGTTCTTACTTAGTTGTTTCACACAATTTTCGACTTGCTACTTATTCTCGAACTTTCATTTCTTTTCCACTACAAGTAAACGTGTTATCTTGTCAGACAGTACCAGTATTGCTGGTCAATTTGTGCAAAGCGCTTAATAGACTACAATTAATTACACAACTCCACACCAATATAATACTTAGTTTGCTAATGAAATTAGGTCCTGTTCTCAGCACGTAATGTTCATGGAAAACCTCCGCATCACGCACCAAGCTTTAATGTATTACTTCTTTACTACTAATTGTATTCCCAAGAGATTTAATAGACATACAGCCCTTATACAAATGAATATATACCTGAAAAATGGCAGGAATAAATAAATAAATACCCGGGCAACGCCGGGTTTTCAGCTGGTCTAATATATAAAGCAGAGTGTCCGTATGTTTGTACGTGTGGTATAAAAATCTACAGTTTTGATCCAGTCTTTATGAAATTTTGTACACGTAAGCTTCGATCCACGAGGACATTCGCCGTAAGTCTAAGAATCACGTACGAGATATAGTTCACGAGATATGAGGTCATAAACAATGATATGCGCGAAAAACTGCTGCATGTGGCGACAATGCTGGTTATTTTCTCCTGAAACACTAGACCGATTTCAACCAAATTTTGTACACACATTCCTTACCGTGAGGTAACAATTGCTGCGTGGTTAAGAATCACATACGGCATATGGTTCAAAAGATTTTACGTTATAACCAATAGAAATCGCAAAAAATGCCATATAATGCGGCGAGACTTTCCAAATACACTGTATGAGAATGACAGTATTTAGCGACTTGCAACGAACTTTAAACATAATTTCAAACCTTTATTAAACTTTTTCTCGCTGGCAACCATAGTAAAATGATGAAAGGAAAAAGGTTTCTCGCTTACTACTTTTCCGCTGTTTATGGAGTAAAACTACGGCTCTCGGTATGACGTTACAAACGAAACGTTTGTATAGCTTATGGGACTTAACTACGGGGTCATCAGTCCCTAAACTTACAAACTACTTATCAACTAGCTAATCCTAAGGACGGCACAAATATCCATGTCCGAAGGGGGATTCGAACCCTCGACCGTAGTGGCCGTGCAGACCGTGACTGGAGCGCCTCAGTCCCCTCGGCCATGACGTTACAATTTACAATTTGAACATTACAAATTGTAGCGGCAGGAAATTTTACAGACGGTATACACATATATAGTTGAAAGTAGCTTCTAAATTGTATCACATTCCGACACGTAATTCATGAGATATGAGCACGTAAACAGTAACGTTCATGGAAAATTGCTCCGTCCGGCTGGAAGCGAAAGCAGTTTACTTCCATATCACATTCCGCCACGTAGATTTTACAGACAGTATACACATATATACGAAACCAGAGTGTTAAACACATTAATATCCTTATCCGAGAAATGCTTCCCGTCTGTTACCTTTGCGCCCATTGAAACAGTAATGGATACACAGCAAGCTGTGTTTTACCCGACGGAATTTTTAAATGCTCTTGAGCCCCCAGGATTACCACCGCACAAGCTTATTTTTAAAAGAAGTATCCCCTATCACATTACTACGGAACATCAACCCTCCTACGCTGTGTAACGAAACAAGGCTAGTCGTCAAGAATCTTTTGCGAACGTAATAGAAGCCACCATCATCACCGGTACTGCCACAAGTGAGGATATGTTCATTCCTCGCATTCCGTTGATACCCAGTGATTCAATCATGCCGTTCGATTTCAAGCGATTGCAGTGTCCCATTCGGCTTGCATTTGCTATGACTATCAACAAGGCACAGGGCCAATCACTTTGTGTGGCAGGCATTAATTTGGACACGCCATGTTTCTCACACGGCCAGTTGTACGCGGCTTGCTCCAGAGTCGGCACGCCAGATAATTTGTTTGTTTACACTCCAGACGGACAAACGAAGAATATTGTGTACCATCAAGCTTTGAGATAAGAGTGTTAATTTATTCTTTTCTGACTATGCACTTTCATGAAGTTTTCGTGAAAACGGTATGTGTTTTTAAGTAAATATGGATTTTTTCTCCACCTCTGATGACTGTAAAAATGAACTTAAATTATACTAAATATTAAAAATTCTAAAACTATTTGTTTATGAAACAGTTTCATTTATTTATTATTTTCAGAGTAAACTTATTTCTTGAGGAAATTCACGTATACTGAAATGATAAAATTATTTACTTTATAATTTAAAAAAGAAATCGAAGAATAAGTGGTATCAATAAACCTTTGGTTTGAAATTAGTGTATATCCGAAAAGTCAGAATCGAAAGCCTGGAACCTGATTTTTATAATATGTGCTTTCCATCTACACCTACTGCAATTTTGCATGCAGCCTGGCAGATATTTAACATCCCGGGCAACGCCGGGTTTTCAGCTAGTATTAGATAATTGTCAACTTCGGCGTTTGCACTCTGTGATATATCCGTACATGCTATTCCGTCTTTCCATTTATGATCACACGGTATATTTTGTATCACTTTCGTGTTGGACATTGGTCTTTACTCTGGATAATTAATGAACTACATGAATGGCAATTGAGCTACAACCGGACTTGTCATTCAGTGATATCGTCATTCAGTCAAACAGTTGATCTGATAATCAAGCGTAGTAATATGATCATACATCGTTCTATCATTCGATGCCTGGCTGATTAGTCAAAATATTTATTCTTATTCCAAATCAGACATTTTGATAAATATTTATATTCATAGTGCTGAATCAGTCTACGCGCACTGTTGCATCCGCACAGAAACACAAGTACGCAGACACAAATTCAACCGTAGTTATCGTAATCGAATTAATTTTAATTTACCTTATTTAAACATACATGTTCCAATATTACAAAATTATACATAATTAGCTGTAAGCCCGGCGTTGCCCGGGTGTTTATACCACGAAAAACTGAAGCCGGATATAGACTGCAAACCAACTAAACTACAGAGAAATTTCCAATAATTGCTGCTGACGTTAGAACAAGACGCCTAAAATTCTATGGACACATACACAGTCTCCCTGAATATAGACTCACATGCCAGATCTCATAGCCACTGAAAACCTTAAGGTATGACATGGGCAGAACAAGTACGAAGAAATGTTCAAATGTTTGTATTGCTTATGGGACTTAACTACGGGGTCATCAGACCCTAAACTTACAAACTACTTATGAACTAGCTAAGACTAAGGGCGGCATAAATATCCATGCCAGAGGGGGGATTCGAACCCCCCCCCCCCCCACCGTAGTTGCCGTGCAGACCGTGACTGGAGCGCCTCAGTCCCCTCGGCCACCGCGGCCGGCGAAGTACGAAGAGGCCTTACTTATGCTCCACTCACCATTCAGGACACTGCAGACCGTAATACCTACAGAAGTAAAATACACAAGTGGGAAGTCCAGGCAGAGACAAGAGCTAATTAAACCGGTACAAAGAGTACTGAGAAAGGAAGACAGCCATGAGCGAAAAAAATGAAGTCTAAAATTTTCAAATGTTTGTAAATTTATCGGACCAAACTGCGTGGTCATCAGTCCGTATCTTACAAACTACTTAAACCTAGGTAAACTAACCTAAGGACAAACACACACAGCCGGCCCCGGTGGCCGAGGGGACTGAGGCGCTTCAGTCACGGTCTGCACAGCCACTACGGTCGGGGGTTCGAATCCCCCCTCGGGCATGGATATTTGTGCCGTCCTAGTTCGTAAGTAGTTCATAAGTAGTTTGTAAGTTTAGGGACTGATGACCCCGTAGTTAAGTCCCATAAGACTTACAAACATTTGAACATTTTTGAAACACACACACCCATGCCCCAGGGAGGACTCGAACCTCCACGGCGAGCAACCGCGCGCTCCGCAGCGAGACGCTTTAGACCGCTCGGCCACTTCACCGCGGCAAATGAAGTCTCCAGGGCAAATCACAGGAAGAACTGTAGATGCTTCATGTGATCCACAAAGGGTCTACTAAGCAGTCCAAGAAGTTGCTTTGTAATTAAACACATTTACCCGAATTTCGACACCAACTAAGGGCGTCTTTATCAGAAGTATAAAATTATGACACAAGATGTATAATATTAGATCACATTTTGCATAAGTCGTATAAAAACACATCAAGTTTGTCCACGACAAAAAATACATGCCAGGTGAATACTAGCGGATTTATAAAAGTTAAAAACAAAGTGGCTAGCCGCTACGGGGTGCCGTTGTGCTTGCTGTTAGGACACCGCTCCCATGCCGAGGGAGGACACTGACCTCCGACGGGGAGCAGCCGCGCACTCCGCAGCAAGGCACCGTACAGCGCAGTGCCAATCCCACGCGGCTAAAGACCAAACTGCCACTATTCGAATCGACGTTGGAACATTCACTGTTGTACGGATGTGCTTCCTGGGGAACCACAAACGAAACAAAGGCCCTTCAAGTGGTACACAACAAGTACCTCCGCTGGTCTCTCCCAGATGATTGATTAGAATGGCACAACTCTACAATGTCACCAGTGAGAAATAACTAAAGTAAAAATTAAAGGACAAGGCCAATTGAATGTTTCTAAAGACAAGGTGTTCTTCGCCTCACCAACCGGCAATTACAGATTTTAGGAAATGTACAGCTACGACATTCCCATAAATATCGTGTCCCTCTTTCGATTATAGCAGCTGACGTCAGAATGGATAACTAGGCCCACCACCTTACCCAACTCACTACAAAGATAAATGCGCTGAAAAGATTAGAATCAGTGGCCTCATGTGCGAGATGATTAAAGAGAAAGTCTCTCCCTAATCCTCACACCAAGTCAGTAAAATCTCCATAGGCGATAACACCACACACACACACACACACACACACACACACACACGCGCGCGCAGGCACACATTTTCGCTTCTAACGTAAGCTCTTCTATAATTTACTTTCCTGTTATTACAAGTTCATTTTATGTGTGTGACCACTACTGCAACTTACACTTTTACTTCCTCGCATTTAGGTTTCGACTCTTTTATATTGAGATTTCACGACAGGATTCTTCCTAATAGTTTTAGATTTTAATTCTCAAGAGCTCTGACTGATGGTGGCTTACCACATCTTTTATATAAGTCTATACTTATTTTGTCTTGTAAATAAAGTATCACATATTTCTCTCCCCGCCCTACCCCCGTCTCGTGTTTTCCAATACCGATTATAAAAAGCGTTACCTAATTATGTTTAATTTTGTAATATGTTCGACCTCACACTTGCGTTTTTTGGCCGTAGGTGATCTATGTGTTATATGAGGGTTGGAACTTAAATAGTGGCAACGCTGATGGGCAGGCATTATGCAATGGAATCTACCATTGTCGCTGATAGCACACGTTGTTGACATACAGTACGTACTTACCTCCGAGCAAATTGACTCGCCCGTCCCACGTCACCGGCGTGCGCCCAATCGAGGGAGACACAGTCACTAATGAGCGAGCGGTCTAACGTAACAGTGTCAAAATGTTCAAATGTTTCTTAAGCTCAAGGGACTTAACTTGTACTAAAGACGAGACAAATATCGCCGGCCGCGGTGGCCGCGGAGACTGAGGCCCTCCAGTCACGGTCTGTACGGCCATGGGCATTCATATCGTGGTATTAAATGTTTTTATCATTACCCACTCTGGTCGGATAGTTGGGAATGAATATCACGCCACCCAGAAAATAATCAACTCCGAACCGTTAGGGATGGTTTTAGAACAGAGAGCACCAAATTTATACGAGGGTTGGAACTCATATAGTGGGAACTATTTATTCACAACCGATACAAAAGCGTTACATGTTTTGACCTGCTACTGTACTTCAATCAGCGTTGCGTAGAACCTTTTGCCAGCAATGTAGAAGGCGTAGTGTACCGTTAGCAGAGCCTTTTCTGTTGACGGCGCGAATGAAGCGGTCTACTGCCTGTCGAATCCCTGGAACTGCTCTGGAGCGATTGGCAGGAAGTGGTTCCTTCATCTTCGGAGTCAAATCAAGACACAAGGACTTACTTCGGGGAGTATGGTGTATAGTACAGTACTTTCCAGTCCCATCGACGGAGCAGAGCAGCTACAGCTTGCGCTGTATGCGCCCGCGCATTGTCGTGCAAAATTTTGGCTGGGTTGCGCAGAAAGTGCTGTCGCGTCCTGAAGACCTCGATTACACTGTCGTGCCCTACGACCTCTGGCTCATTCAATCTTTATCCGGCTCCATTGTTCCCGTTTCGAGAACATAGTGACACCGTTACGATAGACCGCTCGCTCACTAGTGACAGTGTTTTTCTCTATCACGCACCCGCCGGTGACGTGGGACGGGCGAGCCCATTTGTTCAGAGGTAAGGTAGGTATGTCTACCACGTGTGCTATCAGCGACAATAGTAGATTTCAGTGCTTAATGTCTCCACAGCAGTGTTGCCGCTATTTAAGTTCCAACCCTCGTAGTTCCAAAATCGTTTAAGTAATTGGAAAATATATTGATACAATATTCATAGAATATATGACATCAACTGCGATTGGGCAAAGCTGAAATGTGTACCCAGCCGGGATTCGAACCCGGGTTCGAATCCCGGCTGGGTACACATTTTCAGCTTTGCCCAATCGTAGTTGATGTCATATATTCTATGTATATTAAATAATAACAACTGCAGGATCAGAAGTGACGTCTGCTCTTTCGGAACAGACGCCACATGTATATATTTTGATACAAGAATGGATAATATTCTGTTCAACGCTATGTTGTTGTTGTGGTGGTCTTCAGTCCGGAGACTGGTTTGATGCAGCTCTCCACAATACCCTATCCTGAGCAAGCCTCTTCATCTGCACATAAGAACAGCAACCTACATCTGTCTGAATCTGCTTACTGTATCCATATATTGGTCTTCCTCTGCGAGTTTTACCCCACACACTTACCTCCAACGCTAAATTCACAATTACTTGATGTCTAAGAATGTGCCCTACCAATCTATCCCTTCTTTTAGTCAACGTATGCCAGAAATTTCTTTTCTCCCTAATTCTGTTGAGTACCTCCTCATTAGCTACGCAATCCACCCACCTAATCTTCAGCATTCTTCTGTAGCACCATATTTCAAAAGTCTCAATCCTCTTCCTGCCAGCACTGTTTATCGTCCATGTCTTACTCCCATACAAGGCAACACTCCATACAAATGCCTTCAGAAAGGACTTCCTTAGGCTTAAATGAATATTCGATGTTAACAAATTTCTCTTTTTCAAGAACGCTTTTCTACCCATTGCCATTCTGCATTTTATATCCTCTGTACTGCGACCATCATTTGTTATTTTACTGCCCAAGTAACAAAACTCATCTACCTCCTTTATTGCTTCGTTTCCCAATCTAATTCCTTCAGCATCACCTGATTTTCTTACACTGCACTCCATTACCCTAGTTTTACCCTAGTTGTGCTCTTGTTAATGTTCATCTTATATGCACCTTTCAGCACACTGTCCATTCCGTTCAATTGCTCTTCCAGGTTCTTTGCTATATTTGACAGAATTACTATGTCGTCGGCAAAACGCAATATTTTTAATTCTTCCCCCTGAACTTTAATTCCTTCGTCAAATTTCTCCTTGCTTTCCTTTACAGCTTGCTCAATGTACAAATTGAACAACATTGGACAAAGGCTACAACCCTGTCTTACTCCCTTTCCAACCACTGCATCCCTTTCATGCCCTTCAACTCTGACAACCGCTGTCTGGTTTTTGTACAAGTTGTAAATAACCTTACGCTCCCTATATTTTACTCTTGCTTGCTTCAGATCTTGAAAGAGTTTAATCCAATCGACATTGTCAAAAGCCTTCTCCAAATCTACAAAAGCTAGAAATGTAGGTTTGCCTTTTCTTAATCTATCTTCTATGATAAGCCGTAAAGTGAGTATTGCCTTCCATGTTCCTACATTTCTCCTTCCCCGAGGTCGGCTTCTACCAGCTTTTCCATCCTTCTGTATATAATTCGTGTTAATATTTTGCAACCATGACTTATTAAACTGATGGTTCTGTAGTTCTCACACCTGTCTGCACCTGCTTTCTTTGGAATGGGGATTATAACATTTTTCTTAAAGTCTGAGGGTACTTCGCCTGTCTCATACACCTTACACACCAGGTGAAGCATGTTTGTTCGACACTATATAAGTATACATACACTTTACTAATGTGTTCCTCGAAGAATTATATCTATTCTCAAAGTCAATTGTACGCCAACTCCTTATTAATAAATAAATATTGTGTCTACGTAAGGTGTTCATATTAATTTCTCTAACTCCTGTACATTATTGATTCTGCCGTTGAAACCTGACATTTAGATCACAAAAATATTTTTTCCTCTCAAACGTGAAAACAACAGCTTGTAATGAAGTAATTTCTCGACTCTATACAGGAACCGTCTCTAATGACCACGCTGTCGACGGGAAGTTAAACCTTAAGCTTCCTTCTTCTTCTTCTTCGATAAAGGGGAATAATTTGGAAATAAATGTTACGACTTTTTTATATTAACTGTAATTTTCAAACAGCGAACTATACGGTTTGTAGTTATCACTTGTCCTACTACACTTTAATGCAATAAACTGTTGGACTCTGGTTAGATAGCTGCTAAAAGTAATTATTAATTCAGTTACTAAGTTTACCTGACCTACTGTTAAAAAATAAAAAGGGGATATAAATTCCTTAATACAACTGTAATTAAATCTTTATTTAGTGAAGTGATTTAATTAGGCGTAGGCTTAGAGTCACAGCAGACTCAGCTGGTAGTGTATTGTTTATGTTTCACTTGTATCTAACATCATAAGGTAGCGCTAAGTTAAAAAGAGGGAAAGTAAATGATTTTTTTTTCGAAAGTCTCTAGCCATTATATTGAGACCAAAGTATTAAACTATGATGCGAACTAATTCGACGTTATATTTAACAAAACAAGAACACTTATTCGCCTAACTGCTTCGAGAAATTACAGCATACAAAAAAAGTAATAATAATCTAGGACTCCTTTCAATACCTGTATTTCGTCTTCTAATTAAATTTTTCCTTATATGGAATATTCATAATATGCACTATTTATCTCTCACGATATTTATTGTGTATTTCGTTATGAACCGACTTACCTCTTATTAGGCCACAGTCAGATAAAACACAAAATAGACGGCCCACACAACAACAGTAAGAGTAAAGTTACAGATATATGATTTCTTTTTCAAAAATATATGAAGTTTATAACTATATAACGATATATCCGTGTATAACTTACAGAACATAACCATTTCCAGTCAATTATCATTTCTAATACAGTTGTTTTCAAGTATTGATCTACAGCCGCAATGTATAACTATTGGCTATCATTTCAGATAGATCAGACGACTCACTCCATTCCTTGTACAAACAGTCAGCACAGTTATGTAGCCACCATCAAGACGATAGGTCTTTATATAGTCATATAATTCCCATATCTTTGGAAAAAAATTGGTACAGTTATGTAGTCTCGCTATTCTTGTGTAGAGTCTCTGTTTCGTAGTACGTTATCTGACGATGGTCTAGAAAGCCAGAAGCTACTTCATAATGAACTACGAAATGATATTATGAAACATAAATCCTACGTATTGAAGCCTTCAGCAAATTCTCCTTAATGCTGCCTTCTCATTCACCGTCTTCTTCCTTGCTTTCCCCATTTTTATACCTTACTCTAATGGAATATCAAACGGAATTCTGAAGAGCTTTTTTAACTTAATAATTAATGCACCACTCTCACAGGGCATTTTTACAAGCTGATTAAATATGCCATTGTTATACTTATGTCTTTATGGACATCTTTTTCCAAAACATTCAAACAAGCAATGTGTTCTGTAGTAGCCTTACATTTAAAGTAGAAATTATTTACTTATTATACGAGAGTTGCAAATTCTCGCCTGTAAAAGCAAACTCATAAATCTAAAAATATCGTCAGTTGATATTCTTTGTGGCCCTTTCAAAACATTCTACTGCATAGATCGCATTATTCTGTAAGAAAAAGTAACAGTAGTGTAGTTCATGGACTGACAAACATCTGGTTTGAATTATACTTAAAAGTGCAAAAAGTTACACTGAAGATTTAAACAATGTAGGAAAGAAAAAGAGTAACATTGACTGGCGAAGAATCACGAAGTTAGTACCACAAGTATAAGTTCGTAGGCTTCATTTTGAACAAAACAATTCTGTGTATTAGGCCATGTCATTTTTAAAACACTAAGCAAAAGAATTGCCGATGTTTCGACCACTGTGCAGTGTTCCTTTTCAGGGGGGTTAACTGTTGGATGCTGTTGAATGTATACCTCTATAATGTTCAAATGTTTGTAAATCTATCGGACTCAGCTGCTTGGTCATTACTCCGTTGCTCACAAACTACTTAAACTAAGGTAAACTAACCTAAGGACAACACACACACCCATGCCCCAGGGAGGACTCGAACCTCCATGGCGAGCAACCGCGCGCTCCACAGCGAGATGCTTTAGACCACTGGGCTACTCCACCGCGGCGAATTTTCTGTTATCTTATACTGACTTCATACATCTAAGATGGTGATTGGTTAGCAGTAGTGTATCAGTAGACTCTTACGTTCCCTTGTCTAGTAAGTGATTGGTAGGCAACATATTGTATCTGATTGGAAGGTAACAGCCGATCAGTAACTAGCACCCAGGGAATGGTGTGCAGTGGCCGAGTGGTCTGCGGCGCGCCAGACACAATCTGCACGGCCGCTACGGTCAACGGGGGTTCGAATCACTCTTTGGGCAATGATGTTTGTGTCGTCTTTAGTATAAGGTAGTTCATAAGTAGTTTGACCCCTCAGTTAAGTCCCTTAATCTTAACAAACATTTGAACATTTTTGGGGATGGTGTCTCTTGCTGTGAACGTAAAGGCCGCGCGCCAGTTCTGCTGTGGCCGGTGTTTATACTGCACAACTCTGGTCAAGTAGAGCTGCTGGCTGGAGCACACACGCGGTCCGCTGGGCAGGGATTGCTGGCAGCCACGTCGAAGGTAACCTGTAGCACAGAGCAACATATACAGAGGAGAAGCCCCCCCCCCCAAACCACTGTCCTACGCTCCCCTCATAGTTCCGTAAGATGCTAGCAGGTGTCAGGCCGATCCCTGGCTTAGGGTGCCTGTCGCACTCAGAGGGTAGCGTGGAGGGGAGGCTGAGGGGAGATCTCGTGCCACCTGCCACCAGGCCACAGCTGTGTCCGGTGTGCTGGCGTATGAGGGGAGGTGGTGGTGGGGGCAGCCGCTACCTGCCGCCTGCCGCTACTTCTGACCGCAGCGCCATCATGGGACATCTTACGGAACTGCTGGAAACCCTCCCTCCCCGCACCCCTGAGCGTAGGACCGGGCCCTTACGGAGGTTTCCCGTCTTTATATATTTGTCTGTGCCTGTAGCCAACCTCCCCTTTCTTTCTTTCTCTTTAGCCTTGTTCCCGCACATGCAGGGTCGCCTTAGTTAATCTGGATTTGGCGTGTTAATATTTACAGTGTGACCGTATGCCCTTCCTGCCGCCACCCACTGCCCCATCGGCAGGAAATGTATACCCCAAATGTCTGCATACAGTGTTACATGTGTGAAGCTGTAAAGTGTTACTAAATGTTTGCGAATCGTGTGACTGAGGCGGCACTTGGGTACCATCACGGTATTCACCTATGGCCTAAAAATCACACCCCGACCCCCTTCGTTAATCCTCCGGGTGGATTCGAACCGGGGGCAGTATGCCTCCCCGTCTCAGAAAGCGGGGCGTTAAGCCGTCGTCACACGGAGCGTGTGTCTATGGACTGAATGTGTGCAGTCAACGTGTCAAGTCGAACGAGCGAATGAACGCTCGGAGACGGCGCGACTTGAGCATCCGAAACGCGTGTCTCAACGAGCTACTCGCGACCGCAGCGCACTCCAGCGACAGTTGTCGAAGGCATCAGGTTCTGGAATCACACTGTTTACGAAATCAAGAGACTGGAATTCCTGTTTCACCTCTATTAAATCGCTTATTTCCGCGCTTGTGTATACGTTCGTTATGTTCTCTGATATAGGCCTACATAAGTAACAAAATGAACATGAGACTCTTATGAAAGTTGCATGTTATGTCAACAAGTGCCGCGAATTATAAAAGTTTCATGATAAACTGTTCGATATAGAATTAGAAAAGGCTTTCACATGAGGCAAATATTATTGCAACAGTCTCGCTATTTAATAAAATTTAAAGGCCATTATTTTACTGTCAATCTTACTGTTCAGTAGAAAAGAACGTGTAAAATGCAATACGTGAAACAATAAAGTGCGTATTTTACTCTAAGTAACGTGCAATCTGTCTTGTTCATAAAACGAATCCAACAAACTCACTCCTCAGAGGATGCGCACTTAGGTTTAGATAGCATCGAATATTATGCAGCATACTCCTATGAAATTTACAGAATCTTTGAGTCTATCAGAAAATACGAATATAAGAAGAAAAAATAGTTATTACCGTGGAGCCTTGACCTCAGGTCTTAGGTCATCTTTTGTTTGCAGTCCCGACTTTGCGGCCTATGCTACGGTCACTGACGAATCTGTATGTTATCGACGAAGGTATTAGTCGTGTTGTATACACTATTGGTAGATATGTCGGTTGCTGACATGATATTGTAACAAATGATGTAAAGAACGATTCAGTCCGCCTTGCCTTGAAACGGCAGATCATTGTAATACGGAAATTTTTTAATCACATATAAGACGTTGCCCGTCATTTATTCCAACAAATAGTACATGTAATGACCGGTTTTCAAGAGATTCTCAATGTACTCACTTTCTTGCTTTGAAATGTCATATATTCATAAGACCTAAGCTCGTACATAAAACCCATCAAATACGACGGCCAATATGGCGTATTCATCTCTCTACCGAAAAGAGCTGCCCCCTTCCACGGTTAGCCACATGGTGTGACGTCGGTAGCGTTCTCCCACCTTATTGGTGATCGACCAGACGCACGTCCAGGATATCTAACATGCTTGATACTGCCCGACACGTTGGGAAAGCCTCGCCAACACACAACTCGCACGTTGAGACGTCAGAAACTCGCCACGTTGGCCACACTCGTTCAGATACACGCACGTGTGCCGGCGGCTTTAGACCGTACGGCTAACCGAGCGGTTCATCCTCCATATTCGTTTTGTTAGGTCGTTTATTTCGATGGTTTCTCTCATTTTGCAATGTTGTACCCACAGTTCCCGGGCAAGCAGGCGTGGTTCTCGGAAGTTAATAGTACCGCAGCATTCCTCCTGGTGTTCTGCAATTCAAATGTTCAAATGTTTGTAAAGATTATGGGACTTAACTACGGGGTCATCAGTCCCTCAACTTACAAACTACTTATGAACTACTCACGAACTAAGACGGCACAAATATCCATGCCCGAGGGGGGATTCGAACCCCCGACCGTAGTGGCCGTGCTGACTGAAGCGCCTCAGTCACCTCGGCCACCGCGGCCGGCTGGTGTTCTGACATGCTGACTTGTCCCAATCGTATGTAACACTCATGTTCCGAAACGCGAGTGCTGATGGGTCTCCCGTCACCGACATAAACTTCGCTGGACTCTCATTGGAGATCATACACGCCTGCAATGTGGAAGGAATTTATGGGTTCCTTCGTGGGCGACAAGAGGTCTCGGATCTTGCGGCCATTCCCGAAAATCGGTTTCATTCATCCTCGGATAAGGACCTAGCCTATACGTTCGCTGACGCCTCTCGCATAAGGTAGACGAGCCATAGGAAGAGTTTCTGCTGAATCATTGCCTATTTAGTGTGCGTTGTACCTCACAGCTTGAGTACCACAAGGATCAATATACCGCTTCTTCCTCAATATATATATCGCGAGAAGACCATGAGAATAAAAGCAGTGAGAGAGATTAGGGCCCACACGGAGGTTTACGAGCAGTCGTTTTTCCCGCGAACCATAAGTGGCTGGAGCAGCAGAATGAAGAAGTGTTACAAAAAGTACCCTCCGCCACGCACCGTGAAGTGACTTGTTAGTACGGTATAGATGTAGCTGAAGATGTACTGTGGTGAAAGTCGAGCTGTTTGGTTGCTTTAGCCGCGTATATCAAAATGTTTAAATGTTTGTAGAGCTTATGGGACTTAACTATGGGGTCATCAGTCCCTAAACTTACAAACTACTTATGAACTAGCTAATACGAAAGACGGCACAAATATCCATGCCCGAGAGGGGATTCGAACCCCCGACCGTAGTGGGCGTGCAGACCTTGACTGGAGCGCCTCAGTCCCCTCAGCCACGTATAAAGCACTAACTGTTACCAGCAGCAAAAGTTTTTCTTTGTTCACACAACCATCCGCAGTAACAGAAGCAATAGTTTTAGCATACCAACAACGACTGTTGCAGCATAACGCCTAACAACTTCAGTGGTTTCATTTAAAGACGCCCAGACCTTTTGGTCAGTAATACTAATCCGTACGACCGTGCTCATAGCATACGAATAAATTCATCTGGAAATGAATGTGTTACGTGCTGAAATGTTTGAAGCATACATTTTTCAGCGCCTCAATATGGGAATTCGCGAGATGGCGTCATCACACTAAAATGCTGGTAAAATGATTGCATTTTTAAAGATGACATTGTTTGCCCGCATAACATTTGAGACCCACAACGTAGGCTAAATAAATATAACCCTTAATAGAGGAGTGGAAGAAGTGAAAAAAATACCAACCATCTTAGTCATTTCGACGTTTACACAATTCCATTTTATTTCTCAAAGACAATTTCTTATGACTGAATTTCCCTGAATTACAATAACTTCATTAACAAGAAGTTACTTCACCAATAAGATGAATAATAAGGACGTTAAATTACAATAATCTATTTAAGGGAGTTTATGGTGATATTGAATAATTAAAAATGACAGGACTTAGGCCAAGAATAACATGTCCACAATAAAAACTTCATTAACAAACAATTACTTCATAAAAGGTTTCACTATTTCAAGGACATTAGATTACAATAATCAATTTTTTTTAATACATGTACTCTTAATAACAAACCCAACTCAAAGGCTTGAGATTGACTAAACAGGAAAACATGTCTAGCCTAGAGGTCGGCAATTACATCAACCGTTTATAGAGATGATACCCTCTTTCCAACAAGAAGTATTCGAAGTATCATATTACAATCTGTTTCTTTTGTCCACAAGTTGTCTGATCACATGAACACCACTTGCTACTAAGCTGTTATACGGGATTCAACTTACTACAAGCAAGAAATAGAAAGAGCAACTAGACAGAGGACTAGCAATGGAAAGTTCAAATACCGCGGCGGAGAGGCCGAGCGCACTGAGGCGCTATGCTACGATGCGCGAGGCCGTTCCCCGTCTGCGGTTCGAATCCCCCCCTCGGGCATGGAAGTTTGTGCCGTCTTTAGTATAAGCTAGTTCATAAGTAATTTGTAATTTTAGGGACTGATGACCCCGTAGTTAAGTCCTATAAGCTCTACAAACATTTGTACAGTATTCAAATTCATTTTTGAATGTCCAAATAAAAAACACCTAAGGCAGGTTACAAATTTTTCAGTTACATTTAAAGATCACACCTTGCAGGTAAAGGGCTTTGAGCATAACCGGAAGCATTTAACAAGAACAGTCACTCAAATGGTAAGATCCCAATACTGAGGCACATGACGCCTCCAACAACACCCCCAGACAACCAGCCTTGTTCAGACAACAGCAGAGCCTTAAAATCATCAATCAGGCTACCATAAAACACATCTGTGAAACAGAACAAGGCTGATTATGGAAGGAAGAGCGGTATCTCGGATGAAAGCTTCGTTCCTAGCGTGTGTCCGTACAGTCCCAGAAGTGCGTGACGTCATGGAGCGACGCCCGTAAAGACAACAAGCGAGCAGATAGATAATACGAGAGTTACTAGCCACCCAAATAAGAGGTATGTCCACAAAGTAAGTTCCGTTTGGTTATAAAACACAATCGTGTACGGATACAGAAAAAATATTTGTCGTACAAAAATCTATAACTGTTAAACTACTTTTCTACATAGCTTCCGAAATTTTGTAGGCACTTGTTATAGCATACAAGTTGTTGTATGCCTTCTTCATAGAAGGTTGCCGCCTTTGTATTCAACCATGTGGTAACATGTTCTTTCAGCTTGTCATCAACGTTGAAGTGTTCACCATCAAAGACAGATTTTAGGTGTAAGACGAGATGGAAGTCGCTGGGAGCAAGGTCCGGACTGTACGAAGGATGATCAAAACCGTGCCAGAGAAATTTCCGTAAGAGTTGTTTGGTCACATTCGCCGTGTGAGGTCGGGCAGTATCATGAAAATAAATAAATAATAAACACCTTTTGGCAGTAATCCTCGGCGCTTGTTCTGTATTGTGCGGCACAATTTCTTAATGGTCTCACAGTCACCATATGCATTGAATGTTTGGTCAAGAATTCAATAATCAAAATGCCTTTTCTGTCCCAAAAAACGGTGCACATGACTTTTCGATGTGTCAAGATTTTCTTAGCCATAACCTTCGTTGGGTATGCATATGCCTCCATTCCATTGATTACCGTGAGATTTGCGGAACTTCCATAGCAAAGGCACTAAGTGTAAACTTAAGATTGTGTGAACCAGTTCATCTGTAACCACACACAGGTGTACACTTTATTTTTCATTGAAGAGTCTGGCCTATCTTCCTTGAATGACAAACCTCGCAAATTTGCCGATGAATTTCCTTTGGTTTAACTTTCTTTGCATTTAGAAAACGAATCACAGATCTGATTTCACACGCGGCGGCAGTTTCAATTACGGCTGACTTAATACAGATGCAGTACAAAGTACATGTCGGCAGCAGCGACCTGAAAATGGTGTCAGGGGAACTGCCGCTTATGCTCGGAAATGCGATCGAAATAGCAACGGAACTTCCCCTCGTATAACAAAATTAATAAAGAAAGAACAATACTGCCCCTCCCAGCTCTCCTCATAAAATACACCCTTTTTCAATATTATGAACACGTGTCTGTCTGGTTAATGATCTGATTATTATAAAATACAATCTTCTAAAAACCTATAAAAGCCTACAACTGCACAATTTGTAGCGAATTAATATTTAAAATATTACCTGCAAGAGTTCTAAAAAAATAAAAGGTAAATTGATTCCAGTGGGATTCGAAGGCGCGCCCGTTGCGATCACAAACCGTCAGCCTATCCACTCACCCAATGAAACTTGTGTGAGGAGCGCTTTGTTATAGTAAATATAACCACGTGGAATTCTTATACCTCAACCGTTTCTACGTTCCCAAATAATGTCTTCTAAAACAAATGATATGAGAGTTAAAATGTAATGAATCTCGACATATACTGTATCTTAACTATTGTATTGCTTCTATTTGACAGCAAGATGAAGCTGCACACACGTTGGACTAGGAAACACTCGCGCCTATGAGCGTGGGCATGCGCAATGCTCTGTTCTTGGACTTTAAATTATTCGGGCTGGATAATCTTTTTGTCCTGCATTGCACATTACTTACTTGTCTTCTTGGTTATTCGTAATGTATTAAGGAAAAATAGTCACATTAACAAGGAAAATATGTCGTATTACACGGTAAAATACGCATTTAAAAATAAAAAAGAA
Organism: Locusta migratoria; assembly: GCA_026315105.1. NCBI lineage: Eukaryota > Metazoa > Arthropoda > Insecta > Orthoptera > Acrididae > Locusta > Locusta migratoria. The sequence continues at coordinate 313,887,674 of CM048744.1, read as the reverse complement.
CGCTGCAATTGCTATCTTTACATTTCGGAATTCACGTAAGAATTCTAATACGATGGTTGGAACCTAATTAGTAGCAACACTGCTGCGGAGGCACTGTGCAATGGAATCTACTATTGTCATTGATAACACACAATGTTGACACGCCTACCTTACCTCCGAGCAAATGGACTCGTCCGTCCAACGTCACTGGCGTGCGCACATTCGACAGAAACTCAGTCACTTGTGAGCGAACGGTCTAACGTAACGGTGTCACTATGTTTTCGAAACAGGAACAACGGAGTTGCATCCAGATTGAATGTACCAGAGGTCGTACAGCACAACAGTGTCATCAAGGTCTTCAAGAGGCGTGCGTGGAATCGGCATTGTCGTACAGATCAGTGGCACGTTGGGTAAAATCCTTCAACGGAGGTCGGCAAACTGTGGCAGACACGCATCCGGCAGTTCGTCCTAGCGTCTCTGAAGAAGAGGTCCTTGGGCTTTGATTTGATTCCGAAGGTAAAGGAACCACTTCGTGGCATTCGCTTCAGGACTGTTCCAGAGATTCGATAGGCATTAGACCTCTCCATTCGCACCATCAACAGAACAGGCTCTGCTAAAAAGGAAGTCCTTGTGACTCTGCTTTGATTCCGAAGATGAAGGTATTCGCTTCAGAACTGTTCCAGAGATTCGACAGGCATTAGACGACTCCATTCGCACTGTCAACAGAACAGGCTCTGCCATAGAAGAAGTACTTGTGACTTTGATTTGATTACGAAAATGAAAGAACCACTTCGTGGCATTCGCTTCAGAAATGTTCCAGAGATTCGACAGGCATTCGACCGCTCCATTTGCACCATCAACAGAACAGGCTCTACTAACAGTACACTATGCCTTCCATATCGCTGGCAACGGATTCTACACAACGCAGGTGATTACATTGAAGGACAGTAACAGGTGCAAACAAGTAACGGTTTTGTATCGATTGTCAATAAATAGTTGCCACTATTTATGTTCCAACCCTCGTATTTAGTACTTAAACCAGTTGTTGTCTGCACATGACAGAAAACTGTGAAAAAATAGTCTGCTAATGTGTAGGGGCATTGATGATGGCGTCCACTGGCTTCTAAACAACATGCAGCGTAAGTCTGTATCGCCACTTACCCTCATTACACCTCAATAAGCCGCACTAACGGGAGCAGACATGGAAGCTAGTACTGCAGTTACAGAAGAATTTATGACACTAACGGTTGGCTATTTATCCGCTAAGGGCGGTGCTGTCGTTCACCTACATAAATACTCAGCAAATCGCACTGAAATGCATGTCAGAGGCTTGATCAACCAGCTTTTATAATGTGATTCTTGAAGTTTTCCCGGCATACGGAGTGCTCCATAAAGTATCGGGATTGCAGCCGGATTCCGTCGACTTCTTGCCACGATATTTCGGCTGACAACCGGCCGATGACCTGCCTCCGCCTAGCTTGGCGGCGCAATCCAATATTTTAACAAGTTTCTCTGTCACAATTTTACGCTGTAATAGTACATACATACAGACTGTCGTGTCCTACATAGGAAAGAGGGAAGAGATAGCAAGGGCAGTCTGCATATCCCGAGCGGAAAGGAGTGATTGCAGAGAGACAGTACAGGCATCTACTAGAGATGCGGATTTCGGGATGGAACTCCTAGGTACCTTGCATTGAATTTATTGCATCCCATACTAAGTCTCCTACACTGGGGTTAGTTATTCAAAAAACAAGAAGCATAAATCGTTTGCCACAACAGAAGCCAGTAATTACGTTCCCTAGCAGCATCCCCTAGACAGACGCACTCCCCGCGAGAAACAGATTGTCATGGAGCACCCCGAGGCCGACGGCGATAGTCACGGGCTGGCGCCCGACTCGCCGACTCGTCTGACTGAGAACTCCCCCCTTCATCCAAAAACCGTGGGTTTTAACGGCCGGTGTGGGCGCCCCTCTTTTCCCCACTTTCCGACAGTTAACAATTTCCTATTGGCCACTGTTTGGTTCAACCAATCTAAATTGTGGCTTGCCCTCTCTCTGAGTCCTCTAGCGAACCACGAGTGGGGAGGTGGCTTGTTTGTGCACTAACAAAATCCATACTTGGTAGTAACATTGTTCAGCTGAAAGTAAAACGTCACGACGTTACCTAATATAGGCAACAACAACAATGTTTTACGTCAGTTGGCCACGCCTTAGGCTCCGCCTTAGGCCACGCCTCAGGGGAGCTGCTAACTTGCAGTTTTTCTTCTTTACCCTCTCACTCTAGCCTCGTGAAAGCTCTGACGTTGCTGTTCCCAAGTGACTGGTATCAACTTTGCTACGTACATTAAAACGTGCCTGTTGGCCACCAAGTACTAATGTAACGTCTTACGACAGCGTCTAGACGCTATATGAAGTTACGCCCATCTTCTCCGAAAGGTAACCTCCACCCTGGGACGGTGGCTGAGGGCATCAGCAGTTCGCTAGGAGATTTCTTTAGTGTCTACATCCCGTAAGATATACGTGTCTGTTTTAGCCTGTTATCTGCAATGGTTTCTATTTCTCAGCCTGGAGTGCGTCTCTGTGGCTCACACAGCCTCTCAACAATTCCAACAGTAAAATCAATATATGCCAAGACTGGAACACGTCCACTGAATGTGTGGTCGTGTTCCATTTTGATTTATTCCTTAACCTAAGTGTTTCTGCAACATTAATGTTTTCTATCTGTATGTTAATTATTTTATTATTTTTATTAATGATCAATGCCCCATGTTTGTTTGTTTGCCCCATATTTATAAATGTTTCCACCCGTGTGATTGAACTTGTATGTTCATATGAATGTGAATGTGTGCTCTTAATATTGACTAAGTGCGCGCAGTGGCTTACAGTCGCCGCCTCCCGCTTTAATCCACGTTTTCCTGTAGTTAAGAACGCATGGCTTCGTTTGTCGTCTGCGCTGGCGTCTGCTGGCTGGCCAGAGACAAGCTTACTTGGCAAAGTGGCCTTGTTCTTAGCGTCGTACCAACCTAATCTTGGAAGAAAGAGGTGACAGGAGACCCCTCTGGGAGAGGATCTAGAGGGCCAGGTAGCAAGGGTTGGTAAAAACTAGTCTGGAACGCACTCTGCGTCGCTTTTAGCGCGTTCTACAGCCGGTGTACGGCGGGGGGAGGTTTTTCCGTGGCCTTAGAGCTTCACCCTTGCTGCAACCTTGGAAGTAAGTCCTTCGTCGGATCAAGCTGAGGGGAAGGTATGCTGTTAGGACTTTGATTTATTTGTGATCATGCAGTCTTGGTTTTTCAGTGATAGTCTTTCGCTATAAGAGGCGAAGTGTTTCTTAATTTACAGAACTCGAGTACATTCAGTGTAAATTTATTATTTGCATTTTCATTCCAGTGATGATTATGTGTCCAGTTTTGCTCAAGTTAGTATGCACGTGCGTGGCCTTCAGCCTTTGTGTAAACCTAGTACGTTTGAATTTCCTTGTGTTTTTAACTAACGTTTTCGCGTCGTTTCTGTATCTGCGAGTATGCTAAATATTTCTCAGATTTTTTTGATTTGATTCCGTCTTTCCTGTCTTCTATGACAGATTGCACCAAGTGCTTTCGTAACGGTCGTTACTTCGGCCTTCAGCCATGCTTTGTTAATACTAGCTTTCTTCTATGCGAATTCTCGCGTGTGCTTTACTCGCTTATTCTAAATTAATTTCTTTTTGTAAATGTTATGAAATTCGGCGGTGTCGCACGCCATGTGGTACTTAAGAATAGTGAGCCGCTGCCTCCTTACACAATAGTTCGCTTTAGTGCACAGTGTATTCAAAAATTTGTGATCAAGACACCTGCCATCTCGTCAAAACGCTGCCGACGCTTCGTTTCGCCACTGCTTTCAACTGTTTCCGAAGAGTGACGTACCGCTAAGCATTATATGCATGTCTGTGGATGAATGAATGTGCTTTCAGCTACCCATTGTGTGTTTGCACATTTCCTCTCACGTTACCTCCATATTCATAAAGGGTAGAAACAATTTTAATACGGGTATGTGCTTAATTTGGTCTCCCCACATTTATTTGCTTGTTATTTTCTGAATAGATTATGATTTTAAAGTATCAGACCTCTGCTTCACGATTCCATGCTCCTCGATCCATGTTTAGTTATTCATTTATTTCTTTAACCTTGATTTTGTGTTTGTTAAAACCCTTGGCTTCTCCCTTAAGGACTGAACAGGTAGATAAATTTCCATTGGTCATGTACTGTGGCCACTCGTAAAGTAATTTAGAGCAGCAGTGAGCGTTTTAACTTACATTCGCAGATCTCAACTGCCCGAGATTTTCCTTAATTTTAATAAGAGGCTACTTTCAAGACATACACCGATTTTTATAGATACAGATGAATCTTTGGCGGGCTAAGGATGTCTAGGGCCCAGGGCGGCGGCAAAACAAAACTAGGTCTTTCCCATTCACTTAGAAATACGTGTATTAATATCAAAAACGACCACCCCGGAAGCTCAGTCGACAGCGTCGCTGACAACCACGCAGGGGGCCCGGGTTCGATTTCCGGTAGGGGATGGGGTGTTGTGTTGCCCTCCTCATCATTTTCATCATCATCGACACGCAAGTCGCCGAAATGGCGTCAAGTAAAAAGACTTTCACTAGGCGGCCGAACAATCCCACGCGGGATCTTCCGGCTAAAAATGCAATACGAACATTTCATTCCACTATAAGAAAAAGTAACTTTTGAGATTTGGAGGCCCCCACCAAGCCAAGAGGCACAGGACAGTGTTAGAAAAAAAATGTGGGGCAAAGAAGGTACAAAAAATCGTTTTTCGTACAGGGTCCTCGGAACGAGAGGCCCGGGATGGTCCGCTCACCCCCACCCCTCCCCCCTTAGTCCACCACTAAGCCTATGGTTTGGCATATGTATACAGGGTGGTCAAAAATTCCCGGTTCAAACTTCTAGGACTTGTAGAGGGTAGTAAATAAAATAATTTCGTGTGGCTCATTGACCCGCTGCAAGAGTTTCAATTAGACGCCAGCCACTTCGGCGACTTGCGTGTCCCTAGCCTACCCCAGTTATTCAACAGGAGAAGGGAGACCTACAGCTTAACGAGGAGTCCGAACGACGTGTCGTTTCTGGCGACTCCTCACATCGTTGACAGGTGAAGGATGGGTTAAAGTGCAGACTGAAATAATCCGAGGTCAGACCGGTTTTGTACGTAACATTTTGAATAGAAACCCATGTCCGGAAACGTATCGTTTCTGTTCCACCACGGTTTCAATTCAGATGATTATCTCAACCACTCCTACTTAAGGAATGTAATTAGGCGTGATACAGTACAATTGTCCTAATCAGTTTGAAAACAATACTGAACCGTTCCGTTATTAGTTACGCATTTACACCTTATGGTTTATATGAGTCGACAACAACAAGACCCCGGCACCTACGGCACCAGCCGCAACGTACTGATGCATTACAACAGCGCCTGGATGTGGCGACCACCAACGTCGTTACGCACATTGTAGCTCCGAAGCATGTTGTGGTACACTCTCTCCGCCCCACCTGGTGTCTCGTTAATGTCTTGTGCCACGTCCAGTTCTCTGTTCCTAAACAAACGTTGGCGAGTTACACAGGCATGGGTTACTATTTAAAACGTTATGTACTCACTACCCTATACAAGTCCTAGTAGTTTGTAACGGCGCAGTGGAGCAGCCGAGCAGTCTAAGGCGCCTCGCTGCGGAGCGTGCGGTTGTTCGCCGTGGAGGTTCGAGTCCTCCCTGGGGCATGGGTGTGTGTGTGTTGTTCTTAGGTTAGTTTACCTTAGTTTAAGTAGTTTGTAAGCTATGGTCTGATGACCACGCAGTTTGGTCCGATAGATTTACAAACATTTGAACCTTTTTTAGTTTGTAACGGGAATTTCCGACCACCCTGTAAGACAAGTGTATGGCTTGGGGTTTACTCAGTTTCAATATGGCGTCGAGTGCAATGCTTGGTTGCATACAGATTGAAGTAACCGCCCTCTGCTCTCCCTTCTGTGTTCTGTTTCTTCCGTGTGTCACTGCTGAAACGTAAGCATTGGAGCGAACTTGGGACAAGGTAAAGTATGCAATTTTCTCATAAACAGACATTTTTGAGACCGTGGCTGTTACGTGAAATAACTTGTTGGTGCAGAATAGCAACCAGCCACAATTGGTTTTATTATACTTTATTTATAAAGTACCGTTACCGGTTTCGAATATTATATATTCATCTTCAGTTGGTATATACTTTCTAGACATGTGGTGTTAGTTTAGTGTTGAATTGTCCTAGGATATACAGAATTTACAGTTATACATGTGTAAAGAAAACATTAGTTGTGTTGCTGGCGACATACTGTGATAAGTACTAAAGAATACGAGCACCAAAGATACTGTGATAAGTTCTAAATTACAATACGAATCTAACTGAACGTCGAGCAAAATGAAAATAATTTTATACACGATACAATTGTAGTTCAGTGAATATGTGCAGTTAATATGTGCTTTGTATATTTACTATTATGAAAACTGTTGATTATTTTAGTTATATACATTGTTTCCAAAGTTGTACTTCATCCAAAGCTAGGTGTGAGTTATTTAAATTGGAGTGTGGAATGTAGTTTTTTATAGTTTTTTAAGAAAGGAAGTATTAGCCAGCTCAGTCTGCTCATTGAGGATATTATCAGGCGAGACATATTTGTGCCTACTTTATCTGCCAAGCTGCAGATCAAGTACAACTTTGAAAACAATGCATGTAACGAAAATAATCAACTTTTTTCATTATATATATAAATGAACGTCTGTCTGTATGTCCTATATGTGTTCATAAACCATTCACTCGATTGCATTGAAACTTTGGTGAAATGTTCGCCGTACGACCACGAAGGTTCCTGACCCAAAAACAAAAAGAGCACGACACACAGCTCAGGAGATATTACGTCATAAATGAGTGACCACCACTTGAGAGTACCCAGATTTATGCATCAATTATTGAAAAATGGAAGTAGTTAGGGACCTGCAACAATGTTTCTATGAAATTTTGGGTGTTTATGAAGCGTTTTCTAACTAATCATCCATCACCCCCCCCCCCCCAACCCAAATGATGAAACGAAAAGAAGTCTACCGCTCCCAACAGATTCACTGTAGATGCCGTAAAACTGTCGCATCAGACATGACATTGTATCAAATAAAGTTAGCATTACATATTTGCATGTTACTATTTATTTTTGTCTGCATGTCTCCCTCAATTCTCTTGCATCTAGAATTAGGCAATCTGTTTTCTTAATCTCAATCTATATCCAGGAAAAGGACACTCACTTACTCACTAACGTAACACGAAACCTGGAAAACTACTTCATCTATGAAGCTGAAATTTCGCAGGAATGTCGTTTATAGGAAGAAAACTTCAGCTAAAAAAGTATTTTGATATAGGTGTATGGCGAAGCATACTTTTCCTACATATTCGCAAAATCTATAGTTTCATTCCGATCTTCACGAAATTTCGCATGCATGACCTTCAAAACAAGAGGAAGGGCACCGTCTACCTTAAGTTTCATACGGTGTAAGGGAAGGGGTACTTTGCGACATAAAAGTGTATCTCTAAATACCTTGGTCGCGCCCTAACTTGAGTACGGCTCGACCGATTTCAAAGATCCATTTTTTGTTGTTTTCGTTATTCTTAGAACAAGGGTTGTATGATGTAAAACTGGAATATTTGAGAACAACAAATTGCGTTTTTCAATATGACCCCGTGTTTCTATTGCATAGAAATCTATAGTTTTGTTCGGATATTGATGAAAGTTTGCAAACTCTACCTTAAAAAGAAAAGAGGAATATCACTGTCTGTGTAAAATTTCGTTCGGTGCATTGTGGAGGATACTGAACGTATGAAATTTAAGGAAATTTTGCTCCAATCTTTATGAATTTTTGCACATATAACCTTTAAACCAAGAGTAAGATCACTGGGTACATAAATGGTACATGACAGTGGGTACCTTGCACAAAACATTGCCGAGAGAAAGAGAGAGAGAGAGAGAGAGAGAGAGAGAGAGAGCGAGAGAGAGAGAGAGAAAGGTGGAAACGAACATAGAGATGGGAGAGAAAGAGGTGGATGCAGAGAGAGGGGGGAAGGCGATGTGGACTACGATAATGTAGCTTAAAGAAACACACAGGCAACGCCGGGTTTTCAGCTAGTAGTAAATACAAATAGCACATAGTAACTGCACATATTCACTTAACTTCATTATTGTACCTTGTATAAAATTATTTTCAAAGATGCTCGGCATACAATTACGTCTGTATTGTAATCTAGAACGTATCACAGTATCTTTGGTGCTCGTGTTCTTTAGTACTTATCACAGTATGTTGCCAAGAACACAATTAATGTTTTCTTTAAACATGTATAACAATAAATTCAATAGAGCCTAGTACAGTTGAATACTAAACTAACACCAGATGTCTGGAAAGCATACACTATCTGAAGATGAGTATATAATATTCGAAACTGGTACACCAACAAGTTATTTCACATAACAGCCACGGTCTCGAAAATCTCTGTTCATGACGAAATTGCATACTATACCTTCTTCCAAATTCGCACCAATGATTACGTTTCGACAGACACACAGAAGAGACAGAACACAGAAGGAAGAGCAGAGGGCAGTTCTTTCGATCTGTATGCAGCCAAGCATTGCACTCGACGCCTTATTGAAACCGAGTAAACTCGAAGCCATGCACTTGTCTTACAGGATGGTCGGAAATTCCCGTTACAAACTACTAGGACGTGTAGAGGGTAGTGAGTACATAACGTTCTACGACAGTTTGAATTCAGTTGTGTAACTCGCTAATGTTTGCCTAGGGCCAGAGTTCTGGCTGCGGCACAAGACATGAACGAGACACCAGGTGGGACGGAGAGGGTGTACCACAACATGCTTCGGAGCTACAATGTGCGTAACGACGTTGGTGGTCGCCACATCCAGCCGCTGTTGTAATGCATCAGTACGTTGCGGCTGGTGCTGTAGGTGCTGGGGTCTTGTTGTTGTCGACTCATATAAACGATAAGGTGTAAATGCGTAACTGATAACGGAACGATTCAGTGTTGTTTTCAATCTGATTACAAAAATTGAACTGAATCGCGCCTAATTACATTCCTCAAGTTGGAGTGGATGAGATAATCATCTGAATTGAAATCGTCGAGGAACGAAAACGATATGTTTCCGGACATGGGTTTCTATTCCAAATGTTACGTACAAACCCGGTCGGACATCAGATTTTTTCAGTCTGCACTTTAATCCATGCTTCACCGCTCAACGACGTGAGGAGACGCCAGAAACGACACGTTGTTCGGATTCCACGTTAAGGTGTAGGTCCCCCTTCTCCGGTTGAATAAATGGGGTAGGCTAGGGACACGCAAGTAGCCGAAGTGGCTGGCGTCCAATTGAAACTCTTGCACCGGGTCAATGAGCCACACGAAATTGTTTTATTTACTACCCTCTACAAGTCCTAGAAGTTTGTAACGGGAATTTATGACCATCCTGTATACCTATGTCAAACCATAGACTTAGTGGCGAACTAGGGGGGAGGGGAGGGGTGAACGGACCACCCCGGGGCCTCTCGTTTTGGGGACCCACTACGAAAAAGTTTTTTTTTTTTTTTTTTCTTTTTGAGATTCTCTGGCCCCACGATATTTTTTTTATAACACTGTCCTGTGCCTCTCGGCTTGGTGGGGGCCTCCAAATCTCAAACGTTACTCTTTTTTATAGTGAAATGAAATGTTCGTATGGTATTTTTGGCCTGAAAATCCCGCGTGGGATTGTATAACTATAAATTCTATATATCTTAGGACAATTCAACAGTAAAATAACACCAGATGTCTATAAAGCGCATATCATCTGAAGATAAGTATATAATATTCGAAACCGGTAATGGTACTTTATTTATAAAGCATAATAAAACGTTTTGTGGATGGTTGTTGTTGTACACCAACAAAGTATAGTATGGTGTATCCTCCCCCTGAGGATGTAAGAGTGACTTGACGTATCTGTGTGTGTGTTGCCAGAGCTGGTGCGTCGCGTGGTGCTGCTGTCGGGCTCGGCGCTGAGCCCGTGGGCGGTGCAGCGCGACCCGCTGTCGGTGAAGCGGCGCGTGGCGGAGCGCACGGGCTGCCACGGCGACCTGCTGGCCGAGGACCTGGCGCCGTGCCTGCGCGGCCTGCCGCTGGCCGCGCTGCTCGCCGTGCGCGCCGACGCGCCGCGCTTCCTGCCCGGCTTCGCGCCCTTCCTCGCGCCCGCCGACGCCTCCTCAGAGGCGGCGCAGGCGGCGGCCGAGGCGGCCGTCGAGGCGGCCGAGGAGGCGGCGCCCGCCTGGAGGCTGGCCGCCGACGGGGACTCCCCGGCCGCCGCCGCCGCCGCAGACTTCCCCGACCGCGACCTGCTGTTCGGCCTCACCACCACCGAGTCCTACCTCGACCTCAGCGCGCAGGTAACGCTGCTCTCCGTGTCTAGAGACTGACCGGCTCTCACAAGCAGAGGGTCTGACGTGTAGGCCACCGTTCTTGATCAAATATTGCATGTCCAAATGAAAAGGTACGAAACAACGACATGGGCATAACACGGATTTAGAAAATATCGTTCATGCGAAACACAACTAGCTCTTTATTCACACGAATTGATGGGTGCTATCGACAAGGGTTCTCAAACTGATTCCGTATATCTTGATTTCCAGAAGGCTTTTGACACCATACTTCACAAACGGCTTTTAATCAAATTGCGTGGTTAGGGTATATAGCCCCAAATTTGCGATTGGATAGGGGATTTCCTCTCAGAGAGGACACAGTGCTTAGTAATCGATGGTAAGGCATCGACTAAAACAGAGGTGATATCGGGCGTTCCACAGGGTAGTGTTCTTGGTCCTCTGATGTTCCTTATTTACATAAACCATTTAGGGGAATATCTAAGTAGCTCCCTTAGGTTGGTAGCAGATGACGCCGTCATTTACCGTCTAGTAAAATCATCTGAAGATCAAAACCAACTGCAAAATGATCTGAATAAGATAGCAGTATCGTGTACAAATTGACTCTAAATAATGAGAATTCTGAAGTTGTCCACATGAGTACGAAAAGAAATCAGTTAAACTTTCTTTACACGATACACCAACCAAAAGTGAAGTCCGTAAACTCCACAAAGTGCCTAGGAATTACTATTACTTCAGAAATTTGAAAGAACACGTAGATAATGTCGTGGGCACGCAGATAATGTCGTGGGAAAGGCGAACCAGAGACTGCGTCTTATTGGCAGAACCCTTAAAAGATGCAACAGATCTTCAAAAGAAACTGCATACACTACGCTTGTCCGTCCATTTTTGGAGTATTGCTGCCAAGTGTGGGATCCTTATCAGGTGGGTTTGACGGAGGAAAGAGTCCAAAGAAGGGCAGCTCGTTTCGTATTGTCACGATACAGGAGAGACAGAATTAAAGAAATGATAAACGATTTGGGATGGGAATCATTACAACAACGGCGCTTATCACTGCGGCGTGGCTACTTACGAAACAACAATCGCCAACATTCTCCTCCGAATGCGAAAATATATTGTTGACTCCCACTTACATAGGTAGAAATGATCATCACAATAAAATACGAGAAATCAGAGCTCGAACGGAGAGATTCAGGTGTTCTTTCTTCCCGCGCGCTATTTGACAGTGGAATGGGAGATAAATAGTATAATGGTGGTTCGATGAACCTTCTGCCAGGCACTTAAATGTGATTTGCAGAATATCCCATGTAGATGTAGAAATCTTTATTCAAAAGTAATCACTAGGGGCCTGAGCACAACTATCCCACTGTTTAACGAGCCAAAGGGTTCCCTATTCCTGGAATTCCTGCGTGACTGAGACAAGAGCCAGTAATCTGCTGTGTCATTGAGTCCAGTGTGTGACCCTGGATAAGTGTGGACGCACATTACTATGGAGCAGAATCACTCCATCCGTTGAGCAGCCCAGGCCGTTTGTTCTTGGTGGACTTGAGGAGGCTACGGAGTGTCTCACAGTACACGTCACTGTTAATGGTTTTTCTGTGTTCGAGGAATTCGATGAGCTTCGGTCTTCGGACGTCGAAAAAGACAGTGAGCATCAACTTGCCTTTGAAGGGCAGAGCCTTTAATTTTTTTAGGCCAAGGGGACATAGCGTGCTTCGCATCTTTAGATCTCGCAATACATTATCCCAAAGCAGCATATTTATATTTCAACAGGTTTGGTTGTTCAGACGTTTCGCACCTTTCCATTTGAATTCCCGCAGTATATTCAACATAGATACGTGTTTAGCCTTTCATAAGCATTCCCTACTTAATGCAAAAATCAGGGGTCAAAATTGATGACGGAAGATGGAATTTCAATGCTATATGAAAAAAAGAGCGTCTAAAACATTTTATTACTACAAGGACCATTATTGGAAAAAAAATTATACTTTAAGATTTGCTCTTTCTTGCGACATTAAAATTAAAAATTAATTTCATTGCTATGAAATCTTCACGAGTTATCAGTCGAGCGAAGGCTCTGTCTAGTTCCAATGTTTCAATGGATTGTGTATCCATCATGTACAGGCCTGAAGACGATGGATACGCAATCCATTGAAATGTTGCAACTAGACAACGACGCCTCTTGGCTGATAACGCGTGAACATTTAAAAGCAGAAATACGCTGAGAAACCCTGGAGTCACTTATATTAATTTTAGTGCCACTTATATTAATTTTAGTGTCAGAAGAAAGAGAAAATCTTACACTATGTGATAAAAAGTATCCGGACGCCAGCCTCAAAATGACAAATTCGTGACTGCTTCCATAGGTAATTCTGGAATTCATATGGTACTGGTCCACCCTTAGCGTTGATGAGAGCTTCCACTCTCGTACGCATACGTACGCACTGAGTCCATTGCCAGCTGTCACCAGTGCCACATCGTAAACAGCGCTAAGTATCTGAATTTAATTTGTCAAATTTAATTTGCCAGTCTAGTTCATTTTCGTTAGTACTCTGTTTTAAGAGGTTTATTCCCGCGTACTTGGCAGATTTCGTTTGTACTACTGTTTTAATAGTTTATTCTATCGTATTTGATAAATACCGTTGTGTTTAGTCAAGCCGTCGAGCCGCCTTCTCCGCAAGAGGAGTGGCGGGTTGTACGGCGTTCGCGTCGCTCGAGGCGGAAGGCCAATGTGGAGACTGGACGTCCGTCCGCGCCCGTTCGTCCTGTGAGTGAAAGTGTGGCCACTCCTTCAGCAGGGTCCGAGCAGGTGCACGGGAGGAGGTGATTATTAGTTATTGGGAGCTCCAACGTTAGGCGCGTGATGGAGCCCCTTAGGCAGATAGCGTCCAGATCTGGAAGGAATTCCAACGTGTGTGTTTGCCGGGGGGCCTCATCCGAGATGTGGAGGCGGCCTTGCCGGCAGCTATCGAGGGTGCGGGGTGCAGTCGACTGCAAGTCGTGGCTCACGTCGGCACCAATGACGCTTGTCGCTTGGGTTCTGAGGACATCCTCAGGTCCTACGAGCGGCTGGCGGAATTGGTGAAGGCTGCTGCCTTCGCACGCGGGGTGCAAGCAGAGCTGTCGATTTGCAGCATTGTTCCCAGGGTTGATCGGGGTCCTTTGGTTTGGAGCCGAGTGGAGGGTCTGAACCAGAGGCTTCGCCGACTCTGTGACAGTCATGGCTGCAGATTTCTGGATCTGCGTTATCGAGTGGGGAATTGTAGGGTGCCCCTAGGTAGATCAGGGGTGCACTACACTAAGGAAGCGGCTACTCGGGTAGCAGAGTACTTGTGGAGTGCACATGGGTTTTTTTTAGGCTAGGCGCTAACTCTGATGAGCACTCGCCTGTCAGCATTCAAACAGCGAATTCAGACCACGTTCGGAACAAAAATTCGAACATAAAAATATTAGCCGCGAACTTACAGAGTATTAGAAACAAAGTTCCCGAATTTGCAGCGCTGCATGGAAGTTATTGCGCTCAGATAGTTTTAGGCACCGAAAGCTGCTAAATGATGATGTGGCAAGTTCAGAAATATTTAGCGAAGCGTGGAATGTATATCGGAAAGATAGATCTGATACATCTGGAGGAGGAGTGTTCATCGCTGTGGACAAAGATATTGTTTCTACGGAGATCGAGGTTGAAAGTAACTGTGAAGTTATCTGGGCATAACAGGTCTAAAAGAAGTAAAGTTAATAGTTGGGTGTTTTTACCGGCCCCCCAGTGCTGCTGTAGCAGTTTTAGAATCATTCAAGGAAAGTCTACACCAGGTAGTGCGTAGGTTTCCGGGCCATGTAATATTAGTCGGAAGTGACTTCAACCTTAAGAGTATAGATTGGGACCTCGCTAGTTACATTTCAGGCGGTACAGACAAGCAGTCTTGCGAGCTACTTTTGGACACATTCTCCGAAAACTGTCTTGAGCAGTTAAACCGGCAACCCACGCGCAATGGAAATATTCTAGAACTTATAGCCACAAACAGGCCTGACCTTATTAACGATGTCTGTGTAGAGACAGGAATTAGTGATCATGATATCGTCATAGCGTCGATGGTGACCAAAGTTCATAAACCAGTCAAGAAGGCTAGGAGCGTGTTTTTGTTGGGAAGAGCCGACAAGCAAATGTTACGATCGCACTTAGAAAATGAATGGGCATCGTTTAATTCTGGGACTATGGATGTAGAGGAATTGTGGACTAAATTTATGTGCATTGTTAATAAAGGGTTAGATAAATATGTGCCAGTAAAGACGATTAAGGATGGAAAAGATCCACTGTGGTATAATAATAATGTTAGAAAGCTGCTGAGAAAGCAAAGGCTGTTGCACTCTCGATTCAAAAAAGAACACGCAAATGATAACAGGCAAAAGTTAGTAGAGATTCGTGCGTCTATAAAAAGATCGATGCGTGAAGCATGTGGTGTCGCACAAGTACAAAGTGCGCGCCACCTACTTTCGCCGCGCGCCGCCATGCATGCACGGCGCGGCGTTCTTCCGACGACAGCCACGAGCGCCCTCTGGTACAACGCCGCTCGTGGCCACCACTGAAGGACATCGGCCACTTCGCACTTCGGACTGAGACAGCAACGAGTTAGGACCTTCGTAATCCGATAGGCACGAGTGAAGACTTTGCTATTGTACAGGCACTAGGCAGGCCTCTAACAACTATGTATCAACATTCTGCAGTACTATGTAAAAGTTAAGTATTGTTACATTCTGTGCAATATATCTCTTTCTAATTTACTCGAGTGTTTATAGTTTCTGGCTGCTCCCCTCCGTACCTGCACCAGCGTGTCGGTCTCATTCCACTCGGCCACCGACACCTACGACGAGGCTGGAACACAAAAGCGGCGACGAAGTCGGGACACAAAAAAGCATACAATAATTATCACAGCCATACCTTAGCAAAAGATCTTTCCGAGAACCCGAAAAAATTCTGGTCCTATGTAAAATCGATAAGCGGGTCAAAGCCCACTGTCCAGTCACTAGTCGATCATTCCGGGGCAGTAATAGAAGAAAGCAAACGGAAAGCTGAAGTTCTAAATTTAACCTTTAAGAAATCTTTCATGCAGAGGACCGCACAAATATACCATCATTTGATCAACGTACTAATTCCGAAATGGGGGACATAGCAATAGGTATTTCCGGTGAAGAGAAGCAGCTGAGAGAGCTAAAAACGAAAAAAGTCTGCTGGTCCGGATGGAATACCAGTTCGGTTTTACAAAGACTATTCTGCGGCATTGGCCCCCTACTTAGCTTGCATTTATAGCGAATCTTTAATTCAGCGCAAAGTTCCTAGTGATTGGAAAAATGCGCAGGTGACTCCCGTGTATAAGAAAGGAAAGAGAACTGACCCATACAATTATAGGCCAATATCGTTGACATCGATTTCATGTAGAATTTTCGAGCATATTCTCAGTTCGAATATAGTAAATTTCCTTGAAACGGAAAAGCTTCTTTCCATGAATCAGCACGGGTTTAGGAAACATCGTTCATGTGAAACTCAGCTTGCCCTTTTCTCATATGACATCTTGCGAGCCATGGACGAAGGGCAACAGGCGAATTGTGTTTTTCTCGACTTCAAAAAGGCGTTCGACACGGTGCCACACTGCAGACTGCTAACGAAGATACGAGCTTATGGAATAGGTTCACAGATTTGTGACTGGCTGGAAGACTTCCTAAGTAATAGAACGCAGTACGTTGTTCTCGACGGCGAGTGTTCATCAGAGACGAGTGTATCGTCAGGCGTGCCCCAGGGGAGTGTGATAGGACCGCTATTATTTTCTATCTATATAAATGATCTGATGGACAGAGTAAGTTGTAATTTGCGGCTGTTTGCTGATGATGCTGTGATGTATGGGAGGGTGTCGTCTGTATCTGACTGTAATAGCATACAGGTTGACTTAGACAAAATTTCTAGTTGGTGCGAAGAATGGCAGCTAGCTCTCAATGTAGAAAAATGTAAGGTGATGCGCATGAGTAGAAAAAACAATCCTATAATGTTCGAATACAGCAATAGTAGTGAGCTTCTTGATGCGGTCGCGTCGTTCAAATATCTAGGCGTAACATTGCAGAGCGATATAAAATGGAACGAGCATGTAAGGACAGTTGTGAGTAAGGCAGACAGCCGACTTCGGTTTATTGGGAGAATTTTGGGAAGATGTACTTCACCTGTAAAGGAGACCGCGTATAAAACGCTTGTACGACCACGTCTTGAGTATTGCTCAAGTATTTGGGACCCGCAGCAGATCGGTTTGAAGGAAGACATAGAGGCGGTTCAGAGGCGAGCAGCTAGATTTGTTACCGGTAGGTTCGACCAATGCGCGAGTGTCACGGAAATGCTCCGGCAACTCAATTGGGGATCGCTGGAAGAAAGACGACGTTCTTTTCGTGAATTTCTGTTAAGTAAATTTAGAGGGCCGGAATTTGAAGCTGAGTGTAGTACGATCTTGCTGCCGCCTACTTACATTTCGCGTAAAGATCACAAAGACAAGATAAGAGAAATTAGAGCTCGTACGGAGGCATATAGGCATTCTTTTTTTCCTCGTTCAATTTGGGAGTGGAATAGGAAAGGAAATGCCTAGTAGTGGTACAGTGTACCCTCTGCCACGCACCTTACAGTGAATTGCGGAGTATGTATGTAGATGTAGATGTAGATGTAGATTAGGTGCTGGAAGGTTTGTCGGGGAATGGCAGTCCATCCTTCACGGAGTGCTGCACTGAGGAGATGTATCGATGTAAGACGGTGAGGCCTGGCACCAAGTCGGCGTTCCAAACTGTCCCAAAGGTGTTCTTTAGGACTCAAGTCAAGACTCTGTGCAGGACAGTCCATTACAATGATGGTATTGTCGTGCATTATTGACACGTGTTCTTGTTGAAAGATGCAATCGCCATCTTCAACATTGGGAAGCAAGAAGTCATCAATGGAGGCCTGTGCTGTGATAGCGCCACGCAAAACAGCTAGGAGTGAATGCCCCCTCATGAAAAACACGACCACAGCATAACACCGCCGCCTGTTGTACTATACACCCCGGCATTCGCCATACCCACTCGCTTTCATCGGATTTCCACATTGTGTACAGTGATTCGTCACTCCACACAACGTTTTTCCACTGTTCAATCGTCCAATGCTTATGGTCCTTACACCAAGTGAAGCGTCGTTTGGCATTGACCTACATGATGTGTAGCTTCTGGCAGCCGCTCGACACTGAAATCAAAGTTTTATCACCTCCCACCTTGAAGAATCCGTCTTGCGGAGCAAAACACGAGTTCTTAAAAAGTTTAGTTAATTATAACTCAACAAAAATCCCGACTGCTTCGACGGTACCGAACGCAGTTACAATACTCTTGACACAAAACGTAGTCTTCCTAAGTTTGACTGTCTACTTCGAGGAGTATAACAAAATGAGTCAATGTCACCGATTAGTCCAAGCGCCAAGTTCCTTGACCTCCTTCCGCTGACTGAGTCGTCGGCGTAGCTGCGGAGACCAGGCGGTGTCCGCGGGCAGAGCGGCTGGTCGGCAGCGAGGCGGTGACATCGTCGTGAAGAGGGTTCCGTCGGTTTCCTGGCTCAGCGTCAGACTGCCTAGCTCGCCCGAGCTCGGGCTTAAATACACGTGGCGGCAGGTTATCAGGAAGGACTATTTCCTGATCTCGTTGACGGTGGAAGGAAATAGTCCCTGGCATGTTGCGAACTCTGTCGGGAAGGAACTGGCCCCCCTTCTCGCAGTGGTGTATCATAGGTCTCTAGAACAGCATATCGTTCCGAAAGATTGGAAAATGGCTCAGGTCATCCCCGTTTTCAAGAAGGGTCCTCGAACAGATGTGCAGAACTATAGGCCTATATCTCTAAAGTCGGTCAGTTGTAGAATTTTGGAACATGTAATATGTTCGAATATAATGACATTTCTCGAGACTAAGAATCTGCTCTGTAGGAATCAGCATGGGTTTCGGAAAAGGCGTTCGTGTGAAACCCAGCTCGCGCTATTCGTCCACGAGACTCAGAGGGCCATAGACACGGGTTCTCAGGTAGATGCTGTGTATCTCGACTTCCGCAAGGCGTTTGATACAGTTCCCCACAAACGTTTAATGAACAAAGTAAGAGCATATGGTCTATCAGACCAATTGTGTGATTGTATTGAGGAATTCCTAGATAACAGAAAGCAGCAAGTCATTCTCAATGGAGAGACGACTTCTGAAGTAGGAGTTATGTCAGGTGTGCCACAGGGGAGTGTCGTGGGTCCGTTGCTGTTCACGATATATATAAATGACCTTGCGGATAACATCGGAAGTTCACTGAGGATTTTTGCGGATGATGCTGTAGTATATAGAGAGGTTGTAACAATGGAAAATTGTATTGAGATGCGGGAGGATCTGCATAGAATTGACGCATGGTGCAGGGAATGGCAATTAAATCTCAATGTAGACAAGTGTAATGTGCTTCGAATACACAGAAAGAAAGATCCTTTATCATTTAGCTACACTATAGCAGGGCAGCAATTGGAAGCAGTTAATTCCATAAAGTATCTGGGAGTAGTCATTAGGAGGGATTTAAAATGGAACGACCATATAAAATGAATCGTCGGTGAAGCAGATACCAGAATTAGATTCATTGGAAGAATACTAAGGAAATTCAGTCCGAAAACAAAGGAAGTAGGTTACAGTACACTTGTTCGCCCACAGCTTGAATACTGCCGGAGAGCAGCGCGCTTCGTTACAGGATCATTGGTAATCGTGAAAGCGTTACGGAGATGATCGATAAACTCCAGTGGAAGACTCTGCAGGAGAGACGCTCAGTCGCTCGGTACGGGCTGTTGTCGAAGTTTCCAGAACTTCCCTTTACCGAGGAATCTAGCAGCATATTGCTCCTTCCTACGTATATCTCGCGAAGAGACCGTGAGGATAAAATAAGAGAGATTCGAGCACACACAGAGGCATACCGACAATCCTTCTTTCCGCGAACAATACGTGACTGGAATAGGAGGGAAAATCGATAGTGGTACTCAAGGTACCCTCCGCCACACACCGTCAGGTGGCTTGCGGAGTATCATTGTAGATGTTGTAGATGTAGATGCTGCTAGGGTCACCTGTCATGTTCCTCGTGCGAACGTCTTTAGTATGGTCGCTTTCGCGTGGCAAGTTGGCAACCCGCAATGTTGCTGTGTCAGAAGGGTTGCCGAACGTGAAGGATTTGCGCTGCAACATGTCACACCTGTCATAGTACTTGGAGTCGATCCTGCGGAGTTTGGAATTCCCGTGTGATGGTCTGGATAGATACCTGCGCCGTGCTGCAGTGCGCGCGGCCGACCGCCGTCGGGGGTTCGAATCCCCCCTCGGGCATGGATGTTTGTTTTGTCCGTAGGTTAGTTTACCTTAGTTTAAGTAGTTTGTAAGCTACGGACTGATGACCACGCAGTTAAATCCGATAGATTTACAAATATGGGAACATTTGAATAGATGCCTGCCTATTACACTGTACAACCCTCTTCAACTGTCGGTGGTGTCTGTCAGTCGACAGACGAGGTCGGCCTCTACTCCTTCGTGCTGTACGTATTCCTTCACGTTTCCACTTCACTATCATACCAGAACAGTAGACCTAGGGATGTTTATGAGTGTGGAAATTTCGCGTGTAGACATTTGGCACTAGTGACACCTGACCTCGTTCGAAGTCCATGAGTTCCGCGGAGCGTCCCATTCTCATGATTACTGAGATCGCTGATATGGAGTACATGGCAGTAAGTCGTAGCACAATGCGCCTAATATGAAAAAGTATGTTTTGTGGGACGTCCATATACTTTTTATCACATAGTGTGTAGCACCAATAAAATTTTTATTTATATATTTAGAACAGTGAGATTTGTTACATTGTTGATACTGCCCATATCTAGACTGAAGCTTGTTGTTTTTATGCTTAAACTGTTTTATATTCAGTTTATTCTTATATTTATTCTAAAAAATTACAAAATTGACTCTCACTTAAGTAATTAGTTGTGAATGCCCATTTGGACGGGGTGCGTGGTTGAGTGGTCCGTGCAGGTGTGTGAAGGCCGTGTGCCTGGGTGGTGCAGGATTCAGCATAGTCGTCCAGTAAGAAGGACACATGGATTCGATTGCCGTGCATGTCACAGATTTTCGTAAGTCCAGATTGTTTGATTACAACACGTGCAGGAGGAAACACAATACCCCAACTAATCTATTTAGTATCGTCCGTCCTCATGCAAATACACTCCTGGAAAATGAAATGAGAACACCATGAATTCGTCTACCCAGCATAGGGAAATTTTATTGTTACATTCTTGAGGTTGTGTACGACACATGGTCACATAGGCAGAGCCGTATGCACCTGAGAACAGTGACCAGAGCGTCCGCAATTTTGGCGGTTAGTACTGTGTAGCTGCGGCGAAGGGTCCGAGCGCATTGACGTGCTATGCTCTGATGCGTGAGACCGTTCCCCATCGGGGGTTGGAATGCTCTTTGGGGCATGGATGTTTGTGTTGCCTTTAGTATAAGCTAGTTCATAAGTAGTTTGTACGTTTATGGACTGATGACCCCGCAGGTAAGTCCCATAAGCTTAACAAACATCTGAATATTTTTTTATTTCCTTGCATACCCTCCTTTTAAGCCATGCAAGCTGTAATTCTTTCAAGGAAGCGGTCGTAGAGGTTCCGAATGTGGCTATGTGGAATGGCCTGCCTTGCAATTTCCACGTGGTGCCTCAGTTGGTCCAGATTTCGAGCCTCTCGTGCAACTGCCGAAAATGACGTTTCATGCGGTCCCAAACATGTTCAATGGCGGAGAGATCTGGGGTTTGCGCTGGCCAGCCTATTTGACGTACACCTTGAAGAGCACGTTGCGTGGTACGGGATACATGTGGATCTGCATTGTCCCGTTGTAAAAGCACATCACCTTGTTCGTACATGAATGGTAGCAAGACGGATTAAATGATGATTTCAGTGTACCGTTGAATGTTCTCTAGACTATCACTAGAGGAGAATGGCAAGTGTAGTATATCGAATCCTCACAATGATGCACGATCATGTGTGCCCCGTTAGAGTGTCGTCTGCTCACGTCCCAGCATCGTTCAGTCCGTTTTCAATGGTGTCATGGTAGGTGCTTATGATGGGACTAATGGAGATGTAGTCTTCAATGATTAGAGTCGTCACTGTCTCGGTGCCAATGATGGTCGTTCGCGTGTGTGGTGTCGTGCAGGGAAGTGCGAAAATCTAGAGCGTACGTGACAGAGCCAATCGGGGCCGACACCTGGCATCATGATGTTGGAAGCCATATCCTACACTGGCCGTTGTTCTCTGGTGTTCTTCATGGGAAAAATGAACAGTACATACTACATAGAAGCCATCATTCAACCTGTGTTGCCACCGTTCATGCACCAACAAGGCGATGTGCTTTTCCAACAGAACTTTTGTGTCCCAAGTGCGAAGTCCTTCAGTGGTGGCCACGAGCGGAGTTGTCGCAGAGGGCGCTCGTGGCTGTCGTCGTGAGAACGCCGCGCCGTGCGTGCATGGCGGCGCGCGGCGAAAGTAGGTGGCGCGCACTTTGTACTTGTGCGACACCACACCCCTCCCCCCCAAACCGCCGCGCCGTCGTGGCGTAGGGCTGAGGGCCACGGCGACGGCACTGGGAGGAGGGCCTGGGCGGGGGCGTTACTGGTGGGACGGGCGTCGTAGCTGAGGCTGGGATCGAGACGCCGTCCGCGCCCCGGCATCTGCCTTGAGATCCTCCAGGGAACCCGCCGAAACCTGGGGAAGGGCGCCCGCCCCCGCCCAGAGGGAGCAGGTCATCTTCTTCTGAGGTGCGTGGCCCAAGCTGGGGGGGCCCGCACGGTCCCGGAGTCCCCCTCGGTGACGCTGTCATCTGCGGCGGCGACAGCGGCGGCGTCGCGTCGATCTCCATCGGCACGATCTCGTAGTCCGGGGACGAACGATGTGGTTGTGCTCCCTGGCGGTGAACTGGGTCTGGAATCAAGAAACCGGAGACAGGATCGCGCGGCCTATGCAGACGCAATTGGTTTGCGTGGCGCCGCAGCTCCGACCCTGTGGAAGAACGTACAACATACATATTGCGACCGAGCACGCGCTGAATGATGCCCGGCATCCATGTCTTCTTGTTGCCAGCAAACACCCTGTACAGCACCGGCGTGGAAACCTGAAAACGCGTAGCGCCATACGAACCGACTCGGTGCGTGGGAGGCTGCAGCAGGTGAAGGAGAGTGCGGTGACGGCGGCCGTGTAGCAGCTCGGCAGGAGACGGGCCGTCACGTGGCATGCACCGATACGTAGACAGGAAAATTTGAAGAGCTTGCTGCCTGGAGTGCTGACCTTTCATCTTCTCCATGTGAGACTTGAATGTTCGAACGAAACGTTCTGCTTCACCATTGGACTGAGGGTGAAAAGGTGCAGTGGTAATATGCTGAATACCATTCACACGACAAAACTGTTGAAATTCCGCACTAACAAACTGAGGTCCATTGTCACTGACGATAGTTTCAGGCAAGCCTTCGATGCAAAACACTGATGTTAAGGCACTAATTGTACTAGAAGCTGTCGTTGAGTTCATGGCAATCACAAAAGGAAACTTGCTGAAAGCGTCTACAACAATTAACCAGCGCGTATTCCAGAAAGGTCCGGCAAAGTCAATGTGTAAACGTTGCCATGGTCCCTTGGGGCGTGGCCAGTCCGAGAAACGTTGCGGAGGAGCCGCCTGATGCTCCGCACAAACAGTACACTGTGACGCCATGCTCTCTATCTGAGCGTCCATACCAACCCAGGTACAATGACGTCTGGCCAGTTGCTTTGTCCTAACAATGCCCCAATGTCCTTGATGCAGGAGGCGTAACACTTCTCGTTGCAGGGAACGAGGAACAATCACTCTTGCTTGGTCGTTGTCGGTATGCAACAACAGTACACCCTGACTTAAAGATAATGCATGACGTTGTGCAAAATAACGTCGAACCAGAGGCCGATCAATGTCTTTGGCTCTGGCAGGCCACCCTGAGCGAACAAAACGTGCTACCACACTTAGGTCTGCATCCGCAGCTGTTTCCTGTGCAACCCGACGAGAGTTCAAAGGAAAGTCTGCGACAGCGGAAGCATCTCTGGAGTCTATCTGACAACATGCCATTTCTGAAGAATCAAATGATACATCCTGGCCAACCGGAAGTCGGGAAAGTGTGTCCGCGTTGGCATGTTTAGTGGTAGGTCGGTACAAAATCTCATACTGATAATTTGACAATATCAAGGGCCATCTCTGAAGCTTTTGTGCCGTACGTGGCGGAATCGGCTTTGTGGGTGAGAACAACGACGTGAGAGGCTTGTGGTCTGTCAACAAATAGAATTTTCTGCCATAGAGATAATGATGAAACTTTGTGACGCCGTAAATGATTGCTAAGGCCTCCTTTTCTATCTGACTGTAATTCTGTTGCGTCGGCGTCAGTAGCTTGGATGCAAAGGCAATAGGACGATCGTGACATCCAATACGATGCGACCGAACGGCACCCAGACCGTACGACGAGGCGTCAACTGCTAACACTACAGGCTTCTGTGGGTCAAAGGGAATCAAACATGCATCACTGAGTAGTGCAGACTTTAGTTTGTCAAAGGCAACCTGACAATCTTTAGACCATACAAAAGGAACATTCTTCCTACGTAAGTGATGCAGTGGAGCTGCAATCTGAGAGGCATTGGGAATAAACCTGAAATAATAGTTAAGCTTTCCCATCACTGCTTGCAATTCATGCACATTCTTAGGAGGAGGCAAGTCTTTGATTGCTCGAAGATGTGACTGTAAGGGATGAATTCCTTGGGCATTAATCACATGGCCTAGGTACTCTATTTCAGTTTGAAAAAACGAACACTTTGCTTTATTACAACGTAGACCTGCTGCAGTCAACACTTTGAAAAGGCACTCCAGGTTTGCTAAATGTTCTTCAACTGTACGTCCGGATACCACAATATCATCTAAATAGTTCGAACAACACGGTACAGAAACTGTCAGCTGTTCCAAAAAACGCTGAAAAATAGCGGGAGCGGAAGAACTGCCAAAGGGTAGGCGTTGAAATTGAAAAAGGCCCATGTGAGTATTAATGACGAAAAACTTTTTTGACTCGTCATCAAGTGGAATCTGTAAGTATGCCTCTGCTAAATCAATCTTGGAAAAGAAGCGAGACTGTCCTAATTTGTCCATCAGTTCCTCAGGTCTGGGCAGAGGGTAAGTGTCTACAATTGTTTGACTGTTCACTGTTGATTTGAAGTCCGCACAGAGACGAAGTTTTCCTGACGGCTTGGGTATAATTACTATAGGCGAGGCCCACTGACTCGCAGAAACAGGAGAAATCACCCCACTATCTTGCCAACGTTTAAGTTCTTCGGCAACTGAATCACGCAATGCGATAGGCACTGGTCTAGCTTTACGAAATTTTGGAACTGCAGATTCTTTTAAAGTCACATGTGCCACGAAGTCTTTTGCACAACCTAGTTCCGGCGAAAACAGGTCACTATATTTGTCACACAATGCATTGATTTTATCCTGAGGCACTATTGACGAAATTTTAAGCACATCTCTTTGAATTGATAAACCAAACAAGTCAAAAGCATCTAGTCCAAAAATGTTCTGTGTCGATTTGGCCTGAAGAACTACAAAAGCAACTGTTTTTGTTACACCTTGAAAAGAGGCGGGCAGGCTACATGTTCCTAGCACGGGAATATTTTCACCTGTATAAGCTGTTAACACTTGCTGTGACGGCGACAATTTTGGCGAACCCAGAAGTTCATAAGTGTCTTTATTAATTAATGTAACAGCGGAACCAGTATCAAGCTGAAATTGCACAGTCTTATTTTCTATGGAGAGATTTACAAAAAGTTTGTGCTTCTGGCGCACGACAGGTGCGCGAATGTGGGCAACGTCTGCTACGGTTTGTGTGCTGCGTATGTGCGGGCCGCGTAGTGAAGGAAGCGGCTCAGACTCGGCACGCAGGGGATTAACAACACTGTCACTAGATGACACTACCGCCGGATCGGCGTCCGCGCAATGCTTGGCTACTGCACTAAAATTACTTTCAGTATCTACAACAAGTCTACTGGCACTATCTACACAGTACTGGGCACTTTTACAATAAGAAGTTGCAGAAGGCACTAGGTCCACTACAGGATTGCACTGTACATTGTCACTTTGCTTGTCCCGAACCCTTTTCCGTTGCACATTTTTACGCGCTCGTCGGCGCTTGCTACGTGGTGCACTATATAGTTTTTCCATGGACGCAGAACTACTTTCTTGCAAATGAGATCCAAGGAAAGCACTGTTCAATTCCACAGCCCGTATAACATTTACAGAATGAACTGCTCTCGCACTTTGCGAAGCACTGTTTCTAACGGTACCGTTCTTTGAGTTTTTAATTTGCATACACACAGACTGCACATGTCCCGCTTTGCCACATTGATAACAGGTTGCGTTGCGACTAGGGCAATGAGCACGCTTGTGGCGAGACACACACTGGGGGCAAGACTTACGAACATTTTTCTGAAATGAGCGTTGGCGCCCGTTATTCAAATCACTGTTTCTAACACGACGGGGCGACCTTTGTGTCGCACTTTTACACTGGCTACTGTTCACTGTCTGTTCAGCACGGCCGGTAGAAAAATAAGAATCACTAGTGATACACTGAGAACTACGGCTAGGAAAGCGTCCGTTACGGCGCACTGAATTTACACTGTGGCTTTGCATTTCTACCTCTGCTAAGTCAAAAGTATCATGCGCTTCTATAAGCTGCAGTACACTGTCTAATGAAGGGTCTGACTGTTTTAGAATTGCTGCCCTAATTCTGGGGTCCTGAATGTTCTGCGTAATCGCATCTCTTAACATAACGTCACTATACGAAAGTCCACAAGAGCAAGTAAATTTACATTGGCGGGTTAAGCCCTTCAATTCCGTAATCCACTCTTGGTGTGACTGCTGCAGTAATTTTTTAAGTCTGAAAAATCGGTATCGTGCAGCGGCTACAAGAACTTTTCTCTCATAATAAACATTCAGTGCATCTACTATTTGTTCAAAGTCTACATCACGAGGAGATGCGTTGGGGAATAGTTTCTGCAGTAATACGAAGGTTTTGGGGCCCACCACGGACAATAAAAGATGCTTAACAGTCTGACCTGTAAGTTGATAAGCCGCGACGAGTTCTTGAAACTGTGCAAAATAGTCGCTCCATTCTTCCTCACGTTCGTTGTACTGGCGGAACGTAGGAAGCGTTGCGGCGGCAGGTGTGGGCTGCTGAAGCGGCGGCTGTTGTTGTTGGTTAGCTGCTTGCGCTGTGAGCTGGGCCACAGCCTGGAGGAGCTGGGTGATTTGCGCCGTCTGTAACTGAATAATTTCCATTAAGTTTGGGTTTGGGGTAGTGGCCATGCTGACCGATTAGGCGCCGCACATACAAGTAAATTATAACAAAACACCAATGCAAGATAAATGAGGACGCTCGATCTGCAACAAAAATGTCCACAAACACGTAACTGAATATGTTCCCCCAAAAATCTTATAATAAGGGTGGGTGGGCGGGAGCAATTTCTGCGTGCTCCGACTGCTGCTGTCTGGCTGCTGTAAGCGGGCTGATCCACGGGTCGTCTATCACTCCTCGTCGCCACTTTTGTGTCCCAACTTCGTGCTGTTTTTGTTCCTGTGTCGGTCTCGTTCCACTCGGCCACCGACACCTACGACGAGGCTGGGACACAAAAGCGGCGACGAAGTTGGGACACAAAAAGAACAATGTGCGTCTACAAGTGCTCTTCTGGGTGTACAACTACCCTGCCCATCATTATTCCCAGATCTGTCCCCCATTGAGCATGACTAGCATCGGATGAAACGTCATGTTGGCACGGTCTATGCGACCGGCACGAGATCTGGACCAACTGAGGCGATGGAAATTGCATGGCAGGCCATACCGTGAGACTTCATTCTACATCTCTACAATGGCCTTCATGAAAAAGTTGCACCCTGCATTGCTGCAAAAGAAGGGTATACACGATACTAGTGTAACAGGAATTGACTGGTGAAATTGTACATGATATCTTTCAGAAAGTTATTAAGTGGTTCTCTACAAATGGACTCTCATTAAACTTTGATAAATCCCAGTATATACAGTAACATATAGTAAAGGGCATGACACCATTAATAAATTTAGACTATGATTATGCCGGCCGCGGTGGCCGAGGAGACTGAGGCGCTTCAGTCATGGTCTGCACGGCCACTACGGTCCCCCTCGGGCATGGATATTTGTGCCGTCCTTAGTATTAGCTAGTTCATAAATAGTTTGTAGGTTTAGGGACTGATGACCCCGTAGTTAAGTCCCATAAGCTATACAGACATTTGAACATTTTTAGGGTATGATTATAAATCTGTAGCTTAGGTAGAATATTCAAAATTTTTAGGTGTTTGCATTGACGAAGGACTGAACTGGAAGAAACATATTAAAGATCTCCTGAAACGTTTGAGTTCAGCTACTTATGATATCAGAGTCATTGCAAAATTTGGTGAAATACATCTCAGTAACTTAGCTTACTACGCCTATTTTCATTCACAACTTTCGTATGGGATCATATTCTGGGGCAATTCAACATTGATTAAAAAAGTATTCATTGCATAAAAGCGTGTAATCAGAATAATTGCTTGAGCCCACCCAAGATCATCCTGCATTCACTTAATTAGTGATCTAGGGATCTTCACTGTAGCTTCGCAATATATAGTCATGAAATTTGGTATTAACAATGCGACCTAATCCAAAAGTAATAGCAGTGTGCATAGCTACAACACTAGGAGAAAGGGTGATATTCACTATTCAAGGTTAAATCTAACTTTGGCTCAGAAAGGGGTGAATTATGCTGCCACAAACGTCTTCGGTCATTACCAAGTAGCATCAAAAGTTTGACAGATAGCCAACTAGTATTTGAAAAGAAATTAAAGGAATTTCTAAATAACAACTCCTACAATGTAGATGGATTTTTAGATAAATCTTTAAAAAAATTAAAAATAAAAAGCAACAAAAAATGTAATAAAAATCCTTAAAATATCGATTGTCAAGTGTAGACAACATTTACTAAACTGACACGTTCCACGTCATTACGAAATGTCGTGTATATAATCTAATCGACATTGTGCACGCTCTGGTGACTGTACTGACGTGCGTATGGTTCTGACTGCGTGATTGTGTGCTGTACACATCCTCCAGAATGTGTCAATAAAATTTCGCTGTGCTGGGTTGACGAATTCGTGGTGTTCGTGTTTCATTTTCCAGGAGTGTATAATGCCTCTGTCAGTGTGTATAAGAGCGTCTGTGTGTGTGCCGGCAGGACCTGGAGTTCGGCTTCAACGAGAGCCGGCGCGACCGCATCCTGCGCACGTTCGTGCGGAACGCGTACGTGTACCACCTGAACGAGATCTTCTCGACGCTGAAGAACGAGTACACGGACTGGGAGCGGCCGGTGCAGCTGCCGCTGAACGTGCGCGACGCCACGCTGGAGCTGCTGAGCGACGGGCACACGGCCGCGCCGCTGCTCAGGGTGGGCTTCCTGCACGCCGCCAGGGCGGGGCCCGGCCGCACCTACTTCCTGCACTTCTGCCACCAGGCCGCCGAGAGGGACTTCCCGCAGGTACTGCCCAAGTATCTCTGCAACTAAAATAGATACCGTAGAGTCTCGATTATCCGAACTTCAGTTATCCGACCTTCCGTTTCATCCGACCCTTTCACCGCGTCGGGACTGCACCACAGACAAATACATACAGACGGGAAACCTCCGTAAGTGCCCGGTCCAACGCTCCGGGGTGCGGGGAGGGAGGGTTTCCAGCAGTTCCGTAAGATGTCCCATGATGGCGCTGCGGTGAGAAGCAGATCTTTAAATTGGCCAGAGCAGGCGGCAGGTAGCGGCTGCCCCCACCACCACCTCCCCTCAAACGCCAGCACACCGGACACAGCCGTGGCCTCGTGGCAGGCGGCACGAGCTCTCCCCTCAGCCTCCCCTCCACGCTACCCTCTGACGTGCGAGAGGCACCCTAAGCCAGCGATCCGCCTGACACCTGCTAGCATCTTACGGAACTACTAGGGGAGCGTAGGACAGTGGTTTAGGGTACGATGCTTCTCTGTATATGTTACTCTGTGACTGCACGCAGAAAAAGAATATTATGTTTTTTTAACGACTTTGTGCTACAAACTGAAAAAGGTTTTGAAAACCAACAACTTGCCCCGCAAAGCACTGTTGC
Organism: Locusta migratoria; assembly: GCA_026315105.1. Classification (NCBI taxonomy): domain Eukaryota; kingdom Metazoa; phylum Arthropoda; class Insecta; order Orthoptera; family Acrididae; genus Locusta; species Locusta migratoria. The sequence continues at coordinate 313,857,932 of CM048744.1, read as the reverse complement.
TTCTAGACAATGCCACTTGTCATCCTAATGAGGATGAACTTCAAGATCAAGATATAAAGGCCATGTTTTTGCCTCCAAATGTCACATCTGTATCACAACCTGTGGACCAAGGGACCTTAGAGACACAGAGGAGAAACTACCGCAGAAGCTTTCCTCTTTGATTAGTACTATGGACGAGGGAAATGGAAATGAGCGTATGTATTTCTGTTGCCGGGAGATCCATTACGGGGTTATCATCCCATGAAGACTTTCATGACCGGCGTCTTCATCAGTAAACACTTCCGGGCTCGGTCTATAAAACTTCCTCTCCCTTACGTTTCGTTCTCGACTACGGAGATTGTTACGGGATTGTTCGGCCGCCTGAGTTTAAGTCTTTCTATTTGACGCCGCGTGGGCGACTTACGTGCCAATGATGATGATTAGTCCCCTGCCGGGAATCGAACCCGGGCCCCCTGCGTGGTAGTCAGCGACGCTACCGCTGAGCTACGGAGGCGGACATGGACGAGGGAAAAGTCATGGTAGAGAAGTTGCGCCTTATTAATTTGAAAGACGTAGCTTATGACGTGGCCCAATATTGGCGAAAATACAATTGGAAAACTTTTCTTCAGCAAAATCAAGAAAATTTTCTAGATGAAAATCTACAGCAGCAGACTGCACCCGAAAATACTACCCTGTTTTCATTGTTACGAGAAGTTAGAGACGTATGACGCCTCAGATGATGATCTAAATTAATGGATTATCCAAGACGAAGTATTTGAAGTGCCATATGAAGATATCGTCAACATGGTGAACGAAAAAGAAGAAGACGACGCTGAAGCGGGTGTAGTGGAGGAATGTGTGTCCAAGATTTCTCACAAAGAAAGACAAAAAGTCTAAGAAACAGCTTTAAAATATTTACAGCAGCTGAAGGAAATATCGTCTACTGAGGTTTTGCTTCTTAAGGGACTATGTGATTTAGCGGTTAAAAAGAGAGAGAAAAAAACACAACAGTGAAACTGGACGTCAGTAAATATCTACTCAGTCTAATTTAATTTGTATTGTATTAAATTTTTAATTTCTTTGTCCTACTTTAGTTTAATTTTTGTGGAACGTAGTATCTTATCACTTTTCTAATGTATTTAATTGTTATATTCAGTTCTTGTTCACGTATTTGCTAAGTTTTTTTTTCATTATTTTCCTTGTTATCCGACCTTCCCGCTTAACCGCACTTGCCGCGGCCTGTTTAGGTAGGATAATCGAGACTCTACAGTATTCAATAACGATTTTATACATCTACTAGCCAAAAACCTGGCGTTGCCCGGGTATTTATTTATTGAAGCTTTGAGTGAGTACATCTCATATCCCTTAAAAGTAAACAACTTTCAAATTCAAACAATTTACCTGGAATAAATAAATGTGTTGTAAATGGAGATGGTAGTAAAGATGTAGTAAATTACAACCTCGTGCTTTTTAGGGCGAATTTTCGTGCATTTCATAGTCTTTTACGTCATAGAACCTGAACTATGTGTCGTAATACGATATTATTTCGAAGGTACATCCGGTGGTGCATATGTAAAAGGTCCACAAAATACGTCGCGAATAGAGCTAGTAGGAAACACGTAATAAATCAAAACGTCAAGCGTGATGAGGCCGTTTTTCATGAACCTAATTGTTTATAACTCCATATTTCATGAAGCGTCTGTCGTACTACGATAAAATTTCGAATGTACGTTCAGTGGTATGTGTGTAAAATCTCTGTAACATTTCTCGCAAACAAAATTAACACAGTACGAGTAATAAATTGTAATATCGTGCCAAATGCCGTAATTTTACTGCATGAACGCCGAAAAAATATCAAGTGACAAACTTTTTCCCTAAAGGTTTGAAATTATGTTTAAACTTTTTTGCAAGTCGCTAAGTGCTCTCCTCCTCAAATAGTGAACTGATAAAGTCGTATTATCACGTGCCGCAAGACGGAGAAGTTTACACTCCCCGGCGCTGCAGTACGTCACGACGCCTGAGCTCCCCAACAGCCGCGAGCGCTCACGACCCAGGTAGCGAGCGATCGTGCTCGTCTAGTGGGAAAGGATGGGGCCCCTCCACGCCTACACCAACCTGGTGACCATCACAAAAGTTCTACTGTCACCTCCGTAATTTGGTTAGTTTGCTAAGGTGGATCACGGGATGTGGGGACTGCGATGTTATCCGTAGGTGTGGGTACGATCACCCATTAATACGGTGCATCTGGAGATAGAATTGGTCGAAAGGTATACGAAGGGTAAAGGTATGTAAAGGCAGAGGAAAAAAGTGCCAAGGCAAGAGCCAAGGGAAACAAACCCTCTGCGACAGTGGGGTAGGTTTTAAGGGCAGTAGCGGTATGCTATCTGCGACAGATCATGCAAGGTTTGGTAATGTTACTAAAGGGTACATCTCAGAACCTTTAACTTTGCTAGGTTCGTCATAAAGAATCAGTCCGGTTGATGCGAGGTTCTGCTGCAGCTGAGCTCCTGTGAAGTCTCCTGAGTCGGCTGCGGCAGAATACCTGCGAACATCGGCTGTGGCAGAATACCTCTGAACATAGCCAAGTTTGTCATGGTAGTTAGACAGTTCGGTCATAGAACTGGCTAAGTGTGTGTGGGACTGTATAGGTTTGTTTGTGTTTAGTGCGCTGAATATGGTTTCCCTGCCTTGCCTGTAGATCGGCTGTGAGCTCAGCTGGCATTGCCAGTCAGTTTGCTGTTCTGCAGTGGTTTGCCATATTCATCGTGTTTGCGAGTTGGTGGTCCCTATGACCGTAGGTCCGTAGCTGGTTAGTCTCTGAGGAGAAGTGTTTTATGTTTCCACCTATTGTTGTGATCTTAGTTCCCCAAGCGTAGAATGAAGGGATTGTTCGAGTGTCTCGAGTTCTTGTACAGTCGTGTGGCGAGTTTCTTGAATACCACCGAGAGGCGCTCTAGGCGGTATTCAATGTGAAGATCCACGGCGCGTGTGTATCGTGGAGCGTTGCTGATGATGCGTAGTACCTTGTTCTGTATGAGCTGCAGGCGGTGCTGTCGTGTTGGCGCCGCGTGCTCGTCTAGTCGCCTCCTGAGCAGGCTTGCTGTAAGTGACGCTCTTTGAGCTGAAACTTTATTTGGTTCCTTAAACTGCTGCAACCCACAAGACGAATGTGTCGTAGTGGTAGGAAAACACCCCTACACAGCGCACAGTACTGGCTTGTCTGCCTCAGTTTGCGATTTATTTACAGACTCACACTTGTACCATGCAAAAATCATTTCCGTCCAAGGCAGAGGATTCCTTTATGATATTTCTCTCCCGTCCCATTCTCTAATAGAGCGGTTTCGATTTGATTTCTCTTATTATTTTACGTTGATCATGTCGCCCTCTGTAGTTGGGTGCTAATAAGGTATTTTCGCATTCGAAAGAGTATGGTGACAGAAACATCGCAAATAGAACTAGCCGCAACGAATAACGCCTCTGTTTTAATGATTCGAAATCCGACTCGTGCTCATGACTGTGACACTCTCTCCCCTATATCGCGATATAACAAAACTGCTCTTCTCTCAACTTTCAGTATTTTGTATCCCAACTTCGTCGCCGCTTTTGTGTCCCAGCCTCGCCGTAGGTGTCGGTGGCCGAGTCGAATGAGACCAACACGCTGGAGCAGGTACGGAGGGGAGCAGCCAGAAACTATAAACACTCGAGTAAATTAGAAAGAGATATATTGCACAGAATGTAACAATACTTAACTTTTACATAGTACTGCAGAATGTTGATACATAGTTGTTAGAGGCCTGCCTAGTGCCTGTACAATAGCAAAGTCTTCACTCGTGCCTATCGGATTACGAAGGTCCTAACTCGTTGCTATCTCAGTCCGAAGTCGGAGTGCGAAGTCCTTCAGTGGTGGCCACGAGCGGCGTTGTACCAGAGGGCGCTCGTGGCTGTCGTCGGAAGAACGCCGCGCCGTGCATGCATGGCGGCGCGCGGCGAAAGTAGGTGGCGCGCACTTTGTACTTGTGCGACACCACACCCCTCCCCCCCAAACCGCCGCGCCGTCGTGGCGTAGGGCTGAGGGCCACGGCGACGGCACTGGGAGGAGGGCCTGGGCGGGGGCGTTACTGGTGGGACGGGCGTCGTAGCTGAGGCCGGGATCGGGACGCCGTCCGCGCCCCGGCATCCGCCTTGCGATCCTCCAGGGAACCCGCCGAAACCTGGGGAAGGGCGCACCCCCCCGCCCAGAGGGAGCAGGTCATCTTCTTCTGAGGTGCGTGGCCCAAGCTGGGGGGGCCCGCACGGTCCCGGAGTCCCTCTCGGTGACGCTGTCATCTGCGGCGGCGACAGCGGCGGCGACGACTGCGTCGGATGTACGTCGACGTCCATAGGGATCTCGTAGTCCGGGGACGAACGATGTGGTTGTGCTCCCTGGCGGTGAACTGGGTCTGGAATCAAGAAACCGGAGACAGGATCGCGCGGTCTGTGCAGGCGCAATTGGTTTGCGTGGCGCCGCAGCTCCGACCCTGTGGAAGAACGTACAACAAACATATTGCGCCCAAGCACGCGTTGAATGGTGCCCGGCAACCATGTCTTCTTGTTTCCAGCAAACACCCTGTACAGCACCGGCGTGGAAACCTGAAAACGCGTAGCGCCATACGAACCGACTCGGTGCGTGGGAGGCTGCAGCAGGTGAAGGAGAGTGCGGTGACGGCGGCCGTGTAGCAGCTCGGCAGGAGACGGGCCGTCACGTGGCATGCACCGATACGTAGACAGGAAAATTTGAAGAGCTTGCTGCCTGGAGTGCTGACCTTTCATCTTCTCCATGTGAGACTTGAATGTTCGAACGAAACGTTCTGCTTCACCATTGGACTGAGGGTGAAAAGGCGCGGTGGTGATATGCTGAATGCCATTCACACGACAAAACTGTTGAAATTCCGCACTAACAAACTGAGGTCCATTGTCACTGACGATAGTTTCAGGCAAGCCTTCGATGCAAAACACTGATGTTAAGGCACTGATTGTACTAGAAGCTGTCGTTGAGTTCATGGCAATCACAAAAGGAAACTTGCTGAAAGCGTCTACAACAATTAACCAGCGCGTATTCCAGAAAGGTCCGGCAAAGTCAATATGTAAACGTTGCCATGGTCCCTTGGGGCGTGGCCAGTCTGAGAAACGTTGCGGTGGAGCCGCCTGATGCTCCGCACAAACAGTACACTGTGACGTCATGTCCTCTATCTGAGCGTCCATACCAACCCAGGTACAATGACGTCTGGCCAGTTGCTTTGTCCTAACAATGCCCCAATGTCCTTGATGCAGTAGGCGTAACACTTCTCGTTGCAGGGAACGAGGAACAATCACTCTTGCTTGGACGTTGTCGGTATGCAACAACAGTACACCCTGACTTAAAGATAATGCATGACGTTGTGCAAAATAACGTCGAACCAGAGGCCGATCAATGTCTTTGGCTCTGGCAGGCCACCCTGAGCGAACAAAACGTGCTACCACACTTAGGTCTGCATCCGCAGCTGTTTCCTGTGCAACCCGACGAGAGTTCAAAGGGAAATCTGCGACAGCGGAAGCATCTCTGGAGTCTATCTGACAACATGCCATTTCCGAAGAATCAAACGACACATCCTGGCCAACCGGAAGTCGGGAAAGTGTGTCCGCGTTGGCGTGTTTAGTGGTAGGTCGGTACAAAATCTCATACTGATAATTAGACAATATCAAGGACCATCTCTGAAGCTTTTGTGCCGTTCGTGGCGGAATTGGCTTTGTGGGTGAGAACAACGACGTGAGAGGCTTGTGGTCTGTCAACAAATAGAATTTTCTGCCATAGAGATAATGATGAAACTTTGTGACGCCGTAAATGATTGCTAAGGCCTCCTTTTCTATCTGACTGTAATTCTGTTGCGTCGGCGTCAGTAGCTTGGATGCAAAGGCAATAGGACGATCGTGACATCCAATACGATGTGAGATTACAGCGCCTAGGCCGTACGATGAGGCGTCAACTGCTAACACTACAGGCTTCTGGGGGTCAAAGGGAATCAAACATGCATCACTCAGTAGTGCAGACTTTAAGTTGTCAAAGGCAACCTGGCAATCTTTGGACCAAACAAAAGGAACATTCTTCCTACGTAAGTGATGCAGTGGAGCTGCAATCTGAGAGGCATTGGGAATAAATCTGAAATAATAGTTAAGCTTTCCCATTACTGCTTGCAATTCATGCACATTCTTAGGAGGAGGCAAGTCTTTGATTGCTCGAAGATGTGACTGTAAGGGATGAATTCCTTGGGCATTAATCACATGGCCTAGGTACTCTATTTCAGTTTGAAAAAACGAACACTTTGCTTTATTACAACGTAGACCTGCTGCAGTCAAAACTTTGAAAAGGCACTCCAGGTTTGCTAAATGTTCTTCAACTGTACGTCCGGATACCACAATATCATCTAAATAGTTCGAACAACACGGTACAGAAACTGTCAGCTGTTCCAAAAAGCGCTGAAAAATAGCGGGAGCGGAAGAACTGCCAAAAGGTAGGCGTTGAAATTGAAAAAGGCCCATGTGAGTATTAATGACGAAAAACTTTTTTGACTCGTCATCAAGTGGAATCTGTAAGTATGCCTCTGCTAAATCAATCTTGGAAAAGAAGCGAGACTGTCCTAATTTGTCCATCAGTTCCTCAGGTCTGGGCAGGGGATAAGTGTCTACAATTGTTTGACTGTTCACTGTTGATTTGAAGTCTGCACAGAGACGAAGTTTTCCCGACGGCTTGGGTATAATTACTAAAGGCGAGGCCCACTGACTCGCAGAAACAGGAGAAATCACCCCACTATCTTGCCAACGTTTAAGTTCTTCGGCAACTGTATCACGCAAGGCGATAGGCACTGGTCTAGCTTTACGAAATTTTGGAACTGCAGATTCTTTTAAAGTTACATGTGCCACGAAGTCTTTTGCACAACCTAGTTCCGTCGAAAACAGGTCACTATATTTGTCACACAATGCATTGATTTTATCCTGAGGCACTATTGACGAAATTTGAAGCACATCTCTTTGAATTGATAAACCAAACAAGTCAAAAGCATCTAGTCCAAAAATGTTCTGTGTAGATCTGGCCTGAAGAACAACAAAAGCAACTGTTTTCGTAACACCCTGAAAAGAGGCAGGCATGCTACACGTTCCTAGTACGGGAATATTTTCACCTGTATAAGCTGTTAACACTTGCTGTGACGGCGACAACTTTGGCGAACCCAGAAGTTCATATGTGTCTTTATTTATTAATGTAACAGCGGAACCAGTGTCGAGCTGAAATTGCACAGTCTTATTGTCAATGGAGAGAGTCACAAACAGTTTTTGCTTGCGGCGCTCGACAGGTGCGCGAATGTGGGCAACGTCTGCTACGGTTTGTTTGCTGCGTCTGCGCGGGCCGCGTAGTGAAGGAAGCGGCGCAGACTCGGCACGCAGCGGATTAACAACACTGTCACTAGATGACACTACCGCCGGATCGGCGTCCGCGCAATGCGAGGCTACTACAGAGTCACTAACTACTGCACTACACTTTTGAGTAGCTACTTGGTGTCTACTGTCACTAGCTACACAGTACTGGGCACTATTACAAGGAGCAGTTGCAGAAGGCACTAATTTCACTACAGGAATGCACTGTTCATAGTCACTTTGCTTGTCCCGAACGCTTTTCCGTTGCACTGTTTTACGCGCTCGTCGGCGCTTGCTACGTGGTGCACTATATAGATTTGCCATAGGCGCAGAACTACTTTCTTGCAATTGAGAACCAACTAAAGCACTGTTCAAGTCCACAGCCCGTATAACATTTACAGAATGAACTGTTCTCGCACTCTGCGAAGCACTGTTTCTAACGGTACCGTTCTTTGAGTTTTTAATTTGCATACACACAGACTGTACATGTCCTGATTTGCCACATTGATAACAGGTTGCGTTGCGACTAGGGCAATGAGCACGCTTGTGGCGAGATACACACTGGGGGCAAGATTTACGTACATTTTTCTGAAATGAGCGTTGGCGCCCGTTATTCAAATTACTGTGTCTAACACTACGGGGCGACCTTTGCGTCGCACTTTTACACTGGCTACTGTTCACTGTCTGTTCAGCACGGCCTGTAGAATTTAAAGAATCACTAGTGCTATACTGAGAACTACGGCTAGGAAAGCGTCCGTTGCGGCGCACTGTATTTACACTGTGGCTTTGCATTTCTACATCTGCTAAGTCAAAAGTATCATGTGCTTCTATAAGCTGCAGTACACTGTCTAATGAAGGGTCTGACTGTTTCAGAATTGCTGCCCTAATTCTGGGGTCCTGAATATTCTGCGTAATCGCATCCCTCAACATCACGTCACTATACGAAAGTCCACAAGAGCAAGTAAATTTACATTGGCGGGTTAAGCCCTTCAATTCCGTAATCCACTCTTGGTGTGACTGCTGCGGTAATTTTTTAAGTCTGAAAAATCGGTACCGTGCAGCGGCTACAAGAACTTTCCTCTCATAATGAGCATTTAGTGCCTCTACTATTTGTTCAAAGTCTACATCACGCGGAGATGCTTGCGGGAATAGTTTCTGCAGTAATACGAAGGTTTTGGGGCCCACCACAGATAATAGCAGATGCTTCACTTTCTGACCTGTAATTTGATGAGCCGCGACGAGTTCTTCAAACTGTGCGAAGTAGTCGCTCCATTCTTCCTCACGTTCGTTGTACTGGCGGAACGTCGGAAGCGGTGCGGCGGCAAGTGTGGGCTGCTGAAGCGGCGGCTGTTGTTGTTGTTGGTTAGTTGCCCGCGCTGTCAGCTCGGACACCGCCTGGAGCAACTGGGTGATTTGCGCCGTCTGTAACTGAATAATTTCCATTAAGTTTGGGTTCGTGGTAGTGGCCATGCTGACCGATTAGGCGCCGCGTATACAAGTAAATTAGTACAAAACACAAATGCAAGATAAATGAGGACGCTCTGCAACAAAAAAGTCCACAAAATACGTAACAGAATATGTTCCCCCAAAAATCTTATAATAAGGGTGGGTGGGCGGGAGCAATTTTTGCGTGCTCCGACTGCTGCTGTCTGGCTGCTGCAAGCGGGCTGGTCCAAGGTTCTATCACTCCTCGTCGCCACTTTTGTATCCCAACTTCGTCGCCGCTTTTGTGTCCCAGCCTCGCCGTAGGTGTCGGTGGCCGAGTCGAATGAGACCAACACGCTGGAGCAGGTACGGAGGGGAGCAGCCAGAAACTATAAACACTCGAGTAAATTAGAAAGAGATATATTGCACAGAATGTAACAATACTTAACTTTTACATAGTACTGCAGAATGTTGATACATAGTTGTTAGAGGCCTGCCTAGTGCCTGTACAATAGCAAAGTCTTCACTCGTGCCTATCGGATTACGAAGGTCCTAACTCGTTGCTATCTCAGTCCGAAGTCGGAGTGCGAAGTCCTTCAGTGGTGGCCACGAGCGGCGTTGTACCAGAGGGCGCTCGTGGCTGTCGTCGGAAGAACGCCGCGCCGTGCATGCATGGCGGCGCGCGGCGAAAGTAGGTGGCGCGCACTTTGTACTTGTGCGACACCACACAGTAGATCCTCGGTCAGTTCCATTTGGTGGCGATCCCACAATGCGCAACAGTACTCCAAAATAGGACACACAAGTGTGGTGTAGGCACTTTCTTTAGTAGAACTGTTGCATCTTCTAAGCGTTCTGCCAATGAAACGTAGCCTCTGGTTCGCCTTGTCTACAATATTTTCTGTGTGTTCTTTCCAATTTAAGTTGTTCGTAATTGTTATTTGTAGATATTTAGTTGAATTAGACTGATTTGTCGTGTCAATTAAGTTTAAGTCATTTCTTTTAGTGCTAATATAGATGACTTAACAGTAATCATTATTGTTAAGGGTCAAATGCCAACTATTACACCACGCAGATCTCTTATCTAAACCATTATACAATTTCTTTCGATTTTCTGTTGACTTTACTAACCAAAAAATGACAGTATCAGCCGCGACCAGTCTAACACAGCTGCTCACATTGTCCCCTAAACTGTTAAGAAACAACAAGGTCACTATAACAATTCCGTCTGAAACACCAGATATCCCTTGTACTTGCCGTCAGTTACAACGTACTGCATCCTTTATCACTGGAAATCAGCAATCCAACGGCACATCTGAGGATATATTCCATAAGCATGCAATTTGATTAGAAGACGCTTGTGAGGTACAGTCAAAAGCCTTCCGGAAATCTAGAAAAGGGAATCTGTTTCACATCCCTTGTCGGTAAAACTCATCACTTCATGTCAGTAAAGAGCTAGCTGTGTTTCACAAGAACAACACTTTCTGAATCTGTGTTGACCGTGGGTCAACAGGTCGTTCTCTTCGAAGTAGTTCATAGTACTTGAGGATAGTACCGGGTGATCAAAAAGTCAGTATTATTTGATAACTTAATAAATCACGGAATAATGTACATAGAGAGGTACAAATTGACCCAAATGCCTGGAATGACATGGGGTTTTATTAGAACACCCGCCCCCCCCCAAAAAAAAACACGTTCAAAAAATGCCCAACAGATGACAGTTCATCTGATCAGAAAAGCAATCATCAGCATAACAAATTAAGACAAAGCAAAGATAATGTTCTTTACAGGAAATGCTCAATATGTTCACCATCATTCTTCAACAATAGCTGTAGTCGAGGAATAATGTTGTGAACAGCACTGTAAAGCATGTCCTGAGTTATGGTGAGGCATTGGTGTCGGCTGTTGTCTTTTAGCATCCTTAGAGATGTTGGTGGAGCATGATATACTTGCGACTTCAAGTAACCCCAAAGCCAATAATCACACGGACAGAGGTTTGGGGACCTGGGATGCCTAGCATGACGAAAGTGGCGGCTGAGCACATGATCATCACCAAACGACGCGGGCAAGAGATCTTTCTCGCGCCTAGCAATCTTTTTTTATAACCCCATGTCATTCCAAGCATGTGTGTCAATTTTTACTTCTCTATCTACATTATTCCGTGATTTATTAAGTTTTGAAATTTATACTGACTTTTTTATCACCCGGTATATGTTCTAAAATCCTCTGCCAACCGACGTCAATGATATATGCCTGTAAGTTTGCGGATCTGTCCTATTGCCTTTCTCGAATATTGGAGTGACTTCTGGAAGTTTTCAGCCTTTGCCTATGGATCATTCACCGACCGAACGTTTGTATAGATTAGCTACGTATGGGGCTACTGCATCACCATCCTTTGTGATTGAAGTAGCTTTATTACTCCGGGGCACGTACGTACAGCAGGAGCTTAGGACAGCAAATGCTGTGAGGCATTCTAAAACGTAAACAAATATTATTTTCGGCACAAAATTAAGTTCTTAATGCAAATCCCAATTTTTTTTTCTATTGCTATTGATTGCATAAAAATACGGGGTCTCCATTTAAAAACATAAGTCTACGTTTTATAATATTTCATAGTATCTACTTTCAAAAGCCCGTGACACTTTCATGCAATTGACAATCGTTTTCCAATATCTATTGTTGTTTGGAGTGAAAAGTTTGAGTGGGACAATCTGTTTCTAAAAATGAATAGCTGTGTTGGGCTCACTAAAACTGGGAAATCGCTTGGTGATTTGAATCTTTTTCATTGAATACGTAAGTACTTTGTAAGTGTAGGGACTGAGGACCGTAGCAGTTTGGTCCAACAGGTTTACATGAATTTGAACGTTTTAGAAATCTCAATGTATGATCTTCTGTGAAGTAAGTAACAAACGTAACCTGAATTTTCAGATTTCTTGAAGTAAATGACGTCTCTCTTATCATTTTTTACTTCAGTCGTTAGCAGAACTTAGGACGGGAGACAATATATTAATATCAAAAAATTACAAAGAACTGCTTACAATGCCAGCAGTCGAAAATAATCGTACACCAAAGTTTGGCGGCTTGAACCGGATGTACTTCACAAATAACACTACTTTTGATCCGTGGTGTTAGCAGTTCGGTTTCCCAATGTGACTTCGATCCGGCGGACATCCCTTCAAGTTTTCTGTATAGAGGCATCCGCCAAGTAAAGACAGTCTGCACCCCACCTTGGGTAGCAATCTGTTCACAACCCCTCCCAAAGTTACAGTACCTTGTTTCTCACAGCCCCTGAAAAAAAGTGGCAGTGTCAAAAGTCACAAAGTAATTATGTGATGAGGCAATCACTGAATTATTATCACATTTCTCATATCCCTCTGTGTTATAGTGTAAGGATGATTTTAGTTCTATTACTTGTAACCCCCCACCACCCCCACCCCCCGCCCCCCCCCCCCACCATCATTTCCTTAAAGCATTTACATATAAAAATGACCTTCCAAAGTCTGAATATTTTAAAACAACAGTTTCTTTGTTACATTTTTGACGCTAGCTTGTAAAAACAAACAAACTGACTCCATACAAAAGATACACACTTGTGCTTCCTACAACCAGTTGAGCGAGTGGCAGGATGCTTTCGGAGAATTGCCGCATGAGTAGCACGTGCTGCGTCCGTTGTGCAACGATGCTGCTTCCAACGGTCACGTGAACATTCTCACACTCGTAGACGAGGTTTTGAACATGCACGCAGCGCAGACCTCCGCCAAGATCGTCATATTGTAAATGTGGCAGTGGTAGAACACGCAGTTATCTCAGAACAAACAAGTGTCTTCCACCCATGCCACAGCATCGATGTGCACGGCTCGAACCGTCAGAGGACCACTTGGAATGGTGGGCCGTGGTCTTCGGCGATGAAAGCAGATTTTGCCTGAACGCAAGTGGCGGCCGTTTGCGCATACGACATAGGGCTGTCGCGCGCTCTCTCGTACAGAGGGTTCGTACAAGACACACTCGCCTCAACGCGGGCCGTATGGTCTGGGGAGCGATAATCTACAACTCTCGTTCACCCTTGCTGTTTGTGGAGGGAACACTTACCAGTACTAGGAACTTGCAGAATGGTGTAAGACCCGTTCATTTGCCATTGTTGCAACATGAAGGTAATGTGTTGTTCCAACAGGATAATGACCACACACTGCACGGGAAAACGTGCTGCTGGAACCGTGCGGTAGGTTCCCAGCTTTATGTCAGGATGAGGCGTGGAACCTGGTGGAGCGCCAGAGGACGCTGGTAAAACTGTATTAGAGTTTACAAGTTTATTCAGCTGACTACAAGATTCTAGGCAGGAGCTATATGAGCAGGTGAAATCTCTTTCAGACTAGTTAGCACGCCGTCTCGCCGCGACGTCTGGGTGTTGAAGGTGAAGCTGACAGGTGGAGTGCTCTTACCCTCCTCCTGTCTAGGAGTGGGTCCATGCTCGGAGCCACTGGAGCCGGATGTCGTGGTGACGGTTGACCTCTTGATACCGCTGACAGAGTTAGCACCAGAGTGCTAGCGCGTCGGCAGGATCATTTGCATTTAGGAACCCAACGAATGAAGACTGAACTGGCCTCAGGCAGCAACCATAATCCGAAGACGGTAGACAGCGGTTCACCATCTCCCAGGATGATGGTCAGTTCGAAGAGTAGTAGTTGCTTCCAGACTGCATCTCCCTGTTGCGACTAGTGGCTACTAGTCTGTACTGCTTTATCTGAGACATAAGTTGAAGACGTAGATTAGATCACTGGATGGACGACTCCTGAGCGTCTTCGATACAAAAGATGAAGTGACTATACTTCAAAAAGCGGAACTTGCGAAAAGTACAAAATCGATTGGAACTATGCCGTATGGGACGGTTCGTAATGACCGAATGTGTTCTACTTGTGAGTGCAGTGTTCACTCATTGAGCCGTTTAGCCGCTGACGTGTTGTTCACTCTTGTCCCAGAGTTACTAGTAGTTATGAAATGTTTACAAGCTGACGAGTACACCCTCTCTCTCTGCTGGTTGTCCGTCACAAACAACAGATGGCAGACTTTCAACTAGCCGACTAGCGTCTGGTGTCTGCTGGCGATCTGCAAGACGTACCGCAACTTCCTTGGCCAGCACCATCTGTGGAACTATCTCCAATGATCAAGTTTGGAAAATGATGGGATGACGACTGAAACACGTAACTCGTCAACCCATGTGAATAGGTCGAGCAGGGGTAACAGAATCTATCGCAAGAGCGTATTCGCTATTTGTATAATGGAATGGATTCCAGAATCAGGGCCTCCGTTACAGCCCATAACGGTTACACCACGTACTAATATGGGTGCTTCAGCAAAGCTTGACGATCCGTAGCTCAGAACTGCTTGAGTTATTGATATGTGTATGTAATAATTTCATGTGTGACACATGGGCTGTTTGAACAATATAGAGTGAATTGGAAAACTAAGAGGGTGTACTATTTTTTTTTAATTTCCGTATGTGTATATTAGAAGAATATATCGTCACCAAATTGACATTTAAACCTCGCTCCTTTGGACGAGACCATTGTACTTAGCCGTGGCGGAGCGGCCGAGCGCTTTGAGACGCTTTGCTACGATGCGCGAGACCGTTCCCCGTCGGGGTTCGAATCCCCCCTCGGGCACGGATGTTTGTTTTGTCTTTAGTATAAGGTAGTTCATAAATAGTTTGTAAGTTTAGGGACTGATGACCCCGCAGCTATGTCCCATAAGCTTTACAAACATTGGAACATTGTACTTACAACTACGTCAAGCTATATAAATCTTCTTTGTGTTTTTTAGTCTCCTTTCTCTGCAGTTACAGTTGTACAATTTGTACAGATTAGGTGACCGTCTTAGGCAAATGTAAATTGTATAACTGCAACTGCGGAGAAAAGAGGCCAAAAACACAAAGAAGAATTATGTAAATGACGCCCAGTCAAGCATTTCCAGGAGGCCTTCACCTGAATTACCAAAGTATACAGTTGGTCACTGAAGATGCTTTAGAATAAACCGAAAAGCGTCTGGTCTAAATTAGTCTAAATTACAGTTGCATAAGTCGGTTACCTAACCTATACAAACTGGTTATCTACGCTGCTTGTAAGAAGAAACATAGAGGGGACGCAGTCAGTAAAAATACTCGCCCGTAAGAGAAAAACAATGAATAAATAGTGACAAATTATAGAAACAATTGCATAAGAATAATGTAATTATACGTAATATATACGAGGATAAGTAACAGCAACAAAAATTTACGAGTTCTCTACTCCTGACAGCACAGTTTCCCTCATAGACATACCTGCCGGAGATTAGTCAGCAACGTGTGATTGTGCGTGTTCATCCTGTGTGTCTCACTAATACGTATTGAGATTTTTGTAATCTTACAGAACTCACGAGTGAAAATCAAGGGCTAGCTACACATGTTTCAAGATTCCTCCACGACTGAACGGACGTTAGCTGCAGCTTTCCTGAGTGTGGTCAACAATCTTTCCGTGTTCATGGTGAGTTGACGTTGTTGATCTTCACTCTGCAATTGTATACTTCCAGTTACCGTGGAACACCGCTTCATGATACGCAAATGCAGATCACAGTGCACTGTCGGTAAAAAAAGCTTTTTGTTGTATAGTAATTCATCACGCTTTTACTTTATGAGACACAATATAACCACCTTTGCTACTTTGTTCACGGTGCACGTAGCTACTATCTGAAGAAAACAAATCAGTATCATACGTACACAAATATTAGACATCAGGCTAAGCTTGCAGTAGATCACCACTTGGCGAAAAAGGAGACATTTTCATAAACAAACCTATGCAGGAGGCGAGAGGGATAAAGAGGAGAATGGAGTGATACGAAAATGACAATCAGGAAATTATTAAAATGTTCAAATGTTTGTTAAGGTTATGGGACTTAACTACGGGGTCATCAGTCCCTAAACTTACAAACTACTTATCAACTACCTTATACTAAGGACGGCACAAAATATCCATGCCCGAGGGGGATTCGAACCCCCGACCGTAGTGGCCGTGCAGACCGTGACTGAAGCGCCTCAGTCCCCTCGGCCACCGCGGCCGGCGAAATTATTAAATGGCGAGGGAAATTAAAAAATTGAGATTATATGCAGTACTTACGATGTCTGCCATCCCAAGATATATGTGAAATTGGATTTGTACGACATTCGAGCCGTCTATTCATTAGTATTATTATTCGTGTGATCCATTGTCTATTTGGGTCTATCTATTTCCAAGTATTTTATCTTCTTGTCCCACTGTAGATACTCAATGACGTTATATTTTCTTCAACATCAGTTTTATCGATGTCTTCGCTAAGAATATATTTTTAACCACACTGCTTCTCCCGTAAAAACTATTAAAATATGACCTCGGTCTAGATCTGTTTAGTTTCCAGCCAAATTTTAGGAACTTGCGAGACAATGCTGACCCTAAAACTTAACAATGGAAGGACTAGATTGGACTGTTAATAAAATTAGGATAGGTAGCAACTCACTGTAAAGATGATCACTGAATTGTAGACAGCCTCGTAAAAAAATACAATCACATTCACGCATTTTTTTAAATTTTCGCCCACATCCTATATCAAAGGGAAAAAACATACTACGCTCAGACAATCACTCAGCCATTCTTTCTCTCACTAATGAAAGATATGGTCGAAAATTTAAAAACTGTGTGAATGTGACTGTCTTTCTTACAACTTTGTCTACAGCTCACCAATCGCTTTTTTTACGCTGAATTGCAAACTGTCCTGACATTATTTGCCCTAAACCTTATTTTACGAGATGGAGTAAAAGAAAGGCTAAATGTCACTACAGCAGATAAATTTTTGGACAGTGTTGACTATATTAACCACTTTGAAGCCGTATAGGTAACAGAGAGCGAAAGATTACTTACAACATGTACGGAAGCTGAACGGCATTTATAAAAGTCGAAGGGTATGAAATGGAAGCAGTGGTTGAAAAGGGATTGAGACAGGAATTTACCCTGTCTCCGATGTTTTGCAAGCGGATAAACGTAATGGACAGTGTCTTGTATCGAGGATTTAAGATGTCTAAAGTCATCAAAAATTCTCCTGTTCTTTGGCCATATTGTGAAAAGAAACGGAGAAAATCTAGAAAAAAGTAATCTTACAAGGAAAGTCGAGGGCACAAGACCAAGAGGAAGAGCATCGAGCAGATGGATAGATCAAATCAAGATGATCTCAAAAATCAAATCAAATGTTTGTAAATCTATCGGACCAATCTGCGTGGTCATCACTTCTTTAGCTTACAAACTACATAAACCTAAGTAAACTAACCTAAGGACAACACACACACCCATGCCCCAGGGAGGACTCGAACCTCCACGGCGAGCAACCGCGCGCTCCGCAGCGAGACGCTTTAGACCGCTCGGCTACTCCACCGCGGCCAAGATGATCTACGGTCTACCTATTCAGCAGGCACTGACAGAAGATGACAACCGGCCGGAATGGAGACGCTTGGTTCATGGGGTCACGGCGTTCAGCAATGATAATGAAACCAAAAAAAGTATAATGTAATTTACTCGAAATAAATCAAGCGTTCAGAAGGAATTAAATGAGGAAATGAAAAACTGAAAGCAATAGAGCAATTTTACTGAAACAGAGACTAAATTAAATGTAGATTTGCTGTTGAAAGAACGGCGTTTCTGAAAAGGAGAATTTGTTAACTTTAATAAAAATTTTAAAAAATTTAACTGTTAGGAAGTTTGCTGTGAAGGTTGCTTTGCTTTAGCGGGAGGGAAGCTTGAAGGATAAACAGCTCAAACAAGAAGACGACAAAAGCCTTTGAAGGTGGCTTACAGGTGGATGGTAAAGAGTATGTGGGCAGATCGCCCAAATAATGAGAAGGTGCTGATTAGAATCAGAGAAGAAAGAAATTTGTGTCAAAATCTAAGAAATTTAATACTGAACGAATGTTTGTGAGTAAAAAATCATAGGAATCCAAGACCTGAATACAGTAAGCAGATTGGATAGGATGAGGTTCTAAAAGTTATTCAAGAACAAATATGTTATAAAATAACAAAGTAGCTTGGAGGGTTGCATCAAAGCAGTCTTGAAACTGAAAAACAACATCATTGTAAATTAAATGATTTTGCATAGTTCCCATACTCCTCCAGTACCTACCTACCACATAATGATGAGCCATTCAGTTAAAGGCTCCCTAGTACCGCGTTTCACCCTGTGACAGCGGGGACATGCTGAAACAATTATGAAACGATCTGCTGACGACTTGAAGGTGCAGTTTGCTTGTAGACTTAAGCAATCCACCAAATGATTTGGAATATTGGGAAGTATATTCCTGTGATTTCAATATCGAGAGAGTAAATGCCGAACGTAACACAGTGCCCATTTCATCCACACAACTGTTACTCGCAATAAGGAACTGAGAATTATCGTATCGTTAGATCTTCAACACACCAGCCTAGATAAACGTAAACGGCTATAGTATAGGTGCTACTTTTCCACCCTTCATGCGCAAATAGCAGTTTTCAGGTGTTCATTTCTGTATTCCATAACTCCATTACTGTACTGTTAAACATACATTTATATTATTATGAAAACTTGATCTTTTCTGTAATTCAAAATTCAGGCTCAATCTTTACGTGATGTCCACCGAACGGAAATATACGTACTAAGGCTTGCACGGCACACCTACCAAGGGGTTCGGAAGGTACGGTTCTTGACTGAATGTTTCTGTCGGGCCTTGAATTGGTGAGTCATACAATCTATTCCGTTTGTGCCCGTGTTCTAGAACGGGCGTCCGATTTCACGGCTTATAGGGTGGCGGTCTGCCGTGGCGGCAACTCTTATGAGAGGGTGGGAACACAACAAAGGATCGTAAGATCTCATCTCTATACCTCTGACTAGTCAAAGCGACATTCTGAACGACATAATCGGTACGTTCTCCAATACTGACTCCGGCCCACACCATTCGTCCACCATCATGGTATGGTGATGATTCCTGCACATAAGCAGGATTGTTCCGAGTTTCACGTTCACTCCAGATGAGGAAGCGACGATTATCGTGGTCTTTATGGGAGGCACACCATATGCCTACTTACTTAGAGGCCACATTCCCAAAGGCGATCTCGGTCTGTTTGTGTTGATACTGCGCGCCCTGTTGCTGCCTGGCGGGTGCGTTGCAGCTGAGTTCTATTCATCCTCCTGTCTCGACGGGCTGTTAACCGGAGATAACGGTCATCTCTTGCTGATGTTACCCGTGGACAACGTTGGCCTTCTTGTAGGGTTGCTGTTGTGTGAAATCACGCCCAGGTCCTAGAAATTACATTTTGGGATACTCCAATAGCTGCTGCCAACTCCCTCTGTGTCTGTTCCTCTTCCACCCGTCCTATTCCATATCTTCGGGTAAGTAACGTTGTTGTTGCATTTCACTACCTGCTCACTACACTATCTGACTCAACTGCTTCTGTAATTTGTTTGGTAGAGTAAATACAAGACAACACCAATCTCCTTTGCAGCAAATTTCTTATTACCACCATCTCTATTGCCGTAATGTTGTCTCCATTGCGTAAAACCGACAGAAAGACGTCGAACCATTTTAGTTCATTCAGCCGATGACAATACTTCAGAACCTAGATATCTGAACTAATTCCCTAATTGTTTTGACTAGTGTATATTGGTGCTTACTTGGTAATTTAAACAGTGACCACTAATAACAGTGTATATTGAGAGGTGAAAAGCATTTTTAGAAAAAATAAAAATAAAAAAACGGAACTTAAGATGCAATCATTCTTGGTGGTGCATTCTGCATGGCCAGCGGAAAAGATAATAGTGTGGCAAGTATTTATTCATAAGCGATAGAAAAGCGTTAGTTTTCACCTGCTACTGTCATTCAAAGTAGTGACCATCGTTGTGTAGAACCCGTTCCCAGCGATGTGGAAGGCGTAGTATACCGTTAGCAGAGCCTGTTCTGTTTATGATGGGAACGGAGGTTCTCTGCCTGTTGAATCTCTGGAACAGTTATGAAGCGAATGTCAGGAAGTGATTCCTTCATATTCGGAATCAAATCAAATTCACAAGAACTTACGTATACTGAGTATGGTGGCTCGTACAGTAGTTCCACGTTTAACCGACCAAACATAGCAGCCACAGCTTGCGTTGTATGCGCCCTCGCATTGTCGTGCAAAATGATAGGTCGGTTATGCAGAAAGTGTTGCTGCTTCTTTCGCTAAGCTGGTCGCAGTGAAGTTTCAAAAACGAACAGTAACACTGTGTTTTGACGGTCTGCTGTGGAGGAACGTAATGCGTTAGGATAACACCATCACATTCGTACACGAGAATCACCATAACTTTCACCATACTGGGGCTTGACGCACTTTCGACCTTCGCGGCGACCCATAATGACGTTATTCGCTGCTGCTCGTGTCAAACTATACTGACGGCGTAGTATACATATACTATAAGGTAAAGCAATGCATTATCATGTACATGTATGCAAAGTGATACGATAGATATGTTAAATAGACGTAAAATGTTTTACGCACAAATAAACATGCAAGCTCAATAAATGGAATCGTCACAGCTCCTTATTACGTCACAAGATCTGACTTAATAATGAATCTTCTTTATTCCTATGCATTTGATAATGCTGCTTAATCTGAATTTCATGAGCATAAGAAACACAGCACAGCACTCTGGTGCAAATGAATTACAGTAAGCAAACTTACACTGTTGTAATATCTTTCTGTACCTTTATTTCCTGCGCAACGGACGGCCATATTTTCTTTCACAAAAAGTACACTGCTGTGACTATTATCTTTCTTAAACTTTTTCATAAATATCATCACACTTCAAAAATCATTACTCCTGTAGCATAAGTATTCAAACTAACTACGATGGCGTCGATATTAACTACTGAAAGGAGAACCATAGACTTCATTCAAGAACGATCAATCAACAACGAAACTACAAGTCGTGGTTGTGCGATCAACTTTGCATCAAACTACATACATATAAATACAGTATCAGTACCTCGTAGTGACTTCTTTTCAAAGTAATGTGAGAGATGTCTAACTCATCACTTAATCCACTCCTGGCCATTAAAATTGCTACACCACGAAGATGACGTGCTACAGATGCGAAATTTAACCGACAGGAAAAAGGTGCTGTGATGTGCAAATGATAAGCTTTTCAGAGCATTCACACAAGGTTGGTGCCGGTGGCGACACCTACAACGTGCTGACATGAGGAAAGTTTCCAACCGATTTCTTATACACAAACAACAGATAACGCGTTGCCTGGTGAAACGTTGTTGTGATGCCTCGTGTAAGGAGGGGAAATGCGTACCATCACGTTTCCGACTTTGATGAAGGTCTGATTGTAGCCTATTGCGATTGTGGTTTATCGTATCGCGACATTGCTGCTCGCTTTGGTCGCGATCCAATGACTGTTAGCAGAATATGGAATCGGTGGGTTCAGAAGGGCTATTTGGAACGCCGTGCTGGATCCCAACGGCCTCGTATAACCAGCAGTCGACGTGACAGACATCCGCATGGCTGTAACGGGTCGTGCAGCCACGTCTCGATCCCTGAGTCAACATAAGGGGAAGTTTGCAAGACAATGTCTATCTGCACAAACAGTTCGACGACGTTTCGAGAAACTTGGACTATCATCTCGGAGGCTGCTGTTACCCTTGTGGCTGTATAACAGACAGAAGCGCCTGCGATGGTGTACGCAACGGCGAACCTGGGTGCACGAATGGCAAAACGTCATTTT
This sequence comes from Locusta migratoria, assembly GCA_026315105.1. Classification (NCBI taxonomy): domain Eukaryota; kingdom Metazoa; phylum Arthropoda; class Insecta; order Orthoptera; family Acrididae; genus Locusta; species Locusta migratoria. The sequence continues at coordinate 313,836,323 of CM048744.1, read as the reverse complement.
TTTTCAGATGAATCCAGGTTCTTTATGCAGCATCCTGATTGTCGCATCCGTGTTTGGCGACATCGCGGTGAACGCACATTGGAAGCATGTATTCATCATCACCATACTGGCGTATCATCCAGCGTGATGGTATGGGGTGCCATTGGTTACACGTCTCGGTCACCTCTTGTTCGCATTGAGGGCACTTTGAACAGTGGCCGTTACATTTCAGATGCCTTACGACCCGTGGACCTACCCTTCATTCGATCCCTGAAAACCCTACATTTCAGCAGGATAATGTTCGATCGAATGTTGCAGGTCCTGTATGGGCCTTTCTGGATACGGAAAATGTTCTACTGCTGCCCTGGCCAGTACATTCTCCAGATCTCTCACCAATTGAAAACGTCTGGTCAATGATGGTGGAGCAACTGTCTCGTCACAATACGCCAGTCACTATCCTTGATGAAGCTCTTGTTGAAGCTGCATGGGCATCTGTACCTGTACACGCCATCCAAGCTCTGTTTGACTGAATGCCCAGGCGTATCAAGGCCGTTATTACGGCCAGAGGTGGTACTGATTTGTCAGGATCAATGCACCCAAATTGCATGAAAATATAATCACATGTCAGTTCTAGTATAATATATTTGTGTCAGGAATACCCATTTATCACCTGCATTTTTCTTGGTGTAGCAGTTTTAACGGCCTGTAGTGTATAACTCTGTGTAATTAGTATCATCCGCCATGTAGACAGATTCACAAAATGGATTTTCAATAGACAACTCAGAAATCTTGTCTCTTCCCGCAGCTACAGCAGAGCGCGGGAACAATAGATAATATAACAAGGTGCGTTTATATCCTTGGCGTTTACTGCCAACCTTAAGAGGCGTACCAACATAACATTCAGTTTTTGTCATCTAGGACCAAAGTCTAGTACCACCCTTTTATAGAACAAGATGCACTAAAGGATCTAGTGCCACCGTCTAGGGCCATCCTTATTTCTTGTACCTCCGTACAAACCTATTTCAAGGTAGGTATGCCAGCAACGTGTGCTGTCAGCGACAGTAGTAGATTCCATTGCATAGTGTCTCCACAGATTCGTCCATTCAGTGCAGCTGCGGCTGTGAGTGGCCCGGCGTGTTGCAGAGGGCGGGCAGCGTGCGCGGCGAGGACGTGCCGTACGTGCTGGGGCTGCCGCTGTCGTCGGCGGCGCCGGGCGCGCTGTCGCCGCAGCAGCACAACTTCAGCCGGCAGGACGCCGCCGTGTCGCGCCTCCTCATGCGCTACCTCGCCAACTTCGCCAGGACCGGGTCAGTACCGCTACTACTACCCCACTCCCAGCCTCCAGCAGCGCTCCTGCGCCTCTGCCACTCTAAACTAATCGTATCGACATGTTGGGACCAGTATCAGTAATCATACTTCAATATCATCATGGACAGTATCCAGCCTCTGGTCGAGTCTGCTTCGTTCATAAGCTTCTCCATCGCCTTTCAACCATCTGTTTCTCGGTCTTACTCTTGGTCTGTTTACTTCCAGGTTTTTCTCTTGTATCACCCTCCATTCGCTTATCACGCCCCTACGATCACAGCTTGATTTCTGTAGCTCCTCTTGTAATGGATCTTCTTTTATTAACTCTCTGATGCTTTCATTTCTTAACCTATCATTATCATTTATCAATATATTTTTTCGCAATAGCGAATTTCACTTTGCGTCACTGTATAAGGTATAGATGTTCTACCAAATGGTGACATGTGAAAATTTGTGCCAGGCCGGGCCTCGAACCCGGGTTCCCGCTTTTCGCGAGCGCTCGCCTTAACCACTAGGTTACCCGAACAAGACTCCAGGACCATCAGTGTGGCATATGGAAGTTTGGGACGGTCCTAGAGTCGCGTTCTGGTAGCCTAGTGGTTAAGGCGAACGCTCGCGAAAAGCGGGAACCCGGGTTCGAGTCCCGGCCAGGCAAAAATTTTCATATGTCACCATTTGGTAGAACATTTATACCTTATACAGTAACGCAAAGTGAAATTCGCTATTGCGAAAAAATATTGATAAATATATCAACACTGCAAATTGTCACCATACAGTAATCTATCATTATCACCCAATACTGTTCCTCGAGAATTTCATCTCACTGCCTTGTAACTAGCTTTTGCTTTACATATTGGCAAAAATAAAGTTCTAACGAAAAGTGAGTTTGGTTTTCAACAAAGCTTTTCAATAGAAAATGCTTTATATTCCTTCACAGATAAAACATTAAATGCTTTGAATAACCGGACATCACCTTTTCGGATGTTTTGTGATCTCTCAAAGGCTTTCGATTGTGTAAATAATGGGATTCTTCTAGAATTCTTCTTATTCATCTGGAAGTGGAGAAATTTGAAATAAAAAGATCACATGATCAGTTGCTCAGTGACCGGCGGCCAGTGCACACGTGACCAGCAGCAGCTCTACGTTGTACGGTAACCGGCTTCTTAATAGAAGCGACTTATTTACATTTCGTGTGTACTTTCTCTTGCAGCTCTTTATACTTTAGTGTGCTCGCGTGTTTGTTTATTAAGAATCGCGTTTATTTGTCAGCTCAGTTACTGAATTTTTTTTTTAAATTTATTAGCTCGCGTATATATTTTTCTGATTCGCCGTTAATAAACAGTTCAGCGTTAGGTCTATACTTTACAAAGCTCACTGTTTATCAAACTACTGAGTCCTCTGACGTACTTACTTGGAAGAAATAAAGGTTTTTAGAATGGCTGCTGCGAACGGATGGAGGCAGAGTTGGTGACTCTTCGCTCGCAGCTTCAGGCGGCGTTGGCTTCGCTGACAACGCTTGAGACTGCGGTGGGTGGGCGCCGCTGTTGTGGGCCGCTCGCGGGGGTACAGCAGACGCCCTGTGCGTCTGTCGTGCCCTCCGATCGGCCTGCGGCTGTGGCCAGCCCGCTCACTGCCCGCGGGGAGGTAGCCCCCCAATCCGTGGTGGATTGGGAGATCCCCTCAGCGCGTGTCAGGCGGCGTAAGACTTCCCGGGGAACCGAAGTGGAGGCCTCCCCGGTTAGTCTTGCCAACAGATTCGAGGCGCTGTCTGTGGCAGGGGATGTTCCTGATGCGGATGGTGTCGCTTGTCCTGTACTCGCCCCTCTGCCTTCAAGATCCGGGCACTCACAGAGGGTGGGTTTGTTGGTAGTTGGGAGCTCCAACGTTAGCGGGTAATGGAGCCCCTTAGGAAAATGGCTACTAGGGAGGGGAAGAATTCCAATGTGCACTCCGTGTGCATACCGGGGGGTGTCATTCCGGATGTGGAACGGCTCCTTCCGGATGCCATGAAGAGCACAGGGTGCAGCCAACTGCAGGTGGTGGCTCATGTTGGGACCAATGATGTGTGTCGCTTTGGATCGGAAGAGATCCTCTCTGGTTTTGAGCGGCTATCAGAAGTGGTTAAGACTGCCAGTCTTGCTTGCAAGATGAAAGCGGAGCTCACCATCTGCAGCATTGTCGACAGGACTGACTGCGGACCTTTGGTTCAGAGCCGAGTGGAGGGTCTGAATCAGAGGCTCAGACGGTTCTGCGACCGTGTCGGCTGCAGATTCCTCGACTTGCGCCAAAGGGTGGTGGGTTTTCGGGTTCCGCTAAATAGGTCAGGAGTCCACTACACTCAGGAAGCGGCTACACGGGTAGCGGGGGCTGTGTGGCGTGGACTGGGCGGTTTTTTTAGGTTAGATGGCCTCGGGAATACACAAAATGGGTTTCAGTCTCAAAGGGGGCAGGTCAGACACGGGAAGAAAGTAGACATAAAAACCATTGGTGTAACAGTTGTAAATTGTCGTAGCTGTGTTGGGAAAATTCCAGAGCTCCAAGCGCTGATAGAAAGTACTGAGGCACAAATCGTTATAGGTTCTGAAAGCTGGCTGACGCCTGAGATAAATTCGGCCGAAATTTTCTCAAAGGGCCAAATGGTCTTCAGAAAGGATAGAATAAATAAAACAGGGGGTGGCGTGTTTATTGCTGTTACAAACGGTTTATCCTGCAACGAAATTGAGGCAGATACTTCCTGTGAATTGGTCTGGGTAGAGGTTATACCTGACCACCGAAATAAATTAATAATTGGATCTTTTTATCGGCCCCCTGACTCAGACGATGCGGTTGCAGAAATGTTCAAAGAAAGCTTGAATCATATTTCAAATAGGTATCCGAAGCATACTGTTATAATCGGTGGCGACTTTAATTTACCCTCGATATGTTGGCATAATTACGTATTCAAAACCGGGGGCAAATATAAAACATCGTCCGAACTAGTTCTGAATGCTTTTTCTGAGAACTACTTCGAACAGTTAGTTCATGAACCCACTAGAATAGTACGTGGTTGCGAAAATACTCTTGATCTCCTAGCAACAAATAATCCCGAGATAGTAAAGAGCATCAAAACAGATACAGGGATTAGCGAACATCGAGTTGTAGTAGCGAGACTGAATATCGAAATTCCCAAATGCACCAAAAATAAACGAAAAATATATCTATTCAATAAAGCAGATAAAAATTCGCTTCACGCTTTCCTGAGTGATAGTCTCCAGTCCTTCAAAACTAAAAATGCGAGTGTAGATCAGTTGTGGCTTACATTCAAAGACATAATATCAGTAGCAATCGAGAGATTTATACCAAATAAATTAATAAAAGAGGGGGCTGACCCCCCGTGGTACACAAAACAGGTCAGATCACTGTTGCAGAAACAAAGGAAAACGCATGCAAAATTTAAAAAGACACAGAATCCGCAAGACTGGCAATCTTTTACTGAAACTCGCAACCTAGCGCGGACTTCAATGCGAGAATCTTATAGTTGTTTCCACAACGAAATCCTGTCTCGTAATCTTGCAGAAAATCCAAAGAAATTCTGGTCATATGTGAAGTACACTAGCGGCAAAACACAAACAATACCTTCACTACGCGCTAGCAATGGTAATACTACCGACGACAGTACTGCTAAGGCAGAATTACTAAACACAGCTTTCCGAAATTCTTTCACCAAAGAAGACGAAGTGAACACTCCAGTATTCAATCCAAGAACAGCTGCCAGCATGCGAAACTTAGAAGTAGATGTTCCTGGAGTAGTAAAACAACTTAAGTCACTAAACAAAAATAAATCTTCCGGGCCAGATTGTATACCAACTAGATTCCTCTCAGAGTATGCTGATGAAATAGCTCCGTACTTAGCTATAATTTACAACCGATCACTCAGCGAAAGATCCGTACCCAAAGACTGGAAAGTTGCCCAAATTACTCCAATATTCAAGAAAGGCAATAGGAGTGATCCCCAAAATTACAGGCCTATCTCATTGACGTCGATTTGCAGTAGGATTTTGGAACATATACTTTGTTCGAATATTATGTACTACCTCGAAGAGAACGACCTATTAACCTATAGTCAGCACGGATTCAGAAAGTATCGCTCTTGCGAAACACAGCTTGCCCTTTATTCGCATGAAGTGTTAAGTGCCATCGACAAGGGATCTCAAATCGATTCCATATTTCTGGATTTCCGGAAGGCTTTTGATACTGTACCCCACAAGCGGCTTCTAATGAAATTGCGTGCTTATGGAATATCTCCCCAATTGTGCGATTGGATTCACGATTTCCTATCAGAAAGGACACAGTTCGTTGTAATTGACGGTAAGTCATCGAGTAAAACAGAAGTGATATCTGGCGTTCCACAGGGAAGCGTTATTGGTCCCCTACTCTTCCTCGTGTTTATAAACGATTTAGGAGATAATCTGAATAGCTCCCTTAGACTGTTCGCGGATGATGCTGTCGTTTATCGGTTAGTGAAGTCAACAGAGGATCAAAAGCAACTGCAAAGCGATTTAGATAAAATTTCTGCATGGTGCGAAAATTGGCAATTGGCACTAAATAAAGAAAAGTGTGAAGTAATACACATGACCACTAAAAGAAATCCGCTGAACTTCAATTACGCGATAAATCAGTCAAACCTTAAGGTCGTAAATTCTACCAAATACCTAGGAGTTACAATTACGAACAACTTTGACTGGAGAGAACACATAGAAAATATTGTGGGGAAGGCGAACCAAAGGTTACGTTTCATTGGCAGAACGCTTAGACGATGCACCAGCTCCACCAAAGAGACTGCCTACATCACACTTGTGCGTCCTCTCTTGGAGTACTGTTGCCACTTGTGGGACCCTCACCAGGTGGGACTGACGGAAGATATTGAGAAGGTTCAGAGAAGGGCAGCTCGTTTTGTTTTATCACGTTACGGAGGGGGGGGGGGGGGGGGGGAAGCGTCACGGAAATGTTGCACGAATTGGGGTGGAAATCATTAAAAGAAAGACGTTATTCATTGCGGCGTGATCTGTTTGCGAAGTTTCAATCACCGACTTTTAGTTCTGAATGTGAAAATATTTTGCTAGCACCCACCTACTTAGGGAGACATGACCATCCCAATAAAATAAGAGAAATCAGATCGAAAACGGAACGATTTAGGTGTTCTTTCTTCCCGCGCGCTATTAGAGAATGGAACGGTAGAGAAAAGTTATGAAGGTGGTTAATGAACCCTCTGCCAGGCACTTAAATGTGATTTGCAGAGTATCGATGTAGATGTAGATGTAGATGATACAGAAGAAACAGTTAATTCCTCTAACTGGGGAGTTATCAAAAGTGGGCTTCCACAAGGTTCGGTTTTGGGTCTGTTGCTTTTCTTAATCTATATTAATGACTTGCCATTCTATATTCACGAAGATGCTAGCTAGTTCTGTTTGCTGATGATACAAGTATAATTATCACGCCTGACAAACAGGAATTAACTGATGTAATTGTAAATGATGTCTTCAAAAAATGTTCAAATGTTTGTTAAGCTTAAGGGACTTAACTGCACGGTCATCAGTCCCTAAACTTACAGACTACTTATGAACTACCTTATACTATGGACGACACAAACATCTATGCCCGAGGGGGGGATTCGAACCCCCGACCGTAGCGGCCGTGCAGACTGTGACTGACATGCCGCAGAAAATTATTAAGTGGTTCTCTACAAATGGACTCTCATTAAACTTTGATAAAACCCAGTATATACAGTTTCACACAGTAAATGGGATAACACCATTAATACATTTCGACTTTGAACATAAATTTGTAGCTAAATTAAATTATTCGAAATTTTTTAGGTGTTTGCGTTGACGAGGTACTGAATTGGAAGAAGCACACTGAAGATCTGCTGAAACGTTTGACTTCAGCTACTTATGTTATCAGGGTCATTACAAAGTGATTTACATCTTCGTAAATAAGCTTATTATGCCTATTTTTATTCATTTGTTTCATATGCGATCATATTCTAGGGCGATTCAACATTTTGTAAAGAAAGTATTCATTGCACAATGGCGTGTAATCAGAATAATTGCTGGAGCCCACCCAATATCGTCCTGCAGACATTTATTTAAGAATCTACTGATCTTCACTGTAGCTTCACAATATATGTAGTGACTTATGAAATTTATTATTAACAATCCCACCCAATTCGAAAGTAATAGCAGTGTGTATAGCTACAACACTAGGAGAAAGGGTTATATTCAGTATTCAAGGTTAAATCTAAATTTGGCACAGAAAGGGGTGAATTTTGCTGGCACAAAAGTCTTCGGTCACTTACCAAGTAGCATCAAAGGACTGACAGATAGCCAACTGGTATTTAAAAGGAAATTAAAAGAATTTCTGAATGGCAACTCCTTCTACACTTTAGGAGAATTTTTAGATAATTAAAAAAATAAAAATAAAAATAAAAAACCCTTAAAATATTTATAGACACCATTTACTAAATTGACACGATCCACATCGTTACGAAATGTGGTATATATCATCTATGAAACAAGTATTAAGCTAATCTAATCTTCCTTTCATAACCCAGGTTTTGGAGGTATATGTCAGAATCGGGACATAGTATGACCGGTATATAACTTTTTCACTGCTTTGGGGTACATCCCTGCTCCATATCAGGCTTCTGACACTCTTTCGAAATGGTTCTGCTTTTCTTTTCCGTTCGTATATTTCTCTGTCGTTTTTCCATCTTCCTGTATCAGGTTTTCTAGGTACTTGAAGCTCTCCACTCTCCTCAATCGTTCCCTTCCGATTGCTAGTCCAGCCGTTCCTCTCTCCTTTGTTCTTGTGATAATTATCTCACTCTTACTTAAAGTAAATTTCATCCCATACGCTCAACTGCTCTTTTACGTCCTCCTACTTATTCCGCCAAATCATCATATCATCTGGAAAGACGATGCCTTTCTTCTTTCCTTCGCCAATTTCTTGTGCTACTGTACTCATTATATCAGCCATCACTACATTAAACAGTAATGTTGAAAGTGCACTTCCCTGCCTCCTTTTCAGTCCAAGCTGATCTCTTTCCTCTCACTTTCACACAGCTCACAAATCCATGGTACATTTCCCTTACGCTCCAAATAGTCAGTTTTGCTACCCCTATATTCTTCAGTGCTTTCCACACTTTGCTTCTACGTACAGAATCTTACGGTTTTCCACTCCACTGTCTAACTACGTCAGACATTACAATGTTCCGCTATATTATCTACTATCTGGCCGAATTCAACGTCATTGGTGTCATATTACAGCTGATGTAAGGCCTGGATCAATGACCTGTCGAGGACACGTAATATGACACGTATGCCCTTGAACTGGCCCACATGGTAGCAACTGCCGTCACTGCTATCTGTGACCACCTGACGAAGCCACAGCTCCTGCTCCGCTCCACGCCATCTCGGAACAACATCCTGAAGGTAACCGAACATTGGATCGAAACTAGTTTGTAATAAGTAGTCAATTTTGCGCTCTACACTCTTCTTATAACGACAAGAGAGAGAAGAATCGATTGTCATTCCGCTGATGTAACGTTAAAGTCCATATTCTGTCTAATTTAAGATATCCCTCTTTGCTGTCGAAATTATTGCGGTGTTTATAGATCTCGGTTGCTTTCGTGTATAGTAGGGTGAAGAGTGTCGTGGATATTTTGCAAATCTTAAGTATTCTTTTACCTTCCTGGTTGGTCTGAAAATGGTTTGCATCCCATACTTCCTCAGCACTTTTCCAGTGCGGTCTGTAACCTTATTAATGAAGAAAAACTTTCCCTTAGGGTAGTCATTGTTCCTTATTGGCTTTGAATTTCTCCCTAGGACGAAGTATTCGCCCCATTTCTTTAGTAGAATAGCCATTCTTCTTGAAGGTGCATCATGGATTTTCCAACTCATGGCTTAAATAAATAAGTTTACAACTCTTGTGGGTCCTGTCGACCAAACTTATAACAAAATTTTGTATGGGATGATGGATAGAGTCATCATGAGTAGCCTGTCGCTTGAATACACACACGTCGAGAAAAAATTGTTCGAAAGTCCCACATATAAATTGGACAACGATCGATTCAGTGGACTTGCTTAGCTACTCGTCAATCTGTTCGTAGAATTTGTTATTGCACTGAAAACAAATAGTGATAACGCAGGGATTAAACAACAAACTATATCAGAAGGAAAAAATATCCGCTATGAATAAGACAGTTTCGTTCACCGGAATCACGGTAAATAAAGAGACCACGTCAAAGTTAATAGGAATATCATTACGACCAACATTCATCTCCTTTAATGTCATCACGAATCATCTGGAGTGTGTAGTAGAACTTTATCTCTTCATCATACACATTCGCAAACTTTGTATGAGGAAAGAGTAATAAGTATTGACCTCGTTCTTGTCGAGACAGATACAGCTCGTCCACATGCATTTGCCACCGTTTTAATGGCAAAATCCGCATTGCACCACTTATCATCTAACACAGAGCGTCCTGGCAGTCATTCCACAAAAAAGAAACTTTCTTATTGACAATATACCCTTTGATAAAGTAGATTATAATCGCCTTAATAGAATAGATTTCAACTTCCTCGATAACGCCAAAATTTGCGAAGCAAATCTAGCGCACTTCGTGCACTTTATCGGGCCGTGTTATCTGCCTAGTCGACTACACCAGCATAAACTCAGTCCAAGACCGTTCACATGGCGATACTGAAGCTTCCGAACGACTAAGGTAGTCTGCGAACACGTACAGTCAGGTGGACTCACTCAGATTCGGATACTTGAGTACTGGTGTCCCAGAGTCGCCGCAGCTTTCATACTACGCGACTCGTCTTGCTGATTGCAGATTTCCGTTCGTACCACTGTGTTGCGCAATGTGTGAACAAATGTCATATTTCAAATCCGTGGCCGAAAAACGATCTTTTTCCGTCTTCCCCGTGAATTATAGGCTTGAAACCATCAACACACCTCCCTGTAAGCTAGAATCTCACTAGGTTTTTAACTTCACGGGCATCCTATGAGACGTAGTAATTAAATAAATTTGCTAATTTGACTTACACTGGCCATAAAACTAGTGTTTTGAAGTGTTTTATCCGTTAAACAACCGTGAAACTGGAACTGTGTCAAAATGTTCAAATGTTTGTAAAGTACATGGGACTTAACTACGGGGTCATCAGTCCCTAAACTTACAAACTACTTATGAACTAGCTAATCCTAAGGACGGCACAAATATCCATGCCCGAGGGGGGATTCGAACCCCCGACCGTAGTGACCGTGCAGACCGTGACTGGAGTGCCTCAGTCCCCTCGGCCACCGCGGCCGGCGGAACTGTGTCGTTTATACCATTTACATAGACAATAACAACCTCCAATATTTTCAAACAGTTAATACCGAGAGCGCAGGCACCGAGCGATCAGAAAAACATACGACCACGTAATGCTACACACGACATCGACTGGACGTTCCCTTTTTTTTTTTTTTTTTTTTTAATTCTATCGGACCAAACTGCGTGGTCATCATCCGTAGCTTACAAACTACTTAACCCTAGGTAAACTAACCTAAGGACAACACACACACCCATGCCCCAGGGAGGACTCGAACCTCCATGGCGAGCAACCGCGCGCTCCGCAGCGAGACGCTTTAGACCGCTCGGCTACTCCACCGCGGCCCCGTCTTCTATCTATATCTACATAAGCACAATGCAAGTCACATTGAAGTGCATGGCAGAGGGTTAATAGAACTGCTTTCATGATATTTCTCTACAGTTCCATTCTCTAGCAGCTCGCAGGAAAAAGGAACACTCAAATATTTCAGTTTGCAATCTGATTTGCAATGATGATCACGTCTCCCTGTGTAGGTGAGTGCTAACAAAATATGTTCGTATTGGGAAGAGAAATTCGGTGAAAGAAATTTCGCATATGTCTCTTGCCGCAGCGAATAACGCCTTGCTTTTAATGATTTACACCGCAACTCGTGCATCATTTCCGTGACACTGTCTCCCGTATATCGCGATAAAACAGAACAAGCTACTCTTCTCTGGACTTTCTCTATATCGTGCGTCAATTCCACCTGGAGTGGATCCCACAGTGCGCAGCAATACTCAAAGTGTGGTGTAGGCAGTTTCTTTAGTAGAACTGTCGCATCTTCTAAGTGTTCTTTCAATGAAACGTAGTCTTTGGTCCGCCTTCTCTACTATATTTTGTATGTGTTATTTTCAATTGAAGTTGTCCGTAATTGTTACTCCTAGGTATTTAGTTGAATTTGCGGCCTGTAGCGTTGACTAGTTTATTGTGTAAATAAAGTTTAACGGATTTATTTTAGTGGCCATATGGATGACTTCACACTTATTATTCACGGCCACTTGCCAATTTTTCCATCATGTTGATATTTTACGAGAATAACGGATACTTTCATCGATGCTTACTTTTAAATAGGGTGAAGGAGTGGCCGGGGGGGGGGGGGGGGAGGAAATCTTAAACCTTTAATACTTAGTGCAGCTGATCAGCTACATACCTTATTTTTCCCATTGTATCTCAAACTGATCAAAATTTTACCAAAATGCATTTATAGCTGCTTCTATACATAGTGTTACAAATGCTAGTAGCTCGTACTATAAATTATAAATTGCAGAGTGCAGAGTGCAGAGTCAGTTCGACATTTAGCTGCATTAAGTTACTCCTAACATTTGCATTTGTTGACTTTTGTATTCCCCTTTGGAAATCACATACTACTGTTGCATTATGAATTACTTTCTGGAAAGTTTAGAGGTATAATAGTGACATTTACTGCATCAGGTACATCATGGAAGCACTATACAGGGTGTTAGCTACGGCCAAACGTTCAGGAAACATTCCTCACACACAAAGAAAGAAATTGTGTTATGTGGACATGTGTCCGGAAACGCTCAATTTCCATGTTAGAGCTCATTATATTACTTCTCTTCGAATCACGTTAATCATGAAATGGAAACGCACAGCAACAATGTAGAGGCCAATCAGCTGATGATAGTGCCTGCACACGCTGTACATGGTACGGAAACAACTGGTTCTCCCGTAGCACTCTCCATACAGTGACGTGGTCAACGTTATTTTGTACAGCAGCAAATTTTCTGACGCTGACATTAGGGTTATCGTCAATTGCCTCGTCCATTGCACGTATCCTCGTCGTTCTAGGTCTTCCCCAGGCGCGAGTCATGGGCTGTAATGTTCCGTGCTCCCTAAGACGCCGATCAATTGCTTCGAAAGTCTTCCTGTCGGGACACCTTCGTTCTGGAAATCTGTCTCGATACAAACGTACCGCGCCACGGCTATTGCCCCGTGCTAATCCATACATCAAATGGGCGTCTGCCAACTCCGCATTTGTAAACATTACACTGACTGCAAAATCACGTTCGTGATGAACACTAACCAGTTGATACTACGTACTGATGTGTTTGATTCTAGTACTTTAGAGCAGTGAGTCGCATGTCAACACAAGCACTGAAGTCAACATTACCTTCCTTCAATTGGGACAACTGGCGGTGAATCGAGGAAGTACAGTACATACTAACGAAACAATTGGGTATTTTGACAATTATCTGCACGAACTATTTCAAAAAATGTTCAAATGTTTGTACAGCTTATGGGACTTAACTACGGGGTCATCAGTCCCTAAATTTACAAGCTACTTATGAACTACTTACGAACTAGGACGGCACAAATATCCATGCCCGAGGGGGGATTCGAACCCCCGACCGAATTATTTCAATTTACATTTAAAGAGAAATACTAAAATGAGATCTAACATGGAAATTAAGCGTTTCCGGACACATGTCCACGTAAAATATTTTCTTTCTTTGTGTGTGAGGAATGTTTCTTAAAAATTTGTCCGTACCTTTTTGTAACATCCTGTATAGCTGACCAGCTATAAATGTTGCTAATTGTGCATAAAAATTTTAAAACTTTTTTTCGATATTTTTCACGTATATACGCACTATGTATTAAAAGTGGTAGTTTTTATAGATTCAAATAACAAGTCGTGCGTTAAAGGGTTAAGAAAATGGCCAAGAGGAAGTCCACCTCTTTACTGTCTTGCTCTGCTATTAGTCCCTACATCCACAACCTGGCATTAATGAATCGTCAATTAGTGAGGGAAACATTCCAGAGTACAAACACATCGCGCCCGTTATATTGGTTTCGCAGCCCGACACGGCCAGCGCTGTTACACCCGTATTAATTGGGAGATAATCCCGCTAACCTGAAGGGTGGAAACTCGCGATTGCACGTAACCGATAAACGGCGATATACGGAAACCCGGCCGCACCCGATAAGTCGCACGCAATCACGATTTGGCCCGGGTAATCGCGATTTGCGCAGACCCACGCACTGGCCCGGTGCCGCGCCGGCTTTGTCGCCCTAATGAGTCGTTTAATATTGTACGAGCAGATAATGCGCCAACTTAGGCTGCGCGGGTGACGTTAGATCTGTCGGCCGCAAGCGTCGGCTCGCCCGCTCTCGCCGCTCGGGCGCGCGCTGCCGCTCGTTAGCAAGTCAAATTTGCGCGTCACAAATAAACAAATGCATTTGCCGGCGCGGTGACAGGTGACGAGCGTGACAAATGCCGGCGACGCCCCGCGCACAGTTTAACGCGCCGCCGCACGCGGCCTGCAGGTAATCATACAAAGCTGCCAGCGCCGCGCAGCGCACAAAACAATATCCGCTTTCCGAACAGTGATGGACGATATCGCCGCCAGAACAAACTCCCCGGAAAATAAAAGGCCCATTTCCGAAATGCCACGTCGCGCACGGCATCCGAACCAGAAGCTTTTATGGCCTGTCGGAGGTGGAGGAGGAGGGATGTGGTTGAAGGGGAAGGGCAGGAGGGATTCGTATGGAGATAAACTGTCATGTGACAGTTGGCTGCATCTGAAGAGGCCCGCTAAACAAATGCTATTCAACATAAAATCACAGTACCTCGCAAGACGACCTTTCGTATACTTATTTTTAAAAGCCGGCCGCGGTGGCCGAGGGGACTAAGGCGCTCCAGTCACGGTCTGCACATCCACTACGGTCGGGGCTTCGAATCCCCCCTCGGGCATGGATATTTGTGCCGTCCTAGTTCGTAAGTAGTTCATAAGCAGTTTGTAAGTTAGGACTGATGACCCCGTAGTTAAGTCCCATAGACTATACAAACATTTGAACCTTTTTTTATTTTTAAAACTACTTCTACTCTGCCAAGAACAGTGGCGGCGCGTCCTATGTGTTCACTGAACCCCCGGAAAAAGGCTCGTCGTAAAGAAAAGTAAGTAAATAAGTAAAATAAAAACTGTTTTTCAAGTATCACTCTTCGTTTCATTCCTCTAACTGATCATTTTATACGCACATTCAAAGTATTTCTATCGCATGAGAAACGTTTTACGTCGCGGAGACAGCACGTATACAGACAGCTTAACACAGGCGGCAGTAGCCACAGCGTTGCAATGCGCATGCGCGCAGTTGAGGTTTAAATTCTCTTCTGAACGCCCTGGAGGAAGGAAGGGGCGATGGAAAACGGCGCTTTTAACATTGAAGTTGGAGCTGGTAGAGGCACCAGCTCCTGGCTAATCGAGCTCCGGCGGTTACGCACGAATGCTCCCGAAGCAAAGACTATAGAGCTAAATGCGCGCCTCGCCTTGCGCATGCGCAAATCCTCCGTGAAGGCAACGTCCGCCCGTCATTTTTGGTAAAATCTATATCTATAAATGTGAATGTCTGTTCGGTTTACGTTTATCACGTCTGAACCACAAGACATAAAGAACTAAAATATTGTACAGTTACTAATGTCTGCCCAGGGAAGGCTTTAGGCGCGGTTTTATGGCGATCGGATAGCTATTTATCTGTATATATTAATGTAAATTGCTGTTCGGTGTACGCTTATCACGTCCGAACGACAAGACGCAAAGGCTTAAATATCTGTGCAGATACTAATTTATACCTGAGGAAGGTTTTAGGCACGGTTTTATAGCGATCTGATAGATATTTAGTAATTTGAAGAATATAAAGCGAAATGCAGAACAATAATTACTCTTTGAAAATTGTATTTACTCTTTGAAAATGGTTTTATTGTTTGCATTGTTGCTTTAGGGTCGATAATGATAAAAGGGTGGAGTATATTGGGATGGAACGTTATCGGTGTATATAAAATTCTACGTGTGTGTGTGTGTGTGTGTGTGTGTGTGTGTGTGTGTGTGTGTGTGTTAATATTTAGTTCTGCAGCGAAAACTACAGAACGCAAACGAATGGTCTGTGTGTAATTATTGTCCGAAGTCTCCCGTTGTACACCATAGCAGTTCCATGCCGATAGCTGTAAGGGGGTGGAATATATGGTGGTTTAAAATCGTCAAATTATTAAAAAATGTCGGACTGAAGGCCAGCGATGACGTTTGCGACTCTATAGCAAGGAGGTTAAATACAGCGAAACGTGATGCCACAGACCATATCTTTGGTCTATGCGTGCTACAATGTCTTCAGCTCTTTCTCTGTAAGGATAAGCATACGAATAATGAAATATAAGAATAAATAAATAAAGCGGTAAAAAAGAAATTTCTTTTAATACAGACATACAGCACTTATATAAATGAATACATACCTGCAAAATTATACAATTGTACAACATATAACTCAATAAATATGAGATCGTACGTATTTTGTATGTCGTTTGATTTTTGAATACTAACTTTCCTTGTTTGTATAATTATAATTTTGTACATTATGCGAGACATTCTTATTTCTTCTCAGATGAATAGAGCATGTTTTTAGAAAAAAGGAGATGGACAGAGAGAGAGAAAGGATAGAAGTACTACCTCAAAGCAGGAATAAATAAATAAATAAATATCCCGCCAAAGCCGGGTTTTCAGCTAGTGTCTTATAAGTACCAATTAAAGACGCAACAACTGTAAAAGCTTTCAGAAGATTCGATAACGAGTAATAATAAAGCACTGCTCTCTATCTAGAAAGAGTAGTCGTGTGGTTAGCGGCATCGTGCTAAAGTGTCAAAGGTAATGGGTTTGAGTCCGGTTGCAAGTGATTTTTTTTTTTTTTAATTCAATCTTCTTTATAACAGATACGGGAACAATAATGAGTTTTGGATTGTTACTTGCCACATATCTTTGGACGTTTTTGCGAATGTGTCGCGATTTTGAGGGTAAATGACATTTATACTCTTCGTTGTAACAAATATATAACTGTTTGAAAAGAGGTGGGAGAGTGCAGCCCTTGCGCATGCGTAAGGTTAGAAAGAGGCTCCACTGTCAAGTTTTGGCCCCGGTTCGGAAATATTGTAGATCCGGCATTAAAAGAAGTGAACCCCCAGTCATCTGAAGTACCAGCCACCACTGGCCAACAAATCACGATAAGATATGCGTGTATCGGTTACAATGTGCGCAATGTAATGCCGAATACGCGGACAAAGTTAAATGACAATGATTTTTAGAACCAGCTTTCAGAAACACTTGCTTACGGAAAGAAGTCAGATAAAACACTATTAGCCTTTTACTGAGCATATGAAAGCTTCTGGCCAATCTCCACCCACTATTAACAACAAGCAAATTCTGCATCTTGACCAAAAGTTTCAGAAACTTAACTTTAGGAATTTGAAATTGCCAGAAGAACGTTTTTTGGGGTTTAGGGTTTGCTGAATGATCAACTGATTAGTAGAAATAAGCAGTATTTTGATATTATGATGTTGCCTCTTAATGGTATCTAGTCTTGAAATTTTACGTAGGGATGCTGAAAAGTAATGCTTCCGATTTTTTTCGGGAATACCTTGCGGCGTTTGAAATAAACTAAACTGTATTACAATACCTCATCCTTATTCACCATTTCTACATATTTATTTCTCAACATAGTCACCCTGGTGACGCACACATTTCCCCCAACGAGAGACTACTTTGTGGATCCCGTCACTGTAGAAATCTGGACCTCGTTGTCTGAACCACGGCCGCATCACCTCCGCTTGTGCTGCTTGATCAGTTGTAACGTGGACACCGCGAAGGTGTTCTTTAAGCTTTGGAAAGACGTGAAAATCGGATGGAGCCAAGTCTGGACTGTATGGAGGACGATCGATGACAGTGAATCCAAGGCGGCGGATCGTTTGAGATGTCGCAGCGCTCGTGTGCGGTCTGGCGTCGTCATGCCGAAGGAGAGGATGATCCATGTGGGGACGAGTTCTTCGAATGCGTGGTTTCAGTTTGCGGAGAGTCTTGCTGTACCGCGAGGAGTTTATGGTGGTGCATGAACTCCATATGCACGACACCTCGAACATCCCAGAAAACAGTGAGCATGATCTTGCCTGCCAACGGCATGGTCTTGCACTTTCTTGGGGGTGGTGATCCATGGTGGTGGTACTCCTGTGATGCTCGATTGCAAAATGGTGTACCCAGCTTTCATCATCAGTCACAATCTTGTTAAGGAACCTATAACCCTCCTGCTCAAAATGCAACATCAGTTGTTGACAGATGTCCAATCTCCTTTGTTTCATGTCGGGGGTGAGCATACGGGGCACCCACCGTGCACACACTTTTCTGTACCGCAGTTCTGCAGTCAGGGCCTGTACACGCTCCCGTGGTATGCCACACTGCAGTGGCAGTTGTGCCTGCGTTATCCGACGATTCTCTCTGATGAGTTGATCAACCCGATTCCGATGAGTCTTGTCTGTTACCGTACGCGGTCGTCCACTCTGTGCTCTGTCACAGACGTTGAGGTTAGGACCATGTTTACGAGCACGGGCAGTCCACCGGCGCACATTACTGTTGTCGATGCACTCATCACCGTACACAGTTTTCATTCTTCCGTGGATCTCAACTGGAGGCGTGTTTTCTGTGGTTAGAAACTCGATTACAGCACGCTGTTTCTCACGCACCGACATAGTCACTTTACAGACCGCCATGTTACTCGGTACTACTCGAAGCCCTCTAGTGGCAGAGGATAGTACCTTGCGTCAGCTACGCGGCAAGGACAACCGCGTAATATGCAGGACATGCGAAACCTCAACCATGCTGCGAACAGACGAAAAAAAAAATTGCAGGCATTACTTTTCAGCACCCCCGCGTATAATTTTTTATTTAAATTTTTTAATGGTTTACACTCCTGGGTTTTATTATTGTTTTGTAGTGACTTTTAACTATGTACAACTATTAACCCATTCCCGGTCATCTTTAATCACCATCTCATAACTTTTTAGAACCTTTCTGTCTCTTGATTGTTTTATTAGTTGATTTAAATCATGTATAAGTGCTGTATGTCTGTAAAATCTGTTGCGAATACAATTAGTAGGAAATAAGTAGTAGATTAAAACTTGTTTCGTGAGGGGCGATTTTCCATTAACGTTACTTTTTATGTGCTCATATCTCTGAACTACGTGTCGTATTGTGATACAATTTCGAAGGTATATTCAGCGAGAAAGACAGGCTTCAGCGCACACATCATGCCACGTATCCAAGGTAGTTCCGAGCCGGCGCGATCGCTAGCCGATTGGTCGGCCGCTGGGGCACACCCCACTGCCTCATAGCGGGCAGCCACTGAACTAGCTAACGCTCCGGCTCGGAACTACCTTGCTTACGTCGCATGACGTCTGCGCTGGGGCCCTGTATTTCCCGTTGGCCGCGCACGGCATACGACTGCGCATCCGGCGATTGACCCCTATCGTCTATTCAAGTATCAGTGGACTGCCCGCTGGGGCACGCCCACCGCCGAGTAGTGGCCTGCCAGTCAGATGGCGGCCGCGGCCTCTAAGTTGTGAGGCCTTGTCTTCTAGGTGGTGTGGGCGTAGCATGCAGTGCCTGGCAGGCGGTCAAGGATACCACCGTTAATCATAACATTTGACGGCTGATAATTGAGGCTCTCTTGATGTGTTCGCACGGTGGTCATTTCATTATTCACTAACTGCCCATACCCGAACTACTAATATTGTGCTGCATTAAATTCCTCCATCGGGTAGTGTATGCACGCATGGATTATGACCGCACAGTTTCCTAATTAAACTCATTATTCTTTGTTGATTATCTAAGAAGACTACTGTAGGCGAAACGCGTCATTATAACATTCCGAACCAAGGCTGTTCATTTATATCGTCGCTTATTTTCTGGTTATCAAGGCCCATGAAACCATGAAATTAAAAGCTACTTCGTCGTGTCATTAAAAGCACATGCTGTCTGCGGTGGATTGGGGCAGTTTCTGCGGAATACTTCTGAAATGCGTGCCGCTTTCTATTTACGGCACTTGATCTCCGAAATATTTTAAATAGCCATAGCTTCTGGCATCTCAAAACTGGTCGAACACTAACTGCCCGCCTGCAGAATAATTCCCTACCAGAGTCTAACAAACGAGTCACGGACTCCCCGAGATTTTCTGCAATTTCGCAACGGCAGCACTGCCAAGAGGCTGGGTTGTATAAACATACCGCGAAACTGTTGCGTGTTTTCTGTGTTTCTGGAGTCAAGCGGCACATTCAAGATGCGGCCGTATTTCTTTGTTTATTGTGACGCTATAAACTGTAGCAGCTATCAAAAATACAATTCTGCGGAGAACAACGTCTCGAATAACAAGTGCTAGTTTACGGCGATAAATGTCTAACGTTTTTATTTACTCATAACGTATTCAGAACTTTGATTCTTAAAGAGAACCGCAAGAGCATTGTCACAGCTTTATGATATTACTGCTGTGTAAAACAACACCTGAATATTTCCGATTGCAGATGCCGTAAACTGGCCTAACTTGCCCATCTGGCGTAAATTCGGCCACTGAGCTGTCCAGTTTTTTGCTTCTGGAATGGTGATTCTACTGTTGATAGTGTTGCTAAAGCAGAATTGATAAACACAGCTTTCCGAAACTCCTTGACCAAATAAGACGAAGCAAGTAGTTCAGAATTCGAATCAGAACAGTTGCCATCATGCGTAATTTAGAAGTAGATATCCCTGCAGTATTAAAGCAACTTAAATCTCATATCAAATGCAAATCTTCCGGTTCAGACTGTATACCAGTTATGCCGATGCAATATCTCCATACATAGCTACCACGTACAACCGCTCGCTCATTGAACGATCCGTACCCAAAGATTGCAAAACTACACACGCCACTCCAATATTCAAGAAAGGAACTACCTCGAATAGAAACATTATGAACTACCGGAAGGGAACGACTTATTGACCGGCAGTCAACACCGATTCAGGAAGTATAGTTCTTGCAAAACACAGCTAACTCTTTAATCACATGAAGTGATAAATACTATCGACAAGGGATCTCAAATCGCTTCCATATTTCTATTTCCGGAAGGCTTTTGACACTTTACCTCACAAGCGTCATCTTCTAATGGAATTGCTTGCAATATAGCCACAGTTGTGTGATCGGTTACGCGACTGTCTGTCAGAAAGAACACTGTACGCTGGAAACTGAGGACAAGTCATTGATTATAACAGAAGTTATATCTGGCGTTCCCCAGCAAAGTGTTATAGAGCCACTACAGTTCCTTAACTTTATAAATGATTTAGGAGATATTCTGAGTTGCTCTCTTAGAATGTTCCAGGATGATGCTATAGTTTTTGTAAAGTCACCAGAAGATAAAACGCAGTTGCAAAACGATTTTGATAAGATACCTGCACGGTGAAAAAATTGTCGGTTGACGCTAAATAATGAAAAGTGTAAAATCATCCACATGAGCACTAAAATTAATCTTTTAAACTTCATTTACACGATAAATGAATCAAATCTATTCAGTCCAATACCTAGGAATTACAGTTACGAACAACTTTAGTTGGAGGGAACACTTAGAAAATATCGTAGAGAAGACGAACAAAAGGCTACGTTTCAATGGCAGAAGACATAGAAGGTGCAGCAATTCTGCTAAAGAAGCTGTCTACAATCAGTTTGTAAGTCCTAACTTACAGTACTGCTGCGCATTGTGGGATCCCCACACCAATTGTTCAAATGTTTGTATAGTTATGGGACTTAACTACGGGGTCATCAGTCCCTAAACTTTCAAAATACTTACAAACTAACTAATACTAAGGACGTCACAAATATCCATGTCCGAGGGGGGGATTCGAACCCCCGACTGTAGTAGCCGTGCAGACCGTGACTGGAGCGCCTCAGTCCCCTCGGCCACCGCGGCCGGCGTTCCCCACACCAAGTAGGACTGTATTATCGCGATATAGGGGAGAGAGTATCACGGAAATGATGCACGAGTTGGGTTGGAAATCATTAAAAGAAAGGCGTTACTCGTTGCGGCGAAATCTATTTGCGAAATTCCTTTCACCAACTTCTTCCTCCGAATGCGAATATATTTTGTTTGCATCCACCAACGTAGGGAGACGCGATCATTATAATAAAAAAAAGAAATCAGATCGAAAACGTAAAGATTCAGTTGTTTCTATTTCCAGCGTACTATTAGAAAAACGAACGGTAGAGAAACATCATAAAGGCGTTTCAATGAACACTCTTCCGTTCAGTTAAATGTGATATCAGCGTAATTATGTGAATGTAGAACGTTACTATCATTGTTCTCTTCTTATTGTAATCTCTTCACAAAAAAAAATGTTCAAATGTTTGTATAGTCTATGGGACTTAACTACGGGGTCATCAGTCCCTAAACTTACAAACTACTTATGAACTAGCTAACACTAAGGACGGCACAAATATCCATGCCCGAGGGGGAATTCGAATCCCCGACCGTAGTGGCCGTGCAGACCGTGACTGAAGCGCCTCAGTCCCCTCGGCCACGCGGCCGGCAATCTCTTCACAACTATGTTCTCTGTCCACTAGTTTGAATATACCGATGCATATCATTACGAGGGTGGTAAAGCAATAATTTCAATTTACGTCTGGGTGCGTAGGCGCATCATAATTTGGAATATGGTAATGTTTGTTAGTAAAACGTGGTACATTTAACAAGTTCTGATACTTGACGCCTTGAGGATAGGCACCCACACGACCCTGTTGCACACATTGTCGCATTCCAGGTGGCTGACTGTTTGCGGATCCTAAAGGAAACACCCTCATCCAGTTGAGAAACGTCAGATCATCGTCCGCACAGCTGATTAGGTCATAAAAAATCGACATTCGATCATCACTTTAGCTTTGCGACAGCATTCGTGGCACATTGTGCTGGCTAACACGAGACATCTTGAAATCATCCGTCGGCACGTATCATGGCTAACCCTTACTGCCGCTGCGAGAGCACCTACCGTTTGGGAACGTTTAGCACCCAGCAACGTTACAACTTCCTGGATATTGCATTCCGTTCGAACTGTTCCTGTCTGACTAGCACGCACATTATCTTCCAAACTTTCCCGTCCTTACACAAAACGCTGGTGTCACCTAAAGACAACACTGCGAATCAATGCTCCTGGCCGTACAGTTGACGCATTATTTCAGACGTTTCCGCATTGGTCTTGTCTAATTTCTGGCAAAGCTTGATGTTTTTTATGACCCTGCCCCCTTACTTTCCACTGCACGTAAGCCCAGCCATGTAGTTATAGTTTTCAAGGATTTGGGTCATAACACTCGATGGACAAGGCAAGACGATTCTTCGCTGAATTAACGTTCATCAGATTTCTCCGTTTCCTGAATTTTATGCCTTGATTTAAGAAAATTTTAGTCCTTATTTCGTTTGTATTATTTAGTCAGAGATATTACTTATCGTTGCCTGGCGATACATTCATTTAGTAGCTTTAGTACACTTATAAACACATTTCTCGCTCCGGTCCGGTTTAAATTCTATGATTTGACGGAATGCACTGTTATTTTATATTCTACATATTCAAAATTAATAATACTGCACCGTAATACATTCCCGTAACGAGATTTCCGTATTTTAAATGTTCGGATAATGTTGGCACCAAAGAAACATTCGCGAAATAATGTTTGTACCGATAAGTAAAAGTTCACTTCCGTATATTTTAACAGTAGTCTCTGCAGATGAAATGACTGATGATGAAATAATACCTAACTATCCTTGAAAACCTAAATTAAAGTTCTCGTCGCTATTGAAGTAACTCAATTCCATAAATTATCTGATTAAAATCTGTCCGTGTTTTATAATGTTTGCCACATTGCTCACGCTATTCCGTATCTATCTTAGACGCGATCTGATTTCGACTGTTCTATCTTCATCAGCTGCAAACTAACTGAAATAAAACTTTAAAGTTCTCAAAAACGCACTTCCCAACCGAAAAATAGCAGATTTTTTGTAACAATCTCGGAATGTTGCTTATATACCCCAACATGGAGAATATATCAGACTATTGCAGCCTCCATGCTGTTACTTCCTTCTTTACTATGCATTTAAATATTTTTTATGACCGAAAAAACTAATTTCCTACTATGATAACTGCATATATACACTAATAATTTCCCAAATATAAGTACCCCAGCTGATAAATACGTTAATATTCCAATAAACATCCAATATTGCATACACCAAAATCCTAAAAAATATAACGAACGTCATGTTTTCCCGTTGCTCAAACTGTGACATTTAAGGTTCGACTGGCGTAATCAACTCATCGTCACAACTACGACTGTACGTCATAACGGAACCTCCCCCATGTTTGGCTGCAGAAAGCAGACATACTGTATCGTAAGATACTTTTGTGGATTTTGATACTTTAACTAGGTGGTTTGTAGCAAAAGATGTAAACGATTCTTCATCGGACAATGACACATACCAAAAGACTGAGAGAGTTGAAAACAAACAAATCGCCAGGCCGAGATGGGGTACCAATCCGGTTTTACAAAGGGTACTCAGCGGCATTGGCCCCTTACTTAGCTTGAATTTATCGCGAATCTTTGATCCATCGTAAAGTTCAAAGCGTTTGGAAAAACGCACAGGTAACTCCGGTGTATAATAAAAGCAAAAGAACGAACCTACGAAATTACAGACCTGTAACATTAACATCACTTCTAATATAGTAAATTTCTTTGAGACGTAAAAACTTCTGTCCATGCATCAGCACGGCATTTGGAACCATCGGCCGTGCGAAACCCAGCTGGCCCTTTTCTCTCCTGACATCTTGCGTGCTATGGACGAAGGGCAACTGGCAGAATGCATGTTATTCGATTTCGAAAGGCGTTTGACCCGGTACCGCACTACTGGCTGCTAACGAAGGTACGAACTTATGGAATAAGTAACCAAATATGAGAGAAGCTCAAAGACAAGTAATAGAACCCAGTATGTTGTCCTCGGTGGCGAGTGTTAATCAGAGACTAGGGTATCGTCAGGGCAGCTATTATTTTCTATCTATATGATCTAGGTGGTGTGAGGAATGGCAACTAGTGATAAATGTAGAAAAATGTAAGGTGATGCAGATGAGTAGGAGAAACTATCCCGTAATGCTCTAATACAGCATTATAGTGTGCTGCTTGGCAGAGTCCCGTCAATTAGATACCTAGGCGTAACGATGCACAGCGATATGAATTGAAACGAGCATATAAGGACAGTCATGGCGAATGGTCAACTTCGGTTCATTGGGAGAATTTTTGGAATCTGTGATTGATCAATAAAGAAGACCGCAAATAAAAAGTTTTTTATTATTTATTTGGCATGCCCCATTACATAGTAATATTACATGCTTGAAGGTGCTCGAAAGTTGTGGAAATAAAGGCGAGACGAGTCACTCTTCAGTATACTAATGCTCTTCGCTATACTTCTTTGTTCTTTATCCACATTGATCTACTTCAGTGAATAAGTATGCAACAAAGAGAGAGGACGTCGTCATTTAAATTGGGGATGAATGTTGAGCAGGCAAACCGCTTCAATGTCTCATGTTTGAAAACTCTCTGGATTTATATCGTTCCCGTTGCCTGCTTGGTGTTGGTACAGTTAAAACTATTAAATATTTGTCAGCCACCATCTCAATACTCACAAGAATGTTTCATTATTTCGACTCTTCTGGGAAGCAGATAATGAACGGTTTAATTGATAACAATTACCGGTGCATTGTGACGAACTTTGAAATTTATTTAGAACGATAAATATTACTCATATAAAAAAACAGTAACCAAATTACTGCGTACCACTACGATAACTGAGCACCTTCAAACTTTAGCAGCTGCCAAAACGCGCGCATCTCGCTCAGCTGCCGGCGGAAGACTGACTAGTGCCCAGCAACGAACAATACTTTCTGAAACACAACCATTGTCGTCCAATAGCGATCGTGACACGTCAGCGAAAGCGATACTGTTCGACTTTAACCCCCTAAGAGGTTACAATTTGCAACAATTGTAGCCTTACAAATTCATTCTCAATAGTGTTTGACCGATCCGTTTTAGGACCTTCACAAGAAAAGCACCAGCTAGGATTAAATAAAAGTTTTTGAACTTTTATTTCGGTAAGGCGGCCAGCTTTTTCAAATTCCAATGCTGGATGTTTCGAGAATGTGCATGAGGATTTTGAACACGTGTCTCAGTGTCAGTGGTGGTCTAAGGTTGTCGAAGGCCCGGGTCGGCAAAACAACACGTCCACTTCGAAAAAGACACCTTGAAACCGGATAACACTTCATTAGACGTTTTTCATCGCACTTCTGAAGGTTTCACACACTTCTGAAAAAAAGAGAACTTCTTTTACACGACCTTGGTGAGTCGACAACTCCGATTTTTAACAGGCGGTGGCATTGCTAAGTAAAACAAGCAAGTTTGTTCACGGAAATCGGCGAAGCACGCAACCACAAATCAACAATGTCGAGTCTCCACTCGGACTTACTTACAAGTTAAAAACAATCGCCGATTGAACTCCGGCATCATCCGGAATGTTTTGTCTGGAACCTATTGTTTTGCAAATCGCTGCTATCTTCAGAGGTGTTTCACTATATTGTGCTATATATTTATTTACGAAAGGTACTGTATGAAACAGGCGAAATACTCTCAGACTTTAAGAAGACTGTAATAATCACCATTCCACAGAAATGAGACGCAGACACGTGTGAAAATTACAGAATCGTCAGTTCGATAAAACATTGTTGCAAAATTTTAACACGAATTATCTGGAGGAGAATGAAAAAGCTGGTAGAAGTTGACCTCGGAGAAGATCAGTTTGGATTCAGGAGGAACGTAGGAACACGGGACGCAGTCCTCACTTTACAACTTATCTTAGAAGACAGATTAAGAAAAGGAAAACCTACATTTTTAGCTTTTGTAGGTTTGGAGAAAGCTTTTGACAATACTGATTCGAATACACTCTTTCAAATTCTGAAGTCAGCAGGGGTAAAATACAGGGAAAAGAGAGTTATTTACAACTTGTACAAAAGCCAGGCCGCATTTATTAGACTCGAAGGACATGACAGGGAAGTATTAGTTGGCAAGGGAGTAAGACATGGTTGTAGCCTTTCTCCGATGTTATTAATTTGTACATCAAGTAGGCGGTGAAGGAAAGCAAGGAAAAATTTGGAATAGGGATTAAAGTTCAGGGTGAAGAATTAAAAACATTGCGTTTAGCTTATGACATTGTAATTCTGTCAGAGACAGCAAAGGACCTGGAAGAGCAGTTGAACGGAAAGGAGTGTTAAAGAGAGCGTATAAAATGAAAATTAACAAGAGAAAAAAAAAGATAATGGAATGCAGCCTTAGAAAATTAGGCGATTCTGAAAGAATTAGATTAGGTAGCGAAACAATGAAGCTGGTAGATGAATTTTGTTAGTTGGGTAGTAAAATAACATACGACGGTCTCCGTACAGAAGATATAAAATGCAGAATGGCAATGGGAAGCAAACCATTTTTGAAAAAGAGAAATTTACTAACATCGAATATTAATTTAAGTGTAAGGAAGTCTTTTCTGAAGGCATTTGTGTGGAGTGTTGCCTTGTACGTGAGTGAAACAAGGACGATAAACAGTGCGGACAGAAAGAGAATAGAGGCTTTTGAAATGTGGTGTTACAGAAGAATGCTGCAGATTAGGTGAGTAGATCGCGTAACTAGTGAGAGGTACTGAACAGAATTGGAGAGAAAGGGAATTTTTGGCATACCTTGACTAAAAGAAGGGATCGCTTGGTAGGACACATTTTTAGACATCGAGGAATCAAATTTAGCATTGGATGGAAGTTCAAATGTTCAAATGTTTGTATAGCTTATGGGACTTAACTACGGGGTCATCAGTCCCTAAACTTACAAACTACTCAAGAACTAGCTAATACTAACGACGGCACAAATATCCATGCCCGAGAGGGGATTCGAACCCCCGACCGTAGTGGCCGCGCAGACCGTGACTGGAGCGCCTCAGTCCCCTCGGCCACCGCGGCCGGATGGATGGAAGTGTGTGGGGTAAAAATCGAGGAGGGAGACAAAGAGACGCGTATAGTACGCAGCTTCAAATGTATGTGGATTGCCGTTCTTATGAGGAGATGAAGAGGCTTGCTTAGGATAGAGTAGGGTGGAGATCATAACAACAACAACTGTACATAATTACACTCATAAATCGTAAAGTAATATCCTGATACGTGGGTATTATCTGCAGTTGGCAGAATGTGAAAATTACCAGAATGCGAGACAAATTAGGCATTTTGTGGGATCCTTTCATTAAGTCTTTCACTGTGGGAATATATGGGTGTTTATATCTCGTTCTACAAAGCAACAAAGCCGCGGTGGAATAGCCGAGTGGTCAATTCGGCGATCGGCTGCCGAGGTGGACGGACGCGCGGTGGCAGCGCTAGACGTGCTGGAGTAAACAACGGCTGCGTGGCTGCTACGAAGGTCAGTAGAGCGCTTTGCCTACTATTGCGTCTTTAAGTGATTTAAAATGACAAAATGAACGAGACTGAATGTGCAAGAATAGATACGATTAGATTTACCTTTGATTGGAACTGTACAAGACCGAAAGCGTTCGAGATAAAAAGATGGTTATCAGAAGAGGTTAAGATCACAGGAGAGGAAATTATTGTAGTACATCTTTCCTTTGTGACCAATTCTGTCTTTTTAAAATTGAATTCTTCTGAATTGTGTTGCTCTATTGTTGACAAGTGTGGTGGTAAAATGAAATTTCGCCACTCGGACGGAACCGTTAGTGAAGTTATTGTTTCTCATGTCGGACTAGGCATCCGTACAGTGAGAGTTTTCGAGCTGCCATTCGAGGTTCCAGCTGCAGCAATAAATGCTGCGCTTCAGCCTTAGGGTAGGGTTCTATCGAATATTGCCGAAAAGTGGTCAGAGGAACATATGTTTCCTGTTCTGAATGGAATTAGACAAATTAAGATTGAGCTTTTGAGGCATATACCTTCTTATTTGAATATCTGCGGGCATCGCGCTCTCGTAATTTACGATGGTCAGCCGCGGACTTGTTCGTTATGTAATGCCACCGGGCACGTTAGAAATCAGTGCACGAGAAGGCGAGTCCCTCAATTACCGAATAACGAGGCGGTTGTCCCAGGGCAGGCCGTAAGCATGAAAGTGACGTACGCTGCCGCGGCCGTCAACCGGGCCCCCTCTCCACCGAGTATGGACGAGCAGGCGGCACCTGCCGACGCGTGCGCGGAAACCGGCAGAACGCAGAGTTGGGCAAAGGAGGCGAGCCGATACCGGCCAACGATGACGTCACTGAGAGCGCAACACGCATGCTTTGTGAAACCGACAACTTTTCAAACGAGAGACAAGCTTCCCAGACGACACCTGATGTAGACGTGACGAAAAATGTAACGACAGTCGCACACGACGATGCCATTAATTTAGAGGGGCCTACAATGGATGAATGTCCAACGACAGACACACTAAAAGTGACAAAGGAAGACCATGCGGATGACAAGGTACCACAGGAAGAAACAGACAACTCCAATCTACCGGCCAAAGGTAGACAAAAACAAGACGGATCCGAAGCACCACCCACTTCACGTGTCGAAGGAAAAGACGCAACATTCGATTGCGAAATTAACGGAGTTAAAGAGTCTTCTGCTAAGCAGAAAGAAGAGGTAGGCTCTAGGCGATCTTCCATGGAATCGCCAGAAAGTTCACCAAAGATTTCACCGGAGAGCTCACCAAAATCATCAAACAAGAAAAAGAGGAGAATCGCACATCAAGCTGCAGAGATCTTGGCTCCTCCTTTAAGAGAGCGGCTGAGACAGATACAGGAGCCTGACAAGAGGAAAGAAGACACAAAAACGCAAAGAGTAGTTGCATGCTCTGATCGGAAGAAGAAACAGGAAAAGGTTGCTACACTGCACGGATCATGTGAACAATTGCATGAAAAGACGAAACCGGATATAGACGATGACACCCGACATGGACATGCGCACGGACATGACACCAAGGAAACAAGAATCAACTGGGCGGATGACAAGGAAGATGAGACTGATGCAATGGAAACGGAAGGGGCCTTTGAGGAAGAATGTTTTTATTAAAATTTGTGCATGAACTTATAGAAGAAAGAAAAAAAAAGAAGAATGAAAAACGAAGAAAAAAAATTTAACTAGGAAAAAATGATTATAAGAGGCTCCAATGACGTGTCTTCTATTACACGTCTTGTAGCGTTACAAAGTGGAACATACAAATAATGTGACCACTATAAACATAAACAAAATTCAGAGTCAACCAAAGGTGGCTGCACTGAAAGACTTCCTGTATCAGTCAGATACAGATATCGCTTTCTTGCAGGAAGTTAACATAAAGAACTTGTATATTTCTGGGTATAAGGAGGTGTTAAATGTAGCTCCAGAAGAATCGTGTGGGACAGCGATCCTTGCTAAAGAAGGGATTGAGATAACGAATGTGTGTCTTTTAGAATCAGGGAGGGGAATCAGCTGTAAAATTTTAACACCACTTTTATAAACATTTACGCGCCATCAGGCAACAATGCACGACAAGAGAGAGCGGCCTTTTTCAGGAGTGACATTTTATTTCTACTCAAAGAGAACCCGGCAGAAGTTTTAATAGGGGGAGATTTTAATTGTGTTTTGAATAAAAAGGACCAGCGACCAAATTTTAATTTTTCTCGAGAACTGAAGACATTGGTCGAAAACTTGAAGTGGTTTGACGCGTGGGAAATTAAATATCCTACGATGGTTAGATTTACGTTCATCACTAGTACTACACAAAGTAGAATAGACAGGATATATGTCACCCCCAATCTAGAGACCAAAGTAAGTAGCATTGAGGTGATACCAGCTGCCTTCTCTGATCACTTGGCAGTGAAATGCAGTATCAGATTAACAAGACAAAAGACTTACTGGGGTCGCCCACTATGGAAATTGAACATCAATACCCTCTCAGAAGATGCTCTGGCTTTAAAGATACAAGCAACTTGGGGAGCTGTTTTAAAAACGCGTAATAAGTATAGAACAAATATCGAATGGTGGACGATGGCCGCCAAGAGAAAGTTAAGAGCAGCGTTGATATCTCACGCAAAGGAAAGAGCAATTTGGTCAAGACACACAATGGAATTCTACTACTGTTGTCTAAGGGACCTTTACGACCAACCAATATCTCAAGAGGCCATTATAAATATTTAAAAAATTAAAGCCAAAATGATAAGTATCAAGAGGAAACATCTGGAAGGATTGCAAATAAAATCACACACAGTAGAGGAAGAAAATTCCTCCATCTAACACTTGATACAACACACAAAGAACAGAAGAAGAAATTTTATTGCCAGCCTCAGAACGGAAGGTAACAGAGTACTAACAGGCCAAAAAGATATTTTAAATGAAGCACATAGATTTTATCAGCAGTTGTATTCTGGAAATGCTACTGATGACAACTCCGTGCAAGAGCTTTTACAGAGCTCTGAAATGGAAGGTATAGTTTCAGAGGAAGACAATAGAGGTCTTACGTTAGACATTACGAATGAGGAGGTCCTTGACATCATTACATCTTCGCCTTCGAGGAAGTCTCCAGGCCCAGACGGCTTGCCGGTGGAATTTTATAGAACATTTTGGGAACTAATAGGTAACGAATTCACGGAAGTCGTTAATGACGTCTTGAGAGGCGTGGATATTCCTCCTGCATTTAAGGAAAGTGTAACTGTATTACTACCAAAGGGAAGGAGCACGGACATAAAAGATATTAATAATATGAGGCCGATCACCTTAATGAATTCAGATTATAAAGTAGTTGCACGTGTAATTAAAGAAAGAATGAAACCCATTTTAGAAAAAAGTTATTGGAAGCTACCAGACTTGTCTCCCCAGACGTACCATTTTTAAATCTGTATGTGAATATCGCGACATAATTGCTCTTTTCGCAACATCGTCAGCTAATGGCGGCATTGCCTTCATTGATTTTGCTAAAGCATTTGATAGAGTGAACTACGAATACCTCTTCGAAACTCTGAAACACATAGGCTTAAATGACACCAACTTAACGGTTTTAATGAACGTCGTCAGGGGTATAAAAACAAAAATCTCGATAAATGGACAATATACTAACGAGGTATCGATATTAAGTGGAGTTCCTCAGGGAAGTCCCTTGTCTATGTTATTTTACGTAATTTCTCTAGAACCTCTACTACGGCGTTTGAATGCAACCCTAGAAGGCATAACAGTAGCCGGACTCAAGACAGTTACAAACACATACGCTGACGATGTGGGAGTTTTAGTAAGGAGCAATGAAGACTGTGCTAAACTAACGGAAACGTTAATGATTTATAGCAGAGCAACTGGTGCGAGGATCAATGAGACGAAAAGTTCTTTTTTAAATTTAAAGGGACTTGAAAATGTGCAGCTACCGTGGGCACACAGTGGAACACCACAAGACCCTAGGAATAAAGTTCTACAGTTGCCCGTTAAGAACAACGGCCGCAAATTGGAAACAGGTGCTAGGAAAAATAAGAGGCAGCTTAATACTGAACGAAACAAGAGACTTAAATATAAAGCAGAGAATTAAGCTAATAAATTGTGCAGTTCTATCAAAAGCGGCATACGTCGCTCAGATTTTACCTACACCTCCTGCAACTGCGAGAACTATAATGAGCACTATCTGCAGATATGTATGGAAAGGCCATATATTCAGAGTAGCGGTAGGAACAATCACCATGAGACCAGAAAAAGGAGGCCTCGGGCTGACAGACATTCGGAAAAAAAGCACGGCCCTCTTCATTAAAAGGACACTCAACCTTATAGAGACACAACCGAACAGCATAACTGCTGCTCTGTTCAACCTTCTGAAACCTAGCAGCTTGCAGCCACCAGTAGACATTAGCGAAATAAGCTACAAACTGAAGCACATTCAGTCTTTTTACGTAGAGCTAAGCTACTTGACAAGTATTCTAAGGGATAAACACAAGAGGACAAGCAAATATATAGTAGATAAGTTGAAATCAACCGATAACCAAAACAAGATGAAGCTGAAATACCCTAACAAAAACTGGGGGAAAATTTGGGCGAATATAAATAACCGAATGCTGACAACAGATGTGCAAGCATTATGGTATAGAGTTATAAATAATGTCGTTAGTACGAACGAAAATCTTTATTCAATAGGACTGAGCGCAACCAACGAATGCCCAAAATGCAAACATTTGGACTCATTAATCCATCGCTTCGTTTGTAACGGATACAAAAATATATGGAAAGACGTTATATTTCAAGCCGCTTTCATCAAACGGAGCGATGGAAGGGAATTAACAATAAACAATTTACTCTTCCCAGAAGATGTTTCTTTCCCATCACAAAAGAACAACGTAATATTATGGCTATTTGGAAACTTTGTAAATTATGTAGTCAACAAAAAAGGAACCGACAATGAACCAGAATATCGAGAATATATAAAAGAAGAATACTTCAAAATATACAAGAAAAAAGACCATAAAAAGAATTTTGGAAACATGTTGAAAATTTTGTTTCAGAAACAAGGTATAGGTTAATATCTACACATCATGCAATAGACAGAACAAGGTAGAATGCCAAAGTAGGGGAGTGCTGTTGAGGGTGAAGTACGGTGGGGACTACGTGTGCCCCGGGGCCGCTACTATAGCCGTGAAGGCCTCAACAGAACCCCGAAAAAGCATTTCTACCGAAGAAGAAAGGGAAACAGAAAAAATCCCACTAACCGAAATTAGTACTGGAAAACTATACAAATGCATAAGAAGAGGTAAAGTGACGAAGATTATTTTTCTTAATTATTTTACATTTCTTTCCTTTTGAAAAACATCATTAGTTTCGTATTATTCAAGTAAACTATTTAATAAAGCAAGGTATTCGGATAAGAAATTTTACGTTTGTCTTTAAAATGCAGAAAGGCATATTTCTTTCAGTTAAAAAACAAGTATGTAAAATAAAAATAAAAAGTACCAAGAACGGTACTTCAAATACGAACTGCGAAGAAACGGATATTTTCGTTTGAAAGGCATATGAAGCCGACGCCGAAGAAGGCGATTTTGGAGAGCGTAAGGTGGGGCTGAAGGGGAGGAAGGAGGCCCTAAATAAAAAAAATTAAAAAAAAAGCGGTCTGAAGCACCTCGCTGCGGAGCGCGTGTACATTTAAAAAAAAAAAAAAAAAAAAAAAAATTGCGAGGCGCCTTAATGGTTAGTGGAAAAAAAAGTGGTCTAAAGCGCCTCGCTGCGGAGCGCGCGGTTGCTCGCCGTGGAGGTTCGAGTCCTCCCTGGGACATGGGTGTGTGTGTGTGTGTGTTATCCTTAGGTTAGTTTACCTAGGTTTAAGTAGTTTGTAAGCTACGGACTGATGACCACGCAGTTTGGTACGATAGATTTACAGACATTTGAACATTTTTTTGATGCAACAAAATACTATTACACAAGTATCGATATGGCCTCGGGAACAATGACAGCAGTTCAAGTTTATAGATTTCCGTTAGATCACGCGCACGTATGAATAGTATGACTTGCGCGAAATATAATTGACCGATACATAGGAGCATACGGCCTGCAGACAGACTGCAGCGCGGTCATCCACCCTGTGCAACGCGTTCAGTGGTGTGCTCCGCATCAGCAGCGCTGCGATCCAGCAGGTAAAGTGTGCGATTTAGGGCCGGCCGCAAAATTGCGGGCCATTCCTTCTCGTCTGACTGCGCGCTGGCCTCAGCGCGCCGCTATGCTGTCTGAGCGCCAACGTTGCAGAAATAAAGTGCAAAGTCGCCGGGTATGAGGAACAACCGTCGCGTACCGAACACCAGACCGCCATGCATACGGCTACGTTACGAACGGAACAGATTACCACACCTACATGTGAAAGAAAAGAATTACTGCCTAATACTTCTCTCTCTCTCTCTCTCTCTCTCTCTCTCTCTATATATATATATATATATATATATATATATATATATATATATATATATATATTGAGAAAAGGAATAATTTTAACTATGGCACTTGTTCTTGGATGTTTAATGAATATGTAACACAAATATTATACAGTTACAAATGTTGGTATAAACACAAAAAAAGATTTCGGAATTGAGAAAAATCGATCGAAAATGTACCGCACTAGGTACAATTGTGATCACTTCCTCGTACAATTTTGATTACGGGCATCTTCCACATAAAAATCACATTTTCTGTCACGCACCAACGCATACTTCGTGGTACCAACCATTGCATTTTTGGCAGCGAATCCAGTCACCCTTAATTAGATTATTTATAAGAGCGCGTTAGACTAAGTAGCTTCACTTACCTCTTTAAAGGAAAAAAAATTATATCTCCTTACCGCAAAGCGGTGTATTCTTGGAAAAGACAGGAGGAGCTGTAGAAACCTGCTACTCTACAACGCGACACGAGACACTACGAGACAGAAAAATAGCGCGAAAACTTACGTTGACGGAATTGTACCTATATCGAAATTGTGCCACCTTACCCTATAGGTACAATTCCGATCAAAATAATTTGTCAGTCTCGCAGTGCTAGTAACACATGCCTCTGTTTGGCGTTGTAGTGTAGCAGGTTTCTACAGCTCCTCCTGTCTTTTCCAAGAATACAACACTTTGCGCTACGGAGATATAATTTTTTTTCCTGTTAAGAGATACGTGGAGCAACGTCGTCGAGCGCGCTCTTATAAATTATTTAGTTTCCACGCAATTGCAAATTCTATATTATTCAATGTTTGTTACCTAAGAAGTATGCGTTGGTGCCCAAGGGAAAGAGTGCTTTTTATGTGGAAGAAGCCAGTGATCAAAATTTTACGAGGAAGTGATCATAATTGTACCTAGTGTGGTACATTTTCGATCGATTTTTCATACTTGTGTAACATTTTTTGTGTTTATACCAAAATTTTAATGGTCTAGTATTTGTGTTACGTATTCGTTAAACATCTAAGAACAAGTGCCATAGTTAAAATTATCTCTTTTCTCAACATATTTCCAGTACAAACAACATTTGTCCGAAGTGATCGGAATTGTACCACCTTACCCTATTGGAACTCCTTCACAACTCAAATGAATCTAGGAATAGCAAACATTCAGCCATAACCAGCAGACTATGGGAACTTTTTGAACCTGTTGAAAAATACATCCTGTAGTAGTATACCTCGAGGATGTAGACAACTATATATTCCAGGTTTCTCTGATGACCTCCAGCAACTGTATACAGATTACATGGACTGCATTAATGCTAATTCTTTCTCACATAAAAACTAGGAGAGGAGCTAAATTCTAGGATTGCAGATTACAAAAAACGAAGGTGGCGTGAAGTACGTGGTGGTGTGGATATGAAGAGGAATAGCTTCAAAGCTTGGCAGTTGATTCGGAAACTAAACTGCGAGAATCAACCACGAAGCCTCCACAATAACGTCTCTCCTAAACAGGTGGCTCAGGTCTTGATTGAGAATGGTAGACCTGTAAGAAGAATCACGCAGAAGAAAATTGAACGGTTCTCTGATAATGAACGAACATCTTCCAGGAGCCAATAAGGATAGATGAATTTGAATTTGCAATAAGATTACTGAAGACACATAAGGCTCGAGGAGTGGAAGAAGTTTTCAGCGAGCAGCTTCTTCATCTTGGTCCTGCTGCAAAAACCTGGATTAAACACTTATTCAATAACACAGGAGCGCATACCTGCAATATAGAAAAAATCAAAGATTATTGCAGTCTGTAAACCTGGAAAGGATCCAGTGCCCAAAATGCAACTGCTCAGTCTCACTGCTGTCCAATGTCTGTTTTTTTAGAGAGTTATCCTAAATAGAATAAGTTCCCTGCTGGATAGCAAAATAATACCACAACAAGCTGGGTTACGCCCAGAAAAATCATGTAAAAGCCAAGTTTTAAATCTGACTAAGTACATAGAGGATGGATTCCAGGAGAAAAGAAAAGTGGTTTGGTGCTGGTTGAATTGTCTGCAGCATATGATACAATCAACCACAGACAGCTCCTTTCCAATCTGTATGAAGCCACATATGATCACAGCTTGATAAAGGTTGTCCGACTAATGCTTACTGACAGATGCTTCCAGGTCCATCTACAGAACAACTGTAGCAAGTGGTATCATTAAAAGAATGGACTCCCACAAGGAAGTGTTATAGCCCAGTCCTTTTTAACATTTTTGTTAGTGACCAACCCATTGGAGACAATACAAACCACTTTATCTAAGCTGATGACCTGGCAACAGCAGCTAAAGGAAATACCTTTGAAGAAGTTGAGGACAAGCTGAACAGTGTCATTCCAGAGCTAGATTCATATTATAAAGCTAATTTCCTGAAGATAAATGCAGCAAAAACTGTAGCCAGTGCCTTCCACCACAAAACAATGAAGCTTCGAGCTAGATTAGAATTTTGTGGTCTTGTCAGCACTAATGCATGTGGCAAACCCAAGCTATCTTGGAGTACATTTGGATAGAAGCCTGACATTTAAAAATCACTATAAAAGCACAAAGAAGAAAGTCAACTCTAGAAATGCACTTCTGCGCAAGTTGGTTGGTTCTCCCTGGGGCGCTGATGCTAGAACTCTGCGAACTACAGCCTTGGCTCTGTGCTTTTCAGCGGCAGAATATGCCTGCCCTGTTTGGAGCCGCTCAGTACATGCGAAGAAGGTTGATGTAGCCCTCAATGAATAGTGAAAGGCTGTCTGAAGCCAACTAAGACTCACTATCTCTACCAACTCAGTGGTAGAGCCCCCCTTCAGTCCGAAGAGAGCTGGCAGGACTGAGCGAACTTGACAAGCTACTGATGATAGGCATCCTATGTTCAACCACACGCCTGCCAATCACCGACTGAAGTCCCGACGTAGTTTCTTGACAGAGACACAGGGCTGGGCTCTTCTGCAGTGCAAGAACGGATCCAACTGTGGCGTGAGAAAGCGGATGCTGTCACTGATTCAGGACTTCAAGAATAGCTGCCAACAGAAGCATAGCTGCCATAAGGTAAATGGAAAACCTTGAACCGCACAACAGAAAACTGCACAACTTTGGGGACAGATCGACGACCCTTACTGTGACTGAGGTCTATTGAAATGCTGTCTTGCACCGGCATGCAATCGACGAGACCTATTTAATTTTAATGACGACGCTGCTAAAACAATGAATTATTATTTTAATATCGGCATCTAAATCACCTGACACGAACGAACTTCTCTACCGACAATGCCAAGATCACAGTTCTTATCAAAATATATCAGAAAAAAATAATCACGTTTCATTCGCTGAAGAAGTAATAAAATTTGTATCTTTTGAGAAAAAACAGTCTTGGTTACACACATGCAATTTTTTTCCTCTTCACGTGTGATGCGTTTTGCCTGTTCTTGCCATCATAAAACGTTCTGTGGAAATTACAAACTTGTTTAAAAACAGCACTTTGGTTAAAAGTATATAAATACGTCCATGTGTAAGACATATTTGTTACAGGAAGGGTTTCAGATGGTTATACTATAGGACACATCAGCACATTCACGTTTGAGGGAGAGGCATTTTATTCGCTTAAAAGAATAAAATACCTGTTACTCACGAAGCAAGGTGTCAGAATTGTTTACATTCAAATGTTCAATTTTTTGTAAGTCTATGGGACTACTTGTTTATCAGTCCCTACTATCACAAACTACTTAAACTAACATAAGGGCAAACACACGAACCCATGCACGAGGGAAGACTCAAACCTCCGATGATGAACAACCGCGCGTTTCACAGCAAGGCGCCTTAGAACGCTCTGCCACTCCACCGCGGCACTAGGAAGAATTAGGACAGTACTACAAAAATTATAATCAAAGGCCTAACCCTAACAAAACATATCTATACTTCCCATCTAAAAGGCAGACAGGTCAACCAATGACTAAACATTTCATGGAATATCCCTCAACTTGTATATTCCTTTTCCACAAAATATCTTGGGGTGATTTAAGATCGGAGCTTATTATTGAAAATGCGTACCATCACGTTTCCGACTTTGATAAAGGTCGAATTGTAGCCTATCGCGATTGTCGTTTATAGTATCGCGACAATGATGCTTGCGTTGGGCGCGATCCAATGACTGTTTGCAGAATGTGGAATCGGTGGGTTCAGGAGGGCAATACGGAACGCCTTGCTGAATCCCAACGGCCTCGTATCAGTAGCATTCGAGATCGTATCCGCATGACTGTAACGGATTGTGCAGCCACGTCTCGATCCCCGAGTCAACAGATGGGGACGTTTGCAAGACAACAACCATCTGCACGAACAGTTCGACGACGTTTGCAGCAGCATGGACTATCAGTTTGCAGACCGTGGCTGCGGTTACCCTTGACGCTGCATCACAGACAGGAGCGCCTGCGATGGTGTACGCAACGACGAACCTGGGTGCACGAATGGAAAAACGTCATGTTTTCGGATGAATCCATGTTCTGTTTACAGCATCATGATGGTCGCATTCGTGTTTGGCGACATCGCGGTGAACGCACATTGGAAGCATGTATTCGTCATCGCCATACTGGCGTATCACTTGGCGTGATAGTATGGGGTGCCATTGGTTACACGTCTCGGTCACCTCTTGTTCGCATCGACGGCGCCAGCCGAGCACACCACCATAAACTAAGCGCTGAAAGCGCGGTCGATGTACGCGACTCGCGTCGAGAAAACGCCCTCGAAAACTGCGCAAGGTTTGAGTGTAGGGATACAACGGTGGAGAGCCTAACTTTTCGTATGTGGCACCACCCACGATAGACACGGATGACGCAGTGTCGATCTGGAAAACCACAGAAGTATGGTCGAGCTCTAGTGTGAGGAGGAGCCGAGCTCCAGACTGCGGAATAACCGAAAATACTTGCCCGTCAACGTAATGCGGGTCTCCCGTGTCCTGAGCGAATGATGCATCAGCCGCCTGTCCATTCTCCGGAATTGTGGCGTCAACGCGGTGTTTCTGTGAAGCCTGGAAAACAACGGCTGTGTGTCCCATTCGCTGGCAAACCTAGACTGCCGATGGCAGCAGTCGGCTCGTGTTTACGGAAGCATTCCGGACAAAAGGGAAGTCGTGCGGGAGACCGTCGGTCGCGGCCTGTGTCCACGGTCGGAAGAGACGGCCGCCCGGAGACAGGTATCGAGTGACGGGTCCCGTAACTTCAAGATCTCAGTTCTAAGACCCGCGTCAGGAGCATGAAACACCACCACATCGCGAATCAATGCAGGAGCATAGATTGTTCCAGGCGACGTTGGCGCACCTAAATTTACAATCACGAGATAGAAACTGTAGCGTCGTGATCCATTCCCTATATGTCTGATCTGGGGACTTTCGACAGGAAAAGAAAACCTGGAGGGCGGAGGTGACGTGTATTTGTGCGTCAAAGTACTCAGAAAAGCAGTGTTTAATGTGGGCATACAGAAGATCTTGAAGCGGCTGCTCTGGGTTCAATTGTTGAATCAAGCGATACACCTGGGAACCGACTGTTTCTAAGAAAAATGCCCGATGCCGGTTTTTCTCCAAGACTCCGTGGGCCAGGAAATGTTGTTCCAGCCGCTCTACATAATTCGGCCAAGGTTCCAAAGCTCTATCGAAAGTGGGGAATGTCAGCGGTAACATATCTAGATTGCTCAATTTTCCGGGAATGGAATATACACTGTGAGTTACGTCTTGCAATGCTGGGGAGTGCGGATGGTGCGCCAACCCTGTGACCGCCGCCTGTATGTGGAGTAGAGTTTCCGTCAAGGAGTGAAGAAATTCCTCTAAGGGAGGAATTACTACTAATACAAAGATCTCATCCTGTTCGCCAGTTCTGTTAAGTCCTACGATCTGCAGGAAAGATAACAACTCCTCAAATTGCCAACGGTTTATTAAACAAAAGAGCCTTCTGGGCGTACAACAACACAAAGTCAAGAAAACAGATAGTCACGTAGGGATAACAAACAACAAGTATAATAGTGACAACATATAAACAGACAATAAACTATTACACGTGGCGCTAGACCAAGGCAAACAACTACACTACAGCGCAAACTACGCCGAGTGCGGGGGCAGCTGGATCCGGCGTAGGAGCGGCCGGTGGCTGAGTCTGCACTGGCCTCCTTTTCTCTCTCTCTCTCTCTCTCTCTCTCTCTCTCTTTTTTTTTTTTTTTTTTTTTTTTTTTAATGGAACAAGGTGGAATGGGGTACCATCACTATCCAGCGATCTCCAACCCCAGATGGAGCAGTGTAGGAGGAAGGTAGGTTAACTTTATTCATTTATTTTGCCATAAACTTTCGGGGCTGACTTGTAAGGGCCTGCAGGACTTAAGCCCTCGACCCGTAAGGCACCCCGGATAGATGGAGTGGGGGGGGGGGGGGCCGCTCTATTTGCGAGAGCGCCGAAGGTCCAAGTATTCCTGGGCTATTTGAGCTATCTGTTTAAACTGCTCTTCCGTGAAAACGCAATAATTATTCAAATCCTTAAAACCTTGACGGCCCACTAACCGCCAAATAGGACGCTGAATTTCTTCAGCTAATTGAACTGAGTGGTGGGGGGGTGGTGGTATTTTCGATTCGGGTAGGAACGGGTAATGGAGATCTTCGTCGTCGCTGTCCTTGTTGCGGATTTTTGTCAATACTCGTAGCAGGACTCGTTTGACGTCATGTTTCGTCGGCATCTCCAAGTAGGTCGCGTCGTCTTCCGACACGTCCTCTCCCTCCACGTGCGCGGCGACCGCCCCCTCAGGCGCAGCCTCGTCGTCAGTTCGTGTCGGAGGCGCGTCCACCTCCATCTTCGCCACGCCCTCGTCCCCCGCCATGGCAGAGTCGAGGGAAACGGTTTCGGTCGCAGTATCAGTAGAACTGCAGGTCACCCCAGCATGCGGAGGCGGGATGCGGCTAATCGTCGCTTTGACGAGCCTCAACTCCCGCTCGAGGTCCGCAATTCGTCGCATCGCGGCGTCGAGGGCGGCGCGGTACTGCTCCCGTTCTGCCGCCATCGCGGCGAAGCAGGGCGTCGTCCGCCGCGGGATGCAGAATAACTTGTGCACCCGACGTGACGGCGTCGCCACCAGCCGACCCTCGAACGTTCCCACGT
Organism: Locusta migratoria; assembly: GCA_026315105.1. NCBI lineage: Eukaryota > Metazoa > Arthropoda > Insecta > Orthoptera > Acrididae > Locusta > Locusta migratoria. The sequence goes on along the minus strand of CM048744.1, from coordinate 313,794,701 downwards.
GGTGGGTGGAGAGGCGCAGGGGACGGAACGGCCGCGGACGCGGCCGGCGTCGCAGTGCCCGTCCTCGACTTCTCCGCATGTCCCGACTTCTGCTTCGTGCGCCATTCTTCAATGTACGGGCAACGGTGGAAGTTGGCGGCGTGGGGGCCGCCACAGTTGACGCATCGACTGGCCTCCACACTCCGTCGATGCGCTTATGAAGCCGGCATCGGCGGAGGGCTACAACCGGTTACTGCGCTGTCATTGGCTGGCCACTGTCACACGGCGGAGCGTAATGTAGTGCAGCCGTATAGTGCTGTTTCTTCTGCTGTTGGCCGCTGTTTATATTTATGTGATTACGTGTGAGCGCCTACGAAAGGGAGTTCAGCAGCCCGGCGTGGCTTTCTGTTGTGCGGGCACTCTATACGGTCAGGGGCTGCCACGGCAGTATCTCTTTAATTGGCTTTGTGAGCAAAATATTCTCAGGTATTGTTGAAAGGAGAGTGCGAGTATTACTTGAAGATAAGTTGGGCCACGATCAGATCTCTGGCTTACGCCAGATAATGGAGAAGTGTTATGATTGGAACAGGGAATTGTATGTATGTTTTATAGATCTAGAAAAGGCTTATGACCCTGTAATTAGCAGAAAGCTATCGTCAGTTCTAGAAGACTAAGGAATATGAGGCAAGCTTCTGCAGGCAGTTATATGTCTTTACGTAGAGTGTCAGGCAGCTGTTAGAGTTGACGGTAAATTGAGTTCATGGATCACGGTTTCTTCAGAGGTAAGACACGGCTTTAACCTGTCATCACTGTTGTTCATACTATGTATGGATCAAATTTCGAAAACAATACACTGGCAGCATGTAACGCCACAGCTGCGTTCACCTAATCCTCGATGGGCGAAGTTGCCGTTATATTCTATTTGCTGCTTAATCATTTAATACTTGTTCCAATGATTTGACGGTATGGGATGCGGACAATTACTAGGTTGATCCATAACAATAAACTTTGTTAACTTCCTTTATTATGGAACGACAAATGTTAAAAACTCTTCCCTTTAAATACACTGATTAAATAACTGCGTGCCACTACGATGAATGTCTACAAGTCCACACTGAAACATTTCAATATGCAACTGCAACCCGCATGCGATACGACGGAATGGCAAAAACTTTAGCCACCACTAAACGCAGGTTACGAACTCACTGCCGACATGCTACCACCTCGCTCTGCGGGAGACTGCCGCACACCGGCCAACAAACAAAGAACATTCCAACCTAAGCATTGTTGCCAGCAGCTATCGCTGCACGCCAACGATAACTATCGTTCGGCCAAAACGTACCAAAGAGGTTACTAACCTAAAACGCTGTATTCTCACAAGCAGATTCGATTAAATGGTTGCAATTTAATATTTCACAGCTAGATCAGAGGGGTAAGGATTATTGTATGAAGATCAGTATCTCCAAAACGAAAGTAATGTCTGTATGGGAGTGAAAGCTGAGTGGATATAGGTTACCTCATTAATAAGGTTGACGTTACAGATACGAACGTAGCAATTATAAGTTCAAGTACTAATATGTGGGAACAATGGCAGGATTGAGGAAATCAAACAAAAACTGGGAATGAACATCACAGATGATGCAGTTAGAGCGAACAGGCTGTGATGGTGGGTCATGTTACACGCATGGGAGAAGAAAGGTGTGACACCCATATAGCCTTTATTCCATCAATGTTGCTATTGTATCAAAATGTTTAATGTTTTCCATGTCGATTTTTTTCTAACAATCAAATAAATGTAAGTGAGGTAATGCTCTTTGGATGAGCATGTAGATATATCTTTGTACATCCAAGCTCCGAGCATAGTTGAACATATTTAAAAATTGTATTAATGTACTTTAAAATCATATTTTTATCACACACGAACTGTAATGTAATTTCATTATGACTTGTGTATGGCAATAACTTTGTATATGATCTGGCTTTGGGATTTTGTAAATGTTAGTATAAACGAAAAGCCTGTGGGACGCTATCCAAAACGGAAAATGCATACGGGGAAGGGCAAGGTGGTAAAAGTTCGCCAAAACAGTGTTCTTGCACGCCACAGAGCGATCAAGTTAGTTAGTCGAGTGAAAGATGTTTGGTTTATCAAAGTGCTGTGATGTTGTATTACTAAGAGCGGTACTGCAAGAAGTTTATTAAAAAGGCCCCAGAGACGGACACTGCAATGTTATGGTAACTGGTGCAACACATGTTGGCCTGATTGTTACAAAATTGCGACGCTAAGAAGAAAGAGTTTATGAGCCACAGCACTGGGTGCGCCTACGCTTATAAGACGGCACAACAGCAAGCCTCGTACCCGCACTTCGCTACGAACACAGGCAAGGCAAACTTTCTTATATGTATTCACAGCCAAACACTCACACTTATGTATGTTGTTAAAGTAACTAAGTTTTAATTTAACCTCTGCTCCACCCGTCATTTTCCTACGACATTGACCTATGTAGGACCCTAACGTTGTATGCGCGAAATATTATTCGAATATCCTGAACTTTGATTCTTCATTAAAATGATGCTACAGTTTTCAGATAATAGACATGATTTTCATAATACTGATTTGAAACGAATTTCATGAGAAGTTTCTTGTGCAGCGTATGCTCAAGTCACAACAACAGTTTTTTATAAATAGGATTTATATTCTGTTGAGACATAAAAAGCAAATGCAAAAGAGAGTAGTTGACCATGTTTAATAATCTTGCTAAGTAAAATATTTAGAGACAGTGTCCGGCTTATGACCATATAATTTGTTAGTCTACGCACTATATTTTCCATGCTCTGTGCTTCACAAAAGTAATTCCGTCAGCTTTGAATATTTGATACAAAATGAACTGTATAGTCTTTTTTTCTGTCTCAGATTCTGTTCAGATCTTACATTTGATTGTGCTTTATTACTGCTGATTTGCTTGCACTATGGTTATTAAAAGTGATTTTTCTGGATAATTAATAATAGGAATCATTAAAGATAAGTACTGGTTTATGTTGCAAATATCTATACAGTTTGATGGCCGCATTATTTAATTATATAAAGTAAGCTAATGGTTCGTTTCATTTAGGTCATAAAACTGACAAAAGTTATGATTACATTTTTCTTTTGTGCATAATAAGATTGAAGTACACAGCCCATGTTGCGAAAGTGTTTTGCTACTAAATTGTATAATTTATAACAGAGTATACAGTTTCTCAAACCAGTAACGAAACAAGTTTGCAAGTGTTAATGTAAGCAGTAATTTTAGTCCCATAATTTACAATTCTAAATATTTCTTACAAATGTGTTGGATTCGCAGTTGGATATTTGACACAACGTCTCAATAGCAGTGTAGATTGTTGTCGGATCTATTTTTCACTATCTGACTATAATATTTATAAATTAAATCACTTATTTTCAAAATTACATTTTATTATAGAGTGCATGTTTAGTGATTACGGACTTTGCTCTTTTCTGTGCTTACTTCACAGTTTCAGAGTCATTCATATACTAAATGTTGAACATTATTACATCAATCAAAACATTATATGCCTAATTAGGCTGGCGATCGTAATTATTTTTAAATTCGTTGGTATTTCAGTAGAGTTAACATCAACATTCACACCTGTAATTTCACGGTCTATATAGTGTTTTGAATACTTGGAGTAATTTCGCGAAGTGGTTAGGAGTTATGCAGTATGTGGAACTGTTTTAGTGTAATTGTACGGAACCTGCTGTTTCTAGAGAATGCTTTGGGGTAATCACAGCAGCAGGAGCATTGCAGAGGACAGCTAAGAGGATCAAGGGTTCCGCAGGGTGAGAAGAGGTAGACAAGGACGAAAAATTTGAAGTAACAGGCAAAGATCAGACAAGGCATCAATGTTAGCATTGGATAGAGGATCATGGCGGAATGTTATTAAGGGGAATATGCTAGAAACTAAACTCTGAAAGGCATAATCAGACTTTAATGATGATGATCAAAAAATATACCTCTTTTCCACTATTGTGCAAATGCCACTCTCCGCCCCCATCCTTCTCCCCATCCCTGTAAAATAACGCCTGTGGTCATCACATTTGGTACAATAGCATATCAGCTGCTGCTGGGTACGTTTTGTAGTGCTGACGTTACCACACATGTAGGCTTTCACCGTCGGCGTCTTCATTAATTCAAACTTCCGGGCTAAGATGCCGTGGTCCATCTATAAAACTCCCTTCTCCCATCGTTCCGTCCACTCACCCCTGAAGACGTTGCCCACAGTTGACAACGAAACGTTAGGGGAAGGAAGTTTTACAGATGGACACGGCGTCTTACAAGGAAAGTACATGGGCTCGAACAAACATATCTGTATGAACGTTTGGTTACAGGACCTCTACGTACACCTAAATGTGCTGGTCGGTGTCGTTTTTATGCAAAACTCTGCAATGATGCTCTAGATGGCACTGTAGATGTAATCTAGACGCCATACGAAATGCAGATATCTTAACTATAACTTATGTAATAATCATCGTACATGTCCTCTAGCGAATTGTCATCAAAAGTCGTGATGATAGTTGCAACTTTAACCTTCTTCCCGAAAGACTGTTGGTATTCACTGACACTGCTTCCATCGCCTCTTCCCGCACTTATCGTAGCACTACCGCTTGCAATGAGTTGTTCGTCATTATCATCCCTATTACCATTATTATGAGTTTGTAACAACAGTATCTAACTTATGCTCATATTTCTGTACCATAACAGATACGAGAAAGCATGCAAATGATTTATCTTCTACACTAATACCATCTTCACGAAGAAGGGTTCTTCGTAACTTCATCCCAACTAATCGCAAATACATTAGCAGGATTGATTAGCAATCGCCGCACCATCTGACGCTTCTGCACACAAATAACATCACAAAACGCAACTTCGGAGGCACGCTGCACCGTCCCTACTGGCGAACCGACAGGTCAAAGTGCAATGCGGCATGGCACACGCAGAGGCCTCTAACAGCAGAGATTTACAGATGCGGGAGTATCACTAGTGCAATAAGGGATCTTTACATTATCTCTCATACGATTTTGGTGTATATGTGTTTGTTCGAGCCCAAGTACTTTCCTTGTTAGCCCGGAAGTTTTAATTAATGGACTTCGACGTATTGCTTTATAACCTGCCCCTCGGGAAAGTTGTGGCAGTCCACGGTGTCTGAGGAATGCTGGTGTGTGTTGCAGGGACCCCAACAGCGGTCCCGGGGAGCCGCCGCCCTTCTGGGACACGTACGACGCCATCAACCAGCTCTACCTGGCGCTCGGTGAGTCCACCAGCAAAACTAATTACTGTCACACCAGCGGACTTGCAGTCTGCGCACAAAACTCTCTCACAACAATATTCAACCAAAGTAAGTACCATTGGGAAACCACGAAGATTGCACACCCGTTGTCGCTTCCTGCAGGTATAAATGCTAATATATCGCCCCAAATTTGCGACTGGATAGGGGATTTCCTATCGGAGAGAACACAGTTCGTAGTAATCGATGGTAAGGTATCGACTATAACAGAGGTGATATCGGGCGTTCCACAGGGTAGTGTTATTGGTCCTCTGTTGTTCCTTATTTACATAAATGATTTAGGGGAAAATCTAAGTAGCTCTCTTAGGTTGTTTGCAGATGACGCCGTCATTTACCGTCTAGTAAAATCATATGAAGATCAAAACTAACTGCAGAACGATTTGAATAAGATATCAGTATGGTGTAAAAAATGGCAGCTGACTCTAAATAATGAGAAGTGTGAAGTCGTCCACATGAGTACGAAAAGAAATCCGTTAATCTTTGTTTACAAGATAAAAACAATCAAATCTGAAGGCCGTAAACTCCACAAAATACCTAGGAATTACAATTCCTTCTGACTTAAATTGAAAAGAACACGTAGATGATGTCGTGGGAAAGGCGAAGCAGAGACTGCGTTTTATTGGCAGTACCCTTAAAAGATGCAACAGAACTACTAAAGAAACTGCATACACTACGCTTGTTCGTCCTATTATGGAGTATTGCTGCCCAGTGTGGGATGCTTATCAGGTGGATTTAACGGAGGACATCGAAAGAGTCCGAAGAAGGGCAGCTCGTTTCGTATTGTCACGATACAGGGGAGACAGCGTTACGGAAATGATACAGGATCTGGGATGGGAATTATTACAACAACGGCGCTTACGAAACTCCAACCGCCAACATTCTCCTCCTAATACCAAAATATACTGTTGACTCCCACTTACATAGTGGAAATGATCATCAGAATAAAATACGAGAAATTAGAGCCCGAACGGAGAAATTCAGGTGTTCATTCTTCCCGCGCGCTATTCTAGAATGGAATGGAAGATAAATTTTCAAATACTCAATGGGTAGCTGAAAGAACATTCATTAATTCACATACACACGCATAAAGCTTGGCAGCACATTACAATCCTGGAACACAAGACACCAGCGGCGAAACGAAGCATCGACGGTTTCTTGACGAGATGGTGGGCGTCTTGATCACAAAATTTTAAATTACACTGTGCACAAGTGGACTCATGTTCGGGGAAGCAGCGGCTCACTGTTCCTAAGTACCACGTTGTGTGCTACCACGCAGAATTTCATAACATTTACAAACAGAAATTAATTTAGAATAAGCGAGTAAAGCACACGCGAGAATTCATATAGAAGAAAACTAGTATTAACAAAAGCATGGCTGAAGGCCGAAGTAACGACTGTTACGAAAGCACGTGGTGCAATCGGTCATACAAGACAGAAAAAACGGGATCAAACAAGAAAATCTAAGAAATATTTAGCATACTCGCGGATACAGAAACTACGCGAAAAGTCAGTTAAAAAAAAAAACAAGGAAATTCAAACACACTAAGTTTACACAAAGGCTGAAGGCCACACACGTGTATTCTAACTTGAGCAAAACCGGACACAAAATCATCACCGGAATAAAAATGCAGACAATAAATTTACCTTGAATTTACTCGAGTTCTGTAAATTAAACACATCGCCTCGCATAGGGAAAGAATTACTCAAAAAACTATCACTGAAAATCAAGACCGCCTGATAACAAAGAAAGTGAAGTCCTATCAGCATGCCTTTCCCACAGCATGATTCGGTGTAGTAGTTACTTCCACAGTCGTCGGAGCCAGAATGACGAGTGAAGACTGAAGCTCTAAGCCCTCCGCCCCCCCCCCCCCCGCCATACATTGGATGTAGAGCGCGCTAAAAGCGACGCAGAGTGCGTTCAGGGACTGATGTTTACCAACCCTTGCTACCTGGCCAAGACAATTCCCTCTACAGCCGCTCCCAGAGAGGTCGCCTGTCGCCTCTTTCGTCCGAGATTAGGTTGGTACGACACTAAGAACACGGCCACCTCGCCAGTTTGCCAATTAAGCTTGTCTCTGGCCAGCCATCAGACGCCAGCGCAGACCACAAAAGGAGCCATACGTGCTGAACTACAGCAAAACGAGGCCTAAAGCGGGAGGCGGCGACTGCAAGCCATTGCGCGGCATTCAGTCAGTATTAAGAGCACACATTCACATTAACACACAAGCTCAATTACACAGGTGGAAACATTTATAAATATGGGTCAAACATACATAAACATGGGGCATTGATCAATTCCAATGTTCCAATGTTTGTGTAGCTTATGGGACTTAACTACGGGGTCATCATTCCCTAAACTTACAAACTACTTATGAACTAGCTAACACTAAGGACGGCACAAATATCCAAGCCCGAGGGGGGATTCGAACCCCCGACCGTAGTGACCGTGCAGACCGTGACTGGAGCGCCTCGGCATTGATCATTAATAAAAAGAATAAAATAATTAACACACAGGTAGATAACATTAATGTTGCAGAAACACTTTAGGTTAACGAATAAATCAAAATGGAACACGACCACACAATCAGCGGACGTTTTTCACACTGTTTGCTATGTCAGATTTGTTTATTTGGTTTCCTTAGTTTTCCCCAAAAGATAAATTGATAATAATATACAATACTTTTAGTTTTTATTCCACTGAGCGTTAATCGTGTCAGTGACATAAATGCATAAGACGTTAAACCGGCTGTCTCATAGTTCTCAGACATATCAGCCACTTTTATCTTCAGCATCGTATGGATGTTGTTCTTCCCAAAGTCGTATGTTACGTCTACATACTCACAGATTATCTACACTAACTTGAATAATCGTTTGGCTGCCATCACCTTCAATGTTATTTTATCGTAAGCCTTTCAGAGTGTCAGACTATGACTTTCGTAGAAGATCCCTTGGTCATATAAATCGATCGTGTCACCAGACTTCCTCCACTGATGTCGGCAGTCAGTATAGTCTCTCGACCCGTCCGTGCTCCCGTCTGGCTATCGATTGGAAAATAATTGGTTCGAGCTGAGTTCCACTGGACATAGCAACAGGACCCACGAAAAAGATAAAAAGAAAACAAATGCGTTCCTAGCTTGTAGTGGCCCATTCTCAGAGAGATTCGGCTAGCCTCTAAAGCAAACTTCATTCACGTCTTCCATCGGCACACATTTACAATTTTGAAAGGCTCTCGATTATTTGTTGGGAAGATGTCTTTCGGACAACAAATTAACGAGGCCGATGAAATATGGATGTATTAGAATCTTAACATTCACGCATATCACAAGTTGCAGTCTCCTCAAGAATGAATAGAAATACAGGGGATCCAACTGTCGTTAAATTTCGCACTGCAGTGAACTCAGTATTTCATCCGTTTAAATGACTTTTAGTACGATCTATGTAGCATGTTTTATAGTATGTGAAGTAAATTGTTTATCGGAATGGTTAAACGTTTAAAATTCTATAGATTTTCTAACTTAAAGTTAATTTTATTCCTGGCTTTCCGTTTCCTGTATATTATATCAGAGATAGTATAATTATTACATTTTATTGTACTACCACAGTAAAGACAAAGATGAAGTTTCCTATGTGCTCGAACCTAAGTGTAAACGAGTAACATATCTTTAAAGTCTGTATGTAAACATTGCAAACGTCTTTGATAAAACAAAAAAGGTCGAAGATGGCCCTGCCGGCCGCGGTGGCCGAGGTGATGTTCAAAATGTTCAAATGTTTGTTAAGCTTATGGGACTTAACTACGGGGTCATCAGTCCCTAAACTTACAAACTACTTATCAACTACCTTATACTAAAGACGGCACAAATATCCATGCCCGAGGGTGGATTCGAACCCCGACCGTAGTGGCCGTGCAGACCGTGACTGGAGCGCCTCAGTCTCCTCGGCCACCGCGGCCGGCGGCCGAGGTGACTGAGGCGCTGCAGTCACGGTCTGCACGGCACTACGGTCGGGGGTTCGTATCCCCCCTCGGGCATGGATATTTGTGCCGTCCTTAGTGTTAGCTAGTTCGTACGTAGTTTGTAAGTATAGGGACTGATGACCCCGTAGTTAAGTCCCATAAGCTATACAAACATTTGAAACATTTGAAGATGGCCCTATAAGACGATAACCGGTTAACGAATTATAGTAAACTTGTGGAACATACACAAAATTGTGATTTTTATTTCAATATGTGTTTTATATGTTGGAACAATTCAATAAATGTGTCAGTTATAACTACGTAGGAGGCAGCTCCGTTTAGCAGTACCACGAGGGCAGACACAAATTTTCGCGACAACGGCTGTTTGTACGTAGCTGGTCGAGTACATAGAAAACTTCATCTTTGTCTTTACTGTGGTAGTACAATTAACGAAACAAGGGCACGCTGAAGCGCTCACAGAAGCTTACCCTTCAGCCCCTCAAGCCCGCGACGCAGGCAAGTTTAGAGCGCGGCGTAATACAGACAACCGTCTGATGAATACTCGGCAGAAGACTTACATGTAAGCATACACAAAATTGTGATTTTTATTTCAATATGTGTTTTATATGTTGGAACAATTCAATAAATGTGTCAGTTATAACTACGCAGGAGGCAGCTCCGTTTAGCAGTACCACAAGGGCAGACACAAATTTTCGCGACAACGGCTGTTTGTACGTAGCTGGTCGAGGACATAGAAAACTTCATATTTGTCTTTACTGTGGTAGTACAATTAACGAAACAAGGGCACGCTGAAGCGCTCACAGAAGCTTACCCTTCAGCCCCTCAAGCCCGCGACGCAGGCAAGTTTAGAGCGCGGCGTAATACAGACAACCGTCTGATGAATACTCGGCAGAAGACTTACATGTAAGCATACACAAAATTGTGATTTTTATTTCAATACGTGTTTTATATGTTGGAACAATTCAACAAATGTGTCAGTTATAACTACGCAGGAGGCAGCTCCGTTTAGCAGTACCACGAGGGCAGACACAAATTTTCGCGACAACGGCTGTTTGTACGTAGCGGGTCGAGGACATAGAAAACTTCATCTTTGTCTTTACTGTGGTAGTACAATTAACGAAACAAGGGCACGCTGAAGCGCTCACAGAAGCTTACCCTTCAGCCCCTCAAGCCCGCGACGCAGGCAAGTTTAGAGCGCGGCGTAATACAGACAACCGTCTGATGAATACTCGGCAGAAGACTTACATGTAAGCATACACAAAATTGTGATTTTTATTTCAATACGTGTTTTATATGTTGGAACAATTCAACAAATGTGTCAGTTATAACTACGCAGGAGGCAGCTCCGTTTAGCAGTACCACGAGGGCAGACACAAATTTTCGCGACAACGGCTGTTTGTACGTAGCTGGTCGAGTACATAGAAAACTTCATCTTTGTCTTTACTGTAGTAGTACAATTAACGAAACAAGGGCACGCTGAAGCGCTCACAGAAGCTTACTCTTCAGCCCCTCAAGCCCGCGACGCAGGCAAGTTTAGAGCGCGGCGTATTACAGACAACCGTCTGATGAATATTCGGCAGAAGACATACATGTAAGCATTACGCACTCTGGCCGCATCAAATCCTTAGCAGAAAGGGCTCAGACTCGAGCTTGAATTCAGGAATAAGAGGGTCTGAAACTGGCGGCACTCGAGATCCTATTCGTATTTAGCCACGGTGCTTTCTACTGATCTGTTTCAGGAAGCATTGCAAGAGTCTGAACGTAAAACCTCCAGTATCCACAGATAAAAATAAAATGACGAAATAGAATCATAAAAAAAGGTGATTAGCGTTGACAAAAAACGCTATTTCTTAGGTTACCAAACATGTTAAACAAAAATAAAACACGTAAATACAGAGTCTTTGGTTATCCCATTGGTTGAGATCATGGAGGTAAGAATAAAGGGAGATGGCGCTATGTATCACAGCCGTACTAACCTACGCTTTGAAGCCATAGCCGCCATGACACTCCGACCAAAACACTGACAGTGTGTTATAGCTGTGGCTGTATTTACAGTCGTTAATGCCATCATATATGCATGTAACGTCCTCAAACTGGTTGTTTCAAGTTTTTGTTTAAAATAAGATCTCTAAAAACGTAAAAATTTCGCGTTTACGAATCACTAACGATATGTGAATCTGACGATTCTCATATAAAATAATTGAGCGACAAACATACGCACTAACGATATGTGAATCTGACGATCCTCATATAAAATAATTGAGCGACAAACATACGCAAACAATGTAAATACAGCAGTGTTTTGGTCGGATCAAGATGGCGACCCTTGGCTTCACAGCTGTGGCGTCAAAGCGCCTCCGTTTATTCTTACCTCCATGGTTGAGATGTTAAATTCATATCTTGTCACGTATGCTGTGTAATGAACAATCTGTCAAACACAGCAAATTACATTTTTACTGTGAAACGTTTCTTAAATTGTAATATTTAAACGCGATATAGATGTTTACATTACAGTATTACAATTTCTTATATTGTTTTTAATGCTCAAGTTTCCATTGTAAACAAGTATGGAAAAGAAAAATGTATAAATTTGTTTATCAGTCTGTGATCGTTAAGATCGTATGTGGTAGGTTGCTAGTTGATTCCTTCATGTCAACTTTAATAGTGGCGTGTTGTATCTACGGATTGCAAAAAAAAAAAAAAAAAAAAAAAAAAAAAAAAAAACACTTAAACTTCTGTTGAGTTTATTTCGCCGGCCGCGGTGGCCGAGAGACTGCGGCGTGCCAATCACCGTCTGTTCGGCCACTACGGTCGGGGGTTCTAATCGTCCCTCGGGCATGGATATTTGTGCCGTCCTTAGTATTAGCTAGTTCATAAGTAGTTTGTAAGTTTGGGAACTGATGACCCCGTAGTTAAGTCCCATAATCTCTACAAACATTTGAGTTTATTTCAGTGAAACCACAAAGCCAATCAAATGTCTCTCAGGTAATAAGAAAACTAAGTCTTAGACTTCACCAGAGGAAAAGTATCTAAACACAGTTCTGTCAAAATCGGAGATCGTATCTGTAACAGAGTTATTTCTGTTGGTAAATCACCGTCTATGAAATAGAAAAGTTTGCGACCTTCCCATCGGTACTCACCAATAAGAATTGGGCAATACATAACTCAGGATAGTAAAAGGTTTATGGCTCGTTGTCTCTGTTCATAGGGGTGAGTTATGTATGTCAGCTTCTATGCCCTAAACAGTTACCCAATCTGTTTAAACAAGATCAATAATTAATCTGTAGTTTAGTCAGTCTATCAATCTGCATATGATGATGTGAAAATTTATTGTAACAAACATAAATTAAACCTCTGAATAACCAACAAAATGGATTCTAAGATAAAGAAGTGATTCACTCACGAAGTAGTTCTTTATAAATCATGTTTATTTCTCTTTTTGGACTTGAAAATGCGGAGGTGGTCCTACTTTATACATCCTACTTTATACATATAATTGAATATTTCCCTAACTATTGTTCATGAGAGGCACAATAAGTATCACACGCACTTGAGAGTAAAAGTTACAAATCATCACTCGTAAAATAGTGAAGTCCATCGAATATTGCAGTTCCAAGTTAATCCGCGATTAACCACAGTATTTGTTATGAAACACAGTTTGTTACCACACGAGTACACGATTGCTGAATTATCACAGTTCCACAGCCCTACTACCGTGCATAGTTTACCACTTTTCACCAGAGACTAAGTTCTTCAGTCACAGTCCCGTAAATTTTCTAAGTGCACACATGTCTATCTCTTCAAACCACAAGTTCGTAACGCGGCTACTGGCCGGCCAGCGTCACAACCTTTCACCACCGCGTCCTAGTTACGAGTCCCTTCCCAAACGTTCTAAGGCGTGCTCTACCTGCTCACAAAATGTTATCATTCCGCGCATCCAAACGCCTCAACTTTAAAATACAATATTCCTTCCAAAATATTACACATTTGAATATCACAGAATTAAATGCTTTGACCACCTCCCTACAAATCTTCTTTACATTTAACAAAGGAATATATATTTAACAATACTAAAAACGGTTGAGACTGAAGCTCTTTGCTCAAGTAGCTATTAAACGTGGCCCCTCACTGTTCAAATATACTGCCGTCGTCGAAATATAGTTACAAATTAATATTTAATTTATCATGGTCTTTTATGTAAATACATTTAGTTCTTGTCCACAAATACATGTAATTGTTTATATATAAATTATCTGCTGCCCATCTACTATTTTTAGTCGGCCATGAAATATTTAAGTGGAAGTCTACAACATAAAACGAACGTTACTAAAAATAATATTAAATATAATGAAATACATATATAAATGTTATGTGGAGGAATCTATATTCTGACACAAGAATATTACTACCTCAACGAAAAGCAGAACAAGAGAGTAAAATAAAGTTATTGAAAGAATACGGAAATATCGTGGTACGTCTTTTAAGACTGGTAGCGTGGTGCAATGGTGCCCATTTGCTTCTTAAACTGTTACTGATAAACGCTACGTATCAATATTTGCAAATATAAGTCTTATATTATTATTATAGTACGGTCCGGGGTTCGAATCCCCCTCGGGCATGGATATTTGTGCCGTCCTTAGTGTTAGCTAGTCCGTCAGTAGTTTGTAAGTTTAGGGACTGATAACCCCGTAGTTGAGTCCCACAAGCTATACATACATTTTTTTAATTATTATAGTACTGAAGGTTGTTGGCTTTTTATCTGTAGGAGATATTGAAATTGGAATTATGGCGTTAGATTCTCACAAGTCTTCTGAATCCATTCATATAATTATATTTCGCGTTTGGTCATTTGATTTTATATGTATTTTTAGAATAATGTGTGTGGCTATATTGTATTTCAATTGCAATCTGGGAGAGCCGCCCTCGCTCAGCCAAGATCATTGTTTCCGGTTTCCTAGAAGATTAGGAAAATCCTAACTACCTGTATTCCATTCACTAGGTCCAAACTGTTAGTCGGCTGGCTGGGGAACCCAACAGCCTGACAAAACCCGCCTTTCACATGGAAACAATCAGCTTTCCCCTGTATCTGTAATGCCACAAATTTGTCACGGCGAGAAGGCAGAGGGCTGACGACGGTCCGGAAGTGCAGGAATCCCAGAGACGGCTCGGCGGTGACCGCCGTTTAGCTGCGACGACGTCCTATTTAAGCAGACGCACTATGATACTTGTTGGACCTACTTCCTTGTCACGTGGCTTGCGGAGGCACAGTGTCCCTGTACACAGCGACTTCTGTTGGCGCCGGCGCTGCCGTCTGGCGAAAGTTGATGTGTGACCGTTTACCCGAAGGACGGGCCAGCTGACCCCTACTCTGTCCGGGGGCCGCCTTATGGTCCTGCCATGGTGGTGGCAGCAACATGTGAATTAACCGTTCTGCACAACCATTCGATTCTGGGTGGAAGAGCTGTGTCAAGCAGGTCAGTGCCATTGTCTGAGCAGAATTTTGTGAATTCTGCAGAAGAGAATTTGGGTACAATTCTAATGACAGAGGTCTCTAGTAACAGTTCTATTGCAAAGATGTGGGCGAGTGCTCGCATGGTGTGTCTGGCGGAAGTACTATGCACTTGTGAGGCATATGGGAATCCTGTCCCTGCATTGACCACTATCAGCCAGCTGTGTCCTAAGAAGGGCTCAGCGAAGTACAAGTGTAGGTGAGAGCATGGAGTCAACGCCTTACGCCAAGGAAAAACGTTGTGAGGATGGGCTGCTTGCTTTCTTTGACATGTAGGACACGAGCCGACCATATTAGTAATATCCTTGTCCATTCCCCGCCAGTAGACATGGTGGTGACCCAATCTCTTGGTGAGCACCCCCTGCCCCCAATGGCCCTCATGGAGAAGGGTCAGGATGCACTGCTGGAGGGAAGAGAGGATGAGGACCCTGGTCCATCCATTGTTACTCTGGAAGAGGAGGACTCCTTGCAGAGAGAACAGCTCGATCCAGAGTACTGGGTGATGATCTTGTCATCTAGGAGCAGGTTGGGCACTGCTTCCTCTACTACATCGTCTAGGTGGAAACACACATCCGGGTCATCATCATTGTCACGATCCTGTCCCACGGGTAAACGAGAGAGTATATCAGAATGAAAATGGTGTCAAGTGAAATAGCATTGTATGTCACAGGACTAATTGGACAGGAATAAGGCCCACCGCTGTGGGCGACAGGCGGTTTTTGTAGGAATGGAAGTGGAGATCTTGAAGGTTGGAAGCAAGGGCTTATAGTCAGTGAGTAAAGTGAACTTCTGGACAGAGACATATTCCTAAAACTTTAGCTATAGTTCCCTTATGCACTTAACAATGACTGGGACACAAACGCAATAGGACGTTCCATGGCATCCAATACTTGGGACAGTACTGTTCTCAAACCATAATCGGAAGTGTCAGCCGCTAAGATCAGAGTCAGAGAAGTACGTATGCTGCCAGACACCTAGGGTGTAAGAGGGCCTGTTTCAGCGCCTAATAGGCCTTTTTGCATTCATCAGACCAATGCCATTTCACCTGTTTGCAAAGCAAACAGTGTAACGGTTCAGCAATGGCAGCCACATGAGGAATGAATATACGATAATAACACAGCTGATTGAGGACACATTTTAACAGTGTGGTATTGGTTGGAGGGGAAAGCTGTTGAGTTGCCATCACATGTTGGGGCATGGACCTGATCCCTGCTGCACTGAACACACGTCCAATGTATTCCACCTCATTCACAAAAAAAGAAACATTTGTCTTTGTTACACTTGAGGTTGGTCTGAGGGAGTACTGTGTACAGGGAACGCAGATTGTTAGGTAGGTCTTGGGCATCCTAGCCTGCCACTAGGATACCATCTAAATACTTGCCCGTGCCCGGGACAACACAGGTGAGGATTTCAAGAAACCGCTGAAAAATGGCAGGCGCACTGGCTATCCCAAAGAACAAACTATTATATTGAAATAATCCAAATGGCGTATTGATCACAAGGACTTGCTGGGAGTTGGCATGCAAAGGGATCTGAAGGTAGGCGTCCTGAAGATCTGGTTTCGCAGCCTCCAGCCAGCCGAGAGCGAATGTAATGAGCTGTAGGAGTGGGGTATGCATCAATGACAGATGGGTACTAACTGAATGCTTAAGATCCCCGCAAATGTGCATAGCCCCATTTGGTTTCTCCACAAGAGCGATTGGTGATGCCCATTGGCTCTGAGGCACCGGTGTAAGGATATTCTCATCTTGCAGTCTTTTCTGCTCCTGTTGAGGTGCGTCTCTGAGGGCAAAGGGTACTTTGTGTGCCTTGAAATTTAGGCTTGGCTGATTGAAGGAGAGCCATATTGGCCTCGAAACCTACAATGCTTGTACCAGGCTGTTCGAAACTGCCAGAGAACTGTGACAACAATTCCTTTAAATAGGGGTCATCTGCGACCCATCGTACTGATGGACTAGAATCACGAATTTCCTAGCCCAATACGTTGAAAAGCTCCATTCCGAGAAGATTGTTGGCCCTGGGAGAGTTTATGACGAGACTCCGGGCTGTCAGCGTCGTAGAATGGTAGTGGATGGCTGCCGAGAACTGAACGTATCTGAATGAGGTCATTACTATAGTTGCAAAGAGAAGTGTCGAAGAGGCGGAGGGGTGGAGAGCCTACTTTGACATTTGATGCCCAATGAATGATGGTCACAGATGAACCAGTATCAATTGGAAACTGGAGATCCAACTTATTGATTGACATACAGGTAGATAGAGTTTTCGTAGAAGGAGGGAAAATCGCCTGTACGACAGGATCGGCCAGGAAATAATCAGCTGCAACATTCTCTTCCGAGGCAGACTGATCCAAGTGAGTAGCATCCACCAACATCTTTGAGGACTGACAAACTTCCACTTTATGGCCTATTTTATCGCAAGCGGTACGTTTTGCACTCCCTCGAGGGCATTGGAGTCGTGGGTACTGAAAAATGCGTCAGCTTGCTTTCAAAAGCCAATGGTGAAGGAATGATTCATTTGGACACATCACAATGCCACATTTTAAACTGTGACTTTACTTCTGAGTTAGCCCCTTGAGATTTTTACCTGCGTTACATGAAGAAGAATGCCGTTGTATGTCTTCAGTGCCTCCAGATCTTCCTATTCGCTAACAATGGAGTTGGGATTTTACCTGTCCCTGATAATCAGGATACAAATGGTTTCTCTACAAATGTACCGCTCTTTCCCAAATTCTCTTTGCCAACTTCACTTCTGGCAATGTTCCATGTCACGCTACTTTCTGCAACTGATTCTGTATTATATTTGCAATTTTATACACCATCTTCTGTAAAAAATGATATATATCTTTCTATTTACCCATCCTTTGAATTTCGATTTATTTCTGTAAAAATATTATATAAGTCTCGTATTTGTTTTTCTGATGGAAGCTAAAAATTGTAACATATGTAACTATATTGATTTTAGTAGTGCATTTTTAAATGTCGGATTGCATTTGACAGCGTAATATCTGCAAAGCAGCCAGAAGATTCTGCTTATAGAGATAATGATTTGCAATTTTTTCCAAGGGTGTTAGTGCAGCTTGTCTTGTACATATTTTTTCCGAAGTCTTGTGAGGCGTTCTTTATTCACACGCACTATTTTTCAAACTTTATACATTTTATTATCATCTAATATTATACCTTTTTATATGCATAAAACATGTTTGAGAGAAAAATTCTGAATGTTAAGTACAAATTTTTTGCGGTGTATCTACTCAGGGAGAACTTACTTCTCTCTATATATCTATGTCACTATCTCTCCCTCCCTCCCTCCCTCCCTCCCTCCCTCACCCCCCCCCCCTCTCTCTCTCTCTCTCTCTCTCTCTCTCTCTCTCTCTCTCTCTCTCTCTCTCTCTGTGTGTGTGTGTGTGTGTGTGTGTGTGTGTGTGTGTGTGTGTGTGTGTAGGATGTTGTTTGATGTTCTGTGGTTTCTTTGAAGAAGGCTCTGTTTTAATAATGGGTTATTGGACTGTTTGTCAACTGTTGGTCTCGTGGTTGTTGGTTTCCTCTTATTTTTGAAATTTGTTGCAGATTCCGTGCTTTTTGTGTATTAAGCTACACAAATTTCGATAAACTTATATTATATTCAGGGACTAGACACAATGTCCAGAGACGAACGAGAATAACTATATTACACAAATTAAACCACAAATTAAAAAAGACTCATTAAGAAAGAACATTCCAAAGAAAAATTATCAATAACAATAAACAAACAGGAATACGAACGCATGACAAACACAGGTGCGCAGGAACGCATTAAAAGGAACACCGCCTGTGGTATACATTAACATAAACAAGAAGAAGAAAAAAAGGGTCGAAACTATGGAGAACATTCTGAATAAACAGTGACTACAAATAAAATACTGCACAAATAACACAATACTTTTAAAAAATCCTTCACAACACCTCCACAGACAAAATCAATAAAACTGGAATCTATAACTTCTAATTTATTCCAATCGGTGTATAAAGACCAAACTTGCATGAAATTTGAAACTAGGTATCCTAAGCACCTCCGAGCCTTAAAATTAGCCTTTGAATAGGCTAATCTATTCTGGCAGAAAATTGTATCGGGGGTAAGCATCATCCAAATAATATTAAAAATCATGTTGCATATCCTCAGAAAATCAGAAACATAAAAGAATAAACATATAACATACAGTACAATAAATGAAATTTTTCATGCATTACACAATGAAAACAAATCACTTCTTCTAACAGTTAATCAACTGTACAGAGAAATTTATTCAAAGTAAAAACTGATATTGCACACATCCTCAATTACCTACACACACACACACACACACACACACACATGACTGAAGTTAGTTCTCTACCTTTACCCAGCAGACACACTGAGCATTCAAACGTTTTCTATGAATTCTGTATTTTGTATTTTTCGTAGCGGTATGTTCAAAATCAAATGTTTGTAAAGTTTTGGGACCAAACTGTAGTAGTCATCAGCCCCTAGATTTATAAACATCTTAAACTAAGTTATGCTAAGCACAACACATATACCCATGCCCAAGAGAGGACTGTAACCTCTGGTGCGGAGCAGCCGCGCTCTCCGCAGAAAGGCGTCTTAGAGCACAGGGCCATTCCTGAACGGCGTAGCGGTGTGGAAACGTATAATACCGAGTGAGATATAAGTGTCGAAAGTGTGAAATACAATTACATAAAAAGAGGAAATGTACATCTACCTCTACGTGGTTACTCTGCAATCATGTGCCACGCAGAGATTCATCGAACAACTTTGCTATTATTTTTCTCTCTTAGTTTGTTATGCTGATCATTTCAACCTATGTACGTGGGAGTCAACAATAAATTTTCGCATTCGGTAGAGAAAGTCGGCGATAGAAATTTCGTAAGTCGATCTTGTCGCAACGAGAAACCACGTTGTTGAAACGATTCCCACTCCAACTCCTCTATTATGTTCGTAACACTCTTCCCTCAGTATTGCTATAGTAAAAAAAAAAAAAAATAAATAAATAAAAATAAAAAAGCACACACACACAATTGCCCTTCTTTGTACTCTTCCTACGTTCTTCGCCAGTCTTATCTGGATAAGCATAGGTAGCAAGTCTCTACAGTCGTGTTGCATCTTTCTAATTGTTCTGCCAGTAAATGCAGTCTTTTGTTCGTCTTCTCCACAAGATACGTTCTTTCCAATTTCAATTCCTAGGTGTTTAGCTGAATTTATGGCCTTCATAATTGATTCATTCATCTTGTCATATGTTATATGTCAGATAAGTCATCCTGCAGTTGGTTTTGTCTCCTGATGATTTCACTGGGCGATATCTCACAGCATCATCTGCAAATAATCTCAACAAGGAGACCACATGGATATCGTATTTTAGATTTTTTATATTTATGGTACGTGAAGTTCAGGACTTAAATAACAATCAGCCAAAGCCATTCGACGCAACTCTAAAAAATTGTCAAGAAAATCGACTTTGAAGTTTTACAAGTAAATGTAAGTACCATTAATTAATGAGTTACAGCATCTGTTGGTGTAGCTCGGGTGGTAGCGTTCTGGTTTCACAACCATATATTCGGTGGACCGAAACCTGCTGAGATAGATTTTATTTTATTTTATTATGAAGATGACTTTCCAAAAAGAGCGTCGTAGCTCTTCATAAACTGAAAAATCGATCGTACAAAACCCAGCTCGCCCTTTTCTCTCATGACATTTTGCGCTCTATGGATGAAGGACAAAGGGCAGCCTGCATATTTCTTGATTTTCGAAAGGCGTTTAACACGGTACCGCACTACAGACTGCTAACTAAGGTAGGAGCTTATGTACTACGTACCCAAATATGTGAGTGGCTTGAAGATTACTTAAGTAATTGTCCTTGATGGCGAGTGTTCACCAAAGACTAGAGTATCGTCAGGTGTGCTCCAGCGAAGTGTGATAGGAGCGCTATTATTTTCTATCTATGTAAATTATCTGACGGACAGAGTGAGTTGCAATCTGCAGCTGTTTGCTGATGATGCTGTGGTGTACAAGGGGGTGTCGTCATTTAATAACTGTAGTAGGATGGTAGGATGCAGAATGACTTGGACCGAATTTCTAGGTGGTGAGAGGAATGGAAACTAGCGCTAAATGTAGAAAAATATAAGGTGATGCAGATGAGTAGGAGAAACAATCCCTTAATGCTCTAATACATCATTATTAGTGTGCTGCTTGACATATTCGCGTCATTAAATACCTAGGCGCAACGCTGTACAGTGATATGAAATAGAACGGGCATATAAGGACAGTCGTGGAGAAGGCAAATGGTCAGTTTCGCTTTATTAGGAGAAATTTGGGGAAGTGTGATTCGCCTGTAAAGGAGACCGCGTATAAAACGCTTGTACGACCCCGTATCGTGTATTGCTCAAGTGTTTGGGATCCCCAGCAGTTTGGTCTCAAGGAGGATATAGAGGCTATTCAGAGACGGACGGCGAGGTTTGTAACTGGTAGATTCGAGCAGTGCACGAGCGTTGCCGAAATGCTTCGGGAACTCAACTGGGAGTCGCTGGAGGGGAGTCGACGTTCTATTCGAGAAACACTGTTGAAGAAATTTAGAGGGTTGGAATTTGAGGCGGAATGCAGAACGATTCTACTGCCGCCAGCCTACTTTTCGAGTAAAGACCACAAGGATAAGATTAGAGAGATTAGGGATCGTACGGATGCATACAAGTATTCGTTTCTTCCTCGTTCTATATGGGAGTGGAACAGGAAAGCAAGTAACTAGTAGGGGTACGAATACCCTCCGCCACGGAGTATGAATGCAACTGTAGATGTATTTAAAACCATTCATAAATTGCACCTCTAAGTCGGATTTCACGTATCCTGGCTGGTTCAATCCTTGGAACAACGTACGTTAAAGGCCGTACCTGGATCGAATCCGGGCCTGAAAAGTAATTTCGATTTGGCTCAAAGTATGACAAGAAGTTACGTATTACCTGTCGAGCTTTTTTCGTTTTCCGATAACTTCTGTTGTGTGATATGCTACATCGCGCAGTTTCCAGTCGCTTTCCTCCAGTTAGGAATGACAAATTTTTTGGTGGCCCCCCGTAAGGCGCCCGCACTGGCGGCGGCAGAGGCGGAATTTCTTTCAGATGCATGCGACTGAAAAATTTTTTGCGTCGGAGCGCGTCAATAGAAAGCCGTCTATCGGAGGCATGTCACTGCAGCATTCGCTCGGCTGCATATTCCGCGAGGGCGGACCAAGTCGCAGCAGAATACGGAATACGTCAGACGTTAAACACATCTTTACTGCGCGCCTCCAAGCAGAATTTCAATACGGCGAAGCTCGAAAAAGTGGTTTCTGTCACTGAAAATTCGATAACTTCGTAAAATAAATGCAATGACAGTAGGCCTACTGTTGTTACGTCACTAAATTTTGACTCATGTTTCCCAAGAAAACATAAGAATTTAGTGCGTTATCGGTGTCGAAGATTGCATTTCCCTGCAAAAGCTAATGTACGAATTCAGAATCTAAGATATACCCACTGAGAATTAAAGCTATTTCTACTCCTTATATTCATAATCAAATATTGAGAATAATTTAGATTAATTTGTGGCGGCGTCTCAAAATTGACCTGTTGGGAAAAAATAGGGAGGCGGAAGTTTCTACACAGAACCGATGAATGAAGGAATGTGTGGATGTCATTAATAACAGGAATGAATAGGATGAATGTACATATCTTGAGACATCGAACTATAATTCACATGGTAGTGGCGAATGTTGGAAGACAAAGATTGGAATATATACAAAAAAATTACGGCGCATTTAAATACAATTCTGCCTGAATAAATTCTCATAAGAGAATAAAAGTGGTGCCGGACGAAAACGTTATTAGAAGTCACAAACTATCTCGCGTAGATAATTTAGTCATTGTCGAAGTAACGTTCGCAAAAATATGTTCTAGTTATTGAAAAACGTATCACGAGATAAAATAAGTTATTCAGACAGTTAAGGTAGAGGAAAGTTGATTGTGATGGAAGGAAGGAAAAATAGTAGGTGAATGTGGAGAAAAGGAATGAGAGAGGAGATCACCTGGTAGAATTTTGCGCAGAGCATAACCGTCACAAACATTTGATTTAAGCACCGCGAAAGGAAGTTGTATTCATGGAACACACCAGGAGGCACCGGAAGGTACCAAATGGATTTAGTAAGTCATAGATTTCGAAACCAGGTTTCAAACTGTAAGACATATCCAGGGGCAGGTATAGACTCAGACCATAACGTTTTGTATATCAACTGTGTATTAAGATTAAGAGACTGGAAATAGATAGAAAATGGTACCTGGATAAAATGAATGAACCACAAGCTGTTTATATTTTCAAAGGGAGCATTAGGCAAGGACTGACCGAGAAGGTAATAGTGTAGAAGAAGAATGAATAGCTTTGGCAGACAAGGTAGTGAGGGCCGCAGAGGATGATATAGGTAGAAGGACAAAGCCTAATAAAAATCTTTGGATAACCCAAGAGATACTGAATTGAGGAAAGGAGGAAACTTAAAAACACAGCAAGTGAAGCAGGCAAAAGGGAGTAAATTCGGCTAAAAAATGAGGTTGACAGGAAGTGCAGACTGACTAAGTAGGAATGGCTAGATGATAATTGCAAGTCTTTAGAAGATTGTATGACTAAGGGATAGATATATACTGCGTATAAGAAAATAAAAGAGACGTTTGGAGACAATAAAAGCAGCTTCGTGGATATCAAGAGCTCACAAGGAGAGGACGCCCACTTGTCATCGCCGAATTCGTCCAAATTTATGGTACATGCAGAGCGTGGTGAGATATGAAAGTGCACCAGTTGGTAACTCCAGATGGCTAGGCGTTTAGGGAATAAAGGGAATTTCATTAAGTAGACAATAGTTATAGTCTTTACCGCAAATTTATTAACAGTGATGACCGGTTTCAACTCATTTCTGAGTCATCCTCGGATCTAAAAGTAACAAAAGATACAATTTGTGAACAGTTAACTACGACTTTTTACCTTATAATACATACCAGTTTTCGTGTTTGTCAATAGTCGTATCTGCCATCAGATAGTATAACCTTCCAGTCATCAAATTACAACTTATAAAATCCAAAACAATGCGGTAAAACTCTTGAAGAAAATCAGATTTGCTGTTGCACATATATGACATTTGTTGGTTAAAATATTTTTGAAGAATAGTAACTAAAATCAAGCATTGCTGGATACAATTCACTGACAGTGTCTTGTACATGGACCACATGGTATTTAAAATTATATTTCTGAGGGGACTGATGACCTAGCTGTTTAGTCCCCTCAAACCATCAACAACATCATATGTTTCTGAATTTTAGCTCCATGAACTGTTGTATATACGTGAGCCACATGGTGGCTAACGCCATATTGAAGCACAGTTAAGAAGTTACATAGTAACATAGTTCCATGATACATGCGAGGTAGCGTTAATGTACAAGATAGCGTATTTTTCAGACTACTAGTTACATCAAACATCTAGCAGATGGCATTTAATTACACTGTATCATATTTTTACATAGATATACAGTTGCACACCTTCGGCTTTACACATTTTTATAACAAAATTATAATATTGTAGGAAATTACATTAATATCATGATTTTTTTAAATCGACAAAGTGTTTTACAAAGGTATCTACAGAAACTATACTATTATGAACATTACAGATGTCTAGCAATTCACCAGTATTCGATTAAAACAAATAACAGCCATTGCATAAGATTTATTTATTGTATCATGTATTCCTATATGCTCAAAGAAACTTTCCTTTGCAATGCTGTTCCGCCAAGCCATTTTCATTACCAATGATCAATGTTTCAAGTGTTTGTTGTTTTTTAATTAAAACATGGGGCTCGGGTAGGTGAATGGGAGAAAGTAAATTTATAAATGTTGCTTTTATGTAGCAGTCTACAGCTACAGCTACGATGTATTTTTAAAATATCATTATCGTGCCAGAGCTGTAAAATACTTTTATTTGTTATGTTCGACCGGTTTCGGCAATTGCTGCCATCAACAAAATATTTTACTTCAAATACAACAAGGTAACATTTTCACTGAGTACAGCATCGTTACATTTACATTAACAAATAGCGATCGTTTCTAAAAACCTGTCCATTTTATATCATTTAGTAGTAAAGGATTAATTGAAAGAATACTTACTACATGATGTAAAATGGACAGATTTTTAGAAACGATCGCTATATTTACTGTAAATTTGACGATGAT
Organism: Locusta migratoria; assembly: GCA_026315105.1. Classification (NCBI taxonomy): domain Eukaryota; kingdom Metazoa; phylum Arthropoda; class Insecta; order Orthoptera; family Acrididae; genus Locusta; species Locusta migratoria. Next base: position 313,769,628 of record CM048744.1, on the reverse strand, counting down.
GTACTCAGTAAATATATTATCTTATTGTCTTTTACGTAAATTATTTTGTTGATTTCCTGTTGATGGCAGCAATTGCCGAAACCGGTCGAACATAACAAATAAAATTATTTCACAGCTCAGGCACAAGAATGATTTTCTTCAAAGTAAAATTATCAATTAGTACTGTAAAAAGTAATCTCACATTCGTAACAAAAGAAAAATGATCGACGTTTCAAGTCAAACGACACAACAAGCTGACGTCAGGTGTCAGCGGTGGAAATTGGGGGAACAGGCTTAGGACCGTTTCAGACAACTTTTTCATTAATCTGAAACATAGATTTGACCTGTTGCCTCAGTCAGAATCGGATGAGCCTCATGTAGCTGATGCTGTAGAAAGAGCACAACAAACTTTCAAGAAGCATTTGAAAAAGGTAGGGAAATTTGTGAAAAGAAAGAAAGCCTTGTTGGTCAACTACTGCAAGAAGAACTAGGTCCAGAGTACCAGGTCATAAACTTTTTCACGCCAAATGCGGGTCTGGGTCAAGTAACAGAGGATATAGGTTCTCTATGCAAAGATTTCACAAAGGACGATACCGTGGTTATAGTGGTTGGTCCGGGAAATAGCATTAACAAAAACTCTGACTATTCCATAGAGAGTGACCTGGTGAAGGTAGCATCAGCAACGAAGCATACTAGTGTGGGATTTGCATCTGTTTTCATCATGATCGCACTCATTTGAATTCTTCCGTAAGGATAGTGAACTTGGGACTGGAACGGCTGCTTATATCAGAGATGGGGGTCCCATATTGTTTTGATTTCTTCGTATGCTATCTACAGGTGAGACTACACTAGGCATGGCCCACACTTCAACAGGAAAGGGAAGGGAAAACTTTCTGGGTGAAATGCAAGTAACGAATGGGAGGGCACTGTCACAAATGGTAATACCAGAGGTTACAGGTGTCAGAGGGATGCATTTTTAGGATAGGGAAGGGGAAAAGTATGCCAGTTTTGAGAGAGCTTTGAAAACACCCTCAATTTGAGATAACAAATAAACAGGAGATATGTGTTCGTAGATTTTCCCGGCGAATATGCTGAGTGAAGATCTCTCGGGCATGCAGCCGGATGGATTGATCGTTGTAGAACGAATTTTCGATAGCGTAACGTGCCATCATCATCAGGTTACTCCCGCTGACTGAGGCGCTGGACCGGCGGCTGTGTGCGGACACCGGGATGCTGCGGTGGTGGGGGTAGCTCCTGCTCTGGACTCGAGTGGCGGACCTCAGTTTGCGCTCTGCCTTCGCTGTGCTCGAACGTATCAAAGACACACGCCGCCAGCTTGATTCCACAGGTCGCAAACTCTTTTCTCTACACCTGGAATTGGCGTCCTTGCTCGCCCCTACCACCTGGAACTGGGTTGAAACATCTTCCTGGGCGCAAGCAGAGCGGGCACAAAGGAATGCATCCAAGAAACAATCTTCAAAATTCAACAGGCTAGCATCAAAACAGCCTAATCAGGAGCCGAGGCGCACCGTCCTGAATCTTACAGGGAAAAATATAGACACTGCTGCGTTATCAGTCCTGGAGAAAGGCTTAAACTTTGCCCCTACACCAGCAGCATTACCTGTCGCAGAATTCATCAGCGGTGTGGAACAAGTGGCCTCCACTCTACCGCCGGATACAGCCGAGGAGATACGGAGGGAAACGTGCCGCGCTCTAGCCGCGCCTGCGCCGCCCAGGCACAACATTACCAGACGTGAAAGGGCCGCGCTGCGGTCGCTGCGTGATGATCCAGACGTCGTCGTCCTGCCGGCGGATAAGGGGAACATAACCGTTCTGCTAACAGCTGCGGAATATAAGGAGAAAATGTATAAGCTCCTAGATGACCCTGCTTACAGGAAGATCACGACGGATCCAACCAGCCGAATACAGCGCAAGACAATTGAACTTCTTCGGAGTACTTTCACAGACGAAACAGCTAAGAAACTCCGTCCTCGTGCGGCCGCACCACCAAGACTATACGGGCTTCCAAAGGTACACAAGATGGGTATACCTCTGAGACCGATTGTGAGCACAATAGGAGCGCCAACGTACCAACTCGCGAAGCACTTGACGTCAGTTTTGAGTCCGCAGGTTGGCAAATGTGAGCACCACATCAAAAACTCGGCTCAGTTCGTGGAACGGATACGGCAACTCAGACTGTCCAACTCAGATCTCATGGTCAGTTTCGATGTTGTCTCCCTTTTCACCAGGGTACCACTGAAGGAGTCGTTGGAACTCATAGAGAAGAAATTTGGGCCCTCCTTCACAAAAGTATTTAATTTCGTGCTCACGTCGACCTATTTTCTCTTTGACGGAGAGTACTACGAACAGACTGATGGCGTGCCCATGGGCAGTCCCCTGTCACCTGTGATTGCCAACATGTACATGGAGGAATTTGAGGACAAGGCACTAAACACAGCGCCACTAAAACCGACGATATTCTACCGATATGTCGACGACACGTTCGTCATTTGGCCTCACGGCGAAGATGAACTTCAGGTGTTCTTGCAACACCTGAATTCCATACACAGCCAGATCCAGTTCACAATGGAAGTTGAACAAAACGGTCAGCTACCTTTCTTGGACGTTCTGGTTCGCAGAAAACCGGACGGAACGTTGGGACACAGTGTCTATCGGAAGGAAACCCACACGGACCAGTACCTCCATGCCTCTAGCTGTCATCACCCGTCCCAAAGAGAAGGGGTTCTAACTACGCTGGTCCACAGAGCTCGTGTGATCTCCGACGAAGAAAGCCTGAAACCAGAACTTGACCATCTCAAGGAAGTATTCCAGGAAAACGGGTATAGCGATCGACAAATCCGACGTGCTTTCAAACATAAGAGCACACCACAGCCAACACCCGAGGAGGATCCGCCGGCAAAAATTGCCTACATTCCATACGCAGGCAACGTATCCGGAAAAATCGGCAGAATCTTACGACGACAAAACATCAAATGCGTGTACCGCCCGCCGGCAAAGATCAAATCTCTTCTAGGGACAGTGAAGGACGATCTGGGACTCCGGAAATCGGGAGTTTATCACATTCCATGCGAGTGCGGGAAAGCGTACATTGGCCAAACAATCCGAACAATTGAAGAAAGGTGCACTGAGCATAAGCGCCACACCGAACTCCAACAGCCCACAAAATCAGCAATTGCTGAACATTGTCTGGAAACAACACACAAGATGAAATATGAAGACACAGAGGTTCTCCACAATACATCGCGGTACTGGGACTGTCTGTATAAGGAGGCCATCGAAATCCGGCTACGCGAGAACCTCATAAACAAGGACAGTGGATTTCAATTAAGCCACGCATGGAATCCGGCACTAAAAGTTCTTCGATCGCGGCGCAAGCAGAACACCGAGCACAGCGAAGGCAGAGCGCAAACTGAGGTCCGCCACTCGAGTCCAGAGCAGGAGCTACCCCCACCACCGCAGCATCCCGGTGTCCGCACTCGAGGTCAGTGGAGGGGGGTGACCGCAGGTATAAATAGCACAGCCGCCGGTCCAGCGCCTCAGTCAGCGGGAGTAACCTGATGATGATGGCACGTTACGCTATCCGAAATTCGTTCTACAACGATCAATCCATCCGGCTGCACGCCCGAGAGATCTTCACCCAAACAGGAGATAGATTTTAGCAAACAATGTTTAACAGAAATTACTCAGAATCTACCAGTAAATCTTTGTTCAACTATTAATACGCAATATCAGTTATCTTTATTACATCAGAAAATCCCAAGACTAAGAAAAAACTTCATGAACTACTCATCTGTATTGATGAAATAGATTCCTCTAATCCTGTTGATATAATTTGCCTCTCTGAACATCATGTGACCACTGGTATAGATATGTTAAATATTCCAAGATTTCATTTAGCTTCATACTTCAGTAGGGTAGATATGGAGGAGTTGCCACATTTATTAAAAACTGCTATAAATTCAAGAATATTGATATAATTAAATTCTGTCAGAAGCAGCATTTCGAAGCTTGCGCAACAGAAGTAGCGTTCCACAACAGATGCTATATAATAGTAACTATTTACCGACCACCTTCAAGAAATGATAATCAATTCCTTAACAGGAAGAAACAAAGACATCTCGGTTGCTGGTGACTTTAATACAGATAATCTTACTCAGTCTTCCAGTAAACATTTATTGCAGTCAGTAACATTGTCTTTCAATCTAAGTCATACTGTAAACTTTCCAACTAGGATAACTAAATCATCTAGGATAGCCATAGATAATATTTTTATAGTTAAATCAAAACAACTAAATCGTATAATAAAACCAATAATTGGTGGCTTATCAGATCATGACATGCAGCTCCTTCTTTTAGGTACAGATTCTAAGCAGATTATGGAGACTGCTAAATCTACATACAGGAGAGTAGTCACTCCACCAAAAATAGAGAATTTTAGAGAACTACTCAAAAATATGAACTGGAAAGATGTTTGCAGTGCTCATAGCATGAATGAAAAATAGAACATATTCATTAATGTCAGTATTTTGTTTGAAAACTGTTTTCCTCTAAAAGTAGCTCAAAATAAATCTATAATAATACCATGGATTACACAAGGAATAAAGAGTTCATGAAAGACAAAAAGGAAAATGTATCTATCAGCTAAGAGTAATTCCAATTATGATGATGACAGCTAAATATAAGGGATATTGTAAAATATTTTTAAAAAGTAATTCAGACATGTAAACAATTAAACTATGAGAAAAAGATAGCAAAATCAGACAACAAAATAAAAGCAAAATGGGATACAGTGAAAGAGGAGATTAGTATAAACAGAAAGGAACAGGAGCAGATGAGTCATTAATAACTGATGGGCATAGTGTGGCAAATCCATTTAACGAGTACTTTATATCTGTTACTGATAGAACAGGACTGTCATGGTCAGTAACTAATGTCTTTGAATATTGGAAACTAGCATTTACAAATAACTTTACGAACATAAATATGTCACTCACTTAACCACAAGAAATAACTTCTATAATAAATCTTTAAAAACAAAGTATTCCAGTGGTTACGATAAAATATCAACAAAGTTAATTAAAACGTGCTGTTGTGAATTTAGCACAATTTCAAGTTATTTGTGTAACCTGTAACATTTCGTGATTGGTTAAAATATGTGGATATTATACCTCTGTTCAAGAAAGGGGATAAAGAGATACCATCGAACTACAGACCGATTTCACTTTTAATGGCATTCTCAAAAATTCTAGAAAAGGTAAAGCAACTTCTCAACAACCTGACCTCAGAGGACATATTGTCTAGAACACAGCTTGGATTTCTGAAAGGTTCACATATCAAGAAGGCTATTTACACCTACGGTGAGAATGTACTCAATTCATTAGACAATAAATTACAAGCAGCAGGTATTTTCTGTGATATATCAAAGGCACTTGATTGTGAGAACCATAGCATCCTTTCAAGTAAATTAGAATTCTATGGTGTCATGGGAATTGCTGCAAAATGGTTCAAGTCGTACCTTGCTAACAGGAAACAAAGGGTGTCAGTGCAAGGTACTAGTGAATTAAGCCAGCAATCATCATCAAATTGGGAAGAAATTACATGTGGTGTCCGACAAGGATCTATCCTATGGCGACTGCTTTTTCTTGTGTACATAAATGACCTGTCATCAGTTACACTGACAGAAGCAGAGTTCATTTTGTTTACAGATGATACACGTATTGCAATAAATAGCATGTCGAGCATAGATCTAGAAAGGTCTGCTAATGATATTTTCGTTAACATTAATAAATGGTTTAAAGCCAACTATTTGACATTAAACTTTGAAAAGACTCATTACATGCAGTTCAGAACATGTAAGAGATTCCCATCCAGTATATGCATAAAGTATGAAGAGGAGCAGTTAGAGGAGGTTAGGAGGTTGACAGTATAAAATTCCTGGGATTTCAGCTTGATAATAAATTCAGTTGGGATGAGCACACCACAGAAATGCAGAAACGACTTAACAATATGTATTTTCAAAACGAGTGGTTTATTTCATAGGAGACATAAAAAACTTGCATACTTTAATTATCAGAGTGCAAAAGCTTGTAATACATATTACTTGTGATGTAAATTCACGGACATCCTGCAGAAGAAGCCTCTTCAAAGAACTGGATATATTAGCTACTCCCTCTCAGTGTATTTATTCCTTAATGAAATTTGTCATAAATAATATATCCCTTTTCCCAACAAACAGCTCATTTCATACCTACAACACTGGGAACAAAAATTATCTACATAATGACTTAAAAGCACTAACTTTAGTTCAAAAAGGGGTCCACTACTCAGCAACACATATTTTAAATAATTTACCAACAACCATAAAAAGTTTGCTACAAATAAGTATCAGTTTAAGAGGAGCCTATAAGTCTTTCTAGTGGCCAACTCTTCTACTCCACTGCCAAATCTTCAATAGAACCAAATGACGCATTTATTTGTATTCATACTATTAGTATTATTATATTATCAGCTTGTAAAAAAATGTATGTACCTATATTAGTATTATTATATTATCAGCTTGTAAAATAAATTTACTTGTTCCACATCCACGAGGATCTCCTCAACATGGATCTATGGAACGAACCAAATAATCTAAACTAATCTAATCTAAAGCCGACAAATGGTATCCCTTGCTTATTTTTTTATTTTATACACCCTTTCTTAGTATTTCTTATCACTGTAGGTGCATCTGTAAAACTCGAAAATTTCATTTGAGCCGACTGCATTGTTTTTTTACCTCTCTCACAAAGAATATCTTTTACCTCAGTCGCTTGGAAATGCATGAAACCAGGCTTAGAATAATGAAAAAACGGACGTTCGTCTCATTTCCATGCAAAAAGTTTCGTTCTAGCACAAGGGACATTGTAGTAGATAGAAAAATAGGAAAAATATATGTGTAATTTAGTGACGTAAGTGTATCATGTAACCCGTGCTAAAACTAATTATAATAGCGCGAGACGTAATGCACGTATATCCTAAACTCCTAATAGTGCTTTGGAGGAAGTGACTAAAACAAAGTGGTAGACAAACATCATCGTTATTTCATAATCAAAGTTAATTTTCTGCGCCAAAGTATAAGCCTATGTTGCAAAATGCTTGATCAAAGGTAGGTTATGACCTTAACAGAAGCATAAATCATTTGAAAATACAAGTAGTGTGACTTTTGACTATGGACTGCTTGAATGCGAAAGTGATTTTAATTAAGAGTGCAGATTATTTTCTTCTATTTTGTTTAATCACTTCATCTAAATCCTGCATCTACACTTTGACGACTAACATAATCACAATCAGGTGTGTAGGGTATGTGTGTTTTCCTCTATTATAATCACTTTAATCAGAGGGTGTTTGGCAATGTTGAGTGAAAATGTAACAACACAATGACATCATTGAATTTCGTGTAATATCTCTGAACTTGGTTTGCTAAACTGTTACTTTGTTTCTCTCTATTATAGTAACGCCTATGGTAGAATTGAAGATTTTTATAGAAATGACACGTACACCACTTTATTTATCCATTTAGTTATTTTAATCCTGCGTTATTCTCGTAACGGTTTCGTTCAGTTCCGAGGATTCTAATTTAAAGGCCAATATTCATTTCATGTGTTAGAATAGTGGAAGTGCCCAAATATTATTTAGTAAAATTTTAGGTTTGTATGCTTTTTCGTTGCCAACGAGTGAGGTGGGGCAGTGGTACCACTGCAGTTGCTTTCGAGGGAGAGAGAGGTTTTCCATGATTTTCCTAAATCACTTCAGGCAGATGCCGGTATGGTTCCATTCAAACGACACAGTCGATTTCATTTCACATTCTTATCCAAAAATCCGAGTAGAAGCTCATTGTCTTAATGACCACGGTGTCCACTCGACTCTAAACCCTAACATTTCGTTCTTTTTTCAGGGCTAAACACTATAAGAGATGGGCAAAGCCGATCTTTTCAGAGATCAGATCAGAAATAGTCACTCACTGATATGAACTAGTTCTTTTTCATGGCTCACCGACTCACCAACTGATAAAAAACGTAAAACGATGTCACATTGCTTTTTTGTCACTATACCTTTATCTGATTTGGCCATATTGTGAAAGAAGAGTAATCATTTTATTGTAAGTCCTTAGTAGTTTCTAGAATTAAAATTTGTTAGTTACGCCTACATTAAAAATTAAAAATGCCATTACAGAATTTAAATATTTTTGCAGGTGAAATACTGTAATTAGAAAAAGAAAAAATTATTAATTTTATATTTTTATACTTTCATTAAAAAAATACAATATTTTGCAGAATAAAATGATACTAGTTCCATATTTATATAGTGAGTACTTTGCGAGTTTGAGCGAGTTGAATGAAACGTGATAGCGCGAGAGGTCCAAGCAGGACGTGGCAACTGCAGCAGCGAAATAGCCATGCACACTAATGGCGCGTACTACGTGAGCGACAAAAGGGAGCGACAGCGCGCCATATTCAGCGACGCGACACGGCAGCTATAAGCAGCGACATTCGGCGACACGGTCGGGTGTCCTACGTGATCGCGACAGAATCTCGCTACAAGATGGCCGCTGGAACCGATCACCTGTTTCTAAAGTCTGACACCCATAAACAGTAAAACAATGATAGCTCCAGAGTAAGCAATAAAGTTTATTTAATTTAGGAAATAAGGCGTCAAAAGAGTAATGTCCATTAAAATTACAAAGCGAGGAATGTTCGTGGACTGTTTCATTCATAACTTCAAATACGAAAAAAAGACTGTGAAGATCTCTAGTCAAATTCTTCGAAAATATGACGTCGTGTACAGATACTTTCGACTATGTCGTCAGTGAGGATTTCTTTTGTGAGTACAAACCATCAACGACTGATTAAGTTAGAAAGTGTCTTACCGAAAGAAATAATTATGTAAATAACTGTGGTGATACTTTTACAGTTGGCGTAGTACAGGGGTAGCGTTCTGGGCTCTTATATTCTAAGATTTGCAGTTGCTGGTACGATTTCCGTTCCATCTTATATTTTAATTCCTGTAACTACAACCCTTTCACCTGTTATTTGTGCAAAGTTTTATATATTCTCTATGCAAAGCAAGTCAAATTATTTTTAAGTGCTTCCCAATATATTTTATCTTTAATTGCAAACACACACGTCCCGCTGTACCAAACACATTAAATTCGTAATGAAACATTATAGCAAGATGTTTTACTCAGAAACGTAATTTTAGACACATCTCGTTTGACACCCTAGTGTTCTCTCTCTCTCTCTCTCTCTCTCTTGGGGAACAACTTTGTTGTTATTGTCAAAGATTTGACACCAGGAGCAAAAATTTCAAATGGACACATTCCCGAAACTGAATGGTTTCAGAGATAGAAAACATAAACGCACATTGTTATTTTCTTTGTTATTCGATTATATAGTCATTGTTTTCAACATGCCAAAATAGTGTATATGCATAAAAGACGCATAATTTGATACAGGACACTTGCCTATCAAGTCAGGAAACTGCGTGATATGGGCTTACAAAATCTATCTAAGCAACAGATAATGCACATTGCACAAGATTTTGTCTCTCTTGCTCCCTTCATGAAAACCATAAGTCTTCGAGAAAAATGGAGTATGATCTTTTTCGCGGAAATTTTATATAGTTTAATTTTGTACTGTAATGCGCTTTTGCAACAGACTGCAGATTTCCTGTTATTAATAAAAAGCATAACATTAAAAAAATACATTTCATTTCGAATACTATTTGGAATACGACATTTGCCTATATGACGGTTTCTGTTGCTTCAGACGATAGTTTCTGTAAGCGAGCTGCAAGATTTATCAGAACACAGGAGTTGAGAGAACAGAGAGATGCGCGGAGTCGCTTTTGTTCGGCGCCATGCGGTTCACCAGAGAAATGGGCGGCTCTGCAAGCGAGCGGAGTCGGGAGAGTGGTGGGGAGAGGTGAACCGGTGAACCAGGTAACTCACTGACTCAGTTGGTGGTCAGATCGCCCCAATCGCCGGAGTCGTGCGGAGCAGCCACCAGCGGGATTTGGGAGCCGCACGCTCTCTGAACCATGCAATTTGTGTGACTTGCCGACTTTCGACTCACCAATTCTCTCCACTCGCAGCGTGGAGGTGGTGCACATCTTCAGGCGCTCATTTTTTGCAGATTTATACTTCAAAATGTTTGTAAATCTATCGGACCAAACTGCGTTTGTCATCAGTCCGTAGCTTACAAACTACTTATACTAAGGTAAACTAACCTAAGGACAACACACACACCCATGCCCCAGGGAGGACTCGAGCCTCCATGGCGAGCAACCACGCACTCCACAGCAAGGCACTTCAGACCACTCGGCTACTCCACCGCGGCATTTTTACTTCCACATGGTCTATACCACATTTATTTTGTAGCTTAGTAAACTTCTGAAGCATGTGGCAAGGAGTTTAGGAAACTTCTGAAGCATGTGGCAACGGGTGCTTATGCAGGTCATTGCTGTCACCAGAGGGACTTTTCGGATCGTATGAACTACCACTCTTTTTTTTGGATTCATCCATCACTCACTCCTTAGAAGGATCTGGCTCTTTGAATCAGTTCAGCAGTTCAGGAGCAGATTGCCCATCTCTAGTATGTTCCACATCTCCTCAACCAAACTTGGTACACATGTTTCTTACTATCAGGCAACAATGTCAGAGTAAGAACCACCTATGAGACAACATACATTCTGCTTCTAAACTAAATGACCGATTTCAACAAAAGTTTGCACTAATATTCTTTAAGCTCAGGAATCATTTACTATGGTAGCAATAACTACCTACAATAGATATTTCATACGATATCACATCATAAGCAGTGAAAAACCCCGTTTTGTGGTGCATGGTAGCGTGATTTTTTCCTTAACTGTTTGAGAATGAGAGAGCACTTAGCGACTTCCAATAAACTTTAAACATAGTTTCAAATCTTTACGAAACTTTTTCGCTGCCGGCCGCGGTGGCCGAGGGGGCTGAGGCGCTCCAGTCATGGTCTACACGGCCACTATGGTCGGGGGTTCGAATCCTCCCTCGGGCATGGATATTTGTGTCGTCAGTCTTAGCTAGTTCATAAGTAGTTTGTAAGCTTAAGGACTGATGACCCCGTAGTTAAGTCCCATAAGTTCTACAAACACCCCCAACAAAATTATGAAAGGAAAACTGTTTCTCGCTTACTACTTTTCCAATGTTCAGGATGTATATCTAAAGCGTTTGACATGACGTTACAAGTTATTGCTTCTACACTGTAAATTCTATTCGTGAGACATTGAACAGACAGTACACATACATACCGCTGAACGTCCATTAGATATTATCTCACATTTCGACATATAGTTCATCAGATGAAGTGATAAACAATTTATTACTAATACCGTTCACGAGCTATTTTGCAAACATTAGGCACATATACCACTGAATGTATCTTCTGATTTACATCACAATAAGACACATATTTCCGGCGATATTCCGTCATAAAAAACGAAATTTCCGAATAACTGCTACATCATGCGTTACTTTTCCACATCTCCTCCTAAAATAATGGACGAATTTCAATCAAACTTTGCACAATATCTATGTTAATCACAGTAATATAGTGAATGAACTACCAGCTCCAGTGGTGTGTCGTGGGTTCCATTCATTTAATATTTTATTCCCACCATATCTTGTTTTAAGGTAAAATAACTTTTGTATTTGGACTAACAAACATTTACTACGTAATTCCAATACGATTTTTTCATTCATAAAACTAAGAAACTGGAATACATCACTGTGTTCCGAGGTAAAACTACCACTGTCCCAAGGTTGTACCTTGGGAAAAGTGTCACTGAAGTCTTTATTGGTGATTAATTGTGTAAATATTGGAGCTAGCGTAAACTGCTGTTCGTTCAACATTATCTAAAATTGATGCCTGTGATGGGGTAAATTTTCAAATTTTTTGTATAAAAATCATAGTATACAAAAATTAAAATGTAAAAAATGTCCCAAGGTACAACCCTTTCCCATAATAGTAACAGTTTTTCTCCTAGATAACACAAGCACTGTAAGCAAAACAAGCAGGTTTCTACTGAGAGCAAAGATCGTGAGCAGTCCTGAGTCCAGACTAGCTTTTTGGTGGGAGAGCGCGGACATGCCAGGGCTGGAGGGCAGAAAATGGGAGGGACTTCTGCTGGGACAAATGCTGTATCTAACGTTTTCTACAGTTCAGCAGTACAGGCAAGCCGCTGGAGCTAGTCTTTCGGTTCTGTGCAGCCTGGAAGGAGCGGTACGTTCGAAATAAGCGAAAATCGACGTACGTCACAAAGTAGTCCCCTACAGTCACAAAGTGATTCCATTTTACGATACTCAGGAAAGGGTCGCACAAGCAGTCTGTACGCTGTCTCCTTTACAGATGAACCAGATCTCCCCAAAATTGCTGGCCGCGGTGGCCGAGGGGACTGAGGCGCTCCAGTCACGGTCTGCACGGCCACTACGGTCGGGGGTTCGAATCCCCCTCGGGCATGGATATTTGTGCCGTCCTTAGTATTAGTTAATTCATAAGTAGTTTGTAAGTTTAGGGACTGATGACCCCGTAGTTAAGTCCCATAAGCTGTACAAACATTTGAACATTTTTTCCGAAAAAACTCTCCAAAAGGACACAAGTCGGGCAGTGTGGTCAGACAAGTATGGACGTCGTGTGTTGCAGGCGTGGGCGCCGGCGCGGGCTCGTCGCAGGCGGACACCAAGAGCCACTACCGCGGCCACAAGATGTCCGTCTGGCTGAACCTGATCCCGCAGCTGCACCGGCCCGGTGGCTCCGACCTCAGCATGCGCCACCACCACTTCCAGGAGGAGGGCGCGCAGTTCTACGACGGTGAGTGCCGCCGGCAAACAGGGCGCCAGTTACCCGTAGACATCTCCTGATATTGAAAGGACAGACACCCCCTCCCCCAAACACACACACTTATCTTCTAGATGTTGTTATTTTTGTGGTCTTCAGTCCGCAGACTGGATTGATACAGCTCTCCAGGCTACCCTGTCCTGTGCAAGACTCTTCATCTCAGTATAACTTCGGCAACCTACATCATTTCTAATCTGCTTACTATATTCGTCCCTCGGTCTCCCTCTACGATTTTTACCCTACACACTTCGCTCTAATGCTAAGTTGACGATTCCATGATGTCCCATATGTCCCATCAATCTATCCCTTCTCTTAGTCCGGATATGCCAGAAACTCCTTTTCTTCCCGATTCGGTTACGCATCTCCTCATTAGTTATATGATTTACCCATCTAATTTTCATCATTCGTCTGTACCGCCACATTTCGAAAGCTTCTATCATCTTTTTGTCTGAACTCCTTATCGTCCACGTTTCACTTCCATACAATGCTGCACTCCAGACAAATATTTTCAGAAAGGACTCCCTGACATTTAAACTAATATTGGATGTCAACAAATTTCGCTTCTTCACAAACGCTTTTCTTCCCATAGCTATTCTGTATTTCATAGCTTCTTTGCTTCGGCCGTCAGAAGGTATCTTGCTACCCAAGCGACGAAACGGATCTACTACTTTTATTGTCTCATTATTTTGTGTCTTCTTTCCGCCGATGGTTGGTGTCAGTGGCCGAGTAGAAAGAGACCAACACAGGAATAAAGGATGCACGCGTGTGCAGGTACGGAGGTGACCAGCCAGTGGGACAGCAGAAACTAGAAACACTAGAGTAAATTAGAACGAGATATATATTTCATAGAGACTTAGTAATACTTAGCTTTTACATAGTTCTTGACTGCAGAATGCTGATATATAGTTTAGATAGAGGCCTGCCTACTGATAATTCCTAGTGCCTATCCGATATACAAGTCTTTACTGGTGCCTATTTGAGTCCCTAAGTGTTAACTGGTTCCTATCTCAGTCCCAATGAGCGATGTCGTTCAGTGGTGGCCATGAGCGGGATATCAGCAGAGGGCGCTCGTGGCTGACGTCTTAAGAACGCCGCGCCGTTCGTGCATGGCGGCGCGCGGCGAAAGTAAGTGGCACGCACTTCATACTTGTGCGACACCACACATTACCTAATCTAATTCCTTCAGCATCGCCTGATTTTCTGACATTACATTCCATTATCCTCGTTTTACTCTGGTTGGTATTCAACTTATACCATCTTTTCAAGACACTGTCTATTCCATTCACTTGCTCTTCCAAATCCTTTGCGGTCTCTGACAGAATTACTATGTCATCGGCAAACCGCTAAGTTTTATTTCTTCTCCCTGAACTTTAATTCCCTCTCCAAATTTCTCCTGGCATTCCTCCATTGCTTGTTCAATGTACAGATCGAACAACATAAGGGAAAGGCTACAACCCTGTCTTACTCCCTTGCCAACCTCTGAACCCATTTGTTGTCCTTCGACTCTAATACCTGCTGTCTGGTTTTTGTACAAGTTGAATATAAATCTTCGCTCCCTGTATTTTACCCCTGTTACCCCCAGAATTTGAAAGAGTGTATTCCAGTCTCGATATTGTCAAAACCTTTCTCCAAATGTACATATGCTAAAAACTTAGGTTTGCCTTTCCTTAGCCTGTCTTCTAAGATACGTCGTAATTTGAGTATTGGCTCCCATGTTCCTACATTTCTCCTAAATCCAAACTGATCTTCCCCAAGCTCGGATTCCTCAAGTTTTTTCCATTCGTCTGTAAATAATTCGTGTTACTATTTTGCAACCATGACTTACTAAATTGATCTGTAATTTTCACATTTGTCTCCACTTGCTTTCTTTGGAACTCTTATTTTCCAGAAAAGCTTAAGTACTGTGGTATGAGTGGGACAATGGACAAATGGTTTAAATCATACTTGTGTTGTTGTTGTGGTCTTCAGTCCAGATACAGCTCTCCACAATATCCTATCCTGAGCAAGCCTCTTTAACTCCACATAAGAACGGTAACTTACATCTATCTGAATCTCCTTACTGTATCCATCTCTTGGTCTACCTTGGTACCTCTCTGGTACCTCTTGAAGAGTGAAAAAAGTTGAAATAAGCACATGATACAGAAGAAACAATTAATTCCTCTAGCTCGGGAGAGCCCCCCCCCCCCCCCACCCCCCAGGACGAGAGGCATGGGACAGTCTAAAGAAATAGCAGACGAGTTGCCAAGCGCGCTCAAAAAAAAGAAAGAAAAAAACTTGCTTTCGAGGTCTTTGGAGGCCCCCCAAGACCAGAGGCCCGGGGCGGTCCGCCTCCTCCGCCTCTTCCCCCCCCCCCCCCTTAGTGCGACACTGCTCGGAAGTTGTCAAAAACGGGGTCCCACAACTTCGCTCTTCGGACCGTTGCTGTTCTTAATACATATTAATAACTTGCCATTGCCGGCCGCGGTGGCCGAGGGGACTGAGGCGCTTCAGTCACGGTCTGCACGGCCACTACGGTCGGGGGTTCGAATCCCCCCTCGGGCATGGATATTTGTGCCGTCCTAGTTCGTAACTAGTTCATAAGTAGTTTGTAAGTTTAGGGACTGATGATCCCGTAGTTAAGTCCCATAAGACTTACAAACATTTGAACATTTTTTTTTAACTTGCCATTCTATATTCACGAAGATGCTAAGCTAGTTCTTTTTGCTGCAGATACCCCGCCTGGAAAACAGGAATTAACTGATGAAGTTGTAAATGATGTTTTTCAGAAAATTATTAAGTGGTTCTCAACAAATGTTCTCTCATTAAACTTTGATAAACCCAATATATACAGTACCATACAGTAAATGGCATGACACCATTAATGAATTTTTTCTTTGAACATAAATCTGTAACTAAGGTAAAATATTCAAAATTTGTAGGTGTTTGCAATGACGAGGGATTGAATTGGAAGAAACACATAGAAGATCTGCTGAAATGTTTGAGTTCAGCTACTTATGCTATCAGGGTCATTGCAAAATTTGGTGATACACAGCTCATTAAATTAGATTACTACGCCTATTTTCACTCACTGATTTCGTATGGGATTATATTCTTGAGCAATTCAATATTGAGTAAAAAAAATATTTATTACACAAAAGCATGTAATCAAAATAATTGCTGGAGCCCACCCAAGATCATCCTGCAGACATTTATTGAAGGATCTAGTGACCTTCACTGTAGCTTCACAATATATGTATTCACTCATGAAATTTATTATTAACAATGCGAACCAATTCAAAAGTAATAGTAGTGTGCATAGCTACAAGAGTAGGAGAAAGGGAGATATTCACTATTCAAGGTAAATCTAACTTTGTCACAGAAAGGGGTGAATTGAGCTGCCACAAAAGTCTTCAGTCACTTATCAAGTGCCGGCCGCGGTGGCCGAAGGAACTGAGGCGCGCCAGTCACGGTCTGCGCGGCCACTACTGTCGGGGGTTCGAATCCCACCTCGGGCATGGATATTTGTGCCGTCCTTTGTGTTAGCTAGTTCATAAGTGGTTTGTAAGTTTAGGGACTGATGACCCCGTAGGTAAGTCCCATAAGCTCTACAAACATTTGAACTTACCAAGTAGCATAAAAAATCAGACAGATAGTGAACTGGTATTTAAAAAGAAATTAAAGGAATTTCTGAATGGCAACTCCTTCTACACTTTAGATGAATTTTTAGATGTAACTTAAAAAATAAAAAAATAATAATAAATATTTAAAAAAATAAAAAATTAACCCCAAGTATATTTTCATTATTGCTTCTTTTTAATTCATTGCTTGAAATAAATTTATTTGTCATCCTACCTGGGGTCTCCTGAATCGTACTCGCGTATAAACGTTGGAGTGCGTTCTGATAAGTTAGACCTAGCTGATTATTGTAGGAACTGCCCGACACTGTCAGTCTAACGAGACGACAGAAGCTGTGAATATCGACAAATGTTTGATCTGCTTCATAGACCACAGCTCATTGCAAGTTTCGTGCTCACATTTTCAGCTTGCCAGCAGATCGCTGCCCACTGTGTGCTGCACTTCCAGACCTGCCGAGAGCCTGTCACCTCGGGTAATATTATGTTCGCTCATTAATAACCACAGGAAAACTAATATTGAAGCGAACGTACTTATAAAATTGGTAATAATCCTTCGGAGCTGCTCACAGTTATCCCGCGTGAAAATTCCATTTATGGGCGAGTTACGATTGTGATCGAATGTGAGGGACTTAAACAGTCTCTCAGTTGTATTTTTATTACCGTGTTTGTGAAAGTAATTCCACTTTGTTTAGGATGTTCAATAATATTTGTATAGTTTGTTTTTCTGTATGATCAATTTTGTTATTCAGTTAGGATGTCAAATAGGTTCTAAATTAAATGATGAAAGAATAGCTTCTGTCTCGACTACATCATGTAGTAGATTCCTGTTTCACAAAATCTTTTTGGAGGGGGTTCAATATATGTATGTTTTCAAAGAAATTGCATCTCCTGTCATACCATTCAGTTAGGGAGAGAGTAAAATTGACAAATTGCTGAATCAGCTGATCACTTTGGAATTGAAATGCCAACATGCTTGGGCTTAATGAAAATGCAGAGGTTTGAATACGGTAATGATAATTCTTTGATAGCATCACAACGCACCTGACAAACGCGTGTTAATTAGCTCCCAGAATAATATCAGATCATATTTAATTGGTTATTAAAATCACATCAGTTAATTTCACATAATTAATCTAACTTCATACTTTCCATTTTTATCGTTAAAAACATGGTGGCGACCCAACCACTAACGATATAATTAATTATTATTAAACAAACCAACACGTTACACTGGGAAAAAACTGGGTGGTGACACTTGAACGCCCACCATACTCGCCGAATCTCAATCGCCCAGACTTCTTCCTGTTCTGTCGACTCAAATGCCCATTGAAAGGAGAGATATTGGACAATTATACTGACATCCAAGTAAATGTGACAAGGGTGTTGAAAACCATTCCACAGAAAGATTCCGTGCATTCTAGGACATGTATCGCAGAGCTCATCGGTGCATATTTATGGGAGGTGACTGTTTCGAAGGAGAGTAACGTAACTGTAGTTCATAGTTCATCTACGTTAATGTTACAGGACTATTCACCGTACTTTATTCAAATCAAATGTTCAAATGTTTGTAGAACTTATGGGACTTAACTACGGGGTCATCAGTCCCTAAGCTTACAAACTACTTATGAATTAACTAATACTAAGGACGGCACAAATATCCATGCCCGAGGGGGATTCGAACCCCCGACCGTAGTGGCCGTGCAGACCGTGACTGGAGCGCCTCCGTCCCCAGTGGCGGCTCGTACAAAATTTGACCAGTGTGCTACAAAATTACAAAAATAAACAGGAAACAAAATATACTAAAATAAAAAGTCAACCTTTGTATGATTGCCTTTAATTAAATATCAATTAATACTGTATTGACAGTAAGACCTTCAGGGGAGTCTATAACAGCGCTGCCAACTGCATGTATTCACTGCAGATAGTAAATATAACGTTTAAAACATATTAATTTTATTTACAGAAATTAAAAATTTAGACTCAGAGGTATTTGAATACGAGCCTCTCACAGGTAGGTTTCAGAGACAACGCGCCAGCGCACTATTTGACTCTGTATGCCGCAATATTCGTCATATACTATTTTTCCGCAGCCGTTACACTCAGCGCGAAGAGAAATATTGATCTGGTGCTGCAGTCGGTCTCAGCCCACATGAGCCGCCAGACCTGACGTCACGTCTGCGCATGCGCACTAGCGAACAGACGACTGCGCCGCCTCTCTGCGCACGTACCAGCGCGGCTGAATCCCACTTCAGCACACGGACCTGGTTTCCAGCTATAGCAGCGAGAGCTCTCCAGAATGCGTTTTCATCCTTATTACTAGCATTCTAATACGCATTGGAAAGGAATTGGCATAATTTTATTGTGATATCTGGCTCGTATTCCAAGAGGAAGGATGTAATTTTTTAGTGATTTCTCGCTTGCATTCGAAGAGAAATGGCATAATTTTAGAAATATATTTACAGTGTGCTGCAGCACATTGGCACATTATCACCAGCCGCCACTGTCAGTCCCCTTCGGCCACCGCGGCCGGCCGTACTTTATTGTCAGGGATTGTATACAGACTGTTCATTAGTATGGTCTAAAGCAGCCATACTCAACCTTTCTCCTCCTCGGGTCAAATTATCGAAAGTTTTATTTCAAGTGGGCCACAAGTAAGTGCTCTAAAAAAAAAAAAAAAAAAAAAAAAAAAAAAAAAAAAAAAAAAAAAAAAAAAAAAAAGCATTTTTATTAAAGTAAAGATATTCAAATGTTAGCTATATCTCCGATATGCCTCAATGCATTACTTTCCTACTGAAGTAGAGTTTTTGGGGCTTCTTGCTCGTCTTGTAATAAGTGAGATTTTGCAACAAGAAAAACTCATGCCAACTCTTTCTGATTTCCATTTCAACGCATCGCAGTGTGTTCATTTTTGACTCCTTTTCCGCATGATGACCAATCGCTCATTAACAAGGTTAGTGAATTATAATAAAATGTTGCCTAAAGGAAAGTCCCCCACACTCTACATGTCAAGACACGACGTATGTCTGTCATACAGTGATTGAATGACGCCGTCGCTGTGAGCCTTCACACCTCATAGCTCAGCAGCCACACTGTCCTTACTTGTTAGTATGGAAGTATGGATGACACACTTTGAGGATGTGATTATTAATACGTTGACTTATATTGAAACAACTAGCTCAAACCCGCGGATCCACTCGCGTGTAAGTTGATTATGATAGATAAACTATCTTTAAGTATAGTGCTATGAGACTGGTTTTGAAGGAACTGAAAAATATTCCTACCATATTGCAGAAATATATGCACTTACCGTTTATCAGGAAAGTAAGTAGTGTAGATCAAATCACACGTAAAAATGCACTCTGTTTCGAAGAATCCAATCACAAAATTTAACAATAATGATTGTAATATATCACAGATCGATCACTTGATGTAATGTGCGAAACGTCAAATCGATTTTTTTTAAAGAGATGTATTAAAAGAAATTTCTTTTTTACTGCTTTATTTATTTATTCTTACATTTCCTTATTCGTATGCTTATCCTTACAGAGAAAGAGCTGAAGACATTGTAGGACGCATACACCAAAGATATGGTCTGTGGCATTACGTTTCGCTGTATGTAACATCCTTGCTATAGAGTAGCAAACGTCATCGCTGGCCTTCCGTCCGATTTTTTTTTATAATTTGACGACTTCCACTCCCTTACAGCTATCGGCATGAAAATGCTATGGTGTACAACGGGAGACTTCGGACAACAATTACAGACCATTCGTTTGCGTTCTGTAGTTTTCGTTGCAGAGTGAAATATTAACACACACACACACACACACACACACACACATACACACAGACACGCACGTAAAATGTATATACACCGATAACTTTCCATCCCAATATACTCCACCCTTTTATCATCATTAACCCTCAAGCAACAATGCAACCAATAAAAAAAGAGTAATTATTGTTCCGCACTTCGCGTTATATTCTTCAAATTACTAAATATCTATCGGATTGCTATAAAACCGTCCCTAAAACCTTCCTCAGATATAAATTAGTAACTGTACAAATATTTAAGTCTTTGCGTCTTGTCGTTCGGACGTGATAAGCGTACACCGAACAAACATTCGCATTAATATATATATAGATAAATAGCTATCCGATCGCCATAAAACCGAGGCTAAAGCCTTCCCAGGTAGACATTAGTAACTGTACAAATTTTTAGCTCTTTATGTCTAGTGTTCAGACGTGATAAACGTACACCGAACAGACATTCACATTTATAGATATAGATAAAATCATTTTTTACAAATACGATGAAATCAGAGTATATAGCTTTTTCAAAGAGTAATTACTGTTCCATATTTCGAACTATATGCTTCAAACCAGTAAATATCCTGAACTACACACTTTCGTACGTAGCCAATGTCCTTCCCAAGCGTTCAAGCTATCTCCATGCCATATTTCATCCAAATCGGTTTAGCGTAATAGACGGAGTTACTTTCGCATTTATAACTTCAGTGTGGATTAGCTACAGTGAATAATCACAGTCCACAATTGCCTCAAATCCCATTAATGTACGTGTAGTCACGTAAAATGGATTACGAAAAGACTCATATTGTCTAAATCCCGTGATAAGTTGGCGTGCT
Source organism: Locusta migratoria (assembly GCA_026315105.1). NCBI lineage: Eukaryota > Metazoa > Arthropoda > Insecta > Orthoptera > Acrididae > Locusta > Locusta migratoria. Next base: position 313,748,463 of record CM048744.1, on the reverse strand, counting down.
AAACTTGCGCTAGCAAAAGTATCCTAAATGCACTGAAACTTTACAGTATTCTACTTGCTCTCTGCCCTTCAATCTCATAGCCTCTCATCATCATCTCGCTTTAGGGAGGATGGTGGTTCAAATCCACCTCCGGCCATCCAGATTTAGGTTTTCCATGATTTCCCTAAATTACTCCAGGCAAATGCCGGGATGGTTCCTTTCAAAGGGCACTGGCGATTTCCAACCCAAGCGTAGGCAGACGGGGCGCTAAACACTAATCTTCCTTTCTCCTTCCGTCATCATCTTGGACAGTTTCCCTCCTATGGCTGGTCTGCTTCGAACATAAGCCTCTCTATCGACTTCTGTCTTGCCACCGTCTCTATATCTTCACCTTGGTCCAGTCTTCTGTGCATGTCCTGGGACCGCCACGTTAGCTGTGAATGTCCTACAGGGTCCCTGAAAAGTGACAGCTATCGGGGCTCTTGGTGAAGCTGCGATACGCGCAGAAAGCCAGTGGTGAATTATGATGTATTCTTTCAAAAATAGAACGCGTAGCCTATCAACGATGATCAATCTCTGGGAGAATGACGTAATGACGTATGCTGAGTTATCACAAGCGATTCATGGGTTATACTAGCACACTATAACAACACAAACAACACAAGCTGCTATTGACGAAGGCGATAGTCATAATCGCCGGAATCTTTTCGAAAAATGTCCCTGTCTGAGCGAAAACAAAGCAGATATATATTTCTGTTTAAAAGACAATGGCAGAACAATGGGGAAGCATCACACACTAAAAAGGGAGGTAAATATAGGAAAGGATGGGGAAATGCCAGCCGAATATATTATAACCCCATACTGCTTCAACTAGCCTTTCAATATAACAATTGGAAGTAGGGAGCCGTGGGAGAAAATAGTTCGACACCGTACGGGGGATATTGTCTGGTTCACTGACGGGTCAAAATCAGACCAAGGCGTTGGGGCCGGGGTATACGGGGTGCAGCCAAGACTGGAGGGCGTCATCTCTCTAGGGAAACTGGCCTCAGTATTCCATGCCGAAATCACTGCCATCAGGGCATGTGTGGAGGAGAATTTACATAGGTGCAACAAATATCGTAGCATCTATATCTATTCAGACAGCCAGGAGCCCTGAGATCACTGGCAGCTCCTGCAATAAGGTCTAAAATTGTTACAGAATGTCACAGGGTTCTGGTGGAGCTAGGGGAAAGCAATAGAGTAAACCTATTGTGGGTCCCTGGCCACTCGGGGATCAGTGGCAACGAACATGCCGACAGATTAGCCAGGATGGGGGCAGTCACTCCATTTATTGGACCAGAACCTGTCCTGATAATCATCAAGGCAATGATCAAATTGGAGCTACGTAACTGGCTCAGAAGACAGCACGTAGAATATTGCACCAAAGTCTACCAACAAAAACATGGCAAGGTAATGATGCCAAAGCCATGTTTTAAAAGAAGCTCTGCAATCCAGGGCCTGAACAGGAGAGAGATTAGACTCATGGTTGGATTGCTGACAGGCCATGGGAATTTTTAAAAAACATCTACATACAATGGGAATAACAGAAGAAGACCCTAAATGTAGGATCTGTGATGACGGTGATGAAACTACATCACATCTAATCTTCGAATGCATTGCATTGGAGAGTAAAAGGCACAAAACATTTGGGACAACCAGACCCGAAGAAATAGTGTCTAATAAAGAACTGGTAAAGGGATTCCTTGCACTGTTCAAGGGCATTGGTTGGCTTTACTAGATATACAGGGAGCCATACCGCACAATAAACTTAGTTTCGGTGCGGGCAGTGGCGGGTTGGACCAAGACTGTTTTGGCTTCCCTGAAAAAAATCAAATCAATGGGGAAGCAGATGCCCCAATCTGACATTCTCACGAACATTTCGACATATTCGTGGTCTTTTAACACAGGACACACAAAATCCAGCAGTCAATCATCGTGAAGAAATGTCAGAACCGCTATCTCCCTTTCACCACCTCTGTCTGGATTTGTGTCTCTTCCGCCGCTTCCTTTCTTTCCCATTGTCACTTCGCCTGCCTCTCTTTCTATTTGTGTCGGTCTTCCTTACTGCTGTTTACTTCTCTCCCACTTACTTTGTCTTCCTGCCCATCATCTACGTCCCATTTTTTTCTGTCACATTAGCAATTGCTTATTTCTTTCTCACAATCCGCTGCTTGTGTCTCCTCTCTACACATGTCCTTGTAGATGTTTCGAAGGGAGGAAGGAAGAAAGATTATGGTTTAACGCCCCGTCGACAGCGTGGTCATTAGAAGCGGGTGGATGGTTTGCATGGGCTTGTAACTTCTAGGCCGGAACACTAGTATGTGAGTATGATGATGATGATCGTGTGGCATTAATGACCGTTAGACCCCAACTGGGGTCGTGTTCAGCCTGCCTGGTGCAAGTCTCTTTATCTGACGCCACTTCGGCGACTTGCATGTCAATGATGATGGAATGATGATGAGGACGACACAACACCCAGTCACCGAGTGGAGAAAATCTCCTACCCGACCGGGAATCGAACCCGGGCCCCTTGCGTGGCAACCAACCACGCTGTCCACTGGACTACGGAGGCGGACAGTATGTGAGTATAGGGGATGGGGGAATGAAGATAAAATTTAATAATAAAGTTTTTTGCTCTCTGGGATCCAGACCCTCAGAGGTTATGCATGCTCCTTACTTAATGCTCTTTTTCATTTTCAGTGCCTCCTCTCTGCCTCCCACTGCCAGTGCCTCTTCTCTTATACCGCCACTCTCTGCTACTCTCTTTCAGCATAAAAAGGGAGAATATGTTCGCACACCAAACTGAAGTAGACGGAATGACCCTTTCAGACCCAAGTTCGTAGGTAACGTGACATTAGTATAGAGAGGACGTTTAAGATACAAAATAAATACAGCAATTCATTACAAAACAGAAAATAAATTTATTTTCAAAAATTTTGTACCCACACATTTGTCTGTTTTGGGTCTAGCTACACATTTTTATGATCTGTACCATCTTTCAGTAACATGTCTTTGAAAGAAATGACATAATAAAATCACAGGATCATATAAAATCAACTGGCTGTCAGATATGATAGCTTCACATGTCAAAGCAAGGATATCAACCCATTGTCAACGAGTCTTTCTTGCTGCCATTGTAAGCGTACTAGACGTTTGCCGACTGCTGGTACCACAAAGTGTAGAAACCTGGAACTAAAACACGTTGCGGACGTTACCACAGTCCATCCACGATTGTGTGATGCAGGCCAGAACTTCCTAGCGTGAATTACAAAGAAATAAAGCGAGCAAAACAATACACGCACAATTGTGCGTGCAGGGGTGAAAGGGATGAGGACTGTGGCAGCTAGATTCTCGCTTTTCTGTCAGTCTTTTAAACAGGTAGATATTTCCGTTTATTGTGCTTCAAAGTGCTGAAGTCATCGGTCCCAAGACTAAACTTAGTAAATGTTCAAATGTTCGTAAATTTACGGGACCTAACTGCAGTGGTCATCGATCCAAAAACTTATAAACTACTCAAACTAACTTATTCTGCGAACAACACACACACCCATGCCGAAGGAAGGACTCGAACCTCCGACGGACAACGGCCGCGCGCACCGTAGCAGGGAGCCTCAGTGCGCACGGCTATTCCACTGCGGCAAACACATTTTAAGCTGGTTTTATATTTCGCCAAACTTTGATCTCATATAACATGAAACATAGAACTACTTTGTGAAAATACTATTTAAATTTTTGGCTTTAGCATATATCCTGAAGATCTACGCATAATGAAATGTGTACATTACATTAGATGCTCCACATCTCACACTGATCTCCTCAATATTCTCTCGGGGTAACAACCATAATGCATACGGAGTGGACAAGTCTTATGATTTTAAAAGCGAGTGCAGTAATTGAATTAATTATGAGAAGAACGATGTTTCTTAGTGTTGTGCGTAAAGTACGAACCCACACATGACTAAACCGTATTCTTCCACATTTTCTGAAGTCGTATTTTCGTTGTCACTTACAGACTACTGCAGTTACAATATGTACCGCCCAGTGTCTAGGGGTACACCAGTATACGTTAATAATGGCTTTTCCTGGGTCTGCTACAACAAAACTTGTGTAAAAATTGATCTAGGGACACGATTTTCTAAGAGCAATGTTGTTATCTTGTACAGTATTGTGATTGCTGCAGTAACTGAGTAGAGGCGGTAAGAAATAGCAATAATTGGGTAAAAAATAATTGGGAATTAATGATTATCGGGTTTTTACTTTGGTTTTGAGGAGACATTTCACTTTTTCAACTACTTCATTTTCGCCTTATGAATCAATATTTAATCACGGGTAAGGGGGAATTAACAGAAAAATAACGGTAAGCTTGTCTCGAGAGTCTCTTATAATTTCAGATAAGTGCAACATCTACATCTACATAAATTCTCTGCAAGTCACACTGAAGTGCATGGCAGAGGGTTCATCGAACCGCTTTTTCTCTACAGTTCCATTCTCTAATAGCTCGCGAAAAAAATGAACACCTACATCTTTCCGTTCTCTTACTTTATTTTGATGATCACGTCTTCCCATGTAGGTGGCTGTTAATAAAATATGTTCACATTCAGGAGAAAGGGAGAAAGTTGGTGAAAGGAATTTCGAAAATAGATCTTAAGGAATAACGCCTATGTTTTAATGATTTCCACCCCAACTCGTGCGTCATTTCTGTGACACTCTCTCCACTATATCGCGATAGTATAAAACGAGCTGCCCTTCTCTGAACTTTCTCTAAATGGTCTGCCGGCCGCGGTGGCCGAGGGGACTGAGGCGCGCCAGTCACGGTCTGCACGGCCACGACGGTCGGGGGTTCGAATCCCCCCTCGGGCATGGATATTTGTGCCGTCCTTAGTCTTAGCTAGTTCATAAGTAGTTTGTAAGCTTAAGGACTGATGACCCCGTAGTTAAGTCCCATGAGTTCTACAAACATTTAAACATTTGATTTCTAAATGGCCTGTCAGTCCCATTTGGTGGGGACCCCAAAATGCGCAACAGTATCCAAAATAGGACGCACAAGTGTAGTGTAGGCAGTTTCTTTAGTAAAACTGTTGTATTTTATAAGCGTTATGCCAGGAAGAAGCAGGTAGCTAGGTGGATTGAAACAGTTAAGGCAGAACGTAAAAAAAGGTAAATAAGTAAAAATAACAAAGCGTTTCAAAAATGGCTCCATACCAGAACTCATGCATACTGATAAAGTTATCTTGAAGAACGAAACCAATCCAAACAGACAAATGAAGAATACACACAGAAATCATGGGAAGACTTTCGTAATAAGTTAGAAACTTTGGGTCAAGCCGCGGGAAATGCATTCTGGAGCGTAATTAGCAGTCTTCGAAAGGGAGGGAAGGAGAAATTAACTAGTGTTTCGGATATGTCTGGAAAGCTGCTAGTGAATCCTGTGGATGCCGTGGGAAGATGGAGGGAATATTTTGAAGAGTAGTTGAATGTAGGTGACACGTTCAATTTTGAGTCAGATTTTGGGGTTCAAAGGGAAACAGGATCACATGAGAAAGTGGAAAGATTACTCAATAGAGTGCAATCATTTCCATAACACTGTCTCCCCTATATCGCGATAATACAAAATGAGCTGCCCTTCTCTGAACTTTCTCTAAAGCGTCTCTCAGTCCCACTAGGTGGGGATCCCACAATGCGGAACAATACTCCAAAATAGGACGCACTAGTGAGGTGTAGGCAGTTTCTTTAGTATAACTGTTGCGTCTTCTAAATGTTCTGGCAACGAAACGTAGAATTTGGTAGACTTTGGTTCGCTTTCCCTACAATACTTTCTATGTGCTCTTTCCAATTTGTTTGTAATTGTTACTCCTAGTAGTGGCGGACTAAGGGGGAGCGCGGGGGCCGGACCGTCCCTGGCCTTTCGTTTTGGGGGCCCTCCAAATACTTCGAAGGCACTTTATTTTTTTAAGCACCTTCGGCTCTCGTACTGGGGCTTCCAGGTCTCGAAAACTACATTTTTAGATTGTCCCGTCCCTCTCGTTATTGGGGGTCTCCAAATCTAAAAAGCTACCTTTTTTTATAGTAATACTTGTATTTCGGAGTGGACGGGGCCCTAATTTTGTTTTGCCGCCGCCCCAGGCCTCCGACAGCCCTAGTCCACCACTGACTCCTAGGTATTTAGTTGAATTTACGGCCTGTAGCTTTGACTGACTTGAAGTTTAATGGATTTCTTTTAGTGGTCATATGGATGACTTCACACTCCTCATTATTAAGGGTCAATTGCCACTTTTTGCATCATGCAGCTATCTTATCTAAATCATGTTGCAGAGTTAAAACGGTGCCGCGGCGGAGTGTTCAAGCGCATTGAGGCACTATGCTGCGATGTGCGAGGCCGCTCTCCGTCGGGGGTTCCAATCCCCCTTCGGGCGTGGATGTTTGTGTCGTCTTTAGTATAAGGTAGTTCATAAGTAGTTTGTAAGTTTAGGGATTGATGACCCCGCACTTGAAGCCCTTGAGCTTTACAAACATTTTTAGTTAGAACGGTAATGTATATTCTAATGATTATTTCTGCTGATCGTACATGTTTTGAAGTTTGATAGTGCATGAATGAATGCATATTTTGGGAATTTATTGTGCATGATATTATCATCTCTATTAATGATATTGTACTGTAATTATGTGGGCCCGTTCTTTTATCTTTCTTACACACGGTAGTCACCTACGTCTCTTTCCAGTCGCTTGGAAATTTGCGCTGAATCAAAGATTCACGATAAATGCAAGGTAAAGTCTCTTTTAGAAGACGAACTTTCTTGTCTCTGTTGATTACTAGAGACGAGTGGGTGTCTACTAAAGCGCCTCTGGCGTGCTTTTCACGGAATGCGTCTCGCATGTCTCGAGTAGTCGTTGTCGTTTAGTCGTAAACACCAAACCAAACTACTGTTTTGTATTTCCGCAACTGAATGAAGAAGTGAGATTATGAGACCACTTTTTTACGTAGGAACAGGAAAAGGATAATTCACAGTTGATGTTCTCCAATGTTATGTAGCAAACGTTGTTCCAAATTGAGAACCTAAATAATAGGGAAAGTGTCCTAGAAACATTTGAAAACTTACGCGTTTGTGTTTAAACGTTTGTATAGCTTATTGGACTTAACTACGGGGTCATCAGTCCCTAAACTTACAAACTACTTATGAACTAGCTAATCCTAAGGACGGCACAAATATCCATGCCCGAGGGGGGATTCGAACCCCTGACCGTAGTGGCCGTGCAGACTGTGACTGGAGCGCCTCAGTCCCCTCGGCCACCGCGGCCGGCCGCGTTCGTGTGCTGAAGAAAATTTATACTGCAAACACATGAAACAATATCGGAAATTCATTACAAAGCGACTATTAACTTTAGTGTTTGTATCTAGTTTTCTTGCTAACGGTAAAATGACATCGAAAATAATTTTCGCATCTGTTCTGACTCTCCTGTTGACATAATTTTCGGTAAAACACGTTTATATATTTACGACCGTATATATACTTAGTGTAGGCTTTTTCCCCGTAAAACGAAAATATTTCGTCTCTTTTGGAGGATAAAATTAGAAGAGAAACAATATTAGGTTGTGGTGCAACATTTTCGGTGTAATGAAAACACAAACCAAACAACAGAATACAGTTAAAGAATTTGAATATGAATGCGCTCAGGCAGAATAAGTTAACTTCCGATTATAGCAGATATCACTACTGTTACTAGTTTCTGCGTATGCGCATTCTGTATCACACTCGAAAATTTAGAACTCTACAATCGACACAGATCATTGACGTCACAGACGTTCTCACGATGGAGTTGGCTGCTGATTTACTCGCAGGCACGAAAGGCACACACACCTGGAGTAGTCAGTTTTCACCACAACGTCGATCGTATAAAACGAGCGTAAGTAAGGATCCAATGCCGCAGAGTACACCAGGTACTTGAGTACCGCATCAGCTATTAATCTGCAAATGTAATGATTTCAAGTGCTATATTTGCACGGTCTAAAGCACCTCGCTGCAGATCGCGCGGTTTCTCACCGTGGAGGTTCGAGTTCTCCCTGGGGCATGGGTGTGTGTGTTTGTCCTTAGGTTAGTTTACCTAGGTTTAAGTAGTTTGTAAGCTATGGACTGATGACCACGCAGTTTGGTCCGATAGATTTACAAACATTTGAAAATTTGAACTACATTTGCACAGTGTCCACAGTAAAGCTTGAGTGAAATGGAAAACTCAGCTCTACCCTTCATTCGATCCCCGCGTAACCCTACATTTCAGCAGGATAATGCATGATCGCATGTTGAAGATCCTGTACGAGCCTTTCTGGTTACGGAAAATGTTCGACTGCTGCCCCGGCCAGCCTATTCTCCAGATCTCTGACCAACTGAAAACGTCTAGTCAATGGTGGCCGAGCAACTGTCTCGTCACAATATGCCAGTCACTACTCTTGATGAACTGTTGTTTCGTGTTGAAGCTGCATGGGCATGTGTACCTGTACACGCCATCCAAGCTCTGTTTGACTCAATGGCCAAGGGTATCAAGGCTGTTATTATGGCCAGAGCTGGTTGTTCTGGGTACTGATTTCTCAGGAACTATGCACCCAAATTGTGTGAAAATGTAATCACATTTCAGTATAATATATTTGTCTAATGAATACCCGTTTATCAACTGCATTTCTTGTTGGTGTTGCAATTTTAATGGCCAGTAGTGTAGGTAAAGATCTCTAATGGGTGAGGCACACCACCCGTCAGCCGATACCCCAAATAACACGGCGGACAACAGTTCAATTTGCCTCAAACATGGCGGTCCTGTCTCCACTCTATGAAATTCGAGCCCGTCGGGCGTGTACCTGCAGTGGGCTGCGCCGCCGCCCGCACTGCACGGCGGCAGGTGGCCCGCGCCTGCGCCTGCGCGCTAATGCATATTCTATGCGCGGCGCGGCGCGGCGCCGGCGGTCCGCGCTGGGGTTTGTCAGATTTACGGCTGGCGGCTAATTAATCCGCCTGAGCCTCGTGCTGAGGCCGTCCTTGAAATTTTAAGCCGCGCCCCGCCCCACCCGACGCGCCGACTCGGCCTGTTGCTCGCGCGTGCCGACTTTAAACTTTAAAGTGGCTCCCGCCGGGGCGTAAAGACCGTCCCAGGCCGCCGATCGCCGCGGGCGCAGTCTCTCCTGTCGATGAATGAATAAAAAAAAAGAAAAAAGAAAAAAAGGGAAAGAAAGGGGAGAGTGCTCAGGGGGCGTCTAAAAGCTTGCCGCGTTTATTAGAATTTGTGATTCATCTCGGCCATGAATAATGGAGTCGGCACATTACCATACGTTTGTCACCGGCCGTCTCAAAGCCGGGTCTGCGCAGCGAGCTGCTGTTGTCGCCGAGGCGGACGATTCATTGTCTCTCGACTAAAGGCCGGCTGCGAGGGCTCGCCGCGTGCAAGCAAACGTATGCAGGCACTGTGTTCCCCGAGACAGATCAAATGAAGCCCAATTACCATGTTGATAAGCGGGGAACCGTGTCTATCACTTTTTCCCTCTAAGATACTTTGTCTTTTTTTAGCGTCTGACTGTTGTACAGCGATGGGCTATGAGCACGCTCGAGAAACGCGCGACTCTGAGGCAAATTCTCGAGAAATTCTACATGGGATACTCTGCAAATTACATTTAAGTGCCTGGTAGAGGGTTCTAGAGTACTCTCGAGAAATTGTCGGCCGTGCTGCACCCTGTTGGAGGCTGAGTGAAACTACTCCAGAAGGAAGCTTTGCGTCGAAGCAATTGTAATGGAAGTCTTCTGCAGTGGCGGACTAAGGGGGGGGGGGGGCTAACCCAGGTTCCTCGTCTGGGGAGAGGCTTCCTAATACCTCAAAAGAAGGGCTTTTTTTAAAAACGCTCCCCTTTGCCCTGTCGTTGGGCCTCCAAATCTCGAAAACCATTTTTTATACTGCCCTGTGCCTCTTGTCCTAGGGGACCTCCAAATCTCAGTTCAAGCACAGATTAACATATACAGAGAAGAAGCCCCCCCTCCCCCTAAACCACTGTCCTATGCTCCCCTCGTAGTTCCATAAGATGCTAGCAGGTGTGTGGCGGTTCCCTGGTTTAGTACCGGTAGACCACACTAGAGGCGCTTCTGAGGGTGCCTCTCGCCACAGACAAATATATACAGACGGGAAACCTCCGTAAGGGCCCGATCCTATGCTCAGGGGTGCGTAGAGGGAGGGTTTCCAGCAGTTCCGTAAGATGTCCCATGATGGCGCTGCGGTCAGAAGCAGCCCTTTAAACCGGCCAGAGCAGGCGGCAGGTAGCGGCTGTCCCCACCACCACCTCCCCTCAAACACCAGCAAGCTGGACACAGCCGTGGCCTCATGGCAAGTGGCACGAGCTCTCCCCTCAGCCTCCCCTCCGTGCTACCCTCTGACGTGCGAGAGGCACCCTAAGCCAGGGAAACGCCTTACACCTGCTGGCATCTTACGGAACTATGAGGGGAGCGTAGGACAGTGGTTTATGGAGGGCTTCTCCTCTGTATATGTTACTCTGTGCACTTGCACATCAGTGGGTAGCGTGGAGGAGAGGCTGAGGGGAGAGCGCGTGCCACCTGCCACGAGGCCACGGCTGTGTCCGGCGTGCTGGCGTTCGAGGGGAGGTGGTGGTGGGGACAGCCGCTACCTGCCGCCTTCTCTGGCCAGTTTAAAGGGCTGCTTCTGATCTCAGCGCCATCATGGGACATCTAACGGAACTGCTTCAGCACCCTCCACTCCGCACACCTGAGTGTATGACTGGGCCATTACGAAGGTTTCCCGTCTGTATATATTTGTCTGTGGTTCAAGGTACATGTACTTATATTTCCAAGTGGACAGGCGGCCTCATTTTGTTTTGCTGCCGCCCTGGGCCTCCAACAGCCTTAGTCCGCCACTGGTCTTCCGTATGTGTAAGGAAGGGTTTTTACTTTACACATAGGCTTCAAGTTCACGACTTTATTTTGTTTGTACTGAATTAGTAGTAGTAAAACTCTTATCAGAAGACAAAAATGTTAGGATGATTACTAAGACACGTTTCTCACATGAAACAATCAAGTATTCCACAAGCATTTACTCTTAAAGAAGAGATAAATGCTACAACATCGTTCACCCAAAACTCCTTACATATATTTAGTGTAAAGAAAAAAAATTCGGCAGAGCTTGCAGTGTCTTCCGTTATTGCCAGCGTTTTAAACACCTGGAAAGATTTCAGCTTTCTTGCTTACGATTTTCGCTTAAAGCTCTGGTACTTTCTGAATACAGCTACCACAGTAAGTTTACGATATACCACCTATTGCTTGTTCTATCCAAAAACTGTTCAAAAGTTTGAATAGTTTTAATTTTGATATGTGTCCTTTTTATCGGAGTAAAATTAGAAGTTTCTCTATAGATGTATGGTGTAATTTTGAATGTCTCTTTACGCCTGTTGTATTTTTTTGCAACGTTGCGGAGCTTTTTAAAACTTCTGTTGCAGCAGTTGAAAAGTACTGCAAGCTCTGTGACTTTCGTATCCGTGAACCCGTATTAGAATAGCAGTCAGAGCGAGTTGCTGGCGTTGAAACAACCGCATCGCGCTGCGTGGCGTGTCGCGCTGCCCCAGTCAACGGCCGCACAGCGGCACGAGGCGCTACGCCGCTTCTCGTGAGCTTCTCGAGAATCGCTCGAGCACCGGCTGCTCGAGACATTCTCGGTGCGCTCCAGTCGCCGCGCTTCACATTCCCATCCATTCCCTATGCAGGGTGGGACCGTGAGGCGTGGCTACTCGAGCGCACCGAGAATGTCTCGAGCAGCCGGTGCTCGAGCGATTCTCGAGAAGCTCACGAAAAGCGGGGCAGCGCCGCGTGCCGCTGTCCGGCCGTTGACTGGGGCAGCGCGACACGCCACGCAGCGCGATGCGGTTGTTTGCAACGCTCGCAGCTCGCTGTGATTGTTGTTGTTGTTTGGGTGTTTTAGGGGGACGAAAACTACGGAGTTCATCAGTCCCCCATTCCATAATTGGGCGGCACAAAAAAGGCGTGAACATCTAAAAGATCCCAGAGTTAAGAACGGCTGGGGGGGGGGGGGAGGAATATCCTCCGAGTCAGTAAAAGGACAACAAAGTCGGCAAGAGACAACGAAAAATGTAACAATCACACAAAGTCATCGAGCAACGACAAAAAATAAAATGTAAAAGCCGACGTCTGTAGCTGACCGACCGTGAGAATAAAAACAGGAAAAGTCAACCACACGGAAACACATGGAAACCTCCAATCGGAGGACATCAAAGGAAGGACACAGAGAGAATACTGAAGAAAAGCTTTAAATGGAGGGGTAAAAACCACTGACCCGAATAAAACTTAAAACAGTATCACCCAATTTAGCATCGTCACTTAAAACATGGGATAAAAGTGCAGGAAAATTAAAACTCCGCCGCAGAGTGGCTAAAACAGGGCATTCCACTAAGATGTGCGCGACCGTCAGGCGGGCGCCACAGCGACACACAGGCGGGTCCTCGCCACGAAGGAGATGGCTTGCCGCAGTGGCGTAGCCGAGCGGTCTAAAGCGTCTCGCTGTGGAGCGCGCGGTTGCTCGCCATGGAGGTTCGAGTCCTCCCTGAAGCATGGGTGTGTGTGTTTGTCCGTAGGTTAGTTTACCTAGGTTTTAAGTAGTTTGTAAACTACGGACTGATGACCACGCAGTTTGGTCCGATAGATTTACAGACATTTGAACATTTTGGAGATGGCTGTGTGTCAGCCAAGTATGGCCAATGTGGAGCCGGCACAGGACTGTGGAGTCCCGGCGGCAGGCCCGCATGGAGGAACGCCACACAGCCGTCGACTCCTTTAGAGCCCTGAGTTTGTTGGTCGCTGTCAGGCTACGCCACGCAGTAGACCAAAGCTCACGCACTCGATGTCGCAGCACTGTCCGGAGATCAGAATCCGGGAGGCCAATCTCTAAAACAGGTGTATCGACAGCCTGCTTGGCCAGCATATCAGCACGTTCGTTACCCAGGATACCAACATGACCCGGAGACCAAAGGCACACCACTGATCGACCGGACCTGACAAGGGCAGATAGGGTCTCCTAGATTCCTAACACCAGAGGAGACCGCGGATAGCACCGGTCGAGGGCTCTAAGGCTGCTCAGGGAGTCACTGCAGATGAGGAAGGACTCACCTGAGTAGGACTGGATGTGCTCGTGAGCGCGGGAAATTGCCACCAGCACTGCGGTATAGATGATGCAGCCATCCGGCAGAGAATGTTGTTCAACCTGGTTGTCATGAACATATGCAAAAGCAACCCAGCTCTCAACCTTCGAACTATCCGTGTAAACAAGGTCGTGTCCAGGGAATCGAGCTACGACCGCTAAGAACTGACAACAGAGAGCTTCAGGTGGAACTGAGTCTTTGGGTCCACAGGCCCAAATACAAATGCAAATACATTTCCTTGGCAGGCACCACGGAGGCGTGCGTGCATGGGCTCTATACGGTCATGGTAGTGGGTAAGACTCAAGTTCCTAAAGCAGCGACTGGACTCTAAAAGCGATTGTATGACCCGACCTGGCGGTACTTTACGGAGGACGGAGATGTCTGTTGCAAAGCTCTGTAATGTAGAAAAAAATACAACAGGCATGGTAAGACATTTAAAATTACACAATATATTTTGTTGTGAAACAGATAGTCCGGTACTATCGGAAAACTGTAAGTTTTAATTTGGCTGCAATATCATGCAAAATTCATCAAAATCAACACTATCCAAACTTCTGAACTGAATGAGGACATAACCAATTGTCAGTATTGTAGTTGTAAATTGTGGTGGCTATGTTGAGAACGTACTAGAGCTTTAATCTGAAATAAGGAGGGAAGCTTAAGTACATAATGTTGGCTAATACTGTAAGCTCTGCCGAATTTTTTCTGTAATTAGTACATGTATGTAAGGAATTTATATATGTCACATGTTGTAGTATTTTTTTCTCATGTAAATATAAATGTTTTTGGTAACAGTGAAGTTCTTGTTTCGTGTAAGACATGTGTTAAATGATGTTTGTCTTCTGCGAAGCATTCCACCACCACCAATACTACTACTGCTACTACTACTACTACTGATAATAATAATAATAATAATAATAATAATAATAATAATAACTGAGTTTCTTCCTTGCATGTACGAAAGACAACGATTACGACTGATCTGTCGCAATGCTTGCTTGTAGGGTAGTTTCATCCAGCCTCCAATGAGCGCATCACTGTCAACTGGTCGAGAGTACCTGGGAATTTCACGAGATTTTGCCTCGGAGCTCATAGCCCATCCGTGTTGTAGGAGGTGGACAATGGCTAGCAACGATGTGGTCATACGTCTGCAACTAAAAGAATCGATTATTCCACAATTGATTTATTGACAGAAGAAATCTAAACTTTGATGTGCTGGTGATGGTACAAATTCTTCCTATCTAATACGTCGTTTTGCAAGGCAATAGTAAAGTGTTCCGGCTTATGCGAAGATAACTTATAATGGTGCCCTTCTGTCGAACATCCTGGAAATGTCCAGCTTAATGTGACTGGATCTCTGGAACTGTCTGTCGTTGATGTGGTGCGCCGGCATATCTAGGCGACTCCCCTTCTTCCCACTGGCCGGCGGGCGGAGCAGGCCGAGACGTACCGAGACTGCGGGCGCCCCCGGCGGCCGAAGTACCGTGGAGCGTTTTATAGCATCTTCTTGAAGTGGCGCGCTGACTTGTGTAGACCGCCAGTTTTGTGGCGAATACCAACGTCACAACACCAACACTCCCTCGACAGGAGCTTCAGGGATAGAACACAAACTACACTGAACGACAAACGCAATTAATATTCGATATTTGCTGAAGAAAAATTTCGTCATTCTTATTTATTGAAACCAGGGAAAAGTAAATCAGTTTGAAACACGTCGCCGGCCGCGGTGGCCGAGGGGACTGAGGCGCTTCACTCACGGTCTGAACGGCCCCGACGGTCGGGGGTCGAATCCCCCCTCTGGCATGGATATTTGTGCCGTCCTTAGTCTTAACTAGTTCATAAGTAGTTTGTAAGCTTAGGGACTGATGACCCCTTAGTTAAGTCCCATAAGTTCTACAAACATTTGCATTTTGAAACACGTCCATATTGAGTGTTTCATTAACTCAAAATGTTTACTTTTCATGTAACTTATCCTTTGTACGCTCGTTTATCACTCAATCAAATCACATAAACACTGACAGTAATGATTGATACCACTCATGTAATGCCACTGTGATCTTTTCATATACTGTTAAATGTGTTTCGTATTTTTGTCTATTTGTTGTCGGCCGCGGTGGCCGCGGGGACTGAGGCGCTCCAGTCACGGTCTGCACGGCCACTACGGTCGGGGGCTCGAATCCCCCCTCGGGCATGGATATTTGTGCCGTCCTTAGTATAAGGTAGTTCGTAAGTAGTTTGTAAGTTTAGGGACTGATGACCCCTTAGTTAAGTCCCATAAGCTTAACAAACATTTGAACATTTGTCTATTTCTTTATGGAGTATGTTTTATTTCTACTTCAAATGTCAATTTCATGTGTGAGGCCCCTTAAATTTGGTATATTGTGTCTCAATACATTCGCGCTGGTGTGGTATGACTGATTTGCTAAATAACTGCCTTGTGGTAGTAGCTTCTGCTGGCGTTGTCTGCTCTTAGGGGTCTATTCTGCTAACACCATATTGTTAGTGTTCTCCGCAGAAAGTAGGGCTACCAACTTAAAGACCAGCAGCCAAGCAGTAGTTCGGATTAGTTGAGAGGTTCCTGCTGTGTCATCCCCTGACTGTATAGAGTGCCCGCATAACAGGCACCCAAGGCGGACTGCCGAGCTCCTCTTCGTAGGCGCTCACACGTAACCACATAAATAGAAACCGCGGCCAACAGCAAAAGAAACGGCGCTGTACGCCGGCACTACGTTACGGTCCGCCATGTGACAGTGCCCAGCCAATGACAGCGCAGTAATCGATTGTAGCCCTCCGCCGATGCCGGCTTCATAAGCTCACCGACGGAGTGTGGAGGGCAGTGCACACTCAGTCGCCGGCCGCTCCTACACCGGATCCAGCTGCCGCCACACTCAGCGTAGTTTGCGCCGTAGTGTAGTAGTTTTGCCTAGGCCTAGCGCCACGTGTAATAGTTTATTTCTGTTTGTTTGTTCCATTATTATACTTGTTGTTTGTTGTCCCTACGTAACTATCCGTTTCCTTGACGTTGTGTTGTTGTACGCCCAGAAGGCTCTTTTGTTTAAAAACCGTTGACAATTTGAGGAGTTGTTATCTCTCCTGCAGATCGCAGGACTTAACAGTTCCGACCTCTCTCTGTTGTTACCTGCACTTCATTTTGTCCCTCTGGTGTCGCCACTATTCTGAATTTTCGTTCAAGTCGACATGCTAGGTGCAGCATCCGTTTCACTTTCTGATGAATCAGACCACTGTGTTTTCAGTGCATTTATTACTTCTTCAGTACATATTTCGCAATCACGGATTAAGCTGATATGTAAAGACCTTCACTGCAACGTCGATTCAGCAGGAAACGCGTGTTTGTATCACTTATGGTGCATTGGTAATTGTAATTTCCTGTATTTCGAAGCAGAAGAATATACGCTGCCTGAGGAAGAAAGTTCCACAAGAACCGTTTTCATAACAGTGTAGCTATATAGACGTACACAAAAGAACAGTCGCCACAGTGTGTTAGCAGCGAAGGTGTCCCAAATATCGTCCCTGCGCTTAGTATTGCCGAATCGTATTTTGATACTTCTATGCATGCAACTTATGAGTAACATTGAGGTTCTATGGGTTCGCCACAACATGCACTAATTGCAAGCTAAGTACGAGCGACAGTGGAGAAAGGTGGTCATCTGAAGTGTTGGAGACTGTATCACTCGATCTCACTGCCTGCACTGTATCGAGGGAATTACCAGGAGCATGGGTGTGCGTGTTTGTCCGTAGGTTAGTTTACCTAGGTTTAAGTAGTTTGTAAGCTACGGACTGATGACAACGCAGTTTGGTCCGATAGATTTACAGACATTTGAACATTTTTGAATTACCAGGAAGTGTTTACTTAAAATATTTTCGTTTATATCCCGTTCAAATCCACTTACAAAAGCTAAACAATTATGCGGCATTCCATTTTAAACAAGTATTCCTAATTTCTCTGCATGGGAACAGAAGTAGACGGTATTAAAAACACACTACTGGAAAAATTACTTTCAGCACTTCGACAATTTTCTACAATAGCTCACAGTAGCGTAGATTTAGAAACAAAGGAGTATAGTTTCTAGTAATATTCATTTATTCTGAAGCTTGATTTCCAGACGAGGAGACTGATAAACAGGGAAATAATTACGGTAGGCGATCTTTGGGCAGCTTACTATAGTGCTCGTGTTTGTTTGTTTGACCACTTTGAGTTGACAAAATCCATGGGAGATCCAATATTTACATCTACATATATACTCCGTAATCCACCGTAAAGTGCATGGCGGAGGGTATACTGTACCACTATTAGCCATTTCCTTTCCTATTCCACTACAAAACAGCACGAGAGAAAAAAGAATGTCTATATGCCTCTGTACGAGTCCTAATTATTCTTGTCTTTGTGATCATTACGCGAAATGTAAGTAGCCGGCAGGAAGATCGTTCTAAGTTCAGCTTCAAATTACAGCCCTCAAAATTTCCTCAACAGAAATTCTCGAAAAGAACGTCGTATTTCGTCTAGTGATTCCCATTTGAGTTCTCGGAGCATTTCTGTGACACTCGCGCATTGGTCGAACCTACCAGTAACGAACATAGCTGCTCTCCTCTGAACTGCTTCCATGTCTTCCTTTAAACTGAGCTGCTGCGGGTCCCAAACACTTGAGCAATACTCAAGACGTGGTCGTACTACCGTTTTATACGCGGTGTCCACAGATGAAGTACATCTTCCCAAAATTCTCCCAATAAACCGAAGTCGGCTGTCCGCCTTGAACTGTCCTTACATGCTCGTTCCATTTCATATCGCTCTGCAGTGTTACGCCTAGATATTTGAACGACGCGACTGCTGCAAGACGCTCACTACTAATGCTGTATTCGTACATTATGGGATTCAATGCTACACATGTGCACCACCTTACATTTTTTTTTTTTTTACATTGAGAGCTAGCTGCCATTTTTGCATCAACAAGAAATTTTGTTTAAGTCATGCTGTATGCTACTACAGTCCGTTAAAGACGACACTCCCATACACCATAGCATCATCAGCAAACAGCCGCAAATTATAATTTACTCTGTCCATCAGATCATTTATATATAAATAGAATAATAGCGGTCCTATCACACTTCTCTAGGGCACGCCTGACGATACACTCGTCTCTGGTGAACACTCTGAACACTCTCCGTCGAGACCAACGTACTGCGATCTATTACTTAGGAAGTCTTCCAGCCAGTCGCAGATCTGTTAACCGTGTCGAGTCATCATTTTTGTGGCGAAATACAAGACGTCGCATTGACTCACTAAATCTTCAGAAGTTTCCTTCAGGAATATTGAACCCTACCACGTCTGCAGCAGACCACGATTTCCAAACTAATGCCGGTGTAGAATTTTCTGCACGTACTCACCTCTCCATTATGTTCCATACATGTTCATTGGATTCATGTAGGCAGATCTGAATGGCCAAGTCATTCATCATAATACTCCACAAAGTCCTTCAATTGCCAACGGTTGTGGTCTAGTGACATGGGGTATTGTTATCCACGAACATTTCACCGTTGGCTGTAAGTTGTCTCAAAGTAGCCGAAAAACCATTTCGAATCGATGTTGGGCTCAGTTGGACCAGACGACATAGTCCATTCCATGTAAAACAAATTCACCCATTATCGTGCTTGCACAGTTGGGAACATGACTTCGTGGAGTCTACATCGTAGTCCAATCACACCAGTAGCTATCTCCAACAGGATACAGGACTCGTCTAACCCAGTTTTCCAGTTTTATGGACCAACCGATATGGTCTCGAGCTCAGGAGCGGCGCTGCAGGCCAAATCGTGCGAGTCTGTCGTCTCCTTGCACAATCCATTAATGCCATATTACGCCTCGCTGTCCTTAATGGATACGTTCTCCTTACACCCTACTTTAATGTCTACGTGTATTTCGCGCAGTGTTGCTTGTTAGCACTGACAACTCTACAAAATATTAAGTGCAGGCTGTCGGCCATTGTGTTATCGCATTTTAAACCATCAGCTGCTTTATGAAAATCTTACACACGCAAACTAGTTGATATTTAAGGTATCAATGAAGCAACCAATGGTTTAAAATTAATTATAGTAACTATTTCAAACCACATCTAAACTTTTTGTCGTTACATGTTTAAAATCAGATATCTAGTATATTAGCTTATTTGTAAGGTAATCAGAAGTTTGAAGAAGTTCTATTGAAACGATACTGTAGTATTATTCCATTAAATCCTTGTACACTACAGTGTACGTTACTTTCATCTGATTATCATTTTGTAAAAGTGTGCTTAGCTTTTAGTGCCACTGTAATGGGGGATGTACTAGGTGGAGACAAGAATGCTTTACTATTTATTAAAATTGTTATTTCAGGACAAATAAGTGAGCGCCGCTCACATAAGGAATCTTGCTCCACAGTACCCAACTCCTCTTATACCCTATGTGATTATGTGTGTGAGGGTCTGTAAGTGTGCATGAAGCCGCGGCTGGGAAGGCAGAGATGCAGAACACTCGGTAGGTTTGCCAACTTTAGTTTTGGGGTGTGGCAGAGAGGTTTCCTTGGGGATGAGATGGTCAAGTGGCTGCGACTTGCGAGTTCCTTCAGAATACGGAGGTTGGCACAAGGTCCCGTTAGGTCACAAGCCAAAGAGGGCGCGGCTACTCGCGAACTGGAACGGGAGGATCGGTTAGGACGGGGAGTGGCCACGAGAGGGAGAACATTTCCGGCTGTCGAAGAGGACGAATGTGCGTATGGTGGCCTCCGTGGAAAAGTATCAGGAACTGTGTTGTTTGTGTGAATTCTATCTTTATTTCAGCGGGGAAATGATTTTGTATCATGGGAATGTTGTGCATAGCCACGTGGGTGCAGTATGAGAGAGTAAAGAATGTACGGTATGAATGTAAGGTTACGATCCTTGTCTCAATCCATTGGTGATACATTTAATGAATGAATATTTTGTATTTTTGGCTTTAAAACTATGATATGGAGATGTATAGTGAATTTAATAAACTTGTGTAAATAGTTAAACACTTCGTCTCTAGTTGTTTTTATGAAATTCTGAGTCCCATTTATGCTTAATTAATTATTGAAAAAAGAGTGAGAATATTTAATGGGGAATTGCGAGAATATAAATGAGGAATTTCATGTAGTAAGGGAACTGCCACCGGTATGCTATCAGTTGCTGCAGTCTTTTGTATGTAAAAAGTCGTTATCCGTTGCAAGACAATTTTATCAGGGCAATAACATCTGCTTTTAACACCGTAAATAATCACTGAGCAAGGCGGCAACTGGTAGAAAGCGGAGGGTGGTTAACTTACACTATATACGGAAATTCTGTACTTCATGTAGTCGGTGTCTTTATTATACCAGCTAAGTCCGGCATGGAATCCCGATAGCGGGATTTCGACGGGAGCGCACGCAGCACCGTCTAACACCCAACACGCGGCCGGAAATCGGAATGCCCGCTCGAAGATGCGAACGGCGCCCCGCTGCCCCCAGTGCCAGTACCCCACTAGGTCACGTCTCTACTGACCCCCTCCCCTCCTCCTTGCAGTATTCAGCCGTCCATAGCCAAATGGACAAGGGGGCCACACCGCTATTACAAATATTACAGCATCCGAATATCCCGACACTTCTACATCTACATAAAGACTCTGCAAGTCACATTGAAGTGCATGGCAGAGTGTTCATCCAACCGGTTTTCTTATATTTCTCTACACTCTCATTCTCTAATAGCTCGCGGGAAAAAGAAACACCTAAATCTTTCCGATTTCGATCTGATTTCCCCTATTTTTATCTGATGATCACGTCTTCCTATGTAGGTGGGTGCTAACAAAATATGTTCGCTCTCGGAAGAGAGAGTTGATGAAAGAAATTTCACAAATAAATCTCGTCGCGACAAATAACTCCTTTCTTTTAATGATTGCCCACCCCAACTCTTGCATCATTTCCGGACACTCTCACCCCTGTATCGCGAAAATTCTAAACGATCTGCCCTTCTCTGAACTTTCTCTAAATCTTTCATATTCACAGAAAATATGACATCAACTGCGAAGGGGCAAAGCTGAAGACGTTTACCCAGCCGGGATTCTAACCCGGATCTCCCATTTTCTAGGCAATTGCGCTGACCACTACACGACTGAGGATACAGCTGGAAATATGTAAATGATGGGAGGCGAGCTTAGGTAGTCCATGCAGGTGTCGTGATCACTGTGTCCCCATTGATGTAGTGGTCAGCGCAACTGATTAGAAAGCGGGAGACCCAAGTTCGAATCCCGGCTGGGAACACATCTTCGCCGGCCGCGGTGGCCGAGGGGACTGAAGCGCTCCAGTCACGGTCTGCACGGCCACTACGATCGGGGGTTCGAATCCCCCCTCGGGCATGGATATTTGTGCCGTCCTTAGTCTTAGCTAGTTCGTAAGTAGTTTGTAAGTTTAGGAACTGATGACCCCGAAGTTAAGTCCCATAAGCTATACAAACATTCCATTTGAACACAACTTCAGCTTTTTCCATTCGCAGTTGATGTCGTATATTCTGTGAATATGAAAGAATAACGACTGCAGGATCATAAGTGACGTCTGTTCTTTCGGAATAGACGCCAGTGTATATATTTCCTTAAATTGTCTGTCAGTCCTACATGGTGGGGATCCTACAATGTGCAGCAATACTTCATAATAGGACCCACAAGTATGGTGTAGGCAGTTTCATTAGTAGAACTGTTGCATCTTCTAAGTTTTCTGCCAATGAAATGTAACTTTTGCTTCGCCTTCCCTGCGATACTTTCTACGTTTCTTTCCATTTTAAGTTGTTCGTAATTGTTACTCCTAGATATTTAACTGAATTTACGGCCAGTAGTTTTGACTGATTTATCGTGTAAATGAAGTTTAAGCGATTTCTTTTAGTGCTCATACGCATGACTTCACACTTCTCATTATTAAGGGTCAATT
The DNA here is from genome assembly GCA_026315105.1 of Locusta migratoria. Lineage (NCBI taxonomy): Eukaryota > Metazoa > Arthropoda > Insecta > Orthoptera > Acrididae > Locusta > Locusta migratoria. The sequence continues at coordinate 313,726,297 of CM048744.1, read as the reverse complement.
GCCATTTTTTGCAGCACGCTGATATCTTATCTAAATCATTTTGCGGCTGCTTTTGATCTTCTGGTGACTTTACTAACCGATAAATGACAGCATCATCCGCGTACAGTCTAAGAGAGCTACTCAGATTGACTCCTAAATCGTTTATAAAAATAAGGAACAGTAGGGGCCCTATAACACTTTCCTGGGGAACGACAGATATCACTGTTCTGTTCTCCTCGATAACTTTCCGTCAGTTACAACGTACTGTGTCCTTTCTGACAGGAAATCACGACTCCAATGGCACAATTGTGACGATAGTAGTCTACTACTGTGTAGGGGCATTAAAGATGGCGTCCACTGGCTTCAAAACAACACGCAGCGTAAGTCTGTAGTGCCCCCCTCCCCTCATCACACCTCAACGAGCGACACTAACATGGACAATCATAGAAGCGACGCTAGTGCTCCAAGCGGCAGAGCTGCAGTATGATACAAATATATGGATGAGTCCACACTTCTCTTTATTAAGGGTCAGTTGCTAGTTTTTACACCAAGCAGATTTGTTATCGACATCGTGTTTCACAAGAACGTTACTTCCTGAATCCATGTTGACTACGGCTCAGTAGATCATTCTCTTCGAGGTAGTTCATAGTGTTTGAGGAAACTGTATGATCTCTGCATTGCCTTTGTTGATTTTGAAAAGGTGTTTGACACTGTTAGCCATACAGCTGCCCTCCAAGCTTTGAGAGAGCAAGGAGTGGGAGAAGCGTACATTGAAGTGCTCAGGAATGTCTACGAGACTTCTTCAGCTTATGCTAATATCAGCGAATCAACTCGAGAATTCCGCATCAAGAAGTGTTCAAATATTCAAATGTTTGTAAATCTATCTGACCAAACTGCGTGGTCATCAGTCCGTAGCTTACAAACTACTTAAACCTAGGTAAACTAAACTAAGGACAACACACACACACCCATGCCCCAGGGAGGACTCGTACCTCCACGGCGAGCAACCGCGCGCTCCGCAGCGAGACGCTTTAGACCGCTCGGCTACTCCACCGCGGCAAGAAGTGTTAAGCAAGGAGATCCCACCTCCGCAAAACTAGTCTCGCCTGTACTGGAAATGGATATGTCAAAGCTGAGCTGGATAGGTAAGGGAATTAGAAATAATGGAGGAAGGCTTATCAACTTTGTGAAGATATTGCTTCACTGGCCAACGAATACGCAAAGCTCCAAAACTTAGTTACGGATTTTACATCGGAATGTCAGTTGGTTGACTTGACCATAAACCTTTCCAAAAGAAATGTAAGGTCCAACGAACGGGTCCCAGCTGCTGGTGTGAAAGTCAAGGACAGTCATTTAGAAGAAGTCATTGAATATATCTACCTTAGCCAAATTATAAATATGATGGGATATCTAAGGCCTGATATCTATCAGCGCATCAAGGGTGGCTGGCAAGCATATGGGAGGAATTCTACAGAATTCAGATCAAAAATGCGAGTAAATCTGAAGAAAACTGTATTTAATCAATCAATCTTCCTGTGCTGACGTATGGTTGCGACATGGACACTGAACTCATTTACAAAAGTGATACTGAGTACAACACAGAGAGCCATGAAAAATTACGGCTGCTGGGCTCTTCAAGAAAGGAGAGGAAAAGGACAGATGACATTCGATCAGGGACGAAGGTTAAGGACATCTTAGAGACAGTAGGCTTCTTGAAATGGCAGTGAGCCGGCCACGTTGCGAGAAGAAAAGACAACAGATGGACGAAGATAGTACTGGAGTGGAGTCCGAGAGAGCACCGGAGGCCTGCGAGGAAGACCACCGGACAGATGGGACATAGATATCAGGAAGGTCGCTAGTAGCACCTGGCAGAGAACTGCTCAAGACCGTTTCACTTGCAGAGGACTGCTGAAAGCCTACTTGAATGCACGACTCGAAGAGCCACATCATTTCACAGCTGAAATGGCTGATGATGGTATTATCTAAAATGGGAGAAAAGGAAATTCGATACTATATTAGGAAGTGTCCATCACTTTCGTCACCTCAGTTGCGAGCGTGAAGGTCGGGGTGAGAGTTTAAAATTGGGAATGATTAATTTTTAAAACTCACAACCACCAACTGCGAACCAAATTCCTAAACATGCAAAAACACTGGAACTGTGATTGCGACTGTTTGACTCGTTTTCTAGGGGATGATATCACACGTTCGCAGCTTTCCTTCCCTGCATATGATTAACAAAATAAATTAATAATGAAATCAAGTTCATGAGAGAAAAGGGTTTACTAGCTACTATTTTTGAAAATACGTGAAAGTTCACTTTATGTTGTTTATTTCACAATATTAGAACCCTGTGGCTGATACGTCTGTACGTCGACACATTTATCAAATAAAGTTATAGCTCGTGAGCCTCCAGACAAAATGAATATTTGTTGCAAATTGTTTTCACACCATGTGGCTGTCTCAAAAACCGTTTATGTTCATGCCGATGCGACGACACATGTTACATTAACAAATCACAGTCACTTTAATTCAATGCGATGCACACCTTGTTCCACCGGCTAAATATTCACCAACACACAGTAGCACTCGATGCAGCTTGTTGCAGTCTACGATGAGCAACCACACGTGGCAATTGCCACACACAAATCTATAACCTCCACCTCTCGATCCACATGCCGACTGATGCAGAGCGACGCCGCCCGGCCAGCTACCCCACGTGCTCCCGAGTCTCTCACTTCCTGCCCTCGCGTGCGCGCCAAAATCTCAAGTGCCAGGGTTTTTCCCCTACGTCATCAACTTCCCCGTGTGAGCTGTTCTAACCGATTTGCCAACGTACAGCGCTCAGCCAATACATTTCTAAAACTTTACTTAAAATCAAAATAATTACACTACACATTAAACAAATTTCTTATTAGGTTTTTATATTGGTATAAACATCCTTTGCACTATTTATTATAATCGTGCAATTTCTTATATCACAGATAAGTGATTTAACTGAATATTTCAAGGTAAAATACACAAGATTAATTGAAAATACAATGAGAAATAGTTAATATTTTATTTTTATAAACAAACATTGCCATGCTAGTTGTGTAACTGTCTTGTATTCATTGGTAATTTATTACTTTTCATTGTCAATTAAACATATTACGTCAGGTGTGACTATATCAGCTAATGTATTGTTTATTTGTCATCGGGCTATTTTATAATGAGGGCCTTAAAGGTTCCTAACTGCATCGTATTACTTCAAATGCCAGTAGTATTAGAATATTTTATTTCACGCTGTGCACTGCACTGTGCCTGGCACTCGCCATTGTCCCTCTCTCCCCTCACCGGAAACGAACTGGAAAATCCTAAGCTGGAACAAGCCACCAACGTCGGCCTGCTCGCTGGCCTCCCGTCAGCTACAAGCACACAGCAAATCTCAACGTGAAGAATTTCTACCTATGGCCTAGTATAAATGTTGTCACCCAACTGCGTACAAACATTCCTACCATAATTATTAAGATTAAAATTGTGTAACATTTGCTGCATTGGCATGGTCAATGTCTGCAGTGAACTTCATACTGTTTATCAAATGCTATTAATCACCAATATTTCTATTGGGCGGTAATCTTACAAAGTGTAACATAAACTTGTCACCGATCCAGCTATCTCGGATGTTTATAGTAGCCCTAAGTAATTGTGAGACCCGGCTTATTTTTAACGTTCTCGGTCACGGGTCTCCCTTCAAAATTATCTTTAAAATGTATACAGATTGTGTCTATCGGGCCCACTCAAATTCTTTAAAGAGTATAACATTATGAACCTTGGATTGTACCCGCCAAAAGCGAAATTCAGTGCAATCTGCCGTTTCGAAATAACCTTTTCTACAAGGGTACTCTAGCCTATTTTCATATCTCCAAATAGATATATGAGGCGTATCCAAAGTACAGTTTTTGGAAAAAAAATATAGTTCACATATTTCTTTTAATTTTATTGTCAGAAGAAAGAGCATATCTTAAATAACTTTTCCATATAGTTTCCACCGTTTATGAGGTACTAGTCGTAGCGCTCCATCAACTTATCTAGTACTACCTCATAGAAAGATGCCGCCAGTGAGCCCATCTTGAACACCACCTGAACTCTTCGGGAAATTTGCGGAATTTCGCCTGTAAGTGTTGTCATAGTTACACGTCAGTTGTCGCGAATGTTTTCATAGATTTTCCTCACCAAGTCATTGTTGACAACAGAACGCCTAGCGCTCCATGGCTCATCGTGGACATTAGTTCGACACTCATCAAACACCCTTACACACTTTCTCACCATTCTGTCATTGCGTTTTAACCATGAACATCCGTAACATGACGATGAATTTCCGATAGTTTCGCGTTTGCGTTTAAAATCTAAGTACGGTACGAATCTCACACTCGACGGGATCGTGAATTATCTTCGACATGCGCCATAGCGTCAAGAAGAAGTAGTGTAGGCACTCGACAAGTTTACGTGAACCTGCCGCTAGATGGCTCTACCGTCGCTAAGCGCTGGGAGAGAGACGCTTCCACATAATGCACTAGTCGGGTCACACAATTTTAAAACGTTGTATTTGACCAGATTAAGATAAGACAACTTAATTATGCAATCTGCATTGGCAATATGAAACGTTTAAGGCAATTACGAATATCGGGTCACGTATAATAAGCAAATAAAATACTATGACTATGCTAAAGCCGGCCGCGGTGGTCGAGGGGACTGAGGCACTCCACTCACGGTCTGCACGACCACTACGGTCAGGGGTTCGAATCCCCCCTCGGGCATGGATATTTGTGCCGTCCTTGGTATTAGTTAGTTCATAAGTAGTTTGTAAGTTTAGAGACTGATGACCCCATAGTTAAGTCACACAAGCTATACAAACATTTGAAAAACAAACTATGCTAAAAATAGGCCTATAGCTTAACACGCAAATATTATTAATAATAATAATAATAATAATAATAATCTGTAAAGGGACATATCAATTAATAATACAGACTAAAACATACGACGTAAAAGATAATACTCCCATCTAATTTGTAGCTGTCAGCTATCTGAAACTTTGGAAAGCTTGCGTAATGACTTCGCAGTCTTAGTCGACAAGAGCTCTCTGCTGATTTCTTTCGTGTAACTTCATGAAATGGAAAATTAATTCACCGGCAAGGTCACGTTTATGTTGCACACAACATCCAAAATCACCTGTCCTTAAAACAATTTCGTCGTGTTGTCCAAACACTCATAAAGTATATCACCTCATAGATTTGAAACGGAAGACAGTTCATTTTCAAGAAACTCTTCACCCTGTAAAAGAATGTTGAAGACGCTTTCAGACGGATAAGACAAGTAAGAAAGACCATTTATCTCCAAATGCTGCATTTGTGCTCGCATGAACGGTAACCGACGGATCCAGCTATAAAGGAAAGGAATAAACATGAATACCGAATCATGGTTGGCCATTTTCCTATGGAGTTAAATTCCCTAAGTCGACGAAACCATCGAGTTTAAGTGAGAAGGAATTAAATCGAAAGTCTTTCCTTAATTTTTCTTAATCAAAAATGACAACGTCTAATACCTTTTGTATCATGTGTTTTGACTTTATATGGTCATTTAAATCATTTGCAGAGCTTCTCAAATAATCTTTAGAAACCAGAGGAAGTAAGTCGTGCATTTGACAATGCCTGTAGCCCTTGAGTGATTTAATTTTGAGAAGTGTGGCACTTCTTAAGCATAGTGTCTGAGACCAACTTTTGTATTTTACTCAGGACATTCGAAGCACTAGGTGCATAGGACTTCGATTGTGTTTCAGTAGGAACTTTTTTTTTCCTAACAAAATTACTTTCTCCCCCTCTTTCAATAGCTGATTGCTCTCACTAGTATCCTTTTCAGATTTTTTTTTACTTTCCGTTTGACATTATCGATAATTGTTCTTGTATCAGCGTCACTATCTGCTGCATGGGAAGCACTAGGTACTGCAACTAGTGTACATATCGCTGATGTTTCGGTACACGAGGGGACTGTTTCCTTCACTACTCTCTTTGGAGAAGATTTGCCTCGTTTCAAGAGAGTTGAAAAATAGATTGGCAAGTTCGGAAAAATGAGGCACTGAACCTGGCTTAGACTTCCATCTCGTTCTCGATATTTCGACCCTGTTTCCTTCTATAACAAAGTAGTCAGTTTTAACAAGCAAATCATCAGCGAAATATCTATCAAATACCTATGATTTACTTGTTAATTGATTGTCCTTCCTCGGAATAACTTTAGCCCATTTAGCAAAATCAATGGCGCTCTTTAGTGGTCTAAAAAAAGAGCCTATCTAATGCAGATGATCTGTCGTATCCAGATCTACAGCCGCGCGGGAGTAGCCGAACGGTCTGGAGCGCCACGTTACGGATCTCGCGGCCTCCCGCGTCGGGGGTTCGAATCCTCTCTCGGGCATGGATGTGTGTTATCCTTAGGTTAGTTTCAGTAGTTTGTAAGGCTAGGAACTGATGACCAATGTAGTTTGGTCCCATTGAACCACAAACGTTAGAACATTTGAACCAGACCGACACCCAGAAACTAAACGGCATAATTTACTAACACAATTTTCTTTCTCTGATGGCAATAATTCAATACACTACACAAATTATCAGTAAATGCGTAAAAACCCTACACACAGGCGTAAATATTACTCCACCGCAATTCTTTGATAGAAAATTATTTAACATCACGAAACACGGCTACACACAACAGTTCTAAATATCTTACGAGGCGCACTGTTAGAAATCGCAGCCAACGACTAAGGTCTATAGAGGACAGGTCTGGACAGCAATGTTCCTTACGGGGCGGCCATTTTGGTTCTAGAGCGGACAACGCTACACAGTACCGCTAGGAGAGAAAACAGTCACTTTCGCAAATTATTATTATTACTTTCCAATCAGTTTGCATACTGTTTTAGTCAGAATTTATATTCTTACGTTTATTAATAAAATACTGATAATTCGAAAGACCTATGTTGCTCAGTCTTACCAGGAGAAGGCACAAGAGGATTCTCACAGATTTGGCTCAAGATGTATGAGAAGAACCGGCTAGAAGAACCATTTAAATTCCTCAAATTTTTGGCCTGAGTAGGCCGTAAGAAAATACTCTCACAAAATATTTCCGATTACAGTATATGAGAAGATTACGCATGTTTGGATGACCAATCAAGTATGCTTTGCACTGAAATTCTCTTGTCGAAAAATGCTTTCATAACAAGTGAATAGTGTAAATATTACGTTTATTAACGATGATCGCCCAAGATAAATGTAACTTGCAGATAATTGCTAGAATTTTTGTAAATACTTTTTCAATGAGCACTTCACCAAATAAAGGAAATGGTTTAACTACATTCTTTATCGTAAGTAAAGTAAATATAACTGAAACTAATATATTAATTTTACATAAATAAATTCAGTTTTATTAATTTCTCACTCGGACTTCTTCCAATATCTCTCCTACCTTTGCCAACTTAACACTTGGATCTGCCCTACGTTTGTTTGATCCAGATCCAGTATCTCGAAATGTCTTCCATTTACGTAATGCCAAATAATTGGAAACGCACACACGAGGAAAATTTCATACGAATGGAAGCCAATATTCCATATAAGTTTCTGTTCTCGGATAGAAACTTCGTTGATCCTTCATCAACACAATACCGGATATCAGAAGAAAACACATACAGCCTTATGTTACACAGAAACGATTGGGGGAGAGCAGAATTTCGTTAATGAGAAAGGTTACTTTTCCCTTACAATGGCCGCCATCGCAAAGGATCACGGTAGCGTGACCAGACATCTCCTATATAGACCATGCCAGCCACTAGCGATTGCTGCGGAATCTGTCGAAGAATTCATAACTACCAATGCAGTAGATACGACTGCAACGGGGCGGAACATGCTTTTCCCTCTTTCTGGTGGAAAAATGTTTTGTGGTCGTTTAGGGGATAACACTATACAATTCCCGCTTTGGTGCTGTTCCGTCTACGTGCGCCTTAATACAGTTTCCAATTAATAGAAGTACATACTAATTATGCACACAAAGTTTGGTCATACAGGGCGAGTTGCAAAAGAATAATGTTCACCACACAGCTATTGTTTTAAATAAGTTTAATTTGTCTTCATCACGTATTTAATATTATAAAAATGTTTTTTGTATACTGCATTGAAATACTGCACGTATTTAATATTATAAAAATGTTTTTTGTACGACTGGAGCCCCCACGCAACTTCACACTTCCGCCACACACACCGAAAATCCTTCCACTGCAAAGGCAAAAACTACTACACGTTTTTACCAAATCGCCGCGACGAGCCACAACGCTCCGCCGTCCTCGGGAGTCCACGCGACTCTCCGCTTCCCCCGCGCGACTCGGCTTCCGTTTTTCCAGTCCTGCGGAAAAACCCCTACGTCATAAAGTTCCCCAAGCTTACATTTCCCGCGCGCGATTTAAATGTGCCGTTGTGTGGCTCTATAGAATACAAGTGCGCGGCATCAGTCTGGGGGCACTGCCATGTCATACGACGAAAACAGGAGTGATGGCACTCCTCCTCCTATGCTCTATGCTTGCACTGTAAAAAACACAACACAACGCAGGGCAACCAAAATGGCGTCAGGTGAGTGCAGTCGAACAAAGGCGACTAGCAAACACGTGTGGAACGCTGATCGCAGTGCAGCAGCGGCGGGAATGCGAAACGGTACTTCCTTTACGAATACACCTCGCAGCTGTGGTTTTCATATCTTCTTAGATTGAAAATCCGCATTATACAAAACTGCGTCATTTAAATTTCTGGGGGGGGGGGGAGGAGGAGAGAAGGAGGGGGGTGAATGAGTACTTTTGGCCTGCCTGGAGGAAGGGGCTTTATAAAAAAAATTTACAAAACATGAAATATTTATCTTGTTGTAATCTTCTCGGGTTTGCAGCCGGATACTAAAGTCAACTTGACACAATATTTCAGCGGCGCAACTGCCCCCCATCCTCAGGTGAGCTTGGTGATAACAATCTCGCTGGAACTGAGTTTCCAGTGCAATCGGCGGCTCCTTTATACATCGAGGAAGGCCCATACCGCGTGTCCCGGCGAGATTGTCTATCAGCAAGCTCACCTGAGGATGGCGGGCAGTTGCGCCGCTGAAATATTGTGTGAAGTTGACTTTAGTATCCGGCTGCAAACCCGAGAAGATTACAAACAGTTATTATGCCGGGAAAACCTTTGTGGTCGCATGAAATATTTAATTTTAATATTAAATGGCAAAACCATTTTATTGGGTAATACACTAAGAAACAATTACCTAATATCTCGGTTGTCTGTGATGGTGGTGGTGGTGGTGGTGGTGGTGTTGGTGGGAGGAGGGGTTGGTCGCAGTTTGGGGAGGGGAGGGCAATCATTGGCCAAGGGGGAGCAGGTGGGATGGGCACCTATGCACTCGTCTTTTTTTTTTTTTTTTTTTTTTTTTTTTTTTTTTTTTTTTTTTTTTTTTTTTTTTTTAATGTGACCCTCCAGAACCAAATCGTGGCTGTGCCACTGCCTGCAGATGACGGTAATTTCTCGCATTCGCTGTTAGTGCTGCGCTTCACTTGTCAGTGATTGCACTTCTTTTCGTGGTGCTCGCACACTGCACATCCCGGATGGATGCCGGGACTCTAGCTGTTGGCGCGTGCCCGCAGGCTCGGTGCGGCCGCAGACGCTGCAGAGGCCGGCGCCGCCGCCCCCGCCGCCCACGGAGCCGCCGCCCCAGCCGCCCCCGCCGCCCGCCGCCAGCGCCCCTGGCGGCGGCACGGCGCACCCGCCTGCCTCCACGACCGAGTGCCCGCCCAACGCCACGGCGACGGGGGCGGCGCCGGGCGTCGAAGGCAGGACGCCTCCCGACACCGGCTCCTCGCTGCTCAACCAAGGTAGCGGCGCCGCTTGCTATGCACAGTATTTTATTTATTTATCATATGGCATACATCGTTAAATCTCACAATTTTATAATACAGTAATTACATAAAGACATTAAGACACTGAATATAATCAGTTGCCTCGTTTGTTGCAGCTAGGAAATCAGTGAAGGGGCCCTTGTAGGCGCGGACTGGGCAACAAACTAACAAAATGTCAGTTTGGTTTTCAAAAAAGCTTTTCAACTGAAAATGCTATATATACCTTCACTGATGGAAATATTAAATGCTTTGAATAACCGGACATCACCAGTTGGGATTTTTTGTAATCTCTCAAAGGCTTTTGATTGTGTAAATCATGGGATTCTTCTAGATAAGCTTAAGTATTGTGGTATGAGTGGAACAGTGCACAAATGGTTTAAATCATACTTAACTGGAAGAGAGCAGAAAGTTGAAATAAGCAGTTTACATTATATAGATGAAAGAATTAATTCTTCTAACTGGGGAGTTATCAAAAATGGGGTCCCACAAGGTTCGGTCTTGGGTCCTTTGCTGTTCTTAATATATATTAATGGCTTGCCATTCTACATTTACGAATATCCTAAGCTAGTACTTTTTGCTGATGATACAAGTATAGCTATCACACCTGACAGGATTTAACTGATGAAATTGTAAATGATATCTTCCAGAAAGTTATTAAGTGGTTCTCTACAAATGGACTCTCATTAAACTTTGATAAAACCCAGTATATACAGTTTCATACAGTAAATGGCATGACACCATTAATAAATTTAGACTTTGTACATAAATCTAAAGCTAAGGTAGAATATTCAAAATTTTTAGGTGTTTGCATTGACGAGGGACTGAATTGGAAGAAACATATTGAAGGGCTCCTGAAACGTCTGAGTTCAGCTACTTATGCTATCAGAGTCATTGCAAAATTTTGTGATATACATCACAGTAAATTAGCTTACTGCGCCTATTTTCATTCACTGCTTTCATATGGGATCATATTCTGGGGAAATTCTACATTGAGTAAAAAAGTATTCATTGCACAAAAGCGTGTAATCAGAAAAATTGCTGGAGCCTACCCAAAAGCATCCTACAGACATTTATTTAGGGATCTAGAGATACTCACTGTAGCTTCACAATATATATATTCACTCATGAAATTTGTTATTAACAATCCGACCCAATTCAAAATTAATAGCAGTGTGCATAGCTACAACACTAGGAGAAAGGATGGTATTCACTATTCAAGGTTAAATCTAAGTTTGAGTCAGAAAGGGGTGAATTATGCTGCCACAAAAGTCTTTGGTCACTTACCAAGTAGCATCAAAAGTCTGACAGATAGCCACCTACCATTTAAAAAGAAACTAAAGGAATTTATGAATGGCAACTCCTACAATGTAGATTAATTTTTAGATAAAACTTAAAAAAAAACTTAAAATATTGATTGTCAAGTATAGACAACATTTACTAAACTGACACGTTCGACATCATTACGAAATGTCGTATATATGATCTATGGAACAAGTATTAATCTAATCTAATCTAATCTAGTCTTCCACTATGTACTGAATCGTTTGCCTCTCAGCACCGCAGTCGCAATTTGGCGTTGGCATCTTTCGCCATTTGTGGAGGGCGTCAGCGCTTCTTCCATGGCTAGTACCTATGCGGTTCAGTGTTGCACACACTTTGCGTGTTTGGTTGAGGCCAGGCGGCTTCTCAGTGGTCAAGAAGTTTTGGCATTTTGGTCGGCAGTGTCTTTGCCAATGTTATTCCCAGAGACTGTGGACATCACAGTTGGAGTTCGTCAGCTCTTCAGCGGACAGTAATGCTGGTCTTCTCTATTTCAGTCTTCTGCATTCCAGGTCATTTACATCGTTGTGTATGGGGAACTGGAGGTTGTTTGTTAGTTTATTGTATTCTCGAAGAATAGCATTTCTTCGCCGTATCTCTGGTGGTGGAATATGTCTCAGGGTTGACAGCCATATAGTAGGTGTCGATTTAATTGTGCTGCCGATAGTGCGCATGGTATCATTTAGCGCCACGTCAAACTTGTTTGTATATGGGCTGTTAATCCATACAGGAGCGCAGTATTCTGCCACCGAGTATACTAGCCCAACTGCTGATGTGCGAATTGTGTATGCCACGCAATTTATGGATGGTATTATTTCTTGTTCTCAGTTTACCTGCAGTCTTTGTCAGATGCTCTTTGTAAGACAGCGTCCTGTCCAGTGTAGCTCCTCGATATTTAGGGTAGTTGTTATGGTGAAGACGTCTTCCTTGGTACATAATATTAAGCTCTCTTTTTGTTGAGTGGTTGCATAGGTGGAAACAAGACACTTCGGTCTTGGTTAAGTTCGGCTGTAGTCTCCATTTGCGAAAATAGTCACACAGTAGCTTAAAGTCAAAGCATTGGATGTCTTCGGTAGCTTCAAACGATCTATGTTGGGCAGCTATAGCCCAGTCATCTGCATAGCCTAACTTCGTGATTTGTGTATTTGGTATGTCAGAAGTGTAGAGATTGAAGAGCAACAGGGAAAGGACTGAGCCTTGTGGTAGCCCGTTGTTGAGTATTTTGGTGGAGTTCGTACTTTCTCCAATAGTTATGTTAAAATCTCTTCCAGCCAGAATATTATCGATGAGTCGCATGATATTTCGGCATGGAATTATTTTAATTAATTTCTACAGCAGCCCTTGTCTCCAAACAGTGTCATAGGCTGCACTCAGGTCTATGAATGCAACTGATGTTTCTTGCTCCTTCTAATAGCCTGCCTATATATAGGTTGTCAATGAAAGTACTTGATCAGTACAGCTTCTACGGGGCCGAAATCCTGCTTGTCCAACTGCAACTGATTCCAATATTTTTGGACTCTATTATATAGGACTCTCTCGAGTAGCTTGTATATGACACTGATCAGAGCGATAGGTCTTTGGCTGATCGCTAGGTTTCCTGGTTTTGATCTTTGAGTTCATGTTTTGTGGTATTTTCTCTGTTGCTATAATCTCTATATATAAAAGGAAGCGTCTTGACTGACTGACTCATCATCGCCCAGCCCAAACCACTGAAGATAGAAACTTGAAATTTGTGGAAGGTGTTGATCTTACTCTGTTAGCGTCATTTCAGAAGCGATTTTTCCATATTCCGTCCGTAAGGGCGTGAAATAGGGGATGAAAAGTTTTTTTTTTAAATACGTAGCTATTTAGGCAATTTTGAAGCTAGAACTACAAATTTTCGGATTTTAATTCAGGGTTCGAAATTAAAAGACACGTGTTTCGGCATTTTTTGAAATTCCACAAATAAGGGGGTAGAATAGATGACGCAAAAAATTGATTTTCAAAAATATGTTGCTCTTAACTCAAATATCAAGCTATAACTACGAAACTTAGGTTATGGACTGTTGATCAAGATTAAAAAGACACGTGTTTTGGTATTTCCACAACTAAGGGGCTAAGAGAGGGGATCAAAAATTCTTTTCGAAAACACATTGTTGTCAAGACAATTTTGAAGCTATAGCTACAAAAATTGGTATTTGTATTGTTCGTTAGAATTTAAAAAATACGTGTTTCGGTATTTTTGGAAATTCAACCATCAAGGGGGTTAAATTGGAGAGGGGATGTTTTTCAAAAATCTTTTGCTAATAAGGCAATTTTGAAGCTACAACCACAAAAATTGGTATATGTTTTCTTGGTCAGAATTAAAAAGACACGTGTTTCGGCATTTTCAGAAAATTAACCAATTAGGGGGTGAAATAGGGGATGAAACATTTTTTTGAAAATAAGTTGCTAATAAGCCAATTTTGGTGCTGCTAACTCAAATTTCAAGCTATAACTACGAAACTTAAGATATGGATCCTTCGTCAGGATTAAAAAGAAACAAATGGTGCTGACCAAACAGCCTACGTATGCGAAGCAGCGGTGGTTCAGTTAGTATTTGTATAAAACGTTGCTTGCCATTTTTGGCATATTCCCCACAGTGGGTGTATTCCATCCGGCCCAGATGTCTTTCCCGCCTTAACGTTCTTCAGCGCTTCTCTGACTTCAGTTGTGGTAAATTTGAAGGAATATTGATCCAAAGGTGTGTTTGTCTTAAGGGCTGTAAGTTCTTAGCGTATTGTTCTTGTGTGTTTCTTGTCTTTTGAGACTCTGGACGTTGCGTGTATATGAGCCGCAATTCTGTTTGCAGATATCTCTGTGGAGTGATGATGTAATTTGTTAGCTCCTCCTAGTTTTCGGAGAAGACACAAGGCCTTTCTACTAGATCTCGTGAAATTGAGTTACTATCTGCTATGCAGATATAGTTGCCATATAGTCTGTTCAGAACTATTTTAGGACTGTCAGCTGCGACGAAAGTAGTAGAGGGCGAGCCCTCGCGATGAGCACGGACCGCAGTACCAAGGTACCTGCAGTCGCAGCCGCAGCCGACACCCCAAGTTGCCAGACCTTTACCCAATACCACAACACTTACCGCCTGCATCTTCTTTGAGTTTTATGTAGCTTGCCGTCCTGTGCGGGCTTTGAAAACAACAAGACAGTCACAGTGTGCATTGTTGCAGCAGTTGCTATTTCATTCGCTGTTACTGTTATTTTTTTGTGTGTTACTGATCAATGTCTGGTGGAAGAAATTTCACATTTAGAGTTCCTCTTTCAAATGATTAAGCTCAAAATAAAAATAAAAAAATAAAAAATCGTTTCGGAAAGAATCTACACTTCCTAAAAGTTCTTTTGGCAATTAGACTTCGATTTCTGGTTGCGTAGAGTTTCCCGGCGTAGTAACTGATAATATTCATCTCGGGTATGCAGCCGGATACCGTCGTCAACTAGATACGATATTTCAGCGGACCAACTGGCTGCCATCTTCAGGTGTTAGCGCTAATACATTAACTCGGCAGAAACTGAGGGAGAACAAGAAACAGCGGCCCCTTTATACACCGCTGACGACCCACCGCGCGTGCCCGAAACCAAAGTAGAAGCCACCTAGGCGCAATAGAACTAGTAGCGCGCCGGTGGAGAAAATCGACACAATCGATGGGTCGAAACAAGGCTAGTTAAAAGAAACAGCAGATCGAAATGAAGATCGTTGTTGCTTAATGTCAGATAAGATCGGGTTCCAAGTTTTACTTAGAGGGAAGCCCTTGTCCCAATTAATAATATTATAGGCCATACGAATTTCCATGGATTCTTTAAGAACACATTCCCAGTAGCGGGAAGCAGGAGCAATCAGTTTAGTTTCATCATGTAACATCTTGTCTCCCTCATTCAGACAATGTTCAGCAACAGCTGACTTTCCAGGTTGAAGCAAACGATCCTGAACTGTGCAGATCGTTTGGCCGATGTAAGTTTTACCACAATAACATGGAATAGGACTGAGGAAACCCGGTGTTTATAGTATATTATTAGACTTAGTATATTAGTATATTATTAGACTTCAATTTCTAGCTACGCGAATACACGTACAGTTTAAAAAGCCACTCCCTTTTTAAAAATTGGACACAGACTATACAGAAAAGTCAGTAGCACAGGCAGGTACCTCCACGCCTTACCACCACCCCATGCAGAAGAAATCCGCGCTTCTGACTATAACCAAGACAGCCTATAGGATCAGCGATGCCAGACACCTTAGGACGGACCAACAAAATCTCAGATCCACCTATGCGGCCAATGGCTATGGGATGAGAAAGGTAAACAAAACAAAGTCCGCAAAGAATGAAAGCAGTAGGGGAAGAACAGGAAGACGCAAAAAGCACCGTCCCATTACCATACACTGAACGTGTAGGCAAAATTTTTCGTCGGGCTGGCATTAAGTCAATCTACAGAAGCAACAACAGGAGGCACAGAATATAAAACCAGCGAATTTCACATGGAAACTGATTGATATAGTTCAAATACGCTATAGTTAAATGAAAATAACAATTTATTAAATTTATGTACATTTTCTTACAAATTAAGAGGTGGCTTCAATTGAAGCCACTGTTGTTGTTATAGTATTCAGTCCGGAGACTGGTTTGATGCAGCTCTCCATCCTACTCTATCCTGAGCAAGTCTTTTCATCTCCTCATAAGAACGGCAACCCACATCCACTTGAATCTGCTTACTATATTCGTCTCTTGGTCTCTCTCTGCGATTTTTACCCCCCACACTTCCCTCCAATGTTAAATTTACGATTCCCCGATGTCTAAGAATGTGTCCTACCAAGCGATCCCTTCTTTTAGCCAGGGTATGTCAAAAATTCCTTTTCTCACCAATTCTGTTCAGTACCTCTTCATTACTCATGCGATCTACCCACTTAATCAAAATGTTCAAATGTTTGTAGAGTCTATGGGACTTAACTACGGGGTCATCAGTCCCTAAACTTACAAACTACTTATGAACTACTTACGAACTAGGACGGCACAAATATCCATGCCCGAGGTGGGATTCGAACCCCCGACCGTAGTGGCCGTGCAGACCGTGACTGAAGCGCCTCAGTCCCCTCGGCCACCGCGGCCGGCCCCACTTAATCTTCAGCAGTCTTCTGTAGCACCACATTTCAAAAACCTCTATTCTCTTCCTGTCCGCACTGTTTATCGTCCATGTTTCAGTACCGTACAAGGCAAAACTCCACACAAATGTCTTCAGAGAAGACTTCCTCGTCAAAAACAACACTAAAATTCAAGAGTCACTTGAGTATTACTGTTTCAAATCATGTGGCCACAACTGAATATTCATGGAAGGACTCCATTACTAAGCCGGCCGCGGTGGCCGAAGGGACTGAGGCGCTGTTATATGTACTCTTTCCACCTTTCAGCTTTCCCTTGTTTGCTGAGAACTGGTTTCCCATCTGAGTTCTTGATATTCGTAGAGTTGTTTTTCTTGTCCCTAAATGTCTCTTTTATTTTCCCGTAGGCGGTATCTACTTTTCCCCTTCTTATACATTCTTCTACAGATTTGCATTTGGCTTCTAGCCACTCCTGCTTAGCCATTTTGCACTTCCTTTTTAAATTTAGTATTTCCTGTGATATCCAAGGATTTTTTGTAGGTCTTGCCTTTCTACCTATTTTGTCCTCTGCTGCCTTCACTATTTTATCTCTCAATGCTACCCATTCCTCTTCTACTGTTTTATTTCCCCCTGTTTCTGTCAATTGTTGCCTAAATCTCTCTCTGAAATTCTCCAGAACGTCACTTTCCTTCAATTTATCAAAGTTCCATCTCCTTATTTTCCTACCTTTCAGCAGATTTTCAGTTTCAGACTACTTTTCATGACTAACAAGTTATTGTCGGAGTCTATATCTTCCCCTGGGTATGTCTTGCAATTTATAACCTGGTTCCGGAATCTATGTCTTACCATTATAAGATCTATCTGATACCTTCCGGTGTCTCCTGGTCTCTTCCAGGTATACAACTTTCTTTTGTGATTCTTAAACCACGTGTTTGTTACGATTAAATCATGTTCCGTGCAAAATTCTACCAGGCGACTTCCTCTTTCATTCCTCCTGCCCAGTCTATATTCACCTATTATTTTTCTTTCTCTTCCTTTTCCTACTACCGAATTCCAGTCTCCCATCACAATTAAGTTTTCCTCTCTCTTAACTGTGTGAATAATTTCCTTTAGCTCCTCAAATATTTTTTTCGATCTCCTCATCATCGGTAGAGCTAGTTGGCATATAAACCTGTACTACTGTTGTCGGTGTTGGCTTCGTATCTATCTTTACAATGATAATGCGATCACTGTGCTGCTCATAGTAGTTTACCCGCATTCCTATTTTCTTATTCGTTATCAGTCCTACTCCTGTGATTGCCCCAACTGATTTTGTATGTATAATCCTGTACTCACCTGACCAGAAATCCTGTTCATCCTGCCACCGAACTTCACTAATCCCCACACTATGGCAAATAATGACAATGCTCACATTAAATATACAAATACACAACGTACCATGAATAGCCTTAAAATAGCTACTTACGGAAAAGAATGAAAGAATTCCTGTCCGATGACAAACATAAGCCTATACCACATGTTTTACAATGGCGCCTGGATCTATGAGGTGTCTTTTTCGTACCACAGTACACACATTTTGGAGGCCCATGCTGCGGCATGTGTTTTGCTTCACACTTTCTTTTCCCTATGGGCACCTGTGGTTTGAAACTCTTAGGAGGTGGTGTACGACAGGATCGACCTGGTAAACCTGTCATATTTCTAGTAGCTAGTAAACCAGTTTCAACATTCCATCTAAATTCTTTGAGTCTTAAACTTTTATCGGTGTTGCACAATGTGTACAAAATAAATGAATTTACAAAATGTTCAAATGTTTGTTAAGCTTATGGGATTTAACTGTGGGGTCATCAGTCCCTAAACTTACAAATTACTTATAAATTAACTTCTATAGACAGCACGATCATCCATGCCCGAGGGAGGATTCGAACCCCCGACAGGGAACGGCCTCATGCATCGGAGCATATTGCCTCAAACTACTCGACCACTCCGCCGCGGCTGAATTTACAACAGATACACCTACAAAGTACCAAAACAATTATAGCCAGGACCTTTTTGCTTTTCTATCAACTGCATAGAAAGATCGTAACATGTCAGCTTTGTCAACACATCCCATATTGGCATGATATGCCTCAGCTATGGCGAGACAAGCAATTTGCTTTATACTGCCATTAGCCTCCTTTCTTTTTACAACAGAAACATCATCTGGAGAATAGATGGTTGATAAAAACTATGCGTTTGTCTTTCCATTTTATACAGGATATTCCATCATCGCTTACTGACCAAGCAGAATCCCCTCTGAGTTCTTTATCATGCTTCAATTATTGCAAGCCATTGCAATTTCCTAGACAATGCGTTCTGGAGAGAAAACGCTATAGGTTAGGTCTGAAAACGCTTAATGAAGCACAGTGGCCCCAAATGAAGCCACCGTGGAAATGCGGATATTATTGTAACTATATACATATTGTTGTGTATTGTAGTTATACACTTCAGTGTATATTTACAACGTTTTCAGAAATAAATACCTAGGAACATACCTATAGCCGGCCGCGGTGGCCGAGGGTCATAAGCTATACAAACATTTTTTTCAAAAAAAAAAAAAAAAAAAAAAAAATATATATATATATATATATATATATATATATATATATATGCTCAAGAAATATTTACTGGAGTAAACTGAACAGTAGCCACTATAAGTGCTGTAAACACAAGTATTAGGAACTTTCTTATGACAACAAAACAGACTGTGAACATAGATACATAAAATTCTCGCCATTAAGCAGGACGGACAGAAAGTGGCTCCAGTTGAAATCTGTCGGCTGGAAAACAATATCTACATCTACACCTACATGGGATACTCTGCAAATCACATTTAAGTGCCTGGCAGAGGGTTCATCGAATCACCGTTATACTATTTTATCTCCCATTCCATTCTCGAATAGCGCGCGAGAAGAATGAACACCTGAATCTCTCCGTTCGGGCTCTGATTTCTCGTATTTTATTCTGATGACCATTTCTACCTATGTAAGTGGGAGTCAACAATATATTTTCGCATTCGGAGGAGAATGTTGGCGATTGTAGTTTCGTAAGCAGCCCACGCCGCAGCGATAAGCGCCGTTGTTGTAATGATTCCCATCCCAGATCCTGTATCATTTCCGTAACGCTGTCTCCCCTGTATCGTAACAATACGAAAAGAGCTCCCTTCTTTGGACTCTTTCGATGTCCTCCGTCAAACCCACCTGATAAGGATCGCACACTGGGCAGCAATATTCCATAAAAGGACGGACAAGCGTAGTGTACGCAGTTTCTTTAGTAGTTCTGTTGCATCTTTTAAGGGTTCTGCCAATAAAACTCAGTCTGGTTCGCCTTTCCCACGACACTATGTACGTGTTCTTTCCAATTTAAATCAGAAGTAATTGTAATTTCTAGGTATTTTGTGGAGTTTACGGCCTTTACATTTGATTGATTTATCATGTAAACAAAGTTTAACGGATTTCTTTTCGTACTCATGTGGACGACTTCACACTTCTCATTATTTAGAGTCAATTGCCAATTCTTACACCATACAGATATCTTATACAAATCGTTCTGCAGTTGGTTTTGATCTTCAGAAGATTTTACTAGACGGTAAATGACGGCGTCATCTGCAACCAACCTAAGAGAGCTACTTAGATTTTCCCCTAAATCGTTTATGTAAATAAGGAACAGCAAAGGACCAATAACACTACCCTGAGGAACACCCGATATCACCTCTGTTTAAAAGCTAAGGTGAACATAAATGAAGACATTATGCTTCAAAGGGTTAAGGCTGTCCTTGGCTCCACTAAAGATGCAGTATAAACATTAAATAATGCGTGCGAATCGGTTGTGAGTGTGGTTTGGTATATGTAGGTCAGACCGGCCGACCAATGAGCTCTAGAATAGATATATCCGGCTTGGACAGCACAAGCCAGCGGTGGCAGAACATCAAAATGAGTGCGGAGAACAACGATTTTTCCGTGAAGGCCGAGTGCTAGGGAACTGTGAACAGGAAGACAAGGAAAGATATCGAAATAGCTAAGCGACTCGCCAACATGGATAGAGAAGTCGGGTACAGACTTCCGGCGTCCTGACTGTCAGCGGTGGCAACGCTACGAGACGACAGCGCGCAGAGCAAACCAGGTGAGCGGTAGACAACTGCGGCCGTAGCTACACTACGCTACACTACACTACACCATACTACACGGAGCGCCACCTCACCGCGGCCCGCACCAGCCGACTAGTCAACAGCGGCACTACACAACTGCCACTACACAACTCTCCCTGTTAGCCTATTACAGCCAGTGGCAAGGAACAGTGCAAATGCCAGTCGACGACGGCCATTTCCACCTGTAGCGAATGACAGTAGTAGCGTAACGATTTGTCAATACAACCAAACACTTTATTTACAATATCACAGGACATATAAAACAAAAGGATTTTAAATGTGTTTTTCCGTCAACAGTTGCTATAAAATTGTTTCATTACATGTTTCGATCACTTGGATCATCTTCAGATCTAAAAAACAAAAGTAAAATAGCAATGTACAATTTGATAAATTTACTAAGGGTTAATTCACAATAGTTAATTTATACATAAATGGATAGATTTTTCTTTACCTTATAGTTGCGTCCGCAACTCGTCTGGCTGAGTACTAATTGTAGGCATTTTTAATTTGGTTGCAGGTGGTGGTGGGGAGGGAAAGAGTAGGTGGGGAGGGGGGGGAAGGGCAGGGATTGTAATGGATAGGTTCAGCCCTAATATTCCGTACATTTGTTTGTTATAAAAATAATTTCTAAAAGTGAGGTTCTTGAATTAAACGTCAGTTTGTTAAAATATCATTAAAATGTTAAAATATAAAAATATATAAAATTTTTATAGAAAAAACTTATATAAAACAGTATGGTATGGGCGTTAGTTGCCTCTGTCGCTACTTGGGTGGCGTTGTGCGGCGCGCAGTTTTTCTTGTACGTTCGGAAGCCAGTCTGCACGCCGACCTGCTGCTAGGGCGGTGTCCGGGCCGACGCGCTGCCGCCGCCAGCCACCGGAAAGTGGGGCCGCCGCTCCAACGCGTGCTGCGTCGAGGACGAAGGTTGCAAGAGGCCTTCAAAGTTTTTAAAAAATGCGCTGTTATTAAAATCATTTTGTTGGTTGAGTGTATTTCCAGGTTCTTGGAGCCGGTGTGTGAAAATTTCGATTTCTTCTAGTGTCGTTAGGAGGCGTCCTTTTGGTTCCCTATGAAGCACTTGTAAATGGGTATTAATTGTTCCAACCGTGTGCTTTTCTGTCACTAAATGCTCTCCAAATGCTGTTTTATTATTATGAAGAGAGCAATGCTCTTTAAAACGTGTTTCGAACGTTCTGCCTGTCTGACCTACGTAGATTTTTGTACAATCTCCACATTTGAGTTTATAGACGCCTGCTGCCGTGAATTTCGAGGATTTTTTGTTCACACGGTGTCTCAGTCTAAAACTAGTGACATCGTTGGTCTTAAATCCGATTCGTACGTTGGTGTTTCGAAATTGCCTAGCAATGATGTCTGAAACCTTTCCTTTGTAGCTCATTGGCATGTAGATGATTTTCTTTTCTTCTACGTTACTTGTCAGCGTACTGTCATTATTTTTTCGTTGTTGTTTGTTAATTTTTTGCAGCAACTTATTTATTGTTGAAGCTGGGTAACCGTTGCTTACTGCAACTTGCTTTATGATGGCAATTTCTTTCATCTTCTCATGTTCGCTTAATGGCAGTTTCAATAATCTGTTGGCCATTGAACGAAAATATGCCATCTTTACTCTTTTCGGATGCCAAGATTTTGAATTGATGATAAGGTCTGCACAAGTAGGTTTCCTATATACACCAAAACGATGTCTACCCGCTTCTCTTGTAACTGTAATGTCGAGGTAGTTGATGGATCCATTATTTTCGTGCTCGACTGTGAACTTGATTTTTGGATGAATAGCACTCATTTTTTGCGCAATGTCATTAACACCATTTTGGTCTCCTTTAACTAATAAAATGGCATCATCTACATAACGGTAATAATAGAGAATTTTGTTGGCTATTGTAGGGTTAGTGGTGAAAAATTCGTTCTCTAAATGATTAAGGAAGATCTCGGCCATAATGCCTGCTAGGGAGTTTCCCATGGCAAGTCCTTCAGGTTGGTGATATATCTTGCCGTTGAATGTGAAAAAGTTATAGGAGAGCGTTAGTTCTAGGAGTTCTATAAAGTCAACTATTTCTCCTGTAGCCATTTTTTGGTGTCTTATAAGATTGCGCTTGATTATATCTATTGTTTCACGGACAGGCACGTTAGTATATAAATTCACTACATCTAGGGATGCAAATATGGAATCAGATGGGATGACTGTGTCTTTCACTTTCTCCGCAAATTCGTACGTATTTTTTAGACTATGCAGTTCATGAAATGTGTATAACGTTCTTAACCTTTGTGCTAAAGTGGCATTTAATGGAGCGTTAGGACTTTGTCTTGTGTTACATATCAGCCTGATGGATTTGTCTTTTTTATGCAGCTTTATCTGTGCGCGGGCGTCTGGTGTTTGCGGATTCATGACTGTATATTGCTCTTTCTCTCTGTCTGAAAAGAGAAAGTCAGAATTTTGGATTTTTCGTTTTAATTGTGTATGAAACTTTTTTGTTGGATCTCTAGCTATTTCTTTAATACCGTTATCAGATAAGAATTTTTCAGTTTTAGTTACATACTCGTCGTCGCTGACAAGAACTACAGTGCTGCCTTTATCTGCCCGTGTAATTAGTGCTTTGTGCCTCTTTAACTTTTTATTTAAATCGTCTATGATCTTGTTCTCATTATTCAGGTTATTTTCCGGCTTAATTTGTGCTTTTAACGCGTTGGTGAGCTTGACTGCTATGGTATTCTGTTTATATGTGGGGAGCTTGGCAACCTGAATAATGAGAACAAGATCATAGACGATTTAAATAAAAAGTTAAAGAGGCACAAAGCACTAATTAAACGGGCAGATAAAGGCAGCACTGTAGTTCTTGTCAGCGACGACGAGTATGTAACTAAAACTGAAAAATTCTTCTCTGATAACGGTATTAAAGAAATAGCTAGAGATCCAACAAAAAAGTTTCATACACAATTAAAACGAAAAATCCAAAATTCTGACTTTCTCTTTTCAGACAGAGAGAAAAAGCAATATACAGTCATGAATCCGCAAACACCAGACGCCCGTGCACAGATAAAGCTGCATAAAAAAGACAAATCCATCAGGCTGATATGTAACACAAGACAAAGTCCTAACGCTCCATTAAATGCCACTTTAGCACAAAGGTTAAGAACGTTATACACATTTCATGAACTGCATAGTCTAAAAAATACGTACGAATTTGCGGAGAAAGTGAAAGACACAGTCATCCCATCTGATTCCATATTTGCATCCCTAGATGTAGTGAATTTATATACTAACGTGCCTGTCCGTGAAACAATAGATATAATCAAGCGCAATCTTATAAGACACCAAAAAATGGCTACAGGAGAAATAGTTGACTTTATAGAACTCCTAGAACTAACGCTCTCCTATAACTTTTTCACATTCAACGGCAAGATATATCACCAACCTGAAGGACTTGCCATGGGAAACTCCCTAGCAGGCATTATGGCCGAGATCTTCCTTAATCATTTAGAGAACGAATTTTTCACCACTAACCCTACAATAGCCAACAAAATTCTCTATTATTACCGTTATGTAGATGATGCCATTTTATTAGTTAAAGGAGACCAAAATGGTGTTAATGACATTGCGCAAAAAATGAGTGCTATTCATCCAAAAATCAAGTTCACAGTCGAGCACGAAAATAATGGATCCATCAACTACCTCGACATTACAGTTACAAGAGAAGCGGGTAGACATCGTTTTGGTGTATATAGGAAACCTACTTGTGCAGACCTTATCATCAATTCAAAATCTTGGCATCCGAAAAGAGTAAAGATGGCATATTTTCGTTCAATGGCCAACAGATTATTGAAACTGCCATTAAGCGAACATGAGAAGATGAAAGAAATTGCCATCATAAAGCAAGTTGCAGTAAGCAACGGTTACCCAGCTTCAACAATAAATAAGTTGCTGCAAAAAATTAACAAACAACAACGAAAAAATAATGACAGTACGCTGACAAGTAACGTAGAAGAAAAGAAAATCATCTACATGCCAATGAGCTACAAAGGAAAGGTTTCAGACATCATTGCTAGGCAATTTCGAAACACCAACGTACGAATCGGATTTAAGACCAACGATGTCACTAGTTTTAGACTGAGACACCGTGTGAACAAAAAATCCTCGAAATTCACGGCAGCAGGCGTCTATAAACTCAAATGTGGAGATTGTACAAAAATCTACGTAGGTCAGACAGGCAGAACGTTCGAAACACGTTTTAAAGAGCATTGCTCTCTTCATAATAATAAAACAGCATTTGGAGAGCATTTAGTGACAGAAAAGCACACGGTTGGAACAATTAATACCCATTTACAAGTGCTTCATAGGAAACCAAAAGGACGCCTCCTAACGACACTAGAAGAAATCGAAATTTTCACACACCGGCTCCAAGAACCTGGAAATACACTCAACCAACAAAATGATTTTAATAACAGCGCATTTTTTAAAAACTTTGAAGGCCTCTTGCAACCTTCGTCCTCGACGCAGCACGCGTTGGAGCGGCGGCCCCACTTTCCGGTGGCTGGCGGCGGCAGCGCGTCGGCCCGGACACCGCCCTAGCAGCAGGTCGGCGTGCAGACTGGCTTCCGAACGTACAAGAAAAACTGCGCGCCGCACAACGCCACCCAAGTAGCGACAGAGGCAACTAACGCCCATACCATACTGTTTTATATAAGTTTTTTCTATAAAAATTTTATATATTTTTATATTTTAACATTTTAATGATATTTTAACAAACTGACGTTTAAAAAACTTTAAAGTATGACATATGTAATTTTATACATCTCTGTTTTACACATTCAATGTTTTAAATATCGTATGCATTTTTTAATTATCGTACCACATTTTTAAACTGATATAACATACAGTTTTATAATTTTTATGTCTGGATATATTCAAGAACCTCACTTTTAGAAATTATTTTTATAACAAACAAATGTACGGAATATTAGGGCTGAACCTATCCATTACAATCCCTGCCCTTCCCCCCCCCCCCTCCCCACCTACTCTTTCCCTCCCCACCACCACCTGCAACCAAATTAAAAATGCCTACTTTGAACTGTAAAACTCAGTACCAATTAGTACTCAGCCAGACGAGTTGCGGACGCAACTATAAGGTAAAGAAAAATCTATCCATTTATGTATAAATTAACTATTGTCAATTAACCCTTAGTAAATTAATCAAATTGTACATTGCTATTTTACTTTTGTTTTTTAGATCTGAAGATGATCCAAGTGATCGAAACATGTAATGAAACAATTTTATAGCAACTGTTGACGGAAATAAACACATTTAAAATAACGTAGTGCAGTTGCGGACTCTCTATAATCGACCATGTCGACTATAATGAAAAACAAAAGGAGTTGTAATATTGCGTTTTCTTTCTTCCGATCAGGTGTTGGAGTAGTAGTTACTGTTCGTAGCCGCTATTAAAGTTCACTAACGGTACTATGATACAAGAAAATAATTTGCTGGATCTGACACAATTAGGTAACTTTATAATTAGAAGACTCAAAAAAGGAAGCGGAACCCGACTTTAAAGTTTAGCGGCAGTAGTAATTTCGAAAGAAAGCAACACCTGAGCACAATATTACACAAAGAAACTAGCAGATTCCGCGATGACCTTGTAACGAAGTCGATCGTTCTATGGCAGGAGTTGCTAAGTGTGAACTATGTCATTTGTTCTAAATTAATATATTTATATATATTTAGGACAGCAATTAATTATCTTGGGTCGCCACCATATTTCTCCAAAATATGGAAAATTCAAATGTTACTGATCAGCTATGATGTGATCATATTTTCAAACATATAATAAATATTCCTACTCGATTGCAATGTATCAGTTGTACCAAACAAACAAAAATGTACTTGAAAAAATTATTGGTAAACTGTGGAATTTAAATATTCTGTTTCCCTCCAAAATAGTGAAAAAAGTAATGTTCTTAAATGAAAGACGATCTGCTTAAAATCAATTTATTATAATTAAACATACAAAAAATAAATTATATGACATTTCCTATCATGTAACACAGGTAAACTGTGGAATTTAAATATTCTGTTTCCCTCCAAAATAGTGAAAAAAGTAATGTTCTTAAATGAAAGACGATCTGCTTAAAATCAATTTATTATAATTAAACATACAAAAAATAAATTATATGACATTTCCTATCATGTAACACAGATACAACAATTTTTTTATAAATGTTAAAATATTGAGTCACAAAAATGACTGGCTGAGTCAAAGGTCGGAGGTTTTGCAAAACAGAATGCTATTAGATTGGTTACACAGGGTGTTGAAATTATCGTTAGCCCTAAGCTACCCAGAGGAAATAGGCAGATCTCAAAAGAATAAAATAAGAGACGAATCCAACAAGTCTGATTCATATAACCCTCCAGCAAGTGCGTCTCCTAACCCACAAAGATGATCATTGACGGCAGCGTCTCAGGCTCGCAGGCAGCAGGCAGTGGGAGCGGATGAGCTGAAATTTTTATTCGACCGTAATTGCTGCGACCTGTTAAGCAGGGTCGACATGTAACTTAACACAGCGTCACTGGCGTCGGCGTCGCTAGGCAGTTGCTGTGCGATTCTATCACGCTAGTAGACTAATCAATATTTTGCATAGGTGACACAAAGGCCACTTGGCACAAATCGATCAGTCACTTGCGTAATAAGATCTATAAAAACAATGCCCGATTCGCAAAGGCGCGAATGCTCAAATAGAGACTTCTAGCAAAACGAAAACTGAACTGTGGCCGCTCAAGCCTAGCCACAGGACAATGTAACGTCCGCGAAGTAAACACAAGTTCTACAAGGTCCGAATCTTCGGAATCACACACAAGTCTAACCAGAGGACCGTTTAAGACGATGTCCTACCCGCGAATCTAAACGGAGTATTCCGTGTCTTCCGAGGTCCATACACTTCGGACGCTGAGACACGAGAGACTGTCCCTCCTCGCGCTCTGCCGCAGCTCACGGCAAGTGACGGCGGCCACACCCAAGCGAGAAAAGACGCACCAATATCTCCTAATGGCTAATAGTCAAACCAATCGGATGGTGTAGCGCCGTTGACAAATTGTTTAGCTGTCATTCTAAAATAACTTGCCGAATCAGGACGCGTTCTCTGCGGCTGCCAAGAGGCTCCGCCCACGCCACCAAAGCTTCCCGCGGATTTCACCGTTCCCAGGGTGAATGCTCTGCAAGGAATTTCACCTTGCTCCTAGCTACGGTCACACGACCTAAAAATGTTAACGTTGTGCTATATATGCAGCCGCTGGAGCCAAACCCCTGGGGTGCCAGACGGGCAGAAAGCTTTCCTCTCAACCTAACCATTTGTCACACTAACTGTGTTCAAACTCTGCTGCTTTCTAGGAACTTTTTTTTTTTAGATAACGCCTAAGGGCAATACGTCTCCATAAACAGCCCAGGGCCCAGAGCACTCTGCTATTGTTTGTATCCGGCAAATTCCTCTCTTGCGAAACGGCCGAATGACTATAAAGGCAGTCCCCGCTATCGCCCACCGTAAACCGCGGGTCAGCATTGTAAAGCATTCCACATACTCCGCCGCCTGTAGCGTCGGCGCCAAACAGGTCAAGCCAGCCCCTCTCGTCCTTCCCCGAAGGCGAGCGAAAGTTGGAGGGAGGGGGAGACCCCCAAGAGCGTCTCTGCTCTTCGCGGCCTGGCCGTGCCCAACACGTAAAACCACTTTTTAGCAGCCAAGCTGCGCCAATAAACATTAAAATCTCGAAATTTTCATATAAACATAGAATGTACTACAATCCCAGGAGCCCATCACCCCTGATGTGTCCCCAAAGGAACAGAAATCAAAATAAATAAAGATCTACAAAGAAAAATGTTACGTATTCCAATAATTAGCGTAAAGAGAAAGGTACGGTAACACAAGGTTAGTATGAAAAATAGACTAATTACAGCCCCCATCTCACAACCTTTCTTACCATGATGATTATGTTGACTGGATGTAGCAGATGAAGCTGTAAAACCTCTTGCTGCACTGTGTAAAATGCTGCTTGGTTGGCTTGGAGCAGATTGTACTAACTGAATGGCCGTTTAAAAAAAGAATGTTAACTTTCGTGACAAAAGGCTCTTTAAATCGATCGGATTTCGTTTAATTCCGAAGATTTCTTTGCAGGCATTACTAGAAAGTCACATTCATGAAAATTACAAATAATGAGATCTCGAAGTAAAACTAGTAAATCATAGATACAAGTCCAACAATGGCTCCAAGCACCATGTTACATAATCAAGATTACTGCTGGAAAAATAGAAACACTTCATGAATCATTAAAAGGTGGGTCATTTTAAATAAGTAAAAGATTTTAAGTGTACCAACTATATTTTTTATATTTATAGAGGAAAACGAACTCACACACTTACATTTGGTACTAAGGAATTCCCTGGCGTACGTCTAATCTTATCGAAGGGTAAAACATAAAAGACGAAGTGCACAAATGTGTTCAGAGCAGCTCGTAAAATACAGATGAAAAACAGAAATACATGAATAACGTAATTAGCTGGCAGAAAAAGCTATGGTCAGTGATAAGCATCGTAAACAAATTATTTATCGAATGAAAATTTTTAATGTAATACTACAGAGTGTCTACAAAAAATAATCAGAATAGATAATCGATTTCCAATAGCACCATTAGACGGAATAATGCAACCACCAATAGCAAGAAAATTGCTGCAATCGACGACGTCCATATATCATATAAGAACCAAACTTCACTCATTTAGTCTAAAAATTACTTTTCTCTACTGTTTGGATGACACGGGAAACGCCTTCACTCAATAGAATTTCATGATGATAATTTTGTTCTTCACTACATAATGTTCTGCTGATGGTAGCATAGACTTTGATATTTATGTGTTTCATCTCTAATATCAGAGTCCAAATCAAAAGGTATGCCGCGGTGCAGTAGCCGAGCGATCTAAGGCGCCTCGCTGCGGAGCGCGCGGTTACTCGCCGTCGGAGATTCGAGTCCTCCCTGGGGCATGGGTGTGTGTGTGTGTGTGTGTGTGTGTGTGTGTGTGTTTGTCGTTATGTTAGTTTAAGTAGTTTGTAAGCTACGGACTGCTGAGTCCCATAGATTTACAAACATTTTTTCAAATGTAATGGTACAGTACAAAGAAAAGATTTGAAAGACTTGTTCTAAAAGTTAATGTATATATTAGAAAGGATACGCTGTAGTCAATAACTACTGACTATCTTTGTCCCACAATATAAGGCAGGAGGAGCTCCAGAGTCGCGTTAAAGCCTGCTCTCCTCAGTGAGACAGCCTTGTCAGAGAATCAACGATGCCACAAAGCCACGGTGGAGGGGCCGAGCGTTCTAAGGCGCCTAGTTGCGGAGCGCACCTCTGCTTGCCCTCGGAGATTAGAGTCACCCTCGGGCGTGGGTGTATTCCTTGTCCTTATCATAAGTTAGTTTAATTAGTTTGTAAGCCTACGGACTGATGACCAGAGTAGTTAAGTGCAATAGATTTACAAACATTTGAACATTTGAACATTTGAAACGTCATCTTGCTCGGTCTGCACGATCGGCACTAAATCTGGCCCAATTGAGGCATCAGGAGAAAACTGAGTGGCCGGCCGCTCTGCAAGACTACATTCGTCACGTCTACGATCGTCTCCAAAGGAGAATAGGAGCTTGCATTGCTGTAAAAGCAGGGTGTTCACCAGTGGCGGTTGGTGCTTCAGATGACTGGGGCTTCACTTCTTTCAGTGTCGAATCTATAATATTTCCAAACCGGAGCCGAAACTTGATAGTGGCGCCCCCTTTTAAGCTTACGCATAGGCAAAGATTGCTCTCCCCCACCTCTTTTCACACAGTTAAATATTTGTTACAACGAAGAGTATAAATGTCATTTACCCTCTAAATTGCGTCACATTAGCAACAACGTCCAAAGATATGTGGCAACTAACAATACAAAGGTCATTGTTGTTCCCGTATCTGTTGAAAAGAAGGTTCGAATAAAACAAATAATAAAAAAATAAATCAATAAAAAGAAAAATTGCTCGCAGTCAGACTCGAACCCACACCTTTGACACTTCAGCACGATGCCGCTAACCACACGACTACTCTTGCTAGAT
Organism: Locusta migratoria; assembly: GCA_026315105.1. Classification (NCBI taxonomy): domain Eukaryota; kingdom Metazoa; phylum Arthropoda; class Insecta; order Orthoptera; family Acrididae; genus Locusta; species Locusta migratoria. The sequence goes on along the minus strand of CM048744.1, from coordinate 313,695,613 downwards.
AGAAAAAAATGTTCAAATGTTTGTAGAACTTATGGGACTTAACTACGGGTTCATCAGTCCCTAAGCTTACAAACTACTTACGAACTAGCTAAGACTAAGGACGGCACAAATATCCATGCCCGAGGGGGGATTCGAACCCCCGACCGTAGGGGCCGTGCAGACCGTGACTGGAGCGCCTCAGTCCCCTCGGCCACCGCGGCCGGCGCTAGATAGAAAGTAGTACTTTATTATTATTCATGATCAGATCTTCTGAAAGGTTTTACGATTGATGTGTCTTTAATTGGTACTTATAAGATATTTTACCAAATATGACGTGTTTCTGATGAATCTTCAATGCGCCAAAAACAAATATGAAGGGTGGATGTTGCCTTCATGGACAAGGCGAGGTGCACAGTACCTTCACTGTCTTTGCTTCGGGACTATTCGTGCGTAACTCCAAAGCTCAAGTCGTCAGGTGCTGGCGTCTGTACCAGCACCAATTGCAATGTCAAAAATGTCGTTTCCCTTCCCCCCACCCTGCCGCGGGAGGCCCCATATGCTGCCTCCATGAGGTTTAGAAGGGAAGCTGAACATCAGTCGCGCATGCGCATTGCAACCCTGGGGCCACTACCGCCAGTGTTAACACGTTCGCTGCCGTTGACGCTCTGGCGCGATGATGCTAGGTGCTACTTCACGCTCTGGCGCGTGATCGTATTTTGACAGTATCTTTTCATAGTTTTGAGCCACTGAATGTTTTGGTTGTAGTTTTTTTTATATGGTTTTTTATTTACATTTGTATTTTTGTGAAAAACAACAAATGAACAATATAAACAGTACATACAAGGTATTTCATAAAACATATGCTTATTTCTATATCATCAGCAATAAAAGTATGAATAATATCAAAACTAAGAAGTATTTTTATAAACTGGTAACTAATCGAAATAAAATTAAAATAATCAAAAGCTTGCTTGCTTGTTTACATAAGAAACCAATAAATCTATCATGACATCATGAGAATCGTGTTTGGCTCGTAGCCGGTAATGCAAACGCGGAAATCTGGAACCACGTACGTGTTCATATCACTTATACTCTTCCCTGAGTGCCTACCAGAGTATACAGCTTTATTAGACGATGCCAGTTTACAACAACCCATAATAGGATGCTAGGTAGCAGCACGCGCCACAGCGTGAGCGGCACCTGACTCAAGTAACGTTTACACGCGCCAGAGCGCGAACGGCAGCGAACGTGTTAAGCGGCCGCGCTACGACTGCCTCCGCGACGAAAACGTTTCTTATGCGATAAAAATGCTTCGAATGTGCGTATAAAATGACCTGTTAGAGGAATGACACGAAGAGTGATAGTTGAAAAAACACTTTTTATTTTATTGATTTACGAGCTTTTTTTTATGGGACTTAACTACGGGGTCATCAGCCCCTAAACTTACAAACTACTTATTAACTAGCTAATCCTAAGGACGGCACAAATATCCATGTCCGAGGGGGGATTCGAACCCCCGACCGTAGTGGCCGTGCAGACCGTGACTGGAGCGCCTCAGTCTCCTCGGCCACCGCGGCCGGCTACGAGCTTTCTTCCGGGGGTTCACTGAACCAGTGAACACATAGGACGCGCCGCCTCTGGTGTACACGGTACTAGAGTTCAGAGCAGCTACGAAGGCGGGCGAGGCGAGCGTTCTGCGCAGAGAGAGAGGGCAGATACTTTGCGACGCTGCCAGTTTCCTTCCGTCAGTTCGCGCACTCTGACAGCTGACAGCGCACGCAAACGTAAACATTGTGCCACAGGGAGCGCGCACGCTGTCAATGTCCACGGTTTAGTTCCTTTCTTTAAACACTTTAAAATTTTAATAGTTTAGTATTTTGAACAAGAATAACGTTCTTCTAATTAAAAGATTTCTTTGTATAACTACATTAGGTATCCACATCGATCGAAAGTAACGATACTTGAAGTATTTCAGTCATCGGTATGTATGACCTTAAGGGTATCAATGACAAATCGTAATGGTTTAATAAGTTGCACAGTGAAAGAAAATCAGTATTTGGTGAACCATTTAACTATCTATGTATGTAGGCCTACTAAAAAGAAATAACAATATTCTCTTGCTAGGATCGCGCTGTATTTTAATTTCCACGTAACTAGTTTCAAAAGACAAGTTAACATCTTCAGATCTTGTGGAATACCTAATTTATAAATTTAGATCTTTTATAAATTTAGATTTCGCTCCCATAATGAGAGCAGATTTGAATATTAATACAGAAGCATATTTTATAAAGTAGGTATTCCACAAGATCTGAAGATGGTAGCTTGTCTGTTGAAACTAGTTATGTGGAAATTAAAACACAGCGCGATCCTAACAAGAACATATTAAGCTTAACACACACACACACACACACACACACACACACACACACACACAACAACCACAGTCCAGTTTCCATATTTCAAAGAACAGGACGACAGAACCGCTGCGACTATTAAAATTCTTTATTAAGGAACACGACCGGTTCCGAAATTTACAATTGCGTCCTGAGGTGCTTTATCTGTTTACAAATGAATAAAGAACTGTCAGAATTTCAATATTTTTAATATATAGGCGGTAAGGTCTTGTTTACTTACGTTCAATCATTATATAACAGAATATTTTAATGGTTTGACGTAAACAGACACAGACCTTTCCGCCTTCGTATTAAAAATACTGAGTGTTTTAACTGTAAGAGTTTTTTATTCATTTATAAACTGATAAAACACCTGAGAAAGCAATTGTAAATTGCGAAACCGATCGTATTATTTAATAAGGGATTTTAACAGTCACAGTTGTTCTGTTCTTTGAATATAAGAAAATATTATTAATAATCGAAGTAATGATCGCGCCCTACAACATGTGCAACTTACACGAACAAATTATTTTATGAATACTTATTAATAATTTTAAAGTAGCTGCAGTCAGTCAAAGGAACAAAGTCATAAGTACTAGTAAGTGATAGGCTACTTACATACTTCACGGTAAAAAATCAATGCCATCGTCTTCTTCGCTGTCGGATGTCGAGGAATCGCACTCTGCAAGATTTATTACGAATGGTTCCATAATAGTGTCCCTGCCAATTTCTCTCTCGTGATCTTCTTCCTGCAATTTGCATGTCTTACGCAAGCTGCCCGTGCAGATTCTGAGATGCTCCCTATTGCCTCGTGCGTAAGTCTCTCAACATCTGCAATTTTAAATGTTTTGTTTTTTTCTGCAATACATGCTTTGACCTGAGCCTATACCAGTTCAATTGGGTTATAGTGACAATGATATGGCGGTAACGTAACAACACGATGTCCATGCTGTTTTTCAATTTCATCTATCTCATAAACTTTGTATGCTGGCCTGTTTGCATTGACAAGAACCAGCAATTCTGCTCTGGTATGTGAGGATCTGTGAGGTATTCCGTTTGATGTTAACCAGGCAATAATGTCCCCCTTTCTGGAATTCGTGGAGGGAACTTTGTTTACTTGCACGGAATGGATGCTCGCATTGTCCATGACAATAACAGAACAGGGAGGTATGTATGGCAACAGTTGTTCTTTAAACCACTTTTTGAAGATACTGTATGTCATCTCGGAATGGTAATCTTCAGAATTCTTAGCCTTTGAAGCCTTAAAAATCAGCTTACTGTGGGGAATGAAGCTAGTTTCTGCTGATCCGACATGAAACACTATAATTCTGCCGCCCTTACCCACTGGAACTTTCAGTCCACCGTATCCATCACTCATTTTCCAGCACATAGCCCTTGCATGATTCTGGTTGACGAAAGTCTCATCTAAATAATAAATTCGAGAGGTGCCGGCTTCTCTAATCTGCTGCATTGTTCTTAAAAACACAGTACTTGCAGCTACAATGTCGCTACGTTCCAACAGTAATTTCCTCCCGTCATTTGTTTTCTGATACCTGAACCCCATGTCCTTCAGTATACTCAACATGGTCCATTTACTTCCGTTAAAATTTTCTGCATCTTTCACATATTATGTGAAACCAATTTTTCTGCAGTCGGATATTCGCCTCTAGCGTACATGCTGAATACTATGCGGCGCAAAACGTTTTTCGCGAAATCGTCTAGCTCACCCACTTCTTTTTTGCGATTGTGACGTTTGCCTGGCGATTTAAAAACAGCTGAGCCGCATGCCAGCAGCGACGCGTTAGCTTCGCTGGAGACCCTCTGAACAGTCCTCAAGCCAATGCCGCAAGCCTCGGCCGTCTGCTCCTGGCATCTGGCAACGGCGCGATCCGCACCATGTGCCGGCGCGGCCTCAGCAGAAGACAGACTTTTGAAGTACTGATACACACGGTACACTATTCCTCTTGCCAGTTTGTGGAGAACTTGGCGTGATTGCTTAAAATCACTCATAATGTACACTATTATGGCAAAATAATCACTTAGCACAGAAAACAGACACTAAGAAACACTGAACTTCACGAACACAGCACGACCCGCACAGTACGAAGGCAGGAATGCCACTGGTGCGTGGTTGGCTGAAGGTCACGTGGGGCACTTCCGCTTGCTACTGCGCATCTGACCTTGACCCGCCTTCGTAGCTGTTCTCCACTCTAGCGCGTCGACATTGCGCACGCTCTGGTGTCTGTACTCCTATGCGTATGGCTCTGTTCAAAAAAATGTTCAAATGTCTGTAAATCTATAGGACCAAACTGCGTGGTCATCAGTCCGTAGCTTGCAAAATAATTAAACCTAGGTAAACTAACCTACGGACAAACACACACACCCATGCCCCAGGGAGGACTCGAATCTCCATGGCGAGCAACTGCGCGCTCCGCAGCGAGACGCTTTAGACCGCTTTTTTTTTTTTTCATCTGGTAGATCTATGGTTCGCGGTCGTTCAGTTTGTTCGTGGTTGTTTGTTGAATGGTTGGCTCAGCTTTTTTTTTTATTACAGAGGGCGTTCAGCCCCATAACCGGGCGCGCTGAGCCACGGCGCCCGGCTAGAGCGCTCGGCTACTCCACCGCGGCCGGCCGCGGTGGTCGAGGGGACTGAGGCGCCTCAGTCACGGTCTGCACGGCCACTACGGTCGGGGGTTCGCATGGTTATTTGTGCCGTCCTAGTTCTTAAGTAGTTCATAAGTAGTTTGTAAGTTTAGGGACTGATGACCCTGTAGTTAAGTCCCATAAGTTTTACAAACATTTACAACTCCACCGTGGCTATGGCTCTGTCTGTGTGATCATCTGTTGTATACATCCTCAACAATGTGTCAATATTATTTCCCTCTGGTGGGTTGACGAATTCATGGTGTTCTTTTTTTTTTTTCATTTTCTAGGAATGTGTTATTGGAGTATACCACTTTCTTATTTTAAAATCTGGTAACCCTATGTCAGCCGTAGCGTAGAGTGTGTAGTGTAAGTGGTGCGTGTGTCCAGGCGGCGGCGGCGGCGGGGGCCTGCTGCGGCGGCTGGCGTCGTCGCACTACCAGAGCTACACGGCGGCGCTGTCGGTGACGATCGCGGTGGGCTGCTGCCTGCTGCTGCTCAACGTGCTCATCTTCGCCGGCATCTACCGCCAGCGCGGGGCCGGCCGGCGCGCGCGCCGCGACAAGGAGGAGGAGAAGAAGATGGCCGCCGTCGCCGCCGCCAGCGCCGCCTCCGCCAGCGACGCCGCCGACGCCACCAAGGTCAGTCTGGGTCGTCTTCTCAGTGACAAAAAATTACAACCGACTCACCTTCAGCCACAAAAATTCTGTTTGTACACGAAGCATTTCGAGCCCTGAGGGGTCATCATCAGCAGTGGCAAGCTAAGGGAAGGGTGGGGAGGCCGAGGGGGCGGACCGCCCTCTCATTCTGGGGCCTCCAGACCTAAAAATTATATATATTAGACTGGCCCGTGCCTCTCGTCTTGGGGGCCTCCAGATCTCAAAAGTTACTTTATTTATAACAATACATGTATTTAAAAGTCAACGGGGGGCCTCATTATGGCCGGCCGCATTGGCCGAGTGGACTGAGGCGCTCCAGTCACGGTCTGCACGGCCACTACGGTCGGGGGTTCGAATACCCCTTCGGGCATGGATATTTGTGCCGTCCTTAGTTGTAAGTAGTTCATAAGTAGTTTGTAAGTTTAGGGACTTATGACCCCATAGTTAAGTCCCATAGACTCTACAAACATTTGAACATTTTGAACAAAAGCATCACAAGTAGGGGGGCTCGTCGCCACAAAGAAGGAATCTATGCGTCAGGGGGCAGCGTCCTATTCGAAGTCTTGCTAAGCAGACTTCAGCACACCTGACAGGCTGTACGGATGTACGCCAGGGCCTAACCGTGTCTTTTATTGACCGCTACTTATTATCCTCGACGGCGAACCATTCTTGATCCCAGAGGCGCATGACAGAGCTCCTAAGAAATGACAGCGAGGCACAGAGAGGGAGAGGACAATCAGCTACGTTCTGAAGCCGACAGGCCTCCTTGGCCGCGGCCAACTCGTTTCCACGGATACCCACATGGCCAGGTACCCAGCGAAGGAAACCACCTTTCCTTGCCGTTGCAACTGCAAAAGGATGTCTTGAATATTCTGGACGGTCTTATCTGCTGGGTACAGATGCTGAATGATCTGCAGAGCACTGAGTAAATCGGAGCAAAGCAGAAAGGTAGACCCAATTAGACGTTTCATATGCTCCAGTGCTTTTAAAACATCATAAAGTTCTGTGTCAAATAGGTACTGATGGCCCCGTAGTTATGTACCATAAGCTATACAAACATTTGATTTATTTGCCTCATTTTGCTTTGCCACCGCCCCAGGCCACCGACAGCCTTAGTCCGCCACTGATCATCAGGTGCCTCTGTGATTCTTTACTCGTATTTAAAGACCTGGGCCTGTCAAGATCAAAGATGGGTGGTAAAATATGGTAAATTTTAAACACAGGTTCACATAATTCAAGAGATTGTTGCAGATCGTTTTCCATCTTACAGGAGCAGCAGACGTCGGGAAATTTCACGATTTGCGAAGCATAGGTGTGTGTGTGTTTGTCCGTAGGTTAGTTTACCTTACTTTAAGTAGTTTGTAAGCTACGGACTGATGACCACGCAGTTTGGTCCGACAGAATTACAAACATTTGAACATAATTTTTATATTCGCAACATCTATGACAAACCAACTTTTGATTATGTACGTTTCACTGGCCTTCTTGTGTGATTAATATTAAAAATCTATATCCTCACTTTCGTGTTAGGCGTATTTATACAATGATCTGCCGACAGATTTTTGTATTGCTACCATTAACACTTGGCGGCCTCTTCCGACACTGCTTTACGTTAAAAAACACATTAACAGTATTTGCATGGTGGCCCATCGTGTTTAGGAGTCACCTGTAGCCGAACAGTAGCCAGGAGCCTATGTGACAACACAGCGCCACGTGACAAACGTCAACCATCAAGTAATTTTAATCGGACTATAGTGAGCAGGGGGGGGGGGTCCCTGCTTCTAATCCCAGCCCTGGTAGAAATTCTAATTCTATGCTTCAGCCTGTATTCATTATCATGCATAAAATTGACACTGTTCTGTCTCAAGGAACGTATAAGTATTCAATTAAGCATCATATGAGCCTTAGATAAAGGAAGAATAATCCCCATTTTTGTTCAACTCTTGGGGTGCTAATCCGATAGTATGAAGAGTCTTAGCAATTACAGTATGAATAAAATAAGAATAAAAAGGGGCTCATCAAGGCCGAGGTCTACTTAAGAGTTTGCATTGGGGAGGGAGAGGTATTCGGGTATTCGACGCAATCGTATTTGCCGATGTGCCAGAGTGGCACAGTTGGTAAGCACATCTGACTAGTGAGCAGTAGGTCCCAGGTTCAAATCCTGGACCTGGTTCAAATTCTAATTCTATGCTTCAGCCTGTATTGATTATAGGATATTACACTATTGTATTCGTAGAAAAATAAAGTTCAACACAACGTCAGCTGTACACTTTATATTCTTTTACACAAGTGTTTCAAAGTGCATGTGATGTTTTTCTTTACAATCATTCATTGTTTTTATTTATACGGTAGATGTTAAAACATTCCTCTGGGCAGCGTCCAGGCTTCCTCTTGCATGTTTTGAAGTTGAAAATTCTTTCTCGTCTCCCTCCTTTATTTCTGAATTTGCTACAAACCTACCAATCAGGTCTTCGTTAATTTCTTCTCGTTTAGCATTATAATATGCATGTTCCTATTTAGTTTCCCTTCGTGTCAGGTAACTCTCTTTTCTGAGTTTGTATTTCTCACCAGGTGGAAGTTTCTGCCTAATCACTTTCGTCACTAAATTCTCCTTCGCCCTCATTGTCTTCGAGAAGCCACCCGCAAATATCAATGTCAGTTACATATTTTTTACTAGCCATTAGTAGAAACATGTAAACATAACATGCTTTGAGTTGTCATATCTTGTTTACCAAGCTTATTCTCGCGAAATTGGCAAAAACTGTTGAGGGGTTGAGTTATTTGGTTGAGATAGGGGGACTAGATTACTGGGGTTATCAGTCCCTCGGTGGGGAGGGGAAGGAGTGAGGATAGGAAAGGAGGGGAGGAGGAAATGAAATGCAATCCGGGAAGTAAAGAAGGAAGGAAGACTGCATTAGCTGGGGGCCCCGTGCTCGCCACGCACGTACTCACGTAAGAACCGTGAGCCCCCTGGGGGCAATACTGTTGAGTATAGTTTTCGTCTGTGATTTGTGTATTTCAAAAAAATGTCAGAGACTGTTGGTATAGCTAGTTATCAGTCAGTTCACTGCCACCTGCCCCAAGTGTCACATCGTTCAGAGCTCTAAGTAGCACTATTTAATAGTGTGAATTTTCATTACCGGTCAATTTCTTAAATTCCGTTAGTGCCTCCGTTTAAGAGCTTTATTCTCGTGCATTTATTAGGTTTCGTCAAAGCTTCTGTTTTAAGAGTTTTGGACAGTGGGGGACCGTTTATCACAGCTCAGTCAGTTACCAGCCGCCATAAGTAAAGCACTAGTGTAGTAACGAATTGAAGTATTTAGCAGCTATACTTGTTTCCACTCTTTAGGTATTTCAGTAGCAGTGGTAGGATGGATTGCGTGTGCGTGCTGTTTGCGGATGCAGGAGGAGTTGGCCGCTGTTCGCGAACAGCTGAACGTTCTTTTTGGCCACGTCTCCAGGCTACTGTCTCGGGGTGTTGCAGCGGTGGAGAATCCGGAGTGTCGCATGGGGCACTTCAGGTTGTAACATTACTCTTGTGATGTTGCCTGTGCGAATTAATGTAAAATTCGCAATTAAAAGAATAGGATTTTTGTTAAAATTTCGGTCATAGAAAAGTCGGATAAAAATCTGAGCAAATAATTTAGATAAGGGTGGATGAAATTAATACTTACGGAAAGTACCCATTGAAGCTTCTTTCTGGAAATGTTGATAACAGCAGCTAAAAATGTTAAGCTGTTGAATGGTTTAGATTAATTTTGATACTTTCAGCAACAAATTAATGTTCAGACCGTTCACCTCACAAGTCATTGTTCCCGGACCTTGTACTAAAGTTTGATAAACTAAATAACAAACAGAAAAATCTATTTAACTTCGCGAACTGTTAATACGAATGCAGGTTCTAAAAGGAAAAAGTAACTGATCGAGAAATAATCAAGGAAATACGCGAAGCGAAAGTGATGGCCTCTGAACATCATGATGCGACGGAATATCAAGGAGCTGAAAACCTCAAAGAAAATGAACAATTAAGAAAGGACGGGACATTATTAAATGAAAACAGGGTGGAGACATTCCTCTTAACAAAAGAGAGTATCTTTTAAAATAAAATATTACTGCCTTCACAGTTACATTACAGATCAGTCTGCGCGGTGACCGCGGTTCCGTCCTCTTAGCTCACCGGAAGAAACGAAACACGAGCGAAAAACTCTTTTCACAGCTCAAATATTATGAAGAGGAGGGAATCACGGTGACAAGAATCCCCGATCGATAAAAAATATTAATTTAATTATGTATCGTTAGTGTCGCGTTTGCCGCCCACAGTCTCTGCTGCCGTGGCACCTTCACGTGTACCAGACCAACACCACGTAAAGAGAAGACCGCGGCGCTGTCGTGTGACATCTCGTCAAGTAGGCCGCTGCTCGTGGCTGAGTAGCTGGCTGCTATAGTCGGGCGGGAACATGATGAACCCTGGCTCCGCTTACTGGGCTCGGCGACCGCCCCACTCGGAGAAACGGAATGCGACCATGTTGCCAAATAGTTAGTTCACTGCCGGGCAGTGTAGCTAACAGTTGCTGTTGTCTGACAGAACTGGCAAAAGCGTACAGCGCAGCCGGACACGCGCATGTGCAGAGCAACGTTCGCGTTTGACTTACTCTAATGATCTGCTACCGCAGCCGGTGCTCGAAGCCGATTGGCACAACCACCAGGGCCAGCCACAAGCGGCTTCTAATGAAATTCCGTGCTTATGGAATATCTTCCCAATTGTGCGGTTGGATTCACGATTTCCTATCAGTTCGTTGTAATTGACGGGTAAGTCATCGAGTAAAACAGAAGTGACATCTGGCGTTCCACAGGGAAGCGTTATAGGTCCCCTACTCTTCCTCGTGTTTATAAACGATTTAGGAGACAATCTGAATAGCTCCCTTAGATTGTTCGCAGATGATGCTGTCGTTTATCGGTTAGTGAAGTCAACAGAGGATCAAAAGCAACTGCAAAGCGATTTAGACAAAATTTCTGCATGGTGCGAAAATTGGCAATTGACACTAAATAAAGAAAAGTAATACACATGACCACTAAAAGAAATCCGCTGAACTTCAATTACGCGAAAAATCAGTCAAACCTTAAGGTCGTAGATTCTACCAAATACCTAGGAGTTGCAATTACGAACAACTTTGACTGGAGAGAACACATACAAAATATTGTGGGGAAGGCGAACCAAAAGTTACGTTTCATCGGCAGAACGCTTCGAAGATGCACCAGCTCCACCAAAGAGACTGCCTACATCACACTTGTGCGTCCTCTCCTGGAGTACTGTTGCCCCTTGTGGGACCCTCACCAGGTGGGACTGACGGAAGACATTGAGAAGGTTCAGAGAAGGGCAGCTCGTTTTGTTTTATCACGTTACGGGCGTGAAAGCGTCACGGAAATGTTGCACGAATTGGGGTGGAAATCATTAAAAGCAAGACATTTTTCATTGCGGCATGATCTGTTTGCGAAGTTTCAATCACCGACTTTTACTTCTCAATGTGAAAATATTTTGCTAGCACCCACCTACTTAGGGAGACATGACCATCCCAATAAAATAAGAGAAATCAGATCAAAAACGGAACGATTTAGGCGTTCTTTCTTCCCGCGCGCTATTAGAGAATGGAATGGTAGAGAAAAGCTATGAAAGTGGTTAATGAACCCTCTGCCAGGCACTTGAATGTGATTTGCAGAGTATCTATGTAGATGTAGATGTTGCCACACGCTTGGTAGTGGTAAACAACAGAATATCACACGGACACCTATGGTTTAGGTTTGTTAATTACGTCACAAATAAATTCCTTAATACGTGCATACCATTTCTGTTATGCAAATGTGTTTAATTAGTATTTGCCTACAGACTTACTTGCGTATTTATAGATTCCAACAAGTTTGTAGGATTTTTAATTTGCAGTTGATTGATTTTATTGGGATTAACAGTAATACCTTGTTATAGCATGAACGAAGTTACAGGAACAAAATATTTTACCTTTCTAAAGAGCAGTATTGTAGGAACGTCAGTGTATATGAACCTATGGAATAGGTACCCAAATATGTGAGTGGCTCAAAGACTACTTAAGTAATAGAATCTAGTACATTGACCTCAATGGCAAGTGTTCATCACAGACTAGGGTATCCTCAGGGGTGCCCAAGGAAAGAGCAATGGAACCACTATATTTTTCTATCTTTATAAATGATCTGACAGACAGAGTGAGTTGCAATCTGCAGCTGTTTACCGATGATGCTGTGGTGTACAAGAGGGTGTCGCATTAGTAGTGTGCAGCTTGACAGAGTGCCTCAATTAAATATCTAGGTGTAATGCAGCAGAACGATATTTAATGGAACGAGTATTTAAGGATAGTCATGGGGAAGGCAAACTTTGATTTATTGCGAGAATTTTGGTAAGGTGTGATTCATCTGTAAAGGAGACCACATATAAAATGCTTGTACGATCCTGTCTTGAGTATTGCTCAAGTGGGTGGGATCTCCACCAGATCAGTTTAAAGGAGACAGTTCAGAAGTGGGCAGCTAGGTTTGTAAATTTTGTATTCAATCAATGCGCAATTATTACTGAAATGCTTCAGGAACTCAAATGAGAGTCACTGGAGGGAAGGTGACATTCTCTTCGAGAAACACAGTGGAAGAAATTCAGAGGGCCAGAATTCGAGGCAGATTGCTGAAAGATTTACTGCCACCAACATACATTCCACGTAAAGACCACAAAGACAAGGTCAGAGAGATTAGGGCTTGTATGAATGTATATAAGCATTCGTTTTTCCCTCATTCTACATGGAAATGGAACAGGAAAGCAAGTAGTGGTGTTCAGTACCTTCCGCCATGCACCATGCACCATTACAGAGTATGTATGTAGACTTAGATGCATTGAAAGTACTAAGTGGCAGACAGGCACATAAAAAGACTGCTACATATTATTAGCTATTAATCATTTATCAGACATAAACAAAACAAATACACACATACACAATGAATGACAAACATACCTTTTAAGTACTGTCAGCTCCTCTGCTTCAACAGCTGCCATCCAGAAGTCCCTTCCAATAATGCTAAATATGCCAAAGGTCCCACTGAGGCCTTTACAGATAAAAATTACCCTCCTCATCTTATACAGAAACAAATCTCATCTTCCATTTCTTCATAGTCATCTACCATCACCCCAGTATCAACTGTCTGGACAAAGTGGCAACCCTCCTCCTCCACCAACATCCCTCCCCCTCCCCCTCCCACCTGAAATAGGAACTAGTAAGCTTGTATTGATTCTCCTTACTTTCTTGAAAAAAATCAAACAACACAGGTGGATATGTGACACATTTTTATTGCTCAAATCTATGAGGCAATGAAACCCAAGCAACACTTAAAACATAAGAGTCAATTTTTATTTTTTTTTTTTTTTTTTTTTTTTTTTTTTTAAGTACTGGTATCTAAGTTGCACCTGAAAAAGAAGACTCAAAATTGTAGGGTGTAAAAGGCTGACCTAAAAGATCTTTCATTACAAGAAATGTATTCACAGTTGTGACTAGATTTCTTGTAATTAATTTGACAGTTGTAGTCTCCACAGTGTCCATTCCTTCAATATACCTGGACACAGCACATCATAAAAAATGTTTCATCTTAATTTCTCACTTTCTAGTTCAAACACTATACAGTGTAAAAAATTTAGAAACTCAAACGTTTCGTGTAGAGTAACATATTGAAGCTTGTGCCTGTTAGCTCTTAAACTCAATGATGACCCTCTTATACGTGATTGTAATAGTATATACGTCCCCTTCAGGAAACTTCCAGTTATTTCTGGAAAACTTGGATGCTTTGTTGTGCTATCTGTCAGATAGGGGGAAGCGAATTATTATTTATGGTGATTTCAGTGTTGATTCGCTGAAAGAGTGTAATAGGAAGAATGACCTGGAAGTCTTACTTGGCTCGTTCAATCTGAGATCCGTTATTGAATTTCCTACTCAGATAGTAAAGGACAGATAAGATAGACCAAGATAAGTTTAACAACATAAATACTTCTCCTGTTGAGAATGGTCTTTCTGATCGTAGTGCACAGCTAGTTACAATATATGACGTAGCTCCATTCAATAATTTGAAATAATCCTTCAGAGTTGGGAGGCTCAATTAATGACCTTACATCTAGAAATTTCAATGAAAGCCTACAACTGTTAGACTGGGATGAGGTTTTTAAGGAACCTGATGCCAATTTAAAATATAACTTATTTCATGATACATTAGTAAGGGTATTTGAAAACTGTTTCCCCAAGAAATTAGTTAAATATAATTGTAAGAAACCATGCAAAAAACTATGGCTTAGTAAAGGAATAAAAAATCTTGTATCCGAAAAAGGGAACTACATCAATCTGCAAGAAAGAGTAATAACCCAGAAACAATCAAATTTTATAAAAACTACTGTGCTACATTAATAAAAGTTATTAAAAAATTCAGAAGCATGTGCATCATGTCTGAGATTAGTTCCTCTGATAATAAAATTAAAACAATTTGAAATATTATCAAAAGGGAGACAGGGCAACCAAGAGCACAGGGAGAGGGTATTAGTATCAAAACAAATGGAAACTTTAATAACAAAAAGTCAGAAGCTGAAAACATTTTTGATGATTACTTTTTAAATGTTGTAAGAAAATAGTATGTAAATATTCATTATAAATAGCAAGGCAATTGATGGAAGAGGCCATACCTACACAATTTGATACAATTGGAATTCCACTCACCTCTCCTTCAGAAATTAGGAAAATAACAAACTTTCTCAAGAGCAAAAGATCACATGGAATTGATAGCATTTCCAGCAGGGTATTAGCTTGTTCCCAAGAGATAAGTAGGATTCTTAGTCATATATGTAACAGCTCTTTCAAGCAGGGTATTTTCCCAGATAGACAGAAATGTGCTATCGTTAAACCTTCACATAAAAAAGGGGGATACGTCTGATGTCAACGACTACTGCCCTATCTCACTTCTGACAGCTTTATCCAAAATTTATGTATTCTCAAGTAGCTTCACATATTAGTAAAAAGAAAGTTCTAACAAAATGTCAGTTTGGTTTTCAAAAAAGCTTTAAATAGAAAATGCAATATATACCTTCACTGGTGAGACAATAAATGCTTCTAATAATCGGACATCACCACTTGGTACTTTTTGTGATCTCTCAAAGGCTTTTGACTGTGTAAATCATGGGATTCTTCTAGATAAGCTTAAGTATTGTGGTATGAGTGGGATACTGCACAAATGGCTTGAATCTGTGCATATGGACAGAAAACAACAGGAAAATTAGTCATGACTGCTGTGAAACTGTTGATATCCAGAACATGCAGAATAAGACAGTGATCTGGAATTGTCCTTGAGTTCAACATGCAGTGACTGCTGCATAACTGTCACAGGCCATTGCATTTTGGGAATATATGTAATGGTGAGGCTCATTGACACTCCAATGGCCATGTTACACCCTCGTCCATCTTTATAAGGGCGCCACAAACTTCTGCAGAATGTCGTAGTGTGGTTTGCCTGCCACTGGCAGCCCTAGTATAATGTGTATAAAATGTTTTGTTCCACATTTGATTGTTGTTTTTGATTCCACTCTGAAAACAATACCCAGGAAGTTGTTGAAGGCACTGTGCCAAACACTGTTGGAATTAGTTGGTGCCACTGGTGTTCCTCTGAACAATCTCTACTTCATGTCTACCACCAGATCAAAATTGTGTAGAAACTTAGCACTAGTGATGGGCTCAGAAATGTCTGCAACCAAAATCACCAAATCATGTCTCTCTGTGCATGTAAATTGAGTGTCATGTACTTACTTCCATAAGTGTGGAATTGTTTGGGGGCATTAGGTGAAATGTTGCTTATGTTTTGTCCAAAGAGAATGACACTACTGGCAGGACGTTAATATCAAAGCTGCTATCCGTCAAAAAACTCATTGCCAAAGATTCTCTTCTAAACAATCTCTTGATACTGGTCTTGCCCATTGTTGTTCTGGCTTACAGAAGCCTGTCAGTGGTTGCAAAAGTGGTGCCCAAATTATCACAAGCATAGAATTTTAAATTACTAAACTGAGTGAGGCAGAGTGGTAATGCACTGCACTCGCATTCGGGTGAATAATGGTTCATATCAACCTCTGTCCATCCAGGTAAGGTTTTCCATGATTTTCCTAAATCACTCCAGGTGAATGCCAAGATGGTTCCTTTCAAAGGGCACGGCCGATTTCCTACCCATCCTTACCAAAAACTCCATGTGTTAACTCTGTCTCTAATGAGCACACTGTTGACAGGACGTTAAACCCTAATCTTCCCTCCTTCCTTCTTTTTTAAATCACCAAAGCTGCATTCAACACAACCAGGAATGGTGATAATGTAGTGCCAGTGTGTGCACACTAAATCCATATCTGGCACTGGTTCCTGTGTAACTGCACCAGTTCTAGGGAGAGCCAAGTAATGAGACTTCAACAGGAGAAATCATTTGTGAATGAGTCTTGTATAACTGATGCAATTGTTATAGCAGGGGAGTGAGATGGTGACTTAAGAGTTATTACGCAACAACCTGCAGTGACCTTAAACTATCAAATGCTTTTGGATGGCAGCATAAAGTCATAAATTTAGGAGCTTTGTTGCAGATCTTTGGTGGAACCTGCACTATTGATCTTTCTCTTGTTGCCATGTCTCATCATGCTGCCTGTCACCTCTCTGTTATCCAGCCCTGCATCTTTCATCAGATATAGTCATCTGTTCTGCAGTACTCCACCTGCACTTCCAGCATCTACATTTTTTCTGTTAACTGATACACAGTTGTTTTTGTCATTCATTCAACATGCTTAGTCCTAGTTCACTTCTTGTGCCTAGCTCTGCCATGCTCAGTTCATAGCCTTTTAGTAAAGGTATAGTGTTACCAATTTTCAGCTCGAAACATCCCAATATATTTTCTATCTTTTCTGCCAGCAAATTCAGGGGGTATAGTTTTGTGCTCTGCTAAAATATTCCTATGGGTTTTGGAAGTCATTTAACCTACAATAATGCTTGGGACTTCTCAAAAACAGTCATTCAGGTCCTTTTAATGAAAAAAAAATCCCTGTAGAAGTTGCTGGGGAGCCATACCATCCAATGTTTCATCAGCCATTAAGATCTGCCACATTGCTTCAGGCAACAAGGTGGAATGCTTGATAAAACAGTTTGTTATGGCTCTGTAACTGTGAAAATGTAAAGTATCCTCTGATAGTACCATTTGTGACTCATTAATGTGAGCATTGATGAAATGTAAATGTGTTGTCTTCAATACTGTGAGAATCAAAGTTCTGACAGATAAATGCGGAAAATACAACTTTACATTTTCTGCTGTTCAAATGTTTGTTAAGCTTAAGGGTCATAACTGTGGGGTCATCAGTCCTTAAACTTACAAACTACTTACGAACTACCTTGTACTAAAGACGACACAAACATCCATGACCGAGGGGGGATTCGAACCCCCGAACATAACGGCCATGCAGACTGTAACTGATGCACCGCAGACCGCTCGGTCACTGCAGCCGGCTGTAGTTCTGTCCTATCTTGTGTAGATAAGTAGTGAATTTGTGCTGGTGTGTTGGTTGTACCTGCTCTATCTTCATGAACTGTGATGTAGGCATTGTTGTCTTGCTTAATGCCATCCTCAGCTTGTGGAGTAATTTTCCTTTCAAATAAGGGTCACCACTGTACTGGTGGTTCTTACATTCATAAATAACACACTTTTATTACTCCACTTACTACTGGAACCTCAATCACACACTATGAGTTGCTTGTGTGCCAGAGTACTACACAATAATAAAAATAAAGAATAAATGTCAAAAATAATCATACTTCCCTGTCAATATCCTTGATTCATGTTGTTCACGTGACCACATCAAGTGCTTTAAAATTAAACTTTTAAATGTATGACTTGTCCATGCAAATTAATGTAGTTGATTTTAAAGGAACTTCAGAACTAAGGCAGTCAGCCTATTTATTCTACAGATGCTACAACATATATTTGATAAAAAATTCTATCTTTCCCGGAAGGAGCATAGATGTTGTGGTTTCAGATTTTGCATGGTGACTGAATATTGTCTCCTTGCAGATACCCCTGGCTGGTAACGAGATGCCTCTGCGAGAATTCCGCTCGTCACCGTCCAAGCGCTGCTGCCCAGGTGCCAGCACCATAGCTGGAAGTGGATCCATTCCAGATCCACCACCACCTCCCAAGAACCATCCTCCAGCTCCAGGAATCCTCCGCCAAGTTGGTGGAGGCATGCCAACACCTGCGACAGCCAAGAAACGTGTTCAGATCCAAGAGATTTCTGTCTGATGGTTGCAGTAATCTGTGTTGGCCCCCTCAAGTCTTTCAGTTGACATTGAATAGATGGGTAACACAGAAGAATTTCTTCGACTGTGCTGTTTCAAGTGGGATGATTGTGTCCAAAAAAGAAACAATAGATTGAAATTTGGTGAAACTTAGAATTATGTGCGTTCAAGCATTATCATGATGAGCCTTGAATATCAGGCTTTTTCATTTTAAAACTTTTTTCTATACTGCAGTTGGTGAGGTATTATTTTGGAATTTTTTCCCCATTTATTTTTGGTGTTCTGTCATTCAGAAATATGCTGCATTGTGTAATAACAAACTAAACTGACTTAATATTGCATTCATAATTATCTGATAATGAAGGCTAAGAATTCCAAAATATATTACATGGGTGGATTCCTATCATTTGT
Source organism: Locusta migratoria (assembly GCA_026315105.1). Lineage (NCBI taxonomy): Eukaryota > Metazoa > Arthropoda > Insecta > Orthoptera > Acrididae > Locusta > Locusta migratoria. Next base: position 313,677,175 of record CM048744.1, on the reverse strand, counting down.
CGCCAGTTCTATGATCAACTGTGATTCAGAAATTTGTGCAGATGAAATCCAGACCAGTGCAGATATTATAGGAAAATGAGAGTTCAACCTGAAGTGTGAGACTGTGATAATAGTACGTGTTGCTCCAGTGTGAAGTCAGTGATGTGATTTTTGTTCTGCTGCTCAACTTTACTAATACACAGAAGATGAACTGCAGCACATACCATAATGCTGAGAAAAATTTACTTTTCATTCAATTACAATAGATTCTGGACACAAACTATTTTTCCTAAGCAGCAGGAAGCAGCAACTACCCATCAGAGAGAAAAAATGGGGCTGTAAACTTCTAGATGTCTTTCTCTATCTTCACTTTTTGTATGTTGATAATAGTTTTACTGTTATGCTCTCATGTGACAACTGTCAACAAAGTGTTTACAATCAAGATTCACAATTGTTCCATGCATCCTACCTAAAGACATATTTTTATTTCATCACTGAAACTACCAAATGATTCATGCACAAAATGAAAAATATCAGTAATGATAATAATAATAATAACTGATTAAACTACAGCTCAAAAAGACATTTCAATTCCTAAGCAAGTAAAGGTGTTTTTCAGTAAATGTATTATTATGTGAGGTAACTTTTCTGTTTTTCAATATTCCTAATTTACCAAAGATCTTGAACAGAATAAATATTTCACTAAGCACCTCACTGCTCCAATTCAGATCAAATTATGTGTTTTATCATTGTGATTGCCATTTTGTCATTACCATGATAATGTTGATGATAATGATTACTACTGTTATTATTATTATTATTATTATTATTATTATTATTACAAAACAAAACATTATTTGGATATCATAAAGATTGTTGTGTAACAGTACTGACACTCATGTTTACAGGCATTTCTTTCCTCTCTTACTTTTCACATTTCCAACCTCTCTCTCTTTTTTATCTTTTTTACATCCCCCCACCCTTCTTTTCTTTCTCTCTCCCACAAACACACAATTTTCAGAGCTTCAACTACACCTGCACAATATTTAATGCCCTGGTAACAAAAGAGTTGTAGCCTAACCAGGTGCTCAATAATGTATATAAGATATTCCTGTTGCATAATCATTAATAACATTATACCACAACATTTTGAAAACAACTACATAAAAATGGCTTTTAAATTGGCCAGTACATCACTGCCTCAAATGTAATTACCACCTGAGCAATCTTTAATGCGTTATGCTCTAATAATCTGTAAACACTAAATAAACCTATTTTCCATTGTATAATTGTCAGGTCTTTTTTTGTGCTTGGGAAAAACAGAATAATGTGTTGCATACAACGTTTCAATCATATTCAATGAAATAAGTGTGTATTTGTGTCCAAAACTTGGTAATTTTTGTGCAAAAATTGTGAATAAAAATGTTATGGTGCATAGGACAAAAGTGTCTTATGTAATGAAATAAAATATCATTACTAGCCTTACAATAAATTACAGACTAATTTAGCAATTTCCATGCAACTTTTATCTAGAAGAATGTTATATTTTTGTTAGAGTGCTTATGAGATCTATAAAATGTTTTGCATTGAAGAAACAGCCATTTACATTTTAAACCCCGTATAGGTGACACCACTCAACTGCCTGCACTAATACCAACATGACTAACTTACCAGAATTTAATGATTTCTTATTACTTAAATAGCAAGAAAACAGACAAGAATTGGATCAGCAAACAAAGATGTTCTCTGTTGCATTTTTAAAATATATTTATGTTTGACGAAAACATAAGATACCGGTATTGCTTCCTGTACAATTCACAGTTTTGAAAGAAGAATACATATGCTATTCAGGAAATGAACTAAATGAAAATACGCTCCAACTTTTCCCAGTGACTGAAAGACAATTATTCAGTAACAGAGGCTGGCCTTATGAAATGAAGAAGAGAGATTCTTATTATTATGAATTTCTTGCACACACATAAATGTGGCACATGTCCTAAGACTACAAATAAATTGACTCATTCTTTGAAACTGAATGACTACATCTTTATTAAGTGTAATTCCATTTTTCCTTTCATGTCATAATAAATCTGTAACATCTAATTTCATGTACTTACAATAAGGAATAAATGGTCATCTCATAAATACACTAAAATTTATCACAATTCATTTGGTACTTTTAATGATAACTCAGTAAAATATCAAGCAATTTTCAACACTGAGATTTTCTCTCTCAAGCTGTACAGAAATAATTTATTTAATTGCTTTGTCCACAGTTCTGCTTTGGCGGATGTATTATTAGGCAATGTCAATTTTAATATATTTTTGAACAAGTTTGACAACAAAAGAGGTTGCAACAATGCATTATTTTATTTGATAATTATTACAATGAACAAAACAAAAGTGGAAACCTAATTTTTCATACTAACTTACTTAGTTGGCCACACAAACTGATCTCAGTACATTGTCTAACTCCTTAGACTCTTTCATCAGTCTCTGTACTGGCCAATTTCTTGTAGACTCACCAAGGACACCAGATCTTACTTGATTCTATACATCCACTTCTACTTTAGTATTGTTCCTTGTTTCTGCCCAATAAGCACTACCTTCATCACCCTGTCTTCTTTTCTTAGTTAATATCTCAGCCATACAGTTCTTTTGCCCTTTGTTAGAGCAGTAACATCTGGTTCAGTAAAGAGGATTTACTTTGTAATTACTTTTTCTAAAAATTCAATTGCCAGTAAGACCTTCCTTTATAACATAAAGCAAACAGGTAATAACTTGAAATGAAATCATAACTGCAAGAATATATAATTGACAATGTGCAGAATATGGGCAAACTCAGTATTTAGAAAATAAGAGGAGATCTTTGTAAATGAGACTGCAAAAAATGTATCAAGTTACTTTTTTTTTTAGTAAAAAGTGTTTCAAACCCTGCACTATCGTTAATATTCTGAGACTATCAGTTCCTGTGTAAATCCTTCAACTTTGCAAATTTTATAAGTCTTGGCCATCATGTTTCAGAGGAAGTGTCATAATGGAAATGTAAGGTCTGATTTTTTTTCTAATATCAGTATAAAAATTCTCAGTACTAACATAAGTATATAATAAGAGGATAGAAGCAATTCATCATAAAGATGTTTGCTGAGCCACAAACAGCCATTCATAAAAGACGATCACTTTCAAGCAGTTTTAACATACATCTATTTAAAGAAAAACTTAAAAGGGTCATATTTCATAATTTTAAAACATGTAATCTTAATTACTAAAACATTCTGCCCAGATTCAAAACTGTTCATCTTTGTTCCTTACCAAGAAGAAGCTTTAAAGTAACATTAACAAGTTCCACCCAGTGGTCTGGAATGTAAATGAAATATACCTATTTTTTCAAGCAATAGAAATTCCAGGAAGGATTCAACAATATTTTTAAGAAGGACAGATTGAGACTCACCACAGAGATATCTTAATATTGTTATAAACATGACTGTAATCTCCAGTAGCCATAGCAAGACTGTGGGGCTCAGGACAACTGAGGCAAAAGCAACCACTGGAGGTGGTCAGGAGGCACCATGGAGAAATAAGCAGGAAGGGAGGGAATGGATGCACAGTAGGGGTGAGGGAATATGCCAGTGCTATCTGACAAACAGAGAGGAAGGGAAGAGGAGAGACTGCTGTGGGTGGTGGAATGGAAACAGTATGTGAGGCTAAAGTGTTGGCAGGGAAGGCAAGAGGAGGTTGCTGGGGGCAGGAACTAGCAAAGGTATAGGCCTAGGGGATTGTGAGAGTGTAGAATATATTGTAGGGTGAGTTCACACCAGCACAATTCATTAAAGCTGGTGTTTGTGGGGTAGGAGCCATTTAACACAGGCTGTGTAGCACATTGGCGGACTAAGAGGGGACAGACTGCCCCTGGGGGAGGGGGGAGCGCCTCCAAATACCTCAAAAACAAGTTTTTAGACTGTTCCATGTCTCTCATCCTGGGAGGCCTCCAAACCTCAAAAAGTACTTTTTTATAGTAATACATGTATTTCCAAGTGGACGGGGGCCTCATTTTATTTGCCCACAACCCTGGGCCTCCGACAGCCTTAGTCCGCCATGGGGTAGGAGTCACTGCAGTGAACACATCATGCAGGCTGCATGCTGTGCATCAGGATAGTCCAGCTGTCTCCTGGCCAAGGTCTGATGATGGCTATTCATGCACTCAGAGGACTTGTTACTCGTCCTGCCAACATAAAATGCTGTACAGCTCAGTTTTTAGAGCACATGACTGCTTTCACAGATTGTCCTGTCTTACAAAGTGCCCTATCTGTCCAGTCTCGCACCACCTCTCTCACACTCAACTTCCGACAACAAAGGAATACCCCTCTTATGCCAGAGTACCACCCAGGATTAGAGCAGTTAAACCACATTCTCTACCAGGATTTCGACTACCTTTCATCCTGCAATGAAATGAGAACATCCCTATTCAACATCCTCTCCACCCCTCCTACAGTGGTATCTCACTGGCCACCAAACCTACATAATATCTTTGGCCATCCCTACTCCATCTCTGCTCCCAATCCTTTTCCCAATGGCTCATATCCCTGCAGTTGACCTAGAAGCTAAACTAACCCTAGCCACCATCTTACCACCACCTACTCCAGTCCTGTCACATGCATTTCCTACCCCATAAAAGGCAGGGTAACCTGTGAAAGCATTCATGTGATCTATAAACTGAACTGTAACCACTGTGCAGCTTTTTACATAGGAATGACCAGTAACAAGCTGTCAGTCCACATGAATGGCCATCATCAAACTTTGGCAAGGAGACAGCTTGACCACCTTGTTGCAGAGCCTGCAGCCCTGCATGCTGGGCTCACTTCAGTGACTGCTATACTCCCTCAATCTGCCAGACCTAAACCTTTGCTAGTTCCTGCCCCCATCACCCTCCCTACGCCGTTTATTCCACCACACATTCCAGTCCTCCCCTTCTCTCCCTCCCTGTCCATCAAACAGCACTGGCTTATCCCTCATCCCCCCTCCCTCCTTGCACACTGTGTATCTGTCCCCACCCTTCCTGCTTCCCTCTCTATGCTGCCCCCTAATCCCACCACTGATTGCATTTGCCTTGGCCACACTGAGCCCTTCAGTCTGACCACAGCAGCCAGGAATCATGGTCAAGTTTCTCTGTCTCTGTGTGTGTGTGTGTGTGTGTGTGTGTGTGTGTGTGTGTGAGAGAGAGAGAGAGAGAGAGAGAGAGAGAGAGAGAGAGAGAGAGAGAGATCAAAACGCCCAAAAATTTTTTAATAAGTTGTACTCTGTTATAATTATGTGCCTTTTGTGGCTCATTGAGACATCGCTGTGGTGAGTACCAACCTGTCCTTCTCAAAAATATATATTGTTTTTCTTTTTCTTGATTAACCAGAAATTACAGTCAATATATTCCTTTGTTCCGCTATATTGAATCTTTTTGACACCCTAAGTGTATCCAAAAGCACAAGATACTTATCTTCGATCAGTCAATTACTTTATGACATTGTGCATATAGTTTTTATTTATTTTTAAAATAACATCGTCTTCATGTTAGAAAGAAGCTGGAGTGCAGTGAAAGGTTAGCCCATTTTTGACAGTACAGAAATCTTATCTAGAGAAATGGAAGAAATTCTCTTTGATGTATTACTTCCTAATGTGATACTGAGGGTTGGACCAATGTAAGTTTTGATAGTTCCCATACTCAGCAACACATGAGAGCACTTATCACATATTCTTTTTTCTTTTTTGTGTGTGTTTTAAACAGTTTTTCTGTGCATGTTGTCAGTTACAAATTTCATCTTATATTAAAAGCTATTATTGTAAGTCTCTGTTTGATGGAGAAACAAACAGATAAGATCATTCAATGCTACAATGTAGTGAGACTGCATGTTTATCAAAAATAAAACTGAAATTGAAGAAACAGTAAACTTTCTGATTATGTTTGAGCATATGAATAAAAGAGAGCAACATTTCTATTCATTTTATTACTTTTTTTACAAACGCTGGTGGAACATGGCAGGAAGACAGCTATGAATCATTGAACCATTTTATAATCAGAAGTCAAGCAAAATTACAATTAGGCTACTTCTCCACATAGTCACCATGCGGATTTAGGCATATCTATGAACAAACTTTCCAATAACCTCTTTATAAACTGTTGCTACCATGTCTGGAGATAAACATTTTGAAGTTTTCCATTGGTGCAAAAGTGTTGTCCTTTCAGACTTTGTACAGCGGCCAAAAAATATGAAAATTACTAGACAATAGAACTGGCCTTTGAGACTGATTAAGCAGCTGTCTGGTGACCACAGCAGTATGTGGTATCACATTGTCATGGAGTAAAGCAATTCCAGTTGACAGCTCACGCCTTCTTTTGGTTTGTGTAGTTTGAGTTGTTCCGATGGCCAACTGTGTGTGTCGAAAACAAACATATTACCATTTCTTGATGGTACTGTCTCTTGATGAAAATTGTTCAAATAAATTTTAGTTGGATAAGTTTGAATTCAAGTAAATAGTGAGTTTAAGGTAACACAAATAACATTTTATTACATCACTGACTTACATGCTTATTGGAATTCAACTCACAGAAGAAGAATGTTCTTTCAACAAAACAAGACTAAAGGTAATTAACAACAATGTCATTTTCCATAGAATATACATACTTACAAAATATAGAACTTTTCAACATGGAGTAATCACTTCACTGGTACAGTATCCCATTCTTCATTTATTCTTTTCTGCTGCACAAAACCTGTACAGAGAAAAACTGGAGCCAGAATACATTCTCTTACCCTTCCCTAAATAAAATATGATTTTATTTAATTATTATACTTGAATTTCTTCAGCCTCTAGCAGGAAACATGCAGTGTAAGCTGTTACACTACAAGTTTTCTGTGGTGATGTAATGTCTGACATATGACACATAGTGATTCTAGTCCCTGACTCTATAACTCCACCTTTATGATTCCAGAAAACAGTGGCCATGCTTTTCTTGTTGCTGAACATTTGATGAACATTTTGGATTCATGCAGAGCATATGTGTGCAGCCATTGTTTGAATCACACTTTGGATCATGGATTGTCATAAAGAATTCACATTTCATCCCCTGTCACAATGGAATGAAAAACTATTCCCCTACATCTCTGTTATGTGTGAGAAAGGATAGGCTAATGCCAGGCTCTGTGCTTTGTGCCCCTCAAACAGACTTTTGGAAATCCAGTGTGCATAAAGTTTTCAATGACTTAGGTGTTCTGTAACTATTGTGTACAGATCTGACCTTGAAATATCAGGATGTCCACAGGCAACTGATTTTAAACCTCTGCCTCTTTTGAATCACTTGATAAACTCACTGAAATAGGTTTTTGTCATTATTGAGAGACTTGTGTCTTTGTCCACCATCATCAAGAACAACTATTCAGACTTGTTTAAATTTCCTACACGATTCACACAAAACACCCTCACTCATACTGTGTGCACCATGTGATAAATTTCCATTGCACTGTTCCCTTCTGTCTGTAGTAAACAAACTATACTTTACATTTCTCACTTGTCAAGTGAGTCAGTTATGATGCCATGTGTATTTGCCTGCAGCTCAACTCCTACTATCATCTTGAACCTGGTCTTGCCTCTTTATGCTTGTCTGGTCAGATATAAGAGCAACTAGACATTGAAAAACAAATAGCCCTTAAATTTGATTCTTTTTATATGTATTTCAGCAATACTTGAACTACTTTTTCACGGAAAACAGATTAACACTTTCAGTGCCAAGTGCACAGACTCTACATGCTGCACACCATTCATGAAGCACCAGGCCCTTACAGTTTACTGGCCAGTATATTTCTTGATTACAAAGCACTGTAAGTTATTTTCATATTTCTGACCATAGATACATTATGTTCATACTGTTAATTATTAGTTTCATGCATCAGCAAATATAATTTCCTGGAATCGGCTTGCAGAGATGGACAAGTAGTGAGGTTTACTGAGAGTGTTAGTTATTCAGTCCATGAAGACTAGAGCTTACACTAAATTTTAGACTCTAATAACATAATAAACTAGCAGATATGTTGGGGGATGTTGCAAGGAAGAGCAGTTAACTAAGACCTTAGCCTAAGTGAGAGCTGTCTGTAATGATAATAAGAATAGATGAAGATCTACTATACATTTCACCTTCTGCAACATATATGAAATTCTTATACATAATTATAATTAACAGGATGAACTTGTAATAACTGTAAAAACTAAAAATATTTTCTATTGTTCACTTTACAGCAATAAAAAGGACCAATTGAAGATGCTACAGCTGTAATGAAACATGTATGGGCAAACAAAAACAAAAAACAAAAAAACAAAAAAAAAAAAAAAAAAAAAACTAGGTTTTGCTCAAGGCAGATCCTGATTCAAAAGCAACTACACTACATATTTATAAAGCAAACAGTGCAAGAAAAAGGCCTTCAACATCAAATGTCTTTAGCTGGTTCAGGTGGTGGACCGAACTCAAAAGCCCATTGAATCTGCCTGTCTGTAAAGCCATTTTGGTTGAACACATTCTTGAGATGTTGTACCTCTTGAGGTAAATTTTCAGCATCCAAGATGCCATATGCTCTTTTTACCAAGGTCCATAGGACTCCTGCTGGTCACATGTAAATACCTATCAGGTATGTGTTCAAAAGTTTTATCATCTTTTTTATAGCCCAACAGATGCAAAAATAGTAACTTACCCTCCTATTTAGTTTCCATCATGAATTTGATGTTAGGACGGAGACAGTTAAAATGATCTATTAATCAGTGCAGAGAATCTATTCCATGTGATCAAACCACAAACAAATCATCTAAAAATCTAAAAAAGCAAGTTGGCTTCACAAAAGATATTTTCAGTACTGCTTCCTCAAAGTCCTCGATAAAAAGGCTAGTGATTATGGGGGACAAAGGATTCCCCGTAGCCACACTGTCAGTCTGCTCAAAATACTTGTCACTGAATAAAAAATAGGTAGATGTCAATACATGGCGGCAAAGCTTCATTATTTTCATGTCAATGACTCTTCAAGAGGGACATGAGTAAAACGAGACACCACATCAAAACTCACAAGTAAATCAGAGAGACCAAGATGAAGACACTTCAAGCACTGAATAAAAATCCATGGAATTACATGTATGGTGTTCACATTTGCCCACATGAGGGCTGAGAACCAACACCAAAAATTTTGCCAAATTGTAAGTTGCCACATTCACAATTATTAACAATCAGGTGTGATGGAATCCCAATTTTGTGGACCTTTGGCAATCCATATAATCTAGGTGGAACAGCTGCACCAGGGTGAAGCTTTTTGATAGTGTCTTCGGGTATAGAGCTCTTCATCAGAAGTGAATTCATTATCCATTTTATGCGATCAGTAGGATCTTTCTACAATACCTGACATGATGGATACTTAAGTAAATCTTCCATCTTACAAACATAATCGTCCCTGGAGACTAAAACAGTGGCATTGCCTATGTCTGCTGGTGAAATTAATAATTCAGGATCTTTTCTGACAAACCGAATTGCTGTATGTTCAGCTGAGGAAATGTTTCTCTGTAGGGCCAAGACAGATGCAAAATGTGCGAAACATCTTGTCTGATCTCTTCTGCCCATTCCTCTGGAACAGGTGACACTGCTTGCTCAATTTAGGAAATGAATTCAATGGTGGGAACACTTCTATGTATGGGTGTGAACACTTTTCCAACACTGGAACAGTAAAATCATCCAGTTCTTTACTTGTAAGACTTATCAGTGCCGGTCTACAATTCTCATTCCCTGATGTCAAGAGTTGATGATAAAGATGTTGAAATTTAGACCACTGTCTGGTAGAAGCACTCCTATACACCCAATTTGAAAATGCTCACAAGTGAGCCAATGTGAACACCATATATCTAATTCCATGGATTTTATTCAGTTCTTGAAGTCTCTTTGTCTTTGTCCCTCTGATTTACTTGTGAATTTTGATGTGGTGACTCTTTTTTACCCATGTCTATCTTGAAGAGTCATTGATCTTAATTAACGAGAAACTAAATAATATAATGAGGACAGTTACAACTCACCGCAAAGACGTGGCGACGAGATGCGACAGGCACATACAAAAGACACACACATACAACACATTCAGCTATCGGCCATGGCCTTCTTCAGAAATAGAGCACTCACGCAATCACACAGGCACACAACACAGTCATACAACCATCACCTCCGACTGCCACACTTCGAATCACGCGTGATTCGAAGTGTGGCAGTCGGAGGTGATGGTTGTATGACTGTGTTGTGTGCCTGTGTGATTGCGTGAGTGCTCTATTTCTGAAGAAGGCCATGGCCGATAGCTGAATGTGTTGTATGTGTGTGTCTTTTGTATGTGCCTGTCGCATCTCGTCGCCACGTCTTTGCGGTGAGTTGTAACTGTCCTCATTATATATTTATTCCAACCTGGACTTTCCATTATTATATTTTAACGAGAAACTAGATATGGAAATGACAAAGGTTTGCCACCATGTATTGACATCCACCCTGTTTTTGCTCCATGACAAGTATTTTGAGTAGACTGACTGTGTGGCTATGGGGAGTCATTTGTTCCCCATAGTTCACCTTTTTATGGAGGACTTTGAGGAAATGGCCCTGAAAATATTTTTTAAGCCAACCTGCTCTTTTAGATATGTTGATGATGTGTTTCTTGCCTTCCCAGCACAGCACATATAAGTCATTCAACACCTGTTCTGTTGTGATGGTGTTTGATGCTACATCGCAGTGACAGTTTTCGGCACACGAAAGTGAGGAAGCAGCTGTTGCTGGTAGTGCCAGCAGTCTGCCGAAAGGTGGCCGCTCTGTCATTAAATTTGCGGGTGGTTGAGCACAGCTGACACTGGGTTGCTGAGGTGGAGCAGAGGGGCAAGTGCAATGGGAGAGGCACTTGTTGAACTGATGAGCAGCCACGTGACTGTGGGTACGATTATCCAAATGTTCAAACCTGGATGTCAAATGTTCCACTGAAGTACTATCTAAAACAGGGAAAGTCAAATTTGAGACCAATTTCACTTCCACAGCTGAGTAAGCAGTGACATTGCTTGTTGGCAATATGTCTACTGGGCAAGACTGTTTGTATATGTTGCAGACCATTGTACTGGTCATGTCTGAGTAATTTGTTGTTGGACTGCTTGAACCAAGAAACTGTGTTGGTGTTGCACTGATATAGCCTTCTGAAGCAGGTTCATTGGGGCAATCATTCATGGCATGGTCAACAATATTGTTTGAAACACTTGGAAAAGAACACAATTACAGTGGGAAACAAACAAAAATTCATGTCATGATGATATGTCATGAGTTACCAAGGACACCACTGTGGTTATTAGGGTGAATATTAAAATGATGGTACATAATTCCAACTAAAATTACCACTTTATTGAGAGCTGATATAAAGTTTAAAAACAGTTGAGCTCAAACTAAACTTTAATAATCAAACCATGGCACAGGGCAGTAACTATCAAAGAGTCTAGTGTGCCATTACCTGGTCATAGATAAATGGTTCTCAATGTTAAAGATCATTCCTCTTGGCTGAACTCTCATGGGGTGAAAACTAATTCACTACAAATAATGAAGACAACAGACAAAATTGCAGTTCTCTGTCACTTTAACAATTTATTATTAGTGCCAAATTGTCCCCATTTATGGTCAGCTTACAAGTCTCATTACTTACACTTAATTTGATCAGGTAAGTACATTCTATTAATCAATAATATGAATTTACAAAGTCTGTGTGTGCAATACAAATGTTCGAGGTGTACATCTTCATGTGGCACAAATATGAATTAACCACTGTGGATACACTTTCTACACACCTAACAATGAAGAACTTTTACATGATTGTTCAAATTTAAAGTCCAAACTGACATGGCTTGTGCCTCAGATCGCAGCTGAAACAATAAACAATATTCATAACTGACATAGATTGTGCTTCTGTTAGTTTGGGAGCTACAACCCTTCAAAGTTTAGGGGGCGGAGGCTATGACAGCATAGCTGACTGGCTGGTGATCATGAGACAGTGGGCTGTGCCCCAGGGGATAGCCACTTGGCCAGTCAGCTACGCTATCGCAGCCACCGCCCCCGGAATTTTGAAGGGTTGTAGCTCCCAAACTATCAGTGATAGGAATGTAGTTTAAATTGATTTGGATGCAGCTAGTTTAATTGAATCCAACACACGATAGAAAAAACTATTGTTCCATTTAAAAAATTATATCTTTGTAGTGTAACTCTTTGGAAAATGATACAATAAACTATGTTCATAACTCCGCAGAAAGTGTAACATTTCTTGTGGTGAGCTACCGCATTAAAATTCCCTGTCACCTATTATTTTATAAGTTACAGAGGCAAACACACTTAGTGAAGCACCCTGTAAAAGCAGTCAACAATCCGAGGATTGGTTTGAACACCACAGTGCTTTACTAGGCATGGTCCTGTTTGGAGGTGGTATGCCGTTGCTTTCCTCCGACCTTCGAACTGACTTACCCAGACAGTTATAGGGGGAACTATAGTTTAACATGGGTTTTGAACCACGGTGCTACTCATATATATGCAACAGTGGTATCAGGAGATTCCGTAATGCAAGCAGATGGGAGAAATCCCAACATACTTTGTTACACTTGACCATGGAGATGTTTCTGTTGATTGCATTTGCAGTTGTCACAGGTTATGTTAAAAAGGAAGGGCAAGTGCCTGAGACCTCAGACTTAGTGAGATTCCTGTGTTATGATAATAAGAACCAAGGAATATCTACTACACATTTCACTTTCTGAAGGTAAGTACTAGTCTATAATTCTGCCTCATCATTTAATATTGTTTTGTTGGAATTTTCCTTTACAACCATTAATTGTCATTGAACACATGTACATATACTCTTAATAATCCTGAACTGCAATGTACAATAATGACTAAAACATGATTACTGATTTTATGAGTTATGTGGGTCCAGGGGTGGGGGAAGCTGTAGATGGATGTTCAGTAAGCCACTGAGTCAAGGAAGGCTTGTGTGAGGTCAGGGTTGCAGTGAGGGAGAAAGCAGAGGTATTTAACAAGTGTGACACTTTGAGGAGTAGAGTTGTCTAGGAAATGAGGAGAGCAATATAAAATAAGTAGAGTGTTGCCCCAGAATTGGATAGAAAGGTCATCTCACACGCAGGACAAGACACCAATTGAGAATGAGTTTATGCCATCATTGGAAAGGTGAGTTGCTGCTAGTGCAAGAGGCATTGGTGGAGAGGCAGTGGAATCACATTCTCTCTAAGCGCACTCATGTCACTATGAACACCTGTGACTGAATATCATGGGGGCTAATCAGATGTGTATAAAATGAAATCATCACTAACAAATTGTTTACCTTCCTTGACAGATGTTGAGGGGTAACAGGGTGATGGCTCTACAGGAAGAGGGAGCAGTGTATCTTCTGCAGATGGAATGTTGTCATTGTGGCATCAGGGTGGCTTGAGTCTAATAAGAGAAACTGTCTGCTGACAGTCATTGAGTGAAATATGATGAAAGTGTTCAGTGACCTTGTGGGGACCTAAATAAGGAGGTTGGAGGGGTGCATGCACTGTCTCATCATATAGTATCACATAGTTGCATAGTCGCATAGAGCAAATCCCTGTAAACAAAGATGCATGGAGTCGTGTGCACAGGGAGGGGTCAGATTACAGGGCTGGTGTTGGAGCGGACACATTCACTATCAGAAGGCCTGGCAGTGGGAGGACCGGCTATTCTTTGACAAACTAAGGAAGTAGGATGAGGGGTTCACCATAAACCACCTCAGCCAAACATGATCTGAGATTGTATGAGGGTTGTACAAAAAGTAAGGTTTCCATACTTGTTATAAATAGAAAAAATTGTTATTGTTATTAATTTATACATTAATAATTAAAATAAGACAGTCTAGATCGCAATTTGTTGTGTTTATTGCTGGCAACCGGTTTTGGTTCTATAGAACCATCTTCAGGCCTTTGGCACTGTAATATACCAAAGTGGTACTTAAGTGATACCAATCATTACATTCTACATTTAATAGGAAAATGGTTAACAGAATAACAATAGTTTTTACCCTTGTTGAAGGGCGGTGGCGGTGGCCGGCGTCAACTGCTGGTGAAGGCAGCTGAGGCTCTCAGTTAAATACAGTATGCTCCGCCCACCGCTCATCACGTAAACCAATCAGAAATATGGTAAGGGTTGTGTGTTACAATAATATTAACACATAACCCTTACTATATTTCTGACTGATTTACGTGACGAGCGGTGGGCAGAGCATCCTGTATTTAACTGAGAGCTTCAGCTGCCTTCACCAGCAGTTGACGCCTGCTCCGGCCACTTCCACCGTCCATCAACAAGGGTAAAAACTATTGTTATTTTATTAATTATTTTACTATTAAATGTAGAATGTAATGATTGGTATCACTGAAGTCCCTCTTTGGTATATTACAGTGCCAAAGGCCTGAAGATGGTTCTATAGAACCAAAACCGGTTGCAAGCAATAAACGCAACAAATTGTGAGCTAGACTGTCTTATTTTAATTATTAAAATATTCAAGATCGCTGTTAAAAAAATGCTTTCAAAACTTACTAATTTATACATTATTTAAAAGCTTACAATTTTCAACATAGTCTCTAATTTTTTTCAACACGCTTTTGAAGACAGTGCTCCAGCTTCTGCATTCCAAAGTTGAAGAAGTCTCCTGCCAACCTGTTCAGGAAGCACGTGTCCTCTGCTTGGACTTCATAATTGAGATTGTCTCCTAAGTGTTCCTTTAGCTCTGGTAAGAGGTGATAAACACTAGGAGATAAGTCTGGGCTGTTCATGGGACAGAGTATAAAAGACCACCCAAACTTCTTAGAAAACTCCTGTGTTTGATGAGTGACATGGGGTTGTCATCGAAAAGCACTACTCCCTCTGCCAGTCATTTCCTCCAGTGATTCTGGATTGCTCTGTGGAGTTTGATCAACGTTTCTCAATATTTGTCTGAGTTTGTTGTCATCCCAGGTTGCATGAAATCAATGAGGAGTAACCGCCTCTGATCCCAAAACACAGTTGCCATTACCTTTCCTGCCAACTGCATTTGTTTGAATTTCATTGGTGGCAATGAACTGGAGTGACATCGCTGACAAGACTGTTGTTCTGTTTTGGTGATGTAATGAAACGCCCCTGTTTCATCTCCCAAGATGACAGCGTCCAACAACTTCTCCTTGTTGCCTCCCCACTGACATTCTTGAAGAAACTTATGAGCACAGTCAAGGCATTGCTCCCTGTGTCCATCAGTCAGCATCTGAGGAACCCCAGTGACCCTCTGATCTTTGAGCAATACACTGGTGATCTTTTGGACAATCACATCCAAAACCAGTGGTCTACAACTTCGTTCTTCATTGTGAACTTCTGTGTGATGCTCAGCAAAAGCCCTGCACTATTTTCAGACGTGCTGAATGGACATGCACTCTTCAGATAAACCTCAATTAGTTGCTGATGAATTTCTGTAGGCAGCAACTTCCTTGGGTGGAAAAACAGGATTACTGCTCGAACCTTGCACTTGGTGGGAGTGCCGATCAACACTTCCATCTCTGACAGCTGTCAAGCAACACTGAACAAAGTAGTGAATTGTGGATGGGTGGGTTCAGGAGTGGGGGAACCACTGCACATGGCACTGTTGTCGGATTTAGCCTAGCCTTCCTTAGAAACTGTACATCATTGGGGACCTTACTTTTGTTACAGTCCTCGTACTTAACTGCCCTATGTATCACAAGGAGGACCCATTGTAACACTTCAATCCAACTGTCCTTTGACATGTAAAAGCCGTTTTTAAGCTGTCATGCCAATATTTCATAAGACCATTACTTTTTGGGTGATAAGCAGATGTGTGGAATATTGCCTTGCTGTAAAGTGAACAGAGGTTGGCAAAAATCATAGATTGAAACTATCTGCTTGGTTGGTTGTAATTGAGTGAGACAGCTGAACCTCAAAATCTAGCAACTAATGAATGAGGGATCAATTGTGTCCATGTAAATGTTTGGAAGGGTTATGGCTTCTACCCGGTGGGTTGTGCAATTGATGCTGGAGTCAGCCAAACAGCCAAATCATGAATTCATTTAGAGATGTTACAGCCTACTGCAGCTGGTACAATGGGACTTGAACTACCCGTTCAGATGTTGCAAGGAACTGGAATGCTCACATCTGGTAGTAAGCTTGGTTTGATGAAGAACGAGGAAGTGTTATCTGTCAAAAAGAATTGTGTCTCTTCATCCATTTGTTACAGTTGTGTCAGCTCTTCTAGATCCATGGAGGTGGTGATGGAATCGATTCAAGGCATATATATTCCACAACAATGTGTCCATGCCTTTGATATAGTGGACATCAGCAGTGTATTGATAGATGAGATCCAAATGGCACCAGCAGTGAGAGGCAAGGTCAGTGGCTGAGTAGTAGATAGCATCTGTGAGTGGACAGTGGTTGGTATTTATTGTTGCTGGTCGATGTTTGAAGTCCTCCCTAAAATGTTTCATGGCTTCATAAATGGTGAATAGTTCAGTCAAAGGCTGACCACTTCTTTTGGATGGTAGAGAGATTTTTGGAGACGAAACAAATGTTTAAATGTTTGTTAAGCTAAAGGGACTTAACTGCGGGGTCATCAGTCCCTAAACTTACAAACTACTTATGAGCTACCTTATACTAAAGACAACACAAACATCTGTGCCTGAGGAGAGATTTGAAGCCCCAACTCTAGCAGCTGTGCAGACTGTGACTGGCGCACTGCAGACCGTTCAGCCACTGCGGCCGGTGAGAAGAAACAGGGCGGATGTGAAATACTGTCAATGCATTGTAGTTGCATGGCACTGATGCAGGTATTGCTCGCAACTGTAGTGACGACATGTTGGTGTCCAAAATTGGGTGAGTGAGTATTACAGCATCTGTCAGTGGGGTTTTCAAATCCTTGAAGATGGCTACCATGGTTTCTATTCAAGGAACTTTGCATTCACCGTATGTGTTCTTATTGGGTAGTGTGTCCTTGAGCAGGGCCTTGACTACTGCCTCATGGGCAATATGCCTACAGGAAAAAAAAATTACCATCCCAAGGTACCTACATAGGTCTTTTTAGATCTATGGGAGGGGTAGGTCCATAAACAAGGCCACACAGTCTGATGTGGGAGAGATTCCATCAGTTGTAGCCTCTTGACTAAGGAAGGTTACCTTCAGGCAGTGACCCCCCAGGAGGCTCACGCTTCTTTCTTATGTGCATGGCGAGCAAGGGGCCCCAAGCTACGGCATTCTTCCTTCCTTCTTTTCTTCCCAGACTGTGTTTTCTTGCCCCCTCCCTTCCTTTGCTATCCTCACTCCTTGTCGTCCCCACCAGGGGACTGATAACCTTAGCAGTTTAGTCGCCCTATTGCAATCAAGCAACCCAACCCTTCAAGCAGTGAAGTTGAGATTTGTCATGATTAATTTATACACCATTGCCCTGCAGTGACTAGTGTGCATGAGAGGTGCTTCTCATGTTGGGTTTCTGATATAGAAAAAATTAAAATCACAACAAGGTAGGCTCAGTAGAATGGCAACATGTAGAATCAATAAAGTATTGCCATGTCTTGACTACATTTTTAGACCAAATGGCATGAAACAGTATTGAAAAAGTACTAAAGGAGTAATTATTGCTGTTTTGTGTAAGTTTCTGCAGCTATGGGAATCTGACATAAGCCTTGTGGCAGTCAATCATGTTAAAAACTCATGCACCATGCAGCTGCTGTTGAAAGTCTTGAAGGTGAGGGATCTGGTCTATCATAGTTCATCACACCGCTCTGTATGAACCATCCTTCTTGCATGTTAAGTGAATAGGTGAGGACCAGTTGTTAGAAGAGGAGGAGACGGTCCCTGCAATCATGAAGTTTCTGTATCACAGTTTTCATGGCATGTTAGTTGTGTGTAGTGAGACATCAGGCCTTGAGACAGATATGGGGGACTTTCAGTACTTTTTAATTCGTCATAAGTTCCATTAGTAATCACAACAATGAGAGGGCAGAGGGAACACTTTGTTTACAACATGTGACAGAGTCCTTGACCCAGGTATTATCCTCCACATGAAGTAATGTTGGTGTGGCAGTGGGCGTGACTGTTGAACATGCATCATACAGCTCACATGCACATGGTGTAGAATTCTTGTTATTGTCCTTACCAAAGGGCACTGTGGTTGGCGCTGTTGCAGAGTGGCAGTGGGTGTGGTAGCTGCATGTGCATCAATCAACTGGCAGACAAATGACTTGATATGTGCTGTGTTGGCAAGTGGGTGATGTAGGGCATCATTCTCGATGTGGAGATAGATAGGCAGTGGATCATATACACTTGGTGAAGGCAGTGATGAGTTCATTAACAGGTTGTGGTGGAGCAGGTTTGTGCCATTACCTTGTCATAGATCAGTGGTTCTCTCGGTAGCGGCTGGCTGAAATCTCACGGGGCGAAAACTAATTCACTACAAATGACGAAAGTAACACACAGAACTGCAGTTCTTTGACACTTTTATTGATACAAAAATGCCCATTTGGCCCCATTTATGGCCAGCTTACAATCTCACTAAGTAAAACCACTACGAACAGGTACACTCATTCCACACATAAATAATATGCATTTATAAAGTTTGTGTGTGGAATACACAAGACTGTGGTGTATTGTGTGGCACAGATATGGATTAATCATGGTAGATGCACTTTCTTTGTGAGAAACACTGACAAACTTCTACAGAATTGTCCAAAATTAAAGTTCCGAATATCGTAGCTTGTGCCTCAGATCACAGCCGAAACAATAAACAATACTCGGAAATTACATAGGTTGTGCATCAGATGGAGGATGAAACAAGACTCTCATCTAGCATGGATTGTGGCTCTGACAACTGACTAAACAATTCTCTATTACATGCTGCTAACACATACTATTTATGTCTTTCAAACAATGTCACTGAAAATTATGTGTTGTTAATTGGGTTCATTACATTAATTATAATGGACAAGTAAACAGTTACATACAACTGACTGTAGTAAAAGATAGTGTAAATAATACTGAATAAATTAATATTAACCAATTATAATACCAAAATCTATATTTTATCCTCTTATATTAAAGTACCATGGTAGTCTAATGCAGTTCTATTGACAGCATGTGTTCCTAAAAATTATGATCCCCACTTCCTACTCACAGATGATAAATACAGAGCAACAAATAAATGATCTAGTTATTAAATAAAAAAGATGGTAGATTCTGAAATTAGTGTTACACTGAACATTTGCTAAAATACCTTACACAGAACCAGTTGTATCTGCCGAAGATGAAATATATGTAAATCTGTATAAAATCTTTCACATCTTAACTCACAAATCTTACCTAGTTATATGTAAGACAGAATCCATAGAAAATCTGCAATAGTAAAGACATGCTCCCTAATCATTGATCCTACCTACTCATTATAATTGCTTCATCTACCTACTCATTATAATTATTTCATTATACATCATAATTAAATGTTTAAATAATATAGTGAGGACAGTTTACTACTCACCGCAAAGACGTGGCGACGAGCTGCGACAGGCACATACAAAAGACACACACATACAACACATTCAGCTATCGGCCATGGCCTTCTTCAGAAATAGAGCACTCACGCAATCACACAGGCACACAACACAACACAGTCATACAACCATCACCTCCGACTGCCACACTTCGAAGTGTGGCAGTCGGAGGTGATGGTTGTATGACTGTGTTGTGTGCCTGTGTGATTGCGTGAGTGCTCTATTTCTGAAGAAGGCCATGGCCGATAGCTGAATGTGTTGTATGTGTGTGTCTTTTGTATGTGCCTGTCGCAGCTCGTCGCCACGTCTTTGCGGTGAGTAGTAAACTGTCCTCACTATATTATTTATTCCAACCTGGACTTTCCAATTTTATAATTAAATGTTTGTCAAACCCTAATTATGATATCTCATCAACTAATATGCTTCATCTTATCTCACCTCTTATCTACATCCTCATAATATTCCATTACCTCATTACTCCATCAATATTCATTTCAATAGCCTATGGTTTCTACCAGCACACAGAAATGCTGGCAGCAAATCTCTTCATTAATGTTCTACAACCAACAGAGACGTTTACACTTTAGCATACAGAGAAGCACTGACTGTCTTGCTGCTGAGGCACTGATCGTAAGCCTCGACCAAGAGGTTACTTTTGGCTTTAGTGTGTAATATCGATTCACAGGACACTACAAGCCCGCTGACCCCCCCCCCCCCCCCCCCGCTGGGAGTGTGGCTGGAGTGGAGTGTGCCGTTGCTGTGTTGTCAGGTGGTGGTGGCCCGTAGTCCGGCAAGGGGCGTGAAGTGTGTGTCATAGTGAGACCGTGCAATGTGGCGGGGTCGCTGAGGCCAGTGTGGCCATGGCTGTCGGATGGGGAGGTCACACGCTTCTGGTGTGTGCGATGACACAGGTGGTGTAGAGCATCATGAGTACCACCCCGTAGAGAGGTGAGAGCTGGGGAAGACAATATGTAGTCCCCCAACCAGCACAGGTGATGTAGAGATTGAGAAATTAAACCGCAGAGGGTGGGGAAGGGGGATAAAGGAGGGGAACTGACAGATATAGGACATATGACATGCTTAAAGATGCTGCGATCTTTGAAGAGTCGGCGGAAGTGGGTAAGGTGAGGTGTTTGATTAAGGTGATGTTTATAGGAGTGGAGGGGTTGTCGGAAAAGGACTAACAATGTTTCGTCCCACAGATGGATGGTCACGTCGTCCTGTGGATAGGTGGAGATGTCCACAGTGTATGTGATATAGGCGTCTGCATCAGAAATGTGGGAATCGGCGAGGTGCAGTGTCGTCGGTGTGGCGCAGGACTGGGAGGTGTCGAAGTTGGGGATCAGAGAAAAACCTGCAAATGTTGGCAAGTTGTCCAGCACAATATGCAGCAGATGTGCATTGCACTGGCAGGTGGCTGCAGGTGGGCAGAGTCTGCCTGATCAGTCTAAAACTCAGTCATCACATGCATTCTCGGAACTCGGCAGGCCGTCGTCACACGCAGGAACACCATATGTAGGTGAAAGATTGTCACACACTGTCAGATCACTTGTTGTAGGGCTGTCTGCATCATCGTTTCCTACCTGTGAGGTCACACATGCAGGGGAAAGCGTCCACACTGGTTTCAGCCAGTTGATGGAGACTGTAACAACACCTCCAATAAGTGAAGTGTCAAATGTGTTCTTCGATCTGCATAGGCTGGAATAAGGCATCTGTAGTGGTGGGTGCACAGTGTTGTCTCACAGCATTACGAGCTTGCAGTCCTCCAGCACTTTGTGTATAAACACATGCGGTGTACAATGGTTACACGATGGGGGGATGCATGCAATATGTTCACGTACGCATTCGACAAGCATTGGCAAATCAGTTTGTGAGGGGTGGTCAGTGTCGGAGACAAAATCCACGGGAAGTACAAATGGTTTGCCGTAAACTGCCTTGGTCAGGGAGGCACGTAGATCTTCCTTGTGTACAGTGCAGATGCCGAGAAAAATCCACAGAAGGGCGTTGGTCCAGTTACCGTCGTGGCACGTGAGGACCGTTTAGAGGGTGTGATGCCATCTCTCAACAAGGAAGGCTGTCATACAGAATCTATTGGTGCCGCACAGATTGCACAAGTTATTGAAAAGGGACTCTAGCTGTTGCCCCTGATCAGTAGTGAGGACAAACAGCCGAACTGCGATATCCACATATAAATGAAATTACATGCGACAGTTGCTGTAGAAATGTCTTTGAGTAGGATGGCTTTGACCCATCGAGTAGTACGGTATTCACTGATAGTATATAATGATACCCGTCAAAAATGAGAAGGGGGTCAATGACATCCAAATGAATATGTTTAAAATGGCGTGTGAGGGTTTCAAAACTGCCTAGTTGGGGTTGCATATGCCTATTGACTTCACTGCATTGACACGATAAGCATGGCTGAGTCCACAATTGGCAGTCCCATTGCATATTCGGCCAAACAAATTGTTTGGAAAACAACTTTAAGGTCACCTTAACCCCAGAGCGGGAAAGGATGTGAAGAGAACGGAAAATGTCTGCGCACATCGGCAAAGGAACCAGGGGATGCGCCACGCTGGTGGAAATGTCACAAAAGACTGGGATCCCTGAGCCAGGTAATGAGCGGGGTTCAATGCATAGTGACGTGTCCGGAGAGTGAAGTAACTCTTGTATTTCATCGTCAGTCTGCTGAAGACGTATGAGTCTGTCAAAATACATGGGTGCCGAGATATCATCAATGCACAACATATAATCTGCTATGACATTGTCTGCACTGTGGACATATCTTACATCAGTTGTGAATTAAAGTCTAAATGCCGCCAGCACTGAGGAGGGGATCACCTGACGGGTTACGTATAGTGTCTGCAAATTGGCGGTGATCGGTATAGACAGTTAGAGGGTGGCCCTCGATGTCCTATCTAAATATTTGATGGCAGTGTAAATAGTGTAGAGTTCTCTGTAAAACCTGGACCATTTACATTGAGAGGGCGTTAAATTTTTGGAAAGAAACATAATGGCTCATAATGGTCACCGACATGTTGTTGCAGCATGGTGCCCACTGAAGAGTCACTAGCGTCCGCGGTAATTGAAATTTTAGCATACAGAATGGGATGTGCTAATGTGACTGCGTGAGTAAGTGCTGTCTTTAAATGGTTGAACGCAGCAGTGATATCGTCTGTCCAAGGAACTTGCGCTCGCCTGGCGTGTTGTTGGCTGCTAGTGCATTGGTTAACGGTACTTGTAGTAAAGCCGCATTAGGAATGTGGTACCTGAAGAAATTAATCATTCTCAGGAAGCAGTGCAACTCTTTATATGTCTCTGGAAGTGGGAGTTGCAGTATGAGTGAAACACAATCTGAGATGGGGCACCTGCCTTGCTCTGAAACCTCATGTCCAAGGAAAGTGACAGTTTCTTTGCATAGTTGAAACTTGTCATCATTAATGTGAACGATGTTGTCTTGCAATGCCTTAAGTACGTGCACCAGATGGTCCTCATGCTCTTGCTGGGAGGATGAAAAAATTAAGATATTGTCAAGGTATTCATAGCAAAACGGGACCTGGAAGAGGAGCGAATCAATGAATCGCTGCCAGGTCTGCACTGTGTTCTTTAGGCCAAAAGAAGAGGTGTGTCTGGTTGTTGAACTCTGCACACCGGTGAATCAGAAATCAACTGGCAGTAGCACATCACTTGGTACGCCCTGTCAGCATACACCAGACAAGTGTTGACTGGCTTTGTTGACAGTGCTAAGAGCCAGATTTGTAGCTTGGCTGGCAGTTTAATAGCCCACAGCGCTGGGTCCGGTAGGAAGGAGTGATCCAGTTGAGACCGCAGGTGGCGCCAGAGCTGGCCAGGAGTGGAGTCATCGATGTTTACCTCCTTGATAATGTGAGTCAATGCCTCATCCAGCAAGCGTGACAAGCATCTTAGAAGAATCTTCTTTGCATTGTGGAACTTTTGTGCAGGTGGAGGTGACAGGATGATATCACTGGTCATGGAGGTGTGTGACTAAACACAAGAATTGAGCATCATCACTCGTAATGTTGTGTAACTCAAAGATAGATTCCACCAACATGAACCATGTTATAAGATTAGATTTGTCTAGTGGTGGCAGCTTCAGAAAATTCCAGTGGTGAGGAGTTGTGTCCAACTGAGGTCTCACCAAGGAACACTGATCATTGGCGTCATTAGCAGTTCGTACAGCAGTGCGAAAATGGTGTCACACACCATGGTAGGTGCAGCAGGAGGCACACAGTTGTGATGCCAAGTGTTGAGTGTGGGTCATACATTGGTGTGCATGTGGCATCATGCGATGCAGCAGGTGGCATCACGGCAGTGTTGCTGGTTGTCGAGTGCAGGTTGTATGGTGGCACACAAGTCAGACCGAACTGCAGAACACACGTGGGTGAGTGCGACACAGGTTCTGCTGCAGATGGCGTTATGACGAAGACACTGGGCGTCATGTGCAGATCAGAAAATGGACACGTGAACAACAGTGGTGACACAGCAAGCTGTGTCAGGATGCCAGGTACAACATGTACACTGAACTGTTTATCACAGGCATAGGCAGACCGATATGGCATCACATTTGTAGCAATTAAAGAACTTGCGTTAAAACACTGTGTGAAACGCTCATGTCCTTGGGCACACACTGGTTTCCTGTCGGAATTAGGCAACATGGCGGCAGGAGCATATGGTGCCAAAGTCCATGCCAGTTATTGGAAAACACCGCGCGGCGCAGTTGAAAGAGGTGAGCGCTTGGACATTCATTAAATCTTCCTCAAATTTAATGAGTGGTACATTCTGTGCCAAAAATTGCAAAGGATCATGGGGATCCAGTGCAATTTGTCCACTGTTGAAAGCCATTGTTAGGCTGTAATGGAACTGTTGTTGGATGCAGATACACAGCAAGTTTCTCACACATGGTGCAGTTGCCGAATGATGTCGGGCTCACCACTGTGTTTTCTACAAACACTACCATATAATAATGCACAGACATGCTGGCAAAAAATCACTTTATTAACGTTCTACAACCAACAGACATTTAGACTTTAGCATACAGAGAAGCACTGACTGTCTTGTTGCTGAGGCAGTGATCATGTATCTCGACCAAAGAGATTACTTTTGGCTCCTGTGTGTAATATCAATTCATGGGATGCCACAAGCCTATCAAAGAAAAGATGAAAATCTCCAGCACCCTCGTCCACAGTAACTTACCAGCTTTTACTTTCATTACTTCAATACAGACAGAACCTTACACATTTCATAGCCGTCCGTGATGGCCGAGTTGTCTGCGGCGCGCCTGTCACATTCTGCATGGCCACTACGATCGGAGGTTTGAACCCCCCCTCGGGCATGGATATTTGTGCTGTCCTTAGTATTAGCTAGTTCATAAGTAGTTTGTAAGTTTAGGGACTGATGAGCCCATAGTTAAGGCCCATAAGCTCTACAAACATTTGAACATTTCATAACTTCTCTTTTCATTACCATACGTCTTTAAATTCATGGCCACAGATACAAATTTCTTAAATAGCTATGATCATTTTGCTCACAACTCACTTGGAAGATCACTAATACACTAAGAAAGTGTAACACACTGACTTCATCTCGGTAAGTATCAAATTGCACTAAATTTAAGTGTAATCTTTTGCTGCTGCTACATATATGCTGTACAGAAAATACATAATTAAAATGGAATGGTACTGGTTTCAGACAAACATTACATAATACACACTATGTTATGGCACCCTATATTGCACTATGGTAGCCTACAATTACACTATGGTAACTTACAATTATGCTATTGCATCTACCTATACTAAACAAAACATAGTAAGAGCTAACAGACTACTCATAGGATATTAGAAGAAGAATGAAGTGACTTAAGAAATGAAGAATAGTATCACCTAGCTGAGGGAAGGCATTATTTGCCAAGCAATGTATTCCTCAAAGAATGACAAACACCCTACCTACTTAGTTAAAATTACCACTAGCAATATCAATATTTACACATCATTCACACAAAAATTTTGTCCTAAAAATCATGTTAAGACTAAGATCTGGTATCATTAAGAGATTACACACTACCTCTTCTTCTGCTAACTCCACTAATACAACTTCCTTCTTCACACTCTTGGATAACTTACCGTTAGCACCAATAATCTTTATACGAGAAACATGCATTACCATTATTCTATCTGTAGCCTTAATTGATTCAAACAAAGTCTTAGAAACATCATTAAGATCACTATTACTGTCTAGCAAGCAATTTACAGGTCCCCTGCACACTTTTTGACACTATTGGATATAACACCCTACCAGTACTTACTACTACTTCTTTCTCATACAACAGATCATTAATTTTTTCCTTGGATAAGCAATCATTCATTTCACACAAATTACTCAAAGCTATAAGTGACACACGCTATGGTCTACTTCCACTTCCCTACTCTTTTCTATCTACATTCTCTTCTTGTTTACTAATTCCTTCCAATTCTGTCTTAATAACTACTTTACTATTATCATCAAATATAAATTCATTTACCTCAATTTTCTCATTACTAGATTCGTCACTACTCCCACTACTATTTGTTACTGAACTCTCTACATTATCAACTTACTTTAGACAAACTATCCATCATCTTACCTGCATCCTCACTATTCAACCATAATGCCTGACACATAGGTTCTTCATGTTGTATTAATGATTGCCCATCATCATTAGGTTCAAAGTCATTAAATTCTTTACATTTAACAATAGAAACATTACTACTCCCAACACATGCACTAAATTTGACGTGATCTATATAAATTTGACATGAATAAAGATTTTTGTCTTACCTAAAGTATAGGCTCGTCGACAGAAACATAAAACACACACAAACACACAAACATTCGAGCTTTCACCACCACTGGTGGCTTCTTCAGGAAAAAGAGGAAGGAAGGAGAGGAGAAAGGGAAGGATGCGGGTTTTAAGGAAGTGGAAAAGGACCCATTCCAATCCCAGGAGTGGAAGGACTTACCTTAGGGGACAAAAAGGAAGGTAAACAAATACACACACACTCACACATATCCACATGCAAACACACACATATATATTATTTATTTTTTTCTGCTTCCTGTTTAATTTATACAAAATTAGAATTTACATTCTCAAATTTGTCTACCACATATACTGAATTTCCTTCCACTTCACCCTCTACAGTGCCATCCTAGTTTCCAATTCAGATTTTACCTGAATAATTTGATTTTCAAGTTCTTCTTTATTCTCTGCACAAGTTTCTTTCAGCCAGTTTCTGACATAATTCCTGATGCAAATTATAATTTAATTCATCCTATTTCTGACGTAGGCTACTCAATTTTCACAAAATTATGATTTCCTCACCCAGAGGAGCTGACTTTTCAAAACTATTAAATTTATCATCCATGGTTGATTTTTAAGAACTTTACGTTAGAAATATGATGTTTTCTGGCTGGCACTCACTGAGCAGATGGGAGAGACTGGGTTTCTGTGCAGTCTCTCCCATCTGCTCAATCTCCCACTTCCAGCTCCACTCCCCCCCAAACCTCACAATCCTAATCCATACAATCCTGAACCACAACATCCCAATTCAGTAGTCAACCTCTCCTCTAAACCTCTCTCCCAATCTGAAACCTCCATCCTATCCAAAGGCCTCACCTTTAGTCCCACTCCCAAATTCAACAAAACAGCCCTTGTCAAAGACCTACTATCCTATACTCGTAGCCTTGGCTGGAGATATCACTTTGCCACGAAGAAAAATAATCCTACTCCTGATGATCCAGTTCCCCAAGACATCATTCAAATTGAACCCTGCCTAGAACAGTTCCGTCCTCCATCACAGCGAGACCCACCCGCTCTCCCTCAAAATCACCCCCTTCAAACCTTCCAGGAATTCCTTACTTCCAACCTTGCCTCTCAGTCCTTCCTGAAAAACCTTAATCCTACTCCCAACATTACCGCAGCTGAATCCCGAGCTATCCGTGATCTGAAGGCTGACCACTCCATCATCATTCTCCCTGCCGACAAGGGATCCATAACCGTGGTACTTGATCGGCGGGAGTATGTGGCTGAGGGACTGCGCCAGCTTTCAGACAATACTACCTACAAAGTCTGTCAATATGACCCCATTCCTGATGTCCAGGCAGAGATTCAGGGAATTCTCAGATCCTTAGGCCCCCTACAAAACCTTTCACCCGAGTCCATCAAACTCATGACCCCACCGACACCCCGCACCCCTACCTTCTACCTACTTCCTAAGATTCACAAACCTAATCATCCAGGCCGGCCAATTGTGGCCGGTTACCAAGCCCCCACAGAACGAATCTCTGCCTACATAAACCAACACCTTCAACCCATCATGTGCAGTCTCCCATCCTTCATCAAAGACACCAACCACTTCCTCGATCGCCTGAAATCCTTACCCAGCCTGTTACCTCCAGAAACCATCCTTGTAACCACTGATGCCACTTCCCTATACACAAATATCCCACATACCCAGGGCCTTGCTGCGATGGAGTATTTCCTTTCACGCCGACCACCCACTTCCCTACCTAAAACCTCTTTCCTTAATACCCTAGCCAGCTTCATCCTAATCCACAACTTCTTCACCTTTGAGGTCCAGACATACCAACAACTAAAGGGAACAGCCATGGGAACCAGGATGGCCCCCTCGTACGCAAACTTATTTATGGGACGCTTAGAGGAAGCCTTCCTGGATACCCAAGCATGTCAACCCAAAGTTTGGTACAGATTCATTGATGACATCTTCATGATCTGGACTAATAGTGAAGAAGAACTCCAGAATTTCCTCTCCAACCTCAACTCCTTTGGTCCCATCAAATTCACCTGGTCCTATTCCAAATCCCATGCCACGTTCCTCGATATTGACCTCCATCTGTCCAACGGCCAACTTCACACGTCCGTCCACATCAAACCTACCAACAAACAACAGTACCTCCATTATGACAGCTACCATCCATTCCATATCAAACGTTCCCTTCCCTACAGCTTAGGTCTTCGTGGCAAAAGAGTCTGCTCCAGTCCCGAATCCCTGAACCAGTACACCAATAACCTAATAACAGCTTTCACATCCTGCAGCTATCCTCCTGATCTGGTTCAGAAGCAAATTACCAGAGCCACCTCCTCATTGCTCCATAACCAGAACCTTCCACCGAAGAATCCCAGAAGTGCTCCTTTTGTCACCGGATACTTTCCGGGACTGGAGCGGACTCTGAATGTGGCTCTCCAGCAGGGATACGACTTCCTTAAATCCTGCCCCAAAATGAGATCCATCCTTAATGACATCCTTCCCACTCCACCAAGAGTGTCTTTCCGCCGCCCACCTAACCTTCGTAACCTCCTAGTCCATCCCTATGAAACCCCCAAACCACCTTCCCTACCCTCTGGCTCCTACCCAAGCAACCGCCCCCATTGTAAAACCTGCCCTATGCACCCTTCCACCACCACTTACTCCAGTCCAGTAACCCGGAAGGTGTACACGATCAAGGGCAGAGCCACTTGCGATAGCACCCACGTGATTTACCAACTAACATGCCTGCACTGTGAAGCGTTCTATGTGGGAATGACCAGCAACAAACTGTCCATTCGCATGAACGGTCACAGGCAGACAGTGTTTGTTGGTAATGAGGATCACCCTGTGGCTAAACATGTCTTGGTGCACGGCCAGCACATCTTGGCGCAGTGTTACACCGTCCGGGTTATCTGGATACTTACCACCGACACCAACCTTTCAGAACTCCGGAGATGGGAACTAGCCTTCAGCTTATTCTCTCCTCCCGTTGCCCACCTGGTCTCAATCTCCGCTAACTGAAATTCCCGCCCACCATCTTTAGTATAATTGCCTTGGTTCTGTGGACAGAGCCTCTGCCTCAATTGGTATGTCTGTCCAACTTCTTTGCTTTTTACAAATGTCTGTCTAAGTGTGTTTGCGTTTCGATATGTCTGAGTGTGTGTGTATTTGTTTACCTCCCTTTTTTTCCCCTAAGGTAAGTCCTTCCACTCCTGGGATTGGAATGACTCCTTTTCCACTTCCTTAAAACCCATATCCTTCCCTTTTTCCTCCCCTTTTTTCCTCTTTTTTCCTGAAGAAGCTGCCAGTGGTGGCGAAAGCTTGTATGTGTGTTTGTGTGTGATTTTATTTGTTTCTATCGATGAGCCGGTCCTTTTGGTAAGTCATCTCTTTTCTATTTTTATTTTTGCTTATATTTGCATTTTTCCTGTTCAAGATCTTATCATTGCATTATTACTTTCTGTCCAAAAGCTTGTATTGTTACAGATACAGCAAAACACTGCAACTTAGATGCAAACATATGTAGCATAGTTTCTCCTTCAAGTAATGTGTGTGTTAATTTAAATACAGGGAGAATGCCTAGTACAATTATTTATACTCTTCAAAGATTGTTTTATGTCTGATAAATTTATTTTTAGTCTTAACTGAATCTTTAATAAGAAGCACTAAATTTATTTTTAGACTTAATTGAATCTTTAATAAGGAGCACTATATTACAGAAAATACATTGAGTTCTTTTACATATAGTCAGAGCAAAAGAAAGTAACTCTTTAGTGTGCAGTACACTTACATTTCAAATGAAAAAGCAGACCAACAGCATTCAATAATTCCTGGATAAAGCAAAAAGCAAATGTCTGAAATGAAACCCAATGGCTTTAACAGAGTGGAAGTAGATTAATACCACACAAAACTGCAAGACCACAAAATAATTGCTAACAGGTAGGCTGTAGTAATATATTACCAACATAAAGTTATTCAACAGCAAGGCACTATCTTGTAGCAATGTGTGAAGCTTTAAGATGACAGCTGTTGCATGCAGCTTATACAATGATTGTGCCAAAAGATAACAACTGCATTGACGAAGTGTTCCTCATTTAAATGAAAAATTACTATTACATTCTATTTTAGACATTTCATAAGAAATAGCAGTGATATCTTCACTGTTTTCATTTTTACCATGTAGGTCTGAATCTAATGAAGCTCTCACATGCTCCAGTTTACAGCTCTTATTTTTCATGTGTGTTTTTAAATACTTAATTAGCTTAAATGAACGAAAACAATGTGGACAAACGAAAGGCTTTTCAGTTTTATGAGTGAGTTTATGTTTCTTCAAATCATATTTAACATAAAAACTTTTTCCACAAACGTCACAACAGTGAGGTCTTTCTCCGGTATGACACTGTTTGTGTCTCTCCAGAACAGTTTTTGTACAGAATTGTTTCCCACAGACAGGACATGTATGTGTCTTAACAGCTGTATGGTATTTATTGTGAATATACAGTGCTGCCTTAGTTTTGAATGCCTTCTTACAAGTTTTACAGGCATAAGGTCTTTCACCAGTGTGTATTCTAATGTGATCCTGTAAAGTTTGTTTGTTAGCAAAGGCTCGATCACAAATCTGGCAAACATGGTCTTTTACACCTTCATGTACCTCCTTCTCATGTCTTTTAACACCTGATCTGGCTGTAAACCGTATTCCACAAATCTGACATGTATTTGGTCGTTCTCCAGAATGAATCCTCAAATGTATTCTCAGATTCTGAAGTGAAGCTAGTGCTTTTCCACACTGATCACACTTGAAAGTTGATTTATCACAAGTGCTCTTCAATTTAATGATATGTGATGTATCAATGATTTTGTTTTCAGTTTCAGCAATTTGATGACTGCATATTTTTGAAGTTCCAGCACTGAAAGTAGTGTCCATTTGGCCAATAGTAGCTGAACACCTGCAAAATAAAATTTAAATATTGCTCAAATTGTTGGAAATTGTGTACAATATATGTCACTAATTGCTTTTATTATGATTTTCTTGTTGAGCTCAGTATACCAATTTGTGTATAAACATAAACATGTAATAACAAAAGCTTAAACAAAATACAATTTTAATTATAATTAATTAGCTGACATGGTCAGGTTAGGAGAGCAATCTTTTCTGTTAAAATGGAATGATTAGTATATCATTACAGGCATCAAGTTCACTTGGACAGAAATGGGTACTCTAAATCAATTTATTTGCAAATTGAAACCAACATCTCAGTAACAAAACACAATACTGTTGTACTCTCAGTTTCAAATAAAATTTTGATATCATGTGCTAATAGACATAAAATAAAACATATGAAAAATCTACACAATGTGTAAATTCAGCAAACTTTTAAAATATATTGCAATAAAAGTAACTGTCAGATAATCAAAACTATTGCTCCATGATTGAAGATATCATACTATGACGATTAAAACCCTTTTTTCCTTCATTGAGTGGATATCTTAGGTTGAGATGGTAAGTTTTGTGGCAGAGCTAGCCACCAATTCGAATGTATGTGTCTCTGGTCATCGATCATGGTCACAAACCAAATATAATTACTGTATGACAATCTTTGGTTTTTGCTGTTCTTGTTTCATCCACCCTGTTTAAGTTAGTCTGTGTTTGTTTGCTGTATTGACAACATTGAATAAAAAAATTTGTACTGTAAAGTGTGTGGCCATTGGGCTCCACTGCCCTTATTAACATTCACAGTGGTGACCCCAGTGTGATATGAACATGCAACTTCTGATCTGGAGTCAGTGGAACAAGGTCTCATATCACACCTCCCCTTCGCTTGGTTGTTTCTCTCCTCCATCTGGCAGATTCCAGCATGTCCACTTGGATTTTGTTGGTCCCCTTCCACTGGTCTCCAGTCACTTATACGTCCTTTCCATGATTGACCGTGCCATGAGGTGGATGGAGGCCACACCTCTGCTCAACATCACTGCTGAGTCCTTTGCTTGTGCTTTCAAAATTACCTGCCTCTGTCATCAAAACTGACCAGGGATGCCAATTCGAGAGTGCCCTTTTCACTAACATCACTTTTGCTGCATCCACCAGATCCATACCACTGCCTACCATCCACAGAGCAATGGGTTGTTGGAGCGGTGACACTGGACCCTAAAATCAGCCCTTCAGTGCCACGGGTCACTTTGGCTTGGCACCCTTCCCCTGGTCTTCCTTGGCCTGCATTTGACCTACAAGGAGGAGCTCCATGGCACCTTTGCGGAATTTGTATACAGGCAACAACTCACCTTTATGGGCAAACTTGTCCCCCCCCCCCACCCCACTCGCTTAAGGATCTCCCTTCCCTGGTAGACCGAGTCTGCTTGATCTGTGCTGCGGCCTCCTCTCCCCCTCCTGCCAGCCACTCTCCTCCACCTGTAAGGGTATCTTCGGATCTGTAGACTACAGATGGGCTATGAGCACTCTCAAGAAATGTGCGACGCTAAGGCAAATTCTCAAGAAATCTTCAAGTACTCTTGAGAAGTTGTCGACAGTGTTGCACTTTCTGGAGGCTGAACGAAACTACTCTACAAGGAAGCATTGTGACAGAGCAGTTGTAATAATTGTTTTCAGTATGTGCAAGGAAGAATCTGGGTTATTATTATTATTATTATTAGTAATAGTAGTAGTGCATTTTGCAGAAGACAATAATCATAGGACTATTATTAAAACATATATCATTCATGAAAAAAGAACTTCATTGTTACAAACACAAATATACATTCTGTACTTACACGAGAGAATAATGCTATAACATGTTACACCCTAACACTCCTTAAACATACTTACTAATTGTAGAAAAAATGCAGACAGAGCTTACAGTAACAGCCAGCGTTACGTAACTAAGCTTCCGTCCTTATTTCACCTTAAGGCTCTGGCACTTTCTCAACACAGCCACCACAATTTACAACTACAATACTGACTGTTGGTTGTTATGTCCTCATTCTGTTCAAAAGTTTGGATAGTGTTAATTTTGATGCATTTTGCTTGTTATTGCAGCCAAATTAAAAAAAAAAAAAAAAAAAAAAAAAAATACAGTTTTCCGATTCTGGCAGACTGTTTAAGTCACGATCCAACCTTTTACCAAATTTCCTTTTAATGTAGTTTGAATGAATAACATACACAAAAGATGGGTATTTTGTCTGAATTTCGTTACTATGAGAATGGACGTTTGCAACCGTCAATGTATCTGTTTGATTGCCAGAGATATTATGTAAATTTAAATATCTTACCATGCCTTTTGTATTTTTTCCTACACTACGGAGCTTTGCAACAGATGTTTCCAGCTCCGTGACTTTGGTTTTCGTGAATCCAATGCCCATATTTAAAAGATAATCACAGCAAGTTGAGAGTGTGGCAAATAGCCGCAGTGTGTGGTGTGGCATGCTGCCCCAGTCAACCGCCAGACAGCAGGATGCGCCACAGCACCATTTCTTGTGAGCTTCTAAAGAACCGCTCGAGCACCAGCACCTCGAGAAATTCATAGTGCACTCAAGTTGTTGTGCCTCACACTCCCACCCCTACTGCAGACTTGTGAGTTTGTGTTCTTGCGTGATAACACCATCCGCCCATCCTTACAGCCCGCTTACTCTGATCCTTATCCTGTCCTCGTTCGTGCAGTGAACACCTACACCATACTTCTCAATGGCAAACCTCCTGCCATCTGCATTAATTGCCTAACACCCTTGCACCTCGATCCTGCTACCCCTCTCGAGGCCGAGGCTCCCTCCTCTTCCTTCTTCTCATTCGAGGCCCCTCTTCCTCACCCTTCTGCCCCCCTCCCTCTGCTTCGCCATCAGTTCACACACCTTCTTCTGTCAATGACACCTCTTCCTCCTCTCCGTCCTCCCCCTTTAGAGAATTCTCTCCCCCCTCCGATCCCTGCTATCAATTCTCCATCCCTGTTCCCCACCACTCACAACTGAGCTGTCAGTCGTGGTACGCGACTATAACATATTCATTATGTGCATGTCCTCTACTAAATGCGAGCTTATTACATGTTTCCAACTGGTCCGTGATTCCGCTCCTTCCGAGGCTCGGACCTTCCTGCTCCCATCGAGCACTGTGCTAATCATAGTTCTGGTCTGTGGCTCCCACTTAAGCTGACGACTCTTGCAACAGGTTATGCTGCCTCCTTGATTGCAGAATTTCATTGTTTGAGGCCCTACTGCACGTTGGCTACCTCCCCTTCCCATACTACCGGATGGGACAATAGAACTCACCAAGTATGCGATGCCCTCTGCATGTGCTTCTACTAGTCTTGTGACTCTTCCTCCCCCCCCCCCCCCACAGCTACGGCTCTTAGGAGTACTTCATACTGTGGGGGAAGGGGCTGTCTGGTGGCACTAGCTGCTTATACGAGTGTTTATGTGTCTCTGCTCGTCGATCATGGTCATGAACCAAGTATCTTATCTGTATGACAATATTTGGTTGTTGCTGTTCTTGTTTAATCCGGCATGTTTAAATTAGTCTATGCTTGTTTGCTAAGTTGACAAGATTGAATAAAGTATTTGTACTGTAAAGTGTGTGTGGTCATTGGGCTCCACTGCCCTTAGTAACGTCCACAGTTTCATTGCAGTCAGAAAGTAGTCCCTCAGCACAATCGACAGTTTTCAGGTGTATCTAAATAACAGATAAGTGTTTACAAAAGAGGAAAAATGGCATTTATAGGTAAATGTCTGAAGCAAATAAAGACAAAATTTGAGTAGTTTGCTATGGTTAGTTATTTGGACATTTGTGATCCATGATGCAAATATGGCTAAAACCAGATTTTGTGCATAAATACAGCATTTTTGACTGTCTGGACCTCAGTAATGGACAAAGATACAAAAAACTAAAGTGGTAGTTCAGAAATATAATCTGGGGAAGATATGATAAAAATTTCAACATTTAACAATGATTAGGAACTATAGAAGTATTGAATGCCAAAATTCATAGTTTTTGTATTAAAAAAATAGTGGTTTTATCAGGAACAGCCCATGAACAAATGGATGGATGGATGGATATGATGTTATGGGCGCACGACAACTAGGTCTTTAGCGCCCGTACAAGATAATTGGGCAATACGTGTGACCTGAATAAAATGAAATGAACACAAATAACAAATACCATGAACAAATGATTAGTATGAGGCATATGAAGCCCACCCTAGCCTCAAAATGCTTAACTGGTAAGAATAATATTAGAAAAAACATACTGTATAGCAACAGCTGTAAGAACTTCTTGATAGTAAGAATATTAATGGTCCAAGTGGTGGTTTTACATAGGAAATGTTGATGATATTCTAAAATTTTTCTCAAAATATTTATGTAAGTTGATTAGATTAGGGCCATCAGACCCTCTCTTACATCAGACCAGGGTTTTGCACATACAGCCGTGCTATGTGGGAATGGCCAATTGGTCTAAAGTGTCTCGCCACAGTTTGCGCGACCAATCCCCGTCAGAGATTTGAGACCTCCCTCGGGCATGGGTGTATTTGTTGTTGTTAGTTTTAAGTAGTTTAAGTAGTTGTTAGTCTAGGGACTGAAGATCACAATTTAGTTCCTTAGGTTTACAAACATTTGAACATTTTTTACACATGTAGTACTTTTTATATCAATGTTATTTAGGAAAAAATATTGATTTTAGTAGGATATAGTAGAGTAATAAAATATTATAAACATAAATTAAGCAGACTGAATGTACGTAAAGAGGATGTGGGGAAACTACACTGACTAAAAACAATTAAATTTACTACCGATTTTACTGCTGCGGGTGTAATAACACAGGTCGACATGGATTCTGGGGTTTGGAAAGTAAGGGGTGTTCTTTACTAAATTTGCACTCCTGAATATGAAAATCATATCAGTTTTTCTCCATCACCCTCACTTTTTTCTGCACAGCTACCCCCCTCCAAACCTACCATTGGCTGCGAAATCTATGTTATGCAGTGTCCACAACTACAGAAATGTGGCAACGCTGCATTTTTTGTGTGAAGGTGAGGCAGAGGGGGCTAATGAACTTGGAGCTGACGTTCCATTATCGCCACAGAAATCAGTGAGTGAGTGCTACAGATACAAGAAGGTGCTTTCGCACTGTGTTGTGAGTGGTGGCATTTCACTGAAGGTGTGTTAAAAATGTCAGGAAGGCAGTGTGTGAATAGCCCAGATACATTTTGTTACATCTGTGGAAATTATGTGATACGTGTAAGACGTCGACAAATAACAAAATTTGTGCAGAAGTCATATTTTGCATATTTCGGCATGAAGCTCGGCGATCAGGACAAATCATTTGTTCCACACATGTGTGGAGCAGTTAAGGAAATGGAGTGAAGGTAAAATCAAGTGCTTGAACTTCGCAATTCCTATGGTATGGATTGAACAGAAGAATCATGTTGATGACTGTTACTCCTGTATGACGAATGTAACGGGATACAACAGAAGAAACATGAAAAACATATCGTATCCAAACTTAGATTCGGCAATTAGACCTGTTCCTCATGGTCCAGGGCTACCAATCCCCTCTCCACCAACATCAGTGGATTCTCTTGAATTCTCTGAACCATATGTAAGTCAAGAATGCAGTGAATCCAACTATTCTGAGTGTGTTACCGATAGTAGCCCAAAACCTCTTACTCAAACAGAACTTGACAATTTGGTGAAAGACTTAGGACTCTCAAAAGATGCAGCACAACTACTGGGATCACGTCTCAGTGAAAATAACTTACTTGCACACGGTACATCATATTCATTGTACAGAAATCGTGATAAAGATTTCAGGGAATTTTTTGTTGAAGATGGTTTAACAGTGTTCTGCAAAGAATCGCCGGATTAGTGATGAAAATGGGAGCTCAGAAGTATGAGAGTAAAGAATGGAGATTGTTTATAGATTCTTCAAAGCGAAGTTTGAAAGCAGTGCTGCTACAGTCCTTTAAACAGTTAGGATGCAAGGTCTCTCTAAAACTACATTTTCTAATGTCACACTTAGAGAGTTTTCAAGAAAATTTGGCTGACACATCAGAGGAACATGGTGAACGATGTCATCACGAACTTAAAACTATGGAACATTGTTATGAAGGTCGTTGGGGAATAAACATGATGGCTGACTACTGTTGGTGCATCACACGTGAAGGAGAAGTGACACACAAGAGGAAGGATATCAAGCGTTCATTCACAGGCAAACTAAAACGGAAGTAGTACCTCTACCTGGTAAGTGCCCACCATAATATTTGCTTCTTATAATTCATATGCCTTTCTTCCAATTGTTTTTCAACCACTTTACTGTTCCATTTTATTTCCATTGTCCCTTAATTGCTTACCAATTTCCAATTTCATTGGGCGCAGAGTTTGACAATGGTGAATATGATGATGGTAGTGGTGGTGCAAAAACCTGACGTGCTACAGAGAAACAGGCTGCATATTTGTGATCAGCAGGGTCAATTTAGTCAGAAATTCATATTTTCATGCAAACCCCAGACAAAAAGTCAAAATTTGTCGACCTGTGTAATAGAACAACAACAGGGATAGTGGGAGATACAAAATTTACTTTTAAGCATACATAAATTGTTTCTGATATTGTAGTTCTCATAGAAGTAAATTAGGAAAATTTTACCTCTTGAGAGCAATGGAAATCAGGGAAGATCTGATTACTTCAAATTTTACAATTAAATATAAAATATAAAAACATTTTTTTTTCTGATATTTTGCTCAAACCACACAAGGCAGAATTTCCTATTCACACTTTGCATACTTGCTGATTTTTTTTAATTAACATTAGGCCATGGTTTAAAGTATGTCCCTGAGCCTAAAATTTTGTATTCTAATCTTGCAGTCATAATTGGACGCTATAAAAACTGGGATTTTTTTTTAAACGTGTAAACAGGCTTAGCAAGCTGAATTATTTATAAGTAATCTCAAAACAGTTGAGCCATGGGACTATCAGACCATTTCTGAAGATCATGGAATCACAGAAACATGTGGTGACTAATTCAGAAAAGAAACGTAAGTGATACATAGTTGAGAGGAGCCATCCTCAGGAGAGGTGGCAGAATGATTCCCAAGGGTGTAATTGGATAAGACTGGGCAGAACAAGGTGCAACAGATGGATGAGTTGCCCCAGAAAATCTGTGTCTGCCACAACAGACCATGATAGAGATGATGAAGTTGATGTCAGTGGTGCTACAGAAGCCTGTGTGGAGGCTATGATATGCATCAAGGAAAGGTGACACACCTGTGCCCATATGTGCATGACATATAACCACTGAGCTTGCAGGGACACCATGAGGTGCTCCTCGGTATGGACACGGAAATCTGTCAGAACAGTTTATAATGAAATAGGATATTTTGAAATGACATAATCTGCCTACACGGATTATCAAATGACTGTGATATGAAGATCAGAAAAATGTAATGTAGCTCGGTTTTATCACATTTCCATTCTTTACAGACCACTTTGCATCGACTGCCCTTTTTTATTTATTTATTATTTTGCCATTGATGCCAAAGCCAGGAATGTACTTCCACGGTGAAATTGACTGCAGTGCTGAATCTATAAAATTTCCCAAACGAGAAGAAGAAAAAAAAAAAAAAAAAAAAAAAAAGTGCAGACATCCCCAGTATCTTAACCACCTACTAGATGTGGCACTGCCTAATTGTACCATTGTTGTGTTCCTTGCTACTAATGAGTCAATAATACATGTTTGCCAAGTTATGTTACTGCTGTATGAAACCTGTACCAAAGCAGTGCAAGAAGCACTTGGCATTGATAGTGTCCTATCGTGGACAGATAGTGCCAAGCCTGGAAAATGCCACCACCTCCTAACACTTCTTCACTTACAGGTTCAAATGTTTGTAAATCTGTGGGATTGGACTAATGAGGTTAACAGTCCCTAGCCTTACAAACTACTTAAAACTAACCTAAGGACAAAACACACACACACACACACACACACACACACACACACACACACACAGAGAGAGAGAGAGAGAGAGAGAGAGAGAGAGAGAGAGAGAGAGAGAGAGAGAGAGAGAGAGAGAGAGAGGACTCAACCTCCAACGGAGAGCAACCACATGCTCTGCAGCAAGGCACCTTAGAACACCCAGCCATTCCACCTTGGCATACTTACAGGATATAGGTTCCAATCTAAATTACTTACTCTCTGTACCACACCAGCACTCCCCAGTGTAATCAGACATCATCTCTTGTGCCACAAGTGCTGTCACACGAAAGAACACGATATCCTTAAGTCTGTTTCTTTTCTTAATTCTATTAGATAACTGTGCCTGCATTACACGGTACATTACGTACAATACATGGTCATCGTTATGATTTAGATATGTAAAACAAAGAGAAAATTGAAAATGGCAAGAGTTCAAAATTGAGTTAGGAATTCATACTCCATTTCTTTCAGTGAGCATAAGAAGTTGTCCATCAGTTTGTTGGTAATGCTGTCTTGTTTGTCTTCAGTGCTGATAAAGCTCAGCTTTATGTGCCCTGCACTGATCAATGGCTGTACTGCAAGTTACATACAGTAGCATAGGCATCACCACCACTAAATTTATTGTGGGGGGGGGGGGGGGAGGGAGATTCAAAGGTTGGATATATATCATGTGGAGGAATAAAAGGAAGGCCACAATATTGATAGGGGTACACGTCCCCCTAGTCCCCGGTGATGAAATCAATGCACAGTGGTAACATTGATTTGTGACCACTAATTACACATGCTGGCTCTGCCCCCCCACCCCCACCCCCCGCTTCTGTGAATGCTGCAAATTATTCGTGACTCAGGTTTTCAATCTGAAAGGTCAAAACAAAAAGTATATTTTTAGCCATTAAAATTTTCTAGTTTTGATATTTCATTTTATTAATAATCTCATGTATATATACACTATGACATTTTAAAAGTGTTATAATGAAAGGTCAGACAATGCACTCATAACTTTAATGTTTATATGAAATCATGAAAAAAAATTGGTTGTTCCATATAACAAGGAAAGTGATATTACTAATATCAGTTAAAAATTCTATAACTGCATGAATGTAGTAGTTATATTGCATTTATTTTATTATGTTTGATCTGGCATATGTTATTAATTTCTAAAGTTAGAAACCTTACGTCTGATTGACTTGTTAAAAAATTGACTCATTCCCTCCTCCCCCCCCCCCCCCCCACACACACACACACTAAAACCGGAGTTTTGTTGCTAGAAAGGCACCCAGTCTTGAGTTTCAAAGTAATTGGATCATTCCAATAGTTCTGACAATGGAGGTGCTGCTTGCCTGTTTTGCACATTTACAGTGCATACAGTTTTGGTGGCCAGCTGCAACAATTGGATCTGCATCATTCAGTAAAACAGGGGTAGGCAACCACAAAAACTTCATGATCTACCATTTCATACCACAGTATCAAAGTGATCTAGATCTTTTAATAATACAGTAATTGCTACATTTTTAATTTTTCAATACTGTAATACAGCCATATGTAACAATAAACCTTTTACATCTTCACTAATTTTTTTTTTTTTTTTTTTTTCAAAACATAAAAATAGTATTTCATAATATTTTACAATTCTCATTATGTGAAACTTGCTTAATGTCCTTTTAGCAATATCCTTGACATTTGATATACAATTTTTAACACTGAAGTGTAAAGAGAGCATTTTTCATTATCAGGTGTGGGATCCACAAATGAATACTTTTCCAGAAATCGAGGAAAGAAACTTTTACAACTGCCACTTCTGTACTCACATGGTATACGCTTTTCACTGACAGCGCCAAGAGCACAACAGCCAAACTAACTGGCTGGGAATTGGAGAACCCGGGTTCGAATCTTGAAGAAACCTAGTGTATGTTATTTTTCTTGTTTGTATTTTTCCATATCTCACTCGATAGGGATAAGGAAAGTAAATCAATAAGGCAAATAAATTTCCCAAACTTCTTTGAATAGTAAACATCTAAAGTGTTACTCCAGGTCACTTTACAATGGCTCTTCCAATCACTGTTATATGTCATCACTTTTCTCCGAACAGCTAGATGGAAGGTACTGGTCATATAAACATATGAAACAAATATACTCACGACACGAAGAACATCTAATAAATGCAATCTTCTGACAGCTACAATGTTCCTTCCAAAGAGTCAGTGGAAAACAAACTTGGTTTACATTTAAAAATATGTCTTTTTCGGGAATTAATTTCGATGCATACCATGCATACGATATCATTGCCTGAAAAATGTGTGCTGAAAGTTGGTTATGAATTATGCTGTGAATAGTTAGTGCTTCGGCGCAGTTGAGCGATTCCCACTGGGTTTCCAGAAGCACACCGCAATTCTGAAGCCTGAAAATAAAGTTTTTAAGCTGGCACATTGGTGTGCAGTTTGGCAGTATTACTTTTACTGTGCACATCAGCTGACCCTTGCCATCTATAAACATTGTGTCATACATTGGAGTATTAATTTGTCCACTCCAGGAATCCAGTATTAGACAAAACTTGTTATCAGAAACATATGGTTTTAAAACATTCTCAAGAAATGTTCTGTAAATCACATTTGTCAGTGTCCCAGATTTGGAGTAGGTAATGTGAACATTTTTTCAATGAGTTAGTTAAGTGATTGGCCTCTTCTATAGTCTGAGGACCAAATGTAACATTCGTTTCTTGTAAACTCAAGAAAACCTTAGGCAACACTTTTCCAGAGGCTGTGATGGCATACTGCACCGTATATGAATGATTTAGTTTGTTTTTACTACCAACTGCGAAAAGGGTTTGTTTTTCTCCCTTAACCAATAATCTGTGTCAAATGTTCACCCGGTACTCACATCCTGTTTGATCGGCATTGATCACATAACCTTGATTAAAACCTGTCATAAGTGATGCTGTTTGCGTACTGAAAAGAGCCACCACTTTCTGTATATCTTCTATATTTTGTACCTCCAGATGAGAGACATATTTAGTGATTTTCTGTTGACGAATTTTGTACTCCAATTTGAAATTCCGTGCTCAAGATAATGACGCAGCAAACATAAAATCCTTATCAGCTGTATATTGAAGCGCTGCACCTGCAGTTCACTCCTGAAGTATCCTCGCTGTTACATACTTGTTACGATGATGAGATTCGACAAATCGGTCGTATGTCCACTTATTTAGCACATGGTATTTGTCGTATTTTGTCCTTCCTTTAACAACATCACTTTCCCACAATTTCAAGTCCTTCTTCCTTTTGAGGGCTTTGTTGCTCCATTCTTTTGCAGTTTTTGTAAGTTCCAGTTTGGATGATTCCTGGCTAGCACTGCCGCCTTTACTTTTACTCCAAGGGGTATAGCACCGTAGTTCAATCGTATAGTAACCAGTTCGTAATACTCATCAGGAACAGATGAAGAACATATTCCTGGGACGTGGAGATTTCCAAAGTGTTATGACTATTTTTCGATTCACTAGTCATGATATCTTCCACAGAATCACCTTCTGCTTTGTCTTCATGGTATAGTACTTCAGTATCAACAAAAGTCATTTAGT
Organism: Locusta migratoria; assembly: GCA_026315105.1. NCBI lineage: Eukaryota > Metazoa > Arthropoda > Insecta > Orthoptera > Acrididae > Locusta > Locusta migratoria. The sequence goes on along the minus strand of CM048744.1, from coordinate 313,634,234 downwards.
TTGTCACCTCTAAAAATCACTCGACAACAGCCGCTCCTGTCTATCTGGAACACCTAAAAACGGAACTGCCTGCTTCCAGTAGTGCATTGATAATGCATCTGTCTTGCAACACTTTTACAAACCAAAACACAGCGTTGGTAACTTCCCGCTTGACGTCGTCTGTGACAGGCTCCCAACTATATATTGCAGCGCTATTCGAAGGGTCTACATCCTCTATTAATCAGATTATGAACCTGAAAGATATGACACAACAAACAATACCTAGTTACTACAGCATAAACAAAAGAGCTAATTAATACAAACTACATAAAGTACCCGTCATATGTTACTTACGGAAGAACACTGTATTCAATCACAAAATGTATTTCATTTGGCACATTAATGATGGAAAAATCACTACATGTATCCATGAGGTTTGCGGCAGCCTAATGACAGATTGACTTCTATAAAGCTCGTGCTGAACACGGTCACTCTTCCAGGTTCACAACTATGATATGACGAAGAGGCTGCCAGAACTACATAACTTTCTCCATGTTCATTCTGTCCCATGCCTTGCTGTAAACAAGCATTGCATGGTTGGCTGTCTGTGATTCCTCGTGAGGAATTCACAGCACTATTACTCAGAGTTGTTTTCATGTGACAAGGCTTAAAAGTTTAATACCTTACTAATTCATGGCTTTTGGGAAATTAGTTTGCCTACCATATTATTATCATTCCTTATTGATTTACTTACCTTATTAACCCTCCTATCCCTATCAACTTCAAGATTTGAATCTGGGTTCTCCGATTCCCAGCCAGTTACCTTGGCCGTGGCACTGTCGGCGAAAAGCGTATACCGTGTGGGTACAGAAGCGGCAATTGTAAAAGTTTCTTTGTTCGATTTCTGGAAAAGTATCCATTTACGGACCCTATACCTGATGATGAAAAATGCTCTATTTTCAATTATCTATTGATCCCACCAATTTTGAGTTGATTGCTCGTCAGAACCTTTAGGGGTGATTTTCTCAAAAACGTGGGGGTGTTTACCCAAAATATCTTAGATTCCTTCATTTTAGACTGTACACAAGTGACCTGCAAAATTTGAGCTGAATCGGTTGGCTGTATCTAAGGCTTTCCCCTTATTAGTCAAATTCAATAGCAATGAAACTTTGCATACTTGTTCTTCAAAATAAGAGGAAAGTCATTGTCTACGTAAAATGTTGTAAGTGGATAGAGAGGGTACTTTGCCTATGATCTTTGACCAGGTTTTAATCCAATGTTGATGGAATTTTGTGCACTTAACCTTCAAAACAAGAGGAACATCACCATCTACCTAAGATTTCATATGGTGCACGGCGGAGGTTTACCTTGCAATGAATGTACTGACTAAGCACTAAGGAACTTAACAGAGTTATATAATTTTTCACGGATGGAGGAGGTAATTAACTGAGAAGGTGGAGAAGGATGTAAGATTACCGCCCATTAGAAATATTGGTAGTTAATAGCATTTGATAATTAAACAGTATGAAGTTCACTGCAAACATTGACCATGCCAATGCACCAAATGTTACACAATTTTAATCTTATTAATTATGGTAGCAATATATGTACGCAGTTGGGTGACAACATTTATAGTTAGGCCATAGGTAGAAATTCTCTGCATTGAGATTTGCTGTGCACCTGTAGCTGAGGGCCTTGTTCCAGCTTAGGATTTTCGAGGCTCGTTTCCAGTGAGGGCAGAGAGGGACAATGGCGAGTGCCAGGTGCAGTGCAGTGCACAGCGCAAAATAAAATATTCTAATACTACTTGCATTTGAAGTAATATGATGCAGTTAGGAACCTTTAAGGCCCTCACTACAAAATAGCCTGTTGACAAATAAACAATTTCATACCCAATATGCCTGTGGTACAAGCTAAAACTTACGCATACAACAAATCTTAAACAAATGTATATGGTTAAATTTAAACTAAGCGTAATACAGAGATGAGTGAGGGGTCATTTGAATTTTATTGTAAAAATACATTAGCTGATATAGTCACATCTGGTGTAATATGTTTAATTGACACTGAAAACATAATTTCGTTATATGAAAAGTAATAAATTACCAATGAATACAAGGCAGTTACACAACTAACATGGCAATGTGTCTTTATAACAATAATATATTAACTATATTTCATTTTATTTTCAATTAATCTTGTGTATTTTATCTTGAAATTTTCAGTTAAATAAATTATAAGAAATTGCACAATTATAATAAATAGTGCAAAGGATGTTTATACCAATATAACAACCTTAGAAGATATTTGTTTCATGTGTAGTGTAATTATTTTGATTTTAAGTAAAGTTTTAGAAATGTATTGGCTGATCCTTGTACGTTGGCAAGTCGGTTAGAACAACTCACTTGGGGAAGTTGATGATGTAGGGAAAAAACCCTGGGAGCGTGCGCTTTTGGCGCGCGTGCGCAGCCCAGGTAGCAGTCGGGAGCGAGTGGTGTAGCTGGCCGGGCGCGACATCGCTCTGCACAGTCGGCGTGTGGAACTCCAGGTGGAGACTATAGCATTTTGTGTGGCAATCGCCAGGTGTGGTTGCTCGTCGTAGACAGCACCAAGTTGAATCGAGTGCTACTGTGCGTTTTGAATATTTAGCCAGTGGAACAAGGTGTGCATCGCATTGAATTAAAGTGACTGTGTTTTGTTAATATAACACGTGTCGTCACATAGGCATGAACATAAACGGTGTTTGAGACAGGCACATGGTGTGAAAACAATTTGCAACAAATATTCAGTTTGTCTGGGGGCTCACGAGCTATAACTTTATCAAGTAAATGTGTTGACGTTGAGACTTATCAGCCACAGGGTTTTAATATGGTGTAATAAACAACATAAAGTGAACTTTCACATGTTTTCAAAAATAGTAGTTAGTCCACCCTTTTCTCACATGAACTTGACTTTATTATAAATCTTTTTGTTAATCATATGCAGGGAAGAAAACCTGTGAATGTGTCATATCATCCCCTAGAAAACGAGCCAAACAGTTCCAGTGTTTTTGATTGTTTAGGAATTTGGTTTACAGTTGGTGGTTGTGAGTTTAAAAATTAATCTTTCCCTATTTAAACTATCACCCTGATCTTTCATCTTGCAAGGAGTTTGACAGAGAGATGATGAAATGATTGCCTGAGAAAGGGGAAGGTGAAGATGTGCAGAGAAAGGGAATGGAGAAGATGGGCAAAGAGTGGGCCGATGAGGAAATGGATGAATATACAAGGAAAATGAGATGAAGAGAGAGAAAAGGAAAGGGTAGATGGATTAAGACTGGAATAAATAATTACATTGGAGATGGCGGGTTTTCAGCGTATTCTTAATAAAACTCATACCATATCTGAAAACAATTATTCACACAGGTAAGTAGAAACAAGCAAGGCCTTCATTCTAATTGCAACATTAACTCTTTCAGGGCATTTCTCTTGCATTACAGGCCAACAGTTTCTGGATTCTGCAACACTTTCTATACACAAATCATTTTAATGATGTTATTTCAAGTTCAAAACTGCCATATCTACGCCAAAAAAATTTTCAGTGGAGAAGAAATATTCCCAGTTTAAGATTAGTCCATACCACAGAAATATTTTGAAGATCTGGAAACTGGTCATTGAAATCCTCTCAAAGTGGCGATCTTATTCGCAAAATATTATATCCACATACTATAAAAACATAGGATGTTGTAGTTCACCATAACGGCACCAAAGAAGTTAATATTCTGGCCTCCTTGAACAGTATGAGGCATGAAACTCACCGCTTTCAGCAAACACATACCGAACCATCACTACCCACTACACAAAGTTGAATGAAACAGTGTAGCAATGTGTAGTGACTGATTCAGCTAATGCGAGAAACACAGTTTTAGATGTTTATGGTAGATGTTGCTACCAATTCTACATGATGGTTAATGAATAAAACGTGAGCCAATGTAACACACATTTTCACTGCTACCAAAAAAATTGTCAGTTTTATTCTACAATTTTTCTTCTGATCTCCCAGCATTCATGCTATCTGCCAAATAAGCACTGGTAATCTACTGGTAGATCACAATTGACGTGTTGCCAACCCCTGCAGTAAAAAGTAGTGAGAGGGTGAAGTTGCCCAGGCAGCTTCTGTGTAAACTAATCACTGGATTGAATAAACCTCAGTTGAATGTAACTGAATTGTGGTTTATTACAAATCACTGAAAATGTGCGATGAAGATAAGACTACCAAAATCATATAAGGAAAAGAAAAAGAGAAAAAGAATGAGTCAGATAGCCAATGAAGTAAGTAATTGTTACAAAACTTTACCATCTAAGTACTTCCAAACAATCTTCAAAACCCAGTGGGAATGATGAACCAGCTCTGGATGTTCTGGGGATTTCAAAAACTACTTTATGCAGTGGTAATTGTTTTGTGTTTCATGAGAATCTAACAGTGTTGTTTAGATTAATCATGGTCATGTTGAGCAGTAATATGCAATCATTATTATATGAACAATACTAATGAGGCAATTTTTTGCTATCAAAAAGGGGGAAATACATTGTAGTCATTAGTTTGTTATTGTATTTAGTGCATGATTGGTTACCTATTTACTAAGATTCACATAGTTTAATTACTTTTCTAGAGAATATGAGCTTCAGTGTCCTAATACTGATGGGTTCCACTCCTTGGATTGGAGAAAGAAAAATAAATAAAGGGTAATAAAAAAAATACTAATAGAAGCATGTCAGTAAAAATCAGTATACTGTCTTATATTTGCAACTGCTAGCAACTTCAGAGATTTGAGACTTGTGCTGTTACAGCAGTATGGTGTAGTCTTGTTGCTTTGAGTCTATGTCAGTTGAGAAATAAATTAATATCTTATAAGTAATATGTGTTAATACGAACATTAATTAAGTACTTTGAAAAATTGTTGTATACCATACTGTGTGAGAGACCAACAAATCATATGTAGTAACCAGTGTTGGATATGAAGAGATCATGATTCTTGTGCCATCACGAAATTATCAGATTTAACGAAAAGTTCTCTTACATTTTAAAAATATTACAATTTTGGCATGTTATAGACTACATGGACAGCCTAAATTCTTTTCCAGTTACTTAGAGAATATTGTTTGTTCACTTTGAAATTCAGGTGGCTGCTCTAAAAATGAAAGCTAACCCTAGTTTATTTTTTTGTAATACGACCTACTACGGAGAAGGAAGGGGGGTTTATATGTGCACCCTTAAAAATTTGGAAAAATACTGTATTTGTTAACTGTTGTTGATTAATAGTAACCACATACTTTTTATAGATTACAGATGTGTGTTGATTAATACTAACAACATACTTTTTAAAGATTACAGATGTGTTAGTATCATAAAGAACCTGAAAATATCTTTTAGTATTCATCTTAGAAATACAAATAAACTTTCAATAACAATAGGAGTACCTTATGAGAATCAAAAGTCATTTTAAAAATACCGTTATTTGCTAATTGTTGTTGAATTTTTCTTAAAATATGCCTTTGAAAGTGGTACTGATGTCTAAATACAGTGCTGAACATAAAAATATAGAAAATGATGTTCACTATGAAAGCCATGCTTATTACAATTAACTCTGGCTAAAGATTTTCATTGACAGAGACTGTTCTCCTTAATCATGATTCTTAAACAACTTGTGTGCATTTCATTATATATTCTAGGTGGATTAATTACTTCCACCATAAATGTGTATCCAGCATATCTGCTAAAACTATGCAAGTGTAGTCACGTAATCAAAGGCATCATGACATGGACAGGGTGGCTGCCCCTGCCAGAGGTTCGAGTCCTCCCTTTGTGTGTGTGTGTGTGTGTGTGTGTGTGTACTGTCCTTAGTGTAAATTGGTAAAAGTAGAGTGTAAGTCTAGGGACTGACGATCACAGCAGTTTGGCTCAATATGTTTACAAACATGCGTACAGTGCTCCCTTTGCCCCGTATTCTTCTACAAATGCTGAAATTCTTGTATGTGTACAAGAATTCTCATACATATTAAAACTGTGGTGGTATCCATAAACAAATCACCATCCCTCGTTAAGTTCCCACATTCTGCTGTGGCCTGATGTTTTTACAACTAACATGCCTGCACTGTGAAGCATTCTATGTGAGAATGACCAGCAACAAACTGTCCATTCGCATGAACAGACACAGACAGACAGTGTTTATTGGTAATGAGGATTACCCTGTGGATAAGCATGCTTGGTGCACGGCCAGCACATCTTGGCACAGTGTTACACCATCCAGGTTATCTCGATACTTCCCAATGACACCAACCTTTCAGAACTCCGGAGATGGGAACTTGCCCTTCAGCATATTCTCTCTTCCCGTTGCCCACCTGGTCTCAAGCCCCGTTAATTTAAAATTCCCGCCCACCATTCAATAACATCTTTGCCTCTGATCTCTGGATAGATTCTCTGTCTTGATTGGCATCTTGTCCAACTTTTTTGCTTTTTACACATGTCTGCATTGGTGCGTATGCATGTATGTGTGTGTGTGTGTGTGTGTGTGTGTGTGTGTGTGTGTGTGTGCGCGCGCGCGCGCGTGCATGTGTGTGTGTTTACCTATCCTTTTTTCCTCCAAGGTAAGTCTTTCCTTTCCCAGGAATGGAATGACTCTTCGCCCACTCCCTTAAAATCTGCATCCTTCCCCTTTTCCCTCTTTTCTTCTTTTCCTGATGAAGCAACTAATGGTTGTGAAAGCTTGAATTTTTGTGTTTGTGTGTGTGTTTGTGGGTCTATCAATGAGCCTATGCTTGTTCACCTGGTAAGTTAAAAGTGTGTGTAAACAAATAAGTTTCAGCAAAAGAAAAAAGAATTTCTTTATGATTGGGTGGGGGTAGAGAATCCCCTTGGATCCACCACTAATCCTTAGGTGTCTTTGGAAGGCAATATATCCTGGGGACTACCACAGAATGTTAGTAAAGTCTCTTAATGTCTTTGTCATTCAGTGTTCCATTTTTCAGGAGGGTGATTGTGCTTTGCTGTAACTTCATATTCAGGTCTTTTTTTTTTTTTTTTGTCATCTGGAAGAAGAACTATCCCATATTGTCTCAAAGGGTGTGTAGTTCTGTTCTTTGTGCTCTCATGATATTGCTTGTGACCAGTATCACTAATGAAAGAATCCAGCATGTTTCCCTCCATATTTCTTCAGCCTTGTCTTCTGGATAACTCTGGACTGTTTGTCCTACTGATGAGATAATTTCAGCAAACAGAAGTGATGAACTTGTCAGTGAAACGTTGAGCCATTTACCAAGTTTTGTGTCATCAAATGGTTTCCCCATGAGATTGATCACAGTATGTTTGGTGATCTCTGTCTACTCTTGTGTTTTGGCTGGTAGCCGTGCAGACTTAGCAAGCTACCTCTCTGTGGATTTGTGGTAGGTCCAGTCAGTTTGGAAACAGGTAATGCCTTCAACTCATTCCCTGGAATGATCTTGGAGTGCAGAGCTAATCACAGCTAAAGGGGAAGCAGCTTTTACACTACATTCAACAACAATTTGGCAAGAATGCCAAATAGTTGCTGTCCTTGATTGTTTCTTCAATTATGTGGATGACACATTTGTCATCTTACTGCATGAACAAGACAAACTACATGAATTTCTACATCATTTCAATTCAGTCCACAGCAGTATTAAGTTCACTATGGAAATACAGAAATATAGCAAACTACCACTCCTTGATATTCTGGTGCAGCACAGACATGATGACTCACTGGGGAAGTGTGTGTACCCACACATACTGATCCGTATCTACATGCCTCTGGCTGCCACCATTCGGTTTAGCTTAATGGCATGTTCAACACTTTGGTTAGAACATCATACTCTATCTCTAACAAACAGATTCTGCTAATAAATACCTAGAGACCATGTTCTGCAAGAATAGTTATTGGAAATGCCAGTTCCAAAATTTCTTATGAATGACAATAGAAGCACATTATGGACCAAGATGATCAACTAGCTAAAGAAGAGGTGAAAGTCCTGGCTTTTGCTCTCTCTCTCTCTCTCTCTCTCTCTCTCTCTCTCTCTCTCTCTCTCTCTCTCTCTCTCTCTCTCTCTCTCATTTTCCCCCCGCAGGCCGCATTTTGTCTAAAATAGGGGGGCTTCTGAAGCAAAATAATATTGCAACAATCTCCCAACCACCCACCAAGACGTGCACCCTACTAGGAATGGTAAAAGGCAATTTTGGACCCAAGAAAGTGGGTATGTACGAAATTCCATGTAACTGTAGTAAAACCTTTATTGGACAAACAGTTTATATGGTGGAGGAATGATTCAAAGAACACACAATCACCTATGCCAACCCAGCCAATCAGCCCTAAGAAAACATTGCCTAGACATGGGGTTCTCAGCAAACTAACGGGACAGCAACTTAAAAAATTACACAGAAATCTGCAAAACAAAAAACCTCTGTTTTTCAGCTAAGAAAGACCTGGAATCCTATAAGAAGGTCTATCACAGAGCAATGGTATCACCAGATGCGAGATCCATCTCAGCTGCTAGTTATTAGATGAGCCCCCACCATCAACAGTGGCAGCTTCCTTCATCACTCAGCAGGCCACAGAACCCTACCACAGGGTGATGAATCTGAACCCAACAGGTATAACTAGCACCAACAATGAGCAGAGAGCTCATTCCATCAGCACCACCTGATGATGACGGAAGTGTTATTTCCCTGAAATATTGCGGAATTACAATGATTGGCTCTGGCAAGACACCCAAGAACCTTGGAGGCACTTTGGTAAATGTTTTACTTCCAATGGAAATATTAAGGCTTTCTTGGCAGGGTGTTGTCACCTTGGAAATTTGGTTTTCTGCCAGTAATCTGCGAATACTAGCATGATATTTCGATAATGTTACTCACATCAGGTGCTTTCTTGAGATTGAATTCGGTGAGGTATGGGTCCAGTATTTATGCCTGTGTGTGGTGGCTAGGCATTCTGTCATTGGCCTGAGCTGCTGGAGGTGCCCTGTCTGAAGTACACATCAGCCAATAACTGCAACCTTAGTAGTTGTTAGATGCTGTTTCACCTGCTGTGCATGTACTTTTTGGCTCTTGTCATTTTAATAATGTGATGGTCTGTACCACCTCCAAGTGGCACAGTATACCCAGTCTTCTGACTGTCATCATTTAAGCACTATTCTGTTCTGTTGCTGTAACTGGCTGTGTTACATGCACAAAAATTTCGAAAAGAATATTGTCAGATTCACAATTTTTATCAGACAATCGTAAACAAAATATTTTGTTAAAAACCTCAATTCTTTCATGTCTTATAGGCTCCTATGGGAGCTTGTCGTTATTGGTAATAGATACTATAATGTTTTGAAATTAAGAAATTTACAGCAATTCAGTCAAAATTGCCTCAGTGGAAAATGTTGTCACTTGATAGGCCTACCATAGATTCAGTGGTCTATGTTATGGTACACAAACTGTAGCCCTCAGACTGCAATTGATTTTTATTGGGTAAGAAGAGCCACATCACAATAAATACTTGCAATAAGCAGTTGCACATCACAGTCCAAGTGGCTCCCCACACTATGCTGAATTTGTTTATGTGTTAATTGCTTCTGTTTCATTTGCAATTGATCAGATCAATTGACCTGCAGTTTATTTTAGCATTACAGTTACAGAGTACTGTAACAAAACTGAATGAAATGTAACTGTCTTTGAGACAAATTGGCACAGAAGTGAAGTACTGCATTCCTAATAGAAAGGCTTCATGTTGAAAGACACACTGAAACCTTTGTATCTAAAGTTTGTTATTTTTCAAAAAATAAAATAAAAAAAGTATATCTAATCACTGTAATGTAGTTATTAAACTAGTGGCTCTAAGATAATTAATAACTGAATGAATGTAAAAACTTGAGATTTTATATAAATCATTACTTTTTGGTTTTAGATAAATGAATACAGAATTATAGGGACTGATAACCGTCGCTGTTTAGTCCCTTCCAAAACCCAACAACAACAACAACAACAACAACAGAATTATAATCTCTGAATCATCATGTAGTTTTTGTTTAAGGAAATATAATAAATTTAAAGAAACCTTCAGTAATAGCTACTGTCAAACACTCGTATCATTAGACTATTCCTGAAAGGCTTCCAGTAACTTATTGGGCAACATGGCTCAGAAAGATCCACCTTTTCTTCTATATGTTGCAGAGTGAATTGCAAAAAATGTATGGACTTAGGGTCTTAAGACTGCCATCAAATTACTGCCACTTCAATCCATTTAACTAATGTAGGCTCAAGTCAGGGGTGATGCGGCAAGAAACAAGAATAATGTACACTGGTAGAAATGATACAGATTGCTATAAATGAAACTTGGCCATATTGGCATGAAGGACTTAATAATGAAATCCTGAGAGAATGAATGTGAAGTGGAAAATAAAAATGAAGTTTTTCATTTAATTCTGACAGTAACTCTAGTGAGCACATAGACAGTATTCTAAAAATTTCTTATATTACAGGCATGAAACTGTTGTTAGAGTAGTACGTTACAATTTATTCTGCAGTTTTCAGTCCTTAGAATGTTTTCCAGGTGATTTGTCACTTATGCAAAATCTCTATGGTATCTTATGCATCACTGCATTTAAATCAGCCCCTATCTCTGTATTTCTCACTACCAACAAAGAAGTAGCAATAAAGGGCAAGCAGAGAACTTATTTCTCTTTTAGTGCATGCACAGCTATCAATTGCATGAGTATGTGGCATGTTGGGTAGAGGCTGGCAATGAGTCTTTCAACCACCACCATTTGTCAATCACAAAGTAATTTTAATTGAAATATAACACCACCACAAAAATTATGTTTATTGAAAATAAAATTTAGGGCTAATAATGGGCTACAAACTAGAGAATGTTAAAAACTCTAAAATATTCTGGGGTATTGTGCCACTGTCGAATGGATTTATAATTAAAATCCAAGAATTTGTCCACATCTGCAGAGGACATTTTCAGGGAGATCCTTGTTTCTTTGTTACATTACTTGTTTTGAATATTCTACACTATTCCCTGATGCCAGTTGCTCTCATCCATTGTTGTTATCAACCCATAGTGGAATACTGAAAACCAGGTGTTATTAAGTTTCACTTCTTTCCTGCTGAAATTTTTGTGGTGTTTAACAATTTCTGTTGTCTCTCTTAACAGATTTTCATAGTACCTGCTTACGTATGCAAGTACCTGGGTTTCATCAAATTGAATATGATGGTCTTCTGGCTGCAAAGCATGTTCCGTAACAAGTGATCTGCCACTCTCTTCCCTTTTACAGTTGCTTTTGTGCTCTTGTAATCATTTTTACAGCAGTTCTTTTTGTTGTACCCACTGCATGTAATCTTGTAAATTCCTGCCTTTACAGCAATTTGTGAACATCCTTTGTTAATTTTAGGTGGTCTTGTACCTTCCTTGTAGGTTTGTACACTATGGTAATGTTCTGCTTCATCAACATTTTTCCTGTGCAGTCTGTTACATCCTTAACGAAAGGCAGGAAAACTTTCAATTTCACTGGTGTTTGTACGTCACTACAATATTTACATTAAAATCTTAGTGCTCTCTTTATCTCAGTGGCTGAAGACCCATTCTTTAACAATGCACTAGTGAAGTGTTTTAATGCCATGTCAAGTACCCTGGCACGCACACGCACACAAAGGGAGGACTTGAACCTTCTACAGTGAGCAACCGCATGCTCCATAGTGAGGCACCTTAGAGCACTTGGCCACTCCACTGTGGCCAAGTAGTTACAATTAGCAGATATTCCTTGCTCTATCTACCAGTGTGTTTATGATGCCTTGCTTTTGTTGTGGAAGATGGTTCAAATTCCAGTGTGGATATAGATCCTTGTGCACATATTTCCTATAAACTGTGTGGCCCAAACTTCCACCATCTTTTTTGAATACTAGCACATCAAGAAAGTTCAATTTTCCATCTACCTTCTTCTCCATCGTAAAGTGAATCTTTGGGGATGGACCTCTGACTTCCGCCTGTCACTCTTCACGTGATCGTTAGTCACAGCCTAGGTTGTGAGTGACCCTTTCCTTCTATAAGCCTTCTCCTCCCTTCTTTCTCCTACCTGACAAAGTAACTTACTTCTGAAAGCTTGTGTTCTACCTTTATTTTCATTTGTGTGTGTGTGTGACTCGGTGGTCTGAACTGAGGTAAACACTGGGCCAACAACTCTATCTCTGTACAAAGAGATTTAATGTTTCCAGTTGGTCATCATAAACATTACATGAAATGTTAATTTGACACCTGCCAGTCATCTTCAGGTGAGCTAATGTGGACTAAAGAAGTTGTTCTCTGTTCAGCCTTATATAGTGTATCGATGGCACTGTTGTCACACACATGTCGGAGACATGGTAACAGAAGTACCACAATGCCCAATGCCAGGGCCCTTGCTGGTGGAACAGCAAGTATCAGTTGTCTTTGATACTACCAATAGCCATAGTTGTCAGCGTATTCTGGTATCTTTGTCTATAAAAAACCTCAGAGATGAAGACATTGAATCTATTATTCAACTGGTAGCCATTGTCATGGTCCATTAGATTTTCCTCAATGTGTATTTAAAAGGAATCTTTTATAATGGAGTCCCAAAAAGATGTTATTGTGACCAAAAGTATTGTTTTATCATATGCCATTATATGTCCATTGAAACTACAATGTTCTGCAAATGCAGACATGCTGGGTTGCAGCAGGTGAGTGCAACATTCACCTTCTGTGCAATGTTCTTCCAATGTACTTGTTTGTCCTTCATAAGCCATACCACATTCACCAGATATTTTTATAAACTCTTGCCTTCTGTAGTAACAAATCATCCTTGGCTGATCCCAGCAGGTTCAAAATCTTATATGGTGGATGAAAAATCACTTTCACTTGGAAGGAGACATTTCTAACAAAGGAAGAAAAGCTAAGGATTTAGCTGGTGCATTCTCCTCTTTATTAACTTCCCTGTTCCAGGTTTTAACTGAGAACATGAATGTTGCACTCGTCTGCCACAACCCAGCAAGTCTGCAGTTGCAGAACATTGTATTTCCAACAGACCTACAATGGAGTATAATAAAACAATAATTTCGGCCACAGCAATATCATTTTGGGACTCCATAATAAAAGAATCTGTTGAAATACACATCATGGAAAACTAATGAACAATGACAGTGGTTACCACTTGAATAATACATGGAATTCCGTCATCTCTGCATGGAATCCCATCATCTCTGAGATGAAGAGACCAGAATACTCTGATAACTATGGCCAGAAGCAATGTCAATGACAGCTGATTCTTGCAGTTCCACCAGCGAGGGCACTTTTGCTGGGTGGTGTGGTCCTTCTCAATCTGACATCATGTCTCTGACACATGCACAGCAATACCATCAGTGCACTATATAAGACACAGGGATGAACATCTTTCTTAGTCCTCACTGACTCACCTGAAGATGATAGACATGTGTCCAGTCAAAAGATCGTGTAATTAAGTTTATAACTGACTAGCTGCAAACCCAAAATATCTTTGAACATTTGATTCACAGGGAAAGTTTCAAATTTCACATAACATGCCTTTACGGGGACGAGATTGTCTCAAATTTAAGAAGTTTTGACAAGTTACATGGTAAGAAAACAAAACTTTTGAGTTCTTTAAGTTTTTTAATGAGATGTTGGGACCATGACATAATACTGAAATTTGCCAGAGTGACACATTTTATTAAGACGACCACTGCACAGAAGATAACACACAAGCGAGCCACACTTTTGTAATGAAGAGAATTAGTTACACAAGATGAAGGCAGGATGCTATTTCAGAAGAACTGTTCCACCTACATCTGAAGATTGCTGCACTTCTTTCTCCTACATCATGGGACTGCATTTTTGGAGTGGCTTCAGCCAAGTGTGATTGGGAATTTAAGGATGAAAGTTCCCAGCAGATGTCAAAATTTGATTGCTTGGTGCCACAACAGGGAATAACTCCATGATATTCTATTGTTAATTTCATGGAGAAGAATTTGGACGATGTGACACAGTCTGTTTTGGGCAAAAGGACTCCATTTTGCAACTACACCAAGTGCAGTACCTCTTATAAGGTTTGTGAGTAGTGTTGAAGAAGTTTTATGACACTTTCCTATGGACACTGGTGAATAAATAAAAAGGTAAACTTGGAATTTTCTCTTGAAAGCTCCTTCTCAACATAGTAACATAACTTCTGAAGAAAGGACTGTACTACAAAATCTCTGAGAGAATCTGGAGAAACTAAATAACAAGATATCAATACTACAGGAAGGAAATTATATGTAATTTAATGGCATCAGTGTATCATTACATATTCAATCACTAGTGCTAAAACCTCTCTGCTTAAAGTACTTATAATAAAATAATAGTGCAAAACACACAAATACAGTGGTACCACATACCTGAAAGTGCTTATATTAGTCCTCAAGTGGTGAAAACAAGGAGGACAGAACAATGTGCACCCCTCAACAAGCCACATTATCACATTACAAATCACTTTCGTATTCACACACTCCAAATTAAAGGCCAATGTCATCCTTCAAATTCTGTATATCTATCCAGCATAAATTTGTGTATTTCTGTGCCTTTGCCACTAAATTTCTGAATTATTATGTTATGTAATATATCTGCAAACTCCGTATCCTCGGGCCCAATTACATTTCTGTCACCACAACTTGGTCCCTAATATTTGGACCACATGTGTAGGATTAATTCTCTTCATATCATCATGGCACTTTACACAGTTTACACACTAACTCAATAGTGAACACTCCAATAGGCAAATGCCACTCACACAACTGGGTCACTGGTCAGTGCAGCTTCACTATGCCACCACCTAGTGGCACTAGCATACAAGTGTGGTGTATTGCATTGAAATGTTGTTTATGATTGATTGTTATTCTAAGCATAGTTTCATGTGGTTCCGTGTGTTGAGGTCAAAGGTGTGTCTTGTTAGTGACACTATGTACAGGAAGATTAAACACAGTCCTACAGCTGGTGTGCAATAAAAGATATGTAAACATCTCACTCCCTTGCTCAGGCCATTGATTGGAAAATGTATGCATCATATATGAAACACTGTTGATTTTATCAAGTTCAGATCGTTTTGTGAGTTTTGATGTAGTATCTCTTTCAGAAAGGTAACTTTTGCTGATTTCTTGGTGCTAATGGATAAACAGTGTCAGTCAGACATCAATACTTTGTTTTGGCATGCTCTTTACTCAACCTATTTTATGTTTAAGCAAGAATATTTTGAACAGACTGATGGTATCACTATGGGCAGCCCATTGTCTCCCTTGGTGGTTAACTTTTTTATGGAGGATTTTGAAGAAAGAGCATTTGAATTAGCACTGTGTAAACCAACTGTTCTTTACAGATACATCAACAATATTTTCATATTGTGGCCCCATGGAGAAGATAAGTCAATGGAGTTTTTACATCGTCTTAACTCCATTCATGAATATATTCAATTTACTACGGAGTTAGAGAAAGATGGTTGTCTCCAATGTCTGTGGAACATTCTGTTTATCGTAAGCCCATGCACACTCATTTGTACTTGCATTTCTCAATTTGCCATCACCCATCCCAAACCATGAGTGTGCTTAAAATGCTTGTACACAGGGATCCATACCATGTTGAATGTGGAAAGTGTACTTAAAGAGCTTGCACATTTAAGGACAGTGATAAGAGATAATGGATACTCGATTCAACAAATTAACAGGACTTTCTCAGTTAAAACCAGGATCAGGGAGTGGATAAAGATGAGAATGTGCCAGTTAAGTCCCTAGTTTTTCTTCTTTCATTGGCAATATCTCCTTAAAAATAGCAAGAATACTTAATTAACAATTTCCAGGTGAAAGTGATGTTCTGTCCATCATCTAAGATTTCACACCTGCTGGGATCAATGAAGGATGATCTGTTACTGCAGAAGGTGGGAATTTATAAAATACCTTGTGAATGTGGTATGGCCTATGAAAGACAAACAACATACACAGTGGAACAACATTGTACCAAACTTGAATGTTGCACTCACCTGTTGCAACCCAGCACATATGCAGTTGCAGAACATTGTATTTCCAATAGACATAGCATGGAGTATGATAAAACAATTATTTTGGCCACAGCAACATCCTTTTATGACTCTACTATAAAAGAATCCATTGAAATATGAATTACAGAAAATCTAATATGCCATGATAGGTTGTATCTACATCTACAATGGATACTCTGCAAATCACATTTAAGTGTCTGGCAGAGGGTTCATCAAACCACCGTTACACTAGTTTATCTCCCATTCCATTCTCGAATATCGCGCGGGAAGAATGAACACCTGAATCTCTCTGTTCGGGCTCTAATTTCTTGTATTTTATTCTGATGATCATTTCTACCTATGTAAGTGGGAGTCAACAATATATTTTTGAATTCGGAGGAGAATGTTGGCAATTGTAGTTTCGTAAGTAGCCCATGCCGCTGCGATAAGAGCCGTTGTTGTAATGATTCTCATCCCAGATCCTGTATCATTTCTGTAACGCTGTCTCCCCTGCATCATGTCAATACAAAACGAGCTGCCCTTCTATGAACTCCTTCGATGTCCTCCATCAAACCCACCTGATAAGGATCCCACACTGGGCAGCAATACTCCATAAAAGGTTGGCCAGCATAGTGTATGCTTTAGTAGTTCTTTGGGATCTTTTAAGGGTTCTACCAATAAAACACAGTCTCTGGTTCACCTTTCCCACGACATTATCTGCATGTTCTTTCCAATTTAAGTCAGAAGTAATTGTAATTCCTAGGTATTTTGTGGAGTTTATGGCCTTCACATTTGATTGATTTATCATGTAAACAAAGTTTAACGGATTTCTTTTCGTACTCATGTGGACAACTCATAAGGATCCATTGGTGGATGTAGAGTACTGGAATTGACCTGATTATATATTTTGTGTGTGTGTGTGTGTGTGTGTGTGTGTTTTGAAGTATTTGTGCAGGTAAAACCAAAGTCTGAATACATCCCTATAAAAAGTTGAATGGTGTGAGGAATCAATGGTATTTGATCTGGGATGTCTGTAGATGGGGAAATAATTTATTGTACCTATGGATACAGGTGTGGCCATCTTCAAATCTGACATCTTGGATTTGGGTTATGTTATTCGAATGAGAAAGAGGTTATCTGGCACATCAGTTTGAATGGCCATTTTCTCAGGCATACCCATGTGAAACATCTTTTATGATGTTTTTTATCTATGTAGTAAAATTGATCAACAATGACGCTTACTCAGAAGGTATGCATTGAAATTCTGTTAATGAGCAATGGACAAAGTATCTGAGTGAGTTTTGTGTTGTGTTCTCTCTCGCCTCACCCCCCCCCCCCCCCCACACACACACACACTAGTTGCAACATCATCTCTCTAAGGATGACCCTAAATGCCACTCAAAGTTTCAAATGTTCAAATGTTTGTAGAACTTATGGAATTTAACTACGAGGTCATCAGTCGCTAAGCTTACAAACTACTTATGAACTACCTAAGACCAAGGACGGCACAAATATCCATGCCCGAGGGGAATTCGAACCCACGACCGTAGTGACTCGAAGTTTGCAAAAAAGGCTATGGATCAGTGTAACAGGAATCAATACTTCATACCACAGATGTTGTTCACTGACAAAGGTAATTTTTACATTCAAGGAGAAGTATTGAAGCAAAAGCATTGCTGCTGGTCAGATGCAAACTTCTTGTGGATGAATCCATGTATAGGTGCTAGTGGTGAATGAACGATGTTTTTTGTGCCATTTGGGACAACAAGAATCATGGGTATGGTGTTTATTGATGGAATCATCAGGAAAGGTATCTTAACATGCAGTGTAATTATCTACTTTCAACACCATTGAATCATTCACTATAAGACGAGGCACTGAATGAAAATTTGTGCCACGACCAACATTGAAAACTGATATCCCCAGGTTATTTGCCAACCTCCGTCTAAAAAGACAGTGCACCTGTCCACTACGCAACTAAAGTCAACCATTTCTGAATGCATAGTTTAGACGTCACTTGAAAAGTAGGAATTGTCCTATCAAATGGTCATCACTTTCCCCGGATCTTACACCTCTTGACTTTCATCTGTGGGTACATTGAGGTCCACAGACCTTGCAAGATGTGCAATGTGGGTCCAGCACAAAAGAGATGACTTACCAAAAGGACCGGCTCGTCGATAGATACGAATAAAATCACACACAAACACACATACAAGCTTTCGCCACCACTGGCAGCTTCTTCAGGAAAAAGAGGAAAAAAGGGGAGGAGAAAGGGAAGGATATGGGTTTTAAGGAAGTGGAAAAGGAAATATATGTGGAAAAATTCCTGGCAGGAAAAATATATAAAAAAGTAGATGGTGAAGGAGCACAGGTAGTGATAGTAACATACATAACACACACACATAAACGCAAGCTTTCACAACCCAGTTGCTTCTTCAGGCAGAAGGAAAGGAGAAGGAAAAGGAAATGATGAAGGTTTTACAGGAATGGGTAAGGCGCCATTCCAATCCCGAGAGAGGAAAGACTTACCTTTGGGGAAAAAAAGGGAAGGCAAACAAATACACACACACACACACACACACACACACACACACACACACACACACACATATATAAAATAGATGAAGTACACTTACCAGGCGAAGGGGCACAGGCAGTAATAGCAACAAATAAACACACAGACACACACACACACACAAAAATGCTAGCTTTCGCAGCCTAGCTGCTTCATCAGGCAGAAGGGAGGAGAGGGAAAAGGAAATGATGAGGGTTTTAAGGAAGGGGGTAAGGAGCCATTCCAATCCCAAGACAGGAAAGACTTACCTTGGGGGAAAAAATGGCGGGTAAATAAATGCACACACACCCACACATTTACACAGACACAAGTACACTTAGGCAGACATACTGTAGAACTGTAGAAAGCAAATAAGTTAGAAGTTAGGCAGAGATACCACTAGAGGCAGAGGCTCTGTCTAGAGAACCGATGCAAAGATGTTAAGAAGGTGGGTGGGAATTCGAATTTAGCAGAGATTGAGACCAGGTGGGCAACGGGAAGAGAGAATATGCTGAAGGGCTAGTTCCCATCTCCAGAGTTCTGAAGGATTGGTGTCAGTGGGAAGTATCCAGATAACCCGGACGGTGTAGCACTGTGCCAAGATGTGCTGGCCGTGCACCAATGCATGTTTAGCCACAGGGTGATCCTCGTTACCAACAAACACTGTCTGCCTGAGTCCATTCATGTGAATGGACAGTTTGTTGCTGGTCATTCCCACATAGAACGCTTCACAGTGCAGGCATGTCAGTTGGTAGATCACGTAGGTACTATCACAAGTGGCTCTGCCTTTGATCGTGTACACCTTCCGGGTTACGGGACTGGAGTAAGTGGTGGTGGAAGGGTGAATAGGGCAGGTTTTACAACGGGGGCGGTTACAAGGGTAGGAGCCAGAAGGTAGGGAAGGTGGTTTGGGGATTTCATAGGGGTGGACTAGGAGGTTACGGAGGTTAGGTGGGCAGCGGAAAGACACTCTCGGTGGAGTAGGAAGGATGTCATGAAGGACGGATCTCATTTCGGGGCAGGATTTAAGGAAGTCGTATCCTTGCTGGAGAGCCACATTTAGAGTCCGCTCCAGTCCCGGAAAGTATCCGGTGACAAGAGGGGCACTTCTGGGATTCTTCTGTTGAAGGTTCTGAATTTGGGGGGATGAGGTAGTAGCTCTGGCAATTTGTTTCTCTACCAGATTAGGAGGATAGCCGCGGGATGTGAAAGTTGTTAATAGGTTGTTGGAGTACTGGTTCAGAGCTTCAGGACTGGAGCAGACTCGTTTGCCACGAAGACCTAAGCTGTAAGGAAGGGAACGTTTGATATGGAATGGATGACAGCTGTCATAATGCAGGTACTGTTGTTTATTGGTAGGTTTGATGTGGACGGATGTGTGGAGTTGGCCGTTGGACAGATGGAGGTCGACATCGAGGAATGTGGCATGGGATTTGGAATAGGACCAGGTGAATTTGATGGGACCAAAGGAGTTGAGGTTGAAGAGGAAATTCGGGAGTTCTTCTTCACTGTGTGTCCAGATCATGAAGATATCATCAATGAATCTGTACCACACTTTGGGTTGACAGGCTTGGGTATCCAGGAAGGCTTCCTCTAAGCGTCCCATGAATAAGTTTGCGTACAAGGGGGCCATCCTGGTTCCCATGGCTGTTCCCTTTAGTTGTTGGTATGTCTGGCCCTCAAAAGTGAAGAAGTTGTGGGTTAGAATGAAGCTGGCTAGGGTATTAAGGAAAGAGGTTTTAGGTAGGGAAGTGGGTGGTCGGCGTGAAAGGAAATACTCCATCGCAGCAAGGCCCTGGGTATGTGGGATATTTGTGTATAGGGAAGTGGCATCAGTGGTTACAAGGATGGTTTCTGGAGGTAACAGGCTGGGTAAGGATTTCAGGCGATCGAGGAAGTGGTTGGTGTCTTTGATGAAGGATGGGAGACTGCACATGATGGGTTGAAGGTGTTGGTCTATGTAGGCAGAGATTCGTTCTGTAGGGGCTTGGTAACCGGCCACAATGGGGCGGCCGGGATGATTGGGTTTGTGAATCTTTTTATACTACTTTTATACTACGTTGTTGATAACTAAAGTTGACCACAGTATCAACAACAAATTTTAAAAACTTTTCCTATTTTCTTTCTTTTCTCATACCTGAATTTCGTCCCACTTTCATCTCCCTCCTGACATGTAAATATATTTTTACACTTATTTTTACTTTTTATTTGTCATTGCAGCCTATTACATAGCCCATATTTCCCACTCCTCCTTCATCCATATACTATGCCTCCCTCACAACATCCCTATAACAACCCCATCCATTTTTATGTACATTCCCTCCGAAAACATGCTTTCTCCCTAGCCAAATTACGCTCCCACATTCTTTTTATGCAGGCTTGTCTGACATTTGGAATCACTCCCAAGGGCCTCACACTAAAAGTTCCCATCTCTGGCTGTAACCCATCCTTTCATCCCGCCCTATACCAATTCCAAACTGAACAATCAATAGCCCTCACCCGACTAATCCTTAACCTACACATCAACTCCGCTAATGAACACACCTGTCAACTCCTATCGCTAATCAAAATCCTCAACCTTTCCTCTCCCACATCCACACCTACTGTTCAGAACATCCTCCTTCAGGCCAACTGCAAATTAGAACAATATGCCACCCACCACCTCAAAAAACTATCCAATCTCCTGGTCACCCACCTCCGGAAAGGCAATACTCTCTCCCTCAACAACCTCTCCAATAAACCTCAACCTCCCCTTATTGCACACAAACCCAGTCTCTCCCATCTACTCAATCTCCCACTCCCAACTCCTCTCCCCCCTAAACCTCAAAACTCCAATCTACACAATCCGGAACCACAACATCCTAATTCAGTAATCAACCTCTCCTCCAAACATCTCTCCCAATCTGAAACCTCTGTCCTATCCAAAGGCCTCACCTTTAGTCCTACTCCCAAATTCAACCACACAGCTCTCGTCAAAGATCTACTTTCTTATACTCGTAGTCTTTGCTGGAGATACCACTTTGCCACGAAGAAGAATAATGCTACTCCCTATGACCCAGCTCCCCAAGACATCATTCCAATTGATCCCTGCCTAGAACAGTTCCGTCCTCCATCACAGCGAGACCCACCTGCTCTTCCTCAAAACCACCCTCTTCAAACCTTCCAGGAATTCCTTACTTCCCACCTTGCCTCCCAGTCGTTCCTGAGAAACCTTAATCCTACTCCCAACATTACCGCAGCTGAATCCCGAGCTATCCGTGATCTGAAGGCTGACCATTCCATCATCATTCTCCCAGCCGACAAGGGATCCACGACCGTGGTACTTGATCGGCGAGAATATGTAGCTGAAGGACTGCGTCAGCTCTCAGACAGTACCACATATAAAGTCTTTCATGGCAATCCCATCCCCGATGTCCAGGCAGAGCTTCAAGGAATCCTCAAAACCTTAGGCCCCCTACAAAACCTTTCACCTAACTCCATTAACCTCATGACCCAGCCGACACCCCGCACTCCCACCTTCTACCTACTTCCCAAGATTCACAAACCCAATCATCCCGGCCGCCCCATTGTGGCCGGTTACCAAGCCCCTACAGAAAGAATCTCTGCCTACATAGACCAACACCTTCAAACCAT
The DNA here is from genome assembly GCA_026315105.1 of Locusta migratoria. NCBI lineage: Eukaryota > Metazoa > Arthropoda > Insecta > Orthoptera > Acrididae > Locusta > Locusta migratoria. The sequence goes on along the minus strand of CM048744.1, from coordinate 313,612,001 downwards.
CATGTGCAGTCTCCCATCCTTCATCAAAGACACCAACCACTTCCTCGATCGCCTGAAATCCTTACCCAGCCTGTTACCTCCAGAAACCATCCTTGTAACCATTGATGCCACTTCCCTATACACAAATATCCCACATACCCAGGGCCTTGCTGCGATGGAGTATTTCCTTTCACGCCGACCACCCACTTCCCTACCTAAAACCTCTTTCCTTAATACCCTAGCCAGCTTCATCCTAACCCACAACTTCTTCACTTTTGAGGGCCAGACATACCAACAACTAAAGGGAACAGCCATGGGAACCAGGATGGCCCCCTCGTACGCAAACTTATTCATGGGACGCTTAGAGGAAGCCTTCCTGGATACCCAAACCTGTCAACCCAAAGTGTGGTACAGATTCATTGATGATATCTTCATGATCTGGACACACAGTGAAGAAGAACTCCCGAATTTCCTCTTCAACCTCAACTCCTTTGGTCCCATCAAATTCACCTGGTCCTATTCCAAATCCCATGCCACATTCCTCGATGTCGACCTCCATCTGTCCAACGGCCAACTCCACACATCCGTCCACATCAAACCTACCAATAAACAACAGTACCTGCATTATGACAGCTGTCATCCATTCCATATCAAACGTTCCCTTCCTTACAGCTTAGGTCTTCGTGGCAAACGAGTCTGCTCCAGTCCTGAAGCTCTGAACCAGTACTCCAACAACCTATTAACAACTTTCACATCCCGCGGCTATCCTCCTAATCTGGTAGAGAAACAAATTGCCAGAGCTACTACCTCATCCCCCCAAATTCAGAACCTTCAACAGAAGAATCCCAGAAGTGCCCCTCTTGTCACCGGATACTTTCCGGGACTGGAGCGGACTCTAAATGTGGCTCTCCAGCAAGGATACGACTTCCTTAAATCCTGCCCCGAAATGAGATCCGTCCTTCATGACATCCTTCCTACTCCACCGAGAGTGTCTTTCCGCTGCCCACCTAACCTCCGTAATCTCCTAGTCCACCCCTATGAAATCCCCAAACCACCTTCCCTACCTTCTGGCTCCTACCCTTGTAACCGCCCCCGTTGTTAAAACCTGCCCTATGCACCCTTCCACCACCACTTACTCCAGTCCCGTAACCCGGAAGGTGTACACGATCAAAGGCAGAGCCACTTGCGATAGTACCCACGTGATCTACCAACTGACATGCCTGCACTGTGAAGCGTTCTATGTGGGAATGACCAGCAACAAACTGTCCATTCGCATGAATGGACACAGGCAGACAGTGTTTGTTGGTAACAAGGATCACCCTGTGGCTAAACACGCATTGGTGCACGGCCAGCATATCTTGGCACAGTGCTACACCGTCCGGGTTATCTGGATACTTCCCACTGACACCAATCCTTCAGAACTCTGGAGATGGGAACTAGCCTTCAGCATATTCTCTCTTCCCGTTGCCCACCTGGTCTCAATCTCCGCTAAATTCGAATTCCCACCCACCTTCTTAACATCTTTGCATCGGTTCTCTAGACAGAGCCTCTGCCACTGAGTTCTGAAAGATTGGTGTCTGTGGGAAGTATCCAGATAACCTGGACTGTGTAACACTGTGCCAAGATGTGCTGGCCATGCACCAAGGCGTATTTAGTCACAGGATGATCCTCACTGTTTGTTGGTAATAAGGATCAGCCTGTGGCTAATCATGCCTTGGTGCATGGCAGCACATCTTGGCACAGTGTTACACTGTCCAGGTTATCTGGATACTTCCCACTGACACCAATCTCACAGAACTCCGGAGATGGGAACTTGCCCTTCAGCATATTCCCGTTGCCCACCTGGTCTCAACCTCCGCTAATTTCAAATTTCTGCCCACCATTCTATAACATCTCTGCCTTGGGTCACTGGACAAAGTCTCGGCCTCAACTGGTATCTCTGTCCAACTTCTTGGCTTTCTAAAAATGTCTGCTTTGGTGTGTTTGTGTGTGTATATGTGCGAGTGTGTGTTGTGTGTGTGTGTGTGTGTGTGTGTGTGTGTGTGTGTGTGTGTGAATTCTTTCCCTCTCCTTTTTTCCCCTAGGGTAAGTCCTTCCACTCCTGGGATTGGAATGACCCCTCATCCACTTCCTTAAAACCCGCAACTTCTTTTTTTCCCCCTTTCCTTCCTCTTTTCCTAATGAAGCGGCGAACGGTGGCAAATAATTTGATTGTTGGTTTGTGTGTTTTTATTTGTGTTTTTTTTTGTGTCTATCGGCAAGCCTGTGCTTTGGGTAAGTCAAACGATCTATATATAATTGTTAGGTTAAAATTGATGGACCGAATAATATATAAGTAAACTTTCCAGGTGGGATAAATATGTATAAAACATAGAGATCAAGTAACTTATCCAAAGCACAGGCTTGTTGATAGACCCCCCCCCCCAAAAAAAAAAAAAAAATAAAAAATAAAAACACACACAAACACAGAATTAAGCTTTCACAACTGTTGGCAGCTTCATCAGGAAAAGAGGAAGGAAGAAGGGGGGAAAAGGGAAGGATGCGGGTTTTAAGGGAGTGGATGAGGGATCATTCCAATCCCGGGAGTGGAAGGACTTACCCTAGGGGAAAAGAGGAAAGGTAAACAAGGCACACACACATTCACACATATACACACGCAAACACAACAAAGCAGACATTTTTAGAAAGGAAAGAAGTTGAACAGAGGTACCACTTGAGGCAGAGACTCTGTCCAGAGGAGGCAGAGACACTGTCCAGAGAACCAAGGCAGAGATGTTATAGAATGGTGGACGGGAATTTGAATTTAGCGGAGGTTGAGACCAGGTGGGCAACGGGAAGAGAGAATATGCTGAAGGGCAAGTTTACCATCTCCGGAGTTCTGAAAGATTGGTGTCGGTGGGAAGTATCCAGATAACCCGGACAGTGTAACACTGTACCAAGATGTGCTGGCCGTGCACCAAGGCATGTTTACCCACAGGGTGAACCTCATTACCAAAAAACACTGTCTGCCTGTGTCCGTTCATGCAAATGGACAGTTTGTTGCTGGTCATTCCCACATAGAACGCTTCACAGTGCAGGTATGTCAGTTGGTAAATCACGTGGGTGCTATCAAAAGTGGCTCTGCCCTTGATCATGTACACCTTCCAGGTTACGGGACTGGAGTAAGTGGTGCACGGCCAGCACATCTTGGCAAAGTGTTACATCATCCGGGTTATCTGGATACTTCCCACCGACACCAATCCTTCATAACTCCAGAGATGGGAACTTGCCCTTCAGCACATTGTCTCTTCCCATTGCCCACCTGGTCCCAACCTCCGCTAAATTCAAATTCCCGTCCACCATTCTATAACATCTCTGCCTCGGTTCTCTGAACAGAGACTCTGCCTCATCTAGTATCTCTGTACAACTTCTTTGCTTTCCACAAATGTCTTCTTTGGTGTGTTTGCATGTTTTTTCCCCTAGGGTGTCCTACCACTCCCAGGATTGGAATGACTCCTCATCCACTCCCTTAAAACCTGCATCCTTTTCTTTTTCCCCTCCTTCCTTCCTCTTTTCCTGATGAAGCGGCCAACGGTTGTGAAAGCTTGATTCTGTGTTTGTGTGTGTTTTTATCTGTGTTTTTGTGTCTGTCAACGAGCCTTTGCTTCAGATAAATTAAACAATCTCTATTTATTTATACATATATTTTCCACCAGGAAAGTTTCCTTCTATAATATATATGTGGTAGTACATCACTCTCCCATTGTACACTATGGTGGTAGAGGGTTGATAACGATGAGGGCTGGAAGATATGGGAGTTGAAAGTTACTGACTTATATAAAATTCTACATGTGGGTGCAAATATTTTGCTCTTCAACAAACAATCTCTCTGTGTCATTGTAATACAAAGTCTCCTGTTGTACACCACAGCAGTTCCGTGTTGAAAGCTGTAAAAGGGGTGAATATATAGTGATTGATAGTTGTCAGCTTATATAAAATTCAGACTGAAGACCAGCAATGACTTTTGACACTATAATAGCAAAGAGGTTATATACAGCAAAACGTGATGCACATTCTACTGTTGTTTTTCTGCAACAAGTGTATGAATAATAAAAAAAAGTGGATATTACAGTTTAAAAAGTAAAACTACCAAGGAAGATGCCAAACATAAGAAAGAAATTTTGTGTTCTCAATATTTTTCTAAAAGACAGAAAATGGCACTAAAACTATGATAGCAACTTGAAATGCTGTTTATCTTACAGTGTAGGCATCAGTGATTTTTCAATATTCCTGTCCCTAAGAGGGTGAAATTGTGGATGCACAGTTTTTTAAAATACATTGCTTTTAAGCAATTTTGAAACAAGAAATACAAAAGCTTAGATTTAGATTTTTGACTATAATTTTAAAAACACATGTTTCGATATTCTTGGAAATTCAACCATTAAGCAGATGAAATAAGAGAAAATCTTTTAACGGTGCTACTAAGACTATTTTGATGTTAGAAATGCAAAAATTTTGATTTGGATCCATGGTTAGAATTTTTTTTAACTTTTTTTTTGGGATGTTTTGAACTCTGCCATCAATGGTGCAATAGGAGGTGGCAAGTTGCATCAAAATACTTGATAAGGAAAGCATTTTTAAAGCTAAATCTATGAAAATTTATATTTAGAAGTAGAAACAACCAATGCAGACCAATCTCTATACGTGTGCAAAGCAGCGGGAATTAAGCTAGTACATCTTAAAATGAGATTTCACTTGAATGTTCCTAAGAAAAAGACAATTCAAAATGATGTGCCACAAAACCAAATTGCATAAATTTCATAGAGTAGTGACAGGTATGCTATGTTTGGGACAAATTTCACTGGTGTCCACCATGTTGTTTAGGGTATCAGCTAACAGCTGGGATGCCACACCAACTAGAGAATAACAATACTAACAAAAAGTAGCATCATTCTGTATCTGGATAAAGTCAAAATTGTTCAAATGTTTGTCAAGCTTAAGGGACTTAACTGCAGGGTCATCAGTCCCTAAACTTACAAACTACTACCTTATACTAAAGATGGCACAAACATCCATGCCTGAGGGGGGGATTCGAACCCTTGACGGGGAATGGCCCCGCGCATCGGAGCATAGTGCCTCAATGCACTCGGCCGCTCCATTGTGGCCAGGATAAAGCCCACCTACCATTTTTCCAAGGCTGGGAAGCCATTACCCATGCTCCATACAGTCCCAATTTCTTCCCATCTGATTCCTATATGTTTTGCAGCCCTGAAGAGAGATATTCATGGCCATCGTTATGTTACAGGTGAAGAGGTGCACACCTGAGTAAAAGATCCCCGTCATGTAGCTAACTGCAAACATTTTTGCATGCAGGAATTGACCATCTTGTCTCACAGTGGGTAAAAGTATTAACAGTTTTGGAGATTACTACTGAAATAATGAGCAGTGTTAGTTTTGGTAATTACAATGTCCACTCCCATGAACCACAGACATTGCCGAGGTGGGGTGGCTTGCGTGCCTCCATGTTACAGATAGCCGTACCGTAGGTGCAACCACAGCGGAGGGGTATCTGTGGAGAGGCCAGACAAACGTGTGGTTCCTGAAGAGGGGCAGCAGCCTTTTCAGTAGTTACAGGGGCAACAGTCTGGATGACTGACTGAGCTGGCCTTGTAACATCAGCTAATGTGGCTTTGCCACACAGCTACTGCGAACGGCTGAAAGCAAGGGGAAACTACAGCCATTACCTTTCCCGAGGACATGCAGCTCCACTGTATGAACATATGATGATGGCATCCTCTCGGGTAAAATATTCTGGAGGTAAAATAGTCCCCCATTCGGATCTCCGGGCGGGGACTACTCAGGAGGATGCGATCATCAGGAAAGACAATACTGGCATTCTACGGGTCGGAGCATGGAATGTTAGATCCCTTAATCGAGTAGGAAATTTGAAAATTTAAAAAGGGAAATGCATAGCTTGAAGTTAGATATAGTGGGGATTAGTGAAGTTCAGTGGCAGGATGAACAGGATTTCTGGTCAGGTGAGTACAGGATTATAAATACAAAATCAGTTGGGGGTATCACAGGAGTAGGACTGATAATGAATAAGAAAATAGGAATGCGGGTAAACTACTATGAGCAGCACAGTGATCGCATTATCATTGTAAAGATAGATACGAAGCCAACACCGACAACAGTAGTACAGGTTTATATGCCAACTAGCTCTGCCGATGCTGAGGAAATCGAAGAAATATATGAGGAGCTAAAGGAAATTATTCAGACAATTAAGGGAGAGGAAAACTTAATTGTTATGGGAGACTGGAATTCGGTAGTAGGACAAGGAAGGGAAGGGAAGATAGTAGGTGAATATGGTCTGGGCAAAATGAATGAAAGAGGAATCCGCCTGGTAGAATTTTGCACAGAACATAATTTAGTTATAACAAACACCTGGTTCAAGAATCACAAAAGAAGGTTGTATACGTGGAAGAGACCAGGAGACACCGGAAGGTATCAGATAAGATTTTATAATGGTAAGACATAGATTCCGGAACCAGGTTTTAAACTGTAAAACATACCCAGTGGCAGATATAGACTCTGACCATAACTTGTTGATTATGAACTGTAGGCTGAAACTAAAGAAACTACAAAAAGGTAGGAAAATAAGGAGATGGGACCTGGATAAATTGAAGGAACGTGAGGTTCTTAAGAATTTCAGAGGGAGCTTTAGGCAACAATTGACAGAAACAGGGGAAAATAAAACAGTAGAAGAGGAATGGGTAAAATTGAGAGATGAAATAGTGAAGGTAGCAGAGGACAAAATAGGTAGGAAGGCAAGACCTACAAAAAATCCTTGGATATCACAGGAGATACTAAATTTAATCAATGAAAGGAGAAAATATAAAAATGCAGTAAATGAAACAGGCAAAATGGAGTACAGACGACTAAGAAATGAGATTGACAGGAAGTGCAAAATGTTTTCATAAAATCTCGGGCGAACTGCCGGATGTCAGTAAGTTCCTGCCACGATATTTCGGCGCAGAGTCTTCTGGCCATCTTCAGGTGAGTACCGCCGAAGTACTGGCGAAGACGCACTGAGCTGTGCTATTTATGCCCAATTCAGTCGACAGTGCGCATGCGCATACTTAGCGTGCGCGTTCACTACAACTACGTACGCTGCTCAGAGCGCCCTCCGTGGTGGAGGCTTGCCGCTTCAATATCAGTTCGATTATTACTGTCATTCAGTTGCAGGAAACTATGCCGACTACGAAGTTTTTCAATTACAGGATTCCATGCAGCATTTATTTGAAATCCGCTGTCTCGATTGATAAGAGTCTCACTGTCAGACAGTCTTATTTCCACAGCTTCATTAATAATTGAGTTCCAAAAGTTTGTTGTGTGGGCTACAATTTTAGTTTCGTTGTAGTTCATCGAATGACCCGTGGAAATACAATGTTCAGCGATTGCGGATTTGGTGGGTTGGAGTAGCCGAGTATGACGCTGGTGTTCCACAATGCGCTCCTGAACAGTGCGCGTCGTCTGCCCTATATACGACTTGCTGCACTCGCACGGAATCCTGTAAACACCTGCTTTACGCAGCTCCAGATCGTCTTTGACAGAACCCAACAGCGATGAAATTTTAGGAGGAGGACAAAAGATGACTCTTACTTTATACTTTTTTAATATTCTGCCTATCTGCGATGAAATGTTCCCAATATATGGGAGATAAGCAGTCGATTTGAAAGCCTCTTCTTCTTCCTTGTTCTGTCGTTTGGAGGTGTGCATCGCTCGATTTATTTGCTTCATTGTATATCCATTCTTTAGGAATACTATTTGCAGGTGTTCCAGTTCCGTGTGAAGGCTGTCGGCATCAGAGATGGTATGGGCTCGATGGATTAAAGTCTTTAGGACACCCATTGTTTGTGCCGGATGGTGGCAACTTGTAGCTTGTAAGTATAAATCTGTATGAGTGGGCTTCCTGTATACCGAATGACCAAGTGAGCCATCACTTCTGCGTCGCACGAAAACATCTAAAAATGGCAAACAACCATTTTTCTCGATCTCCATAGTAAACTTTATGTTTTTGTGTATGGAGTTCATATGATCTAAAAAGTCTTGGAGACGGTCCACTCCATGAGGCCACAGTATAAAAGTGTCGTCAACGTATCGCCAAAACACTGTTGGTTTAAAAGTAGCTGACTCAAGTGCTCTCTCCTCAAAATCTTCCATAAAAAGATTGGCCACCAGGGGAAACAAAGGACTCCCCATGGCGACTCCGTCAGATTGTTCATAAAACTCGTTGTTAAATAAAAAATATGTAGAGGAGAGGGTGTGCTCAAATAGCGCTGTAGTGTCGTCTCCAAACATGTTGCCGATGAGGTGTAAAGAGTCCAGAAGAGGCACCTTTGTAAACAGTGAAACCACATCAAGACTGACCAACAAGTCGGTACTTTGCAGCTGAAGTGACTGTAGTCTGCTGATAAAGTCATTTGAATTCTTTATATGATGTGGACACTTGCCTACCACTGGTTTGAGCAAAGACGCCAAGTATTTAGCCAGGTCGTAAGTGGCTGCTCCAATGTTGCTCACAATTGGACGTAATGGCACACTTTCCTTGTGGATCTTAGGCAGTCCATATAGCCTAGGTGGAACTGAACTGCTTGGTTTCAGTCTCTCTATGACCTCCTTCGGTAGAGAACTATTTGATAAAAGTTCAGCTGTTTTTCGCACCACTCGGTTTGTTGGATCCTTGTCAATTTTGCGATACGTTGAGTCACAAAATAAAACGTTGATCTTATTAATGTAGCCCTCCCGTGGCATGAGAACAGTAGCATTTCCTTTGTCAGATTTGAGTACTACTGTATCCACGTCTGTTCGTAAGTTATGGAGGGCAGCCCTCTCCATAGGCGAGATATTGCTCTTCGGCGGTGTGGCTCTCGTCAATACACGACAAGACTCTCGACGAACTTCTTCCGCTTCATCTGTAGGAAGACGGCGCACAGCTTCTTCGATGGAGCTAACAAAGTCCACTAGTGGCGGTGAAACAGGTGTTGGAGCGAAGTTAAGACCTCTTGCCAGCACAGATACAGTGGCGTCATCTATAGTTTTCCCCGTCAAATTGATGACGGATCGTCGAGTTGGAACTTCCTGCATCTTCTGTGTAGAAAGACGGTCAATCTTGGCAGTTTGCCTCGTCACAGCTTTGTCATGGCTCCAGTTTGCTTTGAACCACGTTACACCATCCACCCAGTCCCAAGACAGGGAAGATAATTTTGCTGCCACTTCTAAGTGCAGATGGTACATGTCCTTAGACACAGCATCCAACTCACGCCGACTGAAACGAATCCTCTCTCTTACCAATGCCATGCTTGCTTTGCGTTTGATGTTATTTGCAGCAGCGGTATTTATGAAATGCACAAATTTGGCAAAATTTGGAATTATTCCCCTGTCTCTGCAACTTAATAAGAAAATCAATGAGCTCAATAGTCTCGATCTTTTCTCACGTAACTTTTTGAATCTTCGAATACACTCCATCACTTCCTCCCCGTAGAGTTGCTTGATGTGATGTTTAAAGCTTTCCCGGCGTATTGATATTTTCATAAAATCTCGGGCGAACTGCCGGATGTCAGTAACTTCCTGCCACGATATTTCGGCGCAGAGTCTTCTGGCCATCTTCAGGTGAGTACCGCCGAAGTACTGGTGAAGACGCACTGAGCTGTGCTATTTATGCCCAATTCAGTCGACAGTGCGCATGCGCGTACTTAGCGTGTGCGTTCACTACAACTACGTACGCTGCTCAGAGCGCCCTCCGTGGTGGAGGCTTGCCGCTTCGATATCAGTTCGATTATCACTGTCATTCAGTTGCAGGAAACTACGCTGACTACGAAGTTTTTCAATTACAGGATTCCATGCAGCATTTATTTGAAATCCGCTGTCTCGATTGATAAGAGTCTCACTGTCAGACAGTCTTATTTCCACAGCTTCATTAATAATTGAGTTCCAAAAGTGTTGTCCTCCTCCTAAAATTTCATCGCTGTTGGGTTCTGTCAAAGACGATCTGGAGCTGCGTAAAGCAGGTGTTTACAGGATTCTGTGCGAGTGCAGCAAGTCGTATATAGGGCAGACGACGCGCACTGTTCAGGAGCGCATTGTGGAACACCAGCGTCATACTCGGCTACTCCAACCCACCAAATCCGCAATCGCCGAACATTGTATTTCCACGGGTCATTCGATGAACTACAACGAAACTAAAATTGTAGCCCACACAACAAACTTTTGGAACTCAATTATTAATGAAGCTGTGGAAATAAGACTGTCTGACAGTGAGACTCTTATCAATCGAGACAGCGGATTTCAAATAAATGCTGCATGGAATCCTGTAATTGAAAAACTTCGTAGTCGGCATAGTTTCCTGCAACTGAATGACAGTAATAATCGAACTGATATCGAAGCGGCAAGCCTCCACCACGGAGGGCGCTCTGAGCAGCGTACGTAGTTGTAGTGAACGCGCACGCTAAGTATGCGCATGCGCACTGTCGACTGAATTGGGCATAAATAGCACAGCTCAGTGCGTCTTCGCCAGTACTTCGGCGGTACTCACCTGAAGATGGCCAGAAGACTCTGCGCCGAAATATCGTGGCAGGAAGTTACTGACATCCGGCAGTTCGCCCGAGATTTTATGAAAATATCAATACGCCGGGAAAGCTTTAAACATCACAAGTGCAAAATGGCTAAGCAGGAGTGGCTAGAAGGCAAATGCAAGGATGTGGAAGAATGTATAAATAGGGGAAAAATAGATACAGCCTACAGGAAAATAAAAGAAACATTTGGAGATAAGAAAAACAGCTCTATGAATATCAAGGACACTGATGGAAAACCAGTTCTCAGCAAAGAAGGGAAAGCTGAAAGGTGGAAAGAGTATATAGAGGGGCTCTACAAAGGAAATGAACTTTGAGACAATATTGTAGGAAGGGAAGAGGATGTAGATGAAGATGAAATAGGAGATACTGTACTGGGAGAAGAATTTGACAGAGCCCTGAAAGACCTAAGTTGAAACAAGGCCCCTGGAGTAGATGATATACCCTCAGAGCTACTGAAGTCTCTGGGAGAACCAGCCATGACAAACCTGTTTCACCTGGTGCGTAAGATGTATGAGACAGGAGAAGTACCCTCAGACTTTAAGAAAAATGTTATAATCCCCATTCCAAAGAAAGCAGGTGCAGACAGGTGTGAAAACTACAGAACCATCAGTCTAATAAGTCATGGTTGCAAAATATTAACACGAATTATATACAGAAGGATGGAAAAGGTGGTAGAAGCCGACCTCGGGGAAGATCAGTTTGGGTTCAGGAGAAATGTAGGAACACAGGAGGCAATACTCACTTTACGGCTTATCCTAGAAAATAGATTAAGAAAAGGCAAACCTACATTACTAGCTTTTGTAGATTTGGAGAAGGCTTTTGACAATGTTGATTGGAGTAAACTCTTTCAAGTTCTGAAGCAAGCAGGAATAAAATATAGGGAACGTAAGGTTATTTACAACTTGTACAAAAACCAGACAGCGGTTATCAGAGTTGAAGGGCATGAAAGGGGATGCAGTGGTTGGAAAGGGAGTAAGACAGGGTTGTAGTCATTCTCCATTGTTATTCAATTTGTACATCGAGCAAGCTATAAAGGAAAGCAAGGAGAAATTTGGAGAAGGAATTAAAGTTCAGGGTGAAGAATTAAAAACATTACGTTTTGCCGACGACATTGTAATAATCTCAGAGACAGCAAAAGACCTGGAAGAGCAGTTGAAGGGAATGGACATTGTGCTAATAGGTACATATAAGATGAACATTAACAAGAGCAAAACTAGGGTAATGGAGTGCAGTGTAAGGAAATCAGGTGATGCTGAAGGAATTAGATTAGGAAACGAAGCAATAAAGGAGGTAGATGAGTTTTGTTATTTGGGCAGTAAAATAACAAATGATTGTCACAGTACAGAGGATATAAAATGCAGAATGGCAATGGGTAGAAAAGCGTTCTTGAAAAAGATAAATTTGTTAACATCGAATATTGATTTAAGCCTAAGGAAGTCTTTTCTGAAGGCATTTGTATGGAGTGTTGCCTTGTATGGGAGTGAGACATGGACGATAAACAGTGCGGACAGGAAGAGGATTGAGGCTTTTGAAATATGGTGCTACAGAAGAATGCTGAAGATTAGGTGGGTGGATCGCATAACTAATGAGGAGGTACTGAACAGAATTGGGGAGAAAAGAAATTTCTGGCATACCTTGACTAAAAGAAGGGATAGATTGGTAGGACACATTCTTAGACATCAAGGAATTGTGAATTTAGCGTTGGAGGGAAGTGCGTGGGGAAAAAATCGCAGAGGAATACCAAGAGATGGATACAGTAAGCAGATTCAGACAGATGTAGGTTGCCGTTCTTATGTGGAGATGAAGAGGCTTGCTCAGGATAGGGTATTGTGGAGAGCTGCATCAAACCAGTCTCCGGACTGAAGACCACAACAACAACAATTACAATGTCAGTCATATATTACAATATTAGCAATATTTCTTCATTCTCTCATGTAAACTGCTCTAGGTTCCTGGTTATCTGTACACTTATTTTTTTGCCATAGACAGCTTATATGTACCGCAAAAATTTCAGTACTTCTCGTAACAACACTTCACACACTACCTTTCTGATTGTTGTGTGTTTTGATCCAAATTTTCCTATCTTCATGATATGATTTGCCTTGTTCCTATTTTGGAGAATAGATAGATTCTTAAGAAGTTTACTAATTTTTGTTTCTATACCCTAATGACACTCTAGTATACAGTCCTTTCTAATTAAATATAATATATACAGTAGTATCATTCACAGTTCTATTAGGAGTATGTATTATTACAATGTCCATTCATTGAAAACCCCACCCGAAATCATATACTGGCTATGTCTATGCCTATGGGTGTGCATCAGACTCCTTCGGTGTCTCCAGACTTTATCAAAGCTGCAAATGGACAATCCTGATAGTGTATTTCCTAAAAATGCAGCAATTAAATCTCATGAACATGTCAGTAACACACTTCCAGATCAAAGTACAACAGTTAGTTGAGCTTTGCAACAACAACAAAAGTGATATTGTGAAAATATACAGTGAACAGTAATTGTTATAATGAAGAATCATGATCATGGAATTGCATATGTTGTTAATGTGTTGTAACAGCTGCTTTCATAAAAGCTTGTAAACATTTATCTGCTGTTTATTAAACATATGAAGTTCACATACTTATAAAATTGCTGCCGGAGTGTTTGGTTGTAAAGTTTGTTGGTTGAAATTTGAGTTCAAATATGAAAGTGACATCAAAATACTACAATTAAAAATGTGCTTAGTTCACTGCCACAAGAGTACTCCACACCAAAATAACAAATTGTTAATAACTTTTTTTGTTGCCATGCAGAAATAAGTAGAGTTTGGTGGTATAGTTGGAGAACAAAGACAAAAGTGCCAACAAAATTCTTTCAATTAAAAATGTGGCTGTGTAAGCTGCTACAAAAGCATTCCACAACAAAATAAAGTACTGTTAATACCTTTCGTTGTTGTCATGCTAAAATAAGTAAAATATTTGTGCCAAGGAACACATACATTTAACAAGTCAAAAACTTCTGTCTGTTACTATTGCTTCCATACTTTGCACTACAACCATGCTCAATCAAGTATTGTCAACAGAAAATGAAAATACTTTTAAAGGAGGTGTAGAAATTCAAAAGTATTTATTTTATTATTCAACAGATGAGATTGTCATCAACCACAGCAAGAATTGAAGAAAAAAAAGGCAAAAACACACTGTCACTAGGCAGAAAACTGAGCAATTTTTATTGTGTGAACTTCAAGGGACTTAAAGGATAGGTAATTTGAAGCATCACTCTTTGGCCAGCCAAGTGTCATTAGTCAGGAATTTTTTTGTGTATAGATACACTGAGATCAAACAAGACAAAACATTTGGTGTTCTTGCACAAAATATTGGCAACTGAGTTTGCATAGCTTGCTTGAAGGAGTGCTGTAACTCGTGTGTTAGCCACTGAATGAAATTTAAGCTTGTTGCATAAAACCCATTCCCATTTGCAAAACATAAGCCAAACCCAAGATGAGGGATTTCAAGGTGGCTGTAGCTGTAGCTAAGATGGTGGGTTTCAAGATGGGAACCACTGTTGCCACAGCTCCTGCAAGTTGTACACCATGTACAGACACCCGATATCAGACACCATTGTGATTCCGGGTCATTTAATTTTTATAAGGATGTATTCGGGCTTATGTCACCCTGTACATTTGTCATTTTAGTTACAAAGGTACCATTTTGCCAAATGGTGCTAATAAATTTATATTTCCTTTCTTGGTGTTGGCAATTAATGACAAGCAGAACCACCTTTTAAGTTAGGACCTACAGTCACTGTTACATGGGCGTGTTAATTTCACTGTGCTGCAAAATTACCAGAAAAAAATGTCTTGTGCATTTGATACATGGGTCTCACTGTTGTACATCCTACTGCAGCAGTGGCAGCTGTATCTGACTCACTTATCACTATTGTCAAATACACATATGTAAAATTCTACATTATCTCTACTGAAAAACATTTTACTCCATTTTGCATATGGTAGTAATATTGTTTTGTCTGTAATACAAATAAATAAAAACTTAAATATCCATTAACATGTTCTGGAACAAAAAGGGAAGTTTCATGTCCAGTCAATAAGTTGGCTTATAACAGTTCCATTACATTTAGTGCAATAAAAAATTACAATAATCCTCCATACAAAACAGTTCACTTTTTAGCAAAACCCTAAGGACTTTCTATTCAGTAGCAAAATCTTTAGAACATGAGACACAAGACTTCTGACAAGAAAGTATGAATATCTTACTACAAGGAGTGCAAGCTGTCTTGTAAATATAGCCATTAGAACACACTCAGTCCTTACAACAGACATTTATATTCACATAACATAAAATGTTACAGAGTATACCTCAATTAAATTAATAAGAAAATGTGACCAGAGGAAAAAATATCTGGATATAGCAAAATGCGAACTCTCAGTTCATCACACATTACAATGTAACCCTGTGTATCTACTAGTTGTGCTGTACTGAGCATGAATGAAATATAAGCAAACTTTTCATCTTTAATCACATATATATTATTAACTCACACATAACTATTACAAATATCACCAAGAACAATACTGGTTTGAAACATCTTCGATTTACTGTTACCTTGAAGTTGCATACTTTCATAGCACTCTAGTTACAATTGAAAATGCTTTACCAGCAGTATGACACGTCTGGTCATTTTTATTGAAACAAAAATTACCCATAATGTCAGTCTTTTGAGAGATACTCAATTTACCAGTGGCCTGATGTGGCAAATACTTATAGAAGGTAAGATATCATACAAAACACCCCAAATATAGGCTTGGACACAAAACAAATTTGGCATCTTTAACTGTAAAAAAAAGGTAAAGCAGTCAACAATCCGAAGATTGGTTTGAACACAACAGTGGTTTTACTAGGCATGGTCCTGTTTGGAGGTGGTATGCCATTGCCTTCCTCCGACCTTTGAACTGACTTACCCAGCCAGTTATAGGGGGACCTACAGTTTAACGTGGGTTCCGAACCACGGTGCTACTCGGTATTTTTCACATGAGCAATACTGCCAGAGGTGAAAGAAGTGGAAAGTGACAGATAAAAATCCTAGGACCTGGCGGGGATCGAACCCGCGACCTTTGGATTTGTAGTCTGGCAATCTACCACTGTGCAACTGATGCGCACTTCTATACTTAAGAAATATACTATAACCTTCCAGTAACATAGGTGACATTCTTCAGTCTCATTGGAGTACATTGAAACATGCATTCAGAATGTGTCATGCTTGAAATTCTTCTACACATTCAGAAAGACGGGGTTGTTCTTTCTCCACACTATTATAAAAATAAATAAATAAATAAAAATAAAGAAAATAACAAAACCTTAGTACGTTCAGCATTTATATTCAAATACATGGTTTTTGAAATTACAGTTAACATTAATAACTGAACATTGGTATGAGAATATTTTAAATACTAACTGCATCTGTATATAAATTAAACAATGGAATGTTCAATTTGGAATTCAATGATATAATGAAGATAGGTTGCAATTTACTATAAAGACAATTGTCAACGTGAGTAACTCTGAGTTGGAATGGGAGGGGGAGGGGGAGGGGAGGGGAGAGGGTGAAAGGACAAGGGTGGGTATAGATATGCTAGTGCATTCTGATGGAGCAATTAAGTACTAGATTATTGGAAGGAGATGCAGCTTAGAAATGGAGTGGGAGGAAGAGGGAAAGAAATCAACACAGGGAGAAGTAGAGAAGGAGAAGAAATATAGTACAGTGGCTAATAAGACAATATTTGGTACAAGTGTAAGATGGGGGGGGGGGGTGAGGAAATGTGAAAATGTTGGGTGTGGGATGTGTAGGGTTAAAAGGTTACTGGAAGTAATTATGGGACTAGAGAATGTACTATAAGGATAACAGTTCAAAAATATTTGTAGAACTTGCTTTTGTCCACAGATCAGGAGTGGCAATTAATTCTGATGGACAGCTCCTTGATACTCATACTAATACAAAAAGCTCTGCAGTGAATCACTTAGCTGCTTTCACAGATGACCAAGCCTTTGGTGGGGTAGGACAAGCCTTTGACACGACTGGAATAGGAAGTGCTGGGTGAATGTATTGGGAAGGTCTTGCAACAGGGTCAAAATTGTCCCAATGGTAGGGAGGAGGAAGTAAATTGAATCTGGGTGAAAAGAAAATTCAAGCATATCTTGACTAAAAGAAAGTTTCAATTAATAGGACAAGAAATGATCAATTTAGTACTGAAGGGAAGTGTGGGAGGGTGAAAATCACAGGAAGAGACTTGGAGATGAGTGCAATGTGCAGGTTGAAAAGGATGTGGGTTGGCATTCTAATTCACAGATGAAGAGGCTTGAACAGGGTAAGATAATGTGGAGAGCTACATCAGACCAGTTTTTCGAATGGAAACCACAACAAACGTAGGGGACTGTGGTTGGGGATTGCCACAGGATATACTAGAATGTGGTGGAGTTGGTGGACTTTGGGTGTGTGAAAGAACATCAGTTCAGGAGGGATGGGAATAATCTTGGGAAGGGTCACTCATTTCAGCACATGATGAAAGAAAAGAAAAGCCTTGACAAATGATGTGGTTAGTTGTTCCCATCTAGGGTGGTATTGGGTGACAAAGAGGTACTCTTTTAAAGCTGGTTAATGAGGGTTTGAGGGAATATAGCATAGGAAATTGATTTATGAACTAGAAATGCGGACTAGTCTGCCAGTGAAAGGCCTAAGCGAGAGCTTCAGCGTATTGAACAAAGGAGTTCTTGTCACTGCAAATACACCATTCATGGATGGTCACAATGTACCAGAGGATATTTTAGATGTGGAAGGGATGACAATTTTAAAATGTACAATAAAAGGCAAAAATAATGCCTGACCCGAATAATTTGGGAGTCCAGAAACAGAGCATTGTGCACACCCATGTTAAGAGATGCCTGTGTTCCCAGTCTGCAGACAGCTATGGGAAGAAAAGCATTTCTGAAGAAGACAAATTTGTTGACTCCAATATTAGTTTAAATGTTAGGAAGTGCTTTCTGAAAGCATTTGTCTGATGTGTAGCATTGTATGGGAGTGAAATGTGGATGATAAGGAGTTCAGACAAAAAGTTGATAGAAATTTTTGAAATGTCATGCTACGGACGAATGATGAAGATTAGATGGATGGATTGCAGAACTAACAAGTAATTGCTCAACAGAATTGGGGAGTTGGCATATCCTGAGTAAGAGAAGGGATAGGTTGGTGGGAAACATTGTGAGATGTCAAGAAATTGTAAACTTAGCATTAGAAGGAAGTGTGTGAGGCACAAATCATAGAGGGAGACTAAGTGATGAATATAGTAAGCAGATTCAAAAGGATGTAGGTTGCCATTCTTATCCTCAGATGAAGAGACTTGCGCAGGATGGGATAGCATGGAGAGCTGCATCAATCTGGTCTGTCGACTGAAGATCACTACAACATACATTGAGATTCAATGAAATTTAACCCAGTTTAAAATTTCTTCTGAAAAATCATTATTCAAGCAAAATTTAAATATAAGAACTGCATCTCAGTACAAGTACTACAATGACTAGTGTTTCACATCTGCTTCATTGGTGAAGTGAATAGGCTGATGGTTTACAAATGTAAAGAATGAGTGTTTGAATATGACTGGCATCATTTATCATTTTATTTATTTTTATTATTTTGACCAATTTATTTGTAATTACTTCATCTTCCACCTGGTGTCTATAGTTTTCAGGTAAGATAAACTTAGCAGCTGATTGGTATATGTCATAGATTTACTTCAAATTGGCTGAAGTGAATATTTTTGAAGTGAATAATTGTTTTCTTTGAAAATTGTGTTAGCGCACCTGAGGCAGGTCATTGTTATGAAGTTGATTCTTCCACAGCAAGGATCAATTTAGAGTAAATAGTGAGGTAGTGGGACTTAAATACCTGGAAGACTACTAGTTTCTACATGGAGACAAGATGAAGAATTGGTCAAGGTGACCCAGAAACTCCTTTTTCAATCATTTGAAACATAAGCAGAGCTTCACATTTTCTAGGCTCATAGAGAACTGCTTTCAGAAGATTAAAGGACCCTGGAATCAGGTCACCTTGTGCTCTTATCTGATGATCAAGCCATGGAAAACTAGTGATTGTGAGTTCCTGGGAAGATGTCAGTTGGAGGAAAGTTATTTTCTGTGACAGATACACAATTGAATCCACAAGCAGGGGCCCTGTTCTTGTTTACTGTACAGATGGGCAATGATTTTATGCTCACTATGTGGTCACTTCACGTATACGTGAAGTGTTAGAGCTGGATGTCTCACACGGATGTAGGAATTTAAGAACATATCCAAGGCAAGTTCAATTCAGCATGCTACCAATGTTTCCTCATGAATGTAATCATTCATGCACTTCAAATTTCATACCCTGAAATATGTCTCACTAACACGATAATCATAATCAATCACACATCAGCATTAGGATTCAGAGCTGGCTTCAAAGGAGTCAGAATATTATTCACTGCCTTCCATGGCTTCCAAAGTCACCTGATCTCAATCTCATACAGCATGTATGCATTCAATTTAAAAGACTCTACAGTACAGATGGCCTGACCCTTCCCTGGAAACTGTGAATTCCGATGAGATTTAGTTCATTCTTCAAGGGAAAGAATTGTCATTGAGAAGGAGTTTTCCCCACAGACAAATGCTATTCCTCAAGGACCCACAGCTGTTCTTGATGCCAATGGCATTTGGACAAATTACTGCACTTATACACATTCAACTTTTCATTTCATTTTTTCTGTTAAATGTCTACATAGTTATAAGGCCAACAATTTTACTTGCAAAATACAAATTTATTTAATACTCTATTATTTGCATTTTTATTTTATTTTTAAGTAAATAAATCATGAAACATTGACAACGTGATAAAAATTAAGGGGAAAAAGGGTTGCAGAGAGTTTGAACCTGACAAATTACACAACTTTCAGTACCATACCCTGAGATTGGGGACTGGAACTAGGTCATAGGAAAAGGAAGAGAAGGAAATGTTGTATGTGAATGTGGATTGGAAAAAAGGAATGAAAGAGGAGATCGCTTGGTAGAATTCTGTGCAGAGCAGAATTTAATGATCACCAACAAATGGTTTAATCATTATGAAAGAAGGCTGTAAACGTGGAATAGACTAGGAGACACTGGAAGGTACAAGATTGACTTTATAATGGTAAGGAATAGATTTAGGAACCAGGTTTTAAATTGTATGACATATCCAATGGCAGATATAGACTCTGACCATAATTTATTGGTTATGAACTGCAGATTAAAACTTAAGAAACTGCTGAAGGTGAAAAGTGAGGATATGGAACCTGGACAAATTGAAGGAACCAGAGGCAGTTAAGAGTTTCAGAGGGAGCATTAGGCAAGGATTGACTGAAATGGGGGAAAGTAATACAGTAGAGTAGAAGAAGAATGGGTAACTCTGAGAGAAAGAGTAGTGAAAGCCGCAGAGGATCGTATAGGCAGAAGGACAGGGCCTAACAGAAATCTCTGGATAATGCAGGATATACTGAACTTAATTGATAAGAGAAGAAAATATAAAAATGTAGCAAGTGAAGCAGGCAAAAGGGAGTACAGATGTCTGGAAAATGAGGTTGACAGGAAGTGCAGACTGGCTAAGCATGAGTGGCTTGAGGAGAAATGCAAGACCATAGAACAATGTATAACTAGGGGAAAGATAGATACCGACAGGGGAAAATAAAAAGAGACATTTGGAGACAAGTAAAGCAGTGGTATGAATATCAAGAACTTGGATGGAAAACCAGTACTAAGCAAAGATGGGAAAGCTGAAAGGTGGAAGGAATATATAGAAGGCCAATGGAAGATCATGTAGAGATAGGAGATACTATACTGCGAGAAGAATTTGACAGAGCACTAAAAGATTTGAGTAAAAACAAGGCCCTTGGAATAGATGAGATTCAGTCTGAATTGCTGATATTGTTAGGAGAGCCAGTCATGAAGAAATTGTTCCACCTGGTATGCAAGATGTATGAGACAGGGAAAATACCCTCAGACTTCAAGAAGAATATAGTAATTCCAATTCCAAAGAAAGCAAGTGCAGACAAATGTGAAAATTACAGCACTATCAGTTTAATAAATCATGGTTGCAAAATACACATACAAATAATTCACAGACAAATGGAAAACTTGTGGAATCCGAGCTTGGGGAAGATCAATTTGGATTTAAGAGAAATGTAGGAACACGGGAGGCAATACTCACATTACGACTTATCTTAGAAGACAAGCTAAGAAAAGGCAAACCTATGTTTTTAGCATTTGTAGATTTGGAGAAAGCTTTTGACAATGTCAACGGGAATACACTCTTTCAAATCCTGAAGGGAACAGAGGTAAAATGTAGGGAGCAAATAGTTGTACTCAACTTATACAAAAACCAGATAGTGGTTATTAGAGTCGAAGGGCATGAAAGGGACACAGAGGTTGGGAAGGGAGTAAGACGGGGTTGTAGACTTTCCCCAATGTTATTCAATCTGTACATTGAGCAAGCAGTGAAGGAATGCAAGGAGAAATTTGGAGAGGAAATTAAAGTTCAGGGAGAAGAAATAAAAACTTTGCAGTTTGCCAATGACATAGTAATTCTATCAGAGACCACAAAGAATCTGGAAGAGCAATTGAATGGAATGGACAGTGTCGTGAAAAGAGGGTATAAAATGAACATCAACAAAAGTAAAACACGGATAATGGAATGTAGCATCAGAAAATCAGGTGATGCTGAAGGAATTCGGCGCACTAGACTTTCAAAAAAATGGCTATCACAAGAAGTGTTGTTCATCCAGAGATAGACACTCTGTGTAGTTTATACAGCTCATTGGGTTGTGGGGTCTTTTTAGTTGGATCACTGGACTATTTCAAAATATCTAAGTAAAATGTCTTATGGATTGACAAAAATAAGAAAATTGATTTCAAGAGGATAGTTTTATAAACTGTCGAATTAAGTGCAAAACCCATTCTAAATAATAAACCAATGCTGCTAATAACGTACTAAGGGCACTACGAGAACAATCTAGTCATAACACTCGTTCGTAACTTATTTAGCAACACCGCATCTTCTCCCACTTATGAGAATTGTACATGAGTCATGCTCTAAAGATTTATTCTTCATCTGATGCTGAGATCACATCTTATTTTCTTGTTGTTTAGTGTGTGTACCTATGATTAGAGTATAGGTTTGTTTTATTTTATACCATGTTTATATTTTGTATTTATTTCACTATGGGCAAGTTGACAGACTGCATGGTCCCATAAAGGGTGGGGAAGGAGATTTTTTTTGTGATTACAATAATACCTTGGAAGAAATTAATCATATCCACACTTCTTTAATTATCTGAACATGTATTTTTTTGTTTGATTAAAAAACATTACATGGAAATAGTTTTATGCCTAAAACTATAAGTTTCAATCCAGATACAGAAAGTAATTTTTTACACCAAGACCAAATACTACCACAAATGTAACTAGATTCCATTTTGTGTGCCAGCCCACCACAGAATTATAATGAAATAACAGGTTTTCGCTTGGTAGGCGATGTGAGATGTTTCTTTTATTTAGCTTTAAAACATATCGATTTCGTCCCTATGATGGGACATCATCAGTGCAGAATTGCAAGTCATGATGACGTACGTGCTCTGCTTAAAAACATTTAAAGGTCTTGCCGGTACAAGTCACAACATTGTGACTTGTACCGGCAAGACCTTTAAATGTTTTTAAGCAGAGCACGTAGGTCATCATGACTTGCAATTCTGCACTGATGATGTCCCATCATAGGGACGAAATCGATATGTTTTGAAGCTAAATAAAAGAAACATCTCACATCGCCTACCAAGCGAAAACCTGTTATTTCATTATACTACCACAAATCTCATTCACTCTAAAATTTTGTTTGAGAATATATAGTTTCTATTCTTTTCAAATGTTCAAATTTTTGTGAACCCGTTGGACCAAACTGCTACGGTCATCAGACCCTAGAGTTACAAACACACACACACACACACACACACACACACACACACACACACACATGCACGCCTGCCCGATGGTGGTCTCAAACCTCTGGTAGGAATGGCTGCCCAGTCCGTAGCATGATTATTTTCTGTCTACATAAATGATCTGATGGACAGAGTAATTTGTAATTTGTGGCTGTTTGCTGATGATGATGTGGTGTATTGAAGGGTGTCGTCTTTAACTGACTGTAATAGCATACAGGATGACTTAGACAAAATTTCTAGTTGGTACGAAGAATGGCAGCTAGCTCTCAATGTAGAAAAATGTAAGGTGATGCACATGAGTAGGAAAAACAATCCCATAATGATAGAATACAGCATTAGTAGTGAGATTCGTCGCATCATTCAAATATCTAGGCGTAACATTGCAGAGCGATATGAAATGGAACGAACATGTAAGGACAGTTGTGAGTAAGGCGGACAGCCGACTTTGGTTTATTGGGAGAATTTTGGAAAGATGTACTTCATCTGAAATGGAGTCCGCCTATAAAATGCTTGTACAACCACGTCTTGAGTATTGCTCAAGTGTTTGGGACCTGCAGAAGATCAGTTTAAAGGAAGACATAGAAGCAGTTCAGAGGCGAGCAGCTAGGTTTGTTACTGGTAGGTTTGACCAATGCGCGAGTGTCACGGAAATGATCCAGCAACTCAATTGGGGATCGCTGGAGGAAAGACAACATTCTTTTCATGAATTTCTGTTGAGGAAATTTAGAGGCTGGAATTTGAAGCTGAGTGTAGTACGATCTTGCTGCCGCCTTCTTACATTTCGTGTAGCCATCACAAAGACAAGATAAGAGAAATTAGGGCTTGTACAGAGGCATATAAGCATTCTTTTTTTTCCTCGTTCTATTTGCGAATGGAATAGGAAAGGAAATGCCTAGTAGTGGTACAGTGTACCCTCCGCCACACACCTTACGGTGGATTGCAGTGTATGTATGTAGATGTGATGCCTTAGACCACATAGTCATTCCGTGTGGCTTCTTTTCTTTTGGATAGATGTTCCGTTCATCACTTACAGAAGTCTTACACAGCAACTGCCCCTAGTCGGCCCCTCCAGAAACAAGCATAGTGTTATACATGTACAGAGATGGGCAAGTTTGTGGCCTGTGGTTTTTTATATTCAGAGTTCGCAATTGATGGCAAAGATTGTCAGTAGAGAAGATAGAGCAAGCAGCTGCACAGATAGGCCTTGTTTCCTGTGAATACAATGTTCTCTTGCTGTGATGACATGGTGGTGTACAAAAGCTTTTATCCACAGTTTATTGTCTGCCAGAAACTTCTACACAGTCTCAAATGTTTAACAGTATAGTGTAGTGTAGTGTAGTGTACAGAAGTAACTGACAGAATAACAGTGCCAATATTTTGTGGACAAAAGCTAACATGCACAGCAGCTATCACCATCTACCCAGCAGTGGTACACAGCAATGATGCACTTGATATTAATAATGATAAAAATTTTGAGATGTAGGTGCCTTTATTGCAATTAAAGATTGAAATCCATAAATGCAGGCATCAGCCAACAGGATCCAAGGGGTGTGCATTACTATTTATTCTGCTTGTACAAAAAATTTAATACACTGTACAAAATAAACATGTGACAAAATGTTACAAACTACATGTACCTTTGAAATTGAGGCTGGTTTCCTTAGTTATTTAAATGAGTTAAACAAATTGCTGGTACTCCTAAAAGATAGATTTCACAACCTATGAATTACACTACACAATTATAGTAGGTGTTCAAAATGCTTGCCTCCATCGAAACAGCATGCCTGACATCTGCTTATAATTGACTGCTGCAGTTGCTTAAAGATACTGGGTGTGGAGCAAACAACCTCACACCCTGAATGTAGCTTCACCACTAGATCTTTCACTGACTCCATAAGGGTTTCTTACATAACATTCTTTAGATTGCCCCAAAGGAAGAAGTCCAGCAAGTTGAGGTCAGGCAAACAAGGCAGCCACATGACAGGGCCATCTCGACCCAACCAGTGATCCCCAAACATTCATCTGATCTGAGTTCTGACAGCCCCATCATGTACATACATCAATAGAATGTTAGTGGCACATCTTTCAGTAATCATGACTACTATTCCTGAAGAAATATTGTATAGCTTTTGTCTCCGAGTCGAGAGGGAAGCTTGTATGGGTCAATAAAGTAATTGTACACAATGCCATCCAATGGACTGATGGTGAACTTTACCTGATGACCCTCTATATGGATGGTGCAGGGATTCCCCTCTGCCCACACATGGCACTTGTGGGCACTGAACACAGGTGCAGGTGCCTCATCTGTGGACAACTCGTCCATAGCATAATCTGACTGAATGGCACACTGTTGCAGGACTCACTGGCTGAACTCCAGATGCGGAGCAAGGTCGTGGGCCAATGTCCAAGAGTGCCTGTGTGTTTTGAAGATGATATAGATGGCTTCCCTCCTCATGCAGTATCATTAAAACCACCTAGTAAGAGCTCTGTATTGCATATGCCACAGTGCGGGTGCTTACAGATGGGTCTGCATCAAAGTTCTTCAGAAATTGTGGTGCAATTACATTTCACATGTGACCACTGTCGTATTGTCACCTTGTGAAACTATCACTTTCACTTAGCTGCAGATGGATGACCACAAATGTGGAGTGATGTAGCTAAAGCCTATTCGAGTATCATTGTCCACAGATAAGTAACAGTGTGTGCCCATTGCCATCCACCTTGCCATACATGAAGCACATGTCCTGCTGCTAAGCTCATGTGAAATCATCTGAGATGCACACACCAGTACTATGAATGCAGTGTTTCTGTTACATATGATTATTATTCCCCTCTGCCACAACCACAGTTAGTGGTCTCTATAGTGTTGATTTGACAGAATTATCTGCATTCAATGCCATCTAATGTCCTGACAGCTGTTAGGAAGATTGTGAAACATTCTGGTAGCAGCCTGTTTACATAGAATGCTATACTAGCTGCCTGGCCTCACGTGAAAGTTTGATGTCTGTAGCACTGTTTGGTGACTTCAATTTGTTCCTCTAGACATCCTGTACCACCCTGCAAAGTTTGTTCGTGTCATTTAGAAACACTCTGTACATATATAAAAATAAATCCAATCCACATTAAACAATTTTCAAAAGAATTTAATTTGTTACATACTTGTTATGAGTTGTGGAAGAGACTGTTCTAAATGTCCTTATGGGTCTTTTTGAAATGTTTTTCAAGATACCGCTTATGTTTGAAAGACATACCACAGGCTGCACAGCAGAAAGGCTTATCCTCTGAATGCACTAATTTATGCCTCTGCAGCTCTCCAGACACACGGAATTCTCTGCCACAAATATCACATGCACAAGGACGCTCGCCCGTATGTGTCATTTTGTGAATCCTTAACTCTTGACGTCTTCTAAAACGTTTCTCACAGAAATTACAATTATATGGAAAGACATCAGTATGTGTTTTAGCATGCATATACAGAGATGCTCTAGAACTAAAACGTTTACCACATACAGCACAAACAAATGGACGTTCACCAGTGTGTGTTCGTCTGTGGTCATCACAAGTTGCTTTAGCAGCAAAAAGACTACCACAAATATCACACTTGAAGTTCTTGACACGTGCATGGACGTCTCTAAGATGACGTGTCAAGCCTCCTGAATCACGGAATCCTTTCCCACATATGTGACATGTAAAAGGGCGTTCATCAGTATGAATCCGTAAATGTCTATGGAAACAATCTTTTTTTAAAAACACTTTACCACAGTCACTGCAACGAAAGGACTTTTCATCAGGCTTACTAACAGCACGTCTCTCTGGTGAACCCAAAGTAGGATTTTGCTTTGCTGACTTGGTATTCTGATTTGAAATCACTTCTTCAATGTCAGACTGGATGTACAGACACTTTCCATGACCAGGATCCTCCTGTCCATCACATTTCCTCTGTTTCATTAATTCCCCTACTGTAGTATGTTCTGAGCTGCACAGATTAAGCATTTCCTTCTGTTTAGAAATTACCATTATTGCTTGGTCTGTGTCCTTCAGCAGTTCACGACATTCAGAGCCTGAGGTATTTATTTTGTCAAAATCAGTGACAATTGCAGTACTTGTGGTATTTTGAATTGTACAATTTTTAATGTGGCATTCACAATCACTATCTCCAGTGATATTTTTTATTTTTCTGTGATGGGGCTTCTGCATAATATGTGATTCTGAATGGTTCTTTTCAGTAGGCCTTCTAGGACACACATTATCATCTGTCACAGTTTTTCTTTCATTTTCTACAGTTGGCCTCTTCTTGGATGTATCACTTGCCATATTCTTTTTGTTTATTTCAAAAGTAGACCTGTCTGGAGAATAAGTGTTGGACCTGTAAGACAAATCACACAAAAATGTTATAACTAAGTTGCAGTTTACTTGACCATAAGATTCATACCAGTATGTTGCACTGAATCTTGGAAGTCAGAAATCAACCAGGAATTGTGGTGTGACAGATAAAATAAATTCTTGTATTTTACTCACTTGACAACATTTTTAACTTTAAGCATGTCAAGTTTCAATAATATTTTCAATTAATAAGTGTATCACCACCATAAGTTGTGAAATGAAAGTAAAAGAGTAAATAGGATAGGATATAGTCAATTCATTTCACAAACTTCACAAATTTTTTTTTTTTAGATAATGTGTTCAATAACCTGTCTTGTGGTGTAGTAGTCGTAATGTCAGGGAGTTACAATGCATTTCCTTTAACACAGAAAAAAACTGGGGAGGGAATAATGTATTGAAACCTCTGCTGGCTTTATTAATTTATATAGTAATAAGGACAGTTTACAACTCACCGCAAAGACATGGCTAAGAGCTGCGACAGACACATACAAAAGACACACACATACAACACTTTCAGCTATCAGCCATGGCTTTCTTCAGAAAATAGAACACTCAAGCAATCACACAGGCACACAACACAGTCATACAACCATCACCTCTGGCTGCCGCACTTTGAATCACGCTCAACGGCATGTAAACTGGTGATGGGAGGGGAGGGGAGAGGGAATAGGAAGGTTACGTCATGGTGGTGGGGATGGGTACAGCACAGCCTATATGGGAATAAAGAGATGCAGCTTAGGAATGGAGTGTGGAGGCAGGTGAGGGGAGAAAAATAAAATAAACAAAATATACATTAAAATAAATATAAAAAAATAAAAATAAAATGCACATACACCATGCGGACACACACACACACACACACACACACACACACACACACACACACACACACACAGGCACACGCACCCACCCACGCGGGGTAGTTTCTGTCTGTGAAGGCCTTTGTGAGACCTTCAGCATATTCAGAAAGGGAGTTCTTGTCACTGCAGATACGCTGTCCACGGGTGGCCACACTGTCGTCGTGCGTGTGCGCATGCCCGTGTGTGTGTGTGTGTGTGTGTGTGTGTGTGTGTGTGTGTGTGTGTGTGTGTGCGCGCATACCCGTGTGTGTGTGTGTGTGTGTGTGTGTGTGTGTGTGTGTGTGTGTGTGTGTGTGTGTGTGTGTGTGTGCACGCGCGAACGAGCGTGCACGCACACATTCCTGAGCTGCATCTCGTTATTCCCATCTAGGCCATGCTGTACCCATCTCCAACACCATGATGTAACCTTCCTAATCCCTCTCCCCTCTCCTCTCTCCTCTCCCATCTCCCCTCTCCTCCCACCCCATCCTCAATTTACACACCACAGAGCGAGATTCGAAATGCGGCAGACGTAGGTGATGGTTGTATGACTGTGTTGTGTGCCTGTGTGATTGCATGAGTGTTCTATTTTCTGATGAAGGCCATGGCCGATAGCTGAAAGTGTTGTATGTGTGTGTCTTTTGTATGTGTCTATCACAGCTCTTTGCCAAGTCCTTGAGGTGAGCTGTAAACTGTCCTTATTACTATATTATTAATTCCAACCTGGACTTTCCATTATTATGTTTTATTAGTTTATCTTGACTAGTGATCAATTCAAGCCCCTGGTATAAATAAATAGTGTTTTGAGCCTGAAATATAGTGAATATAAATCACTATACCGTGGTTCGGAACCCACATTAAACTGTAGGTCTCCCTATAACTGGCTGGGTAAGTCAGTTTCCAAGGTCGGAGGAAAGCAATGGCATACCACCTCCAAACAGGACCATGCCTAGTAAAGCACCGTGGTGTTCAAACCAATCTTCGGATTGTTGACTGCTTTACCTTTTAAATCACTATATAAATAAAATAAATTAGATAAGAAAAACATAACTGTTAACAACAGTGAATTACAGAAATGAACTAATGTTCCAGAGACTAAGTTCAATAACACCCAAAAATATGAAAGTCCAAGTAGAACAAGAATAATTCAAAGTCCCATTGGACATGAAATATTGCAAACACCTAGCTATCTGTTACAGTACTGTACCTTCTCATACGTTTACCATAACTTCTTCCTAAACAGTATTGAATTAAATATGCATCATAGATGCATCTCTAATCCAGTGTCACACCTTTTCAAGATTCCCTGACTACCATCACAAAAACACTTCCCTTTTCAAATACTTATCTCAATGGACCTACTAATGTAACACAATTCTTCTCAAGCATTCAACAGTTTGTATGTACAACTTTTTATACCGTGGTTTTCTCAAGAATTTGTTTGTGCCATTAGTTGCATGATAAAAATCGACTTAGAAACATGCATCACAACAATTTCTAGGAAGCGTAGTTTGCCGACAAACACGTTTAAACATTTCAATTTACAATGCAAGGGTGAGAATTGCAAATTCTTGTGGTAACCTTATAATCTGTGGTATGATTATAAATGATGTATCGATTTAATTGTATTTTAACACCTCTTTCCACTGCTGTTAATAGATCTATGTATCTCTACTGCAGTATAATTTATGGGAAAACTACAAAACAATCACAGAAAACAAAGGAAATGTACTGGGTGGTTATAATTAAAATTATTCTTTCAAAATACTGTAAAAATAACACCACTGGTAAGAATGATGTCAAATTGTAATGGAATATTATCAGAGAAAGGGGAAAATGTATGGCAGAAGAAAAATAAATAGTTTGAAAACTGATCAATAGATGGCACTGTAGGCTTCATAATTTAATAATAAATCAATCAAACAATAATGTCTAAGATGTAAGGTAGATGTTAAATAAACTGTGCTACTCAGTGTGCATGAATGTACAGGTGTGATAGAGTTATTTACACAAGTCTATCCACTACAGCAAGGTCATATCACATTGGATAGGGAAAATTGGTTTCTAATTGTCCTGAGACCAAATAATAAGTAAGTAAATAAATAATAAACACACACTAAAAGCATCAATCAGAATCAAATTGGATTTTTAATTTCTATGTTATTGACTCAAAACATGTTTTACTGTTTTCTGCAACAAGCTGAAAACGAGACACTGCATGGCCCACAACTGATCAAAGTGTTTCCAGGGTAACATTCAGAATATTTTGCACAATGTGCGTCTCCAATTAAGCTAAGTTTGTAATCAGGACAGTGAACACAACATCTTTTCGATAGCCCCACAGCCAGAAGTCATGCAGATTAAGATCAGGTGATCAAGGCCAGCCTGTATGGAATGGTAGCTGATAACAGTAGAATTTCCAAAATGTCACTTCAGCAGCTGCTTAACTGGATTTGCAGTGTGTGGAGGTGCACCATCTTGCATAAAAATTATCCCATCAACGCTGTTGGAGAGCTTGAATGACGTGGTTGCACAAAAGACACTTCACTTATCAGTGACAGTACAGGTAACAGGACCAGAAGTACATGTCTTTTCATAAAAATACAGCCCTATGATAAATGATGACACATATCACACAGTGAACGTTTCAGGAAGAAGTGGTACTGATTGATTTGCGTTTGGATTTTCTGTTGCCCATATTCGACAATTATGTGTACTGACATATCAGATGGAAGTGGCCTTCATCTGTTCACAAAATCTTTCATGGCCATTTATCGTCCACTTCCACATGAGCAAGAAATTCTAAAGCAAAAGTCTCTCTTGATGGCGGGTCAACAGGAAGCAACTCATGCACATGGTAGTTTTGAATAGATGCAAAGAAGGATTTTTGTAGGATTTTACACACCATGCTCACAGGTTTGTTCAATGTTCAGGCAATTCTCCATACCCTACATGATTGCACACCAACACTCTACTCCTCCTGCATTGCTACAGCTTCTTCCATGAATGTCATATCAGTCACTGCACCAAATACTTTTTTTTTAACCCTTCAGCGTCCAAAACTGCAGCAGAGGAAATTGTGCAGTCATCATTCTTGTAAAACAACTTTAAAAGCAGAGTGCAATCCTGCATTGAGACAGTCATGGCAAACATCTGAGACATGAAATGAGGAAAATCTGTGTACCCAGCATGTTTATACCAACTTCAATGGGTCGTGCAGATGACAGGTGTTAACATTTACATTTTCACACTTTTTATTTTTCTTCTGTCATACATTTTGCCTTGCCCTTTTCTCTGATAATATTCCATTGAAATTTGATCTCATTCTGAGAAGTGGTGTCATTTTTACATTTTTTTAAAGTTTAACTTTATCCTAAATAATTTATGTGGTTCACAGTATTAGGTGCACACATGTACTGCTATGCTCTAAGTGTATCTGCATTCATTCAAAAGTTTATAAAAATTCTGATTAATTCAAGTGTCGCAACAAAAGCTACATTTAAAGTGTTCCATCATTCTGTTGTGGTAAATACTTTACAAGGTATAAATGATTTAATGACTTCATCATATTCAGTTATGTTTTTCAGAGTACTTCCTTTTGTATTGCACATTCAACTTGTATGCACTTGCCTTTGGGTTTATTTTTCAATTATCTTTCATTTTGCCACAACATGCTCTTTGTAATCAGCTCAGTTAATACTACATGCTTGCATATATTAAAACAATAGGTCTCTATGTTCAATCTTCATGTACAGTCCTGGCCATTAAAATTGCTACACCATGAAGATGAAATTCTAGAGACGGAAAATTTAACCGACAGGAAAAGAAGATGCTATAATATGCAAATGATTAGCTTTTAAGAGCATTCACACAAGGTTGGCGCCAGTGGCGACACCTACAACATGCTGACACGAGGAAAGTTTCCAACCGATTTCTCATTCGCAAACAGCAGTTGACCGGCACTGCCTGGTGAAACGTCGTCGTGATGAGTCATGTAAGGAGGAGAAATTCGTATCATCACATTTCTGACTTTGATAAAGGTTGTTGTAGCCTATCATGACTGTGGTTTATAGTAGCGCGACATTGCTGTTCGCGTTGGTTGCGATCCAATGATTGTTAGCAGAATATGGAATCAGTGAGGTCAGGATGGCAATACGGAATACCGTGATGGATCCCAATGGCCTTGTATCACTAGCAGTTGAGATGACAGGCATCTTATCTGCATGGATGTAACGAATCGTGCAGCCACGTCTTGAT
This sequence comes from Locusta migratoria, assembly GCA_026315105.1. NCBI lineage: Eukaryota > Metazoa > Arthropoda > Insecta > Orthoptera > Acrididae > Locusta > Locusta migratoria. The sequence goes on along the minus strand of CM048744.1, from coordinate 313,579,868 downwards.
CCCTGAGTCAACGAATGGGGACGTTTGCAAGACAACAACCATCTGCATGAACAGTTTGACAATGTTTGCAGCAGCATGAACTATCAGCTTGGAGACCATGGCTGCAGTTATCCTTGATGCTGCATCACATACAGGATCGCCTGCGATGGCACGATGAATCTGGGTGCACGAATGGCAAAACGTCATTTTTTTGGATGAATCCAGGTTCTGTTTACACCATGATGGTCCCATCCATGTTTGGCAACATCGCGGTGAACGCACATTGGAAGCGTGTATTCGTCATCGCCATACTGGCATATCACCCGATGTGATGGTATGGGGTTCGATTCATTACACGTCTTGGTCACCTATTGTTCACATCGACGGCACTTTGAACAGTGGGCGTTACATTTCGGATGTGTTACGGCCCCTTGCTCTACCCTTCATTCAATCCCTGTGAAACCCTACATTTCAGCAGGCTTATACAAGACCACATGTTGCATTTCCTGTAGAGGCTATGGATATGGAAAATGTTTGACTGCTGCCCTGGCCAGCACATTCTCCAGATCTCTCACCAACTGAAAACGTCTGGTCAATGGTGGCCGAGCAACTGGCTCGTCACAATATGCCAGTCACTACTCTTGATGAACTGTGGTATCATGTTGAAGCTGCATGGGCATCTGTACCTGTACATGCCATCCAAGCTCTGTTTGACTCAATGCCCAGGCGTATCAAGGCCGTTATTACTGCCAGAGGTGGTTGTTCTAGGCGCTGATCATTCAGGATCTATGCACCCAAATTGCATGAAAAAGTAATAACATGTCAGTTCTAGTATAATATATTTGTCCAATCAATACCCATCCATAATCTACATTTCTTCTTGGTGTAGCAATTTTAATGGCCAGTAGTGTATCTCTGGTATCTCTGACATAACTGCAGCTGAGAAGCCACAACACATGTCTGGTTGAGTGTCTATAACCACCCTTATTTCCTGCAAACTGTCACAGAGAGAAGAAATAAGTTCATCTCATCCTCATTGTATGTATTTCAAGTCCAGCACTCAGCCATACAAGAATCCAATGTACAAATATGGTTTGTCATTTTACACCTCCAAGAAGTGACAAAGTAAAACTGGTAATGCTTGCTTGGAAACATAGCAATTGTGATTTTCAACAAAATAATGAGGATAGCCTGTAATTCACTGAAATAACAATTTTGAAGTCACAGAGAGGTACATAGAAAGGATAATCACACACATACAACTTAGCCTTTGCCGCAGCCTTGTTAGTACAGTATTCATACTTATCTCCAGCTGCTTTATGCCAAGTAATGTCCCACAGTGAGTATAACTCTCCATCAAAATCTACATAAATACTCTGGAAATTTCATTTCAGTGCATGGCAAAGGATTCATTGAACTGCTTTTATGAAATTTCTCTACCATTCCATTCTCTAATAGCGTGCAGAAAAAGGAACACCTAAATCTTTCCATTTCCAATCTTCTTTCTCTTATTTTATTATTATGATCATGTCTCCTTATGTTAATGGGTACTAACAAAAATGTTTGCAGTAGGAGGAGAAAGTTTGTGAAACAAACAAATAAGTCTCATCACAATTACTAGAGCCTTTCTTCAAATGTTCAAATGTTTGTAATTCCAAAGAACTAAACAACTATGGTCAAGAGTCATCAGATGTACAAAATACTGAAACTAAGAACACACACACACACACACACACACACACACACACACACACACACAGACAGATCTTTCCTTTAATGATTTACTTTTAATGATGAGTGGGAATGGGAAGCGAGGGAGGGAGAAGGATGTAGAGTGAGAGTAGGGACAAATATAGTGCTGCCTTACAGAGCCTGTAAGTGCTAGATGGGTGGAAAAAGATGCAACTTAGGAATGTGGAGAGAGAGAGAGAGAGAGAGAGAGAGAGAGAGAGAGAGAGAGAGAGAGAGAGAGAGAGAGAGAGAGCAAGAGGGAAATGGGAGGGTTGCCAAATGGGGAACAGCAGAGAAGAGACAGAAAGGAACAAACTACAGTGCAGGCAGTGGTTAACAACACAAGAACTGGATGCGGTGGAGGATGGAGGGTGTAGGATGAGTGTGGTGTGGGGTGCACAGGGACAATAGATTTCTCTAGGTTGAGGCTAGGATAGTGTATGGACTGGTGTATTGCTGTAAGAGTAACTCCAATGTTCTGTTCAGAATAGCTAGATTTTGGAAATGGAGGGATCCAGGAGAACTGCATTATGAATCAGTCATTGTAATCAAGCATATTATGCTCAGCTGCATTGTTGAGCTGTAGGATGGTATATCTTACTTATGGCCACATCTCTATTGAGATTTGAAAATAATGTGCAAAAGAGACAGACTGGCAGGCCAGTACTTACCATAGTTTAGTACCATATATAGTACACACAAAAAGACACAAAAGGCAACAAAAGTAAAGGTTTATACTAGCTTTCAGAAATCCGGTAGGAGGAGGAAAGAGAAAGGGGAGAGAAGGGAAAGTTTACTCACAACCTAGGTCATGAGTTGGGCTGGGTGAATGTAGACCAGTGAATGTCGACATCAAAGATGTTAAATCTTCTGAGATGTTGCATGTTAAGTACTGAGCCATGTAAATACAAACCAAAGAGGATAGATAACAAAGTGAACCGAGTAATGCTGAGTGGCAGGAGAGGGGTGCAGATAAAAAAATTTAACACACACACACACACACACACACACACACACACACACACACACATACACACACACACAGACAGAGAGAGAGAGAGAGAGAGAGAGAGAGAGAGAGAGAGAGGGGGGGGGGGAGATTACTAGTAAATAATGAATAGGTGAGTTGCAGGTGGCTGAGGGGAAGAGATTAACGTAAGTTTAGACCAGGAGGATGGTGGGAAGAGATGATGTGTTGGAGGCCAAGTTCCCATCTTCAGCTCTGAGGGACTGGTGCTAGGGGGGAATATCCAAATGGTATGTATGGTGTAACATGTGCCATGGTCTTTTGGAGCCATGATGGAGGGCACACTCCACAACAGGATATTGATTGCCCCCAAGCGAACAGTCTCTCTGTGACCTTTCAGCCACTCAGCCAACATAAAAGGCTGTGCATTGAACATATGCCAGTTGGTGAATTACATGTGTTGTTTCACACATTGCCCTGCCTTGCACTGTGTAGGTTTTTTTTTTTGTGGTGGGGCTGGAGTAGGTGGTTGTGGGAGGATTTGTGGGACAGCTTCCTGCAGTGGGTTCAGTTGCAGGGTTAAGAACCATTAGGTAGGGGCGGTGGTTTAGAGATGTTGTACTGTTTTATAAGGATGTTGCAGAGGTTGGGATGATGGTGAAAGGCTACTCTAAGTGGTATGGGGAGAATGCTTTTGAGGAATGATTTAATTTCAAACCATGACTTCAGAAAGTCATAGCCCTGACAGAGCAATATGTTAAGGAATTTCAGGCCAGGATGGTACTGGGCAACTAAGGGGATGCTTTTGAGTGGTATGGGGTTAGGAATACTGTTACTGGAAGGAGAGGAATGGTCTGCTCGAGATATCTGCTTGTGGACGATAGGATAGTTGCAGGAGAGGAAATCATTGGGCAGATTGTTGGTGTAGGTGGTCAGGGATTTATCACCACTTTTATAATTGCCATACCTTCTGTATCAAACAATCGTTTCCCTGCAGCCTAATCATTCAAGACACCGTATCTGCTTCCATGATAATCCCTCACCACATACACCAACAACCTGTCCAATGCTTTCCTCTCCCACAATTATCCTACAGACCTTGTCCTCAAGCAGACCTCCATACCAGTCCATTCCTCTCCTTCCAGTACCAACATTCCTAATCTCAGACTACTCAAAAGAAACCTCTTAGGCATCCAGTACCATTCCGGCCTGTAATGCCTTAACAAATTACTCCGTCAAGACTTTGACTTTCACAAGTCATGCCCTGAAATGGGATCATACCTCAAAAGCACCCTCTCCAGAGCACCTAAAGTAACTTTTCGCCATCCTACCAACCTCCACAACATCATTGTCAAACCGTACAATATCCCAACTCTACCCTTCCCACCTAATGGTTCTTACTCCTGTAATTGACCACACTTCAAAACCTGTCCAATTCATCCTCCCACAACCACCAACTCCAGTCCCACCACAGGAAAAACCTACACAATGCAAGGCAGGGTGGCATTTGAAACAACACATGTAATCTACCAACTGACATGTGTTCACTTCACAGCATTTTATGTTGATATGATGACCAACAAATTGGCTGAACAGATGAATGGTAACAGACAGACTGTTCGCTTGGGGGGGGGGGGGGGGGGGGACAATCAGTATCCTGTGGCAGAGCCTGTCGTCCATCATGGCTCCAGAGATGTCAGCACATGTTACACACACATGACATTTGGATACTCCCACTAGCACCAGTCCCTCAGAGCTACGGAGATGGGAACTTGGCCTCCAACACATCCTCTCATCTCACCATCCCCCTGGTCTAAACTTATGTTAACCAATCCCCCTCTGCCATCTGCAACTCATATATTCAATATTCATTAGTAATTCCCCCTCCCCCTTTTGTGTGTGTGTGGTGGGGGGGGGGGGGGCAGACATTGATAATCTTACTTTTTTAATTAAACAATGGAAATACCTTGAAAGATTCAACAATATCATGGAAAAGATAGGCAGCTACTCACCACAAATGCTCAATGAGCCGCAGATAGGCACAGATAACAGAAAAACAAAAAATAAAGCTTTCAGCTGACAGAGAACGAACACACACACACACACACACACACACACACACACACACAAACCCAACCACTATATCCAGCTGTTGTGGCCACAACAGCTGATTTTGTCGCCTTTTGTGTAATTTTTTGAGTTTATTATCAGCGGCACCAAACTACGGTAAGTACTAGCCTGCCACAATATCTATTATCAACATTATTTCTGAACACTACTTTAGGAGCAATATGAAGAATCTTGGGTAGAATGTCTCTAATTTCAAAGCAGGATGACTTTACAAATACTATGGCTTAGTTGTGCCTGTCCAGGATTGTACTGCATTCAGAGGTGTGCTCGTTTGTACCTGGTTATTGGGTACGAAAGGAGGATTGGAGGGTGTGTGGACCAGACCTGGGAAATAGTGACTGTCAGTAAAGAGACATTGAGCATACTGAACAAGGGAGTGGTCAGACTATATGGGAGGGTTTTTATATGTGTAAGGGATGGCAACAGTCAAATTTAGGTTCTATTGGTATTTGGTGGGTTTGATGACAGCGGAAGTGTGAACAGAGTCACAAGTAAGGTGAAGGTCAATGTCTATGAATGTGGCACGCTGGTTCAAGGAGGACCAGGTGATGTGGCTGGGAGAGAAGGCATGGATGTTGTGGAGAAAGGACATAGGCTGTTCCAGTCCTGTTCTGAAGGTCATTGGGAAAGGTAGTGTATAAGAACAATAAGACCATGGGCTTGAGGGATATTGATGTATAGGGAAGCAGCATCAAGTGCTACAAGTAGGGATCAAGGAGCAAAGGTGTGGGGATAGTGGAGAGTCAGTAAACAAAGTGGTTGGTAACCTTCATGTAGTTATTCTTTGTTACTGTTAATTAAAGCATTTCTTTATACGTCTATTCCTTTTCTTGTGACTTGTGTACTTTCTAACACCATTCTAACCCCTCACCCTCTGGCATCTGAGCCACAATATATTAACTGTCCTCCTCTGCACAACACATGGCTCTGGAAACATGCAGATTGTTGATGCAGCATCTAATTCTTCCCACTGTTCATTATTCACATAAAAATATTTCCTCCCCTTTCCTCTCATATTTTTACATTTAGTTGTTACTTATTTAACTGTACCACACACTTGTGAACTGACCATCCACATTCCCCTACTTCTCTCATCCCTATTTAAACATACCTCCACTTCCATAACTCATCTGTTTAAATCCTTTGGTAAATCATTTTCCCCTTGCATAAAGCCTGGTAAAGCCCACAAAGCCCACACTGTTCCTCCTCCTGAACTCTTCACAACACCCAGACTATGTGTAGCTGACCTCTTGAACATGTCACATTCCTCAAACATCCTAACAACACTCCACAACAGACTATCATAGAACACTGCGGTTAAATGCAACCCTATGTAAGTTTCAGTCCTTTGCCAATATCTCACCTTCAGCCCAACACCCCAATTAAATGATATTGGACTTTTCAAGTCCTACTCTCCTTCTCCCAATTCCTATAATGGAAAAACTGCTTTGGCACCAATACCTCTGAACGAATCTACCATAATCCAACAATGAAACACTTTTTTACCCAGTTAATACTGCTAGACAACAAATATTCACACACACTCCTACCTAACCACCCCCTGGTCACCCTCCAAGAACTCCTCACCTACAAAAAGACCTCACCATCTTTCCCCATGCTCCTAACATGAATCTTTCAACAAAAGAAAGGAGTGCCATAAAAAACCTCATAACAGATCCTGACCTATCCTTTTTTGCCATAGAAAACAGTTCCACCATAGTAGTGATGAATTACAGTGACTGTGGCAGAAGGCCTATGCCAACTTTCCGACTCTTACACCTAAATGTTGTGTCAGAATGACTCCATCCCAAAATTCCAATGAGATTTTAAATTTTTGTTGAAATGCTATGGCCCTTACCAGAACTTCTCTCCAGAATCCATCTCCCTCCTCAGCCCAACACCACCCACCTTCTAAATACTCCCCAAAATCTACAAACCAAATAACCTAGGATTTCCAACTGTGAGTGGTTACTGACCCTCACTGAAAGAATTTCAGCCCTCATTGACCAACACCTCCAACCAACTACCCGAAATCTATCTTCACATATCAAGGATACCCACCACTTTCCACTACCCTCCCCCTTTAGCTTCACACATCAAGGATACAAATAACTTTCTTCACAAACTCTCCAAAGTCCTCACCCCTTTAGCTCCTGGATATCTAGTCACCAAATTTAATGTTACTTCTTTAAAAAATAATATTCTTCACACCCATGTTCTTGCCAATCTTGAACACCACTAACTTTAACCTAACAAACAACTATTTTTCCTCTGAAGGGAAGGTATACAACCAGATCTGTGGCACATCAATGGGCAACTGCAAGGCACTCTCCTCTAACAATCCGTTTATGTGCTGTCCAGAGAAAATCCCCTGAGCCTCTCAAAAACTGAAACCTGTTCGGGTTAAATGATGATATTTTCATGATTTGCACTCAAGGTCATAACACCCTATCCTCCTTCCTCCACAACCTGAATTCCACCTGGTCATCCTGAACCCAGTAAACAACATTCCTGGATGTTAACCTCCACCTCAGTGATGGCTCCATCCACACTTCTGTCCACACCTTAAACCCACCAACAGTATCTGCTTGTTGATAGTTGCCATTCCTTACAGATGAAAAATTTCTTCCCTGTGGATGTTGTATTTGCACTGACAAGAACACCTGCACTCAATATGATGAAGGTTTCACAAAGGCCTTTCACTAACAGGCCCTATCCTTCATACCTAGTCTGCAAACAGACATTCTGTGCATATTCACACACACCACCAATCATCCCTCCACCTCCAACAACCAGCTAAAAAGAGTGCCCCACTTCATCACCCTGTATCACCCTCGCCTGGAACAACTGAACTACCTTGCCCTACATCCTTCCTCCCTCCCATCCAATACCCACTCACTGCAATGCATTATTCAGAACACAGCTGTCAGAGAAATTCTAGTTGTGGATTAACCAACCTAGACTTTCCACTTTCAATAATATTTTACAAGTTCAACTATTGAAACTGGAGTAACGACAGTTTTGACAAGGAATCCTCTTTGAACAAAGATCATAATCAATGGTACAATAACAGAGCATATCAAATATCTTGTGTGTAACATATATGACAGAATGAGAAATAAGTAAGCCAACAGTCAGGGAAATACCTTGTTATTGGGAAAGTGTGCAGGATATTTCTAGAAATAATTCTGCTCATATGAAACACACCAAAAATCAACAGTACCAGTACTTCATTTTGACAGGCGTAGACCAAATCCATGAGGAAAAGTATGCATCCTAGACACCCCTGTAGAAGGCACTATTTCTCCTAAGATGAAGATATTGATAAATATGTCATTTTTGTAACTTAGCACTGAGTGGTGATTATTTTACCACCAAGCATCACATTTCTTAGAAAAATTCAAACACATTCTTTACTATGGCTTCAACTGCCTCTCTGCACAACACACCACTCCTCTGTGGATGATGCAGGTGGAAGAACTGGCCCACACTTGTACCTGCCAACTCATACTACAGGCCACTTGTATGTAAAGACCTATTCAATTGAAGATACAGCTGTGAGTTACATGATTTATCAGGTATGTTCTAGCTACTGTTGTTACAAAGGAATGATAACAAATTAGCTTTTCAACAGTACGATTGATCCTTGTCTGTAGCTAGCAACAACTATTTGACTATATGCTTGTAGAATACATTTCATACCCTATCACCAATCAAACCCATCCCTTTGGAACCTCACCCAGAACTTCAGATCCTCTGAAATTATCAAATGTGGAAGAGGAACTATGGAGCTATTCGTCCGGAACAGTCTCTAGTTAGTATCCATACTCAGAAGCTCTCTTTTTGTCATAACTTTCTCAGTCTCTTCTTTCCTCTGCATTTCTGTCACCCAACTCTCTCTATCTGACTCCCCCCACCCATCACAAACACATTCACAAAGAACACACTTTTAATATTTTGCACCCTAAACTAAATCAGCCTGAGCCATATAGTAGCTATAGGGAAGACAAAGAATTTTAGTTATCCAAGAATGGAGGAAATCGAGGCACATCTGTGTGGAAGGTAATATTTTGCAGACTACTCTTATTTTTTACTGAATATCATATTTGCAATATAGGCTGCACTATCCATTTCCAAATTTTGGATTGCAAAATTGTGGTGCAACCTATAACAGATTCCATCCCTCCCCCGCCACATGTAAGTTATTAGTTTCATAATTTACATGATCATGTTCATTTTGGTTTTGGAAGCAAAATAAAGTAGATAGTAAACTCCATTATCAACTTTGAATATTAATCTCAAAGACTCTCAACACTCACATTTGTTTACAGAGTGTGCAGCATTGTGAATACACATGCCCCTATAAATGAAGACAATAGAAAGGATAAAGAAATGGTGGAATGTTTTTGGGACCAACTAGATGATGTTATGTACTTATAGGACACTTTAATGCCCAGGCAGGGAAGGAGAAGAAATACAGAAATATTGTTCGAAACTATCCAGCACATAACAGAACTGACCAAAATGATATTAGGCATCAGAACTATTTCAAGCTCACAAAATGATACTGAAATCCACAACCTTTAAAAAGTTACCTAGGAAACAGAAAACATCGATATCTACAAATCCATATCTACTTGAATTCCAATTTGATCACGTGGTTATGAAACTGAAATTCCATGAAGAAATACAAAATGTCAAAGTTCTCAGAGGAGCCAACCTAGACTCCTATCACTACCTTTCCAAAATGAAACAAAATTATTTCCAAAATGAAAAACCAAACCAAGAACCTCAAAAGCAGAAAGTACGATCCAGAAAATATAATAAACTCCGAGGAGTTTCTCCTTGCAACTGACGACTTGCTACACAAAAAATGGGCTCAAATAAGACAGAGCCTAATAACTAAAGCTGAGCAATTAGCTACCATAACAAAAGCCAAAAAATGTGCCTGGTGGACAGAAGAATGTGACAAACTCATTGAACAAAGAATAAAAGCATGGTAACAGTGGCTGTCACTGAAAAATGAACATAACATGTGAAACTTCTTAAACTTAAGAAAATTAGTAAGTAAAAATCTCAAAAGAATTAAAAAGTGCAAGAAGACCAACTTCTGTTTCAGATCAATTAAGACATCATCATAAACAATGTAAGGAACTTTCATAAGACATTTAAACACAATATGACCAAATACAGCCCACTGACCCTACAACTCCAAGACAAAAACAGAAGATTGCCCACAACAGCAGCAATAACGCAAAATATTGTCAGAATATTTCAAAAATCTCCTCAACTGTGAAGAACTCTTAGAAAAAAATCAACTTTAGCACTGCAATAACAACAAACCGTAACTCTGAACCACCTACCACCAAGTTACTACAAACAGTCATTTTAAATCCCAAAAACTATAAGGCCTCAGGAGAAAACCAAATCACAGCCAAACTGTAAAAATGTCAACAAAAATGCCATAGACTCTCTCCTAAACATATTTGAAGAAATCTGGATAGATGAAAGCATCCCAAATGAATAAAAAAACAACCCTCATCCATCTACTACACAAAAAAGGACCCAAAACAGAGCCAACAACTACAGAGGCATCTTATTCCTAGAAAGATACAAAACAGTCTCTAAAATCCTACTAAACAGAGCAGAATCCCAACTATACCATCAACTTGGAGAATACCAAGCAGGTTTCAGAAAAGGAAGATCCTACCTAGAATAAATTTTAAACCTCAAAAACCTTATGGCATTTAAAAAAAACCACAAGCAAAATTATGTTATCACTTTCATTTACTTTCAGAAAGCACATAATTCAATAGGAAGAGAATCCCTCATCCCTATACTAAAAGCATTAAAGCTACACAACACTACAAACCTACTCAGACAAACTCTTACTAACAAATACTTCAAATCCATGGGAAAACTCTTGACTTTTTCAGATAAAAAACTGGTGTGTGGCAAGGAGATGGACTCTTCACACTACTGTTTAATCGTGGCCTAGAAAAAGTGCTCAGAGAAAGGAACATGAAGATCCACAGTGGATTCCATCTGGGAACAAAAAACTAAAGCATCAAAGTGAATTGCTAGTCTTTGTAGATGATATGGCCCTACTAGATGAGACCAGGGAAGAAGCAAAAGAACAAACCCTCAAACTACAAAAGCAACAGAAAAAATTAAGTCTCAAAATATTCTTCGAAAACACAAAAACCCTCTTAAAGTGGGAGAACAAAAAGTAGAGACTGTCAAAGAATTCAAATATCTTGGAGAATAGATCAGCTGAAATGTCCTTAAGAAAAAGGCAATGGAACCTAGAAGACGTAAATTTGAACTGGGATTCCAAATCACAAAAAACATGTACAACAAAAAGTCCCACTTGTGGAATGCACAAATAAGACATTATAGTACAGTAATCAAACCAGAGGCCCTTTATGCAGCTGAAACACTGTTCATTACCAATCTTGGCTTAGTCGATGGGATGGAAATCAAAAAAAGGAAGACATTAAGTAAAATCATTGGCCCCAGGTTTCAAAATAATAATACATGAATCTACATTAGAAATGAAACCCTTTACCAAATTCTGAAGAGTGACAGACACTATTAGGTAAAGAAGAATTGTTTTTTATTGGGATGTCCACGGAATGAACCCTACCACATTAAGCAAAAAAAAGATGATTTAAGGAAGTTAAGAAGTATTTAAAAGAACTCCAAATCACTGAAATTATACTAGCTGATAAACTAACCTAAGCAAAGACAAGAAATTGAGATTCCAAGCCAAAATCAAAACCCAACGAATTATCCAAATGTATGATGAAGAAAGGCAAGATCAGAAAGATTGAAACAGTACTGGGCTAATACAAAGGCGCAGAACATTAAGAAATGATTGATCTAACATACCCCAAGGTTGGGTGAAATGGAAGAAGATGAAGAAGAAAGTAGATTGTCTTTAAAACTAGTAACTGTTTCACAAAACAACATCTATGTTTTTGTACAAGTTCACAGAAATGGCACGGCAACTGATGAAAGTCGATATGAATCAAAATGGTCTCAGTCTGTATCACAGCCAACCATAGCAAACAACAGTGTTTTTAACATGTCTGTGTGGTATTAAAACAAAAGCAGTTCATAACACACACACTTCCTAAGCACAGAAATGATTTTAATTTGATACGGTCAATGAAGTTAATCTTTGGGGTAAATGTCTAGAGTGTGCTTCACACAGTGATCTCCATACAAACTGGATATATAACTGAGCACAGAACTGCAACATGCCTGCACATTCATATGTTTTGCACAGGTTTTTGCATTGTCTGCCTTGTTTAAATTTGGCATTTGAATTTCCATCAGCAATTATGTGACAAAGGATTGCTTGCTTACCTCTTGATTTGAAATTTATGTAATATGCAATGTAAAAGAGTAAGGTGGAGGCAGAATTGAAACATACTATCTTTTTGTTTTCTTGTCAATAATGGAGGATAGATAACAACTCAATGTAAAGAGGCTTGCTGAGCTGCTGAAAGTAGATAATCACATTCACATAACTCAATTTATGACCATCATCAGAAAAAGAAACACATACATTCATGCAGTCATTCAGACAACTGTACACATACAACCACCATGTCCGGCCACTGCAGTGCCACAAGCATCTGGACAGTTTTTTTGTTTTCTTGTAATACTTCATAGCAGCCATATTTGAATTTGGCAGGAAACACAACATGAACATCTATGGCTGGCACACACACACACTACTGAAGTTCAACATCCAGGTAGTATAGACTATAAAGATAGCTACACGAGTTCTTACTATGATGTTTACGTTGTAAACCTACCGCGTGTATGTCCAGCCTCCTACATGTTCCTTAGTAAACTGAGCAACCTGAAGCATTAAATTTTGTGGTGCAGCTCGTATGTACTGTTCCTATTATCTCTCACAAAACAAAAGATCGATCTCTCTCTCTCTCTCTCTCTCTCTCTCTCTCTCTCTCTCTCTCTCTCTCTCTCTCTCTCTCACACACACACACACACACACACGCACACACACACACACACACACACACACACACACACACACACACACACACACACACACGCACCTTTGTTTGTCCTCACCTCAAATGGAACACTGCCTTGTCAACTTGTTTTCTTATTAGATTAATGAGGAAAATTCTCCTCAGAGATGATAAATATTGTTGAAACGAGATAGAATGGCTGGCCAGTACTTACCTTTGTGCTGTACCGCCGATAGTGACACAAATGAAGAAACAGAGAAAAAAAAAAGGGACAAAAAGGACAAGCTTTTGGAACACAGTTCCTTCATCAGGTGGGAGAGAAGGGAAGAAGAAAGGATGGGAACGGAAGGGAAAGGTAATTCACAACCTAGTTCATGAAGGTGGTGTTATTAGTTGATTTACAGTTTTCCATATTTTTTTTTTTTTTTTTTTTTTTTTTTTTTTTTTTTTTTTTTTTTTTTTTTTTTTTGTTGAAAACATAAAATGGATTGGGATTCTGATTACGAAAAAGTTCAATTAGTGAAAAGAAATAACAACACGGTTTTTTCCCTCATGTCAAAAGTTTAGGTGTGGCCTATTTCACGCAGATAGGGTTTTCTACATAACTATTACACAATTCACTGTATTTATTGTTACACATATTATTACCTCCCTCCTCTTTTTCCTTTACACCCACCATTACCCAGCATGTTTCCATGGCCTATTTAGTTCTTATATTTCCTTATTAACATATTTATTTAGTTGCCAAACCTTTTTAGTACTACCTTATTCCTGAATCATTCTGATCACCTTTTCTTACTTTCTCCAGACCCACATCTAAAAGGTTTCAAAAGCTTTCCATCTTACATCATTTTCATTCAAGTATTTGTTCCACATGAAAGCTAACTCCATGCAAAAGGCTGAAAGGCCTCACCAGTTTTCCTATATACAGCTGACTTTCTTAGAAAAGTACCATAATCTATCAAAAAGGAGGCCTACATTCGTCTCTCAAATTATTCTGTTTGTGTCTATAGCAACAATATACCAAACTTAACTTTCCATTGTTACCATATATTCATGTCATACATTGTTGTAATTAGAACCAATATTATATCTTACACAATATGTCTGAGGAAGATACATATTGTCATCTGTTAAAAATACAAAATAATTAAAGTCCAGATTGGAATCTACGTATATAAAAATGAATGTTTGTCTGCATATGTCTGCCTTTGTGTGTGTGTGTTTGTTTACCTATCCTTTTTCCCCAAAGGTAAGTCTTTCCTCTCCTTGGATTGGAATGACTCCTCACTCGCTCCTTTAAACCCACATCCTTTCCTTTTCCCTCTCCTTCCCTGCTCTTTGCCTGAGGAAGCAACAGATGGTTGCGAAAGCTTGCTTTTGTATGTGTGTTTTATTTATGTTTGCTGTCACATACCTGTGCTCCTTCACCTGGTTAAGTAAACTTCATCTACTTTATATATATAAAAGAGCAGCGAAAGGACACACAATCACTCACTGACTAAACATGAAATCTTGAAAACTACTTCACCCATGAAGCTGACATTTGGCAGAAGTGTAGTTTATAGGCTTCTCCTACAGACTCAGGAAATCTAAGTTTCAATCCGATCTTCATGAAATTTCGCACGCTTGACCTTCAAAACAAGAAGGTTTCCATCAACCTTAAGTTTCATATGGTGCATGGGGGAGGGTACTTAACATACTGAATTTCCCAAAATGCATAGTTTTGCTCCAATATTTATGAATTTTAGCACACATGACCTTTAAACCAAGAGGAAGATCACTGGATACATAAATGTTTGTATGGTACATGACAGAAAATTTTGCCGAGAGAGGGAAAGATGGAAACAAACAGAGGTGGGAGAAAAAGAAATGGATGCAGAGAGAAGTGGGAAGGGGATATGGACTATGAGAGTGTAGGATAAATAAACACCTGGGCAACGCCGAGTTTACAGCCAGTTACCAATATAATAATGAGCACAGTTTACAACTCACTGCAAAGACATGACAAGTAGCAACAGGTACATAAAAAAGGCACACACATACAACACTTCAGCTAGCAGAAGGACTCCCTTTCTCAATATGCTGAGGGTCTCACAGACAGAAGCTATCCCACAGACCTAGTCCATAAACTGATCTTTCATGCCATGTCCTCCACACATCCCAAATCCTTCCTCTACCACCAGTAACAATCCACAAAAAGAGCTCTCCCTTTGTCACCTGAACTTTAACAACTTAATTGCATAATTTGCCAAGGTTTTTATGTTCTCATGCCCAGAAATGAGAGACATGTTGCCCAATGTTCCATCACCCTCCCAACTTCCATAACATACTAATCCATCCCTATGCCACCCCAAAACCCAGTCCCCTGCTACAAGTATCATATCCCTGTGAAAGACCCCACTGCAAGACCTGTCCAATCCACCCACCCAGCACTTCCTATTCCAGTCCTGTCACAGGCTTATCCTACCCTATCAGAGGCCGGGCCACCTGTGAAAGCAGCCATGTAACTTACCAACTGTGCCGCAATCACTGTGCAGCTTTCTATATTGGCATGACCACTAACCAGCTGTCCATTAGGATGAATGGCCACCACCAAACTGTGGCCAAAAAGAAGGTGGACCACCCTGTAGCACAACATGCACAGTGTAGCACATGCTTGATTTCAATGGATGCTTCACAACCCAGGCCATCTGGATCCTCCCACCCACCACCAGCTTTTCTGAAAAACCTGCCTCCATTTCTAGGCTGCATCTCGTTCCTCCCATCTAATACATTCATGCTGTGCACGGCTGTGCTGTATTCATCCCCACCACCATGATGCAACCTTCCTATCCCCTCGATTTACACGCCACAGACCGTGATTCGAAGTGCGGCAACTGGAGCTGATGGTTGTGTGTCTGTGAGATTGCGTGAATGTTCTACTTTCTGAAGAAGGTCATGGCCTATAGCTGAAGTGTTGTATGTGTGTGTGTCTTTTTTATGTGGACAAATAATACCAACACTACTACTGAACTGCATCCAAGGTTACACCACATTTTCAAAACTTCAGTGACAAGATATTAAACCTGATAATGAAGGACAATTTTTTCCCTGATGAAATATGCAGTCTATCCAATTCAAAAGATACAGTCCTAGTCATCTGTGTACTGAATAGTTATCAATGATAAAATTGATTTGTTGACATTCACCTGATATTTTCATTCCACAGCAGAGTTTGCCTGATAAACCTCCTGGCAGATTAAAACTGTAAGCTGGACTGACACACAAGTTTAATCTGCCAAGTTGAAATCCCAGTCGGGGATCTAACACGATGTTTCACATCAGCACCAGGGGGCAACTTAACCTGGAAATTTGGAAATATCAGGGAATTTGGAAATATCGGGGAATTTTAACATTCTGGGAGAAATCACAGAAAAATTAGGGATTTTTGCACATTTCTGGAATTTCAGTGTGTAACATTTAAAACTGCAGACTTTTGTTATGTTGTATAGATCTTATGTAGAAGATGCTAAAATGTTTAATCTATGCTACTAGTGCCATTTGTTAGAGACTCACTCAAAATGCTTTGTACAGTACATGAGCATATTCACCTCCTTTAACTGAGAATGTGGTGACCAATGGCAGAATAGAACAACTCCTAGTCTTCCTCACTGATAAATCATTTGTAAAATTGTAACTTCACCCTTTCTGCCACTTGGTGGTAGGTCATTTTCTGTATTTACTAGAATCTAAGCCACAGCCAA
Organism: Locusta migratoria; assembly: GCA_026315105.1. NCBI lineage: Eukaryota > Metazoa > Arthropoda > Insecta > Orthoptera > Acrididae > Locusta > Locusta migratoria. The sequence continues at coordinate 313,563,309 of CM048744.1, read as the reverse complement.
AAATTACTCAAAATTCAAGAAAAAAAAATTAAGTACCCAAATATAAGTTGCATCAGAAAAGTAGTAACATTTCTAATATGTTGATTAGATTAATACTTGTTCCATAGATCATATATACGTCATTTCGTAATGATGTGGAACATGTCAGTTCAGTAAATGTTGTCTATACTTAACAATCAATATTTTAAGGATTTTTTTTAATTTTTTTAATTTTTTATTTATTTTATTTTTTTAAGTTTTATCTAAAAGTTCATCTACATTGTAGAAGGAGTTGCCATTCAGAAATTCCTTTAATTTCTTTTTAAATACTAAGTGGCTATCTGTCAGACTTTTGATGCTACTTGGTAAGTGACCAAAGACTTTTGTGGCAGCATAATTCACCCCTTTCTGAGCCAAAGTTAGATTTAACCTCGAATAGTGAATATCATCCTTTCTCCTAGTGTTGTAGCTATGCACACTGCTATTACTTTTGAATTTGGTCGGATTGTTAATAACAAATTTCATGAGTGAATATATATATTGTGAAGCTACAGTGAGTATCCCTAGATCCCTAAATAAATGTCTGCAGGATGCTCTTGGGTGGGCTCCAGCAATTATTCTGATTACACGCTTTTGTGCAATGAATACTTTTTTACTCAATGTTGAATTGCCCCAGAATATGATTCCATATGAAAGCAGTGAATGAAAATAGGCGTAGTAAGCTAATTTACTGAGATGTATATCACCAAATCTTGCAATGACTTTGATAGCATAAGTAGCTGAACTCAGACATTTCAGGAGACCTTCAATATGTTTCTTCCAATTCAGTCCCTCGTCAATGCAAACACCTAAAATTTTTGAATATTCTACCTTAGCCACAGATTTATGTTCAAAGTCTAAATTTATTAATGGTGTCATGCCATTTACTGTATGAAACTGTATATACTGGGTTTAATAAAAAGTTTAATGAGAGTCCATTTGTAGAGAACCACTTAATAACTTTCTGGAAGATAACATTTACAATTTCATCAGTTAATTCCTGTTTGTCAGGTGTGATAGCTGTACTTGTATCATCGGCAATAGGTACTAGCTTAGTATCTTCGTGAATGTAGAATGGCAAGTCATTAATATATATTAAGAATAGCAAAGGACCCAAGGCCGAACCTTGTGGGACCCCATTTTTGATAACTCCCCAGGTAGAAGAATTAATTGTTTCATCTACATCATGTGAACTGCTTATTTCAACTTTGTGCACTCTTCCAGTTAAGTATGATTTAAACCATTTGTGCACTATCCCACTTATACTCTACTTACAATCTATTGCCAACATTACAGATGCAACTATTTAGGAACCTTGAGTAAAAGTTTACTACCAGGCGTGTAATTTGTAATACTCTCATAGTCTGAACTACTATGATTCACTTACATTTACATAATAGTATGTTTATTTAAAGAACATGTTAACTTCTGCTATCTTGTTATGCAACATTGAGTTTTCATACTTTCGTAAATAACAACCACAGCCATTACATTACACATATTTAAGGAATATGCTGTTCCCATAAATTTAACAACATTAGTTGTAACTATTGCACAACATTTTGACATATTTACCTTGTGTTTAAATAAATTAGGGCATGTCATGTTTTACATATCACTGGATCCTAAATCAAATAGTAAGTACTATTAAGTCTGTCATTTCAATATTCTATCAGAAAATACAGTTATTGCAGAACTTAATAACAAAAATACTATGACACTAATCAATGATGTATTTATTGCAATTCAAGCCACAAATTGAAGTACACTAGAATTATGAGTCTAAATAATAGTACACCTAAACAATATCATCAAAACATATATGTGTACACTACGAATCACCAATACAGTTAATAATTTGAGTGAATTTAATATGTAAATGTATAGAGTCAAAACATGACTTAGTTTGCATATTATGTTAAATGCAAATTTCAAGAAACACGTACACACACTGAGCTTAATAGTTAAAAGTTAAATGTAATATTTTAATTCATATATTTTGGTGTACTTCAAAAATAAATGTGTTGTTTAATTAAGGGCCATAAATCTTTAACATTAATCTTATTGTGCAGTTTTGCTGGCGAGTTTAATGTGGGAGCCATGTTATTTCACTTTTTACTTGGCCATAAGGTTTGAGTAGCTCTATAATCCCCTGCTGGATTTTATTTGCAAGCATGGTATAACAAATGTCTGTGTTTGAAATGTTTCATTAAGATGGAAATAAAATAATTTCCATATAAATTTCATCAAGTGTTTCTTATTTTTGGGCAGGATCTTACAACCATTTTGTACCATTTAGTAGAGTGCAGACATCATCAACACAATGTCATCGGAAAATACGAAGAAAAAAAAAAATAAAAATAAAAAAAAAAAAATATATATATATATATATATATATATTAGTATAAAATAAAGATTTTTGACTTACCTAAAGTACAGGCTCGTCGATAGGAACACCAAACACACACAAAAACACACAACCATTCGAGCTTTCGCCACCAGTGGTGGCTTCTTCGGGAAAAAGAGGGAGGAAGGAGAGGAGAAAAGGAAGGATACGGGTTTTAAGGAAGTGGAAAAGGAGCCATTCCAATCCCAGGAGTGGAAGGACTTACCTTAGGGGACAAAAAGGAAGGTAAACAAATACACACACACTCACACATATCCACATCCAAACACACTTAGGCAGACATTTGTAGAAACCCTAGGGAAGCTGTTGAAATTAGACTGGCCAACAACTTATTAAACAGAGATAAAGGTTTTAATTTAGACAAAGCTTGGAACCCTGCACTTGGAGTATTGAAATCACAGAGAAGACGTGAAGGTGTTGCCGCCGCCGAGCATATATCGATAAGTGAACACCGGTGCGCTTCCGCCATGGGGGGCGCACGTGTGTGAGTACTTCGATATGCAGTATACCAGCATCTGTGACGCGCACGCGCATTGCCACCGCGATCAGGCTTATAAGGCCGCGCCCGGCACCTCGTCGACAGTCTTCGACTCACTCTGAAGATGGCTGGAAGGTACGCGGCCGAAATATCAGCAGAAGAAGTGAATTTTACGCGGCTGCATTCCCGAAATCTATTGGACTGTACATTACGCTGTGAAAAGTTGAAAATGCAATGAGGAGGTATTGAACAGAATTGGAGAGAAATTTTTGGCATGCCTTGACTAAAAGAAGGGATAAATTGGTAGGGCATATTCTTAGACATCATGGTATCATGAATTTAGTGTTGGAGGGAAGCGTTTGGGGTAAAAATCACAGCAGAAGACCAAGAGATGGATACAGTAAGCAGATTCAAACAGATGTAGGTTGCTGTTCTTAGGTGGAGATGAAGAGGCTTGCACAGGATAGAGTAGGGTGGATAGCTGCATCAAACCAGTCTCCAGATTGAAGATCACAACAGCAACAACAAGCATATCTCAGTGCCAGACTATGAGTCCAATCCAAAGATCATGTGTTGGGTTTCTACAAATGTCTGCCCCTAGGTGTGTTTGCGTGTGGATATGTGTGAGTGTGTGTGTGTGTGTGTGTGTGTGTGTGTGTGTGTGTGTGTGTGTGTGTGTGTGTGTGTGTATTTGTTTACATTCTTTTTTTTCCCCTCCTGGGATTGGAATGACTCCTTTTCCACTTCCTTAAAACCCATATCCTTCCCTTTCTCCTCTCCTTTCTTCCTCTTTTCCTGAAGAAGTGACCAACAGTTGAGCAGGCTTGTATGTGTGTGATTTTATTTGTGTCTGTCGACGAGCCTGTCCTTTGGGTGAGTCATCTGTTTTCTAATTTTTATATTTGTTTATCCCATCAGGAAAGTTTCCTTCTATTATATATATATATTATAGAGGAAAAATTCCTAACAGGAAAAATATATGTAAAAAAAAAAGGATGAAGTCTACTTACCAGCTGAAGGAGCACAGGCAGTGATAGTAACACACACACACACACACACACACACACACAACAAACAAACACTAGCTTTCGCAGCCTAGCTGCTTCGTCAGGCAGAAGGGAAAGAGAGGGAAAAGGAAACGATGACGGTTTTAAGGGATTGGGTAAGGAGTCATTCCAATCCTGGGACAGGAAAGACTTACCTTGGGGGAAAAAAAAGGAGGGCAAATAAATACACACACACCCACACATTTACACAGATGCAAGTACACCTAGGCAGGCATACTGTAGAAAGCAAAGAAGTTAAGAAGTTAGACAGAGATACCACTTGAGGCAGAGGCTCTGTCCAGAGAACTGAGCAAAGATGTTAAGATGTTGGGTGGGAATTCAAATTTAGCGGAGGTTGAGACCAGGTGGGCAATGGGAAGAGAGAATATGCTGAAGGGCTACTTCCCACTCCGGAGTTCTGAAGGATTGGTGTCGGTGGGAAGTATCCAGATAACCCGGATGGTGTAACACTGTGCCAAGATGTGCTGGCCATGCTCCAAGGCATGTTTAGCCACAGGGTCATCCTCATTACCAACAAACACTGTCTGCCTGTGACCATTCATGCAAATGGACAGTTTGTTGCTGGTCATTCCCACATAGAACGCTTCTCAGTGCAGGCATGTCAGATGGTAAATCACGTGGGTGCTGTCGCAGTTACGGGACTGGAATAGAAGGTGGTGGTAGGGTGCATAGGGCAGGTTTTACAATGGGGCCGGTTACAAGGGTAGGAGACAGAAGGTAGGGAAGGTGGTTTGGGGATTTCACAGGGATGGACTAGGAGGTTACGGAGGTTAGGTGGGCGGCGGAAAGACATTCTCGGTGGAGTGGGGAGGATGTCATGAAGGCTGGATCTCATTTCGGGGCAGGATTTAAGGAAGTCGTATCCTTGCTGGAGAGCCACATTCAGAGTCCGCTCCAGTCCCGGAAAGTATCCGGTGACAAGAGCGGCACTTTTGGGGTTCTGTTGAAGGTTCTGAATTTGGGGGATGGGGGATGAGGAAGTGGCTCTGGCAATTTGCTTCTGTACCAGATCAGGAGGATAGCTGCGGGATGTGAAAGCTGTTATCAGGTTATTGGTGTATTGGTTCAGGGATTCAGGACTGGAGCAGACTCGTTTGCCATGAAGACCTAAGCTGTAGGGGAGGGAACATTTGATGTGGAATGGATGGCAGCTGTCATAATGCAGGTACTGTTGTTTATTGGTAGGTTTGATGTGGACGGGTGTGTGTAGTTGGCCGCTGGATAGATGGAGGTTGACATCGAGGAAAGTTGCATGGGATTTGGAATAGGACCAGGTGAATTTGATGGGACCAGAGGAGTTGAGGTTGGAGAGGAAATTCTGGAGTTCTTCTTTACTGTGAGTCCAGATAAATAAATTTGCATACAAGGAGGCCATCCTGGTCCCCATGGCTGTTCCATATATATATGCCTGCCTAGGTATAATTGCGTCTGTGTAAATGTGTGTGTGTGTGTGTGTGTGTGTGTGTGTGTGTGTGTGTGTGTGTGTGTGTGTGTTTACTTGTTACTATCACCAGGCAAAGGAGCACAGGCAGTAAGTGGACTTCATTTATTTTTTTACATATTGAGACTCTAATATTGATACCATAGAAGTATGTGCCCTGCCTAAAATTGTAATATGGTTTAGTGCAACAAATACCATTTGGCATCAGGGCATAATGTCTTTATGCATCCCTGAAATCTCTTGATTAGGTTTGTAATACCACAGAAAACTTCAAAAACCATGAAGGCTGCTGAAAGAAATAAGTCTCACAATGAAAACTGCGCCACATTGTAGAGCACCTCAAATAATTTATTTATTTATCATCAATACACCTCTACATGTGAACCATTTGCAGCATGAAGAGTATCGAGTCTACATTCAATTTCTTGCCAAGTTGTTTGTAACATTTCCTCTCTTTTTGTTGCAATCGCATTAGTGATATAATGTCACAACATAGGAATATTGTCCACTCTGGTCTCATACACAATGTCCTTCGTAAGTCACCACTTTAAGAAATCAAGCAGCGTAATGATGAATGAACAAGGTGGCCAGCTAATGAGTCCTCTGCATCCGATCCAACTATTGGGAAATTTGTTGGAAAATAATCTTTGGTTGCAAGTCTTGTATTTGAGAGTACACAAACTGGTCCAACATGTCCAGATGCAATGACTCATTCACTATTTGTTCCCCAAAGAAGACTGGTCCAACAATCCTGTCAAGTGTTAGCCCGCACCAGACATTTATTTTAGGGCTATCACGACATGTTCTGTGACAACATGCAGGTTTTGCGAACCTCAAATCCAAACATTATGCCTATTCCTGATACATGAAAGGTTGCCTCATCTGAGAATAAACATCTTTCCAGGAAGCTGGTATCTGTATCAATACGCTGCAGCATATGGACAGCAAATTGCTGTTGTCGTGGTTTGTCATTCACATCCCATGTTGCAGAATTTGCACTTTTTAAGCACATATACGAAGACAATGGTGAACTACACCAAGTAATGTTGTTTGAAGTATAAAAAGTTGCCTAGATGCTTGACGAATTGACTTACTTTGGCTTCTGAGATATGTTTGTCTGATGTCCTCCACTATCTGTTCTGAAACTCCGTAACGTGCACCGCCAGGATGTTTCAAAACTCTTCCTGTTGCCAGAAACTTCCTATACCATTCCTTAATTATTTTCACATCAGCTGGCTCACATTCATGCACATAATGATAACTGCTTTGCACGGTAATCAGCAATTTTGTTTCTGCATACCACACTTCTGCTTGCACGCGCTGCTTTGGAGTCGCCATTTTCACTTCATGCGACCATGCTGCATTCTTCGACGATTATTGGCACTTCTGACACAGGAATATAAATTCTTGGAGATACTCTACAATGAATTGCATTCCTCATTGTTGTATCCAGTGTGTTTCCCCTTTCCTGGGTCTCTGAAATTAGTGAGGTTTGAATGGAACACCCTGCATTAGTTTTAATCTGCCAGGAATTTTCATGTCAGTGCACACTCCACTGAAGAGTGAAAATATCTTTCTGGGAACATTCCCTAGTCTGTGGCAAAGCCATGTCTCAACAATATTCTTTCTTTCAAGAGTGTGAGCTCTACAATGTTCACAGGAAAATAACATATTTTATGAGAAATGAAGAAAAGAAACTGTTTTGTGTTCATTGTTAATATAAGCAGGAAGGTAATCATGCTTCAGCAAAATGCAGTGCTAGCGAATGAAATGATGTATAGATCAGAGTGTTCGATCACAGGTCTAGCCACCCACTGAAATAATAAAAACTGAGCAAAGCTCTCAGTGATGAACATTGAACAAATATGATCCCATAAAAAATACTCGGTTTACCAATGTCCATTGATCCAGTTATTCTGAGTCAATTGGATGTCATGAACTTTTAGGGTGGTTTCTCAAAATCTGGGAGGGAGGGAGCCAAAATACCTTAACAGTTCCACATTGTTATTCAAGAAAAGTGAGCTGTCAGAAATGAACTGCATTGGTTGGCCATGTCTGAAGTCTTTCCATTGTTAGACCATTCACAATCTACATGCACTAAAATGGGCTGAAACTCTCTCTTGCCCATCCTTTGCTCACATACCATGTTGACAGGCAGCATAAGGTCTGGCAATCCTACCCTAGTTACACTACTGTCAACATTATGACACATTAGTACAGGGTGTACACGAAGTTCGGGAGCATTTGCAATTATTTATTGCACAAGAACCAAACATTGCACAGATATTGCACATATTTCATTTTGAAGAGAAATCCTGAAAGTAGTTGCCCCTTTTATGTATACCACCACACCATAGTTTGGTAGTTTGCCAACAGTCCGCACTAGTCACAAATGTGGCGAGTTCAGGTGCGGAGTGAACTTTCTGTGTGTTGGAATTTTTATATCGCCAGATCTTAGACTGTGTGGGGACACATTAAAGATCTGTTGTATGTACTGCCTCTACCATGTGATGTAGCAGAGTTCTGGGACAGAATACGGAAAGCAACTGCTACAACTGACAATGCCATGCTGTGATGGGTATGGCAGGAATTCGATTACCATATTGATGTCTACTGAGTCACTCATGGTTCATATATTGAATGTTTGTAAAAAAATAAATAAATAAATAAATAAATAAAAACAACTTTCAGAGTTTCTCTTCAAAATGGAATATGTGTAACATCATGGTTAGTTCTTGTGAAATAAATAATTTAAAGTGGTCCTGGACTTTATGTACATCCTGTATGTTTTCTGCAATGCACAAGGTAGTTAATAATTCAATTGTATCAAAGGATACACAATAACATTTGGCATAAATCATTCAATCTGTTCCAAAATATGAATATATGATGCTTGTGAACACATGACTCCTTTTTATGAGACTCTTGCAATTTTCAACATTGATTCAATTATTTGATGAGTTTTTGATTATCTTCACTCCCTCCATGGGCAATATTTTGATTTTGAATAAAAATATTGTCCATTATTGCTGTCATAAGAATATTATAAATGTCCTGGTGTAAAGCAAATCCATGTACATAACAGCATATATAAAGATTTTACAGTCTAAGGCAATCACGATGTCTTTTAGAACATTTTATGGGTAGTTAACAGGTTCTAATTTTCAGTATAAATATAATGCAGTATAGAACAAAATTGTATTCTAATAATAATAATGTAAAAAAGGTCATAAAATGAGCTAATTTTTCAGCAGATGAAAAGATTTATGAAAGCATCTCTTGAAATGTAGAAGACATTGCCCTAATGCACAGTCATATGAGATGGGCTAAATATTCAAGATTCAGAGCTCTCCACTTTTAACAAATATTTCAGAGGAACAAACAATACATAAATGAAAATAATTTGTATGATTCATTATGCAACTATGTGAATTCATTGTTAATAATCCAATCTTTATATTATTTACATCTTAATTGTTTGCATGAAAACTTTTATCGATTTTTAGAAGCGAGTTGGTATTATTACATAATACGTAAATCATGATAAATAAACAATATACAAATTTTTATTCATATTTCTTCTTTATTGTGACATTCTTAGGGATTACAAAGTTTAATAAACTGGTATAATTTCTGACACATTTTCAGTCTCTTCAACAAATACTGAGTAACAACTTCCCAGTAATAATAGATCAAACAGACAGTAACAATTCCAGTAAAATGCTGGGTCTGTCTATAAATACCATATATCATCATAGTTATTACTACATACATTCGGAATGTCAACATCCTGAAAACCTTTTGTGAGTATTTAAATGTTTTGTCATGTCATTCTTCTGAGCAAATGCTTTCCCACACACTGGACATGCGTAAGGTTTCTCACCAGTATGAGTGCGTATATGTACCACAAGATGAGGCCTACGCCGGAAAGTTTTTGAACAATAGTTACAGGAATATGGACGGGAATCTGTATGGATAACCTGGTGTTGCCTACATTGTTGTTGTGTCCGAAATGTCTTTGGGCAGTACTGACAAACAAATGGCTTCTCACCTGTATGAATTCGAGCATGACTTAGGAGTGTTGCTTTTGCAGTGAAGCTTTGGTGGCACACATCACAAACAAAATCCCTTGCACCACCATGAACAGTACGGATATGGCGGTACAGGGCCCCTGACTGGCCAAACTGTTTCTGGCACTGCGAACACTGAAAGTTTTTCTCCCCTGTATGACTTATATTATGAAGCAGTAAGAGTTTTTGGCTTTTGCACACTTTGGAACACACATTACATATAAACTCATTACCTGAATTTTTCACACGGCTCCTCCTATTGCAAGGCTGACCTGAACAGCCATTACTTATATGACGAGACAAATGTGATTTTCGTTTGTAACAGGTGCCACAATTAAAGCATTCAAATGGACGATCATCACTATGGCTGATATGATGTTCTCTTAGATCTTTCTCATGCAAAAAGAGCTTACCACACACTTCACAAATATGGGGAGGAGATTCCGGATGTCGCAGTTTATGTTCTATAAGTTCTGCTTTGCGAGAGAATTTCATTTCACAAATTTCACATTTTAGGTTTCCTTTCAAATTCCCAAAGTGACTTCTCATATGTTGCTTAAGACTTGACTTTAATTTGTAACTTTTTCTGCAAATTGTACACACAAAACAATTATTTTTTAATGTAAGTGGATGAGAAAAAGGCCCTTCTCCCACATTTTTACAAGAATCCATATGTTTTCTAAGTGACAGTGACAACCGAAAGCTTTTCCCACAATATCTACAGTAAAAGGGAGTAACACCAGTATGAATTCTCATGTGGGTCAAAAGCACAGCTTCATTTCTGAAAATTTTATCACAGTGTGAACATGAGATCATTTTCTTTACTCTAACTAACTTTGAATGATACCTTCTGCCTTTTTTACCTAGCTTACTTTTCACACATTTGAAAATGAAGAGAGGTTGACTGACTACTTCTTTGTTTCTTTTTTCTTCACTGGAATGTTGATGAGCAACATAATCTGATTTTATATAATTATGGTCACTCATAGCTGTGTCAGTTTCTGTACTAACTGTACCATTTTCTGTAAGAACTCTAGCTTGTACATTTTCCCCATCATCTTTCCTAGCCAATGACGTGTTTTCTGTTATATGCAAATTTCCCTTCTCTCCAGTAACATCACACAGATAGTATTCATCTTCTCCACCTTCTGTTGTAACATAGATTGAATAAATAAGTATGCCATTAGTATCTGATACCACTGTATTTTCTGCTACAGTTAAATGAGCAGTTGCATTATCCTTTTCCCCTGCTTTTATTTCTGCAGACTCATCAACAGGTGATATCTTCAGTTCACTTGACCTGCAACACAAGGTGTGCAGTGCTGTTACATTGGTAGAAAACTTACCTATCTGACAAATTTTTAATTTCCTATATGTAATATTAAAGGTGACCATCTTTTACAATTATCCTGTAAATCATATACTGTGACTTATAATTTTCATGAAGTTTGATACTAAATCTCTTAACATCTTTGATTCATTAGTCATTTACATAATCAATCTTAAAGGGTATACACATATGTTTTTCATTTGGGTTTAAGGTAGTCTACATTATGTCAAGGGTGTCACTGAGAAGTAATTGGCAGAACAACAGCACTGATTATCAAACCCAGGAGGCATCACAATGCAAAACTGCTCTATTTGTCAATTGTGCCTACCAACCTAGAGAAAAAAAACTAAGGTTTCACTTGTACCTAGACTTGTTTTATGCAAGGGTCACTTATTAGTCAGTCATTCTCAAACTCCCTACACAACACTTGTGAATCCAATTTTGGAGTATTGCTGCCCACTGTGGGATCCCCACAAAGTGAGATTGATGGACAATTTAGAGAATGTTCAGAGAAGGGCAGCTCTATTATGTATTATCACGATATATGGTTGAGAGTGTCATGGAAATGATGCACGAGTTGGGGTGAAAATCATTAAAAGAAAGGCATTATTTGTTGCAGTGAGATTTATTTGAGATACCAAATATAGTCGAGTAATCCGTGTACATTTCTTCCTGAATTTATGAACAAAAAACTGGGGTGCGCGGATTACTTGAATTAGGTTGGTATTACTCAATCTGCAACAACAAAGCACACCAGGCGGGGATTACTCCGCTTTAAAAAACATCCCTTTAGGCCAGTATTACATTATAATATTTTCGATCAAATCTCTGACAAAGAAATATTATCAAATATTCGTTAATATTTCTTAGACATAAATCTTCATTGTGGTGTTAAAAAGGGGTATTATTGTCGTCATATGTCAAGATAGCGGATAAGAATAACTTTTTATTGGGCACTGCCTTAGCTGGTCACAAACATAGCAAAGTAGCGTATCTTTCAATCACCTTCTTTGCCAACGCAGCTGGCGCATAAGAACAGTTTCATTGTTGATGTAAGAATGAGTAGTTTATGGTACCATCTTTCTGAGTAATTAAGTACATTAAGTACTTAAGTTAGGTATTATTCGGTTCAGTACCACCATATTACCCACATCGGTATTGGGATGTGACAACAACTATATCTGGAGAAGACAGAGTTGCAGAGTTTTTTTGCTACTGTATTTAAACGCTAATTATCGTGCGGCGTTGCAGTTATGTTCAAACACACACACACACACACACACACACACACACACACACACACACACACAAACACACACGTCGATCAGCAACACTAATGCTAGTGCTCAGAGCAGATACATTTGCAGCGGAGAGAAGACAAGCAACTTTTATAATCAAATATACGGCGAGGCACTACATCTGATGACATTTCTTTGATGAAAACTACATGTATGTCGAAGCTCCTTATTATGCTAAAATATATGACATAGACTCTTACAAAGATATATGACCGTATAATACCAGTCTCAGCTCCATTTATTTAATGGTTCAGATTCTATAAGCGTTCCTTTTAATGTGTTACAGTGAGTACGTTTTCACAGTAATACGTTACAAATGAAATATTTTTCAGTTTGTATGAGAACGTTTAGAAGGTAAAGTATGAGAATTTCATGGGATTGATGTGAGATTCGCACGCTCTGGATATGACAACATTGCGTGCCCCCCCCCCCCCCCTCTCTCTCTCTCTCTCTCTCTCTCTCTCTCTCTCTCTCTCTCTGTGTCAGTGTGGCATCAATTGTTTTGATATTTACGTCTCTTTTGAAATTTAATAGACATGACATCCCAAATGGTTGCCCTCACAAATTTGTTCAAATCCGATTGGTGGTATCCTGATCTACACAAAACTGCATGGTGTCTTCCGCCCCCCCCGCCCCCCTCCCCCGTCAAAATTTGGGGTGCGCAGATTACTCGAGTATATGCGGTATTTCTTTCACCAACTTTCTCTTTTAATCAAATGACACCATATTTTGTTAGCACCCACCTAAATAGGGAGACATGATCATCACAATAAAATAAGAGAAATAAGATCGAAAATGGGAAGATTTAGATGTTCCTTTTTTCTGTGTGCTATTAGAGAATGGAACAGTGGAGAAATATCATACAAGTGGTTCAATGAACCCTCTGCCCTGTATTTCAATGTGAGTTGCAGAATATTTATGTAGATGTGAAAATTGCATGTGCTTTTTGTCATTTCCATTCATAGACTGTATATACTTCTACTCTAAATGGCAAAATTATCTGAGAATTCAATCACCTTAATGTACTCATTAATCCCTTCCTGCTCTTTTCCCTTATACAAAACTGAGGCAGGTACCAAAGGTGGTGGTGGTGGTGGTGGTGGTTGTGAAAGTAGTAGTAGTAGTAGTAGTAGTAGTACATTCAGAAACACTGAAAACAGCACATACACAGGGATGAATGGTACAAAGATAAAACTGTGAAAATAAGTACAGTGAGATCTGATATGCAAATGATCCAAGTTTGGTGTCGATGTGTTTGCCTACATACCCTGCAATGATATTGTAATCAGGTAAGTGACCCTATTTAAATGGCATATAGTGGGCAAATAACACACATGATCACATCCTGATTAATGAGAAAGTTAATGTTACACATTTCTCACAGTTAAGCCTGTTTGAGAGAGACCTAGTTATCAATATGAAAAATGCAAGTTGGTTTACACACCACTTGGCTCACCATGGCAGTCATTTAGAGGGTTCCATCGGACGACGATGATGATGATGATGATGATGATGATGATGATGATCTAAGTGATTCATTTCCTGTTGCAAATAGATGTATGGGTGTCAGCTGTTTTAGTTCAGGCAACTTTGCCATGACTGCCATAGATTGAAAGAATGAGCTGTTTCTCTCTTATTGTGGTATGTGGAACCTTAATTGACCAGCATTATGTTGATGACATTCTTCAAGCCCATGTGAAAACCTTTTGAACATGGCCTGCCATTAGTACTTTTCCAGCAAGATAGGAGCATCCACATACAGCTAGAGTTGTTCAAGATTTCATATATAATTTTGTGACTCTTCGATGGCAGCCTCCTTTCCAAACTTGTCCCCTATAAAGATTTATGGGAATAGCTGAAACATCAGATACTGCCATTTCACACACTAAATGATTTGGAAGTGGTTGTTCAAAATTATGGAGGAATTTGTAGGTAAAAATGACCGTTTTCTATGAAGGTGTCACAATTCTTCAAGTGTGGGGTTAGGCACAAACCCAATAGTACAATTTTAATTGCTGCAAATGAAACAAACAACAATCACAATAATACTCTAGTTAGTGAAAAGTCACAGACTATTTTATAACGGCTGCCACAACCGCTTAGCCCATGTTTCTGCAATGACTTGTTTATCAATTTTGTCCACAACATCCAGTCCGTGTCTGTCTGTAGGTGACCAGTATGGGGGATTTTCCATAGAGATATCATCTTAAAGGACGGCAATACTTATTGCATTTCTGAATTTATTAAATACTATTTGTTCACTAGAATACCTTTTATGTCATCACACACCTGACATATTAACATTCTTTCTCCTAAGGAGTATTAATTCACACATTTGTTTTTTTTTCATTCTTAGGTTTTAATGACAATAGCAATTTTATGTCCAATGCACACCTAATGGTTCTTAAAATCTTATTACTTTTGAGACATCAAAACACAGACTTAAGACTACAAAACATTTCTGGTGAGTCAAAAATTTTTCTTTTAAAAATGAGTATATCATCATCCCCGCCCTTACCCCTTTTTAATGCCAAGTGTTTTTCATTCCCTGGGTTTTCTCAACTGTTTTAACGAGATATGACGTGAACCAATTGATACAATTCATTTTATTTCAGATTCAGGGGAGATACAACACACTCCAAACATTCAGTTTAATAAAATTTTTAGGCAGTAAACTTGGTGAGTAACGCACCTCTAGATACGCTTTCTTTAATAATTACGCTCTCAGAATTCTAGCTCATGATGACTTTCTTAGCCACCAGGTTTACCCAACTGTTGGTTCTAACCATACAGACATCCACTGAATGGTGTCACATATAAACCTAACTACCTCCTAAGAACTTTGAGAAAAGCCCCCACACAACCCGGCACCCAACACGAATATTGGGACATCGCAATGGTCTTTACACCTCATTTATTAAGGAAGGTTGGAGTATAGCAGGTTTTTCTAATTTTGTAAATATTAATAGTTATAAACCCTGTGTATAATAAGTTGTTTTTATTAATACAGATAACTGAAAATGCACCTTTAATAGTGCGAAACCAGCCGTGGCCTTATAAAGGCATAAAAACAACTAAGGTGGATTATGATAATCATGGAAAGGAATCCTGGCTTAATTATCAGAATTACCTTGTAGAATTTCTTAACATTAGTGAAAAGTGTTCAGTTGTTTTCTATGAATATGATGGAACCCTGTAGACAATCATAATGTAGAATTACACTGGCAGGGAAAAAGAAGTAAGGGGGGGGGGGGGGGAGAGGGGAGATAGTAAGTACACCTGAAAAGACAACACTGATTTTGATCTGATAACAGCAGATGACACCTGGGGAGGATAGTAGATGTTCTGATAGTGGTTTAAATGTCACCTGCCAATAGACAGTATAGTGACAAAGCTAGAGAGCACCATCTGTGTGTACCCTTTAAAAGAGAATGTTTACAGCCATAACACTCAGTGTGATACTAATGTATGAAGCAAACAGGCACCATGCCACAGACACACACATGTGCTTCCTACATTCAACTGAGCAAGTTTGAAAGGGGTCAGATTGTGGAGCAATGGTCCTTTCAGAAAATTGCTGCATAAGTTGGACATGCTGCAGCAGTTGTGCAATGATGCTGGTTGCAATTGTCATATGTACATTTTCAAGTCCACAGATGAGCTCCTGGACATCCACTAAGCACAGACATCTGCCAAGGTCATCAAAGTGTAAGGGGCAGCAGTGGCAGCTCGTACAGCTACCACAGCACAGGTAAGAGGGTTTGTGACCTGTGACATGTCAAAATGAAGTGTTGCCAACTGGTTAGTAGCAGTGGGACTATGGGCTCACACACCTATAGTTAGAGGTCTGTGCGGATAAGAAAAGCATTATCCGCATGCACATCATATCCGCAAGACCCATATCTGCAACCGCATCTGCGGCACTGTATCTACATCCGCAAGTTTGTTATCTGCTTCAGAAGATATTAAAGTTTGGAATGGGTAATAGTAATAGATAGCAGTATTTAAAACCATGGTATGAAATGATATAATTATTGTTAGAGTGTCATTTCTGTGACATCTTAACTACTTTTGACTTCTCAAATCACAGTAACTGTTCTAGACCTACTCCAAAACAGGCTATTCCAAACAGGAAAACAATGGCGCTCCAGACACACACAGTAACACTTCGGAGCCCGTGCTGTCTGAGCACTACATCAGCTGTTTAATACAGGCTTCTGCACAAAATGTTGTGTGATACAAAGAGAAGCATGTCATTTCAAGCATTAAAACCACCATCTACTTCTAACTGGTAACTGTCAGCAAAAGACGACAATGTCAGCTGCAGCTAAGACCAGCCTATACAATCTACCATTGTGTACATTTCTAAATACTTTTCTTTCACTGTACATCGTACCTGATAATGAAAGTTGCTATAAAATGCTATTGTCAATTTTTATTACTTCCATCGCCATTTATCTAATACATAAATATGAATATCTGTTCCTATTTTATGCGCGGCTGTACCGTTCAATCGGTTGTGATGAAACAGTGTAAGAATATACTTTTTTTAAACGCAAAACAGGCGACTATTCGTTGATCTAATCCTTGACATCACATACGTATCCAATTTCAATTTGTTTTTCTTCACTAATATCCAATCGCCTCTTTTTCACTTTACATGATATAGTATCCATTGATGTCTTGTTCATTTTAAGAAAGAACTGTCACTGTATTCACTGCGATATACGTTGTTACTTGCTCACTACAAAGCACTAAATGAAGGCAGCGGAAATTTGGCACAGCACACATGGTAGGCAGTGGGCCGGTTTGCCACCCAGAAAGCACTTGACAGATTGCAGATAAGACATGGTTGTGTAAATGGATTAGGCACATGTCTCTTGGATACAGCTATGTTGCTGTGACCAGGGGATAAGGACAAAAAACTTTCACTCTACCTGGACCCTGCAAGGATTCCAAGAATGTCCAGAGGCTTGAAGTTTTCAGCTAACATTTCGACAGACATACTGGGCAGATACCTCGCTATTTATTTACATATAAACATAGTTGTAAACGTGGACCTGCCGCGACAGCGACTCCTATGCTGCTATGGCGCCCAATGACAACAATTGTTAAGATTCCTCCTACACAGCTATAGATAGCTCTGTGGCTCCATCTCCGCCCAATCTGACGATGCGCTAACAGCGCGAAACGCGTCATTGGTTAATAAAATATTGCAACAGAGACTGAACATTTTTAATTATTCAACACTGTTGCTGCACCAGCCGCCACTACCACCATTATGGAATGGAATGAAATATATTTACATATAAGTTTATAACAAGTGGATATCCGTGTCGCTCACAATTTTATCTGCAAAGCAAGAAATACTGCATATATCCATGGATATATTTGCTGTTGAGTGCTTGGTTATGTGCATAATGGTACAAGACCCACAGCTTTTCCATTCTTGTAACAGGAAGGCGCTTTTCACTGCACATGTGTTTTATGCAGAGAGTGCAACTACTGGTCCACCGGTAATCACAACACAGAATTCTTTGAAATTTGCAATCAAGTTGTAATGACTTATTGATTTTTTTCTCCCACAGAGTCTCCCCAGCTCTATTACATGAACAGTTCTTGGTTGAAGAACTTTATCTACTCTCTGTAGCTTAACAGCTCAGTATCTAAAAATTTTCATCCAACTTTGATGAGAATTGTTCCAAAATATTTGTGTTTATACTCATTCTGAAGCCCCGCAATCATTAATGCTCCATTGTCACAACCATCCACTAACTGTAAACAGGAGTAAACTCAACTGCAGACTTGGCAGAGACAGTTGTGCATCATTTTTCATAGTAGTGTCATTAACGTCAATGGGGCAACCAGATGTAAAGTGCAAAACAAAAAACATTTAACAATAACAGCCTCATGAGCAGTTCTCTTTGAAGATCTGCATCACCTGAAATAAATCTCTGATGACCATCTCTAAATTTACTATTTCCATCACCTCATACAAACATTTCTCTGAATAGCCTCACTTCTTATTTTAGGATACAATTCTTGCATAGCTGTACATTACAATGATTAGAAGCTCTCCATATTCTTGTAAGACATTATATAATTTTGAGAGAATTATTTCACATCAGTGAGACAGTTGTCTAACAGTATATATCATATTCAAAATTGCTGAAAATTACAACAAAATGATTTGTTGTTTTTTAAGGAACATAAAAATTATTTATTTCATAATTGCAATATTGTCTGAAGGTTGTTATCAAACAATACTGCAAAAGCTAGAAAAATAACAAAAATGTATTACAGAATTCATAAATGCACCATGTATACATTAGTAAATTACAAAAATGGCAAAATAGCATCATTTACATCTTTTGAATATTTTTTTAATGTACTACCCCACACAGTGCTCATCTGTGTAGTTCTGCAGGGTGTTCAGCGATTCTAAAATACTTCTGAGTTTTCCAGGTTTTTCAGGTCAATTTTTGTATTTTACTAGGATAGTATTGTGCTCAGCCGCTACCCACATTTGATTTATTTTGTGACAGAATCTACAAATTTTGTTGATATATAGGAACATAATGAGTGTTTTACTCCGAGTTAAAAATAAAAAAAATCAATAATAAAAACACCTGTAATCTAACATTGTTTATTTTAATCAAGATTTGAAACACCTGTTTCAATAGTGCTACACCATCACTTCAGCACATGTTGATATACTGAAACAAACATAACTGGGTGATGTTAATTCTGTGACTTAGATACCTGAAATACTGCAGTCAGTTGCTTGTAATATTTCAGGTGTCTTAATCGCATAATTATCTTCACCCAGTTATGTTCAAGCCTCATTATGTCAACATTAATTAAAGTATTGGTACAACATTATTGAAATATGGCATTCATACAAACATACCAGAATCTGACATCAGAACTACATGTCAAAAGTGGTACAAACAAAAAACTACAAGAAAATTGGAATGAGACTAGGTTGAAATGAGGTGAAACAGTACTAATAAAACATTTCCATTAGGAACAATCCATTGTTGAGAGCATACACAATGACGGACACTATTACCTGCTTCAGTAAAAAAATTGCACCTTTTAGAAATATAACAAATAATGAATTTAAAATCTAATTTGGACAATAGACTTATGGAAAGAATAGTAACAGACTTTTTGGAACTGCTGCCAACAGTAGTGAAATCAATTACAATATTCTGTTAACTTACTGCAAATAAGCACCTTGTAAATAAAAACAAGGCAGTGACAATGTACTTCCTGCTTAGCTGTAATCTATATATAAACATTAATCCCTTTACATCTCCAATGGCCCTTAGATAAACAAAACAAAACAAAAATATTTGGGTACTGTATTGTTGTGAGTGAACACCTGTTATGGAAAGCACGTGTGGAAGATATTTGTAAGAAACTCAGCATAAACATGTATTTAGTGAAACATGTCTCAACCTCCTCATACTATAAAACCTCAAAATAAATATATTTCAAATTGATACTTTTGCATATTCGGTATGGTGTGGTATTGAGAGTGAGGGTAGTAACACTAAAATTGGGCCTTTGTGATCGTCTTTTGACAGCTCAAAATTTAAATGAAAATAATGGCTTAGCTATTCATCTGATACGAAAATTGACTAACCCAATTTGTAGAGGAGAAAATTCTCTACAACTTAACTCCCTTATGTTTTTTTCATATCTCGTAAGGTTTGAGATATATTTGCAAAAATAACGGATATTTGACACCCTCCATTGAATTAACAAAAACCAGCCGTTCGGAGATGTCACGTGACATTCCTCGCGTATTTGATGATTTTCTTATTGTAACTTACACGTTGTCATTTCAAGGCAATGGCACACTGAGGAGTTAACAAAAACACATCATTTTTCGTACGATAAATGATAAACTAATGTCTACAAATGCCATATTAACATCACTTAACAATGGCCATTAATAGTATGAGATTAAAGAACTCCTGTTTTGGTTTATAGCCGTAGCGTAGTGGGCAAGGTGCTGGACTGTGACGCGAAAGGTCAGTGGCTCGAAACCCGCCACTACTTAATTTTTTTTTTTCCTAACTGGGTTTCAGATACTTTTATTAATTAATCTATTATTATTTAGATTATTATTTTGGTCCCTAATGTTTGCAAAAACTTCTAAAACTACCAATCTAAAGTGGGCCATAAAACACGTCAGTGCGATTTTTTTAACAGAGTACCATTTCATATTAAGATGACTACTTTAAATACCCACCCTCATGAACGACAGACATTGCCGAGGCAGGGTGGCTTGCATGCCTCAACGATGCAGATAGCTGTACCGTAGGTGCAACCACAGTGGAGGTGTATCTGTGGAGAGGCCAGACAAACATGTGGTTCCTGAAGAGGGGTAGCAGCCTTTTCAGTAGTTACAGGGGCAACATTCTGGATGATTGACTGAGCTGGCCTTGTAAAATCAGCTAACATGCCTTTGCCATGCAGTTACTGCAAACGGCTGAAAGCAAGGGTAAACTACAGTCGTTACTTTTCCCGAGAACATGCAGCTCTACTGTACGACTATACAATGATGGCATCTTCTTGGGTAAAATATTCTGGAGCTAAAATAGTCCCCTGTTCGGATCTCCAGGCAGGGACTACTTACTACGATTTCGTCATCAAGAATAACAAGACGGGCATTCTACGGGTCGGAGCGTGGAATGTTCTAACTCTTAATCGCGTAGGTAAGTTAGAAAATTTGAAAAGGGAAATGGATAGGCTACAGTTAGATATGGTAGGGATTAGTGAAGTTCAGTGACCGGGTGAACAGGATTTCTGGTCAGGTGAGTACAGGGTTATCAATACAAAATCAGTTGGTGCTAACACAGGAGTAGGTCTGATAATGAAAAAGAAAATAGTAATGTGGGTAAGTTACGATGAACAGCATACTGAATGCATTACCATGGTAAAGATGACACGAAGCCAACACCGACCACAGCAGTCCAAGTTTATATGCCAACTAGAACGGCCGATGATGAGGATTTCGAAAAACTGTATGAGGAGATAAAAGAAATCATTCAGAAAGTTAAGGAAGATGAAAACTTGATTGTGATGGGGGACTGGAATTCGGTACTAGGAGAGGGAAGAGAAGGAAATATAGTAGGTGAATATGGACTGGGAAAAAGGAATGAAAGAGGAGATTGCTTGGTAGAATTATGTGCAGAGCACAATTTAATGATACTGACACTTGGTTTAATCATCATGAAAGAAGGCTGTATACATGGAAGAGATCAGGACACACTCTAAGGTACCAGATTGACTTTATAATGGTAAGGAATAGATTTAGAAACCAGGTTCTAAACTGTAAGACATATCCAGGGGCAGATATAGACTCTGACCATAACTTATTAGTTATGAACTGCAGATTAAAACTTAAGAGACTGCAGAAAGGTTAGGAGATGGAACCTGGACAAATTGAAGGAACCAGAGGTGGTTGAGAGTTTCAGGAGCAGCATTAGGCAAGGACTGCCTGAAACTGGGGAAAGTAATACAGTAGAAGAAGAATGGATAGCTCTGAGAGAAAGAGTAGTGAAGGCTGCAGAGGACCACATAGGCAGAAGGACAAGGCCTAATAGAAATCCCTGGATAACACAGGATATACTGAACTTAATTGATGAGAGGAGAAAATATAAAAATTCAGCAAGTGAAACAGGAAAAAGGGAGTACAAACGTCTGAAAAATGAGATTGACAGGAAGTGCAGACTGGCTAAGCATGAGTGGCAGTACTGTAGAAGAATGTATAACTATGGGAAAGATAGATACCGCTTACTGGAAAATAAAAGAGATATTTGGAGACAAGAAAAGCAGCTGTGTGAATATCATGAACTAAGATGGAAAACCAGTACTAAGCAAAGAGGGGAAAGCTGAACTGTGAAAGGAATATATAGAGGTGCTATACAAAGGAAATAAACTTCAAGGCAGTATTCTAGAAATGGAAGACGAACTGGAGGAAGATGAGATAGGAGATATGATACTGCGAGAAGAATTTGACAGAACGCTGAAGGACCTGAGTCGAAACAAGGCCCCTGGAGTAGATGATATTCCGTCTGAACTGCTGATGTTGTTAGGAGCGCCAGTTGTGAAAAAATTGTATCACCTGGCATGCAAGATGTATGAGACAGGGGAAATACCCTCTGACTTCAAGAAGAATATTGTAATTCCAGTTCCAAAGAAAGCTAGTGCAGACAAGTGTGAAAATTACAGAACTATCAGTTTAATAAGTCATGGGTGCAAAATACTAACACGAATTATTTACAGAGAAATGGAAAAACTTGTGGAATCTGACCTCGGGGAAGATCAATTTGCATTTAAGAGGAAGAAGGAATCTTAGTGTTTCATGTCCCGTCGACAGTGTGGTCATTAGAGACGGAGCTTACGCTCGGATTTTTGGGTAAGGATGGGGAAAGGAAATCGGCCGCGCCCTTTGAAAGGAAGTGATTAGGGAAATCACAGAAAACCTAAATCTGGATGACAAGAGGTGGATTTGAACCACCCTCCTTCCAAATACAAGTCCAGTGCATTACCACTGCACCACCTTGCTCAGTGGATTTAGGAGGAATGTAGGAACACGGGAGACAATACTCACATTACGACTTATCTTAGAAGATAGGCTAAGGAAAGGGAAACCTATGTTTTTACCGTTTGTCAATTTGGAGAAAGCTTTTGACAATGTCGACTGGAATACACTCTTCCATATTCTGAAGGTATCAGGGGTGAAATATAGGGAGCAAAGAGTTATATTCAACCTATACAAAAACCAGACAGCAGTTATTAGAGTTGAAGGACAAAAAAGGGATGCAAAGGTTGGGAAGGAAGTAAGACAGGGTTTTAGCATTTCCCCAATGTTGTTCAATCTGTACATTGAGGAGGCAGTGAAGGAATGGAAGGAGAAATTTGGAGAGGGCATTAAAGTGTTGGGAGAAGAAATAAAAACATTGTGGTTTGTAATTCTGTCAGAGACCGCAAAAGATCTGGAAAAGCAATTGAATGGAATGGACAGTGTCTTGAAAGGAAGATATAAGATGAACATTAACAAGAGTAAAACAAAGGTAATGGTATGCAATGTCAGAAAATCAGGCGATGCTGAAGAAATTAAGACTACGTAATGAGACAATAAAAGTAGTAGAATTTTGTTATTTGGGTAGCAAGATAACTTATGATGGCTGAAGTAGAGAAGATATAAAATGCAGAATGGCTATGGGTAGAAAAGCATTTGTAAAGAAGTGAAACTTGTTAACATCCAATATTAATTTAAATGTTAGGAAGTCCTTTCTGAAAGCATATGTCTGGAGTGTAGCATTGTATGGGAGTGAAACGTGGATGATAAGGAATTCAGATAAAAAGATGATAGAAGCTTTTGAAATGTGGTGCTACAGACGAATAATGAAAATTAAATGGGTAGATCACATAACTAATGAGGAGGTGCTTACAAATCAGGGAGAAAAGGAGTTTCTGGCATATACTGACTAAGAGAAGGGATAGATTGGTTGGACACATTCTGAGACATCAAGGAATTGTCAACTTAGCATTAGAAGGAAGTGTGTGGGGTAAAAATTATAGAGGGAGATCGAGGGCCAAATATAGTAAGCAGATTCAAAAGGATGTATGTTGCAGAATGTATTCTCAGATGAAGAGACTTGCACAGGACAGGGTAGCGTGGAGAGCTGCATCAAACTAGCCTGTGGACTGAAGACCACAACAACAACAACAACAACAACAACAACAACTTTAAATACCTTAAAAATAAAATGCAGCATTTATTGACAGATAAATACTGTAATTCAACAGATGATTTGAAATTGTAAGTGTCCTTGGAAAACCATTATTGTATATGGCTGTAAGTTCGAGGGTTTTTTTTTTTATCTTGTTACAATTACCAGGTAATCTTGGGGAAACTCCCGGATACCTGTCCATTGCATTGAACTGAGGGAGAGAAGGGGTAGGGAATTCCAACAACAGCAGGCTGTTGTACTTCATAAACAGCTATTAGCTTCGTTCAAGTTGCAGTTGCAACCACACATATGTCCTATTCACACTGGGATACACAAATTGTGTCTTCAGCTAGCTGATGACTAGGAGACTAAGAAACTGCATCATACAGGCACGACTTGAGTCTCCCGTACTGCCAAGTTACTTGCGATGTGAAAGAATATTAAACAAGTGTCATTGCCTGAGCTTGAGATAAGCGCACTTTTTGTTTACTCTGCTGCCTACAGTACAATATGTAGTAACTCCAGCGGTGATGAAAATATTATAATAGTTTTATTATTACCACCACCAGTTCATGCAGACAGGCCTGAAATTTGTGCCTGCCAATTCTTAATAGCTAGCTCAATATTTGTAATATTTAAATGAAAAATGTGAGTCATATGCACTATATAAGTGAGATGCAAATAGTTCACCAAAGTCACTTTTGAGTTATGATTTTATCACACTACATATGCTTGAACTGTTGTTTGATTTCTCTAGGCAACCTCTACTTCCTACAAGTATCCCATGTACCCCACGTTTTTCTTTTTCAACTGTGCAAGTATTGTCGTAGCTACTTAAAATTAACAAGCACAAATTTTTATGTCTAGTCTGTCTGCATGGGGTTAGGAATTTGTATGCACTTAGGAGAAATTATTATATATGTTTTACTTGGTTTTACAAACAGGTTTAATTTTTTTTTTTTCAATATTTAAAGAAGTATTTTCTGTTTTTTAGCGTAGTGGACATACATTTTTAAATCAATTTCAGACATTTTGTTGAGATTACAGCAGATGTGTGGTAATGTTCATGTTAATTTCAGTTTTCTTCTGTGAATCAATCAATACATAGCCTTTGTAGCAGTACAGAAGTTTTCAAGTGAATCCACTGGAGTAGCGAGAGTTGATCAAAGAAAGATGGCGTACACTTCCCTGGACATACTAATAGCGCGAAAGCTGAGAAGAAATGGGTCTCCCGCGGAGCATAGAAGCGCATTACTAAAAAGAAACTGTGTTAAGGGGAAAAAATGAATGTACCTGTAGGTCAAGGTTTGCTACCAAAGTATTGTCAAATATTACGAGGCGCGTCCAGAAAGTAAGTTCCGTTTTAATTTTTCTCCACTGCAGCGCTGCGATTGCAGTTCCACACATGCGCTGTAGACGATGCGTATCAAGGAGAAGAACTTGCACCTTTTGGAGATCGCTGTCAGTTATGTACGCTTTGTTGTGATTGTTTGAAATGTCAGCATTGATTGAAAATCCTGCCGCCTGTGAAATCAGGTTTCTGAATGTGAGGAAAGTGAAACCAAGTGAAATTTATCAGCAAATTTGCAATCCTTATGGACCAAATGCGATGAGTGATTCGATGGTAAGAAGATGGGTCCGACAGTTCAATGGCAGGCGTAGTGATGTGCACGATGAAGAATGAGTGGGCATGCACCTTTGGTTACAGAAGAACTGGTTCACGCGATTTATTACAAGATCCAGGAAAACCATAGGTTTATAATTAGTGCTCTCACTATGGAGTTCCTTCAATGATGACGAGCTGAAAGAAACTGTTTCCAACTGGTTGAAGACACAGGCGGCAGATTTCCATGAAGAAGGTATACAAAACCTGGTGCCACGCTATGACAAATGCCTGCAAAATTTCGGCAGTTATGTGGAAAAGTAGTTTAAGAGTTGTAGAAATTTGTGCAATAAAAATTTATTTTGTATCTGTGTACAATTTCATTTTATTACCAAACAAAACTTACTTCCTGGATGCACCTCGTATAAAAAAGTAAATCAGCCATCTAATCTGATCTACATGCTGAACTGATGTATTCTGGAGACCCGAACGGGGAATTAACAGAAAAGGCAGCCACCTTAAGATGATGTATTAAGGGTAAAGTGCTGTAATTTAATGTTTATGGAATTCCTGTCACATACTGGTGTGCACCAGTTACTAGTCTATCTATAGATCCATGCGGTATCTTATGTGGTTTTATTCCACAAGTAACTTATCAGTAATCAATCATAATTATTGGTCTTACGTTACGAGAATTTAGTCATAAATCAAGGGAGTATCAGGTCATGAAAGTTATGTTTCATGCATATGGTTGATTATTTCTTTTTTTGTTAACTGTTTGATGGTCCACATAGTAATAAATAACTTCTCTTAGCTGGGTGTATAATTACAATTTATTTGTAATGGAATTTAATAGTTGCCCTGTATAATACAGTGGTAAGTTGATTTTATTAAAATTTTTGGACAAAGCAGATAGTCTGTGTTTTTCTTTTTTCTTAAAGTTGGGAGTTAGTGTGGATTGAAGATACTGTCGGATGCTGCATGTTGTCCGAAGTATCGTGAGTGTGACAGAATTCCACTTATATTTATTATTGAGAAGTTGGGTCTATACTGCTTATGTGCCATATTTGAAAAGAAGGCGTGGAAATAGTATGATTCACCGACTAAGGTCAGGAAGAGTAATTAAATGTAAAGTTTCTTTCATGACAGAAAGATTCTTTTAAGGTAGAAAGTTATTTTTTGTTTATTAAATGCTGCATAAGGTCTACTGAACAAAATAACAATTTAATAATTATTCTTATTTGAAGTGATTATGGTACTCCATTTAGGTAGTGGATAAATCAGAATCTTGCCTATTGACAACTACATTCATTTTTCTTCCCTAGGCTGTTCCTAAATATCAACAGGCTGACTCTAATGGGTTGTGGAAAACCAGTCCTTTTGAATGATTCATTTCGCCCACACCTTTATTTTGTAATTTTAATCATGAGAGGTGTGCGGAAAGTGGTGGTGGCACTCTGTCTTCTTTCTTTCTCCTTCTGTTTATGTTGTACATAGTATTTTCTCTCTATTTTACCTCCCTTCTAATTTACAATTAACATTCACCTACATTTATCATTTTACTGTGTTAACATCACCTCAGAACAATTTTCGGCATTTCATTACAATTTTCGGCATTTCATTAAAATTTTCGGCATTTCATAACAACTTCGCGATTATTTCCATTCCCGTTTTTCGATATTTCCGTCTGTTCTTCCAACATTTCCAGTCTTTTTTCCTACATGTTTTCACTTCTATTCATTCGTCAGATTATTTTTACCCTCCAACCATATTCTGCCACTACAGAACGAATCCTTATAGTACACTTTTCTTTCATCCTCATAAGGTTTGCCAAACTTTTTCAGATTTTCTTCACACCATAACCTGTTTAGACGCCCATACAAACACCACAACCCTGTGCATTATATTGTTGACTAACTGATTGATAACAGTTTCAAAAACTGTTTCTCTTCTACTGCTCTCTCAAACAACTTTTTCAATTTTTTCCTATCTGAATAATTCCTTTTGCTATTTGATCACCTTTATATCTCTCCCATATATAATTATATTTATTTATATATATTTATTTTTTATTTCATTACCGTTCAGTACAGATCTCTCTTTTTTCCATACTATACATGTCACCCTACATCGAACCCATCAAATTTTATCTACATTCCCTCCGCAAGCATGCCTTTTCCCTAGCCAGATTGAGGTCACACATTCTATTCATTCAGGCTTGTTTAACATTTGGCATCACCCCCAAGGGCCTCACACTAAAAGTTCCCATCTCTGGCTGTAACCCATCCTTTCATCCTGCTTTATACCAATTCCAAACAGAACAATCCACAGCCCTCACCCACCTAATCCTTAACCTATACCTCTACTCCGACAATGAACACACCTGTCAACTCCTATCCCTGATCAAAATCCTCAACCTTTCCACTCCCACATCCACACCTACAGTTCAGAATATCCTTTTACAGGCCAACCACAAATTGGAACAGCATGCCATCCTCCACCACAAAAAACTATCCAAACTCTTGGTCACCCACCTCCAGAAAGGCAATACACTCTCCCTCAACAACCTCTCCAATAAACCTCAAGCTCCTCTTATTGCACAGAAACCCAGTCTTTCCCATCTACTCAATCTCCCACTTCCAGCTCCACCCCCCCCCCCCCTGACCTCACAATCCTAATCCACACAATCCTGAACCACAACATCATAATTCAGTAGTCAACCTCTCCTCTAAACCTCTCTCCCAATCTGAAACCTCCGTCCTATCCAAAGGCCTCACCTTTAGTCCCACTCCCAAATTCAACCAAACAGCTCTTGTCAAAGACCTACTATCCTATACTCGTAGCCATGGCTGGAGATATCACTTTGCCACAAAGAAAAATAATCCTACTCCTAATGATCCAATTCCCCAAGAAAACATTCAAATTGAACCCTACCTGGAACAGTTCCATCCTCCATCACAGCAAGACCCACCTGCTCGTCCTCAAAATCACCACCTTCAAATCTTCCAGGAATGCCTTACTTCCAACTTTGCCTCTCAGTCCTTCCTGAAAAACCTTAATCCTACTCCCAACATTACCACAGCTCAATCCCGAGCTATCCGTGATCTGAAGGCTGACCATTCCATCATCATTCTCCCCACCGACAAGGGACCCACGACTATGGTACTTGATTGGCGGGAGTATGTGGCTGAGGGACTGCGTCAGCTTTCAGACAACACTACCTACAAAGTCTTTCAAGGCGACCCCATTCCTGATGTCCAGGCAGAGCTTCAAGGAATCCTCAAAACCTTAGACCCCCTACAAAACCTTTCACCTGACTCTATTAACCTCAAGATCCCACCGACATCCTCACCACCACCTTCTACCTACTTCCCAAGATCCACAAACCCAATCATCCCGGCTGCCCCATTGTGGCCGGTTACCAAGCCCCTACAGAACGAATCTCTGCCTGCATAGACCAACACCTTCAACCCATCATGTGCAGTCTCCCATATTTCAACAAAGAAACCAACCACTTCCTCGATCGCCTGAAATCCTTACCCAGCCTGTTACCTCCTGAAACCATTCTTGTAACCATTGATGCCACTTCCTTATAGACAAATATTCCACCTGCCCAGGGCCTTGCTGCGATGGGAGTATTTCCTTTCATGCCAACCACTCACTTCCCTACCTAAAGCCTCGTTCCTTAATACACTAGGCAGCTACATCCTAACCAACAACTTCTTCACCTTTGAGGGCCAGACATACCAACAACTAAAGAGAACAGCCATGGGAATCAGGATGGCCACCGCGTACGCAAACTTATTTATGGGATGCTTAGAGGAAGCCTTCCTGGATACCCAAGCCTGTCAACCCAAAGTTTGGTACAGATTCATTGATGACATCTTCATAATCTGGACTAACAGTGAAGAACAACTCCAGAATTTCCTCTCCAACCTCAACTCCTTTGGTCCCATCAAATTCACCTGGTCCCATTCCAAATCCCATGCCACTTTCCTCAATTTCGACCTCCATCTGTCCAATGGCAAACTTCACACATCCGTCCACATCAAACCAACCAACAAACAACAGTACTTTGTAAGGTCACCGCTGCGTCCACCTAATCCTCGATGGGCGAAGTTGCCGTTACATTCTATTTTATGCTTAATCATTTAATAATTGTCCCAATGATTTGACGGTATGGGATGCAGACAATTACTAGGTTGATCCATAACAGTGAACTTTGTTAACTTCCTTTGTTATGGAACGACAAATGTTAAAAACTCTTCCCTTTAAATACACCGATTAAATAACCGTGTGCCACTACGATGAATGTCTACAAGTCCATACTGATACATTTCAATATGCAACTGCAACCCATATGTGATACGACGGAATGGCAAAAACTTTAGCAACCACTAAACGCAAGTTACGAACTCAATGCCGACATGCTACCGCCTTGCTCTGCGGTCGGCGGGAGACTACTGCACACCGGCCAACAAACAAAGAACATTCCAAGAACATTCCAACCTTAGCATTGTTGCCAGCAGCCCTCGCTGCACGCCAACGATAACTATCGTTCGGCCAAAACTTACCAAAGAGGTTACTAACCTAAAACCCTGTATCCTCACAACCTCCATTATGACAGCTGCCATCCATAACACATCAAACATTCCCTTCCCTACAGCTTAGGTCTTCGTGGAAAAAGAGTCTGCTCCAGTCACGAATCCCTGAACCAGAACACCAATAACCTAATAACAGTTTTCACATCCTGCAGCTATCCTCCTGATCTGATTCAGAAGCAAATTACCAGAGCCACCTCCTCATCCACCCAAATCCAGAACCTTCCACCGAAGAACCCCAGAAGTGCCCCTTTTGTCACCGGATACTTCCTTAAATCCTGCCCTCAAATGAGATCCATCCTTAATGACATCCTTCCCACTCCACCAAGAGTGTCTTTCCGCCGCCCACCTAACCTTCATAACCTCCTAGTCCATCCCAATGAAATCCCCAAACCATCTTCCCTACCCTCTGGATCCTACACAAGCAACCGTCCCCCATTGTAAAACCTGCCCTATGCACCCTTCCACCGCCACTTACTCCAGTCCAGTAACCCGGAAGGTGTACACAATCAAGGGCAGAGCCACTTGCGATTGCACCCACGCGATGTACCAACTGACATACCTGCACTGTGAAGCGTTCTATGTGGGAATGACCAGCAACAAACTGTCCATTCGCATGAATGGTCACAGGCAGACAGTGTTTGTTGGTAATGAAGATCACCCTGTGGCTAAATATGCCTTGGTGCACGGCCAGCACATCTTGGCACAGTGTTACACTGTCTGGTTTATCTGGATACTTCCCACCGACACCAACCTTTCAGAACTCCAGAGATGGGAACTTGCCCTTCAGCTTACTCTCTCCCCGTTGCCCACCTGGTCTCAACCTCCGCTAAATTCAAATTCCCGCCCACCATCCTTAGCATATTTGACTTGGTTCTGTGGACAGAGCCTCTGCCTCAAGTGGTATCTCTGTCCAACGTCTTTGCTTTTTACAAATGTCTGTCTAGGTGTGTTTGTGTTTGGATATCTGCAAGTATGTGTGTATTTGTTTACCTTCCTTTTTTTCTCCTAAGGTAAGTCCTTCCACTCCTGGGATTGGAATGACTCCTTTTCCACTTCCTTAAAACCCATATCCTTCCCTTTCTCCTCCCCTTTTTTCCTCTTATCCTGAAGAAGCGACCAACGGTTGCGAAAGCTTGTATGTGTGTGATTTTATTTGTGTCTATCGACGAGCCGGTCCTTTAGGTAAGTCATCCGTTTTCTATATACGAATATTATAGAGGAGAAATTCCTAGCAGGAAAAAAAATATATATAAAAATAGATGAAGATTACTTACCAGCATAAGGAGCACAGGAAGTGATAGTAGCACAAATAAATTAATAAATTCACACCCACACACACACACACACACACACACACACACACACACACACACACACACAAACGCTAGCTTTCGCAGCCTAGCTGCTTCTTCAGGCAGAACAGAAAGAGAGGGAAAAGGAAGTGATGAGGGTTTTAAGGGAGTGAGTTAGGAGTCATTCCAATCCCGGGACAGGAAAGACTTACCTTGGGGAGAAAAAAAGGAGGGTAGACAAATACACACCCACCCGCACATATACACAAATGCAAACACACCTAGGCAGACATACACGGGTGTGTTTGCACTTGTGTATATTTGTGGGTGTGTGTGTGTATTTGTTTACCCTCCTTTTTTCCCCCAAGGTAAGCCTTTCCTGTTCCGGGATTGGAATGGCTCCTTACCCACTCCCTTAAAATCCTCATCATTTCCTTTTCCTTCTCCTTCTTCCCTTCTGCCTGAAGAAGCAGCTAGGCTGCGAAAGCTAGCATTTGTGTGTGTGTGTGTGTGTGTGTGTGTGTGTGTGTGTGTGTGTGTGTGTGTGTGTGTGTGTGAGAGAGAGAGAGAGAGAGAGAGAGAGAGAGAGAGAGAGAGAGAGAGAGAGAGAGAGAGAAAGAGAGAGAGAGAATTTATTAATTTATTTGTGCTACTATCACTTCTTGTGCTCCTTCGCCTGGTAATTTTTTAAGCGCACTGCGACTGAAACCTTCGAACTGAGTTCTTCTGAATCACTGATATTCTCCAAGGTCAAATGCATTGTTTTATTTATTTTTTATCTCTGTGATCACTGGCAAGATACAATATCGGGAGTGACAACACAGACAATTAGACCGGGCGATAACTTAAGTAAAATTTCACCCATTCTAACAAGGGGTACGGATAGCAGGGGTCATCTGGCATTTGTGAGTAGTAAAATTTTCTCTCGATTGTTTCAGTGGAACAGAGATATTTTCAGTAGTTCAGAGATTAGTACCACAGAGGATATTAAAAACCAGCAGGGTCTCACGACGATACGCTACATATTTGTCAATGTTTCTACCAGTATGAAAGCATATTTATTGTTGGTGACGGTAGATAAATCCCAATGTATCCTTGGCTTCTGGGCTACATAAAGTATACTTTCGATAACGGTGACCGAGGGCCACTGATAGTAAACTTTAACCACCTGATACCCAGCACTAGTCTCAGATCAGGGCTGCTACACCTTCTGTTACATATATCTTCCAAAAAGACCATGAAGGTAAAAACTAGAGAGATTCGAGCTCACATGAAGTTTACCATCAATTGTTTTTACTGAGAAACATTAGTGACAGAAATAGCGAAAGAAAGAATTAGCAGTTGTACAGAAAGTGAACTCCACTACATAGGAAGCTTTGAGTTTAATGTCCTGTCGACAGTGTGGTCATTAGAGACGGAGCTTACGCTCGGAATGTTTTGGGTGAGGATATGGAAGGAAATCGGACATGCCCTTTGAAAGGAACCATCCTGGCATTTGCCTGGAGTGATTTAGGAAAATCACGGAAAACCTAAATCAGGATGACCGGAGGTGGATTTGAACCACCATCCCTCCGAATGTGAGTCCAGTGTGTTATCACTGCACCACCTCGCTCGGTTCTACTACATATTTTGAGCTATTTAATAAGCCTATTAGTCATAGGGAAGCTAGCAAACATATTCTACCTCACATTTCAAATTAAACATTTTTTTTTAATTTTATTTAATTTATTTATTTATTTTTACATTGCGCAACCAAATGTTGCGATTGCAACGGAGAGACTGGGAGACTCTGTGACTAACATGTCGGGTCGCGTAGTATCGTAGTGACTCTGCGATGCCGCTACTCAAGTATCGGGAATGGCCCCATTTAACTACACATGCAGCGTCTCATGGTCGCACAGTATCTCAATCGCTCAGAGATCTGAGTATCTCCGTGTGAATAGGGCCTAAAGGCGGTATTACACAACACACCTACTGTTCACGAGTGAAATCTAGACAACCTACCTCCTAGTGGCAGAATGGCCAAAACTACACTTTTAGAAGACAGTTTATCCACTGTGGGGAAATAGGAACAGTTCTATTCTGCCATGGATGTGCGCATGCACAATAGAGTAGATATATCCACGCATGCACAGAAGCTGTTTCCAATGGCTTTCTGCTACTTTCTTCAGCAGAGTTCAGATTACAAGTGTTTTCTACTAGCTTTCGTTTACAAATTATTGAACAGTTTTAATTGAGGCGGCCAATGTCACAGCAAACGCTTCATAAATAACTGTCCTCCATGTCTAAAATACTGTGAACCATAAATATCGATAAATAATGTGTGTGTGTGTGTGTGTGTGTGTGTGTGTGTGTACCAGCACAGCATAAAATATAGTTTAGTCTATAATTCTGTATGGAGCTAATCATAACGTATTTCATGCTTGGGGCACAAGGGTAACATTTGTACCAGCTTGATATAAAACTATTTGGTTCATTATACTGTATAATAACAAAATTCCAAGTTAACTGCACAAGAAAAAATTAAATATAATCAGATATTGACTATTGGGTAAACAATTGAATTAAAATTTATGCCAAGGAAGGATACAATATGAGACTAAAAACTGTCTCAGGAACTAAATTGATGTGAAACCAACTATGATAGTTCATTCTTCTGTATAATCATAACAAAATTTCAATATAGCTGTAGAAGAGAAATGTAAACCTAAAGATTTGTTTGTATCAACAAGACATCAATGAACAGTTTGGTTCACAACTCCCTGTGTTGGTAATTTAATTTCATGCTATCTAGACAAGAGAATAATAATTGCTTAAGAAATACACACCTAGACTTCTCAAAAGATTAATATGAGCAAATAAAAGGTTGACAAAGAGATAAAGCATCCCTCACAATTAATAAACATGTAAACAAGCCCGCACTTCTGTACATATACCTTCGGGGTACTCAACCAGACTTATACACGTTAGATCTGCCGTGTATTAGGATGGACAAAACATTTGGTGGTTTCAGACTTATACGCTTGGGGCGCTGTTGCGGACTTGGGTATGATAGGTGTGTCATGTAATACTGGCTTTACATGTTGCAGACAGAAAAACAAAAACTCTGTGTAAAAAGTGTGAAATTATTTGCATACAAAATGGGTATGTCACCAGATACTATTTAGTATTATTGTTTGTAAATGCATTTATTGAATCTGTACACTGTCACAAGGTACTGAAAATTGATGTGAAAATGTCATAATTCCTACTGCTAAGTTATTTGACCATTAAATATTGAAATTTGTTAATAAATTTGCATCATCATAAAAATTACAATGTTTTGTTTCATTCTATTACAATTTATAAATAAAAGTGCTGTATTTTATATATTTATCATTTATTTGTGGTTTATAAGACCCCATCAACATGTTAACATAACCTGAGAACACCAACATAGTTAAGGGTTAATATGAGTAAATAACAGCATGACAAAAGGATGAAATATTCCTAGGAAAGCACAAACAACACGTAAACAAGTCTTCACTTCCAAATATGTAGTCTTGAGGCACTCGAGCGGACTTGTACAAACAAGTTAGGTCTGTCGTGTATAGGACAGAAGAAAACATTGGCATTTCCAGACTTACACACTTGTGGCAGTGGTGCAGATTTGTATACAATAGGTGTGTCATGTAATACCACCCTAAGACTGTGTCAACCTCTTTGAGCTGTGTTCACACTGCTGGCCGGGCTGGGCCGAGCCAAGCCAGGATGTGCAGAGTCAGCACACGCTGAGCCAAGCCATACCAAGGTGAAAAAGAGGGGGAATATCAATTTTTCTGATTTTTAAGCTGTATAAAATTTTGATTGTATATAAGACCACATCACATCGTTTTACCAAGTTCTTTTTCCTTAAAACGTTTGCCTTGCCTGTGAAAAAATAAAAATTCCAATTTTTATTCCGCAAGAGGTTTTAGTTTCGTAATACTCCTCACTCAATTTTTATGAAAGTATGCTGTTACAAAATCTGATTTTTGGACACATAGTAGTGCAACATCTTAGCTTTCAAATAAACCATTCACCTTTTCATAATTCATAACAGTCATTTTCAAATTACATTATTTGTCAAGTTTGCATACTTGATTTACAAATCGTGAATTGAAAAAGTTTGATAGCAGGCAGGTTACTGTTCTATTCATTTTAGACCATACCTTACAGCGAGTGAAATGGAGCAGAAAGGTACAGAAAAGTTTTTGAAATAATAGTCACACCGATTTCTACCTCCTTTCACAAATAATTGCAAGTTATTTGAGCGGTGTCAGTGCCACAATTGCAAGCCTTTGAACTTGGCGGGTGTAGAGCATGAAGAAATGCAGTGCCGAAAAATTTGAATTGCTGGCCACGTGTGTAGGTCCCTCGTGATATGTTAATGAAGCATAAATAGAAAACAAGTATGAAGTAATTTTTCTATCATGGTGACCTATTACAAGGGACAATGATCTGCTACACAGTGATGTTGCTTTGTCACCAAGGGCCCCGGGGAAAAAATGACATTGGGGACCTCTTTAAACTAAAACTATACAGATGCAAAACTACTTCATCAGCTTCTTACTGCCCACTGGAAGACATAATAAGGCAAATGTAAATACTTCTGAGTAAATTATTGTGTGTCTCGCATCAGATAATATTTAATCATTCTCTCTAATATAGTTATAACTGTGAAAGTTAGTTTGTTACACTTTCATGCAAAAATTACTGGGTGGATTTGGATGAAATTTTGCCGAGGGACAGAGTTGTACCTGGGTAGGGCATACAGATAAAACAACTCCCTGGGGGAATTTTCCGAAGTTGCTCCATACAAGGTGAATGAAGTCGCTGGTTAAAAATAAACAATGAAGAAGTATTATTCAACCATGACAACATGGTGTCCTGCTGCTAAGCAAACCAGGAACAGTCAAGTCAGGATTCGCACGTCCAGTGACAACAGGCAGACTGTTGTCAGGGCCAACAAGTCACTCAGGCTAAACTACTACCTGTTACCTCACTGCTCCATATCAAACAGCCTAATTTCGTTGATAGCCCATTCAAAGAAGGAAATAGGGGAAATATATGTGTAGGATGGGACTTTGCCGGATTTTATTTGATGAAACACTTTGTATTCAGTCGTGCCCCTACCAGGCTTCATGAAGCATAATATAGTGTCCGGCCATGAAAAAGTAATAAGTAAAATAACTTAAGTCAACATTTCAGTTATTATCATGACAGTGGGGTAGAGGACAGCATCTAGACTACACAATTCACTATTATGACACAATAACCATATTTTCTCTTCTGGCACTAATTTCAGAGTGCAATTCGTTACAGTACTTCATTGGGATCTATGATTAAGGAGCACTCCCTTGGGGGAATCTACTACACAAACAGTTTAGTTACCATAATAATCCTGTTCTGTAATAATACCTTGCAGAGACTTCATATTCAAATGTAGTCACACCGTGTATTGTCAAACACACTGCTAGTAATTCAGTGCAATTCACTGTTATTTCGCAAAGATTGGCAGCCATGGCAAAGATTGGCAGCCAACTTCAACCGACAACACACCTACAGTAGCAGGATCAATGTCGTAGCGGAGAAGCAAGAGACCTCGTTATGTTTATATTCTGAGGTGGGAATAATTTTTGGATTTCACTTAGTGCATTTGAGGTTTCTTGTGCAGGGTTCAAAAAGTTAAAATATTATATACAGTAGAACGTTGATTATCCGAAGTAATTGGAGGACTTGGATGTTCGGAAAACCAATTATTCAGATAATCGAACTGTACAATATTATTTTCAGTAAACACATTTATACAGTATATGAAGGTGCGCAATCCTTCAAACTGTGCCAAGGAGTAAGCCAGAAAACTTTGAAGACGCAGTTGTTGTTATGAGCAGCTTTGATGCTGCCACTATTTCTGCTGCTACGCCGACAGGAGTATGTCGATTGTTGTACACAGCAACTGGCGTCTTGGCCAGTCAGCAACGCCACTGAGTGGTATCGTGTGAAGGTCCCATTAGAAACAATGTTCTGCCACACAGTGGCCCATTGCGTCTGCTGTGGAAACTTGGTTTGAGGTGAGGGGGAGACGATGGACGGGAGGGTGGGAGAGTAAAAAAAGTAAAAATAATAATAAATTTAACACTCTACAATAACTTTTTTCAAACATCATTCACAGAGGCCGAGTAGCCCCTTGAGCTCGGGGGCCCTGAGGCACTGCCCCATTAGCCCTATGATAGGTATGCCACTGCTGCTATGGTTTTACATCAGGCCATACTTGACTTTATGAGAGGCATTCAGCTGGGTTATTGTCCACGCCAGACAATTAATTGAATATATATTTCATGTTTGGAACTAGAAGATGAAATTAATGTAACCTGTGACTTTACTGTTGATGGACTAAAATAAAATTTTCTGACGTTACACTTAATGGCTTTCTAGTTGGAGACGATAAAAGAAGCAGCCAAAAAATACATTTATATTTATAGATGCATCTACTCCTAAAACAAAATATATACTTTTATTTTCGCTTTTGTAGCTCTTGAAATAATGTTGTACCACAATGTGAAAAATAATTGTATACAGAGTGTCCCACATAAAAGTGGTATCCTCACGACTGAGATTAAATTAAGAATGAATTAAGTAAAAAACAATATGGACAATGACATTAAAAACACGTAGTTACCTCCTTATAATAAATGCTGAAAGTGGTGGCTACAGGCATACATGAGGTGTACCGGTTTTATGTGTGCCATACTCCACTATATTTCAGCCCACCTCCACGTCCAAAGAACTGTACACAGCTCTCAGATTTTTTTCTTTAGTACCCTTTCTGAGGGGAACTAAGTTTCTATGAACATTTTGCTGAATCACATGATGAAAATTTTCTTTGTCTGGATGATGTACTTTCATTTTGAGTTTTATACTTTAACTGAGAGAAAAATACACTGATGTAGTTTAGCCTCAGACACTGCAGAACAGGTCAGTAAAGGATAGAAGTGTGTGTCACTTTATTTTATTATTTCTTTTTCCTTCTTGGTGAGCATGTCCCCAGCAACAAGGAATCCCCACCCACCGTCAACAGAAAATCGAAGGAAATATGGGTTGACCAAAACTTGTCCATTGCCGTCTGTTTTATGCCAGCTATCAGTTTTTTGATTTTGTTATTTGAATACTATTGTTCTCGCAATGTAGTGACTATGAATTCTAAGTACATAAGAAATAGGTGAAATTGGACTCATCCCATGAATTTTGACTAAAATTTAGTTGAGTTTTGCCCTATGTGAACAACTACAATAAACATTACTGAAAAAAAAAATCGTATTACAATATTAATAGTAATACAAGTAAAAATAAACAACATATTTCTGTAACAGTTTATTTGAAAATAAATATAATGCAGAGGCTTCTCTTGAAAGCAGAGAGGAAACGTGTGATACTTGTGCTGTAGAAGCAACTCCATAGCCCAATCGGCTCATGCCGGGAATATTAAACATTCAGAATGTCATCCGCTCGGATGAGCTAGCTGACGCCGAGTTATCTTGGCTCAGCCAGCAGTGTGAACACTGCAGTTTAAAACAATGTGTTTAATGTCTCAGCTCGGCCCAGCCAGTGATGTGAACACAGCCTTAGGCACTCAAGATTTCCTCGCCACCATTTCAAACTAAATATGACTGCCAGTGAGGTGTTCTAGTTGTGGTGTGGAGAGAGTTGTAACCATTTGTGACAGTAAGAGGAAATTATTCTGAGCAACTCAAAAGCGTTTAACAAACTTTCATCAAATAGATGAATCAGCACACGTGCAAAGTATTTTGTATGCACCTCATTCCTAATTCTGAAGTAACAAAGTGTGAAATTCTGGTTATTCTTTTAAATGAGCGGTATATAGAAGGTCTGTAAAAATTTGATACACTATATTATTATTTTATTCCCTTGAAGGATTTTTTATTTATTTGTTTATTTTATTTTATTTTATTTCAGATATCTGTCATTTACAGGAATTGGATCACAAAATCCAACAACTGTAAGTGATGTGCGCACATTGACATCCCGTATTTTAAAGGAAAGTCAGCATATGTAGCAAACTGTATGCATTATATTTAAATTGATGAAATTAACATGAATACAGATTCACACCGCTATTGCAGTAAAGTCTTGGTATGCAAAAATACACACCAGTGTACTTTAATACCTACTTGTGAAGAAACAGAAGTGTTAAATGTTTTGCTCAAAATTAAGATTACAATACTACTGATTGAACTACTATAAAAAGCATGCCCTATGCAAAGAACACATTTTGAAAGCAATAATGTCCCTCTGAAAAGCCATCTGAGGTATGGTATTGACCACTGTTTCTTTTTGAATATGAATAGCTTTCATATTGAAAGCCCCTAGCATGTAAACAGTTTCGTCAATATACAAAATGTTTCAAATGTTTGTTAAGCTTATGGGACTTAAATACGGGGTCATCAGTCCCTAAACTTACAAACTACTTATCAACTACCTTATACTAAAGACGGCACAAATATCCATGCCCGAGGGGGATTCGAACCCCCGACCATAGTGGCCGTGCAGACCGTGACTGGAGCGCCTCAGTCTCCTCGGCCACCGCGGCCGGTGTCAATATACATAATACCTCTACCACCAGCAGTACCTTTGCACACTGGACACCTTGTAGCCTCTTCTTAGAAACTTAGTGGGTTATAATTCTTAATCTTTCTTGGAAAGAAACAATTTACAATATTGGTTACATTTGGGCAAGACTAACATTTTAGTTTATCAACACTGTCATTAAATAGCAGATAATTCGTACCAATCAAGGGCGAAATTTATGACAAAATAAATGCCATAATTTAATTTAATTTGTCCAATTCCTTTAATCCAAAAAATGTAAAGTAAAACAGGATGATCATGGGGAAACTGTTGACTGGATTTATTTGGTAAGAACTTTGTTTGACAATTTGACATAATTTCATTTAATACAACTGTTTCTTTTAGATTACTATTACTTGATTAATGAAACAATAAAAGAGTTATACATGTTTTTATGTTTTACCTGAAAACGTTTTGAAAACTTTTCGAGATGAAGATCAAACATTTACGTACATAATGTAAGCTATTTCTGTGTTTTAACTGCCTCTCTCACACTGTAATTCACTTAAGATTAGAAAGTACGGCATGTTCCATTAAAAGAGACATATCCACCATGTTTTCCATATGGAAGTTTCAGTGGTGGTGTACCTTATAACCTTTAAAATATGGCACACCATGGATCAAAATAAGCAGAGTGCCACATATGTAAACGTCACATAAATATTTGTACTTAAAATATCCAATAAAATCTCAAAAGGCATAGTATTAAGTGTTGTTGCAGTGTTTCATTGTTTAAGTCATAAACCTTTCATCAATGCAAGTGAGAGAGTAAACGAGTCAACTAACACTACAGGTGGCCAAAACATAAAACACGAGAAACAGGAGTTTGAGTTGGCATTTGCAGTTGAAATTGGCGGAGGCCACGTATGCGCAGTAGAGGTAGTAAGAAACGCGACTGGTAAATTTCTCGCAACTCGAACAAACACATTTTCGAGGAAATGCATCGAGTGAAGTGGAAGGTAAGAAAATGTATCTGCCAAGAAGCAAATCGAGTACCGCGTCTTTTCTGGGGTTTTGGGGAAAAATACAAAAATTCCCTGAGTTTACCCAGAGATTTCCAGAACAGAAAAAATTCTCTTAGTTATCCTAGTTTTCCAGGATGCTGGATACGGTGTTTTATTTATATGGTCTGTGCCCTATTTTTTGTATTTTTTATCTTTTGCAGTAGTGCTTGATTATGACGTTAAAACTGGAATTGTGAAAGAAACAATTTCTGCAACCAATGGTGAATATGATGTCATTTAAAAATTCTACACACCTTAACCCCAACCATTAAAGTCAAATATTATTTGTGCTGGAACACTAATTGGCCAGTAATCATACCTTTCACCATCATGTACTCCAGATATTTCTGTTTTAATAAAAAAAAAAAAAAAAAGGAACTCTCAGTACTAAGAAACATGAACCCTAAACAACAATGACAATGAACTGATGCATGTTAGTCTTTCTTCCTACTTAGAACCCACAATAATTACAAGGAAAGTGTGACTATATGTCTTACCAATACATGAATAACCACAGTGTTTTATTTTTCAACTTATGTTGCTTTTACTTATCTTGAACAGCTAGTAAACTGTGACACAAATTTCCAACTGCCTGATTCCATTAGCAGGGTGGTTACTCAGACTTAACAACAAATTTCCCAGAGAATTCCACGTCTTCCATGCTGTACTCATGACCTTGAGCACTATACCCTTTCATTGAGGTAGAAAAATTACGAAAATTTAATATCAGTTATTAAAATAAACCTTTCTAAAAACTTACAACACACCTGGGGCTAACAACACAGGGTGACAAATACATTCCAAAACACTTACATGAAATTTAAATGTGTATGTCAAGATATCATGCAAACATAGATTTACCTGGTTTACTGTTTTACACAGTACACTACTGCATCAACTGAGATATGTAATGATTTCTTATGTTGAATTCAGACATACTCTTGAAAACACATATTTGTGAAATCTGTACAGATGAAATGGTAATTGTAGTTCACAAGGCAGTTAATGGTCTTAAGAATCTGAACAAAAATCCAACATTAAATTTTTATGACTTGAGTTTATATTTTTGGTAAGAATTTTACTGGTGATTCTGTAAGCAGCCTACTCAGCATTAGATGAAAGTTCTTTGTTTTTCTAGGAATGCAGACAATTTCAAGTTGTTTCTAGTCCTGACATGATTACATAATACATTGTTAAGATTAATGATGTCAGCACTGCAGACAACTCATCTCACCGCTGGAACAGTTATATTTAGGGGCAAGAACATTGCTACTGGCCACCGTGTCTACTGTCAACTTATCAAGGGTAAGTGTCACATGTAGCAACACTATTATTTTATAACACATTTATTACACCTCAACAATACTGAAATACCAATTACAGCAAATAGCATGATCAACACAATGATGGAAAACACAAAATTCCCTGATATATATTTTCTTAAATTCCCTGACATTTCCCTGATTTTTCCAGGTAAAATATAATTCCCTGAGAATATCATGATTTCCAGAGGAATCACCACCTAGCAAAAGCCTTCAATAACTATGCTTTCTTGGGTAAATCAGAGTATGAGGTTCACCTTCTGTAACATCACCGCTGCGTCCACCTAATCCTTGATGGGCGAAGTTGCCGTTACATTCTATTTTATGCTTAATCATTTAATAATTGTTCCAATGATTTGACGGTATGGGATGCGGACAATTACTAGGTTGATCCATAACAGTGAACTTTGTTAACTTCCTTTATTATGGAACGACAAATGTTAAAAACTCTTCCCTTTAAATAAACTGATTAAATAACTGCGTGCCACTACGATGAATGTCTACAAGTCCACACTGAAACATTTCAATATACAACTGCAACCCGTATGCGATACGACAGAATGGCAAAAACTTTAGCCACCACTAAACGAAGGTTACGAACTCACTGCGGACATGCTACCGCCTCGCTCTGCGGTCGGCGGGAGACTGCCGCACACCGGCCAACAAACAAAGAACATTCCAACCTAAGCATTGTTGCCAGCAGCCCTCGCTGCACGCCAACGATAACTATCGTTCGGCCAAAACTTACCAAAGAGGTTACTAACCTAAAACCCTGTATCATCACACTTCCCATTAATAAAATTTGTTTGACTGTTACTAATTCCACGATATGAGATGAAACTTTACATAAACATAAAATACATGTACATAATAATAAGTAATTGTTCGTAACAATAATCTATTGTTAATGATTTTAAGTTATTCAACTATTCTTCATTGAGTAAACAGAATAATCTCATACAACATGAGGTTTCTTACAGGTTGTTGTTTTTTTACCAGAAAAACTAATTGATAATCAAAAGACGACTGAAACTGAAAAGAATAAGAACAGGAAACAGTGCTGCTACAAGATAAATAATCACAGCATTTGATAATTACCTGTCATATGATCCAGTCTTTGTAGCAGCTTCAGCTTTGTTTTCAATTGTCTGTTCCTCTGTACTGAGAGCCCTTCCATCTTGTTGTTGAATACAAGTTCTGCCTTCCGTTATTTGTTGATTATCGCTCTCTTCTGCAACAGTCTAAATGGCAATGGCATGTAAGAATAAAACAAAAACACCCTCCCCCCTCCACACACACACACACACACACACACACGCACACACACACACA
Source organism: Locusta migratoria (assembly GCA_026315105.1). Taxonomy (NCBI): domain Eukaryota; kingdom Metazoa; phylum Arthropoda; class Insecta; order Orthoptera; family Acrididae; genus Locusta; species Locusta migratoria. The sequence goes on along the minus strand of CM048744.1, from coordinate 313,519,620 downwards.
CACACACACACACACACACACACACAGACAGACAGACAAACCTACATCAATATTACAGCTCAGTTAGAAGGCTTATTGAACTGTCTGTCTGTCTCTTTGGCCCTTTCCCGCACATGCAGGGTCGGCACTGTACGAAACACAGATTTGGCATTGTTAATATTTACAGGGTGGCCGACTGCCCTTCCTGCCGCCATCCCATGCCCCCCCCCCCCCCCCCCCCAGGAGGAAATATGTATCCCAAATGTCTATGTATAGTGTTATATGTGTGTGAAAGTGCAAAGTGTTACAAAATGTTCGTGAATTGTGTAACTGAGGTGGTACTTGGGACCAGCCAGGTATTCACCTACAGCGATGTGGAAAACCGCCTAAATACCCCTTTCAGGCTGGCCGGCACTCCAACCCCTTTCATTAATCCACCAGGCGGATTCGAACCAGGGGTTGGTACACCTCCCTGTCTTGGAAAGCGGTGTGTTAGACCACACGGCTAACCAAGCGGGATAGAAGGCTAATTGAATTATGGTTGAATAAATGAGAAAGACTATGTAAAACTTCTATACAGACAGGCAAAAATTTATCAATGAAGAGACTTAATAAAGAAGCAGCAGCACAGCAATTCACCTACAGGCAATAGTGGCTGGAGGAATTGGACAAATACCAATCACATGTCCCTTTATCACAAAGCACTCCTCATTTGGAATTGTAGGCAGCATTTGGCTAGTCGGAATAGGCCTTTTTGTTTTTGTTCTGTTGATACATGTTACATGATAATGCAAGTGACATGTCAACTTTCCTTTACACAGTTTTTAAAAGAGTAATTTTGTTGTATTGTGTGTGTTTTGTTCAAAAGAGAACACTGGAATAATAAACTGTTATTATACTGAATATTTTGAAGAATCTATAGACTTCAGTACATTCAGTATAATGCCAGTTTATTATTCCAGTGAACTCTTTTGAACAAAACACACACAATACAAAACAAATTACTCTTTCAAAAACTATGTAAAGAAAAGTTGACAAGTCACTTGCATTATCGTGTGACATGTAAAGGTAATTCACTGAAAGTTGGTAAATGTTAATAAGGAATCAATTTCAACAATTCAGAAATAAAAGCAGTGGCATTCAAATGTGAGCATCATCTTCTTGAGAATGGCCCACATGTTGTGTGGCCTAAAACTGAAATGAACAAGCAAATAAGTGTGCCATATGAAGTTGAATGATGTCTATGAACAGCTGATACAGAGTTTATTGTTAAATTCTGACCAGAGGTAAAATGTGTTTATAAGTACCATTAAAAGTTTTTCAAGAATGAATTGATTTTGTAAAATTTATTCATGTGAATGAGATAAAGGTCCTCCAATTCCAATGATCTGCAGAAATGTTGCTGGGATACAGTGTTTTGGCTAAGTAACAGGTGTGTACAGAATGGTTCAAGAAAGGCTGTCAAACATGATCACGATGAGATGGGTCACGTCACACTATCCAGACATCCCAGTCCCACCCCGAAATGATCTACACCTTATGTTTATGGCATTGTAGGACAGTTCTGCATCCTTCTTGGGTATGGCAAAATAGTGGAAAACGTGGTACATTATCAGAGGGGTCAGTTCAATACTGTTTATTATAATATGGTTTATGTGCAAGTTGTACACTTCTCCACCAACTTTTGACTAATGTGCAGAAACACACAACATGGCACTGGTGTACGGAGCGACGGCACTGGGGCAGGAACGGCATCAGATAATGCTTTTGGATACATCTAAGTTCTGTCTGTTTAAAAATAATGGCTGCATTTTGGTATGCCCCAGACAGGAGGAGCAGCATCACAGTAACTGCATCTCCAGAAAACATATAACACCACCTCAAGAACTTATGGTGTGGAGGCTTACTAGGGACAGCACCAACTCGAGGCCTTATGGTGTGGCATGTTATTCGGTACAACCTCAAATCACAGTTGGTGCATGACCAGCACACTGTGGCCAGTTTGACGTACGTGGTTGACATCCTGTCAACAATGGCCATACACCTTCTGCACACACACACACCATTTTTCAGCAGAAAAAACATGCATGACCACATTTCAATGCAAGACCAAGAGCCTTTTGGTGTCATAGGATGTCAGCCTTTTACCCTGTCATGCCACATCAGACTTGTTGCTAACCAAAAATGTATGGGATATGCTGAAGGATGCAGTAATGTGACCCAAGACCAAGTACCACGGATGAACTTTGGAACTGGATGAATACAGCAAACAGGACACCAATCACACCTTACACATAGTGATGCTAGCACACCTGGAACTAGTTATCTAGGAAAATGACACAGCCTGTGCCTTCTAGGCAACAGGTCACATCCTGATTCTAGGTGACAAAATCTTATCATTTCTTCAAATATATTCTCGATCATATCCTGCGAATATGAACTTCTTACCTCTAGAATGATATATCACTGCACATTCCACTGCAGAGTGAGAATATCATTCTGGATACATCCCCTAGGCTGTGGCCTCTCCACAGATAACCCTCCACTGTGATTGCACCTATGGCTATTTGTATCGCTGAGGCACGCAAGCCACCCCACCTTGGCAATGCCTGTGGTTCATATGTGAACAATATACGATAGTGGTGCAAACGTCACAGCAACTATGCAGTACAGGTGGTTCAAAAAAACACCAATTTGGAGCATAGAATAATACAGCAAACTAGAAGCATAGCTATCGAAAATAAGGGGGCCATTAAAAATGGGTTGGGACGTCACACTATATGTAATATTGGGTAGGCAATGAGGAGAGACCATTGAGAAGAAGTTTAGAAAATCAAAATGATTGTTACCTATTATTTTAAAAAAATAGTAGTAACTGAACAGGACCATATGCTTCAGCTTGGTTTTCTCATTTAGTGTGTGGTGGATACTGGTTCAAATTATGTTTGATCTCATTTTGCCATAAAAAATTAAGGACCCACCTTTTGGATGCACATGGAGGATGTTCAAGTTACAATTTACATCTGGGATGCTGCATTGTGTTTTTAGGTAACTAGTAACAGCAGATCTTGAATAATTCAAGTCCAGGTGCTGCTTAAAATGGATGTCAAATGTGTGTTCTGTCTGTCAAATATAAAAGCATTGACAGTCAGCACAAGTGATCTGATAAACACAAGATCATCTGTGTTTTCCACGACTGGGTTTTTTTGGCATCAAGAAATAAGCTTTTCTTGCTAACCAAGGTAGCTATACTTCTATTTTGTTGTATAATCCTACGCTCCAGAATTATGTTGCTTTGAACAACCCGCTGCGAATAGTTCATGCAATTATAACACCGTTGCTGCAAACTGTACACACAGTGTTGTGTCTTCAGTTTGGTATGCTATTTGGTAATCACACTTCTCTTAGTAGCTCTACACAGTCACATCTAGGTCTAGTAGACTGATATTCTATTACATTCTACATGTGTGCACATAATATTTAAGAATAGTCTAAATTATCACTTTATGATCATTATTTTATTTATTCATTTTTGACATTCTGGTAGCCAGTTGTCCCTCTTTATGCATGTTAATAAGGATTTTATTAAGCTGATATGGTGCCAACAACCCTATCTTTAGTAAATTGTATAAAGTAATGCCCATACATTACCAATGGTTATGCCAATGACCATTACCGGGATATCTCCGAGTGTCTTGAACTCAAATATGCATTACGAATTTGACTGTTTTACTTACATTAAAGCAATATTGTTCAGTGTGTCATATCACCTGTTATGTATTTCTTTGTTGTCTTAAATCTGACCATTTGACAAATCTTGTTTCACTGTCATATTTCCATCGACAACACATCACTTCTATGCACATGTTTCCCACTGCCATTCACGGCCTACAGCTAGGCTATCGACTCAGTCCTTACTGAAACCTGTAGAGAGCTGTTAGCCTTGTCAGCTTATAATCGTTTGGTTTCACTTCTCTTTCCATACATGTCTAGTTGCCACATTCTGGTCTGTTGTTCTTTACATTAGGCCCACTTCTCCTTTCTAGAACCAGGCAACACACTGCGTTGGAGGGTGTACATTGACCTTCCTGAATCACACAGTCTATGAGATGTATTTCATCATGTGAGTTATCCTTTAATTTTTTTTTTTTTTTTTTTTTTTTTTTTGGGGGGGGGGGCACTGAGAAGGGGGGAGAGATTCTTCTAGTGTTTGTAATATATTTTTATCCAAACTACCATCTGTATGTTTGCAGTTATTTCTTCACCTGAAAATGGGACTGTAATGTCCCAAAACAGGTAGCAGATTAACAAAAACATGTACATAAAACTAAAGTGAATTTTTTCCACAATTATAATTATTAGTAATTGGATGAGAAAATTTGCACAAATTTATCTAAATGTGAAAACTAATAATTTTTGTTCTGCAGCATAAAATCTTAACTCTCACTGCAAATACTTTTTCACCGCATCTTATAGAGAAATATGCATATTTCTGCACACAAAACAATATCATTCAAACAACTGAAAGTTCACACTGAAACGTCAAGTATATTATTGTGGACTGTTACCCATTTGAGAGATGACACACCAAGTCATGTGGCATTTCTGGCTAGGAGATCCCACCTGGAGTTGTTGTGCTTCCTAGTGCAAGTGTATATAGCACCTTGTGTGCCAATGATAATGAGGACAACATAGAACGCTTCATCCCCTACTGGGAATAGAACCTGGCTCCTTTCATCTACAAAAGCATCCTTTAGAAGAGAAAAACAAACACTTCTATTCATAAAAACTCATCACATGTGAACTGCTACCTCCAGCTGCTCTAGCCAACTATGACTAGGCAGCTGCAGTCTGTTTGGAGTTAACTGTCATATGGGCACTTGTGTGCATGCACATATGTTTTTCTCTTGCAGTGAGTAAGAATTTACCCTTTCATAATACTTACAAAGTAACAATTTTCTTTGGAAATCAAATAGCTATTTTTATCAAAGATAAAAAGACATACCACTGGATCACCTCTATCAGCTTTAGTTTTTAGCATTTCTTGATATATGGCTCTTAAGTTTTCATCTGCTTTTAGGCAACCAGTGACAAATTCATGCCATATTGTGAGATGCTGAACACAAGGACTGCATACTTGTAGAGGTAAGGTGTCATCCTCAGAAACCTATAAAATACATTGTAAAAAAATAGCAAATGTAATCATTTCATTCATCTGTTAACACAGTATTAATGAGTAAAATCTCTGACTAAATTTACTAAATAATAATTAAAAAAGTGTAAATCCTCTCCCCCACATAAATAATTTCTTTTTCAATGCAATGTCATAAACAGTAACGGTCTGGAAATTCATGCAATTCAGACAACCCTTCTTTCTATAGTTTAGGCTGAGATGGTGTGGTGATAGCAAGGGCTCATACCAGAGGTGAAAAAAAGACCAATATAACATCAGCATATGCTTATCAAGCAAATATTCACATCCAACATGTCCAATATCAGAGGGGGAAAGAAAAGATGAATACATCATTCAAGTATCGAAAACAATTACAAAATGTTTCTTCAGTACTTGGTATTTGATTTTAGTACAAGCTCAACACCACTGAATAAGGAATCATTATTAGGTTTTATATCTCCAGCAATATTTCAGCAAAGACTGCTATATATGGTACATTTAGACATAAGGTTTTTTTTTTCTTTGCTCTCTACAGGTTTCTCATGGATAAGGATAATTTTATGATACACAAGAACAAAATACAAGAAAATAAACCCCTGGATAGTGAGCATTTCCTATCTGAAGCTCATCAAATCCATTAATTGTAAATGTGTGGTTAAAGCATTACAAAATATGTTTCATAAATGTGATGGAGTTCCAGGAAAGGGATGTGAATTTTGATGTCCCATTTTTAAGCAAAGCACACTCCCTAAAAATTAGTGACCCGTTCCCCATTTTTCAATATTAGTGCCCGCCACAATTTGTTCTGTTATACTGTTTTCTCCCCTCTCAGAATATAGCAACACCACCTATAGTCCTTTTATTGTATGACAATTATATATTCCAACCACAGCTTTGTCCATCAATTCTTGCCTCTTTCTAGGCCCTCTAGTACCATGGACAATGAGATGAGATCCAATATGGGATCATCGTTGACACCTTCCTAATACTGTATGTTGACACTACCTATTAATGTAACCGTTGGCATTATATGCATACTTTGTTTGCACTGCAAATATTACTTAATGGCTGTTGTGCAGTTGCAAAATGTAAGTTATATTTAGCAGAGGAAAAAGTTTTTTTTTTTTTTTTTTTTTTTTTTTTTTTTTCCCTTCTTCTTTTTCATTGCAATATCTTTACAGTTGGGTAACTCAATCAACAATTCCAAGGCCTCTTCTCTCCCATTCCTCTACAATTTAAGTAAGTACTCTATTCATCCTGATTACTGTTTGCAAACTTCTTAATTCTCTATTACTGCCACTTCAATTGAAGGTATAGGTCTATAGGCCCTGCACCACACTATTTACTCAGAAGTCCTCCCCTACCCTACAGTCTGCCAATATCTCTGCCCCTCCTATGTATTCTCAAATGCAACAAAATCCATCTGTATCTTGGCAATCTTTCTTTTGCACCATTTTCCTATTCATTTTCACTGTAACCTTTCCTACTATTTAGTCCCAGCCATCTCTTCCTCTACACCACATTTCCATTTTATGTATTTTTCACCTTCCTCCTCCTCCTCCTCCTCCTCCTCCTCCTCTCCCATCTACTCCACCCATAATTATTACTTACCCCAGATGCATCACAGAGATGAAATAAAGTAGTGAGTTAGGTAAGGTGGACAGTGAGCATTTTAGTGTTTTAAAGGGGAAGATGAATTTTGGAGAGGGATGAGGAGCTCTCTGAAAAGCCTTTTTATTGTGTAAATCATAGAATTCTTCTATATAAGCTGAAGTATGAGTAGGACAGTGCACAAATGGTTTAAATCATACATAACTGGAAGAGTCCAGAAAGTTGAAATAAGCAGTTCACACAATAAGGATGGGGGGGGGGGGGGGGGGGAAGAAGAAAAAACAACTAATTCCCATAACTGGGGAGCTATTGAAATTGTAAATGATGTTTTTCGGAAAATTAAGTGGTTCTCTACAAATGTACTCTCATTAAACTTTGATCAAAGTCAATATATAAAGTTTCATACAGTAAATGGCACGACACCATTAATAAATATTGACTTTGAAGAGAAATTTGTAGCTAAGGTAGAATATTCAAAAATTTTAGGTGTTTAAATTTATGAGGGATTGAATTGGAAGAAACACATTGAAGATCTGCTGAAACGTTTGAGTTCAGCTACTTATTCTATTAGGATAAATGCCAATTTTGGCAATTACATCTGTTGTTGTTGTTTAGAGGGGACTAAACTACTTGGTCATCAGTCCCCTGTTCCTAACGAAGAATGTGCAGTGGAGTGGAAACAATGGTAGTATGGATCTGGAGACATAGAATGAATATCCAAGAGGAGTACATGTCAACGATGAACTTTCACCAACCGCACAAATAGAGAAAATAAAACGGAGAGTTCAATCATACTAAAGTTTGACAACGGAAATCCGTGGCTGGCTGGTCACTGGTATAATAATGGACGAGCCAGTCACATGGCACACACTAATACATGCTAGTCAGAAGACATAAAACACTAAAATACAGTTTAAAGTCAGGATAAAGCACCCTCCATTAAATGGAATGGTAAAAACCGGCTGCATGGATAAAACATAGCACAGACTCAGCCGTGGAGGCATCGTTCCCTAGCACTACGGATAGGGTAGGTGGAAGATTAAAAGACTGCCACAAGGGGGCTAAAATATTACCGTTCATCAGGAACTACTGTCAAAGCAACACCACAGCGACACATGGGCGGTGGCTCAGGATGAAGTAAATAGCCGTGAATCAACCAAGTGTGCCCAATACGGAGACGGCATAGCACAATGGAATTTCGACGATTGGGCCTCAGTGAAGTTTTCCATGTGGCTGTGGATGGTTTGACCGTGCGAAGCTTAATGCAGACCATTCCAAACAGGCACCTCGCACCTTCCGGTGTAGTATCCACCCAAGGTCCGTTTCCACGAGACCAATTTCAAGAGGGCCTGAGGTGGTGGCCTGTTTGGCCAACTGATCTTCAAGTTCATTGCCAGGAACACCGATGTGCCCTGGGGTCCAAACAAAAACTACTGAGCGAGCAGAACTATTGATAGAGGCAACAGTGTCTTTGATACAACTGCACCAAAGGTAGTTTGCTGAAACACTGGTCGAGTGTTTGAAAGCCACTCAGGGAGACACTGCATATGACAAAGGACTCCCCGGGGCTTGAGTGGAGGTGCTCTAGAGCATGATATATTGCAACCAGTTCTGCAGCAAAAATACTGGTACCACGAGGCAGGGAATGGTGTTCAATGTGGTCTCCATGGATGTAAGCAAATCCAGATCAGCCGTCCACCACAGAACCGTCAGTGTAGATCATTCCACACCACGGAATGAGTCCAGAAGGGCCGCAAACTGGCGCCGAAGTGTCACTGGTGGAACTGAAGCCTTGAAATGACATGCCAAGTCCAAGTAGAGCCACAGGTGGGGGTGAGACCAAGGAAGCGATTGGGGTGGACAGTGGAAGGAAGGAGCGGGGGAAGGGACTCGAGGGAAGAGAGGAGAGAGCAAACCCAGGCCGCAATAGGAAGACCAGGGGAACAAAAGACGGAAAGAGGAGCCTGCAGTTCGGATGATTTGGCGTGGCGTGAACGTGGGCGGTGTATGATGCTAGGAAGTGTTGGCGACAGAATCGGAGAGGAGGAATTCCTGCTTTGACAAGAAGGCCCACACTGGGCTAGTGCGAAAGACTCCCGTTGACAGCCTAACGCCACAATGGAGTATCGGGTCAAGTATGCGCAGAGCTGAAGGTGCTGCCGAGTCGTATATTATGCTTCCATAGTTGAGGCAGGACTGGACTAAGGCCTTGTACAGCTGCAAGAGAGTCATTCGTGCAGCCACCCAATCAGTGTGGCTGAGGCAGTGGAGGTGTCGCCAGCACTGTTTGAGCTGATGAAGAGGACGCGTCCAAGTAAGGCGAGCATCGAAAAGCATGCCCAGAAAGCAGTGTGTCTCCTCTACCTGAAGCAGTTCGACAGCAAGATAGAGCTCCGGATGCAGATGAGCTGTCCGACAGCGACAAAAGTGCATCACGCTGGTCTTGGATGCAGTGTATTGAAAACTGTGGTCAGATGCCCAAGATTGCGCCTTTCGGATTGCACCCTGTAGCCGTCGTTCAGTGACACTGATGCTTGTGGAACTATAATATAGGCAGAAGTCGTCAGCAATTAGGGAGCAGGAGACAGATGCACAGACTGCTGTAGCTAGTCCGTTAATTGCCACCAAAAAGAGGAGGACACTTAAGATGGAGCCCTGCGGGTCACCGTTCTCCTAAATGTGAGGGGAGCTCAAACAGGTACCGATCCTGACACGGAAAGTACGGAGAGAGAGGAAGTTCTGAATGAAGATGGAAAGAGCAGCCCGTAAAGCCCATTCGTGCAATGTTGCCAGAATATCAAGATGCCAGGTGGTGTCGTACGCCTTCCAAAGGTCAAAGAAGACAGCAATGAGATGTTCACACTGAGCGAAGGCTGTACAAATGGCTGACTCTAGGTTGTCTAGAGAGGATCGACCCTGACGAAAGGCCCCCTGCTGCGAGGCCAAGAGGCCCCGGTCTTCAAGGATCCACATGAGCCGCCGGCTGACCATACGTTCGAGGTGCTTGCACACGATGTTGGTCAGACTTACAGGGCGGTAACTATTAGCCACCTACGGATCAGCTCCTGGTTTCAACAGTGGGATGATGAAGCTGTCCCACCATTGAGGCGGGAAAACACCTTCAACCCAGACACGGTTTAACAGGGCGAGCATTTGGTGCTGAAAATCCAAAGACAAATGTTGAAAGAATTGGCTATGAATGTGGTCTGATCCTGGAGAGGTGTTAGGGCATGCAGCAAGGGCACTCTGGAACTCCCACTTACTAAACAGTGTGTTGTATGTCTCCTGGCAGTGTGTGCGGAATGATAACAGCATTCACTTGACTCGCTCTTTAAGGGTGCGGAAGCCCACTCTCTATGCTTCTGTCGCACAAATACAAGTGAAATGCATTGCCATATGTTCGGCAATAGCACTGAGGTCTGTACAGATGGGTCCTGAATGAGGAGACAAGGGATTCCTACAGTTGGGTGGTAACCAAAGAGTCGCCAGATGTGTGACCACACTTAGACATGGAGGTGCGAGTACCGATAGTGGCAACATATCACTCCCAACAGTCCTTTTTACTCTGTTGGATCAGTCGTCGAGCACAAGCCCAAAGACGTTTGAAAGTTATCAGGTGCTCAACACATGGGCGGTGGCGTTGGCACTGCAGTGCTCGTCAACGATCCCGGATGGCCTCAGTGATCTCTTGCATCCACCAAGTCACTGACTTGTGCCTTAACGTACCTGAGGAGCATTGAATAGTTTCCTCGGCAGCGGAAACAATGGCTGCAGTAAGCTGGTGGACTGTTGTAACAACTTCAGCGGGAAGTGGAGCAGAAACCACAGCAGCCAAGGTATAACCTGTCAAGTTGGCTCTGCGGAGAGACCATTGGGGCAGGTTGGCTGTTGATTGAGGCTGAAGCAGAGAGAGGAGGACAGGAAAGTGGTCGCTGCCACATAGGTCATCATTTACACTCCAAGTGGAGAAGAAGACATGGGCTACAGAGTGAGATGTCTATGGCTGAGAATGTGCCATGTGTCATACTGAAGTGTGCGGGAGCACCAGTATTCAGGAGGCATACATCTAGCAATGTTAAGAGTGTCTCGACATCCCCACCATGACCCGATATCTGGGTGCCACCGCATAAGGGATGGTGTGTGTATTGAAGTCCCACAGAATGATGAATGGTGTGGGAAGGTAGGTAACCAATTCACTGAGGTCAGTGGTAGTAATAACCTCATCTGGGGGAAGGTAGACAGAGCAGATGGTGATGTTCTGAACCGTATGGATCCTGACCACCACTGCCTCTAGCGTTCTGTGGAGAGGCACGAGAGTACTGGGTACAGATGCGATGACATACATACACCCCCAGATGCCCTGTCATAGATCGAGCAGTTTTTATAATAGCCCCGATAGCCATGGAGGGCAGGGGTCCGATGAAAGGGTAACCAAGTTTGCTGCAGTGCAATGCAGAGAGCAGAAAAGCGGCACAATAGCTGTTGCAACTCTGACAAGTGGCGGAAGAAACCACCACAGTTCCATTGTAGGATCAAACCGTTATCTGAGATGTAGGGCATGCTGAAGGAGGAAGTGGAGAATCATTTTCAGAACCGTCTGTCGGAAGAAACCACCACAGTTCCATTGTAGGATCAAACCGTTATCTGAGATGTAGGGCATGCTGAAGGAGGAAGTGGAGAATCGTTTTCAGAACCGTCTGTCGTCACTGGCTGTTGAGGTTGAGCCTCGATGTCCATGGCTTCTGAGTCCCCGACAATAGCCAAGTCCACAGGGGACGCGAGTTTCTCAACCTTGTCCTCTGACACAGAGGTAGGAAGATAGGATAGGATAGGATGTTTTGGGTGCACAACAGCAAGGTTTTTAGCGCCCTGACAGGAGAATTAAACAACAGTAGATGAAGTAAGCCATGGCAACAACATGAACACATATTGCAAATCAGCGATGTAAAGTGGCAGACCGCAGTACCCAACCTTACAAGTCCTTAAAAAGAAAATGTCGGAGTATAGGGGGACTCTGATCGCTGATGTGAGAGGCATCAGCGAGCCTTCCTTTATCACACTAAAATCTCCGGCCTAAGAGCTTAGGCCAGAGTCGGGAACGTTCACAAAATTGTAAAATGTTCATCACTCTCACCTCGTCGTCAGCTAAAACAATGGGTAGGGCACGACCAAGATTAGCCGCTGCCCTCTGAGCACGATATAAAATACACTCAATTAAAATGTGGCGTATGGTGATTTGCACGCCATAAGCATCACAAATCGGTGGGTTCTCCCGATGGAATAAAAAACTATGGGTCAAAGGTCTGTGGCCAATGCGAAGGCGCGTCAGTGTCACTTCGAAACGCCTGAATGGCTGGCAGGAGGTTCTCCATGGTTGGACAGTTGGTTTGACCAACTGCAGTTTATTCCCTGTCACTGCCAGCCACGTCTCCTCCCACAACTGAAGGGACCTCTGGCCCAGCACAGAGTAGACGTCCTGCAAGGGAATGGCACACTCTTTGACATTTGGGTCACTGCAGGCCGCCTTGGCAGCCACATCAGCTGCTTCATTTCCCCATATCCCAACATGCCCAGGTACCCAAAGAAATGACACCTCTTTACCCCGCCGTTGGAGGAGGTACAGTTGGTCATGGATCAATTGTGTTATAGGTTCAGCCGGGTACATGACCAGCAGTGATTGGAGGGCACTAAGGGAATCAGAGCAGAGTAGAAATTTGTTATCTCGAGCACGCCGGATGTGTTTCAGCGCCTGGAGAATGGCATGTAGCTCTGCCGAGAACACGGAGTAGGCAGTGGGCAGGCGAATCCCTACGATGTGACCTGGAAACACTGCAGAACACCCCACCGAGTCCCCTTGTTTTGATCCGTCAGTGTACACCACTGTGCAATCACAATGCTGATTTAAAATGTTAAAAAATTCTGACTGAAACGTTATGTCCGGGGTGCAATCTTTTTTAAAATTGGTTAAATCTAAAAGGAGGATGGGCCTCTGTAATAACCAAGGGGGATATCTACTCCATCCTCGACGCAAAACGGTAAAATCTGAAACACCAATATCTAAAAAACAGTCCTGAGCACGAATCCCAAAAGGCCTCGTAGCTCGAATCCAATTACGAAACAGCCGTTCCATAGGCGGCCGAGCGACAGTATCGTAAGCAGGTGTATACGGGGTGGACAACGCTGCATACGCCTGACGCACCATGAGGAGCTGTCGCCGTATGGAAAGCGGTGGCTCAGCAGCCTCGGCGCAAAGGCTCCGTATAGGGCTGGTGCGAAATGCCCCGGTAGCCAACCGAATCCCCTCATGGTGCACCACGTCCAACATTTTGTGGTTGGAAGGTCTTGCAGACCCATACACCGTGCAGCCGTAATCAAGTCGGGATCGTAAAAACGCTCTATAAAACTGGAGCAGACGAGTCCTGTCAGCTCCCCATGAAGTGTGACTAAGACACTTTAAAATACTGAGTGCTTTGAGGCACCGCCTCTTCAAATCTTTAAGATGCGGCAACCAAGTAAGTTTACTGTCAAATGTGAGCCCCAAAAAACGCACAGTGTCTTTAATATTCAGAATAGTGTCCCTCATCCGTAGTTTGGGTAAGTTAAAAATAGAACGTGAACGGTTAAAAAGAACACACACAGACTTCTCGGTTGAAAACCTAAAACCCGTCTTCTGTGCCCATTCGTCTAGCCGTCGGAGAGTGAGCTGCACCTGACATGTTGTCGTTGCAAGGCTGGAGGAAGAACAGAAGTCAGAGAAGTCATCAACAAACAGAGAACACTGGACAGGACTTTTCACAACAGAAGTAATGCTGTTAATAGCAATAGCAAACAACGTCACACTTAAAACGCTACCCTGAGGGACACCGTTTTCCTGCTCATAGCGGTCAGAGAGCACGCCACCAACTCGATACCTAAAAAAACATGGAGAAAGGAAAGACCGAATAAAAATTGGTAGAGAACCTCTAAAACCCCATTCGTGAAGCTGCCGAAGTATAAGACGCCTCCAAGTAGTATCGTAGGCCTTCTCGATATCAAAAAATACACCCAAAAGGTGGTGACGTCGCAGGAAAGCCTGTTGTAAAGCCGCCTCCAGAGAGGCCAGGTTATCGAAGGTGGAACGATACCTCCTGAACCCACACTGGAAGCGACTAAGGAGCTGCCTGGATTCCAACATCCAGACAAGGCGGCGGTTGACCATCCGCTCTAAGGTCTTTCCAATGCAACTAGTGAGGGCAACACTACGATAGCTGCTTGGGCACGTACAATCTTTCCCAGGTTTTAGAAGGGGGATTAAAATTGCTTCTCTCCACGAATCAGGAAAGTGGCCTGACGACCAAATGGCATTAAAAAGATTCAGGAGGACTTCTTTATTTCGCTGTGTTAGGTGCCTCAGCTTACTGTAGTGGATGCTATCATTGACAGGGGATGTGTCATGCGCCACAGACAAAGCAGAATCCAGCTCCCACAGTGTGAAAGGGCAGTTGTAATCCTGATGACCAGTGGACCTGAAGTCCAAATTGCCCTTCTCAGCAACCATTCTGTGGCACTGGAATACCGGATCCTGGTTGGCAGTAGCTGTAACACTGGCAAAATACATAGCCAAGTGCTGGGCAATATCCCGCGGGCTGGTGTGGAGAACGCCATTCCCCATGATAGCAGTCACTGGACACCTCCCCCCTTTCCCAGAAATCCTCCGTATGGTCTCCCATACAGTGGAACTTTTGGTGGAGCGGGTAACGATACTCAGGAACTGTTGCCAAGATCTCTTTCGGCTTTCTCGTATTATCTGGCGACATTTTGCCCTCGCTATCCGAAAGGCCGCGAGGTTGTTTGCAGTTGGTCAACTCTTAAATCTACGCAGAGCTGCACGCCTGGCCCTAATTGCTGAGCGACACTCAGCCATCCACCAAGGAACAGGCTGCCGTTTTGGTCATTCTAACGACAGCGGCATAGATGCATTAGCAGCACTGTGTATTGTGTGAGTGATAGAATCCATCCATTCCTGGACATTGCTCAGCGAGTTGGCTGAAAAGTATCCAGTCGGCTTTACTGATCACCCAATGAGGTGGTCTGTGTTCGGGGTCCACTCTGTCTGGCAGGTGAAGCCAGATGGGGAAATGGTCACTACCACGCAGGTCATCGACCACTTCCCATTGTGTTGAGTGGGCGAGGGCTGGAGAACAAAGTGAGAGATCTATGGCTGAGAACGACCCCGTCGCAGTACAAAAATGTGTGGGCTGTCCCGTGTTTAATAAATGTGCGCTCGATGACAAGAGAAGCCTCTCTGTTGCTCGACCCCTGGGGCAGGTCCTGGCAGAACCCCAAAGCACATTATGTGCATTAAAATCCCCACAGAGGATAAAAGGGTGGGGGAGCTGCATCACAAGGTCTTCGAGGGCCGCTACATCAAATGTGTTATGGGGTGGCAGATAAAGGGAGCACACTGTCAAACGGTGACGCACATAGACAGAAACTGCAACGGCTTGTAACTGCGTAGTGAGAGAGAGGGGCTCAGAGTGACAAGCTGTATTAGCAAAAATTGCCACTCCGCCTTTCGCTCTCTCTCCACTAAGATCGTCCTTCCTGTGGAGTACATAGCCACGGAGCTCAGGGTTGTCAGTGGTTTTGAAGTTTGTCTCTTGAAGGCATATACAAATTGGTCTACCCTGAGTCAATATACGGAGTTCCTCCACATGCGTCCTGAAACCCTGCAAGTTCCACTGCAGTACTGGGACCATTTATCAGGGAGGTTGGATCTTCACCCTCTCTTTCTTCTGAGACGGAGACACTGAACGTCGTGGAAGTCCAGAATGGGGGCGAGAGGGTTGCCCCTGAGGGAGATCCAGCTCCATGAGGTCTGGAGCTGGGTCAGACGAAGGTTCAGGCAGAATAACTTCAACGAAGTCTGAAAGGTGCATAACTGTTTTTGCCTGTGACTGTGGTGTGCTGGTAACCTTCTTCGGTTTAGGTGGCTTGGTGGTGGAGACAGAGGTCGTTATTGCAACTGTGGTGACGGTGGCGGCGTTGGTGGTGGGTGTGGCAGTGACGGCGGGCTCTGCAGGAAGAAGTACCACGGGCTCTTCAAAGGCAGTATCCGTACCTTTGTCAGCTGTCGTCAGTGGGGCTACGGAAGGTGCAGGTTCCGCGGCGTGACACGTGCACTGGCAAGTGCACGTGTTGGTTCCTATACTGACAACCTCAGTTTGTGTGCAGGCATCAGCTCTGGCAACTGGCTTCTGCAGTACTGAGGCAAAGGAGGTGGTAAACACAGCAGGTTGCATGGCCTTGAAGGTCTTCTTGGCCTCTGCATAGGAGAGACGCTGAGTGGTTTTCATTTTTTGTATTGTCTTCTCCTGAAGGTAGACTGCACAATCCCTACTCCAGACTGGGTGGTCACCAGAACAGTTGACACAGGTCATAGGTGGAGTACAGTCAAACCCATTGTGTGCTGCTTTACCACATTTGCCACAGGTAGCTTCTCCCTTACATCCCAAGGTGGTATGCCCAAAGCGCTGGCACTTAAAACAGCTCATGGGGTTAGGGACATACGGTCGTACATTTAAACGCAGAAAACCCGCCTTAATATGCTCAGGTAGTCGAGGGCTATTGAAGGTGAGGATGAAGGACTCAGACGGAACGAGTTCTCCATTCACCCTTTTCTTCATGTTCTGCACATCGACTATGCCTTCTAAAGCCCATTCTTCCTTCAGTTCATCCACTGGAATGTCAATCGTATCTCTACAGGAGACTACGCCCTTGCTACAGTTAAGAGTACTGTGTAGCTCCGTTTTGATTTGATATTACCCTGTTTGAAGTTTGGACACCTGTTGGGAAGTTGATGTTTCCACCAACAGGGTGCCATTACGCAACCACTTTACTGACTTCAAAGGACCAGCAATTCCTTCAAGCTCTTTGTTGATATAAAAGGGCGACACCTTCTCAAACGAACCTTCTTTTCTCTTCACGACAATAAACACAGTCTGGTTAGCAGCCTGTGCTCTGTTACTCTGAACAAAACATTTTTTTGAAGAACCTAAATCCGGAGGACTAGGTACCCGAGCCCTCTTTTTTGATTGGGTGTTGGTACCCCCCCGTGGCACACCCATCCCACTGCAAGGTTCATGGGTTAAATTAGAGTTTTTCATCTCGGTCCCACGAGAAGCTAGGGAAATACGTGTCCACCTAGACAGAGCCCCGCGTGCCTAGGTAAGCCTTATACAACTGAGGTGCGGCAGTATCCCCAGAGGTTGCTCGCTAGCAACTGTTCCTCTTCAACAGCCATGCATCCCATCAGCACGTAGCACACCTTGGGATTGAAGGATTTTTTATAGAGGTTTGTACCATCCTCGCGACCCAGGCGGTCAAGCCAAGATCACCATTCCCCGGTACACACAATGTTCCACCGTCGCGCCACACGGCGATCGCTGAAGCGTGCCCAGAGGTTACGGTGTCTAGAGGACTGGAGGCGCTTACCAGTCCCCAGCTCAGGACCCCGGGTTCACCAAGCCCGTACTCAGCAAATTAATTCTGAGCCCCTGAGGGCAGAGGTAGGAAGGGGTGGCACAGTATCCACCTCTGATTCATTCCTGTTTTTGTTCTTCCTCTTTTTATCTCGCTGAACCTTAGGTCGCTACCACTGGGAGGGCTTTGCAGACTCAGTCTCAGGAACTGAGGATGCCCTTGAGGCCCTGCGACCAGCAGTTCGTGACTCTTTCAGCCACTGACTGGTATCCACTGTATCAGTGGGAGAGACCTTGGGGAGAAGAGCATGATATATTGCAACCAGCTCTGCAGCAAAAATACTGGTACCACGAGGCAGGGAATGGTGTTCGATGTGGTCTCTGTGGATGTAAGCAAATCCAGATCAGCCGTCCACCACAGAACTGTCAGTGTAGATCATTCCACACCACGGAACGAGTCCAGAAGCGCCGCAAACTGGCGACGAAGTGTCACTGGTGGAACTGAAGGGACCCCTTCCTGGATAGGGGAGTCTGAGGTAGCTGTTGGTCCTCTGGCTCAGGGCTGGGGCCAATGTCCATAAAGGTGGAGGTGTCATTGCTCCCAAAGTAGTGACCTTGGGAGCAACTGAAGTTGAAGTACCCCCAATCACCAAGGGGACAGATGTTAGCAGTTGGGCCAAAGGGCCCACTATGGAAGATGAGGCAGTGGAAGGTCATAACAGAGATGGCAGAGGTGATGGTGATGCAACTGTGGCTTAAGACGTTTTCGTGCTTACTGGATGGGGTTTAGCATACTTTTTCTTTGCCCCTGACTGTGACAATCGGTCCAGGGTCTTATATGCCACGATTTTTCAATCCATGCAGTCTGGCAAGCAAGATGAGTGGTGCTGCTTGCAGTTAACACATCCTGGAGGAAGGACACAAGGGACGTCTGGGTGCGATGCAAGTCCGCACTCCCGACATGTAGGGTTGGCATCACATCGGGAAGACAAGTGCCCAAACCTCCAGCATTTGAAGCAGCGCATAGGGGGAGGAATGTAGGGCTTTACGTCACACCGGTAGATCATTACCTTGACTTTGTCCGGCAATGAATCACCTTCAAAATCGAAGCACCGGTGGCTACCTTATTGTCCTTCGGACCCCTATACACATGCCAAATGAACTGCACTCCTCGCCTCTCTAGGTTCTTCTGTAACTCTTCATCAGACTGCAATAAAAAGTCCTTGTGAAATATAATTCCCTGGACCACGTTCAAGCTGTTACAGGGAGTGATACTAACGGAAACGTCACCCACTTTGTCACAGGCAAGCGGTGCCCGTGACTGGGCTGGGAACGACGTCGATATCAGTACAGCCCCATATCTCATCTTAGAAAGGTTTTTTGTTTTGTGGTTTTAGGGCGCTCAACTAGCTCATTAATAGCACCCGATTCTGACCCTAGATTGATTTAAAACAAGGTTAAAAAAAGGTGATGATAAGGGGAATTTCAGATTGTCACTAAAACAAGAAATAAAAAATAGCATTGGAATGAATTAAATGTCCTTGGACAAATTTGTCATATGTATGAAACGCAAAACTAGCAGCTGCCCATGCGTCATCAGCTAAAATGTCCTCCAAAGTGGATGGCAGGTTTATTGCAACACGAATATGAGTAAAATTGCGGCAGAACATTAAAACATGACGCACTGTCATCAGGTGATCGCAGGAACATACTGGTGGGGGGGGGGGGGGAGGGAGGGTCGCCTGTTAATAAGTGACGGTGGCTGAACCGGCAATGACCAATTCTCAGTCGGGCCAAGATTACCTCCTCCCGCCGGTAGGGGCCATACCGGCGGGAGGAAGTCTTCCGAGCTGTTGGGATCGGTTTTATGGTTCTGAGCTTATTCTCCTGAAGCGAGGACCACAATCAATGCCATGATGCAACAATACGCCTGAAAATAGCCCCTTGAATGTCCTTTGATGGGACACAAAAGGTAGCTGTCCAAGGTAGGAGAGTGGCAGCCCTGGCCGCAGTGTCAGCAGCCTTGTTACCTGGCACACCTAAGTGGCCAGGTACCCACAGGAAGCGTACGCGAAAGCCGTCTACGGCTAACAATTGAAGGGAGTGTTGGAGTCTGAGTACAAAAGGATGGAATAGATACAGGTCTCTAAGACTCTGAATGGCACTGAGGGGATCTGAGCAGATGACATAAGAAGGGTGGCGGTGACGGCGAACATATTGGACTGCCTGATAGAGAGCAAAAAGCTCAGCTGTGAAATTGGAGCATTGGTTGATGAGCTTGTATTGAAAGCTGTCGAACCTGATGACAAAGGCGAATTCAACACCATCAGTGTTCTTAGAGCCATCTGTATAGATGAAGATGTTGTCATCAAGCTGCGAACGAAGTTCGACAAACCTTGAGCGATACACCGATTCCGGGGTACTCTCCTTTGGAAATGAGCTGAGTTCGAGGTGGACGTGAATCTGTGTCTGAAGCCATGGTGGTGTTGGGCTCGCATCCATTCGAAGGGTGTCAGGAAGGATGAAATCGAGTTGCTGAAGCAGGCGATGAAAACGAACTCTAGGAGGCAACAGTGCAGATGCAGACACCCCATATTGGTGATCAAGGGAGTCGTTGAAAAATTATGGGTAGGATGGGTGTTTGGGCATTGACAGTAGCTGGCATGCATACCAACAGAGTAATATCTCACGCCGATAGTGCATTGATAATTCGACAGCTTCTGCATAGAGGCTTTCAACAGGGCTGGTATAGAATGCTCTAATCGCTAGGCGTAACCCCCAATGGTGAGTTAAGTTAAGACAGTGCAAGATGGACAGCCATGCAGATGCGTAAACAATACTTCCATAATCCAGCTTCAATCTGACTATGGAGCAATAAAGGTGAAGAAGGACGGTTCTATCAGCTCCCCATGATGTACCGCTAAGAACACGGAGGACATTAAGGGAACGTGTACAACGGTCAGCCAAAGAAGACACGTGTGGAGACCAACAAATTTTCCTATCAAACATTTGTCCTAAGAATTTTGTTGTCTCTATGAATGGGAGAGCGACAGGGCATAGATGTAGAGATGGTAGAAGTTGATGCACACTGTTTTCTCAGTAGAGAAGCAGAAGCCATTTGTGACACTCCAAAAATAGACACGGTCAAGATAAAACACGTTCTTTGAGAGCTGCAGTAGATTGTGAAATCATCCACAAAGAGGAACGTCGAGTGGGAGGCAGTCCATAATTGTGTTAAATGCTATGGCGAAGAGTACTACACTCAAAACGGAGCATTGTGGCACCCCATTTTCCTGGCAAAAAGGGTCTGACAAAGCAGAGCCCACTCGTACCCAAAAAGGGCGGTCCGATAAAAATGCACGGATAAAGAGGGGAAGACGGCCGCGAAAGCCCCAAGTATACATGGTGTGGAGAATTCCCGCCCTCCAACAGGTGTCGTAGGCCTTCTCCAAATCAAAGAACACAGCCACCGTCTGGCACTTTTTTAAAAAGTTATTCATAATAAAAGTCGACGAAGTGACGAGGTGGTCAATTGCAGAGCAGTGCTGACGAAAACCACATTGGACATTGGTCAGGAGGCGTCAGGATTCAAGGACCCAAACCAAACGAGCATTAACCATGCATTCCATCACCTTACAGACACAGCTTGTAAGAGAAATGGGGCGATAACTGGAAGGAAGATGTTTGTCCTTCCCCAGTTTGGCGATGGGGACAACAATGGCCTCACGCAACTTGTTGGGACCTGACCTTCAGTCCATATGCGATTATAGGTGCGGAGAAGGAAACATTTACCCACAGGAGAAAGGTTCTTCAACATCTCAATATGAATAGCATCAGGCCCCGAGAGCATGGTCTAGTTCTTGCATAGTGAAGGTGTCATTGTAACTTTCGCGATTTAAAGATTGGAAAGAAGGCGGCCGTGCCTCCTCTGCCTGTTTGCAAGGGAGGAAGGCAGGGTGGTAATGAGCAGAGCTCGAAACCTGCACAAAACAGCAGCCTAAGGCATTTGATATGTCAACGGGGTCCACAAGGACTGCATTCGCTACTGTCAGACCTGAAATGGGGGAGTGGACCTTAGTGCCAGATAACCGGTGCAGGCTACCGAAGACAACCGAGGAGGGAGTCAATTTGTTAATAGAAATAGTGAAGGCAGTCCAATAGGCTTTTTTGCTTTCTTTTATAACATGACAGCATTGTGCTTGCAGTCATTTGTACTGGATGCAATTCTCCATTGTTGGTAGGCGTTGAAAGGTGCATAGAGCACGTCGCCGGGCTCTATGAGCGTCACTGCATGCTGCAGTCCACCAGGGGACTGAGTCCCGGCATGAGGCAACATACCTCTCCCAACAATCTTGCTTACTTTGCCAGCTAAGCTGTCGAGCTCGAGCCCGGAGCTGTTTGAAAGCAATCAGGTGATCTATGGTGGGATGTCGCTGGTAGTGCTGGAGTGCCCTACACCGATCCCGAATGGCTTCAGCTATCTCTTGTGACCACCAAGGCACAGATTTGTGCCAAGGGGAGCCTGTGGTGGTTGGAACAGTAGGCTCAGTGGCAGAAACTGTGGCAGCAGTGACCTGTTTGACCGCACATCCACATCGGCTGGCAGTTGCACAGGAATGACAACAGTGGAGGTGTAACGCTGCCAATCAGCCCTATGGAGGGACCATCGTGGCAGGTGTTCTGCCTGTTGAGACTGTGGGAGTGACAAAAAGATAGGAAGATGGTCGTTCCCGCAATGGTCATCATGGGCCCTACAAGTGAGGTGTGGAAGAAGGATCGGGCTACAGACCAATAGATCTATGGCTGAAAAGTGCCATGTGCAACAATGAAGTGTTAGGGGCACCAGTATTTAGAAGGCAGATGTCTTGTTGTGCAAGAGTTTCCACACCCCTACCACGTTGAGTCATCTCTGTTCTGCCCCATAAAGGGTGATGGGCGTTAAAGTCCCCCAAGAGAAGAAAGGGTGGGGAGATCTGAGAGACCAGGACAGCAAGATCAGCGGGCAAAACATCCCTGTCTGGAGGAAGGTATATGGAACAAACAGTGAATTCTTGCATGGCCTGAAGGTGAACAGCAATGGCCTTAAGAGGTGAGTGGAGAGGCGCATTAATACTTGAGACAGTGGCAAGAGAGTATATACAGACACCGCCAGAGGCTCTGTCACAGTCGGCACGGTTGTTGAAGTATCTCCGATAGCCATGAAAGGCTGGGGTCCACTGAGCAGGAAACCAAGTTTCCTGCAAGGCCATACACAGCACATGAAATCAGCACAAAAACTGCTGCAGCTCAGCTAGACGGTTGAAAAACACTCCGCAATTCCATTGAAGAATTTGATTCTCTTTTTGTTGGAAGGCCATGATATCAGATTGAAGATCGTCAGTCCAAAGATTTGCAGTCTGCTAGGCATTGCATATCTACATCATCTATGAGCATTGGCTCAAGCGTCTTAGTGAGGGCTAGATCCTCGAGAGACACGAAGATCTGCACCTCATCTTCTGAGCTAGATGATGTAGGGATCTGTGACTTTGAAGTCACTGAGGAGACTTTCTTCTCTGACATTTTCTTCTTTGCCTCTCACTGCCCTTTCTGTCTTAAGGGCTGGGAGGACTTCTCACAAGTGGTTTCTGGGCCCGATCTCGATCGGGGAACCCGTCGACTGGCGGCAGGTGGATCCTTGCAGCTTCTGGCTGGGATCCTCCAATCCACTTGGGAAAGCCTCATGAGGGGGTGCCACAAGGGACCCCTTCAAGGTGAGAGGGGCCGGGGAAGACTGTTGCTTCCGCAGCTGGGGAGTGGGGACTAGAGTCCCCGATGATGGGGTGGATATTGCTCCCACAGGTGTTGGAGGAGCAATGGACGAAGATGGTCCCCCACCCATTAAGTGGGCAGTAGAAGGTTGTTGGCCCGTAGGGCCCATGGATGGAGAGAACACTGGTACCGTCGATCTCAATGGAACTGGTGGCGCTGTGACTGCGGCAAAAAATGTTGTCAAATTTACAGGATGGAGCCGCTCATACTTTTTGCATGCCTGGTTCAGGGTCTTTATTTCCTGGTTTAGGGTCTTTCTATTTCCATTATTTTCCTTTTCCGATGAAGAACAGTACAATTTGGCGAACATGGCGGATGATATTGTCCACAATTTATGCAAACGGGAGGTAGGATACAAGTGGTGTCCACGTGTGATGACCGCCCACATTCCCTGCAGTTTGGGCTAGAAGTACATCGGGACGACATGCGCCCGAACTTCAAGCACCGAAAACACCGCATAGGGGGAGGGACATATGGCTTTACATCACACCGGTATATCATTATCTTGTCCTTATCAGGCAGTGTATCACCTTTGAAGGCCAAGATAAAAGCACCGGTGGCATCCCTATTATCTTTAGGTCCCCTGTACACTCGCCAGACTAAGTGAACCCCTCATCGCTGCAGGTTCGCTTGCAACTCTTGATCGGTCTGGGACAACAGATCTCTATGATACATTAGACCCTGGACCATGTTTAAAGACTTGTGGGGCGTGATACTCACTGGGATGTCACCCAGCTTATCGCAGGCAATTAATGCCCGTGATTGGGCTGGGGATGCCGTCTGTATCAGTGCAGCCCCACTTTTCATCTTTGAGAACGACGCCACTTCACCAAACTTGTCTTCTAGATGTTTGACAAAGAACTGTGGCTTAGTAGACTTTAACGACTCTCCATTGGAATGGGCACACACCAGATAATGTGGCAAGTACGGTTCTTATCAGTAAAGGCCCCTAAGTTCCTCCCATGGGGTGCCAAGAGAAGGTAACATCTTAGGATCATATGCCGCTGCGTCAAATTCTGTTTTGCCACACTTAGAGATGGTGGTTAAATGCCCACCAGCATTACTCTGGGGTCTTTTCACAGTGATCACACGAGCAGCTAGGGAACTAAAGGTCCACCCATGCAGAGCCCCGCTTGCCTGGGTAAGCCTTATACAACTGAGGTGTGGCAGGCTCCTCAGAGGTTGCTCACTTGCGACTGTTCAACCTCAACAGCCATGCATCTCCTCGGAACGTAACACACCTTGAGATGAGGTGTTTTTTATATAGAGATTTGTACCGTCCTCACGACCCGGGTGATTAAGCCAAGATCTCCGGACTCTGAACCGTACAATGTTCCACCATTGCGCCAAACAATGGTTGTTTAAGTACGCACAGAGCTTACGGTGTAGTGGACTGTTGGCGCGACACAGCCCATGGCTCAGGACCCCGGGTTTGCCAAGTCTATATTCAGCAAATTAATGCTGAGCCCATGAGGGGGTTCAGTTGAAAGAAGTGTATATAATGTCAAAAGTGATTGTTGGGCATCAACAGGTTTGGAATGCAGGTTGCTCTTTTTGGGGGGTGCAGACTAAAGGTATTAAAAAGAGAGCGAGAGATCACTATTTTCACCCTAATCTAATCACTTTCGAGCTGATAAGTGTAAGGAAAATGTTTCTGGCTAAACTGAAATAGTAACAATTCTAGTACATCCAGCAACTACTTATGCTACAATACTACAAGCATTTAAAACTGTGTGGAAAGGAACATTTGAAGCAACAATTCTGTCAAAGAACACATTGTTGAGTTGTTAGGGCAACACTTCATAAATGAGTACTGTAGTATTTTTCTTAAACAAAAGACTGTCTTGGCTGCATAGGCTGTTTTTATTCAGATATGATGTGATTGACCCAGTTAGGGAATCTTCAGATATCTAATGAAGAACAATAAAGGGAAGTAGTTCAGACAAGAAAATACCTACATGACAGAATTTCAACAACCAAATTTATGACACTTTTCATCAGCCAAAAAAAAAAAAAAAATAATAATAATAATAATAAAAAAATAAAAAATAAAAAAAAAATTAAAAAAAATTATTTTGCTGAAATCGGTACTAGAGGATTGTAATAATCTATGCTAATAATGCTTTGACTATGTACTACTGAAATAAAATACAGTATCTATTTGTTTTTAATAGTCAATACTACCGTAGCTCCAGTGATTTCATTATTATTGTCTCTGTATGATATCCTACGACTGCATTTTATGTTTTAATCAAGTCACCCTCTATCACTTGCAGGTATAGCATTATTAGCATAGATTATTACAATTCTTAAGTTCCAATTTCAGCATTGTTTTGTAGCTAAGGAAAATTTCTTTATTATTATTATTATTATTATTAAATTCTGTCATGTAGATATTGTCTTGCTGTTACTACTCTCTTCTATTTTCTTTATTAGATGTATAAAGATGCTCTGGGTGAAATGAGTCATATCTGTATAAAAACAGATTTTGCAACCAAAACAGTCTTTCATTTAAGAAATTAAACTTCAAATGGTTGCTGATCACATCACAATACTGGAATGGGAAGACTTTAAAATGAATAGTAGTGTCTTTTACAGGTAATCATCTTCTGAAATCCAGTGTCTTGGATGAACAGACTAAGGATTTTTTCCTAGTTTATGAACTACTTAAATTCTCACAATATTTATCTTAGCATCAACTTCAAAATGGAAAAAAATCAGCTACCTAAATTACTGCTCCTTTATTAGTACTATTGTACAGTGTTTCTTCTTGGTTCAGTTTTCCATTTATTAATTACCTCAATTGGAACATATGCCTTTATTTTTGATGGTAAATCATCAATAAGTCCTTGCTCTCTGAATATGGGTATCATACAGCTCTTCTTCTCAGCACAAAACCTGCAGAGCTGACAAAGATGATCAGATGTTGCACCTTCATCTGAAGTTACAGATTCGGGGCATTTCACTATTGTTGTCTGCATGATGATTAGCTGTGCTGGCCTGTAAAGAACAATATTTTTGTAAAAGGAATTGAAGAAGGCAGTAAATTATTTAAGATTTTTCAGTCTTCCAATAAAATGTTTATTTTCATACCATTTCTTTCACCCCATCCTTTTAGTGAGTGAGAAAAAGTGGTCTGTATTAAAACTATGATCAACACTGGGCCTACTGCCAAATTAGATTGTGCACAACTAGCATAATTAATACCTCTGGCTATTGTGATAAAACAAATTAACATTTAAATGCAGGAAGAGTAAACACACACACACACACACACACACACACACACACACACACACACACAAAATTGTAGCTTTTGACATATATACCAGTCTCAAAAAGAGAAGAATTACCATTTACTTTTTATTTTGCTACTGTTATTTACTAAAATAGTATTCACACATTCATAATGGATCACCAAATTGAGATTATTTTGATTATTTAAATGCCTTAGCCAGATAACACTAAAAGTTAATACACTGACAGTTAAGTGTTATGTTATACATTCCATGGAAAATATATTCTGGTATCATGTTGCAGCAGACTAAAGGGCTTGTTTCTGTGCTCATGTCAAACCATTATTCAGTAGTTACCTTTTCAAGAACTTTGGAAAAGTAAATTACCGTAAAACTAATAATACTTAATAGCCAAATAACATATTTCTCTTACAGAATAATTATTCAGTAAATTCAATTTTTATCTGGAAAAGAACTTCCCAGAGATGATTCACCACATTTCACAAGCAAATACAAAAGCACTAGACTATGTGTGTTTTGGCATTTTCAGTTGGGTATGGGATTACATTATGGTGTTAAAATACCTACGTTGCAAGCTCCAAAGCAAGTTGTTACTTACAAAGCCTTTTGGCTTTTATTGCCATTATCAGATTTATTTCATGTCATTCTTATTGCTGTCCTTTCTGCTTAAGATGTTACTGCAATTACGAATGCTGGTAACAGACTTTTTACTTTCTGCCTTAGTAAAATTGACAGCTATAGTCAAAGTGTTTCAATGATATTTGAATTTCAGCCCTCGTTGAACAACACCTTCAACCATTTGTCCAAAATCTAACCTCCCATACCAAAGATATCAACCACTTCCCTCGTGGTCCCCACTGCCTCATTATACACCAACATCCCAAAGGCCCATGGTCTTGCTGCTTTTGAACACTACCTCTCTCAAATTCCCTCATAATCCAAACCCAATACCTCATTCCTCATAACTCTTGCTAACTTCATCCTAACAAACAACTACACTGCTCACAATAATTAGGTGATCAGGTGAGATATCACACACAATACACATATGCTAACGTATTTTATTCAGATATTTGTTACAATTGCAATTTTGCGTGATACAGTATGATATTTTGCTGTCTCAACTTTTTATTTGAGGTTTATATGGTGTTTACCTAAGAGTGAGGCACCATTGGGCTACCATAATAGTGAAAAACTCAGTCTCATTGGCCTCTAATATGGCGTGTGATCACCTCGAACAGTCAGTACAGTTTTACACCTGCATGGCATCAACAGTACAAGATTATCAATCAGCTATTGAGGAATATTTGGCCATTATTCCATGAGTGCAATATCCAGCTTTGCAACCATTGAGAAAGATGCTGGGCTGGCTGCAGTGCAACTGCCAACTGTATGACAGACATGCTAAATTGGGTTTAAGTCTGGTGAACAAGCTGGCCACTCAATTTGTTGAATTCTTTCAGTTTCAGACATGTTGTCCAGAAGTGCAGCTCTATGGGGACGAGCATTATCACCCACAAAAAGAAACCCATCTCCTATGGCATCTGCATAGGGCACAGCAAAAGGTCGACGGACTCTATACCTCTCAGGGGTCGGCAACAAATCAACTGCGATCTACCGGTAGAATATGAGTGCTTATGAGGTAGATCACCCGAGTCCTGCAAGTGCAGAAGAAAAATTTGTTGACTAAAATTAACAATAATTGTTTTTGTTAGTAGCGAAATTGCGCAATCATTCAACACAGGTTTGTGGTAACAACTTTGAACCTATAAAACTGTTTCTCAAATTAGTTCAGTCAACCATTACCTGTACCCCACTTGTTGCTACACTATTTCATTCATATTTATTCACTCTGTAGTATTGGTTAGAATATTCTCTTTGGTGCCATTACAATGAACTAGGAAACTTCAGCATTTTATAATTTGAGTATGGGATATTTTGTGTCTAAGATATTCAAACTTGATCTTGTACCAAGAACTTGAAATAATACTGTTAAAAATGATTTTTCTCTGAAAAGTGTTGCAGACCCCAAACTGCTGGTGTCTAATTTCTTAAAAGAAATAACCTGTATTATTAATGTTGCACCTAGAATAAAGGCCTTGATTCTTATTCTTACCTGTGCAAATCATTGTTTTCAAATATGAATTTAATAAAGAAGGAAAACATTGAACAAGGTAACTCCCAAAAACTTGGACTCCTGCATTCGAAGAGTGTATCAAGTTATTCACCAATAATCAAGGACAATAATAAGAGAAAATCTACTCCAGTTTAAATATATTTGTTTTTCAGTATTAAAAAATTGTAAATGTAGGAATTACTGTATTTTGTAAAAAAGTAGATCACTTTGATATGGTGGTATGAAATAGTAAATCGCCAAGGCTTTGTGGTTGCCTACCCCTGCATCTGAGCAGTCAAAGCACCATTCTGAATGACACGTTCTCTTCAGATGAGGTAATGACGATTCTCCGGCTGAACACAAAATCTTCACTCATCTGTGAACAGAACCTGGCGCCATTCATTACTACTCCAATCCTGATGTTCCACCACCCAGTTTCTATAGGCTAAACGGTATCATGGTTTTAATAGGACCACACACCATAGGCCTTGGTGCATAGAGGCCACAGTCCACAAGGCGATTTGTGTTTCTATTGCACATCCTGTTGCTGCCTGGAGGGTGTGTTGCACCTAAGTTGTAATAAGCCCCCTGTGTCAATGGGGTGTTAACCGGCTCTAATAGTCATTTCTTGCTGATATTACCCATGTATGACCTTGACCTTCTAAGAGTTCCTGTTGTCTGAAATAGCATCCAGGTCCTAGAAATTACACTTTGGTGACATTACAATAGCTGCAGCCAGCTCCCTCTGTGTCTGTCCCCCTTCCACCCTTCCTATGGCTATCCATGGCACAGCTTTGGGTAAGTCAAATTGTTATCACATGGAACTACCTACTCTTACACTGTCTGAACACAACTGTTTGTTTTAATTCATTTGTTAGAGTTAAAACAAGTGAACACCAACCCCCTTTGCACCTACTTTCTGTAGTTATCAGTATCTTCATTGCCGTAATGTTGTCTCCACTCCATAGAACTGAAGGAAAGACATCTAACTATTTTAGTTCATTCTGCTGATGACAATACTGTAGAGCCCAGACATCTCCACTGATCTTCTAATTGTTTTGACTAATGTACCTTTCCTTTGAGGGGAAAAATACAATCAAATATGTGGTACAGGCATGTACATATGTTCAAATGTTTGTATAGTCTAGGGGACTTAACTACAGGGTCATCAGTCCCTAAACTTACAAACTACTTATGAACTACTTACAAATATCCATGCCCGAGGGGGGATTCAAACCCCCGACCGTAGTGGCCGTGCAGACCGTGACTGGAGCGCCTCAGTCCCCTCGGCCACCGCGGCCGGCCCTGATGACTCCATCCACACTTGTATCGACATGAAACCATAGGTGAGATTGAGTCAATAATTAAATCACTAAAGACTAAGGACTCTTGTGGATATGATGGGGTATCTAGCAGAATTCTAAAGTACTGTTCTCCATATGTTAGCCCAGTACTAAGCCATATTTGTAATTTTTCCTTTCAGAATGGTCAGTTTCCTAACAGATTAAAGTACTCAGTAGTGAAACCGCTTTATAAAAAAGGAGAAAGGGATAATGTAGACAACTATAGACCTATTTCTATGCCATCGGCTTTTTCCAAAGTTATTGAAAAGGCTGTATATTCAAGATTAATTGATCATTTCAGTTCACATAATTTCCTGTCAAACGTACAGTTTGGTTTTAGAAGTGGTTTAACGACCGAAAACGCTATATTTTCGTTTCTCTGTGAGGCACTTGATGGGTTAAATAAGAGGCTACGGACATTAGGCGTCTTCTTTGATTTAACAAAAGCGTTTGATTGTGTTGATCACAAAATATTGTTGCAGAAGTTGGAACATTATGGAATACGGGGAGTAGCCCACAACTGGTTCACCTCTTACTTTAATAATAGACAACAGAAGGTAATTCTCCGCAATGTAGAAAATGGCTATGACGTGCAATCCCAATGGGGCACAATTAAGTATGGGGTGCCCCAGGGGTCTGTTTTGGGACCATTGCTGTTTCTTATTTATATAAATGATATGCCTTCGAGTATAACAGGTGATTGTAAAATATTTTTGTTTGCTGATGATACCAGCTTGGTAGTGAAGGATGTTGCTCGTAATATTGACACAATAACAAATAATGCAGTTCAAGAGATAAGTTCGTGGCTTATAGAAAACAAGTTGATGTTAAATCACAGTAAAACTCAGTTTTTACAATTTCTAACACATAATTTGACGAAATCTGACATTATGATTACACATAATTGGCATGTGATAAGTGAGACTGAACAGTTCAAATTTCTAGGTGTTCATATAGACAGTAAGCTGTCATGGAAAGCCCATGTTCAGGATCTTGTTCCAAGGCTAAATTCTGCTATATTTACCATTAGAACAATATCTGAGATAAGTGATTTTTCAACACGAAAAGTAGTCTATTTCGCTTACTTTCACTCACTTATGACGTACGGCATTGTTTTTTGGGGTAACTCGCCTGATGCAAAAAGGATATTTCTGGCTCAAAAACGGGCGGTTCGAGCAATATCTGGTGTAAGTTCGCGAACGTCATGTCGACCCCTTTTCAGTAGTCTGGGAATTTTGACTCTGGCATCACAATACGTTTTTTCTTTAATGTCGTTTGTTGTTAATAATATCAGCTTATTCCCACGAGTTAGTAGCTTTCACTCGGTGAATACTAGACAGATGTCTAATCTACATTTGCACCACACCACCTTAACACTTGTGCAGAAAGGGGTTCAGTATTCTGCGGCATCCATTTTCAATAAGCTGCCACAAGAACTTAAGAATCTTAGCACTAATCCACATGCTTTCAAATCTAAATTGAAGAGTTACCTCGTGGCTCACTCCTTTTATTCTGTCGAGGAACTCCTAGAAAAGTTAAACAATTAAGCTAATTAATTTTTTCTTTATTGGTTCTTTTCACTTTGTCTTAAGATTGTCGTGTGCAAAGGACTACTTAAAATTTTTCTATTACCATTATTGTGTAACAATTAATGTATTGACTTGTTCCATGACCATGGAGTCTTACTCCTGAAGTGGGTCCTATGGAACAGAAAAAACAAATAAAATAAATAAAATAAAAAACCAATCAACATACTTACACCATGACATTTGCCATTCCTTTCACATGAAAGGAAAAAAAAGAAACCCCTCCCTTGTAGCCTAGCCCCATAGATGACATACCTGTGGTGACAAAAACTCTCTTTCTCAATATGTTGAAGGTCTCACAAGAACCTTCAAGACAAAAACTAGTCTCTCCCTCCCCCCCCCCCCCCTCCAAGACCTAGTCCACAAACAGATTTCACCTGCCACATCCCCACACAACCCAAATCCTCCTCCCACTACCAGTAACCAGCCATAAAAGAGTGTTCCCTTGTCACCCAATACTATCCTGGACTGGAACAACTAAACCATATCCTTTAACAACATTTTGATTTGTGACATGTCCAGAAATGAGAGACATCTACTCCTCCTAAAGTTCTGTTCTACTGCCTACCCAACTTGCATAACATTCTAGTCAATTCATATGCCACCCCTAAAACCCAGCCTCCTGCCACCAATATAATATCCCTGTGAAAGACCTCACTGCAAGACCTGCCCAATCCACCCATCTAGCACTTCCTACTCCAGTCTCATCACAGACTTATTCTAGCCAATCAAAATTTGGACCACTTGTGAAAGCAGCCATGTAATTTACCGACTGTGCTGCAATCACTGCAAAGCTGTCAAACGGAAGTCAAAAACAAGGTAGACCACCCAGTGGCATAGCATGCTGCTGAGCATATACCTTATTTCCACAGTTTCCACAGCTGCTTCACAACCTGAGCCATCTGAATCCCCCCCCCCTTCCTATCAGCATATCTCAACTACACAGTTGGGACTTATCCTTACAGTACATTCTCGAATCCAAAAATTTTCCAAGCTTCCAGCTACAATAACGCACCCCCCTCCACCAAATAGGTCCTATGCTAGCACTATAACTCTCTCAATAAGTGCACTGTATGTGTTTTGCTTCCCTTTCCTCCCAAACCTGTCCACTCCATTCCTCAGCTGCATTTCTTTTCACCAATTTAGTACTTGCATGGTTCATAAGGCAATGCTGCATCCATCTCCACCACTGCCTTGAAACCTTCCTGTCCCCTTGTTCCCTCACCACAGAGAGTGATTCAGAGTGCGGCAGCTGGAGATGACAGTTGTGAGTGTCTACGAAGAGTGCCTATGTGATTGATGTCTTTTCTCATGAAGGCTTACAGCCAAAAGCTCAAGTTTTTTGTGTACGAGTGTCTTTTTTATGTGCCTGTCATCACAGCCCTACATACCTCACTGCATTGAATTATAAACTATTCTCATTATATTGTTGAACTCCAACCTGTACTTTCAATTGTTGAAATGATACATGTCTCATGTTACAGATGATGAAAACAGGGAAAACTGGAATCTGCATTTTATTATTGGTAATTTTAAATTGATTTTTGTTGGGTAATATTTATCATAGTTTCTGGTATATGGTGATTATTTCCTTCATGGTCAAGGTATCTCAGAGGCATATGTGCATCTTTTTGTTTCAACTGCAATGTTTGCAGCTACACCTGTTACGGCAGAGATACAAATGCTGTTCGACTTTCAACTGACCACCTGAAATTAATTACTTAGCACATAGGCCTACATAGGCTTTTCAGAACTGCACTCACTCTGACACCTTGATGGAGCTATGTTTATAGAAGGCACATTTTTAATAATTTCTGTTTAACACAGTTTTCAAAGTCTCGTATCTTCTTGGCTAGACTACAGTGACTTCACATCAGCTGCATGTTTGCAATATCACTACTGTACTCTCAGATATTGCATTACATCTCAAATGAGCAATTTAGAAAAATTCCCTTTGTTAGATTTAGGATAAAATTCCCTTTGTTAGATTTAGGATAAACTAGCAAAATGTTTGCCATATCATTAATTTGCTACTGTTTTCTTCTATAACTAAGTATTCAATTTCCTTACAGGCACCATAATTTACAGTTCCAATAAACTCTTTTAATTTTATACTCACAAGAGAGATGTTTCTACTGTGCAAGTTGAAACTCATCTATCATACTCATTTCCAGTTCATAATTTGCAATGGTGACTGTCTCTCATTAGAGAAGTGATTAATTTCCGAGTAATAAATCATGCACTGATGAGCGATATGTCTCTTCTGCAGGCAAACAGACATGTTATGCCATACAACATGAACAACTTAGTTTCAGCAATAATGGTAATATTTGTTATCATGGTAAAAATGAGTCCATTACTGTTTAACTAGGTTTTATCCCATTATGTAGCCTATAATGAACACCGCCATTTATGTGCAAAATGGACCAATGGTGAAACCAGGGTAGGGAGGGGGAGGTGGGGGGCTATGGGGCTGCAGCCCCATCTTGACTTTCTCTTTAAGTATTGTCTAGCTTGATGGAGTATATACCACATCAGCAAAAATTAGAAATGTGATTCATGTATGAGTGCACACCAGCACACTTTCATCCAATGTGTTTATGGAGATCTGGCACAGATATTTCCAAGATCACAAGATCGGTCAAGGAAGGCCCCACACCTCGGCCTGCTTGTTTCTCAGACCCCAATCTCCGACACTTTTTGTTACAGGGACACTGGAAGGAAATGGTCTACATACCTCCAATCAATAATGTGAAGTCACTACAGTTTTGTATCTTCAATGTGTCCCAGCAAGTAAAACAATAGCAGCAGCAGCAGCAGCAGCAGCAACAGGGTACACTTAAAAGGGTGCTCCATTCCTTAAACCAAAGGGCAAAGGGATGCGCTGTTGTTGTTATTGTTGTTGTTATTTGTATCTGAGACCCTGTATGCTCAACTCCAGTTGATAATGTAACAGGTCCTTCACTTGCACGAATCTCATCATATGTTACTGGACACTATTCTGTTGAAATACAGTATTTGGATTCATTTAAAATAAAGAAAGTGATTTGGCCTGTTGTGACTTAGTGATATAGTAGCTGCTCCTCGCATTACATTCAGTAAATAAGACTTAAAGTACATTATATCTAACACTATATCATAAAACAAAACCTGTTGTTTGTGTGTTATATTACTATTAGTGTGGACTGCCAGATTTCAGTAGCCAGTTCAGTGTCCCCAATGCATCAATCAATCTGTGAAAGATATCCTGAAGTGGAGCTCATCTGATAACACTAGATCTTGCCTCTGAGCATATCAGTGAGCACACTCTTACACTCATTACAAATTGAACTGTTAATGGCTTCTGGACAACATAACCTCACACAATAGCATGACTGTCATCATTCCAACCTACAGAGAATGTGACACTGAAACATAAGCATATTCAGGTCCCCATCCATTGAAGTGCTTCATTGTTGAGCAAATAAAGTGGGTGGAGCTAAAGGAAATGTTACAGTAATGCCAGTAAAAAGTAGACTCAGGTTAAAATTACTTTGTTATTGATGGTTCAGTGAGCTGAGAGGTAGGGGCCAGCAGTCATCCAATTGTAGCTCATTCTCAGCAGTCATCCAATTGTAGCTCATTCTCAAGCACCACATTCTTGCTGTGTAGCTGTTTTCACAGGTATGTTGACCACAGTCTAAAAGGGCCATTAACACACTGCTGATGTTTGCAGTGCAAATGATGACAATGCCTCAGTTTCTATGGATGTGAATTAGTAGCAGCACAATATGAATTACGTGTACTGTATTACACATTAATTAATATGTCTAAATGGCAGTAAGCAGCATGATATTTGTAGCAACGGCAGGTTAATACTATTCAATTTGAACAAAAGTTATTTTACTCATGACATATACACATGAATTACCCAAGTTGAGTATATGAGTGAAAAAAAAAATCTAATTTAGTCCTATATAAAAATGAATGTATGTTTGTTTTTTATGTGCTACCATACCATTCATCCAATTATGATGAAACTTGATTTTCAAAATAAGAGCCATGTCACTGTTTATGTAAAAAATTTTATGATACACGGCAGAGGGTACTTCACCTATAACTTCAACAAAACTTAAAGTTCTATTTTCATCTTGATGAAATTTTACTCACTTGACCTTCCAAACAAGAGGAACACTGCCGTCTTCCTAAGATTTCATATATGCATGGCCGAGAGTAATGTGCCATAAACTTAAGCTGCCACATCACTGATCATTATGAAACTTAACATCTAGGCCTAACATTGCAGAGCAATACGAAATGGAACTAACATGTGCGGACAGTTGTGAGTAAGGTGGACAGCTGACTTTGGTATATTGGGAGAATTTTTGAGAGATGTACTTCATGTGTAAAGGAGACCACATATAAGGAAGGAATCTTAGGGTTTAACGTCCCATCGACAGTGTGGTCATTAGAGACAGACCGTGTATAAAACTCTTGTACAACCCCAAGCAGCTGAGAGAGCTAAATACCAAAAAGTCTCCTGGTCCGGATGGAATACCAGTTCGGTTTTACAATGAGTATTCTGTTGCAATGGCCCCTTACTTAGCTAGCACTTACTGCAAATCTTTAATTCAATGCAAAGTTCCTAGTGATTGGAGAAAAGTTCAGGTGACTTTCGTTTGTAAGAAAGGAAAGAGAACTGGCCCACATAATTACAGGCCAATATCATTGACATCAGTTTCCTATAGAATTTAGAGGCATATTCTCAGTTCGAATATAGTAAATTTCTTGAGACAGAAAAGCTTCTTTCTATGAATCAGCATGGGTTTAGGAAACATTATTCATGTGAAACTCAGCTTGCTTTTTTCTCACATGACATCTTGCAAGCCATGGATGAAGAGCAACAGGCAGATTGTGTTTTTCTCAATTTCATAAAGGCATTTGACGCAGTGCTACACTGCAGACTTAATGAAAGTACGAACATATGGAATAGGTTCACAGATTTGTGACTGGTTGGAAGACTTCCTAAGTAATAGAACACAGTACGTTGTTCTCAATGGCGAATGTTCATCAGAGTGTATCGTCAGGCTTGCCCCAGGGGAGTGTGATAGGACCGCTATTGCTTTCTATCTAAATAAATGATCTGATGGACAGATTAACTTGTAATTTGTGGCTATTTGCTGATGATGCTGTGATTAATGGAAGGGTGTCATCTTTAATTGACTGTAATAGCATACACAATGACTTAGACAAAATTTTTAGTTGGTGCGAAGAATGGCAACTAGCTCTAATGTTGAAAAATTTAAGGTGATGTGCATGAGTAGGAAAAACAATCCCACAATGTTCGATTAGAGCATTCGTAATGAGCTTGTTGATGCAGTCGCATTGCTTAAATATCTAGGTGTAACGATGCAGAGCAATATGAAATGGAACAAATGTGTAAGGACAGTTGTGAGTAAGCCAGACAGCCGACTTCAGTTTATTGGGAGAATGTATGTCATCTGTAAAGGATACGGTGTACAAAACACTTGTAAGACCATGTTTTTTGTATTGCTCATGTGTTTGGGAACTGCACCAGATCAGTTTAAAGGAAGACATGGTAGCAGTTCAGAGGCGAGCAGCTAGGTTTGTTACTGGTAGGTTCGACCAATGTGTGAGTGTCACAGAAATGCTCCGGGAACTCAAATGGGAATTGCTGGAGGAAATACAATGTTCTTTTTGAGAAATTCTGTTGAGGAAATTTAGAGGGCCAGATTGCAGAATGATCTTGCTCCTGCCTACTTACGTGTTGCATAAAGATCACAAAGACAAGAGGCATATAGACATTGTTTTTTCCCCTCATTCTGTTTGGGAGTGGAATAGGAAAGAAATGCCTAGTAGTGGTACAGTGTACCCTCCACCATGCACCTTATGGTGGATTGGTGAGTATATACGTAGATGTGGAAATAATTGTTCATAGATGGAAGAGGCAATGGACTCAAGAGGTGGAGTGGGAGTTCGACAGAGAGATGAGGAGGTGATTGGCAGAGATAAAAGAAGGTGGAGATGGGCAGAGAGAGGGATAGGAGGAGTTGAAAAGAGAAAGGGGAGATAAGCAAACGGATAGAGAGAAGGAAAGAAGTGAACAGAGAGAGAGAGAGAGAGAGAGAGAGAGAGAGAGAGAGAGAGAGAGAGAGAGAGATGGACTAACATAAATATCTGGGTAATGCCAGGTTTTCAACTAGTAAAAAATAAAAAAGTATGTGGTAACAGGTTGATCTGTAGTGTTGCCAAAGTTAATTAGAAAGATGAAAATTCGCTTGCACAGCCAACAAATGGCAAAGTAGAAAAACAAGTTGTTATAACGCATGTTATTTTAAAATTTAATGTTTGTTTCTTTTATGATTCAAACATTGTTCGCACTTATTACACCAATCAGCTGTTTCGCTATCATAGCTTCCCATCATTATTTGCAGAATGCATTATCACTATACAGCTTGGGTGAGGGCTGATTAAATTTTACTTGCAATACTGGCGGGCTAGTGTGTTGAAGTTGGCAACAGATGGAAATGACTAGAAATGAGGCAACCAATGACAGAGGGGATGCATGTAGTCAATCAGAATTCATGATGGTTTTAATTGTAACATGAAAGAAACAACATTAAGGAATGCGGAGTGCATCCCCTCTTACATACATTCGATGAATCACGATAAGTTTTACATAGGGTGGCGGCAGTGTAGTGATGTATTGTTTATTAGACAATGATAATATCACACAACCCTCACTCTTCTCATCCGTTGTCAACATCAGCACACTAGGCTGCCAATGTCTACACTACATCTACATCCATACTCTGCAAGCCACCTGATGGTGTGTGGCTGGGGTACCTTGAGTACCACTATTGGTTCTCCCTCCTATTCCAGTCACATATTGTTCGCAGAAAGAAAGATTGTTGGTATGCCTCTGTGGGGGCTCTAATCTCTCTGATTTTATATTCATGATCTCTTCGCAAGATATATATAGGAGGGAGCAATATACTGCTAGACTCCTCGATAAAGGTAAGTTCTCGAAACTTCGACAAAAGCCCGTACCGAGCGACAGAGTGTCTCTCCTGCAGAGTCTTCCACTGGAGTTTAGCGATCATCTCTGTAATGCTTTCACGTTTACCAAATGATCCTGTAACGAAGCACACTGCTCTATGTTGGATCTTTTCTACTTCCTCTATTAACCCCACCTGGTACAGATACCACACCATTGATCAGTATTCGAGCTGTGGGCGAACAAGTGTACTGTAACCTACTTCCTATGTTTTCGGACTGCATTTACTTAGGATTCTTCCAATGAATCTAAGTCGGCATCTGCTTTACCGACGATTGATTTTATATGGTCATTCCATTTTAAATCACTCCTAATGCCTACTCCCAGATAATTTATGGAATTAACTGCTTCCAGTTGCTGACCTGCTATAGTGTAGCTAAACGATACAGGATCTTTCTTTCTATGTATTCGCAGCACATTACATTTAGCCAAAGACCCCATATCAGTAGCGTGATAAATGGTAAGCATCTCATGACTGTCAATTCAACTAAATACTTAGGAATTACATTTACAAAGGACTTCAGTTGTAAAAGATTTTCTAGGATTAGTGGCTAAGAAATTTCTGCATTTTTAAGACTATGTTTGATCAATTCATTATTACCTTTAAAGATACTTCATTTTCCTAATTGCTTTTCTTACCTAATTTATACGATATTGCAAATAATCTTTATGTTGTTGCTGTGGAGTTTATTTATTTATTTATTGTTGTTGAAGGTGGTGGCAGATGATAATCTAATGTGACATCAGAATTCATGTTAGGCCTCTACAGAAGTCCGAGGAAAAATATGACTCAAAAATAAAAATTTAAAGTCATCCATCATATAAGTTGTATGTTGTATCATTGTTTGTGAAAGTTTTAAGTAAGAAATAGTTGAAGTGTAATCAAACTTTGATAGTGTACAGAACAGATTGTACAGTATTATACACATAATTCAGTACACTGATACAATTACAAAGACATGACATACACATAAGGGTTAAATTTTACTTATAGCCTCGGTGGCATAGTATGCTAATGTTGACACAAAAATATTTGTATTTTGAGGACAATTAATTTACTGACTGCATAAGTATCTATCAACCACAATGCAGGAACAGAATTATTTCTTCCGCAGTCAACATGAAAAATTATTTCATCTCATTCAAAGATCAGTGCCAAGTGACCACATGTCAGTGTTAGGACAAACAATGTTGGAAGAGAAGATGAACAAAATGTATATAACTGATGTCAAAGGATGCAATATCTGAATGTGACTTAATTTGAACCACGCAGAATGATTTTGTCATACCATGTCCTTTCTAATCACTCAAAGTAGGCCTAAGCTGTTTTGAAAATGATGTACATTTGAAACTAACAAATATAAGCATCATATGCACCAATGATGTTATATTGGATGACTATACTCTGATTAAGTGAATTACAAATTTTGGTTTTGGTCGTGATGAATGTCAGCAGTGCTTCTGTAGCACACACAGGTTTGCAAATTCCCACTTTTCACATAGGCAAGAAACAATGAAATGAATTTAATCCACCAGATTTAAGCAACTTTCTGGTTTGTTGTGTTTGCGTGTGTGTTATAGGCTACTTTTGCATCATTATTGCAGACTAATTAATTAAATAGATGGAGCTGAGTGAAGTGTCATCATGTTTTACAAAATAACCTGATCAATTTACATTTATCCATGCTTTAATTTAAAGACACTAATCATTGAAATATTTATCATTAATCTTTTGTTAAGAATGTATCACTAATTTACAATACAAAATGTTCCTTTTAAGTTCACGCAATCATGTACCAAGTCACATGATTTAATTATGCCAAAATTACTAATTGCCTGAAACACTGATCATTTACAGTGGAAATTGCTGCATGGTGGAACTTTAATATTTTACTATATTTTTCATCGGAACACAGTTGTCTGACTTTGTTCACATAAACAAATAACTGACTCACACTGCTTTGTCCCAGCATACTACACAGTAACCATTGTCAGACTAACAGACCTAAGTACAGTATGCCACTGATCATGATCAAGAATTTTAACCAAATTTGTGATTCGCAGCCAGCTGCACTTCACAAGGTGAGTAATAACATTCAACACCCGTATTTTAAGATTTATTGCATTGAGCTAACAGTTTGGTGCTCCAATAGCACCTTCTCCAGGCGCTACAATGTAACATAGTTCTAGATGAACAATCATGATTAAATAGGGGCTACTGTAAGAACTAGCAACTGTTGAAATGCTCAATTGGCAGTGGTACAATCAAGCACTAAACAAGTCTTTGTTTGCAACTGTCACCCATAGAGCAGGAACAGGGCATAATTGAAGACCACAATACAACCCATCGGCTTTGACCAATAACATCATATGAGTCTCACAAGATATGCTACACAGATATACCAACAATAGATGTGTGCAGCTACGAAGGCGGGTGGTGGGGTGATGCGCAGTAGGGTTAAAGTGCAGTTTATGTGGCAGCGGCTAGCCGTCGCGGTCGCTATGTTGGGAACGGCAAAGGAGCCAATCAGGAGTCGCGATGCCGCGGCCAACGAGATTGTGTGTTTCATGAAGAGTAAATTTGGCGTCAATTTCGAAGTTTATTTGAGGATATTGGTGCGTCGTTTGTGTGATTGTAATTGATTTTCCATGTATAAGAGATTTTTAGATAATTGTCGTATTACGGACATAAGTGACCTATTATTAATACACCACAGCAGTCAAACATGTTTTTGACCAGTATGAAACAGTGATCCTTTTAAGTGAAAGTTAAGTTAGGTATAGGTTAAACGAGAAGGTTTTTTTTTTTTTTTTTTTTTTTTAGTATGTTAGGGCGCGTAGCGCCCGAATCTCCGGTTCAGAAACACTCAATCGATTTACAGTTGTACGCTCGATATATATATATCATTTCAGTCCGAGCTACCTCGATTGCAAGCATTCTTGGAAATTATTGCAATTACTTTTACTGACCGGACAAGGATACATACAAGAACCTGTCAACCATAGAGCAGGTACAGCAGGTTTTATTTATTTTATGATATATTCGAAACAGTGATCAAGTGACATCCACACTGATAACAACTGTACCTTGTAGATCGTCAAAAATGTCTATATTTGATTTGTTTACATAGTACAATTGTAACGCTCTTTTTTTTACCGCGGCATCGCGGCTCCTGATTGGCTGCTCTGCCGTTGCCAACCTAGCTAGCGCGAAGGCTTGCCGCTGCCGCATAAACTGCACTTTTACCGCGCAGTAGCAAGAACCAGTACACCACATGACGACCCATAGAATAGTGTCATTTCACCGTTTCGTGCTGTGCCGAGTGTGCTTTGAACGGTTGGGCGTGATTTTTCTTCCAGTGGTCATATACTGAAGGTTATTTACTTTGCGACGTGTTCGTTATGACTGACGGATCAAAAAAGCGACAAGTGTTACATAACAAAGCAAGATCTGTTGTTTCCGAGTGTTTAACTGCTTAAGAAGTGAGGCGGGAGCAGACGACTGGCCGCCACGCGGTGCTGCCACAACGTTACCAGCAGTCAGGCGAGGGCGGCAGAGGCGCGCGGCGTGCCACTGCAGACATCCAGGGAAGCGAATGTGTCCGTCACAGACAGTGGGCCAGCGTCTTTTATATCGCCAGGGAAGCGGTGACCACAAGGCCGAGGATTATTAGGTCAGAAAAAGGGCATTTTAGACGTTTAAAACAGGCACTTCACTACGACAAATAAAATCTAAAATAGGCCCCGAAAAGAATTGATCAGACAAAATAAACAAAGTGTTGACTTATAAGCAAATTTTTACTCACATATAATAAGAAAAAAATCACACATTCATGACCAAACTGACACCAGACCTTTATACTTTTCGAAGATAAAAATACAATGCAATTCAGAAGTCAGTGCTGAATTACGTGTAACAGGTCTATACAATTAAAAAAAAAAACACCGAGTAAACCAGTAGTTTCAAACATTCATAACATAATTGGTTTCACAGTATTACTGAAAACTTTTGAAGGTTTCCCAGAGAAAAGCCACAGTGCTCCTATAATAAATTTATATGCCGTGAATGAACGTTGTTTATCAATGTATGTTTCAGGGGCGCATTTCACTTTCGGTACACATTTTTGACGGGATTGCAGCATTCAGTAGACCTGGATTTTTTGCAAAGGCCCTTCAAGCCGGTGTTGTTCTGGGAAACCTGCTGAAATTTTTCCCGTTCTTTTTCTCCCACATTACCTATGCTTCAGTAATTTTCTTTTTTTCTTCCACCAGAAAAGCAGTATTCTCATAGATAGGTTAACATCAGCCTAATACTTGGGGAATAATTGTCACCATAAATGTGTAGTTGGCTCTAATGAAAGCGAAGTCATGCTGCACTGAGGGATCACAGAGTAATTGTGTTACACGTTTCAAAGCCAGAATCACTTTGTTTTCATCTATGCCATTTTAATATAGCACCTTCAACCTGGAACTGACAAAATGTGCGATTATTTGCTCTTTAGTGTTTGGGCTTTGCTTTGAACAGCTCAAATAAGCCCTGGATGGCGCATCTGGCTCTAAATTGCCAACAATCATTTTTGGAATGTTCTGTAGTTTCATCTACAGAAATCCATATGGAAGACTCCACAATACGGATTCTATGCAGTGTGTCCGTGTAAGTTAAGTCGACATAATTTTACACATCTGTGCCTGCACAGACCAATGACAGTACTTTTTTTCAGATATCGACCTTAGTTTTTCTACCTTTGATTTTTCAGCTGAAATAGACAAAAATATGCGTTAACTGTGAAATAGGCTATTTTAAGTGCTATAAAATTAGCTCTTTTGGTTTTAAGTAGCCAGGAAACACGTAAGTACAAGTTTATTTGCAACTAGGGACTCAGAAGAATATAAGGTTTTAGCCATAATATCCGCGGTCTAGTGATCAGTAGAGATTACTGCAGGGAAGGGACGCAGTCGTAAGAAAGAAGTGGGCTATATTTGACAATTTTTTAAAGGAACATTTTGCATGTAACAGTATTTTAAATGTATTCCAGGGCCAAATATCTGACTGCAGACGAGTTAGTTTCATAAATGAAAGAGAAATTGGATTGGGCAGCGAAGATGAGAGCGTCAATTTATTGACTTGAGAATTGATACATGCTGAGTACAGAATCACCTAGTTTGTGTAGCTATGGCCTTACATATTGTTAGTAGCTATTAATCTGTCTTTCAAACACTTGATTACAAATTTTAGGTTTTATTTGTGTAGCGACAAACAGTAATCGCCATTAACTATACCGCGCAGGCGCTCGCTTGCGAGTTTGTATGTGTGTGTCACAGATATCATGTTCCACAAAATCGTTCATATTTCATATTGTTATTAGAAAACTCAGCAATGCTTAGCAATTACTAAATATGAGTGGAAATGTCACTCTTTACTACTACAGAGTGAGTACACTTTACATTTTTACTCAGACATATTTCAGTATTTTTATACATTGATCAATGGGAGTTTTGTTGCTTAATATGTCATATTTTCATGAGAGCCTAACTTGGATAGTTCATGTATAATTCAATAGAATGTCACTAGTAATTTTTATAAAGTTGTCAC
The DNA here is from genome assembly GCA_026315105.1 of Locusta migratoria. Lineage (NCBI taxonomy): Eukaryota > Metazoa > Arthropoda > Insecta > Orthoptera > Acrididae > Locusta > Locusta migratoria. The sequence goes on along the minus strand of CM048744.1, from coordinate 313,475,637 downwards.
TGAATTTTATTGTCATTGCTATTATGTTCGCTTGAATACAATATTTTCACTTTTACAATCAAAATTATTTAATTACACCCTCCTCTTGAAGCTGTCTGTGATCGTAGCAAAGTGGGACAGACGATGGCACTCAGTACAAAACCAGCATACAGGCTTAATTTATTTGGATACAATTTTATTTTTGCTGCCTATGCACGTTAATCTATGTAGCGACTTCATGTTCATGGCAGTATAAATGGATCTTTTATTGACAGATTCTAAAAATTTCCAGTTGCTCTCTATTGCAAGCAAAAAAAAGAGCATTTCTTACCATTAACATTGATTTGCCCAAATGCAACAAATAGCATGAAAAATGCATTAATTTCGAAGGCGTATAAACGATATCTAAACCAAGGTATCAGAATGTATCACTGAAGTGTGCAGAAGGTTCTTGACTGGGTGTGCAGTGCGTACATTCGAATGGTGGAACTCTTTTGAATAACACTACTGCCAGGAGCGCGCGGCAGCATCGGCACAGTCAGCTGATAGCAGTCAACTGACAGCCGGGGGAGGAAGAGGCGATCTGGCAGCGTCGCCGAGTGTTCTCCCTCTCTGTCTGCGCAGAACACTTTGCTCAGCCGCCTTTCTACCTGCACACAGCCTTAGCAAAACAAACACTACCAACAAATATAAACACACAGAATAATATTGTGATACTTATGTATTGCAGATAATACAAAATCTGTGATTATCATCTTAAATTACAGATTACCACAACAGAATACAGATCACTTTTTAAACACAAAAAAGGAATCTATAATCTGCTTGTAAACCAACTATTGTCTTTAACTCAAATATGACATCATTGGTCAAAACCACCGATGGGTAATATCACAGACTTTTTTAGTATGTGAGGGCACATAGCGCCCGAATCTCCAGTTCAGAAACACTCTTTCCCATAGTCGCTCATGGCAAAGTTACCAACATAAGTGCTATGCTAATAACATGGGCAACAGACACTGCAGTTTTACCGACTTCAATTGACTCAGGAATGGCATTAATTATTTACTTTGCAGTCAACATGAAAAACTGTTGTTTGATGCATGTAGGTACCTCATGCCTATTGCAGATTTCGAAGGTGGACAGTTCTTCTGGAACTATCAGTTTGGGTTTGGGGACTGAAATTGGTGCTGTTACAGGACCAAAACTAATAGCTTAATGCAATGAATTTTAAAATAGGTGCTACAGCCATTGGATCTTACTACTTACTAACCCAACCAGTAGAATTACATGCCTACTCTGCATATTCTTGCTGTCTGGCAGGGGGCTCAATACCTTTTCAGATTATTACTTTACTGTTCCACCCTTGAACAGCATGTGCAAAAATGAATACCCATTCTTTCTTTTTGAGCTCTGAATTCCCTTACTTTATGATTGTGATTTCTCACTACATTGGTGAATAACAAAATATTTTTCTAATTTGAAGGAGAAAGCTGATGAAATTTAATAAATAGTTCTTGCTACATTGGAACACCTCTTTCTCTTAACGATTGCCACTCTGGCTCACATATCATACTCATGACAGTAACTGCCATAATGCATGATACTACAAAACGAGTTGTCCATCTTTGAACTTCTTCTGTGCTTTGAGGTCTGCCATCTGACCAGTGAATCTGCAATGGGGATTTTTCCTTAGTTTTGAATGTGTTATTTCTTTTTAAAATACAAACTGACCAATTTATATTAATCCAAACATCCAGATTTAATTAAGAAACACTAATCACTTGAAACTGATCATTCATAATGGGAACTGCTTGGTGAAGGAAACTTTGCTCCTTTTAACTGTTCTGCCTTTGTCTCTCTAGTGGTTTTTTTCCATCTTTTAAGTGCTTTGCCAACAAAGAGCAGTCTTGGTTCACATTCCCACAGTAGGCCTATAACATCACTACATCCAACATCTCAAAATAAAGTTTTCAAACCACTTATAGGCCCTAATTAAATTTTCAAATGGTTATGATGCAATCAGTTGCTGAGTTGAACATCACAATACACTGATTTTTCATAGCACTGAATATTTTCCCAATGGTACTTTCCCAGAGAGGTTAACATGCTGTTCTCAAACCATTTTGTGAGATAGGAGACAAAGGTTAAATTGTATACGCTTCTCGCTGGGCTGCAGTGGTTACGTTGGCACCAATGGTAGCGTCGTAAAATTTTACCGAGACAAAAGTTACTAAAAACATTGCTGTCAATACTTTTACAAAATTTTCAAGAAAATAATACACAGTACATTTTAATAAAGGAGAACATACACCACTACTTGTTCATGTGGCATTTGTTTTTATGTTGAATTGTGTACAATATGCTATGCTAAAGCAAAAATAACAATTGTCAGTAGGCACACAGGTTCAAGCTCTATACCTTATCCGAGTTACAAAAAGCAACGTGTACATTGTTACATTGTAAGCTGCATGTTTAATCTGATAGGTGTGCTTTGTATATTTGATAAGCAGAAATTTGTTCTAAAGCCATGACAAAATATTTTCATTTGGGAAAGGCCAGTTTTAACAGAAGCTTGCTGTCAACCTCTGTTCCTCAAATTTAACAAATGACAAATATTAAATTTTATAATGCTATAAAATAATTTCCTTGTGAGTTTCCATACAACTGTGAATACTACAGCAGTGGGGCCCCGACACCCCTTTTTTGAAACTTTCAATTTCCATCAAATAATTAGTCCCATAGCAAAAAACAGTTGAAAGGCATGGAGTCAATATAGGCAGTCACACTAACAACGGATGTTTATTTACAGTAAACTTGACAGATGTTTCATACTACACACAAAGGAAATTTTTTTCATGAAACATGTTGCATAATTCTGGTCTTACTACGTCTACATATGTCAGTTTATATGTCAACCGTCAAGAGATTTTCTAAGACTTTGTAATTGGATACTGATAGATAATATAAATTAATACAATTTCCTTACCTAGTACTCTTTCTGAGAGTTCAATGTCGTGGTGACAAGAACTATGTCCTTATAGACATTCGCGAGCGGTCAACTCCGTCCCTGATGAGTTTCAACCTGAGATGCTTCACTGCTTAGTTTCATCGCAATGCTTGAATATAACAAGCAACAATTTCATTCTCTGTGTCGGCTGGAAAGGCTGCGAACGGTCTTGATCCGGACATCTGTGTCATACGGTGAAACATCTTTAGCAATGTGAATCAAACTGTTACCGGCTTACTGAGTCCTTCTGGATCAGTACGGTCTTCTTTTTAAATACATTTCAATAATTATTCACTCGATATAAATTCGGGCAACAAGCGGAACTATATAGATACAACTCATTATTTGTATAATTATCGTGGAAATTCAGTTCATTTTCGTGATTATAGCAACATCACACGAAACGAAGTTATCTAAACTTGTACACTATTGTCTTCTCGACTGACAAAAATTATACTCTGGTACAGTTGTTTACAAACGTTACCGAAGGAAAACTTCACTGCCTTCTATCTTTTGACATTTCAATGGTTCCAACGCTTTGCTCCAAAACTGTGTGTTAGCTCTAGCGACAGCACTCTTCGGGGATACCTACCACCGCACCGTCCGAAACAAATGCTATAGCCCTTGAAGGCAACGGCGCTTTCTTTTATCACAAACCCATCACTCTTTTTCCTGTTAGTCATAATTAATCAGTGGGGGAAATACAGTAATCTGTCTGTGCAACCAGTGAGCTAAACACACGCACTTAGGAGTGGTGTCACTTTAACAGATGACTGCAACTTGCTTAGACTGACATTGTATCTAGGTTGTTTTGTGAATCATATCCATTACGATATCTCCAAGAAGAAAGGACATTGTTTCCACAGTTGCATATCGGGCCACATTAAATATGTGTGTCATACCTGAAAAACAAGCAACAAGAAGACGAATGAACATATACACGGAGTGATCTTTGACTTGTGTATCGTGAAAATTAGTTAGTGGAGCTCGAGTTTTTTTGTCAATAAATAAAGGAAAAAGCACGTAGATCAACCTATAAGTGGTAGAAATCAAATATATAAGGCAGGACCAAAACTTTATATAATCGAAAGAACCTGGGACACAACAAATATGGATAGCGGCCCGTTCGGGGAGGGAGGAGGCCTCTCACCCGATTCGGATCTGTATGCCCGTGAACTACTAAGTGCAGAAGTTCTATTGAACATGGGCATGGAGATTGATCCAGCGACGAATTCTACACTAAAACGTGCACTGGAAGAGACTGAAGGAGACGAGGAAAAGCGACGAGCAATTAACTCCCAGCAATATCAACAAAGAATTGTAAATGAGGTAATGAGTTCGACAGCAGATGACTCAGGTAGGTGTGACAAGTATGTTACAATTGAAAGGATAAAACTCCCTCACCACTTCGAAAATCCAAAGACACCAACTGCTGGTAATTCAAATATCAACCAACATTTAAAAGATACCTGTAATGCACAGTGGGACAGTGCTTCAGTAGCAAATGTGAAGTCAAAAAGAAAAACAAAGGAAATAGATACCAAAATGACGCTGTCGGCCCATTCTATGTATTCGTTGAAGGTCTCACCGGTAATGTGGGCAAATATCATCCAATGGCATTGGGAAACGCACTTTTCACTACAGACTGCGACTACAAACATGAAATACTGAATCTCAAAGTGGTAGGGAAAAACAAAATTAAAATTTACTTTTCAACTATGGAAGCTGCAAATAAGTTTGTGAACGACAATCCACTAAAACCAAAGCTAATGGTAGCATACATACCTAATCACCGAAGCACCGTCAGGGAGTCATTAGAAATGTTCATATAGAATTGACAGAGGTAGAACTGAAAGAAACTATTCAGTCTACAATACCTGTAAGCCAAGTTCGAAGAATGACAAGGAAAATACTCAACCAAGGTGTAGAGAGAAATATACCGCGACAAACGTGTAATCACATTTGCATCACAATACTTACCAGAATTTGTGACAATTTATGGTATGAGATGCAGTGTTAGGCCATACATACCTCTTGCGAGACAGTGCTTTCGATGTCTCAGATATGGTCATCTTAGCAACCAACGTCAATCACAATCTAGATGCAATAAATGTGGAGGGAATCATGAGGACACACAGTGCACAAGCCAAACAATATGCTGTGTACACTGCAGCTAGAGATAAATCTAGCCCTATATATCTCAAACAAAAAGAGATAAAATCAGCGTCAGCAACACACAATATATAATTTAAGGAAGCTGTGGAATACGTGAACAGACGGTCCTATGCAACAGTGGCGAGAAAGTTTAGTGGATTGGGAGAAGGATTTTCCACTCCCAAAAAACTCTCAACATAGATTCGCTAAAACAGTATATCATAGTAGACCTACAACAATAAAGAATGCACCTATTCCTAATCATCTCCTTGCTAATATAAATTTACCCATATCTCCCATTAAGGAGAACCAGTACACACCACGACCACAGACACCTGAGCCTCAACAGTCGGTTCCATCAGGAGGGGTAGACAAGAAGAAAATATTGATTGAGGAGTTGGTGACTGCTTTTACAAACCTAATAACACAGCTTACCTCGTCAAACAAGAACAATTTGGACCAGACAGATATATACAATGTGATTGACCATATTGTATCCAAACAATAAATATACAGCAAGACAGACACAGCTCAAAAGTAACCTTTACACTCCCTAACAAAATAATGGACATAAAAATTCTTCAGTGGAATGCAAGATCATTATATGCCAATAGAGAGTCATTCATGCATGAACTTTATTCCATAGACTACGGTATAGCTGTAGTCAGTGCGACTTGGTTTAAACCAAATATAACATTTAAATGCCGAGGATACCATGTAATAAGATCAGATAGGGAGGATGGCAAAGGCGGTGTAGCCATATTGATTAATACAAAACTTGCCTACAGGCAAATTGCAATCCCACTACCCAACCTGGATTTTCTACCAATAGCAGCAGAAATATATACTAACAATTACAGATTTCAATTGCATCCGTATACCGACCGCCAAAATGTTGAAATTTAGAACACCACATGATACATTACTAGAAAACATAACAAAACCATTCCTCATCTGTGGTGACTTCAACACACACCACACAGCATGGGGATGTCAGGTGAACGACATGGAAGGAGAATACATAATGTCATGTATAGATGACCACAATATCATAATTTACAATGATGATCCCCAACATTAAACCAAGGACCTTGGATGAGGCCATCTGCAGTGGATCTAACATTAGCCTCCCCATGTATGACCCAAATTGTGACATGGTCTGTTATACAAGATACCATGGGATCAAATCATTTCCCTATAACTATGAACATACAACGTGGAAAAAATAAATAAATGTATTTCTCTAATAATTCAAGCTGGAACCTGAACAAAGCGGACTGGATTAAATATAGGCAAATTTTGGAAACAGAGGTAGACTCAATAGAAATCAACCATCATCCACACAGAGTTTATACACAGCTTCGAAATAGTATATATCATGCGACAGATGAAGCTATCCCAAAAAGAACGGTAATAACAAAAGCAAGAAGATTGGGCACTCCATGGTGGAATGAAGAATGTGATAGAGCAGAACAAGACGGAAGAAAAGCCCTAAATGATTATATCAAACAACCTCACATGGACAGCTTTTTGAAATATAAACAAGCAGCAGCCAAAACAAAGAAAATATTAAAATTAGTCAAAAAGAACAGCTGGATAAATTATTGTAACAGCCTAAGTAAGAACACCAACTTGTCAGAGATATGGCAAAAAGTCAACAGGTTCAGGAATGTAGCGCCTGCACCCAACCATATACAGACATTTGATTGGGTAGAAGAATTCTACGACCTTATCGCTCCACCCTGTGTACACAACAAGCCACCTAGGAAGCGAAATTGAACTTCAGGAGAACAGCATATACTCAATACTCCGTTCAATATCGAAGAGCTGATATCTGTCATCAAAGAAAGCACAAATACAGCTCCAGGAATGGACCATATTACTTATCCTATGATACAAAATATGCCTAGAAATGCTCTAGATCTACTCCTCCAAATTTATAACGAAATCTGGATGCATTACGAATTGGTCCAAGAATGGAAGACACAGATCATAGTTCCTATACACATAAAAGGGAAAGACCCATGGACAGCCACATCTTACAGACCGATCGTACTGTCATCTTGTATTGCTAAAACGATGGAAAAACTAATAAAAAGGCGATTGGAGTGGTGGTTAGAATCCTCATCCTTACTATCTGGTTCCCAATTTGGATTTCGCAGAGGTAGAACTTATCTATATTGATCTACTCAGTTCTATCTGGCTTTGGTGAGAATAAATACACAGCAGCCCTGTTTCCTGACAACAAAAGCCTATGATACTGTACAGATCAGCATATTATTGGATAAATTGATACAATTAGGAGCACCACCTCAATTTGTGGAAGCAATATCGACATTAATACGTGAAATAATTGTGTATTTTAGAGTGAATCATGAACTTGAGGGTCCCCGGTTAGTGGACAATGGAGTACCACAAGGATCAGTACTCAGCCCACTGCTTTATGCAATTTATACATTCGACATAGGAAAAATATTAATTCAAGCAGTTAATATTATTCAGCTTGCAGACGACATATGTGTGTTCACCTCTCACAAAATATTACAAGAGGCAATAAATAATCTTACTTCATCTATAAAAAACTTAAATCAGTGGCTTTGTGGAAATGGATTGCACCAGAGAAATCTTCAATAGTTATATTCACTGGAAAGACTAAAGTACCAAGGGATTGTTTAATACATATGGATGACAAAAAAATACCAGTAAAGGCGAGTGTTCGATTTCTAGGAATGACTTTGGACAGTAAACTCTCTTGGATAGCACATATTAATACAGTAATTGGAAAAAGTGAACAAATACTGAACATCATTAGATCCCTCACCAGGACATGGTGGGGGGCACATAACCTCAGTGATGCTGCTCTTGTATCGTGCCCTCATCCGATCAAGACTGGACTATGGCAGCATGTTCTATAACTATGCAACAAACAAGCAGTTAGAGAAGCTAGACTGATTCCAGTACCAATGTATTCGCACTTGCCTAGGTGCAATGAAATCCACTCCAACAAATGCACTACTGGTGGAAGCTCGTAAGATGCCCCTACATATAAGGAGGCAGATGCTCATGGAGAGATTCATTGTAGAGTAGCTGCCATGTTCACAACACCAAATACATGAAATAGTACGTCTGTTCCATTCATCCACTGGAAATTGGGGCAAAAAGCTGTATGATATAGTTACAACCTACAATGACATTGCAAACATCAGCAGAGATATTTTATCGAACACACAGTGGCCTATATATAAATATGACTATTTCGTGCTCAGGGACCACATCCCATTCCAAATAATAGAGGGAAAGGCTCAGTTTTTGGAGACGATCTCAGCCATGCAAAGACAACTGAAGGTATCAGGAAACAAGATAATTCACATGTACACAGATGGATCAAAGTCAGCTGACGGAAATGGCACTGGATGTGCCATTTACAGTCCACAACTACAAATGGAGCAAAAATTTAAATTACCACAGAATGCTTCGATTTACTTGGCTGAGACATATGCAGTTCTAAAGGCGATACAGTACACTATAAATCAGTAATATTATCGGACTGTAATAGTGTACTACAAGCAATGTCTAATATAAAACTCTCGAAATCCACGAATGAATACCTGCTACAAATCCGCCTATGGTATCATGAAAGTCTGAGAAGACAGAAAAAGATCATATTCATGTGGGTGAAGGCACATTGTGGCATACCAGGCAACGAGAAAGTGGATCAGCTGGCAAAGCAGGCAACAAGTAATGGGACAAAACTAGAGCTAAAACTTCCTTACACCAAATATGGACATATAATTCGCACCACAGACATTGCCGAGGTGGGGTGGCTTGCGTGCCTCAACGATGCAGATAGCCGTACCGTAGGTGCAACCACATCGGAGGGGTATCTGTGGAGAGGCCAGACAAACGTGTGGTTCCTGAAGAGGGGCAGCAGCCTTTTCAGTAGTTACAGGGGCAACAGTCTGGATGATTGACTGAGCTGGCCTTGTAACATCAGCTAATGTGGCTTTGCCACACAGCTACTGCGAACGGCTGAAAGCAAGGGGAAACTACAGCCGTTACTTTTCCCGAGGACATGCAGCTCTACTGTATGAACATATGATGATGGCATCCTCTCGGGTAAAATATTCCGGAGGTAAAATAGTCCCCCATTCGGATCTCCGGGCGGGGACTACTCAGGAGGATGTTGTCATCAAGAAAGACAATACTGGCATTCTACGGATCGGAGCGTGGAATGTTAGATCCCTTAATCGGGTAGGAAAATTAGAAAATTTAAAAAGGGAAATGGATAGATTGAAGTTAGATATAGTGGGGATTAGTGAAGTTCGGTGGCAGGATGAACAGGATTTCTGGTCAGGTGAGTACAGGATTATAAATACAAAATCAATTGGGGGTATCACAGGAGTAGGACTGATAATGAATAAGAAAATAGGAATGCGGGTATACTACTATGAACAGCACAGTGATAGCATTATCATTGTCAAGATAGATACGAAGCCAACACCGACAACAGTAGTACAGGTTTATATGCCAACTAGCTCTGCCGATGATGAGGAGATCGAAGAAATATATGAGGAGCTAAAGGAAATTATTCAGACAATTAAGGGAGAGGAAAACTTAATTGTTATGGGGGACTGGAATTCGGTAGTAGGACAAGGAAGGGAAGGGAAGATAGTAGGTGAATATGGTCTGGGCAAAAGGAATGAAAGAGGAAGTCGCCTGGTAGAATTTTGCACGGAACATGATTTAATCGTAACAAACACGTGGTTTAAGAATCACAAAAGAAGGTTGTATACGTGGAAGAGACCAGGAGACACAGGAAGGTATCAGATTTTATAATGGTAAGACATAGATTCCGGAACCAGGTCCTAAACTGCAAGACATACCCAGGGGCAGATATAGACTCTGACCATAACTTGTTAGTCATGAACTGTAGGCTGAAACTGAAAAAACTGCAGAAAGGTAGGAAAATAAGGAGATGGGACTTAGATAAATTGAAGGAAAGTGAAGTTCTGGAGAATTTCAGAGGGAAATTTAGGCAACAATTGACAGAAACAGGGGGAAATAAAACAGTAGAAGAGGAATGGGTAGCATTGAGAGACGAAATAGTGAATGCAGCAGAGGACAAAATAGGTAGGAAGGCAAGACCAACAAAAAAGCCTTGGATATCACAGGAAATACTAAATTTAATAGATGAAAGGAGAAAATATAAAAATGCAGTAAATGAAACAGGCAAAATGGAGTACAGACGACTAAAAAATGAGATTGACAGGAAGTGCAAAATGGCTAAGCAGGAGTGGCTAGAAGCCAAATGCAAATCCGTAGAAGAATGTATAAGAAGGGGAAAAGTAGATACCGCCTACAGAAAAATAAAGGAGACGTTTGGGGACAGGAAGGGCAGCTCTACGAATATCAAGAACTCGGATGGGAAACCAGTTCTCAGCAAAGAAGGGAAAGCTGAAAGGTGGAAAGAGTACATAGAGCAGCTCTACAAAGGAAATGAACTTAGAGACGATGTTGTAGGAAGGGAAGAGGAAGTAGATGAAGATGAAATAGGAGATAGTATACTGAGAGATGAATTTGACAGAGCCTTGAAAGACCTAGGTCGGAACAAGGCCCCAGGAGTAGATGACATACCCGCAGAGCTATTAAAGTCTCTGGGAAAGCCAGCCATGACAAGACTATTTGAACTGGTGTGTAGGATGTATGAGACAGGCGAAATACCCTCAGACTTTAAGAAAAATGTAATAATCCCCATTTCAAAGAAATCAGGCGCAGACAGGTGTGAAAATTACAGAACCATCAGTTTGATAAGTCATGGTTGCAAAATTTTAACACGAATTATCTACAGGAGAATGGAAAAGCTGGTAGAAGCTGACCTCGGGGAAGATCAGTTTGGATTCAGGAGGAACGTAGGAACCCGGGAGGCAATACTCACTTTACGTCTTATCTTAGAAGATAGATTAAGGAAAGGCAAACCTACATTTTTAGCTTTTGTAGATTTGGAGAAAGCTTTTGACAATGTTGACTGGAATACACTCTTTCAAATTCTGAAGTCAGCAGGGGTAAAATATAGGGAAAGGAGAGTTATTTACAACTTGTACAAAAGCCAGACCGCAGTTATTAAACTCGAAGGGCATGAAAGGGAAGCATCAGTTGGGAAGGGAGTAAGACAGGGTTGTAGCCTTTCTCCGATGTTATTCAATTTGTACATCGAGCAAGCGGTGAAGGAAAGCAAGGAAAAATTTGGAATAGGGATTAAAATTCAGGGCGAAGAAATAAAAACATTGCGTTTTGCTGATGACATTGTAATTCTATCAGAGACAGCAAAGGACCTGGAAGAGCAGTTGAATAGAATGGACAGTGTGTTGAAGAGAGCGTATAAAATGAATATTAACAAGAGCAAAACAAAAATAATGGAATGCGGTCTTAGAAAATCAGGCAATGCTGAAGGAATTAGATTAGGTAACGAAACAATGAAGGTGGTAGATGAATTTTGTTACTTGGGTAGTAAAATAACATGCGATGGTCGTAGTACAGAGGATACAAAATGCAGAATGGCAATGGGAAGAAAAGCATTTCTGAAAAAGAGAAATTTGCTAACATCGAATATTAATTTAAGTGTAAGGAAGTCTCTTCTGAAGGCATTTGTGTGGAGTGTTGCCTTGTATGGGAGTGAAACATGGACGATAAGCGGTGCGGACAGGAAGAGAATAGAGGCTTTTGAAATGTGGTGCTACAGAAGAATGCTGAAGATTAGGTGGGTAGATCACATAACTAATGAAGAGGTACTGAACAGAATTGGTGAGAAAAGGAATTTTTGGCATACCCTGACTAAAAGAAGGGATCGCTTGGTAGGACACATTCTTAGACATCGGGGAATCGTAAATTTAGCCTTGGAGGGAAGTGTGTGGGGTAAAAATCGCAGAGGGAGACCAAGATATGCGTATAGTAAGCAGATTCAAATAGATGTGGGTTGCCGTTCTTATGAGGAGATGAAAAGGCTTGCTCAGGATAGAGTAGGGTGGAGAGCTGCATCAAACCAGTCTCCGGACTGAAGACCATAACAACAACAACAATTCACAAAAGGGCATTTGACTCTTGGCACGAAGAATGGACACATAGCTCACGCTACAAAGGACGCAACTATACTCATATACAAGATAGAATATCTAAAAGACCATGGTTTGATATAGTCAATGGACCCCGACATGCAACGAGTACATTAAGTAGAATAAGATTTAACCATGGCTCATACCCTGAACACTTATACCGATTGAATATAAATCAAACACCGGCTTGTGATTGTGATGGCATCACACGAGGAGATACGAACCATTTATTTTTACAGTGCCCAAAATATCAAGAAGCAAGGAAAGGTTTTTTATCATCTGTCATCAAAACTAAAGTGCCACAACCAATGACAATCAAATCCTTACTATACGAATCCAACACAAAAGTCTACGAAGCCATAATCGAGTTTATATGTAACGGAAAGATTAAAATATAATGGTCATTACTAAACCAATTTGGGCATTAAAGGAGTATATAAAATAAAGGAAGGAAATAATAGTATTATATGGCATTGATTTTAACAAAGAAATGACTGAATGGTTTGAAACCGAAGTCAAAGAAAGAAAGAAACAAACAACAAAACAACATATTCACCACAGCAAAATCCACTGGAAATTTTTAATTATTGAAGGTTCCATATAAATTAAGTAAAAAAGCCACAGTCGTTACTGCCCAATTATTTGTCATAAATGTTTTGTAATTCTCATCAACATTCCTTTACTTCTTTGACCCTGTCACTTCTTATGTTATTAATAGAAAATTGTATTGTGATGGTAAAAATTCTTAATTAAAGGCTAATTCACACTGGCCATCACATCTCGGCGCCATCACGTCAAGGTGTAATCACACTGTCCATCACGTCAATTCACTTAGCCCAATACTCACCTGTATAAGTGAAGTTATGAGTTACGACCTGTGATGTAAAAAGTCATAGTTTGATATCAGAAATGAGGAAACAACAAAGCTAAATTTTATCGATGGCTGAAATAAACTTTATACTGTATATTTTTGGTAAAGTGCCTGAAAGTGAAATAACATTCCAAAAAATCGACATTCATTTGCTAGCTATAATATATACACACAGACACATCAAACAAAACATACAAGAGAATAAATAGAGGCTGTTTGCATTATCCAGTACGATTTCCCCCTTGCATTGTTAATAATGTCATAAACAACTGCGTTTTATCCTTCATTAGTGCTGACATTTTCATTTTAAACGTGTATTAATGATTTAGCTTTATCAATTTACAATCTTATTCATAAACACTATTTGCATCAAACATTTCTGTTACTCTAGTGTAAAACGTAAACCATTTTTCGGTTTTAGTCCGACCTAGATTTTGTAAGAACACTACGGAAAAAAATATCATGAAACATTTGCAATTTACAGCTGAAACAATGTACAATATTACAATAAAGCTTAATAAGACACATTTGCGTCCAAACCGTGTAATCGTCGACTACAACACGAAAATCGCGTGACGAAAATAGGTTGACTTCCAGTGTTAGCAGGCGACCATCAAAAGCTTGATGTGACGTGACAGTCCGGTGACACACAGTGTGAATGCCGCCATTATTAGATTGCTTGATTTATTTATTGATCCACTTTTAGCATTTTACAATGTGATCGATGTCGTTATTTTTCATATTGAATACAACTTATGTACTAAATCTATTATTTGATCTTGTTAATGGAATATACATCTATGTAATATACGTTAGTTGTAAATGCAATATTCTGAAAGAAAATACATATTGACTGAAACATTTTAACAAATAAAAATCTGAAATAATTTATACATGTTAGTGCTTGTGTATAGATGCATTATGAAAAAATAAAGAAAAGCACAACATTGAGACACTACATACTTTAAAATGAACTTAAATAGAAAGATTTGTTGGAACAGCGAGCAGTTTCAATAGATTAGATCATCTTCATTACACATTAAAATTCTTCTATTGTATAGAAAGCTTTTTGTGCAAGTCACTTTTTTTGTAGCTTTTCTGAAAACATTCAGTGATATATTGAGTTCTGTGGTTACACAATGAAATTCTTCTATTATACAGAAAGCTATCTGTTTAAGCCACTTTCTTTGTACCATAGCTTTTCTGAAAACATTCAGTTATACACTGAGTTCTGTGGTTGGTTACATATTAAATATTTTTATTCCTGTGTACGTGAAGCTATTTTGAGTTTTTGTGAGCCTAGTACCAGGGCGTCAATCCTCTGCCTTTTATGTGTGTCTCCAAGCAGGTAGAGAAACTCATCCACGTATCTGAAGTTCGTGAATTAACCTGCAATGAATATATTGTAATGTATTGTAATGACGTATTCAAAAATGAAACTTCAAAAGCCACAAAAGAATTGAAAAGGTGTTTAGGACACTTGGCTCAGACAAATGTCCTCTTAATGACAATACCACGACGACATAATCTACCTCCTTGGTCTTGTATAAATAAAGAGATAAGTGCTGCAACTGCAAATGTATTGTTTTCTAAAATATGTGCACAACATTAAAACGTAGATGTTATTGATCTCAATGGTAGCCTATAGGTCGTAGATTTCACACTACTCATGGACTACACTTGAGTGGCCTAAGGAAGCAGCTTGTGGTGGAAAAAATAAGCGACTAACTCGTCAAGAGACAACCAGCAAAGAAAACCTCCTCCATCCACCAATGGAGCAATCATCTCCAACTGATCCAGAAGAGACACACGGCCCATTAGAAGACAACAATCCAACTTCAGTAACACTGAAGACTCCATACTCCCAGACAGACGATTTTTTATGGACAGGCCACCAGCAAACAGGAGTGAGGTTAGTGGTACAATAAAAATGCCCATGGGAAACTCTAATGATAACGTAAAAATCAATATCAGTAGGCCTACCTATGATCTAATGAACAACGGCAACACAGATCAAAATATCCAGTCAATTACAAATAAAGTCTTAGACTTAGAGTTATTGCTGAATACAGAACTCAGGCTCTATTAGTGTTCTGTGCATCACAGAGCACTGGCTAAATATTGATCAGATTATCTCCTTTTCTCTAACAGGCTTCACTCTAGCAAATTACTTCTGCAGAAATAAATATAAAAATGGAGGATCTCTTATATTCATCAAACAAGGGCTAAAATACAAACCTATTAATAAATTGCAACATCTTAATGCAGATATGGACTTTGAGTTGGCACTCATTGAACTCAGTGACATAAATACAATCATAGCATGTATTTATCATTCTCTAAAAGGCAATTTTGACTCATTCCTTAGCAAACTTGAATATGTATTAAATGGGATTCATCTAAACAAAAAGTTAATAGTGCTATGTGGGGACTTCAATGTTGATTTTCTTGAAACTGGCAACAGGAAACAGCTGTTACTGAACCTTACAAATACTTTCATTTTTAAGGCAGATTATAATAACCCCAACAAGAATAACAAAAACTACTCCTACTGTCCTAGAACCACTATTTGTAAACAAACTGTACCTCAAAATGTATGAGTACACATCTAGGAGATCATGAAGCCCAACTTGTTACCCTTCCAGTCAATTTAATACCCTCCCAAAGCCCTAAAAGAAATGTAACAGCTAGAAATTTCAATTCAAATAATATAGGAAAATTTAACTATCTGTTATCAAAAGAAAGGTGGGAAAAAGTTTTACAAATAGATGACACTAACCAAAAATTTAACAAATTCTCTAGTACTTTCACTGAGTATTTTGAAACTGCCTTCGCTGTCAAATCACTAACAATAAGAGACAAAAGTACAAAAACAAAGGGATGGATAACAGCAGGTATAAGAATTTCAAGCGAAAGGAAAAGACAATTGCTCAAGTACCAAAAAACAACAACACATCTCCTCTTATGGCCAATTACATACAAAAGTACATTAAAATCTATAGAAGGGTGATATGCCAAGCAAAAAAATTGGACAATGATATATACATTAGAGAGTCAGCAAATAGAAGTAATGCAATCTGGAAAGTAATCAAGAAGGAAACAAATAAGGTGTCCCCAAAAATATCAATCTGAAGCATGAAAAAAAGTGTATAACTGATCCCAAACATATATCAAATCCTTTCCAAAGCTACTTTTCAGACATAACAAATAATTTAATAGTCTGTGACAAAGGGGATAATAAAAGCATACTGGGAAACAAAATGCAGTCTTGTTTCTCTTCAATCTATGAGTACAAAACAACACCAGATGAAGTCATCCATGTTGCTTCAAGCTTTGATAAGACGACATCAGGTATTGATGGTATACCAGATTAAACCATCAAGCAATGTATCACAAACATTTCATTGCCTCTTACAGGTATAGTGAATTCATTTTTCCGGACAGGCACATTTCCAGAGAGTCTAAAAATTGCTAAAGTGGTACCTATACACAAGAAAGGAGATAAATGAAATATAGAAAACTACAGACCAGTCGCCTTGCTCTCAGGGTTTAGTAAAATCATAGAAAAGATTATGTACAGTAGGCCAATTAACTTTTTAGACAAAAACAAAATAATCACTGATGCCCAGCATGGATTCAGAACAAATAAGTCAACAACTAGTGCCATCTATGATTTTGTAAAAAATGCTATGGAAACAGTGGACAAAAAACAAAAGGCCACTGGCATATTTGATTTAAGTAAACCCTTCAACATCCTCGACCACAACATACTACTGAAGAAGCTTGTAGCATATGGAATCAGAGGTATCACACTAAAATGGTTTAAATCGTACCTGACTAACAGAAGACAGATAATAGAAATAAAACATGAGCTAAAGGGAAAAACCACAACATGCTTCTCAGATGCAGCAATAATAAAAAAAGGAGTACCCCAAGGGTCCAACCTCGGGCCAATCCTCTTTCTCCTATATATCAATGATCTAGACATGAAAATCGAGTCAAACACAAATACTTTCTTTGCAGACGATACAAGCATACTTATTACTGGAAATACCATAAGCCAACTCCAAACAAATGTAAATAAAACTACAGCACAACTAAATAAGTGATTTGAGGATAATAAACTCCTGGTAAACACAAAGAAAAAAACTTACCTAAAAGGTGATCCATGCAATCCCACTGTAACAATCAGCTCCAACAAAATTTCACCCTCTTTGCATACAACATTTCCAGGCATTTCGCTACAAAACGACTTCAAATGGCATGTACATGTAAACAAAATAAATGGAACACTGAGTAAACTATGCCATAGTCTACGTTTAGTGTCTGTCAAAGTTACTTTTGAAACTGCCAGAATTGCCTATTTTTCACAGTTCCACAGCGTACTACTGTACGGGATTAAATTCTGGGGCAATATGCCACCTAGCTCATTGGTTTTCTTAATGCAGAAAAAAGCTGTAAGAGCAATCCAGCATGCCCGGTAAACAGATTCCTGCAAACCCCTCTTTCAGTAGTCGTCAATCCTCCCACTCCCCTGTATGTATATACTTGAAATTTGTAAATATGTTAGGAAAAATTTAAAGGACTCAAACAAAAATTTCAATATTCATGAGCATGAAACAAGGCAAAAGGAAAATTTTCATGTCCAGCAAACAAGAACATCAGCTTATAAATGTTCCACATAAATAGTGCTGTTCAAATCTACAATAGCCTACCACATAAGAGAAAAATAATAACATCATACCCACTCTACTGCAGAACCCTAAGGGCATTTTTATTAGACCATTGCTTTTATTCAGTAACTGAGTTTTTAGATCGCCTTAGATATAAAAGGCTTGAACGAACTACTGCCAGTAGTGCACATTCTTTAAGCCATTTATGTCTGTTTATAATATATATGTGTGTGTGTATATGTTTGTATCCCACAATCTGGAAAGATCTTTGGATAAATAAATGAACAGGAGTGCTACTGTTAGTATTTTTAGGTCTTTGAAGTACTCTGTACATGATGCAGGGGTTTTTGCTGCCACAATTATCCTAATGGCTTTTTCCTGCCAAACAAAAATCCTTTTCGTACCAGGGGAATTACCCATAAGAGGTTTCCATACATGAAGTGGCTGTGAATGAAAGTAAAATAACAGTTCAGCAGTAGACAGTCAGTTACACAGGTACTTAATTTACTTAGCAGGTAAGTGACTCAGGCTAGCTTCATGCTGAAGTAGCTAGTGTTTTGTCAACATATGTGCCAAAGAACTTCACAGTCAGTTACACAGGTACTTAATTTACTTAGCAGGTAAGTGACTCAGGCTAGCTTCATGCTGAAGTAGCTAGTGTTTTGTCAACATATGTGCCAAAGAACTTCACTGATGTATTATAGCTTTGACTATTAGATAGGATGAATATAATGTTAATAATTTTTGAGAAATACATTGTAGAATGTTCTGGCGGACAGTGAAGTGATGTGACAGACTGTGTGAACTGGCCTTGAAAAGGATGATAGGAAGAGATACTTTGGAACAATGTGTAGACTATAAGTTGTGCATCTTTGTTCGTTTAATTTGTTTTCTATAGCTACTCACTAATACACATATTAGAAAGATGTTTCCTGCCCCTTCAACAGATTAACACATTGTAGTAACCACATATTATACAATTACATGTCCTTAGAAAATTCAGGATTTAAAATTTATTTGATTCCTGTCATATTTATGCTATGTAATACATCGCCATAACTGGCATGACACAGTATATAACATCCCATGACATTGATGCCAGTGCACCTGTGACTGGCTTTAATATTCTTATGTACGTAAATGGACAATCGTTTTTATATAAATTAATGATAGGTCAGCAGGTTCCATAATTTGTACAAACAAATAATATATTGTTGTACAGCATAAAAATTGATTGGTCAGTGGGTCCATAATTTGTACAACATAAGAATGTTGTTGTACAACATAAGAATGTATTTTGATGTTATATTATAATAATATGTAACCAGCTGAAAAAAAGTCCTGTGAGAGCACAAAAGTCAAATATGTTCCTGTTGAAAAGAATCTGATAGAATAATGGGGTACCAGCAGTTTCATCCTTCATTCTGCCATCCTCACAAACAATTGGACAAGTGAACACAGTCACGCTCGTTTATCACAAAATATGCTACATCCATTTGCTCTCTCTTTCACGGTAATGAAGTTTTTCATACACAGCATCACCATTTTACTGCAAGAGTCTACATACGTCTGTCTCCCAACGTCTCCTTATCTCCCATTGGCACTTTCTTCTGTCTACCTCACTGCCAGTATCTTTAGCTTATCAATGATTCCCTGAAAATTTCTTATTCTTTGGCACTTCCTTGTCTCTCTGCCATTGTATTTGCTCATTCATTTCCTGGCAGTTTAAACCTGCGTGTCAGATCGGAATTCGAATCCAGGACCTTTGCCTTTAGGGGCAGGCAGTCTACTGACTGAGCTACCTGTGCATGACTCATGGCCTATCCTCATTCTTTAGTTCCATCGGTACCTCATCCCCTACTTTCCAAACTTCACTAATGTTTTCCTGTGAACATTACAAGGCTAGCACTTCTAGATGAAAGGATAATGTGGAGACATAGCCTAGCCACAATGTAGGGTATGTTTCCAGAACGAAATTTTCACTCTGAAAGAGAGTGTGTGCAAATAGGAAAACTCCTGTCAGATTAAACTGTGTTTCAGACCAGGATTTGAACCCAGGAACTTCACCTGAAAGCTTGAATATGTTAACAAGCCAAAAACTTTGGTGGAAGCGGAATAGGAGCCGCGGTGGAGTAGCCGAGCGGTCTAAAGCACCTGGCTGCGGAGCGCGCGGTTGCTCGCCATGGAAGTTCGAGTCCTCCCAGGGGCATGGGTGTGTGTGTGTGTTTGTCTGTAGGTTAGTTTACCAAGGTAAAGTAGTTTGTAAGCTACGGACTGATGACCACGCAGTTTGGTCCGATAGATTTACAAACATTTGAATTTTTGAAGCGGAATAAACATGGAGGCAGCTGATTGCCCACTTTCCTGTTGGAGTCTTTTAAAGAGAAACTTATTTCACATTTCCCTGTCAGAGCATATTTCGGCTGGTTCCCTTCTTTTATTAGCTAGAAATTCTATAGTAGCAAAAAGAATCGCACTATGTATATGCTTCAGCTATATAGGGTGTGGTGATTAACAAAAATACAGTCATTTATCGAGGTAAAATATTGGGCTATATGATGTCCCAAATAATGATTTATTTTTCAAATAGTTTTCACAAAATGGAGTGTTAAGTTTTTCCTAATGTCCATTAAAACTTCTTGGACAGAATTGTTCATGCCATGCAGGTTTTCCCAATGGATATGAAACCAAGGCAGTGAGATTTTGTTGTGTAATTAAATTTAAATAAAATTCAGATACACTATCTAAATTTAATAAACCATTATATATGGACTGAAATCAACTGTTAGAGAAGTCTAAGGAATGAGATTTTACCTCTGTAAACATTAATTGTGTTGCAATCACAAGATCTTGCTTGGGCGCTCGCCATCCCAGGAGTACGAAGTTGCGCCATAAAACAATAGTCTCAGTGCATGTCTATTTGGGGTTCTGTAATATACAAGCGTAGGCCTAAGAAAAGTCAGTGAACAGATAGTTGCTTCTGGATCTGACTTTATGCTCGGTGGGGAAGGGCGGAGAGGTGGAGGAGTCGCCAGAGTATTTTTTCTTGGAAGGGGAATGTTGGCAAACATTGCTGTAGAGTATCCAGAGAATAATTAGAGCTTGTGGTACCCGAATATTTTGGTTTTTCGGTTGTATCTTCATAATGGATGAAAAATTTCGAAAACAAAAACGAAAAAATGGTGTTTTTTGATAAATGTTTCCGAATTATCGTTAAGATTTGAGTCATTTGCTACGGTAGTTATTTAGATATTTCTTGCCCATGGTGAAAAACGCCAATAAACCTACTTTTGTAATTTTGTGTGAAAGTATGTTAACTTTGAACATCTGTATCTCAGTAATCGATAAAGCTATCGAAACAATTTAAAAAGTTGTTTGAAATTGTTATCTTAAGGACATTAAAAAGTTCAGACTATTTGGAATGAATCAAAAGTATAGAAGTGTACATCACCGCGATTTGTAGTTTTGGTACCCAAGGATCATGGTTTTTTGTGATTTCTTCAGGAAAGACCTACAAACTTTTGTGTCCCAACTTCGTCGCCACTTTTGTGTCCCAACTTCGTCGCCGCTTTTGTGTCCCAGCCTCGTCGTAGGTGTCGGTGGCCGAGTGGAATGAGACCGACACAGGAATATAGATAGCACGCTGGTGCAGGTATGGAGGGGAGCAGCCAGAAACTATAAACACTAGAGTAAATTAGAAAGAGATATATATTGCACAGAATGTAACAATACTTAACTTTTACATAGTACTGCAGAATGTTGATACATAGTTGTTAGAGTCCTGCCTAGTGCCTGTACAATAGCAAAGTCTTCACTGATGCCTATCTGATTACGAAGGTCCTCACTGGTTGCTAACTCAGTCCCAAGTGCACGATCGTTCAGTGGTGGCCACGAGCGGCGTTGCAGCAGAGGGCGCTCGTGGCTGTCGTGAGAACGCCGCGCCGTGTGTCCATGGCGGCGCGCGGCGAAAGTAGGTGGCGCACACTTTGTACTTGTGCGACACCACACCCCTCCCCCCAAACCGCCGCGCCGTCGTGGCGTAGGGCTGAGGGCCACGGCGACGGCACTGGGAGGAGGGCCTGGGCGGGGACGTTACTGGTGGGATGGGCGTCGTAGCTGAGGCTGGGATCGAGACGCCGTCCGCGCCCCGGCATCCGCCTTGCGATCCTCCAGGGAACCCGCCGAAACCTGGGGAAGGGCGCCCGCCCCCGCCCAGAGGGAGCAGGACATCTTCTTCTGAGGTGCGTGGCCCAAGCGGGGGGGGGGGGGGGGGGCGCACGGTCCCGGAGTGCCTCTCGGTGACGCTGTCATCTGCGGCGGCGACAGCGGCGGCGTCGCGTCGATCTCCATCGGGACGATCTCGTAGTCCGGGGACGAACGATGTGGTTGTGCTCCCTGGCGGTGAACTGGGTCTGGAATCAAGAAACCCGAGACAGGATCGCGTGGCCTGTGCAGGCGCAATTGGTTTGCGTGGCGCCGCAGCTCCGACCCTCTGGAAGAACGTACAACATACATATTGCTACCGAGCACGCGCTGAATGGTGCCCGGCAGCCATGTCTTCTTGTTTCCAGCAAACACCCTGTACAGCACCGGCGTAGAAACCTGAAAACGCGTAGCGCCATACGAACCGACTCGGTGCGTGGGAGGCTGCAGCAGGTGAAGGAGAGTGCGGTGACGGCGGCCGTGTAGCAGCTCGGCAGGAGACGGGCCGTCACGTGGCATGCACCGATACGTAGACAGGAAAATTTGAAGAGCTTGTTGCCTGGAGTGCTGACCTTTCATCTTTTCCATGTGAGACTTGAATGTTCGAACGAAACGTTCTGCTTCACCATTGGACTGAGGGTGAAAAGGTGCGGTGGTTATATGCTGAATGCCATTCACACGACAAAACTGTTGAAATTCCGCACTGACAAACTGAGGTCCATTGTCACTGACGATAGTTTCAGGCAAGCCTTCGATGCAAAACACTGATGTTAAGGCACTGATTGTACTAGAAGCTGTCGTTGAGTTCATGGCAATCACAAAAGGAAACTTGCTGAAAGCGTCTACAACAATTAACCAGCGCGTATTCCAGAAAGGTCCGGCAAAGTCAATATGTAAACGTTGCCATGGTCCCTTGGGGCGTGGCCAGTCTGAGAAACGCTGTGGAGGAGCCGCCTGATGCTCTGCACAAACTGTACACTGTGATGTCATGCTCTCTATCTGAGCGTCCATACCAACCCAGGTACAATGACGTCTGGCCAGTTGTTTTGTCCTAACAATGCCCCAATGTCCTTGATGCAGGAGGCGTAATACGTCTCGTTGCAGGGAACGAGGAACAATCACTCTTGCTTGGTCGTTGTCGGTATGCAACAACAGTACACCCTGACTTAAAGATAATGCATGACGTTGTGCAAAATAATGTCGAACCAGAGGCCGATCAATGTCTTTGGCTCTGGCAGGCCACCCTGAGCGGAATCGGCTTTGTGGGTGAGAACAACGACGTGAGAAGCTTGTGGTCTGTCAACAAATAGAATTTTCTGCCATAGAGATAATGATGAAACTTTGTGACGCCGTAAATAATTGCTAAGGCCTCCTTTTCTATCTGACTGTAATTCTGTTGCGTCGGCGTCAGTAGCTTGGATGCAAAGGCAATAGGACGATCGTGACATCCAATACGATGCGACAGAACGGCACCCAGACCGTACGACGAGGCGTCAACTGCTAACACTACAGGCTTCTGTGGGTCAAAGGGAATCAAACATGCATCACTGAGTAGTGCAGACTTTAGTTTGTCAAAGGCAACCTGACAATCTGTAGACCATACAAAAGGAACATTCTTCCTACGTAAGTGATGCAGTGGAGCTGCAATCTGAGAGGCATTGGGAATAAATCTGAAATAATAATTAAGCTTTCCCATCACTGCTTGCAATTCATGCACATTCTTAGGAGGAGGCAAGTCTTTGATTGCTCGAAGATGTGACTGTAAGGGATGAATTCCTTGGGCATTAATCACATGGCCTAGGTACTCTATTTCAGTTTGAAAAAACGAACACTTTGCTTTATTACAACGTAGACCTGCTGCAGTCAAAACTTTGAAAAGGCACTCCAGGTTTGCTAAATGTTCTTCAACTGTACGTCCGGATACCACAATATCATCTAAATAGTTCGAACAACACGGTACAGAAACTGTCAGCTGTTCCAAAAACGCTGAAAAATAGCGGGAGCGGAAGAACTGCCAAAGGGTAGGCGTTGAAATTGAAAAAGGCCCATGTGAGTATTAATGACGAAAAACTTTTTTGACTCGTCATCAAGTGGAATCTGTAAGTATGCCTCTGCTAAATCAATCTTAGAAAAGAAACGAGACTGTCCTAATTTGTCCATTAGTTCGTCAGGTCTGGGCAGGGGATAAGTGTCGACAATTGTTTGACTGTTCACTGTTGATTTGAAGTCCGCACAGAGACGAAGTTTTCCTGACGGCTTGGGTATAATTACTATAGGCGAGGCCCACTGACTCGCAGAAACAGGAGAAATCACCCCACTATCTTGCCAACGTTTAAGTTCTTCGGCAACTGTATCACGCAAGGCGGTAGGCACTGGTCTAGCTTTTCGAAATTTTGGAACTGCAGATTCTTTTAAAGTTACATGTGCCACGAAGTCTTTTGCACAACCGAGTTCCAGCGAAAACAAGTCACTGTATTTTTCACACAATGCATTAATTTTGTCCTGAGGTACAACTGACGAAATTTGAAGGACATCTCTTTGAATTGATAGGCCAAACAAGTCAAATGTATCTAATCCAAAAATGTTCTGTGTAGATTTGGCCTGAAGAACTACAAAAGCAACTGTTTTTGTTACACCTTGAAAAGAGGCAGGCAGGCTGCACGTTCCTAGCACGGGAATATTTTGACATGTGTACGCTGTTAACACTTGTTGACACGGCGACAATTTTGGCGAACCCGGAAGTTCATATGTGTCTTTATTTATTAATGTAACAGCGGAACCAGTATCAAGCTGAAATTGCACAGTCTCATTTTCTATAGAGAGAGTAACAAACAGCTTGTGCTTCTGGCGCACGACCGGTGCGCGAATGTGGGCAACGTCTAATACATATTGTTTTCTGCGCTTGCGCGGGTTGCGTGCGGTAGGAAGCGGCGCATACTCGGCACACAGCGGATTAACCACACTGTAACTAGATGACACTACCGCCGGATCGGCGTCCGCGCAATGCGAGGCTACTGCACTAATATTACTTTGAGTAGCTACCTGATGTATACTGTCACTAGCTACACAGTACTGGGCACTATTACAAGGAGCAGTTGCAGAAGGCACTATTTTCCCTACAGGAATGCACTGTTCATAGTCATTTTGCTTGTCCCGAACCCTTTTCCGTTGCACTGTTTTACGCGTTCGTCGGCGCTTGCTACGTGGTGCACTATATAGTTTTGCCATAGGCGCAGAACTACTTTCTTGCAATTGAGATCCAAGGAAAGCACTGTTCAATTCCACAGCCCGTATAACATTTACTGAATGAACTGTTCTCGCACTCTGCGAAGCACCGTTTCTAATGGTACCGTTCTTTGAGTTTTTAATTTGCATACACACAGACTGTACATGTCCTGATTTGCCACATTGATAACAGGTTGCGTTGCGACTAGGGCAATGAGCACGCTTGTGGCGAGACACACACTGGGGGCAAGATTTACGTACATTTTTCGGAAATGAGTGTTGGCGCCCGTTATTCGAATCACTGTTTCTAACCCGACGGGGCGATCTTTGTGTCACACTTTTACACCGGCTACTGTTCACTGTCTGTTCAGCACGACCGGTAGAAAAATAAGAATCACTAGGGCTAGAATGCGAACTACGGCTAGGAAAGCGTCCGTTGCGGTGCACTGAATTTACACTGTGGCTTTGCATTTCTACATCTGCTAAGTCAAAAGTATCATGTGCTTCTATAAGCTGCAGTACACTGTCTAATGAAGGGTCAGATTGTTTTAGAATTGCTGATCTAATTCTGGGGTCCTGAATGTTCTGCGTAATTGCATCCCTCAACATAACGTCACTATACGAAAGTCCACAAGAGCAAGTAAATTTACATTGGCGGGTTAAGCCCTTCAATTCCGTAATCCACTCTTGGTGTGACTGCTGCGGTAATTTTTTAAGTCTGAAAAATCGGTATCGTGCAGCGGCTACAAGAACTTTTCTCTCATAATGAGCATTCAGTGCATCTACAATTTGTTCAAAGTCTACATCACGAGGAGATGCGAGAGGGAAAAGTTTTTGCAATAGTACGAAGGTCTGGGGGCCCACAATCGATAAGAAAAGGTTCTTCACTCTCTGACCTGTAATTTGATGAGCCGCGACGAGTTCTTGAAACTGTGCGAAATAATCGCTCCATTCTTCCTCACGTTCGTTGTACTGGCGGAACGTCGGAAGCGGTGCGGCGGCAGGTGTGGGCTGCTGATGCGACGGCTGTTGTTGAGTTGTCAACTGCGCCACCGCCTGGAGAAGTTGTGTTATTTGCGCCGTCTGTAACTGAATAATTTCCATTAAGTTTGGGTTCGGGGTAGTGGCCATGCTGACCGATTAGGCGCCGCGCATACAAGTAAATTATAACAAAACACAAATGCAATATGAAAGAGGATGCTCTGCAACAAAAAAGGCCACAAAACACGTAACAAAATATCTTCCCCCAAAATTCTTATAATAAGGGTGGGTGGGCGGGAGCAATTTCTGTGTGCTCCGACTGCTGCTGTCTGGCTGCTGTAAGCGGGCTGGTCCAAGGTTCTATCACTCCTCGTCGCCACTTTTGTGTCCCAACTTCGTCGCCACTTTTATGTCCCAACTTCGTCGCCGCTTTTGTGTCCCAGCCTCGTCGTAGGTGTCGGTGGCTGAGTGGAATGAGACTGACACAGGAATATAGATAGCACGCTGGTGCAGGTACGGAGGGGAGCAGCCAGAAACTATAAACACTAGAGTAAATTAGAAAGAGATATATATTGCACAGAATGTAACAATACTTAACTTTTACATAGTACTGCAGAATGTTGATACATAGTTGTTAGAGTCCTGCCTAGTGCCTGTACAATAGCAAAGTCTTCACTGATGCCTATCTGATTACGAAGGTCCTCACTGGTTGCTAACTCAGTCCCAAGTGCACGATCGTTCAGTGGTGGCCACGAGCGGCGTTGCAGCAGAGGGCGCTCGTGGCTGTCGTGAGAACGCCGCGCCGTGTGTCCATGGCGGCGCGCGGCGAAAGTAGGTGGCGCACACTTTGTACTTGTGCGACACCACACAAACAAATTATTCTTTTATAAGCCATAGAAAGCCCATCCTATACCACATGTTATGTACGAAACCAGTATATTTGCTCAATTTGTGTGTAATGTATACATTTTGTCCTTATACTGTAGTATAGCTACAGTATGCCAATTTTCTGATAGATATACAAATGATCACTAGTCACACACAGTGTTTTTGAACATATTAATACCGCACATTATCATGCACAATGTGAGAAAAAGCCTGTCAAACAATATTTTTAAGGTAACAAATAGGCCCTCACAAATTACCAGTTTTCACCATTATGTAACTAATAACATCATGTACAACCATATTTTTGTCCTACATTAGAGCTAACTTTTTCAGAGAACACTTTACTGATTATTGTACATCATGCAAAATAAGCACTCTTGCATGGAGAGGTGCAGACATATGGGTCACCAATGTCGATGAAATTTTTCCATGGACCTTATATATTGAATATAAAGAAACACGTGTTTCAGATTTTTCCTAAACACTCAATAGTTTTTTAAAACAATCGAGGTCAAAGTTGATTTTGGGAAATCGCATTTTTAATGCTTGACATCGAAAAATAGTTTGAATATAGGCATTTTTTACTAGTGTATGTGCGGTCAAAAGTTAATAACGTTCCGAAATTAAAGTTTTTGTGTTTTCATGCTGTAGCTGGGGTACTGATAAACATGAGCGACTTTTCAAGAGCTGTCGCGATTTGAGACGCCCAGGGCTTTGACTGTCAAATCCTGATTCCAGGTTCGAACCTCCATCATGGCAATTTTATGTTAAATTTTTTTCGATGTACTTGGTAATATTCTAATATTTGTAATACCATTTCCTGTCTTATTTATAAGTAGAGCATCAGAAAGTATGATTAATATTCAGTTGATTGTATTGTCTGTTTACAGTGTGAAAATATTTTTAAAAGAATATCTACAGGTTCTTTAGAATAAATAAAGTGTATAGGTTTGAAATCTAGTATGGAAACAGCGCCTAACAGGGGCAGGCTGCTTTCAATACACTCGGCGAACCACGCACCACGCATTGTCCGGGCGCAAAATACTGGACTCGTTCCACCAGAGGAGCATTCTTGGCTAGTGCCACAAGAAGAAAGCGAGTTACACCATCGAAATATCGTGTCAGAACGACGCAAACATTCGGCATGTCAACAGATTGCCGGGAAAGCCTGAAGAGGTACAACAAAATGATACCGTGCATGACATCAACAGCTAATGATAACGATGCTCACAGCAATTCGGAAGGACCAGAAAACAAGTATCAATAAGCAGTAGGCGGTAGGCGTGTGACAGAAGGAGATAATGACGTTGTTATGCGAGAAGGCTAACTCACCCAAACCACGAAGCAGATATAAACTACCTCAGAAAGAGCAAAAGTGTCAGTTTCTTGGTAGCACCGACATTTTGGTGAACAGGCCACATGATCCACATCTCTGTGCACCTATTCAAACACTGTAAGCGGCCTTCAGTCCCACTTTATAACGTTTTCACGATTTTATTTGAGAGATCATGTGACAGATCGCTATATTTTGGTCGACACATGATCGGGTGTTAGCACACTGCCATCCTATCAAGAAAACAATGCAACGTCGCCCAGTCCTGTTCAAAATACAGTGCTGCAAGGGAATGACCATGCGCTCTAAGGCACCTTCCAGCAGAGTGCTTGGCTGCTCTCCGTTAGAGGTTCGAGTCCTGCCTCGGACTTTGGTTTGTGTGTTGGCCTTAGCATAGATTAGTTTAGATTGTAACTCTAGGGACTTACGACCACTGCAGATGTGGCCCATAGCTTTCACAAATATTTGAATGACAGTGGCTAACAGTTAGCCCATAACAACGTCCAGATGGAGGGAAATACAGGTACATGTCAAATTTAGTATAAAATACTGACGGAAGTTTGTGCTTGTGGATGTGATGAAATGCATATTAGGTGCGGATTTCAGTAGCCACCGTCAAATAGAAGTAGATCTCACTGGAGAACAAATAAAGATGAACGGAGAGGTCGTAAAAGGCTCGTTTGGAAGGAGCAATGTCAGCACCATCGGCCAAACCACCTATTGAGACATGCATGAAGATGACTTCATGTTGGACGTCGAAGTATACAAATTTGGCACACAACACTTTCCACCATATTAATTCTGTACCTGGTCCACCGGTCTCGCAGCGGCCGAGAAGATTAATGCCAGACTGTCTTGTCAGGGCAAAAGCTGAATTCGAGACTATGCTGCAAACAGGGATTGTCCACAACTCAGATAGCATGTGATCCTCTCTGCCATGTCTCGCTAGAAAAAAATGTCAGTCCCAGAGGCTCTGTGGGCAAAGTCCTGCACGGCGCTGGTTTCAGCATGCCCAGCCCACGAGTCACAGCCTGGCCTGTACGGGCCTGTCGGGCTGGAGGGCTTACGGGCTGACCTTGGCCTGGTGGGGTGGCAGGCTGGTGGGCTGAGCACAGTTCGCCAGGCGAGCCCGTCCGAGTTGTCACAGCCTGCCGCTCCCCCCAGCTCATCGGGTCACGCACTGTTGTTACCAGCTGGCTCCTCAGATCTGATGTGTTACGGTCTAGCCGCCCGTCAACATGGAGTGATAAGCAACATGCCGTGGCGCGCAACGGCAACAGACAAAAGTGCGCCAGTACACACGCCACAGCGCAACAGTGTCACCGAGCGCACCCTGCTTAAACCCCGCGCCTCGCCTCGACTTAGCTACGTCACGAGGCACGCAGGCCAGCCGTGGCCGAGAGATGTCGCTGGGCCGTTCCCGCCGGGCGCCAGTGCAGTATCAGCGACACCACGGACTACTTGACGTGGGGGAAGTAGACACGAAAGCGGCCTATCACCGCACGCCGCGGACCGCCAAGCAGCGTCGAGTGTCTCCTTCCGCGCCTTAAATACCGGCCTTACAGCCACGTCGAGGCGTCCTGGACCACGCCGCCGTCGAGGAACGGAGTCGCCGCTGGAAGCCGCTGGAGTCTCTCGGCCGTCGTCTCGCCACGCCGCACAGTGGTTCAGAACGCCCTAATCCCTGGCCAAAAGTCGAAAAGTGAGAATAATAATTTCAAATTTCCCGATTTTATGTTTTTGGGGACGCTGATTACGAATTTGATAATAGTTTCATAATATTTGGAATTCTAAAATGAAAAACAATTTTGTAGAATATATAAATTTCTATTTTATGTACATAATTCCATACAATACATCCCATTAGACTGTTCCATTGGATTAATTAAAAATCACAATCTGCGTCAGATGTATCCGTTGTACATGTTTCGATTTCTGCTGAGGGTAAGCTACTATTTGTGACATACTCTTCTGGTGTCTCCAGTAGAACTATTACATCAGAAGGTAATGGTGCACTATTTTTAATTTCTGAAAATTAGTTATCAATGGGTCTGAGGCTGCAAGAAACCGACGAATAACGCCAGACATTGTCTTCTCTCGTGTATATTTTCGAGAAAAAATTTTCGCGGTACCGACGAATGTCCTAGTTCTTCGCTTCTTGAGCGTCCTCGGAAAGATGTCCGATTGACAACACACTCTTTTAAATTATCGCGGAGCCATGAATTAAAACGGTTTGTATCAATGTTGGCATCTGGTACCAGGAATATAGCTCTACATATCGTTTTGCGACGTCTAAGCAATAAACCCTTACCTTGTCGATATGTACAGCGAAACCGCTCATCATTGTCTGCAAAATTACTTTGCAGCTTGCTACAAATTTTTTGTCCAAATTAAAGAAAAAAAAAAATAAAAAAAAAAAATCTGGCTCTATTGCAGTCGTTTGTACTGCCAAATCCTTCCTTAGGCATATAGATATGTAAACCTAAAGCAGTTTTAAAATTTCTTTCGTATTTGTTCGTTACGATCTTGAACTACTTTATTTCCATCCATTAGTTCCGTCATTCAGTTTATATGCAATATGAAGCATCCATTCCATAAACTTTAACCACTCGTGTAAGGAAGAAATTCCAAAATTTAGTTTCGAGCTATCACATTTTGTTTGTTCCACCAATTGTAAATTGTTGAAATTTTTCGACGTCAAATTACATAAATAACATCTATATGCAGATTTAGAGTCAGTAATACCATTTCTCACGTTTACATCTATCATTGTAAACGGTAAGTCATATTTCACTTGAACATTAGTACCCTCCGTTACCATAGTGAATGTGACGAGAGATGCTATCTACTTATCAATGATATTTTTTTCATCAACAGTTGACTGACGGTTTCTTTCAAAACTTGCAATCTCAGTGGTCTGCAGTAACAGAATGAAGAAGGCCTTTGGTTCATCCAAACATATTTGTAAACATATTTCTGTAAAAATGGTCATTACGGTTGGAATTTTATTTAAAATCTTTATTCATAATGCTACACCGTTGCAATAATATGCCGTACTTATCTCCTCAATACTTTAGAAAGAGGTAGAAATCATCTACAAAAAAACCCTTCATACGTGGGATCTTTCAAGCCTCAGGTATAGGAAGTTGAGGGGAGAGTATCGCCATTAAGTCACAGTGCGCAATGCGCACGACAGCGTGCACAGTAACACTAAAATCTTTATTATTATAAATGGGCAAATTTCGAGCAGCTAATTCTTGAACATTTCATTAATAGATAGTTCAACAATCATGTCCCTGTCAATTCCAGCGTTAAAATGTGTTAAAAATTTTTTGTATCGACACAAATTTGTTTCTAAAGAAGCGAAAAAACATGATAATCACGATTACCTTTAGTATAACGTTTCATAAACAACAACATACATTTTTGAACATTGAAGTACATAAACTGTTTCTACATACCTTCGTAAACGTTTTCCTTTTTGGAAAATTGGAATCGGACGCTTCGTTGTAAAATTCTGTATGATTTTCTGAAGCACTGTATAACTGGGCACTGACGCGTCGCTCGTGTGTTTCTACGAGAGGCAACTAGCGACCAGGGAAGCAGGTGTACAATATTTTGACCTCTGCTAATGAGACCTGAGAGCCCCAAACCTCCCTCTACAAGAATCCATTCCAAAAACATTGATTTTTCAACCTTCATTTTTCGACTTTTGGCCAGGGAATCGGCCGTTCTGAACCACTGTGCGCCGCGCTGCCCAACTCTCGGTCGCCGCACGGCCACCTCTGCTCTCCCCGGAAGGCTACACCAGGAACGCAGGAACCAAAGGATCATAATAGCTTCTACCTTTCATTACTCTGCTTTAGGAGCAGCTGCATTGCTTGTCAATTTTGGTTGTCAAGTATATTGCAATATTTTCAAGAGAGTCACATGGAGGAAACTGTTACGAGAAGAAATTATACAAAAACTTCTAAGGAAAATTGTTATTTTATAATTATAAGAAGAATTATTGTTTTGATTGTTGCGTGGCTTAGCTCCACTATTTCAGTCAATAAACTGTGTCTTGATAGAATAGTCACGACTTAGTTTGGAAGACACTTCACAACATGACACATGTACTGGGAGTGACAAACAATATTACATCTGTACCTATTTATACTCAGTATTTATACTCCCACTCCCATGAACCACAGACATTGCCGAGGTGGGGTGGCTTGCGTGCCTCAACGATACAGATAGCCGTATCGTAGGTGCAACCACAGCGGAGGGGTATCTGTGGAGAGGCCAGATGAACGTGTGGTTCCTGAAGAGGGGCAGCAGCCTTTTCAGTAGTTACAGGGGCAACAGTCTGGATGATTGACTGAGCTGGCCTTGTAACATCAGCTAATGTGGCTTTGCCACACAGCTACTGCGAACGGCTGAAAGCAAGGGGAAACTACAGCCATTACCTTTCCCGAGGACATGCAGCTCTACTGTATGAACATATGATGATGCCATCCTCTCGGGTAAAATATTCCGGAGGTAAAATAGTCCCCCATTCGGATCTCCGGGCGGGGACTACTCAGGAGGATGTGATCATCAGGAAAGACAATAGTGGCATTCTACGGGTCGGAGCGTGGAATGTTAGATCTCTTAATCGAGTAGGAAAATTAGAAAATTTAAAAAGGGAAATGGATAGGTTGAAGTTAGATATAGTGGGGGTTAGTGAAGTTCGGTGGCAGGATGAACAGGATTTCTGGTCAGGTGAGTACAGGATTATAAATACAAAATCAATTGGGGGTATCACAGGAGTAGTATTGATAATGAATAAGAAAATAGGAATGTGGGTAAACTACTATGACCAGCACAGTGATAGCATTATCATTGTCAAGATAGATACGAAGCCAACACCGACAACAGTAGTACAGGTTTATATGCCAACTAGCTCTGCCGATGATGAGGAAATCGAAGAAATATATGAGGAGCTAAAGGAAATTATTCAGACAATTAAGGGAGAGGAAAACTTAATTGTTATGGGAGACTGGAATTCGGTAGTAGGACAAGGAAGGGAAGGGAAGATAGTAGGTGAATATGGTCTGGGCAAAAGGAATGAAAGAGGAAGCCGCCTGGTAGAATTTTGCACAGAACATAATTTAGTTATAACAAACACCTGGTTCAAGAATCACAAAAGAAGGTTGTATACGTGCAAGAGACCAGGAGACACCGGAATGTATCAGATAGATTTTATAATGGTAAGACATAGATTCCGAAACCAGGTTTTAAACTGTAAAACATACCCAGGGGCAGAGATAGACTCTGACCATAACTTATTGGTTATGAACTGTAGGCTGAAACTAAAGAAACTACAAAAAGGTAGGAAAATAAGGAGATGGGACCTGGATAAATTGAAGGAACGTGAGGTTCTTAAGAATTTCAGAGGGAGCTTTAGGCAACAATTGACAGAAACAGGGGAAAATAAAACAGTAGAAGAGGAATGGGTAAAATTGAGAGATGAAATAGTGAGGGTAGGAGAGGACAAAATAGGTAGGAAGGCAAGACCTACAAAAATCCTTGGATATCACAGGAGATACCAAATTTAATCGATGAAAGGAGAAAATATAAAAATGCAGTAAATGAAACAGGCAAAATGAAGTACAGAAAACTAAGAAATGAGATTGACAGGAAGTGCAAATTGGCTAAGCAGGAGTGGCTAGAAGGCAAATGCAAGGATGTAGAAGAATGTATAAATAGAGGAAAAATAGATACAGCCTACAGGAAAATAAAATAAACATTTGGAGATAAGAGAAACAGATCTATGAATATCAAGGACACTGATGGAAAACCAGTTCTCAGCAAAGA
Organism: Locusta migratoria; assembly: GCA_026315105.1. Taxonomy (NCBI): domain Eukaryota; kingdom Metazoa; phylum Arthropoda; class Insecta; order Orthoptera; family Acrididae; genus Locusta; species Locusta migratoria. The sequence goes on along the minus strand of CM048744.1, from coordinate 313,441,373 downwards.
AAGGAAAGCTGAAAGGTGGAAAGAGTATATAGAGGGGCTCTACAAAGGAAATGAACTCCGAGACAATATTGTAGGAAGGAAGGAGGATGTAGATGAAGATGAAATAGGAGATACTGTATTGAGAGAAGAATTTGACAGAGCCCTGGAAGACCTAAGTCGAAACAAGGCCCCTGGAGTAGATGATATTCCCTCAGAGCTACTGAAGTCTCTGGGAGAACCAGCCATGACAAACCTGTTTCACCTGGTGCGTAAGATGTATGAGACAGGAGAAGTACCCTCAGATTTTAAGAAAAATGATATAATCTCCATTCCAAAGAAAGCAGGTGGAGACAGGTGTGAAAACTACAGAACCATCAGTCTAATAAGTCATGGTTGCAAAATATTAACACGAATTATATACAGAAGGATGGAAAAGGTGGTAGAAGCCGACCTCGGGGAAGATCAGTTTGGGTTCAGGAGAAATGTAGGAACACGGGAGGCAATACTCACGTTACGGCTTATCCTAGAAGATAGATTAAGAAAAGGCAAACCTACATTTCTATCTTTTGTCGATTTGGAGAAGGCTTTTGACAATGTTGATTGGAATAAACTCTTTCAAGTTCTGAAGTAAGCAGGAGTAAAATATAGGGAACGTAAGGTTATTTATAACTTGTACAAAAACCAGACAGCGGTTATCAGAGTTGAAGGGCATGAAAGGGATGCAGTGGTTGGAAAGGGAGTAAGACAGGGTTGTAGTCTTTCTCCATTGTTATTCAATTTGTACATTGAGCAAGCTATAAAGGAAAGCAAGGAGAAATTTGGAGAAGGAATTAAAGTTCAGGGTGAAGAATTAAAAACATTGCGTTTTGCCGACGACATTGTAATAATCTCAGAGACAGCAAAAGACCTGGAAGAGCAGTTGAAGGGAATGGACAGTGTGCTGAAAGGTGCATATAAGATGAACATTAACAAGAGCAAAACTAGGGTAATGGAGTGCAGTGTAAGGAAATCAGGTGATGCTGAAGGAATTAGATTGGGAAACAAAGCAACAAAGGAGGTAGATGAGTTTTGTTATTTGGGCAGTAAAATAACAAATGATTGTCGCAGTACAGAGGATATAAAATGCAGAATGGCAATGGGTAGAAAAGCGTTCTTGAAAAAGAGAAATTTGTTAATATCGAATATTGATTTAAGCCTAAGGAAGTCTTTTCTGAAGGCATTTGTATGGAGTGTTGCCTTGTATGGGAGTGATACATGGACGATAAACAGTGCAGACAGGAAGAGGATTGAGGCTTTTGAAATATGGTGCTACAGAAGAATGCTGAAGATTAGGTGGGTGGATCGCGTAACTAATGAGGAGGTACTGAGCAGAATTGGGGAGAAAAGAAATTTCTGACATACCTTGACTAAAAGAAGGGATCGATTTGTAGGACACATTCTTAGACATCAAGGAATTGTGAATTTAGCGTTGGAGGGAAGTGTGTGGGGAAAAAAATCGCAGAGGAATACCAAGAGATGGATACAGTAAGCAGATTCAGACAGATGTAGGTTGCCGTTCTTATGTGGAGATGAAGAGGCTTGCTCAGGATAGGGTATTGTGGAGAGCTGCATCAAACCAGTCTCCGGACTGAAGACCACAACAACAACACATTTATACTGAGAACATCTACTGAAATATGATTGTTGCCATATGGCAATTTTTTTCTAAAATAAGGGGGAGAACTTTTGAGAATGTCAGTTATGTACTGGTACCCAAATAATCTTAGATTAAGTAATTGAAAGTATATTATTCCGGAATAAAAAGGTCAAAATGTCGCAAACGAAGAGGCGCCGCAGCACAGGTAGGGTGCTGAAGCAGCGAGTGGCGAGAGCAGAGAGTTCAATGGTTACAAGATGTGTCAGACTGTTCAATGAATGACGTGATCAAGTGTACGATGAAGAACGAAGTCTGTCTGTGGTTTCCATACAGCCCAGACCTCGCTCTTAGCGACTTTTATTCATCTTACACCTAAAATGTTTCCCTGGTGGTCGACACTTGAACGATGATGACGAGCTGAAAGAACATGTTACCACATGGTTAAATACACAGGCGGAAACCTTCTATGAAGAAGGCATGCAAAAACACGTGCCACCCTGTGACAAGTGCTAACAAAATTTCGGAAGATGTGTAGAAAAGTAGTTTAACAGTTTTAGATTTTTGCACAATAAAAATTTTTTCTGTGTGACACACAATGAAATAGCGGTGGCAGAAGAGGACGTGCCAAAAACTGCTATCACAACCCCATTCAGGTTATTTGAGGTCATTTGGGGTGGCAAATGCTGCTCAAATGTAGGAGCGTTTTGTTGATGAGGTACTCTGAGAACTCTCGACTTATGTTTAGTGTACTTTGAGGACATACTGGTGTACTCAAATAATTCAACAGTACACGAGGAACGCATTCAAGGCCGCATTCGACAGGACCTACAAGCATGGAATAGTGATCAACAAGACGAAATGATTGTGCGACATAAACAAGCAACTTTCCTAGGCCTCTCAGTGTTGGTAAAAGGTATTTGTCCCTTAAAAGACAAAATCGAAGTTAAAAGGAATACGGCTCATCTGACGGATTATCATGAAGTGAGAACATTCTTAAACGTAATTAACGTCTATCGGGAACTGCCAAGGAGAAGGCGGCACTGACGGCAGCACTGGTGAGTAGACACCACGGGTCAACATTCACTGCCTCGGACGCTCAAGATGAAACACACTTTCGAACAGGTAAAGGCTTGCTTAGAAAATGCACTTCTTTTTGCCCAATCCGTTCAAGATGCACCGTTGGCTGTAGTGCTTGATGTCAGCAAATAATCAATTGGGGCAGTGCTTCATCAGTTTGTGCAAAGGCAATGGCGATCATCAGATTTTTTCTCAAGGAACCTCACACAGTCACAAGCAAGGAGGCTAGAATAAAGGGAGGTGACGTTATCTATGCTGAGAATAGGACTGATTGAAGTCAGAAGGGCCATGGTTTTGTGTCCAAAATAAAGATTTCTTACTTAAACCCTGTGTGAATATTGCCCTCTTTACGTAATGTTACAAAATTGACAGTCACATCAGAGTATTTACTTAGGTATAACGTACAGTTTAACGACTAGAACTACTATATACATGCACACAAGCCCTCATTTCGACACACAGAAATTGTCTCCGGCCAATGAGAACTCGTTAGCTGTCAGCCAATGAGATGCTGCGTGTTTCTTAACCGGAGATCCGGGCGCTACGCGCCCTCACGTATTAAAAGGAAAAAGAACTTCTTTTTTTAAACTATACCTAACCTAACTTTCACTTTTAAAAGAAGTTACCTGTAGAATAGCTTTAAGAAGGTTAGGTATCGGTTAAACAAGAAGTTCTTTTTAGTACGTTAAGAAACATGCAGCAACTCATTGTTTGACAACACACGCGGCATCTCATTGGCTGACAGCTAGCGAGTTCTCATTGCCGGAGACAATTTCTGCATATCAAAATAAGAACTCGTTACACGCACTACGACAAATGTTTTGGGAAAAACCAAATGCCGAAATGCCCAGTTTCCTGGCTTCACTTTTTCACGGTTAGTATAACTCTAGAGATTCTAACCTCCTTGGTCATAAGTCAAGCGCACCAGAAACTGCTAGCTATTTACTAAGCGATACCGTGCATCACTTTCGACCTCATGTGGAAGTTAATCCGTTTACAATAAATAGGACCACTAACCGATAACATTTGCCTCTACCAAAAACAAATACACCTGCTCTCCAAGGCAATACTGCCTGACGATTTATAAGTTTGAAAAACGTAGTTTCCTATTGGAAAGTCAGCGAACTGGTATATGTTTCAGAACGAAAATAACAGTCATGTTCGTAAAATGTTTGTACAGTCAATTTGACAATAGTGTGACCAGTTTCGATCTACTCTGAGATTATCATCAGACCGAGTCGTCTCACCATTGATGCTGCACCCTCATCACCTCGGCATCAATAATGAGACAACTTGGACCAGTGGCGTAACTATGGGGGGGATAGAACCCCCCCCCAGGAACACTCCCCCTCCCAAAAGAGAGAGAGAGAGAGAGAGAGAGAAGAGAAAGAAACAAGAAATCGAATAACAGCAATCTGGTAAAGGTAAAGATTGGAAACTTGGGGTGTTTTACCATAAGCTTTCATTGGATGGGAGGGAATTAGTTTCTTCAACGGGAGTAGTAGATGGTAGTCTGTCTGGAAACTGACTAAAATTTTGCTCGTCAAGCAGATCATTCCCCCAACCCTCCCCCAAAAGCCAAGTCCTAGTTACGCCACTGACTTGGGCTGATGATAATCTCAGAGTAGATCGAAATAGGTCACCCTATTGTCAAAGAAACTGTAAAAAACATTTAATGAATGTAACTGTTATTTTCATTCTGAAAGACAATTTATGACAGATCTGAGACATTTTAAAGATATGTGACATCCATGTACACCAATATCCTTCATATCTGCGGTCTTGAGGTCCTGGGACACTACCTTTCCCAACGTATTCCTGATACTAAACCCACCATCTCTTTCCTAATTCTTCCAATTGGACTTGTAATTATTTCACTTTTGAATTTCAAATCTATAAACAAATTCGTGGTTCTGTAATGTGGACGTCCATAGCGGATTGGATGGGTGGTGGGGTAGTGGCAGATTAAAACCCATGGTGTCTGGGAAAAATACAATTTATTTCTTTATTAGTTTCTTGTGGTCGAATGGCTCCTCTGCCCGCGGCTCGGGCAGGCGTTGCGAGTGGCAGGCGGAAGCGCCAGCTAAGGCGCCAGGCCAGCCGGCAGACGCAGCTCGGATTCCGCTGACACCCAAACCTTCAGATGTCAGACACTCAGATCGGTATCAAACGTTGTATATAGATAGATAATCAGCCGAAACTTCTATATAGTTCGTGCTATGTGCTGCCGTTCAGGAGAACGTGCGCAAACTGTAATAAGAAGTAATACCTAACCTTCGGAGTAAAGGAAAAGCATAATTGTGAGAACTCATCACCTTGCGCTACCGTGGGTTAGTTGGTAGAGCATTAGTTCATCGAACAGATGGGCGTGGGTCCAAGCCCCGCCTAGAGCTTTTTTTTTTAAACTGCAGTACGTTGAAAATTGTTGAAAGAGGGTGTCTATTACGTTCCACGGATACATTTCGCAAAACAGCACTGTCAGCTGCAGCAGTAGCAGTTCCATACTTCCGCACGTATGGTGCAATTGCTTCTTTATTCTACGAATATACTCTAGAGGTTTGCTACTTTAAAATAAAACGAAGCAGAAGGAGACTGCCGATTACATAATGCTATGAAATCCGAATAGTCCTTTTACATTTCAGAAACTTGTTGTCCCATGTAACTTTCGGTGTACGTTTGTCGACGTGGAACAATCTGCAACATCATACACAAGATAAATAAATAAAAAAATAATTAAAAAAATCGTGCCATCAGGGTTTGAATCGAGGACCCTGTAACGACAAACATTCGCTCTATCAACTACCCCTAGGGAGTTCAGCGCCTCTGAGAGGGCTCCACACATAAAACTAACCATATCAAGTGCACCAACTATGAACAATACCTCCAATTTTATAGATGTAGCTCTGACACTAGTAAAGCTGTTAACCAGACACCACCCAGTAACCTTCTGATACTTCGGTATCACCCTGTCCTCGAAAATCTCAACCACATCTCTCATCAGGTCTTCAACAGCCTGTTGTCATGCTCAGAGAAGAGGAAAATGTTACTCAAAATCCTAACGTCATCCCCCAAAGTAGTATCCGCCGCCCACGTAACCTACAGAATATCATTGTCCATTCCTGTTCCAATCCTACTGCCAATTTTGGACTCCACGGATTTTTCCCTACCTCTAGTTCTCCTCCATTATATTTTTGACTCTGGTCAGAATATATTTGCCTTTTATTGTGCTGTAATAGAGGCATTTTTATTCTGTACGTTTAAAGGTAACTCCGATTTGATGTCTAATTTTGGAACAATATTTCTTCTCGCGTGTGGCTCGGTAGCACAGTGATCGAGTGCCAAACAATGAATCCAAATGACACGGGATCAATACCCGCCAAGACTAGTAAAGCGCTTTGGTTGTCATACCACTCTTTGGATTGTTGACTGCTTTGCCCTTTTCTTATTTGTCTTGTATAGTACTTTCTGAACACGGACAATCTATATTGAATAAAAATTCTCAGTGTCACCAAATGAATAAAACTGGGAGTTTAGGCCAGCACTGCAGATGTCTGAAAAAATTATAGGCAAACAGACCACAGCATGTCATATTTAATGGAGAGAAATCTTGAGACCTGACAGTAACGAAGGCATACTGCAGGAGTGTGTTGTAAGTCCATTGCAATTTGATATACTTCTAAATCTTCTAATAGGTAGTATAACAAGCTCTTTGATACTATTTGCGTATTACAAAAGTCATGGCATAACTCCTGAAATCGTATCGCGCCTCCTTTTTCCCAGTAAGTGCAGGAAATAGAAAAGGGAAGGGGTCAACTCAGTGCCGAAATATTGAGACATATTGCCTCTACAGCCGTTCATAATTGCCAAACTGTTACCAGTGCATAATTTTTTTGTATGGCATGACGACTCGATTGTGTTCAATAAAAGTGAGATAGGATTCAGGTCGCACGATCTGTGTTGTGGCGCCGCTACAGCGACGGCGGTCTACACACATCGCAGCGCCACTTTAACCCTAGTATCCATACCCTGGGTCCAATGGACCCGGGAACAATTTTAATTTGTGTATTAAAGACTTGAAATTGGGTCCCAACCGTTCAGGTATGCTCTCTGGCAATATTCACTAATACATTACAGATACTACTAGAACTGTGTGTCATTAGTTTAAGTGCCACATTAATTTTCATCTTTATACTACACATTTACATAACCTGGGTCCGATGGTCCCTGTGGTTTATATTAAAGTGTTGTTAAATTTGATTGGGTTGTAATCAGTTACATTTTGTTGGAGTAGGCCTACCGAGAATACGTTACTGCCACACATATGCATTGTTGTGATCGCGGAAAACGTATTGTTATAACATGGCATGTTAAAGTGTTAAACTGTCAGACAGCATACTTCTGTGTTGTGTAAGAAGCAAAATATCGCAGTGGGTGGTTTTTAGTGTGTTACGCTGTACAGAAAGACTATAGGAGTATGCTACACAGCAGTATTATTTGACATTGAATACTCATTCGGAAGAAAGGTAAGGGTTATTGGTAACACTAAAAAATAACATGAAGAGCCACTATATTTCTGCACTCCATAGGGGAAGAGAGTACTGACGTTATTTATTCATATTATTATTTTTCAGATAATGTCAGGATCTGCATCTAAAAAAAGAAGCAGGAAAGAGGATAGCATGCGTTTTTCAAGCCCAAATTTTGAATCAGTTGTTACTCAATGGGTAGCTGAAGATGACGATTTCCTTTCAGATATAAGTTCTGCTTCAGATGCAAACCATAAAGCTGTTCCTCAGGCAGTGCCATACGACTTTATGGATGAATAACCACGTAGTGGTGGTGGTGAAGATGATGATGATCTGGATAATAATATCTCAGGACAAATAAGCAGTGAAAGTGCTAACGTTTATATTGCTCCAAATGGTATGGAATGGAGTGAAAGGCCCCCAGTGCAAAATAAAACGCCTGCTCAGAATGTGGTGAAATTTATACCAGAACCAGCAAACTGATGTGATGTTTTTTGTGAAATGATTTATGCTTTGTCAGTGGCAAAATCACATATTTGAACACTGTGAAAAATAATATTGGTGGTGTCTCTATCAGTTTTCATAATATACTCTATTTAAAAAAATTATTCAGGGTTAAAATTATACTAATTATACATTTTAAAAGGCAGTGAAATCATTAAAATAGTCACAGCTTTCTTATATTATACTCAGGATACTTTAAATAAAAATATTCGTGCATGATAATATCCACAAAACACTTATTTTCATTTAAATTCTCATATTAGACGTAACGGGTCCAGTGGACCCAGGGTATGTAAATGTGCAAAAAATACAGGTCATGCATAGAAGGGTTAAGAAGACGCTATACATCGCTCTGTGGTACTTCGGCCGCTGGGGGCGCCTGCAGTCTCGGTCAGGGCCGGCGCAAGCCCAAGTGCCGCTCCGTGCGAGCTGCGAAATTACCGTCCCCCACCCACTTTTTTTTTTCCAAAACGTTTGTGGAATTTTATTTTAAACAAATCTGTAGGAAATGCCATCAATCAATCGCAGTTTTTGTTTTTACTTTTCATATCTACCTAGCTTTCGGCCACTGAGTGGCCAGTCTCAAAACTTGTAAATATGTGCTTACATCTAAACCGTTATGTTGACAGTTACGTTCAGCATGACGGTATAGATGTAAACATAACTCAAAGCATTGAGAATATCCACACTGTGCCCGAAATCTATGTAGCTCTGGAAAATATAATCAAAAATTGCGACTGATTGATGACATTCTCTACAGATTTGTACAAACAGTCGCTGGACACCAGCTCAAAAATGGAGTCAAACCTGATTGAATAAATTTAGCTAATTTGAATAAGCCTTGTGAATTTACAAAAATGTTCAAATGTCTCTGAAACCTTATATTACTGTAGGATACACTGTTCAGGCGATGAAGTCATGAGTTTTGTGTCTCGTTTCCGCCGGTTGTCCTGGGTGTCGGTGGCCGAGTAGAGAGAGACCGACACAGGAAATAAAGGATGCACGCGTGTGCAGGTACGGAGGTGACCAGCAAGTGGGACAGCAGAAACTAGAAACACTAGAGTAAATTAGAACGAGATATATATTTCATAAAGTTGCTACAATACTTAACTTGGAGAGCAGCAGACTAGTAGAATGTTGATACATAGTTTAAATAGAGGCCTGCCTACTGATGATTCCTAGTGCCTATCCGATAGCCGAGTCTTTACTGGTGCCTATCTGATTCCTAAGTGGCCGATGCAGTCGTCGTGGCCACGAGCGGAGTTGCAGCAGAGGGCGCTCGTGGTTGACGTCGTAAGAACGCCGCGCCGTGCGTGCATGGTGGCGCGCGGCGAAAGTACGTGGCGCGCACTTCATACTTGTGCAACACCACAATGAGAATTGAGCCCCGTGAAACTGAATTTCAGGCCGATTTCACTACAGACGCAGGTGAGACGGTCAAAGAGTGCGGCGGAAGACAATGGAGAGAGGAAGAATAAGGAGATGGAGTAACATAATAATGCAGTAAATACACACCCGGGCATCGACGGGTACTAATGCTAGTCGAAATATATTAACTCACTGCACTGCGGTTGTTCATTTCAAACAACTGACACCCGACATCTGTCGTAATTTCCATGTGTCAGATCTTTTGTGTCTGATTATGGAATAAGGGGTAACAAATTAGTCATCGTCGTATCACTTCACTTTTCTTCGCTTTATTTTCATTCTACCTATTGGAACGACGCATACTAATTTGCCGACTTACCATTTTTTGAAGTAACAGATCACAAGAAAAATAAATTTTCCTATTCTGCCATACTAATTGTACATTATATCCCAAGTTGCAAGAATTTCGGACGCACCGATTCTTCTGTTCGTACGAAACGCGGTGCAAATGCTTCTGACCAATCTTGACTCCCTCGGCCAACTACCGAAACGAATTCTGTAGTTTTCGTTGTAGAGAACGCAACAATACGTATTGCCTAAAACGGCGAAGTGGTGACGCGGCAGTGCCAGGAACTAGGTCACGTGACTGGATACAGCTAGGCTACGGTGCAACTAGCGCCCAGGAAGAATAAGCCAGAAGCTCACAAGATATATGTGACCGATGATATGGATAAATGTATTGTCAGTCAGCAATTTCTATGACATTACGAACAATAGAAAGAAATACGAACTTTGCGAAAACTGCACAACTATTGTCAAACGTAAATGAGCTTCAAAGCTAGCAAGGAAATCTTTAGAAGCAATGTTCTGTCTGTGTATTTTCGAGTTAGAAGGTGGCAAAATTAACGTTTTGTTTGGTGCGGACGAGAAGGCACTGTTGCTAAAAGACCATACTTTCTCAGGTTTTAATCAGAATCAAAGCGACCCGCAGTTTACTTAGATGAAACATGGATTCACACGCATTATACAGTAAATAAATGTTGGCAAAGTATTAGTGTGCGAGTAGTATTGTCAAACAAAAGTGCTGGTCAGAGTTTAATTGTTGTTCATACAGGCGGAGATAGGTGTTTCATGGCTCAAAAACCAAAACGTCCGACTATCATTGAGAAACGGATAACAAAAATTTTCAAAAATACATCGAAACTCAACTTCTAGACTTATTATCAATTTCTTTATCCCTTGTAATTACTCGCAGACGGCCGCGGTGGCCGAGCGTTCTGCGGCGCGTCAGTCACAGTCTGTGCGGCCATTACGGTCGGGGGTTCGAATCCCCCTCGGGCATGGATATTTGTGCAGTACTTAGTATTAGCTAGTTGATAAGTAGTTTGTAAGTTTAGGGACTGATGACCCCGTAGTTAAGTCCCATAAGCTCTAAAAACATTTGAACATTTGAATTACTCGCAGCGAATTTACCCATTCGGAATACTTCTAGCCATTGTAGGTGTTGGACATGTTTGACTGTAGTAATGTTCAACCATTTTTTCCCATAATGCGGGAAGAGTAAAACACTCGGAAACTGCCATTGAAGGGTTTAGCAAAATTGCTTCAGGCTTAACACGTATCGAGCATTGCATTCGAATTTCCAAATTACTCTTCGCATAAGAATACTGGCGTCTTTGCGTGAACGCCAGACTGCTTCCCCCCTCTCTGTTCCTCCGGCGTCAACACGACGGTGCTGCCACAGTGGCGAGGAAGAAATTAGACCCCCCTCCCCTTGTTCAATAGGGGCGACCGGCTGGTAGTCGAGGCGCCATGCCATCGTTCCCGAAGCCGCTCCCTCCGAGGTTTGGTTTCGAATCCCCTCATCTCCTCTGGGGCATGAATGTTGAGTTTGCTCTAAAAAAAGGGGGTGGGGCAGTACCAATACCGACGCAAGTCGTGTATGAGTTGAAGACCCACTATATGGCACAGGGACATCAGATAAGAAATCTGAAGATGCTCTAACCGGGCGAAACGTGTCATATCAATAAAAGTGTTTGCAACCAAGGTATTCTTTTTTCAAAAGTTCGAATAGGAAGACAGGGGATCGCCTAGATATGCCGGCGCACCACAGCCAAGAGGGAGAGTACGGAAGTTCCAGTAAGTATGAAGCAGCCCCAGGAATACTACAGTTCCAGAAGTTCATCATAGAAGAGCCAGCCTTCCTGACTATGCACAAGCCAGAACAATTTTCTATTGCGTAGCAGAACTGTGTAATAGTACCAGAATTTTATACCTACACAAGCACATAAAAATTAAGCATTTATTTCTCCTGTCAATAAATCCTTTGAGGACCAATAATTTATTTTAGTTGCAGACCTTGTCTACATCCTTGCTCGCCACGGCCCACCTCCTTCTACCTCAGAAATCAGGGAGACACAACAATCTGAATGGCCAAATCATCGAATCGCGAAAAGTTTTCAACAACTGTTACCTGGTGACACGGCGCATTTTCATGCATAAAAATTCCATGTTTTTTTGGCAGCATGAATGACAGCAAATGGTCCGCAAATAGTCGAACATAAAAATTTCCAGTCAATAATCACTTCAGATGGACCAGAGGTCCCATTCCATTCCACGTGGAGCTGCTCTACATTTTCATGGATCCACCACAAGCTTGCACAGTCTCTTGTTCACAACTTGTGTTCTGGTTTCGTGGGATTTGCGCCACACTCCACCATCAGCTATTACCAAATGAAATCAGGACTCACTGACCATGCCACGGTTTTCGAGTCATGTAAGGTTCAACAATACGGTCACGAGTTCAAGATATCCATTGCAGGAGATGTCACGCTGTTACGAAAGACACTCGAGTCGATCGTCTAATGCCATAAACCATAGACCATTCAAGCAAAGTTGCTTCGCACTGTGTTAAGGATACGTTCACCGTACGACCAACATTTATTACCGTTTATTACCAATGCTTCGTCATTGACCAGTTGGAACTGGACGGAATGTGTCAAGATTACATTTAAACAATAATATCACTACACTGAAAGTAATAATTAACATTAAAATTAGTATTTTCACATCTGTATTGTTCAGAATATTGTAACACTATGTTCTAAGTCAGGTATTCACTGTTCTGTCACTAGAGAAGAATTCATCTACTGAGTACAATGGATGTTCTTCTAAGTTACTTAGCACTTTAGTTTTAAACAGCACCATCGGCAGGGACTTTACACTATTTGGAAGCGTATTAAACATTTTCACAGCTGCAACAGGGAAACTATCTTGGGTCTTGGTCAATCGACATCTTTGCTCGTGTATACAGTCTTTATTCCGGCTGTTGTGGTGTCTCTTACTATAAGTATTTTGATTCAGCTTCACATAAATGAAGCAGTTGTTCACATATTGACTGTAAACAGTCATAACACCTAGCATAGCAAAGATACGTTTACAGTGATCAGTATTTTTACTGGAAGTAATTATCCTCACTGCTTTCATCTGCATCTGCGTATCACATTCCTGCATCCTGCAGCATGGCCCCACTGCAACAGTACATAGTTGACATGACTGTGGAATAATGCATAGTAGACAGTTAGCAGGTATTGTTTTGTTATGGCATTTTTCAGTTTTCTCAATAGGTAGAGGACTCTTGACAGTTTGACACACATATGCATAGGGTGATCTTTCCAATTTAATTTCCTGTAGATGGAGAAGCCCAGAAGTTTAACAGATCCACCATTATCCAATGATCCTATGTCACTAAGGCTACATGCCATTCTCTGTGTTTTGTTTTCATTTATTTTCATTTTATTAGCATTAAACCATTCCTTGACTTCGTTGAACAGACCATTAGTTTGTTGCATTGAGAGTAGGTCAGTCTTTCCACTAGCAAATAGCGTTGTGTCATCTGCAAACTGCAAAATGTGACCATTTAAACTTATGTCATTAACAAAAATTTTGCTGCTGCTGTTTTGTGCAGTGTTTATTGTCTGTCAGCACTGATGACTCTGTGCAATCGCTGTGATTAACGGCAAGGCTGTCCGCAATTCCTTGTCAATGGTGAGAGGTTTGATGCGTAAAATTTAGCGTTCGCAGCACACTCTTGAGAATGTGGATCTCACAATACTGAATTTCCTAACGATTTAGGAAATGGAATGTCCCGTAGGTGTGGCTTCAACTGTCATTCAGCGTTGAAAGTCTGTTAATTCCCGATGTGCGGCCGTAATCACGTCATAAATCTTTTCACATGAACCACGGATGTAAAAATTATAGTTCTGACAATGCAGCACCTTTTAGATGTTGTAGGTGATACTATCGTCATTTGTATCTGTGTATATCGCTAAATGCTTACTATTTTCATCAAATCAAATGTTCAACTGTTTGTAAATCTATAGGACTCAACTGCTGGGTTATTAGTCCCTAGCTTACAAACTACTTAAATTAAGTTAAGCCTAAGGGCAACACAAACACCCATGTCCGAGGGGGGACTCGTACCCCAGACGGGGTACGGTCGAGCGCACCGCAGTACGACGCCCCAGTGCGTACGGCTAATCCGCCGCGGACTTTTTTTCACTTCAGAGTATTATGTTATACACAGAGGAATAGAATGGCGTAAAATGATACTGTAATGTAAGAAGACCAGCAAGGAATCGACTCTTTGTGCAGCGACTAGCGGTTGAGCTTTGACATAAACAGTTGGAGGGTATGTTGTTTTGAAAAGTGGAAAGATCTATTTTGTATTATACATGATAGTCAAATAATCACACGAAGCAGTCACGCCCATTCAGTATTTGGTGGTATGCGCACTGGAGAGTTTTAAAGAAGATTAAGTACATAAAACCAATAGCAATGAAAGCAGATTCCAGAAAAATAGATTAAGAGAATCATCTAAAAGGTTTGTCCACACACGAAGAGGTGGCTTAGAAAGCCCTTATCGCACTGATACTCGAATTTTACTTCTCCCTTTTAGACTAGTACCAGGAAGAACTCATAGACATGATAGGGAAGACAAAGGAAGAGCAGCGTTATTCCTCGAACTACATTTACAGACGCTACAAGGGAGGCAATGTGCGCCACTGTACGTTTTACTGTTAAAATTATGTGAGAATTCTTCGAGATCTATCATTCCATATTTTGCTTCCTCCTACATATACTAATCTCACACAAACCTTTCCCGAATCGGATATAAGAAGTGAAACTAATACAAATACTCGAAGTATCCTCAGATATACAATATAAAGGGCTTGCTTAAGGTGGTTGTAGTTTTAAATGCAAAAACGATGCTACGACTTTGCTGAAGAGTCAAAAAGATAATCAGCAGCTTGGAGTATATGATCCAGTTTGCACCAATATGACACAAATTTTCCATTGCAGTTTTTAAATTGTTAATCTTTCACATGAGTCATATTTGGAGGAATGGAAAGTGGAGTGTTTTGGAGGACAACATACGATTACATACCTAGATCTGAGATCTGTTCCTCAACAGAACAGCCATTATACTATTCCGATCTCTCTCACCGAACGTCGAACTGAGTGCGACGTCAATACTTATACTAACTGCAATACCAAAGATCCAATGTATGGCATGTTATTTCTTTTTAGGGGGAGTTGTATTTTGGGAAGGTTATGTCAGTGAAGAACTGGAGCTTTATATTTACACATATAAATTAAAATGCAATTTATTTGTTGAGGATATCCAGATGTACTAATTTCACTTTGTGTATTAAAAGTTGGCGACATTTCTTTGCATCTTTGCAACTTATTAATTTACATTTGTCTTCTTGAGTAAGAAAAACCAATTTATTGACCAATGGTAAGTGAACATCAAAGGATTCCGTATTTACCAACTGAAGTAGTTAAACCATACAAACAGAGAATAAGTGAGGTTATGAGGGCACTTTTTATGTAGGAGCTAGCAATTACCAATTTATTAATGGCCAAAGGAAAATATAAAGTTGAGGTTTCTGTCAAATATCATGTTGTACGCAACTGAGAATAGAAAAATAGAAAATGTGCCATGCAAACATTTAAAACAGTATACATTTATTTGCTGAAGAAAATATATACATGTAAACATACAAATCAATATAGAAATGAAGTAAATGTTGTTTTTATACTTCTTGCTGAGTGTCAAATAACATAGAATATTATTTTTGTCGTCAAATAAATCTCACTTCTTTCGCTGTTGAAATAATTTTCATTAAAACACATCTTCTATTTACGTTCGTATTTGTGCATAATCGTTTTTTCTATCAAACGTAAATAACTTTTTGCTTCCAGATATTTCGTCTCTTTTGAAGGTGAATGCTAGTAGAAAAAAATACTAGGCTCTAGTGAACCTTTTTCAATGTGATGGGGAAACAAAGAAAAGAACACAATAAGTTTTAAAAATATGCAAAAGTATTTTTATAGTTGAAATGAGCTTGGCCAGAATTGGTTACCTTCTGGTGTTACCAGACACTACTGCAGTTCCTTGTTTCTGTGCACGTGCAGTGCGCAGCACACTTAAAAATATAGAGCTCCACACTCGATGACACACTTGCGGAGGCCAACGAGAAAGACAGGACGCGGCGCTTACCTCACCTCACAAGATTGAGCTAGGCCTGAGCGTACACTATCGCTAGCTTTACCTGGCATCATATAAGAAAGCCCTTCCGCGCATAGAGGCGGAGCGATAGGGGAAGCGTGGAGGGGAGGCTACAGCCGAGCGTCAACAGTTGCGCCTGCGGGAGAAACATTGCGTAACTCGCGCCCAGCCATGCGCCTACAGAATGAACATTATTGGCTGTCATTGCGGTAATGGAGGGGGATGTGCAGAACGGCTGAAAACTGGGCTGCCTTCATACGTGACACCGATTATAATTGGGTGAACGCTATGGGACAGTGGGCTGTCCCCAAGTGGCCAGACAGTCAGTTAGCAATAACATTTGCGCAGTCGTAAGTTCATCACGTGATGTGATGTATGCAGCAACGCCTGTCTTTCTTGTAGGCTACGTGCTCTTCTGATGTGGTTGGCTGCTGATTTACACCCAGGCACGAAAGGTGCACGCACTTTGAGTAGTCACATTTCACTTGGATGTCGTTCTTGAAAAACAGGCTCAGAGTGCGTACAATATTTGTTGCTTGTTAACCGCCCAGTAGAGGAGGGGATGAGGATTGTGGTGGGGGCGAAGATTCAGCGTGCTAGGGGAGGTGTAGCCCACCAAAAACCAATATCTCGAGAATGAAATGAGTTACGTATCTGGAAAAATAAAATAGACTGACATACCCTTATCAAATGGAGATGTCAGTCTGCACACTGACCAAAATTCAAAACTTTTCACAGATTAGTTTTCTTAAAATTGTATGATGGAACAGTCTGTTTGGAAAGAACGTGGCCAACAACACTGGCCGTTTTGTGGGTATAAAGCACAATATCTTAAGAATGAAATGCTCTCAGGGGAAAAAAAAAAAAAAAAAAAAAAATATATATATATATATATATATATATATATATATCTCAACTACATTTCTGCCGCAGCAATATATGACGTAGCACTGAGGCGTCCTGAGAAAGGAAAGAGGAATTCAAAGATATTAATAAATTGTTGGAAAATTTTCGATAAATAAATAAAAACAAATGTGAGGAGATTATGTTTTAACTAAATTTCTTTAAATTTTACTATGTTGTAAAATTCATATTCAATCCTTATAACTTTTCTTGGCATTACACAATTTTCCTACTTTATTAATTGTAGGGGAGAGTAGGGGAATGGCGAACACTTAAGGCATTTAATTTTTCCCCAAATTGTAATTAAATTAGTGCCCATTAAAGTATGTTTATATATACATGTGGCGTCTGTTCCGAAATTTCATATTCACAGAATATATGACATCAACTGCGAATGGGCAAAGCTGAAAATGTATACACAGCCGGGATTCGAACCCAGGTCTCCTGCTTTCTAGACAGTTGCGCCGACCCCTACACCATTGAGGACACAGTGATCACCGCACCTGCAACTACTACCTAAGTGCGTCTCCCGTCAGATACAAATTCCCAGCCTCACAATGCCCACAGTACCCAAACTTGTAGTTTTGAAACTAATTTCTGTAAGAGTAAGGGCCACAAACTTACCCACCCCTCCCCACTAACGAAATGATGTTTGCCCATTACCGGCATATATAACGTGTGTGTGTGGGGGGGGGGGGGTCTGTTCCGAAAGAATAGACGTCACTTCTGATCCTGCAGTTGTTATTGATTCATAATCACAGGATATATGACAGCAACTGCGAATGGACAAAGCTGAAAATGTACTTAGGTAGTCCTTGAAGGTGCGGTGATCACAGTGTCCATATTGGTGTAGGGGTCAGCACAACTGTGTAGAAAGCAGGAGACTCACGTTTGAATCCCGGCTGGGTATATTTATTCAGCTTTGCCAATCCACAGTTGATGTCATATATTCTGTGAATATTAATAACAACTGCAGGATCAGAAGTGACGTCTGTTCTCTCGGTAAAGACGCCACATGTATTATATATAATATTTCAGTAAAGGGCAATGATCCTTTCGTTAGTGGAGAGGGGTGGGTAAGTTTGTGGCCCTTACTCTTACGGGAATTAGTTTCAAAACTACGAATTTGAGTACTGTGGGCAGGGTGAAGCTGGGAATTTGTATGTGGCGGGAGGCGTACTTAGGTGTACTGCAATATATATATAGTACTATGTTTGTTTGTAGAGCCTATGTGACTCAACTACGGGGTCATCAGTCTCTAAACTTACAAACTACTTATGAACTAGCTACAACTAAGGACGGCACAAATATCCATGCCCGAGGGGGGATTCGAATCCCCGACCGTAGTTGCCGTACAGACCGTGACTGGAGCGCCTCTGTCCCCTCGGCCACCGCGGCCGGCTAGTACTATGTTTCATTAATTTATATAATTTTAATCTTTAAACCTTCGCAGTGTTAGGTATTACCCACCAAGCCGGGTAATGGTGAACACTTTTATTCCAATAAAAATAAATAAATAAATAAATAAAAATGGAAATTAATAATCCTCACAATATTTCAAAAGTGCCGGCCGCGGTGGCCGAGGGGGCTGAGGCGCTTCAGTCACGGTCTGCACGGCCACTACGGTCGGGGGTTCGAATCCCCCCTCGGGCATGGATATTTGTGCCGTCCTTAGTTGTAGGTAGTTCATAAGCAGTTTGTAAGTTTAGGGACTGATGACCCCGTAGTTAAGTCCCTTAAGCTTAACAAACATTTGAACATTTTATTTCAAAAGTTAAACCTGGTTTATTAAATATTTAGGCAAATGTAGTAGAGTATAGTAGTAGAGCTCTATTATAAGAACAATCAGGATAAGTGTTAAAAAGATAGACAACATAAGTTTTTTCTCTTTGGCACATTCCACTTTGGATAAAGAAACTATATCAGTCTTACAAATCACAAGTGTCACTTATTTTTTTTTTACCCAAAAATCACCGTTGTACTCCTCTGGAGTGCCCCAGCAAGAGAAAAAAGGATGTGCCCACATTCCACATGAAGTGCAACTGTACCAAAGTTCACCATCCTGGCCAAAGTCATCACAGACAAAACACTTTTCGTTGTCGGTCTCCATATCGTGAAATTAATCATCATCACACAAATCGACGTCACTTAAACCTTCTTCCGATGTGGATTCAAATTCCTTGAGGAGTTTTTTCTTAGCCTTTGGCTCAACTTTCATTGGTAATTTCCTTTTCCCTGCAGGGACATCTCCAGTGTTTCTTTAGACTACTTGGCTTTGTTTGTTGTACGTTTGCGATTGCTTGGCATCTGGAACAATTAAATCCCACTATAAAATGTGTAGAGTAAGTGAAAAGTTTTTGGAGGGCAATGCCGAACAAACGGCGGGGAATACCGAACAGCGCACACCATTACCCAAAACTAGGAATCCATTTAAAAAAATACCTTCTGAAGAAACGGTTGCCTATTTACTATATTCGTATTAAATATGTGTTGGACAATGTATGAGCAAATCACTGAAACATCAGCAGTAAATAATAACATATCTCAAATCATAAGGTCATGTTCTTAGATCTTAAACACTGAAAAAGCACTTTCGTCATCCACTAACTCAACTGAACTGGTAAACTGGCGTGGTTGGCGCTGCATTTTCGCATTGTTTCAACTAGACTGCAGCGCCTCACGTAACTAAGAAATTATACCTATGGAGAGGGAACGATACGTTTTCGGTATTGCCCGCTGTTCGTCATTACCCGGTTCTCCCCTACCATTATTTCTTAGTTTCCTCATTATCTTTCTCATCCTGCCCCCAAGTCCTGACCCAGCCTCCCCTAACTTGCCCGTCTAGCGACGCCCTTGACCTAACATCAACCACATGCAAAGTTTCCGCAGTGTGATTTACCCTCTGCAAACACTATAGAATATTGTGCAATGCTGTACCTAATTTGACCCAACACGGTAATCATTAGTAGTAAGGAGATTAAATTCTATTCTTCATCGCCCGGTGGTATCAAACTGAAAACGTGTAAAACTCCGTTATTCTCATCACATAGTTACCTTAAAATCAGGAGTGAAGTTTTTAATAGTGACCGCAAGGCCAGATGCTTTTTTTATTTTATAACTAGCTGAAAACCCGGCGTTGCCTGTGTATTTATTTATTTATTTATTCAAGCCTTGAGTTATTACTTCTCCTATCCCTTCTCTTTCTGTCCATCTTCTTTTTTCTAATAAGATGTTATATTTATCAGAGAATGTATAAGAAATAAGGCTGTCTTGCATAATAGGCTATACAAAATTTTAAGTACAGTATCCAAACAAAGAAAGACAGTAATCAAAATACAAATGATATGTAAAAGTCATTTAATTCACAATTACTATAAACAATGTTTCTTGTTACTTGTCCAGGATCTAATATAAATAATTTCTTTGATGAGGCCACCCCTGAGCAAGTGACATAAAATTGTCGTGTGAGAAACATAGGCATGTCAAATCCATTCCATTGTATTAAATAGATTGTCCTGTGGTTTATTAATCGTAATAGCAAATGCAAGTATCTTGCAAACTGCAGTCTCTTCAAGTTTAAAGCCAGATCTGTCGTAAATGATGGGTTTTCTTTAGATGTACTCTGTTTCATTCTCTTCCTTGCCTCATAATTCTATAGAAGACTATTGCTGTCCGTGTGCGCTTCATAGCTCAAAGTTGTCAACACTACGGCAGCTTTCCAGGAATTTCCTTAAGCTGACTGGAATACGAGATGCATGATGTGACACGGTTTTAGCCATCTCAGTATATATGATCTCATATTTATTGAATTATATGTTGCACAATCGAATAATTTTGCAGTTATGGGTTCATTTTTATAAGTGCTACATGGCAGTAAAATCCGGTGCGAACATAGTTGGCTGTAAAGGAGTAATGATTAACACCTGATGCTTGATGGGGCGGTTTTCCATGAACGATACTGTTTTTGTCCTTATAATTCGTTTGCTACGTGTCGTACTGTGATGTAATTTCTATAGTACATTCATCTGTATGTGTGTGTACTATATGTAAAATTTTCTGCAACTACAATTTGTGGTGTAGAAATTATAATCTGCAAAACGTCATTCCAAATGCCGTAGATTTGCTCCATGAACAGCGGAAAAGTAGTAAGCAGGAAGCATTTTTCTTTTCATTATTTTGATAGGTATGATATTATGTTTAAAGTTTGTTGCAGATCGCTAAGTACTCTCATTCCCATATAGTGTATTTATAAAGTACAAGGACATGCCTGATGCCTGCGCCTACAACGAAACTGTTGTGAGCGATAGACTTCTTTTCGTTTATCATTTTGTGGTGGGGGCGGGGGTGGGGGTCAGTTACAAAACGTTTCATAAACGTCCGAAATTGCACGAATACTTTGTTTCAGGTCCCATACTACTCCCATTTTTCAATAATTGACGCATAAAAGTGGGTATTATCATACGGTGGCGTCTCATTATTTATGACGTCATATCTCCTGAGCTATGTGTCGTGCTCTTTTGTTTTTGGGTCAGGAACCTTCGTGGGCGTAAGGTGAACAGTTCACCAAAATTTCATTTCAATCAAATGTGTGGTTTATGAACACATAGAGTATATTATTATTATTATTTTAAATTTTGCTTACGGCTAGTTCTGCTCTTTCCTGTCGCTGATATGTTTTGTTCGATGTGTTCTTGGTTCAGCTTGTTTATTACAGAGGACGTTGAACCCTCTGACCGGACGCGCTGAACCACGGCGCTCGGATGTGCTTGGACACTGCGATGGCATGATGTTTATAGCAGTAGCTTTCCTTGGTATGTACTCGGTGGCAGTCGACAGCAGACTGAGGCGGCCTACCTTTCTGAACAAACGAATGGACTCTGCAAGTGCTGCAGACGAAAAGTCGTCTCTGCGCATCGGCCATGTTACACTGCTCGAATTATACGAGATGGACAAAAGGACCACCGAGCCGTGCGGTGCCCCAGTCAGCTGTTTGTCAGGTCGTATTTCCCACCAGGCGCAAAACAAAATCTCGCACAGTATTTACCAATACAGTATTTAACTTCCGGACTTTACTTAATTGACGGCTGTAAAACCAGGAACTAGATGGTTCCTAAGGTGACCTCCGTTGATTGAAGAACGTAAAGCATTAATTATTTCGGGCTTGTGAAAGAAAGTCTGCACATTGCTATGTGCTGAAAATAATTAATTTTATTAAAGGTCGTTCCAGTAATTATCGAATTTTGAAACACTATATATGGAAATAGCAAGTATTTATAAGTTTTTATGGACATGTGCAGAATGTAGGTGTTCACCGAAAGGCAGAAGTTAATCAAATGTTCTCAAATTGTATGACGGCCGCGGTGGCCGAGATGACTGAGGCGCTCCAGTCACGGTCTGCACGGCCACTACGGTCGGGGGTTCGAAATCCCCTCGGACATGGATATTTGTGCCGTCCTTAGGATTAGCTAGTTCATAAGTAGTTTGTAAGTTTAGGGACTGATGACCCCCGTAGTTAAGTCCCATAAACTATACAAAGATTTGAACATTTTATTTTCAAATTGTATGGAGTTTATCTTGTGTGGTACAGCTACGCTTCACCAAGGCAAAGCCTGTTTCATACTCTGGCTTTAATAGCATCAGTTTTCTTAAAAATCAACAGTTCAAATGTATTACTTCGGGCCGCAGGGGCAGATCCAGGACTGCCTGCAAGGGGGGGGGGGGGGGCGAACGGCCCTCCCCCTTCACCGCACCCCCCCCCCCCCTTGGATCCGCCTATGCCTCAAGGAATCAGACACAACCATAACCATTCCTAGTAAGTGAGACTCTTTCCAACAGTTTATGAAATATAGCCAGTTGTGGGGTTAGATTCGTGATTTCCTCTCAGAAAGGACACAGTTTGTTGTAATTGACGGGAAGTCATCAAGTAGAACAGAAGTGATGTCTGGCGTTCCCCAGGGAAGTAGTACAGAGACCCTCCTGTTAGCTGCGGCTGAGTGGCCGAGTGCACTGAGGCGTCGGGGGAATCCTCCCTCGGGCTTGGATGTTTGTGTTGTCTTTAGTATAAGTTAGTTTATAAATAGTTTGTAAGTTTAGGGACTGATGACCCCGCAGTTAAGTTCCATAAGCTTAACAAACATTTGAACATTTTGAACCCTCCTGATACTTATTTTTATAATCGATCTAGGAGACATTCTGAGTAGCTCTCTTCGACTGTTCGCGTATCGGTTAGTAAAGTCACAGGAAGAAGAAAAGCAACTGCAAAATGATTTATATAAGATATCAGGATGGTGCAAAAATTGACAGTTACCCTTAATAATGATAAGTGTGATGTCATTCATATTTCCTATTAGGAATTCATCCTTCTTCGGACGAAAATATCACGAACATAAGTAAACAACATTCGAAGGAACTTGAATATCCCTCTTCTGTCTAGTAAGAACAAAATGTGTTCAAATGTCCATAGATTTATTAAGATTATGGGACTTAACTGCAGGGTCATCAGTCCCTAAACTTACAAACTACTTATGAACTAACTTATACTAAAAACAACACAACATCCATGCCCTTAAATAGGAACCTCCATTTTTTCTAGCATATTTCGATTGCTCGGTAAAAAATACAATGGGTTTGATTACCACATTATTTTCCATTCTTGGTAGATGGTACTGTAATAGCTTAAATACATGGACATTCGCACAATCCATGATACAGAACTAAAAGAGAAGGAAAGTTGCATGAAATACTTATTATAAATTGACAGCACCTCTTCCGATTAGGGAGAAAGACGTTCCGTTGAGATTTCGTAAAGTAAAGTGATGTCCGATGGCACTAAGGTGTCTTTTATCGAAAGCCGTAGTGCTCCGTACGGCCGCCCTTCTTTCGAGGGAGGACTTGAAGCTCCGACGCGAGTGGCCGCGCGATCCGTAACCATGATGTACAAATTCGGAATCTAAAAGGTTTTTGTGTTCAAACGACCGGTAACTATAATTGTAAATTATTTAGAAAACATGACCTATTTGCAGAAGCGCCTCTTTATAACTAATCAAGGAACAGGCATGGCAGAATTTTATAGTGCTGACAATCTAGACGATAAATATAATGCTTCCCTCAACACATTTATCATGCTGTTTGAAAGTTGATTTCGTTAGAAATAAGATCTGCATTTGGATCACATCTCCTTGATCTCTTGCACAAATAGGCGTACTATACACTGCATCATCCATTTTCTACAATCTGCCACAATAATTTAAAAAAATCCTTAGTAGTAATCCGCGTAATTTCAAGTCTAAACTGAAGAGTTTCATGGCTCGCTCTTTGAGGAACTACTGAAAAATAATTAAATAATAATAATAATAATAATAATAATAAATTAAGCTAAATTCTGTGTTAGGTTGCTGATTGTATTCCCTTACGTTTAGACTTGTCGTGTGCATAGGATTCCTATACGCTCATTTGATCTATAAGTACAATTTCAGGTACTGACTCGTTCCATGAACATGGAAACTTGCTCCAAAATTGTTCCCTCCGGAACATAATAAATATAAATAAAAAAAAGTGAAAACACATGCTCGATACAGGCAGAGGGAGTCTAGTCTATTCCCTGAGCTAGGAAATAAAACAGTGTGTATCGGGGGGGGGGGACTGTCGGACTGCAGCCTCCCCCCCCCCCAGATCTTCCTGGAGCCTCCACCCCCCGAGACCTTGCAGCAGGCTCCCCTACAGAGAGAGGGGGGGGGAATAAAGGGATCAATCCTCCCAAAATGCCAAAATGAGCAATGGCGCAGCCCCCCTCCCCTTTTTTTTTTTTTTTTTTTTTTTTTTTTTTTTTTTTTTTTTTTTTTTTTTTTTTTTTTACCTTGAAATCACGTCAGCTCGGTGATTGACCAGACCACAATCCTGGATACGCCACTGAAAAAGATTTGGACGCAGCATTTACACTACGTTAGGACTGAGGAGGTGATGCTGAAGCAGTCTCATGTACCTGTGTCATTTTGAAGTCCAGTGTAGCATTCAGCTAGGATTTTTACCATAATAATATGAAATTTACTTTTTGTAATCCCATAGTAATTTAGGTACTCATTGTAGTGCACTGGAAGTAGACAGCCATTTTTACGAAGGAAGATTGGAAAGTAACAAGAGTTTTACTACAGGAAAGTTTAATATGTGACAAAAGAAAACGTCACAAATAAACTTGAAATATTTTACTTGCTTTCGTACGTAGTCACCAAGATTTTGAACAAGCCGGCCGCGGTTGCCGAGGAGACTGAGGCGCCTCAGTCACGGTCTGCACAGCCACTACGGTCGGGGGTTCGAATCCCCCCTCGGGCATGGATATTTGTGCCGTCCTAGTTCGTAAGTAGTTCATAAGTAGTTTGTAAGTTTAGGGACTGATGACCCCGTAGTTAAGTCCCATAAGCTTAACAAACATTTGAACATTTGAACAAGCTTCCCATAATTGTACCTGTTTCACCTAACACGCAAATTTTGAAAATTTTTCACGAAAAGGAGTAGCAAAATGGGAGGCGAGTATTTTTAGTGTACAATATCGTACTTCCCACCGTATGAAATGTTGAACTGCTGTGGCAAAGTTCGCAGTTGCATGCGCTACTGGCTCAAAATTGCTGCCTCAATGACTCCGACAATCTCGTGGTTGCAACTGTTATCGGTCGCTTGGAGAACGGCGAATCACGGAGGTTGGCCCTCTTGGAAGAGTTCAGACCACCTGGACACGATGCTACGGTCCATACAGTCGTACTGCATACCCGCCACGCGTGTCCCTGTGAATTTCACCCTGTTTCCGCTCTTTGGCCCACAAATATCGAAGTACACTTCGCTACTCTTCGTAAAATGACACGCCTTTTGTAGTTAATGCTTCTCTCGTTACGACTTCTGATGGAACCAGAATAATCTGCGTAATCAAAACTTCAAACTGTACCGTCGTGAAACTTCAACACTCCAGAGAAGAAAAATGTGCGGAACTTTCTGATCCTTCCTCTTAGTACTTAGAAAATTTGAGGGAAACCCGAAACTGAATGCTGTTTCGGTAACGGACTCATACGTACTGTAATTTCGATGGGAAAGAGCTTCCAGGGGAATGAACAATGACATGAGCGTACATTTCATTTCCATAACAACGTATTTGTTTCAACATGTAATTTTTGTTTGGTTATCAAAATTCCTTGCCTCCTTTTCCGAACTTAAGTTTTTCATTTCGGCTACATGGTGGGTGAGTATCAAGCTTCAGCTATAAGATGTGTATCGATTAAGTATGTTTATTTATATTCTGTCCTAAATGTCCTCATATAAACGCACTATTCTGCTACATAGAACTCCGTTACGTTTAGATGAAATAGTATGTGTAATATCATTTGCATCATTGCAGTCAGGAAACTGTGCTATGTTGGCAACACTTACGTGTAGTAAACAGATGACAGAAGCGTAGCGAGGGGGCGGGGAGCAAGGGGCCTCATCATGCCTCGGGAATCACTCAAAGAGTGGCGCAAAATATCCAAGACAAGAAATATGTTTTTGGAAAAATTTTATTTTATTTTTTCTCTCAGAATTAAAGCCTAACTTCAGCTTATATCCCTATTTATTCCGATTAAAAGAATATTTTGTAGAAGAGTAGTTAGGTAGTGATTATAAGTAGTATTTTTAGATAGTTTGTGGTAGGAACTACATTCTGCTATTACTTGTATTACATTCTTATTATACTCTACACTCTACTGTATCATTATATGACTTTTTCATAGGGTTTAATAAAGTGTCGTGCCCTGGGCACGAGTTACGTTCGCTTCGCTGCTGACAGCTTGATATGTCGTCGACTTTTTATTTTTTGGGTAAAGATCGTCAACTTTTGATACATCGTTACATAGACGGTAATTTTGCCACGCCGGCTTTTAAATGTTCAGTTTTTCGTTATGTCTAGTAAATGACACGGATACTTTTCCGAACTACAGTGACATTATGTAAAACATACACGAATCCTGTTTGTAGGTAAAGACAGTGGGTTATTACTTACACCGTATTTAAGAAAATAAGATACATTCCAGTGCTGAAGATAACTTTATCAACAGTTCGTTTCAGTTTTATTTCTGGTTTTAGGACAAAGAATACGAGTAAAGAGATGAAGAAACGTCATTCTGCCAAGGGAACGCTCTGATCGGCAAGTTGGGGAAAATGTGCTGCTTCATTTTGTGAAAGAGAATGGCTGGAATGGTAAGTTGTTTAATTACACTCTGTTGTCTGTTTAATTACACTCTGAATGGCTAGAATGGTAAGTTGTTTAATTACACTGTGTTGTTGCATTGTACGGAGTGTGCTGCCTTCATGAATCATATAAACAAAGGTTGTTCAACAAGGTAGGTTCTTAATTGAAACAACATATACTAATGGTCACTGAAATGACGTCAGTGACGAACCAGAACTGGTAGCGATGGGGCGGTAAGCTAGACGGCATTATTAAGAAAACATTTACTACTTACATATAGTGTATATTACGACGGTTGGAACTTAAATAGTGGCAACTTTTTATTCACAACCGATACAAAAGCGTTACATGTTTTCACCTGTTACTGTCCTTCAAAGTACTCACCAGTGTTGTGTAGAACCCGTAGCAGCGATGTGGAGGGCGTAGTATAGCGTTAACAGAGCCTGTTGAGTTGATGGTGCGAATGGAACGGTTTACTGCTTATCGAACCTCTGGAACAGTTCTGAAGTGAATGCCACGAATTGGTTCCTTCATATTCGAAAATCAAATCAAAGTCACAAGGACTTAAGCTTTGCGAAACAAGCGGTAACACTTTCCGTGTAATCCACCCGTCATTTTGCACGATAATGCACGGACGCATACAGCGAAAGCTGTGGCTGATCTCTTCGGGCCGCGGTGGAGAAGCCGAGCGGTCTAAACCGTCTCGCTGCGGAGCGCGCGGTTGCTCGCCGTGGAGGTTCGAGTCCTCCCTGGGGCATGGGTGTGTGTGTTGTCCTTAGGTTAGTTTACCTTAGTTTAAGTAGTTTGTAAGCTGCGGACTGATGACCACGCAGTTTGGGCCGATATATTTACAATGATCTCTTCGGTCGATTGGGCTGGGAAGTACTGTACCATCCATCATACTCCCCGGACTGAAGTCCTTATGACTTTTATTTGATTGATGAAGGAACTACTTTGTGGCATTCATGTCAGAACTGCTCCAGAGATTCGACAGGCAGCAGACCGCTCCATTCGTACCATCAACAGAACAGGCTAACGGTATACTACGCCTTCCACATTATTGGCAACGGGCTCTACACAACAGTAGGACAGTAACAGGTGAAAACATGTAACGCTTTGATATCGGTTGTGAACTCTTGTATTAACTTATATCTTCAAATATCTTAGACAGGCGATATCTATGTTTTCAGGTACATTCAGATAACTGAAGTAGAGCATAACTTAATTGTGACAGTAGTGTCACAGAGCATAGTTTCACCATCGCTTATAACGTGGTTCTTTTGCTTTTTGGTAAAAAAAAAAAAAAAAGAAGATACGGAGAGAATATCGTATATACTGAAGAGACCTATTGACACTAATAGTTTTCCAGACAGATATTGACATGGGCCATACTTTAGTGGGTGGGTTGTAGATTAAACAGGAAGATTTTGCGGAAATGTCCGTAATTATGGCGATGTGATCATAATAAATTAAAAATTACAGAGCTTGTTGATAGTTTCATGTGTAAGCCTAGAAAACGATTGATCGAAACAGAGGAAAAGAATATATATAAGACAAAGAAAGGGCACCTTTGAGAGGTGAAACAGTACAGGCAGCAGAGGTTCAAACAGGTAAAAAGACAAAACCTAGGTAGGAGAAATTAATTTATCTGATGAATGGAGAATATATAAAAATGCCGGAAATGAAGCAGGCAAAAGCGAATAAATATGTCTGAAAATGAGACGACAAAAAATGCAAATTGGCATAGCAGGAATGGTTAGAGGTTAAATATAGGTCTACGGAAGCATTTAAAACTATGGAAAAGCTTTGACAAGGTAACGGTTCCAGTAAGAGCCCTTCAACCACGTGGTCTATCCTCGCTGCTAGCAAGAGAGAGCGCGAATAAACTTCGCGTCGCGAAAGCAGGGATTGAAAGACTTGGATGTTACCAACAACCACTTTAATATACTTACGAAAGAATGGAAAAACTATAAAAGCAGACCTAGGGCTAGATGAATTAGGATTCTGGAGAAATGTTGGAACATTCGAGACAATACTGACATTACAATTTAAACATAAATAAAGATAAGACTTTTATAAGCACAGAGAAAAGTTTCGACAATGTTGAACTGAAAACTGCTTGAAAATCTTAATTATATCCATAATGGATGTGAGGTCGCGGTTGTATGCTTAATTATTATGTCAAGTAGGTTAGCAAGAGTAAATTACAGGGAGCGGAAAGTTGTGTACTACTTGTACAGAAACTAGACTGGGGCATGAAAGAGAAGAAGTGATCAAAAACAAAACGAGACAGTTTGTAGCTTAACCCTAATGTTTATCAGTCTCTACAATGATAAAGCACTAAACAAAGCCAAAGAATAATTTGAAGAAAGAATTAAAGATTAGGGAGAAGAAATTAAAAGTGCCTTTGCACATATAGGAAATTGTTTTGCAAGGACGATGTAAGATGAACACCCACAAAAGCAAAACAAGAGTTATGGAATGTAGTAGAATTGAACAGACAATGCTAGGGGAACTGGGTTAGGGAGATGAAACACTAAAAATAGATGTATTAATCTACTAGCTAGACGTCAGTGATTCGGCTCCAGTAGCTCATTCCGTTAAAACCGAACCCTTATAAGATTACATAGTTAACAAAATGGGATTTCCTAGTCCATCGAAAGAAGGCAATAAATTTAATAAGTGTAATTATTATGGTACTTGAATGGAATTTATATAAGTAAATTCAACGTTAGTTCGCATTCATATAGATAAGATTGTTTCGCTTCATTCTATCACTGACGTAAACATCCGAAAATACTACTGTCACTAATTATTACAGACGAGAATTTCATGCACTATAAATTACCGAAATATGCATGCATTCATGCACTATTAAACTACAAAACATCAACTATCACTAGAAATAATCATTAAAATAAGCATTATCGTTTTTCTCTGAATTTATTTTTTTCAATTCCATGTTTGCGCAGTTAACAACTAACAACATTCCTTAATTCTTTTCCGTTAAGTTCATGCGTTTATCTGTCAAAATAATTTGTAGACAGAAAATTATCTCTCTACATCACAAGACGTACTAGGCACAAATTTCAGTGAATATATTTGAGACAGTGTCAGATTAAGGTTTTCACTGAGGTTACCACCAAAAAATATTTTCTTCACGGAACATAAAAATTCGAAGTTTGGGTTTCTTTTAACGACACTGTCAGTTTATTCTTTGCAGCTACTGCTACTTTTCTTGGCCTTGACTGAGGTATTCCTGGAATTCCCCAATAATTTAAATTGAGTCTACCAGTGGTAGAGACGTGAAATCCAATTTTGTAAGAGTAGAGGGCAATTTGCAGAAATTTGTTTTGATATAAATTAAATCCTGTTGCACAGTACTACATGTAAATACTGTTTGTGAGTCTCTGATGCAAAGGGCATCATCTGAATGGAAAAAAATTACTACTTATAATAAAAGAAATATTTATTTTAGAATAAGACATTGCAGTGTTACATTTTTGCAGTTAAGTACTTATCACTTTCATTTCACACCAATTTAATGGTATCGAAATTGTCAGCGTAAAACATTGTAGCTTCCAACCTAGTGCCATAACCAGTAAGGATAGGCTGAGGGGGTAATGGGAACTCAGGTAGACGCTATCCGTAGCAGCTACACGTACAAGGGCTTTGGGAATAACTTTATGAAACAAAGCATCATTTTATAATGACTGATATATTTTTATAGGTTTGAGAACATTTAAATTGATACATCCATAAATTTTACACATATCTTTTTAGTTGAGGATATCAATTTATTGACTTTGTCATAATTACATCTTATCATTACGCATACTTTAAGTACAATAGGTTTTACTACTTAATGTAGATAGCAAGGATTGGCAGCATTGAAGAAAGCAATGAAGTATAAACTGTTGCCTTCTACCAATATCAACCAGGGCGCTTGTACTCGCTACTAATTAGTACAAAAATTGTAAAATTATCATATTATTCTCTTTTTTTAATATTTAATAATTATTAGAAAATCAGTGAACGTGATATCGAGCAATTTATTGTAATATATGCACTAAAACTATTCAATATGCAGTATAAATGTCTAAAACTTGCTTTGATGTCAGATAAACTCCGCGATATGCATTTAGTCCTCAAATGGCCAAAAACATGCAAACATGCATTCAATATTCATTTGCACGAAATTTTCGTCTTTACTGATTATGAGCTATTGGTTCTTTGATGTTCTACGAAATTAACAGCGCCGTCTGTTGGTTCTTTAGTGCATTACGCCATGACATGAAGGATAACACATCCCTTATACTTTGAATTAAAACATATTTTTCCCCTGATCTGACTGTGATTAATAAAGAATCCATGCTACCGTAAGATACGCTCAAGAAACCTATGAAAACCACGTAATAATTTGTTTAGGTATTTTGTGCATTATCGTATTTAGACTGACGGATGTGACGGTTTCGAATTAAACTGGAAATTGTGATACCTTATTTTCTGTGATATTATTTTGATCAAATTAAAGCCTGAATGTTGCTTCAAGCTCAGCTCAAGTTACCGATGAAAATCCAATGCAAAATCGTATTGTAGTTACAATGATTAGCATGTTCAAACAGACATGACGGTAATGGATAAAACATTAAATTACGTTATCTTCTTTCTCGGCGTCAACATGTGGAAACGACAGTTACCAACACCCCTCTCTCCTTAATAGAGGCAGGCGCAAGGGGGTTGAATGTAACCATTCTGCTGTTGAGGATGGCCAGAAGTGACCATGGGGACGATATTGAGAGCGTGGAATATGGTCAGAAACTGATGCAGGTAGTCTTAAGTCCAGTGGGGTTTCCATCTCAACGCCCAGTTCCCAAAATGGCATGCAGCACACTGGGACCCTGGTGGAGGTAGTGTAAGTGTTGGGTGAATTGGTTTAGCTGGTGTCTTGTTGAACGGCTACTGGCTAGATGGAGTTGCCTCATGAGGTCCATAAAGTCGGTACCTCCTGCTTGCCAAGCTGCAGTCACTGAAGGATGTCCTCTGGCTGCTGCTGTGCTGATTGCTGAAGTTAGGTCAAGAAAATGATAAAATTAACAGTATATGTTGATCTCCTGCTAAGCGAGGCTGCCTGAATGGTATTAGGATCCTACTGACTGGAATCTGGTCTGCATGGGAGGTGGGGGGGGGAGAGAATGACGAAATCATTATGTGGTCGTTCTGTGAATAGTGGGGGCGGAGGTTGTTTAGGTGGCAGAGGACAGGTCTGCCTTGGAGGGTAAGGGGGAAGTATCTTTCTACCTCTTTGCTACGTTATCACTCTTGGCATCCATGGTAGTCTGTGGCCAAAGCCCGCACCCAGGCCTTAGCGCCTGATCTGAAACATGGTGGGCAGCTGGCATTTGCACTGCTGGCAGGAGTAGTTGAAAACTTAAAAAAAAGTGCTAAAAGTAAGATTAGGGTGTTGTGTTTTTAAAAGTTTGAATAAGGCATTCCACTTTACTGTTGACTGCAAGTGAAATGGACAGGACCACGAAATTGTTGAACGCCATTGATCTTGAAGAATGTTTCAAATTTCTGTCTACGAAATAAACCCATTATCAATGTCTATGGTGCGAAGGACTTCTCCAATGATTATTTAAGGAAATTTATATTGCACGTCATTTATAAGTAGCCACTGTGAACCCCAGAATGAGCTGGAAAAATCCAAGTGTAATTTTTCTGACCGTATGGTCGATGCAGGCCATGATGCGTAAGTTTGGCGAGGTGAGGAAAGTTTTACTATGCATCGCTAGCATCGAGCCTCGAGTATACGATTTCCGTAGGTAATCGCAGCCAGTATTCATAACGTGGTGCCAGAGTCTTTGTTAGGGTCATCCCTCAGTTTCCATGGTGTAGGAGTTCCAGTATATATGTGGTCTCAATGTGACAAACCTTCGGTGACGTTGGTCGTTCGTAATCAAAATTACACCATCAACGAGGATCAGTTGGTGTTCATATCGTAGTAGGGAGGAAGCTTAGGGTTTAACGTCCCATCACCTGTATGGTCATTAGAGACGGAACTCACACTCTGATCTTGGGGTAATTATGGGGAAAGATACTGGATAGGCCATTTCAAAGGAACCACCACGGCATTTGTCTGGAGTGATTTAGGAAAATCACGGAAAACTAACATCTCGATGGCTGGAGGCGTGTTTGAAGTTTGAACCACCATCCTGGCGTATACAAGGTCAGTGTCATAATACAGTAGAGTCATAACTCGCGACACTGGTCAGGAGGTAGGAGCCTTGGTCATCCCTGTTGCATCTGGTTGTGTGATTGTTGTAGCACCTCATCTTCACCAATAGCTGTAGCTGCTTGTTGCCTGTTAACGGAAATGTGTTCAAGCTGTTTTGTTTATCACCACCCGACTGGAAAACTAAGAGCTCTTCACTGTCAAAGTCTAGGTCTGGAGCGTGTAATAAACGCAAGAGAGGTCAGCATTTGCAAGTTATAAGGTATTTTTAAAATGATATTGTATCTGCGCCAGGACAAACACAATTATTGCAGTCGAAGTTTTTTGGGCACTTGCGTCGAAGGATTAAAGACTACTGTATGCTGCGTTTGATTCATAATCAAGTTGCAATTCTTTTTCTTCGATTAGTTGGGTCCTTTACTGAAGGGACATCGTTTTTGTTCCTTGTTGATCGTTGAGTTCTTGGCTCAGGGTTTTATTAGAAATGCTGGCAAGCCCACAGCCCACTGGCCAAATGCGCGGAGCTATCGCAGCAGATGAGCTGCCCATGGACGCTTCACTGCCCGTCCTTATTTCCTCCAGTAACTCGTCCATCCCCTTCCTAACTTCAATGCGAATCTTGGAGAACTACGACTCCAGGAAGAAAGGATATTGTGGAGAAATTTTATTTAGTAAAAGAAAGGAAGGATACTTGGAGTTAAACGTCCCGTCGACAGTGTTGTCATTAGAGACAGAAGTTAGGCTCAGAGTGTTTGGGTAAGGATGTGGAAGGAAATCGCCCATACCCTTTCAAAGGAACCGTCCTGGCATTTAGGAAAATGATTTAGGAAAATCACGGGAAACCTAAATCTGGATGGCTGGAGGTGGATTGGAATCAACGTCCTTCCGAATGCGAGTGCAGAGTGTTAACACTGCGCCACCTCGCTCGCTATGTAATAAAAGTACATAGCTTTTTTGCTTTAGACTTATTGAGTGTCCATACACTTGAAAACCGAAGTAATTCCCCGTTGATGTGTTCCTGGAAGTCAAAGCTGTTGAGATTGAAAGTTGGGAAGTTGGAAGCAGTGGCGCAGCCACGGGGGGGGGGGGGGAGGGGGGGAGGGGGGCTAATGGGGTTGAAGACCCCCACTGGTATCTCACACAGATTATTTTATTTTATTATGTTTTTTTGTTTTCATTTTTTATATTTTTAGACAGGTCGGCTACGGAAATTTGAAATAGTACACATGTAATGAATCACAACGTAACTATAATTTGGCCAGCACAAGTGAACGTGACAATGGGTCGCCAACGTGATTCCGCCACTGAGAAAGTGTGCTGGTGTTACCGAGAGCGGTTTTAAAGCTACCACGGCCAGCTTTGATGCTCCAGCTATTGTTACCGATATACTGAAGTTACGAGCCGATTATTCATATGCGGTGTCCCGCTGCTTAGCAGGTCAGTATCTACATCTACATCTACAACCATACTCCGCAAGCCACCCAAAGGTGTGTGGCGGAGTGTACCTTGAGTACCACTATCGATTTTCCCTCCTATTCCAATCACGTATTGTTCGCGGAAAGAAGGATTGTCGGTATGCCTCTGTGTGGGCTCTAATCTCTCTGATTTTATCCTCACGACCTCTTCGCGAGATATACGTAGGATGGAGCAATATACTGCTAGACTCCTCAGTAAAGGTAAGTTCTCGAAACTTCGACAAAAGCACGTACCGAGCGACAGAGCGTCTCTCCTACAGAGTCTTCCACTGGAGTTTAGCGATCATCTCCGTAACGTTTTTACGATTACCAAATGATCCTGTAACGAAGCGCGCTGCTCTCCGTTGGATCTTCTCCACTTCCTCTATCAATCCCAACTGGTACTGATCTCACACCGGTGAGCAGTATTCAAGCTGTGGGCGAACAAGTGTACTGTAACCTACTTTGTTTTCGAACTGCATTTCCTTAGAATTCTCCCAATGAATCTACCTAACCTAACCTAAGTCTGGCATCTGCTTTACCGACGATTGATTTTATATGGTCGTTCCATTTTAAAACCCTCCTAATGACTACTCCCAGATAATTTATGGAATTAACTGCTTCCAGTTGCTGACTTGCTATAGTGTAGCTAAATGATAAAGTATCTTTCTTTCTGTGTATTCGCAGCACATTACACTTGTCTACATTGAGCTTTAACTGCCATTCCCTGCACCATGCGTCAATTCGATGCAGATCCTCCTGCATCTCAATACAATTTTCCATTTTTACAACCTCTCTACATACTACCGCATCGTCCGCAAAAAGCCTAAGCGAACTTCCACCGAGTGGAATCTTATGAATCCCAGAACACCTCAGTGAGAGGGCGCGGACCGCAAATGGAACGCCAGACCGCAGATGGCACGACCGGAGGCGGGTTCGGCGGCTGCGGACCTCAGAGAGAGCATCCAAGGCCACAGCAGATAGAAAACAGTACATCAGTGCTCAAAAACAGCTCAGCGAGCGGGCGCGGACCGCAAACGGAGCACCAGACCACATATGGAACGACCAGAGGCGGGTCTGACGAACGCGGACCACAGAGGCAGCACCTAAAACCGCCAGTGGAGGGGGAGGGCCGCAGACATAAATACTGGACACGGTCCGAAAAAGAAACTAACAATCCACCAAATCGATCAGCCCATCCTCAATCTGTGTCTACCGCCGAGCCCAACACAACAGGGCGCCGGCAGACCAGATATGATGAAAACAATTTAAGGTATCCTCCCACCATCCAAAATTATTCTGCCAACCTTAGATACCCCCCATACCACCCCCAAAACGTGATAACACCAAGTACCAACAGCTCTGGCCTAGGTTTCTGTGGTTTCCTGGTAAGGTCTATACCGGAGCTGTCCCCATGCCCACAGAATGTCCCCAATTGGGAAAACATGTCCCCACTCTGCAATCCCCCCAGAAAATAAAAATAATAAACAGTGCCACAACAGAATAACTTTACCATGGCCCAATAGGGCGAAAAGCTCTCTAGTGGCCCGCCCTCGCCCTTCAGCACAGACAAATATATACAGATGGGAAACCTCCGTAAGAGCCCAGTCCTACACTCAGCGGTGCGGGGAGGAAGGGTTTCCAGCAGTTGCGTAAGATGTTCCATGATGGCGCTGAGGTCAGAAGCAGCCCTTTAAACTGGCCAGAGCAGGCGGCAGGTAGTGGCTGTCCCCACCACCACCTCCCCTCAAACGCCGGCACGCCGGACACAGCCGTGGCCTCGTGATCTCCCCTCAGCCTCCCCTCCATGCTACGCTCTGACATGCGAGAGGCACCCTAAGCCAGGGAACGGCCTGACACCTGCTAGCATCTTACAGAACTACGAGGGGAGCGTAGGACAGTGGTTTAGGGGGGGAGGGGCTTCTCCTCTGTATATGTTACTCTGTGCCTTCAGGCAAGGGAATGAAATTGGGCAAAAAAAACCTCAGAATGCAGTCTCAGATCGCACCTGATGAAGGTTAAGAGTTACGTAGCTGAAATATTGTACAGAGTAGACACTGACATCCGGCAGAATAGCCGACTACCCATCATAACAATACTGTTATTTTGGATAAATTTTTATACGTAGAGTTTCATGCTAATTAAACTGTCAAGGCCTTTCTTTTTGGCTAGTAACAATAGAAGCTGCTTAATTATTTTACCAACTGATTATATACACTACATTTCCACCATGCTGCTCCTCTTCCACTTTCATATTAATGCAAGCCAACTCAGTTTATTTCTTGTGCCATTGTTTTCGTAGCGTAATTGGTTAAATTATAGAAAGTGTAAAAATAAGTAATAGATTAATATATCCAATAGGTTTTATTTAAAAAAAAAAGACCCCCCTCCCCCAGAACTAAGCCCTGGCTGCGCCACTGGTAGTGAGAGGTAAATGCGGGTCGTGTCGACTTGCCCGGCAGCGCGCCGTCATCTCGCTGCACGTGGGCCAGGCGGGCGTGCAGGTGATGAACGCGGTGTGGGAGCTGTTCTGCCTGGAGCACGGCGTGCAGCCCGACGGCACGCTGGCGCGCTGCTGCTACTCCGTCGACGACCACAACGCCGTCTTCGGCGAGGCCGTCGGCGGCAAGTGCGTGCCCCGCCTCGTCGCCGTCGACCTCGAGCCTACCGTCATCGGTACGTACTCACCTTCCTGACGACGTCACTGCGTTCCAGGCTTTCGGTACCGTACATCTGTACACCCAACTTCCGTTTCCTTTGTTTCCTGAGCAGTCAGCTTGGAGAAATTTGACAGAAAACCAAAATGTTCAAATGGGGTCATCAGTCCCTAAGCTTACACGATAAATCAAAGGTCGTAAATTCTACCAAATACCTAGGAGTTACAATTAAGAACAACTCTGACTGGAGAGAACACATAGAAAATATTGTGGGGAAGGCGAATCAAAGGTTACGTTTCATTGGCAGAACGCTTCGAAGATGCACCAGCTCCACCAAAGAGACTGCCTACATCACACTTGTGCGTCCTCTCCTGGAGTACTGTTGCCCATTGTGGGACCCTCACCAGGTGGGACTGACGGAAGACATTGAGAAGGTTCAGAGAAGGGCAGCTCGTTTTGTTTTACCACGTTACGGGGGGGGGGGGGGAAGTCACGGAAATGTTGCATGAATTGGGGTGGACATCATTAAAAGAAACACGTTATTCGTTGCGGCGTGATATGTTTGCGAAGTTTCAATCACCGACTTTTACTTCTGAACGTGAAAATATTTTGCTAGCACCCACCTACTTAAGGAGACATGACCATCCCAATAAAATAAGAGAAATCAGATCGAAAACGGAACGATTTAGGTGTTCTTTCTTCCCGCGCGCTATTAGAGAATGGAACGGTAGAGAAAAGTTATGAAAGTGGTTAATGAACCTTCTGCCAGGCACTTAAATGTGATTTGCAGAGTATCTATGTAGATGTAGATGTAGAACTACTTATGAACTAGCTAATACTAAGGACGGCACAAATATCCATGCCCGAGGAGGGATTCGAGCCCCCAACCGTAGTGGCCGAGCAGACCGTGACTGGAGCGCCTCAGTCCCCTCGGCCACCGCGGCCGGCGACAGAAAACCCAAAGAGATTTTTGTCATATATTAAATACTAGCTGAAAACCCGGCGTTGCCCGGGTATTTATTTATTTATTCGAACCTTGAGTTAGTACTTTTCCTATCCACTCTCTCTCTGTCCATCTCCTTTTTTTCTAAAAACATGTTACATTTATCAGAGAATATATAAGAAATCACAGGTATAAATGCACTCGTTTCGAAAAATTCCAATCACGAAATTCAACAATAATGTTTGTAATAATATCACAGATGGATCACTTGATGTAATGCGCGAAACGTCAAATCGATTTTTTTTAAAGAGATGTATTAAAAGAAATTTCTTTTTTTCTACTTTATTTATTTATTCTTACATTTCCTTATTCGTATGCTTATCCTTACAGAGAAAGAGCTGAAGACAATGTAGCACTCATAGACCAAAGATATGGTCTGTGGCACATAGAGTAGAAATATCTCTGGAGTGAGCATTGCATTCTGCGCATGTTCTCAACATTAAGCTGGAATTATCACGTGATCTGGGGACGACGCTGTTCGTTAATTCACACTAAGTATCACGTCATGTCATGTTAGGTTTTCTCGGTAGCAAAGTTTTAACAACATCGTCTTCTGGTGACTTGGAAATTTATTTTCGCCGCGCTCTGTAGTTGATTTTGTGCTTTTGTTATTTCTTAATATCAGTTTATGACTGATTTGCAAATGTAACATTACAAATTGCATTTTTTTTTTCATTGAGTGTTGTTCCAGAAGCAATGTCGGAATGTCAGATATCTCAAAATGAAAACTCACTGCGGTGAACAAAGCTGAGTTTTGAGTTTTTGATTTATGTGTTTGAATATTGGTCAATGGTTTCGCTATAAACTTCATGTCGATAATCTGAAATGATGTTTTCCTTCTCAGTACTTTCCCACATACAACTGATCAAGAACATGACCTTTACTATGGCCATTAAATAATTACATAGTGTTATTTTATCAGATTTGACACTATACTCAAAATATTTTATCATGGGTAGTTGTTATAGCTCCACTTCCATTGCTCGGTACAGAGCGAAGAGAGTTGACGTGACGTAACATACAACTTAACATGACGGCCATTGTGAATTAGCCTTTTGCTTATGTTCAAAGGTTATGTTGCGTGTTATCCATTTGTTTA
Organism: Locusta migratoria; assembly: GCA_026315105.1. Taxonomy (NCBI): domain Eukaryota; kingdom Metazoa; phylum Arthropoda; class Insecta; order Orthoptera; family Acrididae; genus Locusta; species Locusta migratoria. The sequence goes on along the minus strand of CM048744.1, from coordinate 313,402,148 downwards.
CTCATAACAACAGAGGTGAATTACATTTGTTGTTATATGTGTTACAGAATTTTTTTTGTAGCCCATTCATCCAATTGTCTGATTTTCTCTTGCTTGAGATTTCATCTGTTAACTACTAAGGGACTGTAAATAGAATGCGCAATGTATATACGTAGGAGTGTTACCAGCAAGTAAATTTGAGTGCCAGCTTTCAAAAATAAATAAATAAAATAATATTTAAAAAACCGAAAAAAGTAATGAAGAATCAATTGCGTCTGTAATTTTTCCAGACCTACTGAAGGCCAAGGTTTGCTATCATGTCATTTTGCAACACCCTGGAATTTTGGTTGTGTTCCATTATATGAGTGTGGAATGGGATAACTCATTTGAGAATTGCTGAAGACAGCAAATCTGAATGTCGAATCATGTTTGTTGCAAGAGGTTAGTGTATAGCATAGCCTATGTTCACGACAAAGTCGGAAACACTTTACCAAATTAGCACTTTTATCATTTGCATATTAGCTGCTGTAAAGTAAATAATCAATGCCTATCAATAACGATAGTAAACTGCAAAATATGGAATGGCTCTGACAAGAGACTGGACTTTTCAACCCTTTAAATTGCTTAATGACTTTAACAATATGCTGTTCAAATTTTCATTTTTCACACTTTACAGGCAAGAACATATCACTGACACATGGACAGAGACACTGTTAAATTTTACTTATGGCCTCGGCCACTTAGTGTGGTAATGTTGGCAACAAAATGTTAATAATACGAGGATAATAAATCTGCTGGCCACAGATGAGTACATACAAAAATCTGTTGATCATAGAGCAGGAACATCATTAATTATTTATTTCACGCTCAACACGTAAAATGATTCCTTCTTATTCTATGTGATTGAGTTTCAAACACTATTACATGGTTATTACCAACATCGGCACACTACGTCGCCAAAGTTGTAAATAAAATTTTACGCAGAATTACCAGTTAGCATATATATTCGCCAGTGACTGCCATTTGCTACCTGTGAATGTGTCACCTTGAAGTAGCATATAAGGTGATTCATCGTAGGTTCGCAGAAATTGGAGAAATCGTAATTGGTAAAGTTTTGAAAGGATAAGCTGTGAATTCGCAAAATTCTGATTTAAACCGTGACAAATCACAAGTAATGTCACAGCTACAGAAAAGTAGCATTCACATAAGTCACTGTTATCGGACCGTCACTGTTTAGGTCATTCCCATTATAGACAAACATACGTCGTCCCGAGATCACGTGACCATAACGGCAATAGATGTTGACGACACAAGATATCTTCTGCGCATCTGAATGCTCACTCCAGAGATATTTCTACTCTATGTTGACGACACAAGATCTCTTCTGCGCATCTGAATGCTCACTCCAGAGATATTTCTACTCTATGTTGACGACACAAGATCTTTTCTGCGCATCTGAATGCTCACTCCAGAGATATTTCTACTCTATGGTGGCATCACGTTTCGCTGTACGTAACCTCCTTGCTACAGAGTCGCAAACGTCATAGCTGGCCTTCAGTCCGAAATTTTTTATAATTAGACGACTTTAAACCACCATATCTTCCACTCCCTGATAGCTGTTGGCATGGAACTGTTATGGTGTACAACGGGAGACGTCGGACAACAATTACACACACACCATTCTTTTGCGCTCTGTAGTTTCCGCTGCAGAGCGAAATATTAACACACACACACACGTAAGATTTTATATACACCGATAACTTTCCATCCCAATATACTCGAGCCTTTTATCATCATCAACCCTCAAGCAACAATGCCACCAATAAAACTGTTTTCAAAGAGTAAATATAATTATCAAAGAATCATTATTGTTCCGCATTTCGCGTTATATTCTTCAAATTACTAAATATCTATCAGATTGCTATAAAACCGGACCTTAAACCTTCCTCGGGTATAAATTAGTAACTGTAAAATATTTAAGTCTCTGCGTCTTGTGGTTCAGACGTGATAAACGTACACCGAACAGACATTCACATTTATAGATATAGATACTAGCGGCAAAACACAAACAATACCCTCACTACGTGATAGTAATCATCCTGCCGATGACAGCGCTACTAAAGCAGAGTTACTAAACATAGCATTTAGAAACTCATTCACCAAAGAAGACGAAACCAATATTCCAGATTTCGAATTACGAACAGAGGCCGAAATGAGTAACGTAGAAGTAGATATCATCGGAGTAGTGCAGAAACTAAAATCACTTAACAAGAACAAGTCTTCTGGTCCGGACTGTATACCCATTACATTTCCACCTGATTATGCTTAAGCGATAGCTCCTTACTTAACAGCCATATACATCCGCTCTCTCAAACAAAGATCTGTACCAAAGGATTGGAAAGTTGCACAGGTCATGCCTATATTCAAGAAAGCCAGTAGGAGTAACCCATTAAACTACAGGCCTATTTCATTGACGTCAATTTGCAGCAGGGTTTTGGAACATATCCTGCATTCAAATATTATGAATTATCTCGAACACAACGATCTATTGACCCAAGGTCAACACGGATTTAGAAAATATCGTTCATGCGAAAGACAACTAGCTCTTTATTCACACGAAGTGATGGGTGCTATCGACAAGGAGTCGCAAATCGATTCCGTATTTCTTGATTTCCAGAAGGCTTTTGACACCGAACCTCAAAAAAGGCTTTTAATCAAATTGCGTGGTTATGGAATATCGCCCCCAAATTTGTGATTGGATAGGGGATTTCCTGTCAGAGAGGACACAATTCGTAGTAATCGATGGTAAGGCATCGACTAAAACAGAGGTGATATCGGGCGTTCTACAGGGTAGTGTTATTGGTCCTCTGCTGCATAAACGCTGCATTTGCATAAACGCTTTAGGGGAAAATCTAAGTAGCTCTCTTAGGTTATTTGCAGATGACGCCGTCATTTACCGTGTACTAAAATCATCGGAAGATCAAAACCAGCTGTAGAACGATCTGAATAAGATATCACTATGGTGTAAAAATTGGCAATTGACTCTGAATAATGAGAAGTGTGAAGTTGTCCACATGAGTAAGAAAAGAAATCTGTTAAACTTTGTTTACAAGATAAATCAATCAAACGTGAAGGCCGTAAACTCCACAAAATACCTAGGAATTACTATTACTTCAGACTTAAACTATAAAGAACACGTAGATAATGTCGTGGAAAAGGGAAACCAAAGACTGCGTTTGATTGGCAGAACCCTTAAAAGATGCAACAGAACTACTAAAGAAACTGCATACACTACGCTTGTCCGTCCTTTTTTGGAGTATTGCTGCCCAGTGTGGGATCCATATCAGGTGGGTTTGACAGAGGACATCGAAAGAGTCCAAAGAAGGGCAGCTCGTTTTGTATTGTCACGATACAGGGGAGACAGCGTTGCGGAAATGATACAGGTTCATGGATGGAAATCAGTACAACAACGGCGCTTCTCGCTGCGGTGTGGGCTACTTACGAAATTCCAATCGCCAACATTCTCCTCCGAATGCGAAAATATATTGTTGACTCCCACTGACATAGGTAGAAATGATCATCAGAATAAAATACGAGAAATCAGAGCCCGAAAGGAGAGATTCAAGTGTCCATTCTTCCCGCGCGCTATTCGAGAATGGAATGGGAGATAAAATAGTGTAACGGTGGTTCGATGAACCCTCTGCCAGGCACTTAAATGTGATTTGCAGAGTATCCCATGTAGATGTGCAATCTATGAATAGGAAAGTTATTCGATTCTTATAAATACTCTGGCCAAAATAATTAGAGGATCAGTTGAGATGTCTAGGTTCTGAAGTACTTCCATCGGCAAAAAAACTAAAATGCTTCGACGTCTTTCTGTTAGTTGTACAACAACATTACGGCAACCAAGGCAGTGGTAATAACAGAACGTTGCTGCAGATGGAGATGGTGTTGACTTGTGTTTGCTCTACGAACGAATTACGCAAGCAGCTCGGTTCAGATAATGCAGTGAGCAGGTAGTGCAACAACGATATGACTTACGCGAAGCTATGGCATGGAGAGCCATAGGAAGGTTGCAAGCGGGACAGACACAGAGGGAGGTAGCTGCAGCTATTGGAGTGTCATAAAGTGTTATTTCCAGGACCTGGACGCGATTTCAGTCAACAGGAACCATTAAAAGGAGGCAAGACCGAGATCGTCCACGTATATCGTCAGCAAGAGATGACCGTAATCTCCGGTTAACAGTCCGTCGAGACAGGAGAGTGAATGTAACCCAGCTGCAACGCAGCAGCAACAGGACGTGCAATACCAACACAAACAATCGGAAATCGCCTTCGGGAATGTGGCCTCTACGCAGGACGGCCTATGGTGTTTGACTCATTAAAGCCATGACCCCGTTTAGCACGCAGAAACTGCACGGAGGTACATCAGTATTACAGGAAACATCATCATATCACGGTATTGGACGAATGGTGTAGAAGTCCGTATTGGCGGACGTGGTGTGGTTCAGAATGGCGCTTTGACTGCTCAGAAGAATAGAGACAAGGTCCTTCGAACTTATTTTCTACACTGGTGCCGTATGACATAGGTTCCTTCTGGTGGACGATAACGCTCGCCCCCACAAAGCTGCACTGATGGACCACTTGCTTGAAACTGGTAGACTTGTTCACCGAACTTAAACCCGATTGGGATGGACTTGGCAGATACATTTCAGCCAGATCTACCACGACAGTTTCACAGCTGGGTATTGCAGTCATGGAAGAATAGCCAAATATCCGTCATGAGCTGTTTGATAACCTCATACTGTCCATGATACGCAGATGTGCAACTGTACTGGCCGACGGGGTGCTCAAACACCATATTAGGGGGCAACGAGAATGACGTTTTCACTATTATGGTAACTCTACGGTGCATCGCTCAAAGTAAAGCCCATGTAAACCTCAATAAGGAGCTGAGATAGCAACATATCGCAATGTCACAACAACAAAAAAATTGTAACGAATATCAGAATAAAATACGTTACTATATGTATATTGTGTATGATATCACACCTGCCACCCCGATGAATCACAGACATTACTGAGGTGGGGTGGCTTGCGTGCCTCAACGATGCAATAGCCATACTATAGGTGGAACCACAGTGGACGGATATCTGTGGAAAGGCCAGACAAACGTGTGGTTCCTGAAGAGGGGCAGCAGCCTTTTCAATAGTTACATGGGCAACAGTCTGCATGATTACTCTTACGGGAATTAGTTTCTGAAATTACGAGTTTGAGTACTGTGGGCAGGGTAAAGCTGGGAATTTGTGTCTGACGGGAGGTGTGCTTAGGTAGTCCTTGCAGGTGCGGTGATCACTGTGTCCCCAGTGGTGTAGTGGTCACTGCAGCTGCCTAGAAAGCAGGAGAACCGGTTTCGAGTTCCAGATGAGTACACATTTTCACCTTTGCCCATTCGCAGTTGGTGTCATATATTCTGTGATTATTAAAGAATAACAACTTGAAACACGTCTACATAAAGTGTTCCATTTAATTGACTCCCCATGAACAAATGTTGATGAGCTTCAGACATTTTTTTTGAGCGTAGCAAGACACTCCACTCGCAGTATGCGATATACCAGGCATTATATTATGTAAAATTCTAAGTGTCTATGTTGTACATGAGGCCCCAAATATCTATTAGTGTGTACTGTGATGTGCTCCCACTGGCCCTGGCTTCCACAGAATGAATGAAACTTTGTATGTAAGAGAGTTTAGGAAGTGCTAGGCGTGCCTCATCTGTTTTGTGTCGTTGTTTCTTTCAAACTCTGCGCAATGAATGTCACTGGGCGAGAAGTAGGTTTGCCAACTGCTGAGCAGAACCCAGATTCCTAATGTAGCTTGCTCTTAACCTCCTTGGCTGGAGGTTGGTCAGGTTACCTGCCTGACGATCGATGACGCTCTCTGGGCTCCCCTCCACTACCCCTCCTTGGTAACGGCTAGGCAGTGGTCACGAGAGCTATTCATTCGCTTCTTGGTTCCTGGTATGGTAAGTACCTCTGAGTTTGGTTCTGATGTGGTCTCATGGCTCGACTTAGTTCAGGCTCCATAATTGTACTTATGCCTTTTTGCGAGTTTAATTCCAGGAGTAGCAGCTACACTATGTGTAGTAGTGAGATTTTGCTTAATTTCGTACAGGATTGCTAATTTTATGTCGATTTTTGCTGGAATCTGATACCGAGGCTCTGATGGTGTTTCGTTAGCATAGTTCTTGCACTTTATAACTTTTTAATCACTTCTTTGCCTGTTTAAATATGTTCAATGTCTTTCGCGTTCTTATCGTAGTTGAATTCTAATATTTTCGGGGATTCACGGTGCCTATATTGTTCATACTTTGTCGACAGAACACGTGGACGATATTAGACTAAGCCTTCAGCTTTCCCATCATTCAGTGCACATGAGTGGTTAATAATTATATAGCTAATTTGCTAAGGTGTTTCCTAGTGAAAATTGTCCATTCTAACTCGTAATCTGTGTACTTGTCAGCCCACGTGTGCGTCGATTAGCGTGTTCCCTGTCGTGGTTATTACCATTAAATAGATCTTTTTCCTCTGTGTAGAAAGAACCGTTGCACGACGTATATCGTGTTTTTAATTTTCATGAAATAGAATTATTTCACTTATCTGAATTTTTGTGACCGAACTCTGTATTGTGCTGTAGCAATCTGTAACCTTGCTTATCTAATAGATATCATTCCTCTGATCAGAAAGAATGGTTACATGATATATTTTGCGATCTTATTCTCTTCGAAATTGATTTTGCTAACTTTATGCATATTTTGTGTTCCGACTTAGTAGAGTGCTGTATTGATCTAACAACTTTAACCTTCTGTAGTTATCTTCTCCCTGATCTAAACGAACGCCAGTGCGACCGTTTTTAGATATTATTTAATGAAATCTTGATTTAATGTATAGTTAGAAGTTCTAGGGAAACTTTAACTTCCATCTGTACACCGCACTTTGTGGTCTTAAAGCAAGTGCGTTTGTTTGTTATAGTTTTTTCATGAGACTAAGCCACTAGCTTGACACGTTATGGAAGCGCAGTACTATTTCATTGTGCGCGAGTGAACCTTCGATCTGCAGTCTCCACATTGCTTGGCTGTCGTCTTGGTGTATTGGTGTCGGGTGCTTGGTAAGTACCTACATGGCTTGGCGTATGAATCTGTGTGTGAATGTGCTGCAATTCCTTCGTTCCCCCTATGAAACGTGATTGTAATTAACCTGTACTCAACTTTGCAGGTGGGCAAATTTTAGGGCCATGTAATTGTGGATATTTTGAATATTTTGTAAGGAGTGTTTTTTTTTTTTTTTTTTTTTTTTTGTAATTAAAAAAAAAAGTCTCCCCTTGTTGTACTTGTTTTGAACAATAAATTAATTTGTTAAACTATAATCCTTTTGCGCTAATTTAAATTCTCCCCTCATCATTTATATTGGATTAATGTGGGGTAATTTGTTCATGTATCTTGTGTCTCTGCTCCCTTCTGGAGTAGAGAATATTTGCGTTTCCGTTGCCAACATTTGTTTTTGATTTAGATCCAATACTGCGGATCATGATTTAATTGTGTGCAGCTTCCTGTAAAGATTACAGTAAAGGTAGAACTGTTTGCTTAACTTATAGAATCAGAGTTTTGCTTAAGGGTACTGTATACTTCCGCCGCTGTGTGAATATCGCCGTAATTAGATTTTGTGAACAAGCAGTCAATTGTTAACTTCACAAACACGGCTAGTTAACAGTCAAAAGAACAGTGGGTGAGTTTCAAACTGCAAGATCAGAAGTGACGCCTGTTCTTTCGGAACAGACGCCACACGTATATAACATGGTTTTGTCATACAGTTATTGTGAACGGGTGAAAGGAAGGGGAAATTACAGTCGTTACTTTTCCCGAGGACATGCAGCTCTACTGTATAAATATATGATGATGGCGTCTACTTGGGTAAAATATTCCAGAGGTAAAATAGTCCCCTATTCGGATCTCCGGGAGGGGACTACTCAGTAAGCTGTCGTCATCAAGAAAAACAAGACAGGCATTCTACGGGTCAGAGCCTGGGATGTTCTAACGTTTAATCCATAGGGAAGTTAGAACATTTGAAAGGAGAAATGGATAGGTTAAAATTAGATATGGTAGGAATTAGTTAAGTTCGGTGGCAGACTGAACAAGATTCTGTTCAGGTGTTATAAATACAAAATCAGTTGGTGGTAATGCAGGAGTAGGTCTGATAATGAGTAAGGAAATAGGAAAGCGGGTAGGTTATTATTAACAGCACATGGAACGCATTATTGTAGCAAAGATAGATACAAAACCAACACCGACCACAGTAGTGCAAGTTTATATGCCAATTAGCACAGCCGATGATGAGGATATCGAAGAAATGTATGGGAAATAAAAGAAATCATTCAGAAAGTTAAGGGAGATGAAAACTTGATTGCGATGGGGGACTGGAACTTGGTAGTAGGAAAGGGAAGAGAAGGAAATGTAGTACGTGAATATGGTCTGCGAAAAAGGAATGAAAGAGGAGGTCGCTTGGTAGAATACTGTGCAGAGCACAATTTAATGATCACCAACACTTGGTTTAAGCATTATGAAAGATGGCTGTATACGTGGAAGAGACCAGGAAACACTGGAAGGTACCAGATTGCCTTTATAATGGTAAGATATTGACTCTGACCATAACTTAATGGTTATGAACTGCAGATTACAACATAAGACACTGCAGAAAGGTAGTAAAGTTAGGATATTAAACCTGGACAAATTGAAGGAACCAGAGGTGGTTGAGAGTTTCAGAGGCAGCATTAGGCAAGGATTGGCTGAAACGGGGGAAAGTAATACAGTAGAAGAAGAATTTCGCATACTCACGGTTTGATTTGCATGGAAATTCATCTCGCTATTATCGCGGACCATCTCAAATAAAGAAAGACAGACCAGAGCGACCTACGAAGTTTATATTCTTTTTGTGATGTGTGGTACATCCTGGTTCGCTGAATTTCGCTTACGATTGCGGCGCCTGCTTCTGCTTTGTATTAGCACGCTGAGTTGGGTGAGTTTCGCTTTGCATCGCGCGTGTGAGTGGCTGAATGTTTGTTGATTGTAAATCCCTCCCCCGACGATGTTCAGTTCAGATTACTTAAATTTAATTTAGTAGCTCAATGAGATGAATTTTTATTGTTTAACAAAATTGGTGCCCCCATTTACTCATGTTTGAACTGAATAAATAATTGTCAGTGATATTTTATCCTTCTTATAAAAATTAGTTTATGAATACCCTCCTACCGGCCGCGGTGGCCGAGGGGACTGAGGCGCTCCAGTCACGGTCTGCACGACCACTACGGTCGGGGGTTCGAATCCCCCCTTGGGCATGGATATTTGTGCCGTCCTAGTTCGTAAGTAGTTCAAAAGTAGTTTGTAAGTTTAGGGACTGATGACCCCATAGTTAAGTCCCATAAGCTATACAAACATTTGAACATTTGAATACCCTCCCTTTTTATTTAGTGTTGTTTTTCACTAGTGCTGAGAACAAATTCAGATGCATATTATCATATTTTTAATTCCGTTGCGCCATATATGTTCTCTCAGCCTCCTTCATGAAATTGTTTAGTTCGCGGTGGCTTGTATATTAATGATTGTGTGTAATTCTCGTGATCTACGACGTATGCTGGCCACCGTCTCTTTGTCTTCCTGCTGCTATAGTAAAGTTTGAGTCAGTTCTAAATTCTGGGCCAGGGAACTAGATTCTGTTGCAGGAAGTAGTCAGTAGCTCACGCGAATCATTTAGCTGGTCTTACGATCAGAGTTATATGTTTAAAGTAAACCTTTAACTGGCTCCCTTCAGCTAGAGTTAACTTTACAATTGATGGTGGTCTTTCAAATTTTGGGAGCTAAGTACCTGTAATAGAAAATCAGTTTCAATACAACGATTTGTTTTATTACCTTTGACACGTATCTTAAAATAAATCACAAAAGAAAATTTGATGAATTATGTAGTTAAACATGAAAGTTAAAAAAGGTTGTAGGAAGGAAATACTGCTGCGCTTAGATTTCGCTATCATATTAAAGCTGCGTATTTCTTATCATGCCGACAGTCGAAGCTGTTGCTCTGCAGTACGGAGTAAATGCATCCATGAGTGTACATCTCTCATAGTGATGGTTACTGGTTCCAATCCTTTTGTCTCCCGGCTAAAGAGACAGGTCCTTTCTCGGCCGAAGCTAGCGTAGCAGTGTTGATTTTTCAATCCGCCTCCCCCCCCCCCCCCCCGCTTTCTCTTCCGAGCGAGCTTGGCCGAATGGCGCAAAAGCAGACGAGAACCAATCATTGCCTCACGACAAGGAGCACACATTCCAATTCTCCCTACTTACGTGTACGGAGGCACTTACAAATCTGCAACCAATTGATGTCATAGAGCGTCAGACCAGTCATGGAGCACATACTAACAGTGTCGCTAGTCTCTCGCACAGATCGGGTTAGGATGTGAGGCTAGGTGCCTGTTCTGAAACTCCCGTTCTGAACTGATATGTATGGAGTCTCTTCCATACATTTCACAGACACACCTTGATTATTTTGAAAGACCTGTGAAAGTCTCGATAGGTATTTCCCATCCCTGTTGTAGTCACTGAGTGTTGACTGTTGGCGGATATATCTTCAGGCACAAAGCCACGCTGACAGCTGGTGCCTCCCGGCACAGAGTAACATGTACAGAGGAGAAGCCCTCCCTAAACCACTGTCCTACGCTCCTCTCATAGTTCCGTAAGATGCTAGCAGGTGTCAGGCCGTTCGCTGGCTTAAGGTGCCTCTCGCACGTCAGAGGGTACAGAGGATAGCGTGGAGGGGACGCTGAGGGGAGAGCTCGTGCCGCCTGCCACGAGGCCACGGCTGTGTCGGGCTTGCTGGCGTTTGAGGGGAAGTGGCGGTGGGGGCAGCCGCCACCTGCCGCCTGCTCTGGCCAGTTAAAGAGCTGCTTCTGACCGCAGCGCCATTATGGGACATCTTACGGAACTGCTGGAAACCCTCCCTCCCTACACCCCTGAGCGTAGGACCGGGCCCTTACGGAGGTTTTCCGTCAGTATATATTTGTCTGTGTTCCCGGTTTACCACTCACAGCTTCTCTGCAAAGGGTTTCTCGCGTTCCTTCTCATTCTCATAGTAAAATTGCTGAAAAACTGTAAATTAAACAAAAATGAACAGCGATCCATCTACTGAGTGGCACCTGTCATGCATACTGACCTTTTTCCCTGGAAATTTGTATGTCAGGAACGGCTGCAAGGGGTTGGTTATCATTACAGGCCCCTTTCTGAATAGATGATGACAAGCGGATTACCTTACGCTCTTCAGGCTCTTCTTCAAGGTGGAATTTGTGGGTAATCAAGTTTTAATGATCGGATGAGTCAATGAGTCCTCCTAGTGGCTTAACTACACTGCTTAAAACAACTAGGGAATCAGGTGAGATATACACAATACACATATGGCAATGTATTTAACTGCAGTACTGGTTACAATTGTAAATTTTGTGTGAAACTTCACGATATTTTGCTGTCTCAGCTCTTTCCTTGAGGTTTACATGGCGTTTACTTAGAGCGAGGCACCATGGGACTACCGAAAGTGTAAAAAAGTTGTTCATGTTGCCATCTAATGTATGATTACTTTGGGCAGTACAGTTGCAAAACTATGTGGCATGAGCATATTAATCAGCTTTTGAGGGATGTTTGTCCATTTAGCCCTGAGAGGAACATCCAGCTCTGCAACCGTTTTGGGAGGTGCTGGTCTGGCTAGAATGCATCCTAGAGGTGTTCAGTCATGTTTAAGTCCGGTGAACAAGCTGGCCACTCCATTCGTTAAATTCCCTCAGTTTCAAGCATGTCCACCAGCGAAGCTCTGTGGGTACAAGCGTTATCGTCCACCAAAAGGAACCCATCTCCTATGGCCCTAGCGTAGGGCAAACTGGAAGGTCGAAGGAACAAATTTCTATGCCTCTGAGTAATCAAAGCGCCATTTTGAACGACATAGAGGTCCGTAATGACTCCTGGACGCACCACTCTTCCACTACCAAGAGTGGTAATGTTTCCTTAACATGAGTAGGATTGATCCGAGTTTTCTCTCCAGATGAGGGAACAACGATTGTGGGGCTGAACACAAAATCTTGACTCATCTATGAACGGAACCCAGCGCCATTCGTTACGACTCCAGTCCTGATCTTCTCCTCCCGGTTTCTGTGGGCTAAACAGTGTCGCGGTTTTAATGGGACTCACAATAGGAATCCCTGCGTACGAGCCATATTCCTGAAGGCGGTTTCGGACAGTTTGTATTGATATTTCGCGTCCTTTTGTTGCCCAAAGAGTGTATTGCAGCTGACTTGCATTCAGCGTTCTGTCTCGACGGTCTGTTAAGGCCCCTACAAACGCTCCGATTTATCGTCCAGCCAACAAGCTGTCCAACGAACCAACCAAATTCTTAGCAGCCTACACACGTTCCGACCAACTGCACGCAGCGATTGCAGCGCCTCCCTGTTCTGGTGTCCGTTTGTCGAACTGTTTTTGTGGCGTGTTCGCTGTGCAGACAGCAGACGATCGTCGGCAGGAAGCTGGTCGGGCAGCGCTACCCACGGTACAATTTGTCGGGTGGAGTGTGGAGTGGAGTCACATGTCGGACGGTCAGGCCCGACCAACAATCCGACAAGCAAAGTTAGCCGGAAAGCGCCTCCACACGTACAATTTATCGGACCGCCGATAATTTGGTCCCGACAAAGTGGAACGTGTGTAGTGGCTTTTAACAGGAGATAACGCTCATCTCTTGCTGATGTTAGTAGTGGACGACATTAGCATTGCCTTCTTTTAACGGTTTGTGTTCTCTGAAATCGTGCCCAGTTCCTGAAATGACACTGGTACACTCCAATAGATGGAACCACCTCCCTCTGTATCTTGTCTTGCTTCCAAACTTCCTTTGGCTCTCCATGCCATAACTTTGGGTAAATCGAGTTGTCGATGAATTGAACTACCTGTGCAATGTATATGTATATACTAATTGTATATACATGTGGCGTCTGTTCCGAAAGAACAGACGTCACTTCCGATCCTGCAGTTGTTATTATTTAATATTCACAGAATATATGACATCAACTGCGATTGGGCAAAGCTGAAAATGTGTACCCAGCTGGGATTCGAACCGGGGTGTACTGATTTCTAGGTAGTTGCGCTAACCCCTGCACCACTAGGGAGACAGTGATCACCGCACCTGCAAGGACTACCTAAGCACGCCTCCCGTCAGATACAAATTCCCAGCTTCGCCCTGCCCACAGTAGTCAAACTCGTAGTTATGAAACTAATTCCCGTAAGAGTAAGGGCTTCAAACTTGCCCACCCCTCCCCACTAACGATAGGATCATTGCCCGTCACCAACATATTATACATATTTACATGTGGCGTCTGTTCCGAAAGAACAGACGTCACTTCCGATCCTGCAGTTGTTATTATTTAATATTCACAGAATATAAGACATCGACTGCGATTGGGCAAAGCTGAAAATGTGTACCCAGCCGGGATTCGAACCCGGGTCTCCTGCTTTCTTGGTAGTTGCGCTAACCCCTGCACCACTGGGGACACAGTGATCACCGCACCTGCAAGGACTACCTAAGCACGCCTCCCCTCATTGCCGGTGACGGGCAATGATCGTATCGTTAGTGGGGAGGGGGTGAGCAAGTTTGAACCCCTTACTCTTACGGGAATTAGTTTCATAACTACGAGTTTGAGTACTGTGGGCAGGGCGAAGCTGGGAATCTGTATCTGACGGGAGGCGTGCTTAGGTAGTCCTTGCAGGTGCGGTGATCACTGTGTCCCCAGTGGTGTAGGGGTCAGCGCAACTGCCTAGAAAGCAGGAGACCCGGGTTCGAATCCCGGATGGGTACACATTTTCAGCTTTGCCCAATCGCAGTTGATGTCATATATTCTGTGAATACCAACTAATTATGTAATTCGTTTGGTAAACAGAAGTCCAAAATAATGTTCAAATGTTTGTATAGCTTATGGGACTTAACTAGGGGGTCATCAGTCCCTAAACTTACCAACTACTTACGAACTAGCTAATACTAAGGACGGCACAAATATCCATGCCCGAGGGGGATTCGAACCCCCGACCGTAGTGGCCGTGCAGACCGTGACTGGAGCGCCTCAGTCCCCTCGGCCACCTCGGCCGGCACAGAAGTCCACACCAAACCCGTTTGCAGCAACTCTCTGTTATTACCACCATCTCGGTTTCCGTAATGTTATTGTCTCCACTCCGTAGTAACGACACAAAGATGTCGAACAATTTTCGTCCATTCTGTCTATGACAATTCTTCAGAATTTATGTATCTCAACTGATCTCCTCATTATATTGACCAGTGTACAATTTCAAACTGTAAGTGGAGAGCCAGGACGTGGAGTCAGCAGCAGCTGAGGGCGCGCGGCTGTGCAGACGAGGTGCGGAGGGGCCACTACCGCGGGCTGTTCCACCCGGAGCAGCTGGTGACGGGCAAGGAGGACGCGGCCAACTGCTACGCGCGCGGCCACTACACCGTGGGCCGCGAGATGGAGGGCCTGGCCATGGACCGCGTGCGCCGCGCCGCCGAGGCGTGCCCCTCGCTCGCCGGCTTCCTGCTCTTCCGCAGCTTCGGCGGCGGCACCGGCTCCGGCTTCGCCAACCTCCTGCTCGAGCACCTCAGCCGCGACTACGGCCGCCTGCCCAAGCTCGAGTTCGGCGTCTTCCCCTCGCCCAAGGTCCGTAATTCTACTTCCTCATTTCGGATTATTTCCCACTCGACTAACAGCATTGTCACCGCGAGAAGTTCTTCAACTTATGAAGAGCTGTGGCACATCTACACTGCGGATATACAGGGTGTTTCACTAAGTGTGTTTGCCTCTGTAACTTATAAAATAATAGGTGACGGGAAATTTTAATGCGGTAGGTCAACACAAGAAACGTTTCACTTTCCGCGGAGCTATGAACATAGTTTATTGTATCATTTTCCAAAGAGTTACAGCACAAAGATATCATTTTTTAATTAGAACAATAGTTTTTTCTATCGCGCATTGGATTCGTTGACCCCAGCTGCGTCCAAATCAATTTAAACTACATTCCTATCACTGTTAGTTTGGGAGCTACAACCCTTCAAAGTTTAGGGGGCGGAGGCTACGACAGCGTAGCTGACTGGCTAGTGGTCACGAGACAGTGGGCCGTGCTCCAGGGGATATCCACTCGGCCAGTGAGCTACGCTATCGCAGCCTCCGCCCCCGGAACTTTGAAGGGTTCTAGCTCCCAAACTAGCAGTGATAGGAATGTAGTTTAAATTGATTTGGACGCAGCTGGTTTAAACGAATCCAATACACGATATAAAAAAGTATTGTTCCATTTAAAAAATTATATCTTTGTGCTGTAACTCTTTGGAAAATGATACAATAAACTATGTTCATAGCTCCGCAGAAAGTGTAACATTTCTTGTGATGACCTACCGCGATAAAATTTCCCGTCACCTATTATTTTATAAGTTACAGAGGCAAACACACTTAGTGAAACACCCTGTATGTTCTAGTTCACAGTATGCATGACCCACCCTGTCCGTAACTGCGACCTGTGGGTAGTGATTAAAAACTGGGCCCAGGAAACAATACAGAATTGTATACTCTATAGACGAGAGTGTACACTGGTAGGTAGAGATCTGTGTAAGCAAGTAGTGATACTCTTCGGGAACCAATGTATCTGAACCGTAGACCAGACGTCGAGCCCACCACTGACAAATTTGAGGAGGTTGGGGCTGACCGACACGTCTAGACTCATAGTTTTTCGTGTAGAACGTTTCGGTTTTACAGGTCTATGGATCTAGGAGAAAATACCGGAAGACAGGTTCTTCAACTTATGAAGAGCTGTGGCACATCTACACTGGGGACATATGTTCTAGTTCACAGTATGCATGACCCACCCTGTCCATAACTGCGACATGTTGGACTGTGTGTAGTGATTGGATACTGGGCTGAGGAGACAATACAGAATTCTACACTCTACTGACGAGATTGTAGACTGGTAGGTAGGTGTCTGTGTAAGCAAGTAGTGATACTCTGGTGGAATCAATGTACCTGAACCACGGACCAGACCATGAGCCTATCAGTGACACATTTGAGGAGGTTGAGGCTGACCGACACTCTAGAGACATGACCTGAGCACAGTCGTGTCCCGTCACACATAGTATACCACAATCACGTACCTGGTTGGCTGGCCATTATGAGAAAGTGGGCTGTGCCACAGTGACCAGCCATTAAGCAAAGCGATTGAAGTCTACGCTATGAGATGTGACACGACTGCACTCAGGCCTTGTTTCTGAACGGTGTTGGGCTGAAGCACTCGCCGAGCAACTTCTGGGGACTGGTCGGCTGGTGCATGGGGGGGGGGGGGGCTTACGATTGCATGTGGTTGTGGGCGAGACCGTGTTGCAGGTGCATCACTTGCACTGGCAAGCTACTCCTTGCTTACACATACCTCTATCGGCCAGTAAACACTCTTCTGAGTGCAGTGTCCAATTCTGTCTTGTTTGCTGGGCCTACGATACGTGGAGTCCACCGGGCAGTCTACAAACACTACAAGCGGCATAACGGGTCACAATTGGAGACGGGATGTTTCAAACACACGGCTTGCCTGACTAATAGGGCTGATAATAGGTGGATAGTAATGTTTGGTTGGTTCTACAGCAAAATTCAAGATGGCTGCCGATAAAATCCGCCCCTGCCGTCTCCGCCGCCTCCGGGGAAAACCCACCCGCCTCCAGTCCCGCAAAACTGGCGCCACCTCCAACATGTTCGGACCTGTCCACCCCAGCCAGACTGGTACCACCTCCGATAACC
Organism: Locusta migratoria; assembly: GCA_026315105.1. Classification (NCBI taxonomy): domain Eukaryota; kingdom Metazoa; phylum Arthropoda; class Insecta; order Orthoptera; family Acrididae; genus Locusta; species Locusta migratoria. Next base: position 313,385,280 of record CM048744.1, on the reverse strand, counting down.
TCCACCAGCCGTCCGCCTCACACCCACCACCCTAGATTAATTTTATTAAATTTGCACATCCAATTAATTTTGAGCAACTTAACTGCAAGCTGCCACTGCCCGGTGACTACCGGTAATTTTATGGCATCAGAACTCGTGATTCTACAAATAAATGTATTATATATTCCAGGTGCCCCATCACGTTTTTGTTCCTTATACAGCCTCCTTCCAAGCGAAAGTCATGGGTGGATACTAAGTACTTGCAGATGCCCAGTTTGTTAAAAATCACAGCAAATAGTGTGGGATGCCCAAATACAGGAGATGAAAGTCACATACACGAAGCTGATGTAGTATAGATGAGAGATCCTCCATTAGAACATCTAGTTTAACGTCGGCTCGTCCCACTTGAAAAGGTACAGCCTAATGATTTCCTAGAGATGTTCTCAAGTGTCTCCTTGCCGAGTTTCGCCAGTATCCCGAGTGCTCTCACAACGCCACCGCCAGGTAGGAGAAATGGTAACTTCGCCTTGTCTCCATGGCTTACAATGACTAACTTGTCGAATTTACTATGCATGTATAAGTTAAAAGATCAGCAAAAATTTACCATAATAAATATGAATGGCATCAGTCTAAATTAAACACTACTAACACGGGGTCAAACAGGGAATACTTCGCAACGTACACAGCACAACACTTTTTTACAACCACAAGAACATAATCCTAAATAGTCTTCTTTAGATGCATATAGCAATGCTACATCATCCACAACAGGAAACAGACAATGCATCGCATATTTTAGAGCAGTTAAAAAACTTTTTACTTAAATTCTATTCCAACTAGCCTGCGATACTCTATATAACAACAACCTTCCACAACCCAACGACTGAACTACGACAAACGGACCTAGCCATCATAGCTCTTTTTAAATGTTCAAATGTTTGTAAATCTAAGGGACTCACCTATGGCGGTCATTAGTTCCCTACGCTTGCAATCTACTTACACCACCTTACATTAAGTACAACACACAAACACCCATGCCCGAGGGAGAACTTGAACCATCAATGGCGGACGGCTACCGCGCAGTGCAGCTAGACAAAACGAACCACACCTAGTAAGATACACAAATAATACTCGAAATATGCTTATTGCATGATCATTCTATACGAAAAACCATTTAATATCAAAACCAGAACGTTATTATTCGACTTTTCTGACCCTAACCACGTCCTTTTGTATACCGTGACAACCTTACAGCCCTGAAAATCCCGATACATGCAACACAACAAGTTCCAAATCTTGACACCAATTAAACGACAAGCTCGAACTCCCAACCACATGCTAATCCCTTATGGTTCAAGTAACCAGCACACACTAAATGCTTAGCCATTTACAGGCAGATGCTAAAATATAGCTCAATACTAATAAAATACGGCCATATGCGTACATGTTACACCGATCTTCTTACACAACAGAACCAGTGCCATTCGCCTCATATCCTCTTCCAAACAACAAGTAAGGTTTGTATGTATAATTACACGCTCAAAAGGCAAAGTTTTGATCAGCGCTTCATCTAGGCTGGTTATTTGTCACAGCCTGCATCGCGAAAATTGCAGAGAACTCCAAATAAACCACAACAGACCCGCTTCTATACCTTTTTAAGGTAAATAGACCCACAAAAAATCACAACCTTCGATTACTCTTCTATTGAGACAGAGGAATTATGCTGTAGTGTTATGTTGTAGTTGGAGAACTATTTAAATCTAAATACATCACGAGGTTGTACGACTCCTACAACTAACCACGTCTTTATGTTTAAGCGGATATCGCATCGATAGATCAGACATTTAGACACCATGCAGATAAGTACAACGTGCAAGAGCTTTAATATATCTTACCTTTCGATTCTTTGAATGTTAGGTCAGGATATTATGATGAAACAGAGCTGATAAAATAGAATATAAACTATACTAACCGCAGAATCGAACAATCATCGACTGTGTTTTCCAGATAGAAGGTGATGCAGACTTTAACAATCAGACAGCGTACTTCTGAGAACCCGAGAAAAAAACACAATGGAGAGACAGAACACTCGCTTAGTTACTCAACTCTTATACATATATCGTATACACCAACCCACCTTACAGAATATATCCATAGTAACAACAGTCTACAGTATTATTAACCATCCAGACAAATTTAGTTTAACCTTGCAGAATACATACAACATCGTAGTTTAGGTAATCATATCTTCGACTATAGAAGCATCACCACGCATCGATAACACCGCAGAAGCATTATAAGGTATCTTATGACACCAACAGACAACTCGCAAGGGTCAACTACACACTTCACTAAAGGGTAAAGGGTCTGTCAACAGAAGAATATTTCTAGATTGCTTATACTCGCAACCAAAAACACGAAAAATTTTGCAGTCACGAAATACTTGAAATGCAACAGATCGACCACTGACCACTGTATCGGCTTTAGGGTAACTCAAGCTACTGAGCACAAAAATTCACATCACAAACAACGGATCATATCCTAGTATGACTCCGAGTTGTTCTTCAAATTATGCTTTTGAGAGTTATTTCTAGACTAAAGACCAAATAACTCACATATGGGTGAGAGGTACAACGCATCCTTGGATTCTAGATGTATTCTTCGAGACATATGGTATAGAGATGACTCCAGGATTATCCCCAAATGATACTTTGGAGAGGTATTTCGAATTGGAGGTTCAAATAGCCCACATATGGGTTTGATGTGAAAATCATAGATCTGTGGGTCGCTTTGCCCTAAGAAGGGCCAGAGTTGGATCTAATGTGTTGTAAGCTGTTGTAGCACAGTATTTTTTTCGTGATGTGCGAATCGAGTTAGATGCATTCTAGTTTCTTCCCTCTGTGGAAGGAGCCTTTAACTCAGAGGTGGGCAATGAGCGAGCCGCGCTCTCGGAGCCGCCTGCCTGAGCAGGAGCAGAGCCGCGAGCAGCTGGCGTCCATCACGTATATAGTTTCTGCTGAAAAGACTAGATGGCGTTACGCGCAGCCAATGCGCTAACGTAGCCGCAGAAATGCACCTGACTGAGTGCGTTATAAAATAACTTATAAATAGTGCAAACTCTTTAGTATCCAACTCGAATGAACAGATTCGACTGCTAGGGGTATCTCCTGAAAAATGCTATTATGTTTATAAGTAAGTAACTTATAAACATAATACTAGAAACTCTAGTACAATTTAGAGCGCCACTATAGAACACATCACTTCAACCAGTATGGAAGTGTAGAAGGTGAAATGCGACTTAATCTTCTTAATAACCTACGTGTGAAAGGAAGTAAAGTAGAGGTATGTATTATAATGCTTACGAGATAACTCAATCGCAGTGTTTTGTTTAATAAAACCAATTTTTCTCTGAAATCACAACTCCGTTAATTTCTTAAACAGAAATGTGATGCCTCATCCTCCGATGCAGCTGTTCGTGCTAGTTACAAAATAGCTTTGCTGATAGCCCGTACTTCCCGACCATTTTGAGACGGTGAATTTGTGAAGCAGAGTTTGGAAGTCTTAGCAGACGAACTATGTCCACAGTTATCACGTTCTTTCGCAAGTTTGAGTCTGTCGCGGCGTACTATAACTCGACGTATCGAACGTTTGTCAGGTGCGCCAGCAAGCATGCAGACCTCTAGCGGCAATTAGGATAACTACCGGGCGAGCGCGAACGCTGCTCTTTTTCCGGCCTGAGCCGGAGCGCTGCTCATTGAGCCGATTTGTGCCCACCTCTGCTTTAACTCTTCCGCAGTGTATACAGACCAACCTTCTGAGGTGTTTGCTATAGATTATAAGATCTGCAGGGGGATTAACTGCGCTGAGGACCACTCCAATGTCGATGTGATTACCTAAAATATGTAGCAGTTGGCATCTAAAAAAAATGTTCAAATGTTTGTATAGTCTATGGGACTTAACTACAGGGTCATCAGTCCCTAAACTTACAAACTAGTTATGAACTACTTACGAACTAGGACGGCACAAATATCCATGCCCGAGGGGGATTCGAACCCCCGACCGTAGTGGCCGTGCAGACCGTGACTGGAGCGCCTTAATCCCCTCGGCCACCGCGGCCGGCAGTTTGCATCTGCAAATAGCTATTTGTTGTTAAGACATATAGTTTTTCGTGTAGGACGTTTCGGTTTTACAGGTCTATGGATCTAGGAGAAAATACCGGAAGACAGGTTACGCTTTAATTTAAATCGATGTTGTGTTGGTGTATGGAATGGGGTTTGACTTTACTTCGCAATTTAGCGCTCATCCAACTTTTTGTTTGTTTGTTTGTTTGTTTGTGTGTGTGTGTGTGTGTGTTTGTGTGTAAAATAGGTTATCGCTAACTATATTTTCATCATGCAGCTCCTACGGTAAATACCTCGTTTGTGTCAACTGCGAGGAAATGATCCATAGAAGTGTTGCAGTATTTGTCGGTAATACGATTGTGCGCAGATGTCTGTTTATACCCTGTAGAGATAGCCTTTATTCTGTCGATGTTGCATTAAGAGCGATGGTATAGCTGTGACAAATCGTTCGTGCTTTTTATTTTTTATTTTTATGGCTGTTGATAGCAGTAATGTAATATTCCAGCTTCATAAAATTAGGAGTCATGTACGATGTATCCTGGCTTGTGCGAAATACCGATTTCGATCTGTTTAGTCGTACGATTCGTCGCAACATATAGACGTTCTACATTTGTGAGCTGCATATTGATAGTAGTGTGGTTATGTATTTGGGCTGTGGTGTATTTATCTCGTCTTTTAGTGATGTTTACTTTACGACTGGACGTCTCTCAGTAGTATAGCGGAAATGCTTGCGATGGTAAAACATTGTTCTTCGGACGAGAAGCATCGATTTCAATAAACCCTGTGGTTAGGCGATTTAAAAGCTGGGTAGTTACCTCCGTTGGGAGGTTTGTTTAGTCTCTAAAGGACTGTTCTTGGCATTCGATAAAAATTTTAGTGTTGTATTAGTTAGAAATGGTGTACACTATTTTACGTTGTTGGCTGTTAAGGATTAGATATGTATACGAAAAGAGCTTGGTATTGATCTGGATCGTTCCTTGTTAGCTGTTCTATGTGTGTCAGTCTGTTTTACGGTTTAATTGGGTGTGCTACTACTGTTTATCTGGAGTATTAATTTTTAAGAGGGGAATACGACGACTGTTTGTGCTCGAGTGTTTGTTAAACATACGAGGTATGCGGTCTAGTGCCTTATAGAAAACGTTTCAGAAATACTGTCTGGTAGGGTATGCAATGCAAAAAGATGCATGAATCAGTGGCTAGGTTCGTTTGTTGTAGTTCGGACGTTGGGTTGTGGATGGTTGTTGTTACATAGTGTCGCAGGCTAGTTGGGATAGAATTTAAGTAAAAAGTGTTTGAACTCCTCTAAAATTTGGCATTCATTATATGTTTCCAGTTGTGGATGATGTTGTGTTGCTATAGACATTTAAAGAAGTATTGCCTGTTTGATCATGTGTTAGTGGTGTTTCATTTATGACTGATGCCATTTATGTTTGTGATGGAAATTATTGCTGATCTCTTAACTTATACATGCGAAGTAAATTCGAGAAGTTCGTCATTGGAAGCCACGGAGACAAGGCGAAGTTACCATTTCTCCTACCTGGTGGCGGCGTTCTGAGAGCACTCGGAATACTGGAGAAACTCGGCAAGGAGACACTGGAAACATCTCTAGGAAATCATTTGGTTGTACCTTATGAAGTGAGACGAGCCGATGTTAAACTAGATGTTGTAATGGAGGAGTTCTCATCTATACAAACATCAACTTCTTGTATGTGACTTTCATCCCCTGGATTTGGGCATTCCATACGATTTCGTTGGGATTTTTAACAAACTGGGCATCTGCAAATACTTAGTATCCACCCATGACTTTCGCTTGGAAGGAGGCTGTATAAGGAACCTGGAATATATAATACATTTATTTGTAAAATCACGAGTTCTGGTGTCATAAAATTACCGGTAGCCATCTTATCGATTTTATAACAGGCGTTTGCGTGATACTTTTATCTCTTCGTTTGGCATTACCTGACTGGAGGCTACAATATACACCTACAGACTAGATCGGAAACGAGGATAGTCAATTATTTACAAAGTGTAGCCCTGTTCGTGTGTCAATACCATCCATGTGATCTTGCCTAAGAAATTCCTTAGAAACCATTTCTTGTGCTGTGTTTTGCAAATTGTTTGCTGGGTTAATAAGAACACCGAAAATTGACTGGAGTGTCCGTAAATCTAGCGAAGTCCTCTGTCTAATAGTAGATTTGCGGTCTTAAGGGTTAGTTGATTAATAAATTGCGTCTGAATGGTAATGTGTAGAAATATGATGATCGATGTATGCATATCTGTGGCGTTTATCTGCATTCGATGACTGCGTTTGCAATCATTACGTTGCACGTACGCAATTGCACTGCAGACACAGCATGTTCTATGTCTGTTTATGTGACGCTCTTCTTGCTGGCGCACTACTTTCATCTTTAAGTGTAATACTATTCCGAGAGAGGATGATAGCTCAGACGATCTCGTTGATGAATGCTTTTACCTCTAGAGGGCCCGCTCAATTTCGTTGTGTTTAAGTATTGTCTAGTATTATTATTAGGATGGATCTTCTGTCATCGCCTGTACGTTGACATAGAACTACGAAAAATGTGATGTTTGTTGGCTATAAATTTTTTCTTTTAACGATTAGGTTTTGCGTTGTGTAGGTTAGCATTCTAGGCATCTTCGTTTGTGGTAGCCAGCTGCTTGTAATTATCGATTTAAAAAAAATCCGAGTGGTTCAGTGGGTTGAAAAAAGAAATCACAGGATAGAAGCTTGGATCATGAATTTTTGTCTATATTTTGGATAAATGGAGGGACGATCATGCTCTACAGAACTGAAAATCTGTTGTATGTATGCTGCCTCGGTTCCGTGGTTGCTGTATTGGCGAGTGTCTTTTCGAAGAGGTATGTTATTAGGTCAATGCTTTCGAGAAAAAAAGTTTTAGTGTAGACGGTCGGAAATCTGTAAACAGCTAATCTTAAATTATTTCACGCATTTTGGCCCACTTTAAGTTACGGTAGTAACACTAAAAGTGGGCCTTTGCGATCGTCTTTTGACAGTATGAAATTTAAATGAAAATAACGGCTTAACCATTCATCTGACACGAAAATGGAACAACCTAATTTGTAGAGGAGAAAATTCTCTACAACTTTGCCCTCTTATGTTTTTTTTTTTCGTATCTCGTATCGTTTGAGAGATATTTGCAAAAATTGCGATTTTGAGATGTATGTCTGTCTGTCTGTCTGTCCGTAACGTGTTCCCTGTTTTTAAGACGAACCGTTCAACCGATCAGCACCAAATTTTACAGACAAGATTGTAGGCCGCCAGAGACCAGGACCTCCCTTTTTCAAACTTTTATGACAAAAAATACGGTAGTAAAAAAACAAAAAACAAACAAAAAAATAGTCGTTTCGATTTGACGATGTCTGTCTGGTTGCAACGTGTTCCCACTTTTTTAGGTCGACCCGTTCAACCGATCGTCACCAAATTTTACAGACATAATTGTCGGCTACCAGAGGCCAGAACCTCGCTATTTCAAATATTTCGGACAAGAAATACGTTGTTAATACCAAAAACAGGCGTTTGTAATGTAATTTTAATTGCAAATAAACCGTTTAATCTGTGGCGAAAATTGAATAACCGAATTTGTAAAGGAGAAAATTCTCTACAACTTTGTTCCCTTATGTTGTTTTCATATCTGGTATCGTTTGAGTGATATTTGCAAAAATAGCGGAGATTTGACACCCTCCATTGAATTAACGAAAACCAGCCGGTCGCAGATGTCACGTGACATTCCTCGCCCAGAACTGTCTCTGGCATACGCCATTTTTGCGTTGCGTATTTGACGATTTCTTATTGTAACTTACACGTTGTAATTTCAAAGCAATGGCGCACTGAAGAATTAACAAAACCACGTCGTTCTTCGTACGATAAATGATAATCTAGTGTCTACAAATGCCATATTAGCATCAGTTAACAACAGCCATCAATAGTATTAGCTGTAGCGTAGTGGGCAAGGTCAGTTGTTCGGAAACCGCCACTACCTATTTTTTTTTAAATTAAAAGGGTTTCAGACACGCTTATTAATTGATTTTTTTATTATTTAGATTATTATTTTTGTCCAAAATGTTTGGGAAAACTTATAAAATTACAAACCTAAAGTGCGCCGTAAAAGACGTCAGTGCGATTTTTTTATTGTGACTCTTCACAGAAAAACCGTTGTATAATGGGGTGTGGGGGCGAAAATCTATAGGACTGTCGGTGGGGGCGGCGGCGGGGGTGATGGCAACGCCACCTAGATAGCCGGCCGCGGTGGCCGAGGGGACTGAGTCGCTTCAGTCACGGTCTGCACGGCACTACGGTCGGGGGTTCGAATCCCCCCTCGGGCATGGATATTTGTGCCGTCCTAGTTCGTAAGTAGTTCATAAGTAGTTTGTAAGTTAGGGACTGATGACCCTGTAGTTAAGTCCTATAAGCTTTACAAAAATTTGTACATTTAGCCACCTAGATACAGGGCCTGTATGCTGCCTGCCAAGAGTAGTCATAACACAACCAAACTATTTGTTTTCTGTAGCGTTGTGCCGAATTTGGGAATACGTACATATTGCACACTGTGTTTCAGAACGTTCTCAATGTTATTTATGTGATTCACAGACAAATTTGTGCCGGTATAAGATATTTTTGAACTTGCCGATATTGAAATCGGATGATTCATATTAGGCATTTTGTCTTATAGCAGCAAAAATCTGCACGTAGAATTACATAGGTAAGACGAAAAACATTCTGAAACACAGTGTGCAAGGTGTATGTATTCCCAAACTCAGCACAACGCTACGTAAGACAAATAGTTTGCTCGTGTTATGACTACTCTTGGCAGGCAGCGCACAGGCCTTGTATCTACGTGGCGCTGGTGATGGTGAGGGAGCGGGCGGGCGATAAAGTTGCTCTAAATTATTCTGATATGCAAATTAATCGGGGACGGCGGTGTCGGGCCTCAGCTAGCGCGCTGGCTCTATTTCGGATGGCGCTTGGGTCACCGGTACGCGCTTTCTCCTGCTTAAGGCGTATCTCCACAGCGCATATCACATAGACTATGTAAGTACGAGTCACTTGGAGGTGTCGGGGTGGCATCGGGGGCGGTTGGAGCGGGGGTGGGCAGTGGCAGTTTGCAGTTAAGTTGCTCAAAATTAATATGATGTGCAAATTTAATAAAATTAATCTAGGGTAATTGTGAAGAACGCTTGCACGGACGCCCGTTTCGATAAATCTCGAAAGTGCGACTACACTTCGATATATGATGCATTTTGAAATGTTCTAAGCACGCGGGAGAATCTTATTTGTTGACGTACGAAACAGTGATCATTTTAAGAGAAAGTTTGGTTAGGTATAGGTTAAACAAGAAGTTATTTTTCAGTATGTGAGGGCGCGTAGCGCCCGAATCTCCGGTTCGGGACGGTAGAATTGCGAAGTCTGTTGCCCATGTTATTTGCATGGCGCGTATGTTGGCAAGTTTGAGTGTTTCTGAACACTAAAAAAAAAAAAAAAAAAAATTCTTGTTTAATCTACACCTAACCTAACTTCACTTAAAATGATCACTGTTTCGCACATCAACAAATCACATTCTCTCGCCTGCTTTGAACATATCGAAATGCACCATATATCGAAGTGTGGTCGCGCGTTCGAGATTTATCGAAACGTGCGCCCATGCAAGCGTTCTTCACAATTACCTAATCTAGGGTGGTGAGTGTGATGCGGGCGGCTGCTGGAGGTGATCGGAGGTGGCGCCAGTCTGGCGGGCCCGGAGACGGCGATGGGATTTCCTGGAGGCGGCGGGGGCGGACTTTACAGGCTGCCATTTGGAATTTTCCGTAGAATCAACAAAGCATTACTACTTGGGTCTCTTGGTATAAAAAAAAAACCTCGCAAGCAGTTGCATAATGTCCTACGAAGTAATACGATCTCTGACAATAATGTTTGATGAAAAGTGCTGTAACATTAACGAAGATGAATTACACTACTGGCCATTAAAATTGCTATACAAAGTAGAAATGCAGGTGATAAACGGGTATTCAAAATGTTCAAATGTTTGTAGAACTTATGGGACTTAACTACGGGGTCATCAGTCCCTAAGCTTACAAACTACTTATGAACTAGCTAAGACTAAGGAAGGCACAAATATCCATGCCCGAGGGGGGATTCGAACCCCCGACCGTAGTGGCCGTGCAGACCGTGACTGAAGCGTCTCAGTCCTCTCGGCCACCGCGGCCGGCAAACGTGTATTCATTGAACAAATATATTATGCTAGAACTGACATGTGTTTACATTTTCACGCAATTTGGGTGCATAGATCCTGAGAAATCAGTACCCAGAACAGCCATCCCTGGCCGTAATAACGGAATTGATACGCCTGGCATTGAGTCAAACAGAGCTTGGATGGCGTGTACAGGTGCAGATGCCCATGCAGCTTCCATACGATACCACAGTTCAGGAATATCTTCCAATCTGTTTCCTTTCAAAGCGTGTTTCAGTCGAGGTTACAGGAAGAAGTTTGGAGGATTGTTGTCCGGCGAATAAGGTGGATGTTCAAGTTGCACGACAACGCTCCGCCACACACAGCCAATATCGTCAAGCAGTTGCCAGCAAAAAAAGGGGGTTGTGCAACTTGAACATCCACCATACTCGCCGGATTTCAATCCTCCAGGTTTCTTCCTATTCCCTCGACTCATACTCGCTTTGAATTGAAAGAGATTTGACGATATTTGGATTAATGATATTCGGAAATTCTGTGGAAGAAATGGTAGTAGCACTCGCGGTTAAAAAAATAAAAATAAATTATTTAAAAATAGAGAAGAAAATAAAGACAGTCATACTTAGTATAGATACGCGCTTCTCGAAAAAGATCGATGCGTCAAACAAATACTACCACAGTCTAAAACAGACAGTTGCGAAACTCAGTAGGAGAAAAATGCGACCATTTGACAGCTGAAGCGATACTAGCGCTCCAAGCGGCTGGGTAGCAAGCTCAGTAGCAGAAAATGGCACTACTGAAACGAAGAATTTATTATTTATTATTGCTGTTGTTTATATATTTCCTAGGCATGAAACGTGGTACTGTATTTCGTGACACAAATACGAAAACATTATTACACGAAAATCCCGTTTCCTGTTGATGTCAGTTTGTAATAATATCACAGTGCATTGTAACACATATATCTCACACTAGCTCGGTCGTAATCTTAACATCAAAAAACGATTTAAGACAAGAAACGAATTGCAATTGTTTAAGTTCAAAAGCAACTGATTTATATTTATATAATGTACTGGTACGTAGTTACACATCTATTTTTTCTGCAGATTTTGAACATCTTAATACATTTGATACTGGTACTAGGCACGATTTTTACATTTGATACTGGTACTAGGCACGATTTTTACATTCTTAGAGGCTAAGTGTTACGTCCTATAAAAGCTCTTTTCGCTTTATCCTTGCTCAGATGGCTTGCATGTGCCGTTCCTGTCATGTTTTCATCGTACCTACTCCCCACGAATGTAAAGGTACTTTAAATCTTTAAGAATCTTTTTCTTCTAAAATCTTAGTTTCTGCATGTTAAACTACAGTTCGTTACGTTTTATTTCACATTTTGTACAAACAAATCCCTGTTAACTTTCGACTATTATTGCTGCATCAACAATAGTAGACTGCTGTGCAAAAATTTCTTTGACTCCTTTAAACCTGTCAGCCTACCAAAAACAACATTGGAAAAAAAAATACTGGGTTAGTTACCTCTCTCTCTCTGTTACTGACACCATACACCCTTAAAATTTAACAAACCTACATTGTAAGAGCTTTTCATATTTGAGAAAATGTGCATTTTTTTAGTTTTCCTCTAACTACAATTTATCGCACCGCAATAAGCTCCGAAATGCAGTCGCATTTTAAACGTGTCGTTCGACTCCATATCTAATCCACAATGGTTTCTCGCCTCTCGGTATGTTCTTACGACCCAGCCGCTTGGCAGCGCTGCAATCGCCAGGTTGCAGAAAACTACCAGGAGTTTCGTGACCCTGTATGTTAGACTCTGGTACTACCGCCATGCTTTGGCAAAAATCATGCCAAGAATCCGAGAAAATTCTCGTTCTATGTATAATCGATAAGCGAGACGAAAGCTTAAATCCAGTCACTCATTGATCAGCGTTCGGTTGCGAAAGAAGACAACAAAGAGAAAGCGGAAGTTTTAAATTTCGCGTTTAAAGAGTCGTTCACGCAGGAGGACCATACAAACATCCCACTGCTGCATAGATTCTCAAATGAAATAGATAGTAACAGGCATCTGTGGAGTAGAGAACCAGCTGATCAGCTAAAAACACCTAAGTTGGCAGGCCCGGGTAAAATCCCAGTTCGCTTATTTGCCCCTTACTTAGATTGCTTTCATTGCGATTCTCTGGCGCAAAGTCCCAAGCAATTGGAAATAATAATAATAATAATAATAATAATAATAATAATAATAGTCTCCGTTTATAAGAAAGATAAAAGAACGGACCCGCATAATTAAAAACGAATATAATTAACATTATTGTGCTACAGAATTCTTGAACACGTTTTCAGTTTGGCAAGCTTTAGGAAGCATCGCTCATCTGAAAATTAGCTTGCCCTTTTCTCACTTGATATCTAGCGAGCCTGGATAAAGGAAAAAGGCAGACTACATATTCATCGATTTCCACAAGGCGTTTGAGCCGATGCCGCAATACGGACTGCTAATGAAATTATAAACTTACTAGCTGTAAACCCGACGTTGCCCGGGTATTTATTTATTAGACAATCTCGAAGTCCACCTCCCCTTGCATCCTTTCTCTGCATCCATCTCTTTCTTTCCCAACTCTCTGTTCGTTTCCACCTTTCACTCTCTCGACATAGTACCCTCTGTCATGTATCATACAAACATTTATGTACCCAATGACCTTCCTCTTGGTTTAAAGGTCATCTGTGCAAAAGTTCGCCGGGCGCGGTGGCCGAGAGGACTGAGGCGCTCCAGTCACGGTCTGCACGGCCACTACGGTCGGGGGTTCGAATCCCCCCTCGGGCATGGATATTTGTGCCGTCCTTAGTCTTAGCTAGTTCATAAGTAGTTTGTAAGCTTAGGGACTGATGACCCCGTAGTTAAGTCCCATAAGTTCTACAAACATTTGAACATTGATTTTGCAAAAGTTCATCAAGATCGAAGCAAAACTATACATTTTGTCAAAGTTAAGTAGGTACCCTCGACAATGCTCCGAAAGAACGGACAGTGACATTCCTCTTCTTTTTAAGGTCAAGTGCGCAAAATTTCAGCCGGCCGCGGTGGCCGAGGGGACTGAGGCGCTACAGTCACGGTCTGCATAGCCACTACGGTCGGGGGTTCGAATCCCCCCTCGGGCATGGATATTTGTGCCGTCCTTAGTATAAGGTAGTTGATAAGTAGTTTGTAAGTTTAGGGACTGATGACCCCGTAGTTAAGTCCCATAAGCTTAACAAACATTTGAAACCTTTGAAAGCAAAATTTCACCAATATCGGAACAAAACTATAGATTTGTATGCAACAGAACGACAGGGTCACATTGGAAAACACACTTTGTTGTACTCAAATTTTCCAGTTTTATTTCATTCAACCTTGTTCTGAGATTAACAAGAAAAAAAAGGGATCTGTGAAATCGGACGAGCCGTTCTCAAGTTATGGCGCGACCAAGGTATTTAGGGATTTATTTTTATGCTGCAAGGTATCCTCTCCCATGCACCGTATGAAACTTAGTTGGACCGTGATCTTCCTCTTGTTTTGAAGGTCAAGCGTGCAAAATTTCGTGAAGATCGGAATGAAAGTGTAGATTTCGTCAGTCTGTAGGAAATGTACCCTCCGTCTTGCACCTTAATTCTGCCCTATCCCAAAATACTTTCTTAGCTGACGTCTTCTACCTATAAACTAGATACCGGTAAAATTTCAACTTCATAGGTGCTGCAGTTTTTGAGATTTCGCGTTTAGTCAGTGATTGAGTGAATTCGTGAATGACCTTTATATATAGGGCGTCCCAGCTATCTTGTCCACTCAAAATATCTCTGGAACAATAACAGCTATTGGAAAATTACTTTCACCGCTATCAATGTACAGCTGGGGCCCATGAATGTACATATTTGGAAACATTTTAAAACGAAAGCAAATGTGTTTTTAACACAAACTTATGTTTTTTTTAATGGACACCCTATATTTTTTCTTCTGGTGGGGAGCGCAAAAGATGATCTCGGATTGAGGAAGGCTGGCGTGTACCAGATTCCGTGTCAGTGTGGAAAGTCATATATTGGACAGACGATGCGTACCGTCGAGGATCGATGCGTTGAACACCAGAGGCACACACGATTGATGTATCCGAGCAAGTCGGCGGTCGTTGAACATTGTTTGTCGGAGAATCATGCGATGGAGTATGAACGCACTAGGATTCTGGTACAGACGTCGAGATACTGGGACAGCGTCGTTAGAAAGGCCATTGAAATTCGCACAAGTGACGACCTCATAAACCGTGACTGTGGCTATAATCTTAGCAAAGCTTGGGAACCAGCGATTGGGTTAATTAAGAGTAAATCTAGCAAACGTAACGAAGTGACGACCACGGCGGACAGAGCCCTCACACCGACGTCATCTCAGACGCCGTCGCAATCAGTTCCACTGCGCGGCCGCGGCGCGGGGTGCGAACCGCGGAGGGGTCGCTCCGCGGGCCGAGGGTATTTAAATCGCCCGCTACCGGGCTAGAACCCAGTTCCCTTCGAGCAGCCGTAGCGTGCCGATCTCCGTGCCGGCGCGTTTCCAGGAGCTCAGTCCGTCAGTTCACCTGATGATGGCGACATGTATGATCGCCGAAATATTGTGCCCGTTGGACACTATAGACCGGTAGTACACCCGTGGATATTTTGATTATCAAATACTCCGGGAGAAACTGAAAAATCACATACAAAGCACATGAATTACAAACATCACATACCATACAATAGTGGAATCGATTGTAACATGAATGAAATTTAGTGTCTTACGTAGCATAAAAATAAAATATTACTACCAAAAATGGTAAAAAATTGGGCAATAGCGTTAAACAGCCACCTCCTTCTGTGTACCGCTTCCAAACTTTGTATGACTCTCCATGACCTAGCTTCCGGTAAGTCACGTTGGTGCTGGATTGCAATACCTGCTGACTAGATTAGATTAATACTTGTTCCATAGAACACATATATGACATTTCGTAATGATGTGGAACGTGTCATTTTAGTAAATGTTGTCTACACTTGACAATGAATATTTTAAGGATTTTATTACATTTTTGTTGTTTTTTATTTTATTTTTTTGTTCTAAGTTTTATCTAAAAATTCATCTACATTGTAGAAGAAGTTGCCATTCAGGAATTCCTTTAATTTCTTTTTAAATACTAGTTGGCTATCTGTCAGACTTTTGATGCAACTTGGTAAGTGACCAAAGACTTTTGTGGCAGCATAATTCACCCCTTTCTGAGCCAAAGTTAGATTTAACCTTGAATAATGAATATCATCCTTTCTCCTTGTGTTGTTGCTATGCACACTGCTATTACTCTTGAATTGGGTCGGATTGTTAATAACAAATTTCATGACTGAATATATATACTGTGGAGCTACATTGAAGATCCACAGGTCCCTAAATAAATGTCTGCAGGATGCTCTTGGGTGGGCTACAGCAATTATTCTGATTACACGCTTTTGTGCAATGAATACTTTTTTACTCAATGTTGAATTGCCCCAAAATATCATCACATATGAAAGCAGTGAATGAAAATAGGCATAGTAAACTAATTTACTGAGATGTATATCACCAAATTTTGCAATGACGCCGGCCGCGGTGGCCGAGGGGACTGCGGCGCGTCAATCACGGTCTGCACGGCCACTACGGTCGGGGGTTCGAATCCCCCCTCGGGCATGGATATTTGTGCCGTTCTTAGTATTAGCTAGTTTATAAGTTTAGGGACTGATGACCCCGTAGTTAAGTCCTATAAGCTTTACAAACATTTGAACTTTTTTTTTTTTTTTTTTTTTTTTTTTTTTTTGCAGTGACTCTGAAAGCATAAGTAGTGAACTACACTATCTGAAGCAAACTGCTAGTGTAATTCGTTTGGTAGAATAAATACAAGATAACACCAAACCTCCTCTTCAGGAACTTTTTGTTATTACTACTATCTCTGTTGCTGTAATGTTGTCTCCACTCCGTAGAACTGACAGAAAGACGTCAAACCATTTTAGTTTATTCTGCCAATGAGAATACTTCTGAATCTAGATATCTCAACTGATCCCCTAGTTGTTTTGACCAGTGTATTATGTCATCCCTTCAGTATTACTTTAAACAAACAAACAAAAAAAAAAAAAACAAAAAAAAAATAAAAAAAAAAAAAGAATAGAATATGCTTCTTATCAGCAGCGATTCACATTCAGTAACTGAAATGGTTGTTTCTTTACAGTTGTCGCCCACCATAGTAGAGCCGTACAACGCAGTGTTCACGCTGCACGGTTCGATCGATTTCGAGGACTGCAACTTCCTTCTGGACAACGAGGCCCTGTACGACATCTGCGCGAGGTACCTCAACGTAACGCGGCCAACCTACACCAACGTCAACCGCTTAATAGCACAGGTAGTTTAGACTACAAATAGCTTGTTCACCAAGTCCTGACTGGATCTCGTGGCGTTTATCGTAACCAAACTCCACCTTCCGAAGCCTATTCACAGGCAAAGGAGCTGGGATTTCTCTTTCTCTTCTTGGGTGCGTGGGTATGGGGAAAGAGGTGCTCGCGCATTCCTCATGCACTGCCAACATTACGTAATGGTTTGGAATAACACAGCATGGCAACTACTTCTTAACAGCTAAAGGACTGATAATGTTGGCAGCAGCCACACGCAAAACTTTCGTGGTAGTAAGTACATTGGGTTCAGTCGTACGAGAGCTACGGACTCGTCTTTCAGGACGTTGTAAACATACTATTGCCTCTGTGTGGGTTTTTGCGCTGATTATGTGACCATTTGAATGTCAGTTAGAAAGATTACGTCGTGTTTAAATCTTTCTAAAGCACAAAAAGAAAGAATTGTGACTCCGTGTCTCTACCCCAGCAAAGAGTATTGGTATAAAACTTACGGACAGCGCACTATTCAAACAGTGCAGGAACAGCACACAAATCCCTGCATTCAATGTGGTGTTAGTAAATAATTTCCTGTTACCCATGAAAGAATTATATTACTCTATTTGTCACCAACACCCTCTGCTGTTTTTAACAGAAATATTAGTGCCATTAAAAAGAGTATGTTGTGATATGGACTTTCTTTTATCTGCTGCTAGACACATTTCTTTATATTTAGCCTCGCGGGACTAGCCGAGCGGTCTGGATCGGTCCCACGTTACGGATCGCGTGGCCTCCCGCGTCGAAGGTTCGAATCCTCCCTCGGGCATGGATGTGTGTGTTGTTCTTAGGTTAGTTTAACTTAGTTCAAGTAGCTGGTAAGACCAGGGACTGATGACAACGTAGTTTGTTCCCATTGGAATACAAACATTTAAACTTTATATTTAGAAAGTTCTGTTAAAAAAGAACTGCTGCACGACCGTAGGGCCCCACTGTTTTGGACTTCCCTATGAAGCGCTAATATGCCAGCTGGACTGCTGGTACCGCTTTGGAAGTCACGGGTGTGTCCTTCCTCTGATTTCTTGCGATTTTTTTCTCTACAACCACCTCCAGCTTTGCTCGACGAGGTCAGTAAATGAAGTCTAACTGATCTCAGTTAAACTACGGAGGTTCCTTCGCCTTTCGTCTCCACAGTATCATCAGCAGCAGTCAACTGGGCGAGCTGCAGAAGGGTTAAAATGTGCCTGATCGATCGGTTACCTAGGTGACATTTAATGACGAGTCCACCTGTTAAAACTGTGAGTTTTCCTGACTGAACCATTCTTTTGTGTCCCAGTCTCCTCGCCGCTTTTGTGTCTCGTTTCCGTCGTAGGTGTCGGTGGCCGAGTAGAAAGACCGACACAGGAATAAAGGATGCACGCTTGTGCAAGTAGGAGGTGACCAGCCAGTGGGACAGCAGAATTTAGAAACACTAGAGTAAATTAGAACGAGATCTATATTTCTTAGAGACTTAGTAATACTTAACTTTTACATAGCTCAGTACTGCAGAATGCGGATACATAGTTGAGCTAGAGGCCTGCCTAGTGCCTATCCGATAGCCAAGTCTTCACTGGTGCCTATCTGATTCGGAAGTGTTAGCTGGTTCCTATCTCAGTCCCAAGTGAACGATGTCGTTCAGTGGTGGCCACGAGCGGAGTTGTAGCAGAGGGCGCTCGTGGCTGACGTCGTAAGAACGCCGCGCCGTGCGTGCATGGCGGCGCGCGGCGAAAGTAGGTGGCGCGCACTTTAGACTTGTGCGACACCACACATTCTGCTTTCAACACCCACCATCTTGTCATGGCCATATCTCCTAACATCTGATGGGGAATTGCGTTTTACATACAGGTGTCTGCATACTTTCCCTCAGGTAGTGTGTGTAATCAGTGGAGTTACTCAGTAGTTTGATTGACAGTTGTTTCAGTGAATATTATGCCACGAATCTTTAAAGGTATATATTTAGAAATTATATAAACTTCAGGTGCGATGGTTGATGATAATCATGACGGACATGAGGAGACATGAGATACAGCTTCTCGTTTTACACCCAAGGTAGATACCGCCAAGCGTGCGCGAGAAGCGAAAGTGCTGACCTCTGCAAAGCGACGAAAGTTACAGCGACGCCGGCACAGTAGAAATTGACTTTATCTTCAGAGAAGTAGGTTTTCCTTTAAGAAAAATATCACATCCTGTTTTATCACATAATAAACAACAACAGTCTGGTTTTCGACCGGCTGTATCTTAACTAGCGATTCATCTCTTGGGTCAGTTTCTGTCGCAAGCTGCGTTGTAGTTTTCTTCGCTTCGCAGAGGACAGCTTCTTCGCTTCTGACGCACGCACAGCAGCCTGTACCCAAGATACACTGAAGGAAAAAAAATGAAGACTGTTCCAATGTTATATAAATATATGGTGGCGACCCGAAAGATAAACGGTATTAATGAAGTCCGAGTTTAATTAGTCGGAAAGCGTGACATAAGAGAACCTCCCCTCCCCCCTACTTAAACTAAGGTAAACTAACCTAAAGACAACACACACAACCGTGCCCCAGGGAAGACTCGAACCTCCGACGGCGAGCAACCGCGCGCTCCGTAGCGAGGCGGCTTAGACCGCTCGGCTTCTCCACCGCGGCACCACTGAAGCAGCCGCATCTGATGTCTTCTCAGTTTCGGCGTGATT
The DNA here is from genome assembly GCA_026315105.1 of Locusta migratoria. Taxonomy (NCBI): domain Eukaryota; kingdom Metazoa; phylum Arthropoda; class Insecta; order Orthoptera; family Acrididae; genus Locusta; species Locusta migratoria. Next base: position 313,365,844 of record CM048744.1, on the reverse strand, counting down.
GTGCACCAACAGTCTCAACTGAAAACGACGTCCAGTTGGGTCTCTAGAACAATGTGGCGTGAGGAGGATGTAAACCGGATGTACACCCGTGAAGAGGATCATATACATTATTTCTCATCGGTGGTTGTTTTGGGCTACGCCATATCTCTCGTGTTACTTATCCAAAATTAATGAGTGAGGTATCATTTTCAAGGTTTCGTTCTCCACTAATGACGAAAAATCTAATATATAAAGCAGAGTGTCCGTATATTTATACGTGTTGCATACAAATGTACAGTTTTGTTCCAATCTTTATGAATTTGTATACACGTAAGCTTCAATCCATGAGGACAGTCGCCGTTAGTGTAAGAATCACACACGATATATAGTTCAAGAAATATGACGTAATAAACAATGAGATGCACGGAAAACTGCTGTCATAAGCGACAATGCTTCTCATTTTCTCCTAAACCACTGGACCGCTTTCAACCAAATTTGGTACACATATTCCTTACGCGAGATAACATCTTCTGTAGGAGTACGAACCACATATGACACATGGTTCAAGAGACATAACTCCATAAACGATACGAGTTGCAAGAAACTGCCATAATGCGATGAGACTTTACAAATACACTATATGAGAATGAGAGTACTTAGCGACTTGTAACAAACTTGAAACATAATTTCAAACCTTTATTAAACTTTTTCTCGCTGGCAACCATAGTAAAATGATGAAACGAAAAAAGTTTCTCGCTTACTCCTTTGCCCTGTTTATGGAGTAAAACTACGGCATTCGGTATGACGCTACAATTATAATTTCTACACAACAAATTGTAGCCGCAGGAAATTTTATAGGCTAATGTACACACATATCGTTGAATGTGCCTCCGAAATTGTAGCACAGTGCGACCTGTAGTTGATGAGGTATGAGCACATAAAACGGTAACGTTAATTGAAAACCGCCCTATCACGCACCAAGTAGTAATTTATTACTTCTTTAACACCAATTGTATTCCCAAGAAATTTTACAGACATGCAGCACTTTTACAAATGAATACATACATGAAAAATTATACAATTGTACCACATATAACTGAATAAATTATAGATCGTGCGAATTTTATGTCATTTGTGTTTTGACTTCTTTCTTTGTTTGAATAATGCGCTTATAATTTTGTACATTAACCAAGACAGCGTTATTTCTTATAAGTTCTCCGATAAAGATAACATATTTTTAGAAAAAAGAAGATGGACAGAGAGAGAAGGGTAGGAGAAGTACTAACTCCAGGCAGGAATAAGTAAATAAATACCCGGGCAACGCCGGGTTTTCAGCTAGTACATAGATAATTGAAAGTTATTGTATTTTTTTTAATTTTGAAACAATTTGTACTGTTCATACTACGTTGATAGCCGCCGAAAAGTCGTAAAGGGACATGTATTTACGGTTCCTCCCATCAGCCACTGCGCCGTAGTTCACGCGGCCGATATAAAATCGCTGTTGAAGGTGCTAACTATTGTCAATCTCTTTAACTAACATGTACGACCTTACACAGGCCTGGAGAGTCGTCACAGAAGGTATCAGCTGGATAATGAGGAAGGAGACTTGTATCTACGTAATAATTATTAGCACCAATAAATCAAAACTCTACATAGTTTATACTACAGAATAGAACATACAGTGGAACCCCCGATATCCGACCTTCATGCGACCGGGCCGTGGTCGGAACGGCCAAAAGGTCGGATATACCGAGGAGCAATAAAACACGCTTTTTGGGTCAAAAACAACCGTATACTGCACTAAATTATAAGTATTGTACAAAATACAAACTCAATACACACATTGCTGCTTAATCGTAATTACTGTATTCAATAAAAAATATTTTAAGTACATGTTCTAAAAAAAGTAACAGTTTTTTTTTTATACAATGGAAAAGTTTAATTTTTATATTGCCTGGAAAGTCTCAACATCTCCTTCCAATTTTTCAAACAGCTTTACGGCTTTTTCTTTCACAAGAGGCCACGACAAAGGAGTTCTTTTGCGCCGTTCTTGACAAACCCAAACCCAAAGAGCTTCGTCTACAAGTTCTTGCATAGGATTTTTTAAAAACATTTTCAGACTTTTTAATGCATCTTCCGTTTCAACTGTCATAGAATAACTTTCAACGTCTTCACGGTGTTTTCTCCAGTCTTATACAGTTGTCACGCCGATCCCTAGCTCTGCGGCTAGTTTGACTAGTGACTCGCCACGGTCCAAACGTTGAAGCACTTCAAGTCTTCGTTGAAGGGAAACGCACACACGCTTACATATTTGAGAAGCCATAGCGAACTTTCACTAATCGCAAATCACAGTTTATCACCAAAGATACAGTAATTACGGAAACAAAAAAAAAACAAAAAACAAAAAAAAAAAACAATAAAGTGGAGCAACATTCACGTCGACAATCAGAACACAACTGGCAGTTTAACAGAGAAACAATGCACAGCACTGTTGAGTCAGTTTGACTCGTCGCCGGAGAAGGCAGTCGGGCACATGGTCGGATATCCCGAGGTCGGATATGAGGGGTTCTCCTGTAAGGTTGTTTTTTTAACAGGTTTCTATGAAGTTCTGAATGATACATTAGTTGCGAGTCCATCGCTCAATATACAACAATCCATAACAAGAGAGAACACATATCTCAAGTTCATGGATCACACAAATAACTTCAACCTCTTTCTTCTTTGTGACCAAGATTATTCCAGGTATAAATCCGCTTGTTAAATGACACTGAGACATGTGGTTTAACTGTCCGGGGTTGGAACACTTGCGGGGAGTGATACTTGCGAGGAACCTGGGACCCTTGGGGCGGCTGATGGCTTTTCCTGGGTACAGGCACACCAAGAGGTCTAGCACTGCTGTTGTCAACTTTCCACACTGTCAACATAACACGAAACTCAGTGAAACTGCACAACCCTTTGCAAGCTGAAGAGCAATACAGAAACTTGTTGTAACTACGTATTAATTCGTTGAGTGTTCCTTCTCAAAACAAAAAGGTATTTCAATAGTGATAATGTTTGGAGAGTTAAGACATTCTCTGCTACTACGAGACGATGACTTTCCCAGTCATACCTCCTAAAAGCAAATTATTCAGAACACTAAGCATATCAAGAAACCTGCGCAAGCACTAAATATATTAGGCATACTGCACAGATACGTTTATGTAATTGACCGCTACGTAGTTAACCCCACTATCACGCAACTTCCATCTCTTTAAAAATAGCTACTATGCTTTTTAATAGGAGATGCAACCTTAAACCTTCAATTAAAAACCGTTAATAATAAGTCAATGAGTATTTTACATACTTGAAGCGTTCATTTGTAGACCCCAAAACGATTTGACTGTATTCGAATTACAAATACATCTAAGAAATGTATGAAATACGGAATGTGTAAGGGAACGTCACACACCGAAAAACGCTAAGATAAATTCTATTTTCTATCACCATCATATAGAACCATTTTTACTCCGAACTGAGCATAAACCAACAGGGAGAAACTAGTTGCAAGACTTCCAGGAAAAATGAAGCGAAATTGGCAGCCAGTAGTTGGTTATAAATTACATTGGCTGTTATCTGTATAAATTACCGAATACGCGGAACTCCTGTTCAGTACAGTCAAAAAGGTCTAAGGTAAGAGGCAGTGGTTTACAATCCGTATCACTCTCCTCCTCAAGAAGTCTGTGTGAAGATTTATATTCAGAACATTCAAGAAAAAGGCTACTGCGATGTTGAAACTACAAGAAGCAGCTCATTTACTCAGGAAGGGAAAACGTTACGGTGCCCGTAAATTTGAATGGCTGTATCTCTTGTAGTAAAATTCATTTTTTTGATAAAATGTTAAAATCCTCTGAATACGGCACAGGTAGCGGCTGGAAGGCGTGGAGTAGGGGTGGTGTATCCCTACTTCTGGAACATCCTGTTCACTACCTGCAGCGTCCGGGTCTCCCCGCAAGTGTCTACACATTCCCTTTCCCCGAAAGTGTCACTCTCCGCAAGAGTCACAAACTCAACTGTCCGGACGTCCACCTGGACAAATGAAATTTCCGGTGCAGTACGTATTCTTATAATTTCTAAATTACCCCAAAATAAATTGTTTGGTATATACATGTGGCGTCTGTTCCGAAGGAAACAGACGTCACTTCTGATCCTGCAGTCGTTATTATTTAATATTCACAGAATATATGACAGCAACTGCGATTGGGCAAAGCTGAAAATGTGCACCCAGCCGGGATTCGAACCCGGGTCTCCTGTTTTCTAGGCAGTTGCGCTGACCCCTACACCACTGGAGACACAGTGATCACCGCACCTGCAAGGACTACCTAAGCACGCCTCCCGTCAGATACAAATTCCCAGCATCGCCCTGCCCACAGTACTCAAACTCGTAGTTATGAAACTAATTCCCGCAAGAGTAAGGGCTTCAAACTTGCTCACCCCTCCCCACTAACGATAGGATCATTGCCCGTCACCGGCATATTATATATATATATATATACATGTGGCGTCTGTTCCGAAGGAAACAGACGTCACTTCTAATCCTGCAGTTGTTGTTGTTTAATATTCACAGAATATATGACATCAACTGCGATTGGGCAAAGCTGAAAATGTGTACCCAGCCGGGATTCGAACCCGGGTCTCCTGCTGGGAATTTGTATCTGACGGGAGGCGTGCTTAGGTAGTCCTTGCAGGTGCGGCGATCACTGTGTCGCCAGTGGTGTAGGGGTCAGCGCAACTGCCTAGAAAGCAGGAGACCCGGGTTCGAATCCGGGCTGGGTACACATTTTCAGCTTTGCCCAATCGCAGTTGATGTCATACATTCTGTGAATATTAAATTGTTTGGTCGTATTGGATCATTGAGGAGGAATGTAGTGTAACTTGTCACAATGAAACTGGACTCGCGACCTCGCACCCAAGAGCAGCCTCGCGGCAGGTGGTGTCGTCGGTGACGGCGTCGCTGCGCTTCCCGGGCGACAAGAGCATGGACCTGCTGGAGGCGCAGACCAACCTGGTGCCGTACCCGCGCGTGCACTTCCCGCTGCTGTCGTACGCGCCGCTGGTGCCGCCGTCCACGGCCGCCTTCAACGCCATCTCGGCCGACCGCCTGCTGATGGCCTGCTTCGAGCCGGCCGCGCAGATGGTGCGCTGCGACCCGCGCGCCGGCAAGTACATGGCCTGCTGCATCCTCTACCGGGGCGACGTCTCGCCCAACGACGTCAACATGGCCGTCGCCCGCGTCAAGTCCCTGCGCTCCATCCGCTTCGTCGAGTGGTGCCCCACTGGGTTCAAGGTGTGTACCAGCTGTACTGTCCATATTTCTGGATTTCCGGCAGGTTTTTGACACTGTACCTCACAAGCGCCTTCTAATGAAACTGCGTGCTTATGGAATATTGCCACAATAGTGCGATTGGGTTCACGACTTCCTATTAGAAAGGACGCAGTTCACAGTAACTGACGGTAAGTCATCGCCGGCCGCGGTGGCCGAGGAGACTAAGGCGCTCCAGTCACGGTCTGCACGGCCACTATGGTCGGGGGTTCGAAGAATCCCCCCTCGGGCATGGATATTTGTGCCGTCCTGTCTTAGTTAGTTCATGAGCAGTTTGCAAGTTTAGGGACTGATGACCCCGTCGTTAAGTCCCACAGACTATACAACATTTTTTTTTTTTTTTTTTTTTTTTTTTTTTTTTTTTTTTTTTTTTTTTTTGTAAGTCATCGAGTAAACCGGAAGTGATATTTGGAGTTCCCCAGGGAAGTGTTATAGGTCCCCTACTCTTCCTTGTATTTATAAACGATTTAGGAGACAATCTGAATAGCTCCTTTAGTGTGATCGCAGATGATGCTGTCGTTTATTGGTTAATGAAGTCAAAAAAGGATCAAAAGCAACTGCAAAGCCATTTAGACAAAATTTCTACATGGTACGAAAATTGGCAATCAAATGTTCAAATGTTTGTAAATCTATCGGACCAAACGGCGTGGTCAGCAATCCGTAGCTTACAAACTACTTAAACCTAGGTAAACTAACCTACGGACAAACACACACACCCTTGCCCCAGGGAGGACTCGAACCTCCACGGCGAGCAACCGCGCACTCCTCAGCGAGGTGCTTTAGACCGCTCGGCTACTCCACCGCGGCAATTGGCAATCAACACTAAATCAGTGTGAAGTAATACACATGACCAATAAAAGAAATCCGCTGAACTTCAATTTCACGATAAATCAATCAATCATTAAGGTCGTAAATTCTACCAAATACCTAGGAGTTACAATTGCGAACAACTTAGACTGGAGAGAACACATAGAAAATATTGTGGAGAAGGCTAACCAAAGGTTACGTTTCATTGGCAAAACGCTTCGAAGATGCACCAGCTTCACCAAAGAGACCGCCTACATCACACTTCTGTGTTCTCTGCTAGAGTACTGTTACCCATTGTGGGACCATCACCAGGTGGGACTGACGGAAGACATTGAGAAGATTCAGAGAAGTACAGCTCGTTTTGTTTTATCACATTATAGGGAGGAAAGCGTCACAGAAATGTTGCACGATTTGAGGTGAAATCATTACAAGGACGACGTTATTCGTTGCGGCGAATTATATTTGCGTAATTTCAATCACCGACGTTTACTTCTGAATGTGAAAATATTTTGCTAGCACCCACCTACATAGGGAGACATGACCAACCCAATAAAATAAGAGAAATCAGATCGAAAACGGAACGATTTAGGTGTTCTTTCTTCCCGCGCGCTATTAGAGAATGGAACGTTAGAAAAAAGTTATGAAAGTGGTTAATGAACCCTCTGCCAGGCACGTATATGTGATTTGCAGAGCGTCTCTGTAGCTGTAGATCTTCTCCGCAGGAGGACCAGAGTTATGTTATCCTGAATGTGAGCATCCGCAGCCAGTTTTCATTTTAAGAATGAGTACGAGGGTCATTTGAAAAGTCCGTACAAAGTCCGTCGAGGTCATCTTTAGATAGTAGCATCTTTGGAAAGAACGGTCATCACGTTTCTGCCATATTGGTCTATTTCTTTGTGTTTGGCAGTTGTGTGAATCAAGGAAGTCAAGTGATTGTCACTGAATGGATGAAATAGAATTTTGTGTGGTGATTAAACATTACTTTATGAAAGGTAAAACGCGTCAGGAGACTAAAGAGATGCTTGATAAACATTATGGTGACACGACACCTTTAATTAGGACAAGTTATAAGTGGTTTCAAAATTTTTGAAGTGGCCATATGAGCACAAGTGACGCTGAATGTTCTGGACGCCCTGTGGAGATTACGACTCCAGAAATCATTGATAAAATCAATGATACGGTGATGGATGACAGTAGAGTAAAGGTGCATGAGATTGCTAGTGCTGGGAGCATCTCGAATGAACGGGTACATAATATTTCGCGTAAAGATTTGTACATATGAAAGCATTCCGCAAGACGGGTGCCGCAATTGCTCACGCTTGACCAAAAACAGAATCGTGTGAAGTGTTGCAAGGGAGGTTTGCAGCTGTCCGCAAGACTTTAAGCGTCGTTTCGTCACTGTGAATAAAACATGGATACATTACTATACTCCTGGGGCCAAAGAACAGTCTAAACAATGGTTTACCAAGAGAGAATCTGCGCCAAAAAGAGCGAAGACCGGTCCTTCATCCGGAAAGGTAGAAATACGGCTGTCTGCCGCCTTCCCTAAATTTTAATCTTGTATTTTATTTAAAGTCGCTTAACGACACTATTCGTTTTCTGAGGCATGAGGAGTAACGTAGCCTTTCAGTTCTTGTTTTTAAATGTTATTATTAGTAATCGTATTTAACTTCATTTGTGTTAGATTTGTGTTTTCAATTTATTAGTGTGTCAATCAATGTGGCAACATGAACGGCTTCTCCGTCTCGCCACCGTGCCTATAAGAGTGTAAAATGTTTTGTCTCTGCATGTGTGCGTATGAGAATTTTTTGGCGTGCTAGTGTGTCTGGAAGTATGAGAAATTTAGCCTTGGGCGATGCTCCCTGGACCTGTGTCTATAGGTGGCTAGTACCAACCTCTCTTTCTATGCTCTCAAAAGAGGTTTCCACACCCTTTCGTTGCAAGTTAGGTTGGCAAGAGGCTGGTGTGAGCCTTTACGCGCCCTTGTGTGAATCTCTGTGTTTCCCCCACAACCCCTGGCTCCCTCGGCCTTGCTGATTTTCGACCGGAGGCCCACATGGCCCACTAAAGCCACACTCGTTAGGTAGCTGTCCTTCAGAATGGAGATGGCAGCAATTCGTTGTTCAGTTAGTTCAACTTAGGTTTTAGAACTTGCATTCATTTTCGGAGTGAGTTTCTCCGAGCATGCATCAAAAGATGCGCGACTACTAAGCAGTGCAATTTTACTGTTCGTTTTCTCTGTCCGCGAGTAACATGTACTCCATGTGGTGTGTTCTCAGAACAAAGCCTTCAGCGGAACCCGTGTTTGTTCTATGCCCTTCAGGCTAGAATAACTACATGTATCTTTCCATTTTCTAGTAGTACTGCGCGATCTTCCCTCTTCCGCCTGTTGTAAATTGCTATTTTATTCTCGAACTTGTACTCTGTCCCCAACCGCGGTCTGTAAGTTCTTTACTAGTCCTGTACAACCTTCCTTATTTGGTTGCTTATGAAATGCTGCGCATTTCTATAAGTTGCATGCCGTATTTCATATTTGTTCTTCCGCGACTCCGAATTTATTAAACTTGGATGACTTTTGAGATAGGATTTCATTCTTCTCTGTAACGTTCGTGCTATCGCGTATAACTGTGTTTCTTACGTTTCCTTACAACTTTATACGTATTTCGATGCGTTGCATGCCATATTTTGTATTTGTTTTACCGGGAATCTGAATTTATTAAACTTTGATGATTTCTGAGAGCGGACCTCATCCATCTCTCGAAAGTTCTCCTATCGTGTGGAACAGTGTTTCTTTCGTTTCCTTGTAACATTCCACGCATTCCTATGGGTTGCATCCTATAGTTAATTTTCGTAATATTTTAGTAACTGATTTTCTTCATGTTACTGGATTTCTGAACCACGTGGTGCGCGCCTCAGTTAGGTTGCCAGCGCTTCGTTTAGCTTCAAATGCAAACAGATTTTGTTGCTATACGCGCCATCTCCAGTTAAAAAAGAATAGAACTAGCCACGTATGAACGTTATTTTTATTGTGTTGTGTCCTTCACCTTGGCTCGCTGAAACTTCCCCTACGAGATCGACGGCCGTTTCTGCCTTGTTCAGCACGCTGTTTTTAGTAAGTTTCGCTTGCATTGCATGTGTGTGTGGATGAAGGCTTGTTATTTGTAATTCCTCCCTCCAAATGAAATTCAATTCAGTGTAGATAAACTTAAATTTCTATTATGGGCATTTTTAGCATAAGATATGATAGTGCTTGTGAGCTAATTTCAATGGGATGCGTTTTTATTGTGTAACTAAATTGCCCCCACCCCCCCACGTGCTTGTGCTTACACTGAATAAAAGCATTTTGTTCAGTAAAATCTTATCCTATTTTTAATACAGTAGTCTGAGAATACCTACCCCTTTCTTTATAAATATTTTTTCATGTGTGCTGAGAACAGATTCAGATGCTGATTATTGTTAATATTTCCATTGCGCCTCTTGTTTCGTCCGCCACTTTCATAAAGTAATTTATTTGTGGTGGCTCGTTTCATAGTAAGTGTGATTCCTGTGAGCTACAATTCATATGATCGCTGCTTTTATAACTTGCGACTGTGAGAGTAATTTAAAGTCAAACTAGGTCTCAATTTGGGCCAGGGAACAAGTTTCAGCAGCACATCAAGTAGTTTACATGACTCTTTTAACTGACTTGTACACCTAGAACTATAATTTTTAAAAGTAATCTTTCTATGTTTTCTGCTACTAGAATCATTTCATTAAATTAATGTTGATCTTGGTTTTGGCTCCTTTCGTCAAGACTCTATTTACAAATTTTATAACTGTGAGTTTTTCATTAAATTAATTGATGCCAGATTTGATTACAATATTTAAGCAGTGAATTTTTTATTATTTACCGAGACTAAGATCAGTTTATTTTAGTAAGCAGACAGCTACAGTGAATATACTCAGCTAAAATAGCTAAATATCACATTAAATCTGCAGTGGTCTACTTTCAAGGTTATGGTGACGGCCTTTTGGGATTCGCAAGGGATAATCCTCATCGACTATCTGGAACAGGATAAAACTATTACAGGTGCATATTATTCACCGTTATTGGACCGTCTGAAAACTGAGCTGCAAGAAAAACTCTGGCGATTGGCGCGAAAAAAAGTCCTTTTCCATCACGACAATGCACCAGGACACACCTGGCAGTTGTGGTCGCAGAATTTTTGGAAACAGGGTTTCAACTTGTTTCACATCCCCCCCTATCCTCCAGACGTGACTCCCGCGGACTACTCTTTGTATCCCAGTTTGAAGAAATGGCTGACAGGACGGAGAATTAATTCAAACAAGGAGGTGATTGTAGAAACTAACAGCTATTTTGCAGGCTTGGACAATTCCTTTTATTCGAAAGGGATCAACAATTTACAGCAAAGTTGGACGAAGTGTATCTTTTCAAACGCCCCTCGTACCTAAGGTTGAAATTTAAGTTTTTGTGATGAGTAAGGTATTATAGAAAGAGCGCATGATTAATTTTGTTGACGATTTGGAGATAGTACCAACTCCCAAATGGAGGACATAGTAATAGCTTAGCCAATGTAAGGAAACACCTGAGAGAGTTGAAAACAAACAAGTCGCCAGTTCCACGTGGGATATCAATTCGGTTTTACAAAGAATACTCTGCGGCATTGGCCCCTTACTTAGTTTGCATTTCTCGCGAATCTTCGATCCAGCGCAAAGTTCCAAGCAACTGGAAAAAAGTGCAGGTGACTCCCGTGTATGAGAAAGGCAAAAGAACGGACGCACATTATCTTCTTCTGCTTCTCTGCAGGAATTAGGTTAGAGTTGCCTGTCACGGTACCCATCTCTGTCGGGGTCTTCCTATATATTTTCTTCCATGACACTTATAATTACTTGCCATTAAGGGAAGTCTCTCACATGCCATTCTTTCTAAATGTTTGTTCCATTTTCTTCTGTACTCTCGAATTTTAGCATTTAAGCTAAAGATTTGCAGTTCTTCTCTAATATCTTGATTTCATAGCCTATCTTCTCTTGTGCAACCTTTGACTCCTTTCAGGAATTTCATTTCTTGTGCCTCATTACGGTTTTCTTGCTTCTTGGTATTCAGCCAGTTTTCTACAGTTTTGTAGAATTTAAGCTCAATGTCTTTTCTGTTTCTTAATGTTTTTGTTAATGGTTCCACATACTCGGCTGAATTTACTGAGCTTAATTCCAATATCTTTGCTGTAGCCATATTACATCCGAGGTAATTGAAAGGTTTTACTTTCTCTAAAGTCTTTTGATCTATAACTATTTTGGTTCTAATTGGTTCTTTTCCCACAAAAGCCATTGTCTTAGTTTTTTCTTTTGAGATTTCCATGTCAAATGTTGCACTTATTTATTGTAGTAAGTAGGTTCTTTTCTGAATGTCATCTTCTTTATCTGCTAGGATCACTGCATCATCAGCATATAGTAGATTATTTAAAAGACTGCTCTTGTCTAGGTAAATACCCTTCTGAAATTCTGTTTTCCATATACTTATTAATTCATTAATGTAAATAAATAAAGTTGGAGAGCTGCAGCAGCCTTGCTGTACTCCTTTGTTAGCTGGTATCTCGTTAGTGGTTTTTCCATTCAGATCTAAAGTGATATTTGTGTTTTGATATAAACTTTTTATGTTTTGGATATTCGCGATTCGTCATTATCTCCCAAAGTTCCCGTCTGTTGACATCAGTTTGCTGTAGAACTCTTTGAACATATTCTTAGTTCTAATAGACCTACAGAAAATTTTCTTGAGACGGAAAAGCGTCTGATCACGCAACAGCACGGCCTTAGGAAGTATCGGTGGTTCGTAACTCAGCTTTCCCTTTTCTCTCGTGACATCTTACGAGCTTTGGACGAAGGGCAACATGCAGACTGTTTATTTGTCGATTTTTTATAGACGTTTGAAACGTTTCCACACTGCAGAATGCTAACTAAGGTACGAGCATATGGAATAGGTACCAAAATATGTGACTGGATCTAAGACTACTTAAGTGATGCATCCCAATAAGTTGTTCTTGATGGCGAGTGTTCATCTGACGGTAGGGTATCGCCAGAAGTGCCCCAGGCTAGATGTGATAGGACCGTTATATATGAGTGAGTAGCAATCTGCAGATGTCTGATGATGATACTGTGGTGTACAGGAAGTGTTGTCATTGAATGACAACAGTACGTTGGAGAATGATTTGAATAAAATTTCTAGGTGGTGTGAGGCATGACAGACAGCTCTAAACGTATAAAAAGTATAAAAATGTAAGGTGGTGCATATGAGTAGGATAAACAATCCCGTAATGTTTGAATACAGCATTATTAGTGTGCTGCTTGAGAAAGTCACGCCAGTTAAATATCTATCCATAAGGCTGCACAGCGATATGAAATGTAATGAGCATATAAGACAGTCTTGGGTAAGGCCACTGCCTTCGTGAAATCAAGGCCGTATCATAGTCGTGATGACGTCATGCATTGAGGCGGGATTGAGGCACCTGATTGGTAGGCCGACGTTTGGAATAATTTCAAAATCCATTTCATATGCCTATCTAGCAATCAGGCGCCTCAATCCCGCCTCAATGCATGACGTCATCACGGCTATTCTACAGCCTTGATTTCACGAAGGCAGTGGTAAGGCGGATGGTCGACTTTGGTTTATTGGGAGATTTTTGAGAACATCTGATTCAAGGAGACGGCATATAAAACGCTTGTGCACCCCCGTCTTGAGTATTGCTCATGTGATTGAGATCCCCACCAGATCGGATTAAAGGAAGACGTAGAAGCAGTTTAGAGGCGGGCCACTAGGTTTGTTATTCGTAGATTCGATCAATGCGCGAGTGTTACTGAAATGATTCGGAAACTCAAATGCCAGTCACTGGAGGGAAGGCGGCGCTCTTATCGAGAAACACTGATGCATAAATTTAGAGAGCCGGAATTTGAGACGGACTGCAGAACGATGCTGCTGCCGCCACTTACACTTCGCGAAAAGACCACAAAGATAAGTTCAAAGATATTAGAGCTCGTACCTATGGATACAAGCATTCGTTTTTCCCTCGTTCTATACGGGAGTCGCGCAGGAAAGCAAATAACTACTAGTGGTACTACGTACCCTCCTGCGCCACACACCTTTAGGTGGATTGTGGAGAACGTATGTAGATGTAGACGCTGTAAAATTTAGCACACGGAGTAGCTATCTCGAGCAGAAATAAAGGCTCCAATTCGAGGACATCGGGTGCAACTGATGTTGGTTGACTGGTAAAGGTTCGTCAGTTCTCGCTACTACAGCTCAAAACTAGATTTTGTCATCCGTAGTGGCCAGTCTCTTACGACCCACTAGGTAATAGAGCTGGAGAGAGTGCTGCCCAGTTTATCTGTCTAACGTCCTAGTTATGAGCAAGGTCAGGGTCACACGGACAACGTGCGATCTGGCATTACCTTGTTGAAAAGTAATCTTACAGATACCTCAAATAAACCGAAATAACAGAATTCACGGTTTACCTCCTAATATCGTGTCGGACCTCCTTTTTCCCGGACAAGTGCAGCAACCTGACGTAGCATGGACTCAACAAGTTATAACACTGAGCCCTGCTGATTCTTTAGCCGTCCATAATTACGAAAGTGTTGCCGGTGCACGATTTTTGTACGAACAGAAATACCGATTATATTTTATAAATGAGCGATGGGATTCATGAAAACTGCTCTAGGTGGCCAAATCAGTCGCTAGAATTTCCCAGAATGTTTTTTCAAACCAACGGCGAACAACTGTGGCCTTGTGACATGGCGCGTTGTCAACACACAAAATGGCTGCCAGTGATGTCCAAGTAGCCAAATACAATTATTTTGCGTGAATAATCGGTTCTATTAGACCAGAGGACTCGATTCACTCCATGTAAAAACAACCCACACCATTATAAAACCATCATCAGCTTGCACAGTACCTTGCTGACAGCTTGAGTCAATTGCTTCGTGGTATCTAAGTCACAGTTTATCCCTTTCATCAGCTCTTACCAACTGAAAACGGGACTCATCTGACCAAGAAAAGGTTTTCCAGTAGACTAAAGTTCCATAAATACAGTCACAACCACAGGTTAGGCACTGCAAGGAGTTTCGTTCTGTTACTAAACGCAATTGAGACAGTCGTCTGTTGCCGCGGCCCATTAACGCCAAATTGAGGCGCAATAGATAGAGTAATACACTGCTCAAAATAATTATAGAAATAGGTGAGATATCATACACAATGTACCTATGGTATATTTTATTCATATATTGGTTACAATTGTAATTTGTGTGCGATACAGTATCATATTTGAACGCCTCAACTCCTTACTTGAGGTATACACGACTTTTACTTAGAGAGAGACAGCATGGGGCCATCATAACAGTGAAAAAGTGATTCATTCTGCCATCTAATATGGCATGTGGTCACCTCGCACGATCAGCACAGTTGCACAATGCTTGGCATGGACAGGATGAGGTTGTCAATCAGCTCTTGAGGGGTATTTGGCCATTCTTCCATAAGTGCAATATCCAGCCATGCAGTCATTGTGAGAGGTGCTGGTCTGGTTGTAATGCGTCTGCCAAGGGTATCCCTGACATGCTCTACCGAGTTTAGCATGTTGTCCACCAGTGTAGCCCTGTAAGAACGAGAGTTATCTCCCACCACTAGGAGCACATCTCCTATGGAATCAGCGTAGGGTACAACAAAAGGTCGAAGGATGTCGTATCTATATCTATATTCTGAATGACATAGAGGTACGTACTGTACGTCCACCAATACTGACTCCTGTCCACATCATGCGTCCACCACCGTGATATGGGATGTTTCCTGCACATAAGCAAGATTGTTCCGGGTTCTACGTTCTCTCCAGATGAGGGAACGACAGTTGTCCTAATCTTTGAACGGATCTCAGCGCCCTTCGTTACTACTCCAATTATTACGTCCCTCCCCCTGGTTTATGTGGGCTAATCCGTGTCTTGGTTTTAATGGTACGAACACCATAGGGCTGCATGCGTAGAAGCCACATTTACGAAGGTGATTTTGGACTGCTTGTGTTGATATTACACGTCTTGTCGCTGCCTGGAGGCTGCGTCGCAGCTGAGTTGCTTTCAATCTAGATGGGCAGTTAACCGGAGGTAACAGTCATCTCTGGGTGATGTCACCAATGGACGACCATGGCCTCTGCTTCTTTTAACGGTTCCTGTTGTCTGAAATCGTGCGCAAGTCCTGGAAATCACACTTTGTTACACTCCAATAGCTGTGGCCACCTCCCTCTGTGACTGTATCGCTTCCAACCTGCCGATGGCTCTCCATACCATAGCTTCGGGGGAACCCAACTGCTTCTGAAATTCGGATGATAAAGTAAACACAATTAAACACCAGCCCCCTCTGCAGCAACTTTGTTATTACCAGTATCTCGGTTACTGTCATGGTGTTGTCCCCGGTCCGTAGAACCGACAGAAAAACGTTGTACCATTTTAGTTCATTGTGCCGATGTCATTACTTCAGAACCTAGATATCTCAACTGAGCCGTTAATTGTTTTGACCACTGCGTTTATTTTCCTTAGTGTTACTTGTCTGAGTACTCTACACAAACACAACATTTGGTTTTCTCGGCACACTCTTGACACTCTGAATCTCGGAATATTGCCTCTCTAACGATTTACAAAATAGAATGTCGTACCCGTCTAGATACAACTACAATTCGGTGTTCAAAATCCGTCTATTCTTGTCGCGAGACCACAACCACATCGGAAATCTCGTCACATAAATCACTCGAGTACAAATGATAGCTTTGGCGACGCAATCCACTTTTATCATTAGAGTACGTGACAAACTGCCGTACGTATCTCTATACTTTTTATCTGTCTGTCTGTTCACTTATAATTCAAGATCCACACAAACAAGTTACGTGAAATTTGGTACACGTACACAAATTACATGGGGAAGGTTCTTAAACAGGTTTCGTTCCATTTTTTGGAAAACCAACCAGAAAATTTGAGGAAAAGTGAAAGTGCGTTTTCATTGTGTCCATGTAATTCTATATCTTCGCACTGATCTTGATGAAATTTTACACAATTGACCTTCAAAACAAAAGGAAGGGCACTGTCTACATAAAATTTCTTCCAGTGCATGGTGAAGGGTACTTTGGACACCATGCGTCTCTCATGGACAGTTGTATGTGGCCTGCTTCAGAGTGGACAAATACGAAAATCTTTTTGTACATAACCCAAATGAAACTGCCAAAAATGTTGTTCATCACTTTGCTATAACATAAATGTACCCTTTTATTACATGCAAACAAACGGTTTTGTACTCTTCTACAGAAAATCTTATTTTAAAGCCGGGCAAAGCCGGGTACTTGCAGCTGTTCTTTGAATATCGCTATCCCGTAACTTTTGTCACTTCAGTGTAGAGCATTTAGCCATAGGCCGTAACACATCTAAAATATAATACCAGCTGTTCACTTCAAACCATCGGCTCTGCGAAGTTCTTTACCTAATGGGGTTCCACACCATCACACCAGTTGCTGGGTCCTTATTACAATAACTAATACAGTCTCGAAACTTACTTTTAATCTGCCTTCTTTTCCTGGGACAACCATAGGATGTGAACATAGATATTACTAGATGTTTTCAATCAATTACTTGTGTTCTAATAAAAGATTTTAGCAGCTTACCCGTTTACACCGATATATGCTGTAGCAACGTCCTGAAACGGGTAGTTTTTGATCGCCTTTTATAGTTAGTTGCAAGGAGATAGACGAAACGATACTGCGAGTGACTAACGGAGAACCGTATATTGATGACTTTCTACAGCTTTTATATATTTGGAATAAATCATTTTAAGCCTTAAGCTATATGTTATGCCTCTTTAATGATCAACCAGTTTCAGTTGTTGCAGGCGTCATCAGGAATTAAAAGCAAACATCAAGAAGACCTTCTTTATATTATGACACTAGCTGAACCCACGCTGCTTCGCATGCGTAGGCTGGTAGGTCTGCACCAGTTGTTTCTTTTTAATCCTGATGAAGAATCCATATCTTAAATTTCGTAGTTATAGCTTGAAATTTGAGTTAACAGCACCATATTTTTGAAAATCAATTTTTGCATCTCGTATTCACCCGCTTATTGGTCAAATTTCCGAAAATACCGAAACACGTGTCCTTTAAATTCGAACCCCGAATCCAAATCCGAAAATTTGTAGTTCTAACTTCAAAATTACCTAAATAGCAACAGATTTTCGAAAAACATCCCCTCTCCAATTTATCCTCCTTGATGGTTGAATTTCCAAAAATACCGAAACACGTATTTTTTATCGTCTAACCAACTATACAAATAGCTCTAGGTACAAAATTGTATGAATAGCAACATGTTTTGAAAAAAGAATTTTTGATCCTCTATTTAACCCTCTTACTTGTTGAATTTCCAAAAATACTAAAAATCGTGGATTTTTAATCCTGACTAAGATTCTATATCCGAAGTATCGTAGTTGTAGCTTAAAATTTGAGTTAACAGCAACATATATTTGAAAATCAATTTTTTGCGTCACCTATTTTACCCCCTTATTTGTCGAATTTAAAAAAAAAATGCCGAAAAACGTGTCTTTTAAATTCGAACCCTGAATTAAAATCCGAAATTTTGTAGTTCTAGCTTCAAAATTGCCTAAATAGCTCCGTATTTTCAAAAAACGTTTCATCCCCTATTTCACCCCCTTACGGACGGAATATCGAAAAATCGCTTCTTAAATGACGCCTACAGAGTAAGATCAACACCCTGTACAAATTTCAAGTTTCTATCTTCCGTTGTTTTTGGCTGGGCCATGATGAGTCAGTCAATCAGTCAATCAGTCAGTCAGTCAATCGGGACACTTCCTTTTATATATAGAGATTACGTGAAGTAGAGTAAATTACACGCTTCTACATAATTTATACAGCATACGTATCACGCTGTATTGTTTACATTAGTATCATTTTCAGTCTTACTGATATTTGCTTTTAATTTCTGATGACGCTTGCTACAAGTCAAACTGATTGATTAATGAAGAAGTATAACATAAGCCTTAAAATGATTTATTATAAATTTATTTTACGCCTGATTTTCAAAATAACTGAAAGAATTGTTCCTGGTAAAGGACTCATGAGCAAGAAAAGTAGAACTGTGACTTGGACAGTGACAGCAGCTGTGTTTTGTTTTATTAGTACAACTGATAGGTATCGTGCAGTCTGAATTGTTACTATTCAGTTGTTTCCCCATTTATTAATAGTGTATACTCAAAAGAATGACTGAAATTGCTGTTGTATCGGTTAGAGCAGCCATTAAAAACGAATACAGTCAACCAATGTATGCTCAACTAGCCTGAAATTGCATAAAATTAATTTAACTGCTATGACAATGTAGTAGAAAATTAGATGTTTGGAGGTTGGCACCCCTGCAGGTGGCGATGAACCGAGAGCCACCGGTGGCGGTGCCCTGCGGGGACCTGGCCCCTACGCCGAGCGCCGCCTGCATGCTTGCCAACTCCACGGCCGTGAAGGAGGCGTGGATAAGCCTCGCTCGCAAGTTCAACCTCATGTTCGCCAAGCGCGCCTTTGTGCACCACTACGTGGGAGAGGGCATGGAGGAGCTAGAGTTCAGCGAGGCGCGCAGCAACCTGCGGGCCCTGATACAGGACTACAACGAGGTGGAAAGCGACGGCTGACCGCTGGTACTTACCACTGTAAATAGTAGTACAGTCCAATCTGGATAAGTCACCGCCGGAGAAAATAACTTTGACAGGCCGCAGTGATAGTAGTCCAAGCATTCTGTGACTGCTTAATGTTAAATTTGCAAAAATTATTACCGAAAAAGAAAACAACAAAAAAGATCGTAAGGGAATTAAATTTCGAATATGGTTTCTCTTTAATGAAACTCGAACCGAGTAGGAGAAATTCGCAAAAAATTTCGTAAAGTTGTAGAAAACTCTTTTCCTTAAATAAATAAAAAAATATAAATCTGATGGGAAAATGTTTAATTACAAAGTTGTAGAATTTTGTTTGGATATGGGACCGTCTTTTGCAACTGTAAATTAGTCTACTTTACACCAGACGCGTTTCGCTATATTTTAAAGCATCTTCAGTGGTCAGCTGTACAATAAATGGTTTGTATTACATTATTTGTTTTAGTTATTACGAAATTCGATCTGTAACAGTTCTCATGCAATTGGATTGTTTTCATTCTGAATAAATTGGACTATTAATATTACTCACGAATTTTTTATGTTTTTATCTTCATGTGTGATTTGTAGCACCATAAAAACATAAAAAATTCGTGAGTAATATTAATAGTCCTATTTATTCAGAATGAAAACAATCCAATTGCATGAGAACTGTTACAGATCGAATTTCGTAATAACTAAAACAAATAATGTAATACAAACCATTTATTGTACAGCTGACCACTGAAGATGCTTTAAAATAAAGCGAAACGCGTCTGGTCTAAAGTAGACTAATTTACAGTTGCAAAAGACGGTCCCATATCCTATACAAAATTGTATAACTGCAACTGCGGAAGACAAGGCCAAAAAACGAAGAACTATGTAGAAAGTTGTAGGCCTTAAGATTATCTATCGATTGGTTTTTCTGTACCTAACGATAGCTTTGTAGCTTTTAGAGATATATCGAAAAAACATTTTAAAACCTTTAAAAACTAGATTACTTACAACTCATCAACATTCGCGTTTCCAAACTTATTAACATACTAGCTTCGCAACGGTTGTTACAGAGGGACCTGTATTACCATGGTGCTTTGGGTTCCGGACGTAGGTCAGCAAAAACACAATCCTAGTTAGATCGCTCTGTCAATAAACTCAAGATGAAATTAAATTAATTAAGTCCGTACTGCGGAACGATGTAAATCAAATGTTAGGTTGTGTTCATAAAGTTAAGAATGTCTGTTTGGCGTAAACTTCTGAAAACACATCTATCGTTGAGATGAAAACTAATACTAATAACAGCGCCATGTGTTGGTTCTATAGTGTAGTACTAAACTTTTTATCTCTAATAGTATATGAATGCTGAAGTATTAGTATGTTGCAGTGTTGCACTCGGAACAATGTAGTTATTCTGTATGTCGAAAACTCGACGAATGCTGAGTCTGGCAATGCAGTCAACAGAGCAGTTCAGGTCTGTTTAAATAAGACGTCATGGCGGTGTCAATGTGCGATAAAGTAAGTCTGGGTAATAGTAGAAGGAATGGCGTCAGCTGATAATCTGTATAGAACTTGCCATTAAATATAGTATTCCCAGTGAATTGTCTTGACTGTATTAGCAGCATCCCGCCACTCTTTCAGCTAATACATGCCCCCTCGTCCTTCAGTGATGAGTTCGTTAAGCACGAAGTTTAAATCGACCTTGTGTAACAGAACTATATATTCAGAAGTCGGATTATAACTCTAAGTAGAATTGTCTCTGCAAATGAAGACGTCTTTCCCTGTCTTAATGTAGTCCGGACCAAAAGTAAGTAATTACAAATGTAAATCACAATAGTGTACTGAACAATTATGAAAGCAGAGAGGTTTCTGATGAGTTTGTAGCTCGCGTGTGTATATTATCTCTAGTGGCAGCCACAGAGCAGAAATATCTCTGGAGTGAGCATTCGGATGCGCAGAACAGATTTCGTGTTCTCAACATTATGGCGGAAATGGCACGTGATATCAGGAAAAATATACTAATCGCTGACTTTATCTTGCTCCTTTTTTTGTTCGGTAAAGACGGGTGAATATGTGTAAATGGCCAATTTAGTGACGTTTCCTCATCTTTCTTGATGCTTTTGTGATACATTTATTTAGATATTATTTCATCTTATGTGGTTATTCTGCGAAAATCAGGTGGGGCTTCCTTGCAGCCAATGCGATACAAACCAATCATAAGAGCAAAAAAATGCGTGGAAAGAGTGGATATTTCCATCATTCTACGTGACTGAATTTTGAAAAAGCATTCAGTGGCTGTTGCCAACATTAGCACACAACGCCGCCATCGTAAGTAAAATTGTACCCCTTCTTGTAGTGTATTACATCATATTTATGAGAATGAAAAATACGCAGCAACGCTATAATTAGTTATTTGGCGTACTAAGTAACTAACGTCACCTCACTTTGTCGTTTCTTGTACTATGGCGTTTTTGATGCATTCCTAAACACAACGCACTCAAAATGTAATGAGGATACACCGAAATCAAAAGGGAAGTACATAAATTGGACTTTCCTTGCAAATAATTCTTATGTAAATTAGAGCATCGATAGACGCAAAGGAATATCGTTATATGTTAAATTCAAATGTTCCCTGTCAAAAGAAGCAAACATATGTCGTTAAGCTGTGAATATACAAAGTGTAATCAGCAACTCGCTGTTCAATGTTAGTTCGTATTTTCAGAGATAAGATTGCGGCTCTTAATTCAAAATACTTCTGTTACTGAGGCAATACGCACACACGATCATGTATTGTTTCTTTGCAGCATTACAAAACCAACAATTCTTAGTAAATGATTTGTTTTTCTTTCGTACCTGGCTTACATTTTACTTGGTGTGGCAGCAGTTTACTATGTTAACGTTGGCTACGAAATGTTCGCTTTAGGGAGATCATTCATTTACTGATCGGAACAACAATAATTATTTCTTTCCTTATCAATACAACGAATTATTCCCTCCATTGTACATGACTGATTTTTCAGAAAGGATTCTACGGTCCCTGCCAACATCAATACACTACAACGGTGCCGTAAGGAAAGTCGTAGTGCTTGTTTCAGTGTGTTACACCTTAGCTATGAGAATAAAAAACGCAGCGTCGACGAAGATCTTTGGTCTATGTATACTATGTAGTAACAGCGCCTCTAGCGGATCTTTGCTATAATACGCTGCAATTCCTGCGTAGCACACACCAGAAACTACAAATTACGATATCTTTTCTTCACTGATCCGATTTTGATTAAAATAAGCTTATATGTTGCTCCAAGGTACTATCAGTTAACCTATGAAACCCCATGAATGTTCGTATAGTACTCTTTGAGATTTTCTACACTACACCATACTTATATGCATAGTATACACATAAAACTTGAAGTTACGATATCTTTCCTTCCTCTGATCCGATTTTGATGAAATGAAGCCTATGTTACTCTCCAAACTATTCTCAATGTACCTGTGGAAATCCATGAAAGTTCGTTTAATACTTGTGGAGATTACCTTCAACAAATAGGCATACATTATGGCTTTTAAACAAATGATTAAATTATGATATCTTTATTTTGTCCGATCCGATTTTAATTATTGAAGCATTTATGTAACCGTACGATATGTGCAAGTTAGGTGTGAAAACCGCATGAAAATTCGTCTAGTAGTTTTGGAGATAAACGTGTTCAAAGAAAGAGACAGACATGACGGTCGTATATAAAAAAATTTCAATTCACGATATTTTTTCTTTCCGTAATCCGATTTTTATGAAACGAAGTCTATATGATGTCCAGCGTTACGCTCAAGTTACCTGTGAAACCCCCATGCAAATTCGTGAAGTAGTTTTGGAGATAAGAGGTCTTTAATAGTTGAAAAAACAGACACGACGGATACTGAAAACATTTAAAATTACTATATCTTTTTGTTTCGTGATCCGATTTTGATAAAATTATGTCTATATGTTGACCCACACTTTTCTCCAGTTTCCTGTGAAAACCACATGAAGATTCGTCCAGTAGTTTTGAAGATTTATGGGAACAGCGACAGGCCTACATTTACAGATTTATTATTAGTATAGATTATTTGCCGTAAGTAATGCATGAAATAATTTTAAAAAAAGTCACTTTTTCGAAAAAAATAAAAAAGTTCAGTATTTTTCGAGATATATTGATTTTATACACACACAATATATATATAATTGGCTATAGTTGCTCAGGGGATTGACTTAGAGTAACGTCTTTCGTTTGTTTTCTTCGTGAAGAGTTGTAATATTATGCTATTAAATCATTTTTGATTTTGTATCAAAAGTATCAAACAATGACTTTGAATAACTTGCACTTTTTAGGCCTGTTTTCGTCAATTGAATATTTATATGTTTATTTTATCAAAGTAACTGTTAATGAAATATATTGCCGACATTTTGACAGAAATTTTAAAACAAATAATGTTACTCTACGACCTTCTGGGGCCGAGATAAATATTTTCTTAGAAACATTCTAGAGGGCGTAATTAACATTTTATAGCGAAGTACTTCATGGAGCATAATATTTAACACTAATACTAGTAAGAAAAAATACTTGGATACGTTGCATTGTTTTCTAGTATTACTAACCGACTGGTAAAGTGAAGCGTGCGAGCAAGTAGTGCCTTGAGCTGGTGAGGACGAGCGGGTGAGCAGGCGAGCGAACGTTGGGAAAGGAGCGTTTCATGAGGATTGCAAAAACTGTATAGTTCAAGTGAGTTTCAGTTTTTCGTCTGTACCTAAATTTCGGTTGAACGCAATTTTGCACAGGTGTTTCGAACATCTGACAGTCCCGGGTGCATTTGTTTTTTCCGTTTTTCCGTCAATAGTTATATAAAGGAATCTGGTAAATATAAATCTACTGTGAGATATCTGCCTGGAATCTCTCAGAATACAAATTACGGCTTCAACAACTGCAAGTTGCTTCGAATAATCAAACTGTATTCGTTAGGTTGACAGTGCTGAATGCAGGTGTTACCAATGTTATAATAACATTAATTAATAGTCAATTAATAGCCAAATTGAAGAGAATGAGTATGATGGGTAAGGGAACAGGTGTCAAACTGGAATATGCAGCTGGAAAGTTGTAAACATGACTAGTCGTAAGTTAATAAGTTTGTAAATCTTCTTTTGTCACTTACCGAAAACTGAATTTTAATCTTTTCGGTACAGTTCCCTCTTAAATGACTGAAGTTAAATTTATAACTGAAATTGATTATTATTTGTAGAACATCTCAAAGGTCCCCAAAATTTTATAATTTTCCAGTACCTCCGTTGCATACTATTTCCTGAAATATATTTAACTTCATGATATCTGTGATATTTCGGCTAAAGTTTTAAATATGTATCTTGATATAAAATAAATTACATATATTTTTCACAGATTAGCACCAGAGGAGGAAATTGGAGGCATAAAATACTTAACGCGAATGTTGTGTGTACATTTTTTTTTCCTTTTCTTTTTCTCGAGCTGTAGAGGCAGTAGTAATGAAAGTCTCTTTTTTTTAAATTTTACTATTATACAAATAGTTTTCAAGACTATAATAAAGAATTCTCTAATTGATTTTCTCAGAAATTCTTTGACTAGTAACCTTCCTTTTTAAAAACCTTAAACATGGCTGCAGTTCAGCAACGGTGGAACACGATCCAAAAGTGAACAAAACCTCGGCCAACCAGTTGCATAAAAATGGTTTATATACATAAACCTACACCTCTACCAGCACGAAGCCCTCTTGGCGCCACCTATTGCGGGCGCACGTCACTAGTGTTCCTACGCCTCTACCAGTACGCAGTGCCCACTCGACCTGTGTGTGGCCTTGCCCCACAATTTTATGTTGCAGACGTTAATTTTAAATATGTACATGTGGCGTCTGTTCCGAATGAACAGACGTCACTTCTGATCCTGCAGTTGTTGTTATTATTATTATTTAATATTCACAGAATATATGACATCAACTGTGATTGGTCAAAGCTGAAAATGTGTACCCAGCCGGGATTCGAACTCGGGTCTCCTGCTTTCTAGGCAGTTGCGCTGACCCCTACACCACTGGGGACACAGTGATCACCGCACCTGCAAGGACTACCTAAGCACGCCTCCCGTCAGATACAAATATTAAATAATAATAACAACTGCAGGATTAGAAGTGACGCCACATGTACATATATAATATGCCGGTGACGGGCAATGATCCTATCGTTAGTGGGGAGGGGTGGGCTAGTTTGAAGCCCTTACTCTTACGGAAATTATTTTCATAACTACGAGTTTGAGTACTGTGGGCAGGGCGAAGCTGGGAATTTGTATCTGACGGGAGGCGCGCTTAGGTAGTTGCAGGTGCGGTGATCACTGTGTCTCCAGTGGTGTAGGGGTCAGCGCAACTGCCTAGAAAGCAGGAGACCCGGGTTCGAATCCCGGCTAGGTACACATTTTCAGCTTTGCCCAATCGCAGTTGATGTCATATATTCTGTGAATATTAAATAAGTTAGTTTTAAAATTTTACATTTTATTCTATGACACGAAGTCAGCCACATTTGGCCACTTGATTTTATTTAACAAGTATTTTATTTCGAGCTATATGTACGTACATTCTCATCCAATGCTGTAATTTTAATTTATACATTTGCATCTACATAGGATACTCTGCAGTTCACATTTAAGTGCCTGGAAAAGGGTTCGTCGAACCACCGTTATACTATTTATATTTATCTCCCATTCCATTCTCGAATAGCGCGCGGGAAGAAAGAACACCTGAATCTCTCAGTTCGAGCTCTGATTTCTCGTATTTTATTCTGATGATCATTTCTTCCTATGTAAGTGGGAGTCAACAATATATTTTCGCATTCGGAGGAGAATGTTGGCGATTGGAGTTTCGTAAGTAGCCCACGCCGCAGCGATAAGCGCTGTTGTTGTAAAGATTCCCATCCCGGATCCAGTATCATTTTCGTAACGCTGTCTCCCCTGTATCGTGACAATACGAAAGGAGCTTCCCTTATTTGGACTCTTTCGATGTGCTCCGTCAAACCCACCTGATAAGGATGCCACACTGGGCAGCAATACTCCAAAAAAGGACGGACAAGCATCGTGCATACATTTTGTTTAGTAGTTCTGTTTTAAGGGTTCTGGCAATAAAACGCAGTCTCTGGTTCGCATTTCCCACGACATTATCTACGTGTTCTTTCCAGTTTAAGTCTGAAGTAATAATAAATCCTTGGTATTTTGTAGAGTTTACGGCCATCAGTTTTGATTGATTTATTCTGTGAATAAAGTTTAACGGATTTCTTTTCGTACTCTTGTGGATGACTTCACACTTGAGTCGATTGTCAAGTTTTATACCATACTGATATCTTATTCAAATCGTTCTGCAGTTCGTTTTGATCTTCAGATGATTTTACTAGACGGTAATTGACGGCGTCATCTGCAAACAACCTAAGAGAGCTTTTTAGATTTTCTCCCAAATCGTTTATGTAAACAAGTAAGAGCAGAGGACCAATGACACTACCCTGTGGAACGCCCGATATCACCTTTGTCGATAGCATCCAACACTTCTTGTGAATAAAGAGCTAGTTGTGTTTCGCATGAACGATATTTTCTAAATCCGTGTTGACCTTGGGTCAATAGATCATTCTGTTCGAGATAATTCATAATATTTGAATATAGGGTATGTTCCAAAACCCTTCTGCATATTGACGTCAGTGAAATAGGTCTGTAGTTTAATGGGTTACTCCTACTGGCTTTCTTGAATATAGGCATGACCTGTGCAACGTTCCAATCATTAGGTACAGATCTTTGTTTGAGAGAGCGGATGTATATGGCTGTTAAGTAAGGAGCTATCGCTTAAGCATAATCAGATAGAAATGTAATGGGTATACAGTCCGGACCAGAAGACTTGTCTTGTTAAGTGATTTTATTTGCTTTACTACTCCGATGATACCTACTTCTACGTTATTCATTCTGGCCTTTGTTTGTATTTCGAAATCTGGAATATTAGTATCGTCTTCTTTGGTGACTGAATTTCTAAAAGCTATGTTTAGTAACTCTGCTTTAGTAGCGCTATCATCGGCAGGATCGCCATTACCATCGCGTAGTGAGGGTATTGTTTTGCCCCTAGTATATTTGACATATGACCAAAATCTCTTTAGGTTGTCAGTCAAATTTCGAAAAAGGGTTTCGTTGTGATAAGTATTGTAGGCATGTCGCACTGGAGCCCCCGCTAAATTTCGAGCTTCTGTGTAGGATCGCCAATCCTTGGGATTTTGTGTTCGTTTAAATTTAGCATGCCTTCTCCTTTGCTTTTGCTTCAGTGTCCTGACCTGCTTTGTGTTTCAAGGGGGATCACCTCCTCCTTTTATTAATCTATTTGGTATAAAATTGTCAATTGCTGTCGATCACCTCTTTGAATTTGAGCCACATCTGGTCTACATTACGTTTAGTGTTAGAAACGAGTTGAAGCTGTCTTTCAAGAAGCAATTTTTTTTCTATCTGCTTTCCTGAAGAACTACACTTTTTGTCTATTTTTGGTAACTTCGGGACTTTCAAGATTCAATCTCGCTACGACAGCTCTATGTTCACTAACACCTGTATCGGTTTTGATGCTCGTTATGAGTTCAGGGTTATTTGTTGCTAAGAGATCAGTGTGTTTTGACATCCATTTACAATTCTAGTTGGCTCATTAACTAATTGTTCGAAGTAATTCTCAGAGAATGCGTTAAGTACAATTTCGCACGATGTTTTATGCGTACCTCCTGATTTGAAAATATAATTTCGCCAACAATTGAGGGTAAATTAAAATCACCGCTTACTATTATCGTGTGAGTCGGATACGTTTTTGTAATTAGTCTCAGGTTTTCTTTGAACCTTTCTGCTATTGTATTGTCAGAGTCGGGAGGACGGTAAAAGGCACCAATTATTAACTTCTTACGATTTTCAGGTACAACCTCTACCCATAATAGCTCACAGGAACTATCAATTTCAACTTCGCTACAGGAAAGACTACTTTTGACGGCGACAAACACGCCTCCACCTATTTTGTTTGCTCTATCCTTTCTGAACACAGTCACATCATTTGCAAAATCTTCTGTTGAGCTTATTTCTGGCTTAGCCAACTTTCACTGCCTACAATGATGTGTGTTTCGGTGCTTTCTATTAACGCTTGCAGTTCTGGAACTTTCCCGACACAGCTACGACAATTTACAACTGTTATACCGATAGTTTCCGGATCTACATTTCTCCTGTGATCCACCTGAACCCTTTGAGATTGCCCATTTTCTATTTCCCCGAAGCTCTTTATCCTAAAAAACCGCCCAGTCTACGCCACACAGCCCCCCGCTACCCGTGTAGCCGCTTCCTGCGAACTCCTGACGTGTTCAGCGGAACCCGGAAACCCGTCACCCGATGGCGCAAGTCAAGGAATCTGCAGCCTACACACGGTCCCAGAACCTCCTGAGCCTCTGATTCAGACCCTCCACTCGGTTCTGTACCAGAGGTCCACAGTCGGTCTTGTCAACTATGATGCAGATGGTGAGCTCTGCTTTCATCTTGCAAGCAAGACTGGCAGTCTTTACCACTTCAGATAGCCGCTCAAAACCTGAGAGAATCTCTTAAGATCCAAAGCGACACACGTCATTGGAACCGACGTGAGCCACCACCCGCAGCTGGCTGCACCCATACCCTTGATGGCATCTGGGAAGACCTGTTCCACATCTGGAATGACTCCAGCCGGTATGCACGCGGAGTGCACGTTGGCCTTCTTCCCCTCCTTGGCAGCCATCTCTCTAAGGGGCTCCATCACCCGCCTAACGTTGGAGCTCCCAACTACAAGGAAACCCACCCTCTGTGAAAACTCGGATCTTGCAGGCTGAGTGGTAACCTCAGGATGAGAGACACCATCCGACTCAGGAACGTTGACCTGAACAGTTAGGGCCTCAAACCTGTTCGCATGACGAAGCGGGGAGGCCTCACGATCGGTCCCCCGGAATGTCTTGCGTCGCCTGCCATGCACTGGAGCAACCTCCCACGCAACCACGGTTGGGGTGTCTGCCTTAATGCTGGCAGTATTAGGGCATGTCGCTGCCGCAGGTCGATCGTTGGAGACGACGGGAGTCCGTACGGTCCCCACTACCAGCCAACAACAACGACGCCCGTCGATCGCAGCCACCAGTGTGCAACCGAGGTTAACACAGCTTGAAGCTGGGAGCGAAGTGTCACCAGCTCAGACTGCATCCGCACACAGCAGTCACAGTCCCTATTCATGATTACAGTGCCGAGAAAACAAAAACTACATTCGCAATGCGCTCAAAGGAAGACTACACTGATTGTTAAAACGCGAATTTCAATATAATATGCACGAAAGCACAGTATAAATTTGCAAACTGAAACGAAAACGCGCACACAAAAATCAAAATACTGTATGTCGCTTCTAATCAGAAGCCGTTTTCACTTACAAAATATGAAGGCGGCGTCTGCTGCGTCTAGGCCGGCAGCTAAGGAAACACTTACTTGGTTTACTAACTTTATGTATTTTCTTATCATCAATATGATTGGTCTGTTTATTATATTTTGTTACGACATTCTTCTGAAGGAGGAAAAATTACTATTGCAGAAACCCGGGTCAAGGTTTATGTATATACACCATTTTTATGCAACTGGGTGGCTGAAATTTTGTTCAACTTGGACCTCCTTTTTCGTACTAAAATCTGAGCTATGTACCACCACTTTATAGCTCAGTACAATTGTCTGATAGAAGATAACGCTAAAAACGCTGGAAGTTCAGGGAAATATCCCCGTAAACCAAATATTACACTAAACTAGCCTACTATGTTACCACTCCATCGAACTGGTACACAAGACTTTATCTTCCAAAAAATCTCGTTCGCACCTAGAAAGAAAACAACAGTTATTGAATAGAAGGCGAGGAATTCCACGGCTGGGATTCGATCTCCTGTTTATTAGGCAGTCGCTTTATTCGAT
Source organism: Locusta migratoria (assembly GCA_026315105.1). Lineage (NCBI taxonomy): Eukaryota > Metazoa > Arthropoda > Insecta > Orthoptera > Acrididae > Locusta > Locusta migratoria. The sequence goes on along the minus strand of CM048744.1, from coordinate 313,336,005 downwards.
TATTATTATTATTATTATTATTACTATTATTTTATTTGAGCTTCCATCTGCCCCTTATAGACCATTATTACGCCCGCCATTATTCTCCTTCTTCGGCGTTATCCCTCATCTGCCTTATTTTTCCATTGTTATTCTTTTTTATTATTATGAAGAGAAATATTCTTCTTCTGGAAAGTTCTGTCTCGTGTATGGTATCTTTGGTCTGTTGTGGTGCTGCTTCTTTCTGCAGAGGGGTCCATATATCCATGTAACAACACGGAAAGAAGAAGAAAGTAAGGGTGTAAATAATTAATTGGCACACATTCTTCTGCATTTGTGTCCCCCCGGCGATTTAGTCCGACGTCTTTTGTATTTCATAATTACATATACCTCTTAAATTGTGGTGAGGTTTACCTGAAATGACGTGCTGGACGATTATTGGATTCAGAATGTGACTTAATCGCTTCTCTGACATTTAATCGATTCATTTGAGGAAAGAAAAACACTAGAAAAATAAATAAAAATATTCTTCAAAGTTGCAATGTAATATTAAAATTCTGTTAGAAAAAAGGAAATATAACAAAATCTGAAGCTCTTCTTCTGCACACGTTCAGTCTGAGTCATCTCTTCCCTCATTTGCCATTTGAGAGATGGTAAAATAAAGTAAAAATTCACTAACAGTAGAAATAAAGAATCTGTCTTGTTCCTATTGTTGTTCGTGTCTGCTTCTACTAAGAGTATGAGACTTAGTTTTTTTTAATATACAGGGTGAGTCAAATGAGGAAATATATTTCGTGCAAATTCTCACACAGTGATCTACAAAGATAAATTCGTTTTCTGCATGTTCCTATGTCAGTAAATAACAATGCAATTGATTGGTAAAAATCTAGAAATATGAAGTGGACTTTTGGGTGTTACTGTGCGCCGACATTAGCCAAGAGGACGTGTAGGCAACAGGGCACAAGTTCTTTCACTATGCCAACTAGCCACGATAATACCAGCTAGCGAAAACGGTACGTGATAGATGTAAGCGCTGTCATTGCTCGCAGTGTCACACAGCTCGCCGCTTGACGCCGCAAGCTTCGCCTTCTCATGAGCGGCTAGACTACCTACAACACTCCCATGTTGTGCCCTGTTGCCGATCTGTCCCCTTGGCCAATGTCGGTACACAGTAACACCTTTCAGTCCACTTCATATATTCAGTTTTTTATCATTCAATTGCATTGTCATTTATTGCCGTAGGAACATGCGGAAAACGAATATATCTTTGTAGATCAATGTGTGAGAATTTGCACGAAATATTTTCCCTCATTTATGACTCACCATATATATATATATATATATATATATATATATATATATATATATATATATATAGCTTTTTACCACGAATGGTTTCTCTCAAGAAGTTAGCAAAATTTTTCTTATAGTTTTTCCCCCCAGTATTTTGGTGCTGTAGAGTCAGATATAGCACAAAAGCCAATTTGTTGTTGTTGTGTTGACAACTGTTGACAATCTTCTGATTATGTCGTTTAAGGTGCCGAAATATTCGCACTCACAGTGTTCTTCATAGGCATTTCTATTTCTGTGTTTTCATTACTGGGACAGTCTTGTTGTTCTCAGAAATTACTGTTGCCTTTGACTAAACTGACGACTTATCTAAACTCACACATGTCACCATAGACGTCTCAGTTTCATTGGAAGTGGTTTCTGTGTGTCCTACCAAAATGCCAGCGTATCGCAGTTACGTAAGTAGTGATCAAAAATATCATCTCTAGCGGCTAAACAATTTCTTGTGTTGGTAACTGTTGCAACTCTTCTCTGAATGCACTCAGAGCGAATATGACCTGGCGAACTGTAGGCCGCACTCGTTCTTGGTTGGCCGGCATAAACCACTACTCCTCTGTAACCATAGACGTTAATATATGACGGTAGTTGTTGTTCCATCTTCAACTGTCGTACACTGTTTAAAAGGGGAAATTTGGGGGAATCGACTATTTTTCAGAACCATTTTTTTTCCGTAGAGAAACATCAGTAAATTTATGTGCTCTGTTCGAACTTTTCAAAATATAGCTGAAATATTCTAATAGTTCTAAGCCAAATCACGAAAATGTCCGTCCCTGTGAATAAACTCAAAGAAGTCACGGGGTTTTTCTACAATATTCTTGCATAATTCAAGATTTCCCAACTTCAAAAACTTCAACGATCGTCGAAAGATAACCTATTATATCTTCAGATCGAATCTTGACAACTTACTTCTGGCAATATTCGATTTCGAAGTACTTAGGATGGACGAAATTCCGATAAAAAGTAAATTTAAATGTATCTTTTCTGCTAATTCATTCATTTCTGCATCTTCAAATCTTCACGTAAAGCTCACACTACTGCAAAGCACTGGCGCAGTGCACAGGCTTAACTGCGGGTGTAAACAAACCAGTCGCAGCTCGAGGCACAACGGAACGTCCGCTCACGACTGCCGCTGTCCACAGATTATTCACTCAGTCACCGTGTCCTCATGGATAATACGAATGCTTTCGGACATTCAGTGTATTCCGTTATCCATCAAACCACAGAGGCTAAATGGATCGAGAAATTCCTTTAAGTGTCATTCTTACTTTAATTCCAACTACGTTTGTATAACTTTTTTTGTTTTGTTTTCAGGATGACATATAACTTTAATTTCCGTGTTTATAATAGTGAGTAGTGCGAATTAGAACTTTTATTATTGGGAAGACCTAAAAGAAGGCATTGAAGCGACGCCAAGGAGGCAGAAAATGGTGAGCGAAAGGCGAGACCGAAGGGGAGAGAGAAGGCACTATTAAAAACAAAATAATAATAATAATAATAATGCCGATAAATGCACCAACTTAGTAAGTAGGAGTTCCAAGTTCGAATCTTGGTCGTGGTACAAATTTTAGTTCAATGCCTCCCCTTCTATTCAATATCTTTGATGCATTGAGACAATATAGATTTCTGGAAATTGAATTAATATTTGATATTAAGACAACAGTCACCGTTGATTCTATCGTCATATGCATCAACTGATGAGTACACGCTATCTATACAATTCAAACAAGAACTTGCAAATATTTGCCGAAACAACAGATAAAATGAGCTTGGTGACGCTCAGTAGTGATCAGAATTGTAATAGGTGCGACGGTTTCACTTAATAAGAGGAAAACTTTCAGTTTATACAGCGAACATACAGTATTTGTAGACATACACATGTGATCCAAAGTATCCGGACACCTGGCTGAAAATGACTTACAAGTTCTGGCGCCCTTCGTCGGTAACACTAGAATTCAGTATGGTGTTGGCCCATACTCATCCTTGATGACAGTTTCCACTCTCGCAGGCATACGTTCAGTCAGGTGCTGCGAGGTTTCTTGCGGAATGGCAGCCCATTCTTCACGGAGTGCTGCACTGAGGGGAGGTACCGATGTAGGTCGGTGAGGCCAAAGCATCCCGAAGGTGTTTTATAGGATTCAAGTCAGGACTCTGTGTAGGCCAGTCCTTCACAGAGATGTTATTGTCGTGTAATCACACCGCAATGTGTCATGCATTGTGAACATGTCCTCGATTGTATTGAAAAACGCAATAACCATTCCCGATTTGCACTTCAACAGTGTCAAGCAAGAAAGTATTTAAAACATCAATATAGGTCTGTGCTATGATAGTGCCACGCGAAACAACAAGCTTTGCAAGCCGCCTCCATGGGAAACACGATTACGCCACAAAACAACCGCGTCAGAATTTTACTGTTGGCACTACAAACGCTGGCAGTTGACCTTCACCGGGCATTCGCCATACCCACACTGCCATTGGATAGCCACATTGTGTACCGTGATTAGTCACTCCAAACAACATATTTCAACACTATTCAAACGTCCAGCGAAGCGTCGTCTGGCATTGACCTGCGTGATGTGTGGCTTGTGGGCAGCCGCTCGACTATGAAATCCAAGTTTTCTCACCAGCCGCCTAAATGACATAATGCTTGGAGTGGATCCTAATACAGTTTGGAATTCCTGTGTGATGGTCTGGATAGATGCCTGCCTATTACACTGGGACGACCCTCTTCAGCTGTCGGTGGTCTCTGTCAGTCAACAGACGAGGGCGGCCTGTTAGCTTTCGAGCTGTACGTGTCCCGTCACGTTTCCACTTCGCTATCACATCAGAAACAGTGTACCTAGGGATGTTTAGGAGTGTTGAAATGTCGCTTACAGCCTTCTGACACAAGTGACACACAATCACCTGACCACGTTCGAAGCCCGTAGTTCCGCGGAGCGCCTCATTCTGCTCTCTCCTGATGCCTAATGTCTGAGGTCGCTGATATGGAGTTCCTGGCAGCACAATGCACATTCAATGAAGAAATATGTTTTTGAGGGTGTCCGGAGTGACTGCTTTCCAGCTCATAATCTGTATTGCTGTACCCTTCTCAATTTTCGTTTCCAATTTTGGAATACTCCGGCTCATAATCTGTAGTGCTCTGTATCTGAAATCTGTATATTTTCTGCATTGCCATCCATTGTCAGTCTTTGAGAGAACATAATACGAAGCTGATGGATCTTTAATAGTGGGCATGTATGCTCCTTAATCCACAAACCATTCTGTCTGTTCACATCACTCACTTCAATAAGGCCGCGATGGAGTGGCCAGACGTTCTAAGGCGTCTTGCTGCGGAGCGCGTGGTTGCTCGCCGTCGGTGGTCGAGTCCTTCCCTGGGCGTGTGTGTGTGTGTGTGTGTGTGTGTGTGTGTGTGTGTGTGTGTAGTCCTTAATAAGTTACTTTTAAGTAGTCTGTAAGCCTAGGAACTGATAACCACAATAGTTAACACTCAGAGTGCCAATCACGTCAATTGACGGGATACGGAAATTTCTGTAGAATGCCAATCACGTCATTTGACGTGATCTTTGTTTTCGTGCTTTTAAAAACAGAATCAAGTTTATTGACGGGCTAGATATACCTTAAATACCTTACTTGGTAAACCTAGTGTCTAAACCAGCCTATAGATCTTTTATTTAGTTTCTAAATCGTCCGACTGGTCGCATTCATTGTATGAAACGGGGCAGGTAGAAAGTGGTGTCCGCTCACTCAGTAGGTAAATCAACTGACATGGCTTCACGCAAATTATTCTCCCCAAAAGTACTGAGAGGCGACTATGACAGAGGGGTGACACAGCAACATATCGTAGTGACTCTACAGACTGTTTGCGAAGTAGAGAAGTTTTTAGTGGGGCCCTTGGCGTCGGAGTTGTATGTGATTTAGATGCTCTGTGTTCAGTTCTGGATTTATTTCAAAGAGCAAACAATTCTTTACGCCAGACTGAAGAAACTAAGTGCAGCTGGGGCTACTCTTGCAAGCAGAATGTCCGGCATTCTAAGGGATGGAATGGTTTACATGGCCGGCAGTCAAGGTGTTAAGTCCCTCATATTTACAAACGTTTGGGCATTCACTTGCTTCCCTAAAAGAAGCAGAAATTGCCTTACATTTGTGGGTAGTTTTCCTCTCGGGGGCTATTAGAATTAGTCTGTTTCTTTTCGCTTGTATTCAACTTTTCTTTACACTGTGATACAAAATGTGCAATTTTCTGATATCTGAAACATTTTCAAAACAAAATTTTGAAATATTTGTAATCCCAAGGTTCCAAACTGCTAATATCATCGGTCCCTAGACTTAAAAACTACTTAAACTAACTTACACTAAGGTCAATACACACACCCATGCCAGAGGGAGGACTCGAGCGCTGCGCAGTCCCTGACATGGCGCCTAGAACCGTACGGACATTTCCACGCGTCTGAAACATTATACTGGCTTTTTCTTCTTTTTCTTGCGTTTAGAGTATACAGCCGACGCTGTTACTTTCTCTGGAACATAAGTTTCTGCCTCAGTTTTCACTTCCTGTACGATTTTTACCTTTACATTGTCTGCTGTAACGAATATTCTCGAAATTTCCAGACTTATAATCACTTGTGGTAATCCCTTTAAGAATAGAGCTCCAATCCAGCCGTCTGCAATCTCAAAACTAGTACTTCTTAGACGACTTGAGGTTAAAGTTATTTTACTAAACGTATTCGTTCACATTTTTGCACTTTTTCAATCTTGTACTTGTGTGCGCACAAAGTAATCCTATTTTTCTGGTTATGCCTAAACATCCATCTACAAATCATGTTTAGTCCACCCGTGTACAAAATTGAGTTTGCTACATTTTTGGATAGTTTACATAACGATCTCTCACGCTGACAAGTCAGAATGTAATAAATCGGATTTACTAACAGCGTAAATTGCATCTGTAAAGTAGCCGTTGTTTCAAATCGTATTCAGTCCACTGTAGCGAGTGTTTCAAATCCTATTGTGTCCAGCATGAAGCAGTATCGTCACTTTGCTCCGTTGGCTATGCTGATAGCTGGCGCGCTATTTTCAACAATGCAACGTATTCAATAATCACAGTTATATTGTGAACTTCGTGTAAGAGGGTAGTTTTTCGATTATAGAGGAAGAAATTGCTGTTGGTAATAATTCAACGGGAAGCCGAAAGAGGAAAAAGACAACCAAACATGCCCGTCAACTTATATCTGAGGCAAAATACGTAAAAATAAAGTTTGAAAAAGAGTACTTACCTTATAAATCTCACATAAAACGTCATTCTGACCCTGCTAAAATTTCAATGAACGTTGACATCCCGTAATTTAATTGGTTAACGTCCAGGAATTCGCTTCTACTTTTTATTTTTATTTATTTATTTAAATATTATTTAGGAACTCTGATAAAGATCCTGATATGATTTTCTTGTTCACACCACCGTGACAACACAGAGAATTTCGTTTCCATTGCTGTAATATACCAGCACATTTCCTGCTAAGTGCCAAAAGTAAAGTATTTTCGGTACCAAACAAAAGTGAACGGGATCGGCGTGCATCTTTGATGATACATGTTTCTTCACCAAAGAGATGCCGGTCCAAGGGCTGATACCAGGAAACCTACAGCAGTGATCGTTAAGTATCACATTCCAGTAAATGGAGATTTGGAAAAAAGGTGAGCAAAATTTTTTGGAAAGCTGTTTGGATTCGGACAGAGTCGTCTAAATAAAGTGGTGAAGGTTGTAAGGAACGCAGAGGAGGTGAGCATAAGAAAGAGAAGTTTTCAGCATAGGGAGATAAGGTTATTAGTTTCATCTCGAGGCTTAAGTGTAGGGAGAGCCAACATTCTAGGAAGAAGAGCGAACGGTTGTACCTTTCTTCCGAACAGAGCATCAGTAAACTACTCAAAATGTGTAATTCAAGTGTATCAGTTGTTATTACAAGTAAAACTGTGCTTCCTTCAGAAAATATTCAACTCAAAATTTATCTTAGGTTCGGCACACCTGCCTCAGACACTTGTAGCTACTGCCCTTAAATGTCTCATAGCGTGACTTCAGCGGGCCAAAATGAAAAACTCAAATTACGACTAACTTGGGTGCTCATAGACTAAGGGCAAAAACTTTTCATCAACTATGGGGGAGAAGTCTCGTAATTCAACAACCCTGTGCTTTGACATTATCAAGAGCAAAACTAGGGTAATGGAGTGCAGTCTAACAAAATCAGGTGATGCTGAAGGAATTAGAATTGGTAGCGAAACAATAAAGGAGAGAGATGAGTTTTGTTACTTAGGCAGTAAAATAACAAATGCTGGTCGCAGTACATAGGATATAAAATGCAGAATGGCAATGGGTAGAAAAGCATTCTTGAAAAAGAGAAATTTGTTAACATCGAATATTGATTTAAGGCTAAAGAAGTCCTTTCTGAAGCCATTTGTGTGGATTGTTGTTTTGTATGGGAGTGAAACATGGACGATAAACAGTGCGGACAGGAAGAAGATAGAGGCTTTTTGAAATGTGCTGCTACAGAAGAATGCTGAAGATTAGGTGGGTGGATCGCGTAACTAATGCGGAGGTACTGAACAGAATTGGGGAGAAAAGGAATTTCTGGCATACCTTGACTAAAAAAAGGGATCGATTGGTAGGACACATTCTTAGACATCAAAGAATTGTGAATTTAGCGTTGGAGGGAAGTGTGGGGGGGGGGGGGGTAAAAATCGCAGAGGAAGACCAAGAGATGGATACAGTAAGCAGATTCAGACAGATGTAGGTTGCCGTTCTCATGTGGAGTTGAAGAGGCTTGCTCAGGATAGGGTATTGTGGAGAGCTGCAGCAAACCAATCTACGAACTGAAGACCACAACAACAACTACAACAACAACATTGAGAATGACAGCTTGAGGCTTTTTGCGGATATCTGTGGAGGGCAAAATAAGAATGCCCATGTGGTACATGCTTTGACTGTCTTTCTGCTTAGAAAAGCGCCTCAGCAGCTTAAGACCACAACACTGTTTTTTTTTTTTTCAGTAAGAGGCCACTCATTTGTTCCTGGAGACAGAGTCTTTACAGTTTTGAAAAAACATCTTCGAAAGAAATCCGAGATACTGTCACCCAAAGATTACCGCAGTGTTTATGAATCTGTGCATTCAGTTCACGTTTTAGGTGAGGATTCGAGTGTGAGGGGCGACAAAGCACTCACTGAACACTTTAAAAAGTTGGACGGTATCAATGACATGAAACGAGTTATCTTACGGAAGTTAGTGAAAGACCAAAATGTCACGGTGAAAATCAAAATGTAGCTAACTTAGCGCTGTAATGATCCATCCAGAATATTCAGCCCCATTCTAAAAAAAGGAAAAACAGTGTGCCGTGTTCATGAACCATAAGTAATTTCACCGTACAATAGAGTGAGTGAAGCAAAAATGACTAATGTCAATAATTTACTACGCAATAGTTTTCGGGATGATTGGAAGAGCATAGGAGATTTTTATTTATATGCTAGCATAATCGATGTAATTCCTATTGAAACTGGAGCTAAGGGAGAAGTTTGTACATCAGCTTGCAGTTCCTTGGATTAAGGATTGTACCAAATATGAAGGAAAACCAACAAGATGGGATTTATGAAGATTTTTATCAGAAGATTCAGATTTTGCATTAACAGTTTGGTTTAACAGCAACACAGTGAAACACTTAAAAATAACGTATATTCTTAAAGAACTTTAGAAGAAAGACATTGTGAATTTGATATAAAATAACTAATGTGAATTTTTTTATTTGGTAATAAAAATGTTTCAGGAGTCAATAGGCAACAAAAAAGGACGTTATAAACATGTTGTAGATCAGAATGTTTAACTTAAGGATTTAATTTTCTTTTAACAGTTAATGTTATTCCATGAAAAAACAAAAATAAATTCTTAATTCTATATTTACCACAGTAATTGTTTTTTATTTGTGTATTTTAGAAATTATTGGAACAAAGCATATTATGTCTAGCACATTTTCGTTAAATTTGAAGAACACAACAGGAAATTTATTTTACTTTTTCACGTACCTGGAAGTACACCTCAAATGAAACTACAGCAAAATTTTAAAATTTGTGAAATGTTCCTCAGGTTACGAGAATCAGTATTTTGCTTCTACTGCAAAATTCATTTTTGGACAAATACGATTTGAACGATTCTCCTCAAATGCGCTCGTCACTTTCTCTAATAGCTCCTTTGCTGCCAAAGCCTTTTCTATGTTAACATATTGTATCGGATCAATCAAAAGAATTATTTTTTGTTTCACCTTCTGATCCTTGAAGTATTTGATTCTGTAGGCTGTAATGTAGCTTTAACGATGCCCTATATGTCATCTAAGTGTAAATACGCCTCACCACCGGATTTAAATGTTACAGAAGCTCCGCGACCTATAAGCCGTTCTATGTCATTGAATGTAACTAATCATTACTTTAAGACTCTCAACTGTACAATAACTAATGCTAACCACTGTTGTACCACTGGATTAAGAGCCGTAGCATCTGTTGAAGAGTGAACAACGTGATATAAAAATTTCGTTTCATCTACAGTATGTCACTGTCAAAAGTAATGTAACAACGAACGGGAACACAGAAGCATTCATTATTAAATTTTAACCACCACAATTGTTAATGTGGACACTTTTAACGGCCGGGATGGAGTATCCGAGAGGTGGTAGGCGCCTCGCTGCGGAGCGCACGGTTGCTCGCCGTCGGAGGTTCGAGTCCTCCCTGGGCATGGGTGTGTGTGTTGTCAGGTTAGTTTACCTTAGTTTAAGTAGTTTGTAAGCTACGGACTGATGACCACGCAGTTTGGTCCGATAGATTTACAAACATTTGAACACTTTTAACGGGAGCAGAAGTTACTATGATTTCGGGTTGCTGTGTTTAGTTTAAGCAGCTTGGAACTCAATGTCATAACTTAACTAGAGAGAGAGAGAGAAAGAAATTTTAGACATCCTTGGACATCCATAAAAAGTTAATATGGTAATGAACGGGAGTGTGGGATAAAAAAAAGTTACAATGAAAAGCAAAGGCTTACAAATGGCAAACATACTTTTCTCAAATCGAAACATATATTTGTTCTATGGCAATTCACGTTTATACGTGATGATTCAATTAAACGATATGAAACTGGCATGGCACATCGGGAATACAACAGTGACGGCTAATCACTTGGTGAGCAGGATTGTCGCGGCACCAGGATGTCTTCGAGATACGCCAGGTATCTTTGAAAAAGTATGCCGCTCAATACAGCATTGATATCAGCATTGAGCATTTCCTGTAGCTGGAGTCCGTTTCAATGCGGTTAAATAACTGCAACTCTATTTAGTAACGTCCGGTGGTCTCTCTGACCTCACTGTGATTATTGGTACTTGTGTACCCGGTGTGTCGTGTTTAGACATTTTTAAAATTAACCCTATTATTAAATAGATATGGCTATTTCTGTTCTGTATAACTATTTCAGCAGCCAAAGTAGCAAAATAAGCTCCTATTTTTCTAAATTTATTTATTTTATCGACAACTAGTTGGAGGCTGATAATATTCATCTCGGGTGTGCAGCCGGATACCGTCGTCAACTAAACACGATATTTCGGCAGACCAACTAGCTGCCATCTTCAGGTGAGTGCGCTGATACACTTACTCGCCGCAAACTGAGGCAGAAGAGAAACAGCGGCCCCTTTATACACCGCTGACGACCCACCGCGCGTGCGCGAAACCAAAGTAGAGGCCCTCTAGGCGCAATAGAACTAGTAGCGCGTCGGTGGAGAAAATCGACTAAACGATGGGTCGAAGCAAGACTAGATAAAAGAAACAGCAGGTCGAAATGAAGACCGTTGTTGCTTAATATCAGATAAGATTGGGTTCCAAGTTTTACTTAGAGGGAAGCCCTTGACCCTATTAATATTATCGTCCATACGAATTTATATGGATTCTTTAAGAACACATTCCCAGTAGCGGGAAGCAGGAGAAATCAGTTTAGTTTCATCATATAACATCTTGTGTCCCTTATTCAGACAATTTTCAGCAACAGCTGACTTTTCAGGCTGAAGTAAACGAGTATGACGGTGGTGTTCCACACACCGATCCTGAACTGTGCGGATCGTTTGGCCGATGTAAGTTTTACCACAATAACAAGGAATTCTATAAACACCGAGTTTCCTCAGTCCTAAATCATCTTTGACTGACCCAAGGAGGGCCCTAGTCTTTGGTGGGGGCGTAAAAACACTTTTAATGTCAAATCTTCTAAAATTCTGGAAATTTTCGAGGAAAAACCTGAAGATGGCAGCCAGTTGGTCTGCCGAAATATCTTGTTTAGTTGACGACGGTATCCGGCTGCATACCCGAGCTGAATATTATCAGTTATTACGCCGGAAAAGTCTACGCAACCATAGTTTGAGCCTTGAGAAATATTTGTAGAGATGACACCGACATGGAAGATTTTAGAATGGGCTCAGGCCAGTTCGAAACTAGTCTATTTTATAACTTTGCTATTGAAATAATTAAAATAAAAGTAAGAAGTTGTTGTTCCTGTAAACCCAGTATGCTAGAACTTCATTTCTTTTATGTCTAGGTGAAAGTACCCATATTACTTTGCTGCTCACAGGACAGCGCACACTAAGATCTGTATCCCATGTTTGTTTTCAGACTCGCCGCACACTTTGGTCATTGCCGCATTCTAGCCATGTTCAGCACAACGTGCTTTGAAGTCACTTCAACTCGCATAAAGGAAGCAGCAGTTCAAGAGTACTACGAGCGTACCCAGTGGCGTGATACAAAGAATACTTCTGAGAAGAATGTATTATGTTTTTCGATTTCCAAATTTTATTTGTGCTAATGATGTAGAACAATGATTTATTGTCATCGTGCATCAAGCTTTAACTTCAATGTGTTATCTGAAATGTACAAAAAATACATTTTAGCAAGTTGAGATAACAATTTAAATTTATTTCTACGTCCAGAACACAAATACGTATGCTTTGCAGCTAGGAAGCTTTCTTTCCTTATTAGCTGTAGCTGTTAGTTCTAATCTTCCGGTAACCATTGCATTACATCGTTTTTAAAACTAGCACACATTAGATGGTTATACTCAGTAACGTGTAGTGTTGTTGAGTGATATTTATGAAAAATTATTTAGCTAGGATTGTCTATACTTTGGTATAAGTTACGAACAAAATTAACGAACATTAGTGGTCGTCATACAAAAGCTTGTATGAGCTATATAGGTAACAAGGCGATATTATGGACTGGCACTCATCAGTTTTCTTCACATTTATATAAACTCACTGTCAGTGCAAGGAAACTAATATTACAATACACTATGATACATTTCCAAACACTGTTGTTGTTTTGGTCCTCAGTCCGGAGACGTTTGATGCAGCTTCCCACTCTGTTACACCCTGAGCAAGGCTCTTCATCTCCTCATAAGAACGGCAACCCATATCTATTTCAATCTGTATTCGTCTCTTGGTCTCCCTCTGAGGTTTTTACCCCACATACTTCCCACCAAAGCTAAATTCACGATTCCTTGATGTCTAAGAATGTGTTCTACCAATCAATCCCTTATTTTAGTCAAGATGCCAGAAATTTCTTTTCTCCCAAATTCTGTGCAGTACCTCTTCATTAGTTACGTGATCCACCCACCTAATCCTCAACATTCTTATGTAGCACCTTATTTCAAAAGCCTTTATCCTCTTTGTTCCCGCATCGTTTATAGTTCAAGTTTCACTCCCCTACAAAGCAACACTCCACACAAATGCCTTCAGAAAGGACTACCTTACACTTAAATTAATATTAGAGGTCAGAAAATTTCTCTTTTTCAAAAAGGCTTTTCTACCCATTGCCATTCTGCACTTTATATCCTCTGTACTGCGACCATCACAAGTTATTTTACTGTCCAAGTAACAGAATCATTTACCACCTTTATTGTTGCGTTACCTAATCTAATATCTTCAGCATCGCCTGAATTTCTTAGACTGCACTCCATTTCCCTTGTTTTGCTCTTGTTAATGTTCATCTTATACGCTCCCTTCAACACACTGTCCATTCCATTCAACTGTTCCTCCAGGTCCTTTGCTGTCTCTGACAGAATTACAATGTCATCGGCAAAACACATTTTTTTTTATTTCTTCACCATGAACTTTAATTCCTTCTCCAAATTTCTCCTTGCTTTCCTTTATAGCTTGCTCAATGAACAAATTGAATAACATTGGAGAAAGGCTACAAGAACCCAGTCTTACTCCCTCCCAACCTCTGCATTCTTTTCATGCCCTTCAACTCGGATAACTACTGTCTGGTTTTTGTATAAGTTGTAAGTAACCTTCATTTCCCTAAAATTTAATACTGCTGAATTCAAGATCTGAAAGAGTGTATTCCAATCAACCTTATCAAAAGCTTTCTCCAAATCTACAAAAGGTGGAAATGTAGGTTTGCCTTTCCTTAATCTATCTAAGATAAGCCGTAAAGTGAGGATTGCCTCCCGTGTTCTTACATTTCTCCCGAACCCAACTGGTCTTCCCCAAGGTCGGCTTCTACCAGCTTTTCCATCCTTCTGTAAATAATTCGTGTTAAAATTTTGCGGCCATGACTTATTAAACTAATGGTTCTGTAATTTTCACACCTGTCTGCGCCTGATTTCTTTGGAATGGGGATTATTACGTTTTTCATATAGTCTGAGGGTATTTCCTCTGTCTCATACATCTTACGTACCAGGTGAAATATTGTCATTGCTGGCTCTCCCAGAGACATCAGTAGTTCTGAGGGAATGTCATCCACTCCAGGGGCCTTGTTTCGACTTAGGTCTTTCAGTGCTCTGTCAAATTCTTCTATCAGTATAGTATCTCTTATTTCATCTTCGTCAACTTCCTCTTCTCTTCCTACAATATTGACTCGAAGTTAATTTCCTTTGTAGAGCTGCTCTATGTACACTTTCCACCTTTTAGCTTTCCCTTCTTTGCTGAGAACTGGTTTGCCATCTGCGTTCTTTATATTGATACAGCTGCGTTTTTTGTTTCCAAATGTTTCTTTTATTTTCCTGTAAGCGGTATCTATTTTCCCCCTATTTATACATTCTTCTACAGATTTGAACTTGCCTTCTAGCCACTCCTGTTTAGCTATTTTACACTTCCTGTCAATCACATTTATTAGTTGTCTGTATTCCATTTTCCATTTTCTCATGTACTGCATTTTTATATTTTCTCCTCTCATCAATTAAACTTAGAATTTCCTGGCCGGCCGCGGTGGCCGAGGTGACTGAGGCGCTCCAGTCACGGTCAGCACGGCCACTACGGTCGGGGGTTCGAATCCCCCCTCGGGCATGGATATTTGTGCCGTCCTAGTTCGTAAGTAGTTCATAAGTAGTTTGTAAGTTTAGGGACTGATGACCCCGTAGTTAAGTCCTATAAGCTTAACAAACATTTGAACATTTGAGTATTTCCTGTGATATCCATGGTTTTTTGTAGGTCTTGTCTTTCTACCTATTTTGTTCTCTGTTGCCTTCACTATTTCATCTCACAATTCTATCCATTCCTCTTCTTCTGTGTTATTTCTCCATGTTTCTGCCAATTGTTGCCTAAAGGTGCCTCTGAAATTCTCAAGAACTTCAGGTTCCTTCAATTTATCCAGGTCACATCTCCTTATTTTCCAATCTTTCTGCAGTTTTTTTTCCGTTTCAGCTCGTATTTCATGACCAATAAGATATGGTCAGAGTCTATATCTGCCACTGGGCATGTTTTACAGTTCAGAACCTGGTCCGAAATCTTTGTCTTACCTGTTTGTTATGATTATGTTCCCTGCAAAATTCTACGAGGCGGCTTCCTCTTTCAGTCCTTTTGCCCAGACCACTATGTCCGAAGAAAAAATTATCATTTACCACAGTCGCAACAACTGAGTAAGTTGAGTGACAGTCTTGTAATTATGAAATTTATCATTCGAATCCTCTAACAGTTGCTTTTATTTAAATTCAATGTTTATTAATGGGAAATTCTAATTAAGAAACAGTGAATAACTTTCTTTTATAAAAATGACTTCTCTAGTGGGAATAGTTCAGCTCTGGGAGATTTCGAAGGAGTAGCTAAGTAGTTACCTCAACAACTAATGTGTTCTATATAGTATAAGGAAACAAGAAACTGATTTATACAATAGTAGTTACTGCTTAATAGTAATATCCAACAGAAGTTCGTGATATGAAAAGTATGATATCATGATAAAACTGCACGAATGGTTGTGTTTTTCTGATCGTCGAGATAGGGTGAGTGTACGAAACCGTTGAAACGGGACATAATTTATATCCTTGAGTCACCGAGTGTTTTATGACAAGACTGACAATATCTTGAAGTCGGATACATTGTAGTCTGGAAACGTTTCAGCCAATAAATCCAAGCGTTATTTCGCTGCACTCTTGCAGATCGTTTTCAAACCATAAGTATACAGATAAACATAAACAAAAAAGTTTTCATGGCAATGCTTTGTCACCTGATCGATGATGTCACTGTCGTCACGTTTTTCGGTCGGCCAGTTTTTGTTCTGGCCTCTACAGCATAGAATCTCTGTCAAAAAGACTTTCGTTTTTATTTACTGATCGCATTAAAAATTATTTTGGTATATACTTGTGAAATGCCTTCCTATTAAATGAAAAGAAATCTATTACACTGATCAGAAAGACACACTAGAAAGCTTTTACACTATACACACCTTCTGTACGGTCCCGTAATAACCACCATCTTGTATCATACGGTTGCATAACTAGCAAGTGTGTGTGTGTGTGTGTGTGTGTGTGTGTGTGTGTGTTACAGTCAAACACCTCACACTTCAAATAGATTTGCCGGTACGACACGCACGGCACTTATTGTAACTTAACTGTACTATGTCCATAACCTTCGCGTAAGAGCGGAAAGTAAGTTGATGAAGTTTTATCGTAATCAGATGAACGTTATGTCAGCGCATAAAATATTAACAAACGTACAAGTATATATATGAGGTTTCCAATCTTCCATTAGTCCATCGCCTCCTTTCCCTTCTTTCTGTTCACCTGCTTCCCCCAGCTCCCACCGTCTCCTCTTGTCCCTTTCTCTGCCCATTTCCTCCTCCCCCTCCATCTGTTCATCTTCTTTCACCTGTCTATCAGCATCTCCCCTCTCCCATCCTCCTCCTCCTCCCCTCTTTCTGTCCGTCTCCTCCCTCACCTTTCTGTCCGTCTCCTCCTCCACCTACTCCTCTCCCTCCTACATACGAAAACATACGTATATATACCAAGTTTCAAGGTGACCGGTCAGACGGTGTCAAAGTCGCAAGGAACCATCCGCTATGCTAAATCCACTGGCTTCCAGATTATAAAAATGCCCTTCATGAAAATATACAGTTATGTTCTGACTTTCATGAAGTCCAGTGAAGCAATTTGGATGTTTTTTTTTTATAACGTACCCTCCGCCATGCACCTACGGAGGATTACGAGAGGTACCCCGTGATTAATTGGGGGTATAAGCTATCTGAATTCCAAATGTCATTCAGTCCCGTCCAGCCGTTTCAGCGTGAAGAGTAACAAACGTGTTAACCCACTGTAAGGTGCCCACCGCCATGTACCATACGCTGGCTACCCAAAAGTAGCCAATGCGTTAATTCAGGGTATGAGCTGTTTACATTCCAAATTCTCCCAGCTGTTTCAGCGTTAAGAGAAACAAAAGTATTAAACCATTGCAAGGTACCCTGCGCCACGCACCGTACGGTGGCTTACGAAAGGCGGTCCATTTATTAATGCAGCGTAGAAGCTATCTCCAATTCCAAATGTCATTCAAATCCGTCTATCCCTTTCAGCATGGAGAAGTACCAAACATATTAACCCATTGTAAGGTACCCTCCGCCACGCACCATACGGTGGCTTACGAAAGGGATTCCATATATTGATCATGGTATAAGCTACCTCGGTTCCAAATTTCATTCATATCCGTCCAGGAATTTCAGCGTAAAAAACAAATTAACTAATTATAAAGCACCCTCTGCCATGTACCATACAAAGTAAATTTTAGTAAGCTTATAACCTTCGCGCGAGTGCAATCAATAAAGCGACAGTTTTATCGCAATCTGATGTACGGTAAGGCCGTGCATAAAATTCGAACTAAAAGAGAGACAAACAAACATTAATTTTTAAATATTACATTTATTTTCAAATTCGCATTAAAACCATACGTTGGTAATAACAAATTCCTTCTGCTGGTGTTTTGCACTCCAATGACTCGGTACGCTTGGTATCCATCAAAGCTGACAGCCACAACACCATCATTTAAAAATCTGAATGAAGTATGCTTTCCACTGAAGCATAATTTTTTTAAAAAATTCTTACTTTAAATTGCTTGCATAAAATTCACATGGTGTGAACAATATTTATGTTTTAAATGTTTCTTTGATGAAAAATTTCATTATGATTGGAATACAACTGAAGAATCTGACGAAGTCCATATGTCAAGTATCGTACGTCGTTCACCTTCCAAAATTGTATGTGACAGTGACGTTCCTCTTGTTTTGAAAGTCAAGTGTGCAAAATGTCATGAAAATTTTAGGGTGAATAAAGTATCCTTAATTGCATGTCACATGATGCCACAGTTTTCAACCACATAATTGCTTATGACGCTATATCTGCTGTACTATACATCGTAAGCAGTTCTTAACCCTACGTTAATTGTTACCTTATGGAAGGAATATGTGTACCAAATTTGGTTGAAATCGGTACAGTGGTTTAGAAGCAGGCGATGCATTATGCAGCTCTTTTCCGCACATTTCATTGTTCATTGCGTAATACTTCCTGAACTATTTGTCGTACAGTCATTTAATGGTGCCTATGACCATCGCGAAAGTGCAACAATATGTTGACAAAGTTTCATCACAATCGGTTGATCGGTACGGCCGCGCATAAAATACGAACACACAAACATTCATTTTTATAAATTAGATTGGCACACAACTGGGTAGCCTTGAGTTTGTTAACAGACACATTCATTGTTGTATGTATGTTAATATATGTTTATTTTTGTTTCATATGGGAACATATTTTGTTAGCATCGGCTTACATGGGGTAACATGATCATCACAATAAAATAAGAGAAATCAGATCGCAAACGGATATATGTGGGTGTTGCTTTTTCCCGTGTGCTATTAGAGAAGAGAACTGTAGAGAAATACCCTCTGGAATGCACTTCAGTGTGTTTTGCAAAGTATTTATGTAGATGTACATGTAAATGCTTATTAATTATTTGGTGAAATGTGGAGCTGAGAACAAAAACAGGAAATATTAATAAAATTAATCCAGGATCAGGATTTATTGCATTGAACATGTCATTATTGTTGGCACGGAGTTAATGTAGAAGGACTTTCGTCCATAAAAATTGATTTGAGGAATGACCACGGCTGCTTTCACTTTCCTTGCAACTAGTGGATATTTTCCTTCATCTTTTTTTTTTTTTTTTTATATAAATTCTTCTTACAACTACATTGAAGATAAATCTGAAGCATGAATTAAAATTTGTAATGCGACCGGGAATCGAACCCGGACCTCTATACTTAATAGGCAGACGTCTTACTGTTTTTTTTTTTTTTGTTTTTTTTTTTCTCTTTTTTTTATTTATTTTTTTATTTTTTGGGCCTCCTTCCTCCCCTACAGCCCTTCCTTTCGCTCACCATATAGATGCCTTCTCGGCCTGGCTTCATTGCCTTTACTCCTGTTCTCGTGGTACTGTCACTGTATACAAAACTCAAAATGGTATCTTCTGGTTGGATAGAGTAAGGTGCTTAAATTGACGTCATAGCCGATCTTCAAAGATAAAAAAAAAAAAGGCATCTTCTGCTGCCTATTGAAGTGACTCGAACACTGGAGCTTCAAGTAAGTTGTAGCGCCGCCTGTCAACTAATTCTTGTATAAAAGGTAATGATATATATGAACAAAACGTTTCTTCTTCAAAATAAAATATGTTTGGGGCAAGAATAAAGAAATTCAAATTGATGAGCACATCTTTAAGAGTGCGCGAAGGTAATTAAGTGGTAATGTTGTAGATAAAGGTGTAATCGTTTTCTTTTCTCTTCCTATGTGCAGAATTTCTAATCTTTCAGTGAGTCGTTTCTGAGCTGTTTAAAGTAATATCGTCTTATCTAAGAAATTTGCGAAGTATTCTTTATACTTTTTGTTACGTCGGAGCTGGTGTAGCTGTTCTGTCAAATATACTAAAAAGTCTTGTTTGCATTTATCAGGTGACGTTAAAAGGTAGTACGTCGTTTGTCCTTTTAACCAATTCGTCGCGTTCCGTTTGGTTGCAGGATATGGTTTGTCATCCGGAGTCAGTACGTTTGCGGGTGTGATATACTGGGGAGCAGTTCGATTCATAATCGCCACTTTCTGTGCCATGTAGTCCCATATCTCCTTGCCATTTACACATACGAACCGATGTTCATCGCTATCGACTAAGCCGCAAGCGGTGCACGTGGGATGCGCTGCCAGGTGAAGTGCATGAAGTTTGTAGTTGGTCGGAATTTTTCTGTTCACCGCGAAGTACCACTGAGCCTTCACATGCGATGGTAGATGTGGGCTGTGTACATTTTCCCATATGACTGACCACTTTTTGTTTTTGTATTTTTGTTCTATCACATTTCCTGGTTTCACTTCCATTAGGTTCTTATAGATGGTTTTGACCTGCATGATGTGGCTGTCAGGTATTCGCATACGGATATAGCTGTATTCCAAAAGGAAGGATTTCAAGTGATAGAGACCATTGGGGATATGGCCGACATTGATCGGTGCTACGATATTACTCGGAGCAATCTCATTTAGAAGGTGTGAAATGAGACTGTCTGGAGCTTTTCGCCACTGCTTGAAAGTGCAGCAAACGTAGAGAGCTTTGGCCTTACTGAACACATCTGTTAAATTCAAACCACCAGATCGAGTGGGTAGTGTGAGTGTATCATATTTGACTTTAAGAATCCGTCCACGGCTTACGAAGTGTCCAATAGCTGCTAGTATACACTTTGCGATGGCTGCAGGCATCGGTAAAATTTGTGCCGCGTAGTTAACCTTCGACAAAATGTATGTATTGGCCAGCTGAACTTTTTGCAGTTCATCTAAGTGTCTTGTATTATAGGATTGTACGCAGGCTCGTACCTGCGTGAGAAAATATTTATAATTCACAGCAATGGTGTGCTGAATAGTCTTTTTGAAATCAATGCCCAGACATTTCATACTTTCGACCTCCTTCAGTTGATCGTGGTGTTGCCAGTCTATACCAAGTCCTATATTCATGAGGCCGGATTTGTTCCAGTTTAATTTGGCACCTGACGCCGCTTCATACTCCTTAATGGTCCGCAACGCCGTCTCGACTTCATCTGCGTTGTTTGCGACGAAACCTACGTCATCGGCGTATGCGTGGCACACGATATGCTGACCGTGTATTTGTAGACCTCGCAGCCGGCGTGTTAGCGTTGCGAGTAGTGGCTCCACTGCGATGGCGAATAAGGTCATTGACATTGGGCATCCCTGTTTCACCGAACTGCTGATTTGGATCACGTTGCCTAGCTGGCTGTTAATCGAAATTCTTGAAGTGCTACCCTGTAGCAAGTTCTTTATTATGTCGGTAAACCGGCGTGGAAAGCCCATTTCTTGCATTGTATGAAACAGGAACTGATGGTTGACTCTGTCGAACGCCTTATCGAGATCAATTGTTGTTATCGCACATCGTAGTTTGCAGACATCAGCTATCGCCAATATGTCTCTGTATCCTGCTAAAGTCTGCAGGATGGTTCTATCTTTGCCAACACTAGTTTGATGAGGCCCCGTAACAAGATGCATCACACGTTTCATCCTTTGTGTTAGGATACGAGCTGCGATTTTATAATCGCTGTTAAGTAATGTAATGGGGCGCAACTTTTCAATGGAATTACTTCTTGGACTTTTTGGAATGAAGACAACCATTCCTTCTTTGAATTCTTGGGGAATAGAAACATTTGGATCCAGTAATTCATTGTAAAGGGATAGAAGTTTATCCTTCATCACACGCCAGAAAGTTTGATAGACTTCTATAGGAATGCCATCTTGTCCGGGAGATTTGTTTTTTGGGCTTTGAAAAATTACGGATTTCAAGTCATCTTCGTCTATTTCTTCCATCAGAGGCCTGCCATCGTCGGGGGTGAGTGTTCGTGGCAGATTGGATGTCAATTCATACATCAGATTTACCTCTATTGGTTGGTTGGCCAGCAGATTGGAGTAATAATTGTGAATCGTATTTCTGATGCCTTTCTGATTTTTTAGTGTTCGTCCATCCTGCAACTTTAATTCCGACAGTATCTTCGTAGCGCCTCTTTTCCTTTCACGTATGAGGTGGAATATAGACGTTGCTTCATTGGGTGCTGTGTTCGTGGCTCTTGATCTGATTTTAACGCCTTCCAGCTGTTTCGATCTAAGCAGACGAATTTTGGCTTGTATTTTCTTAATTTTGGTGTAATTATCGACGACGGTCGTATCAAGTTTATATAACTCCCTTAGACATTGGAAGTAGTATTCTATTGTCTGTTTTTGCCACCAGTATTTCTCACGCGAATAGTTCATGAAGCATTTGCGAATTTTTGGTTTGGCGCAATTGAGCCACCAAGTTAAAACAGAGGAGTAGCCGTTGCATTTAGACACGCATTCCTCCCAGGTCTTATTGAAAACTTCTCGACATTCTGGATCTTCTAAATGTGAAACGTTAAATTTCCATTGTCCTCTGCCTCTATAGGTTTCCTGTCTCTTCATATTGAGGGTACAAATGTAAGCCGCGTGATCGGAGAAGCTCGTCGGCCATATTTCGCTCTGTAGAATGTGGCTCTGGAGGTTGTTCGACCCATAAATCCTGTCAATCCTGCTTGCTGAATGGTTTGTGACATATGTAAAACCAGGCAGGAGGCCATGAATATGCTCCCAAGTGTCGACTAAAAATAATTCCTTGATCATCTGCTCTAATTCCACCGACTTATTGCAATTAGGAGTTTGGTCTTTGGGGTGGATAACGCAATTAAAATCTCCTGCCAATATAATGTCATCAAACCGTGCATTAAAAAGGGGAACAATTTCAGTTTTAAAAAATTCAGCTCTCCGGCGCCTGTTACTTGTGCCAGACGGTGCATATACGTTTATCAGCCGCGTGCCGTTAACAGTGGCTGCGAGACCTCTACTATCGGGGAGTCTGACCACATCTTGAAGGATGACGCCTTCTTTAGCTAGGATAGCAGTTCCCAATTCCGGGCCATTTCCTGGATTATTTGTAGCATTGTAGCCTGGTATTCCCTCCAAATTAATGTCAGTCACCTCTTGTAGCATCGCGATATCTATGTCTGCGGCGTATAAGAAATCTTGGACGAATTTTAATTTCATAGCACTGCGTATCTTATTCATGTTTACTGTGGCGATTCTATATGATTGTAAGTCGGTCATCTTTAATAGAAGTCATTAGTAGGAAAACATTCCGTCACTTCGTTCTTCTTCGTATTCCGGTTAGTCATGGTCGTATTTACAGCCGCAACCCGAATGTTCTGTGAATTTTGTGCCGTGGTCCTGTTGTCCGTTGAGATGTCCGTCATGTGTGTGTCCATGTCTTCTTGCGATTCCACTGTCCAGTCCGTTGCTAACGGAATCGCGTTTGATACTTGACTATCGGTAGTCCGTTCCTGAAATCCTCTCTTTGCATCAATTACAACTGTCTCCGATGTCTTACTGGGCGCTTCTTTGTCACCAGTCTCTGTGGAAGATGTCCTGTTTTGACTCAGTGGCTGACCCGACAGATTGGTGCGTGAAGTTTCATCAATGTGCTTGGATGCCTCAGGTGGTGGCGGCGTTGCTTCCGCTGCTTTTTGATGTACAATCCTCCGCTTCTTGTTCCTTCTCTTTGGTGATGAAGGTTGTGAACTGCAGTCACTTTCGTCACTGACTTGTAGTTCACGATGATGTACCTCATCAACAGATCTCTGGGTGTCAGTGACCTCCGCCGGAGTGGCGAGAGGAAGATCGCGTTTCGCTGTTTCGTGACTAGCACCAAGTGGTGGGATTGTCTCTTCATTTATGTCCATTGGAGAATCTCCAGCTATCGGGTTGTCATCTTGCACTTCAGTCACTTGTGGCAGCAAATTGTCGCTACCACGATCACGAGTTACTGCGGCGTACGATAGAGGCAGGATTGTCATCGCAGATGTCTTTTCAGGTTCGCTTCGTGGTATCTGTGCCACACGTCTCTGAATGCACTGGGCACGGACGTGACCTATAGAGTTACAGTTAGCGCACGTCTTAGGTTGATCATCGTAAATCACTATAGCTCTGTGTCCGCATACAGTAATGTAGGACGGTATGTGTCTGTGCAGATCAATTTTGACTTGCCTAATACCGTTTAGTACAGGATACTTCCGGGCACTGGACCATTTCTCCGCGAAGTTGCTTAAGACTTTCCCATATGGGGCCAAGGCTGCGTCTATTCGGTCGGCTGGAACTTCGAATGGCAGTTCGAAAATTCGAAGAGTGCGAATCCCGAAACCGGCGTGAGTTATGGTAACATCACCTACGTTGCCATCGTTGTGGTTGAACTTGAGTGACCCTCCAGTGGATGCAATGATTTTTTCACAAAGATCGGGTGATTTTAATTTCAGAAACACGACCGCGCTGACAATCGAAAAAGAAATTCCTATAACATGATCCATTGGTATCTTCACCACGGTTTCCAACCAGTCTTCAAATTCATACGATTTCGGTTTCGCAAAAGATCGATCGAAGGTAAACTTCAAGGTATCTTGTCGGTTAACTTCAGCCATTACTTCATGTTCACGTATACAGTAGAGTGACGAACACCGCCGAGTGACGCTGTAAGCTCGCGACTTACCGCACCGATGTAAACAAAGCCGGCCGCAGCGCGCTGCACACACGAGGTCTGAACGCTGTCGCTGCCGCTGGCAGACTTCTACCGTTAGACTACCGCACCACTAATAAGTAATGCGCCTCGGAATACTCTAAGCACGACTTCCCTTCACGTCAGAAACTTTAATAAAATACTTCAGATTTATCTTCAATGTCTTTGACATATTCGAGAGGAAAATCCGTCTCATGGATTATTTATTTCTATTTACATTGATATTTATATCACCTTAGAAATGTTCCAATATGTCCATTGCCGAGGTGCTACTCCGCCGCATGGAGAGCCTTGGCAGTAGTGACAATTATTTTTGTAACACAGAAGCAGAATTAAAGTTTGTGACGTGGAGAGAAGTCGTGCTTAGGCTATTCCGTGGCGCTTTAAGCGATAGTGGTATGGTGGTCTAACGGTAAGACGTCTGCCTAGTAAGCGTGGAGGTCCGGGCTCGATTCCTAGTCGCATCACAAATTTTAAAAATTTTAATTCAATGCTTCAGATTTATCTTCAATATCTTTGATATATTCGAGACGAAAATCCGTCTCAGTGATTATTTATTTCTATTTATATCTTACAACTACATTCGTAAAAAACTAATACATAACATTTTTACTTTGTAGTGGAGGGTCAGACGAACGGAGGCATAGTTTTTCTGCTCAGTTGATACACTAAAAGAAGTTCATTCTATTTATTGAGAAAAAGATTTGGATAAACATATTTTCCGTGTATTGTTAGAAAATTCATATCTGTGAAATAATGTATTAGCAATTACAAATGCTTACACTGTCAGTATCTGTAGTAGACGAATTTATTACTCTTGAATGTTGTGTTAATGTTCTCCGGTTGTGTAGCTCATACACTGGCAGTTGGGGCAGGTGTGCTGTTTACTTAAATAATTTTTATGGAAAAGCATTTTCCAATTTTTTTCCTTTTATGTTTATACCTGAAGCGGGAACTGAGTGACATGAGACGAAAATAATTTATCCATGTGCCTTTGGCATTGTAACGAAACACTATTTTTTTTATTTTTTTGTTTATCTTTGATCAGCGATGCTTATCGCCTCCAGTTCCCTCTGACTCGCAATGCAAGTAATTTAATTTCGTTCGTCATTTTTTACTTAAAAACAAGCGAGAAGACGGAACCGTGATAGTAGTTTTACTCACTCTCTGGTCTGTATCTGATGTGACAAGACGTCTTTCATACCTGTATCCACTAATGTAAGTAAGTCGTCCCGGGCACGACGTTAAACTGCCCCCCAACCCAAGGTGTGGTGCGACCCGTGCTGATGGGTGCGTGGCACATGGGTGGATGTGTCTCGAACGGAGCCTCAGGGATACTGGGCGACCTCCCTGAGTAAGATGCCTTGAACCGCGCGGGGTTATCGTGGTGTGGACCATATAAATCCCCAAATCTCGTGGGACTAAGATGAACACAGAGAAAGAAAGCATTTTAAAAGAATCTGAGGGTCAATCTGAGACCTCAGATACTCAGAAATCGGGATCAGGACCGATGGAGTGCACTCTTACTTCTGAATCAGGGTCTAGACCTGAGCAAGAAGTGGGAACTGTAACAGAGAAGTTGGACCAGATTAGGATTAAGGCCTTGTCTGGGGCACAGAGGAGGAAACTTCTCAAGGAACAGAAGCAAAAGGAAGGAAAAGAATGGCTTCCTAAGCATAAGTGGAGGGAATCAAAAGGGCTTGAGCCCAAGACCTCCAAAAACAAACTGCCTCAGGTCGAAGGGGATACACAGACCCCCATGACGTCAACGACAGGTGGCAAGATGGTTAGGGAGGAATCTAAGACTCCTCTTCTCTGGACAAGCGTGATCCTAAAAGGCTGAGGCAAAAAATAGGGAAACAGACTTATAGTACTGCAGTCTCGGTCTTTAGAGTGGCGTTGTCCAAGAAGGATACCCACTGGTAAGCATCACCTCGCAGCAGGAGGAGCTCGTGCAGATGGCCCTCTTTGAAGAGACTGGGGGGACACTGGTCCAGGACCCAAATTCAGGAGGGTCTATCTAGATCGCGGTGCCCTCATTTTTGTCTGCGAGGGGGAGCACACAGCAGAATGGCTTAAGGACAAGGTGCCCATGATATCCCCTTGGGAGGATGCGAAGCTGCTGGTCAAGGCAGCAACCATAACTCCTGAAGACCGCAATGGTATCAATATGAGTACCAAAGATCGTTAAGGATGTCCCTCCAAAGACTCTGTTCGAGAAAATAAGGGTCCAGAACGCAAAAGTCTCAACAGAGGATTGGAGGGTAATTAACCAAAAGGTCGTACCGGAAGCATGAACCCTGGTGGTGGAGGTCGGAGAGAAGTCCCTGAAGGCAATGCAAGAGCAAGGCCTGAAACTGTTTTTAGGGTTCTTGCAGGTCGTCGTCAGGGTAATCAAAGACCTTAAAGGCAATAATGGCAGCAAGATGGGGACTGGAAGTGCTGCAGATAAACCTGCAGCACAGTAAAGGGGCCGCTGCTGTCCTGAGCCGTCGCCTGGGGAGATAGGAGGTGGACGTGGCCCTGATACAAGAACCCTATCTATACAAAGGGGGTGTATCGGGCCTCGGTGGTACTGGAAGTAAGCTTATTTATGCCAGAAATCTAAAAAACTCCAGAACATGCATTTATGTTAGAAATGGAATACCTTTCATACCAATGATGGATTTTTGTTCCAGGGACCTGGTGACCATCAGGATGCAGCAACTGGAGGAAGGTATCAAGAGGGAAATTGTTTTGGCCTCAGCATACCTTCCTTACAAAGACAGCTCTCCTCCTCCTTTGGAAGTGAGGAGACTGACGGAAGCATGACATCGGCAAGGTGACGAACTGTTGGTGGGATGTGATGCCAATGCCCAAAATCTATCGTGGGGCAGCAAGGACACCAACAATAGAGGTGAGCACCTTCTTGAATTTCTCCTATCTAACAACTTGGAGATCCTGAATAGGGGTGATGAACCTACATTCAGGAATAGTAGAAGGGAAGAATTAATTGACATAACTTTTAGTTCAATGATGATGGGAAGTTACATCAAACAGTGGCATGTGGTCCTGGAGCCATCCTCATCAGATCACATGTATATTAAATTCAAGGTTGAAATGGGAACCAGTCAGACTATATGACCTATAGTAATCCCAGGAAAACGGACTGG
The DNA here is from genome assembly GCA_026315105.1 of Locusta migratoria. Taxonomy (NCBI): domain Eukaryota; kingdom Metazoa; phylum Arthropoda; class Insecta; order Orthoptera; family Acrididae; genus Locusta; species Locusta migratoria. The sequence continues at coordinate 313,308,604 of CM048744.1, read as the reverse complement.
GAGACATATAGGAGAGACCTTGACTTCAGCCTATCGGAAATTAAAACTTCGATAAGGAATCCAGCAGAGTTTGAGGAAGTAGCAGAGGCCGTAACCTCTGCTATAGTGACCTCATACCAGGACAACTGCTCAATCACCAAGAAGTGCACAAATAGGAGCTTGCCTTTGTGGAATAATAAACTGTAAATGCAAAGGAAACGGGTACGAAGACTGTTTAATCTTGCGAGGCGCAAAGGACAATGGGCAAAATACCGTGAGGCCCTTGTCAATTATAACCTTGCCATCAGACGGGCAAAGGAGGCATCCTGGAAGGTATTCTGTGAGGAAGTGGAGGGCACGGCTGCTCAAGCGAGACTTCATAAAATCCTAACTAGGGTACCAACTAATTCAGGAGGAACATTGAGGAAGGAGGATGGGGAGTATACAAAGACAGCACATGAAACGCTGGAACTGCTCCTCAAGACTCACTTTCCTCAATATACTCTGGGGGATAACTCAGACCAGAATGCGATTCCTGAGAGGCAACGGTTCTCAGGTATTCGCAAAGAGGACTGGGATTTGGCCAACGAGTGTGTCGATCTCAGTAAGGTCCGATGGGCGGTGAGAACATTTCAACCGTTAAGTCACCTGGCCCCGATGGAATCTTTCCAGCTCTCCTGCAACAAGCGGGAGAAAATCTTATTAGATTCCTATGCAGGTTATTCAGGGTTAGCCTAGCAGCAGGAATCATTCCCAATGCCTGGAGGGCAGTGAAGGTTGTCTTCATTCCTAAACCAGGGAGAATTGTTCATACCAAGGCCAAGGATATGAGACCAATCAGCCTGTCCTCCTTCATTCTTAAGACATTGGAAAAGCTGGTTAATGTGCATGTTGGAGAAAGGAGGTTAAGTAGGGCTCCTCTACATTCAAACCAACATGCATATCAACCATGTAAATCATGTGAGACAGCTCTCCACCAACTTGTTGGGAAGGTGGGGAAAGCACTACACTCTCAGGAGATATGCCTCAGTATCTTCCAGGACATTGAGGGGGCTTTTAGCAATACGACCTTCGATTCCATGGTTAGGGCAGCAGAGGTGCATGACCTAGGGACGACTATATGTAGGTGGACTAGTGCCATGCTCAGTGGAAGAAAGGTAGAGGCTACCATGATGAATGAAAAAATGGTAATCAACACCACTAGGGGTTGCCCGCAAGGAGAAGTTCTTTCCCCTTTATTGTGGAATCTAGTGGTGAATGATGTCATTGGAGAATTAAACACTAGTCAGTTCTTTTGCCAAGGATACGCAGATGATCTTGTCATAGTAATACTTGGCAAATTTGCTGACACAGTGAAGAATATGGCACAAAGTGCATTAGACATTGTGCAAGATTGGTGCAGAAAACAGGATCTGGGGGTTAGTCCTAAGAAGACTGTTGTTGTACCATTCACAAGGAAACATATACAGCACTCAAGTTGGAATCTAAAGCTTTTCAATGAAGCACTACCTGTGAAGGGGACAGTGAAATATCTAGGGGTTACCCTAGATGAGAAACTGACATGGACCCCTCACATTAGGAATATTTGCTCCAAGGCAAAAGGTACTTTAGTAAGTACCAGGAGAGCTTGTGGCAAAAATTGGGGCCTGAGTCCCAAGGGTATGCACTGGATATACACCACAGTGATTAGACCCAGGATCACCTATGGGGCGGTCGTGTGGTGGAACATGGTAGAACAGCAGGTTGCTGCTAAAGAGCTTGGTAAGGTGCAGAGACTAGCCTGCTTAGCCATAACAGGCGGAATTAGCAGCACACCAACTGCTGGGATGGAAACCATGCTGGATATGCCCCCATTACACCTTTGGGTCAAGATGGAGGCAGCAGCTGGTGCCTACAAACTCAAAACTGGCAACAACTGGAACTGTTTGGGATATCCAGAATCACACACTAAAATAGTGAGTGAGGTAAATATAGGAAAGGTTGGGGAAATGCCAGCCGACTATATTATAACCACATACTGCTTCAACAAGCCTTTCAGTATATCAATTGGAAGTAGGGAGCAGTGGGAGACAATAGTTCGACACCGTACGGGGGATACTGTGTGGTTCACTGACGGGTGGAAATCAGACCAAGGCGTTGGGGCCGGGGTATACGGGGTGCAGCCAAGACTGGATGACGTCATCTCTCTAGGGAAACTGGCCTCAGTATTCCAGGCCGAAATCACTGCCATCAGGGCATGTGTGGAGGAAAATTTGCATAGGTGCTACAAAGATCGTAGCATCTACACCAATTCAGACAGCCAGGCAGCCCTGAGATCACTGGCAGCTCCTGCAACAAGGTCTAAAATTGTTGCAGAATGTGACAGAGTTCTGGTGGAGCTAGGGGAAACAATAGAGTAAACCTATTGTGGGTCCCTGGCCACTTGGGGATCAGTGGCAACGAACATGCCGACAGATTAGCCAGGATGGGGGCAGAGTCTCCATTTATTGGACCGGAACCTGTCCTGACAATAACCAAGGCAATGATCAAATTGGAGCTACGTAACTGGCTCAGAAGACAGCACGTAGAATATTGGACCAAAGTCCAACAACAAAAACATGGCAAGGTAATGATGCCAAAGCCATGTTTTAAAAGAAGCTCTGCAATCCTGGGCTTGAACAGGAGAGAGATTAGGCTCATGGTTGGATTGCTGACAGACCATGAGAATTTCAAAAAACACCTACATACAATGGGAATAACAGAAGAGGACCCTAAATGTAGGATCTGTGATGACGGTGATGAAACTGCATCAAATCTAATCTTCGAATGCATTGCATTGGAGAGTAAAAGGCACAGAGCATTTGGGACAACCAGACCCGAAGAAAACAATAAACTTTGTTTCGATGCGGGCAGTGGCAGGTTGTACCAATACTGTTTTGGCTTCCCTGGAAAAATCAAATCATATCAATCAAATCAATGTAAGTAAGAAGAATGCAAGCTGTTGCTGAAAATATATTATTTAAATTTAAAAGCATCCCCTCTCCTTGGTTTTCATTTAAATCAAACTCCTCCACGTCAAATATTTAATTTCTTAATGTTTTCAGCTCCTTCGCCTTCGTAATAGTTTAATGTTCAGACGCCATTACAATCGCTTCGCATTGGCTGCAAAATTTCAATCAATCAATCATCCTTATACAATACTTTGCTTGATTTTAGAACCTGCTGTCATTTCTTTTGTAATTTCACGAAATCCGATCATTTTTTAAATTATTTTATCATTACCAGTAACTTCATATTCCACACGCGGTCACACAACAATGAAAAGCGAAGTGAACAGTCTGAACATTGATCTCCTACGGAAAATATCTCGAACGTTCACTTATTAAATAAATAAAAGTTATCATTTACAGCTTCTACAATACGAAGCGCAGGATCTAGCTAGACGCTTTCCGTAAGTCTTACAACGTGCTGTTGCGTATGGTGCCCGACTTTAATGTGCAACCAGCGGTATATTTGTTTTAATGTTCATTTTGTGCTGTACTTTAACTAACTTATTTCAAATTCAAAAATTCGGTGCCATCAATTCCATGTCCAAATTATAATCGCGGAATCTACTTTAACAATTATGGCATCATACGAAGCAAGGGCAACGTTATAGGATGTCACCAATGATTACCTTCACAAAAATGGTGAATATAAGTGTCTCAATTGTCTTAACAGAGTAATGAAAACAGTTAGTCACAGCAAACGCTGTAAAATAAAATTAGAGTCTGTAATTTTATCATTCCGCAGAAATATAAATATAATCTGAGCCTCTTCGTTTTATTAAAATTAGTCACCTCTTCAACTCTACTGATTCAGAAATTGTGAAATTGCGTCGAAAAGTTTTCAAGGTGTTTCCTATGTCCACGATGCATGGATGAGCTCAATCTTGAAATAGCAATGCATCAACGAAGACAAAGACGCATGCGAGAACAACACACTGTGGTAAAGAAAGGACAAAGTTTCTTTATGTTCGCCAGTTTTTTTCTCTTTATTATTGATTCTATAAAATCCAATTTTATAATTTAATAGTATACAATTGACATAATTCAGATACGTCGTCGATTTTCAATACTTCTGCTTCTCTTTTTCATAAATATTGGAATTATTTAAATACTAATAAATCTTCAGAGGGAGGAAGAAACTCTCTAAACACTTTGCTCTCTCGGGTAGTCGAAAAACCTACATGTACACAGTGATTAGCAGGTACCTATTAAATGGCATAGTCACCTTTAGGCTTCTTTAGAATTGGGTATATGAGATAACCTCCCTGTTCACTTTAAAACTGTACCGTCGTAAGGCAGAAGCAATGTGTTGATACTCTTACATTTCTGTAAATACGCTATAATTGGCTCTCACCGCACTTTTATTAACAAACAGGCGCGCAGAGTGAAGGGCTTGTAATACTACAGAGCAGCAGAACGGCTGGCCTAGGCGGTGGTCCTGGCTATCCAGGGCAGGAACTTGGAGACGCGCGTGTAGATGCCGGGGCTGTCCTTGTTGCCGCAGCCGATGCCCCAGGAGACCACGCCCACCGTCACCCAGCGACCGTCCTCCTCTTGGATCACCAGCGGGCCGCCCGAGTCACCCTGTCAACACCATTAACACAGTTCGCCATATTAGCCTACCGATACGTCTAAAATGTGTCTCTCAAACACAACTTTTCCTAAATTGTATTTGCTACAACCACACGACATAGCGCCTGCTGTATCGGCCGCCCGACCGACAAAATCGATATACAGGTTGCCAGCCCAGCAGGCGCCAGAATATGACGCCAAGCCAGAGAAGTACACGCTAAAGTCGAGCCACCGAAAGAACGACTCTGACAGCTAGCGGCTATGTTGCCAATGCTGCTACGCGGCTGTTTGTTGTTACGCCGTGCCAGTCGCCGGCATACGAATGTCACGTCCGAATATTTTGGAACCGTTGCTATGTACTACTAAAGTGTGAACGAACGATAACAACCACGAAGCGATGAAAACCATTTTTTTGTAGTTAAAAAGAAAGGTTATGTCGAGTTAAAGTAAAGCTTCATATGTTACACTATTCAATTAAATATAATGTATACTTTAGTCTTCAGCCAAAGGTCGCTAGTTGAAGAATTTTGTTTATATATTTCATCTTCTATAACCATTTTCCACAGACTCGCTGTTATTACTCGGACACTGTATTGTGGCAGTCTGCCGAGAGGGTAAACAAATAAGGATTACCACTTTACAAGTAGTAAAATCGCCTCTTCCAGTGAAATTATTATTATTTTTTTTTTTTTTTTTTTTTTTTTTTTTTTTTTTTTTTTTGCCTCATTCGTTTATGGTCGCTGTTGACTGCCCGAGTAATATCATCAGATCAGTTTCGACAGAAGTGACTTTCTTACGGTTAGAGGAAGAAGCCATCTCACACACGTCTGAAATTAACGACACGTAATTCGGCACGAACAAAACCGGTAACGATGAACACACGACAGAAGCATGTCACCCCGCGCGACCTTTAGTGACTGGGTGGCAACGCGGCACCGTTACACTGGCAACGTTTACGAATTCCAGAGCTCAGGTTGGTGCTTGAGTGTCCCCCCCCCCCCTCCCTCTGCGGCCCACGTGCGTGAACTGTCAGGGTCGTTCTTTCGGCGGCCCGATTATAGCACTTCGTACGATAAGTCGGAATACTCGATCCAGCAGAGGGCTCCACCCGAGCGATTCTGGGCGTGGCCAAGCGACAGCGCCCTCCGCGCCAGCCGACAGAACCACGTCACCGCCATTTAAGGCCGACGCCAGCCGTCTACAGGCAGTCTCTCATCCACCGTTGTGGAAGAGCCAAGATCCGCCGACCGACCTACGACCTCCGGCTATTTGGACTAGTAGTAGAATTAGTGTAGTGTGCTGTACCGTATTGTGTAGTGGTAATCGTCTGTGTAGACAAGTATGAATCGCAATGGCTCTGAACGCCAAGTCGGGGCAGACTGTGTGCCGTGCCGGAGCTTTCTTGCCGGCATAGTTAAGAAGTTTACTTGCTGCACCTGTATATCTCTGGTCGAATCGAGAGTAAATTCGACATTATCTACATCTACGTGGGATACTCTGCAAATGACATTTAAGTGCCTGGCAGAGGGTTCATCGAACCATCTTTATACTATTTTATCTCCCATTCCATTCTCTAATAGAGCGCGGGAAGAAAGAACACCTGAATCTCTGATTTCTCGTATTTTATTCTGATGATCATTTCTACCTATTTCTACCTATATATTCGCATTCGGAGGAGAATGTTGGCGATTGTAGTTTCGTAAGTAGCGCACGCCGCAGCGATAAGCGCTGTTCTTGTAATGATTCCCATCCCAGATCCTGAATCATTTCCGTAACGCTGTCTCCTCTGTATCGTGACAATAGGAAACGAGCTTCACTTCTTTGGACTCTTTCGATGTCCTCCGTCAAACCCACCTGATAAGGATCCCACACTGGGCAGCAATATTCCATAAAAGGACGGACAAGCGTAGTGTATGCAGTTCCTTTAGTAGTTCTGTTGCATCTTTTAAGGGTTCTGCCAATAAAACGCAGTCTCTGGTTCGCCTTTCCCACGACCTTATCTGCGTGTTCTTTCCAATTTAAGTCAGAAGTAATTGTAATTCCTAAGTATTTTGTGGAGTTTATGGCCTTCACATTTGCATGATTTATCACACAAACAAAGATTTCTTTTCGTACTCATGAGGACGACTTCGCACTTCTCATTATTTAGAGTCAATTGCCACTTTTTACACCATTGTGAAATCTTATTCAAATCGTTGGTTCTGAACTTTAGATGATTTTAATAGACCGTAAATGACGCCGTCATCTGCAAACAACCTAAGAGAGCTACTTAGATTTTCCCCTAAATCGTTTATGTAAATAAGGAACAGCAGAGGACCAATAACAATACCCTGTGGAACGCCCTTAATCACCTCTGTTTTAATCGATGCCTTACCATCGATTATTACGAACTGTGTCCTCTCTGAAAGGAAATCCCCTATCCAGACGCAAATTTGGGGCGATATACTGTAACCACGCAAATTGATTAAAAGCCGTTTGTGAGGCACGGTGTCAAAAGGCTTCTGGAAATCAAGGTATACGGAACCAATTTGCGAACGCACAGCACTTCGTGTGAGTAAAGAGCTAGTTATCAGCAGAGGGCGTCAAGACCGGCGTAGTGTTTGCACGGGGCAAGAGAGGTGGTTGGCGCTACTGGTGTGGGTGGGTGGCTGCGCAGAGAGTTCTGGAGTGCTCGGCTAACGGTATGTGGAGGGTTGTGATCTGCATGGAAGTACATTCCGATGGAACACGTGTGGGTTATACGTGGGTGTAAAGGCTCTAGCCACGCTCAGCGAACAGTGTTGTGTGCAAAACGTTTGCTGGAGAAGGGAGCATTTGCAATCCATTACTCGTTTTGTAGCGGATCGTCACGGAAGTTTCGACGAGTTCGTCTATGCTAGTGCCTATTGTATTGTCCACGCACAGCGGGTACAAAAATAATTTGAACGCTGTGTACAGCCACCACCGAGTTCGCATAGTTACGTTAACCTGCTATGCGATGTTATATTATGATTGTTTTTATCTGTTGTTTCCATTGTAATCTACCTATAAGTGTGGTTTTCACTATGTACATCAGTTGCTTGTGGTAACTGATTCTGTGTTTCAGGTGTTCTGTCCAAGCGTTGTTTCTTGTGCATTGTTAAAAAAAAATTCACAGACTTATTTACTTTACAGTCTTGCATGAGGCGCTGGTTAGTTTAACCAAATGGTACAGTTGTTATTTGGTTGAGTAATTCTGTTAATTCCTACAAGGAATACTTGTTATTAATGAAAAACTATAGCCTATAAGTTTACTCTTTGGTTACTAACAGGTTGTTGTTAAGAAATTTATTTCTAGATATGTTGTTTATATCATGTTTTATCAATTTAAAATAATTGTTGTAATAAATTGTTTATATTCAATGGTAGTTAATTAAGGCCTCCTCAAAAGCCCTACCATCCCAGACTGTTCTGTCACAGAAGAAAATAAATTTATGTTGACAGCATCTGTGTCCTGTTTATAACAGTATTACGAAAAAAACTGATTAAATGAAAATTTCCACTGGTCATGATGCGTTGTTTACACTGTTACGTAACTGATCAGTAGAAAAAGGGAAGAAATTAAAACAGTCGGCAAGGTTCTAACTGACGCACAGCTTTTCATGTGCTAAAGAAGCAAAGACGTTACCGATTACGCTATAATAACTGTGAGATCACACCTTCTACACACAGCAATACTTCGTAAAGTAGCCATGACTTTGTAGGAGTGTTATTAAAAGATACAATAAAATACCACAGCTATTTGTTTATTATGGAAAAAGACGGGTTGTAGATATTTAACATCAGCTAGACGTGATTTAACTATAGTTTTCCTCAGACACAGAAATACGAATTATATCGCTCAGTGCACCACGGTTAGTGTGAACCATAATATCCTTTTAAGTAAATTAGAATTCTATGGTGTCACGGGAAATGCTGCAAAATGGTTCAAGTCGTACCTCACTAACAGGAAACAAAGGGTGTCCGTGCAAGTGACTAGTGAATTAAGCAAACAGTCATCATCGGATAGGAATAAATTACATGTGGTGTCCCACAAGGATCCATCTTAGAGCCATTGCTTTTCTTGTGTACATTAATGACCTCTCATCAGTTACACTACCAGCAGCAGAGATTGTTTTGTTTGCAGATGATGCAAGTATTGCAATAAAAAGCACGCAAGCATAGTTGTAGAAAGGTCTGCAAATGATAGTTTCATGAACATTAATAAATGGTTTAAAGCCAACTCATTGTCATTAAACTTTGAAAAGACTCTCTACATGCAGTTCAGAACATGTAAGAGATTTCCTGTCAGCATATGCATTAAGTATGAAGAAGAACAGATAGAAGAGGTTGACAGTATTAAATTCCTGGGATTACAGCTTGATAATAAATTTAGTTGGGAGGAGCACACCACAGTATTGAAGAAACGACTTAACAAATCTGTATTTTCAATACGAGAGTTGTTAGACATAGGAGACATAAAAATAACAAAGCTTGCATACTTTGCTTACTTTCATTCCCTAATATCATATGGTATAATATTTTGGGGGAACTCTTCAAGTCAATCAAAAGTCTTCAGAGTCCAAAAACGTTTAATACATATTATTTGTGGAGTAAATTCACGGACGTTCTGTAGAAGCCTCTTCAAAGAACTGCATATATTAACTACTGCCTCTCGGTATATTTATTCCTTAATGAAATTTGTCATAAATAATATATCCCTTTTCCCAACAAACAGCTCAGATCATACATACAATACTAGGAATAAAAATGATCGAATGTATGTATCTGTATTTATATTTTTATTTATATTTAGTATTATCTATTATTCAACTTGTAAATTTTGTTTCTTGACATGTTCCACATCCACGAGGAACTATACTAAACAAAAGTACTTTAGATATGCAGATGCCTTGTCTAGGCTTTAATTCTGCCATAAACAGTTTATTAAGATCTTAAATTGATGTAAACGAAATTTTATGAGACAGAACCTTCGTATATAGAAATAAACCTTAAATTAATACATTTTTGTAATATACGTAATGGCTGGGTTGGCCCAGGAATGGCTACCGAGTACTATGTGACGTGCAAATGACAAACAGTAAGCCGCGATTGTCGGAAATCTAGACATCAAAAGTTGTCGCTACTTTCTATATCCAGGACTTGAAAGGGGTACACAAAATAATTTTCACTTAATTTTTGCCTGTCATAAGCCTTGAGCATGATTTATTACAAAAACCTAAGCTATAATTATGTAGAAAACAAATTTATGTAATATCTTGTACCATTTCATTAATCGATATAACATACTGTACTTAATTTCATATCTTTGCTGTAAACCAAAGACTTTGTTTTATCTTTGGAATGTGTCTTGCACTGACAGTTGTTGCGTTGAAGGAGTCGGTGTGTGACCTTCGTGAAGGAGAGTCGAGGTTTGACTATGGTAGGGTTGAGTCGATGAGTAGTGATCGGAACTGTTGGGTTAGTCTGTCTGTGTGTTAAACTCGAAGAGTAAAAAGAGTTTCAGACAATTTTGAAGAGTCGCAGCCAAGTCTGCAGATTGTAATTTTGTATGGAAATTAATCTGTCTCAAATAAGGTAATGTGTACTTTTCTATTGTTATGTCTGCCAGTCTGTATTTGAACTATTGTAGTTGGTGTTTGTCTTTTTGCTAATGAATACTGTTTAATGCAGCTCGCATTTATCATTTAACCCTGAATCATTTTCCAGTTGATCGTTCCTTTCACCAATTTGAATTGCTATCCGTTCTGATAATTATTTCTTTTGATAGTGTTGCATAATTATTGTGTTTGTACATTTATTTGTTAATTTCTTAATTAGAACAGTGTAGGCATTTTGTCATGATAAATGAGAGCAGGAAGTAGTTTGTTCATAAATCCAGTAAAGTTCATCGTTAGAGATTTTCTCAGTCTTCAGATTATTAAGTCAGTTAATGTTAGTAACAGTTAAAGTGATTTGTCTGATCAGAAGAGATCACGTAAAGAGATAAGAAAAACTTGCTGTGTGTGATACTTGAAATCTTTATCAGATTTGTAGAACATTTTTTTATTACTTTGAATCAGTATGGTAACTGTTGTACAGATAGGCACATTGTCAAGTGCAGTGATCTTGATATGCAATTAATTTCAAATATCTTTGCTTGACATCCTGTTTATTCAACCAACAAATTTATCACTGTAGTAGCTCGCTCTTTTTGTTGGCTCTCGCAGTCGAATTGTGCATGTATAGTCTGGCTACTGGTATATGGTGCACGCTAACAGATCAGAACTTTTCATTTGCTCACATTGTCTCTCACACACGAGATTAATGTGTACACCAATTACGTGTTTTAATTACTGTCAACTTATTAACTACTGTACAATTTAAAGAGTTATCCGTTGCGCATCAAACAATACCACATTTATGTAACATCATTGCATTCCATGTCAGTTGCAATCTATTCTAAGAGGGCAAAGGAAGGTACTAAGTCTCATTGCTTAGTCAAATTATTTTGTAACCAAAGGCACAACAGACGATGTATTTGTGAATTTCAGCGGAGACGATCTCTTAACAAAAACAGTGACACGCTCGCCCCGCACATACTGTTGTTGTTGTGGTCTTCAGTCCGGAGCCTGGTTTGATGCAGCTCTCCACAATACCCTATCCTGAGCAAGCCTCTTCACCTCCACATAAGAACGGCAACCTACATCTGTCTGAATCTGCTTACTGTATCCATCTCTTTGGTCTTCCTCTGCGGTTTTTACCCCACACACTTCCCTCCAATGCTAAATTTACGATTCCTGGATGTCTAAGAATGTGACCTACCAAGCGATCCCTTCTTTTAGTCAAGGTATGCCAGAAATTTCTTTTCTCCCCAATTCTGTTCAGTACCTCCTCAGTAGTTACGCGATCCACCCACCTAATCTTCAGCGTTCTTCTGTAACACCATATTTCAAAAGCCTTAATTCTCTTCCTGTCCGCACTGTTTATCGTCCATGTCTCACTCCCATACAAGGCAACACTCTATACAAATGCCTTCAGAAAGGACTTCCTTAGGCTTAAATCAATATTCGATGTTAACAAATTTCTCTTTTTCAAGAACGCTTTTCTACCCATTGCCATTCTGCCCCGCACATACTACCTTTTAGCATTCATTCGAGTACACACACACACATACACACATACACACTACTTTTAGACTTTAGGTTACATACTGTACAGCTGACATGCAGCGGCCCACCTGGCAGGAGTCCTTGCCGCCCTCGTAGGCGCCGGCGCAGAGGTGGGTGTCGAGGATGGGCTGCGAGAAGAGCGGCTCGCAGCGCTCGTGCGGCCACACGGGGATGCCCACCTGCCGCAGCACTGGGCTGCTGGGGCCGCCGAACTGGATGGAGCCCCAGCCTGGCCAGCACGCACGGTCACGTTACTTGTGCTACTGCTCCTTCTACACTCATGCTCATAAATTAAGGATAACTCCAGATTGTGATGCCACATCACGTGGCACTACACAAAACTTGCGCTAATACCATAGGCACATAGAGAACATGAACAACACAGATCTGTAACTCCACGGTACTGATGATAAGTTGAGAAAACCGTGCCGAAACACACGTGCTACAAACCGTCACTGTTTCCTGCATACGTACCCCTACATCAGTTTGGGATATGATCAACATGCACATGTACAGAGGCCGCACAACAGGTTGGCATTCTCTGGATCAGGTGGTCAAGCAGCTGTTGGGGTTGTTGTTGTTGTTGTTGTTGTGGTCTTCAGTCCGGAGACTGGTTTGATACAGCTCTCCACAATACCTTATCCTGAGCAAGCCTTATCAAATCCACATAAGAACGGCAACCTACATCTGCTTGAATCTGCGTACTGTATCCATCTGTTGGTCTTCCTCTGCTGTTTTTACCCCACACACTTCCCTCCAACGCTAAATTTACAATTCCTTGATGTTTAAGAATGTGTCCTATCAATCGATCCTTTCCTTTAGTCAAGGTGGGCCAAAATTCCTTTTCTCCCCAATTCTGTACAGTACCTCCTCATTATTAACGCGATCCACCCACCTAATCTTCAGCATTCTTCTGTAGCACCATATTTCAAAGGCCTCTATCCTCTTCCTGTCCGCACTGCTTATCGTCCATGTTTCACTCACATACAAGGCAACACTCCACACAAATGCCTTCAGAAAATACTTCCTTACCCTTAAATTAATATTCGATGTTAGCAAATTTCTCTTTTTCAAGAACGCTGTTCTACCCATTGCCATTCTGCATTTTATATCCTCTGTACTGCTTTCCTTTATAGCTTGTTCAATGTACAAATTGATTAACATTGGAGAAAGGCTACAACCATGTCTTACTCCCTTCCCAACCACTGCATCTCTTCCATGCCCTTCAACTCTCACAACCGCTGTCTGGTTTTTGTACAAGTTGTAAATATATATAAGGTGCAAAGAACACCAGAGGTGCACCAGACTCGGACAGGCAACCAAGTCAGCCATAGCAGAGCACTGTCTAGAGTATGGCCACACAATGGACTATGACAAAACCAAAATTGTGACACAGACCCCAAGATTCTGGGACAGCATCATAAAGGAGGCCATCGAAATAAAGGTCACTGACAACCTAATAAACCGAGATAGCGGTTACCAGCTAAGTACAGCGTGGAGTCCGGCTCTGGAACTTGTCAAGGCCCAGCGGAAGGGACCAAATAACTCCACAAGAAGTAGAAACAACTCAGAAGTGGCGCTAGGCGGGCGCGGACCGAGAATGGAGCGCCTGACACCGGACGGGCCTCAAACAGCTGGCATAGCAGCAGATGTCGGCCAAGACGGGCGCGGACGTCCGTGGGAGCGTCTGTGCAGCCACAACACCTCAGGAGAGGCGCGAGGCGGGTACGGACCAAGATCAGAGCGTCTGACGCCAGAAGGGCCTCAGACAGCTGCACCGACCACAGATGGTGGACAAGATGGGTGCGGACGTCCGTCGGAGCACAAGGGAAGCCACAACACCTCAGGAGCAGCGCCAGACGGGCGCGGACCGCAGAGGGAGCAGCCAACGTGGGAGGGGCCTCAGAGAGTTGCCGCTGCCACAGATGGCGGCCGATTGGGGCGCGGACGGGCGACGGAACGCCAGGTAAGAGACAACACCCTACAAGCAGCGCCAGCTGGGCGCGGACCGCAGACAGAGCGCCTAGCGTCTGCTGGGCATAAATACTGGACCAGGTCCTCCAAAAACGGCAGTCTCAGGTAGCACCTGAAGAAGGCAGCGAGTTACGCGGCCGAAATATTGTGCCAGAACGACGCATACATCCGGCAGTAATCACGTTTATCCAAAATGTCAAGTTGTAAATAACCTTACGCTCCTTGTATTTTACTCCTGATTGCTTCAGAACTTGAAAGAGTTTATTCCAATCAACATTGTAAAAAGCTTTCTCCAAATCTACAAAAGCTAGAAATGTAGATTTGCCTTTATAGCTTCTCATTCTTGCACCAGTACCCGTCGGAGCTCCTGAAGTGTCCTAGGAGTTTGAAGACGTGCAGCGATACGTCGACCGAGATATCCTAAACGTGCTCGATGGGGTTCAGGCCTGGATAACAAGCAGGCCACTCCATTCGCCTGATACCTTCTGCTTGTAAGTGGGGCGTTATCATCCATCAGGAGGAAGGTGGGACCCACTGCACCCTGGAAAAAGCGTACATACAGGTGCAAAATGACATCCCGAAATACATGACCTGTTACAGTTCCTTTGTCTAAGACAACCAGGAGTGTACGTGCACCAATCATAATCACACCCCACACCATCGAACCACTACCTACATATAAGTCCCTTTCAAGGACTTTACTGGGTTGGTATCTGGTTCTTGGCTCACGGCAGATAGAAAACCCAGCGAGAATCACTGTTCAGACTATACCTGGCGCCACTGCTCCAATGACTATGTACTGTGTTCTTGACACCAGGATTTACGGGCTCTCCTGTGACCAGGGGTCAGTGGAATGCACCTTGCAGGTGTCGGGGTTAATAAACCATGTGTGTTCAAAAAGATTTCGGGTTTGCAGCCGGTCGTCGTAAACTTCATCCCACGATATTTCAACTGGGGACCTGCCAGTCATCTTCAGGTGATCCAACAAGGACTGACGAAGACGCTCTCAGCTCCGCCTTATATAGCACGCTCGTGGTACGAGTATTACCGCGCATGCGTCGAAGACACGGTGACGGTGACAGAAGGACCGCACCGCCTGGCGGCAGCGCCCTCACTGGTGGAACTCTAAGGATCAGCTGTCTTTGATAGTGCCGCTGGTCGCAGTTATCGGAGCCTTCTGGTATCTTCGTCTAGAACAAATCTCGGAGATGACGGGATTTCACGCGTTATTCAGCTGGTAGCCGCTGTCTTCGTCAGTCCTTGTTGGCTCACCTGAAGATGACTGGCAGGTGCCCAGCTGAAATATCGCGCGATGAAGTTTACGACGACCGGCTGCAAACCCGAAATCTTTTTGAACATTTGATTCGCCGGGAAAATTTCAAACCATGTCTGTTCTGTCATCTGTAGACTGTGTCTGGAGACAACTGTTCCAGTGGCTGCGGCATGGTCCCGAGCAAGGCTACGTGCAGGACTCCGTGGCCTTCTGCGGGCACTGATGGTGAGATATCGGTCTTCTTGTGGTGTTGCACACTGTGGACGTCCCGTACCGTAGCGCCTGGACACGTTTCCGGTCTGCTGGAATCTTGATTTCACACTTTGTGGAACACGGAGGACCCGTGCTGCGACCTGCTGTGTCTGAAGGCCTCCAATCGCCCTAGTATTCTATCCCTCATAACATCATCAATATGTGTTCTTTGAGCCATTTGGAACAGGCAGTTACCATCAGCACGTCTGAAAACGTCTGCACACTTACTCGTTCCACCATACTGTGACATGCACCAACACACATCTGCGTATATGGACTGCTGCCAGAGCCACCGTGCGACGACCGCAGGCCAGATGCACCACACGGTCACACCCCGAGGTGATTTAAACCCGCAAACCGCCCACCAGACCGTTTTTTCACCATGTAGCAGCATTATCCTTAATTTAGGAGCATGAGTGTACATCATCTCATTTTGCAGGTAAACAACAGTATAATGTGTTTCCCAATTATTTGTAGTGTACGAGGAGTGTTCCGAAAGTAATGCAGCGCTGGGCGTTACTTGTTTAATTACTGACCTATGTAGCTCAAATTGCACGTGTTAGTAAAACAGCTCTTCTTCGATACTCATATTTTGTAATTTCTTCTCTCGTAGGAAATGGGCAGGAATTTGAAACTGTAACAGCGCACGGTCATTCAATTTTTGGCTAGGAAGGGTGCAGCCTTGATGACGTCTATAGGAGGCTGGAAAATATCTATGGATGCAGCAAGATTGACTGGAGCAATGTGTAGAGATGGATGAAGAAGTTTAAAGGAGGAGACTCATAATTGCGAGCACTGCCGTTAATCGCCAACGACTGGATGAATTGGTTCGTGCGGAAAGACGAATCACAGCTGGTGAGCTTGTTTCACAAATGAACTGTGGCCACTGTGCCGTGAATGAGCTGGTGAAAGACTTGGGATATTAAAAATATATGTGCGAATTGCGTATCGCTGCGGGTGACACATTATTTGAAGAACAGAAGTGTGGAAGTCTGCTCTGAGCTGTTGGAAGCATCTGAAGCTAGGGAAGACACTTTTTTAATCGGGACAGTTTCCGTCTGACTGGACGAAAGCGGTAATCATGCCAATTTTTAAACATGGAAACAGAAAAGACTGTAACAACAATCGAGGTATCTCTTTAATTAGCGTTGTAGGCAATATATTCTCGGGTATTGTTGAAAGGAGAGTCCGAATATTAATTTAGGACAAGTTAGATGAAAACCAGTGTGGATTTAGGCCTCTTAGAGGCTGTCAGGAACAGATCTTTAGCTTACGCCAGGTAATGGAAAAGTGCTATGAGTGGAACAGGGAATTGTATCTATGTTTCATAGATCTAGAGAAGGCTTATGACCGTGTTCCTAGCAGAAAGCTACTGTACGTTCTACAAGATTATGGTATAGGAGGCAAACTTTTGCCAGAAATTAAAGGGCTTTACTTAGACTGTCAGGCAGCAGTTACAGTAGATGGCAAATTAAGCTCTTGGTTCAGGTAGTTTCAGGGGTAAGACAAGGCTGTAACCTGTCACCACTGTTGTTCACACTATTCATGGATCATATGTTGAAAACAGTAGACTCGCTGGGCGGGATTAAAATAGGTGAAAACAAAATAAGCAGTCTCGCATATGCGGATGACTCAGTTGTAATGGCCGATTCGATTGAACGGTTGCAAACTAATATTTCAGAGCTCGATCAGAGGTGCAAGGATTATGATATGAAGATCAACATCTCCAAAACAAAAGTAATGTCTGTGGGAAAGAGATTTAAACGGATTGATTGCCAAATAGGAGGACCAAACTTAGAACAGGTATACAGTTTCAAGTACCTGGGATGTATTTTCTCTCAGGATGGCAACATAGTGAAAGAACTGGAATAGAGGTGCAGCAAAGCTAATGCAGTGAGTGCTCAGCTAAGATCTACTCTCTTCTGCAAGAAGGAAGTAAGTACCAAGACTAAGTTAGCAGTGCACTGCTCTATCTTTCGACCAACTTTGTTGTATGGGAGTGAAAGTTGGGTGGATACAGGTTACCTTATTCTTAAAGTAGAGGTTACAGATATGAAAGTAGCAAGAATGATTGCAGATACCAATAGATGGGAACAATGGCAGGAGGGTATCCATAATGAGGAAATCAAAGAAAAGAAGCAGTTAGAGCGAACAGACTGAGATGGTGGCGTCATTTTACACGCATGGGAGAAGCACGATTACCTAAGAGACTCATGAGCTCAGAAGCGGAGGATAAGAGGAGTCGAGGTAGACCAAGAAGGAAGTACTTAGATTCGGTGCAGAATGATTTTGAAGTAAAAGGCATAACATCAGACGAGGCATCAATGTTAGCATTGAATAGGAGATCATGGAAGAATTTTATTAGAGGTACTATGCTCCAGACTGAACGCTGAAAGGAATAATCAGTCTCTAATGATGATGATGATTTTTTTTGCCTTCTAATCGCGTCTCATGGAAGAAACATGGTTATACGTTGTACAGGCAGTAAGTTCTGAGACTGACCGTATGACGGCCCTGTGGTGCACTATAGCCAATAGGTGGTACCGTAGTATTCTACCCTGTCAGTCAGTCTCTCGACCCTGCAAGAAACAGTTGAGTGCATGCACTGGAAGAAGAAGCGCGGTCTTTGTTGTGACGGTGAGTTGATTGCGCCAGTCGGACCTTGACACGTCACAGTTTGAGCAAAGCGGCGAACATCAAAGTCTGCCAGAAATTAGGCAAAACCTCTGCCGAAACGTTTCAAATGTTGCAGCAAGTGTACGGTGAGGATGCACTGAATCGCAGTGTTGTATTTAGGTGACACCGACGTTTTCTGCAAGGATGGAACAGTTTGGGAGATGGAGTTCTTACTGCAAGATCCAGGAAGTTGCAACGCTGGTCCGTAATAACTGCTCCCAATTGGGAGACGTTCTAGCAGCAGCAGTAGGCTGACCCCTACTGGTACTTGTCACAAAATTCTGACGGACGACCACAACGCGTCTCGTGTTACACAGCACAGTGTGCCACGAATCCTGTCGCAAGACCAACGTAATCATAGCGTGGCGACTTGTAGTGACCTCATCAGTTGTGCGGAGGAATTGAAATACTTGCACCAGAACAATAATCCACACGAAATTATTATTATAACAGGATGATAATTTGAGACGAAACGTGGTGTTTCCTTTACGATCCGCAACTGAAACGACAATCAGCCATCTGAAATGCGGCAGAGAATGCAACATAGTCGTCTAGGTATCTATCCTTCAGGCATCAAGTCTCAGAACTTATTGACTGTTTCATGTATTCTTATGACCTGGAAACAACGAATCAGTCTAAGGAGTGGCATCACACGTCTTCTTCAAGACGTAAGAGATCTGCAGAGAAACTAACTAGTTTTTTTTTCCCTGAGGAAGTAATCGTTCTCACAGATTTTGTGGAACATGGTTTTGCCGGCTTGGTAGCTCAGTGGTAGAGTGCCAGACTCAAATCCAAAGGTCGCGGGTTCGATCCCAGCCAGGTCCTAGGGTTTTTATCTGTCACTTTCCACTCACCTCTGAAAGAGTTGCTGAAGAGAAAAATATCGAGTAGCACCGTGGTTCGGAACCCACGTTAAACTGTAGGTTCCCCTATAACTGGCTGGGTAAGTCAGTTCGAAGGTCGAAGGAAGGCAACGGCGTACCACCTCCGAATAGGACCATGCCTAGTAAAGCACTGTGGTGTTGAAACCTCTCTTGGGATTGTTGACTGCTTTACCTTTTTTTTTTACCTGGTTGTACCGAGAACAGCAACAGCTGCATTACAGATTTCGAGAAATCATAAGGAAGAACCGAATTTTATCATAACAGTACAAAACGTCCTACATCTTAAGCCACAAGTCAAGAGATTGACAAACTGGGCTGGTCAGTGGTCCCCCACCCACCGTGCAGTCCAGATTGAGCACCTTCTTCTGGCCCAGTGAAGTGCAGTCTTCGAGGACGACACTTTCAGGACGCAGATGAGGCGAAAGCTGCAGCCGGAGATGACGGTTGTGTGACTGTGAAGTGTGCTTGTGTGACTGAGTGAATGCTCTCTTTTCTGAAGAAGGCTAATGGCCGATACCTTAAGTGTTGTATGTGCGAGTGTGTTTTTTTATGTGTCTGTCTATGTGCTGAATTGTAAACTATCCTTACAGAACTGATGTTGGGTGAGTTAAATGGAAAGAGGTTGCAGTTGATGGAATGTATAAATATCGGAACAGATCTCATTGTCTGGGAAGGGAAGACGGTTGAAGTTTCGTCGGGATGTGATATGTGGGGTGTGCTGGTGAAGGAGCAGTGTGATGTAAGTGTAGAGGCGCGACAGCAAACCGGGACTGTCATCAGAGGGGAGACAAAGTAATTAATGGATTATAGGTTTCGGATAGTATAGGCGATAGGGAGCTCTTACATATGTTTCATGATTACAGGCAAAGTTATGATAGAGGGTTCACGTGGAGAAGTTAAGCGGATGCTGAAAACGAGGCCGAGCGCATGGCGTTCCAGGATTTCTTAGCGCAGTAACTTTTTAATATAACTGTTGCTGTTACGTGCCATCCAAAGTATAGACTAAACAGAAAATCTGATCTCTCTCTCAAACACACACACACACACACACACACACACATACACACACACACACAAACACACACACTACAGAGATAGCATACATACATATCTGGCTCACCAGTGACATAGGCAGTCCTGTTTATGAAGCCCTCGTCGATGGCAGGCAGACACACGGGCATGATGTATGAATTGAAGGCGGCCCTTCGGCGTAGACGGAGCACTGCGATGTCGTTCTCGTAGGTGGCGCGGTCGTAGCGCGGGTGCATGGTGGCCTCCATGACTCTGACCTCGACCGCACGGGTCTCGTCGGGCCTGTTCAGGTCGTACTCTCCCAGGCGCACTGTGATGTCGGCCAGCTTATACCTGTCGAAACAAACAGTCTACAATACCTGCCTTCGCACATTTTCAAGGTGTTCACTGTCTTCATTGAAGAATAGGATTGATTTTTAATTGGTGTAGTGCCTATACGTTTTTGGCTCTGGATTTTCGGCCGGGATTTGTTTGATAATTTTTCTGTCGTTTCGCCAGCACGAGAAGCTGGCATTGTCAAACTCCGCGCTCCGTAACTAGTGGCGGAGTGGAGTCGAGGCAGGGGCCAAAGATTATGTGTGGAAATTCTATGTCTAATAAACAAAACACAGAGGGGGAGAAAACTAAGTACTGTTTTCTGTTTGTCATTTAAAGAACAACATTCCAACTGTTAATAAATTTATCCTACTGGCACACACGAGAGTCAACGTCTTCGTCCCAAGCAAATGAACGGCAACGAATGTCTTTTTTCAGGGCTTCAATAATATGGAAATCTTACGGGTAGAGATCAGGCCCACTGGAAGATGGGTAGAGACTTTCCAGCGAAACTTCTACAGTGTACTCGAAACGCCGTTGCGACTGCACTCCAAAAGTTTCGCTGGGAAGCCCTTACAGTTCCGATCTCTCCCGATACTTACTTTTCTTCCATTTTGCTCGTTTTGTAAGTTTCCTGACGCGAAAATGTCACAGGTCTCTGGCGTTTATCGTAGTGTCTGTAACCACATCAACAACCATTCAGGTAATTGTGGATTTGTGTATCCGGAGGTTTCTTTCCTGTTAAGACTAATGCCATTTTTGTGAATTTATGAGACTTCCCTGCAAAATGTTCAAATGTTTGTTAATCTTAACTGCGGGGTCATCAGTCCCTGAACTTACAAACTACTTATGAACTAACTTATACTAAAGATAGCACAAACATCCATGCCCTGGGGGGATTCGAACCCCGACCGGGAGCGGCCTCGCTCATCGGAGCATAGCGCCACAAGGTTGCGGCTGGATTCCCTGAACAAACGAACGTCGTAGCTCTTTTCCACAGAAAAAACTTGCATATCAGTGAATTTTAATATACGGTCGGTGTCACACAGTGCGTTCTGCACCACGGCTAATTTCTCCTCATGTCCGAGCGGACAATGTCGTTTACGTTCGACGATTCTGGAAGTGACGTATCATCAGATGTTTCCAACATATACGTTTCAGTATGTACTGTACGTGGCGGAGTCCACGCAGGATACCGTGGGCGATGTGCAGAGACGAATTTTCGTTCGAAGCGTTTGTGAAGTCCCTTCATTGGTTTCGAATGCAATAGCATTTTTATATGCTCAGAAATTTGTTTTGTAACATAATTTTTACAAGTGAATATGCCGATTTAACGGCAGAGAAGCTGATAAATCTGATAATAAGCGTATCTGACGGGAGAAGTGTAGAGAGCATCTTTATCTGACTGTGTCTCTTTAATTGGATGGCCATATTTAAAAAATTACGCGTGTTTTAGTTCTGGTTAAAGGCGGTTGTTGAATTCCAGTGGGGTAACAAGTGAACCATGTGTGAACTCTAGCAATCGCTCCCGCCGGAGGTTCAGTCCTCCCTCTGGCAAGTGTGGGTGTGTGGGTGTGGGTGGATACGGGTGTATGTGGGTGTTGTCCTTAGTGTAATTTAGTTTAAGTAGTTTGTAAGTCTAGGGACTAATGACCATAGCAGTTTGGTCCAATAGGTTTACAAACCTTTGATCATTTCATTTGTAAAATCTATGCATTGAATAAACTATATTAAATTAAAAGTGAAGTCAGTTGTCAAACATTATTATTATTATTATTATTAATACATAATCCTTCTTAACGAGAATCTGCACTATTTTCAGGAAAGGACGACGCTGTGTAGATTTCATCAAAGTTGAAGGTGACAGAGATAAGAAATTAACTTCGTATTATGCCGTTGCCGACAGACATTGAATTGAATTTTTAGTAAATTATCGACAGACTCTTCGAATAGTTTCCTTTTTACTATGCTAACAAATGGGATTTATGTGTATTAGATCTGAACAAAGTGTCTGAATACATTACCAGAAAATATGCCAAGTCTTACACGGTTATAATTAACTCTTTCCACACTACTGGAAACGTCAGCATCCGATACTATTTCCTCCGACGAGTCTGATGTTAGACTGTGTGACACTTTCTAAGCAACTGGTGTAGCAGCCTTTGGTCCTTGGAAAGCATATCGCGTTGAAAGATGATACAGTTCATATTAGTGTACGGCATATTTTGTGCATACCGTTATTAATCAGACTTGTTTTTTGGATCGAGTTGTGCTTTGGAAGTTTTTTTAGTTACAATAGCACAGTAGCACTGCGGGAGCCACTCAGGATATCGGGACTATACCGCATACCGTTCACGTATAGAAAAATCTACATTGGCATGACCGGACGATCAGCAGCAGGACCGTCTAACATAAACGGCGCTACATCTATGGGGGAGGGGGGGGGCGGCGGAATCGGCGGTGTTGGAGAAGGGTCTGCGAGGCGTCGACACATGGACGAGTCCAGAGGGCGAAGGGGGGGGGGGGGCGAGGGGCTCTGGCGCTGCAGACCCCAAGAGCTGCACCTATATACTGTAATCTTCATCTGACACCCCCAAAAGAGAGGGAAAGATAATTTCTAAAATCGTATTTGGTAGAACAGTAGCTCAGACGCCCCTCCTCCAGTCCAAAATCCTGGTCGCGTGGGCGTAGCCGCGTGGTCTAAGGCATCGTGCTACAAACTGGGCGGTCGCTCTTGTCGGAGGTTCGGGTCCTCCCTCGGGTATGTGTGTGTGTGTGTGTGTGTGTGTGTGTGTGTGTGTGTGTGTGTGTGTGTGTGTGTGGTTTCCTTAGTGCAATTTAGTTAAGTAGTTTGTAAGTTTAGGGACTGACGGCCATAGCAGTTTGGTCCAGTAGGTTTACAAACGTTTGAACATTTTCCAAAATCCTAGATTACCCACTGATAGACCACATAAATTCATCGATACGAAGGCTCCCATTGTCAAAAGAACTATCATTATCGTTTACTAAAGTAAACCATAGAGAATTAGCAATTTATAAACATGAAAATACATTCAATAGAAGGAAGCAAACCTCAAATTAAACGGCTACTAAAGCAGATTACATACTGAACCCAACGACTATTTCAGATAACAAGGGGAGAACAACAGCGATGATGACCAAAGAAATACACGTCACGGATGTTGGTGGGACTGCATATACGCTGAGGGGGGAAAAATTAATTAATTAATTTTGAACTGAACACTCAGTGTGCAAGTCTTTCTCGCAGTTGTCGGCATTTTTTTCTGTTTCTTTTTAAGACAGATAGTCGTAATATGCACTACATAGATTTCATGTCTGAATAGTTGATTGTCATCCAATGATGACTTTACCAGGTCGTATTGTTTTATCTTTAATGCATTTTAAAACCACCGGATGGTGGCAGGCTGGCAGCAGCTTCAATGCCACTCTTCAGCCAATAGTACAACAGAAATTGGGACATAACGAATTAAAAGATATACAAAACGAGAAAATAATGCAGATTTTAAAAACATCCCAAGGAGATGAAACCGGAGAAGTAACAGTAACATAGAGAGCACTAAAACACACAGTCTGAATTTAAAACGGCCACGGTGGTCAAAAGATACATATATGTGCGGTTTTAAAAACTCATGGAGATTAAAACACACTCATGGGAGGATACACGACGAAAACGAGAGCACACACTTAAAATCACATGGCACCTCGATTATTCAGCCTGTTCGGCGGTTTCTGACATCTTAAAACTGGAACACTGAACATAAAACACTGGCACTGACACTGAAACTTGAACACTGATGAAGCACTGATTAAAACTGATGGCACAGTTCCCCGCAGGGGATAAGGATGGGAGGGAAGGCGCGAAGTGGGAGGGAAATCAAATGTTCAAATGTTTGTATAGCTTATGGGACTTAACTACTGGGTTATCAGTCCCTAAACTTACAAACCACTTATGAACTAACTAAGACTAAGGACGGCACAAACATCTATGCCCGAGGGGGGATTCGAACCCCCGACCGTAATTGGAAGGGACAGGCGGTGGGGAGAAGAGGGGACGACACAAGGACTCCTAGGAAAAGGGGAGAGAGGGAAAGCCAAGTGACACGGGAGGGGGGAGGGAGCGTGCAAATATGGTTGGTAGGACGGGTAAATGTCGGGACGGAGGGCGTCATCCGGGAGGGGGAAGTGACGGAAGTTACCCTCAGTCGGAGGTTCGAATCTCCCCTTGGGCATGGATATTTGTGCTGTCCTTAGTATTAGCTAGTTCATAAGTAGTTTGTAGGTTTAGGGACTGATGACCCCGTAGTTAAGTCCCATAAGCTCTACAAACATTTGAACATTTTGTTAACACTCAGAGAGGATGTAAAGAGTGTGGAGGTGAAGGGAGGAAGGAATAACTAGGTATCGGCGTGGCAGGGGCCGAGGATGCAGCAAGAGACAGGATACAATCGGGTCCTGGGAGTCAAGTTTGGGTTGCTCGCCATGGAGTTTCCAGTCCTCCCTGGGGCATGGGCGTGTGTGTTTGTCCTTAGGTTAGTTTACCTAGGTTTAAGTAGTTTGTAAGCTACGGACTGAAGACCACGCAGTGTGGTCCGATAGATTTACAAACATTTGAACATTTTGAGTCAAGTTTGCGGGTTACATATCAGAGGTGGAGGTGTTCGAGGAACTTGACCAGGTGTGAGAAAGGAATAAAGACATGAAGGATCCGGGTGGGGGAGGGGTGACAGAAGCAGTAAGTGAGTCAGAGGGCGTGGTGTTCAATGACCTGGAGGGAGTGGTAGTGGGCAGGGGGAGCGGAAGCCCAAGTGGGGTGGAAGCAGCACAGGACACATGCTGGAAAGGTAGGCTCCTCACTATTAACTCCACCAAATCCCAGGCAATCATCATACGTCACACCACCCGTCCTTCCATCATCTCGACCTCTACCTTACGCTCCGTGATTGCCCCATCCCACAAACCAAAACCCACAAATACCAAGGCTTTATCCTCGACCACTTCCTATCCTGGAAACCCCACCTTCAAACAATCCTTGATAAAGCCCTCTCCCACCTCAACCTCCTCAAACTCCTTTCTGGCCCGACATGGGGCCTTAACCCTTCCACCATCCTACTCACATACCATTCCATCATGCGTCCTATCCTATGCTGCTTCCACCCCACTTGGGCTTCCGCTCCCCCTGCCCACTACCACTCCCTCCAGGTCATTGAACACCACGCCCTTTGACTCACTTACTGCATCCGTCACCCCTCCCCCACCCGGATCCTTCGTATCCTTATTCCTTTCCCACACCTGCTCAAGTTCCTCGAACACCTCCACCCCTGATATGTAACCTGCAAACTTGACTCCTAGGACCCGATTGTATCCTGTCTCTTGCTGCATCCTTGGCTCCTGCCACACCGATAACTCGTTATCCCTTCCTCCCTTCACTTCCACACTCTTCACATCCTCTCTGAGGGTAACAAAATGTTCAAATGTTTGTAGAGCTCATGGGACTTAACTACGGGGTCATCAGTCCCTAAACGTATACACTACTTATGAACTAGCTAATACTAAGGATGGCATAAGTATCTATGCCCGAGGGGGCATTCGAACCCCCGACTGTGGGTAACTTCCGTCACCTCCCCCTCCCGGATGACGCCGTCCGTCCCGACACCAAGTGGAGAATTCGGAGAGATGGGATTGAATGAGGTATTGGGCGTGGGCGAGGGAAGGGCCAAGGGCAAGGACAATGAAGACGGTGTCATCAGCATATTGCAGGAGGTGGCCAGGTGGTAAACGACAGCATTATTTTTTCAATAAAGCAAGAGTGCAGGTCACTGAGTGCAGTGTTGTGTCACTGTACCGTGTACGTACTCTACCTGCCTTGCAGTTCCTGCAGTAAGCAGCATTGGGTAGTAGGAGCAGAGTGCGGTACTCACGGCTCGATGCAGTGCGCGGCGGTGAGCACGTGCGTCTCGGAGATGAGGGCGCCCCCGCAGAAGTGCTCCTCGCCGTAGCGGATCAGCGCCACCATCCACCGCCACTCGCCCTGCTGTGTCCTGCCGCAAGCTGCAAGCCACGACACACCTCTCACTAACACTGCCAGCTAACACCATGTGAGCATTCTAATTTATGAAACTAAAGGATTTATCTATTATATTTGTCTGAATGCTCTCAAACGTTAACACATAGGGGAGAGCGGGGCAAGATGGGGTGGAGGGCAAGGCGGGGTTTTTGTAATTTCTACCACGACAGATAACAGCAAACTAGTGGCGAATAGTTGAAGTAGTAGGCACTTGCTATGCTAGTGCCTGACAGTGCTGGCAGCCATTTTGAGCAAACCATTCGGAGTGAATACATCCAAACGTGTTTTCGTCTGTGCTGATATAATTTTTCGTCATTTTCAGACGTGAAAAGGTAAGAGAAGTAATTGTTTCTCATACTCTTAAGTAGTATCAATGATAAAACAGCTTATTTGGCAATAAATTAATGCATGCAATAACTAATGGAATATATCCCTGGTGCTATAATATTAAACTAACGTAAGAATGGTCCCTGGGGGCAAGACGGGGTACCTAGTGGCAGGGCAATATGGAGTACCTCATCTTGCCCTCCCACAAGGTACGCCGTCTTGCCCTACATCACGTAAAATTAACTACAACCACGTTGACTGCCATAAACAGTAAAATAAAACATGAATCTGCCCTTTCGAAACAAACATCTTCCCAGATTAAGTGTTTGAAGCTTCTGTCACTACAGACACTCCTTTAAGTACAAGTGAGGCCGCTAACGTTTCTGTCAATAATGACCAAGAAGAGACTTCAGTTGGTTCACATAAGCAGTTTACGTCAGAGACAAGCGATGGTCCTGTCAACCAAACCGGTACTAAAGAGCAAGATGGGCTTGCTGTAGGCCTAAGCTCAGGGTGCTTATTTTGGAATGATGATAACTCCAATTACCACACTACAAACAAGCAGGCTTCTGAGAACAACGCCAGTCAAGGTTATTTGCTGTTTCACCTGAACAGTTTGTCCCGATCCGTCATGTCGGAAAGAAAAACACCCGAAAAACAGTCCTCAAAAAAGGAAAAACGGTTGTTGTTACTAGTTCCCCTCAGAGAAGAGAATTCCTGGACAGTGCAAGTAAAATTAAGCCTGGAAAAAAGATGGAACAAGAAGGAAAGATTCACTTGAAAACACTGTTAAAAAATCCTTCTTTCTTTGTAAAGGCAATAGTGGGAGGAATAAAAAAGCATTGACGAACTTGGCAAAGAAGATAAAAAATTGAAGAAGAAAGCACATTAGAAGAAGACACCGCGTGCCTGTATTGCGGCTGTTTCTACTCGCAGTCAACAGAAGGATGGGTGTCACGCGTCTCTTGCAAAAAATGGGCTCACTGTACACGTGAGGGAGAAGAGGACGAGGATGACGGGGTACATCATGTGTGTGAAGTTTGCTTACAAAACGACGATATTAACTGAATAACAATAAACCGTTCTTTAACATCACAAAGTGTTTACTTTATGGATTTTCATCAGATATTAGAATAATTCTCTTATAAATTTGTAAACCTGTGTTCTAACTCATCTTTTTCCACCAGCGTACCCCATCTTGCCCTCACTGTAGGGCAAGATGGGGTACATGGTAAACCCTGGGAAAATAAATTTTTTTAAATAGTAAATACTAACAATTTTGGTCCTATTTTTTTATATAAACTCTAGAAATACTGAAGTTTAAGGTGGAATATCTGGTATTTTACTAGAGCATTTTGCAAGCATACAAAAAATTGTTAAGTGCTTAAGTATCCCGTCTTGCCCCGCTCTCCCCTACACGGTTATCTAAAATATATGGCACTTCACTATACACGCTACGTCTAGACTACACCGCATCAGGGTCTGAAGTACAGGTCGACTGTGCAGATTTTAAGAAGCTTCTGTGCATTCGCAGCTGGCATGATGTCAGTGCCTTATGGCCGAGGCCAACGAGAAAGACATGCCGCGGCTTTGACGTCATGTCACCTGCCTGAGTCGTCGAGATCGCTAGCTGACTGGCTAGCAGCTATGAGACAATGGGCTGTGTCCTAGCAGCTAGGCTTGCGCATTATAGTTCGCGACCGGGAGCGTTCACTTCAGTTTGTTCTTTTATTTCGTCCGCTCCCAGTGACGGCTGAGCGGCGTGGTCTGCGCATGCAGGTGTAGGGAGAAGTTCCCCCACCTAGCTGCTTCATGCGCTTGCTGCTTGAGCCGCTAACGATATCATGCAAACCAACAGAAACAGTTTGTGGACAATTTCTCGCGTTTAAGTTTAGAGTTATCGCTATATCTTGGCATTATGGAATTTATTAGTCAGATGTTGCAGAGTGCAGAATACTTCAGAGCAGAAATTTTGTAGCACTGCACTATGTAATCTAGCAAGCAGACGCTAACCTCGAAATCGCTCTCATCAGCAGAAGGCAAACACGTGATTTTTAATTCTGTTCGCGACCTATCGCGCATATTTTAGTTCGCGACCTATCGCGCATATTTTAGTTCGCGACCTATCGCGCATATTTTAGTTCGCGACCGGTAGCTCTCCTTTTAGTTCACAGCTTGGCCGCGAAGTAGATCGCTCTTTTTAGTTCGTCCGGTCGTTTTGGCTTTTGCTACCGCTACTAAAACTACAGCTGAGTTGCATCTCAGCTCGAAATGACGGCAACTGGCAGAAGGGAATCACGCAATTCTGCGCGCTCTCGCGCCCTCTCGCTATTACCCGTCAGTCTTTGGAAACAGAGCGAACGAACCAAGAGGCGAGGGATATGCGAACTAGTTAGCGTAGTTCACTTGTGGGAGCGCTCTTCCGAACTAGTTCGTTCGCGAACTACACTAGACTACTAGCAGTCAGCTAGCGATCTCAACGGCTCAGGCACGTGACATGACGTCCGAGCCGCGGCATGTCATTCTCGTTGGCCTCGCTTATGGGCCGAGTATGATGGGCGTCCGTAAAGTAGTGCCCGTTTGGGAATAAAAATAAAAACTAGTAAATATTTGCAAATACTTAGGTTTTAATGAAGAGAATACTCTTTAAAATACTTCTCTAAATAGCCATCGTGTCAAATTTTGGCCTTCAAAGTGATCGCCCTTTGCTACAATAAACTTCTGAGATCGGTTGTACAGCTGTTGGAAACTTCAGCAAACGCTTCTTGTGGAAACGCTCGAAGCAGTGAGGTAATGTGTTGTTGGATCTCCGCATGGAATCCCACACACACTGTTTACTCACTGCTTCAACGCTATACACTTGCACTAACATCCCATAAGTTTCCGTCGCCGTTTTGGTCAATTTGAAACGAAACTTAATGTTAATGCGTTGCCCCATTTTGCGCTCCACGTTGCAATGACACGTGTTCTCACGCTGAACCTGTCAGCTGGGTCGCAGCGTCTACCACCGCTTCACAGCAATGCTTTGCACGATATTTGGAGCTTTTTGAGATTTCACTCAATGTGGGTGCACGGGCACCTCATTCACGCCAGCGCGGTTTGTAAAATATGGGATTATTCACCGAAGAACGGATCATTGTCTGTCATCGGCTTATTTTATAAATTATATAAATGTGGTGTCTATGCTGTCTTCAGTGCGGAGGCACTCCTAGCCTCTTACTTTGGTGAGAATCAGCATGAAAATAATAATACAAATAAATAAACGCTAGTTTGAGTAATAGTAGGCAGGGAAAAAATTGCGAATTTGTATCTGACGGAAGGTGAGCTAGAGTAGTCCGGACAGTTGTGGTGAGTGCTGTGTAGAGGTCAGTGCAAGTGCTAAGGAAGTAGGAGACCCAGGTTCGAATCCCAGCTGGGTACACATTTTCAACTTTACCCATTTGGAGTTAATGTCGTAAGTTCCTTGAATATGAATAAAAATATCAGTTAATTACCTTAATGTTAAAATACAGGGTGTCCAGAAAAGGACTCCCTGATTTCAAAATTAAATATTTCGAAAACAAAGATCGATAGAGGAACGCAGTAAACGGTATGTTTATTGTGAAAGCTGTAAGAAGTTTATACAGCAGTTTGAAATAACAGTTACAAAAGCTGCTAACAGATTGCTCTTTAATCGCCATACGTAATGCCTAGTATAAATAGTGATCCGAAGCCCAGAGCGATCAGTTCCAATTTTGAAACGTGAAAGGAGGTTAGCGTACCGAAGGAAGAGATTAAAACCATGTACTCCATTGAGCAACGCGTTTTTCTTGTGTTAGAGTACCACAGGTTAGGAGAGAGTTCTACAGCTACAAGGTGAAGTTTTCTAGCACGGTTTAATGTTCCAAAGGGACAAAATTTCAACGAATAGGCAACGTAACTGATGATCTAGTGGGGCATGTTGGCCGCAAGCAAACCGCAGTTACGCCTAAAAATATCGCCACAGTTTCAGGAATTATTCAGCGATATCCAATGTCATCCGTCAGTAGAATTGCATCTCAGACTGGTTTGAAGCATTGCAGCACGCAAAAAGTACTGAGAAAGAGTCTACACATGTTTCCATTCACAGTTCAAACGCAGCAGGCCATACCCGTACGAGCTGTGCAACGAAGGGTTGCCTTTGCTAATCAGATGCGCACAATGATTGATAGTGAAGGATTTGATGTTGGCTGCATCTGGTTTACAGATGAAGCACACTTCCACCTGAATGGATACGTGAATAAGCAGAACTGGCGATTTTGGGGTTCCGAAAAGCGATATTGGTGTGAAGCGAAACCCCTGTATTCTCTTAAAGTTACTGTGTGGGCTGCAGTATGCAGCAGAGGCATTATTGGCCCTTTTTTCATTCGAGAAACGGTCACTGGTGCACGTTACGTTGCAATTTTGGAACAATTTGTCGCCACACAGCAAGCGTTAGAGGACAGACCAGGTACTGAATGGTTTATGCAAGATGAAGTCCGACCACATAGGACCGAACACGTGTTTCGCTTTCTTGAGGAATACTTCGGGAATCGAGTCATTGCTTTGGAATATCCCAAATTTACTGGTGCAGGCATGGGTTGGCCTCCATATTCGCCGGATTTTTCTTCCTGTGACTTTTTTCCTGGGGCACAGTGAAAGACATGGTCCACCCAAAGCGTCCCGCCACGCTGGACTAGCTTGAATCGGCGATCTCTGTGGCATGTGAATCCATTTCGGTTGAGAACTACGAAATGTGATGGCGAATTTCATTCTTCGTTTGCGCCACCTCTGTAGTGCCAATGGTGAACATTTTGAAAACATGATTGTTTGCAAAGAGTGGTTTCATACGATTATTTCACTTATGTATGCTGATGTGAGCAGTACAGCGTACAACGCCATCTGTTAGCAGCTTTTGTAACTATTATTTCAAACTGCTGTATAAATTTCTTCCAGCTTTCACAATAAACATACCGTTTACTGCATTCCTCTATCGATCTTTGTTTTCGAGATATTTAATTTTGAAATCAGGGAGCCCATTTCTGGACACCCAGTATTAATCTGTATTATCACTTTAAATAAAGAAGCTGTATAACTGTTATTATATTGCGTGGAAAATAATACAATGAAAGTAATAAGACGGACAAATTCACTTATTTCAATCGATAAGATAATTCCCTTAGATAGTCGCCCGATCTGGTGAAGCACCTGAAATAGATCCCGCAACCCACTATTGGGCAGTGCCAGATCTAGTTTGGGAAATGGGAGGGGGCAAATAGGGTGTTTGCCTCAGGCAGCACTCACAGAGGAGCGCCAAATAGTCTCCAAGAAAAGGTGACGTGTCCCTGACAAGCCAAAAACGTCGCCATGGTGGGGAGTGGAAGAAGTATTGCCAAAAAGAAGGTCACTGATCAGGGGTGGGACGCCGAATGGGGGGGGGGGACGCCAAATAGAGGGATACCCAGTGTGGAAGAGGGAACCTCAAAAAAAAATAGTGACGCAGAGCGGTGGAGGAAGGCAAAAAGGACACTGACAAGGAAAGTACTTGGGCTCGAACAAACACATATACACCAAAATCGTATGAGAGATAATGTAAAGATCCTTTATTGCACTAGTGATACTCCCGCATCTGCAAAACGCTGCAGTCGTCCGTTAGAGGCCTCTGCGTGTGCCATGCCGCATTGCACTTTGACCTGTCGGTTCGCCAGTAGGGACGGTGCAGTGTGCCTCCGAAGTTGCGTTTTGTGATGTTATTTGTGTGGTGAAGCGTCAGATGGGACGGCGATTGCTAATCTATCCTGCTAATGTATTGCGATTGGTTGAGATGAAGTTCGTGAAGATGGTATTAGTGTAGAAGATGAATTATTTGCATGCTTTCTCGTATCTACATCTACATAGATACTCTGCAAATCACATTTAAGTGCCTGGCAGAGGGTTCATTAACCACTTTCATAACTTTTCCCTACCGTTCCATTCTCTATTAGCGCGCGGGAAGAAAGAACACCTAAATCGTTCCGTTTTCGATCTGATTTCTCTTATTTTATTGGGATGGTCATGTCTCCCTAATTAGGTGGTTGCTAGCAAAATATTTTCACATTCAGAACTAAAAGTCGGTGATTGAAACTTCGC
The DNA here is from genome assembly GCA_026315105.1 of Locusta migratoria. NCBI lineage: Eukaryota > Metazoa > Arthropoda > Insecta > Orthoptera > Acrididae > Locusta > Locusta migratoria. Next base: position 313,275,914 of record CM048744.1, on the reverse strand, counting down.
AAACAGATCGCGCCGCAATGAATAACGTCTTTCTTTTAATGATTTCCACCCCAATTCGTGCAACATTTCCGTGACGCTTCCCCCCCCCCCCCGGTAACGTGATAAAACAAAACGAGCTGCCCTTCTCTGAACCTTCTCAATATCTTCCGTCAGTCCCACCTGGTGAGGGTCCCACAAGGGGCAACAGTACAAGTGTGATGTAGGCAGTCTCTTTGGTGGAGCTGGTGCATCTTCTAAGCGTTCTGCCAATGAAACGTAACCTTTGGTTCGTCTTCCGCACAATATTTTCTATGTGTTCTCTCCAGTCAAAGTTGTTCGTAATTGTAACTCATAGGTATTTGGTAGAATTTACGACCTTAAGGTTTGACTGATTTATCGCGTAATTGAAGTTCAGCGAATTTCTTTTAGTGGTCGTGTGTATTACTTCACACTTTTCTTTATTTAGTGTCAATTGCCAATTTTCGCACCAAATAGAAATTTTGTCTAAATCGCTTTGCAGTTGCTTTTGATCCTCTGTTGACTCCACTGACCGATAAACGACAGCATCATCCGCGTACAGTCTAAGGGAGCTATTCAGATTATCTTCAGATTATCTCCTAAATCGTTTATAAACACGAGGAAGAGTAGCGGACCTATAACGCTTCCCTGTGGAACGCCAGATATCACTTCTGTTTTACTCGATGACTTACCGTCAATTACAACGAACTGTGTCCTTTCTGATAGGAAATCGTGAATCCAATCGCACAATTGGGGAGATATTCCATAAGCACGCAATTTCATTAGAAGCCGCTTGTGGGGTACAGTATCAAAAGCCTTCCGGAAATCCAGAAATATGGAATCGATTTGAGATCCCTTGTCGATGGCACTTAACACTTCATGTGAATAAAGGGCAAGCTGTGTTTCGCAAGAGCGATACTTTTTGAATCTGTGCTGACTATTGGTACAGAAATATGGTCATAAGTTAGATGCTGTTGTAACACTAACACATAATGATGATAATAGGGATGATAATGACGAACAACTCATTGCAAGCGGTAGCTTCGATGATGCACAATCTCCACCAAAGAGACTGCCTATATCACACTTGTGCGTCCTCTCCTGGAGTACTGTTGCCCCTTGTGGGACCCTCACCAGGTGGGACTGTCGGAAGACATTGAGAAGGTTCAGAGAAGGGCAGCTCTTTTTGTTTTTATCACGTTACGCGTTACGGGGGGGGGGGGGGCGAAAGCGTCACGGAAATGTTGCACGTGTTGGGGTGGAAATCATTAAAAGAAAGACGTTATTCATTGCGGCGTGATCTGTTTGCGAAGTTTCAATCACCGACTTTTACTTCTGAATGTGAAAATATTTTGCTAGCACCCACCTACTTAGGGAGACATGACCATCCCAATAAAATAAGAAAAATCAGATTGAAACGTGTCCATAAAATATAAGAAAATAAGAAAATGTCTAATATTGTGCCTCCTGTTTTGTGTCGAGTAACTTGCTTGCAAGAAAATGTATAATATCGCTTCTACTGTATGTATCGATATGTGTAAAGTTTCATCTCTGGCAAAGATCATGTATTGCACAGCATTGTAGCTCGCACTGAGAGAGAGTAACACTAGTGGTTCAGCTCGCTTAGAGAGCGGTTGGGTTGTGTGTATGGCTCCGATGTAGAGCAGAGGCTGCTTTGCCAGCAAGTCAGAAGTTGTATCATGTAAGTAATGTAATGCTGTTTATCAATAATAAGCAAGTTAACCCTGTTTCATATTTCATTTACGTAGTTAGAAAATTAACCCACTTCCTTCATTTGATAATTACTTGATTTAGTGGAGTGTTGATTTGAACAATATTATAGAACATATTTCATTATTGGTGCCATAGTAAGATAATAGTTGATCTGGATTTCAATAATTGGAGGCTGACCTATATAGGTTCTCACAGTCAAGCATTAAGAAAGTGATTTGTGGTTTTTCTTATATCATTCTCGCAGTCAAAATTCTTGAGTATAGTCAGTGTCTGTTTCAAAAGGTTACATGACACAGTGTTTTGTTAAATATATCCGTTGCGCACATAATCAATTTAATGCACTGTTTCTTATACATTAATATCAGGGCCATAATTAAACCAAATAGCTAAGTTAATGAACAATTTATTGTCTGATTTAACGAAAGGTTCAACATTCCAAAACAAGCGTACAGCTTTTATCTGGCGCCCTTCCTGCCAGGATAGTTCACAAACAGGATCGTGACGTAGTTAGATACGTAGTCTTATTTCAGTTAGTTTGTCTTTTCCACTAACCAACTTACCTTTTGGCTCTTAATTTAATTTTTGTAGCACCATCCTCTGTTGTAGCAACAGTAGCATAGTAATTGTTTCTGTAGTCTGTTACTTACCATTCTTGAGATTGTGTAGTATTGTTTATAGTAGATGAATTGAATATACAAATAATTGCATTACTACTGAACAAGTCTTTCTTTTATATTGTTTGATGTTTGTTGTGATTAAAATTCTAGTACCGCGGAACTCGTGTGATAATTAACGGTTCGCATAATCTCGATTGTCCGTGTTCGAAAACGCAGAACAGATTAGTTCAGGAATAGACAATATGGATAATGACAAAGTACAGGATTCGACAATACAGAATTCCGATTCTTGTAACGTGGTTGCGGAAAATAATGCATCGGTTCCGCCTAGCTCTGCTACAAAAGGTACATGTGCGACAGCTATGGAAAACGTATTACCGAATGATTTCATGCAAATTTTATTGTCACAATTTCAGGAACTAAATGAAAAACTTGAGGAACAATCTCAGGAATTTCAGAAATTAAATGAAATACTTGACAATAATCAATTACAATTTCAGAAATTAGATGAAAAACTTGAGAAATTTGAACAAACGTGCGATTCGAGGTTTGCGAGTATTCAAAGTAGTATTAATAAAATAAATGAGGACAACAATCGGTTCAGGGAACAACTGCTCAATACTTTCAAATGTGAATCTCAGCAAATAAGACAGGATATTCGCGACGAGATTAACCCGGTAGTGGAAAACCTTGCGTCACGAGTCGAAAATATAGAAACCACCGAACTCGCTCAATTGAAGCAACAGAGTAACCTATTTGATGAAAAGTTACAGAACTTCCAGTCAGGCACGACGGAACAGATCAATAAAATTAATAAACAGGTTGAGGATCTCACGGTTAAAATTACCCAAATCAGTGATAACACTGACAAAAGTTCTGATGCAACGCATCCTACCCCGTTTAATGAAACTAATGAATATCTCGCCCTTGACCGTTTCAAACAAGGTCATATGACCATTAATCAGCAATACAAGGCTGAGGTCAGAAAATTAGATGATCGCGTGGCGCGAATAGAGAGGAAATTTGACCATACTTGTGGGAATCCATACGAAGACGTAGATGAAAATCCGAACGAAAATGACAATGATGATTCGACTCAAGTAGGTCGCTTGGTACGTGAACGAAGTGTACCTCATAGCAACAACAATGAAGACGCGGTGCGTAGTTTACGCTCACTTACGCCGCACGGGCGAAAGGAAGCGTTTGACTACAAGCATTTCCTGACTGTACGTAAATTCAAGACATTTAAAAACTCTCCGAATGACTTGCACCCTAAAGAGTGGTTGCAGCAATTCGATTATTGTCTTCCCCCGAATTGGCCACTTGAACACAGATTAGAATTTATATGTGGTTATCTGGAAGGCGAGCCAGCCACCAGAATGAGAGCTATTGCACAAGAGTGCTATAGCGAGAATCAGTTCCGACGCTCATTTCTATCCGCATACTGGTCGGAAGCGGCACAAGACCGCGTTAAAAACAGTATTGCGACATTCAAAACTTTTGAGCGATCAAATTTCTCGAGCCCAGTGGAATATTTCCAAAACTTAGTATACAAAAATCAATTTTTATCGGCACCTTACTGCCCTGCGGAGTTAATTAGAATTTGTTTGAACAAATTGCCTATACACTTGCGTCAAATTGCCATTGCGGCACGATGCAAGAATGATATTGAAGCCTTTAGAAATCTCTTACAAGACTTAGAGGAAGAAGACGAGGAAAATTCCTCGCGCAGTCGATATTTTGAAACGAACAAATATGATCGCCGGTCGCAACAAAGCCCGCCGCGTACCATACGTTATTCAGAGCACGACGATAAACCAAAAAATAATTCTTTCGCTAATGAAACTTACAAACAAAGACGCGACAATGAGAACAGTGATTTTCATGATCGTGAAATTAACCGTGGAAATTTTCGTGGCCGCAACCGAGGTGGTGGTTTTGGTCGCGGAGGACGCTACAATAATTACTATCATAACAGCAATACTTCGAATGATACTAATTGGCGTGATAGACGCAATACTGATAGTGATCGCGAGACTGAAAATCACAACAATAACGCTGAGAAGCGTAGTCGGGAGGGCACACGCGATAATTCTCGTGATCGCCTTCCGCGATACGAAAACACGATTCGGGGTCTAAGCAGATCGCATACCCCGGAAAGACAAGAGCAAAACATTGAAATCAGACCTGCTAATCCATGCTCTAATTCATCAAAAAGGATTTTCAAGGCATAAATCTGGGGTAGAGAGTCCAGTAATCTGTTTTGGACACACCAAGTGGCGATTGGTGCCCCGTTCTCGAGCTGAGTGTCACTATTCTTCCGCCTTTCCTTAGTGCGCTCTATCCACCTCTTTTTCTCACTGTTACTTTTCTCTAACTCTGAATACTTATACTCTGTGCTACGCTGGGATATTGTCATACGAAACTTTGATTATCTTGCAATTTGCATATAACGAACTCTGTGGCTGTGCAAGACAAATAAAATTAATGGAAATTTTTGATTGTGTAATCTAATCAAGTTCCTATGTTTCAGAAAATATTCTTCTGTATTACTAATTGCATAACTTACGAAGTTCTGAGCGAGCGAAGAAGATTTTGAGTTGACATGAGCAATTGGTAAGCCAAGAACATTATGGAGGATGATGAGTAAGGCAATACACAATATGTCATGGTGGTCTTTAAAATGCATTATTGTTTATGGATAAATGATGGTAAGGAAGGTATTGGTAACAGTTAAAGATGTTTGATAAATGTAATTACGTGGACGAGATTAAGCAATTATGAGGGGAATCGCTATGTTGCTAATGATGACGAGATTATACAATGATTATGAAGCAATTATGAGGAGAATCGCTATGTTGCTAATGATGACGAGATTATACAATGATTATGAAGTAATTATGAGGAGAATCGCTATGTTGCTAATGATGCTATGTTTTGTTCTTTTCTTATGTGCTTACTCGCACTGCCCTTTTGTGTTTTCTCTTTGTGCTTATGTGCACCATTTTGTATGTTGATGCATTGTGCCTTCAATGGCATGTGTGATTGGTGAGATTCATATCCTTCTGATGCTCTGTAATTATTTGTAATTATATGTAATGAATATTTCTAATTATGCTTGCAGCTATGCGTATTGCTCTTGCAGTCAAAGCTTACCGCTATGCTCACTAATTATATACCTAAGCCTTACCACTATGCTAATTAATTTTATAATGAAGCTCAATGACAATGTATGGTTATGCTTATACGTTGCACACAGCCATCTATCTTGCAAACTTGCAGCTATGCCATAAATTGCGCCTAGTTAAGTCTGGAAAGATAATGCACAGAAATACTTTGCTTTTGCTTACTGCTATCTGCTAAATTTTATTGATGATCTTGTTGATGAAAATCTGCAGCTATGCCTAACGAATATTACGTCTGTGTTTATGTTATTGGATGATTTACTGTGATGTACATCTATTACTGTGCCAAAATTTGCACTAATTGTTTTGTTTGACCCTACTGTTGACTCAGACAGACACAGACATGACCTGATGACTTGAACCTCTTTTGATATTCTCACGAAACTACCCTGATGTGTTATACCTTAAGGCAATGAAATATGTAGCTCAGTTGAGACAAAAGCCTGGCCATGGCAACTTATGTAATTTAAGTGTTATACTTTGTGGTAATGTAATCACCACCATAGTGATATATATTAATTTAAAGAGATATGAACAAATGGTAATTGGAATGTCAATTTAAGTTATATCATGCCAAGTTGATGACAAGCACCCTCAATGTATTTCATACGATTATGTGTTTGTAAAGCAATATGTACATAGTATGTAAAGCCTTGTGCTTATATGAAATGACACTAATGTTATAGATACTCTAATATAAGAATTAACTTACTCATTGTTATTCAAATGTATCCGTCTTCAGGACACTACTTGTAATGTAAAAATATGGTTTAATACCATGACCCCATCTGTACCACTTGAATTTGTGGGAAAATATTTCTGTAGATATGTTCTAATCAATGACTTTTCTTTCAGTCTAAACTGAAATATCATGACTATGTTACTAATTTGTGTGTAAAATGCTTTATTTCATGTACTTTGGACACGCATGGGAAGTGGCGATTTCGCACACGAGATTCCAGAATGCACACAGAACAATGGACGAGTTACTATACACCACTGATTTTGGGCCTTTTAATGAAGATGTTTGTGGATGATGTTTGGCCATACAGTACTGTCCATTGCAGCCTTGGCCACCCATCACCAGTTTGCTGCGGATGCAGTCGGCTAATAGCTCTGTTGGTTGGAGCACACTTGGTTGTCGAATTGCATGGAGGAATACATCAGAACCTTTTCCCCATGACTTCCACTTCAATGCAACCAGTCAGCCCGCCTACAGTGTGGTGTAATCTTACAGTGTTTTGTGTTCGTGTGCAGACCTAAAATGAATGTTAGGAGCTAATGTGCTATTCGTGTGCATATACTATTCAGTGCCTCCCATTGCAAACGTTGTCCACAGGTTCATTACCAGTGTTTAGGTATATTTCATGGTTCTTTTACAGTCAGTGACCAAAATAAAATTGTGCTCTTGATAAATACATATACTTTGTCAGAAATGTCATTGTGCCTATTCGATTGACAAACGTTATATTGAAACCCTATTGTGCTGAAGCAGTAATATTATTTTGTACATGATCAGAAGCCTATGTAGCCAAAAATTTTACATGTATGTTCTAGCATCCATGAAAGTATAGCATTTTAAATGCATCACAGAATACAAAACTGACACTCTATCTTATACTAAGTGCACTAAAAATTTACATAGACTACATTGTGCACAAGATATAAATGTTCATTTTATGTTCCCAAAAATACTGATCTCTTGTACAAAATTTAAACCCATGGAACTTACACTACTGTCTGTATTACTTGTAATTACCACATTTTCTTTAAAGAATGATGACATTAGTTAAACTATCTTTTGTAAAACTTTGTATATGTTCACGTTTATTATTGTATATTTTGTTTTTCCATTTGTGTATTACTTCTAGCTATCTCATTTTCTCCACTATATCATTTGTCAAACTATGTTTCCTGAAATTCTATATATACTTATGTTTACCATTATGTATAATTGTCATATATTCCACTTATTGCTGATGTTCTGTAAATTTTAACATTTGCTTATGCCTGTCACACCCTGTACCACTCCATGCGTGACTTTTGATGGTACTGTTCTGTAAAATGGCATGTATTTATGACTGTCACATTGTTTTTTAAATTTTCTATGTACTCCATCTGTTGTTTTGATCTTGTTATATTTCGGATGTCATTAATGGATTTGTGGACTTGAAATTCAGTAATTTTGCTGGCTAGGCAATGCCATTGGCATCACCCACCCTACAAAATTTTAATAGGTAGGAGGGGGGTGATGAAACGTGTCCATAAAATATAAGAAAATAAGAAAATGTCTAATATTGTGCCTCCTGTTTTGTGTACATACAGTAGAAGCGATATTATACATTTTCTTGCAAGCAAGTTACTCGATACATACAGTAGAAGCGATATTATACATTTTCTTGCAAGCAAGTTACTCGATACAAAACAGGAGGCACAATATTAGACATTTTCTTATTTTCTTATATTTTATGGACACGTTTCATCACCCCCCTCCTACCTATTAAAATTTTGTAGGGTGGGTGATGCCAATGGCATTGCCTAGCCAGCAAAATTACTGAATTTCAAGTCCACAAATCCATTAATGACATCCAAAATATAACAAGATCAAAACAACAGATGGAGTACATAGAAAATTTAAAAAAAAAAAACAATGTGACAGTCATAAATACATGCCATTTTACAGAACAGTACCATCAAAAGTCACGCATGGAGTGGTACAGGGTGTGACAGGCATAAGCAAATGTTAAAATTTACAGAACATCAGCAATAAGTGGAATATATGACAATTATACATAATGGTAAACATAAGTATATATAGAATTTCAGGAAACATAGTTTGACAAATGATATAGTGGAGAAAATGAGATAGCTAGAAGTAATACACAAATGGAAAAACAAAATATACAATAATAAACGTGAACATATACAAAGTTTTACAAAAGATAGTTTAACTAATGTCATCATTCTTTAAAGAAAATGTGGTAATTACAAGTAATACAGACAGTAGTGTAAGTTCCATGGGTTTAAATTTTGTACAAGAGATCAGTATTTTTGGGAACATAAAATGAACATTTATATCTTGTGCACAATGTAGTCTATGTAAATTTTTAGTGCACTTAGTATAAGATAGAGTGTCAGTTTTGTATTCTGTGATGCATTTAAAATGCTATACTTTCATGGATGCTAGAACATACATGTAAAATTTTTGGCTACATAGGCTTCTGATCATGTACAAAATAATATTACTGCTTCAGCACAATAGGGTTTCAATATAACGTTTGTCAATCGAATAGGCACAATGACATTTCTGACAAAGTATATGTATCTATCAAGAGCACAATTTTATTTTGGTCACTGACTGTAAAAGAACCATGAAATATACCTAAACACTGGTAATGAGCCTGTGGACAACGTTTGCAATGGGAGGCACTGAATAGTATATGCACACGAATAGCACATTAGCTCCTAACATTCATTTTAGGTCTGCACACGAACACAAAACACTGTAAGATTACACCACACTGTAGGCGGGCTGACTGGTTGCATTGAAGTGGAAGTCATGGGGAAAAGGTTCTGATGTATTCCTCCATGCAATTCGACAACCAAGTGTGCTCCAACCAACAGAGCTATTAGCCGACTGCATCCGCAGCAAACTGGTGATGGGTGGCCAAGGCTGCAATGGACAGTACTGTATGGCCAAACATCATCCACAAACATCTTCATTAAAAGGCCCAAAATCAGTGGTGTATAGTAACTCGTCCATTGTTCTGTGTGCATTCTGGAATCTCGTGTGCGAAATCGCCACTTCCCATGCGTGTCCAAAGTACATGAAATAAAGCATTTTACACACAAATTAGTAACATAGTCATGATATTTCAGTTTAGACTGAAAGAAAAGTCATTGATTAGAACATATCTACAGAAATATTTTCCCACAAATTCAAGTGGTACAGATGGGGTCATGGTATTAAACCATATTTTACATTACAAGTAGTGTCCTGAAGACGGATACATTTGAATACTAATGAGTAAGTTAATTCTTATATTAGAGTATCTACAACATTAGTGTCATTTCATATAAGCACAAGGCTTTACATACTATGTACATATTGCTTTACAAACACATAATCGTATGAAATACATTGAGGGTGCTTGTCATCAATTCGGCATGATGTAACTTAAATTGACATTCCAATTACCATTTGTTCATATCTCTTTAAATTAATATATATCACTATGGTGGTGATTACATTACCACAAAGTATAACACTTAAATTACATAAGTTGCCATGGCCAGGCTTTTGTCTCAACTGAGCTACATATTTCATTGCCTTAAGGTATAACACATCAGGGTAGTTTCGTGAGAATATCAAAAGAGGTTCAAGTCATCAGGTCATGTCTGTGTCTGTCTGAGTCAACAGTAGGGTCAAACAAAACAATTAGTGCAAATTTTGGCACAGTAATAGATGTACATCACAGTAAATCATCCAATAACATAAACACAGACGTAATATTCGTTAGGCATAGCTGCAGATTTTCGTCAACAAGATCATCAATAAAATTTGGCAGATAGCAGTAAGCAAAAGCAAAATATTTCTGTGCATTATCTTTCTAGACTTAACTAGGCGCAATTTATGGCATAGCTGCAAGTTTGCAAGATAGATGGCTGTGTGCAACGTATAAGCATAACCATACATTGTCATTGAGCTTCATTATAAAATTAATTAGCATAGTGGTAGGGCTTAGGTATATAATTAGTGAGCATAGCGGTAAGCTTTGATTGCAAGAGCAATATGCATAGCTGCAAGCATAATTAGAAATATTCATTACACATAATTACAAATAATTACAGAGCATCAGAAGGATATGAATCTCACCAATCACACATGCCATTGAAGGCACAATGCATCAACATACAAAGTGGTGCACATAAGCACAAAGAGAAAACACAAAAGGGCAGTGCGAGTAAGCACATAAGAAAAGAACAAAACATAGCATCATTAGCAACATAGCGATTCTCCTCATAATTACTTCATAATCATTGTATAATCTCGTCATCATTAGCAACATAGCGATTCTCCTCATAATTACTTCATAATCATTGTATAATCTCGTCATCATTAGCAACATAGCGATTCTCCTCATAATTGCTTCATAATCATTGTATAATCTCGTCATCATTAGCAACATAGCGATTCTCCTCATAATTACTTAATCTCGTCCACGTAATTACATTTATCAAACATCTTTAACTGTTACCAATACCTTCCTTACCATCATTTATCCATAAACAATAATGCATTTTAAAGACCACCATGACATATTGTGTATTGCCTTACTCATCATCCTCCATAATGTTCTTGGCTTACCAATTGCTCATGTCAACTCAAAATCTTCTTCGCTTGCTCAGAACTTCGTAAGTTATGCAATTAGTAATACAGAAGAATATTTTCTGAAACATAGGAACTTGATTAGATTAATCAATCAAAAATTTCCATTAATTTTATTTGTCTTGCACAGCCACAGAGTTCGTTATATGCAAATTGCAAGATAATCAAAGTTTTCGTATGACAATATCCCAGCGTAGCACAGAGTATAAGTATTCAGAGTTAGAGAAAAGTAACAGTGAGAAAAAGAGGTGGATAGAGCGCACTAAGGAAAGGCGGAAGAATAGTGACACTCAGCTCGAGAACGGGGCACCAATCGCCACTTGGTGTGTCCAAAACAGATTAATGGACTCTCTACCCCAAATTTATGCCTTGAAAATCCTTTTTGATGAATTAGAGCATGGATTAGCAGGTCTGATTTCAATGTTTTGCTCTTGCCTTTCCGGGGTGCGCGATCTGCTTAGACCCCGAATCGTGTTTTCGTATCGCGGAAGGCGATCACGAGAATTATCGCGTGTGCCCTCCCGACTACGCTTCTCAGCGTTATTGTTGTGATTTTCAGTCTCGCGATCACTATCAGTATTGCGTCTATCACGCCAATTAGTACCATTCGAAGTATTGCTGTTATGATAGTAATTATTGTTGCGTCCTCCGCGACCAAAACCACCACCTCGGTTGCGGCCACGAAAACTTCCACGGTTAATTTCACGATCATGAAAATCACTGTTCTCATTGTCGCGTCTTTGTTTGTAAGTTTCATTAGCGAAAGAATTATTTTTTGGTTTATCGTCGTGCTCTGAATAACGTATGGTACGCGGCGTGCTTTGTTGCGACCGGCGATCATATTTGTTCGTTTCAAAATATCGACTGCGCGAGGAATTTTCCTCGTCTTCTTCCTCTAAGTCTTGTAAGAGATTTCTAAAGGCTTCAATATCATTCTTGCATCGTGCCGCAATGGCAATTTGACGCAAGTGTAGAGGCAATTTGTTCAAACAAATTCTAATTAATTCCGCAGGGCAGTAAGGTGCCGATAAAAATTGATTTTTGTATACTAAGTTTTGGAAATATTCCACAGGGCTCGAGAAATTTGATCGCTCAAAAGTTTTGAATGTCGCAATACTGTTTTTAACGCGGTCTTGTGCCGCTTCCGACCAGTATGCGGATAGAAATGAGCGTCGGAATTGATTCTCGCTATAGCACTCTTGTGCAATAGCTCTCATTCTGGTGGCTGGCTCGCCTTCCAGATAACCACATATAAATTCTAATCTGTGCTCAAGTGGCCAATTCGGGGGAAGACAATAATCGAACTGCTGCAACCACTCTTTAGGGTGCAAGTCATTCGGAGAGTTTTTAAATGTCTTGAATTTACGTACAGTCAGGAAATGCTTGTAGTCAAACGCTTCCTTTCGCCCGTGCGGCGTAAGTGAGCGTAAACTACGCACCGCGTCTTCATTGTTGTTACTATGAGGTACACTTCGTTCACGTACCAAGCGACCTACTTGGCTCGAATCATCATTGTCATTTTCGTTCAAATTTTCTTCTACGTCCTCGTATGCATTTCCACAAGTATGGTCAAATTTCCTCTCTATTCGCGCCACGCGATCATCTAATTTTCTGACCTCAGCCTTGTATTGCTGATTAATGGTCATTTGACCTTGTTTGAAACGGTCAAGGGCGAGATATTCATTAGTTTCATTAAACGGGGTAGGATGCGTTACATCAGAACCTTTGTCAGTGTTATTACTGATTTGGGTAATTTTAACGGTAATATCCTCAAACTGTTTATTAATTTTATTGATCTGTTCCGTCGTGACTGACTGGAAGTTCTGCAACTTTTCATCAAATAGATTACTCTGTTGCTTCAACTGAGCGAGTTCAGTAGTTTCCATATTTTCAACTCGTGACGCAAGGCTTTCCATATTTTCCACTCGTGACGCTAGGCTTTCCATATTTTCCACTCGTGACGCTAGGCTTTCCACTACCGGGTTAATCTCGTCGCGAATATCTTGTCTTATTTGCTGAGATTCACATTTGAAAGTATTGAGCAGTTGTTCCCTGAACCGATTGTTGTCCTCATTTATCTTATTAAAACTACTTTGAATACTCACAAACCTCGAATCGCACGTCTGTTCTATTTTCTCAAGTTTTTCACCTTGTTTCTCAAGTTTTTCATTTAATTTAGTATCAAAAGCCTTCCGGAAATCCAGAAATATGGAATCGATTTGAGATCCCTTGTCGATGGCACTTAACACTTCATGTGAATAAAGGGCAAGCTGTGTTTCGCAAGAGCGATACTTTTTGAATCTGTGCTGACTATTGGTACAGAAATATGGTCATAAGTTAGATGCTGTTGTAACACTAACACATAATGATGATAATAGGGATGATAATGACGAACAACTCATTGCAAGCGGTAGCTTCGATGATGCACAATCTCCACCAAAGAGACTGCCTATATCACACTTGTGCGTCCTCTCCTGGAGTACTGTTGCCCCTTGTGGGACCCTCACCAGGTGGGACTGTCGGAAGACATTGAGAAGGTTCAGAGAAGGGCAGCTCTTTTTGTTTTTATCACGTTACGCGTTACGGGGGGGGGGGGGGCGAAAGCGTCACGGAAATGTTGCACGTGTTGGGGTGGAAATCATTAAAAGAAAGACGTTATTCATTGCGGCGTGATCTGTTTGCGAAGTTTCAATCACCGACTTTTACTTCTGAATGTGAAAATATTTTGCTAGCACCCACCTACTTAGGGAGACATGACCATCCCAATAAAATAAGAAAAATCAGATCGAAAACGATTTAGGTGTTCTTTTTTCCCGCGCGCTATTAAAGAATGAAACGGTATAGAAAAGTTATGAAAGTGGTTAATGAACCCTCTGCCAGGCACTTAAATGTGATTTGCAGAGTATCTATGTAGATGTAGTGCTACGGTAAGTGCGGGAAGAGGCGATGGAAGCAGTAGCAGTGACTACCAAGTCTTTCGGGAAGAAGGTTAAAGTTGCAACTATTATCACGGCTTTTGATGATAATTGGCTAGAGAACATGTACGATGATTATTACATAAGTTCAGAAATCTGCATTACGTATGGCGTCTACAATTACATCTACAGTGCTATCTAGGGCATGGTAGCAGAGCTTTGCAGAAAAACGACACCCACCAGGACATTGAGATGTACGTAGAGATCCTGTAAGCAAACGTTCATACAGATATGTTTGTTTGAGCTCAAGTACTTTCCTTGTGAGTCGTCTGCTGGAGCGATAAAATGAGGGACCAGAGCACGGTGGGGGGGGGGGGGGGGAGGGGAAGAGCGCCAAGTATAGGAAAGTAAAGTAAGGCATGGGTGAGACGACACTATCAATTTTGTGGCCCATTAGTGAAATGTAGAGCCAGCACTGCTACTGGGTCGCGATCCATATTTTGGACCCCCTGCCTTGGAGAATGTCCGCCAGCAGAGGGCACTTACTTGGGTTGTTGAGCCTGGAGACGATCTCGTCCAGCGACGGCGGCGACCCGTCGTCTGTCAGCACTGGGCCGTCCTCGCTGGTGATCTTGTCCGGGCAGCAGATGCCTACAAAACTGCGTCACCCACACAACGCACTTCAGTATCTAGCAGCTCTAACGTATCTCCAATGTCATATTCAGTTGCAATAACCAAAGATACGAAGCAGCAGCGTCAGTTCTCATCTAAAAATGTAACTTTCCAGCATGCAGATAAGATATACTTGCATATTTCTAAATCACAAAATATTCAATGAAATTATACACTCCTGGCCATTAAAATTGCTACACCACGAAGACGACGTGCTACAGACGCGAAATTTAACCGACAGGTAGATCATGCTGTGATATGCAAATGATTAGCTTTCAGAGCGTTCAAACAAGGATGGTGACGGTGGCGACACCTACATTGTGCTTATATAAGGAAAGTTTCCAACCGATTTCTCATACACAAACAGCAGTTGACCGGCGTTGCTGGTGAAACGTTGTTGTCATGCCTCTTGTAAGGAGGAGAAATGCGTATCATCACGTTTCCGACTTTGATAAAGGTCGGATTGAAGCCTATCGCGATTGCGGTTTATCGAATCACGACATTGCTACTCGCGTTGGTCGCGATCCAATGACTGTTAGCAGAATATGGAATCGGTGGGTTGAGGAGGGCAATACGGTACACCGTGCTCGATCCCAATGACCTCGTATCACTAGCAGTAAAGATGACAGGCATTCGCATGGCTGTAACGGATCGTGCAGCCACGTCTCGATCCCTGAGTCAGCAGATGGGGACGTTTGCAAGACAACAACCATCTGCACGAACAGTTCGACGACGTTTGCGGCACCATGGACTATCAGGTCGGAGACCATGTCTGCACTTACCCTTGACGCTGCTCACAGACAGGAGTGCCTGCGATGTTGTATGCAACGACGAACCTGTTTGCACGAATGGCAAAACGTCATTTTTTCGGATGAATCCAGTTTCTGTTTACAGCATTATGATGGTTACAACCGTGTTTGGCGACATCGCGGTGAAAGCACATTGGAAGTGTGTATTCGTCTTCGCCATACTGGCGTGTCACCCGGCGTGATGATATGGGGTGCCATTGGTTACACGTCTCGCTCACCTCTTGTTCGCATCGACGGCACTTTCAACAGTGGCCGTTACATTTCAGATGTGTTACGAGCCGTGGCTCTACCCTTCATTCGATCTCCTGCGAAACCCTACATTTCAGCAGGATAAGGCACGACCTCATGTTGCAAGTATTGTACGGGCCTTTGTGGATACGGAAATTGTTCGACTGCTGCCCTGGCGAGCACATTCTCCAGATCACTCTCCAATTTAAAAGTCTGGTCAATGGTGTCCGAGCAGCTGGCTCGTCACAATACGCGTCACTGCTCTTGATGAACTGTGGTATCGTGTTGAAGCTGCATGGGCATCTGTACCTGTACACGCCATCCAAGCTCTGTTTGACTTAATGCCCAGGAGTATTAAGGCCGTTATTAAGTAAGGCCTGAGGTGGTTGTTCTGGGTACTGATTTCTCATTATCTATGCTCCCAAATTGCGTGAAAATGTAATCACATGTCAGTTATAACATAATTATTCGTCCAAGGAATACCCATTTATCATCCGTATTTCCTCTTGGTGTAGCAATTTTTATGACCAGTAGTGTACATACAACGTGAAATACACGGCTATACACTGGTACCATTTTGTGGATGACACCATTTATTTGCTACATGGAACAGACACTCGGATAAAGCAAGTACACAGTGACATTAGATGTTCGCCGTAAAAAAAAAAAAAAAAAAAAAAAAAAAAAAAAAAAAAAAAAAAAAAAAAAAAAAATCACCACTTGACAGAAAGAGGCATGAAACTTAATTTCTTACTCATTATTATATACAGAAACAACGACAAATATAATTCTACAGTCATTATTCACAACCATTGCAGTCATTTCCTGGCAAACAAACTTTCAATTAAAACGAAATAAAATTTCTCCAAGATCGCAATAGTATTTTTATTTTGACTGACGACAGGTTTCGGAACTCAAGCCGCGGTGGTGTAGCCGAGCGGTCTAAAGCGTCTCGTTGCGGAGCGTGCGGTTGCTCCCCGTGAAGGTTCGATTCCTCCCTTCGGCATTGGTGTGTTTGTTGTCCTTAGGTTACTTTTCCTAGGTTTAAGTAGTTTGTAAGCTACGGACTGATGACCACGCAGTTTGGTCCGATAGATTTACAAAACATTTGAACACTTTTCGGAACTCAAAGGAACCATCTTCTGGTTTCTGGGGAAAATGCAAGTACAATCTCTGAGGTTGTGTAAAACATTACAGTTATGAACAAAAAGTCAGTTATGATCAAAAAGTCAGTATAAATTAGAAATAAATCACGGAATTATGTAGATAGAGAGGTAAAAATTATCAAACATACTTGGAATGACATGGGGTTTTATTAGAACAAAAAAAAGTTAAAGAAATGTCTGACAGATGGCGCTGGACAGCAAAAGTCACTGACTGCGCATGAAAATCATGTATAAAAGGAGCTGTAATGAAAGAGAGAATCAGTCGCAGCATGTTGAAGTTACCTGAAAAGGCGCTTGTAGTGAAGACTCATTATCAGAATGGGGAATGTGCTAGTTCAGCGTTACGATCCTATCGCCACATGAAGGGTATTCGAACGGGTAAAGGTCCGTTGACAAATGCAGCTGTGGCGAGAATAATTTCGAAGTTCGAAGCCAAGGGTCGTTTAGGCGATAGATCCCCTAGTGGCCTACAGAGCACAAGGCGTAATGCTGCTGAGACAGTTCAGGAAGAAATGGAGACTGTAGCGGGTTCGTCTATGCACGGGGAAGTCAGCGCTCATGCAGTCGCACGTCGTTCGGGTATTCCATACACTACTGCTTGGTTGGCACTTAGGCGTACCATCCGATGCTGTCCTTACAAAATCCATCGACCTGGGGATTTAGTGAAGCAGAGGGCATTTGCGGTGTGGGCGTTTCAAAAGATGGCGAAAGATGACAACTGGTTGAGTAACATGTTGTGAACCGACGAAGCTCATTTCACGCTCCGAGGGTCCGTCAACGCCCACAACTGCAGGATTTGGGCTATCGGAAATCCTAGAACTGTCGAGGAAACTCCATTACACAACGAGAAAGTCACGGTATAACTTGTATTTACTACATCTACCGTTATCAGACATTTTTTTCTAGGAACTTCGTGATTCTGCTTTTGTAATTGTTACCGTGACGGGTGAGAGGTACGCCGATGTGTTACAGAATCGCATCATCCCCAGCCTGGCAGGTAAATACCTGCTGGGAAGTACGATTTTTATGCAGGATGGCGCTCCACCCCATATTGCTAGACGCGTGAAAGACCTCTTGCGCGCGTCGTTTGGTGATGATCGTGTGCTCAGCCGCCACTTTCTTCATGCTTGGCCTCACAGGTCCCCAGACCTCAGTCCGTGCAATTATTGGCTTTGCGATTACCTCAAGTCGCAAGTGCATCGTGATCGACCGACATCTCTAGGGATGCTGAAAGACAACATCCGACGCCAATGCCTCACCATAACTCCGGACATGCTTTACAGTGCTATTCCTCGACTACCGCTATTATTGAGGAATGATAGTGAACATATTGAGTATTTCCTGTAAAGAACTTTATCTGTGCTTTTTCTTAATTTGTCATGCTAATTATTGCTTTCCGGATCAGATGAAGCACATCTGTCGGACATTTTTTCAACATTTTTTTTTATTTTTTTTTTTATTTTTTTTTTCCTAATGAAACCGCATGTGTGTTAATTTTTACCTGTCTATCAACATTATCCAGTGATTTATTAAATTTTCAAATTTATACTGACTTTTTCATCACCCGGTACTTTACATACCAGTCACATATCAGATTGGATGTTACATTTATGTAGTAGCTGAAGTGCTTGACATTATGCTTGATGAACGTACAAATGGTAACTGTCACATAAAATAATTTATATTATATTCATTAAAATTTGCTAGTATACAACTTAGGTGTACTGTCGAAACGTCTCCACATAATTTACTAGCGCCGTCACTTAAATCCTTACGATGTAATTCGATTTTACATGAATCCGGAATCACGCACTTATCTATTGTATTAGACCTTCCAGTTTTGCTCCCGTTTCAATGGATTGTATTAATCAAATTCAAATGTTTGTTAAGCTTATGGGACTTAACTACGGGGTCATCAGTCCCTAAACTTACAAACTACTTATGAACTATCTTATACTAAAGACGGCACAAATATCCATGCCCGAGGGGGGATTCGAACCCCCGACCGTAGAGGCCGTGCAGACCGTGACTGAAGCGCCTCAGTCTCCTCGGCCACCGCGGCCGGCGATTGTATTAATCGATAAGCCCTGTACACTGTAGGAAAAACCAAAAAATATTTCATATAAAGAATTTTATCATACCTGGTAGTTACAAATAAACTTGTTTTATTTAACAGGTTAAAAACGGAAACTAACTAGCACGCGAGTACAAAATTTGGTAACATTAATTTCAAGGACGTGAGGAAGAGAAATAATGTAGAAGGAATTCAATTTACACACTCTAATGTGCTGCTACCGTACAACGGTACATAATACCATTATACACCGTCACCATTACTGGTACGAAGGAGCTCAATAAGACGCCTATCAGAGTCCAAAAGAGTCTGGAAGTGCATGACTGCATTCTGCACAGCGGAACGAAGCATGCCCGTAGGAATGCTGGCTGTCTCTCTTGATATGCTGCGCTTCAAATCAGCACCTGTGTGAATGTTCTCCTAGTGAATCTGTCCTTCAGGTAGTACCACAAACCGGAATCACAGGGAGTGACATCACGTGATCGTGCCGGCCAAGCATTTGGAAACGATCCGCTGATAATTCGACCGTTTCCATATGTGCAGCGGAGCCCATCTTTCATTACAGCGTTTGAGTTCAAGGCGTCCCTCTCCTTTAGGGCGGGTATGACATGCTGACGTAGCATGTCCGACACGTTTGGACATGTCCCAAATAACAGACAGCATTTGTTGAAATTAACGGACGTAATTTTACGAATTACAAATATTGAAACATTTCGACCGTTTCGGGGCGTTGAAATAAATTCAACTACTAAGTTGAAAATTTGTGCTGGATCGGGATTTGAACCCGGAATTTCCGTTTCGGGAAAGCGGTCACCTTATACAATTCGGCTATTTGTCCGAAGGAAGAGACACCATATCAATGATTGTAAAATGTGCCTCTAGCAGGAAATCGACATTTTCAATGCGGACGCATTCGGATGCTCGATCCCTTGTGGGAATCCAGTACAGGCAGCGAGCAAGAGGAATCAAATGGGCAGGGGCTAGAAGTTGAGAATTTGGGTTGGAATGGAAGCGTGCCTGGATAGCCGAATTTGTTAAGGCGACCGCTGGCCCGAAGCGGGAATTCCGGGTTCGAATCTCGGTTCAGCACAAATTTTCAACTATGCGATTGCATTTATTTCAACGCCCCGAATTGTTTCAGTATCTGGAATTCATATCATAGTACCGCTGGCCAGTCACACTGCACGCCTTTGGTCCTTGAGCGCCAACATGTTCAAAAAAGAATTACCAATGTTGAATATAGACGCGAAGCCAAACCATACGGTGACACGTTCACCACACAGTGGAACTTGATGCACGGTGACTGGAGGTAAAAATCCTCACACTCAACAATTCTGTGTGTTCACTTCATCCGTCAGAGAAAAATGAGCTTTGTCGGTCCATAGGATGGTCCAGGGCAAGCCCTCGTCAATTTCAATCCTTGCGATAAAGCGTAGAGAGAAGTCAACACGTCACTGTACGTCCTGTAGAGCAGGTTGAGTCTTGCACAGATACCATTT
This sequence comes from Locusta migratoria, assembly GCA_026315105.1. Taxonomy (NCBI): domain Eukaryota; kingdom Metazoa; phylum Arthropoda; class Insecta; order Orthoptera; family Acrididae; genus Locusta; species Locusta migratoria. Next base: position 313,255,629 of record CM048744.1, on the reverse strand, counting down.
GCGAATGGTTCGAAGCACCTTCCGTACAGTGGACCGGAGGATGTGCAACTGTCATGACACAACACGTCCTACGTTTCACGGTTAGGAATTACATCAAGCACTTTCGGTCATGGCAACAGTGATTTCATCAACAACCTACGGTGCAACTGGTCGTCGACATCTTCGCAGAACGACGACCAGTTCTCTAGTCGATTCTAAGTTCTTCATCATGGCCGGCCGCGGTGGCCGAGGAGACTGAGGCGCTCCAGTCACGGTCTGCACGTCTACTACGGTCGGGGGTTCGAATCCCCCCTCGGGCATGGATATTTGTGCCATCCTAGTTCGTAAGTAGTTCATAAGTAGTTTGTAAGATTATGGACTGATGACCCCGTAGTTAAGTCCCATAAACTATACAAACATTTAAACATTTTTCTTCATCATGATGCATACAGTAGGCGGAGAAAGACGACCCATCTGTAATACATCCAGCTGGCAATATTTTCAAAGTGGACCTGCTAAATTACTGATGATTTTTTCCTAACTTATGTTGACACGTCAACAAGTACGCTGTGACTGGTCAGGGCCGGCCGCGGTGGCCGAGGGGACTGAGGCGCTTCAGTCACGGTTTGCACGGCCACTACGGTCGGGGGTTCGAATCCCCCCCTCGGGCATGGATATTTGTGCCGTCCTTAGTTGTAGCTATCTCATAAGTAGTTTGTAAGTTTAGGGACTGATGACCCCGTAGTTAAGTCCCTTAAGCTTAACAAACATTTGAACATTTGAACTGGTCAGGTGTGTGAGACTATGAATCACGATGACTGATCATGATACCTGATAGCCACGGTTGGAAATGGACGGTGGCGCTGTGACGTGTGGAATTCATGCACCCTATAATCTGGGCAGTAATTATATCAAGTTTCGTACTCCTACGGAAGTTATTAAACGGGAAAGTTTAATAATAACAACCTAGTATGTGAATCAGCTTGACTATGAGTCGTGCACCTGTGTACTCAGTACTGTGTGAGTTTTATCTACCGCTGTCTTTTATGGAGGCTGTAAATTAATTATAAGTGTAGTAAGAAAGCTATGGGGAAGATAATTCTTCTTAATCTTCAGTCAGCTTGGTCACACTTCATCTCGTCAAAACTGAAATAAAATGTTCAAAAATGTAAAAATGTTTGTGAATACATGGGACTTAACTTCGGTGGTTATCAGTCCCTAGACTTACAAACTTAAGTTTAAACAAACCTAAACTAACCTGAGAACAACACAGACACCCATATCCGGTGTAGACTAGAGACATTCTGCAGCAAGGCGCCTTGGAGTGCTCGGCCACTCCACCGCGGCAAATCTCTATAAAATTCAGAGCTTTCAGGAACTACGACTAAAATGAATTTCTGCAGTTGTTAACAGAGCTGTAATCGTAATGCGTAAACCTTTGAATGATCTCTCTCAATAGCATTCATCAACAGTTCAGATCCATATCCCACTTGAATTTGACGGTGCGTATGTCTACTGTTCCGATTATGCACTATCTAAAGGCAGTCCTGATCGCCTAAAAGGTGGAGAATCTCTCTCACTACATGCTACATGGTTTATCGAATCTCTACGGGCGATATTGCAAAATGAAACAGCCGGCCGCGGTGGCCGAGGAGACTGAGGCGCTCCAGTCACGGTCTGCACGGCCACTACGGTCGGTGGTTCGAATCCCCCTCGGGCATGGATATTTGTGCCGTCCTAGTTCGTAAGTAGTTCATAAGTAGTTTGTAAGTTTAGGGACTGATGACCCCGTAGTTAAGTCCCATAGACTATACAAACATTTGAACATTTTTTTTAAAATGAAACATCTAAACGGGATTAAGGTACACTTTCACTTCCTCAAAGTTTTTCAGATTCTACAACCGATCGAGAACAACTCACGGACTTCCCAATCTAGACGCCACCAGACACTTTTGAAGCACTGTGGATTTCCCCGCTTCTCTTGGATGACGCGAACTACGAGGTATGTCCACAAAGTAAGTTCCGTTTGGTTATATAAACCAAACGTGAACAGATACAGAAAAAATATTTATGGTATAAAAATCTGCAACTGTTCAACTACTTTTCTACATAACTTCCGAAATTTTGTAGGCACTTGTCATAGCGTGGGACAAGTTTTTGTGTGCCTTCTTCATAGAAGGTTGCCACCTGTGTATTCAACCATGTGGCAAACATGTTCTTTCAGCTCATCATCGTTGAAGTGTTGACCACCAAGGACAGATTTTAGGTGTAAGAAGAGATGAAAGGCCACTGTAACGTTGGCCGAAACGTCGGTTATTTAAGTGATAGCCTTACATTATGACGCAGTACAATACCCAGAAAATTTTTATGTCATCTGACTCTGGCCGGGGAAGCCTACGTAATTATGTCTTCTTCTTCTTATTATTATTATTATTATTTCTTTCCCCGGGTGGGGCGGACTGGCAGCACCTAAGGCGCTCTTCAGCCAACAGAAATTATACATGTAAAGAAGAAAATAACAAAATACAAATGAAGCACAAAAAGAGACGATACATATAACATGGCGACCAAATGTAAGATGAGCAGCGTTTAAATGGCGAGACAGGTGTGCAGTATTACATAAAATCACAAGGCGGCGAAAACGGATACTACACTGAAGCACTGAGGCTGAACTGCCGTCCGTCTGCGTTTTCTTATATAGGATCGACACTGTTGGCCAAGAATAACACCCACTTATTGGCTTACGGTGTTATATCACTGCCCAATTACGCCCCGTTTTTGGTTAAAATGCAGTTTATTTGTCGGCACATTCTTCTCGGCGTGCTGATGAAATCGTGACATATTCGTTGAAACCACCGCTGTTGTTGACAAATTCGTAGAAAATACCTTAAATTATTTTTTATGAGTAAGATATTCCAAAATTGTGACGTTTGTAGAAGGACCTTAGAGTTTTTGATGAGCTAAAGAGTAAGTGGATTTGGAAGAAGTATTTCATGTCGAAGGCACGGAATCTTAAAGATATATTTATATATCCGATCGAACCAATGGGAGGACGCATGGGAAAAAAGGAAATACATACAGAAATAAAAATTATATGTTGCCCTCTCGTCGGAGAAGAAATCACTAAAGAAGAAGGTAAAGAAAAGTGCATTGAGAACGAGCCACTACTGGGTGTAATGGTTTTCTTTAATGCATAGCGTTGACTGGAAACACTCTTTCAATTGACAACGAATAAAACTTATTCCTGAATCAATGCGTTCAATTTCCATTGCGTAAGACAGTTATATTCATATACTGACTCGTTCTCGATGTACTTTTCTTATTTACGATCTGGAAGCAATATGAATTCCCTAAGAAATTTATGATGTGAAGAAATCACTAAAGAAGAAATTTAAAGAGAAGTACATCGAGAATAAGTCACTACATGGCTGTAATAGTTTGTAAATTTGACTAGAAACACTCTCTTGATTGACAGCGAATAAGCATACTCTACGATTATTTCAATTACACTGCTCGTAAAAAATGATGAGTTCAAAAAGACCGGTATTTTCCTCGAATATGTAACAATTTGCAACTTGTTACTCGTAGAAATATTTACGTCAGCTACGCAGATTTGTTTACAAAGCGTAAAAAACAGGGCGCATTCTTATTGGCTGTCTAAACGCACTCCTGACTGGCTACTTTCACCTACCGTCATTCACTGCACCGCTGCCAACATCAACACAAAAGGCAGAATGTGCCGACACTTAAACTGCATTCCATCCTCATTTTTTGGAAAAAAATCAATACAAAAAAGAATTAATGTCAATTCAATTGAAAATTTTTCTAATCATAGCACGAATTGAAAAAAAAAAAATAATAATAATAATTTTTTCAAATACAAATTTTAAATTTCGACTCGGCAAACGAGTGGATTACGAGTACTGAACAGTTCCTATTCTAAATTACTGTACCTTTACTATTAACCCTTTCCCTTCCAGTTTGGCCCTATGGCAACGTCGTGTTTATCTGTTCCCTTAGGCACAACCACTCCTTCAAAGATTGCAAACAACACAGCAGGACTTTCCAAAATTCATTTTGTCTAGGTAGTCTACCATTACGCCGAAGAAACAGAGAGCATTAGGCTACAATGCATTGACAAAATATGTAATTTTGCTTGACGTCTAAATAGGAATACATACAGCAAGACTTTCAAATTATTATATCAAGGTAAAGGAAACAAAGTAATTTGAAACTTTCATTAATAAATTATTGTTAAATGTCTAAGTTACTAGAAAAGGGTTTCAAAATGATGTTAGTTACGATAAAGGAAACATATCCTGCCCAGTGATTTTAAATGGAGTCATCCCATATTTCTCTACAAAAATAAGAAAAGAATAAAAAATTCTAACAAATGCACATTACTGCGATCGTTATGTATAAAAATATACAAAGGAATATTTTTGTTCATAAATTAATCAAATTTTCTGTTGATAGGGTTAACCTGCCTATTGTGAATGGGTGTAACTGACCCAGTTCGTTTACTAAAGTTAACATAAATCCCTAAATGTTATTTGTTTTGCAACATGGCGTTATTTATTCCTCAAATAGGTAATAATTTATGTATATCCTTAATATCCGTTTCAAAATCTAAAATACTTTCGGAGATACGTAGCTTTGACACACTTATTGTGAAATTTTTATTTAGTTTCTACGAATAAATTATTAGAAATATTTGTGATTGTTGTCGTATGGTCTAAAATGGCTCAGAGGCATTTCAAATTGTTGTGGGACTCTGTATAACGACAGCAGATACAGTCTGAGTTTATGAACATGGCTGGTCGGTTTCTAAGTGATGACACTGGCTAACACTGGTTTCGTACGTGCCAAAACAGAATAAAGTTGTCATATTATTCTCTACAATTCACCATAACTCTACCGTGTCTTCAGAAGAGCACAAGAAGCCGGAGGTAATACTGCATTACAACAAAACGAAAGGAGGAGTTGACATGACAGATACACTCGCCAGTACGTATTCCTGTAAAAGGTGTACTAAGCGATGGCCTGTTTGTTTATTTTATAACATGCTACACACTGCTGCAATAAATGGTTATGTGTTGTATGTACACACTAATCCAGCCTACTATCAAAACAAATTGTACAAAAGACGCCTTTTTCTAAGAGAGCTTGGATATGAGCTAACAAGACCAATGCAAGAGGAAAGAATGTCAAAAAATATTCCTCACAAGATAAACGTAAATTTGGAAAATATTACAGGAACGAGTTCTGGAGCAAAGTAACAGAAAAGGGGCCGGTGCAAAGAGTGTGGACCGAAGAAACGTAGAAAGACTAATAAGAAATGTAACAATTGTCAGTCATTCCTATGCCAAGATGTGCAAATATTTACTGCGGTAATTGTGTAAGCTAATACAACACGCATATACTGAAGGTAAATATAGTTTTTCAGAATCAATTATCATATTTGAATGTAATTTTAGGTTAATTAATGTTTGCAATAAGGAACAAAATTTAAGCTGGAGCTTGCACTTTTATGCAACATTTCACTTATAAAAACTTGTATGAACATTATTTGTTTCACAATCTAAAATGTAATAAATAATTTTTAGACTAATTATGTTCAATAAACTCTTCAATGCTTCAATATCTGTTTTTCTACATGAAAAATATTATATGCAAAATATATTTTGAAAGAATATATATATTTTTTAAATTGCGGGTCTAACTGACCCATTCACAATACTTGTGTCTCTGTTTCGAACACAATAGGAAGGTTAATCCTATCATTCTGAAATTTTGCATAGTTTCGTCCTTTCGTTTAATAACTAAAATGCTGGAAAACTTACCAGATAACTTGATTCTAATATTTTTATCCTTTCGAAAAACAAATCTTTAATTCTTAAATTTCTGTTTTGTTGTCTTAATATTGTGTGGATCGGATGGTATGTATAGTTGTGCAACGCTTTATAAGCGAGACTATGTAGTAGTTGCACCTCCCGGGAACACGGACCAACATGCTGTTAAGATCAGGATGTTTTCTAAGTCGAAATATTCAAACATCTCGACCGTTGCAGAACATTGAAATTAATTCAATGGCGTTGTTGAAAATTTGTGCTGGACTGGAATTGGAACCTAATTTTTTTTTCTTGGGCCAGCGGTCGCCTTAAAGCAGTTAGGCTATCCAGGCACGATTACCGTCTTGCCCAAATTCTTAACATATCGCACACAACGAAGGTTGTGCTGCGTGCCCAGTACTTGCATTTGTTCGCAGCCTAAAGCCGTCCTCACACGGGACGCGTTGTTCCACGTGGCACAGGCCAGCGTGGAGTCTCACTTGACTCTCAGATATACGCTAGCAGCGCGCCTCATGTATTTCAAACGTCAACTTCGCTTCGAAGCTTCTCCGGATGTAATTGACGCATCAGGATGCCATTCTTTTTGTGAATTTTCATCCTATCGATTGCTTAAGAAATAATATGGGGTATCCATTTAAAAAAAACATAAGTTTGTGTTGAAAATAATATTTCTTCACGTTTTAGAGTGTCTCATATTACTTACTTCATAAACCCATACCGTACATTCATGACCGTGAAAAGTGGTTTTTCAATATCTCTTGTAGTTTCAGAGATATCTGGGGTGAAACAGTTGTGTGGGACACCCTTTATATTCATTTGCAAAAGTCCTGCATGTCGGTGAAATCTCTTACGAATACAGTTAGTAGATTGAAACCTGGAGCGTGACGGGGCGGTTTTCCACGATCGTTACTGTTTATGCTCATGAGCAACCTGTCCTACTGTGATTCAATTTCGAATGAATATTCAGTTATATGTGTGTATACTGTCTGCAAAATTTCCTGCGCCTACAATTTGTAGTATACAAGTTATAAATTGTAACATCATACCGAATGCCGTAGATTTACTCCATGAACAGTGGAAAAATTGTAAGCGAGAAACTTTTTTTCCTTTCATTATTTTGCTACGGTTGTCAGGAAGAAAAAGTTTAATAAAGGTTTGAAATTAAGTTTAAAGTTTGTTGCAAGTCGCTAAGTACTCTCTTTTTCATATAGTGTATTTATAAACTCTCGCCTCATTATGTGGCAGTTTCTTGCAACTGCTATTGTTTATGACGTCATGTCTCCTGGACCATGTCTATGTGTGTGTGTTTGTGGGTGGGTGGTTTTCACCCCTCCAGCAATTGTTACCTCACGGTAAGGAATGTGTGTACCATATTTGGTTGAAATCGGTCCTGTGGTTTAATAGAAAATGAGCAGCATTTTTTCGCGCATCTCATTGTTTATAACGTCATATCTCGTGAATAACGTACGTGATTCTTACACTTACGATGAACGTCCTCTTGGATTGAAGCTTACGTGTACAGAATTTCATAAAGACTGGAACAAAACTGTAGATTTGTATGCAAACCTACACACGAAAATGTGGACACTCAGCTTTATATATTAGACTAGCTGAAAACCCGGTGTTGCCTGGGTATTTATTTACTTATTCCTGTCATTTTTAGATATATATTGATTTTTATAAGGGGTGTATGTCTGTAAAATCTCTTGGGAATGCAGTTAGTAGTAAAAAAGTAATGGATTAAAACTTGATGCGCAAAAGGGCGGTTTACCATGAACGTTATTGTTTATGTGGTCATATCTCATGAACTACTTGATGTAATGCGCGAAAGGTCATATCGATATTTTCTAAAGAGGTGTATTAAAAGAAATTTCTTTTTTACTGCTTTATTTATTTATTCTTATGTTTCCGCATTCGTATGCTTATCCGTACAGAGAAAGAGCTGAAGACATTGTAGCATGCATCGACCAAAGATATGCTCTGTGGCATGACGTTTCGCTGTATGTAACCTCCTTGCTACAGAGTCGCAAACGTCATCGCCGGCATTCAGTCCGAATTCTTTTTATAATCTGACGACTTTCAACCACCATACCTTCCACCCCCTTATAGCTATCGGCATGGAACTTCTATGATGAACAACGGGAGACTGCGGGCAACAATTACACACAGACCATTCGTTTGCGTTCTGTAGTTAATATATTAACACACACACATGTAGAATTTTATATACAACGATAACTTTCCATCCCAATATACTCCACCCTTTTATCATTATCAACCCTCAAGCAACAATGCAACCAATAAACCCATTTACAAAGAGTAAATATAATTTTCAAAGAGTAATTATTGTTCCGCATTTCGCGTATTATTCTTCAAATTACTAAATATCTATCAGATCGCTATAAAACCGTGCCTTAAACATTCCTCAGGTATAAATTAGTAAATGTACAAATATTTAAGTCTCTGCGTCTTGTCGTTCGGACGTGACCAGCGTACACCGAACAGACATTCACATTAATATATATAGAGAAAAAGCAATTCGATCGCCATAAAACCATGCCTAAAGCCTTCCCCGGGTAGACATTAGTAACAGTACAAATTTTTAGCTCTTTATGTCTTGTGGTTCAAACGTGATAAAGGTACACCGAACAGACATTCACATTTATATATTAGATTAGAAGATGGTACAGACATGTCCGCAAGAACAGACACTATGCTGATAATAATCGTGAAGTTTTGGATTATGGGTGTTGCAGTAAGGAGCGGACTCACGCCCTGTTGATGATGCACATGGAGTCGAGCACCGAGGTGAAGGTCCTGCGGAAGTCTGCGGGCAGGCAGTACTGCAGGGAGCGGCAGTGGCCCTCCTGGCCGGACGCCGTCAGGCACCGCTGGTACGCCTTGTCCTCCGGCTCCGAAACCTGCGTTATAGCAACACCACAATGTATCAGAAATATTTTAACAAACTTATGGGATACGTTACTCAAACGGAACAACATACAAAATTCTAATAAACGTATTCCCGTAATCCCTGCGTTTCGAGTTATTAATGAAAGTTCACAATTTCGTTGCAATGGAAACAGGCTTGATTTCGAAGGCAACTAAACACAGCACTTTTACTGAAAGCACGTTTATTACGAACTCAACGTACACGCAGCACTGACTGCCTCTCAGGCAGAGTGCTCTGCATTTATACACAGACAGAATTTACCAGAAATTAGAAGAACAGTTAACATAAGAAACAAGTAGAATTATAAGTGAACATAAGAAAGATGTAGAACGTTCTGGAATTTTCAATTATAAAGAAATAAGTTTTTGCCGGTGAGCGGGATTGAACCGGCGACCTTATGCTCTGCAGTCCGTGACGCTATACCCTGCGCCACGCCGGCAGTTGGTTATCTTGGTCTCTCGCGACATTGCTCCCTCTCCTGGAGAAACAGCGACCCGCTGTTATGATCCCTGTGGAGGCAGCTGCAATGTCCTGGATCTTAACCGTGTCATGGGTCCTCTGTATGACAGTTCAAGAGAATCCTTCCCATCTCCGCGATTATCGACGACAGACGTTCCTGTCGAGGTTTCATCAGGAACATTACCGTCCTTAAAGTCCTTGAACAAGAAGCCATTGTCGTCTACCTGCTCTTCAGGATCGTAGTAAGGCTTCATGCGCAGGACGTGAACAATGTCTCTTCGTTTTTGACGTTTCGACGACGGCTCATAATCCTCAACTTCGTATGTGACGTCTGACAAGCGGCGTATGACACAATACGGACCAAAGTATCGCTTCAATAACTTTTCTGACAGTCCAACCTTCCGTACAGGGGTAAAAATCCATACCAGATCTCCTGGGCTGTACACAACAGGTCGGTGCTTGTCGTTATACCGCTGACGGTCCTTCTCCTGGGCGTCCAGTGTCCGTATGCGAGCCAGCTGTCTTGCTTCTTCGACCCTGGTGATGAGCTGTTTAACATAGTCATCTTGGGTGTCGTCCGGTTGGAACGGGAACAGTGTATCCATTGTCGTCTCAGCTTCACGGCCATGGAGCAGGAAAAACGGAATGAAGCCTGTGGTGTCTTGTCTTGCGGTATTGTAAGCAAATGTCACGACTGGCAGAATTGTATCCCAATACTTCTGCTCAACATCGACGTACATCGACAGCATGTCGGCTAACGTTCTGTTAAAACGTTCCGTAAGACCATTTGTCTGAGGATGGTATGCAGATGTCATTCTGTGGACAATGTTGCACCGTGACATTACCTCTGATACTAGTTTTCACTGGAATACTTTTCCACGATCAGATATCATGACACGTGGTGCTACATGCTTCAAAATAATGTCTTCTACAAGGAATTTTGCGATATATGGAGCTTCTGCAGTCGGCACAGGTTTGGTGACAGCGTAGCGTGTGAGGTAGTCGGTGCAGACTATTATCCAACGGCTACCGGTTGTCGACTTCGGGAACCTCCCTAAAAGATCGATCCAAACTCGGTGGAATGGAGCTGCTGCCGGCGGAATCGGAACGAGATGTCCTGGAGGTAATTGCGGCACATGCTTCCGTCGATGGCAATCTTTACAGTGACTCACATAGTGCTTGACAGATCGGTAGAGACCTTTCCAGTAATACCTGCGTCTGATTCTGTCTAGGGTCTTCACGAATCCCAGACGACCGGATATTGGAGCATCATGGAAATATTTGAGAATAGCTGGCTGGAGATGAGCTGGAACAACAAGTAGCCATTTGGGGCCCAGTGGATCGTAGTTGCTCTTGTACAATGTTCCGTTTATAAGTTGGAACTCTCCATTGGTCGGTTCTCCTTTCTCCAAGGCCTCTATCATTTTTAATAGTGTTGGATCTTCTCTCTGTTCAGCTGTAACGTCATCTAATTCAGTGAGAGCCGAAATGTCATTAATGCTGTTGTGTTCCACTAATGGATTGCTCGAAAGGCAGTCGGCATCCTTGTGTTTGCGTCCGTTCTTGAATACCACTGTGATATCGTACTCTTGGAGTCTTAGTGCCCATCTTGCTAGTCGACCTGATGGATCCTTCAAGCTAGTCAGCCAACACAAAGAATGGTGATCTGTCACGACGGTGAATGGTTTGCCGAATAAGTACGGTCGGAACTTGTTGATAGCCCAGATAACCGCGAGACATTCTTTTTCAGTTGTAAAGTTGTTTATCTCGGACTTTGAGAGTACTCTTGACGCATAGGCTATCACTTTTTCGGCACCTTCCTGAACTTGTACAAGCACTGCACCAATCCCATAGCCACTGGCGTCTGTGTGAAGTTCCGTTTCTGCATTCTCGTCGTACAAGGCTAGCACTGGTGCTGAAGTTAGAGCCTCCTTAAGTGCTCGGAAAGCTCTTCCTTTTGTCTCATACCAGTAAAATTTGGCGTCTCCCTGCAGAAGTTCTTGTAATGGACGTGCCTTGTTACAAAATCCTATTATGAAACGTCGGTAGTATGAGCACAGCCCGAGAAAACTTCTCACATCACGAATGTGCTGAGGAGTTGGAAATTCTGTGACTGCCCTTACTTTATCTGGATCAGGACGAAGACCATCTCCGCTGACTAGGTGCCCCAGGATTTTTATCTCTTTGGCGACGAAGAGGCACTTCTTTGGATTGAGGCGGAGACCTGCAGCCTGAACACACTTCAACACAGTTGACAGACGACTCAGATGTTCTTCAAATGTTTTAGGGAAAACGACAATGTCATCTAAATAACACAGACACGTCGTCCACATAAGGTGTCGAAGCAAGTTGTCCATCATGCGTTCGAATGTAGCTGGAGCATTACATAATCCAAATGGCATTACTTTAAATTCATAGAGGCCGTCAGGTGTAATAAAAGCCGTCTTATCCCTGTCAGCTTCGTCAACCTCGATTTGCCAGTAACCTGTCTGCATGTCCATAGTTGAGAAGTATGTAGCTCCTTCCAAGCAGTCTAAGGTGTCATCAATACGCGGCAATCGGTAGACATCTTTCTTTGTGATTCTGTTCAGCCGCCGATAGTCGACACAGAATCGCCACGTGCCATCCTTCTTCTTTACGAGGACCACCGGAGACGACCAAGGACTCTCCGAAGGTTGAATAATGTCATCTCGCAACATCTTCTCCACTTCCTCCCGAATTATCCGTCTTTCAGCTGGCGACACTCTATACGAACGCTGGCTAATTGGCGGATGATCCCCAGTATTGATCCGGTGCTTTATCGTGGGCCGTTTCGTCTGACTTTTCCCCTGCTGAGGTGTGAATGCACCCGAAAATTGGCGTAGTATACCTAACACCCGCTGGCGTTGTTCCTTGGTCAGTCCAGGCCCTATTGGCAGTTCCACGTTTGTTTCCTCCAGCGTGTTGTCTGTACTAATAGCAGGGCATGGGTCTTCATTGATGACATTGAGCTCACCATCCTGGATTGGTTCAGCTGCGCCGATACACATTCCCTTGGGGATAAGTTGTGACTGCTCGTGACAATTTGTGATCCAAATTTCTCCTTGACCACCGGTAATGCTTATGATAGCCGCTGGTATGTAAATTTCTTTTGTGAGTCTCATAAACTTTTTACTATCAACAAGAACTTCACAGTTTAACCAGTCATCTGTGTTTGTGACTGCATCTCTTCTTATTGTCAACGGCGGTATCGTCACATTGTCAACGACGAATAGCTTCCCAGAAAATTCTGTATTACAAGTATCTGGTGGAACAACATCTTCAATTTGCAGCTCAGATCTTCCACAGTCAATGATAGCTTGGGATGCCTGAAGGAAGTCCCATCCGAGGATGACATTGTGACTACATTCTGTTAACACGACAAATTCAAACCGCTGCGTCCTGTTGTTGATGGTTATTCTTGCGACACACGTTCCCGCTGGATGGATGTACTTTCCATTCGCGACCTTCAACACAGTTGCTCCCGTATCACAGAACATTGTCTTCTTTAGTGTGCGGCGGTAATTATCCGATAATACAGAAAAAGAGGCTCCTGAATCAACAAGTGCCCGGACAGGTTGGCCGTCGATCATGACGTCGATGAGATTTCCTGACATCTTGGCGACTGTCGTCCATGGAGGATTTTCATCTGCGGCGGTCTTACCTCCGTAGATGGTCGCCTCGCTTAGTTTTCCTGGGCGCGGCGGCTAGGGGAGCGGCTGGTACCTCTGTACGGCGACGGTGAACGGCTGCGGCGCGTCGGGGAGCGACCTCGTCTAGGGTACGGCGATGGGCTTCTTCCCATAGGTCGACTGAACTCATCAGCAGGTGACTGCCGTGGATAGAACTGCTCCGACGGCTGACGTCTTGCGGCAAAATAATAATCGAATACTCGCCTCCTCTCGCTGCAGTAGCGTGCGACATGTCCAGGCCGTCCACAGTGGAAACACAGTGGTGTGTTGTCTTCTGTCCTCCAGACGTCTGTTCTTCTGCGGGGCGGCATAGTTACCGGGGTAGTTGGCTGTGGTCGCGTCGGTCGGTTCATGGGCTGCCGTTTGGCGGCTGCAGCGTAAGTCATAGCAGGGCGACGCCATTCCTCACGTCGGGTGCGATTGACGGGGCAGACAGGAGCTAAGGTTTGAAATACCTCGTCCTCAGCGTCGTCGGCTACCTCGCGACTTACAGGGCTCACATCCATGGCCATAATCTGATGCTCGCACTGGTCTAATATTCCCGGCTGCCATGCACTGCTGTAATTCTTCTCTCACGATTTGTCGTATGACCGAAGCCAAGTCCTGCTGGTCTTCCACAACGGCCATAGGGACTACATTTGGCAGTCTGTCATACTTCTTGCGTCCAACCCTCCTTTGTTGCATTTCTTCAATACGCTGGCACCACTTGATGAGCTCTTCTGTCGTAGCGACGTCTTTTATCAGAAGAGCTTGGTACATATCTTCTGCAATTCCCTTCATCAGGTGCGTGATTTTGTCCGCCTCAGTCATGTTCGGATTCACTATGTTACATAGGGCCAAAACATTCTGTATGTACGATTGTGTCGGCTCACCATGTCGTTGGGCCCGGTTCTTCAGTTGTTCTTCCGCCGAGCGGATTTGTCGCTGGCGGTCTCCAAACGTCTTCTTCAGTTCCTCCTGGAACGTCTCCCAGTCATTCAACTTGTCTTCGTTGTTCTCGAACCATGGCTGGGCTGTTCCGTCCAGATAGAAGTAAACGTTGGCCAAGCACATCGTATGATTCCACCTGTTGTACTTGGCGACTCGGTCGAACCCTTTTAGCCATTTGTTTGGGTCCTGTCCAGCGTCTCCAGAGAACACAGACGGGTGCCTGATGTGTAGCTGGCTTACTGCTGGTTTCGTTTCCATAGTTCGTCTGATGATACGGACTCTTGGAAGGACGTACTCGGTGTATCCCTTGTATTCCGGTTCCAGCCCGTGTAAGCGACGGCTTTTACGTTGCCTAATCGGAGCCACGGTGATGCAGCTGTTGCACAGTGTACCCGGCGCCTCCACCAAACAATGTCGCGTTGCAATGGAAGCAGGCTTGACTTCGAAGGCAACTAAACACAGCACTTTTACTGAAAGCACGTTTATTACGAACTCAACGTATACGCAGCACTGACTGCCTCTCAGGCAGAGTGCTCTGCTATTTATACACAGACAGAATTTACCAGAAATTAGAAGAACAGTTAACATAAGAAACAAGTAGAATTTACAAGTGAACATAAGAAAGATGTAGAACGTTCTGGAATTGTCAATTACAAAGAAATAAGTTTTTGCCGGTGGGCGGGATTGAACCGGCGACCTTCTGCTCCGCAGTCCTTGACGCTATCCCCTGCTCCACGCCGGCAGTTGGTGATCGTGGTCTCTCGCGGCAAAATGTTCAAATGTTTGTGTAGGTTATGGGACTTAACTACGGGGTCATCAGTCCCTAAACTTACAAAATACTTATCAATTAGCTTATCCTAAGGACGGCACAAATATCCATGCCCGAGGGGGGATTCGAACCCCCGACTGTAGTGGCCGTGCAGACCGTGACTGAAGCGCCTCAGTCCCCTACATCTACATCTACATACATACACTGTACCACTACTAGGCATTTCCTTTCCTATTCCACTCCCAAATTGAAGGAGGAAAAAAAGAATGCCTATATGCCTCCGTACGAGCCCTAATTACTCTTATCTTGTCTTTGTGATCTTTACGCGAAATGTAAGTAGGCGGCAGCAAGATCGTACTACACTCGGCTTCCAATTCCGGCCCTCTAAATTTACTTAACAGAAATTCACGAAAAGAACGTCGTCTTTCTTCCAGCGATCCCCAATTGAGTTGCCGGAGCATTTCCGTGACACTCGCGCATTGGTCGAACCTACCGGTAACAAATCTAGCTGCTCGCCTGTGAACCGCCTCTATGTCTTCCTTCAAACCGATCTGCTGCGGGTCCCAAATACTTGAGCAATACTCAAGACGTGGTCGTACAAGCGTATTATACGCGGTCTCCTTTACAGGTGAAGTACATCTTCCCAAAATTCTCCCAATAAACCGAAGTCGGCTGTCTGCCTTACTCACAACTGTCCTTACATGCTCGTTCCATTTCATATCGCTCTGCAATGTTACGCCTAGATATTTGAACGACGCGACAGCATCAAGAGGCTCACTAATAATGCTGTATTCGAACATTATGGGATTGTTTTTCTTACTCATGCGCATCACCTTACAATTTTCTACATTGAGGGCTAGCAGTCAACTAGAAATTTCGTCTAAGTCATCCTATATGTTATTACAATCAATTATAGACGACACCCTCCCATACACCACAGCATCATCAGCAAACAGCCGCAAATTACAACTTACTCTGTCCATCAGATGATTTATATAGATAGATAATAATAGCGGTCCTATCACACTCCCCTGCGGCACACCTGACGATACACTCGTCTCTGATGAACTCTCGCACTCGAGAACAACGTACTGTGTTCTGCTACTTAGGAAGTCTTCCAGCTAGTCACAAATCTGTGAACCTATTCCATACGCTCGTATCTTCCTTAGCGGTCTGCAGTGTGGCACTGCGTCAAACGCCTTTTTGAAGTCGAGAAAAACAGAATCCACCTGTTGCCCTTGATCCATGGCTCGCAAGATGTCATGTGAGAAAAGGACAAGCTGAGTTTCACATGAACGATGTTTCCTAAACCCGTGCTGATTCATAGAAAGAACCTTTCCCGTTTCAAGGAAATTTACACTATTCGAACTGAGAATATGCTCAAAAATTATACAAGAAACTGATGTCAACGATATTGGCCTGTAATTGTATGGGTCAGTTCTCTTTCCTTTCTTATACACGGGAGTCACCTGCGCTTTTTTCCAACTACTAGGAACTTTGCGCTGAATTAAAGATTCGCAAAAAATGCAAGCTAAGTAAGAGACCAATGCCGTAGAATACTCTTTGTAAAACCGAACTGGTATTCCATCCGGACCAGCAGACTTTTTCGTATTTAGCTCTCTCAGCTGCTTCTCTACACCGGAAAGCCGGCCGCGGTGGCCGTCCTAGTTCGTAAGTAGTTCATAAGTAGTTTGTAAGTTTAGGGACTGATGACCCCGTAGTTAAGTCCCATAGACTATACAAACATTTTTACACCGGAAATACCTATTGCTATGTCCCCCATTTCGGAATTAGTACGTTGATCAAATGATGGTGCATTTGTGCGGTCGTCCTGCGTGAAAGATTTCTTGAAGGTTAAATTTAGAAATTCAGCTTTCCGTTTGCTTTCTTCTATCACTGCCCCGGAATGATCAACTAGTGACTGGACAGTGGGCTTTGACCCGCTTATCGATTTTACATAGGACCAGAATTTTTTCGGGTTCTCGGAAAGATCCTCGGCCACCGCGGCCGGCAATTTCAGAGATTCTACGTCTACATAAATACTCTGCTAGCCACATTGAAGTGCATTGCAGAGGGTTCATCGAACCACTTTTATGATGTTTCTCTACGGTTCCATTCTCTAATAGCTCGCGGAAAAAAGGAACCTCTAAATATTTCCGTTATCGATCTGATTTCTCTCATTTTATTTTGATGATCCTGTCTTCCTATGTAGCAGTGTGCTAACAAAATATGTTCTCGTTCGGAAGAGAAAGTTGGTGAAAGAAATTTCGCAAATAGATCTCGTTGCAACGAATAACGCTACTGTTTTAATTATTTCCACTCCAACTCGTGTATCATTTCCGTGACACTCTCTCCTCTATATCGACATAATACAAAACGAGCTGCCCTTCTCTGTACTTTCTCTTAATCGTCTGTCAGTCCCACTTGATGGGGATCCCACAATGCGCAATAATACTCCAAAATAGGATGCACAAGTGTGGTGTAGGCAGTCTCTTTAGTAGAACCGTTGCATCTTCTAAGAGTTCTGCCAAAGAAACGCAGTCTTTGGTTCGCTTTCCGTATAATATTTTCTTATGTGTTCTTTCCAATTGAAGTTGTTTGCAATTCTTACTTCTAAGTATTTAGTTGAATCTACGGCCTGTAGTTTTGACTAATTTGTCCTGTAAATGAAGTTTAACGGGTTTATTTTAGTGGTCATATGGATGAGTTCACATTTCTCATTATTAAGGATCAATTGCCATTTTTTGCACCATGCAGATATCTTATCGAAATCATTTTGCATTTTGCAGTGACTTTACTACCCGATAAATGACAGCATTATCCGCGAACAGTCTAAGAGAGCTACTCAGATTGTCTCCTAAGTCGTTTATATAAATAAGGAACAGCATGAACACTATAACACTTCCCTGGGGAACGCCAGATATAACTTCTGTTCCACTCGATGACATTTCGTTAATTACAACGTACACTGTCCTTTCTGACAGGAAATCATGAATCCCATCGCACAGCTGTAGCGATATTCCATTGGAAGAACATTATCTTATCACATAAACTCAAAATGCAAAGTTGCACAGGTCACTCCAATATTCAAGAAAAGCAGTAGGAGTGATCCGCAAAATTACAGGCCTATATCGTTGACGTCAGTTTGTACCAGGATTTAAGAAAATATACTTTCCTCAAACATTATGAACTACCTCGAAAAGAACAACATATTGGCTCATAGTCAACATGCAATTACAAACTATCTTTTTTAAGAAACACAGCTAGCTCTTTACTCACATGATGTGATGCGTGCTATCGACAAGGGATCTCAAATTGATTCCATATTTGTTGATTTCCGGAAGGCTTTTGACACTGTACCTCACAAGTGTCTTCTAACCAAATTGCGTGCTTGTGGAATATCGCCCGGTTGTGCGATTGGATTCGTGATTTCTCTCAGAAAGGTCACAGTACGTTGTAACTGACGAAAACTTATCGATTAAAATAGAAAAGATATCTGCGTTCTCCATCGAAGTGTTTTAGGGCCACTACTGTTCCTTCTCTTTGTAAACGATTTAGGAGGAAATCTGATTAGCTTTTCCTAGACTGTTTGCGGATAATGCTGTCATTTATCGGTTAGTAAAGTCACCAGAAGATCAAAAGCAACTAAAAACTAATTTAGATAAGAGATTTTCATGGTGCAAAACTTGTCAATTTAACCTTAATAATGATAAGTGTGAACTCATCCATATGACCACTAAAAGAAATCCGTTAAATTTCAGTTACACGATAAATCAGTCAAATCTATAGGCCGTCAATTCAACTAAATACCTAGGAATAACAATTACGAACAACTTAAATTGGAAAGAAAACATAGAAAATATTGTAGGCAATGCGAACCAAAGGCTACGTTTCATTGGCAGAACAATTAGAAGACGCAACAGTTCTACTAAAGAAACTGCTACACTACACTTCGTCCTATTTTGGAGTATTGCTGCGCGTTATGTGATCCCCACCAAGGAGAGAGTGTCACGAAAATGATGCATGAGTTTGCGTGGAAATCATTATCGGAAAGGCGTTATTTCTTGTGGCGAGATCTATTTGCGAAATTTCTTTCACCAACTTTCTTTTTCGAATACGAACATATTTTGTTAGCAACCACCCACATATGGAGACATGAACATCATAGTAGTATAAGAGAAATAAGATCGAAAACTTAAATATTTAGGTGTTCCTTTTTCCCGCGAGGTATTTGAGACTGGAACTGTAGAGAACTATCATAACCCTGCTAGCCACATGAACCCTCTGTCATTCACTTCAATATGACTTGCAGAGTATTTATGTAGATATAGACGCTCCTCTTGTTTCTACACATGCATGCACTGGTCGCACCTTTTTAAATACATCCGGACAGGTTCGCAGGCTTCCGTGGCACTTCGACGAGGAGTTTCTGCATCCTAGTGGCCTTCTGTATAGAACTACCCTCTGTATTAGATGAACATTGATTGTGTGGTTTCGGGATAAGGTCACTCTTTCGTAACGCGGAAGACCTCATTTCCAGTATTAATTAAAACGTTCTAGTCTGTATTCTATAATTACTAGCTAGGTAAAAATGGTAGGGACGATTATGTATGTGCATTTCAAGTATAAAGGGCTTTTAGAAAATACTCTTACGAATTTTGGGGACAGGTTTCTTACATCAACAGAAGCAAAAAACGTCATATAAATCCGAGTATGTGTCAGGAAGTCTTTCTTTTTAGAGTCAACAACTAAATTTGACGTTGAACGTAGAACGTAATTATCAATGTAGACAATTTATGGTGCCCCAGGAATTATAATCCGAAGGATTGATGTGGGGGTAACCGTAACTTGAAAACTAGTTCTCCTCTATGGATATGTTATAGTACATACCAGCTGGCGCATCTCCAACACAGACTGAAATGTGCTTAAATCACTCTTTTTATTTGTAGGGGCACGTCTTTTAATCGGTGTTTTAAGAGATCCTGAATAAATTCCCTGTGGAGAGTACCTGTAAGACGTGTTAGAAGTGCTGTGGCCCTACGTCATCTTAAACTGATGCTGATGTCAGGTCTGTACTGTAACATGTTGCGATGGGCCATAGGTCCTGGTTGTGGAATTTGTTCTATCTCTTCTGAACAGAAATGAACAGACAAAGCTCACCTCAACAAATTCCTCTCCTCTGGACAGCGTTTTTACAACGACAAAAAGCTGAAGACGACTGTCACACACACAGATGGCAGACTTCTGCGACACAGGAATACAAACTTGTATCCAATAATATGACAAGGGTCTCAATTCTTATGTCGCAAAATAACTCAAACTTCCTACAAGACTAAAATAATATGCCGGAACCGGAATTCGAAACTGGTTCCGGTACACAGTCATAATCTGC
This sequence comes from Locusta migratoria, assembly GCA_026315105.1. Lineage (NCBI taxonomy): Eukaryota > Metazoa > Arthropoda > Insecta > Orthoptera > Acrididae > Locusta > Locusta migratoria. Next base: position 313,235,588 of record CM048744.1, on the reverse strand, counting down.
CAGAAAGTTCCATATAAGCGCACATTCAGCTGCAGAGTGAAAATATCATTCTGGAAACTCTAACATTGCTGTACTACTTACCAAAAATGTTACGTGTAACTAAGTTGTCTTTGTTTTTAAAGAATAGGGAAATTTACTTTCTGAATGAGCCTTTTACAGTTATTGTGAAATGCAACCAGTCGTACAACACTCCTTTTGGCTTTGCCAGAAACTACCTACATATCAAACGGCGTCTCCACATTGATGATGTACTATGTTCAACGTCAAATTTAGTTGTTGACTCAAAAAAGAAGAACTTGCTCACACACATTTATATCAACTTTTTCCTTGTGATGGTGTAAGAAACCTGTCCCCAAAGTTTGTAAGAGTAGTTTTCAAAGGCTAGTATACATGACAAGCAAATACTTAATCGTTTCCACCATTTTTTCGTAGCTAGTAATTATAGAATACAGAATAGCACATTTTCATCCACATTCGAAACAACGGCTTGGACGCTACGAAACATTGACCTTATTCCGAAACCACACAATCGGTGTCCATCTAATACAGAGGGTCATAGAGCTGTTTCTCATGTATAATCCGAGTAACGCCTCAATAACCACAACGTATCACCGATGTAATAACTGATTGATTTGTGGTGCGGTTTGTAATGAAACACTAAGAAGAGTTTTTTTTTTTTTTTTTTTTTTTTTTTTGCTTTATGAGCAGATGACACAATCTCGGGTTTCAACTTGATTACTACATTATTATGAACGTAGCGTGAGTTGTTTGCTTCAGAAATCGATATATATAAATTTGACGCCAACAAATAAAATAAAATTTGTCCTTATGAATTTGTTATCAGTAGCCGAACAGCAGATTACGTACAGGGTGACAATGATAGAACAACATGAAATAAAATCGTCATAACTTCTGAACGGTTTGCGTTAGGACATTCAAACTGCACGCTTGACAATGGAGCTTGATGGGAACTAGTATGCGCATGCGCATGTTACGGTGGTTTGGTTTATCAATGAAGCCCAGTATCATTTGGATGGGTTGGTCAATAAACAAAATTGGTGCATTTGGGGAACGGAGAATCCGCAAAACGCGATCGGGAAGTCTCTTCACTCTCAACAGGTGATGTGTGCTGTGCATTTTCAGTCACGGTATAATCGTTGCGGTATTCCTTGACGGCAGGGTGACGACCGAACGGTACATGAAGGTGCTGGGAGATGATATCGTACTACTATCCAAAGATTTCGACAATATGTGGCTCATGTAAGGGGAATTGAATCCCATCGAAGCAGGAAAGTATTTGATGTCCGAAACAGTGCTTTTGGGACCGCATTCTTGCTATGGTGTAGCCATAGGCCACTGCCATAGGCCTTGATTGGCCGCATATTCTCCGGTTTCTCAACACCTGCGACAGATTTATGTGGGGCTATATTAAAGATAAGGTGCACAACAATTGACCCCGAAAACATTGTTGAGCTGGAAACAGTCGTTCAAGGGTTCATCTACAGAATGATGCAGAATTTCGTCTGCGCTACATCATCGCCACGGAAGGCAGGAATATCGAACATGTCACACCCTAAATCACTATATCGATAATGAATAAAGTGTGTGCATGCCATAGTTTGTAATTAATTTACGTTTTGTTTCATATAGTTCAATACTTGTCACCCTGTATATCGGCGATCAAAATACTGTCTATGCTGCTAGATACTAACCTAAGACCTACGCTGTGAGTAACGTGTATGACACACACAAGCCCCTCACGAGTTCAGTACTTCACCTGATTAAAAATAAATTATGCTAGGAAAAGTATGTCAATGTGTAGAGATGAACATTACCAGAGTTTTCGTGTCATTCTTCTCTTGAGGAGCAGCAACTGGCAGCAGTGCAAACACTGTAACACGAGAAAAGCAAAGAAAAAGTGTTGAAGAAAAATCATTATTACGCTTTAATGAAACAGTTCTTATAGTGAAGTCATAAAACAACCATATATCAAGAAAATGAAGTTAATATGTGTCTATATGTATTCCAAAACTCTACTAAATATACACAACTCCTTCAAACTTTAATGTTTGCTAAAATAAACGAAGTTACAGTATATTCACCATTCATATTTGTAAAAATGTTCAGATGTTTGTAAATCTGTGGGATCAAAGTACTATGGTCATATGACTCTAGGCTTACAAACTATTTAAACAAATAACCCAAGGACAACGCTCACACACACACACACACACACACACACACACACACACACACACACACACACACACACACATGCCCGATAGAGGACTCGAACCTCCGGGGGGAGTAGGCTCGCAGTCCCTGCTAAGGCGCCTTGAACCGCTCAGCTGTTTTCGCCCGAGGTTCATTATTCAATGCTGAACACTGAAATAACACGAAGACTGAGTCGCTAGAAGAATTATTAATGCAAGATATAGATGTGCACACACGCAAATCATTTTCACCGAGCGAGGTTGTCAAAAGGACTGGACTCGCAGGCAGGAGGATGTCGGTTCAAATCCGTGTACGGCCATCTAGCTTTAGGCAAATGCCTGGATAATTCTTTTGAAAGGACTTGTTCAATTTCCGTCGCCTAAAAAAGGTAAAGCAGTCAACAATCCGAAGATTGATTTGAACACCACAGTGCTTTAGTAGGCAGAGTCCTGTTTGGGGGTGGTATGCCGTTACCTTCCTCCGACCTTCGAACTGACTTACCCAGCCAGTTATAGGGGGACCTACAGTTTAACGTGGGTTCCGAACCACGGTGCTACTCGGTATTTTTCATATGAGCAGTACTACCAGAGGGGAAAGAAGTGGAAAGGGTAAGATAAGGGTAAGATAAAAATCCCAGGACGTGGCGGAGATCGAACACGCGATCTTTGGATTTGCAGTCTGGCACTATACCACTTTTTTTCCTGCGGTCGTTGGTTCAGTTTCATTTATATATGTTTTTTATTTTATTTTTTTTTTACAGAGGGAATTTAGCCCCCTGACCGGGCGCACTAAGCCACGGCACCCACTGTGCGACTGAGGTGCACTATCCGAACAAAACAGTAACAGCTTTGCTGTGACACTAATAACCACGTCGTAAATGGGAAAAAGCTGCATATGAGTTCACAATTCTTACAGAGTTCAATGTCCTTGAATAGCATTAAGATTGACTGGAGCAAATCAACACGCGAAATTGTGGTTTTCTTACAGAAAACCTGCAGTGTGATATTTTTATTATTTATTTAACTGTCCACATGAAAGTATGGGTCTTAAATAGTATACAGAATTTTGAATGAATCAGTATTGTCAACAACCAATCCAATGAAGCACTATATGTACAGCGATATCTGAGATATTATTTCGAGATACCTATAGACCAAATGCCACTGTATATCAGTCTGACAGCCTTTCCTTGGAAAATAATATCCTTTGCGAAAGGACGAATTTGCCGCAAAATATCTACGTCCACATGACTGCTCTGCACTTCACACTTTAAAGTGACGCAACCTATACTGATACTTGAATAAAAAAAATCATTTGAATTTATCTACTTATCTGCCTTCGTCAAAAGTTTGAACCAATTCCTATAAATTCTGAGCGTAAAAGTGACACGCTTCAGAAACGTCCCAGAAAAACAGTTTTTGTCCGTAAAGCAGAACGGAGCACACAAAAATAGTGGCATTAGCTCAAAACTAATTTCAGCCCAACTGACATTTTCTGCAAAAGAAATTTATCGATTCGCGCGGGCGTAATCTCCGTTTTGTCGTTCAAACTTTGTTAATATACTGAGACACTGCAATACAGGTTTAGTAAGACATATCTTACATACCTGTACTGTTGTAGCGTGTTTTCCTCCCATTCGTCTGGACTTGGCGACGGCCATAATAATACATGCAAACATGCGACTCGCTATGTTCTAGACTTCTTCTTCGCTCATCGGTTAGCATTGCTGCCTGACCTCCCGATCTCTCGACTATCGAAAACATCATATCGATGATTGTGGAGCGAGTGGCCAGAGATACGCCACCCGCTGCTACACTACATCAACTTTGACAATATGTGGAAGCAGCATGGACTGATATACCCAGTCCACACACCTAGAACCTCTTTGATTCAGTGCCGAGGCGTGTAAGAGCGGTTATAGCCAGCAATGTCGGCAACACTCAATACTGACTTTGTCATCGTCTCACTTCACATGGGGCTTCCTTTTTAATCATGTATTCCATGCAGAACGTGTTATTTCTCGAATACATTTGGCTGTGATATTGTCACGTTGCAATGGAAGTAGGCTTGACTTCGAAGGCAACTAAACACAACACTTATACTGAAAGCACGTTTATTACGAACTCAACATACACGCAGCACTGACTGCCTCTCAGGCAGAGTGCTCTGCTATTTATACATAGACAGAATTTACCAGAAATTAGAAGAACAGTTAACATAAGAAACAAGTAGAATTTACAAGTGAACATAAGAAAGATGTAGAACCTTCTGGAATTGTCAATTATAAAGAAATAAGTTTTTGCCGGTGGGCGGGATTGAACCGGCGACCTTACGCTCCGCAGCCCGTGACGCTATCCCCTGCGCCACGCCTGCAGTTCGTGTTCGTAGTCTCTCGCGGCATTGCTCCCTCTCCTGGAGAAACAGCGACCCGCTGTTAAGATCCCTGTGGAGGCAGCTGCAATGTCCTGGATCTTAACCGTGTCATGGGTCCTCTGTATGACAGTTCAAGAGAATCCTTCCCATCTCCGCGATTATCGACGACAGACGTTCCTGTCGAGGCTTCATCACGAACATTACCGTCCTTAAAGTCCTTGAACAAGAAGCCATTGTCGTCTACCTGCTCTTCAGGATCGTAGTAAGGCTTCATGCGCAGGACGTGAACAATGTCTCTTCGTTTTTGACGTTTCGACGACGGCTCATAATCCTCAACTTCGTATGTGACGTCTGACAGGCGGCGTATGACACGATACGGACCAAAGTATCGCTTCAATAACTTTTCTGACAGTCCAACCTTCCGTACAGGGGTAAAAATCCATACCAGATCTCCTGGGCTGTACACAACAGGTCGGTGCTTGTCGTTGTACCGCTGACGGTCCTTCTCCTGGGCGTCCAGTGTCCGTATGCGAGCCAGCTGACTTGCTTCTTCGACCCTGGTGATGAGCTGTTTAACATAGTCATCCTGGGTGTCGTCCGGTTGGAACGGGAACAGTGTATCCATTGTCGTCTCAGCTTCACGGCCATGGAGAAGGAAAAACGGAGTGAAGCCTGTGGTGTCTTGTCTTGCGGTATTGTAAGCAAATGTCACGACTAGCAGAATTGTATCCCAATCCTTCTGCTCAACATCGACGTACATCGACAGCATGTCGGCTAACTTTTTGTTAAAACGTTCCGTAAGACCGTTTGTCTGAGGATGGTATGCGGTTGTCATTCTGTGGACAATGTTGCACCGTGACATTACCTCTGATACTAGTTTTGACTGGAATACTTTTCCACGATCAGATATCATGACACGTGGTGCTACATGCTTCAACATAATGTCTTCTACAAGGAATTTTGCGATCTCTGGATCTTCTGCAGTCGGCACAGGTTTGCTGACAGCGTAGCGTGTGAGGTAGTCAGTGCAGACTATTATCCAACGCTTACCGGTTGTCGACTTCGGGAACCTTCCTAAAAGATGGATCCTAACGCGGTGGAATGGAGCTGCTGCCGGCGGAATGGGTACAAGATGCTCTGGAGGTAATTGCGGCACATGCTTCCGTCGATGGCACCCTTTACAGTGACTCACATAGTGCTTGACAGATCGGTAGAGACCTTTCCAGTAATATCTGCGTCTGATTCTGTCTAGGGTCTTCACGAATCCCAGACGACCGGATATTGGAGCATCATGGAAATATTTGAGAATAGCTGGCTGGAGATGAGCTGGAACAACAAGTAGCCATTTGGGGCCCAGTGGATCGTAGTTACTCTTGTACAATGTTCCGTTTATAAGTTGGAACTCTCCATTGGTCGGTTCTCCTTTCTCCAAGGCCTCTATCATTTTTAATAATGTTGGAGCTTCCCTCTGGTCAGCTCTAACGTCATCTAATTTAGTGAGAGCTGAAATGTCATTAATGCTGTTGTGTTCCACTAATGGATTGCTCGAAAGGCAGTCGGCATCCTTGTGTTTGCGCCCGTTCTTGAATACCACTGTGGCATCGTACTCTTGGAGTCTTAGTGCCCATCTTGCTAGTCCACCTATGGATCCTTCAAGCTAGTCAGCCAACACAAAGAATGGTGGTCTGTCATGACGGTAAATGGTTTGCCGAATAAATATGGCCGGAACTTGTTGATAGCCCAGATAACCGCGAGACATTCTTTTTCAGTTGTAGAGTTGTTTATCTCGGACTTTGAGAGTACTCCTGCCGCATAGGTTATCACTTTTTCGGCACCTTCCTGAACTTGTACAAGCACTGCACCAATCCCATAGCCACTGGCGTCTGTGTGAAGTTCCGTTTCTGCATTCTCGTCGTACAAGGCTAGTACTGGTGCAGAAGTTAGAACCTCGTTAAGTGCTCGGAAAGCTCTTTCTTTTGTCTCATACCAGTAAAATTTGGCGTCTCCCTGCAGAAGTTCTTGTAATGGACGTTCCTTGTTACAAAATCCTTTTATTAAACGTCGGTAGTATGAGCACAGCCCGAGAAAACTTCTCACATCACGAATGTGCTGAGGAGTTGGAAATTCTGTGACTGCCCTTACTTTACCTGGAACAGGACGGACACCATCTCCGTTAACTAGGTGCCCCAGCATTTTTATCTCTTTGGCGACGAAGAGGCACTTCTTTGGATTGAGGCGGAGACCTGCAGCCTGAACACACTTCAACACAGTTGACAGGCGACTCAGATGTTCTTCAAATGTTTTAGAGAAAACGACAATGTCATCTAAATAACACAGACATGTCGTCCACTTAAGGTATCGAAGCAAGTTGTCCATCATGCGTTCGAATGTAGCTGGAGCATTACATAATCCAAATGGCATTACTTTAAATTCATAGAGGCCGTCAGGTGTAATAAAAGCCGTCTTATCCCTGTCAGCTTCGTCAACCTCGATTTGCCAGTAACCTGTCTGCATGTCCATAGTTGAGAAGTATGTAGCTCCTTCCAAGCAGTCTAAGGTGTCATCAATACGCGGCAATCGGTAGACATCTTTCTTTGTGATTCTGTTCAGCCGCCGATAGTCGACACAGAATCGCCACGTGCCATCCTTCTTCTTTACGAGGACCACCGGAGACGACCAAGGACTCTCCGAAGGTTGAATAATGTCATCTCGCAACATCTTCTCCACTTCCTCCCGAATTATCCGTCTTTCAGCTGGCGACACTCTATACGAACGCTGGCTAATTGGCGGATGATCCCCAGTATTGATACGGTGCTTTATCGTGGGCCGTTTCGTTTGACTTTTCCCCTGCTGAGGTGTGAATGCACCCGGAAATTGGCGTAGTATACCTAACACCCGCTGGCGTTGTTCCTTGGTCAGTCCAGATCCTATTGGCAGTTCCACGTTTGTTTCCTCCAGCGTGTTGTCTGTACTAATAGCAGGGCATGGGTCTTCATTGATGACGTTGAGCTCATCGTCCTGGATTGGTTCAGCTGTCCCGATACACATTCCCTTGGGATAAGTTGTGACTGCTCGTGACAATTTGTGATCCAAATTTCTCCTTGACCACCGGTAATGCTTATGATAGCCGCTGGTATGTAAATTTCTTTTGTGAGCCTGATAAACTTTTTACTATCAACAAGAACTTCACAGTTTAATCGCTGTTCTGTGTTTGTGACTGCAACTCTTCTCATTGTCAACGGCGGTATCGTCACATTGTCAACGACGAATAACTTCCCAGAAAATTCTGTATTACGTGTACCTCGCGGAACAACTTCTTCAATTTGCAGCTCAGATCTTCCACAGTCAATGATAGCTTGGGATGCCTGAAGGAAGTCCCATCCGAGGATGACATTGTGCCTACATTCTGTTAACACGACAAATTCAAACCGCTGCGTCCTGTTGTTGATGGTTATTCTTGCGACACACGTTCCCGCTGGATGGATGTACTTTCCATTCGCGACCTTCAACACAGTTGCTCCCGTATCACAGAACATTGTCTTCTTTAGTGTGCGGCGGTAATTATCCGATAATACAGAAAAAGAGGCTCCTGAATCAACAAGTGCCCGGACAGGTTGGCCGTCGATCATGACGTCGATGAGATTTCCTGACATCTTGGCGACTGTCGTCCATGGAGGATTTTCATCTGCGGCGGCCTCACCTCCGAAGATGGGCGCCTCGCTTCGTTTTCCTGGGCGCGGCGGCTAGGGGAGCGGCTGGTACCTCTGTACGGTGCCAGTGAACGGCCGCGGCGCGTCGGGGAGCGACCTCGTCTAGGGTACGGCGATAGGCTTCTTCCCATAGGTCGACTGAACTCATCAGCAGGTGACTGCCTTGGATAGAACTGCTCCGACGGCTGACGTCTTGCGGCAAAATAATCATCGAATACTCGCCTCCTCTCTCTGCAGTAGCGTACGACATGTCCAGGGCGTCCACCGTGGAAACACAGTGGTGTGTTGTCTTCTGTCCTCCAGACGTCTGTTCTTCTGCGGGGCGTCATAGTTACCGGGGGAGTTGGCTGTGGTCGCGTCGTTCGGTTCATGGGCTGCCGTTTGGCGGCTGCAGCGTAAGTCATAGCAGGGCGACGCCATTCTTCACGTCGGATGCGATTGACGGGGCAGACAGGAGCTAAGGTTTGAAATACCTCGTCCTCAGCGTCGTCGGCTACCTCGCGACTTACAGGGCTCACATCCATGGCCATAATCTGATGCTCGCTCGGTCCAATATTCCCGGCTGCCATGCACTGCTGTAATTCTTCTCTCACGATTTGTCGTATGAGAGAAGCCAAGTCCTGCTGGTCTTCTACAACGGCCATAGGGACTACATTTGGCAGTCTACGCTGGCACCACTTGATGAGCTCTTCTGTCGTAGCGACGTCTTTTATCAGAAGAGCTTGGTACATATCTTCTGCAATTCACTTCATCAGGTGCGTGATTTTGTCCGCTTCAGTCATGTTCGGATTGACTACGTTACACAGGGCCAAAACACTCTATGTACGATTGTGTCGGCTCACCATGTCGTTGGGCCCGGTTCTTCAGTTGTTCTTCCGCTGAGCGGATTTATCGCTGGCGGTCTCCAAACGTCTTCTTAAGTTCCTCCCGGAACGTCTCCCAGTCATTCAACTTGTCTTCGTTGTTCTCGAACCATGGCTGGGCTGTTCCGTCCAGATAGAAGTAAACGTTGGCCAAGCACACCGTATGATCCCACCCGTTGTACTTGGCGACTCGGTCGAACCCTTTTAGCGTCTCCAGAGAACACAGACGGGTGCCTGATGTGTAACTGGCTTACTGCTGGTTTCGTTTCCATAGTTCGTCTGATGATACGGACTCTTGGAAGGACGTACTCGGTGTATCCCTTGTATTCCGGTTCCAGCCCATGTAAGCGACGGCTTTTACGTTGCCTAATCGGAGCCACGGTGATGCAGCTGTTGCACAGTGTACCCGGCGCCTCCACCAAACAATGTCGCGTTGCAATAGGAGCAGGCTTGACTTCGAAAGCAACTAAACACAGCACTTTTACTGAAAGCACGTTTATTACGAACTCAACGTACACGCAGCACTGACTGCCTCTCAGGCAGAGTGCTCTGCTATTTATACACAGACAGAATTTACCAGAAATTAGAAGAACAGTTAACATAAGAAACAAGTAGAATTTACAAGTGAACATAAGAAAGATGTAGAACGTTCTGGAATTGTCAATTACAAAGAAATAAGTTTTTGCCGGTGGGCGGGATTGAACCGGCGACCTTATGCTCTGCAGTCCGTGACGCTATCCCCAGCGCCACACCGGCAGTTGGTGTTCGTGGTCTCTCGCGGCAATATCTCCGGCCCTTATAGGTGCTTTATTTTGGATGGCTAGTCGTGGTTTTAAATATCCATCGGTGACTTATCATTAATAGATAGCAAAAACGTTTCTAATTATGATTTAATCCAATTTTTTTTCAATATGAAAGAGAGCACAATTTATGCTCCTATGTAGTTTTTATATCTGGCCGCGAAGAGATGAAAGTTTTAATAACTTAGCAGCGAAACTCAAGGTTGAATTTCGGACACGCGCTAGCAGCGCGCCTCGTGTATTTCAAACGTCAACTTCGCTTCGCAGTTTTTCCGGATGTAATTGTCGCATCGCAATGCCACCAAAGCTATTCTTTTTGTGATTTTTCATTCTCTCTATTGCTTAAGAAATAATATGGGTATCCATTAAAAAAAAAAAAAAACATAAGTTTGTGTTGAAAATAATATTTCTTTACGTTTTAGACTAATTCATAGTACCTACTTTCATAAGCCCCTGCCGTACGTTCATGACCGTGTAGAGACAGGAATTAGTGACCATGATATCGTCATAGCGTCGATGGTGATCAAAGTTCATAAACCAATCAAGAAGGCTAGGAGCATGTTATTGTTAGGAAGAGCCGATAAGCAATTCTTAGGACATTGTTTAGTTCCGGTACAATGGATGTAGAGGAATTGCGGACTGAATTTAAATGCATTGTACATAACGGATTAGAGATATATGTGCCTGTGAAATCGATTAAGGATGGAAAATATCCACCGTGGTATAATAATAATGTTAGAAAGCTACTGAGAAAGCAAAGATTGTTGAACTCTCGGTTCAAAAAAGAACACACAAATGATGACAGCAAAAGTTAATAGAGATTCGTGCGTCTATAAAAAGAACGATGCGGGAAGCATACAATAATTACCACAGCCATACCTTAGCAAAAGATCTTTCCTAGAACCCGAAAAAAATTTGGACCTATGTAAAATCGATAAGCGGGTCAAAGCCCGCTATTCAGTCACTTGTTGATCATTCTGGGGCACTACCAGAAGAAAGCAAAAGGAAAGCTGAAATTCTAAATTTAAGTTAAGAAATCTTTCACGCAGGAGGGCCGCACAAATGTACCATCATTTGATCAATGTACTAATTCCGAAATGGAGGACATAGTAATAGGTATTTCCGGTGTAGAGAAGCAGCTGAGAGAGCTAAATATTAAAAAGTCTTCTGGTCCGGATGGAATACCAGTTCGGTTTTACAAAGAGTATTCTACGGCATTGGTCTCTTACTTAGCTTGCATTTTTTGCGAATCTTTAATTCAGCGCAAAGTTCCTAGTAGTTGGAAAAAAGCGCAGGTGACTCCCGTGTATAAGAAAGGAAAGAGAACTGACCCATACAATTACAGGCCAATATCGTTGACATCAGTTTCTTGTATAATTTTTGAGCATATTCTCAGTTCGAATAGTGTAAATTTCCTTGAAACGGGAAAGGTTCTTTCTATGAATCAGCACGGGTTTAGGAAACATCGTTCATGTGAAACTCATCTTGTCCTTTTCTCACATGACATCTTGCGAGCCATGGATCAAGGGCAACAGGTGGATTCTGTTTTTCTCGACTTCAAAAAGGCGTTTGACGCAGTGCCACACTGCAGACTGCTAAGGAAGATACGAGCGTATGGAATAGGTTCACAGATTTGTGACTGGCTGGAAGACTTCCTAAGTAGCAGAACACAGTACGTTGTTCTCGAGTGCGAGAGTTCATCAGAGACGAGTGTATCGTCAGGTGTGCCGCAGGGGAGTGTGATAGGACCGCTATTATTATCTATCTATATAAATCATCTGATGGACAGAGTAAGTTGTAATTTGCGGCTGTTTGCTGATGATGCTGTGGTGTATGGGAGGGTGTCGTCTATAATTGATTGTAATAACATATAGGATGACTTAGACGAAATTTCTAGTTGACTGCTAGCCCTCAATGTAGAAAATTGTAAGGTGATGCGCATGAGTAAGAAAAACAATCCCATAATGTTCGAATACAGCATTATTAGTGAGCCTCTTGATGCTGTCGCGTCGTTCAAATATCTAGGCGTAACATTGCAGAGCGATATGAAATGGAACGAGCATGTAAGGACAGTTGTGAGTAAGGCAGACAGCCGACTTCGGTTTATTGGGAGAATTTTGGGAAGATGTACTTCACCTGTAGAGGAGACCGCGTATAAAACGCTTGTACGACCACGTCTTGAGTATTGCTCAAGTATTTGGGACCCGCAGCAGATCGGTTTGAAGGAAGACATAGAGGCGGTTCAGAGGCGAGCAGCTAGATTTGTTACCGGTAGGTTCGACCAATGCGCGAGTGTCACGGAAATGCTCCGGCAACTCAATTGGGGATCGCTGGAAGAAAGACGACGTTCTTTTCGTGAATTTCTGTTAAGTAAATTTAGAGGGCCGGAATTGGAAGCCGAGTGTAGTACGATCTTGCTGCCGCCTACTTACATTTCACGTAATGATCACCAAGATAAGATAAGAGAAATCTTTTTTTCCTCGTTCTATTTGGGAGTGGAGGGGAATAGTAGTGGTACAGTGTACCCTCCGCCACAGACCTTACGGTGGATTGCGGTGTATGTATGTAGATGTAGAAGCCGTTTTTCAATATCTCGTGTAGTTACAGAGATACCTTGAGTAAAAGTGTTGAGTGGGACACCATATATATTTGACGAGTTTTGCGTTCAAAGGATGAAATAAATCGCGATTTTCGATCAGTTATGGCTTCACTCTAGTAGGTTTAGATGAAATACCAAAGAGTGGCCCGGCCGGGCACAAATTTTCATTCGCCAAACTTTGGTATTCCATCTAAACCTAGTACAGTGAAGCCATAACTGATCGCAAATCGTGATTTATTTCAGTGTGTGTATGTATATATTATTACCCTAACTACTCACAATAATCAGACTTTTTCCCCCAAAACTAGGCCTCACGCTGGCCATTTCGGTACCTCATTTATTCATTTCGATCCATTAGTTTGGCTATGAAACTTTGGTGAAGAATCCATCGTGTAATTGCACTGAGTTCTGGTTTCTGGTTTCATACTGCTCAAACATTTGTCCAACCTACGAGGGTTATTGAATAATTAAAAGACCAATTGGTTAGGGAAACTATTGGTCGGGAAAGTTTGGTACTTTTCTGGCTTTAAGTTGGCATCACTGGAATGAGCCTGATCAGCTGTTTTATTAACATGGTTTTGTTCATAACCTCAAGATGATGAGTCCGCTTGTAAATTCCGCATTAGTTGAACAGCGTTCTGTTATTCGTAGAATATCTAAAGTTTATTGTGAAGGTTGTGTGAATCGTGCAAAATTTTACAAGGGGATAGAACAATTCGTAAATTGTCGCCATTCAGTGACTAACGAACACCGTTTACACCGTAATGGCCGACCAGTTGCAGTTTCAACTCCCTTACCTGAAAGAAGAATCGATGACATTATTCGTGCCGACCGTCGTGTGACTAGAAAAAGATAGTTAATGCGGCTTAAGTTAGTATTGGTTCTGTTCATAACATTATGTTTAACAAGCTGAAGTACCGCAAAACATATGTAAGATGGCTCGCAAAGCAAATGACGCGGCTCCACAAGAGGAACGTTATGAAAGAGAAGGAGAGCACTTCCTCGAAAAAATTTCAACTTGTGATGAAACTTAGGTTCAGTACAATGAGGCAGAATCAGAAAGGCAAAGCATGGAGGGGAAGCCCACCAACTCACCTTTCAAGAAACATTTAAAAACCCAAGCATCAGCAGGAAAAGTCATGTTGACGGTATTTTGGTACGCTGAATTTTTGTGATTATCTCGAAGAGCAGCATACAATGAACAGACAATACCACTTGGAATTGTATTCAAACAAGGTTAAGTCAGTAATGAGGCAAAAATGTAGTTGATCTCAGAGGAGAGTCGTGGTTCTTTCCGAGGCTGTTACCTGAAATGGTCCTTCATGATACTTCCACAGGTGAGATTGAGTCAATAATTAAATCACTAAAGACTAAGGACTCTTGTGAGTATGATGGGGTATCTAGCAGAATTCTAAAGTACTGTTCTTTATATGTTAGCCCAGTACTAAGCCATATTTGTAATTTTTCATTTCATAATGGTCAGTTTCCTAACAGATTAAAGTACTCAGTAGTGAAACCACTTTATAAAAAAGGAGAAAGGGATAATGTAGACAACTATAGACCTATTTCTGTGCCATCGGTCTTTTCTAAAGTTATTGAAAAGGCTGTATATTCAAGATTAATTGATCATTTCAGTTCACAACATTTATTGTCAAACGTACAGTTTGGTTTTAGAAGTGGTTTAACGACTGAAAATGCTATATTTTCGTTTCTCCGTGAGGCACTTGATGGGTTAAATAAGAGGCTACGGACATTAGGTGTCTTCTTTCATTTAACAAAAGCGTTTGATTGTGTTGATCACAAAATATTGTTGCAAAAGTTGGAACATTATGGAATACGGGGATTAGCCCACAACTGGTTCACCTCTTACTTTAATAATAGACAACAGAAGGTAATTCTCCGCAGTGTAGAAAATGGCTATGACGTGCAATTCCAATGGGGCACAATTAAGTATGAGGTGCCCCAGGGGTCTGTTTTGGGACCATTGCTATTTCTTATTTACATAAATGATATGCTTTCGAGTATAACAGGTGACTGTACAATATTTTTGTTTACTGATGATACCAGCTTGGTAGTGAAGGATGTTTCTCGTAATATTGACACAGTATCAAATATTGCAGTTCAAGAGATAAGTTCATGGCTTGTAGAAAACAAGTTGATGTTAAATCACAGTAAAACTCAGTTTTTACAATTTCTAACACATAATTTGACGAAACGTGACATTCTGATTACACATAATGGGAATGTGATAAGTGAGACTGAACAGTTCAAATTTCTAGGTATTCATATAGACAGTAAGCTGTCATGGAAAGACCATGTTCAGGATCTTGTTCCAAAACTAAATTCTGCTATATTTACCATTAGAACAATATCTGAGATAAGTGATTTTTCAACACGAAAAGTAGTCTATTACGCTTACTTTCACTCACTTATGACGTACGGCATTGTTTTTTGGGGTAATTCGCCTGATGCAAAAAGGATATTTCTGGCTCAAAAACGGGCGTATCGAGCAATATCTGGTGTAAGTTCGCGATCGTCATGTCGACCCCTTTTCAGTAGTCTGGGAATTTTGACTCTGGCGTCACAATATGTTTTTTTTCTTTAATGTCGTTTGTTGTTAATAATATCAGCTTATTCCCACGAGTTAGTAATTTTCACTCGGTGAATACTAGACAAAAGTCAAATCTACATTTGCACCACACCACCTTAACATTTGTGCAGAAAAGTGTACAGTATTCTGCGGCATCCATTTTCAATAAGCTGCCACAAGAACTAAAGAATCTTAGCACTAATCCACACGCTTTCAAATCTAAATTGAAGAGTTACCTCATGGCTGACTCCTTTTACTCTGTCAAGGAACTCCTAGAAAAGTTAAACAATTAAGCTAATTCATTTTTTCCATTATTGATTCTTTTCACTTTGTCTTCAGATTGTCGTGTGCAAAGGACTTCTTAAAAATTTTCTAATACCATTCTTGTGGAAGAATGTGTTGACTTGTTCCATGACCATGGAGTCTCGCTCCTCAATTGGGTCCTATGGAACAGAAAAAAACAAATAAAAATAAATAAATAAATCAGAAAGACAATGCACGTCCTTATATTGCTCATCTAACCCGGAAAACCATCGAGAAAATGAGCTGCGAAATGCTGCATCATCCCTGATTCAGCATCTGGTGATTTCCACTTTTTTGGTGCACTGAAAGGAGGCATTACGTAGGAAGAGATTCCGAGACAACGAGGACGTGGAAAAAGTTTGTGGGGAAATTAGTTGAAATATCAAGAGTTGTTTGCAGCTGGAATAATAAAAACTTGTTCCCTGTTGGAATAAGTGCATAAATTTTCAAGAGAATTATTTTGGAAAGTAGAAAAAGTATTTCCTTCCCCCTCCCCTTACTCCAGACCAATTTCTCTCTTTACTTACTGAATGACCCTCGTATATGTAGAGAACGACAGATGTGGCAGGTGTCAGACGCCCATCAGCTGATGCTGGTGTGTTCTGCTATTCTTTGTGTATTCTAGATCGCAGATGAGCTAATGCCCCCAAACTGGATAGAGTCGACAAACAGACTTCCGGCGCGCGTGCAATCTGCGCGGCGCCCACACCTCGCTATCTGGGCACATCCGCAACCAGCAGCCGCGGCGGATCCTCGCAGGAAGAGCTGCTGACAACGGCCACGCCGCTCGCTCTGTCTGCTGCTGTGCGGTCGCCGATCCCTACTCTCGCCTACTGGTCTCTTTCTTAGCCACGGAGCGCGGCTACGCAGTGGCCATCCAGATTTGGGTTATCCTTGATTTCCCTAAATCGTTCCAGGCAAATTTCGGACCTTTACAAGGGCACTACCGATTTTCTTCCCCGGTGTCCGGACACTTGCCACGCCGGACATTTGCCACACTTATAGCTGCTCCAAAGGGTCGGGTGCCCCTGCCTCCTCCTCCCCCCCCCCACCCCCATACCACCCGGCCCGAGAACTCCGTAGACGGTGTCGGGACATATACACACTGGTCGCTTTTGCATTTCGTAGTACGACTGTCAGTATGAAGTTATTACAACGGCCAAAAGCAGGCCTTTTGCCCACTACAGTGGTTACGCGATAATAAGGTGTGGATGTGCTTACTTCGAAAACAGGACCATTGCAAGGGAAAGCTGCTTTCGAAGAACGGAGACGTATTGAACGTAGAGGACACCTGTGAGGACCACCTAACGATCGTCGTTTATAAGATGTAAAAATAACAAGAGTGTATCAGACCTTAGTATCCTTAAATAACTTAATGATGAAGCTAGCTTGTCACAGTTCGGTTCACTAGCGTTTAATCAATACGCGGTGAAATTTGACTCAACGAAGCAAATACGTTAAACATCACTCAAACGATCCTCATGCAACCAGAACTTATAGTAAAATCTACCGCTTTTCAATTTGCAACTTCCTATTTAGGTAACAGCTCCTACGGTTGACACGTTAAGAGAACTTTTTTCTACCTTCTAATATTATGGCCATACTGTCAAAGATTGTAAGTTCTAAAATTATTCCTGTAACTTCAGAGCCGCAATTAGCTCCTAAAATATCATTTTTGTTAAACTGATAAGGTACACTTTAGGTTTTAAAAAGAATCTGAACTTTAGAATTGCACCTAAAATACACGCCGTAAAACAGATCTGCTCTTAAGATTGACAAGTTCGGCAGCTATATTGTTGAAGTAATTCCCATATCTCCAAAATTAGACAAGGATAGAAATAACTTTACAGTAGCTGCAGATCTCATAAGTACATTTAGCTGTAGTTCCTAAAAATTAAATTTTCTCACCATGTTGTTCATTATCTTTAATCAGACTAGTAAAAGGTATGGAAACAAGGCAAGGAGCTTACTATTCAAAAATAATTGTTACAAAAGAATATCATAAACAAATGTATTAGACGTATTTTTCTTATTTATTACAAACTTTTGAAAAAATAGTTTATCATTTCGGCTGCAACATCACTTATTTGATAGGGTGATTTGCTTTGCATCACTAAGGGTATTTACTTTTGTGTTATGTTTACAGCAGTTCTCATTTCGAATTGTGGAATATTTACTTCGTCTTATTTGATGAAAGAATTTCTGAAAACTGAATTTAATAAATCCGCTTTAGTGGCACTGTGTTCAGTAACATACCGTCGCTATCGCGCAATAAAGGCATTCACTTAGTCTTTCCGCCGCTGTAGATAACATAGGACCAAAATCTCTTGTACATTTCGGCGAGATGTCGAACAAAAATATTTCTTTCGTATTGGCTGTATCGTGTAAGATCGGAGACGGAGGTATGGAAGCAAACAGCAGGAGTACGGAGAAGGGCGTCCCTTGCCTGAGGGGCCACTAATCCGACTACCTGGCGAAGGGTCAGGTGTGGCAAATGTCCGGCGTGACAAGTGTCCGGCGTGGCAAGTGTCCGGCATCCTCTTCCCCACCATAAAAAAGATCACAGCTCGTGCTCTGTCTCTAATGATCACATTGTCTACGGGAAGTTAAGCCCTAATCAAATCTTTGTAAATCTATGGGACTTAACTGTGGTATCAGTCCCTAGGCTAACAAACTACTTAAACTAACCCAAGGGCAATACCCACACTGATGCCCGAGGCCTCCCTTCGACGAAAAACAACCGCGCGCTCCACAGCAAGGTGCCTTAGAGCGCTTGGCCATTCCACCTGACTATGCCCATCCTTTCTGTGTCGTTGTTATGCATTACATATCTCTTAGTCCGCTATTTTATTCACACAGATTTTTATTGTTATTGTCGCTGACAGTCCTAAAAGTTATGTAACGGTCACTTACAGGGATATTAAGATATAGCTAGTCTCTTTCTATAGGCTAGGGAATCAGTTTGGCCCAACAGAAATATAGAACTGTCAGTTTAATAAGTCATGGTTGCAAAATACTAACAATTATTTACCTGGGGAAGATCAGTTTGAATTTAGCAGAAATGTAGGAACATGGGAGGAAATACATTACGAATTAGGTTGAGGAAGGAGACGGAAGCCTACGTTTTTACCTTTTGTAGTTCGGTAGAAAGCTTTTGACAACTGTTTCTTTAAAATTATGAAGTCAAATACAGGTACAATACAACTTCCACAAAAACCAGGCAGCTGTTATTAGGGTCTAAAGGCATGAAAGGGATGCAGAGATTGGGAAGGGAATAAGACAGGGTTGCAGTCTTTCACAAAATTTGTTCATTCTGTACGTTTCGTAAGATTTAAAAGACTGCAAGAATAAATTCGGAGAGGGAATTACATTTCAGAGAAAATCGAAAATAATTTTGCGGTTGCCGTTCACACAGTAATTCTGTCAGAGACAGCAAAAGACCTGGAAGAGCAACTGTACAGAATGGAAAGTGTCTTGATAGGAGGGTATACGATGAACATTAACAAGAGTAATGGGATGCAGTGTCAGAAATCAGGCGATGCTGAAGGAATTAAATTAGGTAATGAGACAATAAAAGTCGCAGATGAGTTTGGTTATTTGGGTAGCAAAATAACTTCTGAATGCCGAAGTAATGAAGATATAAAACTCAGAATGGCTATGGGAAGAAAAGTGTTTCTGAAGACCTATCTGAAAGCATTTGTCTGGAGTGTAGCATTGTATGGGAGTGAAACGTGGAGGATAAGGAGATCAGAAAAAAGATGTTATAAGCTTTCGAAATGTGGTGCTACAGACGAATGATGAAAATTAGATGGTTAGATCATGTAACTAACGAGTAGGTGCTCAGCCGAACTGGAGAAAAAAGGAGTGTCTGGTATGTCCTGACTAAGAGAAGGGATAGATTGGTGGGACACATTCTGAGACATCAAGGAATTGTCATCTTAGCATTGGAAGGAAGTGTGTGGGGTAAAAATCGTAGAGGGAGACCGACGGACGAATACAGTAAGCAGATTCAAAAGGATATAGGTTTCCGAACGTATTCTCAGATGAAGAGACTTGCACAGGACAGGGTAGCGTGTAGAGGTACATGAAACCAGTCCGCGGACTGAAGACCACAACACACACACACAATACTGGAAAGCAAGTTTCATCTTAGAAGGCGCTAGATAGCTATCATGCACCTAGAGGGGGCCGAGTCTCGGGTCAGTCGTTTATTAATATACAGGGCATTTCCGTCAGAGCGTGTAAAAATTTAGGACACCAAATTATCTGACGTGTCTAACCTGGAGTCGGAGAAGCCGGTTTAAGGAGGTAATCGGATACAATCACACTACTATGTACTTTTTTATTTAGATTCGTTTCAATTAACCAGTTAACTGCAAATACCATCAAGAACACAATGAACGTACCTTTTGCTCTGTATATTAGAAAATGTGCTGAAACTAAAGGCCATTAACCTGAATGCAAGCGTGACGTCGTTGAAACGACGTTCTGACACACCCTAAAACTATCCCTGATATGTTTTGAATGACATGACAAGCAGCTACCATTCTGACAATTGATTCCATCTCTTTATCCATTTAGCTATGATAGCAAATAATCAAGGGGGTTTAGGTCACATGATGTCCAGGCCATGACATAGGGCAAGGTGCATGTCATTGAGTCTTGCGAAATTGAACTAGTGCCACTCCACCGTATTGTACTGTACTTCTGTGAATAGTACAGAGTCATAAATGGGAGGTCGTTGATTCATAGCACGTTCTGTCATTCGTCAGTGTGAGTACGATACATCAGAGCCAGTAAAGTAAACAAAATCCGAATAATGAATTCATAGTAATCACGCTGGTTTTCTTACAAGAAATAAAGAATTTACATGTAAATAAACATCAAAGTACGTGCAAAGTTTTAAGTTATAAAAAAGCTAAAACGGTGTCTCAAAAAGATCGCTGGAAGTCCGTTATTTTTATTTATTGATGTTGGTAACATTGTTTTTGCATGTTTTGTTGTCACTGATCATTGAGGTTATGGTTTGATACTGTGCTTCTGTCTTCCAGTTTAATGTTTGTGGTGTATAGTCACGGAAAGATACAGTAATAATGTTTAATGCTTGTTAAGCTTAAGGGACTTAGCTGCGGGGTTTTCAGGCCCTAACCTACAAACTACTTATGAACTACCTTATACTAAAGTCGGCACAAACATCCATGCCCGAGGTTGTATTCGAATCCCCGACGGAAAACGGCCTCGCGCATCGGTAGCATACCGCCTCAATGCGCTCGGCCGCTCTGCCGCGGCAAAGATACAGTACGGAACAGCGAGTGTTGATTGTGAAAACGTACTACAAAAATTGTGAAATTTTCGCGAAAATCTTTCGAAAACTCCTTACGATTATGGGACACAACAATACACCAAATGAATCCACTGTTGGTAGGTTGATCAAGAAATTTGAAGAAAAAAAAAAAAAGATTAAATAGAAGACATCAAAAGCCCGGGACGCCCTCGAAGTGGCCGGAGTGCGGCAAACGTTGCTGTTGTACTTGATTCGGTCACTGTGAGTCCTGGAAAATCATGTCGCCGTCGTGATCAAAAAATGATCTTGTGTCCAGGAATAATGCATAGGACCTTAACGAAAGATCTTCATTTACACCCATGCAAAGTTCAGTTAGCACAGAGACTTAAACCAGTGGATCATGGAAAACGACGTCAATTTGTTCAATGGATCTTGGAAAAAGAACGGGAGATACGTGATTTCACAGAGCGCATCTTCCCTCAGATGACATTCAGTTTGATTTAATCGGCTTTATGAATAAACATAATTGCAGAATATGGGGTTCAGAGAATCCAAGAGTAATTCACGAAAAAGCATTCTCAGCGAGTTACAGTTTGGTGTGCAATTTGAGGTGGGGATTTAATTAGTCTGTTTTATTTTTTTATTTTTATTTGTTTATTTATTTTTTGAAAAAGTCAAAGGAAGGCCTGTCACGGTGAATGGAGTTCGCTATCATGCGATGCTAACTTATTTCCTTTGACCCCCGTTGCATCAAATGAACATCAAAAATTTCTGGTTCCAACAAGACGGTGCAACTTGCCAGACTTCACGGAGACACAATCACTTTGCTGCTTGAGAAGTTCCAAAATAGACTAATCTCATTACAAAGCGACCAAACCTATCCACTTCGATCTTGTGACCTGACAACTTGTGACTTTTTCCTATGGGGGTACACTAAGGCACGAATTTACAATAACAAACCCCATAACCTGCTGAAACTCAAACAAGAAATTCAACGGATTCTCAACGAAGTTGATGGTGAAATGCGTGAGCGAGTGACGGTTAATATTATGGACAGAACGATTGCTTCTAGGGCTATTGGGAGGGGGAGGCAGTTCGATATTGCGTTTCACGTATAATCTCAACATATCCTGAAGAGAATGGTGTGTTTTGTTTGCTTCTTTCGAATACATAAATTCGATTTGTAGTAGATTCAAATCCGGCGTTCTTTTTGATACACTCTATAGAAACAGTAATGAGGGACAAGGTCATAGACAAGTTTACTTCCATAGCTCTTAAACCGGCTTTTCCGACCCCATCTTCCCTTCCTCAAATTGTTGAGCGGAGAATCCTCTATGTCCTATCAGACACCAGTACACAACAGTCTCGAGTAGTAGTTTTTGAGTGAGCAGTATTGAGCCCCTGCGACACTCACCCAGCAGCAGCAGCAGCGGCGGCGGCAGCCACGCCAGGCACGGCCGGCTCCCTCGGCGGCACATCTTCATCTGAGTTCGCGACTTCCGCCCTGCTATCGCCGCCGCCTTGTTGCGCGCAAAACAGTGTCACACATTGTGACGCCCTCTGTGTGACTCTCCTTTATCAAATCTATCCTATTCCTGCATATTTTGATTCATCCATTCTAAGTGCAATGTATTTTGTAATGCATCATATTAACTTTTAAACCAACGATGACATCCATTTGCTCATAATGGTATACACAGCACCTACCACCTACATAGATATTTACAAGGTCTTCGGTCCTGTTACTGGTTTGATGCGGCCAGCCAATAATTCCTCTTCTGTACGAATCCTTTCACCTCTAAGTAGCGTTCACATCGAACGTACTTGTTGATATAGCTAAATTGCTGTCTTTTCTTATATATTTTGGCCTCCAGAGATCTTTCTAGCTCCGTAGAAGCTACAAATTGTAGCTGTAGCAAATTTTACAGGCAGTATGAACACATATAGCCGAATGTACCTTTGAAATTGTATCACAGTACGACTCGTAGTTCATGAGATATGAGCACATAAACAGTAGCGTTCATGGAAAACCGCCCTATCACGCACTAAGTTTTTAATCTATTACTTCTTTACTACTAATTGTATTCGCAAAGATTTTACAGACATACAGCACTTATACAAACGAATATATACCTGAAAAATTATAAATTTGTGCAACACATCTAATATATAAAAAATGAATGTTTGGGTGTTCGTATTTTATGTGAGGCCGTACCGTTCAACCTAATGTGATGAAACTTTGTCAAAATTTTGTTTGTGCACTTTCGTGATGGTCATAGGCACCATTAAATGACTGTACGACAAACAGTTCAAGAGATATGAAGTAAAAAACAATGAAATGCGCGGAAAAGTGCTGCATCATGTGACGTCTGCTTCTATACCACTGTATTGATTTGAACCAAATTTGGTACACATATTCATGAGGACACAATTGACGTAGGAGTAAGAACTGGTTACGACATATAATTCATTTATATGTTTGAAAACCGGTGGCACCATTCGACATGTGAATAAGAACACTTTATTCATCCTAAAATCTTCATGACATTTTGGACACTTGACCTTCAAAACAAGGGGAAGGTCACTGTCACATAAAATTTTGGATGATGCATGACGGAGGATACTTTACATACGGACTTCGTCAGATTCTAGGGTTGTATTCCGATCCTGATGAAATCTATACTAATAATAAATCTGTAAATGTTGGCCTGTCGCTGTTCACTGAAGTCTTCAAAACTACTGGACGAATCTCCATATGGTTTTCACAGGAAACATGAGAAAAGTTTGCGTCAACATAGAGGCATAATTTTATCAAAATCTGATCACAAAAAAAGATATATGGTAATTTTAACTGTTTTCAGTAACTGTCGCGTCTGTTTATTCAATTATTAAAAACCTCTTATCTCCAAAACTACATCACGAATTTGAAAGGGTTTTTACAGAAAACTTGAGCGTAACTCTGGACAACAGATAGACTTCGTTTCATAAAAATCTGATCACGAAAGAAAAGAATATCGTAATTTGAATTTTTTTATCTACGATCGTCATGTCTCGTTAAACACGTTTATCTCCAAAACTAATTGACGAATTTTTATGGAGTTTTCACACGTAACTTGAGCATATCGTGCGGTAACATAAATGCTTCAATTAAAACGAATCAGAGAAAATAAAGATATCATAATTTAATCATTTCTTCAAAAGCCTTCGTGTACGTCTGTTTGTTGAGGAGAACCTCCAAAAGTATTAAACGAACTTTCATGGGTTTCCACAGGTAAATTGAGAAAAGTTTGGAGAGTAACATAGGTTTCATTTAATCAAAATCGGATCAAAGGAAGGAAAGACATCGTAATTTGAAGTTCTACGTGTATACTATGCTTATAAGTATGGTGTACTACAGCAAATTTCCAAGAGTACTATACGAACTTTCATGGGGTTTCATAGGTCAACTGAGAATACCTTGGGGCAACATAGAAGATTTATTTCATCAAAATCGGATCAGGGCAAGAAAGGATATCGTAATATGTAGTTTCTGGTGTATGCTATGCTTGAATTGAAGAGTAATATAGCAAACATGCGATAGAAGCGCTGTTATTGACATAGTATTCCAAATAACTAATAGATGGCAATGCTGCATTGTTTACTCCCATAACTAACGTGTAATACACTGAAACAAGGGCTATGATTTTCCTTACGGCACCGGTGTAGTGTATTGAACCCTTGAACCCTTTTTGAAAAATCGGTTACGTAAAATGAGGGGAATAATTCTTTTTGTCGATAATGAAATAAATAATTAATGTTGTTCCTATCAGTAAACTAATGATCGCCTTAAAGCGAATATTGCGTTGCCAACACTAACATACTAAACCGCTGCCACTGCAAGTAAATTTTAACCTAGGTACGACACAAAAAAATAATTTTTAGTGGCTGTATCCCGCATGCCTTGCAATGCCATGGAAAGAAAAACAGTGCTTCTTTCCGCGGGTATCATTTGAATTTAAGACATAACGACATTCCTTCGCGTCTATCGATATTTTCATTTACTAAGAATTCATTGCAAAGAAACAAGAACTTATGTAGTTTTCCTTCTGATTTCGGTGCATACTTATTACATCTTGAGTCCATTCTATTTAGGAATGCCTAGAAAATGGTGTAGTGCAGTACATAACAAATAGAGACCCCGTTAGCTACGTAGTGCACCAAAAAATTAATAGTTGGCGCTGCAGCATTTTAATTTTTTAAATTTATTTATTTCTTTTCGATGGTTATGCCATAGAACAGCAATGAACTACTAAAGGTGCTGTTGGTTTTATAGTGCTGCAAAGAAACAATACATGATCGTGTTATGCATATTCCCTCAGTAACAGAGGTATTTTTTAATTAATAGCCACAATCTTATCTCTGCAAATACAAACTAACATTGAGCAGCAAGTAGCTGATTATACTTTGTATATTCATAGCTTAACTATATTTCTTTGCTACTTTTGACAGGGAACATTTGAATTTTAAAACAACGACATTCCTTCGCGTCTATTGATGCTCTAATTTACATAAGAATTTTTTGCAAGGAAATCGAATTTAAGTAGTTCACTTTCTGATTTCAGTGTATACTCATTAAATTTTGAGTGCGTTCCTTTTAGGAATACTTCGAAAACGCCATAGTATAGCAAAGGACAGAGTGAGGCGACGTAAGTTACATAGTACACCAAATTACTAATTATGGCGTTCCTGCGTTTTTTTCATTCTCATAACTATGATGTAATACACTATAAGAAGGGGTAAAATTTTACTTACGGCGGCGGCGTTGTGTGCTGATGTTGGCAACGGCTGCTGAATGCTTTTTTCAAAAATCAAACACATAGAATGAGGGGGAATAATTCTTTATTTTCACAATGAAATATTTAATGTATGCTGTTCTGATCAGTAAATTAATCATCCTCCTAAAGCGAATAGTTCGTTGCCAACGGTTGCAAACTAAACCGCTGCCTCTGCAAGTAAAATTTAACCGAGATAAGACATTCACAAAGGGGAAAAAGTTTTGCTTCCTAGCTGTATCCCATATGCTTTGCAATGTCAGGGACAAAAGTGCATCTTTCGACTGGTATAACCACTAAATTGTACATAGAGTAGAAGTATCTATGGAGTGATCATTGCGTTCTGTGCATCTTCTGAACATTAAGCTGGAATTAGCACGTGATATTGAGACATATCCACTCTTTCCACACATTTCTTTGCTCTTACTATTGGTTTTTACCGCATTGGTTGCGAAGGAGCCCCACTTCCTTTTCGCAGAGCAACCAATAACATGAAATAATATCTAAATAAATGTGTCACAGAAGCAAAAGAAAGTTGAGGAAGCGTCGACAAAAGGGCCATTAACACATAGCCATAACCGAACAAAAAGGGACCAAGATATAGTCAGCGATTGGTAAATTTTTCCCATCTCCCGTGGCATTGCCACCTTAATGCTGAAGACACAAAATCTATTCCTAGCATCTGAATGCTCACTCCAGACATATTTCTGCTCTGTGCCTGCCACTAGAGACAATATACACACACGAGCGATAAACTTATTAGAAACCTCTCTTGATTCATAATTGTTCGGTACGATATTGTGATTAAAATTTGTAATTACTTACTTTTGGTGCGGACTACACTAAGACAGAGAAAGACGTCTTCTTTTGCAGAGACAATAATCCGACTTCTGAACATATAGTTTTATTGCCCATGGTCGATTTCATCTACGTGCTTTACGAACTAATCAATGCAGGGAGGAGTGGCTGATGCTGCTAACACAGTCAAGACAAAACTGGTAATACTATATTTAATGTAAAGTTCTATACCGACGATCACCTGACGCCATTCCTTCAACGATTAACCAGATTTACTTCATCGCAAATTGATACCATCATGACGTCTTATTTAAGCAGACATTGATTGAATTACCAGGCTGTCAGCATTCGTTGAGTTTTCGATAATAGGGAGCACTGCCTACACAATAACTACATTGTCCCCAATGCAACACTGCAGTCTTAACTTTACGAACACAATCTAACATTGAATTTTCATCGTTCCGGAGTACGGACTTAATTTCACTTTTTGTATGGAAAACGTTATGAACATTCATGGTTTTTGACAATTAGTTCTACTTACATTTTACATCTTAGCTAGTAGAACTGAGTTTATTGATAGGATTCTGTTTCTGCTGACCTAGGTCCGGAAGGAAAACGTTTTTCAGTATACAGGCATTACAAACGAATCATGGTAATTTTCACAGTTTTACATGAAAAGTCATGAAATAAAGGGTTAATTTTGACTAAATTTATTCTCCTTTTTTACCCCCAAGGTAAGTCTTTCCTGTCCCGGGATTGGAATGACTCCTTACCCACTCCCTTAAAACCCTCATCATTTCCTTTTCCCTCTCCTTCCCTTCTGCCTGGCGAAGCAGGTAGGCTGCGAAAGCTAGCGTTTGTGTGTGTGTGTGTGTGTGTGTGTGTTTATTTGTTGCTATCACTGCCTGTGCTCCTTCGCCTGGTAAGTGAACATTGGGTTGAAACTAGTTGCCAATAAGTAACCAATCTTGCGCTTTAGACTGTTTTTATATAGATATAATATTTAATTGATACTAAAATAATAAGTTTCCGAAACATTATATTACAATCATCCGCTATGAACTAGATACGAAATTGAATTCTTCGACTGTATCACGCATGTAATAATGTGAGAAGTCCATTTCATATATTAATACAGATTCGATTTGTGAATTATGAATCATATCTGTTAGACTGCTTGAAGAGAGAAAACATTTTGTAGCATTGAAAAATAATATAGAGTGCGAAACTTTTCTGCGCGACAATAATAAAAAATCAGAAGGCATTGCTGTATTCAACATCAAATCTATATTTAAATATGAAAAATATATGGATAAAAATAAAATAAGACTGAAATAAAAAAAAGTAATATATATTACAAATATGTGTCATTTAAGAAGTCTAATTTTATCCTGCTCAAGTTGAGATTTTTACATTCTACCAAAGAAAGGTACTATCGTTAAAAACGAGGCTGTAGCTGGAAAAAGTTGAAAATTTCCCGGTGAAAAGCACTCTTTCGCCAAAAGATACTTACAAACGTATATAGCCCGAATTAGAAACTGGGCATATGTTAAGTACGATCTTCTGGCGGAGCAGATCGATGAGATATTTTCGTAGCATGCCAATAAGAATGACAGTGTCAGAACCGCTAACGATATCGGGTTGTTTTTCCAAGTGAGAGACACGTGGTGGGGAGCAGCTTCAGCGTGAGGTGTGTGGTGTCGGTGGCTAGAGGAGCACAGCACAGGGCAGGCCGCTAGCGGCGCCTCTGCAGCGCGTCTGCGTTGTCCAGCAGGGGGAACACCACGTACCGCTCTTCTGGGTCCGTCAGAGAGTGCTCGGCCACCGGCGGCTGCGGGCTCTGCAACAGTCAGACACCATCTTTAGCGCTCCCTGTAGTGTCACGCACGCTGTACTACCATGTGTGTCATCTGCCCTTGGTCGTCAACACTTCGACGATGATGACGAGCTGAAATAACAAAAAAAAAAAAAAAAAAAAAAAAAAAAAAAAAAAAAAAAAAAAAAAAAAAAAATGTTCAAATGTTAGTATATCTTATGGGACTTAGCTACGGGGTTATCAGTCCCTAAACTTACAAACTACTTACGAACTGGCTAAGACTACGGACGGCACAAATATCCATGCCCGAAGGGGGATTCGAACCCCCGACCGTAGTGGTCGTGCAGACCGTGACTGGAGCGCCTCAGTCCCCTCGGCCACCGCGGCCGGCGCTGAAATAACATGTTACCACATGGTTGAATACACAGGCGGCAATCTGCTATGAAAAAAAGCATACAAAAACTTGAGCCACACGTTTGTTTTATACAGTGTGTTACAAAAAGGTACGACCAAACTTTCAGGAAACATTCCTCACACACAAAGAAAGAAAGTATGTTATCTTGACATGTGTCCGGAAACGCGTAATTTCCATGTTAGAGCTCATTTTAGTATATCTCTTTAAATGTAAATTGAAATTATTCGTGCAAACAATTGTCAAAATACCCAATTGTTTCGTTAGTATGTACTGTACTTCCTCGATTCACCGCCAGTCGCCTCAATTGAAGGAAGGTAATGTTGACTTCAGTGCTTGTGTTGACATGCGACTCATTGCTCTACAGTACTAGCATCAACTCACTGGAGCACGTTATCATGATTTCATACGGGATACTCTACGTATGCTGCTAGAACATGTGACTTTACAAGTATGACACAACATGTGGTTCATGCACGATGGAGCTCCAGCATATTTCAGTCGACGTGCTCGTACGCTTCTCAACAACAGATTCGGTGACCGATGGATTGGTAGAGGCGGACCGCCGGCCGCGGTGGCCAAGGTGGCTGAGGCGCTCCAGTCACGGTCAGCACGGCCACTACGGTCGGGGGTTCGAATCCCCCCTCGGGCATGGATATTTGTGCAGTCCTAGTTCGTAAGAAGTTTGTAAGTTTAGGGACTGATGACCCCGTAGTTAAGCCCCATAAGCTTTACAAGCATTTGAACATTTGAAGAGGCGGACCAATTCCATGGCCTCCACGCTCTCCTGACCTCAACCCTCTTGACTTTCATTTATGGGGGCATTTGAAAGCTCTTGTCTACGCAAATCCGGTACCAAATTTAGAGATTCTTCGTGCTCGTATTGTGGACGGCTGTGATACAATGCGCCATTCTCCAGGGCTGCATCAGCGCATCAGGGATTCCATGCGATGGAGGGTGGATGCGTGTATCCTCACTAACGGAGGACATTTTGAACATTTCCTATAACAAAGTGTTTAAAGTCACGCTGGTACGTTCTGTTGCTGTTTGTTTCCTTTCCATGATTAATGTGATTTCAAGAGAAGTAATAAAATGAGCTCTAACATGGAAATTAAGCGTTTCCCGACACATGTCCACGTAACATATTTTCTTTCTTTGTGTGTGAGGAATGTTTCCTCAAAGTTTGGCCGTACCTTTTTGTAACACACTGTATAAAACAAACGTATACAGAGAAGGAAAAAAATATTTATTATACAAAAATCTACAACTGTTAAACTACTTTTCTAAGTAGCTTCCGAAATTTTGTAAGCACTTGTCATAGTGTGGCTCAAGTTTTTGTATGCTTTTTTCATAGCAGATTGCCGCCTGTGTATTCAACTATGTGGTAATATGTTATTTCAGCGCCGGCCGCGGTGGCCGAGGGGACTGAGGCGCTCCAGTCACTGTCTGCACGGCCACTACGGTCGGGGGTTCGAATCCCCCTTCGGGCATGGATATTTGTGCCGTCCTTAGTCTTAGCTAGTTCGTAATTAGTTTGTAAGCTTAGGGACTGATAACCCCGTAGCTAAGTCCCGTAAGCTATACTAACATTTGAACATTTTTTTTGTTATTTCAGCTCGTCATCATCGTCGAAGTGTTAACCACCAAGGGCAGATTTTAGGTGTAAGAAGAAAGTCGCTAGGAGCGATTCCGGGCTGTAAGGTGTGATCGCAGAACATGTGGGCCAGGAGTAAAGGTGGTAACGATTGATTGAGTTAGAGTCTTCCACAATTAATAACATTTATTGATAATGAAGTTGAAAACAAATGAGAGAACTTCTCTGCAATAATGCTGTTCATCAAGTCGCTTGACGTTAACAAGTTACTCAACCACTTCCAATATTAATTTAAAAACCGACCATGTAAAATTTGATAATTTACAAATATTTCAATAATGTGGCGTCAGCCTGCAACTGAACCAATTCCAAATCTAGTATACACTACAGCAATAACACAAGATAATGAAAATTAAAACAATTATTAAATACAAACACACGTGTGCTTCCCTCTCAGAATTTTATCCAGGTCAGAAAACAGGATTCGATAAACGTATGCTTGCTTTATAGTCTTATCCAGCTCCTTGGTGACCTCATAACTCAGTTCAGTAAATACATTGAGCTTCCTGCTATATACTATAACAACATATTCCAAGATGACGTTCAAAATGTTCAAATGTTTTTAAATATATCGGACCAAACTACGTGGTCATCAGTCCGTAGCTTACAAACTACTTAAACCTAGGTAACTAACCTAAGGAGAACACACACACACCCATGCCCCAGGGAGGACTCTAACCTCCATGGCGAGCAACCGCGCGCTCCGCAGCGAGACGCTTTAGACCGCTCGGCTACTCCACCGCGGTCAAGATGACGTACCTGCAACCGACTAGTATTAACGGTTTGTCAATGTGCACCACAATACGTCACCACAGTTTCATCAGCTCAATGTCAATTAGCACAAATACAAATACAAATGCAGACGTCAGCAAAGTGTTGCAGACAGAACAGAGCTGCCAGCGTTTTGTAATGTATATTTCATCTTGTTTTTAAACGTCTGACTTGTTCTTCAAGGTGCAAAACGTTCAAATGTTTGTAAAGCTGTGGGACCAAACTGCAGTGGTCATACTTATACACTACTTAAACTAACGTACACTAATAACAACAATGTCCAAGGGAGAACTCGAATCTCCGACTGGGAGTGGCTGCTCACTCCGTAGCAAGGCGCCTTAGAGTGAACACCCACTCCTGCGCGGCTTCAAGTGTGCAAAGGAAACCTTTAGTGATCTGTGGGAGTGTAAGTAAAGAGTAGATGTCGTGTAGGTTCATAATATTTCAGCTTCAGTATTTGTTATAGTAGTGCAGTCTAGAGAAGGACAGTGCATTACGGTTCGTGATTTTTGTTATGGGCAGATACAATCCATGACCTATTATAGCAGTTAGATTTATGATTATCAAAGTTACTGTTGATTTTTGTGAACACACTTAACAACGTGTTACGATTTGTGTGTGTAAAGAAGGCCATTGTTTTAATTTTCATATAATTTACTTGTACCATTGATTTTTATTTTATCAGTTTTTCGATGAAGAATCTTGACTTGTTTGGGGATTAGAATTGCATGAATAGGCAATAAATTAATTCACAGGGAAGAGTCTATGTTCATGAAATAGTAGCTGGCATCCTAATTCAATTTCAGCCATTGCACCAAAGACTCATAATTTATGGTAGCCTACCCACAATTTTCGAGGAAAGAAATCTTTCTACTTTTTACTGGCGAAATAATAACTTAACGCACAGTGAAGGAGTCAGAACGTTATCAGACAGGTAGGAAAATAGGCTTACATCCTATCCAAGTCGAAAATATGTGTAGTAGTGTTATAAAATTAAAGATTATACAGAAGTTTACCTACGATCATCGCCACTTGTGCGTAATTTACAAACATAGTAGTGTTAGACATGTTGCAGTCACCGAAAGGTGGCCTTAGAAGTATGGATGTACAAGGGGTGGACAAAATAATATGATAACCTAACATAAACACAAATTTATTTATTAGTAAGGAGTTGTCCCACTACCGGCTTTGAGTACAACTGCAACTCATCGAGATACAGATTCGTAAATTGTATTTATAGTTTCCAACAGAATATTATCCATTCTTGTACCAAACTACCGTTAATTACTTAAACGATGTTGTTGTTGTTGTTGTTGTTGCGTTGTTCAGTCCATAGACTGGTTTGCTGCAACTCTCCACACGCCCCTATCCTCTATAAGCCTCTTCATTTTAAATAAGAGTGGTAACCTAACATCCTTTTGAAACTGCTCAGTATATTCGTGTCTACGCTAAACTGACAAAACCTTGATATCCCAGAATGTGTCCTACCAATCGATCCTTTCTTTAAGTCAAGGTGTGATAGCAATTCATCTTCTCTCATGTTCTCTTCAGTACCTCCTCATTAGTTACGCCATCTACCCATCTAATACTCAGCATTCTCCTGTAGCACCAAATTTCAAAAGCTTTCTATCATTTTTACGTTAGAATTCCTTAACACCCACATTTCACTCATGTAAAAGACTATACTACAGGTAAATGCCTTTAAAAAGACTTGCTAACAGGTAAAAAATATTCGATGTTAATAAATTTCTGTACCTCGGCAATTCTTTTCTTTTCATAGCCATTCTGCATTTCATATCTTGTCTACTTCTGCCATTATAAGTTATTTTGCTGCCCATATACCAAAACTCATTTGCTGTGCTACTTTTATTGTTTCGCTACTTCATCTAATCTAAAATTCCTTCGCCATTACCCTTGTTTTCTCTTGTTAATGTTCCATTTATACCCTCTGTCCTTTGCTGTCTCTGAGAGAATTACATCATCAGTAAGCTGCAAAGCTTTTTCCCCTAAACTTTAATTTCTTTACCAAATTTATCTTTGCTTTCCTTCACAGTTATCTCAACGCATAGATTGAATAACATTGGGGAAAGGCTATAACTCTGTCTAACACCCTTTCATGTCCTTCGACTCTTGTAGCTGCTGTCTGGATTTTGTACAAGTTATCTGTAATCTTCTCTATATTTTACATGTGCTATCTTCAGGATTTGAAAGAGTGCATTCCAGTCAACATTGTCAAAAGCTTTCTCCAGTCTACAAAAGCTATAAACGTAGGTTTCCCAAACGTATCTTCTAAGATAAGTTGTGAGTATTGCTCCACGAGTACCTACATTTGTTCTAAATCCAAACTGATCTTCCCTGAGGTCAGATTCTATCAATTATCCGAGTCATCTCTAAATAATTTGTATTGGTATTTTGCAGTTATGACTTATTAAATTGACAGTTCTGCAATTTTCATACTCATTTGTCCTTGCTCTCTTTAGAATTAAATTATTATATTCTTCTTGAAGTGTGAGAATGTTTCCCCTCTCTTGTGCATTTCGCACCGACGGTAGTTTCTTCATACTTGCCTGTCCCAAGGATATCAGCAGTTCAGGTGGAGAGGCATCTACTCCAGTGGCCTTGTTTGGACTTGGATATTTCATGCTCTGTCAAATTCTTCTCGCGATATCGTATCTCCTATCTAACCTTCATCTACTTCCTCTCGGAATACTACATGGAGCTGTTTGCTCCTTATTATATGCTCTGAAACTCCCATAATAGTTATGTTGAGAGATGCCAGTTTGGCTGTTGAGGGAGATGTCCAAAAGATTTTGGTGCTGTACAGAACACGCCTGGACCTTTCTGGCTGTGTGTGTGGACGAATTATCAGTTTGGAATATGGCAGTGTTTGTCAGAAATATGTAAATCATAGTAAAATATATGGTGCCTAAGATGCTGGGATACTCATTCATAGTTATCCAACGAGTAAGTGTAATGATAAAAACAATCTAATACCACGATATAGATGCCTAAATCGTGAAAGAACCTCCTCCGTACTTGACTGTAGGAAGCAGGTTGTGGTGTCATAAGCTGCTTTCGGAGTTTTGCACACATAAATCTGATTTTTTTAGGAAGCAGTGTGAAAGATGATTCATCGGGTCATAATCACATAATTCCAGTCATCAAATGTCCTGATAGAGCTCATGGCCCCTGCTTTCTCGCCTTGTGCTCTGGGCGAGTCCATTCCTTTATTTTGGAGGGGTGGCCGCATCATTTGCGTGTTGCCTACGGGTCGCGAGGCGCAGTTGACAGCCCACTGACACACTAAGGCCATCTGCACACAGGTCGTTTCTCACTCGTCGTGGGCGCGTCTCGTGCGTCTTGTGCGAACCTCGCGATGCAAGAGACGGCCGTCCGCACACGGGTCGACTGGCGATTTTCCTTCACTCAGCTCGCGACTTCCGACAGGGAGCTACAAAACTGTGTTGGTTATTTCCTCCAATAATTACCCTGTAATGGACAGTTCTAGTGATGTACTGTAAATGGAGCTGGTCTCGGTGACCAATAAAGATAAGAAACAGCTCGATAGATTATTTTGAAGCGTAGATTCCATTCGGCGGCTGCCGCTTGACTTGTAGATGTTGGTAACTGCGCAATGAACGGTAGGAGGTGGATGGTTTTTCGGTTTGTAAACAGTTTAGTGTTGTGGAGATAATTATTTTTTACGAGTAACGTTCTAAAACTTTTTTTTTTTCATTATATCAGGGCACAATGCAAATGCGGAAAGAATATTTTCACTAATTGCCACACAGTGGAATTATGACAGGAACTGATTGAACCTTGAATTTGTTAAAAGTATGTTAACGGTCCTATATAATTTAAAAGAATTTTCATGTATATCTTTTTACAATTATCTGCTAAGCAACCCTAAACTTCTGCATAAAACTGGATCAACAGAGAAGTTATAAATAATTGTTAAAGAATGTATGGAATATGTATTAATAATAAAGCTTTTATTAAATTTGAGCATATGTTTTGTGCCTCCACTTCTTTCTTACTTTGTCCTCCTTTTTTAAACTGTTTGTCCTCTTTTTTTATACCATTGCATCTGGTCACTCTAGTGATGACCATTGGTATCAATGCAGTGCTGCAATCTTGTCATCACGGACTGAGTGGTATTCCGTATCATTTCAACACTTTCAAGCATTGCCATTGCAATTAGAATGAAGTTTTCACTCCCCATAATGCCGCCAGCGACCCGTCATACCAGCGCTTGTCGCCATTCCAGCGCGACAGAACCCGTGAGCGGCTCCACAATGCTTATTGCTGACATCTTTTTCACCTACGTTGACCTTCGAAGAGCTTACTGTTACACATCACTGAATTCGTCTCGATAGCCGCAATCAAAAAACAAGTACCGAACTGTAGAAACTCATTTAAAAAAATGTTCTTCATACATCTAAGTCGACCCCATCTAGCAACAAAAAACCAACGTCGTACTCTGACCACCTGGTCCCATGTAACTTCTGTCCTAGAAACTTCTCAGCTCCTATAATATTTTCGGATATCTAAGTAACATCAAAGACTTCTACGTCAATTTTGCACTGCGTCTGCATCTCACAAGGTGACCACATGGGTATTGGATTTTACAATTTCTTTATATGTATGGCACGTGAAGTTCAGAACTTAAATAACAATTAGTCAGAGCTATTCGACGCAAGTCTCAAAATTTCTCGACAAACTTTGAAGTTTTGCAAGTACACGTAAGTACCAATAATAATTTAAACAGTTGCAGCATCAGTCGGTGTAGCTCAGGTGGCATCGTTGTCGGCTTACAACTATAAAATCGATGGTTGGAATCCCACTGTGATATACATTGCTTTTCGTTTCCGAATTCAGTTATATAAAACATTTTGGGATCTCTAAAGCCACGTGTTGTGTCAGTTTTTGTTTAAGTGTATGTAGACGAGCTGAACACCTTTTCGTCACCTAAAACGACGGTTGAGTAGGTTAGCTGCTTGGAAAGCCATTTGTTGCTATGGATGTGACTTTCCAAAAACAGCGTTGAGGCTCTTCACAAATTCAAGAATCAATCACTACCGTCGTCAACTAACAGTGAAGCCAGTACTGTAAAAAAATTTAACTTGTATTTTTTTATTGAAACCATCATTATTAACAAACTGTTATAAAATATAGAAAATTACGTTATACGAGGTGCGACAATAAAGTTATGAGATTGATGTGAAAAAAATGTTGCTTACCATTGTGGTCAAGTTTAGTATTGTCTCCTTCAAAGTAATTTCCTCCTGATTGCACACACTTTTTCCAGCGCTTCTGCCATTGATGGTAAAATTTCTGGAACTCATCTTTTGTAACATCGTCTAAGACCCACCTCACAGCTTTTTGGACATCTTGTGTTGTTTGAAAATTGTGTCGCTTGACCGCCGTTTTGACTCTTGTAAATAGAAAAAAAGTCGCACGGAGCGATATCTGGTGAATAAGGTGGCTGTGGTAGTACTGAAAAATGAGGTTAAAAATTGCTGCACTGACAGAGCAGTGTGGGATGGTGCATTATCGTGATGCAGAATCCAATCATCAGCAATGTTGGCACGGAAGCGAAGAACTCTTTTACGAAGTCTTTCTAAATTTCTTTGTAGTAATATTAATAAACCGTTTGTCCAGGAGGCATCCAGTCTTTACGAACAATTCCCTTGGAACCAAAGAAGCACACAGGCTTGCATTTCACTTTGGCCTTTGACATGCGCGCTTTTTAGGTCTGGGTAATCCCTTTAAGTACCATTGCGAACTTCGGTGTTTTGTCTGTGGATCGTACTGGAAAAAAAATAAAAAATAAAAAAAATTAAAAAAATTAAAAAATAAACTTTCATCATCAGTGATAACACGGCTCAACAATTCTCGATTGATTTCCGTTTGCTCTAACAGATCTGCTGCCACATTTTTCCGTGTTTCTCGCTTTTGTGGTGTGAGATTTATGGGTACCATTTTTGTACAAATCTTGGTCATACCGAGATCTTCATTTATTATTAGACGAACCATTTCTCGATTGATGATCAGTTCTTCTGCAATCTTTTTCACGGATAATCTTCGATCAGATCGTATGAGTTCACGCACCCTGGCCATGTTAACATCCATCCGTGAGGTTGATGGTCGTCCACTGCGGTCTTCAACATTCGTTATCCCGCCACTAAACATTTTATGCCAACGAAAAACATGAGCTGTTGACATAACCTCCTCTCCAAACGCCTTCTGAAGCTTACCGTAAGTTGTCCTCACGTTTTCACTCAATTTAACGCAAAAAGAACTGGGATACCATTGCGCAATTTTATGCGGTTTTCCATTTCTGTAACGAGAAACACAAACAAGTGTTAACTGATTACAGCACACATCATGACTGAGCAGTCGCATCGATGTGCCGCTTGGACTAAAGGCAGCTTATAGACCAACGTCAAAATTATTGTGCCTACGCAAGCCTGCATTGTTGCCACATATTGCAAAGAAAATCAGTCTCATTACTTTATTGACTAAAAGAAGGGATCGCTTGGTAGGACACATTCTTAGACTTCGAGGAATCGTAAATTTAGCATTGGAGGGAAGTGTGTGGGGTAAAAATCGCAGAGGGAGACCAAGAGACGCGTATAGTAAGCAGATTCAAGTGGATGTGGGTTGTCGTTCTTATGAGGAGATGAAAAGCCTTGCTCAGGATAGGGTATTGTGGAGAGCTGCATCAAACCAGTCTCCGGACTGAAGACCATAACAACAACAACAACAACAACAACATGTACTATTCCTCCAGAAACAACCTGTATATGCAGACAGAAGGTGTGGTGGTGTAGCGGAGGGGTGAGAGAGAGAGAGAGAGAGAGAGAGAGAGAGAGAGAGAGAGAGAGAGAGAGAGAGAGAGAGAGAGAGAGAGAATGGTGAGAAAAGGAATTTTTGGCATACCCTGACTAAAAGAAGGGATCGCTTGGTAGGACACATTCTTAGACATCGAGGAATCGTGAATTTAGCATTGGAGGGAAATGTGTGGGGTAAAAATCGCAGAGGGAGACCAAGAGACGCGTATAGTAAGCAGATTCAAGTGGATGTGGGTTGTCGTTCTTATGAGGAGATGAAAAGCCTTGCTCAGGATAGAGTAGGGTGGAGAGCTGCATCAAACCAATCTCCGGACTGAAGACCATAACACCAACAACATACTTTATTGTCGCACCTCGTACTAGAACAGCTTTCGTGAAAATTACCATTAGATATTAAAATTGTGTAAGTATTCGAACACAAGGGGGGAAAAATCTGTCACGGTAAGACTCGAAATCTAATCCTACGGTTGTAAGGCCACAGAGCTACCTCCTGAGCGACACTGACAGAAGTTGCAGCTGATCTAATTATTGGTACTTACGTGTACTCGAAAAACTTCAATGTCGATTTTCTGGGTAATTTTTGAAAGTTGTGTCGAATGGCTTTGACTGACTGTTATTTGAGTTCTGAACTTCGCGTACCATAGGTATAGAAAAATTTTAAAATCCGCTACCCAAGTAGTCTCCTCGTCAATGTTACCACGTACGCAGTGGTGCCAACTTGAAGATGTAGTACGCTGTGTGGTGCTCATATTTTGTCTTTCCCCTGTAGATATCGATTGCGAGTACTGTCAAAACAGAGAAATTTACCAGTCGGGCATTAAAGCAAAGTGGAAACAGTGTAAAAGTGTTGCAGACCATCGACTGCGGCGGCGCCGCCTTGGTGGTGGCGTCGGACGCATTCCTCGTGGGCTTCGGGGTGTGGTTGGTGGCGTTGAGCGCGGCTGCGGCCGCGGCGCGCTTCTGCATCCTGCCCCTGCCCTCGCCCTCCGCCTCCGGACCTTCCTCCTCCTCCTCTTCCTGCGGGCGCTCCCCTTCTCCGCGGTGGTGGCCCAGCGGCGCCAAGTTGAACTTCGTGCCGAAATTGCTGCTGTTTCCCAGGCCCAACAGCTCCAGGTCCTGCAAGAAAAGTGCACACTCTCTTCATATTTTAAAGGGTACGGAATATTTTTTTCTTCATTCGTGTCAGAAGCATCATGTGTACAGAAGTTTATAAAGGCATAACATACAGAGATTACTTACATACATGCAGTGGCGGCTCGTACAAAATTTGACCAGTGTGCTACAATATTACAAAAATAAACAGGAAACAAAATATACTAAAATAAAAAGCGTGACTGACAATGGAAATAACGGAGCTTAGTAATATCCCCGCCACGTCATCTGCGTTCTACACAAGTGACCAATGAAACTTCTTGGCTGAAAAGCGCAGTTTCACTCGCATGTTGGCTATACATTGCTAATGTTGTGATTCTTCAGTTTCTCCCGGCGTATTTGATAATCAAAATATCCCCGGGTGTACTGCCGGTCTATAGTGTCCAACGGGCACAATATTTCGGCGATCATTCATGTCGCCATCATCAGGTGAACTGACGGACTGAGCTCCTGGAAACGCGCCGGCACGGAGATCCGCACGCTACGGCTGCTCGAAGGGAACTGGGTTCTAGCCGCTGACGCTGACGCTTTTATGGACGGGCCTCAACCTTGGCCCGATGTATTAAAGTGTAAGCAAATGGCTGCTATTCCTCTTTAATCCTTTGTTGATGTTGTGGATGTTTCCTGGCTTCTTGATTTTTCTTGGGCTTGTTGGATCTGCAACAGAAAAGAAAAATTAAGGGATACTAGGTGCTAGCTACAGCTAGCGGTGTGGTCTCCCGCGTGCTCCACTAGGGCGCGGGTCTCCTCTTTCCCACCTTGTGTACTCGTCTGCCTCGCGACAGATGATTTCCCACTGGAAAGGATAGGGGAAAGGTGTTCTCTCAGATGCTGAGGGAGACGGACAGGCTTGTGAGGGAGACTGGGTTTAAGATGGGACGGAAGGAAAGGGTAGGGATTATCAAGGTGTGGGTATGTCCTGTCTCGGATGGAGGAGACGAGCTTGTCAAGAACTTTCTTGACGCTGTGCTTGTCCGGCATGGGCAAGCACTCATCCGTTTCCGAAAGCTCGTCCTCCATGACCACAGTTTCTGTGGTCGTCGTACTCCAGACCCAGCCGTCGTCTTCGTCGGACTCCTCACGTCCAGGAGGAGATGTGTCCACCTCCATGTGCGACCCCTCGGCCTCCTGCATTGCTGCAGGGGCCGTGGAAACGCCTGTCGGTGTAACATCTGCTTCTGTCTGCGTCCCTGCGTCCACCCCTGCTTTCCTCCCCACGTGCGGTTTGGTAACAAGGGCGGTCGCCTCTTCTTTTGCGTCGTTAGAGAGGCCATTGAAATTCGCACAAGTGACGACCTCATAAACCGTGACTGTGGCTATAATCTTAGCAAAGCTTGGGAACCAGCGATTGGCTTAATTAAGAGTAAATCGAGCAAACGTAACGAAGTGACGACCACGGCGGACATAGCCATCACACCGACGTCATCTCAGACGCCGTCGCATTCGGTTCCACTGCGCGGCCGCGGCGCGGGGCGCGGACCGCGGAGGGACGCTCCGCGGGCCGAGGCTAGAACCCAGTTCCCTTCGAGCAGCCGTAGCATATTTTGATTACTAATGTTGTTTGTGATTGAAGTTTTATTTACAGAAATTAAAAATTTGGACTCATAGGTATTTGAATACGAGCCTCACACAAATAGGTTTGAGAGACAACGCGCAAGACGCCTGAGCCAGCGCGCTATTTGACTCTGTATGCTGCAATATTCCTCATGTAATATTCTTCCGCAACCGTTACACGCAGTGTGAAGAAAAATATTGATCTGGTGCTGCTGTCGGTCTCAGCCAGCACCCCCTACAGAAGAAAGCCTGCGCACGCGTCACAACATGGCGGCGGTGAGAAGCTTAAAGTCCTCTGAAAGATTGTAAACATTAGCAGTGCACGCTGTTTATAGTGCATTCTTTCGTTCAGGAGTGTATTTATTACGTAAATTGGTGTTATGTACGCTGTGATCGCTACGCTGGACGATTTGTCTGTGTGTGAGAACAACGTGTGATCTCTTTTTTACTAACAAAATGCCGTTTCGCTGTTCTGTGCCGAAATGTAGAGGAAATTGCAACAGTGGTCGATAAGTTACCGTCTTTAAACGTCCGGAAAAGAATAAGCTAATGGGGTGGTCACGTAAATAAAATGAATCGCAATATCCAACGGTAAACAGTCATGATTTAAAACTCTTTTATAAGGTTAAACAAAAACGAAAACTTCTCATTAACTTGAAGAAGGAGCTAAGTTATCCTGGGAATTCTTGATGACCATTTCTTCTTCTCCGGACGTTTAAAGACGTTGACTTTTGGACCACAGTCGTAATTTCCACTACATTTCGGCACAGAACAGCGAAACGGCATTTTGTCAGTAAAACAAATCACACGTTGTTCTCTCACACACACAAATCGTCCAGCGTAGCGATCACACCGTACACAACACCAATTTACGTAATAAATATACTCCTGAACGAAAGAATGCACTATAAACAACGTGCACTGCTAATGTTTACAATCTTTCAGAGGACTCTAAGCATCTCACCGCCGCCATGTTGTGACGTCGTGCGCAGGCTTTCTTCTATAGGGGGTGCTGTCTCAGCACACACGAGTCGCCAGGCCTGACGTCACGTCTGCGCATGTGCACTATTGAACATAAGACTGCTCCGCCTCTCTGAGCACGTACCAGCGTGGCTGAATCCCACTTCAGCACACGGAGCTGGTTTTGCAACTATCGCGGCGAGAGCGCTCCAAAATGCGTTTTCATCCTTATTACTAGCATTCTAATACGTATTGGAAGGGAATTGGCATAATCTTATTGTGATATCTGGATCGCATTCCAAGAGAAAGGATGTAATTTTACAGCGATTTCTCGCTTGCTTTCGAAGAGAAATGGCATAATTTTAGTAATATATTTACAGTGTGCTGCAGCACATTAGCACATTATCACCAGCCGCCACTGCAAACATGTAAACTACGAACTATAAACAAACAGACAAATATTACATACATTTGGCCCAAAAGCGGGCTACGTCGACAGCATTTGGGGTTGCCAACATCAGGTCCTATAAGGTGCACTGTGAAGGACATTCAGGGCAATTATACATGTGCTGGGTCGTCTGCACGTCTCCACAGTCACAGAGGTTAGATACAGTAGAATATCCCCACTTCATAAGATTATCTCTTGACGTGCAGTGTTGGTGCGTAGCCTGTTTAGTGACTTCCAAACCGTCAAGTCCTAATTGTGGCCTGGTGCCAATTATTCCTTTGGTACCATCCAGTGCCTTTCTCTCGATCTCTTCCATCTGTCCACTCTAGATCCGGGTTGGTCACTGAGGTTGTCGGTTGCTCTGAGAAAGCTCCGTCTCTGGTTGCTGGCCGAATGTTGTGGAGGAGGTGGCTCTCAGACAACTCAGCCCTCGCTCTTTCACTGTAGGCTGCAGCTTCTCTACGCACGGCAGGAGGTGCATTGCTAGCAAGGTGGTATAGCTTGTCTATTGGTGTAGGTTTCAGACATCCAGTGACGAGCCGGTAGGGAAGATGAATCAGTAATATTGATTGATTTCACTGTCGGTTCTTGGTAAAACATTTTCAATT
Source organism: Locusta migratoria (assembly GCA_026315105.1). NCBI lineage: Eukaryota > Metazoa > Arthropoda > Insecta > Orthoptera > Acrididae > Locusta > Locusta migratoria. Next base: position 313,193,014 of record CM048744.1, on the reverse strand, counting down.
AAATAAACTGGACCAAACTTATCAAGTAAGTTACCCAGAGACATATTTTGTCTCCATATCTATTAAAGATTATAAACTGAAGTAGAGGCACTGTATTAAAATTTATGCCGCGGCCCAGGACCTGCCTGAGGTATGAGGCAGGATTTCCCGTTAATGTTCTTTGCTGGGGTGTTATTCCGCAGTTGGACAGCCTTGTCAATTTGATACGTATTTATAATGGAACATGCGGCAGACCTAAAATTTATGTAGTGGAGAAGGACGTGCCTTAAGACCGTCCGTGCAGTCGATGTATTCATTAAAAGCTTCGGTGGCCTAATTCATCAGCGCGCCCGGTCAGAGGGCTCAGCACCCTCTGTAATAAAACAAGAAGAAGTCGAACAATAACGAACAAAGACGATCAGCGACCGCAAAGAACAGAACTGCCCCTAGGATGTAGTGTCACTGGAATGATGCACGAGTTCGGATGGAAATCATTAAAACAAAGGCGTTACTCGTTGCGACGAGATCTATTTCCGAAATTTCTTTCACCAACTTTCTCTTCAGAATGGGAACATACGATACGCATATGTTAGCAACCACCTACATAGGAAAACATGATCATCAAAATAAGAGAAATCAGATCGGAAACGGAAATATTCAGGTGTTCCTTTTTCCCGCGAGTTGTTACAGAATGGAACTGTAGAGAAACATCTTAAAAGCGGTTCGATGAACCCTCTGCCATGCACTTCAATGTGACTTGCAGAGTATTTATGTGGATGTAGCTGTTCCTGTAGCACAGTACGCATTTCTTCAGAGACGCTAGGACGATCTGCCCGATGCATGTGTGCCACAGTTTGCCGAACTTCGTTGAAGGCTTTTACCCAACGTTCTGCACGGCAATCCCGATTGCCCGCATTCCTCTTGAAGGGCTGGATGATACTGTCGTGCTGTACGACCTCTGGCACATTCAATCTTGATCCAACTTCGTTGTTTCTGTTTCGAAAACGTTGTGACACCGTTACCTTAGATCGATCGCTCACAAGTGACTGTGTTTCCCTCGATTGTGCGAACGCCGGTGACGGGGAACGGGCGAGTACATTTGCTCGGAGGTAAGGTAGGTATTTCAACAAAGTGTGCTCTCAGCGACTATAGTAGATTCCATTGCATATTTACGTTCCAACCCTCGTAGCTGCCTTCATAATTGATGGTAACATAATAAAGTGATTTCTTATCTATTTCTAGGTTAAGAGTGGGTCCATCTTTTAAGTATCTGACAGAGCATCTAATAAGACATCTCACTTTTACCGCTCATCCTTTCTCAGGTCTCCTTTTGCACGGGTTTACCCATTTTCTTCTATGGCTCTCCATTGTCCACTAGTGTTTTCCGCGATCTTAAGCGGCTGCTGGGAGCAAACCCAAAGCAATCATAATCGCTGGACTGGCCCTCCAGAAACGGAAGGTACATGCCTAGACCTGCCTGTAAGGATGTCACCCTGCCTCCCATACGATTCCAGCAAATAGAATAATTGTGTGTCATACTGAGTATATATTCATTATGTTACAAACATTATTTACAGAAATCGTTATATGATCTTTTGATTTCCAATGTTGGAAACATCATCGACCTATCAGTTGTGGCACTGTAGTTGTCTAGTATTCTTGTATCAATGCAAATTAACCACTCAATCACGAACATCCATAGAAAGCGGTTTTACGAAATGTTGTTATATTCGTATGTCATTTCCACTGTAAAACTTGAACTATATGCAAGTCAGAAATAGGTAGACTTGAATTTTCATGGTAACGTATTATTACTTGGTATCAGAATGTGTCATAAAGCAGATAACATCAAAGTTATAGATATGAACCATCTGCTTCCTTTTATCACGCTTAACAGCTATGTTCATACACGATATTTATTTTGTATTAATCTATGACAAAATACCTTTTGAAATGGCCTCCTTGTGGAATAAATATTACAAAACACTACTTCAGTTCAATATCAATATTATGACTACTGTCATAAATTATGAGTTGAGTGATAACTACTTGTTCAGGAAAGCTAAATGTTCTAAAGTATAGAAAATTAAAATGAATGTACTGCAAACAAAAAAAATCGAATACTACATAATGCACTGAAAAATTAATAACAAAATTCCACATATTTTAAAAAATATCCTCCAACTAATTTCTCCAACCCATGGTTCTTTTCCATATTCTTGGCGTCTATTACAGAGCTGACAAGGATAATTGAAATAAGGTATGTTCAGGTTATAATTAAAATAAGCATTTAACTACATTTGGGTAAACACTGACATTACCTTACTACTACCTATTGTGGCTACCTATTTGGACTCGTTTGAAAAAGTCATACTTAAATGTTAGAAATTATATTCTAAAATACTTGCATAATGTATTACATTAAACCCAATGGAACACTTATATATGGAATGATATATAATGGAATAAATAAAATTAAGGATGCTTACTGTGGCTAGAGTACAAACACAGGTCACAACAAATGATTCTGCAACATCAGTGACAAATTTAGTTTACCAGCTGCTGCAAGGAGCTCGTCACCGACCAGAGCTCTTCCAGATAGAAATAATATCTGAAAATCAACGTATAGGGGTACCTCCTTACAGGGGAACCCCACACTGAAGTAGAACGTTGTCTTCAGTAAATTTGGAACGTGTACTCTCTTCTGATAATGGGACACTCTAGTAGCGCCTTGGTCTTATGTGGGACGCTATGTGTAACTTTCTTTCTGAGGACCCTATGTACTCTCTTGTGATTACATGACAGTCTAGTTGTGCTATGTGTATCAGTGTGCAACGACATGTTGAACTTCCTTTCTTGCCTCCCTATCTACTCTCCTCAGACTATGTGCTGCTGTATTTGATACATGGTTTTAGCGTGTGACAACAGGTGTAACTTTCTTTCTGAAATCTCAATGTATTCTCTTCTTATAATGTGCCACTCTAGCTAATCAATGGTAACTGCGAGAGCCGACATGTGGTACTTACTTTCTGAAAGCCGGATTTACTCTCTTCTGATTATGACATGTATGCAGTGGTCTTACAAGGAAATCACATGGGTATCGGATTTTAGAATTTCTTAATATCTGTGATACGTGAAGTTCAGAACTTAATACAACCATCAGTCAAAGCCACTCGACAAAAAAAAAGTTCAACTGTTTGTTAATCTATCAGGCCAAACTGCGCCAAACTGCGATGTCATCAGTCTGTAGTTTACAAACTACTTAAACTAAGGTAAAATAACCTAAGGACAACACACACACCTAAGCCCCATTCTATGTCATTTAAGAAGAAAGCATCCAAAATTTTCTTTGGAAGAGAAGGTAAATTCGATTCATATACCTATTATGTAAGTGATGTACTCTAAGCTTGGAATAATAACTTTTAATGTATTATCATATTGTTATGCTAACAAGTTTTATTGATGTGATTCCTTCAAAGCAAGGGGCTTTTTTAATAACCAATATGGGTTAAGGTAACATTGATCATGTGGTGCCTCGCGAGATAGCCGTGCGTCTGAGGCTCCATGTCACGGACTGCGCGGCTGCGCCATTCGGAGATTCGAGTCCTCCCTCCTCCTTCGGTCATGGATGTATATGTCGTCGTTAGCGTAAGTTAGTTTAAGTTAGATTAAGTCTTTGTAAGTCTAGGGACCGATGACCTAAGCATTTAGGTCTCATAAGAACTCACACCCATCTGAACATTCTTTGATCATGTGGTACAGAGCTTTCCTAGTTGAATTTGCGTAAATGTACACTGACAACAATCATAGTGTTAGTCGGATTACTTCTGCAGCACTGATTGAAGTTAATTTACTGACTGTAACTTATATATATTGTGTGTATGACGAGATATTCGTATGCGCTGGCCCACAAGTCCAACTTACGGAGTGTTTGGCTCAATATTCGCTACTGCCGGATGGAAATACTCGGCCAGTAAATTCGTATGCTCCGTATATCGCCTTCTACGGACTCCTGGCTAGGCTTACACACACTCAAGAAGGCGTAGTATTGGGACGGGATCTTGCAAAATATGGAAAGACTAGTGATTTGTCGTATAACGTAAAACTACCTAAAATTTAACTAAATTTCGTAAGTTTCGGTTTCTGCCGAAACTAGAAGAACCGACGATTACGGTTTCTGTTTCGGCCGCAAATTATGTTTCGGTTGAACTCTACTGCAAAAAATAGCAATTAAAAAACCGAAAACCGGTTATTTAAAAAACCGGTTATCTTGAGCAATTTTTATGGTGCGGTTAAACTGGAGATGAAAAGAACCGGTATAACCGAAAATTAGTTGTTTCAGCGATAACCGCCATCCCTATGATGACCCCGTAGTTAAATCCCATAAAAACGGTTGCCTTATCTGTCAATGTAGCTCAGGTACTGGAGTTCTCCCCTCACAATCTAGCGTCGGTGATACGAATTCCGCTGTGACAAGTATTTTTTTTCGTTGATTTCGAATTTAGTTATATAAAATATTTTGGGATACGTGTTGTGTCAGGTTTTTATGTGTATCTAAACGAGCTGAATACTCTTTCGTCATGTAACACGATGAGTAGGTTAGCTGCTAGGAAAGTCGTTAGTAGCTATGTTGATGACTTTCCAAAAACAGCATCATAGCTCTTCACAAAGTAAACAATGACTACCGTTATCAACTAATAGTGGAGCCAATACTGTAAAAATTTAATTAACGTTTTTTAATTGAAAGAGTCATTATTAACAACCTTTTTTAAAATATAGAAAATTACGAATAAACAAAAATACGTACATTTTTCAAAAAAAATTACCATTGGATATTAAAATTGTGTATTTCAAAAAAAATGTTCAAATGTTTGTAGAACTTATGGGATTTAACTACGGGGTCATCAGTCCCTAAGCTTACAAACTACTTATGAACTACCTAAGACTAAGGACGACACAAATATCCATGCCCGAGGGGGGATTCGAACCCCCGACCGTAGTGTGTAAGTATTTCAACACAACGAAAAAAAATCTGTTAAGGTGGGATTCGAATCACCGACCCTATGGTTTGAAGGCTAGAACGCTACCACCTGAGGTACAACGACAGATTCTACACCTGTGTCAATTATTGGTACTTATGTGTACCTACAAAACTTCAAAGGTCGATTTTCTCGACAATTTTTTAGAGTTGGGTCGAATGGTTTTGGCTGATTTTTATTCGTTTTAAGAACTTCACGTACCATAAATATAAAAAAAAAACTCTAAAATCCGACACCCATGTGATTTTGTTAGAGTCTAATGAAATGCGAACTTACTTTTTAAATACCTATGTACTATTCAGCTGGTAGAAGCTGACCTCGGGGAAGATCAGTTTGGATTCAGGAGGAACGTAGGAACCCTGGAGGCAATACTCACTTTAAGTCTTATCTTAGAAGATAAATTAAGGAAAGGCAAACCTACATTTTTAGCTCTTGGAGATTTGGAGAAATCTTTTGACATTGTTGACTGGAATACACTCTTTCAAATTCTGAAGTCAGCAGGGGTAAAATACTGGGAAAGGAAAGTTATTTACAACTTGTACAAAAGCCAGACCGCAGTTATTAGACTCGAAGGGCATGAAAGGGAAGCATCAGTTGGGAAGGGAGTAAGACAGGGTTGTAGCCTTTCTCCGATGCATTGATACATTGAGCAGGCAGTGAAGGAAAGCAAGGAAAAATTTGGAATAGGGATTAAAGTTCAGGGAGAAGAAATAAAAACATTTCGTTTTGCTGATGACATTGTAATTCTGTCAGAGACAGCAAAGGACCTGGAAGAGCAGTTGAACAGAATGAACAGTGTGTTGAAGAGAGTGTATAAAATGAACATTAACAAGAGCAAAACAAAAACAATGGAATGCGGTCTTAGAAAATCAGGTGATGCTGAAGGAATTAGATTAGGTAACGAAACAATGAAGGTGGTAGATGAGTTTTGTTACTTGGGTAGTAAAATAAGATGCGATGGTCGCAGTACAGAGGATATAAAATGCAGAATGGCAATGGGAAGAAAAGCATTTTTGAAAAAGAGAAATTTGCTAACACCGAATATTAATTTAAGTGTAAGGAAGTCTTTCCTGAAGGCATTTGTGTGGAGTGTTGCCTTGTACGGGAGAGAAACATGGACGATAAGCAGTGCGGACAGGAAGAGGATAGAGGCTTTTGAAATGTGGTGCTACAGAAGAATGCTGAAGATTAGGTGGGTGGATCGCGTAACTAATGAGGAGGAGAAAAGAAATTTCTGGCATACCTTGACTAAAAGAAGGGATAGATTGGTAGGACACATTCTTAGACATCGAGGAATCGTGAATTTAGCATTGGAGGGAAGTGTGTGGGGTAAAAATCGCAGAGGGAGACCAAGAGACGCGTATAGTAAACAGATTCGAGTGGATGTGGGTTGCCGTTCTTATGAGGAGATGAAAAGGCTTGCTCAGGATAGAGTAGGGTGGAGAGCTGCATCAAACCAGTCTCCGGACTGAAGACCTTAACAACAACAACATTTGTGCATAATCGTTTTTTGTATCAAACGTAAATAACTTTTTGCTTCCAGATATTTCGTTTCTTTTGTAGGTGAATGCTAGTAGAAAAAAAAATACTAGACTCTGCTGAAACCTTTTCAATGTGATGAGGAAACAAAGTAAACAACACAATAAATTTTAAAAACATGCAAAAGTATTTTTATAGCTGAAATGAACTTGGCCAGAATCGGTTACCTTCTGGTGTTACCAGACACTACTGCAGTTCCTTGTTTCTGCCCATGTGCAGTGTGCAGCACACTTGAAAATATAGAGCTCCACACTCGATGACACACTTGCGGAGGCCAACGAGAAAGACAGGACACGGTGCTTACCTCACCTCACAAGATTGAGCTAGGCCTGAGCGAACACTATCGCTAGCTTTACCTGGCATCATATAAGAAGGCCCTTCCGATAGGGAAAGTATAGAGGGGAGGAGCTACGGCCGAGCGCCAACAGTTGCATCTGCAGGAGAAACAATGTGTAACTGGCAGCCAGTCACGCGCCTACAGAATGAACATTATTGGCTGTCACTGCGGTAATGGAGGAGGATGTGCAGAACGGCTGAAAACTGGGCCGCCTTCATACGTGACGCCGACTATCATTGGGTGAGACTGAAGACCATAACAACAACAACAACAACAACAACATGTACTATTCCTCCAGAAACAACCTGTATATGCAGACAGAAGGTGTGGTGGAGTAGCGGAGGGGTGAGAGTGAGAGAGGGAGAGAGAGAGAGGGAGAGAGAGAATGTGCGTGTGTGTGAGAGAGAGAGACTAGTAAGTGGCCTATGACATGCCTTTTCTATGAGCTCATCTTCAGTCTCTATGGGCCCAACTGTCTGGGCCAACGCATCCTCCGTCTCGATCTGCTCCTCTTCACGTTGAGATGCCGCCTGCTTGGAGGCAGTTTCAGCTGCAGCTTCCCCGGCGACACCTTCAGCTGTCGCTTCAGCAGCAGAGCCTTCAGCTGCGGCAGCTTCAGGTGCCGGCTCTCCTGCGGAGGCTTCAGCTGCTACTTCATCTGCAACGGCTTCAGCTGCAGCTCCACCAGCGGCTGCTTCAGCTGCTGACTCACCAGCGGCGCTGGCTTCAGCCGCGACTTCGACGGTAGCTCCGGCGCCAGATTCGGCACCGAAGTCTTCGCCCAGCAAGGGAGCTGACTCTTGCTCCAGCTCCTTCATCTGTTGCTCCAGTGCTGTCTCCTGTGGAACGATGGTCGCCTGCGCAGACTCCAGCGCGCTCTCTAGAGGAGACGGCGACATTGTCTTCTCCACCAGAGAAGGCTCCATTGGGCTGCCTCCCTCTGTACTCCACGTGGCCAGCTCTTCTGCCACTCCTTCCTCTTGGCCACCAATCTGTCGCATGTACAACACAATCATTCATTGTAAGTTAACCTTGCATGCTAAAAGAACACAACAAAGATCATTAGTTCAAAAAAAGATTACTTATATATATACATGTGGCGTCTGTTCCGGAAGAACAGACGTCACTTCTGATCCTGCAGTTGTTATTATTTTTAATATTCACAGAATATATGACATCAACTGCGATTGGGCAAAGAAAAAAAAATGTTCAAATGTTTGTTAAGCTTAAGGGACTTAACTGCGGGGTCATCAGTCCCTAAACTTACAAACTACTTATGAACTACCTACAACTAAGGACGGCACAAATATCCATGCCCGAGGGGGGATTCGAACCCCCGACCGTAGTGGCCGTGCAGACCGTGACTGAAGCGCCTCAGTCCTCAGTCCCCTCGGCCACCGCGGCCGGCGATTGGGCAAAGCTGAAAATTTGCACTCAGCCGGGATTTGAACCCGTGTCTCCTGCTTTCTGGGCAGTTGCGCTGACCCCTACACCACTGCGGACACAGGATCACCGCACCTGCAAGGACTACCTAAGCACGCCTCCCGTCAGATACAAATTCCCAGCTTCGCCCTGCCCACAGTACTCAAACTCGTAGTTATGAAACTAATTCCCGTAAGAGTAAGGGCTTCAAACTTGCCCACCCCTCCCCACTAACGATAGGATCATTGCCCGTCGCCGGCATATTATATATATACATGTGGCGTCTGTACCGAAAGAACAGACGTCACTTTTGATCCTGCAGTTGTTATTATGTTTAATATTCACAGAATATATGACATCAACTGCGATTGGGCAAAGCTGAAAATGTGCACTCAGCCGGCATTCGAACCCGGGTCTCCTGCTTTCTAGGCAGTTGGCGCTGACCCCTACACCACTGGGAACACAGTGATCACCGCACCAGGAAGGACTACCTAAGCACGCCTCCCAGCAGATAAAAACTCCCAGCTGTGAATATTAAAAATAATAACAACTGCAGGATCAAAAGTGACGTCTGTTCTTTCGGAACAGACGCCACAAGTATATATATATAATATGCCGGTGACGGGCAATATCGTTAGTGGGGAGGGGTGGGCAAGTTTGAAGCCCTTACTCTTACGGGAATTAGTTTCATAACTACGACTTTGAGTACTGTGTGCAGGGCGAAGCTGGAAATTTGTATCTGACGGGAGGCGTGCTTAGGTAGTCCTTGCAGGTGCGGTGATCCTGTGTCCCCAGTGGTGTAGGGGTTAGCGCAACTGCCTAGAAAGCAGGAGACCCGGCTGAGTGCACAATTTCAGCTTTGCCCAATCGCAGTTGATGTCATATATTCTGTGAATATTAAAGATTACTTAACATCCATCTTTTTTTTACATGCATCAGTACTGCACATATACACCTACAGTTATACTCCTCAAGCTACCATAGAGTATTTACTGACGGATTCCACTTCTGGAGTAAAACGGAAAAGAAGAGTAACAAAATGTTTGATACCCTGTGATACAGAAAGCTATTGAAAATTAGACAAACTGCTAAGAAATGAGAATGTTCTCAACATAATGGGCGAGGAAATTATCCGTACTATCAAATAACCATATAACAGAATAAACCATTAAAAAATACCTGTCTCAGGCTGGGCATGAAAAGTACGAATATCTGTATCCCACTACATGACCATAATTCATTTAATTGTGATATTGCAGTAAGTATACACTATACACATTGGAGGAAATCATGTGATTCCGGAAAATGTGTCTTGAAATGCTGAGAATAAACCTCTTCACATGATGCATCTCGTCACTCTTGCAGCATGTCCTGCTGCAGTGTATTGACCATATTTATGGCGCTGTCCTTCTAACTAATAAAACCTGCAACGAATTGAGCAGTTGTTTGTGAATATTTAAAAAAAAAAATCTGCCACTTCTGTCAGCCCAGCTTGTGGAAACCCAGACTGACTAGAAAAACTCTTAGAATTGGTTTCCTAAATCACCTTATATATTTATGAATTATACTTACTTAAGACTATTGCAGTACTTTTCATCTTGCCATATGCTTTCCATACTATTTAATTTATGTGCTCAGGCCACCGTAAGACTCCCCTGTCAAAACGTCCCAAATACTTGAATGGTGTGACAGATTTCCAGCAGACAATGATCATCTACAAGTCTCGTCTGCAAACAGTAACCGAGGTATGCAATCGACACATACATTCCCCGCATCACTTAATACACTATTACAGATTGTTTAGGAAATACGAGATGCCTCTTTATCCATCATAGCAGAGGAAACTAAATATCATGATAGTAAGTATTCACATTCATGTCACTCATAATGGTTTTGAGATCTGGCAAATACGTTCAGGTGCAGTGGTCATTGAGCATACATCACGTCTTTTTCTCTGCTTGAAATAGTTCTTAAGAGTGAATATAAAGACGACAGTGTAAGCTTTCGCTTAGTAAACAGTCAATAACTCTTATGTTTGGTTATGAGAAGTTGATGCAGGAGATAAATACACACAGTACATGACACAATTCACTTGCTTAGTTTGTATTTGGTTGGTACAGTGGTTAAAAATCTGTGTTGCATTGAATGAACCCCTAGTGTTTAGTGGAAGCTTTTCAGACTGATTTCGGCAGTTCTGTATAATTTCTGCTTGGGTTGTGTAGGGCAAGCAACTCGGCTGCAATACAATTCCACATGGTCCTGCATTACCATTTTCCCTACGAAGGAAAGCTCTAACTGATGCCTCACGGGTATAAATATTACGTAATATATACTGTGCCTGTCTTGGCCTCACTTTCGCGCATTATATTGACTCACTCACCTTTAGCTAGTAAATTCACGTGTAGCCTTCTCTAATGACCATGCTGTTGCCGGGTTGTTAAAACGTAATCTTTTCTCCTACCTGTATCAGTGAGAAATGTGGGGATAAGGATACTATTAGTGCTTCCTTACTACGTTTCTTCAACTTGTGACATTGAACCTAAGTCCTACAATGTTTTCATTAGGCACTATTAAAATTAAATGACATTGTTTTATAGCATCCTCCTGAGAATATCGCTGCCATTGGCGACGTGGAGAAAAGCTTAGATTCATTGCAGGACGTACATAGGAGTATAAGCAACCTTTATTCCCTCACATAGTTTTGGAAAAAAAATTGTTCCGCATGACGCACAGGAAGGCTCCCAAGCACCTGACCAGCTCCACGACATCAATGGAGTTGCAATCCTGAAGATGGTCCAAAAAAGACCTAAACTAGTTGATATAAATAAAAATCATTGTACTCTTGACTGTTTTTACAAACAAATTTATTCCCTCTTTATGTGAATGTAATGATATGAAGATCAATTAAATTGCGCAATGGGAAATGTCGTTTTCCATGCGCTTCGTAATGTTTAGCAGAGTATGGGTGTAACTGTAGACATTCTGATCCATCCAGTTTCGTCCCATCTCGTCTGAAGCGGGCTGTGCAGTATAGTCAAAGACAAGGGCATCCATGTCTGAGGAAACAAAACAACACATATAAAGAAATAATTCACTTAAGCTATTGTCAACGGTTTTGTTTGTAGTTCCGCTACTAGACAGCAGGTGTCAAACGGGCTGTTTGCTTAGTTTCAGTAGACTACAGTACAAGGTTCCCCCCCCCCCCCCCCTTGTTCTTTGGGGCCCGCAGTGTAGAGCATGTCTTTGATTGACATGTTCAATACCACAATAATTATAAATTATTTTAACACTGCTTTAAACTTTATTAACTCACTATAAGGTTATTTCGGCCTTGGACCATAATCAGGTGTTCTGTAATACAAGTAATATAAAACAGTTGTTACATATATTCTTATAACATAATTACAGAATAACACACTTACCACTAGAATTTGAAGCCATTCAGAAAGAAATACGCACCTTAGAATACATAGCCCAACAAAACAATTACGACCCAAAAATTATATCAAAATTATACCAGCAGAAAACACAGGCAAAAATATCAAAGCTGCACAGAGAAATAACATTAGCGAAAGACACTCCAACAAAGAAAAAACCGACATTCGTACCTACAACATACATAGGAAACATATCGGACAAAATTAATAAAATATTCAAACACACAAACGTCAACTTTGCCCATCAAAACAAGCTTTGTTTGAACCATAAAATTTTTAAAGGAGCCAGACACACACTAAAATACAATAATCCGGGTATCTACAAAATTACGTGTAACACCTGTCAGAAATCATATATAGGACAAAGTAGCAGAAATTTTCAAGCTAGATACAAGGAACACACAAGAGACAGTGAAAATAATCCATCTAAATTCTATCAACATTTAATCACGGAAAAACACGATGTAAAACCTTTAGAGGAAGCCTTACAAATTTTACACATTATACAAAAAGGGCCAAAAATTAATATTCTCGAGGAAATCTAACTATATTCCCATATACACACCACCACCCGAACGATGTACTAAATGAACAAACCGAACTCAAACATAAAAAATACATCGAAAATTTTATTCACATTATAAACAAACAAGAGAATGGATAAACACCAAAGATTCCAAATCCATAGTAAAACTCCAATACAAAAACCAATAAACCAAAGATATTAATGTATAAATTACTGGTAACCATGTAAACTTGTAATATCGTTGGATTCTGTCACCACAGACTGCCACTATGGAAAACTGATAAACAATCTAATCATACAACCAGTGCTGTTGCACATATACAGATAAGCATTACATCAGCTTCTATAATCAATTGGGCAGCAAATAAACAACAACAATATTATAAGTAATGTAAGTAAAACTTTGTAAAAAAATTTATGTAATTATGTTATAAGAATATATGTAACAACTCTTCTACATTACTCGTATTACGGAACACCTGATGATGGCCAAAGGCCGAAATAAGCTTATAGTGAGTTAATAAAGTTTAAAGCAGTGTTAAAATAAGTTATAATTCTTGTGGTATTGTACAGTACAAGTGTCTTTCTTACGGCAGAGGGTTGCTCGCTTAGAGTAGATTGGGTAGTTTGCGCAAACTGTAGTTACATCAAGGATTCACGATCTCGTAAGTGGTCTACAACCTTCGATCAAAGATACTAACAGACTGGATCAACAGTAGCACAGCTATTAACATGGTATTGTTGTGACATACAACCACCTGACTGTTGGCAAACATTTATAAGCAACAGTTTAATAGTTTTCACGAAATGTCACTATTTTAAATTAATAATACTTGTACCTAAAAGTCAATGGTATTCCCCTCCACAAATCTCTCTGCATAATCATAAGCACAGCTGTATACAGCAATAATACAACAATATTATTGCTCTGTAAATAGTCATATGGTATAGTTGTAGAGACGTTAGTGCCACGAAAATAATTTTATACCCAGTCTACCAATCTTTATGGTCAAAGTCTACTGAGGATAGCCGACTATCTGAAAGTTGGCCATTACGATGGTGTGGCGAGTCTGCAATAAGCTGCATAGGTCGATGTATTAATAAAAGTCATAAAGTTGTTACAATATGACTAGACCATCATCAGAATCCAGTAGACATTAATTATAAGCAAGGGCGCCAACTCCGTGAGTGCTCCGGGGCTCGTGCACCCGTCAAGAATTTTTTGGGGGTGCTGAGCACCCACGTAAAACTGAAGTCGAAAAGAAAATTGTATAAATTTTTAAAAAATCAGAAAAATAAAAACCTACCTTCTGACTCAGGAGGCAATGCAAAACGTGACCAAGGCGAAAGACGATATTTCATTCGTGAAAGAAATGATCAGTTTTGCACGCGGGTCCCCAAGTGAGTAGTAATGAATGTCCGTGTTTTACCCACTATACTAGCTTTATTCATTCTGAAGCACGTCGGTCCTTTTGACCTTTCAGGTGTACGTATTTATGAACATTCAGTTGTATTCTTTCAGGAATTAAAGTTGAGGAATGTGATGCTGTTGTTAAAGTTAATCGATATTCATTTATCTTTGTCGCTTCCCTCGTTATTAAAATTATAGATTCAGTTGAAATTAGTAATGCTTTTCTCTCAGGGTTAAAAAAGCCTTGGACTATATTAATACTGTCAGAGATGTCATGAAGTTATCTCGAAGTGATGAAAGTTTCGATGAAGCCCACTGTCCAGTAACTCGTTGATCATTCCGGGACAGTAATAGAAGAAAGCAAACGGAAAGCTGAAATTCTAAATTTAACCTTTAAGAAATCTTCCACGCAGGAGGACCGCACAAATGTACCATCATTTGATCAACGTACTAATTACGAAATGGGGGACATAGTAATAGGTATTTCCGGTGTAAAGAAGCAGCTGAGGGAGCTAAATACGAAAAAGTCTGCTGGTCCGGATGGATACCAGTTCGGTTTTACAAAGACTATTCTGCGGCATTGGCCCCTTACTTAGCTTGCATTTATCGTGAATCTGTAATTCAGCGCAAAGTTCCTAATGATTGGAAAAAAAGGAAGGTGACTCGCGAGTATAATAAAGGAAAGAGAACTGACCCACACAATTACAGACCAATATCGTTGACATCAGTTTCATGTAGAACTTTAGAGCATATTCTCAGTTCGAATATAGTAAATTTCCTTGAAACGGAAAAGCTTCTTTCCATGAATCAGCACGGGTTTAGGAAACATCGTTCATGTGAAACTCAGCTTGCCCTTTTCTCACATGACATCTTGCGAGCCATGGATGAAGGGCAACAGGCGGATTGTGTTTTTCTCGACTTCAAAAAGGCGTTCGACACGGTGCCACACTGCCGACTGCTAACGAAGATGCGAGCTTATGGAATAGGTTCACAGATTTGTTACTGGCTGGAAGACTTCCTAAGTAATAGAATGCAGCACGTTGTTCTCGACGGCGAATGTTCATCAGAGACGAGTGTATCGTCAGGCGTGCCCCCGGGGAGTGTGATTGGACCGCTATTATTTTCTATCTATATAAATGATCTGTTGGACAGAGTAAGTTGTAATTTGCGGCTGTTTGCTGATGATGCTGTGGTGTATGGGAGGGTGTCGTCTTTAACTGGCTGTAATAGCATACAGGATGACTTAGACAAAATTTCTAGTTGGTGCGAAGAATGGCAACTAGCTCTCAATGTAGATAAATGTAAGGTGATGCGCATGAGTAGAAAACAACAATCCCATAATGTTCGAATACAGCATAAGTAGTGAGCTTCTTGATGCTGTCGCGTCGTTCAAATATCTAGGCGTAACATTGCTGAGCGATATGAAATACAACGAACATGTAAGGACAGTTGTGAGTAAGGCGGACAGCCGACTTCGGTTTATTGGGAGAATTTTGGGAAGATGTGCTTCACCTGTAAAGGAGACCGCGTATAAAACGCTTGTACGACCACGTCTTGAGTATCGCTCAAGTGTTTGGGACCCGCAGCAGATCAGTTTAAAGGAAGACATAGAGGCAGTTCAGAGGCGAGCTGCTAGATTTGTTACTGGTAGGTTGGATCAATGCGCGAGTGTCACGGAAATGCTCCGGCAACTCAACTGGGGATCGCTGGAGGAAAGACGACGTTCTTTTCGTGAATTTCTGTTGAGTAAATTTAGAGGGCCGGAATTTAAAGCTGAGTGTAGTACGATCTTGCTGCCGCCTACTTACATTTCGCGTAAAGATCACAATGACAAGATAAGAGAAATTAGGGCTCGTACGGAGGCATATAGGCATTCTTTTTTTCCTCGTTCTATTTCGGAGTGGAATAGGAAAGTAAATGCCTAGTAGTGGTACAGTGTACCCTCTGCCACGCACCTTACGGTGAATTGTGGAGTATGTGTGTAGATGTAGAAGTATACAGCTCTTGCTTGGAATTGACCAAACAAATTTGATCTCGGGCTTCAAAATCTCAAAATATTTCAAAGATTTCTTTAAACCTTGGTGGCGGTGTTGTACCAAACGATTTTGTCAGAAAGAATAGCCTCGCATAAAATGCATTAGATTAGTGTCCAGTGAAAAATTATTTCATTGGTCGAGTAGAAATTTTGGGGTGTTACTTAAAACGAAATATCCACTTCGACCAATTAGATAGATCGCTTTATTCTAGTGTCCTTATTGCAGCCATGTTTTCCTTTTCTTCCTCCCCCTTCTTCCTTCTATCTTTAAAAGGCCAGACTACTGCCTTCACAGAAATGCCTTACTTTTATCAAGTATTGCTTATTCAAAAATGCATGAACATGATTTTCAGGAGGGTTGGTTCCGAACATTTGTGAACCGTGATATAGAGCACCCACACTGATTTTCGCCGGCCGCGGTGGCCGAGGTGACTGAGGCGCTCCAGTCACGGTCAGCACGGCCACTACGGTCGGGGGTTCGAATCCCCCCTCGGGCATGGATATTTGTGCCGTCCTAGTTCGTCAGTAGTTCATAAGTAGTTTGTAAGTTTAGGGACTGATGACCCTGTAGTTAAGTCCCATAAGCTTTACAAACATTTGAACATTTTTTTTGAACACTGATTTTCAAAAGTCCGCGCCTCTGATTACAAGTACGTCAGTACAAATCGTTATATGTTCTTTTCGTAACACCAAGGAGCTGGAGTCTGCATGTAACGATTTGTACTGACGGACTTGTAATTAATGTATACTGGATTCTGATGATGGCCCAGGCCGAAACGTGTCAAATACAGTCATATTGTAGCCACTTCATGGCTTTTATCAATACAGCGATTTATGCAGCTTATTGGAGACTTTATTTAATATTAATCATGGTCGCCTGCCTCATGTCACAATTATGTGATAGTGAGTTAAGTCTCAAACATAATGTTTCATTTCATTATGTATCGACAATATTGCAATTTCGTTTTTGAACAACATAATCAGAGAAAATTTTCCATAACTGATTGTTCACATCTAACTGCAGCTAATTGCATCAATAAAAACTTCTGGGCTGAGTTGCTGTGGTCGATCAATGAAACTTCTCCCTCCTGACGTTTCGCTGCCAACTGCGGACAACATCTTCTAAGGTGAGTCAATGACCTGAAGATGTCCGCAGTTCACAATGAAACGTCAGGGTGAAGAATTTTCACCGATCGATCAAAGCAATTTAGCCTGGAAGTTTTTACTGATGAAAACGCCTGTCGTGAAAGCCCACATGTTATGATGCAGACAATTACGTTAGCAAGCGTGCAAATTGCATATAAATAGTTATTTTCCCAGGTCTTTGAATAACAAAGACAACGCATATTCCTAGCTCTGTCGTATTGCGGTTTGAAATCAGCATATAATAATTATTCATGAGACTCTATGTAGGAAGTCAATTTTTCATCATTACATTACAACAGTTTTCTCAATTCTAGATGAAAGCAAACACTAATTTTAACAATAGAATGACTTTCTCTATTCCTTTTACACATGTAGTACTAAAGATAACATAACTTTAAACCACCAATATTTATGTGATGATTATCGTTTTTACAGGTGGTCAGGTAAAACATATTGCCAATTCTTCCTACAAGCAACAGAATTAAAGATCCTTTTTTGAACTAACTTATATAATTATTAAAATGAGGACTATATGAAACATGTTCACTCACTGAAGAGAAACAATATTCCTTATGTCCTTTAAGTAACACGTCACTTCACATAATTTTTCACATTAAAAATTGTCATTTGTCTAGTGCTTTCAGGTCCATTTTGCAAATATAAACATAACTCGTTTGTTTTGTATATGTTGGTTACTTAACGCTGTGTATGATGACTATACACAATAGATGTATGCGTTTGTCTGTACAGAAAAAATGAAGTAAGCTCTCTCTCTGCTTTATTTTTTGGATGTTATAATCTAATCCAATACCAAAAGGCTTTCTTTCTTTCTTCTTCCCTCGACATTGATTTTTAATAGTGTTCTCTTGGTAGTTCAGTAAATGCGAAATGGTTTGCTCCATACTTCCCGGTCTCTTATAGTGATATCAAACGTTCTGCTACTTTTTTCTATGTATCTGTCATCACAAGTGTTACATTGAATTTGTTTATTCCAGCGTTCTTGGGCATGTCTGTGTGTTTTGACAGTTTTGAGGTGTATTTTGTAATAGAATTATCTGTTATGCCCTGCTTTTGAAAATGTAAGTTATTGTATGTGAGAATTTGTGTCTGTATGTCATTGTGTACCATCTTCTGCTTTCTCTTATTATTATTGTTTGTTATTCTGGGTAATTGTTGTACTATAATATATGGTGTTTTTATTGTGGGTGGTACTGTTTTATGTCTCAGATTTTGTATTTTTATTTTTGTTTAGCTTTGTAACTATATCATTGTTGTACCCATTGTATTCAGTTATCTTATTATGATGTACAATTCCTTATCATATTTTTGAGTGGTATTGTACTGACTCGATAGAGCATGTGGCAAAATGTGGCTTGTTTCTGGGTAGTTGGAGAACTGTGGGATAATAATGTCCAATGCTGTAATGTAACATATGTTTGTTGTTTTATAATCATTATATTCAGAAAGTTAATTTTGTTACCTTGTTCTCTTTAAATTATGGATTTTATAATTTTAAGGACTGTGTTGATGTCTATATGTAGTATTTCAATTTTAGTGTGAGAGTCATCTATCATGATGAGTATGTAATTCATATATCTGAATCATTATATCATGTTCCATTCTTTTGTTATTATTTCATGAAAATTTACCTGTTCAATGTGGTTCTAAAAATATTCGTTAATGGATCTAAAATTAGGGATACAATTGTTAAAAAACCTCCTTGTACATAAAATTCATTATACAACCAGAAGTAGTTTTGTTCTGTTATGAGCTATAATAAAATATTTCCTTATTCTCTTCATCTGGGAGCTGCTGTGTGTTTTTAGATTTTTCTGTGGTGTCAGTTGTTTCTGATACTGGTGTGTGGGAAGCCATGTTTTTTATTTCAAATGAAAAAAAAAATATATTCAAATATTGAGTGTCATGTAATATTATGTATACACACACTTCATTTAACTGACACGTTCCACATCATTACGAAGTATCGTATTCATGATCTATGGAAAAAGTATTAATCTAATCTAATCTAATCTCTAATGTTTGTAATTTTGTTACTCCATCCATACACACACACAGACACACACACACACACACACACACAGTATGTATGTTGACTACACACTGTTACTTTAGCTACTTATATAAAACAAATTAATTATGAAAAAAGTTTTTGCAGTGGTAATACTGAGAGTGAAATAACTAACATGTTCAAAAAGTAAGAAAATGCACAAAAAATTAAATATAGGGAAGGTATTGTGCAACATCTGTCTGTGACCATAAGGAAAGAACAGCAAAATTCGAAAGACAATTAACTTTAAGTAACCTGTTATATATTATTAAAAAGATGTGAACTGTTTAAATCAATAATTACTACAACTAAATAGAAAAATGTAATTTCTAGAACCCACTGATGAATAACTGGGGTAGGCAAGGAACATGCAAGTCACCGAAGTGACGTCCAATTGAAAGACTTGCACGAGGTAAATGATTCACATGATGTAGCCTTCACATAAAAAGAAAGCCGAAACACGTTTAGGTAAATTAAATACAGCAGGATATGACGGTTTCAATTCCAAAAACAAGTAATGCAGCATTTGGTGTTGAAGATGCCTACACAATTGAGCTATGCCAAGGATTTTCAGGTGGTTTATACCGAAAATTCAGAAGACTTCACCTGAAAATCCATACAAATATGCTACACATAAAGTTCAACAGCAGACGCAAATGTAATAATCTTGTAACTAAATATATAAATTTATATATTAAAAACCGTTGACCTAGTGCTAAAAAAGCAAAGTTTGCAGCTCATAAAAGTGATTAAAATTCAAAATCAAATCCCTTCACTCTCCAAAACAAGAGCATATGTATATTGTTTGTGAGTGGTATTGTACTGAGTTGATGGAGCATGTGTCAAAATGTGGCTTGTTTCTGGGTAGTTGAAGGACTGTGGGATAATAATGTCCAATGCTGTAAGCTGGCGGCAATTCTCAAACATATGTTTGTTGTTTTATAATCATTATATTCAGAAAGTTAATTTTGTTTCCTTGTTCTCTTTCAATTATGGATTTTATAATTTTAAGGACTATGTTGATGTCAATATGTAGTATTTCAGTTTTAGTGTGAGAGCCATCTATAATGATGAGTATGTATCTATTGTGATGAGTATGTAATTAATTATATATACAACACAACTAGAACTTGCAACACCATCAGTAATAAATTGAGGTGTATTACCGTCTATTGCAACTAAATGAAAGGCTGTTTTGAGCAGTAAGCATTTCGCGTTTTTTGTTGTGAAGCATCATCAGCGGCCTGTAATAATGTTTGCTTTTCGTATAATATTGGAGTACAATTATAAATATTAGTTTGCAATGTTTTACAGTATGACAGTTATCAATCTTTGCTGTCTTACAATTCCTTAAGTGTTGACCTACTAGGTTAGAAAGAACTTCTGCAGCACAAGCTTTTGCGCAGTTAATTTAATTTTTCAGTATTACTTACGGTTTTTTGTGTTACTCCATGTGTGTCTTCATGAATCTTTTTGCGTGTTATACAGGTGGGTGTATATTTTGGTTCTTGATGAACACATTTATATTATCACTTCACTGTGTACCCATTTGTGAGAGGTTTTTTACTATGTGTAGTGTTGCCAACTGTCTTTTGTTTGTGGTACTTGTACCTCTGAGTATAAAAAGGCGGGGAGTGGAGAGAGAGAAAGGATGAGGGAGGGCATTTAATGTGTCATTACTGTTTTTATGGCCAGCTTGATCAGTGAATTGTTGCTTATGTTGTTCTGATCATTAATCACTTTCTTATACATTGCCATGGCTCTTTGTACGTGGAAATTTTCGTGTAGTGTCAGAAGTTTTCTGTCACAATGATTTATTCTGTTAAATTTCATTTCTTGTTCCATGTTGGGTGGTTAATTTCTGTGTTCTATCAGGTGTTCTGCATAGGTGTCATGGCTATTTTCATACTTCTAGCTTCTTATATGTTCTTTATATCTGGTTTTGAAGTTTCTGCCTGTCATACCCAGATATACTGATTAGCAATCCAACTGGTATATACCTGCCTCTTCATATTTGCCTGGTTTATCTGTTGTTTGCAAATGTGACAGGAGTGTGTTTCTTGTTCTGTAGGTAATTTGCAAACCTTGTTTCTTTAGTATGTTTGCTATTTTGTGTGTTGATTTATTTCTGAATGTTAGAGTGTACCATTTATTATTGCTGTTTTGTGAATCCATGTGTGTTGCTTTGTCTGTGTTTGTGGGATTTTTTGGTGTTTGGTTTTTATGCTTCTTACAATTTCTCATTAGTTGGATTTTGATTTTTTTAGGTTGAGTCTTCCCAGTGTTTGGGTGTTATAACCATTGTTTCTAGCTATAAGTTGTGTTATTTTTAATTCTTTCTTATAGTTTTCTTTGCTTAGTGCAAACAAATCGAACGAGTTTTTGAATGACAAATCCTACTGAACGGATGAATTTATACATAGAAATTAGTAATTGTATGTCATGTAATGTTATCTTTTACTAAAATGACATGTTACACATTTTTATGAAATCTTGTATTCATGATCTATGGAACAATTGTCAATCCAATGTAATTTAATCTAATATACTGCTACAGATTTATTGATGACAGCCTCTGCTTAATAGATGAACCTCAAACCAAAACTGATAACCACATACAAACACCAACAAAGTTAAAAAAAATATATAAATTTCGTAACTGAAAGATAACATCATAAGAAACATTATTCTCCTCCAATCTTCCAACAGCCAGAAGCCAGCTGTACTCGAACACATGCTTCATAGACACAATGCAAAAACCACTCAAAAAACTGTAAAAGTACCTGATATAATAATGCAGAGAGCCAAAAACAATGGGTACAAGAATGACAAAGCTAAACAACTAAATAAAAATGAAAACTCAAAATCAAATAATACAACCAAAAGATCCATACACAATACTACAGTATAAAACCTATGCAGAGTAACAAATAATAATAAGAATAAGAGAAGGCACAAGACGGTACAGAATGACATATATACACATATTTGCACATAAAATAACCAACATTTTAAAAAAGGCAATAAAAATAGCAAAAAATAGCATAGACAACAGATAATCTCTATATATAAAAGGAAGTGTCCCGATTGACTGACTGACTGACTGATTGACTGACTGACTGACTCATCATCGCCCAGACCAAACCACTGAAGAGAGAAACTTGTGGAGGGTGTTGATCTTACTCTGTAGGCGTTATTTAAGAAGAGATTTTACGATATTCCGTCCGTAAGGGGGTGAAATAGGGGATGAAACGTTTTTTGAAAATACGTTGCTATTTAGGTAATTTTGAAGCTAGAACTGCAAAATTTCTGATTTTAATTCAGAATTCAAATTTAAAAGACACGTGTTTCGGCATTTTTTGAAATTCTACAAATAAGGAGGTAAAATAGGTGACGCAAAAAATTGATTTTCAAAAATATGTTGCTGTTAACTCAAATTTTCAGCTACAACTACGAAACTTCAGATATGGAATCTTGGTCATAGTTAAAAATCCATGATTTTTAGTATTTTTGGAAATTCAACAAGTAAGAAGGTTAAATAGAGGATCAAAAATTCTATTTAGAAATGCGTTGCTATTGATACAATTTTGAAGCTAGAGCAGCAAAAATTGATATTTCTATAGTTGGTTAGACGTTAAAAAATACGTGTTTCGGTATTTTTGGATATTCAACGGGGTTAAATTGGAGAGGGGTGTTTTTCGAAAATATGTTGCTATTTAGGCAATTTTGAATTTAGAACTACAAATG
Organism: Locusta migratoria; assembly: GCA_026315105.1. Classification (NCBI taxonomy): domain Eukaryota; kingdom Metazoa; phylum Arthropoda; class Insecta; order Orthoptera; family Acrididae; genus Locusta; species Locusta migratoria. The sequence goes on along the minus strand of CM048744.1, from coordinate 313,170,328 downwards.
TTCGGATTTGAATTCGGGGTTCGAATTTAAAACACACGTGTTTCGGCGTTTTTTGAAATTCAACCAATAAGAGGGTATAATAGAGGACACAAAAATTTGATTTTCAAAAATATGTCGTTGTTAACTCAAATTTCAAGCTACAACTACGAAACTTAGGATATGGACTCTTGATCAGGATTAAAAAGACACGAGTTTCGGTATTTTTGGAAATTCAAAAACTAAGGGGGTAAAAGAGGGGATCAAAAATTCTTTTCGAAAAAACTTTGTTGTCAAGACAATTTTGAAGCTACAGCTGCAAAATTGGTATTTGTATTGTTCGTTATGATTTAAAAAATACGTGTTTCGGTATTTTTGGAAATTCAACCATCAAAGGGGTTAAATTGGAGAGGGGATGTTTTTCGAAAGTCTGTTGCTATTTAGGCAATTTTGAAGTTAGAACTACAAATTTTCGGATTTGTATTCGGGGTTCAAATTTAAAAGACACGTGTTTCGGTATTTTTGAAAATTCGACCAATAAGTGAGTGAAATACGAGATGCAAAAATTGATTTTCAAAAATATGGTGTTGTTAACTCAAATTTCAAACTAGAACTACGAAACTTAAGATATGGATTCTTCATCAGGATTAAAAAGAAACGACTGGTGCAGACCAACCAGCCTACGCATGCGAAGCAACGGGGGTTCAGCTAGTTCTATTACAAAATTCACCCCAAACCTAACAAAAGACACAGACTTATGCCAAGAAGCTTGTGGATGCCAATTAAAAGTAGCACTTGTGAAATAAGATATATATAGGACAAAGCAGCAGAATGTTTGATGTGAGATACTAAGAACACATTAGTGCCTGGAAATATGGAACAAACCTATCAACATTTCCTTAATACCAAAGAGAACATAATCACAAACCAATCCCCTGAAAATCATTAGAATAAACAATAAAAAGCACCTTATAAGTGTACAAGCAAAATTCACACCCAAGGAACCAAAACAAAGAGAGTGTGTGTGTGTGTGTGTGAGACAGAGAGAGAGAGAAAGAGAGAGAGAGAGAGAAAGAGAGAGAGTTAGTGAGTGAGTGAGTGAGAGAGAGAGAGAGAGACAGAGAGAGAGCTTAATCTACTACTGTGAAAATACATAGCACTCTAGGAGTATTTACTGCTTTATATTTGGCGGAGTTCTGCTCGCCACACTCACTGCCAAGCACTGCGACCAAACCACCATACTACACAATGCTTTAAGCTTGGAAGAGAAGTGCACCCCCAGTCATTTTAGAGCTTAGACTCCCACCCCAAAAACAGTGTTAGGTGCGCTATTGGGCAGAGACCTGGATTGCGGGCGCGGCCAGATGCGCGGCTGATGGGAAGGGAGTGGTGGCGGCGTGCAGGGCTGCCAACTGCTGCTCCAGGTACTGGTGCACCCTGTGCAGGCGCGTCTGCTCGCGTGACGACAGCGCGTGGTACTCCTTCAGCAGCTGCTTCAGCAGGCGGATCTGCCGCTCGCGCTCGTTGTCTTCTTCCTCTTCACCACTTCCTCGTTCTTCCTCGTGCAAATCGTTGCTGGCTTCACACGTCGTCTTCACTGCAAAAGAACGATATTTGCTGTGCAATCGCTGCCGTGCTTCTGTAGCTTCAAAATCCTTACTTACAGGATTAGTCAAATTGGATTTCACAAATATTTCGTATTTTTATTGTAAGAACCTGATTTAAGGAAAGTACCGTCATTTTCCTGTTTACCCAAACTTGTTTCACTACTGCTGTAGCCTCGCCAGTGGGCCTCTTATTGCATTAAACTAAACAACAAAAAATATTGTAGTCTATACATGCATAGGTTAGTTTTAAATTTGTATTTGTCAACTAGAATTTCGATTACATAAGTTCTTAATAAACACCGGTAAACGTGTTACAGTCGTTCATCTGGGCATCATGGATGAGATGATACTATAGTCCGCATCACGTAGGAAGGCGGCGCATTCTTCAGCCGTTCTCTGCAACCCCCTCCATTTCCGCACTGGCATCCAATAATATTCATTTCTCTAGGCACGTGGCTGGCCATGAGTTCTGCAATGTTTCTCCCACATGATCAACTATTGGCGATCATTCGTAGCTCCTCCCCTTCACGCCCCTCCTATCGCTCCGCCCCTATGCGCGGAAGCGCCTTCCTGTATGGCGCCAACTATAGAAATCTAAAGGCACAGATTACTTGGAGATGGGGGACGATGAAATAAGCCATACGAACAATACAGCTCAGTTTTAATATAGGGTCTAAGGGGTTCCATGAGCATATGGAAGTGTTGCTAACTGAGGGACAGGGACATTCCGTGTTTCTCATACTTGAATTCCTGGATAGCCATCATGCTGAAATCCAACTTTAGCAGCACACTATGGAAATTAGTGAGAATTTACTCTTAATAAGGCAACATCTGTAAATGTGTCAATGACACAAGGTGTATCACTTGAAATGGGGTCACCAACTGAACTGATAACAGTAGCGTTAATGTATCTGCAGGTATAGGGAAGTTGGTTTGGGTAACTGTGAGAATATTGGTTGTATGTGCTCAAGCCACTACGGCACAATGAAGATGAAAGATGTTGTTTAAGACATAGGAGTGTAACTTGCTTGTATAATGTAAATTGTGAGTTTATGGTTCCAATAACCTTCAATGATTAAGGTTGAGATGATGTGTCTCCCCTAATGGATTAGAACCAGATGAGGTTCTAGATGAGGCCTCACATGGGGGAACAGGGAGGTCATGACGCAAACTGTGTCATTGAAATATCTGGGGTGAGGGGGGGATGAAAAATTAGTGCTTTTGGCCAGTCTGGATGGGGGAGGGCTCTATAAAACAATTTACAAAACGTGAAATAAAAGATGTTTAATTTCAATAATAAAGGGAAGAACAGGACCTAATATCTCAGGTATGTGTGTGTGTAGGGGGGGGGGGGCGGGGGGGTTGGTCGCCGTTTAGGGGGGGGGGGGTCATTGGCCAAGGAGGGGGTGGACACCTCTGGATCAAGTGATGATCTCAGCCCTAAGCAAATCGTCAATACATCTACACAACATGACGAAGTTCGTCACTTGGAAGATAGTGAATCGGAGGCAATGGAAGCATTTTTCTTACTATACTCAGACTTTTTCATCTCAGAATGATCCTTAATTGCAATACCCATGATCCAGAATCGCATTCCAACAGGCAAGAGTAGACTGACTTACTGGAAACCATACAGAATAGGAAAAAATTTGCAACCAGTGGTGGATGAACTTACAGATCAGCAATTTGCAGAAAGTATTATTGACCACAGTGACAGTTCCTGATCAATTAATATTGTCATCATTCCTACTAAATCATTTAATGGTACGAAGAAATACATATTCTGTTTCGATTATCAGTATTTAAAATCAAGCACTGTGATATATGCATAATCGAATCCAAACATCTCGAACACGCTGGACAACTCAGGGTAATTTAAATATTTCTTGATAATAGATCTGGTATCACCAGACAAAAAATTTTCCTGGTGATACATCGAAGACAGATTTTCCAACAACCTCAAATTGCTATTTCGACTGAAAACGTTCCTGCTACTTTTCAGCTCTTGTTAGATATAGTACTCATGATCATCATCATCACTAGAGACTGGTTATGCCTTTCAGCGTTCAGTCTGGAGGAAAGTTCCCCTAATAAAATTCTTCCTCGATTCCCTATTCAATGCTAACATTGATGCCTCGTCTGATGTTAAGCCCGTTACTTCAAAATCATTCTCGACCGAATCCAAGTACTTTCTTGTTGCTCTTCTCGTTCTTACCCTCTACTGCTGAACCCATGACAAGTAAGCTTGGTTATCCAAGCGTATAACATGACCCTGCCATCTCAACCTGTTCACTCTAACTGCTTCCTCTATGGTGTCTGCCTCCATAGTCCAGGGGACAGTAGTATATTTCCACGCAGGTGGCCTGGGTTCGCTTTCCGGCCGGACTGGAGATTTTCTCCACTAGAGCTCTGGGTGTTGTGTTGTCCTAATCATCATTTCATCATCATCACCAACGCGCAAGTCGCTCCAGTCGCGTCACTCAGGCGGAACACAATGCCAGCTGGGGTCTAACGCCAAAAAATGCCACCGACATCATCATCATCATCATCTATGCTGTTCATTCCCACAATTTCTTTGAGTTCCTTATTATGCTCGGCCTCCTGCCATTGTTCCCAACTATTAATACCTGTTTTAATCCTTGCTAGTTTCATATTTGTAAGCCGAACCTTATTAATAAGGTAACCTGTATCCAACCAGCTTTCACTGCCATACAAAAAAAGTTGCCTGACAGATAAAGCGGTGCACTGCTTAATCTTGGTACTGACTTCCTTCTTGGAGAAAAAAGTAGTTCTTTGTTGATCACTCACTGCATTAGCTTCGCTACATCTTGATTCAAGTTCTTTCACTATGTTGCCATCCTGTGAGAAAATACATCCTAAGTACCTAAAACTGTCCACCTGTTCTAAATTTGTGCATCATATTTGGCACTCAATCTGTTTATATCTGTTTCCCACAGATATGATTTTCTTTTTGGAGATGTTGATCTAGCTCTGAAATATTAGACTGCATCCTTTCAATCGAATCTGTCATCACCACTAAGTCGTCCGCATATGCAAAACTGCTTATTTTGTTTTAACCTGTTTTAATCTCACCCTGCCAGTATATTGTTTTCAACATACGATCCATAAATAGTATTAAACACAGTGGTGACAGGTTACAACCTTGTCTTATCCTGAACCATGATCTCAGTTTACTGACAACTCTTAACTGCTGATTTTTAATTGTCTGCAGAAGTTTGCCTCCGATTCCATAATCTTGTAGAACTGACAGTAGCTTCCTCCTAGGAACACGGTCATAAGTCTATTGTAGATCTATAAAACATAGATACAATTCACTACTCCACTCATAGCACTTCTCTATTACCTCTGCTGTAACCTAAACACTTGGTCCTGACCGCCTCTGAGAGACCTAAACCCACACTGATTTTCATCCAACTTGTCTTCAATTAATAATCTCACTCTCCTTTCAAAAACACCTGAGAATATTTTGGCCACAACGCTAATTAAAGACATAACCCTATAACTGTTACAATATTTTCTGTTTCCAAGCTTGAAAATTGGTGTGATTACTGCTTTCGCCCAGTCAGACGGAATCTGTTCTAACTCCCACTCCATATTAATTATTCTGTGCAACCATTTGAGACCTGCCATTCCACTGTATTTGATGATTTCCAACTTAATTCATCTACCCCAGTCGCTTTATTGCACTGCAAGCTATTCACCAGTCTGTTCATTTCCTCAAACATTATCCTGTTTCTATCATCATTTCTATACCATTGTACCTCAAAATCTGACACATCATTGAACGTTTCACCTACATTGAACAATTATTCCAAATATTCCCTCCATCTGTCCAAAGCATCGACAGTATTCACTAGCAGCTTACCTGAACTATCCAGAACTATTAATACCTTCTTCCCCACTGTTTTGAACACTGCCAATTACGCTCCATAATGTTTTTCCCATTGCTTGAACCAAAGTTTCTAACTTATTTTCAAAGTCTTAAGATGATTTCTGCTGGGATTCTACAATTATCCGTTTGGCCTCGTTTCTTTCTTCAACATAATTTTCTCTGTCTGTCTGAGTATAGTAAGGAGTCATTTTTTTCCTAGCTGCCTTCACTGTCTCATTGCACCAAACAGTCTGGTCGCGGTGGAGTGGTCGAGCGCGTTGAGGTGCTATGCTTCGATGCGCGAGGCCGTTCCCCGTCGGGGATTCGAATCCCCTCTTGGACATGGATGTTTGTGCTGTCTTTAGTATAAGTTAGTTTATAAGTAGTTTGTAAGTTTAGGCACTGATGACCTCGCAGTTAAGTACCATAAGCTTAACAAACATTTGAACAAACTGTCTGCTTCTTTTTGCCTTTACACACTACTGTTCCAAGACATTCTCTAGCCACGTCTAGCAGTGTGTCACAGTACCTCGTCCATTCCTCTTCCAATGGCTGTCAATGACTATATTCAACTAACTGGTGTCTTTCTGAGATCATTGGTATGTATTTGTGCCTGATTTCCTCGTCGTAAAACTTTTCCTGTCTTACCCTTCTACATACGTACCTGTCTTTCTGTACTTTTGGTCTCACAAAACCAATTTCACTGCAGATTAAATAGTGAACAATATCATCAACACTTGTGTCCTCGACTGCCTTTCTGAATCCTGGTCAATGACAGATCAGGTTCCCTTGCCACCCATGTATACCGGTGAACGTTCTTATGCTTAAAAAAGGAGTTTGTGTTAACTAAGCCCATTCTGGGCAGAAATCCAAGAGCTATATTCCGTTCATGTTGGCCTCCATATCCTCTCCAAATTAATCCATAACCTTTTCACACTCACTGTTGGATATACTATCCCGGCATTAAGTCACCCATGTGTAAAACACTGTCCTTGTCCTTCATTCTAACGACTGCATCACTAAGTGCGTTGAAAAATCTGTCCATTTCGTCTTGCTCTGTCCTTTCACAGGGTGAATACACTGACAATCCTAATTTTCGTGATGGAGATTGCCAGATCTATCCACGTCAGTCGTTATTCACATACCTTATTGCACTTTGGTGAGTTCGATTGCTTTCTTGAGGTAAAGCCCTTCACCCGACTGTGCTCACCCTGCTTTGACTCGTGACAGATAGACCATGTTTTCTCTCGTTTCGTCTTCTTTCTCCCTCTTTGCCCTAACATCGTTAACAATGAAGACATCTAACCCCATCTTACTTGCAGCCTCTGCCAGCTCTACCTTTTTCACAGTGTAGTCCCCATTGATATTAATAGCTCCCCATCTCATTCCAGATCGTTTTCCAAATCGTATCTGAGCAGTCCCTGGTCAGTCAATTAGGGGTGGAACTCTGTCACGTCCAAAGTTCTGAAGCACTTTGCTCTGGTTGATGCCAGCATAATACCGAAGTATCTCGGAAGGAGATTGCTAGCCTCACTTGCACAGAGTCCCATTGGGTTTAACCCCCAACGGTTGAAGAGCTAACCGGTAGATTTGGTAGTCTTTGCCACATGAGCACAAAGGAGTCCAAGACTTAGAATATGTCAGAGATGATCAACCAAAGTAACTGGTGTCCCATCTTTCATGACCACTTACTTGGCCTATAACACATTTCCCGTAGGACATGACTATAGGAACCCATACCATAATTACAGACAGACTACTTCGTGAATTGAAACCAAAATATGTAGATATAATAGTTCTTCGAAGAGCATTGGGGAACATGTGAAATGCTTGGATGAAGTATTCGCCAGACTGAGAGAAGCACGTCTCACACTAAGTACCGAAAAATGTCTCTTTACTTAAACTCTGGTGAAGTGCTTCAGGCTTATTATTTTTCAAGAAGAACTGTGAATTTATCCTCGTCTTACGTCAGCTGTAAGAAATTTTACAGTTCCACAAATGACGAAATAGCTACAATCGTTCCTTAGGCTCTGTAATTGTTATCATAAATTTGTAAAAGGATTTGTTGTAAACCAGTGACTCAGTTACTTAGGAAGGGAGATAATTTTCAGTCTACATCTGGGTGTCGTCTAGCATTTGAGAAGTTGAAGGAAGCACTGCTATCTGACTCTCGTAAGTGTTCCACAAATATGAGCAGGAATTCATACTATCATATGGTGCTAGCAACAACGCACTGGGTGGTGTTTTCGGTCATAGTATAGACGGGAAATAGCAGTCGAGACACTTAAACAAGGCTGAAAGGATTTATTCAACATTATCTAGTCAACATTAGCTTCACTTTTCGATGTGCTCGCAATTATTTTCAGTGCTTCCATATAATTTGTTTAAAGTGAATGGAACATCCATAACTGTCCATCTTCTTCTTTAATAATGCAATTTCATTGTATAGTGAGGTGATTTCGAAATAACAGTGGATTTGTTTATTAATCATCTTTCGTCTGTGAAAAAATGTCAGTCAGCTTTTTATGCGACTGATGATGAGACATAGATCTCAAAACTCGAGCAGTGCTTATCTTTGACTTTTTTTTTTATTCCTAACATCTGTTGTAGATTCCATTATTAATTCCATTACTTAATTTATTAACTATAATAACTGAATCCTATCTGCTTTCTCGTAAATTTCCCTATATTTCCAGTCCCAGCTAATGTATTACTCTGTTTTATTTTGTAGATTACTATAATCGTCTTACTTGACACATCAGAAGGCAGGCAAACTGCTAAATATTTCCAATAATTCTCAAATGAATGACCTTTACGCTAATTTCGAAGCCATTTCAACTTCAGAACATGACAAATCTTGCAAAATAAAAGGATTATCAGACGAGACTGAACAGACAAAGGTATACAATTTTAAATGCAGACAAAGCAATCTACTTAGTTTGCTCAGTTAAGTCCAATTTCAGTAGATCAGTCAATATACAGAACACGTTCTATCTAATAGGGTGACGATTACGGACCTCGATCGTGCTTATTACGTAAGTTGGTGGAAGAATCTGTACAAAAAGTGTATGTCATTAATAGATTATGATGCTAATAATGTATGGTAAGTGTCAACTTGTTTGAGGTAGAACATTGTAACTAACAAACATGGCCGCCCAATGGCGGTAGTGATGAGGCATTTTAATCTGGTGTGCGAGTGCTAACAATACTTCTGAGAACAGCTCTTTCAATAATGACAAATATGAAACCAGGTAGTAATATTATCCTGTTTATGAGTGCAAACAAATCAGATGCACATTACTCCTAAACAAGGTAATAAAAGATGCCTTCACTCCTTTACCCGAGGACTCGCATTCAGTATGTGTATGTCTGGGGGTGTAGGGACACATCTTGTAAAAAATTCATAACGTTCACCACCATTTAACAAGTGTAGAATTAAGCAGAGTCATTTGTTTCAAGATTTTCTACTCGCGGCATTGTTTAGAATACACAAGATGTAATTACAGCATCTGTCAAACTTGTGTTGTTCCACGACAAACTAGATTCTCCAACTGTCTATAACTCATATTTCGGTTTGGGTGAAGAAACAGCATTGAAGCTGAACGATCGTCCTCTTACAAAAGTTTTTCTGGAAAAATGTAACTCACATCTTTCACTGCTTTATAATAAATCGATATCAGTCTGGAAGAAAAATTTGCGTGATGTCCTCAGCCTCTTAAAGTACATTCGAAAGGCATATCACAGATATTACACCAGCTTGATTTCGCAGCATTACATACAAAGTTTCTGTCTTTTAAAGTTATCATTAAAACAACTGTCAATGCAACATCTGGCATCTATATTGTCAATGTAGTTTCTGTGACAAAACTGTACTTAGAATATCCTGCCAAGGTTTCTACTGTGTGGTAACTGCCACGTACCTAAGTAACATTTCACATTATTTGTTGTGCAACTCACATCTGACACATAATAAGATAAAAGGGTCTACTGGCGTATCCAGGTTCGTGGTCTGAAGGGGCTGAGGTCAATCATCGGGCTGACATGAATGTGGATGAAAAACGTATATGTGTGTGGGGATCCGTTGTCTGCTTTTTCGTTCTTATACCCGAAGAAAATACTGTAATGAGCAGCTAGAGCTATTTTATACTTTTCAATACACACAGGACTAATTGTGCAACATAATTATGTAAGTTTTGTTATGCTTAATATTTTCCTCGAAACTTAACAATCGATTTCCCAAAAGTTTTCATTTGGTGATTTACCATGTTTTACTACCGAGTGTACCAATTACTGAACAACATGAAAATATAGTCGACATGTGTTCTCAACGGTTTGCGTCGTGACGTTCAAACTGTGCAGTTAGTCACAGCGCACGGTGGGAATAAGTGTACACATGCTTTGGTTTAGTGACGAATCCCACTGTCATTTGGATACGTTCGTCAACAAGCCGGAGATGACGGTTGTGTGACAGTGAAGTGTGCCTAAATGATTGCACCTATCGCAGCTAGTCGTTACGTCTATGCGGTGAGTTGATATCTGTCATTATATTGTTGAATTCCAGCCTTGAGTTTCCATTTGTAATAAATCAGAACTACAGCTCTAATACAGACAGTTTATTTACCAAGGAGGTTAGAAGAGGGAGATGCCCTTAACATCACAGAAGTCAAGCCATTGTCGCTATATTGCAGTGCCAATAAGATTTGTGGTGACAGGAGTGTATTCATTGCATTCTGAGTTAAAGCGGAACTTTATCTAAAATGAAAAAAAAATATTTACCTTCATTACCTATGGATGTGCAAGCAGATCAAAAAAGTCATCTGATATTTTACACAGAAAAATTTTGTCACTAAATTTATACTTATTATTTGCTTCAGCGATATTCCCTCAATGATTTCCAATTACCAGTTTAACAAGGTATAGGTTGCCTTGAAATCCCAAAGACCTCGTGGTACAGAATTTTAGTATGAATATTTAATAGTGTGGAACCTGTAGAAAGAATTTTCGTATGTATTTTTAAATTCATCTCTTCAATACCGAACTTACGGAAATGATACAGCTTGGTTCTGTCATTATTGGAAAAATCTTGTTCTGCATTTCCTGTTAACAACTACAACTGACAAATTCAGTCATTGGAAAGCATTCAGGTACTATCCCGAGATGTACGTCTTACTTATCGAATGAAATATTGCTTTAATAAATCACAGTTCAGATATCTGGAAGGTTGTTCTTGTGCACAAAAGTATATTATATCAAATACATACTCAGAAATGACAGTCATTTAAATGTATGAAAGTTAACAGGACAAGAACCACAGAGTGCTTTAACCTAAATAAATATTTCAATGGCTGCACAAACTGTTGGACTGGCTTCAATCCAACGACCTTGAATTTCATAGAGTGGCGATAAGTCCGCCATGTTATTTGGGGTATCGGCTGACAGTTGGTTGGATACACCCACTATACAAATTTTACATGTTCACGCAGTTCCCCGTTTTAAATAAAAATTGGCTATTGAGTACAGATGTGCATGAAGTTCTGTCGGTGTCTCCACTTTATCAACGCTGCAAATTGATGCTACACAACGAATCGCGAACATCTCCGCAGGCACAAGAGTAGAACCAATTTTACCTCACCGTGGTCTGAGCACAAAGTGAAGTCCGAGTGGCCACCAGGCGGGAAAGCTACCGTAAACTGGGAAAACCTCGAGTACAGTAGTGGTGGGGAGAGCAGATCGCGTGACTTGCCCTGGAGAAGGCTCGTCGACTACCTTGTAACCAAAAGATGTAGAAACCTCTTTGTTCACATCAGCAGCAGTGGTTGGTAACGACTAACTATCGACTCTGAGCCAGAGAGAGAACCATGCAATACGAGTTATCACTACCCACATTCAGACAACCATTAGATTGTCGCACATCCACTTAAAAGTAAAACAAGTACACATTCTCACTCGGACAATAATAAATTATTAAAGTAACAAAATCCTAGCAATATTAACTACCATTATAGAAACTAATATTTTAAAACATGAAATAAAATGCTATTCCTCATGCCTTGAAAAGAGTGGGGTTCTAATTTAACAAAATGCTAATCTAGCGACATCAAATAAATTACTATTTTATAAAAAAAAATATATGGAAGACAACAGACGGTCGTCTTTCAAGCTTGAAGAGTTGTATTTAGTGTATATTGTGTAATGCCTGTACAATATTTACTGCTTAAATATGCCTAAAGTGTGTTCACCATTTAAATTCACAAATCGAAGTGATAAAACAACAAGTACTTCGTGCAAGAATACCAAATGTTTTGCCTTGTTTGATCCCAGTCTGTCTATAGTCAAACAAAATTTCTGATTAATGGTACTTAGCTACTCCAAGAGTGAAGCTTCAGATGACCTATAATGCAATGTCGTTGTAGTACACACCATTAAAAAATATTCACTTGTCTACCTAGTGTTGATGTGTTTTTGAGATATTTCTTCTTCTGTTGTTCCTGTGGTTGATGAAACCACACTTTTGAGAGTCTACATTTTATTTAAAAATAGTCTCATTTGTTGTTGACATTATTTGATCGAGCATGGTTGACATGTAACCAATGCAAAGTGTGGAAGCACTAGTGAAGCCAGAATTTTTTCTCTTGTTTATGTCTGTGGTCTTTGCAACTAATTTGTACGTATTTCAATGTGGCAACAGCGAAGGTTATTAGCCGGGCGCGGTGGCCGAGGGGACTGAGGCGCTTCAGTCACGGTCTGCACGGCCTCTACGGTCGGGGGTTCGAATCCCCCCTCGGGCATGGATATTTGTGCCGTCCTAGTTCGTAAGAAGTTCATAAGTAGTTTGTAAGTTTAGGGACTGATGACCCCGTAGTTAAGTCCCATAGACTATACAAACATTTGAACATTTTTTTCTAGAGGGGGGAGGGGGGGGGAGGAATAAAGTATCGCTTAAATGTAGTTTGTAAACGAAACTGAAATACTCGTACGCATTTAGATGTTTAATGTTGACTCCGACTGCAGCAATTACGTACACTAATCGCAAGAAAGGAAACATTAGGAACTACGGAGATGTATAACAGAGTAACACCCCAAACAACAGTAACACTTCCTTCTTCTACATGCGACCCAGCTCCCGAAACACGAAAACCGAATTTCGGAAACCGTTTTTCGCTGTCGTGTGTACATGTCAGGGCCAGATACGATTTTGCTGGATCGACTGAAAACGGCATCTGGAAATTAGCTGCTCGGATTTCTGATTTAAACAGCACAGTTGCTGTTCCCTTTCAGTTCAATATTATCACATTACTTTCAGAAATAAAGAGGATGTATTTATGACAAGTGATGAATTATTATTTAAGTTCTATTGTTAGGTTCTTGCTTCACCACGACCTCGGAAGTCCCAACATATTCGAAAAAAATGGATAAATATTTGTGACAAGTGGAATTTATGAATGTCATTTCTGGTCCCAGAAATACAGAAAACTGAGAGAGAAAAAAATATTAACGCATACCAGGGTTCGAACCTACGATCACCGCATTTAAAATACTACTCTCTGTTAATCACCCTGCCATACTCCATACTAAACATCGATACCGAATAGCTTTAGTCAGTGGACAATTGAGACTGCTTCTACAATATGTGACAGCTTTTACAGCCACTGCTGACATTTAATTGTAAGAAACGCTACCGAGGGTGGTGTGGCTTTGATAAATCCATTAAAAACCGTTCAGGTGCAGCTTTTTAAGAAGGAAAGCAGACTACAGTGAAGGTTCGTTCAAGCAGCTGCCAGTCCAGCAAACTGCGCATTGTTACCGAGTATCAGCAGCAACTCTGCGCATGCGCAGTTTGATGGAATCTGACAACTGGCAGCTGCTTGAACGAACCCTGAGTGTCTACTGCTGCTGAAGCAGAGCTGCCGCCTAGCGCATGAGCACGCAATTAATGTGCACCGATCATTCCTTTAATCCTGATCTGTGGTGCAATGAATGAAGAGAAGGATGATTAACTGCAGGCGAGTCTTCAGGGTAGTATGAAGAGAAGGATATTTTGTGTTTTTTTTGTTACTTGATACTACTACTACGCGACACCCCAGGGTGTCGCGACACCCAGTTTGGAAAGCTCTGCTCTAGGAAGCCACAGAGTTGTGTACGTATTTCTTTCAATTTCATTTAGAGAAGGCCTTTCCTGCCACTTCATGATTCCTTTCAGGGCGAGTATAAGAACAATGGAGACAGGAATGCTCAATGTTGTATTATTATTAACCCTCACACCGCACACTTGTTTTCAATTACCTTCCACTGCACACTGGGGTCTACTGGACCCTAAAATTTTTTTATCATATATCAAGTGTTCCAAGCTCATTAATATATACATTGGAATGTCTAATGTATCTGGAACATTGTAAATAACTATTTATTTATCTGTAGTGATTTTTTTATTATTAAAACTATGAGCCACGAATGATATTAATAAAATGTGCATAGTATTCTTAATAAAAAATGTTTTGTATTTCTTTATGTTTAGCCTTCTTATATTTCAAAGTATATAATGCAACAGAATATCTTAATGACTTTATTTAGTTATTACAATGAGTAACATATGGTATTTACAAATTTGATACATGTTACACTTCAACATAATGTATATATTCAACCTAAGTCTGAACTTCAATGTACGAAGTAATATATTGTAATATAATATAATGGCTTATTTGATATTTAAAGTTTATTTTGCCATAGGATGTTTATAAAATTAGTATTGCAGCATATTCGTGCAAAAACATATAAGAAAGATGAAAATAATGTATATTAGAATGAAGTCGAAAACTAACTAATATATGTTACCACTGACATTGTCAGTGAGCACACTCGGAACAAATTATGGCTATATGATCATCACAGATCACCCTTTTACAATCATGGCAACACATTTTGGTTTTTGTGTCCCTTTTTCTAGAATATAGAAAACCATAAATGAGCTACACGGAATGCATACTGGGGTAATCAAGACCCCACGGGCGTTCAGCAATCTTTACAGCTCGACAGTAGTGCAACAACAATGCGGGTGTTTGAGTTAACATCACGTACGTGTAGGCAGTATTACCAACCTAATATACACCAAGTTTCAAAAACTTTTAGCCAACGTAATCTCTATTATACACAACACAAATTACGCTGGGGTCCTTAGGACCCCAGTGTGCGGTGCGAGGGTTAATTATGGGTATAATAAGTGAGCCTCGATCAATAAAGAGCTTTCGCTCCGCAGCTCCCATCTCCCCCACCCTACCGAGTGTGAATGTTTGTGTGAGATTTTGTGTATGTGAGGCTGTTGCTGGAAGGCAAAGATTCTTAGGAAGGTGAAGGATAGCCAACGTAGAAATTCAGTGTTGGACAGTGAGGTTTCCTGGCAGGTTTGTCGGCAGGTGCCTATGTCTCACGATCATTTGGTATGGGAGTCGGTTATGTTATCAGACAATGGGAGCGTGCCTCCTCCCGAGTTGAACCGGAAAGGTGGTTAGGCGACGGATCGGCCATGCTCGGCAGAGTGGACCGTGGTCTCGCAGCGAGCGGATGTGTGATTGTCTCTGTGGGTGAGATATTTGTATCAGCCAAATGAGGAAATGTTTCAATGTTTATAGTGGAGCGTTAGGAGAAGTCATTTTTATAAATTTTTCGGGACGTTTCATTGGTTTAGAATGTTTCAGACTAGAACTTGTAACTGCAATGGTTCGCGTGGTGAAAAAAGACATCAGCCGTGCGCCAGCGTGTGACAATATTGGCCAGTTATATTGCAAATGTTGCTGTGATGTGCGGGGATGCTTTCCTGGTAAATTCCGTGGTGATGCGAGATCAATTTTGAGATCTTTTCTTTGTGATTCAGATTCAATCTATGGTGTCGACATTGGTGTGTGTACGGTTTTCGTCAGGTTAGTTGTAGTGGAAAGTGGAACCTCATTTTTGCAGTGGCTATTAATTATCCTGTTGTGCGTGCGGAGGAAATTCGTTATTTGAAATTTCGTGTGATATTTCTAATTCTTTTATCTTCCGCACTTAGATACACCTGTTCATTATCATGCCACATTGAGGGGTACGTCTCACAAAGAGAAGTGTGTTGAGAATCTTTCTGATCTAATTTAACGTAATTTCATTAAATACCTGATAAGTAGTAGGCGTCCGCGATGTACGACTTCTATCGCGAAAGATGTTTTTGAGGAGTTTTCTTTGTGGCACTTAGAGTTAACGTGCACGACGCCACATGGTCTGTATGAAGATGGGACACTCTATGGAGCATAATGCCTTCTCGTTTATCCTACCAGTTGCCATTCTGTTCCGAGCATATTTGAAATTTAAATTGACCTTGTGATTTTTCAGTTTCTCCCGGCGTATTTGATAATCAAAATATCCACGGGTGTACTGCCGGTCTATAGTGTCCAACGGGCACAATATTTCGGCGATCATACTTGTCGCCATCATCAGGTGAACTGACGGACTGAGCTCCTGGAGACGCACCGGTACGGAGATCCGCACGCTACGGCTGCTCGAAGGCAACTGGGTTCTAGCCCGGTAGCGGGCCATTTGCCTTCGAGCAGCCGTAGCGTGCGGATCTCCGTGCCGGTGCGTCTCCAGGAGCTCAGTCCGTCAGTTCACCTGATGATGGCGACAAGTATGATCGCCGAAATATTGTGCCCGTTGGACACTATAGACCGGCAGTACACCCGTGGATATTTTGATTATCAAATACGCCGGGAGAAACTGAAAAATCACAAGGTCAATTTAAATTTCAAATATGCTCGGAACAGAATGACAACTGGTAGGATAAACGAGAAGGCGGTAAGCTTTCACTATCGCCATTCTATGAAATTCAAGCTCCTTGGCATCTCCCTCTATTTTAATCTTCTTGATATTTACAATGCGAAGCTGTTATTTTTAAACGCCGATACATCGATCTTTTCTTCGAGACATCGAGAGTGGATAATGATATTTTTTACGTATCGATAAATAGGATTGGTGATATCTTTAAAAATATCACCAGCCCTGGTGAGATACCTTTGTGTTCTCCGCACGGGTTGCCCTCGTCGCCGGCCTCAGAAATGGGCATCGATCTTTTCTTCGAGACATCGAGAGTGGATAATGATATTTTTTTACGTATCGATAAATAGGATTGATGATATTTTTAAAAATATCACCAGCCCTGGTGAGATACCTTTGTGTTCGGCACACGGGTCGCCCTCGTCGCTGGCCTCAGTAGTGGTCTTGTGCGGGTGTGCGGTGGGAGCCGGCGGCGGCGGGACGAGGCCGGCTTCTTCGTAGTAGGCGGCGTAGAAGGCCAGCCGCTTGGGGTCGACGTAGCCGGGGTTCTTGGGCCGGAACTGCTCAGCGGCGCCCTGCATCAGCCACATCAGGAAGCAGTGCAGCCGCTTGGACAGGTGCTCGCAGCTCGCCTTCCGCACCTTCGGCAAACACACGATGTTCGCGGTCAGTCACTCCGACCTACTGAGGCCCGGAGAATGCACACAGTTACGCCAATAAGGGCCGGTTCGCCCATCTCTCGTTAATCATCTCGTTAGTAAACCAGAAGATGTCTTTAACGTTCAGTTAAATGTGCCCGTGAAGTGCATTGCGTTTGTTCAAATATCTGTAAATCTATCGGACCAAACTGCATGGTCATCAGCACAGAGTAACATATACGGAGGAGCAGCCACCCTTAAACCACTGTCCTACGCTCCCCTCGTAGTTCCGTAAGATGCTAGCAGGTATCAGGCGGATCGCTGGCTTAGGGTGCTTCTCGCACGTCAGAGGGTAGCGAGGAGGGGAGACTGAGGGGAAAGCTTGTGCCACGGCTGTGTCCAGCTTGCTGGGGTTTGAGGGGAGATGGTGGTGGGGGCAGCCGCTACCTCCGCCTGCTCTGGCCAGTTTAAAGAGCTGCTTCTGACCGCAGCGCCATCATGGGACATCTTACGGAACTGCTGGAAACCCTCCCTCCCTGCACCCCTGAGCGTAGGACCGGGCCCTTATGGAGGTTTCCCGTCTGTATATATTTGTCTGTGTCATCAGTTCGTAGCTTAAACCTAGGTAAACTAACCCACGGACAAACATACACACCCATGCCCCACGGAGGACTCGAACCTCCACGGCGAGCAACCGCGCGCTCTGCAGCGAGGCGCTTTAGACCACTCGGCTACTCCACCGCGATATTACGTTTGTCATTGCCAGATACACCTCTCGTTTGCTAACCTGGAGAAAACGAGAAGGTGCGATATATTTCGATTATGTTGTCAATAGAAACAAATGAAAGTGCCGTCTGAATAAATAGCTGTTCGCCATATTTGACTATCAGGAAAGAGATTACAGACAGTTGTTATTTGGCGCTATGGCAAACAAACCTGAAAGAAGCTCGAATTTTACAAGAAGTTAATGTGAGAGTCTTGTGTCCTTAATAGAGAAATATGACACATCGAAATGTAAAAAAACCGACGGAAGGAAAAGGAAGCGACATTGTGGCAAATGAATTCAATGGAACATGTAGAGCAGCAAAACTGCTAAGTACAACATGCTGCCAAGTGCGTAGTATCTTAGTGCAAACAATAACTTGCACATAGGCGAAAGTGCACTATTTCTGTAGATCGGAGGAAGAAATCACATTCTAGGCCTTACACTAGGCGCAACAAGCATAAGTAAATACTGAATTAATAAGCTTGCAGACATAATGTATTCGGTTTTCTATTACGACTGATAACTTACAAAATACGTAACTATTTGTTGGACTCTTCAGATGATCGTGGAGTTTTTCATGCAGCGTTTCCAAAATGGCTTTTCAAAGTCGAAATCGAGTAACAAATTCTACATCATCCCAGCATTCAAAATGACTTGGACGAACATAAATACGTCTAGGACGCCTTATTGGGGCAATGACCTCTAGATCGTCCAAAATATTGGAATTTTCGTAATTTTCAACCAAATTCCTTATTCCAGGCATTTTCATCATACCGATTCTCACTTAACTAGTCGTTACCCGTAAGTTTGTATTTTGATATCGCAACAATAATTTTAAGGTTATGTGGCATATCTGCAATACATCAAACTCGTCTTATCGCTACTGACATGGATGGGGCGAGAAATATGACGATACAATTTTCCAATAAAGCTGCTTTCCACACTAGTTTTTCATAAATGTAGTGCTTCTGTTATTTTGTTCGATAAATCGATCACGTGAATAGGCTATATTGCGGTATTTTAGCGCTTTGGAATCCTGCCATCTTTATACAGATTCTAACTTAACTGGTCGTTAGCCGTGTAACGAGCAGAATTTTACTCGTTAACTTAACGGCCAGTTTGAGGTCTTTTAACGTCAGGTTAACTAATAACGAAACATTGACAAACGCAATTCTCCGTTAACGACGAGTTAAAATCTTAATTGGAACTTAACGAGACATTGATAAACCGGCCCTAAATGCGGCCGCGCGATCATCGGCACAGATTTCAAGGCGCTGTACTCCGATTAAACTGAGGCGCTGAGACCACAAAAGCCTGAGCCAGTCGTTCCCACACAATCTTCCTGGAAACATAATCGCCACCCAAAGAGGAGCAACTTTTCAAAACGCATTATGTCCACTGGTGGAAATAACTGACTGTGCGTTCGTAGGTTTCTCCGGCAAATATGCTGATTGAAGGTCTCGGGCTTGCAACCAGATCGATTGATCGTTGTGGAACGATTTTTCGATGGCGTAACGTGCCATCATCATCACGCCACTCCTGCTGACAGAGGTGCTGTCATTCCTCCCTCTGATGGAGGGAGTCGGCCTGTTATAGGACATACTGGTTACCCTTTTCAGCCATTGGGTATTAACTACGTTCTTCTGTTCGGTCACTGTTTATTTTTCTTGCAAGGGGGATTGGTTGGGGAGGAAAGGTTGCCCCAATTAGGAATATTCCGTGGGCATGGGGACAGCTCCAGTATTTACTTTACAGCCAACAGGGAACCACGGAAACATGAGCCACAGCTGCTTGTTCTTCTTCTTTTCTTGGCTTCCTCAGCTTCAGGGGTCGAGGTTATCATCTTATTGACCTGTCTTGATTGTTGTATCCTTACCATCTTCTCTCTAGTACTTCTTCTCTTTTCTTCGCTGCTGCACGTGCGGCCATTACCTTATGCCAGTAGACTGGTGGGAACTGGTACGTGTAGCTTGGGTTCCTATGCTTCCAATTGTTTTTTATTTCGTCTGATTGTTGGACTATCTTATTCTCGTCGAAAGGATCCATAACATCGTCTGTCATTATTGTCTCCACTGCCGTCGTAGTACTAGGAGTTTCTCCGACAGCGTTTGTTTTTGTTTCGGTCTTCCTGCTCCATGTTTGCGACCATTTCTCTTCGTGAGACAGCCGTCCAACTGTCCGAGCGTTCTTTAGGCTTCGTGGCGTCGTCTGTGTTCGTGTCCACGTCCGCGACTCCCTCCTGCTGTTTCAAATGTTTGTATAGCTTATGGGACTTAACTACGGGGTCATCAGTCCCTAAACTACTTATGAACTAACTAATACTATGGACAGCACAAATATCCATGCCCGAGGGGGATTCGAACCCCCGATCGTAGTGGCCGTGCAGACCGTGTCTGGAGCGCCTCAGTCCCCTCGGCCACCGCGGCCGGCCCTGCTGTTTCCTTGTTGCAGAAGAGTTTCACGTAGACAGAGACACGCTGCCGCCCCAGATCGGCATGGAGCATCATCCGGAAACGCGACACCACTTCCAGGAGGGTCACGTCGACATTGCTGATCGCATCTTCTTCGTTGTTTGCAGCGCTACCGCTTGCTGTCTTGGCGGTGTGCGCCCCTCGGTAGTCTGGTGCTTCACGCTTCACGTCTATTGGCGGGCCTCGACCATGGCCCGCCAAAGTGGAGTCTAAGCAGTTGATTGCTGTTCCTCCTTGAGCTGGCTGGTTGATGTTATTCTGGTGCCTGGTGTTGTGGGTCGTCCTATTGGTGTTGTTACCTGCAACAGATGAAAGGAAGGTACCCTTGCCGCTAGCAGCCTTCTAGCGGACTTCTCTTGCCTCTATTTTACTCATCACCCATCTTTCATGGTCGACTGCTATGCAGGCGACAGTTTCCCACTGGTAAGGGGAGAATATGGGGTAAGAATTAAGGAGCTTATAGTCCTTTGAAGTAATAACCAGGATTAATGCCTCTTGTAGATTCTGTGGGAGCCCGTGAGGTTTGTGGAGAACTTTAGGTTTTTGATGGAAAGGAAGGAAGGAGTATGGGTTGTTGAAATAAGGATATGTCCGGTCTCGGATGGAGCAGGCAAGATTGGAGACGACCGTCTTGATGTTGTATTTGTCCGGCATTTGCAGGACCTCTTCTTTGGCGCCAAGACCCTCTTCTTCCAGAGCCACGACTTGTGTGGCCTTTCCAGGTGGAGATGCAACCTCCATGGACGGCGCGTCGGCCGTCTGCAGCTCAGCAGAAGCCGGGGTAGCGCCCGCCGATGTCTCTTCTTCATCGGTCTGCGTCGTTGCGTCTACTCCTGTTTTGTTCCCCGCTTGTGGCGAGGCAGCGGGGGCGGCCGCCTCTTCTTTTGCAGCGCGAAGTTCTCGCACAATTTTTTCCATCTGGCGGCGCGCTGCGTCGAGTTCGGCGCGGAGCAGCGCTCTCTCCTCCGCCATGGCGGTTTTGAGAGCGTGCACCGCGTCGTCAACCGAGACGTCGTTCTTCATCTCGGTCCGCTCGCCCCTCTCGGGGAAGGGGGCGGGAGGGTGGGGGGGGGGGGGGGGGGGTACCGGGTTCTTCTTCCGTCTCCATTCCGTCAGTGGAAACCTCGTCGGTGTGCTTCTTTTTCCCTTACTGATGTAACTGCAGCGGCGAAAGTTGGAGGCATGAGGGCCACCACAGTTGACACACTTTTTCGTGGCTTCCCGCGGTCTCTCACAGTCGCGTGTGTCATGCGCCTCAGCACACCTCAAACACGCGACTGTCTCCTTGCAGCCTTTGGTCTGGTGGCTAACTTCTGGCAGTGGAAACATTGTGCTGTCTTCTGCTTCTGCTCGTTGCTTCCGGCCATATTCAACACCTCAGCTCCAAGGTGTTTCATAATAGCCGAAAGAAGGCCGCCCTTCGTCGACGTTCCGTTGCCATTTCTTCCCCTTCCGCGTCCGGACATGGCTGGTGGAGAAGTCGGTGCAAGACGAGAGCTGGAGTAGCGAGATCCGACCCGCGCCGAGTCGAACAGTCGAATGAGCATTGAGCGGGTGGTCGGGTGCAGCGGCGGTTATATATATATATATGTGGTCTCCCCCTCCCCCCACTACTGACCCAGTGTGAGGCCAGCGCGATGCTGTGGTGGTGGTGATAGCTCTTGCTCTGGAGTCGATTGGCGGACCTCAGTCTGTACTCTGACTTGCCCGTGTTCGTTGGTCTGCAAACACTGTGATCGAAGAAATTTTAGTGTAAGATTTCATGTTTGGCTCACTTGAAATCCAATGCCCTTGTTTATGAGAGTCTCCCGTAGCCGGATATAAATGGTTTCATGGCATACAGAGTCCCAGTAGCGTGTATTGTATAGAACCTCCATGTCTTCATACTTCACCTTCTGTTTAGTTTCCAACCAATGTTCAGCAACTGCTGATTTTGTGGGCTGCTGGAAATCGGTGCGGCGTTTTTGTTCTGTGTACCTTTCTTCAATTATGCTAATGGTTTAGCTGACATAATCATTCCCACACTCGCCTGGAATGCGATAAATTCCAGATTTCCGGAGTCCTAGACCGTCCTTCACTGTTCCTATAAGGTATTATATCTTTGCCGACGGGTGGTACACACATTTGATGTTGGGTCGGCGTAAAATTCTGCCGATTTTTCCAGATACGTTGCCTGTGTATGGAATGTAGGCAACCTTTCCCGAGAGATCCTCTTCAGGTATTGACTGCGGTGTGCTCTTTTGTTTGAAAGCACTTCGGATTTGTCGATCGCTATACGACAACGATCAATCGATCCGGCTGCAGGTCAGAGAAACCTTCAGTAAAAACTGACTTTGATATGAAATCCGATGTTTTATTACTCGCTCTGTATACTCCTGCTATTATAATGTGTCCAAACGAATATTAACACAAAAAAAACGCCGCTGAAATGTGGCAAATATAACACAGAATTTAGTCCTCTGGTATGATTGAATCAAAATTCTCCTCCACCTAACCTGTCCATTAAATATTCTGGTCTTGGCAAAGGGAAACTGTCTACAACTGTTTGTGGATTCACTGTGGCCTTGAAATCAACACAAATGCGAATTCTAACTGACGGCTTCGGCAAAATAACAAGCGGAATCGCCCACTGGCTACCTTGTATTGGTTCAATTGCACCATTTTCTTGCAATGTACAAAGTTCTTGTCCTACTTTGTCGCGTAAAGCGAGCGGTACATTACGAGCTTTGCAAAATTTTGGTTTGGAATTTTCTTTGAGAGTAATGTGGGCAGCAGAATCCTTGGCTTTTCCTCCTGCATAAAATAAATCTTGAAAGTGTTTCACCAATCTGTCTACATTGTCTTTAGTGTCAAAAGTGTTCACAACTAAAACTTTGTCTTGCACAGTAAAACCTAAAAGATCAAAAGAATCTAAACCAAATACATTCTCTCCTTCATACGACTGAAGCACTTGAAATGTCTCTGTGCGCATTTGCGAACGGTATTCTGCAGGTAGTGAACACTGTCTGAGTTAAGGAATTCCGTTGCCATTGTAAGCTGTTAACGTTGTGCTAACACGAGAAAGGCGCGGCGATCGTAACTGTTCTTATGTTTTGCGATTAATCAATGTGACTGATGCACCTGTGTCTAGTTGAAATTTTACAGAAATGTCATTCACACGCAAATTGACATACATTTTTCTGGCCTGGCGTACAACTTGTGCTACTTCCGTGTACTTGATGTTACGAGGTGCAGCAATGGGTTTTTAAAATACTGCAGCCGGCCGCGGTGGCCGAGGGGACTGAGGCGCTTCAGTCACGGTCTGCACGGTTACTACGTTCGGAGGTTCGAATCCCCCCTCGGCATGGATATTTGTGCCGTCCTTAGTCTTAGCTAGTTCATAAGTAGTTTGTACGCTTAGGGACTGATGATCCCGTAGTTAAGTCCCATAAGTTCTACAAACATTTGCATTTTAAAATACTGCATTTATTGATTAAGTATTGTCTTATCGCTGTTTGGGTCGGGAGTCCAAATTCCGTTTCTTTTGCTGTAAGCAGACTGTTTGTATATGACCTTTCTTGCCACATGCATAGCATTTTGCTGACCGGGACGGACAGTTCTGCCTTTTGTGCTGCAAGAAACATTTCAGGTAAGACTTCACTTCCTTATTTGGCGAGGCTCTGTGTATATCAACTTGTTTACACTCAGCGCAGACAGGCAGAAATGCACGGCATTCGACCTCGCGCTCTCCGGCGTGTGACATCACTACAATACACAGTGGAATTGAATCAAAGTTTTCCACTGCCACGGCACCTGAATCGTACTGTTCCAATATCTGTTCTACTTTATTGAAAGACAGATCTGAAATTTTTAGAATCTCCTCTCTACAGCTGACATCAGTTGTATTATAGACAATAGTGTCATGTAACATCACATCTGAATACAAGGCTCCACATGAACACTTAAACTTACATTTTCTAGTAAGCCCTTCAAAATGTCTTATCCATTGATTTCGAAATATGCTTCAATCGCCTTAAAAGTGTGCTTCGAAAAAACAAAACGAATAAAATAAACGTCGCGCAATACATAACATATTGAGCGAATGTTACATGTTTTATCCTGACCATTTACTGCAAAAGTTTACATAAGAATGGTTATAAAACTACATAATCATGCACAATCATCGGACAGGTGTGAAAACTAATTGGGCCATGTCGAACTTGAACCCAGGTTGCCTGTATGGCAGCCTCGCATCTTGCCGATTACACCACGCTGTCTCGCTGAGTGGTAACCGCCATGTATAAGTAGACACGTTACGCGTGGTAATTTGCTGCGAATTTGATTTTCGATTTTCTTAGAAATCGAGGCCCATTGGAACAAATCCTTTTAGGTTGATGGTCTGGAGGAATTCCCTCACAACATACCTACGTCCCATCAAATTCCGTTGGTACCATATTTGGTGTCCCCCTTATCAGAGCGCCTCATATGTAAGTGCTGCTTTTCAAGAAATATGGTTATTGTGAAGTAATGGAAATGCGGAGTGAGGGGGTCAGCATTACAGTGTGCCGGCTGCGTACTAGCACAGACAAATGTATACTGACGGGAAACCTCCATAAGCGCCCGGTCCTACGCTCAGGGGTGCGGGGAGAGATGCTTTCCAGCAGTTCCGTAAGATGTCCCATGATGGCGCTGCGGTCAGAAGCAGCACTTTAAACTGGCCCGATCAGGCGTATCGCCTGTCCCCATCACCACCTCCCCTCAAACAGCAGCAAGCCGGACACAGCCGTGGCCTCGTGGCAAGCGGCACGAGCTCTCCCCTCAGCCTCCTCTCCACGCAACCCTCTGACGTGCGAGAGGCACCCTAAGCCAGCGATCCGCCTGACACCTGCTTGCATCTTACGGAACTACGAGGGGAGTGAAGGACAGTGGTTTAGAGGGGGGTGCTCCTCTGTATTTGTCTGTGGTACTAGCTAGTGTGGCGGCTGACCTCGCTGCTGACGATAGCGGCGACGGCGTCGGTGAGCTTGGAGAGCAGCGCGCTGGGGCAGGGATGGCCGCCGCACTCGGTGGTGCCCTCGTGCGCGCCGTGCGCCTCCTCCTCGGCGGCGTGGTCGCGCGACAGGAACTGGCCCAGGTGCTTCTGCACCAGGTGCGACTGCTCCACCTCCCGCCTCACCTGCAACCCCACACACTACAGTTACCTTACTGACGACCAAAATAGTCACCTCACATCATAATTCGGACACTTACTAATAACTAGCCTTTGCGACACCATGGTACCATGACTCATAGGAAATGTTGTACACACAAACTACTTTTTAATATCCTAGTCTGACAGATTCAACATTACGGTAAAATGTTTACTTTTAGAAAGCTGGAAAGAGCCAGTGACCTTGGAACCACTTGACACCATAAACGTGCAACACAATTATTCGGACACAAACAGTTGTCGTGCAGAGGCCTTGAGTAGGGAAGCTACGACGTTGTGGCCGCGGCGGAGCGACCGAGCGCATTGAGGCGCTATGCAGCGAAGCACGAGGCCGTTCCCCGTCGGAGGTTCGAATTCCCCCTCCGGCATGGATGTTTGTGCCGTCTTTAGTATAAAATAGTTCATAACTAGTTAGTAAGTTTAGGAACTGATGACCCCGCAGTTAAGTCCCATAAGTTTTACAAACATTTGAACGGACGTTGTGAACGTAAACATTCAGCTAGTCACTGTGCTACGTACACCTGTAACGACGGGCCGCAGAGACAGAGAAAGCACATGCGAACAGTGGCAGCTAGTGATTTTTCATCACGCGAAAGACTAAGTTGTCGAAAAATTGTTGATATTTTAAAAATGAAGAGAAGTACTGTTCGGATATCATCAGAAAATTCCAAGAGGAAGATAGGATTGACAGTTTGCCGCATACAGCACGTCGAAGAACGTTTTCTGTGAGAGAAGAGAGTTACATAATCAGAAAACTTAAAAAGGAACCTAACTTCAGTGCTCCAAAACACACTACTCACATCGCCAAAGACCTCGGAAAGGGTGACTTGATGCCCTTACTGCTTTCATCCCGTGTACCAGAAATGTTTGCGTATAGTGTTATATGTGTGAAAGTGTAAAGTGTTACGAAATGTTTGCAAATCGTGGAACTGAGGTGGTACTTGGATACCAGCCCGCTATTCACCTAGGGGGATGTGAAAAACACAAAAACCACATCCAGGCTGGCCAGCACCTTGATCCCCGTCGTTAATCCGCCTAGCTTATTCGAACTGGAGGCAATACGCCTCCCCGTCTCGGAAAGCGGTGCATTAGACCACTTCAGTAAAACTGATGTCAAACTGTCAGAGCTGAATAAATCATAACTTTTCATTTCCACTAAATGGAACTTTTGTTTCTTGACTCTGTATATTATGATTATGTTCTGCATTTCACATAGATCTTAACTGTTTTGGCTGCATCTCAAATTGCTTTAAATGTGACTCAAATCAGTGTCATTAGGTACATAACTGTCGTCTGGGGGTACGCTGGACGGGATCTTGAACGATATGCGTTAGAAAGATTAAAACATGAAAAATATCATTCCCTGTCCTTCAAAGTTCGTGGGTCATTTTGCGACGTTAATATTTACAATTTTCTGCACTATTTCCCATAGCAAACTGAAATGCCAAAAATTTTAGTTGTTTCATTCTGGCAGAGGTCCCACTTAGTGAGAATATGAAACAGTATCAGATGTACTGTTTATTAATTACATATGAATGTGTGTGACAACGGCTATGCTGTAGTGGATATCCCAGTTCCAGCTAGATCACCGAGGAAGCACTGTCTGGCTCGTTTAGCATTTGGATGGGTTACCGTCCTGGTCTGCCGAGCACTGGTGGTAAGCGGGCTGCACTCAGCGCTTGAGAGGCCAACTAAGGAGCTACTTGACGGAGAAGTAGCAGCTACAGTCAAGAAAGCCGACACAATGGCTGGCTATGTCGGGCGCTCACCACATCCCCCTCCATACCGCATGTGCTGACGTAATCAGGTGGAGGGCGAGAGGATAGGCAGTCGGTAGCTGTCGGGCCTTTCGAGGCCTCAAGGACAGAGTTTACTTTTGATCAACATCGAAGTTCGACCAGAAACGGTAAGTAGCAGCCATAGGTCGTAATTCCACTGAATTTGTTCTCGTTTCATTGCGTGTAGGGCGATCTGAACTGTAACATAACCAAGGGCTGAAGTATTAATTTTGTAAACAACAGCCTTAGTTTCTGATTAGCATTCGATAGTAGTATCATCTATTGTAAATAACTCATGTAAAACTATGTTGTCAATAATATCATAGCTATACCCCACGTTAACCAACTGCCGGCGTGGCGCAAGGGATAGCGTTACCGATTGCGGTGCTGAAGGTCGCCGGTTCAATCCCGTCCATCGGCAAAAATGTATTTCTTTGTAATTAACATTTCCTGAATGTTCTACATCCTTCTTATGTTCACTTATGTTCCGTACGTTAACTAGTCTTCTAATTTCTGGTACATTCTGTCTTTGTATAAATAGCATAGCACTCTGTCCGAGAGGCAGTCAGTGCTGCACGTACTGAACGTTTCAATTCGCAATAAACCTGCTTTCCGTGCTGTGTTCAGTCGACAACCCTGCCTTCGAAGTCAAGCCTGCTTCCATTTCAACGCGACGTGGTTCTATTACTTTCTTTCTATACGTTAATATTGATTCTGAAATGTTCATGTCTTTTAGCAACGGTAATAGCTTATTTTTTGGTTGAAAACAGAATATGCTCCAATAATAAAATTCATCAACGGGACCGTGACTGGTGGCTGTTATTTTACTCTTCCTGTTCATAATATACAACCAGCTAAAAAATGCTCCTGCCAGAAAAAAAAAAAAAAAAAAAAAGAAATCCGGTTCGGAATCCACGTTAAACTGTAGGTCCCCCTATAACTGGCTGGGTACGTCAGTTCGTAGGTCGGAGGAAGACATCGGCATACCATCTCCAAACAAGTCCATACCTAGTAAAGCACTGTGGTGTTTAAACCAATCTTCGGCTTGTTGACTGCTTTACCTAATGTTATTGTTTCATCAACACTGAGGACCTTCAGTCCTCATTCTGCCTTCCTCGTCAAAACTTCTGGCATGCCAACATATTCCCACTCTTTCAATAGAGAACATCCTAAATCCTTTTACACAGTTTCTTCTAGTAAATAAGGTTCCATGCACATCATCTCCCTTTCACTTCCACTGTCTAGAGACGTGTCTCTTCCACTGTCTCGTTTTGCTCCCATAAGTACCTTCATCTTCTGTGTCTCCAACTTCCACTGTCTTCATCACTTTCTCTCCATTGTGGCAGCCTACTTCTGGCATTGTCTATGTCCCATTCTTTTTCTCTTACATGCTACTACCTGTTTCTTTCTCACAGTCTGGTCTCTGTTTCTTCACTCATAATTATCTCCTCTTTATACCTGTCCTTGTGGAATCTTTGCTCGGGCTTTTAACACCTTTACTGAGAAACTAACACGTAAAATGGACAAAAGTTTTGTTTTTGAATTTCGGCGGTATTTCAGATCCAGATCCCCGAAGTCCATTCTAAATTCATCTCTCTTTTTCAATTTCACTGTCTCCTCTCTCTTTTGCTCTGACTGTTACTGTCTTCTCTTGCACTTGCACCATATTTCGACATCCAAACAATCTATGCTGAAATATTAAGTTGTATGGGATGTAGGTGGATATATTTTGTGGGAATGTAGTGCCTGATGGCAGGCAGCCAAGGAAACAGCTGAATTAAAATGTTGTGTGAACGCAGAGACTAGGGGGAGTGGCCCGAGCGAACGTTAAGCTGCCCTGTGTATAATGAGTCCTGCCTGTCTTCAAAGGACACCACCGACGTAGGGTGAGAAATGGTTCCAGCGAAAGACAGCGGTGCCACCACAACGACGACATCAGTATGAACTGCAGACCGTGAAATCAGAACGGTAAACACTACCTGTCTCTCTCAGGGCGCTGTTGAATCTAGTGTGCCAAATCGTTGTCCAGTTCAGCCCCCATTTATGACAATCATTCACACTGCGAGCAAGTCCAGCAAGCTCTTGCAGTAAGGGATCAACCCTGACCGTGTGGGTGATAGGCTCGGAGTAAAGCTGCCTATTCACAGGCAACCTGCTCTGGCGAGCCCTACCGCGAACGGCTCAGCGACCCTCCCAGCTGTGCTTGGGCACCGGCAAGCTCTACCTGCCACAGATGTCACTGAACTGACGTAGTGTGGGTTGGCCGGTAGCGGTCCAGGCTAGCAGGTAGCCACTCGCGGGTGGAACCGATGATCCCACACCCTGGACATTAAAGTCCCCATTCACATGCGAGCCCATCCGCCACTGCTTCCAGACAGGGATCGATACTGGCCTGCTTGCCTGTGTGTGGGCGATAGGCTCGGAGCAAAGCTCCCCATTCACAGGTGAGCGCGTCCGTCAAGCCCTACCACAAACCGCTCAGCACCCCCTTCTGGCGAGCTCTACTTGCTCCAGTTGTCCCTGTACTGATGGAGTGTGGGCTGACAGATAGCGGGCCAGACACTACTCCGAGCCTATCGCCCATACACAGGCGAGCCAGCTACGGTTCATCCCTTCCTGGAAGAGGTTGCTGGATCAGCTCGCATGTGAATGGATCCTTAAGCCGTCGCCACTCTGAATGTGTCTGGTCATCGTGCTGAGTCCAATGTGCAGCTGAATGCTCAAAGACAGCATCGAATATTATGCAGTATACTTCTATGAAATTTATAGGAAAGTCTCTGAGTCTGTAAGAAAACCCAAATGAAATAAAAATATGTATATATAAAAAAACTTGCTTCCAAGGAGCTCTGAACCAGCGCCATGGGCATCATTCTATTTCACAGTCCACGACTTTGCTGCCTACGCTAAAGCCACTAACGTATCTAGTCATCATTAACAAAATTATTAGTTGTGTTATATACACGATTGGTAGATATTTCGGTTGCTGACATGTAATTGCAACAAACGGTGGAAGAACAATTCGTGTTGATAGATCTTCTGTCTGCCTTGCCTTGAAACGGCAGATTACTATAATATGGAAAATTTTTAACCACATATGAGAAGAGGTTTACAGTCATTTATTCCAACAAATAGTACCTTTAACGACCGTTTTTCGAGAGATTCTCAATTTACTTGATTTGAAACGTCATACACTCATAAGACCTAAGTAATATACCTCAAACCCATGAAATACGACGGCCAATATGGCGTCTTCCTCTCTCTACTGGAAAGAGCTGTCCCCCTTCCCGGATAGCCACGTGGTGTGTCGTCGGTGGCGTTCTTCCACCTTACTGATGATAGTTCAGATGCACGTTGAGAATATCTGGCATGCTTGATATTGCCCGACACGTTGGGAAAGCCTCGCCAACGTGCGATTAGTTCGTTGTGACGCCAAAAACTCGCCACGTTGGCCACATTCGTTTAGATACACACTCTGTGTGCCAACGGCTTTAAAGTCTACGGTCTGGGTGTGAGTTCCGCCGGCGAGCAGCTACCTGCTTGCCCCGACCGCTACCTGCCACCCCACACTCCGTCAGAACAGTGACCACCGCGGCAGGTAGAGGTCGCCAGTGCCTGCACACAGCCGGAAGAGGACGCTGAGCCGTTTGGGTTAAGGCTTGCTGAACCCGCTCGCCTGTGAATGGGCAGCTTATCTGCAACCCTGATTGGCCCTCCAGTTCAGGAGGAGCACTAATTTTGAAAACACAAACACGCGCCCAGTGCTGAAGGAGCTCACAGCTTGGCAATGAAGAGGGACTTAACTTGCAACCTTGGAGCTGTATAACGTGTTCTGTCCGCTCCGATCTTGCATAGCAGACTTAGAAGCATAAAATATCTTCTGTCCGCTTCAGATTTTTCTTGCGGATTTGGAACGTACAGACCTATGCTGTGCTTCCCAATTCGATTATGCAATTAGTTGCATTCTAGCGGTGCTGGTGAAGCGATAACGCTCTACGGGACATAGTTTTACCTCCCATTGCGAGAAACTGTTGTGTGTAGTCAATGGAACCTAGCTGTACCGACAGCCAAGTATTCAACTGATCTTGATCACAGTCGTAGTGAGGTAAGATGTACGTTGTGGTCTCTTTTCCGTTATCCGGAAGCCTCCCTCTGGCTTGGATGTTTGTGTTGTCTTTAGTGTAAGTTAGTTTATAAGTAGTTTGTAAGTTTATGGACTTATGACCCCGCAATTAGGCCCCATAAGCTTAACAAACATTTGAACATCCGTTAGCCGCTACATTTACCTTGTTGTCGCCTCTATAACGGATTATAGACAAAGGGCTGAATGGCATATAACGGAAGAGACATACTCCAGTTAAGAGTTGCAACCAATAGATCTGTGCACGGAACTGCACTTTTTTTTTTTTTTTTGTGGGTGGGGGGCGTGGGGAGCAGGCGGTTTATTAATGATCACAGATTCTAATTCCAAATTAAATTCCGAGCAAACTAATAACCAATACAGGCTGATCGCTTAATTAATAACTCTAAAACTTCATTGCGTCATTAACACTATTAAATTGTGAGGCCCGGTGGTTTTGGGGTAAAGCGCTTGGCTGGAAACCGAAGGGTCACGGGTTCGAAACCCGGTCGGACCTCGGATTTTTTCAGTCCGTGCTTTAACCAATCCTTCACCTCTCAACGATGTGAGGAATCGCCAAAAACGCCACATGGTTCGGATTCCACGTTAAGGATAACTGTAGACTATAAAATCCGTGCTAAGTGCCAAAATGAACGTTTTGAGTAAAACGCAAAACCCTCCTAAAATGAACAGTTTGTCTTTATGTGCAATTTTTTTCGCCTCAATTTGTGTCTACCATTAATCTTTAAAGACTTATTACAGTTTAATTGACCATTCAATTTTTATCTTTATGAAAAAAATAGGGCTATGTGCCATACCCTCTACTGCAAGAAACCGGGCTATATGCAGTATCCTCTAATGTAAAAACCGGGCTATGTCCGAAATTTGAGTAAATGGAAAGCTGTATTGGACTTTGTGGTCTGGATGAACGTCATCAAAGGCGTCATACATTCTCTGATAATTCAAATCTTGGCTTAAATACATAAGTGAACTTTTGGCCCTTGTACAATGACTTTCCTCTTGGGGGAAAATTGCTGTGCGTTCAACTATACGCTGTACATCATCACCTGTGTACTCCTTCTCTTTGGTTTTATTTCCCCTACATTCAATGTACGTAACGTCACCACGCTTTTTCGATTTAACCAATGATTCAACCCTACGCTTTGTGATGCTATGGATTTCCATAAATGTTTGCTTGTACCCTTGTTTTTAATCACCTTTGCCATCAGGAATCCTATGAAATACACTGGCTTACCTTCTACATTATGGCGAATCTGTATACGACCCATGTCGCCTACGTTTAATACTTATGTTTCCCATTAGATACGAATTTTGCTTGACGTTACCTCCTAGTTCATAAAACTGATTGAAGATGTTTAGTTTTGTTTGAAGGCAATGTTTCTGCATAGATATGGGCATCGGCATGAAACCTACATAAAAGAAGGTCATTAGAAGTGTAAACAATGCGTCTAATAACCTGTTTTTCACTACTTTGCACTGAGAACAAAAACGCATGTACAAACAACTGCGACATTAAAAGCCGAAGGAATACAACTATGAGGTATTAATAAAAGACAACCTAGGTCTATGATGTTATAGAGGTAATTAAACCTATCGCAACAGGTGGAGGTTGTTTCTCAGGCACTGTCACATTCCGACTGTTCTTGTAGGACTTCCCTTCTGGTCTAAGCTTATTTACCATTTCCATTGTAGAAAAAGCACAAAAAGAAAAGTTACTGCTTGCTACACAATGGAACCTCAACTCAAACCGTAATAACAAAGCCCACGTGCACCTCTGGCCACTGGCACATAGCCAAGATTTTACTTCACAACAGGTGGCACATAGATCATTGGGCATTCTTGTGAGAAACATCAGAACTACTTCCACATAGTATAACAGATAGCCCGCTTTTTACTGAGTAGTATTAGGCATGTAGCCCAAATTTTCACAATAAAACAAAAATGTTCATTTTTTGCACTTACCACGGATTTTATTTTCAGGCTACAACTGGGGTAGGCTAGGGAAACGCAAGTCGCCGAAGTGGCGTCCAAATGAAAGACTTGCACCAGGCAATGAGCCACACGAAATTATTATTATTACTATTAAATTAATTTTCCCAGATCCACATACTACTAATATATTGCCTACATAGAGTATCAGTGTAGGGGCAAGATAATTTTTACATTACCCATTTAATAGATATAGAAAACGTCCAACGTGGCGGAATCTTGTTCTGTTTGGTGGCCATCATTTCAAACCGACGTTGGAAGCACGCGGTGGCGGAAGGAGACAAGTTGCCGAGGTTTGGGACTTCACGCTAGCCCAGGAAGTTTATGAACCTTAACGTTTAGTAATTAAGCTCAGGTATGTGCAATGAATCATCAGTTATTTTAATACACTCCCGGCCATTATAATTACTACACCACGAAGATGACGTGCTACAGACGTGCAATTTAACCGACAGGAAGAAGATGCTGTGATATGTAAATGATTAGTTTTTCAGACAATTCACACTAGGTTGGTGCCTGTGGCGACACCTACAACGTGCTGACATGAGGAAAGTTTCCAGCCGACTTCTCATACACAAATAGCAGTTGAATATATATTATGTTATTGGTGAAACGTTGTTGTGATGACTCATGTAAGGAGGAGAAATGCGCACCATCACGTTTCCGACTTTGGTAAAGGTCGGATTGTAGCTTATCGCGGTTGCAGTTTATCGTATCGCGACATTGCTGAACGCGTTGGTCGCGATCCAATGACTGTTAGCAGAATATGGAATCGGTGGGTTCAGGAGGGCAATACGGAACGCCGTGTTTGATCCCAACGGCCTCGTATCACTAGCAGTCGAGATGAAAGGCATCTTATCCGCATGGCTGTAACGGATCGTGCTGAGTCAACAGATGGTGACGTTTGCAAGACAACAACCATCTGCACGAACAGTTCGACGACGTTTGCAGCAGCATAGTCTATCAGCTCAGAGACCATGGCCGCGGTTACCCTTGACGCTGCATCACAGACAGGAGCGCCTGCGATGGTGTACGCAACGACGAACCTGGGTGCAAGAATGGCAAAATGTCATGTTTTCGGATGAATCCAGTATCTGTTTACAGCATCATGATGGTCGCATCCGTATTTGGCGACATCGCGGTGAACGCACATTGGAAGCGTGTATTCATCATCGCCATACTGGCGTATCAGCCGATGTGATGGTGTGGGGTGCCATTGGTTACACGTCTCGGTCATCTCTTGTTCGCATCGACGGTACTTTGAACATTGGCTGTAACATTTCAGATGTGTTACGAGCCGTGTCTCTACTCTTTATCGGATCCCTGTGAAATCCTATATTTCATCAGGATAATGCACGACCGCATATTGCAAGTCCTATACGGGCCTTTCTGGATACGGAAAATGTTCGACTGCTGCCCTGGCCAGCACATTCTCCAGATCTCTCACCAATTGAAAACGTCTGATCAATGGTGGCCGGGCAACTGGCTCGTCACAATACGCCAGTCACTACTCTTGATGAACTATGGTATAGTGTTGAAGCTGCATGGTCATCTGTGCCTGTACACACTATCCAAGCTCTGTTTGACTCAATGCCCAGGCGTATCAAGGCCGTTACTTACGGCCAGAGGTGGTTGTTATGGGTACTGATTTCTCAGGATCTATTCACCCAAATTGCGTGAAAATGTAATCTCATGTCAGTTCTAGTGTAATACATTTGTCCTGTCAACTGCATTTCTTCTTGGTGTAGCAATTTTAATGACCAATAGTGTACTATTTTGCCTAGTCTGATGTGCAAGGAATCATCAATTATTTCAATACTATATCTTTAATTAGCGCTGTGGGCAAAATTTTCTCAGGTATTGTCGAAAGGATAGTGAGAATACGGATCGAAAACGAGTTGGATGATAATCAGTTTGGGTTTCGGCCACTTGAATCACCACCTTCTTAAAGAACACCAGAACCAGTAAGAATAATTTGTGGACAGCTAATAAGTGATTATCACAAAACAAAACAACGTAAGAGAGTAACTGCAGTAAGATTAGGACAAGCCACAATTCCGAATTGAACACATTTTTGAGGTAATAATTTACTCCTAAAATTTATGATAAGGTATTTAACCAACTTGGAGTTTCCAATAAACTGCAATTTCAGACCATACATTCCGAACTATAAGCCGATTGTAATATTTATCTTCTTCTGGGTGCCATAATCTCTTTCTTTCTTTCACTAAACATCAGTCTCTCACAGTCCATATCTACTGTATGAGAACATTGGTGGATCTGACCGAAGAAAGCAAACTGATTTGAATTTCACCTACTGTCGTCCGAATTCTTTGTGTTCGTGTGATGAGATCGGCTACACTGTGACAGTGCCCATAGTGAAGTACTGATTTGAAACGATCGGTCGTTTTACGCTGATGCCAGTCGTCGCTAAAATCCACCGATATCGGAGCCACTGTGGACAAAGCTTAAACTACCGTCTGCACTAGTGGCAGCCGGTGGTCGCACAGTTACCGCCGACGGCAAGTCTACCGCTCGGTTTCTTTTCTTTTTCTTTCTTTTTTTCCGCTCATAGTCCGCATCACGTAGGATGGCGCCCCAGTTTTCATCCGTTCTGCACATCCCCCTCCATTAGCGCACTATCAGCCAATAATATTTATTCCCTGGGCGCATGGCTGACTGGAAGTTACGCAATGTTTCTCCCTCATGCTCAACTGTTAGCGCTCGACCGTAGCTCCTCCCCTTCAAGCTTCCCATGTCTCTCCACCTCTATGTGCGGAAGCGCCTTTTTACATAACGCCAACTATAGTGCGCAAGCTCTGATTTACTCCATTACATTACAGTTGGAACGGCAGCGACGGTCGATTGACCGCAACGGAAAATGCCATCGCGTGTACAACGGGCCTAAAGCTGTCCTCACACGGGACGTGTTGTCCCAGCGTAGCGCGCGCCAGACATGCTCTACATCTAACTACAGCACGCTCTGAAACGACCCGCTACATCCCACTAAACTTGCTGCTGCCGGCCGCGGTGGCCGAGGGGACTGAGGCGCTCCAGTCACGGTCTGCACTGCCACTACGGTCGGGGGTTCGAATCCCCCCTCGGGCATGGATATTTGTGCCGTCCTTAGTATAAGGTAGGAAGTAAGTAGTTTGTAAGTTTAGGGACTGATGACCCAGTAGTTAAGTCCCATAAGCTTAACAAACATTTGAACATTTTTGAACGTGCTGCTAATAGTGATTTGCGACCGCAGCACTCTTCAGGCTCGTTGCGGGAATTAACAATGATGGATGCGCGTAAAATCACACAATATCTCTTGTAGCCACCATCTAAACAAAGAAAAAAAGATTTGAAACTGTAGCTTTCTTATGCTTGCAAGAGGCATGCAATACTCTTCCAGAAATTATATATATATATATATATATATATATATATATGTTGTTATGGTCTTCAGTCCGGAGACTGGTTTGATGCCTACTCTATCCTGAGCAAGCCTTTTTATCTCCTCATAAGAACGGCAACCCACATCCACTTGAATCTGCTTACTATACGCGTCTCTTGGTCTCCCTCTGCGATTTTTCCCCCACACACTTCCCTCCAATGCTAAATTTACGATTCCCCGATGTCTAAGAATGTGTCCTACCAAGCGATCCCTTCTTTTAGCCAGGGTATGCCAAAAATTACTTTTCTCACCAATTCTGTTCAGTACTTCTTCATTGGTTATGCGATCTACCCACCTAATCTTCAGCATTCTTCTGTAACACCACATTTCAAAAGCCTCTATTCTCTTCCTGTCCGCACTGCTTATCGTCCATGTTTCACTCCCGTACAAGGAAACACGCCACACAAATGCCTTCAGAAAAGACTTCCTTACACTTATATTAATATTCGATGTTAGCAAATTTCTCTTTTTCAAAAATGCTTTTCTTCCCATTGCCATTCTGCATTTTATATCCTCTGTACTGCGACCATCACATGATATTTTACTACCCAAGTAACAAAACTCATCTACCACCTTCATTGTTTCATTACCTAATCTAATTCCTTCAGCATCGCCCGATTTTCTAAGACCGCATTCCATTATTTTTGTTTTGCTCTTATTAATGTTCATTTTATATGCTCTCTTCAACACACTGTCCATTCCATTCAACTGCTCTTCCAGGTCCTTTGCTGTCTCTGACAGAATTACAATGTCATCAGCAAAACGCAAAGTTTTTATTTCTTCCCCCTGTACTTTAATCCCTATTCCAAATTTTTCCTTGCTTTCCTTCACCGCCTGCTCGATGTACAAATTGAATAACATCGGAGAAAGGCTACAACCCTGTCTTACTCCCTTCCCAACTGATGCTTCCCTTTCATGCCCTTCGAGTCTAATAACTGCGGTCTGGCTTTTGTACAAGTTATAAATAACTCTCCTTTCCCTATATTTTACCCCTGCTGACTTCAGAATTTGAAAGAGTGTATTCCAGTCAACATTGTCAAAAGCTTTCTCCAAATCTACAAAAGCTAAAAATGTAGGTTTGCCTTTCCTTAATCTATCTTCTAAGATAAGACGTAAAGTGAGTATTGCCTCCCGGGTTCCTATGTTCCTCCTGAATCCAAACTGATCTTCCCCAAGGTGAGCTTCTACCAGCTTTTCCATTCTCCTGTAGATAATTCGTGTTAAAATTTTGCAACCATGACTTATCAAACTGATGGTTCTGTAATTTTCACACCTGTCTGCGCCTGATTTCTTTGGAATGGGGATTATTACATTTTTCTTAAAGTCTGAGGGTATTTCGCCTGTCTTATACATCCTACACACCAGTTCAAATAGTTTTGTCATGGCTGGCTCTCCCAGAGACTTTAGTAGCTCTGAGGGTATGTTATCTACTCCTGGGGCCTTGTTCCGACCTAGGTCTTTCAAGGCTCTGTCAAATTCATCTCTCAGTATAGCATCTCCTATTTCATCTTGATCTACGTCCTCTTCCCTTCCTACCACATTGTCTGTAAGTTCATTTCCTTTGTAGAGCTGCTCTATGTACTCTTTCCACCTTTCAGCTTTCCCTTCTTTGCTGAGAACCGGCTTCCCATCTGAGTTCTTGATATTCGTAGATTTGCTTTTCTTGTCCCCAAATGTCTCTTTTATTTTCCTGTAGGCGGTATCTACTTTTCCCCTTCTTATACATTCTTCTACAGATTTGCATTTGGCTTCTAACCACTCCTGCTTAGCCATTTTGCACTTCCTGTCAATCTCATTTTTTAATCGTCTGTACTCAATTTTGCCTGTTTCATTTACTGCATTTTTATATTTTCTCCTTTCATCAATTAAATCTAGTATTTCCTGTGATATCCAAGGATTTTTTGTAGGTCTTGCCTTTCTACCTATTGTGTCCTCTGCTGCCTTCACTATTTCATCTCTCAATGCTACCCATTCCTCTTCCACTGTTTTATTTCCTCCTGTTTCTGTCAATTGTTGCCTAAATCTCCCTCTGAAATTCTCCACAACTTCACTTTCCTTCAATTTATCTAAGTCCCATCTCCTTATTTTCCTACCTTTCTGCAATTTTTTCAGTTTCAGCCTACAGTTCATGACTAACAAGTTATGGTCAGAGTCTATATCTGCCCCTGGGTACATCTTGCAGTTTATAACCTGGTTCCGGAACCTATGTCTTACCATTATAAAATCTATCTGATACCTTCCGGTGTCTCCTGGTCTCTTCTATGTATACAACCTTCTTTTGTGATTCTTAAACCAGGTGTTTGTTACGATTAAATCATGTTCCGTGCAAAATTCTACCAGGCGACTTCCTCTTTCATTTCTCCTGCCCAGTCCATATTCACCTACTATTTTTCCTTCTCTTCCTTTTCCTACTACCGAATTCCAGTCTCCCATCACAATTAAGTTTTCCTCTCCCTTAACTGTCTGAATAATTTCCTTTAGCTCCTCATATATTCCTTCGATTTCCTCATCATCGGCAGAGCTAGTTGGCATATAAACCTGTACTACTGTGGTCGGTGTTGGCTTCGTATCTATCTTGACAATGATAATGCGATCACTGTGCTGCTCATAGTAGTTTACCCGCATTCCTATCTTCTTATTCATTATCAGTCCTACTCCTGTGATACCCCCAACTGATTTTGTATTTATAATCCTGTACTCACCTGACCAGAAATCCTGTTCATCCTGCCACCGGACTTCACTAATCCCCACTATATCTAACTTCAACCTATCCATTTCCCTTTTTAAATTTTCTAATTTTCCTACCCGATTAAGGGATCTAACATTCCACGCTCCGATCCGTAGAATGCCAGTATTGTCTTTCCTGATAACAACATCCTCCTGAGTAGTCCCCGCCCGGAGATCCGAATGGGGGACTATTTTACCTCCGGAATATTTTACCCGAGAGGATGCCATCATCATATGTTCATACAGTAGAACTGCATGTCCTCGGGTAAAGTAACGGCTGTAGTTTCCCCTTGCTTTCAGCCGTTTGCAGTAGCTGTGTGGCAAGGCCACATTAGCTGATGTTACAAGGCCAGCTCAGTCAATCATCCAGACTGTTGCCCCTGTAACTACTGAAAAGGCTGCTGCCCCTCTTCAGGAACCACACGTTTGTCTGGCCTCTCCACAGATACCCCTCCGCTGTGGTTGCACCTACGGCACGGCTATCTGCATCGTTGAGGCACGCAAGCCACCCCACCTCGGCAATGTCTGTGGTTCATGGGGGTGGATATATATATATATATATATATATATATCTGCTGTCGGATAAATGTACTGTCTTCGTCTTTTCTTGAAATATATATATATCTGCTGTCGGATAAATGTACTGTCTTCGTCTTTTCTTGAAATATATATATATATATATATATATATATATATATATATATATATATATATATATATATATATTTCAAGAAAATGTATATATATATATATATATTTATTTATTTATTTATTTATTTATTTATTTATTTATTTCAAGAAAAGACGAAGACAGTACATTTATCCGACAGCAGATGACAGTGCTAACAAAATATACGAGCAAATCACTTCGGCAAAAAATCATAAAACAAATTTTCAACGTTGAAATATATCATCTGCATGAGCTTCACTTGTCTTGTTCTCTTACATTTCCATTTTCCATGTTGTACACATTATGCATATTCAAAAGATTACCTTGCAGTTCCTTCGGAAATAAAAGGTTCTGCCTGATACAACGCCTAAGCTAGACAATGTTCGTTGTGATAATTTTTGCCTTTAGTAATCTACGTAAACACTGTTCCTTCTTCACTGTATCTGCTTCCGTAACCACACTGTACTGAACCGCAACAGAATTCAAACACCGTGGGGAAAACCGAGGGACGTAGGGTACTGTCTTAAAAATTATTTGATTCCTGTGCCCTAGCACGGAAAACTCAACAAATTCTCTCGTGGACAGAGTTTGTTCTTGTTTCTAATAAATAACGTCGAATACCGGATATTATAATTGTATTGAATTAACAAGTAAGTTACATCAACCGTATTTAAACCAAATCGTTATAAATATTTGGGAGAGTGTAGATGCAAACCTGTTATTTACATTTCTTTTCCTCCACGGCTTGTGGCGCTAACCACCACGCCAATACCTTAGTCTTAAAAAGAAATAACAACGAATATCGAATATTATATTTAAATTAGTAAAAAAGGACCAGAAACATTAAGGAAACAAAAAAGGAAAAAATAAAAATATTTTGGTAGTACAAAGACGCGAACCGAGTGAGCTAGGAGCCTCTACACCGCATCTTATGACCCTTCCAAGTGAGTTAAAAAAATGTTCAAATGTTTGTAAAGTCTATGGGACTTAACTACGGGGTCATCAGTCCCTAAACTTACAAACTACTTATGAACTAAATACGAACTAGGACGACACAAATATCCATGCCCGAGGGGGGATTCGAACCCCCGACCGTAGTGGCCGTGCAGACCGTGACTGAAGCGCCTCAGTCCCCTCGGCCACCGCGGCCGGCCAAGTGAGTTACTTGGGTACTTCAGCGGTTTTTCCAGTTTTAGGTATACTACACATCGAACAGATGTTGTAACATGTTAGATATCTATGGCATAGTATCACAAAGACGTTCCTTTGATAGAATGGCATTATACCGTAGCAAAGGAACGATATTCTTTCACAGTATACAAATTATCACTGACACACGTTAAATACGATGACCTTTAAAGCAATGAAAATTGAATTTCCAGTAATTTATTGTAATAAATCATGTCTAAAATGACACGTTTTCAAAAGTTCCTCAATTTCTTGGCACTTTAAAAAAGATTTTATTGATACATCGTACCCTACAACGAAAGAAGACACGAAATACGGAGTTCCGTTTGCAATATGGCGGCTCAAAACTTCTGCTTGTCACGTGATAACCAGGTCGCTTCTCACTGGCCACGTTCCACTCCACGAAGCTTCCTTCATTCCATGCTTCGCAGGGCAGTGGAACTTGGCATTCCACGATGCACCGTCACCACTGCCTCCTCCACGTGCGTTTCCAAGTCCCGTGAGAAGACGGCATAACTGTTTAATAGGGCTGCATATTCTCCCGGACCAACTTAATGGTCGCGCGAATCTAGTATTCCCGCTAGAGGTTTTGTCGGACATGCTGAATGATATTCCCGTACCTATTCGCTGCATTAAGGAGCCACCGCGCATTTCAGTAGACCAGTGAGAACACATTTACAGGAAACCTTTCCCGGCCGCTGGATTGGCATGGCCATCACGATCACCCGATCTGTTCAAGTGAAATGTTAAAATGTTTGTAAACCTAGGAAACTTAACTACTGCGGTTATCAGTCCCTAGGCTTACAAACCACTTAAACTAATCTAAGGATAATACACACACTCATGCTGAGGGAGGACTCGAACCTCAGATGGCGAGCAACCGCGCGCTCCGCAGTAAAGCGCCTTAGAGCGCTCGGCCACTCCACCAACGGACCCGATCTATATCCAATCGATTTTTCCCTGTACGGTTATCTGAAAACCCTTAAGTGTGGAACACGTGTTACATTGAAACGTGTCCATAAAAAATTATTTTGTAAGAAAATGTCCAATATTGTGCCTCCTGTTTTGTATCGAGTAACTTGCTTGCAAGAAAATGTATAATATCGCTTCTACTGTATGTATCGATACGTGTCCTTTATGAAGTTTCATCTTTGGCAAAGATCATGTATTGCATAGCATCGTAGCTCGCACTGAGAGAGAGTACTACTAGTGGTTCAGCTCGCTTAGAGAGCGGTTGGGTTGTGTGTATGGCTCCGATGTAGAGCAGAGGCTGCTTTGCCAGCAAGTCAGAAGTTGTATTATGTAGGTAATGTAATGCTGATTATTAATAATAAGTAACTTAAACTTTCTTCCATGTTTCATTTACGTAGTTAGAAAATTAACCTACTTCCTTCATTTGATAATTAATTATTAGTGGATTTAAAGTGCAGTATTGATGTGAATAATATTGTTGAACGGATTTCATTATTGGTGCCATAGTAAATGATAGTTAATTGACTATGATACTAAATTGATACTAAATTTCAATAATTAGAAACTGATCTGCATAAAGTTCTCACAGTCAAGCATTAAGAAAGTGATTTGTGGTTTTTTTTTTTTAATATCTTTCTCGCAGTCAAAATTTTTTAGTATAGTCAGTGTCTGTTTCAAAAGGCTACATGTCACAGTTGTTTTGTTAAAAATATCCGTTGCGCACATAATCAGTTTCATGCACTGTTTCTCACTTAATAGCATATACATCAGTATCAGGGCCATAATTAAACCAAATTGCTGTGTCAAGGAACAATTTGTTGTCTGATCTAACGATAGGTTCAACATCCACACAACACACGTACAGCTTTTATCTGGCGCCCTTTCTGCCAGGATAGTTCACAAACAGGATCGTGACGTAGTTAGATACGTAGCCTTATTTAAGTTAGTTTGTCTTCTCCACTAACCAACTTATCTTTTGGCTCTTAATTTAATTTTTGTAGCACCATCCTTTGTTATAGCAACAGTAGCATAGTAATTGTTTCTGTAGTTTGTTACTTACCATTCTTGATAGTGTGTAGCATTGTTTATAGTAGATTAATTGAATATACAAATAATTGCATTACTACTGAACAAGTCTCTCTTTTATATTGTCTGATGTTTGTTATGATGAAATTTCTAGTATCGCGGAACTCGTGTGATAATTAACGGTTCGCGTAATCTCGATTGTGATTGTATGTTGCACTAGCCCGATTCAGCTTATTGTTCTCTCATAATTACTGTGTGTGATTTTCAAAAAATATGCAGTAGGTGAAAATAAATATTATTAGTCACTTTACTGCAAAATTCTGTTAACAATGTCGAAGAATAGGAGAGTCCGCGCTGATGCTAAATCTGCTTCCGAAAATGAGACCTCGAAATGCATACGAAGACGTAGAAGAAAATTTGAACGAAAATGACAATGATGATTCGACTCAAGTAGGTCGCTTGGTACGTGAACGAAGTGTACCTCATAGCAACAACAATGAAGACGCGGTGCGTAGTTTACGCTCACTTACACCACACAGGCGAAGGGAAGCGTTTGACTACAAGCATTTCCTGACTGTACGTAAATTCAAGACATTCAAAAACTCTCCGAATGACTTGCACCCTAAAGAGTGGTTGCAGCAATTCGATTATTGTCTTCCCCCGAATTGGCCACTTGAGCACAGATTAGAATTTATATGTGGTTATCTGGAAGGCGAGCCAG
This sequence comes from Locusta migratoria, assembly GCA_026315105.1. Taxonomy (NCBI): domain Eukaryota; kingdom Metazoa; phylum Arthropoda; class Insecta; order Orthoptera; family Acrididae; genus Locusta; species Locusta migratoria. Next base: position 313,126,339 of record CM048744.1, on the reverse strand, counting down.
CCACCAGAATGAGAGCTATTGCACAAGAGTGCTATAGCGAGAATCAGTTCCGACGCTCATTTCTATCCGCATACTGGTCGGAAGCGGCACAAGACCGCGTTAAAAACAGTATTGCGACGTTCAAAAGTTTTGAGCGATCAAATTTCTCTAGCCCGGTGGAATATTTCCAACATTTAGTATATAAAAATCAATTTTTATCGGCACCTTACTGCCCTGCGGAATTAATTAGAATTTGTTTGAACAAATTGCCTCTACACTTGCGTCAAATTGCCATTGCGGCACGATGCAAGAATGATATTGAAGCCTTTAGAAACCTCTTACAAAACTTAGAGGAAGAAGACGAGGAAAATTCCTCGCGCAGTCGATATTTTGATAGAATCAGATATGATCGCCGGTCGCAACAAAGCCCGCCGCGTACTAAACGTTATTCAGAGCATGACGATAAACCAAAAAATAATTCTTTCACTAATGAATCTTACAAACAAAGTCGCGACAATGAGAACAGTGATTGTCAAGATCGTGAGAATAACCGTGGATGTTTTCGTGGCCGTTACCGAGGTGGTGGCTTTGGTCGCGGAGGACGCCACAATAATTACTATCATAACAGCAATACCTCAAATGATACTAATTGGCGTGAAAGACGCAATACTGATAGTGATCGCGAGACTGAAAATAACAACAATAACACTGAGAAGCGTAGTCGGGAGGGCACACGCGATAATTCTCGTGATCGCCTTCCACGATACGAAAACACAAATCAGGGCCAAAGCAGATCGCGTACCCCAGAAAGACAAGAGCAAAACATTGAAATCAGACCTGCTAATCCACGCTACAATTCGTCAAAAAAAGGGCCGCGTCAGGTATGACTAGCGGACTCGACGGCAAATAATTCGGCCGTACAGGATTTATGTGATCCTAACTATACGCTGAAACTTGTTCATTGTGAACGTCCTCACAGAGAGGAAGGTTACAATGAACAACCTCCCGAACAAAACAGAATAGTAGTTTGTGCGGAAGTGCACAATACTGATGCTGGTAGCACCTCAGTAAGGGATAAGGCAAAACCGACACAACTTGTGTCAAAACCTAAAGCCGTTACTCCTGAAAGCAATGACAGTAATAAAAATTGTACTATCAGATTTAAAGAAACAAATAAAGAAGCATCGAACAAACATTATACTGCCCAACGGTTAAACGAGATAATTGTCGATCAGCAATATAATGACGACAATTCAGAGTGGGAGACAGAAGCTTCGTCTTCAGACTCTGAGGAAGACACTATATACGAAATAAAATTCTTACAGTATCAACCAACAATTGCATATGACAGACCGGTCATGTACTTTGAAATGCAGGATACGGTACTGCCACACAATAATGCAACTAACAGTAACCTTGGAACAGCAAAAAATGATTTCAAACAATTAGATTTGCAGCACACCTCTGTCGCTGATTGGATAGACAATTACATGTTTTCTAATGACGACGATAGTGAATGCGAAGTCGATGAACAATCAGGATTTGAAAAGCATTTATCTTATGAAAGCCTCATTAATCTTGGTAACACTTGTCTCAACAAAGAAATTTCTTATGAACCTTCCACCGAACAAGACGTAAAATTTGTACAATTAGATGACATAAAAGAGGCACTATTAGAAGAGAAGGTAGACTGTCTCGATATTCCAATTCACCCAATTGTATCTGTCAAAATTGGCAAAATCAATCTTTCTGCTGTCTTAGATTCTGGTAGCCCTGTGTCAGTAATTAGTGAAGTGACTTTCAAGAAATATCAGAACTTGCTTAATGGTCCCATTCTGCCTTTGCATTGCACTAAAATTCGTGGCGTCATTTCTAGCAAACCTGTCGAAATTCGACAGCAAACATACGTAAAATTTTTATGTCAAGGTCATATCTTTTCTGCCAACCTATTGATTGTCCCCCGTTTAACTACACAGATAATATTAGGTGTGGACTTCCTATCCAAGTACAAGGTTATTTTAGATTTCAATACGGCTTGTGCCACTGCTTTTATTCAGGAAAATGCCATTCAAATTAAATTCGAAGACTGGATTACCAGATATGAAGAAGGTGCCAGTTGTTTAAAATTTTTATCTACTTCTAATGTGACGCAGGATGTCAAACCTGATGATGATATAACAGATAAACATTTCGAGACTGAACAAATTGACTTGATTTCTGATATCATTAAGAACAAATTAGTAGAAGTTGAAGATGCCTCAGAACGTGATAAAGAAGAATTGTTCCTTATCTTGCGGCGTTATTCCCGTGTATTCGCGAACAGTCCTGGTACCATAAAAAATTTTCTCTATGAATTTAAGATCAAAGAACATAATAAATTTTTTGTACCTCCATATCCCATTCCCATAGTATACAGGGAAAGAGTTAAGGCTGAAATTCAGTCCATGCTCAATCAAGGTGTAATTGAACCTGCAGTTAGCTCATATAACAGTCCCCTACATATTGTTGAAAAAAGAGATAAGTCAATTCGATTAGTGCTTGATTCCAGACAAATTAACACTATCATTTTACCTGAAACCGACCGACCACAAACCCTGGAAGAATTGTTACAAAAATTCTATGGTGTCAAAGTTTTATCCTCATTAGATCTTAGGTCTAGTTTTTGGCAAGTGAAACTGCACCCCAACTGTAGGAAGTACACCGCGTTTCTCTGCTTCGGAAACTGTTATCAGTTCCGTAAATTGCCTTTCGGACTGAACATCTCCTCATCTGCTTTCATCCGTGCGATGAATGCCACAATTCCTGAGCACTTAAAACAACAAATCACAATTTACGTTGATGATATTTTAATTGCAGAATCTTCCTGGGAAAAACATAACAGTACGTTGGCATCTTTACTTGAAGTGTTTGCTCAATCCGGGATTACTGTCAACCTAGAGAAGTCACAGTTTGGTCGTTCTCAGATTAAATTTTTAGGGCACATTATTTCTAAAGATGGGATCCAGCCCGACCCCGAAAAGTTAGAGGCGATAATGAAAATGCCTGTTCCCACCACTAAACGCCAATTAAGAGCTTTCTTGGGTTTAATTAATTTCTATCGGCGTTTTATAAATTTGAAAGACCTAACTACTCCCAGATTATATGAATTAACTGGAAAGAATACTGTTTGGTTCTGGGATGAAGCTGCCCAAAGAGAATTTCTTTGCTTAAAAGATGCACTCCTTCACGCACCTATTCTGCACCACCCAGATTTGTCTAAGATCTTTTGCATTTCTACCGATAGTTCAAAATTCGGACTTGGCGTTCACGTGTTTCAAGAGGATGAAGAAAATGGGATTGCCACACAGAGAACCATTGCATTTGCTAGTCGCATATTATCCAAGTCAGAGCGGAACTATTCCGTCACTGAGCTTGAAGCTTTGGCAGTAGTTTGGGCATTCGAAAAATTCCGTTATTTCTTGTTTGGCAGACACACTAAAGTTTACACGGATCACCGTGCACTTCAATTCCTCATGTCGGCAAAACTTAACCATCATAGACTTAGACGATGGGCTTTGTTCCTTCAAGAATTCGATTTCTCTGTAATTTACATTCCTGGTGAACAAAACGTCGTTGCAGACTCGCTATCTCGTTCGCCTGTTGGGCTCATCAAGGCGACGGAAGAGGCATACTTAGAAAATAACTTTACTATCCTCTATATGCAGCAAGTTGCTTTCGAAAATTACATATCTGCCACATTTTCTGACATTGCTAAAGAACAAGATAAAGATCCAATCTGGCGAGATATTAAAATAAAATGGCACGATAAATATAATGTTTCCATCAGACAATGTTACATTATCCATAATAACATTCTCTTCAAACGTAAAGCCCCTGACAGTCAATTTTGGTTAGTGTGTGTTCCGGAGGAATCCGTGAACAAATTGATTTGGTATATTCATCTCAGTTACGGACACTATGGTGCCAAGAAGTGCTTCGCGAAATTACGCGACTCTTGTTACTTCATCAACATGGAGAAACGTATACGCAATGTGTTATCTCGATGCAAATTGTGTCAGAAAGCAAAGCCGCCGACCATATCGCATTCTGCTCCACTTTTTCCGATTATACCTTCAAAATTAAAGCAGTTAGCAGCCGTTGACCTGTTTGGACCTCTTCCGAGAACTAACAATGGTTTCTCTTTTGTCTTCGTTGCTATTGAGCTCACATCAAAATTTGTATCTTTTACTCCGCTCCGCCGTGCCACGGCGAAGACAGTAACTAACGCCTTTGTCAAAAACTTCCTGAAAGATGTTGGCCATATAGATAAAGTCATCTCCGATAACGGACCTCAATTCCGTTCTCATGATTGGGCACGGATGTTGCGGCGCAGAAACATCAAACCTGTGTTCATATCACTTTATCATGCTGCCTCTAACCCTTGTGAACGTGTGATGAAAGAGCTTGGAAAACTTTGTAGGCTGTATTGCTACCGACGACATAACACATGGGATAGATATCTTCTGTCATTTCAAAATATTATAAATGAACTTCCTAATGATTCTACAGGTCTTTCACCAATTCTGGTTCTGAAAAACAAGCAACCTCCCGACCGTATCAAGGAATTGATACCTTTTCCTAAACACAGAAGACTACGTCATCATGAGATCATTGAATTGGCGCTTAAAAACATTAAGAAAGCAGCTGAAAAAAGGAAACGCTCCCAACGTAATTGTTACGCCAAACAACTCTATGTAGGACAAAAGGTATTAATTAGATCCCACCACTTATCCCACAAGGGAAGATCTATGATTCACAAATTCTTCTTACTGTACAATGGTCCGTATCGAATCAAACGTATCATCCACGACAACGTCGTTGAGGTAGAAACTTTAAAGACGCACAAGTCGAAAGGCATACACCACATTTCCAATATTAAAATTTTCAAGGCATAAAATTGGGGTAGAGAGTCCATTAATCTGTTTTGGACACACCAAGTGGCGATTGGTGCCCCGTTCTCGAGCTGAGTGTCACTATTCTTCCGCTTTTCCTTAGTGCGCTCTATCTACATCTTTTTCTCACTGTTACTTTTCCCTAACTCTGAATACTTATGCTCTGTGCTACGCTGGGATATTGTCATACAAAACTATGACTATCTTGCAATTTACATATAACGAACTCTGTGGCTGTGCAAGACAAATAAAATTAATGGAAATTTTTGATTGAGTAATCTAATTAAGTTATTATGTTTCAGAAAATATCAGATTTCTCTTCTGTATTACTAATTGCATAACTTACGAACTTCGGAGCGAGTGAAGAAGATTTTGAGTTGACATAAGCATTTTGTAGGCCAATTGAGCAGTAAAAAAGAAAAAGGACATTCTGGAGGATGATGAGTAAGGCAATACACAATATGTCATGGTGGTCTTTAAAATGCACTATTGTTTATGGATAAATGATTGTAAGGAAGGTATTGGTAACAGTCAAAGATGTTTGATAAATGTAATTATGTGGACGAGAGTATACAATGATTATGAAGCAATTATGAGGAGAACCGCTCTGTTGCTAATGATGCTATGCTCTGTTCTTTTCTTATGTGCCTACTCGCACTGCGCTTTTGTGTTTTCTCTTTGTGCTTATGTGCACCATTTTGTATGTTGATGCATTGTGCCTTCAATGGCATGTGTGATTGGTGAGAATCATATCCTTCTGATGCTCTGTAATTATTTGTAATTATGTGTAATGAATATCTCTAATTATGCTTGCAGCTATGCTTATTGCTCTTGTAATCAAAGCTTACCGCTATGCTCACTAATTATATACCTAAGCCCTACCACTATGCTAATTAATTTTATAATGAAGCTCATGAAAATGTATGGTTATGCTTATACGTTGCACACAGCCATCTCTCTTGCGAACTTGCAGTTTTGCCATAAACTACGCCTAGTTAAGTCTAGTTAATGCACAGAGATACTTTGCTTTTGCTTACTGCTATCTTCAAAATTTTTATTGATGATCTTATTGATGAAAATCTGCAGCTATGCCTAACAAGTAGTGTACGTTATCGGATGATTTACTGTGATGTACATCTATTACTGTGCCAAAATTTTCCTTAATTGTTTTGTCTGACCCTACTGCTGACTCAGACAGACACAGACATGACCTGATGACTTGAACCTCTTTTGATATTCTCACGAAACTACCCTGATGTGTTATACCTCAAGGCAATGAAATATGTAACTCAGTTCAGACAAAAGCCTGGCCATGGCAACATATGTAATTTAATTGTTATAATTTGGTGGTAATACAATCCCCACCATAGTGATGTATGTCAATTTAATTGACTAGTGGTAATTGGAATGTCAAGTTATTTGAAGTGGCTTCACGTTAATTTCTCTAATTATGACAACAAATTTACTTTACATGACCTAATGCCAAATTGATGACAAGCACCCTGAATGTATTTCATACGATTATGTGTTTGTAAAGTAATATGTACATAGTATGTAAAGCCTTATGCCTATATGAAATGACACTAATTTTGTAGATACTCTAGTATAAGAATTAAATTACTCATTACTATTCAAATGTATCCGTCTTCAAGACACTACTTGTAATGTAAAAATATGGTTTAATAATCAACGACTTTTCTTTCAGTGTAAACTGAAATATCATGACTATGTTACTAATTTGTGTATAAAATGCTTTATTTCATGTACTTTGGACACGCATGGGAACTGGCGATTTCGCACACGAGATTCCATAATGCACACAGAACAATGGACGTGTTATTATACACCACTGATTTTGGGCCTTTTAATGAAGATGTTTTTTGGATGATGTTTGGCCACATAGTACTGTCCATTGCAGCCTTGGCCAACCACCATAATTTTGCTCTAATTTTGGCTATGCTGATGCAGTCTGCTAGTAGCCCGTTGGTTGGAGCACACTTGGTTGTCGAATTGCATGGAGGAATACATCGGAACCTTTTCCCCATGACTTCAACTTCAATGCAACCAGCCAGCTCGCCTACAGTGTGGTGTAATCTTACAGTGTTTTGTGTTCGTGTGCAGACCTAAGATGAATGTTAGGGGATAATTGGCTAATCGTGTGCAGACCTAAAATGAATGTTAGGGAATAATTGGCTATTCGTGTGAAGACCTAAAATGAATGTTAGGAGCTAATGTGCTATTCGTGTGCTTATACTATTCAGTGCCTCCCATTGCAAACGTTGTCCACAGGTTCATTACAAGTGTTTAGGTATATTTCATGGTTCTTTTACATTGAGTGACCAAAATAAAATTGTGCTCTTGATAGATAAATATGCTTTCAGAACTATAATGAGTCAATACACTTCAGTCTGAACTGTCATTGTAACTATTCGATTGACAAACGTAATATTGAAATCCTATTGTGCCGAGGCAGTGACATTATTTTGTACATGATCAGAAACCTATGTAGTCAAAAATTTTACATGTATGTTCTAGCATCCATGAAAGTATGGCATCTTAAATGAATCACAGAATACAAAATTGGCACTTTATCTTATACTAAGTGCACTAAAAATTTACATAGACTACATTGTGCACAAGATACAAATGTTCATTTTATGTTCCCAAAAATACTGATCTCTTGTACAAAATTTAGACGCATGGAACTTACACTACTGTGTGTAGTACTTGTAATTACCTCATTTTCTTTAAAGAATGATGACATCAGTTAAACTACCTTTTGTAAAACTTTGTATATGTTCATGTTTATTATTGTATTTTTTTTTCACTTGTCTATTACTTCTAGCTATCTCATTTTCTCCACTATATCATTTGTCAAACTATGTTCTCTGAAATTCTATATATACTTATGTTTATCATTATGTACATTTGTCATGTATTCCATTTATTGCTGATGTTCTGTACATTTTGACATTTGCTTATGCCTGTCACATCCTGTACCACTCCAAGCATGACTTTTGATGGTACTGTCCTGTAAAATGGCATGTATTTATGACTGTAACATTTTTTAAATTTTCTATGAACTCCATCTGTTGTTTTGATCTTGAATATCTTGTATAAAAATATGTATCAGGTTTTCATATTTTTCATGTTATATTTTGGATGTCATTAATGGATTTTTGGACTTGAAATTCAGTAATTTTGCTGGCTAGGCAATGCCATTGGCATCACCCACCCTACAAAATTTTAATAGGTAGGAGGGGGGTGATGAAACGTGTCCATAAAAAATTATTTTGTAAGAAAATGTCCAATATTGTGCCTCCTGTTTTGTATCGAGTAACTTGCTTGCAAGAAAATGTATAATATCGCTTCTACTGTATGTATCGATACGTGTCCTTTATGAAGTTTCATCTTTGGCAAAGATCATGTATTGCATAGCATTGTAGCTCGCACTGAGAGAGAGTACTACTAGTGGTTCAGCTCGCTTAGAGAGCGGTTGGGTTGTGTGTATGGCTCCGATGTAGAGCAGAGGCTGCTTTGCCAGCAAGTCAGAAGTTGTATTATGTAGGTAATGTAATGCTGATTATTAATAATAAGTAACTTAAACTGTCTTTCATGTTTCATTTACGTAGTTAGAAAATTAACCTACTTCCTTCATTTGATAATTAATTATTAGTGGATTTGAAGTGCAGTATTGATGTGAATAATATTGTTGAACGGATTTCAGTATTGGTGCCATAGTAAATGATAGTTAATTGACTATGATACTAAATTGATACTAAATTTCAATAATTAGAAACTGATCTGCATAAAATTCTCACAGTCAAGCATTAAGAAAGTTATTTGTGGTTTTTTTAATATCTTTCTCGCAGTCAAAATTTTTGAGTATAGTCAGTGTCTGTTTCAAAAGGCTACATGTCACAGTTGTTTTGTTAAAAATATCCGTTGCGCACATAATCAGTTTCATGCACTGTTTCTCACTTAATAGCATATACATCAGTATCAGGGCCATAATTAAACCAAATTGCTGTGTCAAGGAACAATTTGTTGTCTGATCTAACGATAGGTTCAACATCCACACAACACACGTACAGCTTTTAACATCACCGGAGATCGTAGTAGGTACATGTGTTGCGGCAGCAAGATGTCTTTGGGACGGTGCACCTTTCGATTAAGTGTTTATTTCAGGCGTTTCTCGCTGCCTCTGGGTAAAACCGAGTATCTCTTGTAGCATGTGACTAAATAACTATCCCTGCATGGCTTTTACGACCCGTGATCCATATGTGGATGATTCTTGGGGTATGCCATGTCACTTTGTAAACATTTTTAATAAAAAAATTGTTCAAATGTTTTAAATCTATCAGACCAAACTGCATGGTCATCAGTCCGTAGCTTACAAACTACTTAAACCTAGGTAAACTAACCTAAGGACACACACATACACCCATGCCCCAGGGAGGACTCGAACCTCCACGGAGAGCAACCGTGCGCTCTGCAGCGAGACGCATTTTTTTTTTTAATCAGTGTGTGTAATATTTATAACATTCTCATTCATTCACGCCCTCTGAAAAGCATGTAAAGACAAAGTTGTACAAAGTGCGTCTGAAAAGTTCGGTGAGTGGTCCCATATTTTACAAAACGCTGTGGCCAGGTGAGGTACCGCGCGTACACATTGTGGGACATGTCAACAAGCGCTCTCTATCGTGCAAAGCACTGCCGTTTAGCGGTGGTATACACATCGACCCAGCTAACAGGGTCTGTGTGAGAACTCGTCTCACTGCAACATGGAGCGCAAAATTGGGCAATGGAGCAACGCACTAACATCAAGTTTTGTTTCAAATTAGTCAAAACGAGTCGGAGACCCATGCGATGTAGTGCAAGAGTATGGCGTTGAAGCAGTGCGTAAATGAGAGTGTTTCAGTGGTTGCAGAGACCCAACAACGCATGACCTCGGATATTCGACCGATTGCACAAGAAACTTTTGCTGAGAGTTTCCAACAGCTGTGCAACCGAAGTCAGAAGTACACCATAGCCAATGTCGATTACTTTGAAGGCCAGTAAAGGTATTCTGTTTGTAACTCTTGATTCCTATATTTCCTGAGACCATTCACCGAACTTTTCAGACGCAACTTTTTCTCTTACCAGTGAACGAGATGTGCCTGCAAATCTAAGAATGAAAAAGAGACTGCTATTGGGTACTGTGTGCGTTATACTGTACCTCAGTCATAACTCCAATGATGGTTTTTCCGCTGTGAACTTCCTCCATTGATTGGTCTTCGCTTGCCTCAAGTTTTGTCTGCCCTTCGATTTCGTGGACTTTATGGACTGTAATCGAAGAGTTTTCTTCCTTTCTCTCCTTAATTTCGACCGTATGCACTTCCTCATTTTCTGTCTTCGTCTTGTTTGACGCCGCATTATGGTGGTGGTGATCCTCAAACTGGCTGTCCCACAAGAAGTGCAGGCTGTCGTCGTCCTTTAGTGACTTGGCAGAGTGGCTCAAATCAAACAGATCGAAATTTCCAGGCGAGTCCTCGAGTATCAGTTGCTCCTTTGTCGCAGCAGAAGCAATGTCGTTTCCACCCAAATTTCGTAAAGAATGTTTTTGCTTAACTGAAGAACGACTTCTCGACTTTCCAGAATGTGGCTGCCGCGCCATGGAATATTTTTCTCTGTTAAACGGTTCTTTTGTTTTCGTCACTGCCTTTCTTTGTTTCTTCGAGCCGTAGTTGGCTACAGGAGCGAAGGAATCCCTAAAGCGCGTCTGTTTTCTGTATTTTGAATTTTTCTCGTTGACTATTCCTCGTTCATGCTTACTCTCAGGAGTATTTTCAATTAATGTACGTCGTTCGTCGTTGTTCCTGAAAACTTTTTCTTCTGGGTGTCGATCTGTATATGATAACCTGCCTCCTCCACTGGAATAACTGTTGTCGTCATCATTATTATTTAGTTCGTTCCAACTTTCAAGTTTTTCTCCAGTCAGTTTCTTTCTTTCTGTCTCTCTGTCGCCAAAATTATTCTTTTCTATCCTTTCATTTTGATGGACTTTGACTACTTTGTCACTAAAAGGCGCCCTACGTCCTGACTGGATTCCGGTTTTTGCCTGTCCAAGTTTCTGCCTGTAAACTAGTGAATTTCTTTGGTGAGGTGTTATTTTATGATCTCGTCGGATAGGAGCACCATTCCGGCTATTTCTAGTCATGTCTGACTCGAGCTTGTTCTCCAGGTTTCGAAAATTAAATCCTTGGAGTGTGTCGTCTTCATTGCCTATTTGGCTATTAATATCAGACGAGTGTATGTTTTCTGCCTTACGCGGACTTTTCTGTCCAAATGTTTCTTCATGGGGATCAGTTCTCTCTACCTCCGACTCAGTATCTAAAAGAGACCTTTGCATATTTCTGGGATAATTTTCGATTCCATTTGAATATTTATCTCGTAAAAGTACATTTTTCCGTGTACGCATAACATCAAGCAGGTTTTCTGATGCCGAACTACCTGCTGTTGTGTTCCCACTCAATCCCCTCATTCGTAATGATGGATGTCCTGATTCCGGTGATGCCAAATCGTGCCCCGACATACTTTCCACTCCATACTCCTCTTCACCGGACGTTTGTAACTGATTTGATGTTTCAGTTTCCTTGTATGCCTGTCCATAATCTCCGGCCGTCCAATGCCGATGTCTCTTGTTACGGTTACTGGATTTTGTTCCGCGTTTCACGGTATCACTTCCAGAGTTGATCTCTTCAAGTTCTCTCAGGATAGCAGCTTCATCGGAGGCCTCGTTGTCAGACAAGGACGGCTCATCAAAACCTTGCAGACTGAAAATAGAAATGGTTCTGTATTACTATCAACTTATTGTAACTGCAATTTTTATATTTAGAAATACGAGGGTAGTTCGGAAAGTAAGTTCCTTTTCGATTTTTCTCCGCTGAAATGCTACCATCGCAGTTTTGTTCGAGTAGAACGAAATGACGTCATTTCGAGCTCGCTGTGTGATGTGTGTTGTTCGTGATTATTGTTTATAATGACATCGTTGATTGAATATTAACTGAGATCTGTGATCCGATTTTTGAATGTTAAAACTGTTAAACCAAGTGACATACATTGACAAATCTCCGAGATTTCCGGGGAAAACGCAATGACTCCAATGCTGAGAAGATGGGTCCGACAATTTAAGGAAGGGCATGATTAAGCGCATAAAGAAGAGCAAAATGGACGTCCATCTTACGTTATGAAGAAATGGTTACACTGATTAATAACAGTAAAGTCTGATGAAGGAAGCCGAAAACCGCTTGAAAATTGAAATTAACTTTTGTAACTTATACAATATTTTGATTTTAATTCAATATTAAATACCGAAGGATTATGATTAATGCTCTTGTTTCACAACTTCCACAAAATGCTCCACGCAATTGGAACAAGCGTAGAGGAATGCTCTCAAATGCTGTGGTTTTCATTCATAGACATCGCTCGACCACACACACAGTGAATGCGACAAAACAACTACTTAAATATTTGGCTGGGACTTTTTGGCCATCCTCCGTTCAGTCCCGACCTCACTTCTAGCAATTTTCATATATTTCGCCAATTGAAGTGATTGCTTGGTGGTAAGCGCTTCAACAACGATAATGAGCGAAAAGAACGTGTTACCACATGGTTAACAACACAGGAAAAGGAATACACGTTATGAGAAACGATACAGGTAGCCGTACTGTAAGTGCAGTGGGATCTGCGGAGAGGCCATACGAACGTGTGGTCTCTGAAGAGGGCCAGCAGCCTTTTCAGTAGTTACAGGGGCAATAATACGGATGATTGACTGTTTTGGCCTTGTCACATCAGCTAACGTGGCTTGTAATACTGTTACTGCGAACGGCTGTAAACAAGGGGAAACTATAGTCGTTAAATTTCCCAAGGTTCTGCAGGTATACTGTATGATGTCGTCTTCTTGAGTAAAAAATTGCTGAGGTAAAATAGTCTCGCTTTCGGAACTTAGGAGGGATGACGTCATTAGGACAAACAGAATGAGCACCCTAAAGATCGGAGTCTTGACTATTCTATCCCTTCATTAGATAGGTAGATTAGAAAATTTGAAAAGAAAAATGAAGAACTCTTGTACAGGGTAGATTAGAATGAACAGCTGCATCAAACTAGTCTATGGACTAAAGATAACAACAAAAACATGAGAAATGTCTGAAAAATTGCGAGGGCTATGTTGGAAAGTAATGTAACACATTTCTGTGAAATTAATTGCTTTCTTTATGTGCACTCCATTCCTTTTTTATTACCATACGGAACGTACTTTCCGAACTAATCTCGTACAATAGAAAAATCATTAAGAAAAAACTGAAAAATACTATATTGCTACTGTGCCTGCATTTCTGAAAAGTCGAAAAATTACATGGTCTAGACACATTAATGTGATCACCACCAATGTTCAAAGTCACAGTGCAGATGGGAGGTGGCAGTATTACCACTTGATGGTATACAGGATGTTTCAAGAGGAACAGTATATGTGTTACGGGGTGGTAGTATTCACAATTGCAATTTAAAAACAGCCGTATGAAATGTGTGCAGTTTCTATTGAGCATAGAGAGACAGCTCACTTCTATGCATTTTTGTTTCGTGTGTTGGTATACAAGTTGCTATGGTCGTATTTCTCGAATAACAGTAGAGTGTTGTGCAAGTTGTGAAGTCGTGCTTTAGTTTCCATTGAAGGATTCATTGTGATTTTTTGATCAAATCTACGGTACTGTAGCGTGCAAACATGCCTCATGTTTTTACACATGCTGAATATGAGGATGTGGTATTGATGTTTAAGTTTTGTAATCACAGAATATCAGATTCAAGAGTGCTTACTCGTGCATTCAATACACTGCATGACACTGGCACACGGTCCAGATGCTATATTGCATCTGAATGTGTAAATGAACAAACTGTGGATGAAGTGGAAGACATTATTCAGTCGGCAGAAAGTAGTGCTTCAAACAGCACAAGTAGAATTCCTGCCCATATCGGTGATCCACACACAAGAGTATGGTGAATATCACATGGAATTCTTCCAGATAAGTTTAAGCATTGTGGTGTTAGTGAGGCATTGCACAAATTGTTTACTTCATAATTAACTGGAAAAGTGCAGAGAGTTGAAGTAAGTGGTCCAGGTGAACTGCGAAAATCAACTGATTCCTAAATTGGGAGATCTATCAAGAATGGGGGTCCCACAAGATTCAGTATTAGGTCTTTTTCTGTTCTTGATAGATATTAATGATTTCCCATTCTATATTCATGATTATGTAAAGCTAATTCTTTTTTCTGACAACATAAGTATACTAATTACTCCCAACAAAGAAGAGTTACCTGATGAAAGAGTAAATAATGGCTTTGAAACAATTATTCTCTGCAAATTGACACTTATTAAACTTTTGATAAAACACAATACATACAGTTTCATATGATAAATGGCATGATACCATTATTAAATATAGTCTGTGAACGATAATCTGTAGCTAAGGTAGAATATTAAAAAAATTTGGATGTCTCCATTGATGAGAAATTGTATTGGAAGCAACACATTGATGATCTAATGAAACGTTTTATTACAGTAACTTATGCTATTAGGGTTATTGCAAATTTTAGTGACAAACATCTCAGTAAATTAGCTTACTATGCCTATTTTCATTCATTACTTTCATATGGCATCATATTTTGGGGTAAATCAGCATTGAGCAAGAAATTATTAATTGCACAAATGCGAGTAACTAGAATAAATTCTGTAGCCCACCAATCTTTATGTAAAGATCTGGGGACCTTCACAGTACCATCACAATAAGCATATATATTCACTTCTGAAATTTGTTGTTAATAACCCAAAGGTAATAGCAATGTGCATAGCTACAACACTAGGAGAAAGGTTGACTACATTACTCAAGGTTAAATCTAACTTTGACACAGAAGGGTATGAATTAAGCAGCCAGCTCCCACAAAAGTTTTTGGTCAATTACCAAACAACATCAAACGTCTGACAACTAGCTAACCAGCATTTAAAAAGAAATTGAAATATCTTCTGAATGACAACTCCTTCTACTCATTAGATGAGATTTTACATACAAATTAGTAATTTAACCAAGAAAATAAAAATACATAATAAAAACAAAAAAACGTATATGTCATGTCATGTTATCTTTTATGAAACTGGCATGTTCTACATTATTTCGAAATCTCGTATTCAAGTTGTATGGAATAATGTTATGTAATATAATCTAACATAAGTACTAGTTCCAACCGTATCATTTAAAGCTCATTCAACACCTTCGACCAAGAGATGAAGTAGACGATTGGAATTTTTTCGTTGGAAACTTGAAAATCGCCAAGTAATTCCATTTCTACTCTTCACTTATCATGCAACTTTTATTCATGACGGTATCAACAATACTGGTAATTTACATATGTGGTCCGAAGAAAACACACTGTCATTGTGGAGACAATTTTTCAGAAACGCTTCGCTGTAAATTTGTGGTGTGGTTTGATAGACAATTAGTTGTCTTTACAAGAACCTGTTATACACATATCTCAACCAGTATGTGAACACAACTACGAGGTAGTCGCAAGAGGAAGTGGATGGCTGGGTTGTCGTAATATCTGAGCCGGGTTCGTATTCGTTGATCCATGAAAGGTGAACAGAAGGAAATCTGGGAACCAGTTCGCAACAGAGAGCGGCAAGACAACCTTTATCCGCGTCGACGCGGTTGCACGCGTTTGGCGTTCTCAAAATGTTCGAATGTTTGTAAAGCTATGGGACCAAACTGCAGTGATAATGAGATCCTAGACTTCCAAACTACTTAAACTAACTTATGCTAAGGACAAAACACACACACACACACACACACACACACACATCCCCGAATGAGAACTCGAACCTCCGACGTGGAGCAGCCACACAGTCCTTAGTAAGGCACCTTAGAACACACGGCCATTCCCGCGTGGCTTGTTGTTCCCCGCTTGCAAGCAACAGACGCTAGTCAAGACAAAATGCCATTGTCAGGGGGAGATTACTTTGGCTCAGACTGTGTAAGAAGAAGAGGTTGTCAAGCATTTCAGTTTTCTAAAATATCTCGCCTGAGTAGGCCACAGAAAAACATTCCTTTCACTATTAAACCTTTAACCACAAAAAATATACGTGCACTGTTCATTGCTCCTGAAAGCTACAATTAACAGCGAAAGGCATCATCAAAAGAAGAATCAAGTGCTGCAGTTTTCACCCAATGTGCGTGGAATGCATCAAAATGAACAGAAGAAAGACTTCTAATTAAAAACTTGAATGAAGTGTCCTTATTTGCTTTGAAACGCAGCATATATATATATATATATATATATATATATATATATATATATATATAAATCATGTAACTTTCACAGATATTAATTTCTAGAATTTTCTGAACATTGCCAAATCATGAAAATTAGCTACATATCTTCAGGCCTTGCAAAAAATGTTCAAATGTTTCTAAACCTGTAGGACATAGCTACTGCAGTTATCAATCTGTAGACTTACAAACTAGTTAAACTAACCTAAGGACAACACACACACCCATGCTCGAGGAAGGACTCGCCTTAGAGCACTCGGCCACTTCACCACGGACTAGGCTCTCCTGGCGAGGTTTTCCCTCCGGTAATGGTATTTGCACGTTATTTTGCTTGATTGCCTAGCGATGTTTATCTGGAAGTCCTTCAGTAGCCAAAGAGGGTGTATCCGTAGGTCCTCGTCCATCACTCACAAAAGATGGCAAGCCGCGGTGGAGTAGCCGAGCGGTCTAAAGCACCTCGCAGCGGAGCGCGCGGTTGCTCGCCGTGGAGGTCCGAGTCCTCCCTGGGGCATGGGTGTGTGTGTGTGTGTGTGTGTGTGTGTGTGTGTGTGTGTGTGTGAGTTGTCCGTAGGTTAGTTTACCTAGGTTTAAGTAGTTTGTAAGATACGGACTGATGACCACGCAGTTTGGTCCGATAGATTTACAGACATTTGAACATTTTGAAAGGATGGCAGAACCTGATGAAAATCGTGAGTCGTGCAAGTACGATGCGGATTGCCGGCATAAAAGGTAATTTTCCCAAATGCCAAAGAAATCTCCCAACAAAGAAGAGTTACCTGATGAAAGAGTAAATAATTAATTAAAGTGCCTGCCGGCCGCGGTGGCCGCGGGGACTGAGGCGCTTCAGTCACGGTCTGCACGGCCACTACGGTCGGGGGTTCGACTCCCCCCTCGGGCATGGATATTTGTGCCGTCCTAGTTCGTAAGTAGTTCATAAGTAGTTTGTAAGTTTAGGGACTGATGACTCCGTAGTTAAGTCCCATAGACTATACAAACATTTGAACATTTGAATTATAGTGCCAGCCCACTGAGGCGGTGGTCTCAGGCGCTGCTTTCAGGAACTGGCGGGTTAACTATGTGGGTCTGAGTGCTGGCCAGCCTCGATGTGGTTTATAAGCGGTTTCCCACATCCCACTAGATGAATACCTTGCCGGTACGCAAGTCCCGCCTCAATTACACGATTCGTTCACTTTTACATATGTAAACATATATGCCGACAATTGAGATACATTTTCCACTGGGGGAGGGGCTAACAGTGATGGCAGGAAGGTTATCCAGCCAACATGTCAGTTCCAAAAGAACCACGTCGGCCCCGTGAATGCGGTACAAAGGAAAAGAAAAACAATAAGTAAATAATCCGAATATATTAATTTTACATGTATAATGTAAAATGTTCAAATATATTTAAATTTCATAATTAAGAGGCAATATAAAATGAAGAAAAAGTTTAAAAATCATAAAATAGCTAGAGTCGAAACAAAGCTACAAAATTAGCAGTCGATACTATTACCTTCTGCGCCAAGAAACTTTTAATATAACGTTACTCATACTGAATTACAACAACATCAATTTTTTTCGCGAATATTTATTTTTCCGTGCGGCCCAGTCAGGCAAGATATTTTAGTAATTTACAGGTCTCACCTATCTCCTTCTATCCACACAGTATAGCCTAATCACGGGGGCACTACTTTACTCGACCGTAATAACAGAGTGTACAAGAAGTAACCATAGGCTGAATTTCGATCGACTGCTATCGAGTTTCGAGGTCGAATCACGTCATTCGACGCCACGTTGCTTTGTCTATTTCTACGTTTTGGCATCAAAACTTGGAGTATAACATTTGAAAGGAACAGTACTTGAAATCTCATCACAAAAATCACCCTCTGTTCGATTCCTTATTAGTAATTGTCAATATTGACGCATAAGAAAAAGAGACTACAATACAACCATCACAGAATCTCTCTAGTGTAAATATTAAGAACGTAGACTAAGAAATATGAGGTAGTAGTTTAGAATCTAACAACAAGCTTTCCTTCAACTTTTTAACTTCTTTTTTTTTAATTTGGTCATGGGATTCACTAGGTGTATGGGTGAACGTAAACTGATCAGTTTATATTGTAAAAAAGTATGAGCCGAATTAACCATGACGTTCTACGAAAATTTTTGTCGCATACGTAGCACTGAAAATACTTCGTATTCATTTTCAGAACATACGTTCATGTCAAAATCATTCGAGAAACGGGAAATCTAGATTAAGAATTGTGGCGTCCGAAAGAAAAGACGTCGCTATGTGATGCTGCAGCTGTCATTATTGTCACTATTATACACTGATAAAACAATTAGGGGATCAGTTGATATATCTAGGTTCTGAAGTATTGTTATCGACACAATGAACTTATTTCTCCTTTCTGTCTGTTCTACTGAGTGGAGACATCAACATTACGGCAACGGAGATAGTGGAAAAAACAGAAAGTTGCTGAAGAGGGGGTTGGTGTTTACTTGGGTTAACGCTACCAAACGAATTACACAAGTAGCCGGTTTCAGATAGTGCAATGAGCAGGTAGACTTGACTTACCCAAAGTCATGCATGGAGAGCCTTATGAAGGTTGGCAGTGGGACAGACACAGAGGGAGGTGGCTGCAGCTATTGGAATATTCCAAACTGTAATTTGCAGGACCTGGTCGCGATTTCAGACAACAGGAACCGTTAAAAGAAGGCAACGACTAGTCGTCCATGTGTAACACCAGTAAGACAGGAGGCTACCACCATTTTCATGAACACTATCTGGTGGCGGAAATTGAACTATTCAATTCCTCTTTAGTTATGTGTTTCTAGCATGTAGTACTTGGATGACAGCAAAATTCATGTGAATGTAATTGGGGAATTTAATAATATAGTGAGGACAGTTTACAACTCACCGCAAAGACGTGGCGACGAGCTGCGACAGGCACATACAAAAGACACACACATACAACACATTCAGCTATCGGCCATGGCCTTCTTCAGAAAATAGAACAGTCACGCAATCACACAGGCACACAACACAGTCATACAACCATCACCTCCGGCTGCCACACTTCGAAGTGTGAACATTTTCTGAAGAAGGCCATGGCCGATAGCTGAATGTGTTGTATGTGTGTGTCTTTTGTATGTGCCTGTCGCAGCTCGTCGCCACGTCTTTGCGGTGAGTTGTAAACTGTCCTCACTATATTATTAATTCCAACCTGGACTTTCTATTATTATATAACTGGGGACTTTGTTTGTTGTAGCAGGAGTAGAGCTCATTCTAGACCTGTGTGTCGAGTGATCGGGATTAAGGGAGATAGCAACAAGTGACCTGGCGTGTGGTGTGTGTGTGGGGGGGGGGAGGGGGGCGGGGTAGTGTGATCTGGTAGTCAGTTAAAGTTTGAACGTCCAGGAGGATGGATGGATGGATGGATGTGCACTCCACACGTGTCCCTTCATTCCCAAAAATAATATTTTTTCCAGGGCTGGAGGTGGTGGCTGTAGACATTGGGGGCAACTGGTGGGGGCGCGGGCTGTACAACGAGCTATAAATTCGAAAAAAAAAAAAAAAAAAAAAAAAAAAAAAAAAAAAAAAAAAAAAAAAAATAGACGAGTTTCGAAAAACATTGCATACATTTGCTAAATACGATTTTATATGAAAATAAAAAAAATGATAATCGATAACGGTGGCGGATGGTCCATGAGCGGGCGGATCTCAAGTAAGCAACTGTCGTGACGTGGGCTGTTGGCAAAGCCTGAAATTGTCGGGGGTGGCAGCCGGGCAAGTGGGGGGGGGGGGGGGGGGAGCGGACATGTGTTGGACCTCTTCTGTGCTCGGCCAACAAACCGCCGCCATCTTGAATTCTGCCACTGGCCCCCAGAGAGGTGGGAGATGGGTTTTCCCCGGAACTGCCACCATCTTGAATTTTGCCGCAGGCCTGCCCAAGTCCCTACTACTCCCATGGCACAGGGGTTTAGTGCTACTGTCTTCCTAGCCGGAGGTTCAGAGTCCGAATTCTAGTCCCAGCACAAATTTCCATATGTCCATGTCATATGATTACAGCGCCTACCAGCACCTGAGGCCAAAAAACGTCCAGTTAAAATGTAAATCTTGATTAGTCTGCTGAAGCACAAACACAGCGCAAGAAACAATGGCCGAAAGGCAAAGTAAATCAAAAATGTTTAACTAATTACAGTTCTTTCCTACTACATGACCATACTTAGGTACAACAGTGCTTTTGGCCGTAAACTTCAGATGCTCTCTGTGCGTAGCGATAAGGTTAGATTAAATTAGTTGTTCGTTCCATATATCCATGTTGAGGAGGTCCTCGCGGTTGTTGTTGTTGTTGTTGTTGTGGTCTTCAGTCCGCAGACTGATTTGATGCAGCTCTCCATATACCTTGTCCGGTCCAAGTCTCTTCATCTCAGAATAAGAATGGCAACATACATCCTTTTGAATCTGCTTACTACATTCGTCCCTCGGTCTCCCTCTACGATTTTTATCCCACACACTTCCTTCTAATGCTAAGTTGACACTTCCTTGATGTATCAGAATGTGTCCTACCAATCTATCCCTTCTGTTAGTCAGGATATGCCAGAAAATCCACTTCTCCCCAATTCGGTTAAGCACCTCCTCATTAGTTACGTGATCTACCCATCTAATCTTCATAATTCTCCTGTAGCACCACATTTCAAAAGCTTCTATCACCTTTTTGTCTGAACTCCTTATCGACCACATCTCACTCCCAAACAGTGCTATACTCCCGACAAATGCTTTCAGAAAGGATTTCCTAACATTTATATTAATATTGGATGTCAACAAATTTTACTTCTTCATAAACATTTTTCTTAGCCGTTCTGAATTTCATATCTTCTTTACTTCGGCCATTATAAGTTATTTTGCTATCCAAGTAGCAAAACTCATCTACTAAATTTATTGCCTCATTAACTAACCTAATTCTTTCAGCAACGCCTGATTTTCTGCCACTACATTCCATTAACCTTGATTACCCTTGTTAATATTAATCTTATAACCTCCTTTCAAGACACTGTCCAGTCCATTCAATTGGTCTTCCAGGTCCTTTGTGATCTCTGACAGAATTACTTGTCATCAGCAACCGCAAAGTTTTGTATCTTCTCCCTGAACTTTAATTCCCTCTCCAAATGTCTCATTGCATTCCCTCACAGCTTGCTTAATGTACTGAATGAACAACATTGGGGAAAGGTTACAACCCTGCCTTACTCTCTTGCCAATCACTGCGTCCCTTTCATGCATTTCGCGGCCAATAACTACTGTCTAGTTTTTGTAGAAGTTGTGGTGTGAGCTTGTAAATTTTAGTATGAACCACCATACGATGGTCTTTGCTATGTCAGTTCGGAATTAAATATTATAATTATTGAACAGAGGCCCAGTAATACTGTTCTTCTTAAAACAGATTCTTCTTGCACAGAATCGGACAGTCATCACAGAAGGTATCAGTTGGATAATGGAGAAGGAGACTTGTATCTATGTAATATTTATCTGCACCAATAAATCAAAACATTCAAAGTTTATAGTGCTGAATATAACATAAGGGTTTATTTAATCCCAACTAATACATTTCAAAGGACTGAACTGTTTTTAACAGGTCACTATGAAGTTCTGAATGATACATTCATTCCGAGTCTAAAAGCTCAGTATATCACAATCAATAACAAGAGAGCATATATCTCAAGTTCATGGATCACCCAAATAACTTCAATATGTTTCTTCTTTGTCACCAAGATTATACCATACATAAATTCACTTGTTCAATATCACTGGGACTTGTGGTTTAACAGCCCGGACGTCCACCTGGACAAAAAAAATCTGGGCAGTACTTATCCTTATAACTTCTAAATTACCCCAAAATAAATTATTTGGTCATCTTGGATCGTTCAAGAGGAATGTAGTGTAACGTGTTACATTATTAAGTTGAATATAACTCTTCGTTCCCTATATGTTATCCTGCTATCTCAGAATTTGAATGAGTCGATTCCAGTCAACATCGTCAAATGATTTCTCCAGATCTACAAATGCAAAAATTGTAGGTTTGCCTTTTCTTAACTCATCTCCTAAAATAAGTCGTAATGTGAGTATTGCCTCCAGTGTTCCTACATTTCTCCTAAATCAAAACTGATCCTCCCAAAGGTCGGATTCCATCAGTTTAATCCATTCGTCTGTAAATAATTCGTGTTAATTTTTTGCAACCAAGACTTATTAAACTGATAGTTCTGTACTTTTCACATTTGTTTGCAAATTGCTTTGTTAGGAATTGGAATTACTATATTCTTCTTTCAGTGGGACAGTATGTCCCCTGTCTCATACATCTTGCGTACCAGGTGGAACAATTTCATCATGACTGGCTCTACCAACGATTTCAGCAGTTCAGACAGAGAACCATCTACAACAGTGGCATTTATTCGACTTATTTCTTTCAGTGCTCTGTCAAATTATTCTTGCAGTATCGTATCTCCTGTCTCATCTTCCTCTACTTTCTCTTCCATTTCAACAATACTGCCATCCTCTGCGGCCTTCACTACTATATCTCTGAGAGCTACCATTCTTTTTCTACTGTACTACTTTCCCCCGTTTCAAACTATCCTTACCTAATGCTCCCTCTGGTTCCTTCATTTTGTCCATGTACCATCTCCTTAATTTTCCTACCTTTTTACATTCTTTGAATGAAGTTTTAATCCACAGCACATAACCAACAAGTTATGGTCAGAGTCTATATCTACCCCCGGATATGTCTTACAGTTTAAAATCTGGTTTCTAAGCCTTTGTCTTGCCATTATTAAGCCAATCTGGTACCTTCCAGTGTCTCCTGGGCTCTTCCACGTATACAACAATCTGAAATGATGAATAAACCAAGTCTTCGTGGTTATTACATTCTGTTCGGCACAAAATTCTAGCAAACGATCTCCGCTTTCATTCTTTTTTCACCAGCCCATATTTATTTACTAAACTTTCCTTCTCTTTCCTACCACTGAGTTCCAATCCCCTATCACAATTACGTTTTCCTTTCCCATAATTGTCTGAATAATTTCTTTTACTTCCTTATAGATTTCTTCAATCCCATCATCATCGACAGAGCTAGTTGGCATATTAACTTGTACTCCTGTGGTCGATGTCGGTTTCGTGTCTATCTTTGCTACGATAATGCGTTCACTATGCTGTTCATAGTAACTTACCCGCATGTCTATTGTTTATTCATTGTCAGACCTACTCTGGCGTTACTACCTATTGATTTTGTATTTATAACTCTGTACTCAGCTGAATAGAAATCCCATTCTTGTCACCGTACTTCATTAATCCCCACCATATCTAACTTTAACATATCCATTTCTCTTTTGGAATTTTGTGACATACCTACCCTATTAAGGGACAGAACATTCCATGCTCCGATCCGTAAAATGATTGTTTTGTTTCTCTTGATAACATCCTCCTGAGTAATCACCGCCCGTACATCCGAATGGGGAACTATTACCTCCGAAATATTTCACTCAAAGAGACTCCAATATCATATTCATACAATAGAGCTGCATGACCTTGCAAAAAGTAACGACTGTAGTTTCCCCTTGCATTCAGCATGGTAAACCAACGTTGGCTGATGTTGCAAGGCCAATTCAGTCAATCATCCAGACTGTTGCCCCTGTAACTATAGAAAAGACTGCTGCCCCTCTTCAAAAACCACACGCTAGTCTGGCCTCACCACAGATACTCCTCTGCCGTGGTTGCACCTATGGTATGGCTATTTGTATCGTCAAGGCACGAAGCCACCCCACTTTGGTGATGTCTGTGGTTCATGAGGGTGGAACATTTCAAGAAACATATATATTTTTTACAAGCTGATATTAAATACTAATAGTATGAATACAGATAAATAGATCATTTGGTTCTATTCAGAAATTCGGCGATGTAGTACAAGGAGTTGGCCACTAGTAAGTTTCCCAGGTTCCTCTTAAACTGATCTTTATTTGTAGCAAACTTTTTAAGGTGTTTGGTAAACTATTGAAAATATGTGTTCCTGAGTAGTGTACCCCAATATGAACTAAACTTTGTTCTTAATATTGTATGTATGAACTGAGCTGTTTCTTGAGAAAAGGGATGTTATTTATGACAAATTTCGTTAAGGAATAAATATGCTGTGTGCAGTTATTACTGTACGCCTTTCTTTCAAGACGCTTCTACAGGATGTCTGTGAATTTACTCCACAAACAATAAGTATTAAAAGCTTTTGTTTGACTTGAAGAGTTACCCAAAAATATTATACCATATCACATTATGGAATGAAAGTAATCAAAATATTCAAGCTTTTTTATTTTTATGTCTCCTACGTCTGACAACATTCGAATTGCAAATAAAGATTTGTTAAGTCGTTTCTGAAGTTCTGTGGTGTACTCCTCCTATCTGAATTTATTATCAAATTTTAATTCCAGGAATTTAATACTGTCAATCTCTTATATCTGCTTTCCTTTATTCTATATGCATATGCTGTATGGGGATCTCTAAAATGTTCTAACTGTATGCACCATTTTTTCAAAGTTTAATGTCAATTAGTTGGCTTGGAATCATTTATTAATGTTCATGGAAACACCATTCTCAGACCTTTCTAGAACTACACTCAACATGCTATATATTGCAATACATGTATCTCTGCAAACAAAACGAACTCTGCTTCCGGCAGTTTAACTGATGAGCGGTTATTAATGTACACAAGAAAGAGCAATGGCCCTAAGATAGCTCCTTGTGGGACACCTTATGTAATTTCTTTATCTGATGATGACTGACTGCTTAATTCACTAGCCCCTTGCACTGACACCCTTTGTTTCCTTTTAGAGAGGTATGACATGAACCTTTTTGCAGCATCACCCATGACACAACAAACTTCTGCTTTACTTAAAAGGATGTTGTGGTTCACACAAGCCACTGCCTTTGATAAATCACAGAAAATACCTGCTGCTTGTAACTTATTATGTAATGAATTAAGTACATTCTCACTGTAGGTGTAAATAGCCTTATTGATATCGGAACGTATCAGATATCCAACTGAGTTCTCGACAATATGTTATTTACGGTTAGATGGTTGAGAAGCTGCTGGTCTGTTATCTTTTCTAGAATTTTCGAGAAAGCAGGCAAAAGTGAAATCGATCTGTAGTTTTATGGTGTTTCTTTATCCCGTTTCTTGAATATTTTAGCCAATCAAGAAATGTTCCAGTTATAATAGACTGCCAACTTCAAACAGCTTCTACAAGATCTGCATCTACATGGGATACTCTGCAAATCACATTTAAGTGCCTGGCAGAGAGTTCATCGAACCACCATTATACGATTTTTCTCCCATTCCATTCTAGATTAGCGGGCGGGAAAAAAGAACACCTCAATCTCTCCGTTCGAGCTCCGATCTCTCGTATTTTATTCTGATGATCATTTCTACCTATGTAAGTGGGACCCAACAATATATTTTCGCATTCGGAGGAGAATGTTGGCGACTGGAGTTTCGCAAGTAGCCCACGCCGCAGCGATAAGCGCCGTTGTTGTAATGATTTCCATCCCAGATCCTGTATCGTGACAATACGAAACGAGCTGCCCTTCTTTGGACTCTTTCGATGTCCTCCGTCAAACCCACCTGATAAGGATCCCACACTGGACAGCAATACTCGAAAAATGGACGGACAAGCGGTGTGTATGCAGTTTCTTTTGCAGTTCTGTTGCATGTTTTAAGGGTTCTGGCAATAAAACGCAGTCTCTGTTTCGCCTTTTCCACGACATTATCTACGTGTTCTTTCCAATTTAAGTCAGAGGTAATAGCAATTCCTAGGTATTTTGTGGAGTTTACGACCTTCACTTTTGATTGATTTATCTTGTTAACAAAGTGTAACGGATTTCTTTTCGACGACTTCACATTTCTCATTATTTAGAGTCAACTGCCAATTTTTACACCTTACTGATATCTTATTCAAATCGTTCTGCAGTTGCTTTTGATCTTCAGATGATTTTACTAGACGGTAAATCACGGCGTCATCTGCAAACAACCTAAGAGAGCTACTTAGATTTTCCCTTAAATCGTTTATGTAAATAAGGAACAGCAGAGGACCAGTAACACTACCCTGTGGAACGCCCGATATCACCTCTGTTTTAGTCGATTCCTTACCATCGATTACTACGAACTGTGTCCACTCTGACAGGAAATCCCCTATCCAATTGCAAATTTGGGGCGATATACCATAACCACGCAATTTGATTAAAAGCCGTTTGTGAGGTGCACGGGAAGAAAAACAACATACCGGAGGAGTTCTATGCAACGTCTGCTATGCAATACGGGACCTGGATGGAAGCGAACCATGAAATGCGACACGAGACAACGAGACTGGCAACCCATGGGTCTCACCACAAGGTGTGTCGCAACAAATTATTTCACGAATCGAAATGTGCTTAGAATTTTGTGATCGATACCATATTATCAAATGCAGGAATAGACAGAAATCCATCGTAGCTTATAGCAAAGACAATTAAAGTTCATGTAATGTAATGTGAGTGTATTCCTTTGGACGGCTTGTGTGCATTTCCTATAAATCAAATCATCGCAATCCCACAAACATTTATGCATAGTACAGATGGGTAAAAAACGAACAAATCCGTCTGTTCCCCGCTTCATGTTTTCAGCGTTCTGACACATCTAACCTCAAGAGGTGCAACTGTCACGTTTCTCGAACGAGTTGCACAAACGCGTGCCGCGCATGCGCACTGGTCAGCAGCCCATTTGCGTGAGAAGTAGTGTGTAACCTAGCGGCGGTACTGACAGTGAGCTCAAAGATAATCTGGAGTCATTACTGTGTATTACGAAAGCGTGACGCTCGACGCCACATTGGTAAACGTATATCTGTCTCTATCTAGTTGTTAGTAGTATTTGCGTACACCGAAATTATTTTTATGACATCTGTAATCTTTTGTTCTAGTTGCTCAGATGTTTGTTTGTTCAAATGTTTGTATAGTCTATGTGACTTAACTACGGGGTCATCAGTCCCTAAACTTACAAACTACTTACGAACTAAGACTAAGGACGGCACAAATATCCATGCCCGAGGGGGGATTCGAACCCCCGACCGTAGTGGCCGTGCAGACCGTGACTGAAGTCCCCTCGGCCACCGCGGCCGGCGTTCTAGTTGCTTTCCGAACAAAGTAACTCAAATACAACGGCATCTACCTATGAACATTTTAATACTATACGCAAAATAGTTGAGACATCGAATAAACCGTATACTCATGAAACGAAACAGCAGAGAACAGCATGGGTTTTTAAAACGTGTACGTCAGTTATATTTTTATTCAGTAGTAGTGTTTCTACCACATTGCATTAAATGGATAAATTGTTTTACTGTAGAAAGATAAATGAAGGAGTAAAAACGATCAATTCGAGGTGTCTGATATAGGCGTTATTTTTCATGCAGTAATTTCCAGTCGGTTGGCTCAAACGGAAAGCATTATAAACAAGAGGCAAATAGAGAAATGAACACGAGAAGTAGCATCTACAACAGTGTCATTTATTCATTAAATTCAGTGTGATAGGAACTGGATAAAAATATAGTTCATCAATGGCATCGACTAAAACAGAGGTGATATCGGGCGTTCCACAGGGTAGTGTTATTGGTCCTCTGCTGTTCCTCTGCAAAATCTAAGTAGCTCTCTTAGGTTGTTTGAAGATAACGCCGTCATTCACCGTCTAGTAAAATCATCTGAAGATCAAAACCAACTGCAGAACGATCTGAATAAGATATCAGTATTGTGTTCAAAAAAATGTCCAAATGTTTGTTAAGCTTATGGGACTTAAACTACGGGGTCATCAGTCCCTAAACTTACAAACTACTTGTCGATTACCTTATACTAAGGACGGCACAAATATACATGCCCGAGTGGGGATTCGAACCCCCGACCGTAGTGACCGTGCAGACCGTGACTGAAGCGCCTCAGTCCCCTCGGCCACCGCGGCCGGCAAGTTTGGTGTAAAAATTGGCAATTGACTCTGAATAATGAGAAGTGTGAGATCGTCCACATGAGTACGAAAAGAAATCCGTTTAAGTTTGTTTACAAGATAAATCAGTCAAATGTGAAGGTCGTAAACTCCACAAAATACCTAGGAATTACTATTACTTCATACTTAAATTGGAAAGAACACGTAGATAATATCTTGGGAAAGGCGAACCAGAGACTGCGTTTTATTGGCAGAACCCCTAAAACATGCAACAGAACTAATAAAGAAACTGCATACACTACGCTTGTCCGTCCATTTTTGGAGTATTGTTGCCCAGTGTGGGAGCCTTATTAGGTGGGTTTGACGGAGGACATCGAAAGAGTCCAAAGAAGGGCAGCTCGTTTCATATTGTCACGATACAGGGGAGACAGCGTTACGGAAATGATACAGGGTCTGGGATGGAAATCATTACAACAACGGCGCTTATCGCTGCGGCGTGGGCTACTTGCGAAACTCCAATCGCCAACATTCTCCTCCGAATGCGAAAATATATTGTTGGCTCCCACTTACATAGGTAGAAATGATCATCAGAATAAAATACGAGAGATCAGAGCTCGGACAGAGAGATTCAGGTTTTCTTTCTTCCCGCGCGCTGTTCGAGAAAGAAATGGGAGATAAATAGTATAATTGTGGTTCGATGAAACCTCTGCCAGGCACTTAAATGTGATTTGCAGGGTATCCCATGTAGATGTAGACTGTAACGTCACAGCTGCGTCCACCTAATCCTCGATGGGGGAAGTTGCCGTTATATTCTATTTGCTGCTTAATCATTTAATAATTGTTCCAATGATTTGACGGTATGGGATGCGGACAATTACTAGGTTGATCCATAACAATAAACTTTGTTAATTTCCTTTATTATGGAACGACAAATGTTAAAAACTCTTCCTTTAAATACACTGATTAAATAACCGCGTGCCACTACGACGAATGTCTACAAGTCTACACTGAAACATTTCAATACACAACTAAAACTCATATGCGATACGTCTGAAGGGGAAAAACTTTAGCCACCGCTAAACGCGGGTTACGGACGCACTGTCGACGTGCTACTGCCTCGCACTGCGGTCGGCGGGAGACCAGTGTTGCCAACTATCAGTCAGAGAAAATGGGAAAACAGTCCAACAAAAATGGCCAGAAATGGCTAAATTATAATTTATATGTTTTATGCATAAAAATTAAAATGTGAAAAAACTCACCTAGCAAAAATAAACATCATCGTTCTCATCCTCATTTTCTTTGCTACTGCTGCTGCAGATTTCACTGGTCTCCCTCGTGTATGTAGCATTCGTACCAACAAGTTTCAGTATTTCTTCTGGGATTTCATATGAAAAACAGCACTTATGTTCGCGTCTCAATTCATACCTTACACTCAGTATAGCAGAGAGTGTATTCGTTTTGCCGGCCGCGG
Source organism: Locusta migratoria (assembly GCA_026315105.1). Classification (NCBI taxonomy): domain Eukaryota; kingdom Metazoa; phylum Arthropoda; class Insecta; order Orthoptera; family Acrididae; genus Locusta; species Locusta migratoria. Next base: position 313,096,602 of record CM048744.1, on the reverse strand, counting down.
TGGCCGAGGGGACTGAGGCGCTGCAGTCACGGTCTGCACGGTCACTATGGTCGGGGGTTCGAATCCCCCCTCGGGCATGGATATTTGTGTCGTTCTTAGTCTTAGTTAGTTCATAAGTAGTTTGTAAGTTTAGGGACTGATGACCCCGTAGTTAAATCCCATAAGCTATACAAACATTTGAACTTTTTTTTCTCTCTCTTTCTGAGTTTGTTTTTCACCAAGTTCACTTGGCTAAAAATTCCCTCAACTTGTCGGTTGAAACGCTGTAACCATTCCTTGAAGTCAGACATGTTTTCCCATTCCTTCCTATAAGTTTGTGTATAACGCGGTTTCGGCATGGCTCACAAAACATTGGTACAGCACAAGGTATTCGTCCAACACTCAATGTTAACACACGTAAAAAAAGAGACTTCACACCACACTATTGTACAGCGTTTCCAAGCAAGTGCAACTACATAGTGTTGGTCATTGTTTGTATGTTTCAAAACAATGAATCGATATGCGGAACTCTTTCATTGTCTCTTAACTTCCAGGTATCACTGTTTCGATACAGTGGTGTTTCATTTGTCATACTTTGGAGGAACGTTAAAAATAATAAGTCAATAAATACATTTCTATTCATATTAAATACTTCAGAGTTTTGCATTTTTGTTGTGAAAATTATCGACTAATAAAAATGGCTAGAAATGGCTGTATAGTATCACCAAAATGGCTAGGAATGCCAGCAGTAGCTTTTTTTCCAAAAACAGTGGCTAGACGCCACTTCAAAATGGCCAGATCTAGCCATAAAATGGCTAAGTTGGCATCTCTGTGGGAGACTGCCACACACCGGCCAACAAACAAAAAACATTCCAACCTAAGCATTTTTGCCAGCAGCTATCGCTGCACGCCAACAATAACTATCGTTCTACCAAAACGTACCAAAGAGGTTACTAACCTAAAACCCTGTATCCTCACAAGATGTAGATGGATTTGAACTCTATTTCCTTTGGATTTTCTTCAAGCATAGACGACTGGAACTTGAGTACAATGTATATATTAAAGTAATTAATCATTCATATCTTATTTTCAAAGGATGCAGAATACAAAAGAACAACACGACCTATACGTACGGAGTTGCCAACCTAACAAAAATAGGTGGTTGGTTGGTTTGATGTTTTAGGGGATAAAACTGCGGAGGTCATCAGTCCCCCATTACATCAAAGAGAGAGATAAGTTTGGGAACACTGAAAAATTCGCCCAGAGCTAAAACTGCTACGGGAGGAAAACCCCACTCAATCAATAAAATGTCAACAAATTCTACAAGGGACAACATGGCAGGAGGCAACACGAAAGGAGAGAATCACATGGAAACAGCAAACAAGTGTGGAAATGAAATGACGAAGCCAAAGTTCGTGGTTGACCGACCATGAAAATAAAATAAGAAGGGTCAGCCACAGGGCAACACAAGGAAACCTGCAAGTGGAGGACATACTGACAAGAGAAACGAATACAATGCGCTGAAGCAAAGCTTCATATAGAGTTGTAAAAACCGATGTCACGAATAAAACCTAAAACAGAATCAGCCATATTGCTATCGTTACGTAAAACTTCAGATACAATTACAGGAAAATTAAAATCCCGCCGCAGGGCGGCTAAAAGACGGCAGTCCATCAAAATGTTGGCGACCATCAAGGGAGAGCCACAACGACAACGAGGCGGGTCCTCACCGCGGAGGAGATGGCCATGGGTCAGCCAAGAGTGGCCGATGCGGAGCCGGCACAGGGCTACAGAGTCCCGGCGAGAGGCCCGCATGGACGAGTGCCACACAGCTGTGGACTCCTTTATTGCCCTGAGTTTGTTGGGATGGTCCAGGCTACGTCACTCGGCGGCCCAAAGCTCACGTACTCTATGGCGCAACACAGACTGGAAATCTGAGGCCAATCTCTAACACGGACGCATGGACAGCCTGTTTGGCGAGCTTATCGGCTTGTTCGTTGTTCGGGATGCCGATGTGACCAGGAGACCAAATGAAGACCACAGAGCGTCCTGACTGGTCGAGAGCAAAAAGTGTCTCATGGAGCCTGCACCAAGGAGGAACGTGAGTAACATTGATAGAGTGCGCGAAGACTGCTCAGGGAGTCACTGCAGAGCAGAAACGACCCACCTGAGCAGGAGCGCATATGCTCAAGAGCACGGAGAATGTTGTGTACACACTGCAGCCATCCGGCAGAGACTGGTGCTCGGCGTGATCGTCATGGACATAGGCAAAGCCAACGAACCGTCCGTGTCACGATTTTCACTACAGTCGTGTATCCAGTGTTATTGATTGACATGACTAGGCACCGACCTCTGTTGGTCGGCGTCGTCGCTGCCGGCGCCGGGCCCTCGCAGGCCGACGGCGTCGTCGCCGCCGCGCTCGTACGAGACGCCGGGCCGCTTGACGACGTTGCGGCGCTGGCGGTCCCGCTGGCGTGCCCCGGCCTCTGCCGCGTCCAGCGCGGGCAGCTGCAGCTCTCGCTGCGCCGCCTCCAGCTTGCGCAGGAAGTCCTCCAGGCCGCCGCCCACCGCCACCTGTCCACCCACCACTCCGCTACACCACAGACAAATGTATACAGACGGGAAACCTCCGTAACGGCACAGGGTAACATATACAGAGAAGCAGCCCACCCTAAACCACTGTCGTACGCTCCCCTCGTAGTTCCGTAAGATTCTAGCAGGTGTCAGAAGGATCGCTGGCTTAGGGTACGGCCATAGTGAGCCGCTCCACGCTTCCTGCTTCTCACCGGCAGGGAGGCGGTTGGAAAACCCAGTGGGTGATCCCATTGGGGTGGCCATAGTGCTCTCACGCGGCCGCCTCAGCTCGCTCACATCGCTTTCACAGGCGCGTGCAAGAAAGAATTTATGTTTCTTGTTCCGCTCTCAGCTCGCGGGTACCGAGGTTTTGACGCTGTGTGCTGCGCGTCGTGTTTAATGGGAGCTGATAAAGACGCGTTTGACTCAAAAGTGTTGAATGAAAGGCCGTTAATTCACTGTAGCTGAATTTTACTGAAATTTTGTAGACTCGCACAACCGGTTTTGCAATGTCTTTTTTTTCTATGGGTCTTAATTACGGGGTCAGCAGTCCCAAAACTTACAAACTACTTATGAACTACTTACAAACTAGGACGGCACAAATATCTATGCCCGAAGGAGGATTCGAACCCCTGACCGTAGTGGCTGTGCAGACCGTGACTGGAGCGCTTCAGTCCCCTCGGCCACCGCGGCCGGCTGCAATGTCTTTAATTGCATCTTGTTGTTCATATTGGTGCAAGAATACCAGTACTTGAATATAGCAAACAACTAGACATTCAAGATAATTTACGTGTAGATAGGTTATTTAGCTCAGAATATGAAATGGTTACTTCTTTGCTAAAGGTTTCACGTGAAATTGGCTTTTTGTGAGCCATTAACACAAGGCTACTTCATTCTTAATTACTTTGTTGCCATTCCATGTCAATTTACGTTACCAAAATATTTTTTGTTCGTGAACAGTATAAAATGTCGGTATGTGATTAGGAACCCTGGCAGTGAAATAATTGTAACTGCTGTCCTACTATAATCTCAAAATACATACACAGTGACAGACGGTACTGTCAGTTACAGGCCATCATCTTACCTGCATGACAAATATTACACAAGAATTACTACAACATTTGAAGTAGTGAAACAGGGGCTGTTGTAGCAATTTATGTAACGTTTGTCATGCAGATAATCTGATGATACCCTGCTGTGAGGGTGAAATGTGTCATTGGTAATTAATAAAACCACTTTGCAACCAAGACTGTTTTTACTTGAAATTAAAATTTGACTGGTTGCTGTATCAGCCACACCATGGACTATAGAAAGCCTTATATAGTTAATTTGTATGTATATTGAGGTTATAGGACAGCAGTTGCAACTTTTTCCCTGTCGTGATCTAACAATTACTACCCCATGCCAGCAACTAGTGAGTCCAGTTTTGGCATTTTATGCAATTTGCGATCAGAACATTTTTTTTCGTCATCATCATCATCCGTGGATGGTACCAAGTTATAACAGCAGTTACATTATAGCACCACTTATTTACTTGCATTAAATCAACTACAAAGAAGATGCACTTAAGCTGCAGATACGAACTGCATATTCCAACTTAACAGTGCCGTTGAAAACATCTTTAATGTGCTCCCACTGTTGTTTTTTGTGGAGAAAGTCTAATTAAATATTGATTCAGAGGAAAAATGGTCCAGCGCCTTGGATAACATTTAGACGCTTGCTATTGGATCCTGACAAAAATTCTTCTGCTAATTTTAGTCTTCCCATTTCTATTGCATGTCGGAAGGGACATTCAACACAAACACTAGCATTCTCTTTTCCTTAGAACCCTACAGTCACCATTATGAACTTGAAATTTTCCGTCAGTGACAGGTAGCAATCCAATATTTGTAACTTTAAGACATAGAACTAGATTTACTGCCTGTTTTTTATCCGAACTTGTATGCCACCAATATTTTAAAACAAGTTAGAGAACTGGCATCTGTCCCAGAAAAACTTCGCTATTTTTTAAAGTCATTTTCTGTTGGCTCGGGCATGTGCTTTATTACGAAGGTTGACTGAGCTGCAGACTAGAGGCTCAGTAGTTGTGCAGATGGCGCGCCGAAGGAGAGCGCGCGGCGCTAGCGCCCTCAAATTTCAACACCCAGTTCGCTATACTGGAGCGCTGTATCGCTTTCTATTTAGATTTAAAAACAATTTTGGGTACATTTCGTACGCAGTAATGTATAACCTAAAGTTAACCAAACGAAAAGTAGTCAGCGACTATATTTTTCACTGCAAAAGTTTCAAATGTTATGCGATAGGTTATCTGGAAAGTAAGTATCGTGATAACTATGGCGAATACCGTAAAAACACATTCTCCTTTATGAAGCTGTTATGTTAGCCTGCAAGATGTGCAACTCAGTGAGGTACGACAATTAGTTTCCTCAGAATCGAGTGAGAAGTATCCTACGTCAAGGAAAACGCACAAAACCGGGAGAGGTGGTTTTTATTTTTTTACAGCAGAAGGAGAATTTTTATCGAAAAACTGACACCGGAGTGCGATGTAGCTTTGTTTCATACATATGCAGTATTTTTTTCAGCGAGAAAATCGAAAAGTAATTTTGGTCATGTATCGGCATCAGCCGGCGCGCGGTTGGCTGCGCACTGTGGCCGCGACCAGCTGCCATTGCGCTGTTGCAGCACGCGCAGTCCGACCGCTGCGAGTTAAGCGTCCGAGCAGCTAGCTGGGAGCCGTTCACTATGGCCGTACCCTTAGGGTGCCTCTCACACGTCAGAGGGTAGCGTGGAGGGGAGGCTGAGGGGAGAGCTCGTGCCGCCTGCCACGAGGACAGGGCTGTGTCCAGCTTGCTGGCGTTTGAGGGGAGGTGGTGGTGGGGGCCGCCGCTACCTGCCGCCTACTCTGGCCAGTTTAAAGAGCTGCTTCTGACCGCAGCGCCATCATGGGACATCTTACGGAACTGCTGGAAACCCTCCCTCCCCGCACCCCGGAGCGTAGGACCGGGCCCTTATGGAGGTTTCCCGTCTGTATATATTTGTCTGTGGTAAGGGCCCGGTCCAACGCTCAGAGTTGCTGGGAGGGTGGGTTTCCAGCAGTTCCGTAAGATGTCCCATGATGGCGCTGCGGTCAGAAGCAGCTCTTTAAAATGGCCAGAGCAGGCGGCAGGTAGCGGCTGTCCCCACCACCACCTCCCCTCAAACGCCAGCCCTAAAACGCTGGCACGCCGGACACAGCCGTGTCCTTGTGGCAGGCGGCACGAGCACTCCCCTCACTCTCCCCTCTACGCTACCCTCTGACGTGCGAGAGGCACCCTAAGCCAACGTACCGCCTGACACCTGCTAGCATCTTACGGAACTATGAGGGGAGCGTAGGACAGTGGTTTAGGATGGGCTGCTTCTCTGTCATTGATCTCTATACTCTCTGGATGTTGAACTTCAGTTGTCTTAGCGTGCCAGCCATAGATATTTATATTTAGTTTCTTGCCAAATTCAAACATGGCTGCTAAGAAGCATTTAAAGAAAAGGAATATAAAATATGTTTTGATTCCGCTCCCATATCAGCCTACAACAACGAATATTGAATTAAAATCCAAGTCAATAGGAAGCAAGCAATTCTTTGTCACGTAATAACTGATGGAAACTCGTTTGCCAAATTTAAACATGGCGGACAATCGAAATCGTGTGCAAAACATATGAATGTTCAGGCATGCTGCAATTCTATGCTCAGACACCAGAGTTATATATCCAGCTTGTATAGAGATCACTGTTCTCTGTATATGTTACTCTGTGACTACACCTAAGGCGGCCAACCGGCCCGCATTTTGCGGGAGAGTCCCGTATTTGCACTCGTTGTCCCGCATTGTGAAAATTACTGAAAATGTCCCGAAAAATGTGCAAAAGCGTCTCGCATTCCTGCATTCCAATAATTTTAAAATTGTTGGTCTAAAGGCTAGTGTACACGACGACACTAGGTTTCATGAAACTGCGCTAATGGCCAGTGCGCATGCGCGGCAGGCAGTCGCGCAACTCTTTGGCGAAACTAAACAGTTTCCAACTTTGGCGAAACTGATTGCGCGTGTTTTTAGGTTAGGTGATACCCAATACTGAACAAAACACAGCATAAAGGGGGGAAAGGAAGAAATAATTCGGTTTTTCAAAATGTTCAAATGTTTGTTAAGCTTATCGGACTTAACTACCAGTTCATCATTCCCTAAACTTACAAACTACTTATCAACTACCTTATACTAAGGACGGCACAAATATCCATGCCCGAGGGGGGATTCGAACCCCCGACCGTAGTGGCCGTGCAGACCGTGACTGGAGCGCCTCAGTCCCCTCGGCCACCGCGGCTGGCAATTCGGTTTTTGAACATATATGCGATGCATAGGTGTTCGTGCCATTTTAGAACTGAAAATTTCAGGAATAAGCAGCGGCGTGTTAATGCTCTTGAAGCAATTATTCGTGAATTAAATATTCATGGGTTGACGATTAGTGAATTGCAGACTACATTCAATTCCAAACACCTATACAAACGAACTATGGCTATTGTGGATTTGGGAACGCGGTACAGGTACTGTATAGACGAATATCTATTTGACAAAAAAAGTAATGAAATTTGTAATTTCAGTTCTAGTAACAATGCTTCACGCATAACAGTATCTTGTTTCTTTGTTGCATTACTAGCTATGTTTAAAAGGAACGTAAACTGCTCTGGTGACATTCTGAGTTGATTAAAATAGCTTCTAGGGTCTTCGATCACAATTTCTTTCAGCAAGGTCGCTGACCAACCGAGCTGACGTCTTTTTTAATCCAGTCACGAACCCAAACACGTTCCTTATTCTTTTTATGTTTAGTCTTATGCAGAGACTTAATAAACAAAACACTAGCTCCGCCACAACTCTTATAGCTAACAAAACTTTCATTCTATGGCGACTACGGCACTTACAAAACAACGAAACTGAAGTGTATAGTATTGGCGCCGTGTCTACAGACATACAAGAAACCAGTTGCGCACAACTCATTTCATGAAACGGGTGTCGCAACCCAGTGTCATCGTGTAGACTAGCCTTAAGAGTACAAGCCGAAACTATTTGTGTACTGCACGCTATGTCGTACTGCTTCCAAGTCAACTTCACAATGCATCATCTACGAATTAGTCTTGATACATTAAATATAAAAGATAGAAAAAAAAACAATAAACACCATCTGACTATTTCAAAATGAATTCGCTAGCAGTGTAAGTTGTTTTTGTTTTAAGCTGGTACTGCATTTCGTGATAGGATGGCTTATTAAAAAAGTTCTGATTTTGGCATATTTTCTGTGCTTTCTTGAATATGTTTCAATAAGTGTAATGCGATATTTTTCGGTGCTCAAGGTGGCAAACATGATGTAATTATTTTATCACAGTCCGTTCAAAAATGTTCAAATATCTGTAAATCTATCGGACCAAACTGCCTTGTCATCAGTCCGTAGCTTACAAACTACTTAAACCTAGGTAAACTAACCCAAGGAAGGAAGCTTGGAGTTTAACGTCCCGTCGACAGCGTGGTCATTAGAGACGGAGCTTACGCTCGGAGTGTTTGGGTAAGGATGTGGAAGAAAATCGGCCGTGTCCTTGGAAAGGAACCATCCAGGCATCTGCCTGGAGTGATTTAGGGAAATCACGGAAAACCAAAATCTGGATGGCCGGAGGTGGATTTGAACCACCATCATTCCGAAACTAACCTAAGGACAACACACACACCCATGCCCCAGGGAGGAATCGAACCTCCACGGCGAGCAACCGTGCGCTCCGCAGCGATGCGCTTTAGACCACCCGGCTACTCCACCGCGGCTCACAGTCCGTATAAACGTATTTAAGATCTGACATGCAAGTGCAATATCAGCATTCATCTTACTTCCTTGAGGAATAAAATGGCGGTTAAATTCGGAAAATGAACAACAAAAGTAAGTGAGCATTTCATGTCGTAAAGCACAATTAAACTCTGCACTTCATCGAAAGAACTTCTACAATAGAGTAGTTCAAATGGTTTTAAAAATTAGTTTTTATCAATTTAATTCTAGGTTATTGCAAAACATATGTCTTTGGACGGAGTGAGCTACTTATCAAAATGTGTGGAGCACGATGTTCTAAGAGCTGGAACAAATAAAAGTAGTACAAACAGAGAAGGTGATGCGAAAAACGTAACGGTGGAAGAATACGTAAAAATTGCCCGACTCTAAAATTCAAAATAGGAGCCTGAGAAAGTATTTAAGAATTGTAAATAAACATTGAAAATTAAGAGCAAAACGTCACTCATACTAGATATGTACTTTAAAAGTAAATGAGCAGATCTATTCTGGTCGCCTAAATTTCTTTCCTAGTTTCAGAATAACTGGTACAATGAGTCACGTGATCTTAGTCCTCCTTCACATCCTCGAAATATCCCGCATTGAGTTTTGAAAATGTTGGCCGCCTTAGCTACAGCCAGTCCCCACACTCACACCCAGGGCCGGCGCAAGCCATACTGCACCCCGTGCGACATTTCAAATTGCCGCCCCCTCATAAAAACTTGATAATGTTAAAATCAAATTTTTGTGTGCGTTACTTCTGCTGTCAGATGTTTTGATACCAAAAATATGTTTGACGATTATATAAAGGACATAGAAGTATGTATATATAGGCTTAATATACAAAGATGGAAACGCTTTTACCGAAATCCTCGGATGTTCTTGACCGATTTATTACAAATTTTTAAACTTCACTGATGGACATGATTAAGAAAAAAGGCTATATATTTTTTAAATATAAACGATTTTCCCATCATAAATTTCGAGGTCTGGTACAGTGAGTACATATTTCGATAAGGACTTCACGTCGGTAAAGTTCATCCAGTGACAGAAGGAGCATTTCCTTATCTTTACCACTTTGAAACAAATCTCTTCCAATGCGAGCTCTACGCTTTCCATATTTTGCGAGGAGTTAACATGGACCAAAACAAGAATAAAAGTCGGCTAAACATGGAGTCTACAACGAATACCTTAAGAGTTTTGAGCGCTTGAGCAGTACAAGAGACATGTAAAGAGTAGACAACCGAATATGAAGACGAAGACGTTACTCGAAGCTCGAATGCGTGCATTTTAAAGTCCATGTTCACTAGACATTTCGTTCTTGTTTCGGTCCATTTTACTACTACCTTCTAAAATTTGTAAATCAAATAGCTTGCAGCAGTATAGATTTTATTCCTAACGTCAATGCATAACAATCTCGTATATGGGTTCCTTATCAATTCTGATTTTTTTTTTTTTTTCTTTTTTTAATTTACTCTCCAATCTGTCAAGTCTAACTGCACTGAACACTTCCCTATTACATCAGTTGTACGCTATAATCACGAGTTACAACAAATTAGAAAGTGCCCCCTTTTCCAGGTTTAGGAAAAGCAATGAAATTGCGTCTGATCGGTCTTGACTCCATCGACCAACTGCTAACACCAATCTTGTATTTTTCATTCGTTAAAAACGCAACAATGGCTAGAATGGTTCTAACAATAAAGGCAACAACTGAAAAAGTAGCTTTCATAGTCAGCGACTACAGAAACACCACAATGAGTACTCCCAGAACGGAGCAGCGAGTAGTCACAAAATTTCTTTCGCGCCGTCCCGCTGATATGCCGCCGTGTGCGGCCGCACGTTTCGCACATGCCTTGCGCCGGCCCTGCTCACATCACAGTTTAACAAGTGAATGATTCCCCGGAACAAAGTTGTACGAGGGTTCGAACTTAAAAGTGGTAACTATTTATTCACAACCGATACAACAGTGTTCGTGTTTGCATCTGTTACTGCCCTTCGAAGTAGTCGCCAGCGTTTTGTAGAACCCATTGCCGGCTAACATACTGTTAGCAGATCTTGTTCTGTTGATAGTGCCAATGGAGCAGTCTACTGCCTGTCGAATCTATGAAACAGTTCTGAAGCGATTCCCGTTCAGGGGCTCAGCGTTAGTTTGCTTGGCGAACCCGGGGTCCTGAGCTGGGGACTGATAAGCACCGCCAGTCCTCTAGACACCGTAAACTCTGGCCATGCTTCAGCGACCACCGTGTGGCGCGGCGGTGGAACGTTGTGTGTACCAGGGGATGGGGATCTTGGCTTTACCGCCCGGGTAGCGAGGATGGTATAAACCTCTATAAAAAAAAAAAAAAAAAAAAAAAAAAAAAAAAAAAAAAAAAACTTCAATTCCAAGGAGTGCTTCGTCCTGAGGGATGCATGGCTGTTGAAGTGGAACAGTCGCTAGCGGGCAACCTCTGGGGATACTGCCGCACCCCTGTTGTATAAGGCACGCGGGGCTCTGTCTAGGTGGACACATCTTTCGCTAGCTACTCGTGGGACCGAGATGAATACTTCCAATTTATCTCTCGAACCTTCCAGTGGGATGGGTGTACCATTGGAGGATACTAACACCTGATCCAAAAAGAGGGCACGCTTAGGCAGTCCTCCAGATAAAGCACTTCCTGAAAAGTGTCGGGTAATAAGTAACAGAGCACATGGTGCTAACCAAATTGTATTTTTGATTATTAAAAGGAAAGACGATTCATTCGAAAAGATGTCACCGTTCTACATCTAAAAGGGTCTTGAGGGCATAGCAGGCGAATTAAAATCTGTGAAAAGGTTGCATAACGGAACTTTGTTGGTTGAGACAGCTACCTCCCAACAGGCCGTTAATCTTCAAAACGCCAAGCAACTTGGGGAATATGCCATCGAAACTAAATTCCACAATACATTAAATTACAGCATAGGCGGTTACGTGCCGCGACCTTGTTGACATTCCACTTGAGGAATTGAAAGCTGAATAGGCCTCCGAAGGTATTGTGGATGTTCAGAATATTATGAGGAGGGTGGATGGCATATTGGTCAAGTCGGAGTGCTTCATTGTGACCTTCAACACTCCTAAGCTGCCAGACCATGTTAAAGCAGGTTTTCTTCGTTTAACTGTACGGCCTTATTACCCCAACCCAATGCGCTGCTTCAAATGCCAGCGCTTTGGTCACACCACCTTGGGGTGTAATGGACAGCAAACCTGCGGAAAATGCGGTGAGGTCGCTCATAAGGGGACGACTGCTCGCCGCCATTTAAATGCGTCAACTGTTCTGGGGACCACCCTGTATGGATGCTGTACTGTGTACCTTGAAGAACGTAAGATACAGGAGATAAAGACATCAAAGCGCATCTCGTATGGTGAGACGAAAAAGATGTACAAGGCCATGCAACCGCCGTCATTCACCACCTCTTTCGCAGCGATTCTTCAAACACCAGCTGTGAAAACTGATGCGTCTACGCATCGGCACTAACACCTGCTACTGCCAGTGCACGTGCAATGCGTCAGATGTTTCAGTATCTATAGTCCACCCCAAAATGGTGGACCAAGATACGGCTACTGACATCAGCGAGCACCTGCCATCCTCGAAGCCAGACCCAACTCCACAGATAACTGTCGCTACCACTACAGAGGTGGAAGCGCCCAAGAAACACGTCAAGATTAAGAAGGACAAGGAAAAGCCAGAGACGAAGACTGAAAGTAAAGAAACAGACCAGGTCGACGTCATTATGCTTGAAGTGCCGACCAAATCTGCTCCAGAACCCATGGAGTTTGATTTTCCTCTGAGGCAGTCCACTCGCCCCAAGACTGACTATCCAAGGGGCAACCATCTCGCCCCAAGGGTGATCCTCCACCCGCTACGGGCTCCCAGTTCCGTCAGAAAGAGGGGGTGAAAATTAAACCACCTAGATAGATGGCTCCCATATTACATTGGAACTTGCAGGGATATAGGACACATTTGGAGGAACTACGTTTATTATCTCAGGGACGACCACTGTATATCTGTCTTCAGGAGACGAATTTCAAGCCTTCGAATACCCCTGAGATACGCGGATATGTTCTCCACAGAAAGGACGACGTTAGTGGAGATAGAGAGCTAGAGGGGGAGTGGCTGTTTTCATCAACACAGCCTACCACTGTGAACCCATCTCTCTCAACACTAAACTACAAGCAGTTGCAATGTCAGTGTATATACGCCATCGATTAACTATACGCTCCCTGTATTTGCCACCACATGATGCACTTAGTGAAGAGGCTCTGGAAGACCTTCTTACGCAGCACCCCCACCCATTCATCCTCTGCGGGGATTTTAATGCACATAATGTGCTTTGGGGCTATGTCGCCACCTGCCCCAGGGGTAGAGCGGTTGAGAGGCTTCTTTTGTCTTCAATTGCCAACTTCCTAAATACAGGTCAGAGCACACACTTCTGCTCTGCAACAGGGTCGTTCTCTGCTATTGACCTGTCGCTCTGCTCTCCAGCCCTTACACACTCTACTCAGTGAGAAGTGGACAACGACCTGCATGGCAGTGATCACTTTCCCATTTGGATTCACCTTCCAGAGAGAGTAGACCCCGAAAGACAGCCGCCTCGATGGTTTCTTCGCTGGGCAGACTGGATACTTTACAGTCGACTTGCTGTTTTCGAGCCCCACGATAACGTCCAGGAATAGGTGGATCATATTACTGCTAAGATCCACTACGCTGCCACTGTATCCATTCCGCGGTCATCAGTGCAAACAAAATGGCATCCGCTCGCTTGGTGCAATGATGAATGCCGATCTGCGATCAGGATCAGACGGGTGGCTCGGCGTCGGTTCAAGTGTAGACCGACTGCAGAAAACCTCGCAAACTTTCGGATGGCAAGGGCCAAATGTCGCCGGACTTTTCGAGAGAGCAAGAAGAGATCGTGGCAACAGTTCCTAAATTCTATTAACCGTTCAACAAAGAGTTCCATTGTATGGGAGGCCATTAGGAGGATATCAGGGGCAGGTTGCAGGAGTCCAGTAGCTGCTGTAATGGGTAAAGATAGTCTCCAGACCAACCCACGAGACATTGCCCAAACCATGGCGGTCTATTTTGCTACAGTAACTGCCACTGCCAGCTACAATCCAGCTTTCCTGTCCCACCGGGTGGCTGCTGAAAGGGGTATGTTGGACTTCCAAAAAATGTTTGTAGAGTCTATGGGACTTAACTACGGGGTCATCAGTCACTAAACTTAAAAAATACTTATGAACTACTTACAACTAAGGACGGCACAAACATCCATGCCCGAGAGGGAATTCGAACCGCCGACCGTAGTGGCCGTGCGGACCGTGACTGAAGCGCCTCAATCCCCTCGGCCACCGCGGCCGGCTTTTGGACTTCCGGTCCAGCAATGATGAACAGTATAACTGCCCCTTTTTCATGTGGGAGCTGGATTCTGCATTGTCCATGGCCCGTGACACATCCCCAGGTCACGATGGTATTCATTACAGCATGTTACGACACCTCACAAGGCAAAACAAAGAAATGCTCCTTAATCTTTTTAATTTTGTCTGTATGTCAGGCGAGTTCCCCGACTCATGGCGAGAGGCCATTTTAATTCCTATTTTAAAACCAGGGAAAGACCGCAAAAACCCAAGTAGCTATCGTAGCGTTGCTCTCTCCAGCTGCGTGGGAAATACTTTAGAGCGGATGATAAACTGCCGCCTTGTCTGGATGCTGGAATCCAGACAGCTCCTCAGCCGCTTTCAGTGTGGGTTCAGGAGATATAGCTCCACCTTCGATAACCTGGCCTTCCTGGAGGCGGCTATACAACAGGCTTTCCTGCGCCAGCAACGCCTTTTGGGTATATTTTTTTTATCTTGAGAAGACCTATGATACTACTTGGCGGCATCGTATCCTTCGGCAGCTCCACGATTGGGGTTTTCGTGGTTGTCTTTCCCGTTTTATTCAGTCCTTCCTTTCCCCTCGTTATTTTAGATATCGGGTCAGTGACGCCCTCTCTGACCCCGAGCAGGAGAACGGAGTCCCTCAGGGTAGTGTTTTAAGCGTGACCTTGTTTGCAATAGCCATTCATAGTATTACTTCTGTCGTGAAAAGTCCTGTGCAGTGTTCTCTTTTTGTGGATGACTTTTCTGTCTTTTGCTCTTCATCCAATCTGGCAAAGACTACACGTCAGTTGCAGTTAACCCTTCAGCGGTTGGATGAATGGACAGGGACGACTGGTTTTAAGTTTTTAACCGAGAAGTCTGTGTGTGTGCTTTTTAATCGTTCACGTACTGTTTTGAATCTACCTGAATTGCGGATGAAGGGCTCTGTCCTGCGTTTTAAAGACACCGTGAGGTTTCTGGGCCTCACGTTCGAGTCTAAACTGACGTGGCTGCCCTACCTGAAGGACTCGAAGACAAGGTGCATCAAAGCACTGGCGATTTTAAAGTGTCTTAGCTACACCTCTACGGGAGCAGACAGAACCTGTTTGCCCCGGTTTTACAGGGCCTTTGTGCGATCTCGTCTCGATTATGGGTGCGCGGTGTATGGGTCTGCACGCCCTTCCTATTTAAAGATGTTGGACGTGGTACACCATGCCGGGATTCGGTTGGCCACTGGGGCATTTAGGACGAGCCCCATACCTAGTCTTTGTGCTGACTACTCGGCGACGGCTACTCATGGTGTGCCAGGCATATAAAACGCTATCCGCACCTTTTACACCGGCATACCTCACTGTTGCTAGGCCTCCGATGGAAAGGCTGTTTCATACTCGACAAAGAGCGACAAGACCATATGGGATTCGCACAAAGGCTTTCCTTTTAGAAATGGGAGTGAGTGATTTTAATGTTTTACAAGAGTTGGGGTAGGGTCCCACCTTGGACTCTTCAGAGGCCGAGGGTTATTTTAGAATTGGCAGGTTTTCGGAAGGACCAAACTTCGGATTTTACTTATCAGTCGTTATTTTCAATTGTTTTAGATAGGCATCACGACTTTGCAGTTGTGTACACTGATGGATCGAAGCATGGGGACTCCGTCGGATGTTCGGTTGTGTTCCCTGACCGTCTCACCAAGATTCACCTTCCCGAGTATTACTCTGTTTTCTCTGCAGAGCTCCATGCGATCGGGAAGGCACTAGAGCAGCTACGTCGCAGACGATTTTTTCTCTGCTCCTATTCTCTAAGCGCACTGCAGTCGTTAGACGAGCTATATCCATCTGAGACCTTGCTGCAGCATATACATGACGAACTGTCCTTCCTTCAGCGTCGCCGGAGGAGGTGTTGTTTTGCTTGGTGCTGGGACACGTGGGCATTCGGGGTAATGAAGACGCTAAAGAGGCCTGCAGTGCCCTTGATGTGACGCGGTGCCCTGTTCCCTTGCGGGATATTTCTTCCCTGCTGCGGCTGCGGTCCTTGCAGCTGTGGGACTCACAATAAGTTGCGTTACCTGAAGTCCACTGTCCGTCCGTGGCGTTCCTCCTGCCGATCTCTTAGGCCATTACACGCCTCCGCATTGGGCACTGTCCTCTGACTCATAGTTTCCTCCTTCGACGCGCGGAGTCCCCGATGTGTGATCCCTGAGGCGTGCAGCTTACTGTCCGCCACATTTTAACTGAATGTGATTTATATCGTACACAGAGGGTTGCGGCGAATCTTGGTGCCGATTTGCCCTCTATTTTAGGTAATGACGAAGCGTGTGTGCGAAAAGTTTTAAAATTTTGTGATTTGTCCCAACTCTGGCCTAAACTTTTAGGCTGGAGGTTTTAGAATGTTGTAGCGTGGCTGGTTCATCATTTTATATCGCTGTGGTCCGCCGCTCGTGTTCCTCAGCTTAGTAACTTACACTCTTTCTCCAGCTTTGGTATAGGAGCTTCAAGTCTACTGTTCACCTATGTATTTCACTTCAACTGCACGTGTTACTTGCTGGATAGCTGTTCTTTGTCTACTTCCCGTTCACACTTGTTGATTCTTATATTCTTTAATTTGATAGGGCGCTGAAGGCATAGATATCGAGCGCCCAAAAACCCCTATCATCATCATCATCTGAAGCGATTGCCACGAAGTCGTTCCTTCATCTTCGGAATCAAATCAAAGTCACGAGGACTTATTTCCGGGAAGTATGGTGGATGGTACAGTACTTCCCAGTCCCATCGACAGTACAGAGCAGCCACAACTTGCGCTGTATGCGCCCGCGCATTGTCGTGCAAAATGATGAGTTTGTAGCACAGAAAGTGTTGCCGCTTCTTTCGCAGACCTGATCACAAGTGATGCTTCATAAATGAACAGTAATATTGTGCATTGATGGTCTGCCATGGAGGAACGTAATACATTAGGATAAGACCATCACAGTTATAAACGAGCTTATGGGACTTAACTATGGGGTCATCAGTCCCTACACTTCAAACTACTTAGAAACTACCTCATACTAAAGACAACACAAACATCCATGCCGGAAGGAGAATTCGAACCCCGATAAGGAACGGCCACGCGCATCGTTGCATGGTACCCCAATGCGCTCGGACACGAGAATTACCATAAATTTTACCATATTGGGGCTCTGACGCACTTTAAACCTTCGCAGCGACCCATAATTACGCCTTTCGTCGGTTTGTCGTTTCAGTTTTCTCTCGTACGATGTGGCCCATGTCTCATCCACTGTGACAATACGGCGTAAGAAATCCTCTCCTTCGCGCTCACAGCGCTCCAAGTGCGTTTGAGCAGCGTCGTAAAGCATCCATTTCTACATTTCCGTCGAGTCATGCGGACCACATCGTGTCACAGTGTTTTGCATGTCCAGGTGCTCCTTCAGGATGCAAAGCACAGTTGTATGCGCTAATCCGGTTTCGTGTGCGAGTTCACGAATCGTCTGGCGTCGATGGTGGTCCACTAACGCGGCAACAGTATGCATTTCTTCTTCAGACACGCTAGAAGGACCTGCCCGTTGCAGGTCTGCCACAGTTTGCCGACCTTCGTTGTAGGCTTTTACCCAACTGCCATTGTTCTGCACGACAATGCCGCTTCCCCACACGCCTGTTGAAGACCTTGAGGACACAGTCGTGCTATACGACCTCTGACACATTTAATCTTGATCCAACTCCGTTTTTTGCTGTTTCGAAAAAATAGTGACACCGTTATGTTAGATCGCTCGCTCATAAGTGACTGTTTTTCCCTCGTATATCACTTTTTGACCAATTTGAGTTGTATACGAATAATGTTGTACCTCATCTCTGGAATCGATTTCTGCTGTTATGACAGGAGTATGATATCTCTGGATTATTTTGATGAACATTCAAAAGTAAAACCTTCCTGAAATAATGTTGTATGTCGTAACGAGATGGCCAAGGTTAAACGTGTTAGCGTGTTTCGTAATGCCTTAGATGCAACAAACAAAGGTAGGAAGCGCAAAATAAACTAAGATAAGTGATCAACAAAAGTAAGAAAGATGCTTCGGAATGCTGGAAAATCTTATATGAACGCATAAGGCTGTAACATCGATGGAAAATATGTGTTCAGCCACAAGTGAAACGTCAATCACGATGATGATGCCCAAGTAAGTGTTTTAGCTGCAGTTGCGGCTAATCCGCACATCAGTAGCAGACAAACTGAGCGAGAATCGGGAATCTCAAAAACGTCGGTGTTGAGAATTCTACATCAACATAAATTTCACCCGTACCATATTTCTATGATCCAGGATTTGCATGGCGAAGACTTTGAACGTCGTGTACAGCTTTGCCACTGGTCACAAAATAAATTAGAGGACGATAACAGAACGTAACAGATTAACGAATGAAAGGTAATGATCCAAATGCTATTGGAGAAAAAAGTTTTTGAAATTACTAATTTGTAATGTAAAGATTAGAATAATACTGTAATAACATAGAGAGCAATAAGGCGTTTAGATTTTCCGTTTACAGTCACAAGATGTGTGCAACACCAGGTAAGTCTTAAAATCAATTGACGCCTAGATTGCAAGGTGTGGAGCGTGCGTGCGCGAGGCTCGCTAGAGGGCATCACGTGTTAGGAGCAGGTATCCAGCAGCTGTACCAGCGTCGACAAAAGCACACAAATCAAGAAATATACAAAAAATTAACGAATGAAAGGTAATTAAATCCAAAGGGTATTGGAGAATTTTTTTTCGGAAATTACTAATTTGTGAGGACTTTACCGTGAGTCGTGTCGGGATAGCTCAGTGGTAGAGCGCTTCCCCGCGAAAGGCAAAGGTCCCAGGTTCGAGTACCGGTCCCGACACACTATTTTAATCTGCCAAGAAGTTTCATTCTTCTAAATTACCGGAGCGAGCATTGGCGGCGCTGCCGTAGCGCTCATAGGTTGGCAACACACAAATTACAAGAATAAATTGAATATAGCCGCGAGTTCATTGAAAGGTGGAGCTTGTTCTAAGGAGCGTTTTGTTACTTTGAATATTGAACTTTTCCGTAAGAACCATTTAAGCACCATAAAAAGTACCTTCTTTTAAAACGGGATCCAAATAAATACTACGCAGAGATAATCACGGTTCTGATTCATACAATATATGTATTCACGGGATTGGTAACAAATAAAAATAAAAAGACTTTGCAAAAGTAGGCTACATAGGCCTACATACATAGAACGTTTCGACAATCATTAGTATCACTTACTCTCAATTCATTTAGTAATGGCCGAGGGGACTGAGGCGCTTCAGTCACGGTCTGCACGGCCACTACGGTCGGGGGTTCTAATCCCCCCTCGGGCATGGATATTTGTGCCGTCCTTAGTCTTAGCTAGTTCATATGTAGTTTGTAAGCTTAGGGACTGATGACACCGTAGTTAAGTCCCATAAGTTCTACAAACATTTGAATATTTTTCATTTAGTAAACTTTCATGTGTCAGACGTCCTCTATCCTTTCCTTCATCCAGCTATGCTTTTTCTTTTTATTAGGTGAGAGAAAAATCAATTCAAGAGCCAAATAACAGCAGGCATCTGTATCCGTCATCCGACATCTGAGACTTTGACACTAAAACTTCACAATGCCGATTCGCTATTATAAATTATCATTATATTGCAGAATATTATTATCTAATATTATTAATAGTCTGGGGAACACTTTAATAACACGATAAATAGAAATTAATTTCAAAACATGCCAATTTCGACTAAGTGTTAAACAATTACATTAAAACTCAAAAAATAATTATTAGGAACAACTTTACTGCCAGAAAATTTACGAGAAACGGGTTTTTCAGTACTAGCAGCAGTTTTATGGTTGTCCACTCAAACCATCTGGTGACAGTAAGAAACCTTGAGGACAAACCGTACTAAATAATGTGTGGTCGAAAAAATTTAATCAGCAGAAACAACACTATTGTCGGCTCAGAAGGAAAACCTCAAAAGAAAATAAAAAGCATCATTAGACAACTGACGGTATGGTACAGTATGAACATTGCTCGACATTCGAAAACGTTGAAAAATACGCACTGTATCAACGAACACGAAAACCTCGACACAGTTAGTGAAATATAATAGAAAATGACAGAATAGTAATATAATATATAATTTCTAATTGAACCTCACTGGCTCACGTAATCTTACAAAAACCAAAAGTTCGTGTGGACGCTTATATGTAAATAAATGGTAATTTCCAAGAACGCTTGCAGTTGAAGTATCTCAGCCTGAAACGATATGTATCGAACGTGCAAGTCTAAATCGATTATGCGGGAACTGATGCGCGAGACAACAAAATATGAATGTTGTTGTTTTGACGAGTAGTAATGTAAAGCAGCAGTATCGCGACACATTCATAGGAATTTTGCTAAAACTCCAGAATAGCTGATACATTAGTAGCAGTGACTGTTGGTAACAGTGATGAAGTAGCGGGAGTGAAGATGACGAATCGCGATAAGTTTCAAATAGCCAATGAGATTATAGGCAGCGACAACATTTTGCTGTTCATATTAAGTAACCAATCGTAGCTAATTTTGAGGAAGCCAATGAAATTGTGAACGACGTCGAATATTTTGTTATCAGAGTAAAGGACAGTAATTTGAAAGTACCCGAAAGGAATTAATGTAAGACTTATTTCAAGTTCGCAAAGAAATTCTACAAAATTATATGCATAACTCGGCAGAGAAAAGATTAAACAAAACTACATGGAGAAAAAGTCGCTACATTCCTGTAACATTTAATTATATAAATTAGACTAAAATCTTTTAATTGAGAATGAATGAAATTTCTTAGTGAATAAGTCAGAAGAATGTACATTTACGTAATAGAATCAATTATGTAGTGAATAATTATCTGCATCTAGTAGGAGATTCTGATATCAAAGACATTCTATACATGTTTGTAACGACATTGTGTTTCTGCATGTTAAAAAAAACTAATGGGATGCAGACAGTTCTATGCTTTATGGCAATCACATAGGTACATCAACCGCCTCGAAAAATGGTATGACATAGCATTTTCTATTTCTGCTTGTTTAAAAAACAAAACTCAGGGGATGCAGGGACAATCACGAAACAAAATGACCTATTTCACATATTCAGATATTCCGCGAAAACAATTCTGCAACTATGATTCGATACTGGATTGTATCACCCGATTGGCTAACAAAATTCCAGGGAAAAACTGCTGTTGCCAACATTGGTTGAGCCTGAGGTACGGAAGTTTCGGCTATTCTGGAGCCTTAAGAAGGTTAGGTATAGGTTAAACATGAAGTTTTTCTTTATTTTTTTTATTTTTTTCTTTTTTTTTTTTCTTTAGTACGCCGGTTAAGAAATACGCAGCATCTCATTGGCTGACAGACGGCGAGTTCTCATTGGCCGGTGCCAAAAATTTTGGTCTATCTATAGTCACTCATGCGCGAGATGACAAAATCTGAATGTTTACATATTAATTGTTTTGACGAGTGGCATTGTAAAGCTGCGTTGACGTGAATATTTCTATAGCAGAATCGTGACACAACCATATGAAATAGCTCAATGTTTTTGACGAATTTCAGTGTAAATGTCATTGCTCCAACTATCACTGACGAAATTTGAAGCTGTGGTGTATGTATCTACGTGACATGTTCGTAGAAATTTGTTGAATGTATCTGAATGTATACATTGTAATGTAATGTGGAATACGCATTAGGTATCGATGCAGTATTTATTTCTGAGTTGGGCGAGAACAAAAGATCGACAATTTTATTTGTATTTAAATAAATGATAATTATAGATACGACTTTCATAGCATAAGAAATCTCTGCAAAATATCTTCATAAAATTACTTTGAAAACTAGTCTCTAAATGGATTTGACAGTTTTTCCTTTCCATTGCGTAGTCCAAGTCTTAAATCATAATGGATAAAAAACTTCACCGTAACTGAAGACCATAGAAAGCAATAAAATACGTTGCAATGTCTGCCAACAAAACGCGTTTAAATAACCATGTAATCGATTTAGAGTAGCACGTTCGATACATATCATTTCAGACCGAGCTACTTCGATTGCAGGCATTCTTGGAAATTACCTGGAGTTAAGCCGGAATTTTCGTAGTAATTCGTTGAATATTTTTTATGACATACATAGTAATGTAATGTGGCACACGCGTTAGGTATCCATACAGTACGTATTTCTGAGATGAGCGAGGACAAAAGATCAAGAATTTTATTTGTGTGAATAAATGACAATTATAGACACGACGGCTCATCTGAAGATGGGGGATACCGACGGATTTGACCCGTGGCATCTGCGTGTTGTGTGCGTGCGTGTTGCAGGTGGCGTAATTACATGGTGGCTGAGCTAAAGACGATAATTTGTTTATAAGTGTTTATAAGCTTAACATGAAATATAGATTAAGATTTTGTGTTTAAGAAGTGATCTGTAGCTTCAGTCTGATGTTATACGTTAACAGAGAGGGTTTTTTTTTTTTTTTTTTTTTTTTTTTTTTTTTAATTACTGTTTCGCAAGTGAGCTCTGAAGGCGCGAATTTTTGGGTTGAGCCATGTGATCGATGGTACTTTCTGTTGTAGTAATCTGAAGTTGACGAGGATAACAAGAGAGTATTTATTATCTGAGTCACTAAATAGGTGTGACCGTTTTACTTTTTCACAAGTCGCGCGTGGATAGCCGCGTAATCGATTCACAGTTGCACGTTCGCTATATATCGTTTCAGGCCGAGATATATCTATTGCAAGCATTCTTGGAAATTACCAAATAAATGGCGAAGCGCACAGATATTTTTTTAACTTACGTTAGATTGTGACATCTATCTAGTGTACTAAAATTGAACATTATAGAGTTAGTATGAGTAAAATTCTTCTGGTTTTTCGCGTCGACAATATATAGATTGTATTTTATGCTTTGACAACGTGGATACACGCCCAGAAGAATTTTACTAACAATAACAGCGACCGCCGGAAGCCTACGCATACACTGTAGCGTCAGTGCATCTCGCTAAAACTAACAAAAATCGTCACCGGAAGGACTTGTATTATGTACTATGGCGGCAGATGTTCTAATGTAACTCTATAGCAATTAATAACAACGATTGACTACGTTATTTCCAAATACTGTTTAGCGAGTACCCTACCAGACACTGGTATAAGTAAGACATTTCTGTGTAACAAGCTTACCAGAAACATAGATGCCCCACAAACTAGTAGCAGTTCCCATGCTGGAATGTAGTCCTGCTTCGGACATAAAATCATATGCGAATCAACAAGTAAATATCATCCATACATTCAGTGGCATCTGTTTGGCAGATGTCACACGACATCGACAACAGTTCTAGTTGAAAATTGCATCTTTGGTTGACAAAGAGTGTTATGATGCGATCCGAGAGGAAAAATGTTTTGTCACTGTGACAAAACGGTTTTCATTTATATATTGGTGCGGTGTCTGTTGTTTCGGACATGTCCGAAGGAACAGACACCACAGAATTATATTAGTCAGGCACTAAACTGTGGCAGAGGGAGAGGGAAGCGGAGAGGTGCGGGGGAAAAAGTCCCGCTGAGCGGAATGGCCGCGTGGTCGAAGGAGTCAGGCTACGGGGTGAGCCGCCGTTTCCGTCGGAGGTTCGAGTCCTCCGTCGGGCACGGGTGTTGTCCTTAGGGTAAGTTAGTTTACGTAGATTGTAAGTCTAGGGCTGATGACCATAGCAGTTTGGTCTAACAACCTTACAAACATTTGGTAGAACGCTTGGAAACAATATATATCGAAGGTGCGACTGTAATGGATCGAAACGATAGATATCGAATAAGCGAATGTCGTAGCGTATAGTTACATAGAATATGTTATGATTTTAAAGGATATGATTAGGAAGGAACCTAAGAGTACAGTTTAAATTGTTGTGAGTGAATATTATTATAGCAAGGGTTGCTTGTTCATTTGCAACGATTTAATCTGTACTATTTCGGTTCCTGTGTAACCGCATCTTTTAAAATCATGACATCTTCGCAAATATCATAACATTCGCCCACAACAATTTAATCTGTACTCTTTGGCTGGGCCGGATCATGGGGGGGGGGGGGGGGGGGGGCTCAAAGGGGCAGTCGCCCCGGGCGGCAGAATTTAGAGGGAGGCAAATTTTGACCGACTCTTTTTTTTTTTTTTTTTTTTCCAGGTTGTATCTTTCTGGTATAATATAATAAAATTAACTGACACAGAATTATTAAAAGTAAAATGACTGCAAGAAATACCGAAATCATTTAATAAAACTAAAATTTCTGGTTGCTGACTTCAGTGTTGCCCTGTCACAGGAACTAAAGCTAATCAAACATTAAAAAAACTACTAGATATTAGCCAGAATGAGGGAGATGTTTGCGTTATTGCCTAAGTAAATTGCACAATGTTTATTAATTTGCATAGTTTTCCTTTTTCAGATAAATGAATACTCATATTTTGTATCAAGGTAATATTTGTAGAACAGGTGAATTTGAATAACGTTCCAGTACATATAAAAAACGTATTTCAGGTGCGCACACTTCTTATTGAAAGTCAAAAGCATTAAGGATCTAGAGTCCTCTCTCGGTAGCGGTGGAATTCTCGAATAGCGCGCGGGAAGAAAGAACATCTGAATCTCTCTGTTCGAGCTCTGATTTCACGTATTTATTCAGATGATCTTTTCTACTTATGTAAGTGGGAGGCAATAATATATTTTCGCATTCGGAGGAGAATGTTGACGATTGTAGTTTTGTAAGTAGCCCACGTCGCAGCGATAAACGACTTTGTTCTAATGATTCCCATCCCAGATCCTGTATGATTTCCGTGACGCTGTCTCCCCTGCATCATGACAATACAAAACAAGCTGCCGTTCTTTCGACAAACCAATCTGATAAGTATCGCATACTGGGCAGCAAGACCAGATAAAACAGGAGGAATCTCACAGTATTATTGATACTGTCCTTTTTCTAGCTAAGCAATAAAGTCCTTTTAGAGGAACAAAAGAAGATGGTGATTTTGGTGATCCACATAGCGGAAAATTTCTAAATACAATTGATCTCATATCATACTATAGTGTCCCCCTTCGTCTGCGTATTGAACGCCACAAGAAAGGCCAGATTAGCTATTTTACAAAAAATATACAAGATGAGTTCCGTGACTTGATTGCTGACAAAATAAAACAAGATATAATTAAAGATATTTTAGCTGCTAAATACTTTTCACTGATGTTTGACTGCACTCCAGATATCAGCCACAATGCGGAGATGACACAAGTAATTCGACATGTCAAGTCGAATGACTCAGAGGTTGTGGAAAGTTTTACTGACTTTTTTACAGTTACAGACAAAACAGGAGAAAGCCTTAGTCAAGAGATACTGCAAAAATTGGAACCATATGGGTTGAACGTTAAATACTGCAGGGGCAGTCTTATGACAATGGGGCAAACAGGGCTGGAAAGTACAAATGGGTCCAGTCAAGAATAATTCAGAAGAATGAACTGGCCTATTTCGTACCATGTGCTGCTCACTCTTTAAATTTAGTAGGAGCAAATTCAGCAGACATTCAGCAAGACTAGGTGATCTGCAAGAGTAAATGAGGTTGAGGCTGTTTACAAGCATTTTCATAAAGTTTTGAAGGCCCTGGAAGAAACTGAAACTTATAAATTGTCAACACCAGAAACAAAATCAGAGACAAGATCTATGTTAAAAAATATGAGAAAACTCAAATTGATTACTTTAACTTGTTTCTGGTATGCAATATTAACATCAATTGTTCATGTTAATCAGTTTCTGCGAAGTTAATACTTTAAATTGATAAAGCTGTTCGAAACATTCAAGGACTTTAGGGCTCTCTCAAAACTTCTCGGGATTCTTGTACCTCTGAAGCTATTTCTGAGGCCAAAGTGCTAGCAGAAGATAATGAGGTATCAACGGTATTCTCCGAAAAAAGGATTCGAAGAAAGAAGAAAATGGCTGATGAGCTTTGTGAGGATGAAGTATCCAACATTCACAGAAAAAATAAGGAATAATTGACAGAGCTTAGTACAAGGTTTACCGCACTTGAGAAAATTGGTGCAAAAATTAGTTTTCTGTGTGGTGTGCAAATTCGAGAAATGGAAGTGGAGGACTTGAAGGCCAAAGCAGTGGAACTGGCAGAACATCTTAGTAAGGAAGAACTTGAAGTTGAAAGTTTCAGACAGCATGCGCTGGCAGTAGACAGAACCTTGCAAGATTCCACTGCATCATCAACATTAAGTTTAATTTATAAAAATAAATTGGTAGAGAGGTATCCCAACCATACTACAGCGTTAAAGTATATATTACCATTCTAGTTTCTGTTTCGTCTGGAGAAAGAAGTTTCAGCAAGCTGAAACTAATTAAATACACTTGAGGAGCACAACTGCTTAACAAATCTGAGTATAATATCCATAGAGCACAAACGAGCTGCTTCTCTAAACTATTATATCAAAAATAGCTTTGCAGCAAAAAAAGCTGGAAAAGCGAAATTTTGAATTGATTTTTGTACGATGAGTAATCTTTTAATATTTTTGAATGTATTAAAATTGTTCTGTTTTCCTTTGATCTTAATTCAGTCAATAAAAAAGTTCATGTTGTGAGATTGTGACATTTATTTAGAAATATGTAACCCAATTACCGTGAAAATGTCGATTCTTACAGGGGGGGGGGAGGAGTGAAAGAAGGGGCGGCAAATTTAAGCTTTCCCCCCTTGGCAAATGTCCTAGATCCGGCCCTGCTCTTTGGTTCCTGTCTAACCACAACCTTTAAAATCATGACATATTCGTAAAAATCATATCATTCGTCGATGTATCCTTGTGCGGACAGTAAATGAATTATCCTCATAAAGGATAATCAATGCAAACCGCTCTTCTGAACGTCGTAAATCTCACCTGTATACTTGACTTCAATACTACATTGTTTGATATATCGATCCGCCACAGTCGCACTGGCGATATACACGTTTCCAAGCATTCTACGAAATTCACAATATTTTTGTACAAGTCCCGCCTTTCTTCTCACAGTGCTGATATGCTACGTTAGTGAGCTGTGCTTCAACATAACCAGATCTGAAACGTGGCCTACAATAGAAGCTAAAACTATCGCACACGTTCAAGGAAGACATCCGTTGCTACTGTGGGTGTACCACCTATCACTAAGAAATGATAATAAATACTAAGTAAGCAAACAAGCTTAAATTTTACTTACCGTTCAGGAGTCCTCCCATGATAAAGTGACGCTGGTATTAGCCAATCGCGTGAAAACCCAAATGTTTTGTCATGAAATCTTCGTTTTACCAGGGCAATTACTTTTATTGAGCGGACAAGGGTACAAACAGGAACCTGACAAACATAAAGCGGTAACAGCATTATTTATTTACTTCATGGTAAGTAGTATAGTAACGAGAGTTGACGCGCAGTGACCTAGAACTGTCGCCCGTCGACGATAGTGTCATCGACGCCAGACGCACGGCCAATTGCCGGACCACAGATCAAAGGATGCCGCCACAGGATGATTGATAGGTCTTCCCGGAAGGATGAAAGATGATTGACAGTTTACATTTACGTCCTTTTGATTCGCTACTTGTCTGACCGCTAATCAAAGGATGCCGCCATAACGCACTTAAGGATGATTGACAGGTTGCAAGTAAACAACACCTCCCTCGGCCACATATGGCGCAAACAACACCTCCCTCGGCCACATATGGCGCCCCCTCCACCCCTCGGCGCCGCCATCAGACAAGCAGCACCTCCGACAGGTCCAGACGTGTCGACCACTCGACTTGTCTCTACTCGCACCCTCGGCCACTCACCTGCCCGCCGCCGCCGCCGCTGCCGCCGCCGACATGTCCAGTCCAGCACCACTCTCGGCAATCGCTTGTGATAAAGTGCATGCGCGAAAGAATTGTCACAGTGACCGCGTCACCTCCGAACCGCAAGCCGCCTCCGCCTGGCAATTAAAAAATGCCCGCGCGCAGCACCTCGCGCGTCATTCAAAAATGAGTGGTGACAGGGGGAAGAAGGTTCGTTTTAATACAGATGCTAACGAGACGCACTTAATGATCAATTGGAGATTTGCATACACAGCAGATCGTAAAGGCTAGTGGCAGCAATATGCACCAGTTCGGGAGCGCTTCCATCGACGAATACAGCTAATAGAACGTGTCTTAGCACCAGTGATTCAGAAACGCTGCATATAAGCAAATTATATTACCAACTTCTTCTTCTTTGTTGGTCATACTGAAAATGAATGAATTTATATGTAGCTAACTGTAGGCCTCTACTTGACTTAGTCAATAACATGTCATGGCGGGAGAAACAACAAAATTTCGTAGTTGCTGACTGGTCTGGTGATGGGTTGGGAGAGGATTCCCAGAAGAAAAAGAACGGTTCATTACTTCCTGATAATATACATGCAATAATTGTAGGTCCATCTAACTGCGGTAAAACAAATATTCTAATGACTTTGCTCACGCATATAGATGGAGTGTACTTTGACCATGTTTGTGTATTTTCTAAAACTCTATCTCAACCCAAATATCAGTTACTGCAGGAGATTTTACGAGGTGTAAAAGGAGTCACCTATACAACGTACAGTGAAAGTGGTGATATCCCCCCTCCTGAGCAAGTAAAACCCAACACCGTATTCATATTTGACGATGTTGCAGTTGAAAATCAAGACCAGATTCGTAGATATTTCTGTTTCGGGAGGCATATGGGCGTTGGTGTATTTTATCTAAGCCAAACGTATTCCAGAATCCCAAAACAGTTGCTGCATGATAATGCAAACCTCATCATAGCATTCAAACAAGACAATTTGAATTTAAAACATATTTACAACGCCCATGTTGGAACTGATATGTCATTCACCGACCTTGTAAAGATCTGTGCAAACTGTTGGAATCATTCGCAGTACGGGTTTTTAGTTATAGATAAAACAAGGAAACTGAATGACGGTAGATACCGACGGAACTTTCAAGATTTTCTACATATATAACGGTGCATATAGCTCAGTACGACAGTCTACACACCGACATGGACAAATTCGCACGTATGTCTAGTGATCGAGGCGTACAAAGGCAGAACGTACGCATGTACATGGATTCAAAATTCCAAACTCTCGAGCGTCGAATTGAGAAAGTACATACAGATCTAAAGCAGTATGCTAAGCATCTCCTAGTACTTAACAATCAGGTAAATTAATGTGTTGATGTACTTGAAACAAATGTGAGCACCTTAACTACAAAGATCGATGATATTGAGGGCGAAAAAATCACAGCGTCTGCAGTTTTTATTGAGAATAATAATAATAATGATGATGATGATGATGATTGGCGTTTTAGGGCGCTCAACAGCGAGGTTATCAGCGCCCGATGATAATGATAATAATAAGAAGAAGAAGATTGATAATAGCAGCCCTATATAAGAGAGCATGCGACACAGAAGTCTGCTTAGTACGTGTTAAGATGTCGTCCAAGCAGAAAGTCATCCAAGCACGAAAGGCCGTTCGTGAGAAATTGAGACTGTTAAAGTTGGGGCAGCTGAACCGCAAACAAACATTAAGAGAAACGTTCAAACCTGTTACTGATACCATCAAGCATTTCAAAACGACTTCACGTCCAGAAGAAGAAGAAGACTCAATCGCGAATTTCATCAGCTATCATAGCAAGTCTAGAATAGACAAAATATACGGTGTTAGCAAAGTAAAACCATATATGCTAGGCTCAAAGTCTATAAAATTAACCGAGAACACAATTCAGATTGGTGACAGAGTGTTTGAAGGAACCCCGGTCTATTGGATCTTATTTTCTTAAAACCTAGTAAAGATGAAAGCAAGAAATACACATGTGCAGATCTGAAGCGCTATGGGGAAATATTACAATTGACTGATGTACATAAGAAGACGCGAAGCCAAAGCAGCTTGAAATACAAGAAGATTATAAAACCTCTGCTAGAGGGGAATGAAATTGATGGTGATGGTATAGACATTCAAAATAAAAGTATGGATATCGGGCAAGCCCCAGAGTATATATATTACAGTCATCCAGATGAAGTAATAGACAGACTACGTCTGCTAATGGCATCAACAGCTGCTGGTAATACAGCTCACTCGAATGAGATTGTTTACACAATTTCACAACTTAGACAACAAGGCATCATCGAATAAGAATAAAGACAGTGGTCCGTGAAATCCATAGACCAGCACGTAGAACGTATCCTCGTAGACATGTTATGATTAAAGGCTTAGATGACTTATGGCAAGCTGACCTGGTGGATATGAAAGAGTATTCTAGACTGAATAGTGGTTTCAACTATATTTTAATGATCATCGACACATAATCGAAATTTGCATGGGCATACCGCTGAAAACCAAAACAGGAAAGAACGTTGCACGGGTGTTTGAGCAACTACTGCAGACGGATACGAATCGATGCCCTGTCAACCTTCAAACTGATCATGGGACTGAGTTTTATAATGTATATTTCAAGAGAGTTATGGATCGGTATGGTATTAATCACTACTCAACATACACGCATCTGAAAGCAAGCATCGTGGGACGACTGAACAGGACCATAAAAGCTCAAATGTGGAAGCATTTCAATCTCCGTGGCTCGCTCTCCCCGAGATAATTTCAAAGTACAACAGAACAGTACACAGGACTATAAAAATGAGACCTATTGATGTTCGAGATAACGAACTCCTAAAAACAGTCTACTTCAGAATTAAGATGCTAGGCCCACGAAAGCAAAAGTTTAATGTGGGAGACTTGGTGTGCATATCAAAGTACAAGACTACTTTTGAGAAATCATACCTCCAAAACTGGTCAACAGAGATATTTACAGTCACCAAAGTTCAAAAAACGAATCCCAGGACATATATCTTAAAGGACAGCAAAGGGGAAGAAATTGCTGGAAGTTTCTATTCGGAGGAACTGCAGAAGAGCTCAGAACCTGATGTGTTTCTCGTGGAGAAGGTTATAAGACGCCCTGGAAATAGAGTTCTGGTTAAATGGCTCGTATTCCCCTCTTCTGACAATAGTTGGATTGCCATCGACGATTTGCTATATAATGAGATGCATGGACCGCACGTACATCAGTAGCATACCATGCGCGGTAGGAGACGTGTCGAAGGAGGGGGAGGTCTTCTCGACAAGCTACCAGTTGAGCTTCACATTCCCGGATATAACTACTGTGGACCTGGAACAAAGCTTCAAAAACGTCTAGCACGAGGCGATAAGGGGATTAACCTGCTCGACGAAGCCTGCAAAGAACACGACATCGCATACGCGTCGAATAACGTTCGTCACACTGCCGATCGAATTTTAGCTGATAAAGCTAAAGCAATAAGACGGTGGAAGGATCTCGGCATTGGTCAACGTCTTGCAGCACTTGCAATCGATAAAACCATGCGTGCTACAATTAAGCTTGGTTTGGGGTTCCGTCAAGTTATGAATGAGGCACGTCGCGCGCTAAAGAAGAATAATAAGAAGAAGAGCGGATGTATGACGGGATGTATATTGACTGCACTGCATGCAGCTAAAACTGCTTTGAAGAACCGTAATCACACAGAAAAAAAGTTAAAACACCTCGAGTTCTACCAATGCCAAAGACGTCAGGTGGAATTATTCCTTTTCTCATTCCAGCTCTGGCGGGACTCTCTGCGATTGGTTCCCTGGGAGACGACGCATCAGCTATTGCCAGAACTGTGAATAATGCTAAAAATGCGCAGCAGCAGCTAGTAGAGGCGAGAAGACATAACCGAATGATGGAGGCGGCTGCTATAGGAAAAGGACTCTACCTGAAACCGTACAAGAAAGGACTTGGGCTCTTTATAAATAAAAAAGGCCGTTAACCATTCTACCAGATAGACCTCTTACTAAAACCGCTCTCCTCAAGTTCACCAAAGAAAAATTCAAAATTCCAACATTTCGAGGAGTTTTCATGCGTGATACATTACCGAAGACTATGTGGAGATCAGGTGAATGCGGTATAGTTAATTTGGATATTGCTGGTGGACCTGGAACTCATTGGGTGGATATGTTGCAAAGAAGAATACAAGTAGTGTACTGTTTTTCGACTCATTCGGAAACCTTAAGCCTCCAGAAGAACTACAGCAATACTTCACAAACAACCAAAGACATGTTTTCTAAAAATTCCATCGGTACCAGGATTACGATACTTACCTCTGTGGACATAATGTGTCTGACGTTCCTTCTATCGAATACGAAGAAGGCTATATAAGGATGAACATTCAAAACCTCTCGCCAATTGGGTTTTGTCGGTCATGTCGTAAACTCTGACTTTAAAAGATCGTTCATCTGTGTTAAGTGCAAATTACTTCCCTTCAATTGATTTAAGCAGTGGAGAGTGGAGCATCGCCCTGATTGGCTTGGAAACCTATAACTCTATCACGGAAGCTAATAATAAACTACATCTTGAAGTTAATGGTGTAAAAGAAACTGTGGTAATAGAACCAGGTGCATATGATATAGATGAACTAAATGAAGTTTTAAAGTAGCTCGGTAAAGGGATTCAGCTACGTGCAAACACCAGCACTCTTAAATCTGAAATAAGGACTCTGGATGCGACGATCGACTTCAGTCAGAAAGGTTCAATAGGAGAGCTACTAGGTTTCACCAAGGGACAAGTCTTGAAAAAGGACTCCAATAAATTGTACAGTTCCAATCAGACTGCAGATATACTCCCAGTCAGCAGTATTCGTGTTGAGTGTAACATCACAACGAACTCGTACTTAAACGACTGATTGGTTCATGTAATTTGCGGTTTCGTCCCATCAGTTGGTTCCGGATACAAGATTATTGAGACTCCTACAAACGCAATATAGCTTCCGGTGACGGTGCAGACACTTGACTACCTGGAGCTGCGCATTGTAGACCAGAACAACCGTCTTGTCGACTTCAGAGGAGAGGAAATCATTGTATGGCTACATCTAAGGCAAGATGGGCATAAGGTTTAAAGCCTTTACACGTATAGCACTTAGCGTCAGTTCACCGTTGAATCTCAAAGCGATAACACGTGTGAACTACGAGTTCCTTAAATCAATTGGGCTGAAATCTCGCAAAGTTGTCATTGCTAAGTATAACTGAAGCGTCAACTCCTGATGAGCGGATTATTCGTCAAGAATACTTATCTCATAAACCATTTGCTTCAACTACGTTTAACAAAAACGATGAAATTAGGATGGTTATTCAACACCAGGACGCTCTAACCCAGCCGTGTCGGAGTTTCCTATACTTGGATGGATCGTTTAGGAAGAAAAATGTTAATCAACCTGTTGCAGCAGATGTGAAGCTTACACATAATGCTCTAGCATTCCTGTTTCAGAGATACGCTATGAACTTAATGGAGTTGAAATCGACCGCACAAGAAACGTTGGAATAGCATCGACTCTTAAAACCTACATCTCCGCAGCTCCTACTGAGGGTAGCTCACTGGAAAATGCAGGATGGTACATTGATGAGCCTACAGATCGATCAACGGCTGATTACCTGCGGTTTACGGCATGCATACCTCTAAAACTGTTAATGGGTTACTTTGAGGACATGCATGGAATTATCATGAATGCTAAACAGAAACTTATTTTGATACGAAATGCGACGGACAACAACTCATATAGGTACGAAAGCT
Organism: Locusta migratoria; assembly: GCA_026315105.1. Classification (NCBI taxonomy): domain Eukaryota; kingdom Metazoa; phylum Arthropoda; class Insecta; order Orthoptera; family Acrididae; genus Locusta; species Locusta migratoria. The sequence goes on along the minus strand of CM048744.1, from coordinate 313,063,167 downwards.
ACCTTGCTACGCTTTCAACTACCTAGTTTCGACTACTTTTCAAGGTCATATAACTGGTTAGTTTCCACTACCAGTGCAGACCGTTGTACATAGCAGATTTTTTTTCCAAATAGTAGCATCTCTTTTCTCTCTTGCAAATCATCCAACCAACAGCATTCGGGATTTTAACGTTTATTTCGTAAATAATGGAAATGTTATGTCTATTCTACTCTACACTAATGCGGAACTTCTATATAGAATTTTAACATTAAATTTTAAAAAAAAATGGCCATTCCACTATAAATACAGACACTTAGAGCACAGTAGATGTAGGGTTCTTAGGATTTATAGTAAGGTAGTAAATAAGAACACAAATATTAGGGCACAAAAACTTTTATTACAATTTACGTACACGTTTACAAACAGAAAACAAGTTCGCATATATACATCTAGACACAGAATACAATTCGTTCTTTATTCTTGGTTGGTGTAACTTTAATTTTGTCTAATTTAATTTTTAGCTTGTAGCTTAGATCCACATTGGCATCTTCTATTTCTCTTTCCAGCCAGAAATTCGACAGGTACAGTAAAGGTATGTTCGCGAACTCTATTACGTATCTACGCTTATTCCTGTAATCATTCTCTTTTATAGCTTTAATAACCAGCTCTGCACCTTCTGGCAATGCTTCTAGACAAGAGCAGTCGGGTATTTTAACTTTACCCATTATTTCCTGCATGGCATACTGGTTATAGCACTCCACATCCCCCTGTGTGTACGCCACCAATTCTTCTGATACACAATCCTGTGGTAATTCCGTATGGAAGTCTAGGTTTACTACTTTTGCAAACGAATGCTTCTTAAATATTGTTATTCCATCGGTTTTTAACTCCGCAAATGGCTTCTCTGTAGCTAGATGGACAACATCCAGTCCTCCACATTTGGATACAATGTATCCGTTCTTTTTAAGCAAATCCAAACGGGAGTGCATCTTTATAAACACGTTTTTTGTGTATCCTTTAATGTAGAATACATCCTGCGTTCCATTAATCTCGGCCAGCACACCGACTCGTGACCAATCTCCCAGCTGTTAACTGTAAATGCAAATATTTTATAAGTCTCAGTCGTAGTCAAATTTCTCCACACCCTCTGCTTAAAACCATATGTAAACCTGGCTTGGACATCTGCTATAGCTGCTTCTTTCTCCAGCATTAGTTTGTATTCGTCCTTTATGGCAGTTGCTTTATCCATATATTCGAGTTTCCTTTTCTTGGCTTCGATCTCCTCCATTTCCAATTTTATTTTTCGTCACACAAGACATTAACTGCACGTAGCGGTGTAATTTCTTTAATGGGAAATGGCTTAAGTCTGTGTGATACATTTACTCTTTTTCGCTGGACCTGTGGAATAACATTGTTTGTAGATACCAGACCTAATTCGGCGAGGTCTGTATCTGGAGACATTGTAGAGAATAATGTCCTGGATTGGGAGAAATATGTTTCTCCTGCTTTAATGTAGCTCTTCTGTGTAATAATTATATGGTCCTTGCTGGTGTCAGTATTACGAATCTCCACGTAATTTACAGGTAGGCAGTTAAAACTAAAAGCTGATAGAACATAATGTATGAGCTCTTCTCGGTCTTTAGTGTCTGGGAGATTTATCTGTACTCCTGTCAATCTTCGAGTATTCTTATTACCCCAATAAACAAATTGTAGAACACTATTAAACACAACACAGCAGCTGTTCTGTAGGGAATTCGTTAACTGTGTCCACATGGAGGAGATTGGCACACTATACATGGGCGCACTTGCAGATACCGTTTATTCTCGTTTAAAACACTTAAACAATCTTGCACAGGGTCAAAAACATTGTCCATGCGGTATTTGTATACTGTAGCCTCCAGCCTTGTAATGCCATGATCTCGGCCCAACGAAGAAGTAAAAGTCTCTCGCAGTCGTCTGTCTGGACACTTTATAAAATCGATAATGTGATTACCGATATCTTTGTTGACACCAGGGCTTGTGATTTGACATACAAATTTATTATATATTTTTACTCGGCAATTCGATGTTAGCCACGTTAAACAATCTATCCCAACCGTCTTATCTTTCTCCACAATCACATTGCGGTTGCCTGTGCAGTCTCCTTCCATACAAAAGTCGAGGTTGGATACGAGATAGTCGCACATCTCCACTTTGTTAAAAATCCCTGCGAAATCTTGTGTGATGTCAAAATATAGTAGATAGAAATCATCTGCACGAAACTGTTGTAGTATAGCAGGGAGCTCCTCCATTAAAACATCCATTTGAACATCGGCTAATTCCACTTTATAAGGTATAGGCACAGGATTTGCATATTTCCTCGAGATGTTTTCCACTGCTTCCTTGTCGAGTTTCTCCAGTATTCCTTTTGATGTCGCATCGCGGCCACGATGTAGCAGGAAAGGCAACTTCGCCTTGACTCCATGCCTCGCATTGACGAACTTTTCGAATTTACTACGCAGGTAAAAGTGCGCCCATGTATAGTGTGCCTAACATGAAATAAGCAGCACTCCCCTCATTTAGAATAAACGGAGTTGCGGGTTAAATCTATTTACTATTGTTATCCAACTAACTACTGTGACTTGGCTAAAGCCACAGATAAGAAATAATACACATTTATAACCTTCCATAAAACTATTAGAAGCTTAATTTAAAAAAATACTAACATTTCCATTCATGAAAATAAAAGGAGGGTGGCATTTCAGTAGATGTGTGTACACTAAAACATCAAGTGAAAAATACTGGAATAGAAAAGATTCATCTTGATTGATTTGTTGTTGTTTGTTAAGCTTAAGGGACTTAACTGTGGGGTCATCAGTCCCTAAACTTACAAACTACTTATGAACTACCATATACTAAAGACGGCACAAACATCCATGCCAGAGTGGGGATTCGAACCCCCGACTGCAGAGGCCGTGCAGACTGTGAGTGGTGCGCTGCAGTCCCCTCGGCCACCGCGGCCGGCTCTTGATTGATACAAGCTGATAAATTATTGCAAAACTAATAAAAAGGAAGAGGAAGTGGCTCGTTGCCAACATCTAGCTGTGTTATTTTCCACAACAAAATTCCCTACAGGACCCAAATGTTAACAGTAAAATATTATACTAATATAAAACAATTATAGAAACAATACTTGGAAAAATTAATAAACTATAAAAAATTTAACTCTTCCTTATACATATTCTTGTCAATATTTTGAATCTTCTTTTCCTGTGAAAAAGCAACAGAATGTAGAATGAATAGGAAGGAAATATAACGGGTGAATAACTTATGCAATTTGTTGCTAGGAATAGAGGAGCCATGTATAACAATATCATAAAGTTAGTTTACAACTCACCACAATATGATGAGCTGTGACCAGCACATAAAGTCACACACATACTACACTTAAACTATTGGCCAATAGCCTAATTCAGAAACGATCATTCACACATTCATATTCTTGTCACAGCTTGTTGTACGGTTTTGCGGTGAGTTGTAAATGATCCTTATTGTATTGTTGAATTCCAACCTGGACTTTCTACTAATGGCACTCTGTATAATTCAGAGAACAATCTGTAGTCAAATTCTGAAACATACTTATTTCATAGGTTTTCTATTAAGGCAATTTTTTTATGAACTAGGACTTTGTCATATTTTCTGACATCCTTTATTATGCTGTGGTAACATTTATATAACTAAAGATAAGGAACAACCTCTAATAACAGACTGATATCACTTCTTCCAGTCAATGAAAAGTATTTAAAGAAGTGGTCATACTAACTGACTCAATCTGAATTTGTTGATCACTTCTCAGTTTAGATTTTGTAAAGGGTCCTCTGCACTAAGAGAAATACTTGGCATGTGATCATGTAGCTGGATTATACCACCACATAAAATGCTCCAGTGTAAGAAATAAACCTACACGAATATATATATATATATATATATATATATATATATATATATATATATACTGTATGTTTCTGAAGAACAGACATCATTTCTTATCCTGCAGTTTTTATTCTTCCATATTCACTGAATATATGACACCACTGGGGTAGAGCTGGGAATTTGTGTCTGATGGGAGTCAAGCTTAGGTAGACCCTGCAGGTGCGGTGTAGTGGTCAGTGCAACTGCCTAGAAAGCAGGAGCCCCAGGTTCGAATCCCCGCTGGGTACACATTTTCAGCTTTGCCCAACCACAGTTGATGTCGTATATTGTGTGAATACTTCTGGAATAAGTTATTGTCCTTCAGAAGTCTGGGCCCTACTAGTCAGTTCCAAGAAACTGGCAAATACCTTAAAAATGTGGCATTGGAGTTTGTCTGGTATATTTTGAGTAACTTCTTGCTCTGGAGTGTCTTGAAGTTTCTGCAAAGCTATCCTTCTGCTAATGATGTATTAAAAGGCATATTTAAAGTAATAAGACAAGATTGGTTTTCTTCACCTCTCCTGACTACATATCTACTGCACAGCCAAGTCAGAATTGAAATGTACAATATTTTAACAAGGCAGAAAAAACTGTAGTCAGATAGTGTACACTTTACATTGATTCTTCTGGGTGATGTGAATCTCTTTCTCCACGCTGCATTTGCATACGAAGTGCCTGCATACACCTGCACAAACAGGATTTCACACATAGTATCTGACGTCATCACATTAAATTTCCAAAAGACTATTTGATTATCTTTTGGCGTTATCCTGGCATGTAGTATAATGAGTTACACATGAGCTTGTAAATGACGTATTGATAGTGGTACGGTATGTTCTGTGACCTTGTCAAAGCCTTTAACTGTGCAAAACATTTTAATTCAATGCTTCATATCTATCAATAATGTCTTTGACATATTTGAGACGAAAATCCGTCTCAGGGATTATTTATTCATATTAATTGATATAAAATTATACTTCACAAAGTAAAATGTCATGGCGTGAATGGCCTACCTCCACAATAGGGGACCTCACTAGCAGACTAGTCTTGGGCATGTAGAGTGCGAAAACAATCATTTATAGTACAGTGGAAGTGTTCAGTGGTAGATATGCAAATGAACATGCATTTTTCAGCAGAGTCATAACACAGCTATTTTATCTTGACATTGTTTCCACTCAATGCAGTCTCGATCTTTGCTTGTGTAAACCAACTTCATCCAATGAATATTATTTTTAAGATGTCTATAAAAATGTATATGTAGTTTTAGTATAGTTCTGAAAGATATCTGCATGTAATAACGAATTAATAACACTTGAAATACGCTTAGCGCTATATGGCCTTGTAAGATTACCGCCCAATAGAAATATTGGTAATTAATTGCATTTGATAATTAAACAGTATGAAGTTCACTGCAAACATTGACCATGCCAATGCACTAAATGTTACACAATTTTAATCTTATTAATTATGGTAGCAATGTATGTACACAGTTGGGTGACAACATTTATAGTTAGGCCATAGGTAGAAATTCTCCACGTTGAGATTTGCTGTGTGCGTGTAGCTGACGGGAGGCCAGCGAGCAGGCCGACGTTGGTGGCTTGTTCCAGCTTAGGATTTTCCAGTTCGTTTCCGGTGAGGGGAGAGAGGGACAATGGCGAGTGCCAGGCACAGTGCAATGCAAAAATATTCTAATACTACTGGCATTTGAAGAAATACGATGCAGTTAGGAACCTTTAAGGCCCTCATTACAAAATAGCCTGTTGATAAATAAACAATACATTAGCTGATATAGTCACATCTGGCGTAATATGTTTAATTGACAATGAAAAGTAATAAATTATCAATGAATACAAGACAGTTACACAACTAGCATGGCAATGTTTGTTTATAAAAATAATATATTAACTATTTCTCATTTTATTTACAACTAATCTTGTGTATTTTATCTTGAAGTATTCAGTTAAATCACTTATCTGTGACATAAGAAATTGCACGATTATGATAAATAGTACAAAGTATGTTTATACCAATATAAAAACCTAAGAAGACAATTTATTTAATGTATAGTGTAATTATTTTGATTTTAAGTAAAGTTTTAGAAATGTATTGGCTGAGCGCTGTACGTTGGCAAATCGGTTAGAACAGCTCACATGGGGAAGTTGATGACGTAGGGGGAAAAACCCCGGCAGTTGAGCTTTTGTCGCGCGCGCGCACGCGAGGGCAGGAAGTGGGGACTCGGGAGCACGTGGAGAAGCTGGCAGGGCAGCGTCGCTCGGCATTCAGTCGGCATGTGGACCTCGAGGTCGAGGTTATAGATTTGTCTGTGGCAATCGCCACGTGTGGTTGCTCGTCGTAGACTGTACCAAGTTAAATCGAGTGCTACTGTGTGTTTGTGAATATTTAGCCGGTGGGACAAGGTGTGCATCGCATTGAATTAAAGTGACTGTGATTTGTTAATGTAACACGTGTCGTCGCATAGGCATGAACATAAACGGTGTTTGAGACAGCCACGTGGTGTGAAAACAATTTGCGACAAATATTCATTTTGTCTGGGGGCTCACGAGCTATAACTTTATTTGGTAAATGTGTCGACATACAGACGTATCAGCCACAGGGTTCAAATATTATGAAATAAACAACATAAATTGAACTTTCACGTGTTTTCAAAAATAGTAGTTAGTACAGCCTTTTCTCTCATGAACTTGATTTTATTATGAATTTGTTTTGTTAATCATATGCAGGGAAGGAAAGCTGCGAACGTGTGATATCAACCCCTAGAAAACGAGTCAAAAAGTCGCAATCACAGTTCCAGTGTTTTTGCATGTTTAGGAAATTAGTTCGCAGCTGGTGGTTGTGAGTTTAAAAAAAAAATTAAACTTTCCCTAATTTTAAACTCTCACCCCGACCTTCACGCTCGCAGCCTGCAGCGCCGTTGCCGTATCACTTGACTTCAGTGCAGATATTGCGGAGAGAATTCTCGTTTTGCACATTCCAGTGTTATGCACTTAGTTCAACTGATTAGTGTTTACTGAGTAGAACAGCAGTACGAAAAAACAATGGACGTCATAATCGTAACGTATGTTGAAACATATCTTTCCAAAAATAAGTACAATTGGCTGTTCCAATCTAGAAGCTACACAAGCGAACACAAAAGTAGAATACTACTGTAATACACCTCACATGTTAACTTAGTTCATACTAGCTGCTCCCCGCGGTGTTACCCGCGGTTCAATAGTCAGACATTAAAGTGCCAAGAAAGGGCATAGTGGCCGAGGAGACTAAGGCGCTCCAGTCACGGTCTGCACGGCCACTACGGTCGGGGGTTCGAATCCCCCCTCGGGCATGGATATTTGTGCCGTCCTAGTTCGTAAGTAGTTCATAAATAGTTTGTAAGTTTAGGGACTGATGACCCCGTAGTTAAGTCCCATAGACTATACAAACATTTGAACATTTGAAAGGGTATAAATAACTACATGACTGTTTGTAACATTGTTAGCACGAAATATATAATTGTCTTGGAACGGATGGAGGCATCCTCTCGGGTAAAATATTCCGGAGGTAAAATAGTCCCCCATTCGGATCTCCAGGCGAGGACTACTCAGGAGAATGTGACCATTCGAAAAGATAACACTGGCATTCAACGGATCGGAGTGTGGAATGTTAGATCAATTAATCGGGTAGGGTAGTTAGAAAATTTAAAAAGGGAAATGGATAAGTTGAAGTTAGATATAATGGGGATTAGTGAAGTTCGCTGGAAAGAGTAACGGGATTTCTGGTCAGGCGAGTAAAGGATTATAAATACAAAATCAGTTGGGGGTATTACAGGATTAGGTCTAATAATGAATAAGAAAATATGAATGCGGGTAAACTACTATGAGCAGCGCAGTGATCGCATTATCATAGTCAAGATAGATAGAAAGTCAACACTGACCACAGTAGTACAGGTTGATATGCCCACTAGCTCTGCCGATGATGAGGAGATCGAAGAAATGTATGAGGAGGTAAAGGAAATTATTCAGACAATTAAAGAAGCGGAAAACTGGGTGGTCATTGGAGATTGGAATTCGATAATAGGAAAAGGAAGATAAGGAAAAATAGTAGGTGAATATGGACTGGGTAAAGGAAATGAAAGAGGAGAACGCCTGGTAGAATTTTTGCATGGAACATAATTTAATCATAACAAACACTTTAAGACACTTGGTTGAAGACAATTTTAACATTGATGATGCTTGGCGCCGGGAATGGTCTACCTCCAACCCAGAATAAAAAAACCTGATCAAAGATCCGACACAACGCCCGGCCGAATTCGAGTTACCGAGGAGATACTGGACGTCACTCAACTGGCTGCGAACAGGGCACGGAAATTGTTACTACTGGAGGCATAAATGGATGTGATTGATAGACCTGACTACGACCGAGGAGACAACAGACATCGCCATTGAATGCCCTTTAAGGAAATTCCATGGCGCCTTCCAACACCTTCATACGCTTAAGGGAGAAGCTCTCACTTGGCTGAAAGAACTGGACGTACATCCTTGAGCAGCGGTCACCTTAGCCAATCATAGCAACTAATATTTTACACCGCGTGACATAAATCTCTATCTATATAAAAGCGAAAGGACACTCGTTCACTCATTCGCTGACTAAAAACGAAATCTCGGAAATTACTACATGTATGGAGCTGAAATTTGGTAGGAATGTCGTTTATAGGTAGAAGAAGTCAGCTAAGAAAGGATTTTGCGACAGGGCTGACAGTTCAGGAGATATGACGTCATAGTGTGAATTTATCAGTCCGCTATTTGAGGAGGAGACCACTTAGCGACTTGCAACAAGCTATAAACATAATTTCAAACCTTTACGAAACTTTTTCTCGCTGACAATCACAGCAAGATGATGAAAGGAAAAAAGTTTCTCGCTTAGTACTTTTCCGCTGTTCACGGAGTAAATCTACGGCATTCCGTATAACGTTGCAACTTATAATTTATACACTAGCTATTGTAACCTCAGGAAATTTTACAGACAGTATACACACATACAGCTGAATGTACATTCGTAATTGTATCACAGTACGACATGTAGTTCATGAGATATGAGCACTACTAATTGTATTCATAACAGATTTTACAGACATGTAGCACTTATAAAATTGAACATATACCTGAAAAATTATACAATTATACAACTCAAGGAATATGAGATCGTGCGAATTTTATATACCATTTGTATTTTGATTACTATTTTTCTTTGCTTGGATACTGCACTTATAATTTACTTCATTGTGCAGGACAGCCTTATTTATTAATTTAAAAAAGGCTCAGTCTCTGTTGCAATATTTTATTCTCCAATAACGCGTTTCGCGCTGTTAGCGCATCGTCAGATTGGGCGGAGATGGAGCCACAGAACTATCTATAGCTGTGGAGGAGGTATCTTAACAATTTGTGTTGTCATTGGGCGCCGTAGCAGCAGAAGAGTCGCTGTCGCGGCAGGTCCACGTTTACAACTTTACTTTCAGTTGTAAACGTGGACCTGCCGCGACAGCGACTCCTCTGCTGCTATGGCGCCCAACGACAACACAAATTGTTAAGATACCTCCTCCACAGCTATAGATAGTTCTGTGGCTCCATCTCCGCCCAATCTGACGATGTGCTAACAGCGCGAAACGAGTTATTGGAGAATAAAATATTGCAACAGAGACTGAGCATTTTTTAATTATTCAACACTGTTTCTGCACCAGCCGCCACCACCACCATCATGGAATGGAATGAAATGCTTATTTATTAAAATATTCTCCGGTAAATATAACATGGTTTTAGAAGAAAAAAGAGATTGATAAACAGGAAGAAGGGATGGAAGTACTAACTCTAGGCTGGAATAAATAAATAAATGCCAGGGCAACGCCGGGTTTTCAGCTAGGTAACGAATAAAGTCTATATTTTTTGACGGAGGGGTGGGGGCGATGTAAAGATAAAGCAAGTAATTTTAAGTACACACCCCATGATATTTTTCATCAGTTTTGCTGCTTATCTTCCGAGGATAACTTGCGCATAATCCCCTTTTACTTAACCGAGATCAAGCTTTTTATTGTTGACATTAAAGCATAAATGGATCTATTAAAAATTTGGTACGAACATAACACCACTAACACCCTATTCCATTCACCAATACAGAGAAGTATGAGTGCCTACCACAGCAATAACTTCATGCATCATTCATTAAAATTGTTCAGATACCGTTATTGTTTTCTTTATGTTCATTATTTCGAGAGAGGGGGCCCAGGTCTGCCTTATATACGCCCTGCAGCATTGCCTGGAGTAATTAAGAAAAATCACGAAATCCTAAATCAGATTAGTCTCAGGAGGATTTGACCCAATGTCCTCCAGAATGCGATCTACTGTGTAGCCACTGTACCACCTCATTCGGCCATTGTTCACAAACACAGAAACAGTGGCCAAGTGTATTGCGTTCTTAATTGGGTAGTGAAAATAAGATTTTTTACGGCAGCGTGAATATTTATTAGCAATTATCGACTGAATACAGTGTGTTGATATATTTTTAAACCAAGATCTCTATTGAAAAGTTGCACAAACCACCAGCACAAAATCAAGTAAGCTGAAAAATAAGTTTCCTACCTTTCTAACAATAATAAATGCTTGTAAAGCTGTAGATTCGTTAATTTTTAACAACCGCTGGGATACGAAACGGAAGCGATATGTACAGGGTGTTTCACTAAGTGTGTTTGCCTCTGCAACTTATAAAATAATAGGTGACGGGAAATTTTAATGCGGTAGGTCGACACAAGAAATGTTACACTTTTTGCGGAGCTATGAACATAGTTTATTGTTCATTTTTCTATCGTGCATTGGATTCGTTGAAACCAGCTGCGTCCAAATCAATTCAAACAACATTCCTATCACTGTTAGTTTGGGAGCTACAAGCCTTCAAAGTTTAGGGGGCGGAGGCTACGACAGCGTAGCTGACTGGCTGGTGCTCATGAGACAGTGGGCCGTGCCAGGTGCTGGCCGTGCCCCAGGGGATAGCCACTCGGCCAGTCAGCTACGCTATCGCAGCCTCCGCCCCCGGAACTTTGAAGGGTTGTAGCTCCCAAACTAACAGTGATAGGAATGTAGTTTAAATTGATTTGGACGCAGCTGGTTTAAACGAATCCAATACACGATAGAAAAAACTATTGTTCCATTTAAAAAATTATATCTTTATGGTGTAACTCTTTGGAAAATGATACAATAAACTAGATTCATAGCTCCGCAGAAAGTGTAACATTTCTTGTGTTGACCTACCGCATTAAAATTTCCCGTCACCTATTATTTTATAAGTTACAGAGGCAAACACACTTAGTGAAACACCCTGTATAGTTCTCACTGCCTTCCGTAAGCCTGTGTGTTGAATGAGTGACTATCGAGGATTGGAGAACGTATTCGACAATAGACGAAGAGGAAGAAAGTATTTTAAACTAGCTGCTCCCCGCGGTGTTACCCGCGGTTCAATAGTCAGACATTAAAGTGCCAAGAAAGGGCATAGTGGCCGAGGAGACTAAGGCGCTCCAGTCACGGTCTGCACGGCCACTACGGTCGGGGGTTCGAATCCCCCCTCGGGCATGGATATTTGTGCCGTCCTAGTTCGTAAGTAGTTCATAAATAGTTTGTAAGTTTAGGGACTGATGACCCTGTAGTTAACTCCCATAGACTATACAAACATTTGAACATTTGAAAGGGCATAAATAACTACATGACTGTTTGTAACATTGTTAGCACGAAATATATAATTGTCTTGGAACGGATGGAGAGCCAAAAATCTATTGCAATAAGTCCCTGTAAACGACGTTTTGAGACTGCTTGTTCTCAGAGTATATATAGAGAGTTCTAGCTCTCAATACACCGGAGCAACCTACGTAGATCTGTCCGTGCGAGAAACATGGGGTGGCCAGATGAATACCTGCCACTTTTAATGTTTGTCCTTGACTCTTGTTTATAGTAAGGCCACTTTCAATGGGAACTGTAACCGTTTAAACTGGAATGGCATTAAACTGGAATGGCAAGTTTGTTGAGGTGATGGGAATTCGTGGCGTCTGCTCCTTCGGCTGTCTCAGAAACACGCAGAGACGCACTGCGTTCAGCGTTCTGCTGACGCCGATCATCAGCTTGCGCAGCGGTTTCAGCCGCTCGAACTACTGCCTGCCGCTCCGCCTGCCTAATTTTCCGCTCTTCCGCATCTGTAGGCGATTGTTGCTGTCTAGCTATCTTCATAGCTCGAGCGCGTTTAGAGCTCCGAGATAGATTTGACTTGCGTTTGCTAGGCAATAGAATCTGAAACAGTAACACCTAAAGTGAGGAACTGGTGTAAAATATCCGACCAAACAACAAAATCTAGAAACTACAATAACAAAAGAAATCTAACGGAGAAACGAACTGTTGAGATCCTACAAATGCAAAGCGAACCAACAAAAGAAACAACAAATGTAACGAATAAAGAAACTATCCTGATCCTATACATACGAACTAAACGAATGAAAGGAACAATAAATATAACAGGGAAACAAACCAACGAAGTCTTAAAAACCAACTAAATCACCAGAGAAAGATTTAATCAATGAAATCTAACCAGCAAAGTCACGTCAATGCACTAAAAGGAAACGTTCGAATGCTATAAATAATAGAAATCACCAAAGAAACTATTATTCATTGAAATCCAAAGAGAATACAATTTTAAAGAATTACGATAACATCACAATGATCGAACATCTATAGTTGAAGGTGACAGTCCAATACACGTCATCGAAAACCAAGGAGAGAACAATATTTAAGAACCTGGATAATATCACGCCTTGAGAAATATTTTCATGAGTGTTATACTGCGTGCCATCTGTTGAGTGCATTTGCTACTACTTTCGTTGCAGTTTACGTAGGCTATTTATACGTGGCAGTTCGCGCTTTGTACACGAACTAAGGGCTTGGTCAATGTTTTTTCTTGCCATGGCACTTAGAGCATATTTTATTTAAAGTCTTCAATTTATATACATACTTCCTTCATTTGTTACAACAAATGAAAATCAATGCGACATAAACGCCAACATTCAGATTTTTTGTGTATGTAATTATATGTCAGTTAAGCCGTTTTGGCAGTATCCCAGAATCTTTTTGTATATTCGAAAGTAAAAAAGATAACAATAACAAAGAAAAAAATTCACTCTAGCAGGATACGAACCATTGCCCAAAATAATGGAAATTTATCCTCGCGGCTAAACATCACATACGCTACCTAGCACCTCTGCTGTTGTATTAGAAGCTCCTTACAACCGTTACGTATTTCTATGCATACATAATTCAAATAAATAACTTGTAATAAACATTTTGAAAAGTAGCCTATGTCCTAACCCAAGACATAAGAAATCTCCATATGAAATTTCATCTAAATCAGTGCTGCAGTTTTAGCGTGATGCGGTAACAAACAAACTAACTTTCGCATTTATAATATGTATAGGATTCTTTTTACCTACATTCAATGCCGGAGTTGAACAATTGATAAGGAATGCGTAGTGTCATTTACCTCACGCGTCAGTCATATAGTTTTCTTAAACCATACATGTGCTCAAGCAACATCCACTATATTCTGTAAGTGAGTTTTTTCCTGTATGTGAAACCACAGACTGATCATGGTTCACACAAGTATTGCTTATAACCACTGTTTACAAAAGTGTTGTGTTTATTTTAACAGTTTTGTATGTTCTGACTCAATCTGTCCTGCCATGGCTGGTGAAGGATTAAGGCCTAGTAATAAAGTAATACCACTTACGCCACGATAGAATACCACACATCGACATTACAGTCCAATAACTGCATTGTAGTAATAACTCTCTCAGTTAGCCGTGTGGTCTAACGCACCGCTTTCCGAGACGGGGAGGCATACCGGTCCCGGTTCGAATCCGCTCGGCGGATTAACGAAAGGGATCCGAGTGCTGGCCAGCCTGGATGTAGTTTTTAGGCGGTTTTCCACATCCCTATAGGTGAATACCGTGTTGGTCCACAAGTCCCGCCCAGTTACACGATTCGCAAAAATTTCAAAACACTTTACACTTTCACACACATACGCCGCGTGGGAGTAGCCGAGCGGTCTGGAGCGCCAGACTGCGGATGCGCGGCCTCCCGCGTCGGAGTTTCGAATCGTCCCTCGGGCATGGATGTGTGTGTGTTGTCTAAGTTAGTTCATAAGTAGTTTGTAAGTTTAGGGACTGATGACCTCGCAGTTAAGTCCCATAAGCTTTGCAAACATTTTAACATTTTTTCACACAAATATAACACTATACGCAGACATTTGGGGTACACGTTTCCTCCTGGGGGGCATGGGGTGACCGCAGGAAGGGCATCCGACCACCCTGTATATATTAACACATGCTAATTCAGCGTTTAACAAAGTGCCGACCCCGCTTGTGCGCGAAAGGGCAACAGAAAGAAAGAACTGTGTTGTAGTAATATGGTAAATCTGTGGAGTTAATAAGCACTACTTCTAATGTAAAGTGTCCATATACACACTCGTAACTGATAGTAACAATATGAGATTCATGAGAAGAAAAAAATTAAATTCCCTTGTCACCCCCAAAACAGCATCCAATTCGATACTTATTGCTTGTCCTTAGAACGATATGTATCGTTCATAGATCGATTCCCAACGGGTCTTAGAAATAACCGCAGTTTCTATTCGAAATAGAAAAGCCTGTGCGCACTCAATGCTCAGTACTTATCAAATTATTAAATTTTCCCTCGAAATGGAATGGCATCAGTCTTCACCTTGCAACTCGTAATCTACTACTACCCTATGGTGCTGATTTAGCATATAGTAATGAGCCTAAAAACTAAGAAAAATATTCGTGCACATAAACGAAATTGCCGCGTCACGGATGCGCAGCCGCTTCCACCGGAGTTTCAAGTCCTTTCTTGGGCACGCATGTGGGAGTTGTCATCAAAAGTTGAAGTAGCGTTTAATTATAGAAACCGATGGTCCGTTAGAAATATAATACCTGTAATAATAAAAAAAACTCGCACAGAAATGGGACAACTGATAACTGGTTCACTTCTTACGAGTTGATAGAGAAATATTCTTAGAGAACACAAAGTTTAAACTGACTTAATAGGGAGTTTCTATGTACGACAGGACACAGGTATACAGTGAAGTGACGTATTTAAACTAAAAGTATTTAAAAATAAAATGCATATTTGAAGCTTTAGCTTGAAAAACCTTTTAAATGAAGATACTTCGTATTTTGTTGAAAATAAATTTTGAAATAATACATTTAAAATATGTTTGAAAATAAGCAATAACAGCTGAAACTCTTACTATAATTGTCTCTTATAGGAAACATGTCCAATCAGTACTTTTATCTGACCCTTAGGACTAGCATCTGGAGTAAAGGTATAATAGTATTAAAAATATGTTGATTCTTTTGCTGTTTTCAAAACAGAACCATTTATAGTTGCAGAAACTAAATCAATAAATTTCGCTGAATCTGATCTCGACTCAGTTCTGGGGATATGTACCGGGATACGAAAATCGAAAGAATCCACAATTTCTACTACCTACTTCTGGGAAATTTCTGTTATATGGTCAATGGTATTTTACCTAGAAGAATTATTTACATTACAGTTACTTGAATAACTCTTGTTTATCGTTAGTAAATCATCAACTCCCAACGTGCGATTTGCACTACGTGACAAGAAGTCGGACCGATGAGTGGAATTTTGTGTTAAAGCATTTTACGACATGCGCCAGGGGTTTCACCGCTGGAAGAATTCTTCCAGCACCACTCTGCTACAGCGAACACCGGGAAGTCCCTTGAGAAGTGTCCACTGTTGTAAAGATGCGTTAATATGCTACTGCTTTCCCGTTAATCGAAACTGCTTAGAGCCGTGATCATTTATTGTTATTTGTTTTATTGGCGATTTACCTTATGGGTTTGGTTAGGCTATTTGCTCCTACGTGAATCTTCAGTACGTAAGTACTTCATCACTTATATAATTGACTGTAGTAACTTATGCAACTTCCTTTACTAACAATTTGCAAAGTTACTTCGTTTGTTTCAAGAGATTAGATTGTCTCGTTCGTTTCATTAGTACAGTAATTATAATGTACATACTTAGGAGGAAACAAAGTAGAAGTGCATTGCGTTTTTTCCTCTCTCGCAGCTGTTACAATAAAAGTACTATCAACTGACTACGCAACGTCCTTATTCTTATTTTGCTTTTGTCTAAAAAGCGGATTGTTGTAAATGCGTGAAAGTAAATTTTAAACGGCCTCGAATATAAACGTTCATTTTCTTACGGTTCTTGAAGGAGCTAACAACATTGTACAGTCTGTAAAAGGCGTGGTAGTCTTACCTGCCCTACTGCTGCTTGGCAGCTATTAGTAAATGCCAAGACAAAGTGGCCTATTCTTATTACTCTCATTGTTCGCTATCGAAAGGTAGATGCTACTTGCCAAGTTTACTGCCATACGCATTACTAATGGTAAAAATAGGAGGTTACGCTATCCTAACATTGCCTTTTTCATAAAGCATGTCTACGAAATATTAATTCTGTGTGACCTTTCTTCAAAGCAGATTATCAGGACAACCTTAGTACAATAGGCTACGTTGTCAGAACTCAGCATTGTTACAAAAGTAGAAATGCTTCCCTCCCACCCTGTTACATGCAATTCTATTAAAGGCATAACAGCTCATGAACTTCGAAAAATTAAAAAAAAAAAGCTTAAAACAGAAAGTGTAAATAGAAAAAAAGAGGGAGAAATGTGGACATTGTGTGATGGTAGAAGATTCGGATTCTCAGCCACAAGTGATAGCACGATATTTCCATTGAATTAGGACTGCAATTCTTGAAATAGTTACAATTTGGATTCACATTTACTGACAAGTAAAGAAAATGGTCGTTATGTATAATACTCATTTAACAACCTGTTGCTCCAGTAGAATATAGTTTTTCGTTTGATCATGACGCCTCATAGAAGGAAAATTGCGATTTTTTAGAGACTAGTAACTTTGAAATAAAAAATAATTACAGTGGTGTATATAAAAAGTATTTGGAAAATTTGTATTCTGTGGTTGAATATCAAATAAAAATTTATTTCAAATACAAAAAATTACAGTAGGCCTACTGTACTTGGTTTTTGTACTTAAAATCCTGTGCAGGTTATTTATGAATCTAAGCCTTTCCCTCTGAGACACAATTCCTTTGGAGTATTGACACTAGCATTTCCCCAACCACAGAAAAAAATAGCCTGACATAAAGCTTAATTACCAACAACAGAACACCACTAATGCAAAATTCACATCACATGTTGTGACTAAATTGTGCTGTTGTACATAGTGCAATGCCAATTAAAGGGTATGTTCAGTGTATATGACAGTATAAAAAGATTTTTCTTCTTCTTTAGTATCTTCATAGTTATCAGGTTCATTCTGGGCTGTACAGGGATTTCTTTAATCACTAATTTCTTAATGACCATTAACATTAACTAATTTTTGAAGGCAATTTTCCTCTGCCTCTTCACACCTTGCATTTTCTTGAAGAAACAAAGGCATCATTGATGACAGCGTAGATAGGATTTCTTCAAACACTAGACTTGGGCACCATTTCTTCCATACTTGTATTAAATATTGTTTGACCTGTCCCATCATTGTCAGCTAGCTAGTAGATGTCATCTTTTATGTTTGCATGTTACATTTTTTTAAGATAGAACTTTCTCTCCTTGAATTAGGAATTACAGAACTACAAAAGCTTTTTTGTGGGAAAAGTTGTAACACTAGTGCATATGATGAACTTAGCAGCTGTACTTATGTAGGCATTGTAGCCTACACTATATTATTTGCAACAGTGACACTTCATCATGATGAGGTGCCTCACCTTACTATAAGTTGCTTTGTTGCTGGGAATCATATACAGTAGATGTATATTTACAGTAAAGAAGTAGCAGATGAAATACTAGCAATTCTGCAAAATGAATCCATTTAATGTGTGGTGTTGCATATTCTCATATGTAAGAATAATGACGGCAATACATGCTTAAAAAATAAAAGTGATATTGTCACAGATGTCTTGTCAGACAGGGAACCAAAAATCCTATGTCCAGTAAAACATGGCAAAGGATCATGGTTGTCTAAGGAGTAGGTACTAAACATAATTACATACAGTACATGGAAAATCATCTGCAACAAAATAGAGAAACAATTTGAACAGATTATGTCCATAGCAGTATGGCTGTAGTGCATAAGTAAAACTACAAATATTCGAGGAAGGCCAAGACAAATCTGTCAAAGTCTGGTGTTTGAGTTGTTTCGAGGATGCTCGATACAATTTACACCATCTGTATAATAGTGATCTATGTTATGGACGTAAAATTGCGTGCAACATAGATTATTACAGTGATTTCAAGGTCAGCACTGGATGGCTGCATCACTTCAAACAGTGTTACAGAATTGGAAGACAACAAAATTTCAACCAAATTGTCAACTTGATGAAGCATAGCATACTGTGGAATCAGTCCAAAAATTGTAGATGAGATAATCTTAATCCTGTTATTCAGTAAGGAATTTGATTGCTGTACTTACCAATCACAATTTGAAGAGTGAATCCTGGAAATTAGAGACACCAAGTGAGTTGTAAGATCAGCCTTTCCATATACTATTATGCTGGCTGTTAACACATTCACTGCGGCTGACTCTTATAAGAATTTCCACAATCAACACGTCAGTGCTGCCAACACTTAGGTGTTTCCGCGATCAATAAGCCACGGTGAGTAACGCTTATAAGTGGCGCATTCGCTAGCTGAGTACTCAGTTTAGTTTGTTCGGCTGTGCATTAATTTGTTTTATTTAATAGCAAAGTAAAATGATGTTACATTGATTGCTCAGAACATGATGTTTCTGCAGAGTATGTGGACTTATTTGTAGTTTGCTATAAAATAATCGCCTTTACACCTTGTAAAGTTATTTTTTTATATGGGATTGTATTTCCATAGCACCAAATTGTGAACGAGACCTGTTTCTTTTTCTCTGTTTGAATTTCATTTTCTTTCCAGTTTGCAATAAAATCAATAAATCAGAGACTTGTTAGAATTGTTTACAATATGCATATGACGCTTATAAGCGTCAGACAACATGCAGCATTTATCTATCACATGATCGGCATGCAGCTCAAGCATACTCTCATTTCTATATCTAGCACCATCTCTTGCGCAGATGTTATATTCGCTGTCAGTATTATGTACGTGCACAACAAACTTACAGGTTTCGCAGGGGTATGATTTGAGCTCTCAGCGCATGTGCGCTAGGTACAGGCATCTGCCTAGAGTGTTAGTGGTCCACACTGGTGACCGCAGCAAATGTGTTAATGTGGATGGTAATCTGGCTGGGAAGTTCTTTGTTGTGCAATAGATGGCAAAAATAGCTTGCTTTCACTTGGTTAGTGGTCTGTATAAAAATATCATACTCTGTAAGAGGAAACTATAGTGAACAGTGTGTGTGACATTTCATTTCATACCACCTAGAACAACTGGACTAATTTAATCTCAGGATTATTATTATGTGCCTATAAAACATATGGTACTGTTGTAGCTGCAACTGAAAGGATAGCCAGTCTTACAATAAGCTCCACAACAGACTGTTACATTTTCAATTGCGTGCCATCACATGCTGTTAGTTTTCATCGTCCTGTTGCAACAATATGAAGATATATGCATTTATTAAGAATGGATACCTAACAGAATGCAGTATTTCTGTTACAAACTTCATCCTGTTCTGTTACAAACTTCATCCTGGTCCATGAGAAAAATTATTGCTTAAATGGCTCTGAGTGCACTGTAATTAATGTAACTGCGTAACTAATCATCACAATATGTAGGGGACATAGCATCACACAATGACTATATCAGACTCACGACATGCCTAGCTTTCTAGATTGCATTTTCATAGTATTCCATAAAGACAGATGTCCATCACCTGTTTTACCTATATATTGTTACATTCAGTGATATATGCAAGTTCACCAACTCTAACTGTGACTGTGACTCTTGTAATCTTGCTATTGCTCTTGCTATTGTAATCACAGGATATTGCTTTCATTCATTTTGTGATGAACCTACATACTTTTACATTACTGAACATTTCAAGCAAGAAACTGATCTTCACACCTATTAAAAATCTTTCTAGATCTGATTGTATATTTGTGCAGCTGTTTTCAGATAGTATCAGCACTTGTTTATAGAACCAAATCATGAATGACTTGTCTGGGATTACTAATAACATTGCTGACAAGGTCATTAATCTACGACACAGACAGCATGGCACCAGTATACTTTTCTGGGACCCCTGAAATTATTTCCAGATCTATATTCTTTTGTATATGACTAGTTTTAAATTTGAACTAAATTATTTTAACGCCATAAGATCCAAATAATGGTTATATTAAATATCATTTTCCATACAAAATTCACACCTGTGAAAGTCTTGTCTCTAATACAACCACAATCTTAAGCATTCTTTTTTAGAGATACCATTAAATGGAGGTTCTTTCACACTAATATTTAGGAGATATGTGACTGCAGTTTTTCACTGTGAAGAAGGCAACTAAAAACTAGCTTATGGTGTCAAAACAATTCAAAGTATTTCAGATATAAAAAACAGCTTTCACAGGACACTGATCTCCCTCAAGAGACAATCCAGTCACAAACTTCAATTGATAGCCCCCTACAGCCATCATATGTATATTTATGATTAAAGTAGGAAACTTCCCTGGTGGAAAAAATATGTATAAAAAAAGAGAGATTGTTTAACTTACCCAAAGCACGGGCTCATTGACAGATACAAAAACACACATACACAAAGATTCAATCTTATGCAACTGCTGGCCGCTTCATCAGGAAAAGAGGAAGGGAGGAGGGGGGAAAATGGAAGGATGTAGATGAGGAGTGGAATGACTCCTCATCCACTCCCTTAAAACCTGCATCCTTCCATTTTTCCCCTGCTCCCTTCCTGATGAAGCGGCCAACAGTTGCGAAAGCTTGAATCTTTGTGTAGGTGTGTGTTTATGTATCTGTCAACGAGCTTGCGCTTTGGGTAATTTCAATGATCTCTATTTTTATATATATTTATGATTAAAGTGATGTACTGAATCAAATACTTTTCATAAGTTAAGAAATACAGATTTTGTGGATTCATGATTTCCAAGATACAATGTGAGAAAAATGCAAATCAAGCTTAACATAATACACACACTTGGAGTGCATACTGGTCAATATGGAGGTCATTATTTTCAACATACATTAATCTAATCTCGGAATACATTTTAAACTTCTACAACAAATCAATACTGAGGGTATTAGTAATTTTGTAGATATTTTCTGCTATAAATTCTTGTTGATGGGTGAATCCTTGGTTTCTGCACAATAATTGACCCAAGTTGTGTTTTAGGATTATACATTACGTTATGGTGAACAAGGAGCTAACTCAGCTACAGCTTTGGTATAGCAGTTGACTGAGATTCCATTTGGCCTTTGAGATTAATTCATTTTAGGCATTTCTCCTGTTCTCCAATGCCAATGATTCAATTATTTTACAAACAATCAAAAGTCCAGATTGGGATGTCAATAAGTCAATAATATATCAGGTCTGATTTCAATAATCACATTTGAAGTCGACAACATCCAGATTTTTATCCTTGTTATCATGCCCTAATCCTGAGGGTTATAGACCCTGAAGGACAATGTCACAAATAACTGAATCATTCACGTGCAAAATGCTTATAAATTTAGATAGCAGAAAACATGCGTGTGGTTCCTGAAGATGGGCAGCAGTCTTTTCAGTAGTCGCAGAGGCAACCGTTTGGATGACTGACTGATCTGGCCTTTTAACATCAGCTAATGTGGCTTTGCCATAAAGTGACTGCGAATGGATGAAAGCAAGGGGAAAGTGCAGCTGTTACTTATCCTGAGGACATGCAGCTCTGCTGTACGAATATATGATGGCGTCCTCTCAGGTAAAATATTCCTGAGATAAAATAGTCCCCCATTTGGATCTCTGGGTGGGGACTACTCAGGTGGATGTTATCAAGAAAAACAACACTGGCATTCTACAGATCGGAGTGTGGAATGTTAGATCCTTAATCAGGTAGGGAGGTTAAAAAAATGTAAAAAGGAAAATGGATGGTTGAAGTTATATATAGTAGGGATTAGTCAAGTTCAGCAGAAAGAGCAACAGGATTTCTGGTCAGGTGAGTACAGGGTTATAAATATATCAATTGGGGGTATTACAGGAGTAGAAAATAGGAATGCGAGTAAACCACAACAGGCAGTACATTAATCGTATTATTGTAGTGAAGATAGATATGAAGCCAACACCGACCACATTAGTAAAAGTTTATATGCCCACTAGCTCTGCCAATGTTGTTGGTTTTAAGGGGGCTAAACAGCTAGGTCATCAGTCCCCTGCTCCTAGCTAGGAGACCACAGTCAGAAGCTTAAAATAAAACGCTGAAAGAGAAACTCACAGAAGGAACAGACTGACAAACAATTCGCTGACAACACGAAAGAAAGACATGCGATAGGTAAAAGACAAGTCAGGAACTGAGCTAAAACTGGACAGCATAGTACTATGGCTGGCTAATCACGAAGATAATAAAGGATGAGCCAGCCATGCTGCACATACTAAAAAGCACTTGGCATTCAACACAAGTCGTAAAATGACTTTAAAATGTTGGATAGGTGCGGACCGGGAGGTCAGGCTACAACACTCACCACTAAATTGAATTATAAAAACCCATCTGTGCGAATAAATCTTAAAAAAGAGTTAGCCATGGAGGCGTCATCACCTAAAACTAAGGGTAGCACGTCTGGTAGATTAAAAGATTGTCGCAAGTTGGCTAAAAGTGGACATCCATCAGGAGATGGGCTACTGGCAGCACTGTTCCACACTGACACACCGGTGGGGCATCACGGTGAAGGAGGTACCCATGTGTTAGGCCAATTATTGCCAATTCGTAATCGGCAAAGAACAACAGAGTTCCGTGAGAGGCCCTCAAGGAAGACTTAGACGCACCAGTGGAGTGTTTAATGGTGCGCAGCTTATTTGGAATATTCGAGTCAGCCCATTCCGAATTCCAAACCCCTAGTATCTTGCTGTGCAACTCCCTCCAGAAATCCCCTTCCTGGAAACGTGAAGTGGTGGCTTGCTTGGCCAGCTGATCAACATGTCCATTACCTGCTATACCATTGTGGCCCGGGGTCCAGACAAAAGCGACAGAACCCCCTGACTGGTGAAGGGTGGAGACTGTGTCCTGAATTGGCCGCACTACAGTATGTTTAGGAAAACACTGGTCTAGTGCCTGTAAGCAACTCAGGAAGTTGCTACAGATGACAAACGACCCCCCGGGTCAGGCTCAGAGATGTGCGAGGGCTTGTGATATTGTGAGCAGCTCTGCAGTAAAGATGATGCTACCACAAGGCAAGGATCTCTGTTCACTATGGTCGCCACAGACAAAGGTATATCCAGCACAGCCATCGACCAGAGAACCGTCTGTGTAAAGCACTTCTGCATTGTGAAATGATGCGAGCAGTGCCCAGAACTGGCGACGGAGAGTCAATGATGGTACTGAGGCTTTTGTGTCCCGGGACAGGTCTAACCGAATCTGCAGGCGAGGAATACGCCAAGGAGGGGTATGGGAAGAGTAGTGGAAAGTATGAGGAAAGGGAAGGGATTCAAGGGACGAAAGAAGGGAATGGACTCTGACCGCAATTGGGAGACCCAAACTGGGCTGTCGTCGAGTAGTTGGAAGTGCAGTAGTCGGAAATATAAGCCTGTCGTTGGGATTCGGGCTGAGGTGTGAACTTTGATAGTGTACGAGGCCAGTAACTGTTGCCAGTGGAACCGCAAGTGGAACCCTTGCCTCAGCAAGGGGGCTTGTCACGGGGCTTATGCGAGAAGCTCCAGTTGCTAGGCAGATACCAGCATGGAGGATGGGGTCTAAGGCCTGCAAGGTGGAAGGCCCTGCCAAGTCATACACAAGGCTCCCATAGTCAAGGCACGGTTGTCCAAGAGCCTTGTACAGCTGCAGGAGTGTTGGACTTGCAGCTCCCCAAACAGTGTGGCTAAGGCAGTGTAAGATGTTCAGGTAGTGCCAGCAGTTTTGCTTAAGCTGTCAGATGTGTGGTACCCAAGTGAGCTGGTTGTCTAAGAGCATGCCGAGAAAGCGATGCGTCTTCTTGACACTAAGTAATTCATAAGCCAAGAACAGCTCTGGGTCTAAGTGAACAGTCCGACGACAACAAAAGTGCATGACTCGGGTTTTAGATGCAGAGAACTGGAATCCATGTACTGAGGCCCATGAATGTGCCTTTGTAATGGCTCTCTGCAGTCGCCTTTCAGGAACACTGATGCTCGTGGAGCTTTAATAAAGACAAAAGTCATCGGCAAATAGGGAGCAAGTCATCGGCAAATAGGGAGCAAGTCATCGGCAAATAGGGAGCAAGTCATCGGCAAATAGGGAGCAAGTCATCGGCAAATAGGGAGCAAGTCATCGGCAAATAGGGAGCAAGTCATCGGCAAATAGGGAGCAAGTCATCGGCAAATAGGGAGCAAGTCATCGGCAAATAGGGAGCAAGTCATCAGCAAATAGGGAGCAGGTCATCGGCAAATAGGGAGCAAGTCATCGGCAAATAGGGAACAAGACACCGATGAGCCTACTGCAGCTACAATACCGTTTATTGCCACCAAAAATAGCGGCACACTGAGGATGGAGCCCTGTGGGACACCGTTCTCCTGTGTGTGAGTGGAACTCAAACAAATTCCGACCATCACACGAAAGTTAGGAAGGGAAAGGAAGTTCTGGGCGAAGATTGGAAGAGCACCCTGTAAACCTCATTTGTTCAGCGTTGCCAGTATGTAGTGATGCCAGGCAGTGTCATACGCCTTCTGAAGGTTGAAGAAGACAGCAAAAAGGTGTTCACGCTGGGCAAAAGTTTGACGGATTGCTGACTCGAGAGACACAAGGTTGTCAATGGCGGAGCGACCCTGAGGTAAGGCCCCCTGTTGCTGAGCCAAGATTCCACGATCTTCTAGTATCCACATGAGCCGCTGACTCACCATACGTTCAAGGAGCTTGCAGAGAACGTTGCTGAGGCTAATTGGGTGGTAACTATTTGCCTCCTGTGGATCGGCGCCAGGTTTTAACACCCGAATGACAATACTGTCCTGCCTTTGCGTTGGGAAAACACCTTCAGCTCAGACACGATTAAACAGGATGAGCAGTTGGTGTCGAGAATCTACTGAGGTGGCAAAGGAACTGGTTGTGGATGCGATTTGGTCCTGGTGAAGTGTAAGAGCATTCAGCTAGGGCACTTTCGAACTCCCACACTAAATGGAGCATTATGTGTCTCCTGACGGCGCGTGCGGAACGATAACGTCCATGTCTCTACTCGCTCTTTAAGTATGTGAAATTGTGGGCTGTAGGCCGCCATCAGAGAACAATGTTTGTAATGCTCTGCCATGTGCTCTGCACTTGCGACCAAACCAGAGACGGAGAAGCACATGCTGTACTGTTCCCAAGATTTCTGCTTTGCTGGATTAATTGCCGAGCTTGGGCCCGGAGGCCCTTAAATGCGATCAAGTGTTCAATCAAAGGGTGGCTCCAGTGATGCTGCAGTGCTTGCCGACATTTCCGGATGGCCTCTGATTTCTGGAATCCACAAAGGCCCAACATAAGTCTAAGCAAGCCCCGAGAACTGGGGAGTGTGGCCTCAGCGGCAGAAATGATGGATGCAGTTACTTGGTGAACTGCCAGATCAATGTCTGAAGAAAGTGGAGCAGCTACCACAGCGGCTGAGGTGTAGGCTGGCCAATCCACTCTGCAGAGCGACCACTGGGATGGGCGGTAAGCATCTTGGGACTGAGGCAGACACAGAAGAATGGGGAAGTGGTCGCTACCACACAGATCTTCGTGTACCTTCCAGCTGAGATGGGGGAGAAGGCTAGGGCTGCTAATGGAAAGGTCAATAGCTGAGTACGTACCGTGTGCCACGCTGAAAAGGAGGCAGATGTCCTGCCGTGCCAGTACCGTTTCAACGTGCCTACCACGACGGGAGATCTCTGCTCCACCCCACAAAGTGTGGTGGTCATTGAAGTTCCCCAAAGGGAGGAATGGTGGGGGGAAGTTGAGCAACTAAGGCAGAAAGGTCAGCAGGGGAGACAACCTATCCGTGGAGAGGTACAGGCAACAGATAGTAAGTTCCTGTGTTACCCGTATGAAACAGCCACTGCCTTGAGGCCTGTGCGAAGAGGCACAGGGGCACTCGGGACAGCAGCGAGGACAGAAACACAGACACCACCGGAGACTCTGTCGTAAACAGAGCGGTTCTTATAGTAGTCCTGAAGGGCAGGGGTCCACTGGGCAGGAAACCATGTTTCCTGCAATGCTAAACAGACCACAGGGAATCGGCACAACAACTGCTGCAGCTCAGCTGGACAATTGAAAAAAAAATGCCGCAATTCCACTGATGAATGTGATTATCTCTTTGCTGGAAGACCATTATGTAGGACAGAAAATCATCAGTCCAAAGATTTATGTTTTGCCAGGTGTTGAGCATCTACATCATCTAGGAGCATTGGCTCAACTGTCTTAGTGAGGGCCAGATCCTAGTGAGATGCAAGGATCTCCACCTCATCTTCTGAGGCAGATGACGTAGGGCTTTTTCTCCTAAGCCTCTCATTGCCCTTTCGGTTTTGAGAACTGGGTTGACTTCTCCCAAGTGGACTCAGGGCCTGATGTCGATCGGGAAGCCTGTCTACTGGGGCCGGGCACATCCTTCAGCCTCTAGCTGGGATCCTCCATTCCACTTGTGGAAGCCTCGGAATGGAGTGCCCCAAAGGAACCCTTCTGAGTGAGAGGGCCCAAGGAAGACTGTTGTTTCTCTGGCTGGGGAGCAGGGACTGATGTCCCCGATGGTGGGGTGGGTATTGCTCCCACAGGTGTTGGGGGAGCAATGAATGATGATGAGTCCCCACCCGTTGAGGGGGTAGTAGAAGGTTGATGGGCAGTACGGCCCATGGACGGAGAGAACACCGATTCTGTCGTTCGCAAAGAAACGGGTGCCACTGTGACTGCGGCAAAGGATGTTGTCATCTTCACACGATGGAGTCGCTCATACTTTCTACGTGCCTTAGAGAAAGTGAGCTGGTCCAGGGTCTTGATCTCCATTGTTTTCTGTTCCTGACGTAGAACAGTGCAATTTGGTGAGTATGGCGGATGGTGTTGCCCACAATTTACGCAAGCAGGAGGTGGGGTACATGGGGTGTCCAGGTTTGATGTCCGCCCACATTCCCTGCAGGTTGGGCTGGAAGAACATTGGGACGACAAGTTCCCGAACTTCCAGCATCGGAAACACTGCATAGTGGGAGGGACATATGGCCTTATATCACACTGGTATATTATCATCTTGACCTTCTCAGGCAGTGTGTCACCTTCGAAGGCCAAGATAAAAGCACTGGTGGCAACCCAATTGTCTTTAGGTCCCCTGTACACCCGCCTGATGACAAAGTGAACCCCTCGCCGCTGCAGGTTCACTTGCAACTCTTCATCGGTCTGGAACAATAGATCTCTATGGTACATTAGACCTTGGACCATGTTTAAAGACTTGTGGGGCGTGATACTCACCGGGATGTTACCCAGCATCTCACAGACAAGTAATACTTGCGATTGGTCTGGGGACGCCATCTGTCTCAGTACATAGTACGGTGCAATTAGACCTAAACCCAGACGTCCAAAGTAAAAGTTTCCCTCCAACACCAAACTATTCTATAGAGCACACATATTGTTTGGTAAAATGTTACACCATTTTGAGCGTCGGGTTCGAGGGGGAGGGGGGGGAGAAGTTAGAAAATTAGCAGTTTTTTCAGTTTTTCTTAAATATTTAGAAAACTATGCGGTTTAGCGTGAAAAGTGCCAAATACAAAAATAATCTACATTAAATTTCGAACAAAAATGGTCCAGTACATAATCTTGCTAAAGTGAATGGTTCCAGAGGTACGGAGGTAGTAAAAGCAGCAATTTTCCGCATTTTTCTAGATTTTTTTGAAAAAACGCTAAGGAAACATTTTTTTACAGGATTTCATTTTGTAAAAGAAGATTGCGATTTTAGTGGCCGGTGGTTTGTTAGTGATAAACCCTTGAAGGAACAACAACCTCACCACCTTCTCAAGGGGCGCTACTTTTTAAGGGAAAAGGGGCCATATAAGCCTGTGGTATGGAGAAACCCACTCGGAATTTTCTCTGGACAATTCCGCACTAAGAATGAATATCTTTCCAACATAAATAATCTGTATCATAATTATGATATATAATTATATCATTTGTAACAACGTTTTTAAAACTACAGCTTTTGGAGGTTTTCCCTTAGAAAATCAGTATAACTGAATATATATTGCAACCATGTTTTATCGAAAGATTTGAAGTTAACCGAGTTCAATTGTACTACTGAATAAAAAGTTAGAATGTTAAATGCGACCTTAAATTAATGTAAACGACTTTTAAGTATTCAGTCGTCTTCAAACATAGCACCCTCCTCTTCTGAATCTTCGTCTGTGATATTCGTGTCCCTGTTATCAATTACTGCTCATGGTTGAGCAGTTTAGACCACTCTTTCTGCACTCGCAGTTACGGACACATTCATCTTTACAAGCGCACGCTATAAGGGAAAGTAACTCCTGGGGAGCTGCAGGACGTACTGTTATAATTGGTCTCAGGTGTTCGCCAATCTTCTTCCACCCCTACTCAAGCGGATTCTTCTCCTCATTCAACCACTGTTGCACTTGGTGGTAGGTTCTAAGTGAATGTTGCCTGGAAGCTGCTGAAGTGGTGGGGAAATGCAGCCAACTTGAAAAGTGCATGTATAGGCTGTTTTGCAATAGCCTGCAAGTAACACTGGTAGCGGAAACAATCTAGATCTTCAGTGTTCTTGGCTCCAAACATGGCAAGAAGGAAATGCTCTCCAGCGTCAGCCACTGCATTGGGGTCAGCTTTTGGGTCATTGAAGACTAGAAGTTTCGTGCGAAGGGCGTTGTTGCCTTCCACTTTCCTGTAAGGTGTAATTTTTCCCCTTCTTGTAGACAGCTGATACAGTGTCACATCCTGTGAAGGTGTATATTGCTAATAGTATGCCTTTAATGTCTCCAATGACTCGCTGAATGTCAGAAATAGTGTGCACTTTGTCCTTCTGATTGCCTTTCTTTGGTACGACCATTTTTAATTTGTTCTCTGGTGGAGCGTGGACAGTCAGCAATACTAATATGTCCATGTCATTGGCAATTACGCAAAATTCATCTCCTTTCTTAGCTTCATCAATCGCTGTTGAAACTATTAATACATCAGTGTCACCCAATGCTTGATGAACTGTGCAACAACCTCTTTACAAGTGTACTGTAAGGAGAGAAATGAGCCACAGTTTGTTCTTAGCATTAGCTAGAAACTCACTCTGATTAATATTTACGTTGACTGAGTCTTCTACTTTCACTTCAATCCTGTCAGAACGTGATCTGCGTAGGCGTTCATCTTTTGTGTTTCCTTGCTCGTATCCATCAAACACTACAGTTGCTGGTCCATAATGAGCAATTATGTAGTCTGTGTATTGCTTGCAAATCTCTCTGAAGGTAGTTGGGCGTCACCAGACAACACGATGAAGGAGGTGACCTCCATCAATGATGTAGGACACTTCCTCTGAATCTGAGGTGATTGAATTGACTCCGGAACCAAAACAGTCACCATTGAAGATTTGCTTCCCTTCCTCATCAAGCCAGATTCGTAGAAGAAGGAAGGAGGATAAGCACATAATTCATACTGAAATATTTCTTCAAGTCTATCATCACTCCTTACTGTGTACACCATCCGATGTAAGAGAGTGTTAGGGTTCACACATATTGTTACGTTATTAATTGTCATAGCCTTGGGTAGTGAGGCTAGAGACTTAAAGCTTACTTTCTTTTCAAATGTATCTCACTGAACGTTTTGTTCTCAATCTCTTTCAAAGCCAGTGTTCCAACTTCAAACGCTTTATCACAGTTCACGTTTTCATCTGCTACAACCCCTGTTGATAAAGAGGAGAGTTCAGGAGTTTTAGAAAACGGATTGTGCTCCTCAAGCCAAGAAATAAAAGTTTTGAAGTCCTTGCAATTTCTTTTCTGCCTTACCTCTCGTAGCTCCACCTGCTGCTCTGAAGAGATGCTGCACACGCCTGCAAATTCTTCCACAGCTTCACACACCCGAAAACAAGCTGGCATGGAGTTAATCCATGTTGCTATTGTTGTCGCTTTTATTCCTCTACCTCCAGTCAATCCACCAGTGCTACTCAAGGATCTTATCAAAACCTGTTCAATGGTCATGTCACTCCAGACCAAAACTTTTCAGTACGTCAGATGGTGAAATAACCACGATTAACAAACAAATCGTTTTCTGGGCTCATTGAGAAGTTCCTGCGCGTCTTGGAGGTAAACGTGTGCAGATTTGGCGTAGTTTAAGTGACCAGATCCATGGAAAATGGGGAGCATTTTATGGATACAGTGAAGGTGAAGGAGAAAGTCCCCACTCCTCTCAGCTCTAACAAACATTCGATCAAGCTCAAACATTTCTATGAAGTGTATCCACAGTTTTTGTGCTTGTCCTAATTCTTTTGAACATTGAAGTTGGTGTTCCAAAATTTCTACAAAGCTTTTCACTGCAGCTGACTGTAATCTCTTCTGAAGATACATTACCTAATTGAAAGTGGAATACACAAAATTAAGCTCATATTTATCCACACTATTGAGAGCTTCACTAGTTTCCAAAAATACAGTGAGTGCCTCTTCGACGAGGAAGAGGGCACGAATGACCCTGGAGTAAACTTTCCCCATTCATCGTTTGTTGAATGCTGTTTTTGCCATAGACAGTACTGTACAACTCCTCCAAGCCACTTCTTGCCAGGATGAATCCAATCGCTCACAAAAAGGACATTAACAAATGAAAACCTCCTAATGAATGAAGAGTGACTTCAATGGGCTGTCATGAGGAGCTGCTGCTACTATTTCACGAGCCTTAGCGTACAAATGCTGATCAAAAGTCACCATTGTTGTGCTTTGTCCATTGCTGGTCCCTTTTGTGGGAGCTTGAAGAAGAGCTGTATAAGTTGTTGACAGATTTGAAGGAGCCAAGTTAATAAATGGAAGAGGGACTACAGCCGAAGTTTGGAATTGTCTCGTGCCAAACAACATTTCCATGCAGCCACTCCAGCCAGGTTTACGTTCTTCTGTGCCTTCCAACCATGTACCACTCAACCAAAACAAATTAAGTTTTCAGGCATGTTTGTATGACAATGGTTTTATTTTCAGGGATGCCATGTTTGTAGAAACTATTGTGGAATAGCCAGATGTACTTGGGACTCTGTAAGTTTGCAAATCGAACAGGCCTCGCTTTTCAACAGCATGAGCAGTAACATACTTTCAAAGTACCTTGTCCTCTACTTGAAGAGCAGTTTTAGGTGTTATGCAGGCAATTCCACCCATGATATGAAATGTGTTATGGCCATCCACAGTGTGAACATTGTAGTCTGCATTATCGTAAACAAACTGCATGTATTCGTTCTCAATTCTTGTGCTTTCTTGGGAAGTGACTGATCTCTCATATTTTAAAACTTCCTTGTAAGGTACACAAACACACAAATTGCACAGTATATCGGTCAAGACCTTTGAGCCAAATTTTCTTTGCAATGAAACACCAATTCCAAGTTGGATAGGGGACAAAAATGATCTTGGACGTGCAGTGCTTATTATACTGTGAGATATTGAAGTTCTTTTTCCTTTCAGTAATTTGTTTCGTTCTTTGAAATTTTTCGGGTTTATGTCTTTTAGAAGTAGGTTGTATGATTTCAGTTATCAAGACATTCAAGACTTCAGGTACCAGTTCAGCTCCTCCTTAACAAATTTCTACAGTTGTTGGAAACTGAGAATAGTCGTAGCTTTTCGACTTTATCTCACGTCGAATAATAGCTGCTGCAGTTTTGACCACTCTCAGTTCCTCCTGAGTGTCATCAGAGTTCCGATTTCTATATCAATTATCTGTTAAAATTTTAGTAAATGCTCCAGAAAAACAAATCACATTTCTTTTGCCTGATAATTCTGTAAAATTCAAGCTATTACCGTAGTGCTGGATAAGTTTTCTTTTCAAATGTTTGTCAGTATATGGCTCAACTCCGGGACAAAGTTGAAGGAACTTGTTTGTAATTCTTCAAATGTGTACAGACATTCATCATTTTCTTCCAAGTAATCACAACTTTTCAAGAGCATCTTCCCTTTTGGCATCATAGCTTGACCCACATTTGGTTGTTGCTGCTCCAATTTTGGGCTGTGATGAACCTGGCTTTTGAAATGTCTGGTAACAGTGCCAGTGGTATCTTCCATCAGAACTGATAAGGTCTATGACCTGAGAAAGCCTCACAGTTACCTCATCTCCCCACTTGTCATGCCTGTTATTTGCTTCCGTTCGGATGCTTTCAATCATTTCAAGTTTCTGTACTAAGCTCAATTGTTCTTGAGCTGGGTTTCTGCATTTAGATACATCTACACACTTACGACCACAAAGAAAACATATGGTTTTAAAATCAAATGTTTCACGGGGTATCTTTGCTGGAGGTTCTTTTTCATGTTTAGGTGGCTTTGGGCGTAATATATAACTTTGTTGACACTTACTATGTACTTGAAGTGCGTCATTCTCCAGGAACTTGTCTTTAACACCATCTTCACGAATTTCACTGCACTGTATCATTTTGTCCACCGCCTTCCTAGTCAGAGTAATTAGTTCACCACCCTTGTCCTTACAAGGCTTCAACACACACTCTGCCATAATTCACACACTTTTAAGTGATTATCACATAGTTCGCACAGTATTCTAAAGACGAAATATTTAAAAAATGACAGCAGAACTTGACTAGAAATAACACTCACAAACACACTCAACTGCTCTCCCACTACGACTGAAGGGAAGACAGTGGATGACAGCCAGGGGGTGGGTCAGCAGGTGGGCGGGCGACAGGTCCCGGCTGCAGGTAGTCGGCCACCCCTACAACACGCCCTACGCTCGGCCTTGTCCTGGCAGCAGCGCTTCTACTAAGCCGGCTCTCGTTCCCGGTATTTATACACTTATGACTCTCTGTGGTGCCTCTTACCCTCTTTTGGATTACAGTTCGCTTGAAGAATATTACTTTTTAATAAAACTGTTTAGTTATTTCTGTATAATTTCATTTTTCCAAAAAATAAAAAATCCATAAATTTCTACTCTTTCATCCTCCGTAACTCTGTAACCGTTCACTTTAGCAAGATTATGTACTGAACAATTTTTGTTTGCAATTTAATGTAGATTATTTTTGTATTTGGCACATTTTGCGCTAAGCCGCATAGTTTTCTAAATATTTAAGAAAAACTGCTAATTTTCTAACTTCTCCTCCTCCCCCCCCGATCCCCACAAAGCCGACGCTCAAAATGGTGTAACTTTTTACCAAACAATATGTGCGCTCTATAGAACAGTTTGGTGCTGGAGGGAAACTTTTACTTTGGATGCCTGGGTTAGGCTGTTTTTTGAGCTAACTGCACCGTACTAACAGCCCCATGTTTCATCTTAGAAAACGACTCCACTTCTCTAAACGTGTTATCAAGGTGGTCGTCAAAGAACTGCTGCTTAGTGGACATGAACAACTCTCCATCGGAACGGGCGCACACCAGATATTGTGGTGAGTATGGTTCGCATCTATGAAGGCCCCTACGTTTCACCCATGGAGTGCCAAGGGAAGGGAATGTCTTAGGATCATAAGCCAGTGTCAAATTCTGTTTTGCCACGCTTAGAGACACCGATTTTGCGTCTGGCAATGCTATTATTGGCTTGTTTCATTCTTGTCTCATGAGCAGCTAGGTAACTATATGTCCGCTCAGGCAGAGCCCCGCTTACTTGGGCAAGCCTTATATGACTGAGGTGCAGCAGCTCCTCAGAGGTTGCTCGCTAGCGACTGTTCAACCTCAACAGCCTTGCATCTCCTCGGCACACAGCACACCTTGACATTGAAGGGTCTTTCATAAAGGTTTGTATCGTCCCCACGACCCGGGCGATTAATCCAAGATCCCCGGGCTCTGAAACGTACAACATTCCACTATCGCACCGAACAATGGTCGCTGAAGCAAGCACAGACCTTACGGTGTTGTGAACTGTTGGTGCGATACAGCCCACAGCCCAGGACCTCGGGTTCGCCAAGCCTGTACTTAGCAAATTAATGCTGAGCCCCTGAGGGTTGAAGAGATCGAAGAAATGTGTAAGGAGGTAAAGGAAATATTTCAGACAGTTAAGGGAGAGGAAAACTTAATTGTGATTCGGGACTGGAACTCAGTAGTAAGAAAAGGAACAAAAGAGGAAGCCCTTCTGGTAGAATTTTGTACGGAACATAATTTAATCATAACAAACACTTTGTTCAAGAATCATGAAAGAAGATTGTATATGTTGGAGAGACCAGTAGACACCAGATAGATTTTATAAGGGTGAGACATATTTCGGACCAGGCTTTAAACTGTAAGACATATCTAGGGGCAGATATAGACTCTGACCATATCTTATTAGTTATGAACTGTAGACAAACTGAAGAAACTGCAAAATGCCGGCCTTGCCCCAACCCAGGGTGGTGTGCCTGAAGCACTGACACTTAAAACAGCGCATTGGGTTAGAAACATATGGCTGTACCTTTAATCGAAGAAATCCTGGTTTCACATAATCTGGGGGTCGTTGACTGTTGAAAGTGAAGGACTCAGATGTAACAAGTGTTCCACCCACCCTTTTCTTAATGTTCTGAATGTCAACAATACTTTCTGCAGCCCATTCTGTCTTCAGTCCATCAATTGGAATGCCCATTAAATCCCTACACGAGACTATGCCTTTGCTATAATTCAAGGCACTATGTAGTTCCATCTCTATTGGATATTCCCCAAGGCACTTCACATTTCTAAGAGTCACTGTCGGTTGTGGATTGGAAGTTTCCACTTACAGCATACCATTACACAACCATTTAATAGATTTTAGACTTCCCACAATATCCTTTAAGCTCTTGTTCATATAGAAGGGTGAAACATTCTCAAATGAACACACTATTCTCTTTACTATTAATAACACATTCTGGGTTGCAGAATGTGCTCTGTTACTATTAACAAAGTTCATTTGAATCAAACCTGTGTCTGGAGGACTCAATACCTGAGTCTTTTATGGAATGGGTGTTTCTCCCCCCCCCCCCCCCCACCTGGTATCTCCCGGTGTCTCTTGGTCTCTTCCACGTATACAACCTTCTTTTGTGATTCTTAAACCAGGTGTTTGTAATAACTAAATTATGTTGTGTGCAAAATTCTACCAGGTGGCTTCCTCTTTCATTCCTTTTGCCCAGACCATATTCACCTATCTATCTTCCCTTCCCTTCCTTGTCCTACTACCGAATTCCAGTTTCCCATAACAATTAAGTTTTCCTCTCCCTTAATTGTCTGAATAATTTCCTTTAGCTCCTCATATCTTTCTTCGATTTCCTCATCATCGGCAGAGCTAGTTGGCATATAAACCTGTACTACTGTTGTCGGTGTTGGCTTCGTATCTATTTTGACAATGATAATGCGATCGCTGTGCTGGTCATAGTAGTTTACCCGCATTCCTATTTTCTTATTCATTATCAGTCCTACTCCTGTGATACCCCCAATTGATTTTGTATTTATAATCCTGTACTCACCTGACCAGAAATCCTGTTCATCCTGCCACCGAACTTCACTAATCCCCACTATATATAACTTCAACCTATCCATTTTCCTTTTTGAATTTTCTAATTTTCCTACTTGATTAAGGGATCTAACATTCCACGCTCCGACCTGTAGAATGCCAGTATTGTCTTTCCTGATGATCACATCCTCCTGAGTACTCCCCGCCCAGAGATCCGAATGGGGGGACTATTTTACCTCCGAAATATTTTACCCGAGAGGATGCCATCTTTATATAGTCATACAGTAAAGCTGCATGTCCTCGGGAGAAGTAATGACTGTAGTTTCCCCTTGCTTTCAGCCGTTCGCAGTAACTGCATGGCAAAGCCATGTTAGCTGGTGTTACAAGGCCAGCTCAGTCAATCATCCAGACTGTTGCCCCTGTAACTACTGAAAAGGCTGCTGCCCCACTTCAGGAACCACACGTTCATCTGGCCTCTCCACAGATACCCCTCCGCTCTGGTTGCACCTACGGTACGGCTATCTGCATCGTTGAGGCACGCAAGCCACCCCACCTCGGCAATGTCTGTGGTTCATGGGAGTGGTGGTAAATATTACTGATAAAATAGAATTGATAAATTTTTATTGGTAAATATTACTGATAAAAATTTATCAATTCTAACTTTGGAGTTGTCATTAATTCTTTGGTCATGACAGATCTCGCACCATAGCCAATTTTGTTTTTGCAAGAGAGATTCCCCAAGTGAAATCTCTAATTGAGAAAGGCCACTTCGCTTTTACCTATAATCCACTTCGTTCAACACCACACCACAGTCTAGTAACCTTGGTCGCACCTTGGAAACTTGCTTGTCGCTTGATTATTTATCTACAGAGAATACCAAAATGCCATCATCTATCTAACGATGGAGAGTCACGGTAGGAATTCTACAATAAAATGAAAATAGCTTGCAAGTCACTGTAAAGACGATTAAGCCATAGGCTGGCGTGTATGTGTGACTGCTTCTTTTACATGCCTGCCTACATGACATCATGATCATCTTTGCGGTGAGTTGCAAACTATCATTGAAGTAAGCAAAACAAAGGCAACCCTTGCAGCATTTCACTGATAAACCACTTCCAGGTCTGAGCCAAAAGTCTGACAGTCATCTGCAAGAAATTATAATTATTGTTCACGAACAATTTTCATCTTGTGGTCACCAATTTTGTACTCAAATTACTACCCCACTTATGAAACTTTATTCAAAAAATTCAGTAGTCAACAAGATGATAACTAAAAAATTAGAAAATTATATTTCATACACTTCGACATGAAAGAATATCTGTATCACTTCACATGGGAAGCTAATTATATATAAAAGAGATAATAAAAACCTTGAGCCCACAAACATTTTTCATTTTTATGAATAACTTTCCAAAAATCACAGTCCACTGCAAGATTCCCTACAGTATTCGTACCCAGTACACATGAATAGTTGGGTTGTTTCTGCACAGGGTGCACTGAAGGGGCATCATGTAATAAGGGCTAAATACCGTATTTTCGTGAATACAGGCCGCGTGCGAATATAGGCCGCAGTTTTTTAAATTTTTTTTTTTGTGTAATCAAACTTTTTTTGTAAAAAGAAACACAATGTTAACAAAATAATATTCTCTTTTCAATAAACTTAAAACAAATATGCAAAACTGTAAATCAATGAATAGAAAGCGAGATGACAGGTCGATCCTGGCACCCAAAGTGAGGGGACGCTGAACCAAGTCGTTTTACCAGGCGTTTCAAGTGTTGTATAAAGCGTAGGCATGTGCTGCGAAAATATAGTTTTTTTTCGGTGTGTGTGTGTGTGTGTGTGTGTGTGTGTGACAATGTTTTGGCTTGTACGTTTGTAGCGGGAAACGAACGTACAAGTTACTGCAGAGTGTAAGCTTTCAGGTAGCCTAGTCACCGTAACGACATGGAAAACGGGAAGTTTGACGTAAATTTGACACTGACGTAAAAAAGTTCGATAACTGTGTGGAAGTGAGGATAAACTATTAAAATGTTTTAAGAGTCGTCGTGCATTTCAAGGGCTAAAATGTAAATATACCAATGTTTGCTTGACTTCATAATTCAAAACAGGAACTGTGGTTTTGCTGTTACAACAGAAGTGATTCAGTTCAAGGCTGCAAAATAGCCCAGAGTTCATGTACATCGTTTCATGGAAATAACCCCTAATGAATGTGAAACCAGTGAATCTGGTAGTAGTAAAGTACGTTATTTTAAAACTTAGCATTGGAACTCAACATCAGCATTAGCTACACAAATCAGGTCTTCTGCTATCTTAATCTTCCATAACCGCTCACGGTAGGCGTTACCGTATCAACGTAGACGTCACGGTAAAATCTCTCGCGACACACACTAAACTTTTATCGCAAAGACTAGCTTCATTGACTAGATCAAATTAAAATCATTTGTGTGCTTAGGAAGTGTATGTTATGTACTATTTTTATTTTAAGGCCGTGCGGACGTGTTAAAAAAAACAGTCGTCAGCTTTTGTTGGCTGCGGTACAGAATGACACTATTCGATTTATATCGAAATATCGACTTCCACGAATTCCTGCGCCGTTTCCGTGAACATGTACAAAAACGTATATGCAGTTCTGGGAAACTGTTACTGTAGCATTTTTGAAAATTATCGTTTTATTTCTCAAACAAAAATAAAAGTGAGTGTGTAATTTTTGAAACTAATGACTTTGGGAAAAGGAGCGGTTGGGGGAGGGGGGGGAGGATTGAATCTCGATTATAGGCCGGACCAAGATTTTCTAAGCCAAAATTTGGGAAAAAAAAGTGCGGCCTATAGTCGAGCAAATACGGTATAGTAGAACCCCATTTTTATACTTTCCAAGGGGCTTAAAGAAAATGGTGTAAAATGCAGGAAATAATGTTTTAAATGGTAAAATATATTTGCTGGTTCGCTCTTGCATTTTTGTAGTTTATTTGTGATATATGTACATAATAGGCATCAAAATACTTGCAGGGAACTTTATTTATTATGTAATATAGGTTATCTGAATTCTGTACTTTGTATTTTAAGTGCCAGGTGGAACTGGTAACTTTATAGGAAGTAGAAGTTTTTGATGCAGGCCTAATCATTCATCATAATCGAATTTAGCCAGCAAGCCTTTAACTGGCATTCATTATTTACGCAGTGAAACTGCACAAGTTCTGTAGTTTTTGTATTTTTCAATGTTTAGCACAACAATATTCGAGAATTTATTTCCATTCTCAAATGAAAATATCTGCACAAGTATTTTTGTGACATTTGCAGTGTTGCCAGCTCACACTATAATCACATTTTTGAGGTTATAATATACCATGCCCCCTTCAGTGCGTTCAAAAACACACACAAGCAAACCATCAGTCTCCCCATTTATAAAACTTCACAAAAACTACTTAGATAAATATATGCATTTCACACTAAGAATAAATTTTCAAAATGCATCATGAAAAACTACCAGTTGCATAAACAAAGCCGACAGTCAGCGCGGTGGCTGATAGGTTACCACATTGTGAGTCAACTAGTTGCACACTGCAAATAACGAAATTTGAAATACACGTTTGAATAAATGCAAAGTGTCCAGACACTTATCTGCATAACATTTATAAACACTATACTTAAAGGCGAAAGACATGCCAATGTCAATTACGTCATTTTTTCTTCTTGAATACGATATCAAAAAACGTAAAATGTGGGAAAAGTTTAAATGTGTTAACGCAAAAATGGGAGCGAAATAAAATTGTGAACATACGAAATTTGAGAGAACAAAAAAAAAAAAAGGGGGGGGGGGGTCAAAGGCGGGAAAGTGTAAAATCTGGGAATGTAAAAGTGGGGTTTATTGAAGTAACAACCCTCATGAAAACAACAGTGGGAACCACACTTATTCAGCCTTGCTGGGATCCATGTCCCATTTACTTCAAACCAATCATGTGACAATCATTATTGGCTGACATATTAAATACAATTTCTCATTCTGCAAAACTTTGATTATTAAACAAATTGGAGTACTGGCATCAGCAACAACAAAGACTAGGATGTGTTCCCTTCCTTCCGCTTAAAAAATGAACCAAAAAACACCGCCCAAGTACTATAATTCTGTTTTGCAGCTGTTAGTTGCAGTGATGGCAATATTTTCTATTATCTGTACCATGTCGTTTATAAGAAACAATTACAGTTAGTAAGAAGATGTGCATACTCCCTCTGTTGTCACAATCTCTCGTGATGTTCTTTTACGGTCTGTGATTTACTACAAACATAGGAGTGACCGCTTAGAAGTATTAAGCATTTCATAACTACTTTGCAGTTACTTTCTCCATACAATCAACAATTTTACATATTGGACTTTTCACTTCTGGTGTAGGATAATATTGTAGCTGTCCAAATTTGTTCTGAAAATAGTCATAGTTTTCTTGTAGCAGACAGAGAACCACAACAAATGTCTTACATTTTGATGTCATCTAATTCTCCGTGTACTGGGAAACACACAGTAGTAGTTGTGTGGACTTTTAAATGCATTCAAGTACTTAATATATGTCCCATAGGAGCTGCTACAATCTGTGGAGTAAAATATGGAAATGTATTACATTTCCATGGTCTACTTTTACTGGTACACACCAATTAGTAAGAACAGCATGGTAAAAGGGATAGTCATCATAATTTCTATAAAAGGCATTCCAATAATGGAAGGTAAAACATAAATAATGTCCCAAATTTTATACGTGATTTAAAATATATATTCTTAATCACCTCCTCTCTCAATTAGAAGGCTCAAATTTAAGAAAGATAACATCTCAGTAATGACTGCACACACAAGATAAAAGATAGTCAGTCTGATATGAAATTTTTAGAATATGAAAGTTTTCCACCTACTATAATTCTCTCTTGTTTCAGTCCCACTATTACATACTGTGAACAATTGGAAGAGTTTCTTTAATGCCAAAACTAAGGTAACAAAACAGTAGTTTTATTAGTAAAATCGTCTAATGCGCAGCAGAAACATCTAAAGTAGTACTAACTCACAGACCACATTCTAGCAAATTGTAGATATGTGAAAATATTATATTTTATATATTACATTAAATAAGTTTCCAAATCAAACACAAGCTATACATCATTGGATACAAACATGCTTACATTCATACATAATCACTTGGTGTTTCAGAAAGACATGTAACAATATACAAACATATGTAACTTGCAAGTTTTAAAAAGGTATCCATATTAAAATGAGACACTTCTTTTTGAGCATACCCTGGTAAACAGCACTGCTGCTGTCCGAACAACTTTGTACAACACCATCACAATTTGAGACAGCAAATATGTTGTAGTAATAATATACTAAAAATGCTACTTGTTACACACACACAGTCACACACACACACACACACACACACACACACACACACACACAGAGACAGGCGGACATAAATTATGTATGGTACATACCAGGCAGTGCTTAAATTGTAACTGCCGAGTTCATTAAACATAAAGCACATGAAACAATGTAAACCAACTGTGACTACTAAATAATCATAAAAGTTTGTCCCTTTTGTCAAAGACTGCACTTCAATTTTAAAAAAGTTTCTTTCTCAATTGAAAGATACGTAATACGATTTTTGTCTGTTTGTCTCCTTTTATGATATTCAGTCTTTGATGAACAGGAAAGATGTGTCTTTAATTTATATGTAAGCAAGTTACATTTAACCAAGAATGTGGAGCAGACTTCCAGTTTTACTAAACAAACCTCCTATAACTTTGGTGTTTGTTTAATTGAACATAGATTCCAATTTCCTCCATATATTAACAAATGGAATTACTGTTAAAATGGCTAGGATACATTCCTGTAGCACAAGCAATCCACATACACAAAACAGTGTCAAAATAATAGTTTGTTTATAAATAGAGAGATCTGTCAGTACAGTAG
The DNA here is from genome assembly GCA_026315105.1 of Locusta migratoria. Classification (NCBI taxonomy): domain Eukaryota; kingdom Metazoa; phylum Arthropoda; class Insecta; order Orthoptera; family Acrididae; genus Locusta; species Locusta migratoria. Next base: position 313,021,487 of record CM048744.1, on the reverse strand, counting down.
TTCATAAAATTATAAATGGCTGTAATAAGCCACAACAAAGAGGTACAATTGCAAAAGAAACAAACACCTGAATAATGTAAATAATTACATTATTGTTTGTCTCAAATTATAGCAATGAGAAAAGCAAACATTACTCATTATATCAAGCATAAATGTGTAGAATATATACATTTAAAACAAACACTGGGACAATAACCTAAATATACTCATAAAAAGTTTCTACAATGGTTTATGTCACATAAATTAGAAGAGAATGTCATTACAATCCCAGCTTAAACCAGAAAACACAATTATAACATATAGGCAGTACCAGCCACCATTTATTCTTATGACATACTGTGAAGATTTAACATAGTTGCTTTCAATGTGAATAAGCTTTAAAATTCTAATAGTTACAAAAATTTTCTGCAATCGGTTCTGTGACCTCAATGTAACAAAGGCAATTAGCTTTGAAATAAGGACTATCTTTCAATGAAACATAATCAACCCATGAATAAAATTGCATAAAGGTGATACGTAATGTCCTAAGAAAACTTATTTAGGATTTCTGTCTGCTACACAATCTTTAACGTTGGACACAAATATACATTTCAGTTTCTTCCACACGTAACTTACAAATTAAACGACAATTTAACTAAGCTCAAACCCAGCACCTGCTTGAATCGCATACAGAAGTTTATCACGCAATGTATTGGCATCTGGAAACTCTGGCAACTTCAATAAATTCATACAAGTACTTGCTGTTGGAAGGCGATCTGAACTTCCCGCATGCTGCACACAAAAAGGAGGCTCCAGCTCCTGTAAAAAACAGAACAGCTTTACATTACTCAAGGCCTGGCGAAGCAATCTTAATTAATCACCATTTATTTGTTTTATATTGCAGACTCCTCAGCAGTTGCAGCTCAAATTCAGACACAATCACAGGACAAAAAGTGCAACACCCAGCAAATGTTCAAAGAAGGTAACTGATTTTGTGTAGCAAATTTGAAGAACAGTACACAAGAAAAACATATTCTGAAAATTAAAGGTAGTCTGCTATAATGTATAATTCACTGCTGAAATGAGTCCCCCCCCCCCTATTTTTTTTTGGAGGGGGGGGGGGAAGGGGCGTGTGGAAGTGAAGTGGAGGGCAACATGACTCGTTGACCAAAACAATGACACAATATGAGTTTTTAAAGATTTCTCATGAACTGAAAATGTTAATCATAAAATGTAATTCTAAGATAGGTACAACAAATTTACCCTGTGACACAGCAAACATAGCCCCATGGAAGACCACCTCAATCCACCCACCCAGCACTACCTACTCGAGTCCTGTCACAGGCTTATCCTAGGTCTTCAAATTGTAGCAAGGAGGAAAGTGGACCACCTTGTAGTACAACAGGTAGCAGAGCATGACATGATTGACTGGTACGGTACATCTAGGTCCTCCCCTCCTACACCAGCTTTTCTGGTGTGTGTGTGTGTGTGTGTGTGTGTGTGTGTGTGTGTGTGTGTGTGTGACACACATATTCAGAAGATGACTGTTGTCCCTAGACTTCAGTACACTAGATGTGCACTCCATGGTATGATGAATCCCAATACCTCGATCATGCCAATGGGATGATGTGAATCTGTTGTCTTCCAGGGGAATAGTTCCTTGACACCTGTACTTCAAGACGGAGACAGGCTGGATGTGGCTTATAATGCTTTGAGGAATAACCACATGGTCATGCACAGGTCCAGTAGGGCTCGTGAAATGATAATAGCCAAAAGTATTGTCACTGGTTGCAGATCACTACAACCCTTCATGGTGATCATGTATCTCAACAGCAGTGGCATTTTTCAACAACGGACCAATTCAAGCAAAACAGTGGTGAGTTGAAATTGATGCCCCCCTCCCCCAAATTTGCCAGATCTGAACTAGATCGAACACAATTAGGAGTTACGGGGATCATGTAGGCAACCGTTTGCAATAAGTGAGAAATTTAGGTCGTAGTACAAGTCCATTTTCACATGGCATAACTGGCTAACTGCAGCTGATGTCTTGAAATTCACTTTCAGTAAATAATTTGGAATTATTGCTGATTGTCAAATCATATGTATCAAAGTATGTGGAAAAGTAAAGGCTCTGAATTTTTTTATTCTGTTCTCAACATCAAATAGTATTGTGTGTCACATATTATTCAACTTCTCCACTTCACTGATCCAAGTTGCAACATAAATGCCCTGAACTGAAGAACGTAATGTCGTGGCATGTAACATAGCAATACTGGAGTGTGAATATGCAAAATCTAAAAACTGCAATAAACTACATACCTTGAAACCAAGTAAAGGTGGTCTTGAACAGCTGGTGACAAACTTTAATAACTGTCGTTTCTGTATATCTGAAAAGTCTTCAACTACCTGCCAAAATGCAAGTATTGTTGGGTGTTCTTGCGTGTAACCACCAGCATAAACGGTATGTTGTTTAAGATCTTCCACGTCAACAGGGACTTGGGCTCCAGAGATTAAAACCTGTAATTCTTTGTTGTTAAACATCTGCAGCCACTCTGGTGGTATAACATTTGCAAGACCCTGTATGTGGAAAAACATATGTATTAGAAATTATACTGAAAGTATACTTTCAAATGCAATGATAATACATACAAATTTGCACTCTTTATAGCTGTACGTACCAACAAAACTGATTAGAAACATTAGACAATATAAGCAACATTTTCATTCAACTCATTGATCATATCCTCACTGACTGGATTTATGGAATGACTTACTACTCTCTCCCTTAGAAACTGAAAAACTACTTATATTTTTCAGCAGGTACTTTTCAGCTCAAAAAGCAACCTAATTGCATGAACGTCTGCCTATAATTCTGTAATGGTTTCATAAAAAACTAGAACTATCAAATTCAGTAACAAATAAGAGTATTTTAATTTCAACTGTTGCTGCCCATTCTAAGTCAATATTAACCCTGTAATCTGAGGTGCCATAAATGTAGTGGGAAATGGAAGTTACTTAAAGACAAACATTTATTACTTGTTTATTTATTCACTAGCATTAGTTCGCAGCTGTGCACAGGTGTGTTTTTATTTTATTCTTTTGTTGGTCCACGCCGTCGCCTAGCCGTGCTAATCTATGTATGGAGCTGTTGTTGTTGTTGGGTTTTGGAAGGGATTAAACAGCGACGGTTATCAGTCCCTTGTTCCAATCAAAGAGATAAAACATTTTGTTACACGATCAGAAATAAATGTGTTAACAAGTCAAAGTTTAAAACTTTGAGACTAATATGAAGAAAGGATACGATTAAAAACGAAGAAGGGATAAAACAGCTGAAACAGTACAAGAGTGTTTTTGCTGGGTGGTCACAGGGACATAAGGAACACACCCAGCCATTCTGGAACACGTTAAAACAACCTACCTAACAGACTTAAGCAGGTGGAGGACAGAGCAATGACAAACACAAACTTTAAATTGACTTGTAAAGTCCACACTCACGCATAAAATTTAAAACAGAGTCAACCGTGGAGGTGTTGTCAGCTAATGCAAGCTGCAAAGCGTCAGGGAGATTAAAATATCGTCGCGCTGCGGCTAAATTGTGGCATTCAATTAAGATGTGGGTGACTGTCAAAGGCGCACCACATTGACACTGAGGAGGGTCCTTGCGACGCAAAAGGTGACCATGCGTGAGCCAAGTATGGCCTATACGGAGACGGCAAAGGACAACCGACTCCCTGCGAGAACCCCTCAGGGAGGTCTTCCACACAGCGTTAGAGGGCTTGACAACACGGAGCTTATTGGGTTCGGTCGAGTCTGCCCATTCAGAATTCCAAACCCGAAGGACCTTGCGGATCAACTGGGTTTGGAGGTCCGGGTCTGGAAGGCCAATATCCAGGTACCGTGAAGTAGTGGCCTGCTTGGCCAGCTGATCGACGCGTTCATTGCCCAGTATACCTATGTGGCCCGGAGTCCAGACAAAGGTGACAGAACGGCCAGACTTGCCAAGGGCGAAGACAGCATCTTGAATGGCTCGTACCACAGTGTGTTTGGGTAGAAACTGGTCGAGGGCCTGTAAGCCACTCAGGGAGTCACTACAGACGACGAACGACCCCCTGCGGCGAGCTCTGAGGTGTTCAAGAGCTCTCAAAATACCGACCAGTTCTGCGGTGGAGATGCTGCTTCCACAAGGCAATGACCGCTGTTCGATGTGGTCACCATAGATAAAGGCATTTCCAGCATGGCCATTGACCAAAGAACCGTCCGTGTAAAGAATGTGTGCTCCGTGAAATGTGTCAAGCAGTGCATAGAACCGGCGACCGAGAACTAGTGGTGAGATAGAGGCCTTCGAATCCCGGGACAAGTCCAACCGAAGCTTCAGGCGAGGAATTGTCCAGGGGGGGATACGAGGGGAGTAATGGAAGGTGGAGGAAGGGGTAAGGAACCAAGTGAGGAGAGAAGGGAACGGACACGGACCGCAATCGGGAGACCCGACCTGGGCCTACGTCGCAGGGAAGGGAGTGCAGAAAGCGGGAAGAGAAGCCTGTTATTCGGATGACGGGGTGAAGTATGAACCCGGGCAATGTAACTCACCAACAACCGTTGCCGGCGATACCGCAGAGGGGGAACACCAGCTTCAGCTAGAAGACTCGTTACGGGACTGGTGCGAAAAGCCCCTGTTGCGAGACGCACACCTGTGTCGTGAACGGGGTCTAGGACCCGCAAGGCAGAAGCGGCTGCTGAGTCGTTCACCAAGCTCCTGTAATCAAGCCGCGTCAGAATAAGAGACTTGTAGAGCTGAAGAAGGGTTGAACGTGCTGCTCCCCAACTAGTATGGCTGAGGCATCTAAGAACATTTAAATGCCGCCAACACTTCTGTCGCAGCTGACGTAGGTGTGGCACCCAAGTCAGCCGGGCATCGAAGACCATGCCCAGGAAGCGATGTGTTTCCTCGACCTGAAGTAGTTCACCACCCAAGTAGAGCTCTGGGTCAGGGTGAACTACCCGACGGCGACAGAAGTGCATCACGCGGGTTTTTCGGGCGGAGAACTGAAAGCCGTGAGTAGAGGCCCATGAGTGGGCCTTTCAGATGGCACCCTGCAGCCGCCGTTCAGCTACGCCGATGCCAACGGAGCTGAAATACAAGCAGAAGTCATCGGCGAACAGGGAGCAACTGACCGATGACCCCACAGCCGGAGAAAGACCGTTAATTGCCACTAAAAACAACGGGACACTGAGGACGGAGCCCTGTGGGACACCATTCTCTTGAATACGGGGGGGGGGGGGGGGGGGGGAGCTAAAAGATGCCCCAACCCTCACCCGAAACGAGCGGTGGGAGAGGAAATTGCGAATAAAAAATAGGAAGGGTTCCACGTAAGCCCCAGTCATGTAGATTCGTCAAAATATGGTGGCGCCAGGTGGTGTCATACACCTTTCGTAGGTCGAAAAATACAGCTACCAAATGCTCACGCCTAGAAAACGCTGTGCGAATGGCCGACTCCAGTGACACGAGGTTGTCAATGGTAGAACGGCCCTGGCGAAAGCCCCCCTGTTGTGGAGCAAGGAGTCCACGCTCTTCAAGGATCCACATAAGCCGCCGACTCGCCATACGTTCGAAGAGCTTGCAGAGAACGTTGGTGAGGCTGATCGGACGGTAATTGTCAGCCACCAGGGGATCTGCACCAGGTTTCAGCACCGGGATGATAGTGCTTTCCCGCCACTGTGACGGGAAAGTGCCCTCTGCCCATAGATGGTTAAACAGGGCGAGAATGCGGCGTTGAAACGCTGGTGAAAAGTGTCGGAGGAATTGGCCGTGAATCCTATCTGGTCCTGGAGTTGTATCAGGACACGCAGCAAGGGCAGTTCGGAACTCCCACTCGCTAAACGGGTCATTGTATATGTATGTAGCCATCCCAGAAATTCAACTGGGGTGAGCGTACATATTTCATACAAATGTTAATTTGAGTGAAATTGTGAAGTGTGTTGTGTCATGAGTGTGAAATGTTTTTAAAAAAGTGTGAATTTATGCCAGTAACTAGATTGATGTTTTCAAAAATGTCAGTAATTGAATGAGGAGATAGTGAGGCAGTGCCTTCCTTGGTGTTACAGTTAAAAAATGATTTAGCCAAAAAAGAAAAAAAAAACTGAAGATCTTAAACAAATGTCTTTAGATACACACACACACACACACACACACACACACACACACACACACACACACACACACTCGCACTTTCATGCACCACTCAAAATAGGTGAGGTTTGGGATAGAGAGGTAGGAACTGTAAGGTATGGGAAAAAAAGAGAAGTTATCCTAGGTTGAGGCCTGGATGATTTCGGGATCGGAGAATGTCTTGTAGGGATAACTCCCATCTGTGCAGTTCAGAAAATCTGGTGGTGGATGGGAGGATCCAGATGGCCCAGGTTGTGAAGCAGCCATTGAAATCAAGCATGTGCTCCCACTGCATACTGTGCCACAGGGTGGTAAATCTTGTTTTTGGCCACAGTTTGGCAGTGCCCATTCATCCTAATGGATAGCTGGTTGGTGGTCATGCCAATATAGAAAGCTGCACAGTGATTGCAGCACAGTTGGTAAATTACATGGCTGTTTTCACAGGTGGCCCGGCCTCTGATAGGGTAGGATAAGCCAGTGACAGGACTGGAATAGGAAGTGCTGGGTCGGTGGATTGGACTGGACTGGTCTTGCAGCGGGGTCTTCCACGAGGATATGATCCCTGTGGCAGTGAGCTAGGTTTCGGGATGGCATAAGGATGAACTAGGATGTTGTGGAGGTTGGGAGGGTGTCGGAACACCACTTGGGCAGGATGTCTCATTTCTGGGCACAAGGATAGAAAATCAAAACCTTGGCGAAGGATGCAATTTAGTTGTTCGAGTCCAGGGTAGTACTGGGTGACAAGGGGACAGCTCTTTTGTAGATGTTTACTGGTGTTGGATTGATGTGTGAAGACCTTTGCAAAGAACTGATTTACAGTGGGGACTTATTACCAGCGAACAGTGAACCTTTCAGCTATTTTTCAACATTATTTACATACCCATGCTTCAAAAGCTATCTTTCCTACTGTGAGTGTAGCCATCCCTTGATGCAATCCTTGTCCTGAGTGTTGAGAAATGATGATTCTGTCCAACAGCTTCATTTACCTTTGCAACAAGTTCATCATTCATAACAGATCGTCATCCACATTGTACTTTATGGTGGACCTTAGGGCATCTGCCATCAAATGCACAACACCAAGGTTCAACAACACTGTCACTCAATGTTCCTTTACACATTAATAATCTTATCATGCATTGCTACTGGTGTCAATCTTTTTGCCCACAAAAATCATAGTACTCCAAGTAGCTCCTCTATTGCTGCACTCATTTAACACTTATAATAATGAGAGAAAAGTGAAGAGCACCTCACAGTTACACTTCCAGGAACATACTGGAGCAAGTTACAAAACACATCCAAGTTGGCAATACTACACCACGCATCTGTAACTAGTATATATTTAAAAAAAAAAAAAAAACACAGTTTGATCTTTTCTCACATGTTCACTTCCAAGCTATGAATGAAAGATAACATGCAGATTCCATAAGCCTTGATTTCTGAAAGGCATTTGATATTGTCCCCAAAGCAGACTGCTAACAGAAGTCCAAGCATACTGGATATGTTATAAAGTATGTGAGAGATTCAAAAATTATTTAAGTAAAAGCACCTATTGTGTACACAATAGACAATGGTATCAGGAGTGCACCAAAGAAGTTGAATGGGTTTGCCATAACTTTGTATCAGCATAAATGATCTGATGGACTGTGTGAGTAGCAATCTGGGGCAGTTTGCTTATGATGCTGTGCAATATGGAAAACAACATTAAGTGACTGCAGGAGGATGGATGATGACTGAAATTTCTAATGATGTAATTAATTGCAGCAACTCTGAATGTAGAAGAAAACTGTGAGGTGATGCAAATGAGTACGATAATTCCATAATGTTTCAATACAGTAGTAATATTTTGCTGCTTGACAATTTTAATGTGTTAATATCTAGGCTTAATGAAGCAGAGCAATACAAAATAGGACAAGTATGCAAGGACTATTCTGGGGAAGGCAGATGATGAACATTGGTTTATTGCTCAGTGATTTTTGGGACTATGTAAGTCACCTATAAAGGAAACCAAATGCAGAACGGTAGTGTGACCCATTCCTGAGTCTTGCTTGAGTGTGAAATTCTCTGTCAGGTTGATTTGAAGAAGACATAGAAGCAATTCCAACAGGAAATAGGTCAAATGAGAGCGAAGATTACTTTCTATTTGAGAAACACTCATGGGGAAATTTAGAGGGCTGACTGCTAAATGATACTTCTATTGGCAACTTACTTATTTTTTGAATGGGTGTATGGAGAACAATTCATGAAACTTTCATCACAATTCAGGTGATTCATTTAGGAAGACATGAAGGACAAACATACAATTTTTTTTACAAATAGATAAGACAAATTAATACTTGGCATGTATGGAGGCATATAGATGGTCATTTTCCCTAACTCTGGGAGTGGAACAAGGAAGTCATGACAGTATGGTGGTTTGTGGTTTATTTATATATAGATGTAGAAGTAGAAGGTCATCTAAACCATATTCCATTATCACAGCCTGTAGATACACCTATGTTTATTGAGGTGTTAGCTCCCCCCCCCCCCCCCCCCCCCGATCTCCCTCTCTTTGTCCATATGCTCCTCCTCGCCTTCTTTTTTTGTACATCCCCCCCCTCCTCCTCCTCGTCCTCCTCTTCTTACTACTGCTGCTGCCCCCCCCCCCCCCCCCCCGCCACTTCCATGTCAATATCCCCTTCCTATACCTCCTCTCTCAATCCTACAACTTTGTTTAATATTATGTTCAAAATCTTGCATCTATGAAAGTTTTTGACAGACCAAACGCTTTGAAATTTTTAACACAGTGTTGCATTTGAATAAGTGCTTCTTTGTATGTTCCCAATTCATTGGTATATCATTATGAATTTATATAAAATTAGTAATGTGAATCCACAGTTATAAAAACCTCAAAAATTTGAACCTGTTTTAGAGATACAAGGGGGAATAGGAAGATTACTTGCAACTTAAATGTCTGATATAGTAACATAAATCATACTGTATTTATAAATGAAGAAAACACACATTATAAAATTTATAATCAATGAAGACAGAATACAGTAGCATAACAATTTTTTTCTTTGGTCCTGCTTTAGAGTAATTGAATACAGTATTGTAACTGGTCACTTCGCATGGCTTTAACAAAGCTACTGTATTAAAGGAAAAAAAAAAAAAAAAAAAAAAAAATTATTATTTTGAACTGATCCTGCTTTAAAGAAATCCGTTAATTTGGCTTGTTTCACTCAATGCAATAAGTGCATAACCTCATTTTGCAAATTTGTTAATGAATTCAGAGCTTTTTCACTACAAATTTTTCACATTGATGTAACAACTTCATACATTTATTGCACTTAACACTTCACTCTGTTTAGGTGTTTTGATTCATGTCGTAATTTCTATAGCCATTACTATCACTTGAAGATGGTCCAACTTTTTGATCACCACCACAACCTGTAGTTGTGCACACATGATGAGATTATCATCAAAATCTATATTCTCCACTAGAGCTAGCTCATTATCATACATGGCTTCACCATCACCAATGTTGTAATCACCACCATTACCACCATCATATTTGCAGTCTCTTCCAGTAAGGCACCAGCTTTACAGAAGCAGTTGTTGATTGTGGCGGACAGCACCAGCTGCCAGGTAGCCAAAATAAAGCCCATGGCTTGTAAAAATTGATGGAAAGATTTTCGTTTCTGGCATCAGTTATGCGCTCAAAGGTTGAACCAATGCCTTCTATAATGCACTTTAGAATTTGTAATAATGCCTAGATGATGGGACTGAATAATATGAAGAGTTAAAAGGAAAAATCGAGGGATTGATGTGCTGCACTTTGATCCTTAAGAGGAGGGATCCTATCTTTTTTCTTTGTTTTTTCTTTTGCTGTTTCATTCTCGTGTCCAGTTTTTTAAACCACCATACCACCAAAATCATAGTCATCCAAGAATTTTGATTCGGTTCAATAATCTTTGAAATGCTTAGGATCCCTAGATTTTTCTATCACAAGTGGCGGAAGTTCATCAGATCCAACTCCATTTATGCCTAGAAGAACTGTTAACGGATTTTACTTTTCTTTCCTCCATATGATATGAGTCACACTTTTCAGCTAATTTTTTACTATGTAGCAAGCTATAGAAGAGACTGGTTTATCACAGTATGTTGTGTGACTGATAATCTCTTGAGATAACTGGCAGAATCTCATCAAACCAGTCTCCAGTGTAACATCATCCACAGCTTTTGATTTGCTGTAAATTTTTCTACCTCTGATTCCATTATCATATGAAACCTTTAAATGCAATTATGTTCATGCATCTATTGAAATCTACTGCCTTTGCTTTTAGCATGCCACCACCAATTGGTAGAGATATGCCTGTTCTTCCTGGAATAATGTAAAAAGTGCTTTATCCAAACGTATGTGTCTCTTCTAGCTGACAGTTGCGATTTGATTTTGTTTTGTGTGGGGTAGCATCAACCTCTGATATGAATTTTATTTTCTGATAGAGCATGTAATTTCTCCTTTTGTTTCTCCATGGCTGATAGAAAGTGACTGAATGACAGAACCACTGTTCAGCAATAAATGTCAGATTGTTCCAAGAAGTTTAACTTCTACTTATCAGAAAAATCTTGTATTGAAAACAACAAATCCAGAAGTTTCTTTGCTTCCTTGCAGCCCACTGTGGTTAACAATGCCTCTGCCCCTTGTGCCTACAGTGTTGCCTGCTTGCTGTGCATGCATATGTCAACAAACTTAAGGAAAATATAACAGGACTTCTTTTCAAATAATAAAACTCAATTTACTTCACTAGAATGTTTTATGTTTCAAGTGTAACTAATTAGAAGTAATTGATCAAAAATCAAAAACTTTAAGAGATTATTTTGAACAAAGATACATTTATATTTTCTTTTACACAGATTTATAATTTCCTATCAGAATTATCTACAATATTGTAGACCTTCTCCAAAACAAGTACACATTTTGAAGGCATCCCATGCTGTTGGGCAAGTGGCTCATGTAATGCACAACATTATTTATAACCCAAAAAGAGATGTTAGAGGGACTCAAATATTCACTTTTCTAAAGTATGAGCATCTCTGCTAATTCTTATACATTTCAGATCCTTCTTTGCAGTAATCACGTATTGTACAGCTTTGAAAATCGAGATGTAATATTGCCCTAAGAATGTGAAGCATCACAACCTTAATATAGTCATGCGGAGGTGTCTTTCTTCCATTTCATTACTCAGTTTACTGAAACAAACTTCATATACAAATCATTCATTAATGAAATATAAAAAATAGACGAAGATTACTCACCAGGCGAAGGAGCACAGGTGTGACAGCATCACAAATAAATAAATGAATACACACACACACACACACACACACACACACACACACACACACACACACACACACACACACACAATCGCAAGCTTTCGCAACCCAGTTGCGTCTTCAGGCAGTAGGGAAGGAGAGGGAAAAGGAAATGATGAGGGTTTTAAGGAAGGGGGTAAGGAGCCATTCCAATCCCGGGAGAGGAAAGACTTACCTTGGGGGAAAAAATGGAGGGTAAACAAATGCACACATGCCCACACATTCACACAGACACAAGTACACCTAGGCAGACATACTGTAGACATTCATTAATGATTTTCACCTCACCTCACCTCCTCCAAACTACCTTTATATTGTTGTCCTATAAATACTTGGGATAGAGAGGGAGACTGTTCAAAAGATAGATAAATTGTAATTACTAATTAACAGTAAAGATAAAATTTACCGATATTTTGATCATCACAGGATTCTATGACACACGAGCTTCAATCCACTTATGATGGTTTACCAACATTTTCCTCTAATCTGCCAAGTGCTTCACCTGGTAAGTTACTTAGATCCTACAGTTTCAAATGAACTTCAGACCACAGCATAAATATTTATAAAACCACTGGTGGAAGTCAGTTAATACCCAGAAAGAGTTTCTACAATCAGCAAGGAACCGACATGAACATTCTTAATATCTTAACTGCATTTGAAATTTCTTAATTGTAAAGCCACAAGCATCAAGCAATTATGCCTATTTCAGTGTGAATGCACTCGAAGCCCCGACCCTGGTGGGAATACAGGGCCAGTACGAGCCATAGGGTACAATGGGTGAAGCAGGAGGATATATGAGTGTTTAGGTTGGGCGGGTTACATTTTTGGGTAATCCATACTGATGTATTAGGCCCATGTGCCTAGCTTGCACAAGGCTTACTACAACTGCCTAGATAGCTGGTTGTTTCTGGCCAAATTTACAGATGTCCATGTTGCACAATTTCAACACCTAAAAGCAGCCGAGACTTATTAAAATTAAAATTGATAAGAAGTTCATTTGTCAAGTTCATATAGATCTCTGTTAGTCAGATAAGGGCAGGAAATAAGTTAAGAGCTTTATAGATACCAATTCTTATATCCCCCCCCCCTCCTGAGTGGGGAGGGGGCGGAAAGGGGGAAGAATTTGTACCCCACTTCGATGAAGTCATAGATCCGGCACTGAAAATACAGCTGAAAATGCAGAGCATAAATGAGCCCTACTACCATTTGTTTGTCAAAAAATAAGGGAATGTTAAAAGAAATGTTTTTGTATTAAAAGTCTGTATTAATGATGGGAAACAGAATTTAAAGCTCAAACTTGTACCAGAATGTATAATATAAACTTACGTTTCAAAGCCAGATGTGACTAACCATTAAAAAATTCCATATTGTCAAGTTTTAACTTCGAGTTAAAATACTTTTTTGTACTTGTTTATAAATATTTTGTTCCTGCGATTTTTTTTTGATTATATATAAATTTCTCATGTTGTTTTAACCAAGATTTTTTTTATCCATACCGGTGCAAAGGCAAAGACTTTTCTATAGCCTACATTAAAATATATTATTTTTCCATGTTGTTACACTCTTAAGAAACTGCAACAAAGGAGGGATAACCTGCTGGATACAATCATTGGCAATTCATTTTTTGTTTTCAACACTTATATCAAATTTGACTCACCCTATCTTAGGAACAGTGTATTTCCAACATACCATTGAATAATTGTTAAAAATGAGAAAAATATAGTACCAAAAATGGAAAAAGTTTACCACAAAGTAACACTGAAAAGTGTAAAAAATACAACAGATTTTTCCTGTACCTAGTAATAACTTACATTGACGAGACACAGGACTCACCTGTTTGAAAGCATTGCACTGAGCCCTCATCTGCCTATTCAGTCGGTAATCTGCAACTAGATGAATATATTCTATCCTGTTTAAAGCAGTTACTTGAATGTTTGCACCACCTTCCTTTAATTCATCCACCTAACACAAAAGAGATAACCAGTACACATTATTTCAAAACAGAGCACTCCATTCAGACTTTCTGAATATATTTAGGGAGAAATGAAACACTTACTCTTGTTTTTCCAAGTTCTTCATTCAGAACAGTAAAATCTAGTCCCAAATCAGCAACATCACCATCATAATTCTTAAGATATAACAGATTACGATACATAAGAGGATCTAGAGATGCAAGATGATGCACATCAACATCAGAATGCCGTCCAACCAACTTCGACAGAAAAAACTCAGCAAATGGGAGCTCAACTAATAAATTTTCATAAAGTGCCTGAAATAAGAAGAAAATGATATGTTTTCCTTATTAACAATGTTTATTAGCATAACAATGACTGAATTGTTCAATATTAAAAATAGGAGGCATGACTTTTTGATGTCTTTGTACTTACTTTTCCCAACATTCGGCCAATGAAGAAGTAATGTTTTGGAAAGTCATCAAAAAGAAGATGAACACTAGGATTGGGATACAAAAAATTATCTTTTGTAAGGCGGAAAAAGCCCCTGTTAGGATCAAAGGCTGTTTTAAGGAGTTCAGAAAGGAATTCTCTGAAGATACCACCACCATCAACACCAGCTTCATCCATTCCAACTTCATTAACCAGTTGTACTCTCATTTTCAGCCGTAGTTCTGGTTCTACAACAGAAAAATCATTAATTACAAAAAGGGGAAAAATTAAAAATAAACTTTACTAAACAGGACACATTATTTACAGAGGTGTATTCAAATGCAAGACATTTCAAAATTTGAGAAGTATTACCCTAAATAATTTCAATTAAAAAATGTAAAGGCGTTCATAAACAGATAATAAGTAATGTTGAATGGGAAAAATTACTAACCATTTTCACTTGATAGTTTATCGAAAGCATCTTCATATAAATAATTTCTTCTTATTGCAACTTGTATACTTGGTCCTTGAAGAAAATTGCTCTGTTCTCCTTGATGCTCTGCTTTATCTCTCATTATTAAACTCTGGAAAACTAATACACGTTCCTGAAATGGCACTAAAAATGGCAGTTCTCGGAGAATGGTTATTGTGCGTATTTCCTTTGTTGATAATGGTGGGCCTTCCTCTAAAACAAAAAATATATATATTGAATTTACACATTTGAATTTGTATCATCTAGTCTATCTTATAGGATTCAGTATTAAATATAATGGTATCAACACAATTCAAGATCAAGAATGAAATATAACGAAATGTTTACCATGTAGTATTTCATTAAGCACCCGAAGTGAGACAATTGTATAATGCCAAACTAAATATTTTCATGAAGGCTACTCTACAAATGCAAAATTTGATAACTAATGAAGACAGTATGGCTGTCAGTGACATTACTGAATTCATAGAAACATTGGGCTCCTAAGTAATCACAATCTGAAGTTGTTTTCTTATTGCTTATACATAATACAGCATTTAAATAACCAACTTATTTCAAATTGGGATTTTTTCCACAGTGAAAAAAGAGCGAAAGAGGCTGGAATGTAATGCAAAGAATAAATAGAAATACTGATTATAACCTCTAAAAATAATCACTGTGTATCAAACATCTACTCAAATATCTTTTAACATAGTTGGATTGGCATTTTAGAATGACCAGGCTCTTAAAATTATTTACCTAAAGCTTTCTACAGTGCATAATAATACTAATTTTCAAAATCAGCATTAAATAAATTTAAGAAGGCCAACATGTTGAATAGAAGTATTTTGAAAACTTCTTTTGGGCTACTTCACATTGGATTGTTCACTTTTGAAATATACGAGGCACATCAAAAAAGTTGGTTTCCCTAGTTATTAAAACACAAAGACAACAAAGATACAAGAGAAACTTTACTATTAAAAGGGACAGCAATGTTTGATCTATTTTTCAAGTCACCAAATGAATTGAGACACTTATATTGTGGGATCAACTTTTGTATTCCTGAGTCACAGAAGTGCCACCTGTGAATGAAACCAGCATGTGACAATCATCTTCAGCTATTACTGTGAAACAATGCAGAAACTGCAATGTGCCATTCAAAACAACAGGCGTTGGATGCTTACTGCAGGTGTTGGGCTGCTCCATGACTATGCTCATCGCCATACAACTTGCACACAGGAGATGTTTTGCAGAAGTTTGGTTGTGATCCTTTTCATCATCCAGCATCCAGTCCCAGAAAATTCTCCATTTTTTCTTGCATGTCAAGAAATTCCAGTCCTCCGGCCAGCGTTCTGACTATGACGATGAGTTGAAGATGCTGGTTCCATTCACAGGCAGCAGACTTCTATGACACAGGAATACAACAGGTGATCCAAGGGTACCAGAAGTGTCTCAATTCTTTTGGCGACATCGAAAATAGCTCAAAAATTGCTGCCTCTGTTGCCAATAAAGTTTTTCATGTAACTATGTTACCATTGTTTTTAAGAAAATGAAGAAATTTACTTTCTGGGTGCACCTCGTATCCGGCGATTGACAACAATGTTGACACTCCCGATTTTAAATTGAGTTTTTGCATAGGGCAGGGCGTAGATCAAATTGTGGAGTGGAGTGTAAATTAAATAGGACGTTAGTTTTTTTAACTGTAAAATTAAATAATCTGCCACATTTTGTCACTTGTTATAGTGAACATCTCTTTCCAAGTTTTCTCAGCACATTCTATGATCCATTAGGTCCTACAATACAGCCGTAATGTCCCCAACCCTTACACATATATTTTATTTATTTGTTTATTATTATTATTACCTGTCATTTAGTTATGTTCTCATAGAGCCAACCAACAGGGTCTGCACCACTTGGATACACCTACCTTAACATGCACAGCTTAAAAATGTGCTGGTTGGCATCAAAGATCATAATGTATTACCAGCTCTACAGATGATGCCTGACATTACCATTGGACACACAAAGTGCATCAAAATCATCAGTGATTGCAAATTTGCAATCAATAATTCTCTTAAAAAAGTACAAATCCTTAAGAAATAATTGAAAGGGAGATTACAGAGAGATTGCCAGTAGCTTTACATAAGTGGCTATCAAAAAGATAAAAACAAAAATGTGGTTTGCAAACTTAACTACAACTGACGATAAAACTGCATTGTTAGGTGTCAAACAAGGTGACTTAACACAGAGTCAAGGGCACGAACGAACAATATTGATTTCAGAGATGATATGAACAACAAGGAACCTAACTATATCAGAGTAGATTTGGTCTACTTTTCAAGAGGCAAGAACTAATCTCATATCTGTGCATGTGCATGATTTTGATACGAGGTGGTAGCCATGCATGTAAAGTAGAGTACTTGGACTGATTGGATTTCAAAGATGTACCTTCCTGGGTGTGGAAGTTTAAAACATTTGACAAGATTGTGAGTTGCAAAGTTTCACAATTTGTAACTTACACACTGATCAAGCACTAGAGAGAGAGAGAGAGAGAGAGAGAGAGAGAGAGAGAGAGAGAGAGAGAACTCTGCAATTGTATTTGGCACTGAATTAACAGATACTATGATTCCTAATACTCAGCAGCTGAAATCTATAATACCAAACAATTGGTATTTAATTATAACCTTCACAGTGACCCCACACTAGCTGCTTTGGCTGAAAGAGATATGATTGTTGGAGTGAAATCAGTGTCTAGAACCTCATATTAGTATACAATTCAGTGAATTATTTCCACAAAAGGTATTCTTTCTCCACTAATCACTGTCTTCAATTAACCAGGTGGTAAATTTGGTGCCCTTGTGCAAAAGAAGAAAAACCGTCCACCGAATAAACACACAATGACTTTAAAATCAGGCCAAATGGACAGGTGCATTCTTAAACAATAGTGAGAAGTCTCGCTCCCAATGTTGGAACAAAATGTTGTCAGGTTCTGGACACATTTTCACTCCATCAACAGGATCTATAATTAAGATAAACACAGAGGTAAGAATCCTCCAACCTGACCACAACATGTTTGTTCAGCCTTCAGATGTATACTTCTATTGCCAGTGAAAAAATTTGCTAAATATTTTTACTCAGCAACATTGATATCAAACACCAGAAGTGCAATGCTATCATCAGCCACCATGCACTCATCCACAATCAGTTCAGCAGACATATATTCAACAACATGATCAAGGAAGCTCGGAAGAATGCTACATTTACAGCTGCATGTGATGCTTTTGATGCTCATAACAGTTTTATTTAGAATACAGAACATTCAAGTTGCTCAACACCCAACTGCAGATAATTTATTCAATGAGCATATTGTCACTTGAATGTGTTTATCAGTTTTCTACACCAAGACCCACAAATACACTTCATAACAGCTACACACAGCTAAATGTAATAAATAATAATCAAGTTTCCATCATGACTAATATTTTCAGCAATGATGAGACACTTTGCTTCCATATCACTTATTAGCTGTACACCCATGCTTTGCAATGGAAGTGAAAGAAATGCATATCAATACTGTCTGTATTTAGTGTTCTATACCTCAATCTGTAAAAATTGAATTCTTACAGGATCAGTGTGTCAAAGATATTGTAAATAAAACCTATCAAACGAAGCAAAGCAAAGACATTTGTCTTTATAAAGTGAAATCAATACATCTGTATATTCTAGCCAAGTAAATTCATTGTTGGCTTTTACTCATGAAGATTCATAAATGTGTCACTTAACTGTGTTTCTAACAAAGTCATCTGTGGAAAACTGCAAAAATTCATTAAGCTGCTTTTGGAGATTAGAATGCTCAAACTGACTAACAAAAGACATAATTGTTTCATTATTAGTATATATTTCATTATCATTACTACAAATAATCACCACATATTGACAAGAACATCTCTGTAATGATGCAATGAAGGCTTTCATGACCGGATTCAACAATAAGAGAGAGTGGTTGTGTACGGAGACTTTGTTTCACTTGGAATAATTAGCAACCTATACACTTAAAAAATGGCATGCCATGACCATATCGCGCTAAATAAACTACATGAAATGATGAAAATTAAGTGTTGGTAAATCTACCAATTCAGTAGTAATTCATCTCTGGTTGCTTGTAGTTGTACTGCAGAAATTGTCAGAATTCATAGCAAATTGTTAGAAGCATATTTGATAATTTGAATTCTTTCCACCTACACTCAGATCCAATAAATAATGAGTACTTCAAAATGGATTTCTTTTCATTACACTGACTGCTCATGCTCATAGGAGCACCATAAGCTTAACTTGTTTGGCCTCACTCTTATTTCTTGTATGTGACTTGGCATCAAAGTGAAACACCTGTCACTAAGCATGTGACAGTCAAGATGCTGAATAAATAGTTTATGACTAAAATTTACACCCATAGGTCAAACAAATGAATTTGGAAACAAGTGAATTATGGTTAAATGAAATCAGGGGAGGGGGAATAATAAAAATGCACTTGGTAATTTAGTAAAAGACCATGCATAACATACAGAATAGTTTATTGTTTGGAGTATGATTTAGTGATTAACAAATATATTTTTATTATTGTCCACTGCTGATCTTCTGATGGTAAACATAACTGGTTAAATTCTTCAAGATGAATCAAGCCAGAGGATAATGAAAAATAAGGTCATCTGATCCATGTTTTGACTCTCCATTGACTTCGTTTTTGTTGAACAGTTCAATTACGCATTCACATGAGAGATAAATTTACTATTAAATGATAACACAAACAATGATGTATAACAAAGTGTTTCCTACAGTTGGGTTTTTACACAGGCTTGTGCATGCAAATGATTAGGCTTAGATGCTTGCAAAGCTATCAATGGTGTGTGATGTTCAGAATTTGGCTGTAGCACAAGAACGTACACTTAACCACTGTGTTATATTTCCAACAGTTGCCAGTATTTGACAGGTATGGTACTAACATGATGAAGTGCTGATGTATGTGTCAAACGAGGAATAAATAACATTTGTATTGAAAATAATTTTTTAACAGATCTTCAAAAAATTTATTACTTCCCTTTCTAATTAATACCACAGTTGATGAGGCACATCCAAACCTAGACCACACAGTGACCACATTTTCTCCCACTTCTTTGAAGCTGAACATCAGCTTAACATTAGAAGATATAGGACTAATTTAATTATGTAAATGCATTATTTAAAGCACGAAGGCAACTTTCCAACAAAATTGTTTTATTTTTTACATAATTTATATATCACTAAGAAGTATTCACTGCATTCCTGATAAAAGGCAGAAACTTTGAGGAGAGAAGTAGTGGTAATTGAACCAAGGCATCTACCATTGAAGAACAGTAATGCTAGCATAATCTTCACAACAGCATCAAAGACAAGACAATTCACTGCTGAAATAAAATAATATGAACCACATTCAAGCTCACACGCACAGCCACGTACAGACGGAAACATATCACAACCTCCAAGATGGATAGATTAATGGCCCAGAAGTGGCTACATGTCGTACCAAATGGTAAAATGTTGTACAAGAAGCATGTTGTTCATGAACAAGAATACGACTAACGACCGATACACAAAACACGGTATAAATCAGCTTTTAATACGTTATTGTCGAGAATCAACACTGGGAATGAAAGGGTTAAGAGTTCAGAAAGTTCTGTTGGTAGTGCTGTTTTTAAGTCAGTATTTTAGTTCAACAGTTGGTTCGGCCTTTAACATTTTTTGGAATGTTTAACCCTGAAAAGTGACAACAAAACATATATAACTGCTAGCTAGTTAGTGTGTTTTTATTGAAGTAAAAATTCTCTCCTTATTGTCACAAAACTCAGGAGTGATGCAGATAACTCCACAGAATCAACAATAAGAGAGCTAAGTTTTTCAAGATGTAACGTGCTATTCTGGTAACAGCGGCATGATTATTCAAGTAATTTACAAAACTAAAGTAGCATAGTTATACCACAAATTAAATAAATTCATGCTGTTTCTGCACTATTCTTGACATGTTCTTGTAAATACCATTGTCCAGTCAGTAAAATAATTATCCTCATAAAATCACCACTTCAATTCCAACTTTAGCCCACTACGCCGCTGCTGCTGTAAATGAAAGTTAACCTTTTCAAATCTGTATTAGTTTTAACTGTCACTTGTCCAGATCTTTGTAAAAAGAACTGAAAATAAGTGCATAAATCAACCATCCTACTATTTGTTTACTTGTGTCAAAACATGACATTAAAAGAGGTTTTTTGAGTGTGTTACTGATGAGAGACAAATATACTTAAAACTCAAATTTGTACTAAAACATATAAACTCTAATTCAGTGCAACATGCGACAAATCATTGGAAGATATTAAGAAAATTCAATTTTGTCCTATTTTCACCTCAAATTAAATACCTATTTATTCCTGAGAGATACTTTTATAATCATATGAACCTTCAAAATTTTTTGATTTTCACACAAAACACTCTCTTGTGGTTTCAGCAAAGGCAAAGACTTTTCTTTACATTAAAAGATTGTGTTCTGTGTTTCATTTCAATAATTCAGTAAAAAACTGCAACCCTGTAATAGAAATAATATTAAAGCAGTGAGAAATGTTCTAGTGTCCAAAACCAGTTTAAGGAGCTGAAAAGGCGCATTTCTGTATATTTCTTAATCTGCTGTACACTATCATCAGAAAATTAGCATATATTTTTTTTTCACAGTATTTAAAATACTTGGTGTATAAAAAAGATTTTTTTTAAATAATTATATGCATCAATATTTTTGTTAAAATAATTTTTTTCAACACGAAGCTCATTTTCGATCTCCCCTTTCTTAGGAGCAGTGTAATTTTCACACAACATTGAAAAATAGTTAAATATGGGAAAAATCGAGAACCAAAAGTGGAAAAAGGTTGCCAGAAAATAACACCAGAAAGTGCAAAAAATAACACCGATTTTGGTCCTAAAATAACAGCAATCTCCCCCCCCCCCAAATCCCTAATCAAATGTCAAGAAGAATGAGTCTTGCAATGATATAAAGTTGCATGTACATTCGGGATATACATAGATACTGACTGAAAAGTGTGTATCTAATGTCACTCAGGGCTTCTATAATCAAATACTGAATTAATACTGAGCAATAGCACTATCTTTGATGTGGGAGGCTGAACGTGATACCTCCAACCAAAATTCCAATATTTAGCCTTCCACGTCAAAGATACCAACCACTTTCTTTAACGACTCTCCACCACCCGCACACTGTTGATGTCAATTCCTTATACACGAATATCCTGAACACTGTAACTCCCAATGTCCTTCAGATTCCAAGTCCAAAATAGCATTCCTCATATCCCCTATTAACTATGACCTGACAGCCATAATATAAAAGACAACTAATTTTCCTGTGAAGCGAAAGTATACATTCAACTCTGCATTACAGCTATTGACACTCTTACAGCATCCTCCTATGATTACCTACTTATGATCTAGATAAGGGCTGCCAAAGAAGTGCCAAATGGCATGTGGATCAGTTGAGTGAGCCACAAATGGGTTAAGTGGGGCTCAGATTGTCTTCATTTTGCTGAAGTACTTTGTGTGGTGTGATATTTCATGTTACAGTGTGGTGTGGCTATTTTTTCTGGTTTATAGTGAAAAATGTTTTCAATCTTCCAGCACGGTGTATTCCTCACTGTTTGCTTGTTTTTTAAAAGCTTTCAAGCCATAATTTTATTACTTTTTGTGAAAAATATTAATTAGAATAATGTATATGTTAGAATTGGGCTGAATCCATATGTTTCGTTTAACATAACTAACTTCATTTTCAAACAGTTTACTACTAATTTAGACATTTGACAATTTATTAATTATATTTTCAAGTTACCTTGTTTCCTTTACCTTGTACAACATTGTACATCACTTTTTAGCCATTCCAAGTTAAATATGTAGTAATTATGTACTTCATCTCTAGAATTGATTGCTGTGTGAAATTTCTGGATTTTTTTCACAAATATTTATCAATATACAAACAGTGAAATCAAGTTGCATTCAGAACGACTCTCCAATTATAAAAATATTAGCAGTAAATTTTCAAAGTATTGGAAATAAAGTTCCTGAATGTATTGCATTACAGGAAAGTCTCCTCACTCTAACAATTGTTGGGACTGAGGAATGGGATGTTAATTGAAAATATAGATTAAGTATGATTGGAGGGGGGTGTTCATTGTGGTTCACAAATGTATTCCTTCTGCTCAGTTCGAAGTCAAGAATGAATGAGAGGTTATCTAGACATGTCAAATGGGTATAGATCAAGTTAATAGTTGGGTGTTTTTACCGGCTACCCAGTTCCACTGTCACAGTACTAGAGTCGTTCAAAGAAAGTTTACTACCAATAGCGCAAAGGTTCCCAGACCTGTGGGTTTTCATCAATGTTCTGCCCTTTCCACCTTTACTATCCATCCTCTGCATGGATGTGGCAACAGCTGACATATACACTTCACATCCGTGGATCCTTCTTCATGCAAATGATGTGGTATTTGCCAAACAAACCTGCCCAAAACTCCAACACCAGGTTCAAACATGGAAGGACAAACTGGCTGAAAATGGACTGCACATCAATCTCCAGAAGACTGCCTACTTAGAATACGGCTCCCAAACCAGAGGCACCATAAGTATCGGAGAAGAAGACCTACAGAAGACCATGCATTTTAAGTACCTGGGGTCCATTGTCACCTCAGACTGTGACAACTCTTGATACTAGCAGCTGACTTTGTGGTTTTGATTTCCTTTATCATGCTTTCCTCCAAGTACACACTGCAAAGCCCTACTCCAAACTTTGTGTTCCCCAGAGCAGTTCACACATTTTGGAGGTGGTGCACAAGGGAAACCGTCATGAAGTTTCAGGCCATTAAAGGTAAGGTTGAAGGAGCCAGATTGCATTATTAACTGCCCTTGCACCCTTCTTGTATTTTTGATACTGTACAAAAAAGAAATAAAATAAAAAATGCCAAAGGCTGCTGCTGCTTCTCATTTATATAAATGACGTGCCTTCAGGAGCCCACTCACTTTTCAATATGTCCAGTGTAATGTCCACCAGTTCCCTGCATATAAATTAAGTGTACGATGGAACTCTGTCTCAATAGCAAATTCTCCAAGTGACTTGACTTTGTGTAGATTTGCCACCTGTTGGGAAGTAAATGTTTCGACCAACAACATATCATTGCACAAGCGCTTTACAGACTTCAGGTTGTCAGCAATACCTTCTAAGTCCATTTTCTATGGAAAAAGGACACACTTCTTAGAAAGAACCCTCTTTCTGACTAATTTTCAAAAACACATTCTGTGTTCTGTTACTATCCTCAAAACTATTTTTATGATTGCTGAATCAGGAGGGACTAGCTAGCTGAGCCTGCTTGTTAGATTGGGTGTTGGTGTCCCCTAATGGTATATCCATCCCACTAGGAGTGTAAAGGAAAAGGATCCATTCTCTTCCAAGAGCAGCTGGGGTAATAAGTGTCTGCCTAGACAGAGTGCCTCATGTCTAGGTAAGCCTTATACAACAAAGTTTTGGCAATGTCCTCAGAGGCCCATACTTCGCAAACAAATGCTTGAACCCCTAAGGGGAAACACAAGAGTTCAGATTCAAGACATGAACATGTTTTAACATGGGGCATATAATGTTCTCATTCTGGTGCAATAAAAAAGACATCAGCAAAAATAGCGAAACAGCATTCATTCAACAGTTACTTGAATGAAAACAAAATTAAAGCATCATCTCACATATGTTGTGCACATAACTTCTCAAAGGTTAGAATTTGTTGTATTGAAGGAGGTGGAACTTAATGAAGGTAATGGAGTAGTTTAACAGAAAACTCTGTGTTTTTAAATGTAATAGCTATTTTTATAAATTTTTAGAGAAGTCTCATCCACTATCTTGATGACATCCACAAACAAATAATTTACAAGGCCGCTGTATGAAAATAAATAATTGTTTGGTCACTATGTAATTATACTATAATTGTGATAAATGCATTAACATGCTGTTAACTGTAAAGTTAATCTAATGCATAAATTTGCAAAATTTTTTGTACATGCAAGCTGCAAGTCGGCCCAACTCTCAAATGTCAAAAAATGGTAATACTAAGAAGGATTCAACAATATTTTGGGATAAAGATAAGAGTTGTCCTAATGAGTTGCAGAAAGGCATACATAAACAACCTACAAATTAACAATAGCTTTCGGAGGATGGTTGATGCGAAAGCAACCAGTGGTGAGGGCGAAGAGCCAGGAAAGAAAGAAGCGAAAAGAGATGCAAGGTGGGGGTGGGGAATATGCCAGTGCTATCTGACGGACAGGGAGGAAGGGAATTCCTGCCTTCCCAACACCCTCCCCTCTTCTTTCCTTCACACACACTAGCCTCATGTATATCTTCCATTTCATCATGCACTCCAGTCTCTCTCCTCCCCTTCCATCCTGTCTGTCAGATAGCACTGGCATATTCCCCCATACCCACTTTGCATCCCTCCCACATACGCGTGCACATGCGCCAGGCTGCCTTTCTGTGACTCATTAAGATGTCTCTGTAGTGAATAGCAACCTACTATTTTCATGAACATTGTCAACTCTCAAATGTAATACATATCACACATAGATCTGGTTGTGCATCCACCTTTCAACCTGTATTTCAAACTTTCATCATATGGAGGTTTGTGTAAAAGTTATAAATATACTACACAGACATTATATTAACATGACCAATTATTAGGCATGAATTTTAGAATTAACAGCACTAAGAAAAGCAGTGGACTCAAAACTGATACTCCAAGCAGAGCCCCACAACGATTTTAATATTAAGCAGTTTTCTTATGTGCAATATTACTAAAATCTCTACTTTACATACACACAGCAGCATCTTCAAAACTGTGATTATTCCCAGTATTCCTTACCTAGTTCTTCCCTTGTGAAAGCTCTAAGTCCTTGAAATGGTCTGTAAACTCTCAGTCGATGTCGCCTTAATGTGAAATCTGATGGTTTGTCAACTGGTATGGTAATTTGTTTCGAAATCCAGTGATTTTCAGGACAGAATGGCCTCCTGATATCACGAGAGTGAAGCTGTCGCACCAAACCTACAGTAACCTGCAACATCAAAGCGTGGTCACACTGTTTCATTAAGACATATGACTACAGTGTTTATTTATGTTATACTTACATACATAGAAGAAGAAGAGAGATATTCTGATAGTAAGAAATGCAAACAATACTATGAATGTGGTTTGTGGGTAGCACTTAAAGACCATTACTAACTCAGGAAATGCTCCAAGAACTTCCTTGTGCATGCTTAGTTTGCTTGGAAAAGAGCAGAAACTCAAATCACATTTTCTGACCTATATAGTTACTTAACTGAAAAAATAAGGATGCAAATACTTTAAGTGCTGTTTGCAGGAGGTTTCCAAGTTAAATGGTCAGGTAAGATAATAAATGAGAAGATTCTCTGCAGAATTCATAAGGAAAAGAACATATGGGGCAAATGCTTACTAGGAGAAGGGATAGGAACTTCCACCGCTCTACAAAACCTTGAACTTTAAAAGACCCTCAGTGTAGTCCTGACCTCCTCCAAGCCTGACAGAAGTATCAGTCCTTTTGCACCACTACCGAATTCAATCATGCTGCGCTTATTATTCCGTCACTTTAAGTCATAAAACATCTTTGTCATTAATTCTATCAATCAGATTCGAGCTCATAAACTAATATTGAACTCTGTCTGACTGAATTCGCTTCTGTGCCTATAACAATACACCTCACGAGTCTCATATCACCACTGTTAACATCTTAAAATTTCCTAACCTTGAAACATGCCTCATGGCTAATCCCAAATCCCCTCACAAGGAAAGCAAGTTCATGTCTTTAGAAATAATCCCATTCAATCACCCATAACATTGTAAGATTGGAATAATCTTAACTGCCAACAAAGGCACCAGCACTGTGATTATGATTCCACAAGCTGTCAAATATGTTCTCTTTAAAGCCTTGCTGCATTGATCCCAATACAAAAGTCCAGCAGTATCTCCAATCTCTCATCAGATTCTTAGATCCATTTCTGACTCTTTCCTCTCGCCCTTCACAATACCCCATCATGCACATCTGATATAAATTTCGATCACTCTGTGACCATTATCAGTGCTTAAAAAATATATTAAAATATATAGAATTTTTTTAATCTTCAAGTTGAAGGTTAAGTTCAATCTAGCTCATTGCTGTCATCTTAAACACATTTGTAAACAGATTCAAAATGGAATCAAACGTGATTGTTGTTGCTGCTGCCTTCTATACTAATATCTCCAACGCCACAGTCTTGGCACTACTGAATACAACCTTTCCCAACACCCAACTGACTCCAAAATTAAAACCTCTTCTACTCACCATGATCGACTATATCATCAAAAATTATTTCTTCTTTGAAGGATTCACCTACAATCCATGTAACATCAATAGGCACCAGCATGACATCAACCTTTGTTAGCCTATTAATTGAGCATATATAGGAACTATTTTCAACCACTTAGAATCACAAATACCTTACCATATTCACAAATTGGATTAACTGTAACAACATACCATCCACATTGTTTCAGAACCTGCAACAGCTCCCTTATTCATTCAACCCAGTTGGGCTCTGCTCTAGTTTTCATGAAGTTTACCAACTCAATGACAGTTATATCAGTAACTCTAGCCCCATAAAACATACCAATCAGCAACAATATCTACACTGTTGCCACCCATTCATACCAAGATGTTCCTTCCTTACAGCTTACCTACCTTTTGTTTGCCCACATGTAGTCACAAGCAGTCTTAGTTCTAATTTGCTAATGATTAGGGACATGAAAAATTTGCAAGTTGCAATAAAGGTAAAATTTAGATGCACATTCCGGCTCGAAATTCGCAAAACATGAAATTACGTAATAAATGCTATTTTCTCACAAATTTTGTGACACCACCTATTGCCACTATTTTCTACCTATAAAACTCATTAAAAAGCAATCAATTTTCATTTAGAGCGAGAGAAAAATGGCCGGGAGGGGGCAGAGAGTGCACCCGTGCATATATAATTGAACCTACAAGCTGGGATGCCACATCAACTGTCGCGTTGGAGCGGAGCTTTGTGCAAGATAAATGCCACATATGGCAATGAAGGACGCATTTGTGTCATGCGGGGCCTGACACCTAACAAAGAAAAGAATTCGCGCCAGCGTTCAGTTCGACATGGGTTCCGTTTCCATTGCTTTCGCTTTTGTTGTTGTTGTGTAGCGCTGCTGAATATGGGTCGCAAGGCTTTGAATGCGTATGTTAGTGAGGGTTTGTATGCAACCAATGCCAAAAAAGTGTTTTACAAACTTTGCATCTGTCAAATACGGTGAGGAAGAAAGACAATATTGAAAAATACATTAAATCAGAGAAGCACTCCGTTTATGTGTGAGAAAATGCTGGCGCATCTAAACACAAACAGTCATCAATTGTTGAAACATTAAACAGCTCTAAAAGAAGAAAATAGGAAAAAGACAATTTTTCAAAAAGAACTGTTTAAGTGTTTGCAAAAACCAACATTCCAATTGAAAAGCTCGAAAATCAAGCCATACTGTTGTGGATTAACGACTAACGAAGATCTACTATGTGCAAGGAAATTGTGTGAAAAATATTTGTCAAGTAAGTTATTTGCTTTTGTGACTTGATAGCATCATGAATGTTACAAAGAGTAATAGTAAAACAGTCCTTAGTTTCGGTACATTAAATGTTATCCATAAAATATGCAATGTTTGTGTGCAACAAGAATATCACATTATTTGCAACGAATGGAAGTTCGCATTTCAAATAAGGTACGCAAGAAACACGTATTCCATACAAATAATTCGTGCCCTTGTTCGATACTCTTCAAAATTAGTATGGTAGTTTTGACTAAATGTTTTTGCTACCAGTTGTGACTTTCTTAAACCGTTTATTTTTTTAATTACCCTTCAGTCGAATGCATTTTCATGAATAAACACACTGCTAAATGTTTTTGTTACTGTATTTCGTTACTAGTGTTACGTATATGCATTTCTGCTTATGATAAATTGACGATTCATGGCAGCGACTATCGAGAGCGGCAGGGGGCATGCCTTACTGTGCCGTTTAAATTGCCTTGCGAGTAGCGGTGGGAGGAATGCTGCGCTTGTTAGTTCGCACAGTGGTTATACAGAAACTCTGGAGATACAAAGAAAAATTTGTAGCGCTCGGGGACAAATGAATGTTATCTTACCTGTAACCAGTGCCGAATTTTCCTAAAAATCCTCAACTTATTGCAGTGACCCAAATTTTGAACTTTATTTTACACAAAAAATCGCAAGTTCCACGTTTTCATAGTCATTTTTTGTGAGTACAATTACTTTTATATCTGGCACTAGTTATAAAACAAGATACATCCATATGCCTATGGAACTGGAAAATTTTCGCATGTTTGCGTTATAGTTACTACAATATTGCAAAAGCTCACACACAGCAGACCACATTTGAGATTACATGTTACAGTCAAAAATACAGTTTGTGACAAGGTTTTGGCTTAAATGAATCTCTCACAAAGTAAAAAAAGAGTTGACTGTTGGATATAATGAAGGTTGTTTTTTTTTCTTTTTCTTTTTGACAGACATTTGTAAAAAGCAAAGAAGTTGGGCAGAGATACCACTTGAGGCAGAGGCTCTGTCCACAGAGCCGAGGCAAAGATGCTAAAGATGGTGGGCGGGAATTTGAATTTAGCGGAGGTTGAGAGCAGTTGGGCAACAGGAGAAGAGAATAAGCTGAAGGGCAAGTTCCCATCTCCGGAGTTCTGGAAGGTTGGTGTCGGTGGGAAGTATCCAGATAACCCGGACGGTGTAACACTGTGCCAAGATATGCTGGCCATACACCAAGGCATGTTTAGCCACAGGGTGATCTTCATTACCAACAAACACTGTCTGCCTGTGACCGTTCATGCGAATGGACAGTTTGTTGCTGGTCATTCCCACGTAGAACGCTTCACAGTGCAGGCATGTCAGTTGGTAAATC
Organism: Locusta migratoria; assembly: GCA_026315105.1. Taxonomy (NCBI): domain Eukaryota; kingdom Metazoa; phylum Arthropoda; class Insecta; order Orthoptera; family Acrididae; genus Locusta; species Locusta migratoria. The sequence continues at coordinate 312,992,029 of CM048744.1, read as the reverse complement.
ACGTGAGTGCTATCTCAAGTGGCTCTGCCCTTGATCGTGTACACCTTCCAAGTTACTGGACTGGAGTAAGTGGTGGTGGAAGGGTGCATAGGGTTAGGTGGGCGGCGGAAAGACACTCTTGGTGGAGTGGGAAGGATGTCATTAAGGATGAATCTCATTTCGGGGCAGGATTTTAGGAAGTCTTATCCTTGCTGAAGAGCCACATTTGGAGTCCGCTCCAGTCTCGGAAAGTATCCGGTGACAAAAGGGGCGCTTCTGGGGTTTTTCGGTGGAAGGTTCTGGATTTGGGGGGGATGAGAAAATGGCTCTGGTAATTTGCTTCTGAACCAGATCAGGAGGATAGCTGCGGGAAGTGAAAGCTGTTATTAGGTTATTGGTGTACTAGTTCAGGGATTCGGGACTGGAGCAGACACTTTTGCCACGAAGACCTAAGCTGTAGGGAAGGGAACGTTTGATGTTGAATGGATGGCAGCTGTCGTAATGGAGGTACTGTTTGTTGGTTGGTTTGATGTGGACGGATGTGTGAAGTTGGCCATTGGACAGATGGAGGTCGACATTGAGGAAAGTGGCATAGGATTTGGAATAGGACCAGGTGAATTTGATGGGACCAAGAGAGTTGAGGTTGGAGAGGAAATTCTGGAGTTCTTCTTCACTGTTAGTCCAGATTATGAAGATGTCATCAATGAATCTGTACCAAACTTTGGGTTGACAGGCTTGGGTATCCAGGAAGGCTTCCTCTAAGCGCCCCATAAATAAATTTGCATACGAGGGGGCCATCCTGGTTCCCGTGGCTGTTCCCTTTAGTTGTTGGTATGTCTGGCCCTCAAAGTGAAGAAGTTGTGGGTTAGGATGAAGCTGGCTAGGGTATTAAGGAAAGAGGTTTTGGGTAGGGAAGTGTGGTGGTCGGCATGAAAGGAAATACTCCATCGCAGCAAGGCCCTGGGCAGGTGGGATATTTGTGTATAAGGAAGTGGCATCAATGGTTACAAGGATGGTTTCAGGAGGTAACAGACTGGGTAAGGATTTCAGGCGATCGAGGAAGTGGTTGGTGTCTTTGATGAAGGATGGGAGACTGCACATGATGGGTTGAAGGTGTTGGTCTATGTAGGCAGAGATTCGTTCTGTGGGGGTTTGGTAACTGGCCACAATCGGCTCGCCTGGATGATTAGGTTTGTGAATCTTAGGAAGTAGGTAGAAGGTAGGGGGTGCAAGGTGTCGGTGGGGTCATGAGTTTGATGGACTCGGGTGAAAGGTTTTGTAGGGGGCCTAAGGATCTAAAAATTCCCTGACGCTCTGCCTGGACATCAGGAATGGGATCGCCTTGAAAGACTTTGTAGGTAGTGTCTGAAAGCTGACACAGTCCCTCAGCCACATACTTCCGCCGATCAAGTACCACGATCGTGGATCTCTTGTCGGCGGGGAGAATGATGGAATGGTCATATCACGGATAGCTCGGGATTCAGCTGCGGTAATGTTGGGAGTAGGATTACGGTTTTTCAGGAAGGACTGAGAGGCAAGGTTGGAAGTAAGGAATTCCTGGAAGGTTTGAAGGGAGTGATTTTGAGGAAGAGCGGGTGGGTCTCGCTGTGATGGAGGACGGAACTGTTCCAGGCAGGGTTCAATTTAAATGATGTCTTGGGGAACTGGATCATCAGGAGTAGGATTATTTTTCTTTGTGGCAAAGTGATATCTCCAGGCAAGGCTACGAGTATAGGATAGTAGGTCTTTGACAAGGGCTGTGGGACTAAAGGTGAGGCCTTTGGATAGGACGGAGGTTTCAGGTTGGGAGAGAGGTTTAGAGGAGAGGTTGACTACTGAATTGGGATGTTGTAGTTCAGGATTGTGTGGATTAGGATTGTGAGGTTTGGGGGGGAGTGGAGCTGGAAGTGGGAGATTGAGTAGATAGGAGAGACTGGGTTTCTGTGCAATAAGAGGAGCTTGAGGTTTATTGGAGAGGTTGTTGAGGGAGAGTGTATTGCCTTTCTGGAGGTGGGTGACCAAGAGTTTGGATAGTTTTTTTGAGGTGGAGGGTGGCATGCTGTTCCAATTTGTGGTTGGCCTGTAAAAGGATGTTCTGAACTGTAGGTGTGGATGTGGGAGTGGAAAGGTTGAGGATTGTGATCAGGGATAGAAGTTGACAGGCGTGTTCATTGGCAGAGTTGAGGTATAGGTTAAGGATCAGGTGGGTGAGGGCTGTGGATTGTTCTATTTGGTATTGGTATATATTGAGGACAGTTCTCAGAAGGAACAACATAAGCATTGCATGCTCTAAATACTTTAGAGCAGGCTGAATGTAAAGATGTGTTTAGCAAGGCAGCTAATTCTGCCAAGAACAAACTGGCTTTACTGAGAAGAAAAGACCCAAATCATACGGGATTTGAGTCTATAGCTCAGGCACTTTCAATGAATGTCATTTTAAACAATCCTGATAAAGCTGTTGCAATGGAGACTATGTCTTCAAGTTTATTAAGAAAAGCAGTGTCTAAAGGCTATGCCCATTTAAAAAGAATTTTGAACAGGGGATAAAAGAAAGTGATAGTGTCGATATCAAGAATGTTTTGAGTGCCATTCACACTGAAAAAGATTATGAAATGTCTGCAAAAAATTATTTGGCTTTGTTGTGGGCTCATCTAACAAGGTTGACATCAAGCATATTTTATCTAACTACAAACACAGTAGTGGCAGATAGGAGATGCAATCTCAAAGAGAGGAATGCTGCAATATGTACAATCCTTTCCTTTGAACATTAAAAAAAAAAAAAAAAATCTTAAAATATGCTGTAAAATATCAGTTTTCTTTCCTTCCTTAAACAGATTGATTAAATTATAGTAGTGAATAAAGCATTTATCACATAAAAGGTGTGAAATACTGTACATTTGTAAGATGGGCTATATACACACAATGTTGTCTGAAACAGATGCTAATTTTGGAAAAATAGATGCTAATTTTCCGGTCCCTACAGTAATGATGTTGCGGACGGTTTCAATGATTGAAATTACTATACATCTTGTCTAGAAACTGATCACTTGTACCTTGTCACTCCAGTCACCTATCATCCTCCCCATACAGGAGTAACGCTCAATACTCAGTACCACTCAGGATTACATCACATAAATTACATTCTGAGAAATGATCTGCCTTCCTCCTATCAAAATTGTATTCAGCCACCCACCGAACCTATGCAATATCTTTGACTATGCCTGTTCCATCACTGCTTCTAACCCTTCACCTCATGGCTTGTCTCTGCAAAAGACCAACATGCAAGACCTACCCCATTGATTTTCTCAGGGAAGCCAAAACAGTCTTCGTCCAACCCGCCACTGCCCGCACCGAAACTAAGTTTATTGTGTGGTATCGCTCTCCGTATATCTAGTAAAGCCAACCAATGCCTTTGAACAGTGCAAGGAGTCGCTTTACCAGTACTTTATTAGACACAATTTCTTCGGGTCTGGTTGTCCCAAATGTTCTGTACCTTTTACTCTCCAATGCAATGCATTCGAATATAAGATGTGATGCAGTTTCAATTCCGTCATCACAGATCTTACATTTAGGGTCCTCTTCTGTTATTCCCATTGTATGTAGGTGTCTTGAAATTCCCATCCAACCATGAGTCTAATCTCTCTCCTGTTCAGGCCCAGGATTGCAAAGCTTCTTTTAAAACATGGCTTTGGCATCATTACCTTGCCATGTTTTTGTTGATAGACTTTGGTCCAATATTCTACGTGCTGTCTTCTGAGCCAATTACGTAGCTCCAAGACCTATACATCCATCCATCATTTCCTACTCAAATCCTGTCACAGGCAGCCACTTTATCTACCAACTTAAATAGCATGACAACTAACACGTACCTGTCAGCAAGGATATGAATCGCCAAATGTGGTCAAAAGACAACTGGACCACCTAAAATGCTGTGCATGCCAGTCAAAAGCGTTATCTCCACTCTGATGACTTCTTCATAGCCTTTGCCATTCTTATTCTTTGTCCTAATCAGCATTTCTGAATTTAGCAGGTGAAAACTCTTCCTGCAACGTATATATTACCACACCCCCAGACCTGAACCTTCACTTATTATCCATGGCCTCCAACTGCCTATCCCCTTTCCTGTCTTCTGACCTATCCTTTCCTTTTCTCCATTGCCTTTCATCTTTCCCCACCGGCACAGTCTCGTAATGTTGCACCCAAGAGCTCAGCCTACCCCCAAAACATTACTAAAGCATGCACCCACAGGCAGCACTAGCATCGGCTCTCCCCCCCCCCCCCCCCTTTACCATGTTACCCTTTCCCTTCCCTGTCTAATTCTACTTTCATAGCCCAACTACCCATCCGATTGAAGATTGCTGTTTACCTGAGTCGTATTCATTGTTGGGCCTTAGGAACTGGATATAATAGTGGCCTTATTTGAGTTGTATGTGTGTGACTGCGAGTGGTTTTCTAATAATGATGGAAGCCTCATTTCCTCAGTGTGCCTGTCTGCAAAGCAACACCAGCTGTGTGATGAAAAGCAATCTATCCTTTCCATCCTGAATTTTCTAGTTACAATATGTGTCAGGTATGGGAAATATGGCACAAAGAGGTTAGTAATGAGAGGAAAAAGGCTTAGCAGTGAGGAAAACAAAACATTACTAATGGCAACTTTTAATGAAGAACCACAAACTCAATTGCTGCCCTATTATTGAAGAAGTATGTTATTTTCAATAACAATGAGGACCAAATGTAATTACTTGGCGCATTGCACTGTCAACTCCTTACTGACAAACAGATAAACTGTAATTTGTTTAAGATATATGGGTTTGAATGTTTTCTGAAATGACAAATTTTTGTAAAGGTGAATGTCTACTCCACAGTGTTTACAGTACATTTAAGACATGACAGTGCCCCTGGCTGACGCCGCGCACTTGTGTTCTATAGAGTCACACACCGGCACATTTAAATTGTGCATGCGTGAATGCGCGAGGGAAATGTAAGCTTGGGGAACTTTATGAACGGAAGCCGAGTCGTGCGGGGGAGGGGAGAGTCGTGTGGACTGCCGAGCACGGCGGAGCGCGGTTGCTAGTTGTGGTGATTTTGTAAAAACGTGTCATAGTTTTTCGCAGCCAAAGTGCCGTTTTTCGCCTTTGCAGTTGAAGGATTTCGGTGTGTGGGAAAAAGTGGGAAGTTGCGTGGGGGCTCGAGTCGTACAAAAAACATTTTTATAATATTAAATACGTGCAGTGTGATGAAGACAAAATGATAGCTGTGTGGAACATTATTCTTTTGCAACTCACCCTGTATGCACATAAATGTGTGTTCCAATGTTTGTATAGCTTATGGGGCTTAACAACAGGGTCATCAGTCCCTGAACTCACAAACTACTTATGAGCTAGCTAACACTAAGGACAGCACAAGTATCCATGCCCGAGAGAGGATTCGAACCCCCAACCGTAGTGGCCGTGCAGACCGTGACCGGCGCACCGCAGTCCCCTCTGCCACCACGGCCGGCCATAAATGTGTGTGTAATTGATATGTACTTTTGTTTATTAATTGGAAACTGTATTAAGGCGCACGTGGATGGAACAGCACTAAAGCGGGAATCATATAGTGTCATCCCCTAAACGACCACAAAACATTTTTCCATCAGAAAGAGTGAAAAGCACCTTCCCCCAGTTGCATATGAGGGCTCGTTCATTTCGTAAAACAGTGAGTACTAAGGCACGTTACAACATGTCCATTTCGTGAAATAGTGAGTTCCGGGCCCATTTAAAGTGAGAAGTACTTCACAGCTCTTATTTCGAATGCGAGGTACGTTCCGATTCATATGTTGAAGAAAATTTCAGCGGCAGCGAGTGTGCGGCAGGCAGCAACAGCGGAACTAGGAGACGCAGCGGCAACAGCCGGTATATTCGAGACCATCACCAGACACCGGCGTGGCGGCAGGGCGCGGCGCGGCAAAGGCAATGCACAACAGCAGCGATTTCGGCAACAGCAACTCAGCACGGAAACACGCTGCAGTTACGCAGTGAAGTTACAGCACAGACAAAAAGATAAGTGTCGCAACAGGCTTTAGTTTCATTGACTTCAGTTCACTTGTCCCCAGCCATGAGTACTGAAACTGATAGGGTTTTAACTGATAGTGAATCCTTGGAGAATGGTAGTGGGTCTGAGGACCCAATGCAAACTAAGGCACATGAAATCAGAGCAATGATGGGTTGGATGATAACTGAATTTAAAAATACTGTAGGGGCCTGGAAACAAAAATGGGAAATTCAATTGCTGAAATGGGAATTTCAATTATAGGCCTGAAAACAAGAATGGGAAATTCAATTATAAGTATAAAATCTGAAATGGGGAATTCAATTACTGAAATGGGAAAATCAATAAATTCAATGGGTGTTTAAAAAAATGAAATAATCACAGACTTTGACAAAAGATTACAAGATTTGACTGAAAAATTTGAAGTGAGAGAAAAGGATCTGAATGCCAGAATTGCTGCTGTTGAGAATGAGTTGAATGACAGGATAGAATCAGGGAAACAGATGTGTGAAATCAGGAATGAGGACACTAGGCAGGCTTTAATTGAAATAAAAGGATTGTGGCTGGTGCTGATGAAACTAAGACAATTTTGGAAAATACAAAAAGTGTTTTAAGAAAGGAAATAGAACAGGTAGTAGCTGTAAATAAATGTAATATAAAAAGGTGAATAGTAGGATGGGTGATTTAGAATTGTGCTCTGCAAATATTGGTTGGTTTGGGATGCAGATACCAAGTTGTAAAACTTTTTCAAGGGAAAGTAACTACCATATAGTAGATTTTATTGCAGCATGCAAAGATCAGTTCCTGTCTGGAATGTGTGATAATTGCAAAATAAAATACATCAAAAGAATGTTAGATGGTCCTGCACAGATGTGGGCTAACCAATGTGCTGAAAAATTTGTTTCCTTTGAAGCTTTTGAAAAACTAATTTTAGATAGCTACTGGAGCCAGGCTAAACAAGTCAGGTTACAAAATGAATTCTTAAATGGGGTAGCTTACAAGGGGGATAGACTATGAAGGAATTCTGTCAGTAAGAATTAAGGAAATTGGTGCACTTAGATAGACCATTAGGAGCTCTTACTGTAATATACACTCCTTGCCGGAGGTTGCCATAGAATTTAAATTTGCAACTTATACACTGCCCTACTGACTGTACTGAAAAATTTCTAGATTTTATAGAAAAAAAATAGATCATGCACTGACATATGAACCTAGACTTGGGGAGCCTCAACATATAGCTAATCAAAGGGAACATAATGATAACAGGAATACCAGAAATTAGGGAAATAAGCAGCATGACCACTACCAAGAAAGGAACGTAAATGAAAATTGGAGAAATAATGGGGGTAGATGGAGTGGTGACAACAGGAATCAGAGAGATTCTTAGGGAAGAAATAACAGGGGTGATCGAAAGTTAACACAGGAAAATGGAGAAAGAAGAAGGGAACAAAGTAGAAATGAACAACACAGACAATGTTTGGAAAACTAGAATTTGTTCCAAATCGGATCCGATTTGGGATGGGATACAAGGCACGAAATAGGACCGAGAGAAGGATAAATAATTACAAGCTAGATAGCAGGGGATCTGATAGGAATAACTATCACCAGAATAGAAAGAGAGAGAGAAGGGAAGAAAGAATTTGTAATATGGATGCAATACTGGGTAATGAAGAAATGGTTGGGGGATGGTTTACACAGCATGATAAGAGACATGCAAATAAGAGAAGAAATCATAAAAATCCAAGTGAAGATTGTAATATGGGAGATTTGTTTAGTGAAAAAAGTAAGTAGTGGGAGAGATTTTGAAGAAAACAGCATTGGTTTGGCTTCTGTATTAGTTGAATCAGGTTTGCACATGGAGCATAAGTGTGTGAGTGAATGTAAGAGTATGCCAAGTGGATTTGTGAATGGTAGCAAGAGTATCATTGAACTAGATGAGACAAAATCAAATGTTAACATGTGTGGAAAAAATGTGGGTATTCCAAAATTTAAAGCTATTACTAATGACAGTGTAATAAGAGCTGTATCTGGTTTTGTGCATGTTGATGATGTGTGGTTTGATGATGTAAATGTAAATAAGAATGTACAAGCACCTATAATTAATGAAGATTGGGAACAGGATGAAAAGAGTAAATTTAAAGGCTGGATGAAGGAGATCAATTGGATTAGAAAATGGGCACCAGATGATTGGGCAATTCATAAATGACTATATAAAAAAAATTATGAGAACAATGTGGGAAAAATGAGAGATATTACAATGTTCTTAAAGAAATATTTGGGGGAAATCTAGAATTTGATGAATTGAGGGGACAAAGCATATTCTCATTGGAAACTAGTAAAACAAATGATGAACATGACTCTGTAAATGAGGGATCTAGTGATTAACAAGAAATAGGGGATGAAATACACACTTTTGTCATCTATAATGGTGAACAGTATGGGGGTATGAAAGAGGGTGGAATGAATGCAAGGTTGATGGAGAAAGAGGAACATGAATATACAGCTAGTGATTGAATCCAATTTTTAAATTATAGAAAGAATGTAGAACCAAAGGTATGGGAAAGGGACAAGTTTGGTTTTGCAAGAAAGATAGCAATGCTAAATGTTGGGAACCCAGAATTCAATGAGGTGTTTCAAAAAGTATCTGCAGATAGTGATAACATAGAACCATATAGCCCTAGTAGTGAGAGTCAAGTATGCAACATGGTAAAGCACTGCATACACGAGATAGAAGACAACTTTTTAGCTGACACTGAATTAGAGAAAAATGTGAATGAATATGTGCAGTCACTCATAAATGTCACTGTTGGAGGGGTATGTTAAAATACACTGATTGATACTGGAAGCTCTATTAGTGGCGTTGCAGAAGACTTTTACAATCAGATTAGGACCACAGGAACAGTTGAATTTCCAGTCACAGGGGTGAGAATAAAAAATGCAACAGGAACTTACAGCAAGCCAGTGAGTAAGGAGGTTGTATTAGATGTAAATATAGGAGGGGACACGTTTAGTCAGTGTTAGGCAATGGTTTCCTGTGTAAAAGTGGGGCTTGCATTGATTGTAAGGATCAGGTGCTGAAACTACATTCTGGAGGATGCATAAAAAGGGTTAAATTTGTAAGTGCAAGTAGTGATTTTAGTGGCATGTCTGCACATAGCTAAATGTACAATGGATGAGGCAGAGGTCGAGAAAGAGATGCAAGGGACGGTGAACAATACTAAGGGAATTGATGACCGTGCAAAGAGGGAGCTGTATTATTTACTGACAAACATTAAGAATGTATTTTCTGAAAAGCCAGGTAACGTAACAAAATTTGAATATTCAATAAGGGTAAAGCCACATGAGCCTATTATTGTGAGCAAAGGTATTAGGTAAGGCAGTTGCCGAGTATGATCATTGTATATAGTAGGGTAAGAATTTGTGTAAATTTATTTTTGTAACTTTATTATATATCTATGATTAATTTATGTGAAGCAGTACGGACAGGGTTTAAAATTCAGCGGTGGTGAAAATGTGTATGTAAAGGAATACATTATGTTATAAAGTACACGTGTTAACTGGAGATTTTGAGTTTTATATGTTGACACTAGGCCTGTGGATGTTGTTTTCTAATTAGTCCCAGATTAGGATTAGGCAGTGCAATTAGTTTTAAATATGGTAGTTTGAAATAAGTGATAAAAATGTGGAAATGCACAACACACCCAAGGGATCATGTTGTGTGAAAGTAGGGAATGCGATGTGTATCATGTGACATTCTCGAAATTTGCAGAATGGATGTAAGATTATAAAAAAAAAAAAACAAAATCTAAATTTTCTGATATGAAACATAATTAAATGAATTGAATAGTTTGTCAGAAGTGCATAAAAAAGTTTTCTTAAGAGTTCATTTTGTGAGATGGGTAAATTTGGCTACAGTATTAGATTACAATCTCTAAATCCACATACAATAATCATTCCACATCTTGAGTTTATTTTTCATTGGAGCGGCCTGAGGGATATATAATAAAAGAACAATGACTTTGGCTTTTCTGCCGTTGAATAGAACAAGTTATTAAACTGAAAAAGACAGAAGTGTAAGGACCAGTGCCCATATACTGAAGTGCAACACAAGGGATGTTGGAAGTGAAACTTTTCAGTGCATCGGAAAGTGTATATTAAAAATGATGGTATTCATTCCATAATGAGACAATGACATTGGGGCACACCCATCAATATTAGTGATTTTTTTTATGTTCTTGTTGATGTGTGTCACATACTTGATGTGTGTCACATATACATACTTTAAATATGTACAATTTCACAAAATTTAATTTTTGTCACTAGTTGTAAGATTTATTTATTTATTTTATTTTATTTTTGGTATTGCATTTTCTTATTCTTGTTCTTGTTTGAGGGGTATGTGTGTGTTATATTTTGGTGCTACTTGCAACATCCTACACTATGTGTGGAAGTCGCAAGTGGGAGTATTATGACATGACAGTGCCCCCAGGCTGATGCCGGGCACTTGTATTCTATAGAGCCACACAACGGCACATTTAAATCTAGCGCGTGTGAATGCGCGCGGGAAATGTAAACTTGAGGAACTTTATGATGTAGGGGTTTTTCCGCCGAACTAGAAAAACGGAAGCCGAGTCGTGCGGGAGAGGGGAGAGTCATGTGGATTGCCGAGGACGGTGAAGCGCGGTTGCTAGTCACGGCTATTTTGTAAAAATGTGTGATAGTTTTTCACGGCCGAAGTGCCATTTTTTACCTTTGCAGTTGAAGGATTTCGGTGTGTGGGAAAATGTGGGAAGTTGCGTGGGAGCTTGAGTCGTACAAAAAACATTTTTATAATATTAAATATGTGCAGTGTGATGAAGACAAATTAAAATTATTTAAAACGATAGCTGTGTGGTGAAAATTATTCTTTTGCAACTCACCCTGTATGCCAATATATGTGTGTATAATTGGTATGTACTTTTGTTTATTAATTGGAAACTGTATTAAGGCACACATGGATGGAACAGCATCAAAGTGGGACTCGTATAGTGTCATCCCCTAAAACAACCACAAAAACATTTTTCCATCAGAAAGAGGGAAAATCATGTTCCGCCCTGTTGCACATTAGACTCTTCATGCCCTTGACAATTACGGTCAAGTGTAAGTCAAGCACTCGACAACATAATGAGAATAGTTTACAACTTACCACAAAGATATTTGTTGAACTGTATCACACACATACAAAAGAAAGAAAAAAAAAATCATAGATTTGCAACTTACCTGTCAATCACCCACCCTTTGTCAGAAAAAGGTACAAACAATATGAACAACACATACTATCATTCATACATCATAAAGGCACACAACCATCATATGACTGAATACAGAAGCTGGAAATAATTGTGTTTGAAGTGGGCCTATGAGATTGTATGAATGATAGTATCTGTATTTTTCTGATGAAGCCAAATTGCTGAAAGCTAATTTGTGTGTGTATGAGTGTCTTTTTTTTATGTGCCTGTTGCAGCTTGGCGAACATCCTTTTTGGTCAGTTGCAAACTATCCTCATTATATTATTTAATTTGATTCTCGACTTCTCCGTTCTATATTGAACCAAAACTGGTCCAAATAAGTAATAAATACAGTTGAAAATCCCCTTCCTTTCTCCCCCCCCCCCATCTCTATCTCTCTCTCTCTCTCTCTCTCTCTCTCTCTCTCTCTCTCTCTCTCTCTCTCTGTGTGTGTGTGTGTGTGTGTGTGTGTGTGGTTTTGTTTATTATTACATTTTTATTTAAATTTTTTATTATTAAATGATGACAGTTAATAGTTACAGCACTCCTGGACACACCATAAGAAATGGGCCTCAATTATACCTATAATACTTTGACAGTGTGTGAAACACATGTCTAATAATCCCAAAGAGTGATTAAAATATGAAGTAAATTAGCATTATCCATGCATTTCAATAGTATTAATAGAGCCTTTACGTCAACTGTCAACACTACTCGGCAGATTGTGTTCCACAAAACACACACTAAATAATAAGTGATCTTTCACCTGATGAATTTGTGCAAAAGAAAGATAGAAAATGAGAAATTAATGTTGAGTAAATTACCAACGTTTACACATTTAAAACTTATACAGCAAAAGATACAAAATAAAAAGGAAACAATATGACAAAATTCTTTTCAGTTAACAGACCTTGAACAAATGTGCCCACATCTGTGTGTCCTGTGGACATGCTGGAGATGCCTGCTCTCTGCCACGTACTGCTGCTTTATAATCATCACGTACAGAAGGCCTCGAGTCAGGAAACGCCAACTCAACTAAACCGAGAGAGACCTCTTTCAGTGTTAGTGACAGCTGTACAAGGCTTTGCAAAGTGAAAGGCATTGTTGGAGGACTACCACCTGGAAAGAAAGAAAATATTTATTCCAAAATGCTCCCCTCTTTGACTGAGAGATTCAGAATCATGTATTGTTGATTATGTGTCTATATCTACTGTATATGCTTAACACAGCTATTTCGAAGTGCATCACTCGTGCCACAGTTGTGTTTGCGTTTGAGTGTGTGTGTGTGTGTGTGTGTGTGTGTGTGTATTTGTTTACCCTCTTCCCCCCCCCCCCCCCCCCCCAAGGTAAGTCTTTCCTGTTTCGGGATTGGAACGGCTCCTTACCCACTCCCTTAAAACCCTCATCATTTCCTTTTCCCTCTCCTTCTCTTCTGCCTGAAGAAGCAGCTAGGGTGCGCCAGAAGGTAGGGAAGGTGGTTTGGGGATTTCATAGGGATGTACTAGGAGGTTATGGAGGTTAGGTGGGCAGTGGAAAAACACACTCGGTGGAGTGGGAAGGATGTCATGAAGGATGGATCTCATTTCGGGGCAGGATTTAAAGAAGTCGTATCCTTGCTGGAGAGCCACATTCAGAGTCCGCTCCAGTCCCGGAAAGTATCTGGTGACAAAAGGGGCACTTCTGAGGTTCTTCGGTGGAAAGTTCTGGATTTGGGGGGATGAGGAGGTGGCTCTGGTAATTTGCTTCTGAATCAGATCAGGAGGATAACTGCGGGATGTGAAAGCTGTTATTAGGTTATTGGTGTACTGGTTCAGGGATTCGGGAATGGAGCAGACACTTTTGCCACGAAGACCTAAGCTGTAGGGAAGGGAATGTTTGATGTTGAATGGATGGCAGCTGTCATAATGGAGGTTCTGTTTGTTGGTTGGTTTGATGTGGACGGATGTGTGAAGTTGGCCGTTGGACAGATGGAGGTCGACATCAAGGAAAGTGGCATGGGATTTGGAATAGGACCGGGTGAATTTGATGGGACCAAAGGAGCTGAGGTTGGAGAGGAAATTCTGGAGTTGTTCTTCAACTGTGAGTCCAGATCATGAGGATGTCATCAATGAATCTGTACCAAACTTTGTGTTGACAGGCTTGGGTATCCAGGAAGGCTTCCTCTAAGCATCCCATGAATAAGTTTGGGTACAAGGGGGCCACCCTGGTTCCCATGGCTGTTCCCTGTAGTTGTTGGTGAAGTGAAGAAGTTGTGGATTAGGATGAAGCTGCCTATGGTATTAAGGAAAGAGGTTTTAGGTAGGGAAGTGGGTGGTCGGCATGAAAGGAAATACTACATTGCCGCGAGGCCCAGGGCATGTGGGATATTTCTGTATAACGAAGTGGCATCAATGATTACAAGGATGGTTTCTGGAGGTAACAGGCTGGGTAAGGATTTCAGGCAATCGAGGAAGTGGTTGGTGTCTTTGATGAAGAACGGGAGACTGCACATGATGGGTTGAAGGTGTTGGTCTATGTAGGCAGAGATTCGTTCTGTAGGGGCTTGATAACCGGCCACAATGGGGTGGCCGGGATGATTGGGTTTGTGAATATTGGAAAGTATGTAGAAGGTGGGGGTGCGTGGTGTCGGTGGGGTCATGAGGTTTATGGAATTAGGTGAAAGGTTTTGTAGGGGGCCTAAGGTTTTGAGGATTCCTTGAAGCTCTGCCTGGACATCAGGAATGGGATTGCCTTGAAAGACTTTATATGTGGTACTATCTGAAAGCTGACGCAGTCCCTCAGTCACATACTCCCACCGATCAAGTACCACCGTCGTGGATTCCTTGTCGGCTGGGAGAATGACGATGGAATGGTCAGCCTTCCGTGACCTGAAGGAAGACCACTCTATCGTTCGGCGGGAGTATGTGGCGTCCTTTATCTTTTGTTTTCGGGCAATTTTCTGTGTTTTCACCCATATAATACATGCACCAGTGCAATTAAATGTCGCCTCGGTAAAAGAAATTGCTCTTCTCTTAAACTTCACAGTGTAAAAAAGATACATGCTTCTTCATGATCGGATTCAATGCAACACTTCACACACAAAAGTTCAAAAGTAGACTTAACAGACAGCGAACACTGCAACAAAGGGTGAAATCCAGATGCACCATTCACAAAAACTACTTACAGCTGCTTCTAGCAACATTTTTCAGAATTACCATTCACAAAATCTATGAATAGCGGCTTGCAGTGACATTTTTCGTAACTTCCTGAAGCTTTGATTCTGAATCTAAGCCACAAAGATATTTTTAGAGCCTGAAAACTGGGGAAAAAGTGCAGCTTGCATTCGGGCAAATACAGTAAGTTAAAGTTTTTTTGTTTGTTTGTTTACTTTTATTTTTTTTTTTTTTTTTTTCTCTCCACAATTTCTCACCTAAGCCTATCAAATTCACTGCCCGCTAGGTACATGGAATTGAAATAAAACATTTGCCTGTTGTTGCAGTATGATCATGTGTTAAACATGTAACTGGATAAAACAAAAAAATTGCTGCAGAGACTGCTGATTTTTTTATTTGTTCACCACTGTTGCTGCACCAGTCATCACTATGGAATGGAATGAAATCAATAGTATGAAGGGGGTATTATCAGCACCTCTGATTAAGAATATGTAATACATTTACAGGAGGAATCTAAACACATCCAGAAAATACCTTTAGGATAGAAACTAAATGAAGCAAGATCTGAAATGACAACATTCGAACTTCCAATGTGGTGAACTCTAAAGAATTCCTGAAGAAATTTTTGTGAACAAAGATGTAGTATAGAACTTCCACTACTTTTTATGGCTACAGGTTGTCATTTCTAGAATGACAGAACGATATACTGCACAATAACTTAGTGTGGACAACAGGAGGCCCAAACAACTTTTTTGTTCTCATGATAAATAAAATAAAATTAGTTACTGCAATATTTGAACCTAGCTCATTCAATTTTTCACAAATATTGCTATATGTTGTGGCCAATATCTCTATATTGATGTGTACAGGCATTATGCAAAATAGAACACCTTTGCTTTTTTTCTTTCTTTAAAAAATAAAATAGAACAAATAAAAAAATAAAAATAGTTTTATAATACTGACAGATCCAACCAACTTTTGAGAGAGAATTTTATAATTGTCATTCATATGATAATGTTTTCTTTTTGAAATATGAACTATGTCGTATTTTTGATCTACTGATTGTTTTTACATTTCAATTTGATATCTTTTCGAATACATACCTATCACTGTATCATCACCATAGAATTCCCCATCATGCAGTGTTATGAGAAGCAAACTGAATAATGAACAGAACACTGCTAGCAGTGGCACTATGCGTGCAGAATCATCACTTGTCAGTGGCAGTCCCCTTGATACAATATGCAGTAACGGTGTGGCACTGCCGAAGAGAGATGTTTGCCGTACAGCCAGAATAGCGCTCCACAAGTGCCGCAGGAAAGTTGGTCGAAATGCTAGCATGTGAATTAGTCTGTAATAATAATAATAATAATAATAATAATAATAATAATAATAATAATAATAGTTTTTGATCAAAAACAATGTTTATAAAATTCACTGCAAATATACGTCTTTTTAAATATTTAAAAGAACACTTTTGTTAAAATGAAATTCTGAAGCATATTTTCAACACAATATTTTCATCTACTTCACAGCCATAAGCCATACACAGCATGGAAGGCCTTACACCTATGACCTATTTTAACAATCAAAAGCTTTAGTCAATATGACTAAAGTCTACAGCTGCAGATGCCCACGATACATAATTTGTTACAAAGGCTTTAGAAATATCATTAAAATGTTCATATGATATAAAATCTTTTTTCAATACTATCATATTTACATGATTAACTGAAGAAAAAGAAGAAGAAAGGCTAAAGGGGACAGATGGAATCTAACACAGCAGCTGTAATGTCTCATGTCATCCTTATCTCTTATATGTACGTATGCACTGAACAATATGGTATGGGATAAATTGCTACTTACCACATACATAATATAATGAATCAAAAGCAGACATAATGAAAGCACTGCTAAAAAATTTAGTTTTCAGCACAAAGAGTCTTGTTTGGGAATAGAAAACACACACTATTACATTTCTCAAACCAAAATAAAAGCGAGCATGTAATATTTAAAACTAATTATTTATGTTGGGGGAAAATGTAAAGGCAATATAAAAGCTGCTAACTTTTTAGAATAGCAGTGGGGTGGGGAGATGAAATGTAGAGTATATACCACAATTTTGCAAGCCAAAATTTGGAAAGAATAGTGGCGCCTATTTTCCCACAAATAGGCTACCTACCAGTCTCTTCCCTCTTCCAGTATTCTCCTTTTTTGTCAGCCGTTCTCACACTTCCCACAGCCTCCTATCTGAAGCTGCACCTAGTCTCTGCACACTTAACTGGTAGCACTAATATTTTCTCTTACCAGTACTGTGCTATCCCTACCCCTTGGCCTCTTCCTCTCTTCCCAAACCACCATCTCAGGCCACCATCAATTACTGCTTCCATCAGTCTGATTGCAGCAGCTAGAGAGAGAGAGAGAGAGAGAGAGAGAGAGAGAGAGAGAGAGAGAGAGAGAGAGAGAGAGAAGCAGTAATTGATGGTGGGCTAAGGTAGTGGTTTGGGGCAGAGATTTTTGTGGTTTTAGGGCGCATAACTTCTACGGTCATTAGCGCCCAGACAAGAACATAGATTCGCTAGATCTCAAAAAAATTGGTGACTGTCAGTTAGAACATCAAGAAGAGGCTAAAAACGAAAGATAAAAGACAATTAAAAGGGTTAAATATCCTTCGATAAGTTGGCCAAGTTGATAAAACGCAAAACTCTAGCAGCTGCTTGTGTGTCATCAGCTAAAATTTCCTCCAGAGTAGATGGAAAGTGAAGGGCTCCACGAAGATGATTAAAATTAACACAAGACAGTAAAACATGTCACACTGTCAGCAGTTCACCGCAGGAGCACAGCAGTGCAGGGTTGGCGGATAGCAAGTGACGGTGGCTGAAACGGCAGTGACCGATCCGCAACCGGGCCAGGATGACCTCCTCCCGCCGAGAGGGGCGTGAGGAGGTCCTCCAAGCGGTCGGGATCGGTTTTACAGTTCTCAATTTATTGTTGTACAGTGAAAACCACGCGCTGTGCCATGACGACACGATACTCCGGCAAAGAGCCCGTTGAACATCGTCTGATGGGACGCAAAAGGTAGCCATGCGAGGCAAAAGAGCTGCGGCCTTGGCTGCTATGTCGGCGGTCTCATTCCTGGGCACACCCACATGGCCGGGGACCCACAGGAAAGAAACGTGACAGCTGTCATCTGCTAGCAACTGGAGGGAGCGCTGGGGCAGAGAGGAAGAGGCCAAGGGGTAGGGATAGCATGGAACTGGTGAGAGAAGATGTTTTTATTACCAGTTAAGAGGGCCTATACAAAGGTAATAAACTTGACACCTGTATACTAAGACATGGAAGACTAGGTAAAAGAGGATGAGAAAGGAGATACAATACTGCAAGAAGAATTGGACAGAGCAATGAAAGATTTGAGTAGAAACAAAGCCCCAGGAGTACACGATATTTCATCTGAACTGCTGGGTTTCATTATGAGAGCCAGTCATGAAGAAATGGTTCCAGCTGGTATGCAAGCTATTTGAGACAAGGAAAATACCCTGAGACTCCAAGAAGAAAATAATAATTCCAGTTCCAAAGAAAGCATTACAGAATTGTCAGTTTAATAAGTCATGGTTGCAAAATACTAACACAAATTATTTACAGACAAATGGAAATACTGGTTGAATCCAGCTTTGGGGAAGATCAGTTCGGATTTAGGATAAATGTAGGAATGCAGGAAGCAATACACTATGACTTATCTTGGAAGATACATTAAGGAAAGGCAAATCTACATTTTTAGCATTTTAGATCTGAAGAAAGCTTTTGACAATGTTGACTGGAATAAACTCTTTCAAATTCTGAAGGTAGCAGGGGTAAAATACAGGAAGTGAAGAGCTACATTCAATTTGTACAAAAACCAGACAGCAATTATTAGAGTCGAAGGGAACGAAAAGGTTGCAGTGGTTGGAAATGGAGTATGACAGGATTGTAGCCTTTCCCTAACACTGTTCAACCTGTACATTAAGCAAGCTGTGAAGGAATGCAATGACAAATTTGGAGGGGAATTAAGTTCAGGAAGAAGAAATAAAAACATTGCGATTTGCCGATGACAACATTGTAATTCTGCCTGAGACAGCGAAGGGCCAGGAAAAGAAATTGAACAGAATGGACAGTGTCTTGAAAGAAGGATATAAGATGGACATTAACGAGAGTAAAAAAAGGTAATGGAATGTAGTGTCAGAAAATCAGGCAATGTTGAATGAATTAGATTAGGTAATGTGACAATAAAAGCATTAAATGAGTTTCTTAATAATGCGAAGTTCAGGTTGGAATTAATAATACAGTAATAAGGACAGTTTACAACTCACCACAAAGACGTAGCGATGAGCTGCGACAAGCACATACATACATACATACATACAACAGTTTCAGCTATCGACCATGGCCTTCTTCTGACAATACAGAAAATAGAACATTCACACAGGCACACAACACAACACAGTCATACAACCATCACCTCCGGCTGCCGCACTTCGAAGTGCGGCAGCCGGAGGTGATGGTTGTATGACGGTGTGTGTGTGTGTGTGTGTGTGTGTGTGTGTGTGTGTGTGTGTGTGTGTGTGTGTGTGTGTGTGATTGCCTGAATGTTCTATTTTCTGAAGAAGGCCATGGCCAACAGCTGAAATCTTTGTATGTGTGCGTCTTTTGCATGTTCGATTAATGATGGAAAATAAAAAAGGACAAAAATAAAACAAGCTTTCGGAACTGTGTTCCTTCTTCAGGTAAGATAGAAGGACAAAAAGGAAGGAAAAAAGGAACGGGAAAGGAAGGGGAAGGTAGGTCAAGAGATGGTGTTAGAGGATTATGGATCTCTGACTTTCACAATCCGCTAACACCATCTCTTGACCTAGGTCATGAATTACCTTCCCCTTCCTTTACGCCATTCTCTCTTACCTGAAGAAGGAACACAGTTCCGAAAGCTTGTTTTATTTTCGTCCTTTTTCTTTCTGTGTGTAACTATCGGTGGTACGGCAAAAAGGTAAGTAATGGCCAGCCAATCTATCTCTTTTAAAAAATAATTTGTATTTTGCACGTGCCTGTTGCAGCTCGTCACCACGTCTTTGTGGTGAGTTGTAAACTGTCCTTATTACTATATTAGTAAATGAGTTTTGTTATTTGATAGCCAAAGTAAAGAAGATATAAAATGCAGAATGGCTATGGGAAGAAAAGCGTTTCTGGAGAAGCAAAATTTGTTGACATCCAATATTAATTTAAAGTAGAAGGCGAGGTACTGGCAGAAGTGAAGTTGTGAACATGAACCGTGAAGCATACCAGGATAGCTCAGTCAGTAGAGTGCTTGCCTATGAAAGGCAAAGGTCCCAGGTTTGAATCCCTGTCAGGAAGTTTCATTAATTTAAATATTTCTAAATCCTTTCTGAAAGCATTTGTCTACAGTGTAACATTGTATGGGAGTTACAAAAAACATGACAGACTCATATCATACAATGTAAACTTTCACAGCTGGTGTTGTCTTCAGGTAAAACTTCCAGGCTGATAGACGCAAAAGACGCACGTCACCCCCTAGCAACACCTGGAGTATACAAAATTCCTTGCAGCTGTGGTCAAGTGTATATTGGAACAACTAAAAGAAGCATCAACACCCGCTTAACTGCACATAAAAGGAACTGTTGTCTGGGCCACATGAAGAAAATCGGCAGTAGCAGAACTTTTTTTTCAACATGGAAACCATGAAATAAAATTTAATGAAATGGGCGTTTTAGCTAGAGCATCACATTACCATGCACGCATGTATAGAGAAGCAATAGAGATTCACCAACACCGGAATAATTTCAATAGAAAAGAAGCAGGTCTGAAGTTAGTTAAAATATGGATGTCGACATTGCACCAACAAGATGACAATCGATTACTTTTAATCAAGAATGACGACATCATCCAAAGATAGCCACAAAGTCAGCCTCACGTGACATACGGTGGTGGCCTCTACAAATGCGAGAGCCGCTCAGAGCACAGTGGCAGTTGCTGGAAGACCCTGGAAGATGTCTCCCGCAGTTGGAGACGAAACGACGGGAGGAAGTTTTATACCTGGTCCACGGCCTAACAGCCCGGAAGTTTTACCTGAAGATGATAGTGTCTTTTGAAATGTGGTCCAACAGACAAATGATTAAGATTAGGTGGGTAGATCATGTGACTAATGAGGTAGTGCTCAACAGAATTGGGGAGAAAACGAGTTTATAGTGTAACCTGACTAAAAGAAGGGATCGGTTGGTGGGACACATTCCGAGACATCAAGGAATCGTTGACTTAGCATTAGAAGGAAGTGTTGCTTGTAGCGCTACGGGGTCATCAGCCCTAAGAAGGAAGTGTGCAGGTTAAAAAACGTAGAAGGAGATGGAGTGACTAATAAAGTAAGCAGATTCAAAATGATGTAGGTTGCTGTTCTTATTCTCAGATAAAGAGGCTTGCACAAGACAAGGTAGCGTGGAGAGCTGCATCAAACCAGTCTGCAGACTGAAAACAACAACAACAACAACAACTACTACTACTACTACTACTACTACTACTGTCTATATTTTACTTTTCTTTTTTAATGATGGTGGGAGAAACAGAAAATGTTTTTGAGAAAATGGAAAGCTAGCCCAGAGTGAACTAAATCGAAGCTTTGTATGTTACACAGAGCATGTAGTGAAAGCAATGAATCATTTTTAGAGATAAAAATAAATAAATAAATAAATATTCATCAAGGAGAGTGCAACATAAGAACATGAAGAGGAAGGAAACTGATATAGAAAATGAAAATAATAAGCTTATGATACTGGATAGTTCTAAAAGAATGCCTAATTTATACAGACACTTTTCTGCAAAACACAAATTTCTGTAGTTGGGGCCATTTAACAATAAAATATATCCTATTACTTTCAAACATAGTACAGTTATTAAACACTTGCTCCTTAATGTGAAACTATAGAATTTTTGAAAAATATTAATGTGGTAGAAACTGAGCTAATTAACTAGTTTTTTCCTCAATTTGAAGTTTTATGCTAAATATGAAGTGCAAAATATAACTGATCATTCTTTTTTATAAATAAATTCTATAGTTTTATTCACCTGCAGATACTGTTTCTACGCTGTGCAAAATCCACTGAAGAATCTCTCTTATGAAAAAAAGTTTACCTACAACAAGTGCATCAAACAATAAGTGAAAAATATGTGAAATTTCTTATGTAATTTAAAAAATCAGTTCTGTTTTGGAAATTTTCATTACTACATGTGGGAACCTTGAATCCCTCTCAGCCATGCTGAAAAAGTTTTATGAATTTATTTGGAAAATAATGGCAATGGAAAGTCAAATGTCATGTGGTGCCTCTCCTCCCCCACACCGACCAATGTGACATCTTACCCCTTTCAACTGAAAGTTACCAGCATGTAGAGAAACCAAAATGAAAAATGCTCCTATCATAATGCAACAAATCTCGAGTATAGGCCGCAAATTTTTAATTTTTATTTTATTTATTGTTTGTATAACCGAACTTTTTCGTAATCAGACACACAATCTTAATGAAATAATGTTCTCTTTTCAATAAACTCAAAACAAATATGCAAAACATAAATCAAAAGCGGACGACAGGCCGATCTGGGTGCCCCAAGTGGGGGGACACCAAACCAAGGCGTGTTACTGGGCGTTCCAGGTGTTGTATAGCGTACACATGTGCGGCGAAAAATATAGTTTTATCGGTGTGTGTGTGTGTGTGTGTGTGTGTGTGTGTGTGTGTGTGTGTGTGTGTCACGATGTTTTGGCATTTAGGTTTGTAGCGGGAAACGAACATATGAATTACACCACCGTCACTGTGACAGACATGGAAAACAGGAAGTTCGACATAAATTTGAGGCTGACGAAAAAAAGTTTGACGCTAGTGTGTAAGTGAGGACAAACTATTAAAATGTTCGAAGAGTCATGCATTTCAAGGGCTAAAATGTAAATATCCCCATGTTTGCTTGACTTCATAATTTGAAGCAGGAACTGTGGTTTTGCTGTTACAACAGAAATTATTCAGTTGCAAGACTGCAAAATAGCCCTGAGTTCCATGTACATCGTTTCATGGAAATAACCCCCAACAAATGTGAAACCAGTGAATCTGGTCGTAGTAAAATACATTATTTTAAAACTTAACATAGGAAATCAGCGTTAGCTACACAAATCAGTTGTTCCGCTATCTTACAGGCCCTACACATGATGCGATTTATTGGACCAATTCGTTGGTCACCCGATAAATTGGGCGGTTTTAGGCGCTACAAGACTAACTTTCCTTGTCGGCTGGTTGGTTGGTTGTGCCTGACCACCCGATCTCTGATTCCCCCATCACTTCACCCGACAAATTTTACAGTGTGTCACGCTTCCCGACCAACTTCCATGCCCGAGATCGTCTTCACAACGAACACACGAAAACAAAAACAGTTCGACATACAAACACCAGAACAGGGTGGCGCTGCGTGCAATTGGTCAGAACATGTGTAGGTGGCTACTAATTTTGTGGTACATTGGACATCTTGTTGGTCGTATGATAAATCGGAGCATGTGTAGGAGCCTTCAACCTCCCATCACCGCTCGCGGTAGGTGTTAAGTACTATTTATGTTTAAGGCCACGCGGACGTGTTAGAAAACACAAGCTTTTGTATGCTGTGGTACAGAATTACACCATTCAATTTATATTGAAATACCAACGTCCACTAATTCCCGCGCCGTTTCCGTAAACATGTACAAAAATGTATATGCAATTCTGCGAAATTGTTACTGTAGCATTTTTGAAGACTATCTAGTTTATTATGTTTCTCAAACCAAAATAAAAGTGAACGTGTAATTTTTGAAACTAATGACTTTGGGAAAAGGAGAGGTTTGGGGGGGGGGGGGGGAGGATAGAATCTCGATTATAGGCCGCACCACGATTTTGTATGCCAAAATTTGGAGAAAAATGTGCGGCCTATATTCGAGTAAATACGGTATTATGAGAAATAGACTGTTTTTTCCTCTCCTGTAAATTTTCGGTGTATCAGATACGTGGTATTGCCTTGGCACAGTCGATATGTACAGTTAATTGCAACATGATAATGGCATAATGTTATCCAAAGTGGCATTTCTTGAGTTGTGCAAAATTACACTACAAACCACTGGAATTCAAGAAGCAAGCATTCCTACTCAGATTTTCCTGCTATTACAGATACAACCACCTTAAGAGCTCAATGCACTGGGGAATTGGGTTTGACAGAAAGTGGGAATAAGTCCAGATTTCGTATTAAAACTTTCAACCTGCCAGATACATTAAGAAACTAGCCCCCCCCCCCCCCCCCCCCTCTCTTTTTATGTCACTAGATAATGCACATTTTCCTTTTGTTCTTCTGTGAATGAGCATTTTTTTTTTTTTTTTTTTTTTTTTTTTTTTTTTTTCTAAATATCAAATAATGTCCAGAGACATATTTTGTCTTGATATCTATTAAAGATATTAAACTGAAGTAGAGGAAATGAACACACATCAAATAGGAGGACCTAGGTTCAAATACCACAACATAAATTTTAATTCATTGCCTCTACTTCATTTTTCATTCTATTTCCCAACTTTCATTCCCCTATTAGCTGTCAGAGTCAAAGGTGTTTTTAATTAGAAGGTCTTAAAAAAAAAGTCAACACACACCATATTTAGGATTATTTCATTTACTTAGTTAAAAGCTTGCTGCAACTTTTAACTTCACTGTTGTCTGGACTTCCAACAAGATTCAGCCCATGGTAAATTTTAACAGCCAGTTGTCATCCCCCCAGCCCCTTCCTCCTCCTTTGTAGTGTCATTAACCCCTTAACAATGATTTTTTACGATTTATGTTCCAAAAATTTATATTTTTGTTATTAATAGAAAATTTTCTTTATTGAAAAACATTATATACAGGCATGCAATGATGGCTCTAAAAGCTCAAAATAACAAGACACAAATTTTTGAAAATCACTACAAATAAAACCACGAGTATACTCGTGCAATGTGCTTTGACTAAAGAATCCTGAAAGTTATATGCATTCTTTTACTTTTTTCTAGAAATGTTTGTTGCTGTATGAAAAGCTCGGAAACAAGAAACAATACATAGAGTGACGTGACAGTCTTCGCAGAAATACCTTGATTCTTTTCTTGCTTTTTTCCCCATTGGCTACACATTGCACAAATTCTTGTTGGATGCTGTTTCTTTAGAGTTGGTGGAATGATTGACGGAAAATGTCTGCCAATGAGTCACTCAGATTGGTGCGGAAGATGGACGATCTGATACTTTTGAAACAAACTCCTTTTTCTGGTGTTTTGAGATAATGTTCTCAATAACAGAAATAAGGAACTCAAGAGGAGTTTTCTTACCTCCCTGTTTTGTGAACAGGACATAAGCAATCCAAAGAGCTAGTTCAATGAGATGGAAATATATATATATATATATATATATATATATATATATATATTTTTTTTTTTGGTAATATTTCTTCCCTCATTTTAGAGTCACTGGGTTGTTGGCCACATGTTGATCTACTTTGTCTACGCCACCCATTGTATCATTGTATGCCACGACAGCTACTGGCTTCAGCACTTGTAGCTTTGTCTCTTCTGTACAGCTTTCATTTCAGCATTGTGAACTGTCGTCAACAATGAAACTTCTCTTTTGTCTTTCCATCGAATTGCTGTCACTTTTCCTCTCTGAAAAGCAACAATTATCCCTTCTTCAGCTTCTTTTGACAAAATGAAGGAGGCATGTCTCTTCTTGATGGCCGCACATTTCCATACATATCAGATCTCTCTGCAACAAGTAAATCGGCAAGTTGAGAAGACATGTAATAATTATCAACAGTAAGGCAATATCCTTTGTTCAAAAGTGGTTTGATCAGCATCATAACAATTTGAGTTGACTGTGGCGTATCATTATACATTTCGTCGAATTTCGTTCCTTTCCCTGTGTACACAATGAGAGGCCACATGTACCCAGTTCGAGACATGCACACAGCATGAACATCTTGATGCCAAACCTTGCCCTTTTCATTGGTAGATACTGTACCCATCCAAGTCTTCCTTTGTACAACATCAAACTCTCATTGATATGTCTCTCTGGTGTGCACAAACTTTTGAAATTCTTGTTGAGTGTTCAAGTATAGGCCAAATTTTATTTAGTTTCGGCTGTGGGTGGTTCACAGGATTGTATGTCGAATTATCTGCAAACTGGAGACACTTTGAGCATCAAAAATCAAGGAAAACTCAGCACTCAAGTTGGAATCTAAAGCTTTTCAATGAAGCGTTACCTGTGAAGGGGACAGTGAAATATCTAGGGGTTACCCTAGATGAGAAACTGACATGGACCCTTCACATTAGGAATATTTGCTCCAAGGCAAAAGGTACTTTAGTAAGTACCAGGAGAGCTTGTGGCAAAAATTGGGGCCTGAGCCCCAAGGGTGTGCACTGGATATACACCACAGTGATTAGACCCAGGATCACCTATGGGGCGGTCTTGTGGTGGAAGAAGGTAGAACAGCAGGTTGCTGCTAAGGAGCTTGGTAAGGTGCAGAGACTAGCCTGCTTAGCCATAACAGGTGGAATTAGCAGCACACCAACTGCTGGGATGGAAACCATGCTGGATATGCCCCCATTACACCTTTGGGTCAAGATGGAGGTGGCAGCTGGTGCCTACAGACTCAAATCTGTCAACAACTGGAACTCTTTGGGATATCCAGAATCACACACTAAAATAGTGAGCGAGGTAAATATAGGAAAGGTTGTGAAAATGCCAACCGACTATATTATAACCCCATACTGCTTCAACAAGCCTTTCAGTATAACAATTGGAAGTAGGGAGCAGTGGGAGAAAATAGTTTGACACCGTACGGGGGATATTGTCTGGTTCACTGACGGGTCGAAATCAGACCAAGGCGTTGGGGCCAGGGTATATGGGGCGCAGCCAAGACTGGAGGGTGTCATCTCTCTAGGGAAACTGGCCTCAGTATTCCAGGCCGAAATCACTGCCATCAGGGCATGTGTGGAGGAGAATTTGCGTAGGTGCTACAAAGATCGTAGCATCTACATCTATTCAGACAGCCAGGCAGCCCTGAGATCACTGGCAGCTCCTACAACAAGGTCTAAAATTGTTGCAGAATGTCACAGGGTTCTGGTGGAGCTAGGGGAAAGCAATAGAGTAAACCTATTGTGGCTCCCTTGCCACTTGGGGATCAGTGGCAACGAACATGCCGACAGATTACCCAGGATGGGGGCAGAGGCTCCATTTATTGGACCGAAACCTGTCCTGACAATCACCAAGGCAATGATTAAATTGGAGCTATGTAACTGGCTCAGAAGACAGCACGTAGAATATTGGACCAAAGTCCATCAACAAAAACATGGCAAGTAATGATGCCAAAGCCTTGTTTTAAAAGAAGCTCTGCAATCCTGGGTCTGAACAGGAGAGAGATTAGACTCATGGTTGGATTGCTGACAGGCCATGGGAATTTCAAAAAACACCTACATACAATGGGAATAACAGAAGAGGACCCTAAATGTAGGATCTGTGATGATGGTGATGAAACTGCATCATATCTAATCTTCGAATGCATTGCATTGGAGAGTAAAAGGCACAGAACATTTGGGACAACCAGACC
The DNA here is from genome assembly GCA_026315105.1 of Locusta migratoria. Lineage (NCBI taxonomy): Eukaryota > Metazoa > Arthropoda > Insecta > Orthoptera > Acrididae > Locusta > Locusta migratoria. The sequence continues at coordinate 312,964,943 of CM048744.1, read as the reverse complement.
CGAACAAATTGTGTCTAATAAAGGACTGGTAAAGGGACTCCTTGCACTGTTCAAGGGCATTGGTTGGCTTTACTAGACATACAGGGAGCGATACCGCACAATAAACTTAGTTTCGGTGCGGGCAGTGGCGGGTTAGACCAAGACTGTTTTGGCTTCCCTGAAAGAATCAAATCAAATCAAATCAGCACCTGTCGAAATACGGGTGTAGCAAGCAATGGGTGTTTTGTCCAATACATCTAATAATTTGGCTTCATCACGATGCTTTGAAGCAGAACAATAGTGATAAATACTCTTATTTCGTCACTGGTACTGTCTTTCCACTGAGAAACATGTTGCGCCTTAGTGTACATGTTTTTCTCTTGTGACAATGTTTATCAAGTCATCATCAATTATTTGATCCACATAACTCATGACATTATCGACAAAATTGGTTCCTAGATGAACTGCAGGAATTTCTGTGAATGGAAATCTTGGTGGAGCTGGCTTCATTACTGTAGACGTATGTATCTCGCTAGATTGATGAGCACTTGCCAAACAGTCACCTGCTGAACTTTCATCACTTTCAGACTCCAGCGAAGTAACATCACACTCTTCTTCAGTGTCAGAGACACTAAATTGAATGTCACTGTAGTCACTTATTTTCGGAAGCACTACTAGAACGATACAAAACATACCTTCAAAGCATGCGCTTTCTTGGTGAGAAGTTATAGCTGCTGATAGCAGAGGCGGTATCTAGTGGCAACAATGTCAACCAAACCGCACAGACAGGCTAGGCTAGGCTAGGCTAGGCTATAAAAGTAGGACTGGATGCTCTCTAGTGGCAGAACTATGAACTAAGAGTGCTGGAACGAATATAAATGAGGTTTTATTTTTTTAAACATTCATTGTAAGTTGTCCAAGTATATTCGTGTGATGAGAGAGAGAGAGAGAGAGAGAGAGAGAGAGAGAGAGAGAGAGAGAGAGAGAGAGAGAGATCTCGAGGTTTTATGTTCAGAGGTTAATAAGTGGAGCACAAAGATTTACTGGTGAGCTACATTATTAGACAATTATAGATTGTCCCATCGAACTGTGAGTTCCTTATATATTATACAAATGAAATTTAATAGAATCAGTTTCCATATATCCTACACTTTAGATCATTATGATTAGAAATAACACATTTATAATAAGTTGTGCCTGTGTGAATGTGTTATTTTCTGATGAAGGGGCATGACCAAAAATTTACTTGTGTATGTGATTATCTTTTCAGCTTGCCTAAAACCTATTCTCATTCTATTACTGACATTCTATCCTGGACTTTCCATTATTACTGCGTCATTGGTAGTTTTAAGTTCTGACACCAAAAACACACCTTTAATTCAAAGTACCAAGTACTTTTTTTTCTGTATCTTTACCAAATCACCAAGATCACTGAGACACAGACAGACATATAGAATCATATTCACACAACTCACTGTCAAGAAGCTTACTACTGCAGATTGGCCAGAGATGGCGGTCACCTGTATTTGAGTTACATCTGAGTGATAGCGTGAATGTTAGTTGCATGTCGTGGTTTTTACCCCCTTCTCTGATGAAGAATGTGGCCAAAACTTTAAAAGTTCTATGAATGTAATTATCTATTCCATGCATGTCTCTAAAGCTAAGCAGTTGCGAGTTGCTACCTATCCTCCATTATTGACATTCCAACCTCGAATTTACAATGTTAATTTATCATCTCATTCATGACATGGATCTCTGATCTGAAAATTATCCATTTACTTTGTACTTAATTACACTGTAGGAACCACATGATTAACCTTTTTAATGCAGTCTAATATTGACAAAGTTTCACAATATCAGTAAACAATACAATACAAAGTTTCTGGAAGTTCATTTATACAACTTGCATGCAATGTGGAGTTCTGTAATAAACTTTTGGTGTTACTGCAACATGAAGAAACACTGACAATGGTACCACACACTTCTAAATTTTCTTAAAATTAAACATTAAGAAAACCTATCTTCCTCAAAAATCTGACTTACAGCATCATTCAATGCAAAATTATGGAATATATGAAAATATAATAAGCATAGGTTAAAATTCAATGCAAAGCCAATCTTTGGGTTGCAGACAGGCATGTGTAAAAACACAATCTCCCTCTCATACACACAACTTAGCTTTCGGCCATAGTGTTCATCAGAACATAATGCACATTCATTCATAAAAAATCACACAGGTACAAATAACAAACAACTGTCATCTCCATTTCAGGCAGCATCAGTAAACAGATGACAGATGTGAGGCTGTCAGAGAGAATAACGAAGAGGGGAAAAAATTGTGACAAGAAGCACGAGGGGAATGAAGGAAACTGTAAAATCAAATTTGCTATCAGTATTCCTTTCTTATATCTACAATACAGGCCTTCCAAGACAGGGTGGTTTCTACTTTTCTTTTATTAGACTTAATGAATATTATTTGAATTATGTTTTAAAGAAACAATGGACATAATAAGAAAGAAAGAAAGAAAAAGCTCTACTTACTTATACTTATGAATAGCAAATTTATTTGATATCAGCAGGTTATGGCACACTTGACAAAGAGCTTGTAACACCTGAGGATCTTCAGACTGATCTATTGCAGACAGTAAGTACTGCACTCGCACTGTATCATTCAACATCTCGACACAATACTCCAGTATCTAGAAGAGAAATCGTAAAATGGAAACCCAAGTGATAACTGAATTGCTTGACAACAGATTAAAATAAAAATAAATATGTTTCAATAATGTCACACATTCCCAACAACACTTGGTAAACAGAATGATGCTACTAAGTCTTTCTGAACTGTTATAGCACATACTCATACTTTTCACTAATAACCTACTCTCAATATGTAACAAACAATACAAAAAAGGAAAATATGTAAAATAAGGAAAAGACAACCTTTCAACTAAAGTGGATTGATATGTGAAACACAGCATGAGCATTCTCCTCTCTCTCTCTCTCTCTCTCTCTCTCTCTCTCTCTCTCTCTCTCTCTCTCTCTCTCTCTCTCTCTCTCTCTCTCTCTCAGCCATATGAAGATTTACTGATTGTACTTTATTCTTGATAGTGACTATCTGACAGTTTACAGAAGGATGGAAGAAAGAAGTCATGGAAAATAGGAAGCTCTTTGGTCAAAAAACTGACCACACAAGTTGAAAGCAGTATTGAGGGTGTAGCAGAAAGAGAGGATGGAGGGGGGGAGTGCGAAAAAAGGGAAGTAGACAGGAGGTGGGGAGAAAATGGGGAAGAACAGAAAGGTGAGAAGCGAATGGAAAGGAACAAAAGCATAAGGGGGATGAAGGGAAAGGAAAGAAATGAGAGAAAGGTGAAGAGGAAGAAAAACTGGAGAACTAAATTGTATGTTCCCTCTGAAAGGAATCACCCCAGAATTTGCCTTGAGTGATTTAGGGCAACCACATAAACTGTGTATCAGGAGGGTCGGAGGTGGGTCAATAACTGCCATCCTCCCGAATGCAAGTCCAGTGTGTTACCACTACACTGCCTCGCTCAGGAAGGGGAGGGAGGGAGAGAGAGGGAGAGAGGGGGAGAGAGAGAGAGAGAGAGAGAGAGAGAGAGAGAGAGAGAGAGAGAGAGAGAGAGAGAGAGAGAGAGAATCCACATGAGGGAAAGGAGGAGGAGGGAGGGGGGGGGCAGTGAGAGCAGACAGTACACAATGTGGTGAGAGTATGTGAGGCAAGGAGATGTAAGGTGAGGTAGTGGCAACAAGTTTGTGGAGGTTTAGGTCATGAGGACAGCAAGGTCATAGGGTATGTTGTAGAGAGAATTCCCATCTGCATAGTTAAGAGGAAGTTGTGGGACGTAAGAAACTGTTGAAGTTATTTGTCTTGCAATATGAGGCACATTCGGTGACGAAGGTCAAGTTTCGTGGTTTTCAACAGTTCATGTGAGTTGTCAGTTGCTCACCTTGTCACACCCATGTAGAATGTTGCACAGTAATTGTGCCTATCTGATACATAACACAGCTGCTTTTACATGTAGCCCCTGCCTTTTATAGTGTACGAAATGCCTGTGACTGGACTGTTGTGGGATAATTTAGGTGGGTGTATGGAATGTATGTCTTGTACCTACAGCATCCACAAGGAAACAATCCAGGGGTGCAGGATTTGCAGAAGGATAATCTTTTCGCTCTTGTGCAATAATAGAGTTATCTGTGTAAAGGTCTTTCTATTTCCCACTAGCCCCTCCTTCTATCCTTCCATATCCCCTCAACTCACTTTTGAGATCTGATGTGTAGCACAGGGTACTTTTTTGTACCATTGTTATTTCTGGCTTTTCCTGTTGCAGTTAGAAATGTTTTGTGGTAAGAACTACTACTGGTGAACCTCTGTGTGGGCTCAAATCTCTAATTTTTAGTTTCAGTTTTTTTAGAAGATATGGATAGGAGCAAGCAATACATTGGTTGACTTAAGTGAAAAACTAAAGTAATATTTAAATAAAAAACCTACTTAATTTTACACTTTTTAAAACTAATTATAAAAAAAGTTTTAACAATGGAAAATCCAATAGCAATATTGACAAAGGAGGATAGGTAACAACTCACCATAAGGATGCTCACTGAGCTGCTGACAGACACAAAAATACATAATCACATCCACACAACTTAAATTTTCGGCCATGTCCTTCGTCAGAAAAAGAAACACATACATTCACGCAATCATTCAGAGAACCACACACACACACACACACACACACACACACACAACTATCATGTGCGGCCACTCCAGCAAACACAAGATAGACTGTGAGTGAGGTGGGGAAGTTGAGGGGGAATGATTCTGGGTGAAAGTGGGGATGGAAAGTTCTGAATTGCATGGTGAATTTTAAAGGAGGGATTTTGAATTGCGGCAATGAATACAGTGAAGGGAAGAGGTGGGAAAGGATAAAAGGGAGACTTAGAGGAGTGTGGGAAGGGAGTGGGGGGATTTGAAATGAAAATAACAAGGAAAAATAAAATAGGAAAAAAAGAAAAAATAAAGTTGTGAAAAAAAGGGGGAATAAAAATAAAGTTGGGGAAAAAGGGGGAATAAAAATAAAGTTGGGGGAAAAAACGAAAAAAGTTGGGGGGGAAAACGAAAAAAGTTGGGGGGAAAACGAAAAAAGTTGGGGGGAAAAAACGAAAAAAGTTGGGGGGAAAAAACGAAAAAAGTTGGGGGGAAAAACGAAAAAAGTTGGGGGGGGAAAACGAAAAAAGTTGGGGGGGAAAAACGAAAAAAGTTGGGGGGGGGGAAACGA